>JAQPPZ010003193.1:0-4800000 GCA_028583015.1 Wollemia nobilis | reverse complement strand
TTCTAGATTAGTTTACCAATTTTATAAGATTTTTTACCGCATTGTTATTTCTAGTATTGCAATAGGTTAATTTCCAAGAATGCGTGAATATTTCATTTTTGTAGATTTAATTGTTTTTACGTAAATTATTTAGGAGTGTATGAATGATTGAAAACCATTGAAACACCCCCAATAGTAGAACTAGCGAACTCATATCAAGACGTATTGTAAGAAATCTTGTTCAAGACCCTTCACAAGTTTATGAAGCTCCCTGGGTTGATAAATTAAATGCATGGGCATGTGAAAAAAGTAGGAAAGAAGTTAACCTTGTTTGGCCCACAACATTTTGGTGCCGTTGTCAAGGAAGCATCTCAACTAGATTATTTACAATACCTGGAAACCTTCCATCTGACCTTGTATGAGTTATTCGAGAAGAAGAGGACCTAACGGTCGGTTTATAAAAACCAATCCACCAGAACCTGAGTCAGCCAAACATTCTGAATTTGAATTAGACTCACCCGACCCACCACCAGCAATCTATTGGAGTGAGGATTCACACCTTATGCAAGGTGCCTCCTCATCCCATCAACTTGGGGAAGAATGAATCATCATAAATCCCCTATTTAATAGGACACCCTTAGAGGAAGCCCTATTGTGGAAAGTTGTAGAAGATCAGACGATAACACCAGAAAAACTTAGAGCCTTGACTTAGAAAGTCTTAAATCATCGTAAGGCCATAAATATTGCATTAGAGACCACATTTCCTAAAAAAATGGCTGAAAACAAAGAAGTTTCATTTGGCTTTAGTTTCCTAATTGATGAAGGATTAGGAGATACCAAAATGAAAAACATATCGCCTGCTCACCTTTCAACCTTTAGAGGGTACCCAACTAAGGACCTTGACCTATTTTTATTTAATTTTGATGTCTTATGCAGGTTTGTGGACTACAAATATGACACATAGAAGCTGAAACTCTTTCCTTCCACATTGGACGATGCAGCTCTATGGTGGTTCATCGGTCTGGGAGAAAAACACATTGCCACTTGGGATCAAATGAAGAAGCTCTTTTTAGAGCAATACCAAGATTTCGAGAGAGCAAGAGACTCTAGAGAAGAGGTCCTGAGCATGACATAGAAAGAATATGAGTCTCTCGAGGAATACTAGGAGAGATTCAACTTCAATCTTCAATGATCTCCTCACATGAAACTATCTGATAAGTCCCTCAAAAGCATATTTTTGAGAGGACTTACCAATGAATCACTGGAGGCTCTTAACATGATTTCTAGAGGTGATGTCTACCAGCATGCTATGGAAGACATCCGAAAAATATGCCAAAACTACTCAAGAAGGAGAGGCAAGACCACTTCTAGAACCATGAAAGTGACTGCTTCAGTCATGAAGAAAAAAATAGGTAACATGCTGGAAGATTTAAAGAGTGAAATGCTCTCATCTCTAGCATTACAGATGGATACGTTACTGTTAGAGAAAAATAAACAAGAAAATGAAGCAACATTGGCTTATTTCTATCCAAAATGCATAGGGAAGCATGCAAATAATGCATGCCCAAAGAAAAAAGTTAGAGTATGCATAGTTTGTAGGCTAAACCATAAAACTTGATTGTGCTAACAACTACCCAGTAATCAGGAGGATGCTAAAAGCATGAATGCCTATTTCATATGTAATCAAAAGAGTTGGCCACAACCCCTTGCAGGGAATATTCCAACTGGAATGTCGTCATATGGGGGAGGACCATACATGCCCCAAGGCCCACCTCAACCACCTAAAATGGGATGGTGGGGGGCATCACCCTGGTCCAACGCACCCCTAGTAGCATTCTCAAACCAGCAACCATGGATGCCATATCCATATCTTGGGCAGCAGTGGAGAGGCCACACTGCATGGAATTAGGCTCCATAGAATGTAGCACCAGCTCACCCCCAACAAAATTTACCAGCATTGCCAGTAGTGAGACTTGTGTAGCTACCCGCACAATCAACGACAAATCCTAATAACAGGGTGAACTAGCCAACATACAATATGGAGGGTGAGATATATTTGATGTACGATATTCATCTTAGGTCTGGTAGATAGCTAGGAGTAGGAATGCATCCACTAGTAGAAGAGGAGGAAGAGGTAGGAGAAACACCTCTTGTAGAAGAGGTGATAGAAGAAACACCTAAGAGAACAAAGGCTCCATTTCCCAACAAACTACAATAACAGAGGAAAGTAACGTAGTCGGAGTTCGATATCTTGTCTAGCTTGAAGAACCTCACCGTGACAATTCCATTATTTCAAGCCATCCGAGATGTTTCAATATATACCAAGGTGATAAGAGAGATGTGTCTAAGGAAGCTAGGATGAAGAGAAACCCAGACTATCAATGTCATGGGTAAACTAGCAGATTTGATGATGGGAAAAATGTGCCATCCTAAGTATGCAGACCTGGGTAGCTTGGTGCTGACTATAAAAATTGAGGGACATTCCTTATCCAATATGTTGGTCAATCTCGGAGCAGCCATCAACGTAATGCCTTAGGAGACCATGCAGAGGCTACAACTCATGAACCTGAAACCCACTACAAAAGTGTTGCAGCTGGCCGATCAATCGATCATGGCATCGAAAGGAATGTTGAAAGACATAATAGTGATAGTCAACACATGGGAATACCCAGTCGACTTTTTAGTCTATCAATCTAAAACTAGGCTGGGCGGTTACCCGCTCATCTTGGGAAGGCCATGGCTGGCAATAGTTGACACTTACATCAACTGTTGGGATGGGTTAATGACCATCTTCGATGGAAAAAATGTTAAAAGGTTGACTATTTAACCCCCAATGCAGTCTGTCAACTCATTATGAGAATCCATGTTGACCGAGCATGAAAATCCTGAGCTATCCATGATCTAGCTGGTGATGTGGTGGAGAACAAATCTTGCGTAACACAGAAAACCAAAAAATAAGAGCCCAAGATTTTGTATTCAATACTTAGGAAGAATTTTACAAGAATATACAGCCAAACTGCCATTTGCCAACCCCCTCTCTTTACAATCCATGGGTTTTTATTGAGGTCCCAATCCTCTATGCTTTCACACTTCCCACGATATACAATTGCCACTTGGAACAATTATGGGAAGTTGCATTGATGAGACTCTTGGTGAGGTGCGTGACTGGCTACCATATCCAACGAAATATTCTTCACGATCTGTTGCTTGCTGTTAGTTGCTTTAAACGCATCTTCCAGATATCCTACGCGAGTGGCCAACATGCCCGTTGAAATCCTTCTTTGGAACTACTGCTTCACTACCTCTACTTGCTGTGCACGTAGGGACGTCTTTATGAAATTTGGAAGTGCGTGTCTTTCTGTTTGGTCGCGATATCTCGACATGTCGTGATACCACGACCATTTTCTTTCTGCACCTTCTCTCTCCATTTTGGCTGTGATATCGCGACATGTTGCGATATTGCACCATTTTTTCTATCGGCCTCTATTTTGCCGTTTCGGTCATGAAATCGTGACATGTCATGATTTCGTGACCTTTGGTCTCCGCGCATTTGTTTCTCCTACGGTGGTCACGATTTCATGACCTTTGGTCTCTGTGCCTTCGTTTCTCCTGTGGCGATCGTGATTTCATGACCTTTGGTTTTCATGCCTTCGTTCATCCTATGGTGGTCACGATTTCATGACCTTTGGTCTCCGTGCCTTCGTTTCTCCTACGATGGTCGCGATTTCGTGACATGTCATGAAATCGTGACATGTCATGATTTCATGACCTTTGGTCTCTACACCTCTATTTCCCTGCCTTGGGTCGTGATTTCATGACATGTCGTGAAATCGTGACATTTTGTCCGCTGTTCCCCTATCTTCAGTTTTGGTCGCGATATCGCGACAATTTTGTGTCGTGATATCGCGACACATATTTTACTTGCAACACTTAGAAAAATAACATTGCAACACTTAGAAAAAAATAACAACAAAAAGTTTGGTTGATGCTCGATTGCTTTGCTGCCCTCGGATGCTCCTGCATCAGACACCCGAGGTGGATTGAGAAGTGATCCTCACTTATGATCTTTGGGAGGAAGACCCAGGCGGTCAACCTCTGTTTTTGACAACCAAGTTGCATCTTCTACAGGTCTACCCTTCCACTTGATCAAATACTCAGAATATTGTTTGTTCCTTGTGCTTTTGCCTTCACGAGTATCTAATATTTCCTCGATCTCGTCTTTGGTTGGACTAGACACTGGAATGCTCCACAATTCTATGCTTGGTACTTCTGTACTATCTCCTTCATGGTATTACACTAAATCAGATATGTTAAAAATGGGTGAAATGTCAAGCCCACTTGGCAATTCCACTTCATATGCATTGCCTAAATCCCATTTTTCCAGTATTTTGCATGGCCCAAACTTCTTCATATTCAACTTGTTGTAAGTTTTGGCTAGAAATCTTTATTTTCTGAGATGGACCATAACTTCATCTCGTACTTCGAATTCTTTGAACCGTCGCTTTTGGTCTGCTCTTGCTTTATACTGAGTATTCATCTTTGCAATTTGTTTCTTTACTTCTTCATGTAGGCTTCTCATCTGTTTCACAAATTCCTCAGCCTCTGCACTACACTTTTCTCCTTTATCTAATTTTCTCAGCTCAAAAATGTTTCTTGGACTATTTCCATATATGATTTGGAATGGAGATTTGTTTGTACTCTTATTGATAGAATTGTTGTATGCAAATTCTTCCTGTGATAAAACTAAATCCCATCCCTTGGGTTTATCTGCTATCAAGCATCTTAAAAAATTACCCAGACTTCTATTGACCACCTCTGTTTGTCCATCAGTTTGTGGGTGGTATGCTAAACTGAACTTCAGATCTATCTTTAGCTTTTTCCACAATGTTCTCTAGAAATACCCAACAAACTTTGTGTCTCTGTCAGAAATTATGCTTCTTGGTAGACCGTGAAGTTGTACCACTTCTTTGAAAAATAACCCTACAATGTGAACTGCATCACTTGTCTTCTAGCAGGGAATAAAATGTGTCATTTTGGAGAATTGGTCAACCACCACAAATACAGAGTCATTTCCCCTCTGTGTTCTCGGTAATCCAAGAATAAAATCTATGCTTATGTCCTCCCACGGCCTCTCAGGTATAGGTAATGGTTGGTATAACCCTATGTTTTGCCTTACGCCTTTTGCCATCTGGCATATTCTACAACTTTGCACAAACTTTTTCACATCTTGCTAAAGTTGTTGCCAGTAGTAATTTTCATTCACCAGGGCAATGGTCTTATCTCGACCAAAATGCCCAGCCAGTCCTTCGTTGTGCTTTTCCTTGATTAAGTTCTCCCGCATGGAACTCCTTGGAATGCATAATTTACTTCCCTTGAATAGCATTCCATCTTGGATTAGGAAATCTAACCATTTTGTCCTGTCCATAGTAACAGGTGTCAAGCAAGCCATCCAGGCTGCTGCAAAATCAGGATCTTTAGGATAAAGACCCTTTAGTTCTTCGAATCCTACTACTTCCACTATCATTTCAATCAGAAGATTCTACCTTCTAATTAAAGCATCTGCAACTTTGTTTGATTTCCCGCTCCTGTGCTTTAACACAAAGGTATAGCTTTGGAGAAACTCAACCCACTTCATGTGTCGCTGATTCAATTTTGTTTGGCTGTTGATGTACTGCAATGCCTGATGATCAGTAAATAGAACAAACTCTTTTGGAAACAAGTAATGCCTCCACTTCTTCAGAACCTAAACTATAGCATAAAATTCTTGGTCATAAACTGAATACTTTTTTCGAGCATCATTGAGCTTTTCATTGAAATAAGCAACAGGTTTGCCTTCTTGGCTCAGTACAGCCCCTATTGCACTGCCACTGGCATCACAGTCGACCTGAAATACTTTGTTAAAGTCTGGAAGCGCCAAAACAAGCTGTTCTATGACCTTTTTCTTTAATGCATCAAAGCTCCTTTCAACCCCTAAGGTCCACTTGAATTCTTGCTTATCCCCTCTCATTGTTTCTGTGATGGGTGCACAAATGTTGTTGAAGTTTCTTATGACCTTTCTGTAAAAGCTGGCTAGACCATGA
Organism: Wollemia nobilis; assembly: GCA_028583015.1. Classification (NCBI taxonomy): domain Eukaryota; kingdom Viridiplantae; phylum Streptophyta; class Pinopsida; order Araucariales; family Araucariaceae; genus Wollemia; species Wollemia nobilis. The sequence goes on along the minus strand of JAQPPZ010003193.1, from coordinate 4,793,941 downwards.
AATGATCTTACCACTATTGTGCTTCTTGGGGTAGGCTGTTCTATGATAGCCCTCACCTTCTCTGGGTCCATTTTCAGACCTTCTGCTAAGATTACAAATCCTAGGTATACTAACTCTTTCTTGACAAAATTACACTTTTTTAGATTTATTAATAACTGCTCCTCCCACAGCTTTTCAAAAACCCTCCTAATGTGCATCAATTGTTCCTCTAGGGTTTTGCTGAATATTAATATATCATCTAAATAATCAATGACAAAATTTCCCAAAAACTCCTTCAGTACCTCATTCATCAGCTGCATGAAGGTACTTGGTGCATTGGAAAGCCCAAATGGCATGACCAACCACTCATACAAGCCCTCTCTTTTCTTGAAGGTTGTCATCCACTCATCTCCTTCCCTGACATAGATCTGGTGGTAACCACTCTTGAGGTCAATTTTGGTGAAGTATTTGGCTCCACTCAGGCATTCCATTATGTCATCCATCCTTGGCAGTAGAAATCTGTACTTTATTGTGATCTTGTTGATGTCTCAAGAGTCTGTGCACATTCTCCACTCTCCATCCTTCTTGGGTGCTAGTACTATAGGTACCGCACATGGGCTAAGACTCTCCCTAATCAATCCTTTCTCCAGCAACTCCTGGACCTACCTGTTTAGTTCTTCAGTTTCTACAAGTGTCATTCTATGTGCAACCTTATTTTGCAAACTTGACCCTGTCACCAAATCGCTATGGTGACTGATTTTTCTTACTGGGGGTAAACCCTCAGGCACATTGTCAGATATGATATTTGGAAATTCCTTCAACAGCTCTTGGACTTCTACTGGGTCATCTTTGCATTCTGTATCCCTAACTCTAGGAACTAATGCATAACACATATGATCATGCTTTAAATCATCTAAAAAATTTCTTTCGTCAACCAAGCAAATTCTTGCACTGCCACATACCTTTTCTTCCACCTCCTTCAGGGGATTCAACTTATGACGCATTCCATTCTTGGTCATAGAATAGGTGTTGGCTCGGCCATCATGAATCGCACACCTGTCAAACTGCCATGGCCTTCCTAGTAGCAAATGGCACGCATCCATGGGTAGAATGTCACATAGAACCTCATCATGGTAATTTCCAATACTGAATTTTACCAGGCACTGTTCATTAACCAAAAATTTATGGTCTTTCTGCAACCACGCGATTCGATATGGATGCGGGTGTTTCTTTCTCTCCAGTTGTAGCTTTGTAACCATTCCCTCTGAAACTAAGTTATTCATGCTATCGTTGTCAATGATAATGTTGCAAATATTACCTGCACACTTACACCTTATGCGGAATAAGATTTTCCTTTGATCTATAGCTCCCTCTTCATTCAGCAGGACTCTCCTTGCAATCATTACTTCTCCTCTCTCAGCTTCTTCAGAATGCTCAGACCCAGCATCTTCATCAATGACTACTACTCTGGTGTTTCCTTCTGGCCTTCGATTATTTATTTCTCGCTGCTGTGGGCATTCATATTGGTGATTTCCCTCTTCACCACACTTGAAGCAAGTCCCTCAAAATCTTCCTCTTCCTTGACCTCATATAGCTCTACCTCTTCCCCCTCGGTAACCATTATTCTGATTACGGGGGTGGTCTGTATTTTCTCTCCTTTGTTCTTGATTGCTGCTACCTTCTCCATTTTTCTGAGAATCTTCATTTCTTCTTCCACTATTCCTTCTGTCGGTTCTTCCTCCATGACCTCTTCCTCTTTGTTTGTTTTCAAACCTCCTATTGAGCTTCTTTTCAACCTTTAAAGCAAATTGGTAAGCGTCCTCTATGGTGGTCATCCGGACTAGACTTAGTTCTTCCTGAATGCTTGCTCATAATCCATTAATGTAACATGCTACCTTCTCCTTGTTGGCCTCTGAGTGGCCTATTATAATCATTATTTTATGAAATTCCTCTATGTATTCTTTCACAGACTTGCTTGATTGCCTTAATCCTTGCATTTTCTTCAGCAGGTCTAACTCATAATCACCAGGGATGAACTACCTCTTTAGCTTTTCTACCATCCGTTCCCACTTAGTTATTCTCTCTTTCCCTCTTTTATTTCACTCTAGCTGCACTCCTTTCCACCAAATGTTGGCATGACCTTTTAGTTTGGTCTTTGCGAATCTAACCCTATCAGGATCCTCAACCTCTTCGTACTCAAATTACTTTTCCAGATCGTTGATCCAGCCGATCAATTCCTCTGGCTCAAGGTTCTCGGAATATGTGGAAACCTCCATCTTCAGCCTCTTCCCAATCTAGGATATGGCTTTGTATAGTCTAGCCTGAGTAGGATCTACTACTTCTTCTTCTTCCTCAGGTTGGTCTTCTTCATCATATTCCTCTTCACTACCTTTGTCTCTTATTGGCTCCAATCTTCTACGCATTTCTTCTTGCAGAGCTTGCATTTGCCATTGCAAAGCTCGAACATCTTCCGCTGCTGCCATGCCTCTCCCACCAACAGGATTTCTCCTTGGAGGCATTCTGCTCACCCAATTCCAAGACCTTCCACAAATCCTGGTGTAACTGCCTCTCCTCTGGCGATCTGCTACACACTCAAGAACTACTGGCTCTAATACCACTTGGTGGAGAACAAATCTTGTGTAACATAGAAAACCAGAAAAACAAGAGCCCAAGATTTTGTATTCAATACTTAGGAAGAATTTTACAAGAATATACAGCCAAATTATCGTTTGCCAACCCCATCTCTTTACAATCCATGGGTTTTTATTGAGGTCCTGATCCTCTGTGCTTTCACACTTCCCATGATCTATAATTGTCACTTGGAACAATTTTGGGAAGTTGCATTGATGAGACTCTTGGTGAGGTGCACAACTGGCTGCCATATCCAACGAAATCTTCTTCACGATCTGTTGCTTATTGTTAGTTGCTTTAAACGCATCTTCCAGATATCCTGCGCGAGTGGCCAACATTCCCATTGAAATCCTTCTTTGGAATTGCTGCTTCACTGCCTCTACTTGCCGTGCACGTAGGGACGTCTTTATGAAAGCTGGAAGTGCATGTCTTTCTATTTGGTCATGATATCGCGACATGTCTGATATCATGACCATTTTCTTTCTACACCTTCTCTCTCCATTTTGGCCGCGATAACGTGACATGTCGCGATATCACACCATTTTTTCTATCGGCATTTGTTTTGTCATTTCGGTCACGAAATCGTGACATGTCACGATTTCATGACCTTTGGTCTCCGTGCCTTCGTTTCTCCTGTGGTGGTCGCGATTTCATGACATGTCATAAAATCATGACATGTCACGATTTTGTGACCTTTGGTCTCCATGCCTTCATTTCTCCTACGGTGGTCATGATTTCATGACCTTTGGTCTCCGTGCCTTCGTTCATCCTGTGGTGGTCCCGATTTCGTGACATGTCATGAAATCGCGACATGTCATGATTTCGCAACCTTTGGTCTCTGTGCCTTCGTTTCTCCTGCGGCGGTCATGATTTTGCGACATGTCACGATTTCATGACCTTTGGTCTCTGCGCCTCCATTTCCCTGCCTTGGGTCATGATTTCGTGACATGTTTCAAAATCGCGACATGTTGCAAAATCATGACATGTCGCAAAATCGTGACATTTTGTCCGCTGCTCCCCTATCTTCAGTTTTGGTCGTGATATCGTGACACTTTTGTGTCGCGATATCGCGACACATATTTTACTTGCAACACTTAGAAAAATAACATTGCAACACTTAGAAAAAAATAACAACAAAATTTTTTGTTCATGCTCGATTGCTTTGCTACCCTAGGATGCTCCTGCATCATGATGACATTGGATGAGTTGATATAATAATATGAAGATGGTGCTATTGTGGATTTTCTCCATGGGGAGTCCTCCATCTCCACACCTGGATCACTGTTGGCTGGTACCCAAGATCACCATGTTCAGTAGATACATGTCAGGCCAAGAAGAATGTTGAATGTCAACAGTAAGTTGACTCCCACACAATTGAAAAAAGTAGAGGAGCTCCTGGTTAGACACCAACATGAATTTACATGGGATTACTCAGATATGAAGATCTATACCCATCATATATACCTAGATGATCAAGAAAATCCAAGCAAACAACCATAGAGAAGAATGAATCCGACAATGAAAGACATTATCAAGGAAGAATTACAAAAACTCTTGACTGTTGGATTCATCTATCTAATTTTTGACAGTGAGTGGGTATCATCGTTAGTGGTAGTCCCTAAAAAAAATGGGAAATGGTGAATCTGTGTGGACTACAGAGCATTAAACAAAGCGACCAAGAAGGACCACTTCCCACTCCCTTTCATTGATCAAGTCTTGGATACACTCTTTGGGAGGAAGTATTTCTCCTTCTTGGATGGATTCAGTGGATACAACCAGATCCATATAGGAGAAGAGGATCAGGATAAGACAACGTTCACCTGCCCATGGGGAATGTTTACCTATTGGGTATTACCTTTTGGATTATGCAACACACCTACCACATTTCAAAGGGTGATGCTTAGCATATTTTTAGACGTGATGGGAGACACGGTCGAAGTATACATAGATGACTTAACTATCTATGGAGAAACCTTTGACAAAGCAATGACGAACTTAGAAAGAGTGCTCGAAATAAGTGAGGAAAACAATTTGTCCCTGAGAAACGAGAAATGCTTTATGATGATGCAAGAAGGCATCGTACTGGGACAACACCTCTCCATAGAAGGAATAAAGGTTGATAAAAGAAAAATTGAGGTTGTCAGAGACCTACCCAACCCTAGAACATAGAGAGAGGTGAGGAGTTTTCTTGGATCAGCCGGGTACTATCGATGATTTATTGCCAAATTCAGAAAAATTGTAAAACCATTACACACTCTATTATCTAAGGATGTGGAGTTCAATTGGATGGAAGACTATGAAGAAGCATTTCAGTTGCTTAAAGAGAAATTGATATCTACACCAATTTTAAGAGGACCAAATTGGGCCATACCATTCCATATCTATTGTGATGCATCCAACAATGTGATTGGAGCAGTCCTCGGATAGAAGGATGGCAAAGAATTTTATGCCATCTACTATGTCAGCAAAAACTTGGTAGGAGCCGAGCTCAACTACATGGTGATAGAGGAGTTCCTTGCAGTTGTACACACCATAAATAAATTCTACCATTATATCATTGGGTATAAGGTATTTTTCCACACGAACCACACGGCCATCAGATACTTGATGAGCAAGCCAGCCATTGGTAGAAGAATTATCAGGTGGCTCTTATTACTATAGGAATTTGACATCACAATAGTCAAAAAACCAGGCAAAGACAACATCATAGAAGATTTTCTATCTAGATTGATACTGACAGACCATACAATAGTGGAAGACCAGTTTTTGGACAAACATTTATTCACCATTAGTGAGCAAATCTTGTCGTACATAGATATAGCCAATTACTTGGCCACCGGAAGAACCTCACCTATGTCTCTCTTTCTGAGAAAAGTAGGCGGTCATAGAGAAAAGTGCATTGTTCCTATGGATTGATGGCCTCCTATTCAAAATAGGACATGACTAGATTATAAGGAGATGCGTAGCAAAATAGGAGTTCTCAGAAGTACTCAAAGCGTGTCACGATGAACCATGCAGAGGACACTTTGTAGGGAGATGAACTACCTACAAAATCCTACAGGCTGGGTACTTTTGGCCCACTCTATTCAAGGATGCGGTTGCATACGCTAGCAAGTGCGATGAATGCCAAAGAATGGGCAAACCAACCCATCGATATGAAATGCCCCTCCGACCTCAAGTACACCTGGAACCCTTCGATAAGTGGGGCATGGACTTCATGGGACCAATTAATCCACCTTCAATAGGGAGGAGGTTTATTTTGGTCTGTACATATTACGTCACCAAATGGGTTGAATTTCAAGCATTGAGAGATTTAAAAGAAAGAATAGTCACTAATTTCTTATTTGCCCACATTTTTATACGATTTGGGGTCCCTAGAGAGATAACAATAGACCAAGGGCCTTAATTTACCTCCAAGTTGATCAAGGAGATGATGGAGCAATACAAACTACACCCTACCATTTGTAGGCAAATGGGCAAGTGGAAGTGACGAACAGAGAAATAGAGGACATCCTAATGAAGATCGTGCAGCAACATAGAAAATATTGGGCTACATGGTTGTCGGAGGCAGTCTGGGCGTATAATACCATGTGGAAATCCACCACAAGCTTCACACCCTTCCAACTGGTCTATGGGAAGAGTGCGATGATGCCCATTGAATTTGAAATCAAGACATTGAGGACAACTTCAAAATTGAACTTGAGCTTGGATGACGCTAAAAAGAAAGGATTCAGCAGCTAGATTAGCTGGACGAAATCCGAATGGACACTTTGTAGAGAATGGAAATCATACAAAAGCAAAGAAAGTGGTGGCATGATCACCATATTAAACTAAAGTAGTTCCAAGAAGGATAATAGGTATTGTTGTATGATTATCGGTTCTAGGAAAGAAAAGTTAAATTAATGCAAAGACGAATGGGACCGTATGAGGTGGTAGAGCTCATCAAGAATGGGGTAGTGTGCATTAGAACAATTGACGACAGTAACATCATGTTAACGGTCAATGGCCACTGACTGCACCCTTATAACACATCTGAAACCTTATAGGTGGAATCCAAAATAGACGTGGGGGAGACCCCATCTTGTTAGATCTAGACCAAACTCTTAACAGGTGAAACGGTGGGCATGGAGATGCTCACCAAAATCAGTTAATTTAGTTTTTTTCTTACAATGTGTTTTGCAGGGATGACACCCACATGCAAGCTATAGGCATCCTAATCTAGGGCCTAACAGGCATGGAATGCATCTAACTACCTTTATTTTTCTTTCTTTTCATTTGCTTTTTGTAAGTGGAGGACATGACAACACGAGGAATAGGTATCTGGGAAATTAGGCCTAATTCATCTTAGCATTTTGACATCGACACTTGTAGGTAGAAGATAAGGTAGTGTGAGGCAAGATTGAGAAGGCTTGATCACCATTTCCCAGTAAATTGCAACATGATTGACCAAGAATAAAGTGCCTTCCACATCGATAAGGCATAGAAGAAGGCGCCTTCCTTATAAAGAAGGCACCCAACAAAAATAAGGTGTCTTCCTTATAAATAAGGCACCCGACCAGAAGAAGGCACCTTTCGCATGAAGAAGGCACCCCACCAGAAGAAGGTGCCTTCCTTATAAAGAAGGTGCCCAGCCAGAAGAAGGTGCCTTCCTTGTAAAGAAGGTGCCCAGCCAAAAGAAGGTGCCTTCTGTATGAAGAAGGCACACCGCCAGAAGAAGGTGCCTTCCATATAAAGAAGGCACCCAACCAGAAGAAGGCACCTTCCTTATAAATAAGGTGCCCAACCAGAATAAGGCACCTTCCTTATGAAGAAGGTGCCTCACTAGAAGAAGGCACCTCACCAGAAGAAGGCGCCTTCCTTACAAAGAAGGCGCACAAAAAAAAAAATAGGTGCCTTCCGTGGCGGGAAGGCACCACAAAAAAAAAAAAAAAAAGAGCCCGAGGCACCTTCCACATCAGGAAGGCACATACAGACCGAGGTGCCTTCCACCCCAAGAAGGTGAATGTATACAGTGGTGTCTTCCACCCTAGGAAGGTGCAGGTATTTAGCAGCATCTTCCACATTAGGAAGGTGCACCCATTCAGAAGCATCTTCCGTGGTAGGAAGACACCATCATCAAAAAGGTGCCTTCCACCATCGAAAGGTACATCCAGTCAGAGATGCCTTCCACCATCAAAATGCACATCCATTCAAATAGCATTGAAAACATCAGGAAGGCACAATATAAGTGCCTTCCACATCAAGAAGGCACCACATAAATGCCTTCCACATTGGGAAGGTACCAAAGAGCTCCTTCTGCATACAACCAACACTTAAGTCTTGCAGATTCCTCAATCATAATGAAATCACTATATGAACGAGTGGCATAAGATTACCATACCCCTCCCCCATGTCACAAATCAATGAATCAATGCTCTTCACGATGCATGAAACACAAAATAAGGTACGCACATACTAACTCAAATCTTTATATAATTATTCATAAATTATGCAATACCAAAAAAATATTATCGTCATAAAAATCATATACCCTCATGGACGAAACCACGTGCCAATGATATGGCTCGAAATGTGTACCCTAGAATTAAATTCTAGGGTTAGGCACCTTCCCTATAAGAAGGCACCTTCCTGAAGAAGTAAGGACAGAAAAAATAACTGCAGTAGTAAGGGAAGGTACCATGGGAGGAAGGTCGAAGAATCATGCGATGAAAAAGAATGAGCCTAGTGATACGGAAGGAATCAGGGGGATGGTAAAAACATAGTTCGAGGCCGAGGGATGGTTCGAATACTGTACCCTGGTCAGTCAAGGCCAATATATGGAGGTAGCCAAGGAATTCGCTACCTCCATGAGGGGTGACATAGCTTAGGTGCGAGGGGTAGAAATTTTGGTCGCCCCTAAATACATCTTGTAGGCGACTGGATTGCCCCTCATAAGTGAATGCATATACAAAGGCAAACTGTTGAATTCATACACCGAAGTGCTACTTCCAGGAGAAAATGTGTAGATAGATAAGGAAGGGCTACCCAAAAGCAGCCTTCCCATGAATCTATAGAAGATATTCGAGTAGGTTGCTTGATTCTTTACATGCATCAAGAAGTATACCCATTTGCACACTAACCATGTGTAGTTTTTGAATCACCTGGTGCATGGAAGGAAGTTGAACGTGCCCTTCTACCTATAAAATGCCCTAAAGGAAGAAGTAGCTAGGTACCAGAAGGGAGCACCATTAGCCTTGGCCCACCATGGGCTAATATCAGCACTAGTCCACGATGCAGAAGCATAGAGGTAGAACCCAAACACAGAGGGAGATGGCAGCCAAGAAGGCAATAGGATGTTGTTTCCGAAACAAGGCAAGAAGAGGGAATCCCTATAGAGGATATGACAAGTATCAAGAAATTGGCATTGACTTATTTCATGGAAGAAAGAGGGCATTCACCAGTGCCCAAGTATGAAGAGGAAGGAGCGCTGCTTATTAGCAGTGAGGTTGAGTTTCAGCCGCCAGAACCAGTCCCCAGGAGGAAATGCCTATGGTGACTCCTCCTCTTAGTAGAAGAAGAAGAGAATGACTCGAAAGTTGACGTGGCAGCCCAAACCCTCCGATAATTGACAAACCAGAGCCCACAATATGTAGGGACTTCCAGGAGAAATGATCAGGTTGATGTAGTCTTGGAGGAAGTGCTAGAGTGACAGATCAATTATTGGATGGCCCAACAAATTTTGGAGAATTACCAGAATGAGCATAGAGGGGAATTGGAAGAATTATAAAGATGAATCACGTAGCTCGAGCAGCTGGTCCAGTAGTTGTGGGAGGAGAACCAGCTACTCCAGGATAGGGGAACAAAAATAAGGGATGCATCGATCCAAACTAACTGGGAAAAAGAAGTCTCGATGAATTCTCCCACATCTATAGAATGAGTATTCTCTTCAGGAGAATTTCGATCAGACGCTTGATAGAGTAGCTCAAAGGCAGGGGAGAATTCCTCTATTTTCAAGAGTGAAGGGGAAAGAAGTCCCACAACACCCCTTATTATTTACCTGAGTGATACAGAGTAGCATATAGGACCGAGGGATAATGAAGAACTCCCTGGGGATAAGGAAGATAGAGAAGAACCTAAGGTGTCAGCACAGGATAGACAGGTGGGCAAAGAAGCACACCCAAGGATGGTAGCGCAAGTCCCCTAGAGTGAATAAAATGCTCTAGGGATTGCATAGCAGGCCCCTTAGAGCGAGAAGACGTCTACCAGGGAGAAAGGGAAAACCCCTATTCGAGTCAACGTATTTTTTGCAAAGGCCAAAAGAAAAGGGCCCAGGGCAGCTTGAAAGAAGGCGAAGGTGACCTTCGTCGAGCCATAATAAGATAAGTGGGATATGTAGCCATTCACAAAGAAGCAAAAATAGTTGGAACGACTACTCAAAGAGATGACAGCAGCCAAGGAGACTAGGAAGGCAACATCAAGGATGCAAGGGACTCTGGTATCTGTGTCAATACAATAGAGGACAACTAGTTCTAGGAGATTTATGGGTCATATCGAGGATGAACCTCCAAGATAAGAAGGTATTTTGAATGATGGGGGGTATATGGCCCCAAATTGGAAGCCGCTACCATTGCAAAGGAGAACGCAAGGCTTACTCCTGAAGTAGACCGATTGTACAAAGCCCAAGTAGTTCAAGTAAGGAGGGATAATTCAGATATCCCTCTTGCAGTGGTCAGACCTCTGAACGCTGACCTATGGCAAGCTACAAAAGCTACATTTCAAGTAGTAGAGATGATGTTTGTTAGGTCACCTTCGATAGTGGCCAGGATGAGGAAAGCAAAGCTGACAACAACACGCACACCCCATGTAGAAAAAGAGGGGCCACACCTCTAGATGCTAGTGCATAGAAGAGGCAAACATAGGCCTTAGGTACAGCCAGATCCACCAAGAAAAGGTAATGATGAGGGTTCAACAGGGCTACCTATAGTTTTTATGCCATGATGGCATGGCATATGTTAGGCATGGGTGGGGTGATGAGCATAAAAAATGCTCATATTTTAAATAGATTTTATTAATTATTGTGTGAATGTATAATAAGGATTGCATATGTTTATGAATGATTATATAATTATTTGATGAAATTATGTGTGTTATCTAATTCGTGTGTTTTCAGTGTGTTATTTTGGAATTGCAGTTGTTTTATTCATATTTGGATCAATCGAGGTTTTTTCATGGACCTGGCACTTTGTTTCTTTTGGAATCAACATAGAGAAGGTAGGCGCCTTCCTCTTCCAGGAAGGCACCAAGCGTAAGTAGGTGCCTTCCTCTTCCAGGAAGGCACCAAGCGTAAGTAGGCACCTTCCCCTTCCAGGAAGGCACCAAGGAAATACAAGTGCCTTCCTCTCCCAGGAAGGTGCCAATAGAAGGCCAACACCTTCCTCTTCTAGGAAGGTGCCAAAGGAAAATAAGTGCCTTCCTCTCATAAGGAATGTGCTGACAGGAAGGTGCCACTAGAAGGCAAGCACCTTCCTCTCATAAGGAAGGTGTCGATAGGAAGGCGCCACTAGAAGGCAAGCACATTCCTCTCACAAGAATGTGCCAACACAAGGCAAGTGCCTTCCTCTCATAGGAAGGCACCAATAGAAGATAAGCGCCTTCCTCTTCCAAGAAGGTTCCAATGGCAGTAAGGCACATTTCACATAGAGAAGGCACCCGACATACTTAGGCACCTTCCTCATAGGTAAGGTGTCCCTGTTCTTTGCTTGTTGACCAGACAAGCATGATGTGGAAAATAGATACTGGTGCAGTTCCAACTCTACATCATGTAGAGTTAAATTGGGGATTGTACTAATGTATGAGAATGTCCTACCAATGCCAAGCGAAGCACAAACCAATCATTGAACATGCCATCATTGGAAATGAATGCCAATTTTAGAAAATGTCTATCACATTTACCAGATTGTCTTAGTTTAGTCTAGAATGAATCAACTGTTATAACTTATTTGTAATAGAAGATCTACGAGTGTGCTATATAAACACACGTGGACCTCTCTGAGGATATAGAATATTTTAGTAAATGTAGAGAGATATACAGAAGAAGCATTGTAATACTTTGATAATTATAATACAGTTCTAAGAGTTTCTAAGTGTGTTTTCAGTTGGGAGGAAGCTGCTAGAGCCTGGGCCCACTCTAAGCTAGTATTTCTTCCCCTATTTTTCCTATGTTTTCTAGATTAGTTTACCACTTTTATAAAATTGTTTACCGCATTGTTATTTCTATTATTGCAATAGGTTTATTTCTAGGAATGTGTGAATATTTCCTTTCTGTAGATTTAATTGTTTTTATGTAAATTATTGAGGAGTGTATGAATGATTGATGACCATTGAAACACCCCCCAATAGTAGAACTAGAGGACTCATCTCAAGTGGTATTGTAAGAAATCTTGTTCAAGACCCTTCACAATTTTACGAAGCTCCTTGGGTTGATAAATTAAATGCACGGGCATGTGACAAAAGTAGGAAATAAGTTAACCTTGTTTGGCCCGCAACACCTATCATCACACATTCCTATAGACTAAAAAAAGTAAAATACCCCACAAGCCAACCTTAGCCTTGCTACCCACTGGGAGTCTCACCACTCTCCTCATGAGTCACCATCATCATCTTAGCCTTGTGCACATTTTCTGCCCTGCTCAACTCTACTACTGCCCCCACTTTCTATGTAGCCACTGACACTATCACCCTATCCAATCTTGGGATAATCCCTCCTATATATGACACTATTGGTACCTATATCCTTACCTCCCTTTGCACCATCAATGACATTCTCTAGTGACTCTTTAGTGACTAGGTCTATACTCATGATCATGATCTTGATTGTGAACTACCATAATCTAAAATACAATTCTCATACAAATCTAAGGCCATATCATAATCATACCACATCATTGCCTTCTCCTTGAACATATTTGTCACATCCTCATTGGTCTTTCATAAATTCTCAACCTTAAATCTCAAAGTAGTCACCTCCATCAGGACCTGCTCCCCTACCCTTGCCCGTTCCACCTCCTCCTATGCCTACTATTGCTGCTCTAACTTGGAATGCAACTTAGCCACATCTACCACATGTATTTCAAATCTTGGCATCCATCATCATCTCCACCTACTACATCCTAGTCACCTCCACCTTCAATATATACCTAGTAGTCATAGTCTCTACTAAGAGGAGATGCAAACCATATACAAGCTCAACATACCTCACCTCCCCTACTTTGACCTATCCATGTAGTTCCACACACTAAATCTCCCACTCCCTCATCTCTATGGTATGCACCTACTCAAATACCACTAACTTCTCCTCCAAATCCCTCCTCTCTGCATCACTTGCCATCTTGATAGCTATCAACCTCTCCTCCAACTTGTGGTACTCGTCTCTCCACTTCCCCATATATATCAGTCCATCTCCCTCACTCTCACATATTTTCCTCTCTAGATTTTTTACTCTCTCTTGTAGTACCAATAGCTCCTCATAAACATATCTCCTCTCCTACTCATTGAAAGGTATATCTCTCATATCTCCCATATCTCTTGTATCATCAACTCCCACATCAAAATCCATATCCTCCATAATAAATTTATCATCCACAGGCTCCTCTCTGCCACTAGCATGTTGCTCTGGTACACTCCCAATAGGAATATTAGACCTACTGCCTTTATGTTATCTCAACCATTGAAGAGAAACCTATACCTCATTCCTTGATCCTCCCACTAGCCTCAACATCACTCCTCTTGGTATCTATCCCTATTCTATAGGTACCCCACCAATTGGCTACATCCAATGATCAATCATACCAACACCTACCTCCCAACTCTGTGTCACCCACCATGCATCATACTTAGAACTGATTTCCATATCATCAATGTCAAACATAACCATTAGTGGATCCCTCTCACCAGTCTAGGGAGGCACTACAGAATGACTCTCCCTATCACCTTGTCTCCTATAGATCACAAAAGGCACATCTAGCATACCCTATCGCAACCCAAATTGACATATGACCTTATTAAAAAGAAATAATTCTACCTATAATGTATACCATCCTACCACACCATCCCACACTTTCAAGGCCTCCATTGAATATGATTATGCTCCAATGACCTAAATTATCTCCTCCAAAATATATAATCGCCCTGATGTGGTCTCTTCATCCCCTTCTCCTCATCTATCCACCACCTCAAAGCATAAGGTAGGTCAAAATTATTCCTTACATGATCTATATCTAGAAATAGCATCAGTCACTCCATTACTATTCTCTCCCATGTCCATACCTATAACAATGGAGTTCAACTCAACCATGTTCATATTGCATGCACTACATAGTGCAACTATCTATATATCTATGCCAACACAGGTGCCCATGGAAATACAACCCCATGCTCTACCATATCATACACTACTGATAGGGATTAATATTTAATTCTTAATACTATCCCTATTCACATAGATTACATTGTACAACATTTAATTCTCACACAGATTGGGTGCATGAAATGTCATTTTTGTAAAGGCAAACATGCCTATAAAAATATTTTTTGTGTGAATGCAAACTCAATTTTCCATCATGAAAGTCATGTGCTTTCTCTCAGGTGTTCATTCCATATCAGTGGTATCAAAGCTAAACATTATATAGGCGAGTATCCTCTTCCTCTAGACCATTATGGTTTAAAAAAGGAATGAGAAAACCACCAACAGATCTTGGTATTGGGTGAACATTCTTCCATTTTTTGCACATGTCTTCAAGCACCCCTCATTTGAAAAATCTCATTGGGTTCTTTCTAGTCACCAACATTCATCTATCCAAGGTTCCTTGGACCCCGACTCTTGGATCTTAATCTAAGTTCTCACAATTGGAATTTTCATCCCTTAACAACTTGATGCAATTCTACAAACTCTCATATTATTGGGTACCTCTGACTCTGATCTTGATCTTGTGATATTCATCCACAATGTTGACCATTTTTCTTGTTAACTACCCTACACAACTTCAAAAAATCCATGTGGCAATGGTTACACTTCAACAAATCCATGCAGTAATGACTGCCAATTTTAAGCAGTTTATAGCTAAAATCCTCATTGTTGTTGTTGAAGCATATATTATTGATGATCTCATTCCTGCTGAAGATCTCATTAAAAAAAAAAGGATTTTTCCCCTGATCCAAAAATTGAAGAAGTTACAGCCACACCTGGATTCGAATTAGGGTCTCTAAGTGAAATTCCTAGCATCTTTTCATTAGACCATGTGGATTATGTTGCTCCTAATATGGATCCAAGCTCTGTTGAAGCCCCTAATGTAGATTTTATCCTTCTAGATGCTATAGATCCAAGCTCTCCAAAAGTCATTACTACTGTTGTCATCATGCCTGCATCTCATTGTCATCCACCTTTACAGATCATGGTATTCAATGATCTACCACTTTCTAGTGTTGCATTCATGTTTTCTAGTCTTGATCCACATGCCAAACTACTTACAATTTTTTATGACATTTTTTGGACATCAGATCCACACAACCATGATGTCGATGATTCACCATTTTACGATGATGATCTCCTATTTTTGGGTGTGGCTCCACAGTGTCTCTATGATTTTTTAGCATTTTCTTGCTCATTCAAGCCCGATCCATTGTTTTTCAGCATTGATCTACCACATTTCATCGATGATGTCTCTTTTCAATCTAAAGTAACTGCTCAATTCTCCACTGCATTCATTCCATCACCGCACACATTTTTTCCTCTTGGTCATAACCTTTTGTCTAGTGTAACTGATCACATTTTTGATGGGTTTCCTTTGTTTATAGACGACGAGCTATGAGAATATTTTATGCCAGCTTCCACCTCAAAACCATGGCGACGACCATTTGATCCCGGTGGGTGTTGCACATACTTCTGGACACATTTCCATAAATTAAATTAAATTAAATTAAATTTTTAATTTAATTTAATTTTTCTATCATTAAACTGCATTCATTAATGCATTTATTAAATTAAATTAAATTTTTAATTTAATTTAATTTTTCCATCATTAAACTGCATTCATTAATGCATTTATTAAATTAAATTAAATTTTTATTTAATTTAATTTAATCAATAACCACCATAACTATCATTTAATGTGCATCAAAACCAAACTTTTCTTTCCTTCAAAAAACATTGAAGTCCAATGCTTTTACGATGGGGAGGAATGATAGGGATTAATATTTAATTCTTAATATTATCCCTATTCACATGAATCACATTGTACAACATTTAATGCTCACACGGATTGGGTGCATTAAATACCACTTTTGTAAAGGCAGACATGCCTATAAAAATATTTTTGGTGTAAATTCAAACTCAGTTTTCCATTGTGCAATTTGTGTGCTTTCTCTCAAGTGTTCATTCCATATCAACTACATCCATCATATTTCAGGTAAACTTCACCCCTAAATTATCTAGAAGAGCATGTGTTGAAATCATCAACACCATCACACATTAGTGATTAGACATCTCCTGATACCAAAAATACTCATAATATATCCCTTTTTTGGTATATACCTTCTCCCACCACACACCAAATATACACTATAGCACCTCCTTATGCCTCTCATCCACTACTACTCTCATCAAAATATCCTCTATCGATGGGTTGTATATCTTGTTCACGTCCACTAGCATAATAGTCATATCTTCCATCAAAAAATGAAAGGTGTTCCTATCAGGATCCCACCTCTCACATAGTGCTAAAATATAGGCCCTTTTGGTGTGGATACTCACTCAATACCACACTTCCTTCATCCACACCTTCTCCAACCACTCCATATTTGCCTTATCCAAGGCCTTATCCTATAATTCTCTCATCGACCATACATGATACTGCAACTCAATCATATTCACCTATTTCATTCACAAACATCATAAAATTTCATGTTAGTTCCATATACAAACTCTATTATATTTTTATCATTTTATTCAAACACTCACTGTATACAACATTTCTACAACATATGACATACATTTAAAAAACACTAATCAATCCTAGTTCATAGGTCACCCTATGAATGCATACTTGGTTCGTAGGTTGACCTGTAAATTCATTTAGATAGCCACTTTTAGTAACCCATTGGCCCCCTTCATGGCAAACATACCTCCATAGATAGAAACAAACCCAAATGATCAAATTCAATATCCACACCATTATACGTTTCTTTCATCAAGCATTTTGAGACATGCAAATAGTTAACATCCAAACCACATTTCAAAACAATAAAATAATCACATTTTTGAAGAACACAAGCTTATACTGAGAGGGGGGGTGAACAGTATAAGACTTAACCAATTAATAATTTTAACTTTATATAGCAGTGGCATCAACACAACATTAATCAAGATAGAAAGCATCACACATTGAAGTCCCATTTTAACGTGGTTCACCCAAAAAGGTTGGGCTATATCCACAAAAACTTTTCTCTAAAAGTTATCTCAAGGTTCTTTGAGAATCCTTCCCAATTACAATGTTTATGAGCCTCGGATAAAAGGAGATACCTTCTCCCCATTAGAATTTATGAGCCTCTGCTCAAAGGAGATACCTTCCCCTCTACTCTGGAAATGATCCCTCAGAAGATCAACTGTCTCTACCTCTTGCCAGCATGTGAAAATCCTTTCCATCGAAGACCTCCTATCCTCAATGCTAGGCCTAAGAGACCTTTGCCTTCTATGATAATGTCCACAGTAGCTCAACAACCAAAACTATACTCAGGTTCTTCTCAAAGAAACAATGCACATCTATCCTTAAGAAGCAGCACTCCACATTCGTCTTTGCCCTTGTGCTCTCTACGCCTTCTGCTCTCTTTGCGCAAACATAGCCACATTTGATCAAACTTCAATATTTGCACCTTTACGCAATCACAGCGGCATCGTCTTCACACACTCTACTTCCTTTTCAATCTTTCACACTTGGAATGATTCAACGAAATGCACTTTGCACACTACGATCCAATTTTGCACTCTACGCTCTATCTGCGAACATCGCAACATCCAACTCCCAACTCTTCAAAATAGCCTACCTTTTATAATAATGCTTTCAAGATCAAAACCTTGATCTTAGTTGGCTATAACCTTGATCTTTAGTCGACTGCACAACCCTAAACTTCGTCGGTTGCAAACCCTAATCTTCGTCAGCTCAAATTTAACTTTGTTGGCTTCATTGCCTCTGCAACTCTTCTATAGCTTCTATCGCAAAACTACAACATGTCGCGATATCGTGACACCTTTGCAACCGTACACTTTATTTTGTATTTTGTTGTGATATCATGACACTTTAGCCTTTGACAACTTCAACCAAGCTCTTGTCATGATATCACGACACTTTTGTCTTTGTCAGCATCGACTTTGCTTTTGTCACGATATCATGACACTTCTCCCTTCGTCGATCTCCTTTCTGCTTTTGTCGTGAAATCACGATAGTTCTCACTTCGAGTTCTGTAGCATGTCATGAAATCATGACACTTTATCTTGCTTCCACTTTGTCTTTTGACTTGTCACAAAATTGTGACACTTTTTCTCCTTAGCGCTTTTCTTTTCTTCGGGTCACGAAAACAAGACATGTCGCGATATCGTGACACTTTTTCTCCCGGACTCTCTCTCCTGCATTATGTCGTGAAATCATGACACTTTTTCTTTCAGACTCTTTCTCCTACAACATGTCGTGAAATCGTGACACTTTTTCGTTCGTTCAACCTTCCTTGCAATATGTCACGAAATCGCGACATTTCTAACTCCGAACATTCTCTCTCCTCTTTGAGTCGTGAAACTGCGACATGTCACGATATCACGACACTTTTCTAACTTGCTTTCTCTCTCCTGCTTAAGTCGCAAAAATGCGACATGTCACGATATCGCGACACTTTTCTAACTTGCTTTCTTTCGAACTTGTCATGCCGAAACCTTCATCAAAATAAATTATTTTACATCAAATCAAATTCCTTCAAAAGCTTCTTGACATCAATGACAACTTATACACTTGAGCATGTGCAAAGTACCCAAGGTACCCAAAATTGCCAACAATCTCCCCCTTTGTCATTGATGGCAAACCTTTACTTAAAACACGACTCAAGAACCAAAACTGAAACCAACTGTGCTAACAACTGAGAAATTGTGCCCACAACTGAGAATCTTCCTTTGAATTTTTGCTCCCCCTGACTTGAAGCTTTCCTCTTCACTTGAAGCTCTCCCTCTTACTCATATCTCTCCCCCTTTGTTATCAATGGCAAAGGGTCACCTTTGGGGCTCAGGACTAAGAAAGAGCCTCTTAGCTTGGTCCCTCCCCCACCTCTTAATGAGGTGATTAATTCTAGGGTGAGAGTACAACTCTCAATTTCTCCCTTAGATACTCAAACGTATCTCTTGGAAGAGGTTTGGTGAAGATATCTATAATTTGCTCTTTAGTAGACACATACTCTAGCTTGACCTTCTTGTCTTGCACTTTCTCCCATAGAAAGTGATACTTGATGGAAATGTGCTTTGTCCTTGAGTGCATTACCAGATTTTTGGATATACTTATGGCACTTGTATTATCACAAAGTATGGATATGGGTTGTTCATGCTTGACTTTGAAATCCTCCAAGGTGGTTTTCATCCATAAAACCTGTGTACACCCATCCACTGCTGCTATGTATTCAGCCTCTACTATAGATAAGGAAACTGAAGGTTGTTTCTTACTTAGCCAAGAAACCAAACTCTTTCCTAGAAAGAATGCTCCACCACTAGTGCTTTTCCCGTCATCGATCATCGCCTACCCAATCTACATCTCGTATAGGCCGTGAGGGTGAAATCATCACCTTTGGGATACCAAAGCCCAAGATCCATAGTGCCCTTCGGATATCCGAATATCCTTTTAACTCGCTATAACATGAGAATATTTTGGAGCTGCCTGAAATCTTGCTACTAACCCAACTACCTGCATGATATCTGGTCTGGTAGCTCTAACATATAATAAACTGCCAATCATTGATCTGTACAACTTTTGATCTACCGTTGGAGATTCATCATCCTTACTCATCTTGCACCCTGTAATCATTGGAGTACATACTGGTTTGTTGTCCATCATCCCAAATTTCTTCAACATTTCTTTGATATACTTCCCTTGAGAGAGAAATACACCATATTTTGATTGAGCAATCGAAGACCTAAAAAGAATGATAGCTCTCCAATCATAGACATCTCAAATTCCTTCTGCATGGTGTTAGCAAAATCTTTGCACATCTGAGTCTTATTTCACCCAAAAATAATATCATCAACATAGACAACCATAATCAACATATCATCATCTTCATCCTTAATATACAAATTGCTATCTACCACACCTTTCCTGAAACCTTGCTCATGAAGATAACTGTCAAGTCTTGAGTACCAAGCCCTCGGTGCTTGCTTTAACCCATACAAGGCCTTTTTTAGTTTACACACATAGTCTGACTATTCTGAGAGAGACCCTCCTTCTGGATGTTCTATGTAGACTTCTTCTACCAACACGCCATTTAGAAAAGCTAACTTTACATTCAATTGATATACCTTGAATGATTTGAAGCTTGAAAGTGCCAAAAACATTTTGATAGCTTCAAGATGAGCAATAGGAGCAAATGTCTCTTCAAAATCAACACCTTCTACTTGAGCATAACCTTTGCAGACTAACCTAGCCTTGTTTCTGACAATTTTTCCATCCTCATTGAGTTTATTTTTGAATATCCATTTTGTGCCAATGACATTCTTGTCCTTAGGTCTTGGAACAAAATCCCAAGTTTCACTTTTCTCTATTTGATTTAGCTCTTCATCCATTGCTTTTACCCAAAACTTATCTGCGCATGCTTCCTTGAAATCTTTTGGTTGAATCTGAGATAATAATGAAACATTCATAGAATCATGTGAAGGAATGACTCTTCTTCTTTTTTGCCTGTTATTTGGATCACCAATGATCAAATATTTGGGATGATGTTTCTGAACATATCATGAAGGAGTTTTGGGAAGCAGTTGTTGTCTTTCCTCTTCTTCATCTAAAACCTCTCTAAATTCTTCTTGACAAATTTCATCACTGAGTTCCTTGACTGGTTCTCTTATCCATGTCTTTTCATCAACTATTACATTTATGCTCTCTACAACTGTATGAGTTCTTTTGTTGAAGCATCGGTAGGCCTTGCTTCTGCTGGAATATCCAAGAAATATTCCCTCATCACACCTAGGATCAAACTTACCCAAATTATGATCTTCTCTTCTAATGAAGCACTTACTCCCAAACACTTTGAAGTATTTTACTGTAGCTGGTCTTCCTTTCCACAACTCATAAGGAGTTTTATGATGATTGACTCTAAGTTGGGCCCTGGTGATAATGTAGACTGCTATACTAACTGCCTCTTTCCAAAAACCATCTAAAAGTTTTGACTCATTTAACATAGCTCTAGCCATATTTTCAATAGTTTTGTTTTTCCTTTCAACTACTCCATTTTGTTGAGGAGTTCTTGCCGCTGAATATTCTCTTTTGATTCCTTGTTGCTCACAGTATTCCACAAATTCATTTGAAATGAACTCTCCTCCTCTATCTGATATTAAGCATTTGATTCTCTTGTCATTCTCATTTTCAATCATTTCTTTGAAAGCTTTAAATTTTTCAAAAGCGCACTTCAAATTTTTCTTTGAGAAAAGTAACCCAAGTCATTCTAGAATATTCATCTATAAACAACATGAAGTAGCTTTCTCCCTAAATGCTCTGAGTTTTGGTAGGGCCACATAAATCAGTATGAATAAGATCCAATGGTTTTGAAGAAGTATACCCTTTTGATTTGAAACTGGTTATGGTCCGTTTTCAATGTTGACACGGACCGCAAATGATGTTATGGGGCCTTTTTATTTTGGGCAAGTCTCTAACTGCTTCCTTGTTACTAATACTGATAAGATTATCAAAGCTCAAATGCCCCAATATTTTATGCCATAGCCAACTCTCATCTTCTTGAGTTATAAAACACTTTTCCCTTTTTATCTCACTTAGCATGTAAAGATTGTTTGGAGTCCTTGTAGCACTTGCAATGAGTTTTCCATTTTTTTCTTTACTTATCTCACATCTATCTGAAAAGAAAGATACTATGTTCCCTTGATCACAAAGTTGTCTCACACTTAGAAGATTATGTCTTAGGCCTTCTACATAAAGCACATTTTATGTTTTGGATTTCCCATCCAAACTAAGAGTCCCTTTACCACAGATTTTAGCTGACTCGTTATCTCCAAAACTTACTGTTCCTCGGTTTGTTTGTTTTAAGACCAAAAAATTTTTCTTTTCACTAGTCATATGTTTTGAACAACCACTATCAAGATACCATTTTTCTATTTTGTCTTGAGCATGAAAAGTAGTTTGAACTATCATTGACTTTGAACTCAAGGCTAGACCTATCCAAATTGCACATCCTTGCTATATGCCCAAAATTCTTGCACTTGTAACACGACATTTTTATTCATAAGAGGTGCAAAAGAGTTAACATTTTCCTTACTATGGCTATTCAAAGACTTATTGCAATGCATAACTTCATGACCAAATTTCTTGCAGGAAAAACAATAGCCATGGAAAGTATTAGGTAACTTATTTTGATGCCTTGGATGGTTGTTCTTCTTGTGAAAAACTGGAATCCATCGCTCTTCAGGATGAAGATTTATCTTGCTTGAAGACCCTATTTCATAAATGGTGATACCATCCTTCTTTTGCTTTTCACACAAAGTATTTTGTCTGAGAGTCAACTGTTCCAACTTCACTCTAAGAGACATAACCTCTTCTTCTAGTTTCTTGTAATCAACTACCTTTCCTTTTAGAGCCTCTGTTAGAACCTGTTCAATCTTCTTCCCTTCTTCAGCTAGAATTTTGAAGTCTATAATACTTTGAGACAATTCTGATCTTGCTATCTCTTCTTCCTGACATTGATACTTGAGAACAAAATTCTCTTCCCTGTATTTCTCAAGATTTCTTAGAGCCAAGAAGAATTCACCTTTGAGATCGAACTCAACCTCTTCATATCTTTATGAATCTGTATGTTCCTCTGATAGATCCTTCTCCAAGTTGTTAGGCTCTTTCTAGAGAGACCCGCTCTGATACCAATTGAAGAACACAAGCTTATACTAAGAGGGGGGTGAATAGTATAAGACTTAACCAATTAATAATTTTAACTTTAGATAGCAGTGGCATCAACACAACATTAATCAAGACAGAAAGCATCACACATTGAAGTCCCATTTTAACATGGTTCACCCAAAAAAGTTGGGCTACATCCACAAAAACTTTTCTCTAAAAGTTATCTCAAGGTTCTTTAGGAATCCTTCCCAATTACAATGTTTATGAGCCTTGGCTCAAAGGAGATACCTTCTCCCCATCAGAATTTATGAGCCTCTGCTCAAAGGAGATACCTTCCCCTTTGCTCTAGAAATGATCCCTTAGAAATCAACTGTCTCTACATCTTGCCAGCATGTTGAACTCCTTTCCATCGAAGACCTCCTATCCTCAATGCTAGGACTAAGATACATCTACCTTTTATGATCACGTCCATAGTAGCTCAACAACCAAAACTATCCTTAGGTTCTTCTCAAAGAAACAATGCACCTCTGTCCTTAAGAAACAACACTCTACATTCATCTTTGCCCTTTTTCTCTCTATGCCTTCTATTCTCTTTGCGCAAACACAGCCGCACTTGATCGAACTTCAATATTTGCACCTCTGTGCTATCACAGTGGCACCGTCTTCACACACTCTACTTCCTTTTTGATCTTTCACACTTGGAATGATTCGACAAAATGCACTCTGCAAACTATAATCGAATTTCACACTCTGTGCTCTATCTATGAATGTCGCAACATCCAACTCCCAACTCTTCAAAATAGCCTACATTTTATAATAACGCTTTCAAGATCAAAACCTTGATCTTAGTCATTTGTAACCCTGATCTTTAGTTGGTTGCACAACCCTAAACTTTGTCGACTGCAAACCCTAATCTTCATTGACTCAAATTTAACTTTGTCAGCTTCACTACCTCTGCAACTCTTATGTAGCTTCTGCTGTGAAACTACAACATGTCGTGATATCATGAAACCTTTGCAACCATACACTTTCTTTTGGCTTTTGTCACGATATCATGACACTTTAGCCTTTGACAACTTCAACCAAGCTCTTGTCATGATATCGTGACACTTTTGTCTTTGTTAGAATCAACTTTGCTTTTGTTATGATATTGCGACACTTCTCCCTTCGTCGACCTCATTTATGCTTTTGTCGTGAAATCATGACAGTTCTCACTTCGAGTTCTATAGCATGTCGCAAAATCGTGACACTTTATCTTGTTTCCACTTTGTCTTCTGACTTGTGAAATCGTGACACTTTTTCTCCTTAGCACTTTTCTTTTCTTCGGGTCACGAAAACCTGACATGTCATGATATTGCGACACTTTTTCTCCCGGACTCTCTCTCTTGCATTATGTCATGAAATCGTGACACTTTATTTTAGAATCTCTCTCCTACAACATGTCGTGAAATCATGACACTTTTTCGTCCGTTCAACCTTCCTTGCAATATGTCATGAAATCATGAAATTTCTGACTCGAACATTCTCTCTCCTCTTTGAGTCACGAAACTACAACATGTCACAATATTGTGACACTTTTCTAACTTGCTTTCTCTCTCCTGCTTAAGTCACGAAAATGCGACATGTTGCGATATCACGACACTTTTCTAACTTTATTTCTTTCAAACCTGTCATGCCGAAACCTTCATCAAAACAAATTATTTTACATCAAATCAAATTCTTTCAAAAGCTTCTTGACATCAATGACAACTTATACACTTAAGCATGTGCAAAGTACCCAAGGTACCCAAAATTGCCAACAATTTTTGGATACCTATTTCACCTTTATATGGTGAAAGTTCAAATGTATTCCAAAAATAGTACATATCTGGATTCCAACAAACACATCACACTTATCCACATACACATCATGGCATGCAATTCCAAAACACATGAAAACAATGTGACACACAAAAAATCACTTTTTTGGATACCAATTTCTCCCTTTTACATTGAAATTTTTGATGGATTTCAAAAATAATACACCATTACTCACAAAAATCATAGTCAAATCCGACAAAAATACATCAATCAACACACATTCACACAAATTACTAGACCACAATGAAATACAAAAACAATCATATTTTTAAACACCAATTTTCTAATTTTACAATGAAAGTTCAATCACACCTGGAAAATAGTACATTGTTTTCCCCAAACAATAAAATTCAATTCAATCACACGTAACTCACATCATGTAGTCAAAATATCTCAAATAATGGTCAAACCAAAAAATGGCAATTCATTCCAGATACCCATTTGGCCATTTTAACACAAAGTAAGCACATTTAATTTAAGTGTAACATACAAACACAAAATCACATGCAAATACACACTCTAATATTTTCAAGCATTTACGAAATTAAAAATTTAATCGAGTTAAGTTTTAGGTACTTACCAGTGGATACTCGCATCATTTGCCAAAATTGGTCTATCCCCTTGCCATATCCACATCATATCTAAAATCTACAAGTGCTTTGCATCATCAATTGTCACTCATTCCTCACTCCACAACTCGCACGTCATGCAAATAATTCTCCACTCATGCCAAAATGGATTTTATTTACCCTAAAACCTCAATTCATAGGTCACCCTATGAATTACAGTCCCCATAAATTTAAGTCTAATTCATACGTCACCCTATGAATCACAGCTCTAGGCACCATGTTTACATATTTTTTTCACTCTAGTACCTTTTATTCTTGCATATTTCTATCTACCCAACTTCTCCACCTTCTGTCACAATTTGTTTTTATCAATCGAATCATCATCACATTCACCATATTTCATTTGTATCATTGTTGATTCCTCATTTAAGGGGGTATTCATATACAATTCCACTTTGAATGCAACCAAACAATCAAACCTCCAAATCATGGATATCACATCTTTCTATAAAAAAATTGCTGAAAATTATCTCAAGATAAACATCATCCCAAATCAAACATTTGTTAAGTCGTGAGAGCCATGCAGAATATCAAATATGTCTTGCTTTAATTCATGTATATCAGCAATAACCACATACTGAATGTTATGTTTGATTCATCCATGCCACTCAACTCAAATAGCTTAACATGTGTCATCATGCACTCATAAATAAATCAGAAGAAAAAACTTTAATAGGCATTTGTTCTATTCATATTTGGACCATCTTGCACTGGTCACAAAAAGAAAAAAAATCATAAGTTGCCCTTACAAATAACCAAATACGATATTGCAAATACTGCACTAAATTGTCAAAATCATCAGTTTCACCATCATGTTCCATCTGTATCCATACATCTGTATCTCATAATTTACATTCATTCATTATTCTCTTCTTCTTTACTTTCTCTCTACTTTTTCTGGTTCTCGATCAATGATGTATGGTCATGCTTTGAGTAGCTACATATATTTTATTAGATCATATTCCTTTTTTGGGATATCAATCAATGTTGTATGGTCATGCTTCGAGCAACTACATACCTTTGATTGAATTCCATTATTCTTATCTCCATATTCTCCTCTCTCCTTTTGGTTATCAATCAATGTTGTATGGTCACTCTTCGAGAAGCTACATACCTTTGATTAAATCCTATTTCTCATTTGGATTTTATATCAATATTGTATGGTCATACTTGCAGATACATACCTTTGATTGGATTCTATTATTCTCCTCTTCATATTTTCCCTTCCTCATTTGGCTATCAATCAATGTTGTATGATCACACTTCGAACAGTTACATACCTTTTATTTGATCCTGTTGAGTGGTATTTTCATCCGATTGTGAAAACACACTCTCCGATAGGATTTGGGTTCTAAATCCTCTGCTTGCAAAGAAATTAAACAAGTAACTTCTCCAAGGTTCCTGTTATGTTAGCATTTTGCATCTGTGTATTAATGATCTCAAATGAAGATACTCAATTAAAATGCTTGGAACACCTTAGTGGTTGCAAGTAACTAAAAACAAGGGGCACTGTGGTTTATTTTACTATGAAACTTTAATGATTGTTCATTGAACCCTAATAGAGCAAATGTGATTTGGTCTCTATATGACCATGCTGTAACTTCAAAATGAAATTTAATGAAATACCATAAATGAAGGAATTATTTAGGGATTTTGAATTTTATTTAATTTTTTTATTTTATTTTAATGCTTGAAAAATAAAGTTGGAACTTCTGAAAAATAAGGTGCAGAAAAAAGAAAATAAAATGCAAAAGAAAAAGAAATTAAAATTGCATTCAGTTTGATGCTATCCTGTTCTGGCAAAACCGAAGATGTGAGGTTTCCATGCATGCAACCTAACCTATTGGACCTGCAAACATGCACAATCTTGATAAGCTAAGTGCTGATTCAAAGGGTTTTGAAATAAAATTCAAATTTTGAATATTCGCCTAATGCAACCCACAAAAGTGGCATTTAACATTATCTATAAATTCGAAATCTGAAAAATGAAAGAATAAACATTAAATCTATAGCATGCACAAAAGATCTCCTTCTTTCTTGCCCACAAGATGCAAATTTTTGAACACTCCTGCATTAAAATAAATCATGTTACAATAGCAGAATCTCTGGTTTCTTCAAAACTAGAAAAAGGGGAAGAAAAACACTCCAAAGCAGGCCCAGAATGGCTTCTCACCTTCGGCACTACAATTCTACTCGTAGTGGTTTTTGACCTTCGTACCAATCTATGCTTTCACTTTTAAAGTTTTGGTAAATTGCTTCTCCTTCCACGACGGTTCATTTCATCTTCCAGATTGCTTCGTTTCACCTTCCCCGCATTTTCATTGCTCTTGACTTTATGCTCGACATTGAGACGCTTGATCTTCTCTATGAACTATAACGCCTCTGCAGCCCTTACACATGTACGCCACGTGTTCTGCACTTTTTTTCATGTTCTGTAACGGTCTCGTTTAAATCACGACAAAAAATAACATGTCATGATATCGCAACGTTTTTATGCATGCAGCTTTGCTCCTTTACTTTCATCGCGAAAACATGACATGTCGTGATATCGCGACATTTTCCTGCCAACCGCTTTGTTCGCCTTCATGCACCATGAAAATGATACATGTCGCAAAATCATGACATTTTTATGCCCGCAACCTTTCCTGCCTTCATGCACAACGAAAATGAGACATGTCGCAAAATCACGACATTTTTATGCTATCGGGCCGTGTGGGTGCAACCTGTCACGAAATCATGATGTTTTTCTCTATCGTTGGGTTTTGTTGCACTTAGCCGTGAAAACGTGACATGTCACGAAATCATGACACTTTTCTCTTTTGCACCATCTTCTGCTTTCTATCGTGAAATCACGACAATTTTTCGTTTCGTAATACTTAGTTGCTTCCTGTCACGAAATCATGATGCCTTTCTCATTCAGGCTGTCTCGCTACTTCCTGTCACGAAATCATGACGCTTTTCATTTGGAGCTATCTTGCGGCTTTCTATCGCGAAATCGTGATGCTTCTCCATTTTGTACCACTTTGCCAGCTTTTCATCGTGAAATCGCTACGTTTTTCTATTTCGGGCTGCTCTTGCTATATTTGGCCACAAAAACGTGACATGTCATGAAATCATGACATATTTTCCTTCTGTACCACTTCGCTGCTTGGAGCCGTGAAAATGTGACCTATCATGATATCGCGATGTTTTTCTGCTTCGTACCCCTTTGCTTCTTCCTGTTGCGAAAATGTGACATGTTGCGATATCACGACAACTTTAGTGCCTTGCCCTGTTTGATTGGTTTGACCGTGATTTTATGACATGTCGCGATATCACAACAATTTTCCATTCTATCTTTCTCTCTCTTATCTGGACCATGATTTCACAACATGTCATGAAATCGTGACAATTTTCGATCAACACCTCTTCCTGCTTGCCTGGGCCGTGAAAGCTTGACATGTCGAGATATCGCAATATTTTTTCATTTCTAGCCGTGACGGAGCAACACGTCACGAAATTGTGACACTTTATTTTTCTCAGCAGCGACAGAGCAACATGTCATGAAATCATGACAACTTTCATTTTTGGGCAGTGACGGAGCGACATGTCACGATATCATGACGTTTTTTCTTTTTCGGCCACGACGGAGCAACATGTCACGATATCGCAACAACTTTTCGTTTCTGGCCGCGATAGAGCAACACATCGCAATATCGTGACAACTTTTCTCTTTTGTGATATTTTGCTCTTTTCCTTGATTTTTTAGCATTTGGGCCACTGCAGTTTTCTTTGAAAGCATGCAAAAAATGTGGGTCCCCAATTTTGGGGTGTGTTGTGGATTAGCCACAACAAATGGCGACTTTGCTATCAAATGCTTTTGAGAATTTTGGTGAGAACCCAACCTGTAATATAGAAGCTTAGATACAAGCATCATCACATAAAGGATAAACTAATATCGATAGATCAAAAATACATGAAACATCAGAATCATTAAGTATCATCTCGGTGTGTGCAATGTGTTTTCATTCCCTATCGTTTAAACTTGATCAACATTCCATTGTTAGTTTCACTTATGATTTGTATGCAAGGCTATGAATAATTTGTGCAAGATTTAATGCATGATGAAGATGCTAAAGATATGACAACCTACATTGTAAAGGCTCAAACCTTCTAATATCATGTACAAACAATTAAAGATGTCAAACCCTCTTAGGACCAAATATATGTATATTGAATTAATTTACTAGATCCCAAAGTTGGTTATGTATCACTACCATCTTGAAACCATGTGCAAGTGTAAGTGAAATCAAAACTTTGGGGAATAGGATTCCCAACCTAAGCGAGATGGGAATTTAACCCTATCCTTACTATTCTGATTTGGAGTTCATTACTTCATCTTGAACAAAATGATTTAACCTGTTATGGATGAAATGGTCAGGCTAGTCTATCCATATGAGCAATCAGTGGTCTTGCTTTTAGACAAGACATGTTGCCACGCATGAGCATACTCAACCCATAATCCATGACTTGGCTTTCATTCATTTTTTTTTCTTGTATTTCTTGGACCTTTGGGATGACTACCCATCCTTGCTAGGGACATGTAGTACGATCCTTCCAATCCAATATTAAGACAAAATGGAAAATATTAGTTAATTTTGTTACTTGGACCTTTGGTATGACTACCCATCCTTTGCAGAGGACATGTAGTACTATCCTTCCAATCCAAGCTTTATGATTAAGTGGGAAAAATGGAAGCTTTGGGGAATCGGATTCTCAACCTAGGCGAGATGAGAATTATGTCCTATCCTTACTACTCCATGTAGGTCAAATCAGAGCTTTGGGGAGTTGGATCCTCAACCTAAGTTTGATGAGGATTTAATCCTATCCTTACTACTCTAGTTTTAGACTTTAAGCTTGATGGAAGTGGTAAAAACCACTATTTTAAGGATTATGTTGCATGATAGGACAGACATGAAATATTCTTTTCACCCCACCTTTTCGTCCAAGTATGGTTTTGACCATTTTCCTCAAGATTCTTTTTAATGTGCATGGAATGTGCTTGGTTCAAGATAGCTCGGGCAATAGTTCCCAACCTTCGGATCCTTTCTTATTTATGTGTTTCATGTTATAGAATAACCCTAAGAGGATTTGACATTTTTCAATGATTGTATTGGAAATGGATATGCAACTAAGATGGAATATATATGCAAAATGGAACGTAATATGAATGCATTGCTTTATGAATTGTGGATGGAGTATACCACCTATGTTGCCATAATTTGCAAAACTGACAACTTCATGCATCACAAGTTTCAAACGATATTTTTTTAATGTGTTTGCTTTACTTGTGGAGCTTTCTACAATACAATTCCAATGTTTCATATTCTCCTGATTTTAGGCATAAGTTGACATCTCAAATTTTTCTTCTTCTTCTTATATATATATATATATATATATATATATATATATATATATATATAAACAAACTAAACATGTCAAATGAAATCAAACACACAACTTAAATCATGATTAAACTAACAATCCAAAAAATGAAATTTGAAAAACACAAACCAAAACCAAAACCCAAAAACAAAAATCTATATACAAATGTACAATATAATACAAGATGATGCAAAGCTTGGATTATCACTTTCCTGGATCCCAAACATGATTAGAACAATTCAAAAAACATATGACACAATACACATGCCAAATTTTGTAGGAATTCAACAATAATAAAATCAAACCAAGCAATGCAACAAATTTCAACTTGCCATGCTCACCATACCAATTTGATTTAGTTCTATTACCAACATCATAGGTGAGATTCAAATCACATTGATTAGAAAATGGTTGGTATTCAATTTTATCTTGTCTATTCTTTAGAGTGCAAGTTTCATCATTCCATTGATGATTTAGAAGTAGGCTTTCCTTTTCAAATGTGATATGTTGCAAACAAGAGCCTATTTCTAAAAGTCTTGAATTCAAATCATTTTCCAGGATTTTAAAGCAATCAAAATCATTCCAAACTTGACAAGCATCAACAAAATTTGGCATTTCCTCATTAATGATGTTAGCATCCAAAGGGACATCATGTAACCTGTCACTTGAAATATTTGTAGCTACTACCAAAGGTAGAGATTTCACTTTGTCATCCCTACTCAACCCATCATGATTAGAATTTACCACAACTTGATGAGTGTTAGTAGCTTTTTATTTTCCTTCATTGTCTTCTTCATCATCCAACACCTGTTCAAAAACACCAAAGTTAGGCACCCAATCAAACATGCGTCCATCCTTTTCAAAACAAGAGCCTAATTTTTCAAGATATGTGTCACGTGACACCTTTCCATGATCAATGGATTGAGTTGCCTCAAAATCCATATTTTCATTATGATAATCAATAGCATCCAACCCACACCACTTAGGTTTTGTAATTTCATCATTTTGAGATGGCATAGACATTGTAGAAACAATAGGTGGATCAAGATTTTTGATTTCTTGCCCCTCAAGGGGAACAAAAACAATTGATTCTCCTTCTTCATCCATGGTAGTAGAATAATTATCCTTCTCCAACCTTTGATGAGATTCCAACCCTTCTTCCAAAGCGTTCTCAGATTGTATAGGACTTGTAATATCCTCATATGAAAGGGCAATTGTATTATCCTACATATCAATAGGCACACAAATTTCATCAGAAGGTTTGGAGTGAGCATACTCTTCCAAATAATCATAATGATCATCTTTCAAAATCAAATTGTGATGATCAACTATTTCTACATCATATTTTAACTCATCAACATGTTTTTGATCAAATTTGTCCTCTCCTTCCTTAGATGGTTCAATTACTTCCAAAATTGGGTTATTGCTTGTATTCAAATTGATAAGGTTATAATAATCCACATGTGTAACCCATGATTCATGTTTAACATAATTTGGAAGGTGTGAATTTTTTGGGCCATTACTTTCAACAATGTCATCCAATGTGTCATCCGAATCAGATTCATCCTCATAGAATTCATATTTTGGTGAGTCAAGGGTTTCCATACTAGTTGGATCTAGTACTCCTCCCTTGCCTAAAATCATATTCTTATGAAAATCATTGAAATTGATTTTAGCAACATCTTTTGAATCAAGATGAGTATTTTGAAGTTGATTCATACTTAAGAAATATGGTTGATCTTGCATAGTAGGTTGAGGATTTTGAAATTGATTGAAGCTTGGGAATGATTGTTGATTTTGAAATTGATTCACACTTGAACTTGGTTGAGGTGGATAAATCATTGGGTGGGTAAGGGAGGTATTAAATGATTGAATATTAGAGGTATTAAATGATTGAATATTATAGGATCTAAAACCCACACCATAATTTTTATAACTCAGTTGTTGCTCAATTGTCATTGCTTGAGTATAGGCTTGTGACAAAGATGTAATTTGAGGCATCCCTCGCAAATATGTGGAAATGAGTGGGTCAAGAGCATTGATGTATATTTGGAGAGCCATTTATTCTCAAAGAGCATAAAATGTCACTAATTGAACATATAATCCAAATAACCTTTTAGAAAATGACTTCACATTTTCACTTGGTCCTTTTCTAATATAGACCAACTGATTGTACATGAGGATTGGGTCAACTTGGTTTTTGTTGAATTGATTGAGAAATGTTGCCTCTAGCTGAGCCCAAGAAGTAATAGACCCTAAATGCAGACTTGTAAACCAATCATATGCCACTTTGTCCAAGGTGTAAAGGAACATTTTACGAGAAACATCATCATACCAACTTGTTAAGTGATTCACAACAAATTTGAATGCTTGAATATGTTCTTCTACAGTATTTGTCCCGTTAGACGAAAATCGAGGAAGACATCCCTCAAAACCAACGGGAAAATAATGTTGAACTCCCGGTATGTTCAATGGGCTACCTATCATCCACGGTGAAAACATAGCCATTAGTGAATCTTAAAGAATATAACTTTAATACCCAAAAAACAATTATTTTCTTTTATTTATTTATTACTTTTTTTTTTTTTTTTAAATCAAATCAAATCACATTATTCTTGTATGAACAATCAAAGAGTTAGGAAAGTGCATAGCAATTCATGTCCTCATTTTGACAGTACAAGGTTGTATTGTTAAAATAGGGCTAAAGATAATAATCAATAGGGCATGAAATATTCAAAATTTAAATCCCTATAGCATTTAAATCAATCTGAAATAAACCGGTTCAAGCCCTCCTTCTAGCGCCAAAATGTTGAGTGGTGTTAGAGGAGGCCGAAGATGCTAATCAAATGGACTTGAAATATTTAGCAATGTAAAGCTCTTAAACAATTATAAACCCGTAGCATCTAAAATCACAATAAAATAAGCCTTTTCATGCCCTCCTTCTAGCACCAATCTGTTGAGTGGTGTTAGAAGGCTAAAGGTAACAATCAGTAGGGCATGAAATATACAAAAATTTTAAATCTCACTAAAATAAACCCATCCAGCCCTCCTTCTAGCGCCAATCTGTTGAGTGGTGTTAGAGGAGGCCGAAGATGCTAATCAAATGGACTTGAAATATTTAGCAATGTAAAGCTCTTAAAAAATTATAAACTTGTAGCATCTAAAATCATGATAAAATAAACCTTTTCATGCCATCCTTCTAGCACCAATATGTTGAGTGGTGTTAGAAGGCTAAAGATAACAATCAGTAGGGCATGAAATATACAAAATTTTTAAATTTCACTAAAATAAACCCATCCAGCCCTCCTTCTAGCGCCAATTTTTTGAGTGGTATTTTCACCCGATTATGAAAACACACTCTCCGATAGGATTTGGGTTCTAAATCCTCTGCTTGCAAAGAAATTA
The DNA here is from genome assembly GCA_028583015.1 of Wollemia nobilis. Classification (NCBI taxonomy): domain Eukaryota; kingdom Viridiplantae; phylum Streptophyta; class Pinopsida; order Araucariales; family Araucariaceae; genus Wollemia; species Wollemia nobilis. The sequence goes on along the minus strand of JAQPPZ010003193.1, from coordinate 4,759,899 downwards.
AACAAGTAACTTCTCCAAGGTTCCTGTTATGTTAGCATTTTGCATATGTGTATTAATGATCTCAAATGAAGATACTCAATTAAAATGCTTGGAACACCTTAGTGGTTGCAAGTAATCGAAAACAAGGGGCACTGTGGTTTATTTTACTGTGAAACTTTAATGATTGTTCATTGAACCCTAATAGAGCAAATGTGATTTGGTCTCTATATGACCATGCTGTAACTTCAAAATGAAATTTAATGAAATGCCATAAATGAAGGAATTATTTATGGATTTTGAAGTTTTTTTAATTTTTTAATTTTATTTTAATGCTTGAAAAATAAAGTTGGAACTTCTGAAAAATAAGGTGCAAAAAAAAGAAAATAAAATGCAAAGAAAAAGAAATTAAAATTGCATTCAGTTTGATGCTATCCTGTTTTGGCAAAATTGAATATGTGAGGTTTCCATGCATGCAACCTAACCTATTGGACCTATAAACACGCACAATCCTGATAAGCTAAGTGCTGATTCAAAGGGTTTTGAAATAAAATTCAAATTTTGAATATTCGCCTAATGCAACCCACAAAAGTGGCATTTAACATTATCTATAAATCCGAAATCTGAAAAATTAAAGAATAAACATTAAATCTATAGCATGCACAGAAGATCTCCTTCTTTCTTGCCCACAAGAAGCAAATTTCTGAACACTCCTACATTAAAATAAATCATGTTACAATAGCAGAATATCTGGTTTCCTCAAAACCATAAAAAGGGGAAGAAAAACACTCCAAAATAGGCCCAGAATGGCTTCTCGCCTTCGGAACTACAACTATGCTCGCAGCGGTTTCCAACCTTCGTACCAATCTATGCTTCTACTTTTAAAGTTCTGGTAAATTGCTTCTCCTTCCATGATGGTTCGTTTCGTCTTCCAGATTTCTTCGTTTCACCTTCCCCGCCTTTCCATTGCTTTTGACTTTATGCTCGACATTGAGACGCTTGATCTTCTCTATGAACTGTAATGCCTCTGCAGCCCTTACACATGTACACCACGTGTTTTACACTTTTTTGCATGTTTTGTAACGGCCCCATTTAAATCATGACAAAAAAATAGCATGTCGCGATATCGCGACATTTTTATGCATGCAACTTTGCTCCTTTACTTTCACCGTGAAAATGTGACATGTCACGATATCATGACATTTTCCTGCCAATCGCCTTGTCCACCTTCATGTGCCACAAAAATGAGACATGTCACGAAATCATGACATTTTTATGCCTGTAACCTTTCCTGCCTTCATGCACAGCGAAAATGAGACATGTCACAAAATCGTGACATTTTTATGCTATCGGGCCGTGTGGGTGCAACCTGTCACAAAATCATGATGTTTTTCTCTATCGCTGGGTTTTGTTGCACTTAGCCGCAAAAATGCGACATGTCACAAAATCATGACACTTTTCTCTTTTGCACCATCTTTTGCTTTCTGTCGTGAAATCATGACAATTTTTTGTTCCGTACTACTTGGTTGCTTCCTGTCGTGAAATCACAATGCATTTCTCATTCAGGATGTCTCGCTGCTTCCTGTCATGAAATCGCGACGCTTCTCCGTTCCATACCACTTTGCCAGATTTTTGTCACAAAACCGTGATGCTTTTCTATTTCGGGCTGCTCTTGTTGTATTTGGCCACGAAAACATGACATGTCACAAAATCGTGACATATTTTCCTTTCGTACCACTTTGTTGCTTGGAGCTACGAAAACGCGACCTGTCACGATATCATGATGTTTTTTTGCTTTGTACCCCTTTGCTGCTTCCTGTCATGAAAATGTGACATGTCATGATATCGCAACAACTTTAGTGCCTTGCCTTGTTTGACTGGTTTGACCGTGATTTTATGACATGTCGTGATATCACGACAATTTTCCATTCTGTCTTTCTCTCTCTTATTTGGACCACGATTTCATAGCACGTCGTGAAATCATGACAATTTTTTATCAACACCTCTTCCTGCTTGCCTGGGCCGCAAAAGCTTGACATGTCGCGATATCATGACATTTTTTCATTTCTGGCCATGACGGAGCAACACGTCGCAAAATCATGACACTTTATTTTTCTCAGCAGCGACAGAGCAACATGTCACAAAATCATGACAACTTTCATTTCTGGGCAGCGACAGAGCAACATGTCGTGATATCATGACATTTTTTCTTTTTCGGCCATGATGGAGAAACATGTCGCGATATCATGACAACTTTTCATTTTTGGCCGCGATAGAGTAACACGTCACGATATCATGACAACTTTTCTCTTTTGTGATATTTTGCTCTTTTCCTTGATTTTTTAGCATCTGGGCCACTGCAGTTTTCTTTGAAAGCATGCAAAAAATGTGGGTCCCCAATTTTGGGGTGTGTTGTGGATCAGCCACAACAGATCCCATTTCTCCCTTTCCCTTTCTCATCCATTTCACAAACACCTCATCATCTTCTCACATCATATTTTTGTACTAAACTGTGTTCCACACAACATAGTACAAAAAGAGGCAAATGTAGATACCCAAAAGTCACACATGCTAAATCTCAAATAAGTGTAGATCTTCATAGGTAGTTTTAGATATACATAGGCCACCATAGGCCATCATAGGCCACCATAGTTATCTATAGGCTCAAAACCTACAAACCTAAGTAAAATGCCCCCAAAATGCTTCTTATCCATTAGGAGACTACCTATTAGCTCCCTAAGGCAACCTAATCCCTTTTATAAATTTAATTAGTACCTCATAGTATCATTTCCTACCAAAAATCTAATTAACCTAATTAGAATTCTAATTTATGATTGAATTTCACTTAAGTTGCACTTTATCATTAAATAGGGTTTACTTAGGATTAATGATCTAATTAGTCCTAAGAATATCCTCACACAAATGTGCGCCTTATTTTAGTTATGATATTTCCTAGAAATCCTAACTAAACCTCAATATAACCTAGGAGTTAGTTAATCCTAGCTAAGCCTAATCCTTGCTCACATAAGTGTGAGGATGAGATATTCCTTTAGGGTATGTGTGAGGATGACTAAGGTTACCACTTCGTAAACCCTAACCTAACCTTTCTAGGAATTGACTCTAGGTTTTGATAACCAAAACAACCCCCTTGATATCAACAAAACGAAGAAGTTGTAGTATTGCAGTTCCAACGCTTTCCCTGATGGTTGTATCACTGCAGGTATTCCTACAACACCAAGCATCCAATGCAGATCTATGGGAGTGGTGAGCAATAGAATAAAATCGCTAGACATATTTGCTATGGACGACTCTCTACTCCGTTGAAGGTGGTGTGGTCTACAAAAATTTACGTCGGGAGTGAGTACATGTTCTCCAAAAATGATGTGCAAAATGGTAAATATGTATTGCCAGTAGTTCACATTGAGGGTTGTTGAAATTTCCACTTGAAGGCTTGTAGAAAACACAGCTTCAATCCTAATGCAATGGAGATCTGAAATAGAATGTCCATAGAATATATAGACTTCACTACTCCTCTCCACATATTTTTTACAACACGCTCTCACAGTGGATTAGAAATTGTTTTGAGAGTTTATGGTTTATGATCCACTCAATGAGTGGAGAGCATACTCTCTGACTCCATAGATTTAGTACCCATAGGCAGATCTCACCGCTCTGATACCAGATGCTGGTATTACATAGAAATAAACACAAAAGTACTGATCTATTTATAAGTTGTGTTACAATATATAGGCATAAAGCCTATGAGGGAGATATGACAAGTGTCATAAGCTCCACTCCAAGTGTCGAAATAGAAGACACAACTTCAACTCAAACTGAAACTGAAAAATAGGACAAGTGACAAAACTGTAGAAGGGCATAGTGCACATTATAATAATATTCTAACAAAAGAGTGGTCAATCCCAATCTCTCAAAATGTGTTGCCATTTTTAGAGAGTATACTAAAGTAGCACGACCTTACAAGGAAGGAGGAAGATGATAATATAGCTTGGGGTCATAGAAATTTAAGCATCTATATAGTCCAATATGGTTATATTGAATTACTCCTTCCCGCTCTAGTGTCGCTTTATGTTTTATGGGATATAGTATGGTTGGCAAAGGGTTGGCCAAAAACAATTTTTTTACATAACAGGTTACACATTCGAGCTTCCTCACCTATGATAACTTACAAAAGAGGGGTTTTCATGGCCCCTCTAAATGTATCATGTGTAATACCTAGGAGGATACAATATATCATTTGCTCTTCCAGTATGACTTTACCCTAAATTTGTAGAGTTGATGGGTTGATATTTTCAAATACTGTCTCAACTAGTAGTTAACACATACCAATATATGAGAGGTCTGGAAATGAACAAGGTTAAAAAATAAATTAGTTCAAATGGATTGGTATTTGGGTTTGAGCTTTATCTGGTGGTACATATGGCTAGAAAGAAGTAATAGATTTTTTAGAGGAATACACTTTGATAGAACTAGTTTAGAAAAAATATTAAACAAGGTTATAGAAATAATAAAAGCTCATGTGGGAGAGCAAAAAAACTAGCAATGAGAGAATGTTTCCAATTGCATTCCATTTGTATGGTAGAGTACTTAGGGATTCACTATGAAGTAACTACATGGTCAATAAAATATTTGTACATGATTTGGAGAGAGTTAATATGCCATTAACATTGTAAGATGCATTATTGACAATTTATATAGAAAACACCATGTCAATTATTGACTAGCTTCTTTTGTAGGGTTGGGATGGTGGCACACATCTACACTTCTTGCATTCTTGAAAACTCATTTCCCACCAAATTTTCTATAGGTTTTGAAATGTGGGGCCCACAATGTCCATCAATCTACTCTTAATTCGATGCTTGCATATATGTAGTTGAGTAATGCTTTAGGGTCTTGATTATAGAAATCTTTATATAGATTAGAAAACTCATTTTCAGCTTGCTTGTTTGGGGGCATTGGCTTATATACTTATGGAGGTTTATAAAGGATATTAATGTCCCAAGGAAATGTTATTATTATGGTGTATTATATGTTTAGATGAAATTTATTAGAGAATACAAAATTGAATGTATATAGCCTTCATAATAGTAGGTGGAATATGGGAATAGTATCCTAGGTTTAATGGTCCTTAATAGGTATAATTGGGAAATTGTTTTTATGGCTTGGGTGGATGCATTATATTATTTTATGGTGGAAGAGGTTAACCATATTATGTTGGAATTCAAAATAGTTTCCAAAAATTAATAAAAGCAATATCATTCATTCAAATCTTATAAAAAAAGTAAAATAAGGATGAAAATATTTGGGGCAGCTATAGGCACCATAAATAATCACTATCCATAGATAATATTGCACAACACTTTGATGAGAAATGAGGTGTGTGAGGGATTATTTATAGCAATACCAAAACCCTTAATTACATCATAAAGTTTGACCTAAGACAACATAACAAATGAGATTTAGTTTAATTACAAATATTAAATAACATTTAACCATAACAAGGTCAATCATGGCTTATTGAGCATACATAATAAAATATTAAAAAATAATAAACATATTGCATAATGAAATGTTCTTAGGCCTATTGAGCATACATAAATAAATATTAAAAAATAATAAACATATTGCATAATGTTTTATGCCATAATGAAAACATTAGTGAAAATAATATCTTCCCCCATAGTGGATGCTCTAGTTGGCCTCTATAGTTGAGGTAGATTCATTTGAATCTCCCTCATCATATGAAATATGTCCACCTTGATGCAAGAGCTTAGTTCAGTAACCAATTCTTCATTGGATTCTCTCTCTTTTATAGTATCCACTAATGGTCTTTGATTTATTTGAATACTTAGCCTTGCCCATGGACCTCCGGGTCTTAGACTTCTAAGATTTGAATTCCTTTACATGAGCCTATATTTAAGGATTTACACCATAATTATATATTGCAACTTGAAATAGACTTAGGAGAGAAAAAAAATTAATCAAGAGTAAGAGTCTTGGGATTCTATGAATATAGAAATTATATAAACCATTAGGTTCAACAATTGAAAGGAAGGGGAAACACTACAAAGGATAATCCTATTGCATTCCATATAATTTTTATTCTTACCTTTAGAATATGTAATATTTTCCCTTAAATCCTTGAATATTTCAATATAGTCCTCAACATTATCACACTTAGCTAGTTTAAGAAAAGTAATATCTGATTCCAAGTGACTTACTTTAGTAGTATTAAACTTTCCAAAATGTTCATGTAGCTTTGACCATACCTTGATAGGGTCACTCTCTTCTTTGACATGAAAAAGTAATTCTAGTTTAATTAGCAAGGAAAACAAACCTAGGGCCTCTTATACCTTTTGATTTCAAGTTTTATCATTAAGAACCATTGATTTATCCTCCTGAAATATGCACCATAGGTTCTTACTTTGTAGTAGGCAAGTCATTTGAGTTAACCAAATACTGTAATTTCACCCATTAAGGTAAGTAACTAGTGCTTTGTGGTTCATATTATATAATCTAACCCCTAACACCATAAAAATTCCATGAAGTGATTCCATTAATATATAGATCTTGAAAAAATATGTTATTTAAAAAAAAAAAATGCATACAATGCTTTTGTATAAAAATTTATTTCCTTTTAGAGTTTTTTAGTAATGGATCATAAAAACTAAAAATTGAAGCTCTAAACCTTAGGGAAAAAAAGCCAAACATCTATTGCCACTTGGTGATTCATGATTCACTAAAACTATCCATTTATATTTTTCCATTTCCACATTCGTAAATGAATGCAACTATGACCCTTATCTCCTATTAACAAGTGAATATGTGTATATATAAAAAGTGGCTTTCATGGTGCATGAAAGCCACATGCCAGCCTCCACATTAGCCAAAATATTCATCTTATTTGAAAGACAAAAAAGTGCATTATGTAGGATTCAAACCAAAGTCTTGAGGGTCCCAAATATATCCTATTAGTAAAGATAGTTGTGCATATATCGATATGCCTACCCTTCATATACACCAAAATATTTTTCATGCTAACAGGGCAATAGGTGCTCAATCGAAAGACTCAAACATACAACCAACATTGTATAAGTAGATTTGCATGCATGGCATGACCAATTGATGAAGCAAAATGGAGGATGCTAAAATAGTGATGCCTCTATGGGTAAAATATTTGAGGGACCTCATTTATAGATGATCATTGGTTGCCTTGAATGTTGGATGCCCTTGAACATGTGTCCAAGCAATGAATTCCATGGTTATTATGTCATATCAACTAACTATACTAAATTAAGTTTATAAAATGTGATGGTGCTAAAGAGTTGGTTAGTGGTACTTTGAATCTAAAATTAATAACTAGCCCAAAAAATAAGTGTGGCCTTCCATTCAACTCGGCTACTAGGTAAGGTAAGGTTGTGTGTGCATCACATTTGTAGAGCATGACAACATGACCCTGCCATCTAGGCACCAATTATTTTGATAAAAGGGCACACAAAATAAAATTTAAAATTTTGAAAATGGGCATCAATACATACCCATGGTCACAATGATGTAGCTATGCTAAAAATCTAAATTATTGAGAATACATTGATAAAAATAATAAATAAGTGGACTAGGCAACATATCAATAAAAAATAATAAAATGGATTTGAAAAATTGTGGTATAAATGCCTTGCTTATTTTGGAAAAAATATTTATGAGGCAATGGATAAAAAGAATCCTTGTGTTTGTAATAATAATTAGAGGCACCATATCTTCTTCCTGCATGACCAAGCAATGCTACTCCACTCCCCCTCTGATACTTTAGAATTCATAACATTTTCTAGAAACAAACTGAAGCAATAACATTCACTCAAATCTTATATATAAAACAAAATAATGATGAAAGATATTTGGGGAACCCATAAACACCATAAATAATCACTATCCATTTATAATATTGTACATCACACTAGTGAGAAATGAAAAGAGTGAGGGGGTATTTATAGAAATACCAAAACCCCTAAATTACACCATAAAGGTTAACCTAAGCTAACATAACAAGTAAGCTTTAGGTTAATTACAATATTAAAATAAATTTTAATGATAACCCGGTTGGTCATAGTCCATTGATATTACATAATAAAATATTATAAAAATTATAAATACATTGCATAATAAAATGTCCTTAGGCCTATCCAATGCATCATATAATACTAGCTCTTGTCCATGAATCTAAATACAAATTTAACATGTTATTTTTTATTTTTAAAGGGGTTATGAAAGGATCTTGAAACCTTTTACAAAAATAAAATCAAACTGAAGAAACACTCCTCAGAAGAAACACAAAAAATATATTCCATTACGGATTGATACGAAAATATCCTTTAGCAAAATTAGGAAGCCCTCACAGGTGCATGAAGGAGTAATAAAAAGAAACCTACCAAAAAAATACCCACACAGGTTCAAGCCGAGAGACAAAAGCATACAAATGAACACCCAGAAGCCAAAAGGAAACCCATGCAGGGGTAAACCGTGAGATAGAAAACATAGACCAACAACATCATTAAAAATACCAAGGATTCAAAAGGAAACTAGATGTTGGGTTGCCTAGTTGTGTCATGTCAATCCTTGGTAGCACCTACCAATTTTTTAAATTCCTCCAAGATCTCGAACTAGTCCTTGTATTCATCTAGGAGAGTATTTTCCTGAGAAAGCAAAGAGGATGTCATCCCGACTACTTTCCCTAGGGCCTTCATAATATCGTGGATGTCTTGGATATGGCTTATTTTAGAGATATTAGGCCAACATGAATATTTGGAGGCCAACAAGGGGAGCCTTAGTAGAAGTGCCCTCAAGAGGATGACTTTTCTTGGCTGCAGTCCCCTATTTGACCTAAAAGGAAAGTGAGTCATTAAAATAATCATTATCAACCACAATGGGAGCATTAAGTTTTCCACTAATAGCTTTATCCCTGGTGGAGTGGTGGGTGCCTGAAGTTCCTTCTAGTTTTGCATCGAAGTCGAGGATTTGATTGGTTCTCAAAGACGTAGAAGTGTCCCCACCCACTCCATCAGCATCGTTAGTTGGTCCCATGGTAGAGACCAGTACTTCCACAGCTCTACAAGTTTGTTTCTCCAAAATGTATCTATAGATCAATAAATGAAGTCCTTGATGCAGGGGGAAGGATGATATCTCTCACTTGACATTGAGGATCGATTGTTTGAGAAATAAAAAATGTACTCTAGGATGTTAATGGTTTTTCTCCTCTTAAGTGGTTGAGGAACGCCAAACAGAAGCTCCTCGACACCACTTTGGGACTATTCAGTGTGAATTAGTGGAGGACTATCACCATCATGACGTTCTATGGCTTTGGAAGAGTATCTCATAGAATGTCACCCTCGTCTCTACCCAAGGATTCTCGATGGTCCTAAAAGAGAGCTAGCTCACCCTGGAATGAGTGCTTCTCTATTAATAATCTCCCCTTCATTCTAGATCCCCATGATCTCTACTAGGAGGTTCACAATAACTATGAATCTCAACCAACGGATGATGACATGTCCTCTATCCCACATTCACACAAAATCTAAGGAAATGTCAAGGTCATGGTTGTTAAAAAGTTACAAGAAATTAAGGAGGCCATGGCCATGGAAGATATCCTTGATGAGAGCAGTGAGGTGAATATTTGAGGGTTCGAATTTGACCATCAAGACAAGGCTTGATAAAATGGGGGGTGTAGAGGATAAATTCACCAGATAATATGGGATATGGAGGAAGGATAATGATATGAGCTGTTGAAAATTAGAGAATAAGAAGATAGAGGATCATTCCAGAAAACATATCCAAATGCAATGGCATAGAACATGCAAAAATCACTCCAAAAATGCATACGAAATTATTGCACTTGAGATGAAATCAAATGGTACATATGGGTTGAAACAAACAAGGAAAAACTAATAGGAAGGCATGACTAGACATTGGTAAGCACAAGCTACTGAAAATATTTCTCTCGATAAAGTGGTGCTAGATTTAGATGCAACAGTTTTCAACAACATCAAAAAAAGACTCCATAAGTGATCATGAGGACCCAACACATAGTATCTAAAGGCAACAAGATGGTGATTTTTGAATCTCCTGGCATGAATGGTTATATCTATGGAAACAAAAATGTTGGGAATATCACCACCAATTGTAAATGTGAACAAGGACCAAATGGAGATGAGGCTAGGTTTTGCCGGGGTATCCACTTATAAATTCTAATTCAAAGGAGAATTCGTGTGGTGTTAATGAGGACCGGTAGAGTGCTAGTCTAGACAATAAAGCTGCCATACCTTTCCCCAAAGGAGAAACTACCAAGGATTCCCATAAAATTCTACAACCAAAATGTTTTGATTGGTGACATTGACATCATGAACTGATGCATGTCTGATGTCAAAGATTCTACAGCTCCAGAGTTAATATCTTTCCAAAGTATGAGGATTACATAGCTTGTTAAACATGACAACATTAAAGTGTAAAGTTGCATCCTCATTATTTTCCATGGGGTGTTCCATATGTGTAAAAATAAACCTGGGTATTCCACTCATGGTGTGACTTATCACGTGATGGTAAAACATTTGAGAATAGGTCCACATGGAGTAAAGGTGACCCCACCACCAATCCTTAAAAAGAGAAGAGGTCTTACTGAGCAAGAAAATCTAGGGCATTGATGTCATTGAAGACATAGGGAAAATGTTTCTCCAGACAGTTAGACTCTATTAAAAAATATCCATGATCGAGGGGAGATCAAAAACATAGTTTCCTTCATGGTAAACATAATTGAAAGATACAATCATAAAAGAATTCATTAAATATTTAGCTTTAGATATCATGTTGGAAATATTCCATGAAACAAAGTGAGTCTTAGACAGGTTGTGGACGATATTTTTGGAGTTCCCTTCAACAATTAATTTGGAACACTGCATGTTGTGAAGGAGGAATATGCCTTGATAAAGTGCCCAAGATTCCACAAAATAACTAGATTGATGTCCCAAGTTTTAAGCAAAGACCAAAATTATTTTTTCTATGTGATCTCTAATAATTCCTCTAGCACCAGTAGGCCCAAGATTCCCTTTAACAGCTCCATAAAAATTTAGTTTGAAATATCCTAGAGGAGGAGGAGACCATTTGACCAATGATCGACCAACCTTCAAATAAGGAGGAGGGAGATTGCAGTTGGGAATATTAAGAGAAGAGGCAAAAAAAAATTCAAAATTGGGTTTTGGTTCATCATCTCCATGAATGATAAAAATATTCTCAGTAGCTGCGTGAAGGATTCTAGAGAAAAAATATCGAATATCATGTTTTGAATCATTGAAAGCATGGGAATTACTTTTGCATAAAATATCCCAAAGGAATTAAGGGAAACAAAAATACCAAAAGATATTAAGGCAGAAATATTTGAAAGGATTAGGCCATTGAACACATAAATCACTCAGGAGAGTAGGGGGGACCCAGGAAATGTCGAGGGAAGAGAAGTGGGAAGACATGATGGAATGGGAAAAAGGGCAAGATAGAAAAATGTGATGGGTAGACTAATAGTTTTAGTGACACAATTATCAAATATTAGAAATAGGATGCTATGGTGATGGAGGTTTAGGATGGTAAGGATTTTGTCCTGGATTACAAGCCAAAATAAGAAAATTACTTTGGGGATGAGGTGTTTTTTTCCAGATGAGATTGGAAGGAAACCAAGAAGGGTATGGGCTCTCAATGAGGGTGTAGGTAGACTTGAAAGTGAAAATGCCATTGGAAGTAGGGACCCAAATGATTGAATATTCAGAGGGTAAACTTGGAATTACACAAAGGCATAAAATATTTTATAGGATAGAGGAAACTTGTCTCTGCTCACTAGACATACCATCAAAAGGGAGCAGTTTCTAGGATTTGCGGTTGGGATTAAAAAATTGACATACCATCAAACCAAATAGGGTTTTGATCATAGGTTTCAGGCATAGGAGGTCCACATGCATCTATAGATAACTATTTCCCAACTAGAGATCCTCCTAGAAACTAATCTTTTCACCATTTCCTAATTTCCAGTAAATGTGTTTTCTGATGATATCCTTATATTTTAGGATGAATTTCCATGCTATCAATGCATAAATGGGAGAAGGAACATCCAAGAAATTGGTGTGGTACCAAAGATATTTTGTTTTCATAATAGAAACCCATAGATATTTCTCATTGGTAATAACTCACCATCCTTGTTTGGAAATGAGTTCTAGATTCATATTATAGATCTTCCAAATCCCAATGTTGCCATGCCCTTAATAGACCTGGTCCCATGAAACCAAGTGGATATACTGCTTCAGCTTCAATATATACCACATAAAAATTCTTTTGATTTGCTCAATTTTTTTGTGGACTTCGATAGGAATCTAAAAATGGAGCGAAAAAAAAACAAGGATGCTTTGGAGGGTGGCTTTGACTAAGGTGGCATTTCTTGCATGGCTGAGACAAATCCCTTTCCATATAGCCAATTGTTTTGGATTACTTCAATGATAGTGTTCCAAAGGGACTTTTTGGAAGGGCCTTTGAAAATAAAAACCCTATGTAGATGGTAGGAAGCTCAGAAATGGTACACCCAAGAATAGCAGCAATGTGGGCTTGGCATCTAATAGGGGTGTTGATAGAATAGATATTGCTTTGGAAGAGGCTGGATTAAAGCTAGAAATATCTCCTTTGGAATAGGCATAGTTCAAGGTTCTACCGAAGGCTTCAGCATAAATGATAAAGAGAAAAGGAGATAAGGGGACCCCATCTGTTAAACCTTTGAAACTCTTGAAATAACCCCCAAGAGATCTATTAAAAAGGATGAAGAAATTAGTAGTGGTTGTACATTCCTTGATGAGAGCAATCCAGTCAAGATGGAATCCAAACCTGGAGAGGACAAAGAAAATAAAACTCCATGAAACTTTTTCAAAGACCTTGTTCATGTCAAGCTTTAGGATAAATCCTGCGTTGCCACTTTTAGAGATAAAATGAACAATTTCATGAATAGTGATGATGTTGTCCATGATGAGCATCCCCTAGATAGAGCTACCTTGATTGGGAGTATTGATGCGAGTTATGATTGGTTTGAGTCTAGTGGCTAGGGATTTAGTGAGGATTTTACAAAGGACATTGTAGAGGCTGATGGGGCAAAAAATAGTAAAGGTGCAGATCTTGTTGACTTTGGGGATGAGGGTTAAGAAAATGGAGTTGACATCTCCAGGGATCTCTTTGCAACTTTACATTTGCTGGATGGCTAACACAACATCAGAGTCAAAAATATCCCAAAACCACTAGAAGAAGAGAGGAGGAAAGTCATATGGAATTTGGGCTTTCCCACGTTGCATGAAAAAACAACACGAATTTCTTCAGTAGAAAGTGGTTTAAGCAAAATTTGATTGTGATCCGAAGATACTAACCTTGGAATTTTTTGAAGGAGGGCCTCAAATATTTGATGGTCACAAATAGGACTAGGGTCAAGCATCTCTTCAAATAAATTGATAGCCTCATTTTTTATTTCAAAAATATATCTAGATACTTCCCCATTTTCTTTTATGAGCTCCTTGATTTTGTTACATCCTCTATGTCATATGGTGGTGGTGTGAAATTTTTTTGTATTTGAATCCCCTTATTTGAGCCACACGACCCGAGATTTTTATTTCCAAAATACTTATTCATTTTTTAGGATATTATGAAATTTCATCAGGAGAGTCTTCTCTATGTCCTGAAGGTTAGTATTAGGATCTTCATGCTACATTGAGAGATTGATGTCGGTGAGTTGAGACTAGATTTGATGCTTTTTGTGGAAGATATTCCTAAAGATCTCTTTGTTTCATTGTTTCAGCTTGATTTTCATATACCAAAGCTTGTTGCTTGCCTGGGAAGCTTGAGACTCAGAAAACTTGTAAGACCACCACAAGGAATCTTGAAGCCACATAGATTTAAATCCAAAGGGTAATTTTAAGGGAGAAACTTGAGAGATACAATCTAAAAATAGGAAATTATGATCGAAACCAACTATGGGCAATGAGCGTAGGATAACATCACCAAATTTGGGAATAGTATTAGTGGAGATGAGAAACCAATCAAGGTGAATCTGGATACGTTGGTCCCCTTTTCTATGGTTGCTCCAGGTGAATCTAGGTCCCCTTAGGTTGATATCCATGAGTCCAATGTCATAAACAAACATTGTGAAATGCTCATAAGAATTGACAATGATTTGGGATCCTCATTTTTATCGATGGGGAACAAGGGGGAGTTGAAATCTCTAGCTAGAATCCAGGCCTCTGATGAAAATACTTATGTGAGTTGGATGAGAGAAATCCATAATTTATTCCTCATGGAAGGGGATTTGGGTGCATAGATGATTGAAAGGACCCAATGGTAACCATCCTATTTGTTGAAAAACATAACATTCATGTAATTTTCTACTATAAACAAAAGGGTCCCCTCAACTTTATTAGGATCCCATAGACATAACAGTTCGACTAAGGCTCCATTGGTTAGACTAAAAGTAAAATAAAAATATTTCCAAATGTATATTGATATGCAAGTGGTACTATGGAAATCTAGTTTAGTTTCTTGCAATAAAAAAATTGTGGGTCTTCGATCTCTCCTCATGGACTTAAACAAGAATTTCTTATTTTGTCCATTGAGGCCTCTCACATTCCATGAGAGGATCTTCGTTTATTACTTCTAGGTGATGTTTTATTCCCTCTCCCAAGAGGAAGAGGAAGTTTGAATTTATTTCCAACTTGGGTCTCAAAAAATCTAGATGAACCCCTGAGTGTGAGCTAGGTGCAATTGGCAATATCTTCTAAAGCTTATTTTTTTTATATTTATTGAACAAAGGGATGTCCTCATTTTCTCCTAAAACCAATATCGGCATAGAGCTTCCTTTAGGTACATGTAAAAGGAGGGCTACAGAAGAATGGGCTATAGGAAATAGGGTTTCCACTAGGGGAGTCGAGGAGATTCTTGGGAGAAGGGGGAAGGCTTTAGGGATGGATGAAGTTGGGATTAATGGAGTCAAATGTGGGATCATCATAAAAAAGGATGTAAAAGTGGTTAGATATGATAATGGATGGACAACAAGGAGAAGAGAAGATAGGGCTTTATAGATAAGTGGAGATGGGTTCCTCAGTTTGAAGTGGATTATCCATTGTAGTGGAAGGAGGAAACTCAGTAGAGGGATTCAAAGGGATCAGAGAAAGATTTGGGGGGCATCATAGGATGGGAAGATATGGTTATGACCAAGTTTGGGTTGAATATGACCATTATTAGAAGGAACAAAAAGCAATTTAAGGACCTTGGGATATTTAGAATAGATATGGCCTTTCTTGGAATAGAAATCACAGAAATTAGGCTTATTTTTGTATTCGATGATTTGAGAGAAGGTACAAGTATTTGAAATGATATTGACCAAATAATGGAGGGCTAAGTACATATTTGCATTGATGTGCATACAATCCTGGATCATATGGATTCCCAATCGCATAGGAGGATCAAAAGTGATCAACTCTCCAATGTCCCTCGTGATACCTCGAATAATATATTCATGTCAAAACTAGATCAATAGGCCTAGAAGCCAAACCCAAATTGGAGCATAGTTGATTTTTGAGTGGATGGATCAAAATCCACATCCCATTTTCATAGGAAGAGACCCATTCATCTGAATAACCATGTTCCACCTATGAGGATTCGACAAGAGTCGATAGGATTGTTTAACTGGATAAAAAAAAAAACCTCTAAGAGGGCAACTAGATCCAAGGATCCTAAGGGCCACCAAGAGGAGTGGGTCCATTTGTGGATTAAGTTCGTTTCTAGTCGCAATTCCAAAAAAAATTCATCCAAGGAGTTGGAGTTTCTGGTATCCATGGAAGACATAAGTTCACAAGGGATCTCGAGGTCCAATTCTAGCCTCGAGAGCATTAGGGTTTGAGTTGGTTTTGACCATATCTGCAAAGGATTGATTTAAACTAGAAGAATATTCTTCCCATCCACCCACCACTATTTTTATTATTGGAGGAAAGCTTCCATTTGGTGCTAGAGAAGCTTCCCTTCCTGGGTCCACTAGGGCATTAACCATTATTTTGGTGGACCTCTGATCCGTTAGTGTGTTGAAAACTACAAATACCATTTTGTCAGAGATGGAAAACCCTAATGTGGCTTCCTCAAATATGTGTGTTCCCATCATGGACCCATGATAGAAAGATCCATTGTTAAAATGAGTGGTGGACCCAGAGTCGTCTGATTGTGTACTAGTGACTGTAGATATTTCTTCCAATATTGACAAGGTAAAAAATGGTTTTCTCGATCTCTTGATTTGGATCATATCTTTTTGACTCACTTTTACCCTTGTCGTTACCACCGATGTTGCTACTATTATCTTTTCTTGTGCCATATCCACCAAAACTGTTGTCTTTATTTATGATCACTATTGTCGTTCTCATGTTCTCTCTCCTCAACCAAATTTAACATATTATTATTGTGGTGGTGGTTAAGGATATGCCATGTAACCTTGAGGTAAGTATAGAGGATATTGGGGGTATTATTATGGAGGATAATAGGGTGGATTATAATGAGTATTTTACATATGGAAAGGAGGAGGTGGTGGATTTTGGCAAGTACACTATTGATTCATATAAGACTACATGTTTAGGAAAGGAGGTAGATATTGCAATATTTGTTGAGGAATCTATTGATCTAGATTAGGTAGACCTTCCTATGTATTTTATTATACTTTATTGGCTAGTGGTAGTATTTACCTCTAGGTATTTCCCTAGGTTACCTATGTCCTCACTTGTCTAGTCGATACCTATAAATTTTGAGCAAGACCCTAGTTTTGATTTGGACACATCTATCCTAAATATCCTTTCTAGAGTTATGGATTTACTTGGTTGAAGGTTAAATATGTTGGAAAAACTAGATCCATGTGCACATTGCATTGAAGTAGCACTAGTAGGAAGTGTATTTTGGGCACAAGATGAAAGAGTAATTTCTTGTTAATGGCATAGTGGTAACTTCCAAAAGGTGGAATATTTAAGGGTTATTCACATTAAATATCATCCCATAATGAGCATTTGTGTGGTTAGCATAGGATCACTTTGACTAGGTTTGAATATCTAAGGTAGATGAAGAACTTAATGATAGTCTAAGAAACCAATTTATTAGGACATGGTATTTTTATTGATAGGATTGGCAATTAGAAATTTTACTTTTTATAAAATGATATTAAATATTAAAATTTCATCAATTTTGTCATCTTATTGTACCATGTGGCAGTTTTTTCCTTCCTTTTTCATTTTGCATTCCTTTGATGGTAACTATTTATGTAGATTGATAATATTTTTTAAATATTTTTCCCCTCAAGCACATATTCATAATCCTACATGTAAGTACTGGCACACATTTTAGGGACAAAATATAATTTTTTAAATTTGGTATGTAGGTGATTCCCCTACAAATTAGAGCAATATGACTGTAAAATTAGGCAATTCTCTTGCAATATTTGAACTTTCAAAATTTTTAAGGGGAAGGGGTCCAAGTTAATTATGTGAAGTGAATCACTTTAAAACTATAGTGAATTGTTCTCCATGGAGAGAAATCTCTATTTCCAAAGGGAATTACCTATTGAATTGATTGGTGATTTGATATTCAATGAAAATGTTTTAAAATCTACCCCAAAATTATTTCTACCTATGCTAGATGTAAATTTGGGATCAAATATAATATTTGATACTATCCTCATACTATTTGTATTGCTTGCATTGCACAAATTTCAAAATTATAAGGTTCATATCAAAATTTCCATTCACAAAGTGCCTACAATAATCAAGAATAAATAATGCACGTGATATGATTTTCAAGCCAATTTAAGAATGGGATTGCTAAATCAAGTCTTTGGGCTGGTTGGATTGCTTTGAATTTGATTTATGTATATGTATTAGATTCATAGTGAATCAATTTCAAATATGGACTTAAGATAATATTTGGGCAATTATCTCAAATGGAATGAGTTGCTACCTCTACAAGAACTTGGTTAAAATTCCTTTCAATTTTGATCCAATCACTTAATCAATTATGAATGTAAATTTGATATAAAAATTGACAAATTTAGCAAAAATTTGGGGGAAAATGGTATGTAGTTGATGAATAATTGGGGTGAGGCCAATCAGTTATGACATAAACTATGTTTAACCAACATTCTAATTGAATAATGTGCCTCACTTCTTGTTTCAAAAAAGTTGGAAATAAGGGCCAATACCTCTTTCCAACCTCTATATTGAGACTTGCTCCCCATTATACCTACTCAATTCTACTATGATAACATATACTAACTACATTAAAAATAAAGTGTGAAAAATAAAAATGTATTAAAAGCTTAAGGGTATGAGGGATTAAAATAATATATGATCATAACCATAGCAAATAAGTGTGCAATAAATCAACATATGATAATCAACACCAATGTTCCTCATTCAACACCAATTGGTAAGCAAATGATAATATGGACAAAAGTGATATGCCTCAATCATTGTGGACATAAGCAAACTAGGAAGGAAGTATCATTTATGGAATGCAAAGGACTTTCTATTTTCTCAAAAAATATCATAAGATACAAAGCACAATGTGGGTTTCGTAAAGCGTTGTTCTAAAATTCCCATGGCAAAACTATTAATATAATGGAGCCCATGCCTCTATAGGCAGGGGAAAATTTTCAATCCAATCACATCAAGCATGCATATGAGATATTTACTGCAATCTCTACTTCTTCACTTAAGGGTATCTTTCCAAAGGAGACCCCGAGGATATGAATATCCTCTACATGATTAAACCCCTTCTTAACGCAGTTTTTCATAGTGTGCATGTAGATGTAAATGCTTGTAGATCAGTGTTTATATGGGTTTTTTCAACAAAACACCTAAAGTTTGGATCGCTATATATTGACTCTTTTTCAAGTCTTATATTATTATTTAATATTTTAAGGCTAATATCATCTAAAGTTCATTCTAAGCTTATATCACACAAATGCAGAACAAGAGTTAACCTAAATGCTTTTCATTTTGATGATGGACTAAGGATATTTTGATATTTCAAGGCAAACAAGAGCTGATGCAAAAGACAAGTTAACCTAGAGTGAAACTATATATTTTTGGATTCCTTGTGTAAGTAATTTTAAAATTAGGAAATAATTAAGCTTCTAATCAAATATTCCTTGATTTTGCACAATGTAGATGTGTTTTGTAAAGAAAATTAAGCTAAAATAGAGTTCCGTAACTTTCCAAATTGAAATGTTTGAGTGTGCTTAACTCCTATAGTGGAAATGGAGCTATGTCAAATTTACCAGTAGGCTTACCAAATTCACCACTGCTGAATTTGATCTATGTATTCCAGAGAGCCAAAATCACCAGTTACTATGATAGTTGGTGATTTTGGTCTGAAATAGGATCAAGGTGATTTTGAGTGGGTTTTTGACTATTTTTGGGATATAATTATGGGATTTTAATACCAACAATATTTTGTAAGGTTATGATGCAAAAATGCAATAGGAAATATCACAAATATTTGTAATTTTTTTATCAAAATGGATGCAACTGTAAAATTCAGAGGAGCGTCTCTCAATCACTATTTTGAATAGTTAAAGAGATGCAAAAGGTGATTAAATAAGTATAAAAGATATAGGAATATATCAAGTTAACTTAGTTATACCCTAATCCTAAAAAAAAATTCAAGAACAATGATTAGTAAGTGCAACTATGATGAAAATAAGAGGATTGTTATAAATTAAGTCTATAACAAACTAAGAGGATGAATGCATGTGAATGGTTATTGAAGGGGGACTGTTAGTGGGAAAACAAGGTAATGATAATATTGTGTTCTTCACTATTAATAGTTTTGAGGTGGAAAGGGTGCTTAGATACTTGAAAAAATAGCAAAATGAAGCTAAGTATGCTTGAAAGAGAGATATAAGAGTGCCAAATGCTTAGTAATGAACATGTATAAACATGGATATTAAAATGAAATATTAGAGATCTTGTAATGAAGATAAATGTGTTTGTAAATTAAAATAACAAAATATAGTCAAATGCTATAGAAGGAATGCATGAAATAACCCTAGAAAATGGAGATATTAGTGGATAAAATGAAGGTGGCAAGTAGAATAACTCCACAAAACCTACAAAAGAGATGTTAGAAACTTGGGTGAAGGTGGGTGACCAAATTTTCTAGTGGTAAATTTGATTTTGACTGGAAATTTTGGTCAAGGATCAAATCTGACAATCAAGACTTGATTTTGTGAGGTTTTCCAAATTCGCCACTCGAAAATTTGGTGTGGTAAATTTGGAAAATGTTGAAAAAGTTATCCAAATTATTGGGTTTGGGCCAGATTGGTATTTTGTGATTTGTGTGACTTGTTTGGTGACTTTTACTTTATTGGTGTGTCAAAATTGAGAGTCTACATTTTTCCCTAGTTTTGGTGTGATGCTTGTAATATTGCATCAAAAGTTTAGTAAAACTTAGTTGTAACACTATGATGTATTATTGTTGTGTTGTAATGTTATTTTGAAGAAATCATTGTGATTATATATTTTTTTATTATTTTGTGTCATTACTAAATGTGTTCCTCGCTTTTGATTATGTATGCCTTGTTGGTGTTGGAAAAGTTACCCCATGTGAGAAATTCTTTTTTCTCTAAGGTGCCCCCTTGAGAATAATGTACCAAATTACTAATTTAGGATGGATTCTCAAACTGAGATATGCTATTGAGGTGGTTGGTAAATGGTGGAGGGGGTTAAAATAGGGAAGGAGATAAAATTACCTTCATTTGCAGTTTACCCTTTGGAGAAAAATTTGAAAGATAGAGAAAGGAATTATTTTGAAGATGGCAAATAACCAAAGGTGGTTGCATCTTGCAGATAAAATTCAAGAGATAGTGCATGTATCAGATCAATATCGATAGGTATGTCATTGATTTTGATCCAAAAGTTTGGTTTTTAGGTTAATTTGTGAGGTTTTTTGACATGTGGTAAATTGAGTGCTAGTGGTAAATTTGAAACTAGAAGTTTTGGTACTAGTGGTGAATTTAGCACTAGCATTTTTGGCACTAGTGGTGAATTTGGCACTAACCAAAAATATGAATGTGAGGTTGTATGATTATGCTTTATATGTGTTTTGATAGGGGATGCAAGTTTTGGTGAGTCGAGAGCATCGCTTGAATAGTATGGAGAGCATACTAGAGAGTAATGTTGATACTTAGAAGGTGGGAGTGTTAGCAATGATGGGGTTTTACTATGTGACATACATGCCCACTCTAGAGTTTAACCAGTCTCTTTTGATAACCTTGGCAAAGAGATGGTACATGTCATAAACTAGTTTCATATTGTCAATGGGGGAGATGATCATGACGTTGGAGGATGTATGGAACATCCTTCGAGTGTCTATGCAATGTGACCCATACACCTAGGGATAGATGTTGATGTGGAAAATTTAGCCTTCTCAAAGTATGATAACTTTTATAGGATGAAGTTAGGGCTAAGGATCAATAATACCTATATAAGAGGGCATATTTATTAGTTTATTGTGTTGTTGGTGTCTATAGTATTAAGGTTGTTGATGGGTGATACTAGAAGGTGGTTTATGTAGTGGGGTTGGGAAGAGATTATCATTATATTGACGGATAATCATATTGTCCATGCTTGGACTCCAATGATTTTGGTGAGGTTATACTACACTTTGTACAGGGTTGCATATAGGCAGGACAAGAGCTTGGTATGTTGTACTCTACTCCAAGGTGACCTATTGTAATAACCCTCCCTGGTAGGACTTATGGCATGGAAAAACTATATGATGATCAATAGGGATTTTATACTTAGTTTTATTGCAAATGAATGACTATATAATGCTTAGATTGATTTATATATATATATATATATATATATATATATATATATATATATATATATATATATATATATATATATATATATACAAAAAACCCCTTGCGGGGCTACCTTGGTCTGAGAGACCATGAACAGGGGGTTCTATACCGTCAAAGTCACCCGGGAGTTGCACCAACCCCCTGCCCGCACCAACATTATCAATTGGATTTTGGGTACCCAATTCAGCTTTTTGGTAGGGTGGAGATTCGAACCTAGGACCTCCCTTGGAGGATTGCCCTCTCCTCTCCAACTCACCTACAAAACCTGGGTAGATTGATTTATATTTGAATAAAATAGTACTATTGATAGATTATCGATGTGTAGGATCAAGTACGCTCATAGGTGGAAGAAATATAATCATCCACAAGAAATGAGGGTACTTGAGTTGGGAAAATTATGATTAAGTCAAATCAAGGATAACATGGATGAATACCCTCATAAAAGCATGCATTATCGGTTTAAGAGATAATCATTAATAGCCAACCACCTAGAGCTGCAGTTGATAGCCAAGTAGCTATTGTAGATTCTCTGGCTAAGAAAGGTGACTGGGTTGATGGAAAGATTCCTACTTTGCTTGTTGCACATAAACTATTGTCTTTTACTTCATCACTTGCTGCATCACTAGTTTTTAGAAAATAAATATGCATAAGTTGGTTGCCTTCAAAAATTTCTTGTTTTGCTTTAATATTTAAAGAATAGCATAATGTTAGTATTTGGTTAAAGAACTGTTTTAAGTTGGTTGCCTTTAAACATACCTAAGGTATGAGAGGGGAGATCATGGGGAAATGGATATAAGTTTGGACATGAAAAAGTAAGGAACAAGAGATCATTTTGAATGAGATGAGTTGGGAGAACACATACCAGAAACTACCATCTAGAAGCTAGATTGAGATCATATGTTTGTTTTGATAATTACCTACCTTTAATTGATGTATGATAAAGCTTGGTTGATTGTAGCTAAATCAAACATTGTATTTGGTTTATCATTGTTGGGTTATGGTCACCGTTTAGTGCTTAGCTAAGTTACTGGTATACCTAGCCAACTATTTCCCTACGTCAACCCATTACTACCTAGTGCAGGTTATGTGTGTATTCCTTTCTGACTAGTTTTGCAAGCATTGTGCTAGTCACACATGTCATTGTTGGAGCTTGATTTTCTTATTCTTGAGAATGTTTATGACTATTGGTAAAACTACACCTTATGTGTTGCTTGGTTTAACCCTACTATGTCACCAACTATGACATCAATTAGGTTGTGTTAGACTGTATGTTATCTACCATGTCATTGTTTATCCTCTACCAATTGGGCATCTTGCATCTAAGGGAAAAATACCTCTAAGTGTCATTGCATGCAATTTTTGTAGCAAGGTTGTGTGTTGCCCAATTGTCCTCCTATTGACATATCCACTATAGGAGAGGTGGTTCCCTAAATGGTCGAGTAACCCCCTATGCCTTTCTCCTCAAATGTTGTGGACGTGTTATAGTTTGTAGTCTTCTTAGCTATTGCATCATATGTCTTGTTGGAATATTTTAGTTAAGTTGGGCATGACCTTTTGATTTGATGGCTTCTTTGGGTTTTAATGAGGGTTCTTTAAATTGTAATTGAGGAAATCTCATATTGTGTATAAATCAAATAAGGAAATGGATTATTTGACTATGTTATTAATTAATGAAAGGAAACATTAGTTAAATGGATTATCTGATAATGTTATTAATTAATGAAAGGAAACATTAGTTAAATGGATTATTTGACTATGTTATTAATTAATTAAAGGAAACATTAGTTAAATATATTATTTGACTATGTTATTAATTAATGAAAGGAAACATTAGTTAAATGTATTATTTGACTATGTTATTTTTTTTTATAAGTAACTAGAATTTTATATACAAATTGGGTTTTTAAGATGATCCCAAAACCTTATAACAAAAATGGTCTTAGCACCAAGATTTAAAAAAATTCCTTAGCACATGAAAATAAACACAAACTAAAATGGAAGGGGCTAGAAGCAACCCCTGATCCAACATAAATACCAGATTCTAGTACCTACTAGTGAGACCCACTTCATAAAAATTGTGTTTTCTCATTGTTGGCAGTCTGGGATCCTCCTAGGGGTGGATACAACAGACTAGGATCCACCTGAGGGTGGATATAGTAGTTTAGGATCCTCTCAGATGTGGATACAATGCACATGCCCAGACCTGCGTAGGGAGAGCAGGAAGGCCAAGAATAGCCTGCAACCAAAAATACTACCCAAAACCAGAACTAGGTATTTTTTAGAAAACTGGAGAGGATCCTCGCCCAAGGATGGCTTGGGATGCAACCTAGGGTGTAGCATAGCAACAATTTTCCATGCAAGAAAAGCAGTAAGCAACATCAGGATACAAGCTAGGGATTAGCAATGAGACAACCTAGGAAATGACATCAGGATCCTCAAAGAAAAAATGGGAAGCCTCCACATGAGCTTGAAAAGTGGAACAACACTACTGGGGATATCTACAGGCCAAGATATCCCTGTGCACAATAAGGAGAAATGAGAAAGCTGAAAGGATCTAGGGAAAATAGCAACAGGTGTAAAGACAGGATCTTGGAAGCCAAAACTAAAGGAGGAAGGAGGGACCACAACTACAAACACATTGATCTCCCCCAGACCAGATAATATAAAAGAAAGCCCCCACCACTCCAATAGAAATGCCTAGGAACCACCATCCTTGCTCACAAACAGATCCAAGGAACTAGGACCAAAAGCCCCTAAATAGGAACTGGAACGAACAACCTGAGGATCCCAAGAAGAATCCAAAAATAGGCACAAATATGGGATCCTCAAAAGCCTAAATTGGGGGAACCAAGATCTGCATGCACTGATCATGGATCTCTCCCCCAAAATATAGACATTCAACTAAAACCCTAGGAACCCCAAAATAAGGGATCGAGATGGAAAGCTTTAGGGAATTGGGACTACGATTGGGAACAACCTAGGAAGAGGAAGAGGCCCACCCCGAAGGCCAACCAATGCCTTGGGTGTCCACCAAATAGTAGATCCAGTAAGAAAAATCCTTTGAATAGGAAATTGAAAAGAGCCCAACCCAATGGGATGGGACTAGCAATAACCATAGGCATCCTAGAGAGGATTCACTGGCAGAAGAGGAAATTGCCCCCCGAGACCAACCCCAAAGTAGAGAGGACCTCACAGGATGCATCAGTAAGTAGTCAAAATCCCAAACTACCACCACCACCAACCAAGGAAGCCCTAGGAATCGAATCCATGAAAAATACAAAAAAACCCAAGGGAAAGCTTGAGGGAGAACAAGGAAGGGATCCCAAAAACATGTAGGAAACCCTAGGAGACCCTTGGGATGCACCAGACCACGGGCTCAGGCAGGGAAACCCTAAAACTATTGGGAAAGGAGTAGAAAGTGGAGAAGGATCTCCCCCCAAGGAGATCATCTGCTACAAAGCATTCCTAGAGCAGGATGACCCGGGATGAGCCAAGGACTGGGAAAGAACCAAGGGCTATTTGACTATGTTATTAATTAATGAAATGATACATAGTTTTTTTTTTAACATGGTGGAATCAGTAGCCGCCATGAATCTAGGCAGGTTGTCCAGCTTTTATGGCCACCACAGTATTTTGCGTTGTCTGCCCCGGAATCCACCACACAGATCTTCTTGCAGTCCGCCCCTATAACCGCCATGCCACAATCATTTTAAACCTTTTACGACACTGAAAGCACCAGGAAAGGGACAAGCATTCAGTCTGGTGAAAGGATACATTAGTTTAATAGTTAATTTGACAATGTTATTAATTAATGAAAGGAAACATTAGCTAAATGGATTTGACTATGTTATTAAAAAAATGAAAGGAAACATTAGATAAATAGATTATTCAACTAATTAATGAAAGGAAAAATTACTTAAATGTATTATTTGACTATATTTTTAATTAATTAAAGGAAACATTAGTTAAATGGATTATTAGACTATGTTATTAATTAATGAAAGGACACATTAGTTAAATGGATTATTCGACTATGTTATTAATTAATGAAAGAAAACATTAGTTAAATGGATTATTTGACTATGTTATTAATTAATGAAAGTAAACATTAGTTAAATGGATTATTTGACTATGTTATTAATTAATGAAAGGAAACATTAGTTAAATGGATTATTTGACTATGTTATTAATTAATGAAAGAAAATATTAGTTACATAGATTATTGACTATGCTAGTAATTAATGAAAGAAAATGTAGTTTATTTGTTTAATTAAAGGAATGACACTTTTATTAAATTAAATGAAGGGATTATAGTTTATTTGTTTAATTAAAGGAATGGGACTTTGATTAAATTAAAATATAGGAATTATAGTTTACTGGTTTAATTGAAGGAATGAATCTTTGATTAAATTAAATAAAGGAATCATAGTTATTTAGATCAATTAAAGGAATGAGACTTTTATTTATTTGAATAATGTGTTGATTGGGTTATTTGCATAATTAGGGAATGGGACCTTAATTATTTAAAATAATGGTTTGAGATTGTTTGATTAAAGTAAGACTTGTGATCTACCTATATTTATTGAAATGAATTTCTTTGAGTATTTGAGAGATGATAATATTAATGAGGATTTTCTTATGATATCAACTATACAAAATATGGTTGAATGCTTTGATTAAATTTGTATAGTTATAATTTGGTAAAGTAAACAATAAATGCACTAGTTTCATGTTACTAGTAGATGCATTTATGTGCATGCCTTTCATAGAACTATGGATTGCCCTGATACCCTACTATCCTCAAACGAATGATGAAGAGATAAGGAGGACTAAATAGGCACTTGGAACTTATGGATTGGTTTGATTTACAATTGCAATAATTTACTTATGCTCAAATAGACTAGAATTGTAGGGAGAAATCCCTAGATGAATATGATGTATTACTTTATTATTTTAAGAGTATGGAGGTTTTACCATGCTTGGATTTATGTAATAATTTATTGAATGTTATGATACCTTACTTATAGTAAGTATGGACTTCGGCATTGAAGTTACATCATAACCTTGAAAAATACCCTAATTAGATCATTGATATTTTTAATAAGAGAACTTTGTGTTGATATTTGAATTAGTAGTAAAATTTATATTGAAGCTATAACCTAATTCTCTCTATTTTTTTATGACCGAGATAAATGGTACCTAAAATAAGAGGAGTAAATATTGCTTCCCCAAATAAAAAACACAATAAGGATAATGTCAAGGAAAGAACCCAAGAAATAGTTTTTAGAGACTTAAGAAAATAGGTAGAAAAGCTCATCACCATTGCTATAGTGTTGCAAGAATAAATAGAATAGAATGGGGAACTAATAGATCAGCAAGATAACAAATACAACTATATAAGCAGCTGAATGATTCCTATTTTACAGAATTGACAAAGAAAAATTGACAGTCCCAAAGGGGAAGCGAAAGTGTTGGTTATTTAGAGTGGGAAGATCAATAGAAAGGATGGGTAAGCCAAATCAAACCCACTCAAATAAATAAAAGTATAGCTAAGCAAAGTTATAGGGGAGGTCAAAGGAAAATAAAGGCACCCCAAGTAGAACCAGAAAAACCTTTAGGGGTGTTGAATCAAAAAAATCTTGAGGTGCCCAAAGAAGGTTACCACATATGTGGATGACCTCATTATATGATAAAATACCCCAATAAGACAAATATGAGTAAGTAGATAGAAGGGCCAACCCCCAAAACCCACTCAACCTCAACGAAATAAGAATGAATAGAATCACATAAAATAATGCAAATGGGGAATGTAATTGGGGAAAAATAACAAAACCCCAAGGGAGGTTGCTACCAATGTGGAGGCCCTTATTATGTTTTCAATTATTTAAGCAAAGCAAGACCAAGAATTCAGGCTAAGGATACAAAACTTGGAATACAAGTGATAATAGGAAATTAGGAGTGGCATCAAGCATCCATGCCTTGGATCTACGAATGTAAATTCTCTTCCCTCTACGAAAAATTTTAACTTTAGTTAGAATTATTTTCTTGGTTTTATTTCTTCTAGTTTAGTAAGTTATATTCCAGAAAGGCTAGAATATTTAGCCTAAGGATGGAAGGTCGAGTATAGTTCTAGGTAAACCTACTCAATAAACCAATTTTTTCCAATGGTAGATATTACTCTAACTATTGGTACCACTGAAGGTTGTTTATATGTAGCTCCACTTTATGCTTTTTATGTGATCCTAGGGATGGATTGGTTATAGTCCTATAAATACTTGATCAATTTCTAATATATATGGATCGAGTATTCAAAAAATATAAGAAAATACTAATAATTCATAGCAAGTAAGGGTCATTTATACCCAAAATGTTGTCAACTATGTAGCTAAATAAAGCCCTCAAGAAGGGAGGGATAGTCTATGTCGTAAAACTCAATGAAGTTGGAGAATATCATAAAATATAAGTGTTGGAGAAACACCTAATTTTGTAGGACTTTAAGGATGTATTCCCTATGGATTTGCCTAGACTTCCCCTTGTGTGGGAATTTTACCATTGAACTTATGCCAGGAGTGAAGGCCATCCATAGATCTCCATATAGGATGAATCGTATTGAGATGTAGAACTAAAGGTACAACTACAAGGGCTATTGGAGAAGGAGTTGATAATACCAAGTGTGTCACCTTGGGGTGCATTGGTTTTATTTATTAAAAAGAAGGATGGTTCATTAATATTATGTATTGACTATAGAATGCTTAACAAGCATATACTCAAGAACTAATATCCTTTACCTAGAATCAAATATTTATTTGACCAACTAAGGGATGCCACAATATTCACAAAGATTTATCTAAAATTAGGGTATCATCAATTAAGAATATCTTAGGAGGACACTAAAAAAAAAACATTCAAAATTAGGTATGGAAATTATGAGTTTAAAGTCCTACTCTTTGGACTAACGCCCCAATTGCATTCATGAATATAATGAATAGTGTGTTTAGGAGGCACCTAGGTAAATTTGTCCTCGTACTTTTAGATGACATCTTAATATACTCTCAAGATAAGGAGGAGCATGATAAACATCTCAAAATCATGTTAGAGTTGCTAAGGGAGAACTAACTCTATAGAAATCTAGTAAAAATTGATTTCTATATCTCGAAGGTACGATATCTTGGGCATATTATATATGTAGAATGGATTGTAGTAGACCCAAAGAAAATTAAAGCCATTCTGAATTGGCTACCCACTACCAATGTGGTTGAAGTACGAAGCTTAATGGGGATGATGGGATATTATAGACGTTATGTAAAGTATTACTCTAAAATTGCAACAACAATAACTAACCTCCAAAAAAATGGAAAGGAATTCAAGTGGTCAGAAAAGTGTGAAGTTGTATTTGCATTGCTAAAACATAAACTCACTACAACACCAATATTGAAAATCACAGACACTCAAGGGAACTTTTTAGTATGCATGGATGCATCAATTGAAGGGTTAGGAGGAGTACTCTCTCAATATGAGTTAGTAGTAGCATACACTTCAAGGAAGCTTAAGAAGCATGAAATTAATTATACTATGCATAATTTAGATCTAGTTGTAGTGATGCATTCTTTAAAATTCTGGTGCCACTACTTGGTAGGAAGGCCCTTTGAATTAAAAACCGACCATCAAATTATAAGGTATATATTCACCCAATCTATAATCAATGTGATATAGAAAATATGGGTCAAGTTTCTCACTAAGTATGACTTTGAAATTGAGTATATGAAAGAGAAATGGAATAAGGTTGATGATGCCTTAAGTAGAAGGAATAACATAACAACCATAACAAGGAGTCACATAAATATAATGGATCAATTGAGATAGGAGTAATCTCAAAAATAGTATTGCTAGGAAATTTGAGCTAAGATGTGTTGAGGGGTAATTTTTCCCAATTGAACAATCACACTCATAGTTAGGATTTTAACATTAAAACCCTCTCTTGCAAAGAAATGTGAATTTCTCCAAGGTTCTCTTCACTTAATGTGTTTGTATATTATGACAATATGTCAACTAAGTGCCTAGAATACCTTAGTGATTTTGCAATCAACTGTTAACAAGGGGCATGGACTTTAGGTGTTTTGATTTGAATTCATTTTTATGCACTCTTAAATAAAATTCACTTAATTCACTTTCCAAAAATGAATAAATTTACCTTTAGATTTAACATTAAACAATGCAAATTTATTTTAAAACTTCCAAAAATAGAATTTTAATTAAAAATGCTTCAAAATAACTTTATATTAAAATAAATTTCATTAAGCATTTTAATTAAAATTAGAATTTACTTCATCAATGAAACTTTACATAAAATTAAAGTTTACGTAAGTTCCAACAAAGTCATTAAATATAAACCTTAATTATAAAGTTTGAACTTTATAATATTTAAAATTAAGGTTTTATTTAATTTAAATATTTGTTCATCCCAATATAAAATTGAAATTTGAATATAACAAATATAAAAATTTAAACCCTAATTATTGAACCTTTATAATTAAGAAATAGGGTTTATGTGACAAATAAAATTTACCCTAATTATAAAACAAAAATTTGATGACACTTGGATTATGTAACCTTCCAACCAGTGAAATACTTATTTATGCAAATATAAAATTTACATAAATATTTGGATAATAAATACACAAGAAACCTTAATTATAAAGTTTGAGTTTTATAATATAAAATTAAAAACCTTTGGAATAAAAATAAAAGCTTAAGGAAGAAAAATAAATCCGAAATAAAATTAATCTACACTGGATTTAAAATTTAATTTATAATAACCAGCAATGACTCAGTCCATTATAAATTAAATGCAAGCTTCTGTGGAATTTAAAAAAAAAAAAAAAAAAATCAAATTATTTATTTGATTGAAATACAATCTGCATGCTTATTTCAATAAAATGATTTGATAAATTACTTTTGATCTTACAATAAAACCTTTTCAAAAGCTTCGGTTCAACTAGTGAAACTGATACAACCTGTTCTGCCTATCTGAGCCTCTGTTCTTCAATGCCTTCTCTACATAAAATGTCTGATCCCATTTTGGTTTCCAATATTGTATTTATAAATAAGAATATTTTATTTTATCTGTTTCATATTTTGTTCATTCAGTTTACACAGTTCCGAACGGTTTGATATAACAATAATTTTATTTTTTTGTTTTATATAATCCATTTAATATACAAAATTTAACATGTGACATTTTTTAAAAAATCAACATTAACCATTTTTCGAAATAGAATAAATATATGGGTAAAACTAGAAAAAATGCTGCATTTATATATGATTAAACTCTGCCTGAAAATTGATGTCGTTCCATCACAGTGCTTTAATAACATTCATATACCCTTATCATGTATCATATTCTCTTTCTGCATGCTTTCAAAATTCATTTTGATGTCTATAATCTTTCCTTTATATATTTTTAAACCACCTCAGCCACAAAATGATCTTCAGTCTAGTGTATGCCCACTAACACTTATCGTGCACGTGCTTCCAAGTATTCGCATCATATGGTCATCCTCTGTTATAACCAAATGAATTAAAATAAATTTAATTACCCTTTTCTCTCGGATTGACATCTTGCTATACACTTTTATTTAGCACTTTCTAACTATGGTTATGCATGATTCTAGGTGCATGTGTTTGTCCAATGCCGCCATGATAAATGGGTTTGCCTCCCATGAACTAGCACCCACGAAGTTGTCTCCTTTGAATTCCTTTGAATTTAATAGGCCATCATTTGCTTGCCATAACCAGTATTAAAAATTCAATATTTCGAGGTCCATATAACAAACCTTTAGCCTACGAGTATTCCTATCTTGATGTTGCGTTTGTAGAGTGACTGTTGACATTTTTTCCCCATGCTCTATTCTGTAGCTGTGAACCACTCTTAACCGTCTGCTACTATCTATTGATAATAAAGTCACTAGCACACTGTCGATTGTGATCCACGCAACTTGTCTCTGGTTGGTCTAAAGCACTCATGATTTCTATCCATGATATTTCCCAGGCTATCAATGCCCCACTGGCAAGCAATGTTGTATTCCCATACAAGATCTATATTTCCAGTAACATATTCTTATGTTGGAATTCTGTTTTACTTTAATACCTCAAACAAAATTGATGGTCTCCACTATATGAAACTAGATTGCACCCATTCACAAATTTATTTAACACCTGCACATCAACCAATATTTCCTTGTTATCTTTTGCAATGTTGATGCCGCTGTCATACAAATTATGGAACATTTACCAACAAGCTCCTCTACTAGCAGCCGAGTAACATAATACCATACTATTGTAATACTTTTGCGTGCCCAACACTTGTGTGAGACTCAAACACGAGATCTCCTGAAATTGTTAGGAAGGCTTTTATGATTTATCAGAAGACTTGGCCCTTCTCCAATAGTGGCTGAATCGTTACCTGTATTGTTCACTATTTAGACTATTCCAAAGCCACCTACAGTCAAATAATAATTTATTAAAAATAAATTCTAGGAATAATATAAAATAATACACAGTGATTCTCTATTTTTTAGATATTAAAAATTTTCATTTTCAAATAAGATTTGTTCGGTTTTAAAGATGACAATAATTCTGCATAATGAACCGTGCGACATTATTATTTGCTATCTTCAGTAAAATTTCCATAAAGACCATGTTGGCACCCTGGAAATAGAGAATGTGATTCTCCAAAAGCATATTATGAATAGATGTTGCATCTCCTCGAGCCTTCTATAGCTATGTCGATTTATCTGATGTAGTGGGAAATTTCAAGTGTAATTCCACATACATAAAAAAAAAATATATATATAAAATTATAGTCTATAAGTGTAATCACTCGTCATACTTTATGATGAGTTGTTCACCCCAAATGTGTGTTTCTTAGCTGCTTTGGAAACTGTGCTGATCTACTTGAAAACTGTGTCGGTTGTTGGGTGAATCGCATCGGATACCTTGACATACCTGACAAACCTAAAAAAAATAAGCAAATAAACCTTTTATTAAAATCTCAACAAAACAAATTGATTTCATTTTAAATTAATTTTAAATGTTTTAATTATATCAAAAACATTAAAAATCAAAGTCTTTTAAATAAACATTAATATTAAACTTTTAAACCTTCAAAAATAAAGTGTTTTAAAATTTAAACATTAATATTAAACATTTTATATAACTTAAATAAAACATGAAATAACATGAACACAAAGTTCAATTATCAAGACAACTAAATAAAATTATAGAAACCAATAACATCAAATTTTCAAATTTTAAGTGGGTTCCCAATTTTGGGATTGTTGTGAATAGGTCACAATAAATGGTGACTCTGCTGGTAAATATTCCTAAACATTTTGGACTAAATAACTGAACTCTGAAACCAAAAAAACTCAAACATATGATAAATGAGCATCAGTAACATCCAAAGAATGTGAATAGATAAGATCAATCGAAAACAACTGAAACATTCACTTCTTCTCGGTGTGTGCTCTATGATTCATTTATTTTATGATATTATCCATATTTCTATTATGAAGTGCAAATATGCATTGCTCTCTTCAAGACATTGCTCTACTGTTGGTCATACATTTATAGCCCCAGTAGCGATTATCTGAATCTCTCAAGGGATGCTAAAAAATGCAAGGATAAGTGGAAAAATTTCATGAACATTTTTAAGGATGTTAGGGATGGTTTAAAATATAGGGAGGATAACCCTTATTATAATAAAATTTATCCCCTCTTTTTTGAAAAATCAATATGAAAGATAAAATATAGGGATTATAATGATTTGGTGTGTCAAAAGGAGTCATCTAATATAGAGAATATGTTGTTATAAAAATAGGTAATGAAGAAATAGAAGTGAATATGTTGATGTTTAATAGTTTATATTAGGTGAATTTTACATTTTGTATTTTTTCTTTATTTTAGTCTAGACCTAGCTCCACTGCCAGTCAGGCGTCTATAGCCCCGATGAAGGTTATCTAGACTGTGGTGACTGATTTGACTTTACTTTCCATTGTATTTGCTTTACTTGCATTTTATTCAAGCTTTATATTGCTTTTGCAAAATTCACCTGCCACTTGGGTTAGAGATCAAGTAAGGCTAAAAATTGAGTATATTGGATTTTCACCTTAATCTGCAAAACTGAATAACTTCATCCTTCAATATTTCAAAGAATATTCTTTTAATGTGTTTGCAGTACTTGTGGAGCTTTTGCAAGATGATTCCATTGTTCCAAGTTTCATTATCTTAGTCCAAATTCATAAAGATATACACTAAACATCTCACTTTCTTTTTCTTCAAGTTTTGCATGCTTTCAAAATAAGTAATTTTGTCTTGAATGACCCAAGAACAAATACCAAATGAAATCATCAAATGTTTAGTGTCCATATAACAACTACCTCAATCAAGGAAAACCTCACTAAAATATTTATCAAACTCAACAACAAACATCATCACAATAACTGAACTCCAAAATTTGGCAAAACCAATTTATTGCTATACTAACAAATAAAACACAACCAAAATATGACAAACTCTAAACAAACGAAAATAAACATCAACAAAATCAAACAACTAATAAACTCAACAAAACAACTAACTATATACAACATAAAACTACTAAACAAAATGATTATATACAAATATATACAAGTGAAACTGATTTTCCTGTTTTCAAGGCTGAAAGTAATGCTTAAGAAACCGCCCATTCACAGGAAGTGATAAATCCTCACCACTTAAGGTTTTCAATCGGAATGTACTCTCCCCTAAGATTTTTGAGATTTGATAAGGCCCTAACCACAAATTGTCAAACTTGTTATGGTCACCTTTCTTTTCGTGAGCCTTATCCCACAATAAAACCAGATCAAAAATTCTAAATGCCTTTATTGTTGCTCATTTATCAAACCATATTTTAACTACCTCTTGGTGCTTACTAAAATGTAGCAATGCATCTTGTCATTTTTCATCAAGTTTCATGAGATTTACAAGATGAGCTTCAACTTTATCATCAGTTTCTAAATGTTCTTTCATGAATTGCAAAGTTTGCAGTTTTAAATTTGTAGGAAATATAGGGTCTTAACCATACACTAGGTGATATGGAGATGTCCCAATAGAATCCTTAGCTCTAATTCTATCTACCCACAATGCAAATTTTAACTTGGTATGCCATTCACGAGGATTTAATTCTAACAACTTTTTGATTACTGACAACAAATTTTTGTTTGTGGATTCGGCTAGACCATTACCTTGCGGATAGTAGTTAGACAAAAATTTTAAGCTCACCTTGTTGTCATATGCCCAATATGCAAAATGAAGTGATGAGAAAGTTGAACCATTATCACTAACTATAGAGTTAGGCATACCAAATCTTGTGATAATGTATTCTTCTAGAAATTTAATTACTACTTTAGTTGTGCAATTCTTCGTAGGCATTGCCTCAGACCACCTCGTACAATAATTTGTAGCTGTCAAGATGTATTTGTGACCTGCAGAAGAATTTGGATTAATTTCTCCTACAAAATCTAATCCCCATTGGGTGAAAGGCCTTGATTCAATCACTGGTTGTAATGGCATAGAAGCATGCCTCTCCCTATTCACCGCAACCTAACAAACATGACAATTCCAAACATGAGCATGTGCATTTTTAAAGATATGAGGCCAATAATAACCTGCTCTTAAAATTTGATGAGTTGTAGCATTAGTAGAGCCATGCCCTGTTCCATATTTTCCATGAAAATCATTTAAAACTTGAGATGCTTCATTTTGATTAAGACACCTAAGATAAATCCCCTCATGATTTCTCCTGTATAAGATTCCTGCTTTTATCATGAAGTTAGCACATTTTAATCTTAAGGCTCTTCTTTGTGTAGCATTAAGGTTAGAAGGAAATTTATCATTAAGAAAGAAATATGTTATGTATTTGTACCATTCATCATCTATAATATCTTCTACCAAATGTTGAAAATCAATCTGTAGATCAATCTGAGTGAGAGTTTTAGACAAACCTTACCCTCGAACAAGCTTCATGGGCTGAACTTCGAGATCAAATTCTTGTAAAGTGGAAATCCACTTTCCTCTTCTCTCTCCCAGTTCATTCTGCAATAACATTGTTTTTACCGTAGGGTCAGGTACAATCGCAAATATTTGACTATGCAAAATGTAATGCCTAAATTTTTTAACTATTTTAAACAAGGCATACATTTGTTTATCTAGAATTGAAAATCTTACTTGTGCATATTTGAATGGTGAACTTGCGAAAGCAATGGGATTCTCAACATTACCTTCACTCTTCTACGTTAATACACTCACAAACGAGTGTTCAGAAGCGAATGAATAAATGTAAAATGGCTTTGTGTAGTCAGGACTTACCAAAATAGGAGCTTTTGATATAGCATATTTTACATTTTGAAATGCAATTTTGGCTTCATTATTCCAAGTCATGTTAGCATCCTTTTTCATCATATCATTCAAAGGTTTAACTATTTCAGCAAAACCAGAAATAAATTTTCTCACAAAATTAATCTTTCCAAAGAAAGATCTTAATTCTTTCTTACTTCTTGGTAACTAAATTTTTTGAATAGCACTAATCCTTTCGGGATCAATAGAAATACCATCCTTTGAAATTACATGTCCTAACAATTTACCTTCAGTTAAGCCAAATATGCACTTTTTGGGATTCAAAGAAATTCCATGTTCTCTACATTTTTGCAACACTTTCCTTAAATCCTTAACATGATCATTTCTATCTTTCAAAAATACAGGTATGTCATCTACGTATACCACAATACACTTACCAATCAAGTCTCGAAAAGCGTAATCCATAGCTCGTTGAAAAGTAGCTCCTGCATTCAACAGACCAAATGGCATTCTCCTGTAGGCAAACGTTCCCCATTTGGTTGTAAATGTTGTCTTCATTCTATCTTTAGGATCAATAAGTATTTGGTTATAACCTGAATATCCATCCAAAAATGACATCATTTCTGACCCATTAACCATTTGTAAGATATGATCTATAGAAGGTAATGGATAATTATCTTTTTGTGATGCTTTATTCAAATTTCTAAAATCAATGCATAATCTGATTTCTCCAGTTTTATTTTGAACTGGCACTATATTTGTGACCCATGTGGAATGCCTAATAGGAAAAATGATCTTGGCATCTAATAACTTCTTAACCTCTTTTTCAATCAATGGTTCTAAGAGAGGGTTTACTGGTCTTTGTTTCTGCCTAAATGGTTTAACATCTGGCTTTAATGGAATAGTGTGAGTTATAATATTTTGATTATATATTTTAAGATCTTTATAACTCCATGCCACTACATCCTTATAATCTCTTAATGCATGTATGATATCTTCTTTTTCCTTAGGTGTGCTAGATTTACCTATAAGTATATTTTGTGAATCATCTGAATCACTAATGTTAAATGCATCATAGGCATCCTTAGGTAGCGAAATTTTATCACATTGTTTTGTTTTATAACCAATATCAAAAATTTTCTCAAGTGAAAGCATACCTTGAGGAATATTGTTTACTTTGGTTACCTCATCATCTTCATCAAGATCCTCTTGTAACCTTTCATCCTCGTCGATCACCTAATTTTCAAACACACCAGAATTAGTTACAAAACTATAAATATGTCTATCACTCTCAAATACTTGTAAATTATTGACATTATTAGGTATTGAGGGATAGGGAATCAACTCAATCAAAAATTTCTTTAACTTCCTATTATCAATTGGATTGAGTGTACCTGTGGCAACTGCTAGTGAATCTGCAATGTGATTGCCTTTTCTAGATATTAAAGAAATGTTAAAGGCCATGAATTCATCAATCAAACCTCTAACTCTATTCCTATAGTGTATTAATCTTTTGTCATTACAAGAATATTGACCTTTAACTTGTTTGACAACTAGCTGTGAGTCTCCTAAAACTTTTAGATATTTGATTCCTTTATTTAGAGCTAATTGTAAACCATAAACTAATGCCTCATATTCTGTTGTATTGCATGTACAAGGAAATTGTAATCTGTAAGAAAAAAATGAGGATTTACCTTTGGGGTTTATGAGTTCTACCCCTGCACCACTACCTTGTCTAGATTTGGATCCATCAAATTTTAACATCCAGACAAGATTATCTTCAACAAGTGATTCATAAGATGTATCTTTTGCTTCTGATTCACTTGTACTCACCTTTGTGTCTAAAGCATAAACACCTAACTCAGTGTCATTGTAAAGAATCTCATTTGATCCTTTGTTATATTTTGTGATCAATTCTTTGAGTCTAGGTTCCCTTTCCACTTTTATCTAGTTAGCAACGCCCTTCCAAGGCAGCCACATATGTGAAAATTCCATCGAAAAGTATCCATTTAAGTTCCTGCTCCAATATCTGCTCAACAACAAGCCATATTTAGCATAAATATCAACCACATGAATATCTATATATTGTTGCACTCTAGGCTCTGATGATATTTGAATAAGAATATTTTTTAGCATGCCTACAACATTTACTTCTATCTTATCTAGTTGAACAACAATCCTATTCGACTTTAATGGTTTAAGCCCTAACCTTTGACAAACAGAATAAGGCATGACATTACCTGAGGCTCCAGAATCCACCATACAGTTATGCAAGTTTTTACCTACAATTCTAACTATTAAGAGAAAAGGAAGAGCTTCCTCTTTCTCTTTTCGTGCAACATATTTAACTTCCGTGACATCTTTAATTTCCTTTCCTTCTTGAAAACCAAAAGTTTCCATTAACAATTTCCTTTGTTTAGGTAAATGAAAAGCTTCATACATATTAATGTTAGCTTTAGTTTTCTTAAGGTCTTCAATGATATTATAAGTCACATTCTCATCATTTTGCATTTTTTGTATAACATTAGATACATCTAGGGAAGATGGAGGTACTAGATTATTACTTGCACTAATATCAGGAGGAATAACAAGATTGTTAGGAGTAGAAGTAGTATTATAAGACTTACTTTTACTTCTCAAATGATAGCCATGATTCCCCTTTTTGTACTATTTCAATGTATGAACTTCTTCAATAACTTCATCCTTTTCTTCTTCTTCATCATCATCATCTTCACTCGATCCATTTATGTCTATCACAAAAGTAAAACTTTTGCCTTTACTCGTACTAGCTTCATCAACATCATCATTAGCAACCAATTCCAAATTATCTAATCCTTGCTGAATGAAATCTGTAACATGACTAAATTCATTACAATCAAACTCATTATGTTCACTAGTGCTATGTAATCTACACCAATTATCCAACACAACTTCAGATAAATTAACAATTGTAGCTTTATGGTTAGAACTAGTAGAAGCACCATTATTGTTGCTAACAGGAGTTGGTACATCCCTGTTATTAGGTTTTGTGTTAAAATATTTTCTTTGCATGGTGAATTTTCTACCTGATTGTGAGTTTTGAGCATTTTTCTTTTGCATTTGAACCATGTCATTGCTTAACTTTTGATACATCCTTTTTATATCTACCATTTTTGAATTAGAATCATTAGCAGTATTAGGAGGATTGTTTTGATTTTGATTCGGCATGACATTTTGAACATTTTGGTTTGGTAACACATTTTGAGCACTTGGATTTAACCAACTTGGAACATTTTGACTTGGCATAGCATTTGAAATATTTTGATTTGGTAAAGTATTTTGAACATTCTGATTTAACCAAGGGTTTGCATACATTGAATTACCCTGATTTTGTAAAGTTTGTGCAAGCATTGGATTAGTTTGTTGAGCATGAAAGTTTTGAAATGAAGTTGCATTTTGTGTTGCTGCTACATTTCCAAATGTATTCATATTAGGTACATCATTATTCCTTATCTTATGTGCAACAAACTAGCTTTCTAACAACATAGGATTATTTGATTGTGCATGTACCATTGGATTTGTGGCATGTGGTATTGTGTTTAACATTGGCATCTGATTAGATAAAGCATGATTAATCATTGGGATTTGATTATGCATACCTGGATAACCGATCGATTGACCTAGTCCATAACTTGATTGCATCATTTGCTGCTCCACTGTGAGTGCTTCTGTGTAAGCTCTTGTGAGAGTTGTGATTTGTCCTGCTCTCCTAACGAACATTGTTGTCAATGGATCCAAAGCTCCAAAGTATATTTGAATCATGGCTGCTTCTGCAATATTATAGGGAGCAGTTAGTCTTGAAAATATTTTATGAAATCTAGTGTTAAACATGCGTAACGGTTCATTAGGCTCTCTTCGTGTAGATGCAAATTGTAAATAAATGCTAGTGGGATCTATAGCAAATTTAAACTGTGTAATAAATGCATCTTTTAACATGGTCCAAGAGGTAATAGATCCAGAAGGTATACATACATACCAATCATATGCAACTTCATCCAATGTTAGAGGAAATAATCTATAGGCTACATCTTCATGTTCTACTTGTAATCTAGATAATGCATCTGTGTATGCCTGTATATGTTCCTCTGCTAAACGTACACCATTATGTTTATACTTAGGCAAATATTTTTCTACACTTTTAGGCATATCATGAACATCCCTAGAATATTCAAAGGACTTCTCTGATTTCCCATCCATGCTAAATTTGGGGCAGCCATAGCAATAAGTGGTGGGTTTAATGATAAATTAGGATTTGTATTTGAAGTACTAGTAGGTGATGGAATAATCATAGTTTGAGTCTGACTTCTTCTATGCCTCCTAGTAGGAGATAAACTCTAAAAAATAGTGGATCTTGTCGATTTAGATCTAGTGATTATTTTCTTAGGCTCCAGTTTAATGAAACTTAGATGCTCTAAAAATACAACACTCAAATATGATATCAATGTAACAATGAAATCACAGTATCCAAGTAATGTATTTTAAGCATGAATTTTCAAGAATGAACAAGTGAATGATTGATAACAAACAATGAAATGCTAAAATCAAATTACCTATTTTTTGGGCCCTCCTTCTAGCACCAATTCTGTTGAGGTATAATTTCGCCCAATTGCAAAATCACCCTCACAATTAGGATTTTAAGATTAAAATCCTCTTTGGCAAAGAAATGTGAATTTCTCCAAGGTTCTCTTCACTTAATGTGTTTGTATATCATGACAATATGTCAACTAAGTGCCTAGAATACCTTAGTGATTTGCAATCAACTGTTAACAAGGGGCCTAGATTTTAAAGTATTTTGATTTGAAATCATTTTTATGCACTTTTCAATGAAATTCACTTACTTCACTTTCCAAAAATGAATAAATTTACCTTTAGATTTAAAATTAAACAATGCAAATTTATTTTAAAACTTCCAAACATAGTGTTAGCATTTAACTTTGGTAATGTTAGCATTTAATCATACCTAGCATTTAACTTTGGTAATGTTATCATTTAATCATACCTAGCATTTAACTTTGTGATGTCGACAATATTTTGATGACAAAGTTTAGTTGGTAGGTTAGAAGAGAGGTTTGTTTTGGTTTCCTCTTTACCTCGCTATTATTTCATTTCATAGTTAGGAGTTGTTTTTTGGCACTATATAATTCATTGTAACCTATGCTATTTTTTCTAATGTGAAATCGTTTATCTTACTTGGTATCAAATCATGGTAGGAGGTTAGGATTTTAGCATCCCACATTCACACATCTTGAAGAACGGTCCCACATCCCAAGGAGTGACTCACAAGAATGCACCCTAAGGATTCTAGGAGTGGTCCACAGAGGAGATACGCACGTGGAGCTGATGCACATCCCAAGGAGTGGAGCAGACTAGATAGTAGGAGCTGATGCGGATCTCGAGGTGGATACATGGCAAAAAGTAGGAAATGACCTAGTGGTGAGCTGATGCAAATCCCAAGGTGGACACATGGTGGATAGTAGAAGCTGACCTAGCAAAACAAATCTCGAGGTGAACACATGGTGGATAGCATAATCCGATCTGGTAGATACATGGTGATGGGCCATTGGACTAGAGGTAGACACGTGGTGGATGGAGGAAAGGATAAATAACAGCTGACTAGGCTGAGACATGTAGATCAAGGAAGCTAACTGTCCAAACTGAGTGCTAGACATGTGGCGAGCTGTGAGTGGGTAGTGTAGAATTGGAAATTGTGCTAACATGGCATGTTTTAATTGGTTGGTCATTCGGTAAAATGAGGGTTCTGATTGCTCAAAGTTAATCAAATGTAATAGTGCTTAGTGTAGTTTTTAAAGCATGAAAATCCCCTCCGCCTGGCGGATGTGGGATTAAAAACTTTGATTTTTTTTGTTGTCATAGAGTCATGACCAAAAAAAAAGAGGCAAGCTTTGTTTGCCTCCTCATCGGGACAAGTAGCTCGACTGGTTCGAGGAGCCAGCCAAAGGTTGTCAGTCGCACGGTCACAGGTTTGACTCCCCATGGCATAAAGAATTGAATTTTGTTTTTATTTTGTGGGGTTGGGATCAGTTTAAGGGTGAGCGCCTTCACCTTTGCTCATGGCAGGTGAGCTACCGCAGTGGCTGAAGGTCGAGCGATAAGGCCCAGGGCCATAAGGTCGAGGGTTCGAAACCCTCCGACCCACAAAAAGGTAATTTGTTTTTTTTATATATTTTTTATTTTTTGCAAAGTTTAAAAATTAATTTTATGAAATTAATTA
Organism: Wollemia nobilis; assembly: GCA_028583015.1. Taxonomy (NCBI): domain Eukaryota; kingdom Viridiplantae; phylum Streptophyta; class Pinopsida; order Araucariales; family Araucariaceae; genus Wollemia; species Wollemia nobilis. The sequence goes on along the minus strand of JAQPPZ010003193.1, from coordinate 4,717,288 downwards.
ATAATTTAATAATAATGTTAATTAAAATTCATTTTTAAAGTTTTTTTTAAATGTTTTTTAATTGATATTAAATTTTATTATTAATTAATATTATTGATAAAATTTTATTTTTATTTTTGCAATAATTAAAAAAAAAGGGACATTTCCTAAGAGGAAATTTTTGTAATAGCCTAAGAGGCTTTAAGGGGGGATATTTTTTGCATCAAAGGGGAATATTTCTATAATCATTAATGATAAGGTCAATTGGATGCTATCATGCCCTTTGTTCTCTTTTAGCAAGAGAAACCCTTGAATCCTTTGATGAAAAGTTTGAATGTATGGATTGAATATTGTATTCAATCATCTTCAAAATGTTGTAATAGCCAATCAAAGAGCACCAGATGCAGGATATGATGTTGATTTCAAAGATAATTTTTTTGGTAGCAGATATGAGGAGTCAAAATTTGTAGAAGTTGCACCACAAGAGCTAAAGAATATTCATCTGAGTGACAGTGACTCAGTTGAAATATTGGAGCTAGAACCTTATTCACCTGAAGTCATAATTGTTAGTGACAACAGTGACTCTGTTGCTGACAATTTTGTCAATCAAGTGATAGGAGAACCTATGCAAGTAGAACTGGATATCTACAAGAGAGAATATCAAGTTAGATTTTATTTAAATCTATAATTTTTTCCTTTGAAAAGCATAGTGCATAGATTGTATTGAGAAATAAAAGAAGTGTGTTTCTAATTTATTTCCAAAAATTATGGCATCCAATAATAATCTACCCATACCTGAATTTAATGGGTTTGATTATGAGTATTGGTCCATCAATATGAGGACCTTACTCATAGGCAAGGGACTATGGGATATAGTCGAAGAAGGTTATTCAGAACCTTCATATTGGACCACTTTGAGTGTAGCCGATAAGAAGACAAAGAAAGATACCCAAAAGAGCAATTCCTCTGCTCTCTATCATCTCCAAGAAGCATTGGAGAAGAGCATATTTTTGAGGATTGCCTCTTGTTTAACTGTCCAAGATGCATGGAAAGCTTTGAAATAAGGTTATCAAGGGAGCGATCAGGTGAAGCAAGTAAGGCTTCAAACCTTAAAGCGATATTTTGAGAATCTCAAAATGTAGGAAAATGAGAATGTTGGTGACTATTGTGTACGAGTGAAAGTAGTTATCAACAAGATGGAGACCCTTGGAGAGGACATAAAACCTAAAATGGTTGTGAAGAAAGTGTTGAGAACACTTCTTCATAAATGGAACCATATTGCCATCATCATTTAAGAATCTAAAGATCTTTCCACTCTAACTTTTGATGCACTAATCAGTTCATTAATGTCTCATGAAGATAGATTATAGGGGTCTACTTCAAAAAGCTATGGAGGCAATGATTAATCTTTCTCATCCAATGAGGGTGCAAGAAGAGGCCAAGGTAGAGGATAAAGAAGATGCAGAGAAAGAAGTCGCTCAAGAGGTGGAAATCTAAGCAAAGGTGGCAATCAAAGTAGAGGTAGCAATCAAGGAATAGGTGGAAATCAAGGTTGAAATGGCAATCAAGGAATAGGAGGTGACAAAACAAAGAAATATTATTTCAATTGTAGCAAACCCGATCATTTTGCTCAAGACTGTTGGTCCTAGTCCAAGACTTCTCAAGGAGGCAGCACTCAATATGGCAACTATGGTGAATAATAAGGAACATCAAATATGTTTATTTCTTATGGAAAATCAAATCAAAATCTAAGTGAAACTTGGATTTTGGATACTAGTTGTTCCAATTACATGAGTGACAAAGAATGGATTCCACCTATAAATATCAAATCAAGTTGGGATATGATAAATCTTTGCAAGTTGAAGGCATTGGAGCCATGGAGGTTCCAACAAAAGAAATCACCAAAAAGGTAAATGAAATATATTACACCCCCAAAATCCAACATAATTTGCTTATTGTTGGACAAATAATGAAGAAAAATTATAGACTTGTTTTTGATGAAGGCAAATGTGTAATTTTTGATAAAAACAATTGTAATAGAGTCATTACACAAGTACCTATGAAAAATAATAGGTTGTTTCCTCTTAAGTTTGGGGAACCAATGGGTGCTCAAATTGCTAGTATTGCTATAGCAAATCCATGTGTACTTTGGCACTTGAGATATGGTCACCTAAATTCTGCAAGCTTGAAATTGTTAACTTCTCAAGCTATGGTGTGTGGACTTCCAAGATTTGATGAACACAAGGAGGTCTATGAAGGGTGTGCTTTGGGAAAGCACTCTAGATCAAATTTTCCAAGAGGAAAAGCATGGAGAGCCAGTTATCCACTCCAACTGGTGCATTCGGACATTTGTGGTCCAATGCAAACCAAAAGCATTGGTAATAATTCTTACTTTCTCACTTTTATAGATGATTTCTCTAGGATGTGTTGGATCTATTTCTTGAAAACAAAAGATGAATCTTTTTATTGCTTCATAGATTTCAAAAATAATGTAGAGAAACAAAGTGAGTTCATTGTAAAATGTCTAAGGACATATAGAGGAGGAGAGTATTCATCAAATGCATTTCTAAAATATTGTAAAGAATGTGGGATAAAAATACAATTCACCACTGCTTATACTCCACAACAAAATGGTGTGGTGGAAAGAAATAACCACAACATAATAGAAATGGCAAGGTCGATGCTGCAAACTAAGCATCTTAGCAACATGTATTGGGTTGATGTTGTTAGAACTAGTGTTTACATTTTAAATAGGAGTCCTACTTCTAGTCTAGATGGGATCACTCCTTATGAAGGATGGAATGGAAAAAATCCAAATGTAAAACACTTTAAGGTTTTTGGTTCTCTTGCATATGCCCACATTCCTGATGAGAAAAGAAAGAAACTTGACCCCAAAATTCAAGCTTGTATTTTTGTTGGATATTGTGAGTCTACCAAAGCATATAGGCTCTACAATCCCAAAACACATAAAATTGTTCTTTCCAGGGATGTAATTTTTGATGAAGGGGGAGAATGGGATCATCAAAAACTTTTTTTTGATGATAGATCTCATGATGCGAGTACCTCTCGAGTGCAACAAGTGCAACCCAAAAACAGCAAAGGAAGTCCTCCAATACCAAGTATGAGTACACAAAATGCTACTCCAAGTCCTTATCCACAAATATTAGTAAGGTCTTCACCAATGGACATTGATTCTCCATAACTAGGTAGAATAACACTTCAGCACCATCCATATTTTCAAATGTTGGATAAGAATCTCTAGAAATGATAGACTAGACAGTCAAGCTAGTGAAATGAATGCAGTTTTAAAAAGACTTGAAAATTTTCATATGTATGGTGATGATGAATCCCAAGAGCCTAAGGGAGATGTAGTCAATTATGCTTTAATGACTAGTGGACGGGTAGATCCATCTAGCTATGAGAAATCATGAACTCATGATGTATGGCAACAAGCCATGGAAGAGGAAATAACCTCTATAAAAAAGAATGATACTTGGGAGCTAGTGAAGCTTCCTAAGGGTAAAGAATGTGTTGGATGCAAATGGGTCTACAAGACCAAATTCAATGATGATGGAAGCATTTAAAGACACAAGGCAAGAATTTTAGCAAAAGGCTTCACTCAGAAATATGAGATTGATTACGAGGAGACCTTTTCTCCTGTTGCTAGACATGAAACTATCAGACCAGTACTTTCCTTGGCTACCCACAAAGGGTGAAAAACTCAGCACATGGATGTAAAAAGTGCCTTTCTCAATGGGTACTTGATTGAAGATTTTTATGTCCAACAACATCAAGGTTTTAAATAACAAGTTAAGGAGAACCTTATTTACAAACTGAAAAAAGCACTATATGGCCTTAAGCAAGAACCAAGAGCATGGTACTCTTGCATTGATGGCTACTTTAAGGAGTATGGATTCACTCAAAGAAAATTTGAACCTACTCTCTACTACATAAATCAAGGTAAAGACATTCTCATAGTTTATTTATATGTTTATGATCTCATATTTATGGGTAGTAGTGATAAGATGAATAAGGAGTTCAAATACTCCATGATGAAACAATTTGAGATGAAAGATCTAGGCTTAATGCATTACTTCCTAGGCATGGAAGTTCATAAAAAATATAGATGGATCTTCATATGTCAACACAAATATTCTCAAGATATGATTAAGAAATTTTCCATGGAGCAATGCAAATTTGTTGCAACTCCAACGGGTCATGGGATACAATTTAGCAAATATGATGGAGCACCAAATGTTGACATGACCACTTATAGGAGCATTGTTGGGAGTCTGATGTTTCTCACCAACACAAGACCTGATATTCAGTATGTTGTTTCTCTTATTTCAAGGTTTATGGTTGATCCATAAGAACTACTTCTTCAAGAAACTAAGAGAATTCTAAGATATGTAAAGGGTACATTAGATTTTGGGATCCATTACCACATGTAATTTTATAAAATTAGTTGGATTTAGTGATAGTGATTGGGGTAGAAATATAGATGATAGAAATTCTATTTCAGGAAATCATTTTAGTCTTAGGTTAGGACTAATTACATGGAGTTCCAAAAAGAAAACTATTGTAGCATTGTCATCTACTGAGGATGAGTATATAGAAATCACACATGCTAGTACTCAAGCTCTATGGTTGAGAAAATTCCTTGAAGATATTGGAGAGCAACAAAGTGGTCCTAGAAGATTGTAATGTGACAATATGAGTGCCATTCAATTGGCATATAATCCTATCCACCATAGTATATCAAAACACTTTGATATGAAGTATCACTTCATTTGAGACATGGTGGAGAACCAGGTAGTTGAGCTTAAACATTGTAGCACTTTGGACAACATGGTGGACATATTCACCAAAGGCATTGCTAAAGCTCAATATATAAAGTTGAGATACTGTCTTGCCAGCCCTCTCAACTTTAATGGGGAGAAAATTAGCATTTACATTTGTTAATGTTAGCATTTAACCTTACCTAGCATTTAACTTTGTGATGTCGACAATAGTTTGAGAATAAAGTTTAGTTTGCAGGTTAGAAGAAGAGTTTTCCTCTCTGTTATTTCGTTTCATAGTTAGGAGTTGTTTTTTGGCACTATATAATTCATTGTAACCTATGCTATTTTTTCTAATGTAATTTTTTTTATCTCACATAGAACATTAATTAAAAATGCTTCAAAATAACTTTATATTAAAATAAATTAAGCATTTTAATTAGAATCAGAATTTACTTCATCAATGAAACTTTACATAAAGTTAAAGTTTACGTAAGTTCTAACAAGTCATTGAATATAAACCTTAATTATAAAGTTTGAACTTTATAATATTTAAAATTAAGGTTTTTTCTAATTTAATATTTGTTCATCCCAATATAAATTTGAAATTTGAATATCCGAATAATGAACAAATATAAAAATTTAAACCCTAATTATAAGGCTTTGAACCTTTACAATTATGAAATAGGGTTTCCGTAAACCTAATTATAAAGCTTTGCACCATTATAATATGGAACTTAGAGTTATGTAACCTCCCAACCAATGAAATACTTATTTATCCAAATATAAAATTTACATAAATATTTGGATAATAAATACATAAGAAACCTTAATTATAAAGTTTGAGCTTTATAATATAAAATTAAGGTTTCATAAATTGAACCTTTGCAATAAAAATAAAATCTTAAGGAAGAAAAATAAATCTTAAATAAAATTAATCTACAGGTTACAACATGAAAACAAAACTCTTATCTCTAAATTGTTCCTTCTTGTTGTGAGAGAAAATCTCCAAATATCTTAGATTTGGTAGGCTTCTACTATATGAATCCTCCTTCAATATTCTTGTTGAATTCTATTTTCAAATAGGATCTTCTTCTCAATATTTTGAATGTCTTGAGGTCTTCACTAGATTCTTTTGAATTTTGACAACTCATTTGTGAAACCCTTCTCTCTTGGGCTTGTTATTGAATGGCAACAATTATCTGAAGTCCTTCACTATCATGATCTTCTCCTTGGTAGTGGATTTATCCAATGAGTTCTTATAGGAAATATTTTGATGATGCTTCTATAAGTTATGCAATAAGGATCTCCAAGCCTTTTTCTTGTTTCTCCTAGAGACCTATCCAAGGTCTTCAATCTTGCAGCTTCTCTAGTCTTCCAAGTGAGACCTTTTCTTCAACTTCTGGAATTGGGATCTTCTTCTCGAATTTATGAATTTTGATACTTATAAGATTAGGAATATGAATTTGCTAGTCCCTCTTTATTTCTTCCAATATTGGAAGCTCTCCAATGATATTTTCTATAGATCTCTTCAACTTATTCTAGAACAAATCTTCAATCTGTTGTTTCCAATGGGATTTTTTCTCAAACCTTTTCAACTTTACTAGTTATTCTTGAAACTGGTGATATGAGTTCTGTGTTGAGTCTTGGTCTTCACAGTCTTGTGGAAAGAATAGCTAATCTGCAATTCACAATCTTCAATGGATATCACCAATCTCCTATTTTCTATTTCTCGCAAACTCTTTTTTGGATTCTTCTTCTGGATCAAATACTTTTCTCTAGAGTCTTCTTTAGGATTAAGGCTTCTATGGAATTTTCTTCTAGATCAAGGGTTGTATGGTCTTTTCTTCTAGATCAAGGGTTGTATGGTCTTTTCTTCTAGATCAAGGATTCCTTGGACTTTTATTTTGTATCAAGGCTCCTATGGCCTTTTCTTCTCTGAATATTTCAATATAGAAATGGAGATTTCCAATCTCCAGACTTCACCAAGACTCCTCTCCTATAGTATTTTCTACAATTTTTTTTTGCAATAAAAAATTAATATTTGCACGAGGAAAGCACATAGAATTTTAGGAAATGAAGGTGAAATACTTCTCTATATATTGTAGGAAGTGTCTAAACTTATGAGAGTTAATTTTCTACAACAAAAAAATTTAAATAGTAGTAAACATTAAAAAATCTAGATCTCTAAATAGTCTTCACTAGTTGATTCTTCAAACTAGTGGAATGAATGCTGCGTCTTGGTCTCCATGAGTTTTTTTGCAACTCCATGAAAATACTCTAGCTAGATGTGATATCAGTATTCCTAAAACTGAGATTTACTTTAGTACTTGTGGCTATAATACCACTATTAGATTTTAATGTAGTATACTATGGGAGATGACAATCTCTAGATGCAAACAATATGAAGGAAAGTAATTTTGCAATATGACTGAAGTATATTATAAATAGAAATGATGAAAATAATACAATGCAACTATGGAAAAAATGAACACTCCATGAATATATGCTAAAGGACTACATTGTACTCCATCACCAATGGAGTTTACCTTCTACACTACTACTACCTACTGTGATGTTCTATCACTTACTATGAGGCCCTTTATATAGGAATATGGGTTCCTTGGCCAACACTTTACCTAGATATACAAGGGAACACCTTGTATATTTACAACTTGCACATTGATACTTGTGCATTTATTACATTACTTGAAGTAACTAGCTAACTTCCCCCTAAAGTAATCTCCTATTATAACTATGTACCAAAGGTGGTACATTTACATGACCTAAATGATGTAATACACATTATTTAGCCCTAATTAAATATTTATTATTAATTCCTAGGAGGCAGTAGTGCACTCAAAACAATGAAGTGTCTACAATCATTACTATGACTTGAACCAAAGTAATCTAATAAAATAATATTAGTCTTATTTTCAACTTTTGCCTACTTAATATCTAATAAAAAGGTGAAGGTATATATGCTAAACGATGGAGAAACCTAATAAATTTCATTAAATAAGTAAGCTTATCACAATTCAAGAAATATCATAGCTATTATTTTGGGAAAAACTCTACCTAATTATTACTTCGAGAATAGTGATGCTCTTTGAGAAGAGAGACAAAAAATAGAGTAATTGTGAACTTAGAAAGATACTCATGCAAAATGTGTTAGTTGTGTATATTCTCATGGATTCACAAGCAAGCAAGATGCAAATAATTAATTAAATCCCTTAAACACTTTTTTAGTCATATATTCTTAAAGTAAAACCTTCACTCCATAACACGCATAGCAAATCTACAGTTCTCAAGAAAAGTATTAACAACATGAGGTACAGTATGATTGTGGTGAAGTCTTGAGACAAAATAAGGAAGCCATTATTAGCCACGACCACTCCTTGACAATTATACACTTGATTCTCATATAATAAGTGCAAATTTATCTATTTTGCTAAAAAAAGGAGTGTAAACTAGTTCACGTTACAAATTATACTAGGGCAATTTAAATGCAATCCTTAGGAAAATTTTTATCCAAACAACTTATATGGCCAAACAAGAAGGTTTGAAATCATATTTCTAAACACTGTTTCAAGAGTTTGCTCAAATATTTTCAATCTTTGCAATACAGTAACCTAAATTAATGTAACACATAAAATACAAGCTATCAAAGTATAACACATATTATTGGCAGCTTAAATATGTAAAATGCAGTAATGAAACCCTTAATATGTGACACAGAAGTGTTTCTAATAAGGATATTTAAAAATAAATTCATTCCCATATTACTTATGAGGGATACCAACATCAACATAGTTGGAAATCATGCAAAAAGGATGTTTACACAGTTATTCTAGCTAGACTCGAAAATATATAATATAAAATAAAATATACACAATGCAACTCCCTTGCAAGTTTACTTCTTCCACACCATGCACATTGAAAAAGTGCAACAAATCTTATATAGACTCAGGTCGGTTATGGTAGGTAAGAATATAATAAAGTGCCTTATGTCTACTACACAAGAATGCCCTTGCACACCTTGGGCACTAGATAACTGCACTTCTCAGCAATGCAGAAAACTAATCATCGCGATCCTTAATATTATTAGAGTAGGATCAGATGGATCATCCTAAGGTGTAATCTCTAGAATGACATGCAATGACTATATTTAGACTACTTCTCAACAATGTAAAATACACCAATTCAACACAGTCATAAAAGTATCACAACCAGTCAATTAATGTGTGCACAAGTTAACAAAAGTGAACATAATGCATCTCACACCCATCTATTATAAATACATATTGCACACAACCAACCATCTAATCATGCAGTCATCAAAGTATCACCGTAAATCAATTAAAATGTGCACAAGTTAACAAAAGTGAACATAATTTATCTCACACTTGTCTATTATAAATACATACTTCACACAACCAACCACATAATAATGTAGTCATGAAAGTATCACCATTAAAGCAATTAAAATGTGCATAAGTTAACAAAAGTGAACATAATGCATCTCATACCCATCTATTCCAAATACATATTGCACACAACTAACCATCTAATCATGCAGTCATCAAAGTGTAAAGCCTTAAGGTATGTAGCAAAGAAAACATAGAGCACAAAATGATCAAATTTTGGTTCATTATTTTAGTTCAATTACTATGATAATTCTTAATGTTATCATCAATGCATAACTCTCGTAGGTGGAAGTATAGGTTTCTTTAATATGGACAGTATATCACAAGTTTAACACTTCACATTTCATGTTAAGGATTTTACTTAATTCACAGTTCTTATTCGTTTAAATGCCAAAGAATTCTATCTACAGTTTTACTTTTAACAAGCATCAAACCTTTAGTTTCTAACCAACTTTACATAAATAGGTACGATCTGTAATTCGTATTCTACCTTCAACAACTGCTCCTTTTCCTCTACTACCCCCCATACTTCGAATACATTCTCAATACCAATGAATACATGTAAAGCATACACAAATGCTTAAGCAAAGATCCCTCAACCTTCTCAACTACCCATTTTATAGAATAAAATTAGAATAGGGTGGCCACTTATCAACACATAGAGGTGCAAGGTGGCTAAAAAATTTTAAATCCAAGTTTTATTTGTATTGAAGGAGGTCTTTACCATGCAGTACCAATGCTTATAAAATCTCATAAAGAATAGATTATTTATTTTATTATTATTTAATTACTTTCTATTTCTTATACAAACCAGATAGTATTTTATTCATTTTGCGCACACACACACATGCACACGCACACACACACACACACACATATAATAAAAGATATTTATTTTATGAGTTTCTTATTATTAAAAAAATATATATACAAAGGTTATAATATGACATAGTATAATAATTTAGCTTTCCAAAATGAAGCATAAACAACATATAAAAATATTCAAAAATTCAACACACATGCATTTATGATGCAAGCACCCATTAATGCAACTAAATGAAATGCAATTGAGCCATTGGTGAAAGTTTCACTAATAAGGATCCTTTTTTTTTTCTTTCATCCTTATCTATGCAGGTACCCCATCATCATTGTTTCCCATTTTTACCTTTTGAGTAATTGTACTTGCAAAATAGAGACCATCAAAAGTACCATATCCCCAAAATAATGAAGCATAAAAATTAAAATAACTACTTATCAATCACAAATTACAATATCTTAGTTGCTCATCAATTACAATAACAATATCATAAAATGTGTTTTTGAGGACTATTACATTATCTCCCCCTAGTTTCAAACACAATACTCTATGTTTTTTCAATTATGTTTCAAAAATATAAGGAAACTTGTACTTTCATGGAATCTAAATTGATTCATATTTATTTTCCTTAAATGCTTAGTATGATAGGTAAAAATTTAGACTAGATAGACTTCAACTGCAAGAGGATCTACCATATGCAAGTTTGACACATTACAAAACATGTGAAGGATCAACAACATATTTAAGAGCAGGGATATGTGGAAGACATCATGTATATTTGACAAATTGGGTGGAAGGGCTAGTTTATAGGCCACAAGGCTGATATTTTCTATGGTTTTAAAGGGTCAATGATTCTAAGATCAAGTTATTTGATTTGATAAAGCTTTTAGATTTTATTTTGAGAAGGGCTCTATCTTAAGTTAGCATAGCTCTTTTGTCAATTCATGATTTCTTTGAGTCATTTACAAGTTTTTTTACTTGTTCCTCTAGGTGCCATATAGTGATTCTATCCATATCACCTGCTGGACTAGTGCATCCAGAATCATGGCATGAAATGATCTTGATGATCCTTTTAAGTTTTCATAACTACTCTCTAAATTAATTTTTTTGAACTATCCTGAGTAATATGCTTTTAGCAATATTTGTTTTGATCCTTCTAGATCTTCCAATATTCCTTTTTGCACTATAACTTGATCAAATGTAAGTGATATTCTCATCCATGAAGTATGTCTAGAATTGGTCAACCCTCTCTGACTGGATATTTAGTATCCAAGACATTTTTATGAAGTGATAACTTTAGAGAATTCATATAATCACAAGTATTTTAACAAATTTACTACCAATATTAGAATAATAAAGTCCTTACCCTTTTTTGGTTTTAACTTAACCCATGCTTGACATCTATTGCAATAGTTATCACCCTATTAATGTTCTTTGATCCTTAAATAAATTCCATGTGATACCTAGAGATAACAATTATGTGTTTTCTCTGTATTAAGGTGTCGGCTATCTTAATCCTATTTTCTTTTAATATAGTCAAGTCCAATGTTATATTTGGCTAGAAATTCCAATAAATGTGGGCCTTATACTCTTTTTAACCAATCCATTCCAATAATTATATCAAATGAGTATAAGGGGGATACATACAGATTCCATTTGAATCCTCAATTAGGTAGGGAGATGTGGGCATTAGTTGATAGAAAAGGTTTGCTTCAACCCATACTTAGCCTTCCATCCATTGGCCAAAAATCCTAGTTTTACCAGTATATCCCTAGCTAATTAAAGAAATAAAACTATTGTTTATCCTCTATCAATTAGAATATAACTTAAATTTTATATTATAATAATATCTAGATTTAAATCTCCAATCATGGCTTGTCCTTTCAGCCCTAAATTTCTAGTTATTACTGGTTCATCTAGACTGGTATTTTTGGTTGCCCCATAAGATAAAATATTTGTTGCTTTTCTTTGGTCCATTCTTAAAGGACACTTGTTCACATAATGTGGTTTCCATAGATAAAGCAACCCATCCTCGGTGCTCAAGGCTTTCCTTCGTTATCTTCATCAATACTCACTTTATGATCAACATATTTTACCTTCTGAGGAAGGGGTTTCAGATTTTTTTTGTTCCTAGTTATTTTACTTATGGATCTTATTATTGTCCTTTCCTTGTTCTACTTGTATTTGAGTTTTTATCAATAGAAAATTCCATTATATTTTATTTTTGCTCCATTTTCTCTATTAGCAACTTAATTATCAATATGAGTTGTTCCATCTACCATTGGAACAATTTCACTATGGATGCAAGCTCATCCATTTCTCATGATTACAAAAGAGCTATGTCAATTTTAGTGTTCTTGGCATAGGGTTAGAGTTTACCTATAGAATCTCTTTGTCCCTATGACCTAGGAACCTTACAACCTAGGCTATGATAACAACTGTAGAAACCCAATTGAAAACACACTGGTTGTATAATTCAAACACATTTAGAGGTTGGTTAAACTAGGAAGGTAGGTGACAAGGGTAATTTTTTTCATTATCAAGGTTAAGTTTTGCACCTTTTTGTATTAGTAAACATCATGAAAATCCACTTTTAATATTTTTACCACTACATATGGCCTTCCAAGTGGATGAGACTGGTCATATTCAATAGAAAGGTTCCATTTAGTGATTATCTCCATATCACTCATTGTAGTGGTGCATCTAGAACCATGATGTGGGTTATCCTCTAGGGCCTATAATACCTAGAGGATGATGCGTAACTCTAATCCTTAAATGTTTAATGATGACCCTAAATATAACTTAGATGTTGTTAAACATGTAAGGGTTTTAGTGTAAATGAATGTTGTAGTGCTTAATTGGTGACTATAGCATCTAGATTGAAATATAGCATTGGGGTAGTTAAGGTTATGCTATTTACTTGCTCTTTTAGGATGGACAACTTGAGGTTTTTTCAAATACAGTGATACGTCCCATTCTATATCACTCAGGAATATTATCTTGGAGTTTATAGTTCTAACAATCACATCTTGAAGTCTTGGATCTAGCAATATCCTCTTGAGGTCACAATTCTCCCACCAAGATTCTCAAATTGGAAAATCTTATCTTGGAGTATTGGTTATAACAATATCATCTTTAAGTTATAGTTCTCCCACCAAGATTTCTTATTTATAAATCCCACACAAGGTCCACCATCGTAATGCTCATACAACAACCTAGAGGAAATATCCCATACCACCCCATGTTACTTGTTCTGACTTATTTTTAGAAAGTGATCGTTTCACAAATCACATTGGTTTCATACACATAAATCCAACAATATTGGGTGTAGCAGGGTTTTTAAGAGATACAATTTTATTATCATCCTCACCAATGATTTTGGCTTAAATATTATCCTAATATTTCAAGGCTTTCCTAAATTCTAAGATAAGAGATCTAATCCAAGGATTAAACTTAATCATGAAATAATAACTTTTGATTCTGTAACACTTTAGGTTACCATACTTCATTCATATGAAAAGTTGTTAAAATTTCAAACAAGAACTAACTTAAGTTTTAAATATTAAGGCTATAACATAATGGATAATGATATACAATTTAAAATTCTCAAGATAATATAGATAACTAATACTAACTACTACCCCATTATCTCTTATTAGTAATTTTTTTTAAAAGGAGATGTAATTTGAAGCCAACAATATAAACTATGAATCCCTTTCATTATAATTTCATGGAAAAGTATCAATTTTTTTAATAAATAATACTAAAATTAAAAGTCTCCTAAATAAAATTCAAACATTCGATAAATGCTTCAGACCTATCATTATAAAATTAAAGGATATTTTTTTATTATCTAATAAAGTGAATGCTTGTTTTTATACCCTATTAAACTTAAAATATTTGATAATTCAAAATAAAATACCCTATTTTTGGTTGCACCATAAGATAAATTTTTTTTTGCTTTTCTTTGGTCAATTCTTAAAGGATATTTGTTGGTATAATGTGGTTTTCATAGATTAAGCAACTCATCCTCCGTTATCTTCATCAATACTCAGTTTATGATCAACCTATTTTACCTTATGAGGAAGGGGTTTCAGATTTTTTTTGTTCCTAGTTCTTTTACTTATGGATCTTATTATCGGCCTTTCCTTGTTTTGCTTGTATTTGATTTTTTTATCGATAGAAACTTCCATTACATTTTGTTTTTGCTCCATTTTCTCTATTAGCAACTTAATTATCAATATGAGTTGTTCCATCTACCCTTGTAACAATTTCACTATGGATGCAAGCTCATCCATTTCTCATCTATGCCAATTGTAGTGTTCTTGGTATAAGGTTAGAGTTTACCTATAGAATATCTTGGTCTCTATGACCTAGGAACCTTACAACCTAGGCCTTGATACCAACATTCGCAACCGAATAAAAAACACACTGGTTGTATCTTTCAAACACACTTAGAGGTTGGTTAAAATAGGAAGGTAGGTGAAAAGGGTAATTTTTTTTTATTTTCAAGGTTTAGTTTTGCACCTTTTTTGTATTAGTACACAACATGAAAATGTAATTTTGAGATTTTTAACACTACATATGGTCTTCCAAGTGGATGAGACTAGTCGGATTCAGTAGAAAGGTGCCATTTAGTGATTCTCTCCATATTAGTCATTGTAGTGGTGCATCTAGAACCATGATGTGGGTTATCCTCTAGGGCCTATAATACCTAGAGGAGGATGCATAACTCTCATCCTTACAAGTTTAATGATGACCCTAAATATATCTTAGATGTTGTTAAATATGTAATGGTTTTAGTGTAAATGAATGTTGCAGTGATTAACTGGTGACTATAGCATTTAGATTGAAATCTAGCACTAGGGCAGTTAAGGTTATGATATTTACTAGCTCTTTAGGATGGATAACTTGAGGGTTTTTAAAAAATAGTGATACATCCCATTCCATATCACTCACGAATATTATCTTGGATTTTATAGTTCTAACAATAACATGTTGAAGTCTTGGATCTAGAAATCTCCTCTTGAGGTCACATTTCTCCCACCAAGATTCTTGAATTGGACAATATCATCTTGGAGTATTGGTTCTAGCAATATCATATTTAAGTTATAGTTCTCCCACAAAGATTTATTATTTAGAAATCCCACACAAGGTCCACCATCATAATGCTCATACAACAACCAATAGGAAATATTGCATACCACCCCTCGTTACTTGTTGTGACTAATTTTTAGAAAGTGATCATTTCATGAATAACATTGGTTGCATACAAGCAAATCCAACAGTATTGGTTGTAGCAAGGTTTTTAAGAGATACGGTTTTCTTATCATCCTCACAGATGATTTTGGCTTAAATACTATCCTAATATTTCAAGGCTTTCCTAATTTCTCAGAGAAGAGTTCTAATACAAGGATTAAACATAATCATGAAATAATAACTTTTGATTCTGTAACACTTTAGGTTACCATACTTCATTCATATGAAAATTTGTTAAAATTTCAAACAAGACCTAACTTAAGTTCTAAATAATAAGGCTATAACATAATGGATAATGATATAGAATTTAAAATTATCAAGATAATATAGATAACTAATACTAACTACTACCCAAATATCTCTTAAAAGCACTCTTTTGTAAAATGAGATGCTATTCAAAGCTAACATTCTAAACTATTAATCCCTTTCATTATAATTCCATGGAAGAGTATGAAATTTTTTAATAAATAATACTAAAATTAAAAGTCTCCCAAAGAGAATTCAAACAATCGATAAATGCTTCATACCTATAATTATAAACTTAAAGGAGATTTTTCGATTAACTAATAAAGTGAAAGCTTGTTTTTATACCCTATTAAACTTAAAATATTCTATAATTAAAAAAAAGTACCCTATTTTTGGCTGCCCCATAAGATAATATTATTTTTGCTTTTCTTTGGTCCATTCTTAAAGGACACTTGTTGGCATAATGTGGTTTTCATAGATGAAGCAACCAATCATAGGTGCTCAAGGCTTTCCTTCCTTATCTTCATCAATACTCACTTTATGATCGACTTATTTTACCTTATGAGGAATGGGTTTCATATTTTTGTTGTTCCTAGTTATTTTACTTATGGATATTATTATTGTCCTTTCCTTGTTCTGCTTGTGTTTAATTTTTTTATCGATAGAAAATTCCATTATATTTTGTTTTTGTTCTATTTTCTCTATTAGCAACTTAATTATAAATATGAGTTGTTCCATATACCCTTCGAACAATTTCACTATGGATGCAATCTCATCCATTTATCATGATTACAAAAGAGCTATGTCAATTTCAGTTTTCTTGGCATACGGTTAGAGTTTACCTATAGAAGATCTTGGTCCCTATGACCTAGGAACATTATAACCTAGGCTCTGATACCAACTATGGAAACCCAATCGAAAACACACCGGTTGTATCATTCAAACACACTTAGAGGTTGGTTAAAATAGGAAGGTAGGTGACAAGGGTAATTTTTTTTTTTTAAGGTTTAGTTTCGCACCTTTTTTGTATTAGTACACAACATGAAAATTCACTTTTAAGATTTTTACCACTACATATGGCCTTCCAAGTGGATGAGACTGGTCGGATTCAGTATAAAGGTGGCATTTAGTGATTCTCTCCATATCTCTCATTGTAGTGGTGCATCTAGAACCATGATGTGGGTTATCCTCTACGGAATATAATACCTAGGGTAGGATGCATAACTCTCATGCTTACATGTTTAATGATGACCCTAAATATAACTTAGATGTTGTTAAACATATAAGGTTTTTAGTGTAAATGAATGTTGTAGTGCTTAAATGGTGACTATAGCATATAGATTGAAATCTAGCATTGGGGAAATTAAGGTTATGCTATTTACTAGCTCTTTAGGATGGACAACTTGAGGGTTTTTCAAATACAGTGATACATCCCATTCCATATCACTTAGGAATATTATCTTGGAGTTTATAGTTCTAAAAATCACATCTTGAAGTCTTGGATCTAGCAATCTCCTCTTGAGGTCACAGTTCTCCCACAAAGATTCTCGAATTGGATAATCTTATCTTGGAATCTTGGTTGTAGTAATATTATATTGAAGTTATAGTTATCCCACCAATATTTCTTATTTGTCAATCCCACACAAGGTCCACCATCGTAATGCTCATACAACAACCTGGAGGAAATATTCCATACCACCCATCGTTACTTGTTATGACTTGTTTTTAGAAAGTGATCATTTCACGAATCACATTGGTTGCATACACGCAAATCCAACAGTATTGGGTGTAGCAAAGTTTTTAAGAGATGGTTTTATTATCATCCTCACCGATGATTTTGGCTTAAATATTGTCCTAATATTTCAAGGCTTTCCTAATTTCTTAGAGAAGAGTTCTAATCCAAGGATTAAACTTAAACATGAAATAATAACTTTTGATTTTGTAACACTTTAGGTTACCATACTTCATTCATATCAAAAGTTGTTAAAATTTCAAACAAGACATAACTTAAGTTCTAAATAATAAGGCTATAACATAATGTATAATGATATAGAATTTAAAATTCTCAAGATAATATAGATAACTAATACTAACTACTACCCCAATATCTCTTAAAAGTACTCTTTTTTAAAAGGAGATGTAATTAAAAGCCAACGGTCTAAACTATTAATCCATATCATTATAATTCCATGGAAGAGTATGAATTTTTTTAATAAATAATACTAAAATTAAAAGTCTCCTAAAGAGAATTCAAACATTAGATAAATGCTTCAAACCTATCATTATAAACTTAAAGGAAATTTTTCGATTAACTAAAAAAGTGAATGTTTGTTTTTATACCCTATTAAACTTAAAATATTATATAATATAAAATAAAATACCCTATTTAGCAAGACATATTTTAATAAAAATGAAATACATTAGATTTTACATTTTACAAAGTGGATATAAGTTCTCAATCCTTATTGTAATCCAAAAATACTTACTAATTAATCTTAAGGAAATTCAATCAAATATCAATTCATCTAAGGAAAATGTTAACTAATCTAAAGAAAGGCAAATATCAATTATCAAATATATCACCACGTATATTTTAAATAAAATAAAGGTAATTATTCCTTTCCTCAATAACATTACTCATCTTTTCCATTTGCTTAAGATGAAGGATGCATCTCTAATATATCATGGATTCTAGTTTAGCCTCATTTTTAAATAATCAATATTCATACCTCCTTAGCCTTATTTAAATAATTCATTATTTGTTCCCAAAATAACATAACTCAAATAACCATTATTTAGCCTTAATTATTTTTTTATTCATTCCTAGGAGGCAATAGTGAACTCAAAACAATGAAGTGTCTACAATTATTACTGCGACCCGAATCAAAGTAATCTAAAAAAATAATCTTAATCTTCTTTTCAAATTTTGCCTACTTAATATCTAATAAATAGATGAAGTTATATATGCTAAATGGTGGAGTAACATAATCAACTTCATTAAATAAGTAAGTTTCTCATAATTCAAGAAAGATCATAGTTGTTATTTGGGGAAAGGCTTTACCTAATTATTACCTTGGGAGTAGCAACACTCTTTGATAAGAGAGACAAATAATAGAGTAATTATGAACTTTGAAAGACATTCATGCAAAATGTGTTAATTACGTATCTTCTCATGGATTCACAAGCAAGCAAAATGCACATATTTAATTAAAGCCCTTAAACACTTTTTAGTCATAGATTATTTAAGGAAAGCCTTCACTCCATAACATGCACAATAAATCTATAGTCCCCAAGGCAAGTATTAACAACACAAGGTATAGTATGATTGCGGTAAAGTCTTGAGACGAAGGAAGGAAGCCATACTTAGCCATGACCACTCAAAAATTATACACTTGAAGCTCATATAATAAGTGTGAATTTGGCTATTTTGCTAAAAAAAAGGAGTGTAAACTAGTTCACGGTTCATATTAGACTAGGGTAATTTAAATACAGTCCTTAGGTAAATTTGATGCATAGTGACCAAAGTCACCACATAGTGACCAATTTGATGCATAATTACCAAAGTCACCACAATTAAAATATTTTATAGTCTTTATATCTTTGTGTTTTCTTGAGTCCTTATTTCTTCTCACATAGTTAGCTTCTTCATTATTGCTTGACTCATCACTTGATTCTGGTTTCTTATATTTTGTATTATTTGAAGCTTTGAAAGCTGCATCTTTCTTAGAATTGTGATATTTTTCTATTATAATCTCATAAGATGTGAGAATTCCTTGTAACTCATCCATAGTCAACTTATCGAGATCCTTCATCTCTTCTATAGCTAAAACCTTTGCATCATACCTTATAGGGAGTAATATTAATACTTTCTGATCAACACTAGAATCCTCAATTTTGAATCCAATTCCATGCATGGTATTAAAAACTTCATCAATATGAAGTAAGTATCTAGAAATATCTTCCTCATATTCCATATTCAACTCTTCAAACCTCCTCCTGTGAGTTTACAGTTTTGCCAATTTGACCTTGCTATCTCCTTCATATATTTGCTTCAATTTATCCCATATCTCTTTTCTTGATTTGCATTGCATAAATTTCACAAATTATGATTCACGTACTCCACTTAAGATTCCATTCATAGCCTTGGCTTCAATTTACATGTAATTGCTTATCATCCTTATCTATGGGAGGAGTAGTTGTAGGAGTGAACCCATCCTAAAAATATTGCCATGTTTCATATCCTTGTGCCATCAAATAAGTCTCATAATCATACTCCAAAAAGCATAATTGTTCCCATAAAAAAATGGAGCCTTATTTGTTGAAGATCCATTCTGAGAAGCCATATGCATTCCTATAATATCTTCATTCAAGCTGTTAGACTTTTTTTGAAGGAAACATCTCTGATACCAATTGAATAATGTAATATTATACTGAGAGAGGTGGTGAACAATTAAGGTAAACTTTTAATTTTCTTTCCCAAACAATATTATCCAATTTTATCAATTGCAATATTAATACTAGTAACAAAGTAATGCACAAATCATAACACACATGAGAGACACAAATTTAACGTGGTTCACCCAATGTGGGTTATGTCCATGAAGAAAATATTTCTTATATTTCTCAACAAATCTCTTGGGAACCAATTACCTATTACAATGTTTATGGACCTATGTCCAAAGGAGACACCAATCCCTTATGCTCAAGTTTGTGGACCTCTATCCATAGGAGACCTCTATCCCCACTACTTTGATTTATGGATCTCTATCCATAGGAGACCTCTGTACCCACTGCCTTGATTTATGGATCTATATTCATAGGAGACCTTTGTTCCCATTACTCTTATTTATGAATCTCTATCCATAGGATAACTCTATCCCCTTTGTGCTGGTTCATGGAACTCTATCCATATGAGACTCCTCTCTTTTTCTCTAGTTCATGAAACTCTAGCCACAAGAGAACTATATCCCCTTGCTAGTTTTTTTCATGGAACTCTATCCATAAGAGAACTTTATCCCCTTGTTGGTCTGGTTCATGGCACTCTATCCATAAGAGACTCATCTCCTTTGCTCTGGTCACTTCCAAAGCTGGTACACACCTTTGCTTTGACTCTACTTCAAGCCTACTCACAAGGCTTACTTAGGTCTGCTCACAAATCTATCCAAAACCTATTTCAAGTCTTCTCATAAATTTACTCTCAATATTATCCCAAATCGATACACATTACATGAACAAATTTATCTTCAAACCTACTTCAATTCTTCTCACAAGACTTGCTCAAATCTACCTCAAACTTGCTTCAGGTCTTCTCACAAGAATTACTCAAATCTACCTCAAACCTGCTTCAAGTTTTCTCACAAGACTTGCTCAAATCTACCTCAAACCTGCTTCAAGTATTCTCACAAGACTTGCTCAAATCTACCTCAAACCTACTTCATGTCTTCTCACAAGACTTGCTCAAATTTACCTCAAACCTGCTTTGCTCTGCTCTAATACATGCTCAAAAATGTTCATAATACTTTCTTTCATAAAAGTACTTCAAACATATTCTACCCAAATTTCTTGTTCAAAAACACATAGAAACTGATATGCAATACAATTTCACAATATGTTCTTTTCAAATATCACACAAGCCCAATGCACAAATTGCTTCACAAAACTGGTTTATGTTCCTTGCAAATTTACTCTCAATGATCAACCACAATGATAAACAAAATTTGCTTCACTAAACTAGTCTCTAAAACTTGTCAATTCACATTCAATGTCACACAAATCAATGCCCCAAAGCTTCACAAATTTATTTAAACAATGAAGCACAATTTTTTCACAAACTCTAGCACAAGTGTTTCCAATATCATTCAACAATGAAGCACAACTTGTTCACAAACTCTAGCACAAGTGTTTCCAATTTATTTCAACAAGAATGCACAATTTGTTTCACAAACCCTAGCTCAAATATTTCCAACAATGCATATATATAATCCTTATTTCTCCACCTTAATATTCAGAAATATTTTCTCAACCAAACATCTTAAAGAAGGAATGATATCACCATACCTCTTGACTTGCTTTGATGAAGAAGTACCCTCAAAACCTGTCTCAAAATATTTTGTCTTTCTTATACCACTTTCAACGGTTAGTTAGCATAGCAATTTTTCAATAATCCACATCATAAACCTCTCTTCAAAAATATGCACAAATATATTACTTTACAAATCCCTTTAATTTCTCAAAAAAAGGCTTTTTAATCCAAGAACAAAACCCTTCAAACTTTATTCTACCATGCAGAAATACACACAATAATTAAACCACAAAATACCTTATAACTCCTACTTGTAAAGCCACAAATAATTTTCATTGTCATCACCCAAAAACCCTAAGTGCAAAATACATATTTGATTTAACTTTCACACACCTTATTACTCATTTATTTCTAAAATTATTTCAACCTTATAAATCCACAACCAAAATCTGAAATATCATTATGCACATAGAATATTTAATTTCAAAACATCATCCTTATGTCTCCCTAGATCAAGCAATATGCACTACTTACAAAGAAAAAATTAAACCTTATGTCTTCCTATATCAAGCACTAATATACCACAAACTTAATCAAAAAATTATGCTCTTACCACGTTTACCACCGTCTTCAAGAGCCGAACATGAAATCTCACAAAGCCCATGATCTATCGTGAGCTAGAGTGCCAGCTAGGTTGGCCCATCCTTTGGAAATTAATGTGCATAAAAATAGATTTATCCCTTTATTTTTACCAAATAAAAATTACTAAACAAACTACCACGGTGATTTGAACTTGAAATATATCCATTGCCAACGCCTTATGCAGGACCCACCTACCACCTAGGCTAGCTGCCCTGTTGGAACAAATTTGTGTGTCGTATCCCCTTTTATTCACTATCCCTACTTTGAAACATGTGTACTTTCACTTTCCTTCTTCATATTCCCTCGACGAATGGTGTTATCTTCTCCTCACTCTCTTATCTCAATGAATGGTTACGAATCGTGCATACATTCTACAAAAACCTTGTAAAATAATTTTATTTTCCTCCTTAAATATGCATTTGGAACATTTATAATGAAACATCAACACTTTTGAAATAATTCAAATATTATTAAGCCCTCCACGATTTCAGTGCCTTCAACCTTTTCAAACTTATATTATAATATTTCAAATATTATAATATTATTTTTAAAACCTTTGGCCTTTGCAAAATAAATATTTCCTTTAATTTATTTTTCTTAATAAATCCTTTTGGCCCAAGTATTATAATATTAAAAATATTATAATATCGTCTCTTCTCTCTTAAACCATGGTATTTATTTTAAACCTTGCCTTTGCATAATTATCCAACCATAGAAGAATGTTTCTGCCATACCAAGCTCTCTTTGACATCAACCTTTGACATCAATCCTTTGACATCAATGATAACTCAATATACTTAATATTTCCAAAAAAAAAGCAATTAAAATAAGAGGAACTATCTAAGTAGTTAAGATAAATAAAATTGCAAAGGAAAAAATGAAGACATGTTTGGGAAACACCTAATACTTCAAGAGTTTAGGGATGTGTTTCCTGAATATTTATCTAGATTAACTCCAAAATGAGAGTTTGATTTCACAATTGAGCTCAAAACCAAGATAGAGCCTATTCACAGGGTTCCTTACATAATGAACTCCATTGAGATGCAATAACTGAAAGTACAATTACAAGTACTGATGGAGAAAGGTTTGATTAGACCAAGTGTGTCACCATGGGGTGCACCTATGTTGTTTGTAAAGAAAAAGGATGGTTCCTTGAGATTATGCATAGATTACAAAATTCTAAACAAGGCAACTATTAAAAACATATATTCTCTACCCATAATTGAGGATCTTTTTGATTAACTAAGGAATGCTAATATCTTCATAAATATTGATCTAAAATCTGGATACCATCAATTGAGGATCCATGGGGATACCCATAAGATAGCCTTTAAAACTTGTTATGGACATTGTGAGTTTATTGTATTGTATTTTGGTCTAATGAATTTTCCAACAACACTCATGAATTTTATGAATAGATTTTTTTTAGGAAGCATCTGGATTGATTCATTCTTGTATTCCTAGACAATATTTTGGTATATTCTCAAATTATGGTGGAGCACAATCGACATCTTGGAATTGTGCTAGAGCTGCTATAAAATAATAAATTATATGAAAATATATCTAAGTGCGACTTCTAAGTGTTAGAAGTGGAATACTTGGGACATATTATATCAACTAAGGGGATAGGTGTAGACTACAAGAAGATAGAGGCCATACTGAATTGGTTAGTGCCTACAAATGTGACTAAAGTACGAAGCTTCATGCGTCTGACTGTATACTACAGGTGCTATGTGAAAGACTACTCCAAGATAGCAGCTGTATTAACTAACCCTCAGAGGAAGTGAAAAGAGTTCATATGGATAGATAAATGTGAGGCAACTTTTAATTTTCTCAAGCAAAAACTCACTACAATTTCCATATTAAAGATACTTGACCCCAAGGGTAGTATTTTTATATGTATATATGCATCATTGGAAGGATTAAGGGGAGTGCTCTCACAATATGGAGTATTGGTAGCTTATGGCTCAAGAAAGCTCAATACGCATGAGTTCAACTACACTATCCATGAGTTGGAATTAACAACAATAGTGTATGCCCTCAAAATCTAGTGACACTATCTGGTAGAAAGACCCTTTGAGTGTACAAAAAACCATCAGAGTCTGAAATACATATATACTCAACCTTTGATCAATTATAGGAAAATAAAGTGGATGTAGTTTCTCATTGAGTATGATTTTGGCATTGAATACATCAAAGGGAAGGAAAACAAGGTTGTTTATGCTCTCAATAGAAGAATATACAATGCTATTTTGACCTATATCCATGTAGAATTGATGGAACAAATCAAGGAAATCCAACATCAAGATGTGCATTGCCACCAAATTTGGGTGAATATGGAAAGAAAACCTGACAAAAACAAGAATTTCAGCATCAATGATGGTTTCTTATGCTTCAAGGATAGGGTAATAATTCTCGAGGTTGATGATATGAGAAAAAAAATCATGAATGAAGCACATATATATCCATATTCTACTCACTTAGGAGGGGTAAAAATGAGAGAGAATATGAATAAAACTTTCTATTGGCTAGGAATGAAGAGGGTCATAGCTGAATTTGTTGCCCAATACCTCGAATTCTAGAAAATTAAAGCTAAACATAGACACCTCTGTAGGATTTGTGTATCCTCATGAAGTACCTACATAAAAATGGTAGGTGATTTCAATGGATTTCATTGTAGTTTTTTCATAGACTAGATTCTAGCATGAGGCAATCCTAGTTGTGATACTATAGTTGTGGCTAATAGATTTACCAAAGAAATATTCAGGCTTCATAGTTTCCTAGAAGTGATTATTTCAGATAGAGACTCAAGGTTTAATTTTGAGTTTTGGTAAGCCTTACATTGTGCCATTGGCACCAGGCTAGAAATTAGTTATGAATATCACCCAAAAACCAATGGGAAAACAAAAAGAGTGAACTAAGTGTTGGAGGACATGCTTTTGCATGTATTTTATGGATCACAAGACCCATTGGTAAGAATACCTACAGCTAGTAGAATTTTCATATAATAATGGTAATCACATGACCATAGGAATGGCTTCATTTGAAGCATTGTATGGTAGGAGGTGTAGGACACCATTGTCATGAGATAATCTAGAAGATCGGATTGTTCTTGGACCAAACATGGCCAAGGATATGGAGAAGCAGTTACGGATGATTATGGAAAGGCTTAAATAAGCTACAAATCATCATGAAAGTTATGCTGATCTTAAAAGGTTTCCAAGAGAATTTTTAGTTGGTGACAGGGTGTTTTTGAGGGTGAGACCAAGGAAGGGTGCTATTAAGTCCACAAAACTAGATGTATCCTTTCCTATTCCACACATAATACAACCTTTCGTACATTTTGGCTTCTCATATTTCCATTTATATACTTAAATCTTGGATTTACATTAAATTAATGAATACTTTAGTCTATGACACTTTGCAATCTCCTACATATACACACTTGCACACCTAGTTACATGATAGTTGCACACATTGTTACTTGACACTTATCCACATACTAAACATAGACACATACATAAGGAGAAATATAAACCATACTCCTAAACTATTTATTCACACTCTAATCTAATATTTACAATTTTACCATGAGGGTACATTCATTCTTATCAAATAATGTAAT
This sequence comes from Wollemia nobilis, assembly GCA_028583015.1. Taxonomy (NCBI): domain Eukaryota; kingdom Viridiplantae; phylum Streptophyta; class Pinopsida; order Araucariales; family Araucariaceae; genus Wollemia; species Wollemia nobilis. Next base: position 4,691,493 of record JAQPPZ010003193.1, on the reverse strand, counting down.
ATTCTTCAACATGATAACAACTTCTTCCCCATTGCCTCAAATGATATGGATGAAAGTGAGTTTAGTATTTTCTTTCTCCTTACTTTTCATCCATGATATAGATAACTTGTTAAGATAATTTATTTTATAGTGTCTATTAGCTATTCACTCATGGAAAACTATAGATATTTTTTGATAGAAATATTATCACAAATTGTAAACCTTGAGTTCTTACATGCTTTCCTTGTAATAAATTAATGATGAGGTATTTCATATTCTTAATTAGATATTTAAAATTAGTTATAGAAGTGTAAGAAGAGTCGTTGTTTCAATTGCTATAATTGTTACTTGTTATGAATATTTGCCTAGGTATACTGGAGTAGTTATTACTGGTGATATAGTTGCATCCTCCTGTATCTCCTCATTTCATCGCACAATATTGTATTGTAAATTGTTTCCAATTTCTTATATTATACATGTTGTCTAATTACTGCATTTAATACAATATAAAGATATTTATATAGCATACTATCAACATTAATCATTAGGTTTTGGACAAGGCTTCCTTAAGACTTAGGGGGTTGACATTTTTTCAAAGTTGTTGTATTCAAGCATAATAATAATGAAGATTCTTCTCATACTTATTGACCAACATAGTGGTCTTTATAATTAGATTAAAAAACTTATATGAAAACACTAACTAAAACCAATTATTTTAAGTTAATTTTTATTAAAATAATTTAACATTCCTAATGTGTAAAAACTAGGGCATCGACTGAGAAGACGAAGTAATTTTTTATTGTTGTAGAATCAAAGACAAGATTTTTGGCCCATGGGGAACCAATGGGGATTCCTTTACATCCTCTCTTAGATAGACATATTTCATTTTTATATTTTTTGAAGAAAAAATATCCAACAAAGACTAAAGCAACACAAAAAACTACACTAAAAATGCTCTTTATGGTTGTGGGAAAATATCAACATATGAAAGAGTCAATGGATGTTTTCAGTAGTTAGAATCATGCACAAAGATCATCATTGAGTAGAGTATAGTATAATAAATAGTCTTATATAGAACCAATCATGACCTGATTTGTATATTCATGGGTATTTTCCCTACCCTAAATTTTTTATATTCATGGGTTCAATAGAATTAGGAGACTCTTGGTGAGTATTATTTGTGGTTTATTATAATTGGATATTTTTTTATTAGTTTTTCTTCACTTGTCGACAAAAAACAGGGCTTTTGAATTAGAAAATAGGAATCATGGTCTAACAAGATAATTTGTTCAATCTTGGAGAGTGGGATTTGATCCGAAAATTGAACCCATTGCTATCTCAATTTGGATCCAATTGTATGCACTCCCTATAGAGTTATGGAGTGAACAGGTATTGGAAATCATTGGTAATTTCTTTTGAAGACATTTATGTGTTTCTAGAGACACAATGGAAGGAAACATGATCATTTATGATAAAATATGCATGGAAATGCATCTCAACCAACCTTTGTTGATATAGGTGAAACTTGAATTGGACTATCTTGGATTCAACAACTAGATTATGAGATGTTGCCCTCTAGGTATATAATTTACCACAAATATGAGTATTTGGCCTAGTCTTACCTAAACAATATGATCACAAAATTTGGGGCTCCTTTGGGAATGTCAAATATTTCTCAATAGGGAAAGTTTATAGTCAATAAAAAAACAACCAATATTTATCATTTAGGAGAAGCACAAGGAGACACTTTTTATAGCCCAAAAGAAGGAAAAGAAAAAAAATGGTAAATAGCAAAGACAACCCAAGCCCTCAAGTAGGTATGATATCTTCAAGATACTAGTGGATCAAGAAGTAGAACAACTAATGAAAGGATTTGAGGGGAATAATAAAAATAATAATAATCATGTTCAAGCCTTTATTTTGGCTCCTCCTATGCTAGAGTAGGTAATAGAGTGTAGTGAGTTACCACAATCATATATTGTAGAGGTATTAATAGTGCATAACCATGAGCGACTTATAATAAAGGATGTCATCATGGATGTGGCAAAAAAATAGAGAAAATCCAACTCTAGGAATAAGCCAAGTGGAGAAGAGATCAAATAATATCAACTCTCAAGGAGTGGGTAGAAAATCAAATAAGAAATTGATAGCATCTAAAGGAGAAAAATTGATCATTGAGAGATCAATGATACCAATAGACTTACTGGTATTAAGGTAATCAATGATTATATGATCATGGAATATTAGGGGTTTAAATAGCAAAATATATTAATCTATTGTTTGAAAACTCTTATAGAAAAGTAAAACATTTTTTCTTATCCAGGAGACAAAAATATTGCTAGATATCATATATAAAATAGTAAATAGGCTTTGGAGGGGTGTTGGTCATATGGAACTGGTTGTACACAGGGTCTTAGGGGGATAATTACCTTTTGGAACTCTCTTGAATGGATGCCAATATAACATATAGCCTGGAGGGGTGTCCTCACATCACATTTTAGGAACAATATGATAGTTGAGAAGGTTTTAATCATAAATTTCTATGGGGATCAAAACCTAGATGGTGAAATTCATTAATAGAAAGTGGTGCATAATATGAGTCTCAAGGGATGAGTTAGGTTGGATTTTTTTTGGGTATTTTAATTCTAAATTATCATCAGAATATCAGGAAGGAGGAAATCCAATTTTGAACCTAGGGAATTGGCTTATGATTGCTTAGGTCCATGCATTACACTTGGTGGATATTAAATATCTTGGAACCAACAATAGCTAGACTAATAAGAGGAGGTATCCACATAGTAGGAAGGTGAAGTTAAACCATTTTTTATTTTATTTAGAGGAGGCATTCATGAAATGGATACTAAAAAATTTTAGTTTGGAGGGTCTAGCTTCATATCACTTCCCTATTCTAATAGAAGGAGGGATCAAGATAGGGAAGTGCCACAAACCATTCCAATTTGAAAACTTTTTGTTACAAAAGGAGGAACTTTAAAATAATTTTCCACAATGGTGGGAAGAGGGACGACCAAAATATGGGACACCAATGTTTAGCATCCACAAGTAGCTTCATTATATCAATGATCAAAATAAAAAATAGAGGCTATATAATAAGTCGGACTTCTAGGCCTAAATATCTAGATTGGTGGCCAAATAGGATTAGGTGTAAAACCTCTTTATGAAATACAGAGCAACTCAAAGAAGAGGATGATAATTTATGTAAAATGATTGAGGACATTGACAATGAAGAGGAGATCTACAAGAAACAGAGAACAATAATCACTTGGTTATTAGAAGGTGTCAAAAATACCAAAATTTTCCATCAAGATGTTTGTGCTAGGAGATTAAAAAACAAGATGGAATATCTTCAATATGAGAAAGAGCACTCCTTTGATATGATCCTAGGTATGAATTTACATTCAATGGATTATTTTATAATTTTTTAAAGGAAGATATGGTACAATACTAAGAGGATTAGAATTAAGTTCTTATTTTCATACCCTTTATTATCTTTAAAGAAAAAAATTATGCCCTACTTAAACCCATTGATATAAAGGAGTTAAAGAAGATAGTCTTTCGAATGAGTATGGAAAATGCTAGGTCCAAATGGCTTTCCACTAGATTTTTTTAGACATTTTGGGACAACATGGAGGAGGATAAATGGTTTTTATAGAGGAGTTCAGAGGCAACAAATGAATGCTTAAAGCATTAAATAATACATTCATTGCCTTAATTTTGAAAGGGGAGGATGGAGTGCATATTTTAGAATACAAACCTATTACATTATGTAATGTCATATATAAAATAACCATGAAGGTAATGGCAGAGCGACAAAAATATCTCCTAAATAGCATTATCTCCTTTGAGCAAGGATTTTTTATAAAAGGAATGTAGATCTTAGATGGTGTGGTTTTAGCTCAAGAGACAATCCATGAAAAAATATAGCACTAGAAGAATATAGCCTTATGATATGGTGGAAGGGAGCTTCTTGTCAAGGATGATGGAAACCTTTAATTTCTCACAAGATTGAATGGAATGGGTCCTGAATTGTATCTCTACTCTGACATACTCAATGTTAATCAATGGTCTTCCTTCGCAACCATTTGGATCCACTTGAGGCCTCTGTTAGGGATATCCCTATCTTCCTTATATTTTTCTCATATTGGTTGACTCCCACCAATCATGTGTCATCCATAAACTATAGGTGAGTTAAAACCACCTCACCCACCTTCATACCTATTAGAAAACCATATTATCTTCTCCTCAACATGAATCTACCCCGGTGAACCAAAGGGAAGAATGAATGATTAGATATACTCTTAATGTTTACCTTAGGACCACAAAATCAAGTCACTAATGACAAGAAATCCAAATTGGTCTTCTTGGATATTGATTAAAGGCTTTAGGAAAAAAATTTAGAGATGTTGGGATTCACAAGCACATCTCTTTGATCTTCACCTGATCCTTGATGCCCGCCTATAATCCTACCATGGTTCCCTCTTTTGAGAAATTTAGAATTCAAAGACCCACATGTTCGAAGAGAAACACCCGCTATCTTGAGAAATTTCCACCATGAAAATAAACCCTAAAAACCCATATGTGGATATTTGCAATTCTTTTGCTCCTTCCATCGCTTGAGCCATCGTGAAAAAATAAATCCTAAAAATCCATTTGTGGATCTCTGCAAAACTATATTTATTTCACTTCCACTACTGCCTAAGCCACTATGAAAATTTCTTTTGCACCCTCCTTTCACTATGTCCTCTACGAATTTTGCTTCAAATAATACAAAAAATAAGCCCTAAAAATATGTCTATGGATCTCTCCAACATTTCAATTCTTTCACTCCCATCGCCACCTAAGCCATTGTAAAAATTCTTTTACTCCCTCCATTCACTATGTCCTCTGCATATTTCACTTGAGCCTTCGTGAAAAATAAACCCTTGATCCCATGAAGACATTGATTTCTTTCACTTCTGCCACTGCCTGAGCTACCACAAAAAATTCTTTGGATAAAAATATCCGTAAAATTTAAATTAGAAGGATAAAATAATTTTACTTTTATATTTTATCTATTTCAAGAAAATTTTCTTATAAACTCAACATAAAAGGTTTAAGATAATGTAAAACATGATAGTTTGACCATATCTAGTGATTTTAGAATTAATAATTTTAGGTACTTTTGTATTACCTTATATGTTATATGATATTTATATATGGTCTTGGTTATTGCTAACTTAAGATTTTTTAATTTTAGAGCATTTGTCTTTATTCTATGTTGAAATCCAATTATAGTGAAAATATCAACTCTCAATTTTGTATCCTTTGTGTGTGTCTGTGCATGTGAGTGTACATATCTGTGAGTGTCAAAACATTAGAGTTTTAAATTACTAGATTCCTTGTAGAATTTTGGGATTAAGAAACATAATTAGAAACTTAATTAATTAGTTAAAGAATTACAAAATGTATAAAATATTAAGTTAAAACATTATAAATAGATTTCAAATGTCTTGTTATCAAGACATTATATTGAATTTTATATTTATAATATCTTTTTCAAACTTCAACTTCAAATTTACTAACTAGAAAGTTACCAAAAATATCCTATGTCCTTCGAATCTTGATTAGCATAACTTTTCCGTAGATAAATTTATTTAACCTTGAATCAATTTGAAGCTTTCAAAGTAAGAAAATTTTTGTATAAGATTTTTTAAATGTTTTAAAAATTACTTAATTACTTGAAACTTAAGGTTTCATACAAATATTTATGAAATTTTCACATTTATTGAATTCAAACTCTTAGAGGATATTGTTTAAAAAAAAAAAAAAAGTTTGCTTAATGTAAAAATTGAGTAAAGTATTAGGTAAGTTATTAATGGGTTAATGTTTTTAAGTTTGTCCTACAATTTTGAAAATTGATATTTGATTTAGTGTAAACAACTTTTTTATTTTTAAAAAATAATTCAATAATATTTTTTTGACTAGTATTTAAAATATAAACAAATAAACTAATATTTTACATATAATAAAACTTTTATTTTGTATTATTTCAATACTTAGAGTACATAATATTGAAAACATTGAGGCCAATAGATTTTTACTGCTCTCAAGGTAACCAATGATTATACAATCATGGAATGTTAGGGGTTTAAACAATAGAACCCATCAATCTATTGTTCAAATACTCTTAGAAAAATGTAAAACAGATTTTTTGCTTATCCAGGAGACAAAAATATCATTGGATCTTATGTGTAAAAAAATTAACGGGCTTTGAAGGGGTGTTGGTCATATGGAAGTGGTTGCCCAAAAGGCCTCAAGGGGGATAGTTACTCTTTGGAACTCTCTTGAATGGACTGCAATAGAACATATAGCTTGGAGGGGTGTTCTCACATCACATTTTAGAAATAATGTCATAGCTGAACGTGTTTTAATCACAAATTTTTATGGGGATCAAAACCTAGATGGTCAGATGCATCAATGGAAAGTTATTCATAACATGAGAGTCTCAAGGGAAGAGTTATACAAGATTATTTCTAGGTATTTTAATGCTAAAGTATCCTCTAGAGATCAGGAAGGGGGAACCACAATTTTGGACCCAGGGGACTGACTTATGATTGCCTAAGTCAAGGCATTACACTTGGTGGATATTAAATGCCCTGGAACCAACTATACCTATACTAATAAGAGGAGGGAGCCACATAGTAGGAAGGTTAAGTTAGACCATTTTTTGGTTTCAGAGGAGGCATTTGTAAAATGGAATATAAAATTTTAAGGTTCTAGTTTCAGATAACTTTTTCATTTTGTTGGAAGGAGTGATCAAGACAGTGCAACATCACAAACCATTTAAATTTGAAAACTTTTGGTTACAAAAAGAGCAACTTCGAAATAAAATTCCATAGTGGTGGGAAGAAGATTGCCCACCATATGGGACAATAATGTTTAGATTCCACAAATAGCTTCATTATGTCAAAGATCAACTGAAATAATGGAGGTGAGCTAACAAGACAGACTTCTAGGTCCAAAAAGCTCCATTGGTGGCCAGATGGGATGAGGTTCAAAAAACCTTTAGGGAAGGAACAATTACAGAGCAACTCAAAGAAGAGGAGTATGCATTGCATAAAGCAGTTGAGGACATTGAAAACCAAGAGGAGACCTACTGGAAATAGAGAGTAAGAACCACTTGGATATTAGAAGGTGATACAAATACCAAATTTTTCCATCGAACTACTTGTGCTAGGAGACAAATGAAAAACATGGAATCTCTTCAAGATGAGAATGAATACTCCTTTGATACAATTCTAGGTATGCATTTCCATTCAATGGATTATTTTTCTAAACTATTTTAGGAAATTATGGTGCAATATGAAGAGGCTTAAAAAGAAGTTATTGTTGTCATACCCTTTGTTATCTCCGAAGAAGAAAATCAGTCCCTACTTAAATCCATTGATAGAGAGGAACTAGAGAATGTAGTCTTTAGAATGAGCACCGAAAAAACACCTGGTCTAGATGACTTTCCAATTGAGTTTTTTCAGGCCTTATGGGATAACTTGGAGGAGGACGTAATGGCTATTATAGAGGAGTCCAAAGGTAGTAAAATAATACGTAAAGCATTAAATCATACTTTCATTACCTTAATTCTAAAAGGGGAGGAGGGGGTACATATTTCAAATTATAGACCTATTGCCTTATGCAATGTCATATATAAAATAATCACAAAGGTAATGGATGAGCATCTAAAACCTCTTCTACATAGAATTATCTCCTCATAGCAAGGGATTTTTGTAGAGGGTAGGAAGATCTTGGATGGTGTGGTTCTATTTCATGAGGCAATCCATTCAATGAAACATTTGGTAATAGAGGAATGTTCATAAAATTAGATATGTCAAAGGCTTATGATAGGGTGGAGTGTAGCTTCTTATCAAAGATGATGGTAGCCTTTGGTTTATCTCAGGATTGGATAGAATGGGTCATGAGTTGTGTTTCTACTCCAACATACTTAGTGTTAATCAAGGGTCTTCCCTCACAACCGTTTGGAGCTACTCGAGGCCTTTGTCAAGGAGATCCTTGTTCTCCCTATATTTTTCTCATATTGGTTGAAGGATTGGGTAGACTCATCTTGAGGAGAAGACAACAAGATTTGCTAACAGGTATCAAGGTGGGTGAGGAAGTTTTGACTCACCTACAATTTGTGGATGACACAGGATAGATGGGAGTGGCCAGCTTCAGGGAAGCAAGAATGATTAGAGATACACGTAATGTCTACCTTAGGTCTACAAACCAAGTCATCAATGATAAAAAATCCAAAGTGGTCTTTTTAAATCTTGATCAAAGGCTTCAGGAAAAATTTTTAGAGATCTTGGGATTCACAAGGACTTATCCCCCAGTGGTATACTTGGGGGTCCCTTTGCAATTTAAAAAACTAAAGATATATATATGGAGGAATATTTTGGACTATATCAAGGACATAATTAATCATGGGTCTCACAAATGGTTAAGCTATGGGGGTAGATTAATTTTTTTATAGTCAGTCATTCAAGCCATACCAATTTATAAATTTTATATCCTTTCTGCCCCACATACCATATGGAAAGAGTTGGACAAGATGGCTAGAATTTTTTTATGGGAAGAAGTAAAAGGAGAGAGGAAATGGACCTTAGTAGGTTGGGATAAAGTAAGCCAACCCAAGGTAAAAGGAGGTTTGGTATTGATAAGATCAAAGTTAAATAATAAAGCTTTGGTTGGAAAGCTTTACTGGAGGTGGATTTCCCAACCAACTTCTTTATTCAGTAGAATCTTAACTTGTAAATAATTGGGATAAATAAATCTAAATGAGGTGGGTCATTTCCCTTTGGATGGTAATGGATCCTTAGTGTGGTAGGCTCTCAAGTTAGTATCTTAGGTAGTAAAAAATGGATTATTTTGGAAAGTGGGGAGAGGGTACAAGGCACGATTTTGGACAAATTCATGGGATCAATACCCACTTATCATTGTTGAATTTCTTGAACTACAACCAATAAAAATAGCCATAGAAACCAGGGGGTGGGTCAAAATTAAAAGTTATTTCAACACTAGTCAGCTGGGGGATTATAAGTTTAAGTAGTATAAGAAGTTGGATGAGTGGCCAATTTCAATCCCTCCATATTTGACACCCATCATGACTAAAATATTGGCAAAAATATTTCTCACAGGTAGATATGAGGAGGATGTATTAGCTTGGGGCCATGGGAGCCTTGGTGTCTACAAAGTGAAGGCTGGATATGATAAGATATTTCCAAATCCTCCTCCTCATACATATCAGGTTGAGGATTGTAGAAATATTTGGCAGTCCAAGGGTTGGCCAAAAGTAAACTTTTTTGCCTAGAAACTCATGCATAATGGAATTCTTACTTTTGATAATATCAGATGTAGGGGAATCATTGGTCCATATAAATGTTTTTTATGCTACAAGAGTGAGGAAACAACTGATCACTTGATGTTTGAGTGCCCATTCATGCGCTAGATCTGGGAGAGATGGTTTTTATATTATGAAATTCAAGTTAATGGTGATTTGAATCAGATTAATATTTAGGAAAAATGAAAGAGGAGTAGATTTAAATCTAAAGCTCTTTGTATTGGTTGGGATCTTGGATTAAACTTCATTTGGTGGTAAGTGTGGTTGGAGAGAAATGCCAAAAATTTTAGAGAATTTTTTTCTTCTTTAGATGGAGTTTGGAAGGTCATTTGGAGCAAAGTCATAGAAAATGTGGTAGTTTATGGTAAAGAGGACAATCAAGATGTTATTGGGGCAATGGAGAAGAAAATTTAAGTGCAAGAGGGGTAGGACAGAGCTAGTTGGAAACCACCACCAGAAGGTCGAATTAAAATTAATACTGATGGAGCTGCAAAAGACAATTCGGGTAGAGTTGGAATTGGAGTGGTTTATCGGAATCATGTTGGAACAATGCTCTATTAGGAACTGCAAGGCTTGGGAAGAGCCACAAACAATGAAGTAGAGGAGTTAGCTATAAAATATACTTCTATTTGGGAGGTAAAACAATGTCACAAGAGGATAATCCTAGAATCAGATTCTCAAATAATGGTTGGAGCTCTAGATTGCATGAGGAACTTTGCTTTAAAAATATGAAGGTTGAGGATTCTTGTCACTCACAGTGCTTAGATAATTTGGAAAAAAAATCTAGAAATACTATTTAGGGGATTTGTGCTTCAATGTAGATCTTCTTTTATAGTTGTAAACAGGTGAACAGTCATTTTAGAAATATAGTTTAAGAGATTTGGCTCCAATGCAAATCTTCTTTTACTTTTGTAAACATGTTTTCTCTTTGGTTAAGCTTGGGAAAAGTCTCATCCCAACTTGTAAATTACCTTTGTTTTAATACAAGTTTTTTCAAATTATTTTTCAAAAATATTAAAGTTGAATAAAATTTTAATTACCAAACAAAATTTCTAGTATTAACGCTCTTAATTTGACATCATTTGTTTTTTTTTTTTTTTATTGGTTGAAAGGGTTTTGAAAGGGTCCCTAAACCTTGTACAACAAAGAAAACAGACTATCTGGAAAAGGCCCTGAAGGGGGCTGAAGGGAAACAACTAGAAAGGAGAGACCCAAGAGGTAGCTGGAAAAGCCCCTCCCAACAGAGACAATAGAGACCAACAGAGAAGGTTACCACCTTGAGAGACCAAACTGAATACTCCCAAGGGGAGAACAAAAACCGCCAGGAAACAGAAAGACCAAACATAAAAAAAACCACACAGATATGGCTTACTTCGAAGAGGTATTCTTCATGTCAATGATTTGTTCAGGGAGTGTGGCTTTGACAGCTTCTGAGTTAATGGCATTGATAGATTTGGATACCCGGATCGCCTGCTCAAGACCTATGAACACTTTGGACTAGTTCTGGAAGATGTTCTACAACATTCAATGAGAATTTCAGAGGGGTCATGTTTTACCTTTGTCATCCTTTGGGTATCAATTTTGGCTTGGTTGATTGCCATATTAGGATCAGTATTGCTTTGCTGCCTAGTTCTCCTCTTTGTATCCTTTTAAGTGGATCTACGACTTTTGGTAACCTGGTTGTTCAGGACCACATTCAGGTCTTCCTCAATGAAGAGGATAGGGTAAATGTCCACCTTGCTGCCTAATTTCTACAGCATATGGTCATAAATGACCAGAAATAAGCCCTGGTGCCTAACATGGGTGGACACCATTTTCTGAACATTTTCAATGGAAACTTCCATCAAGAGCTGAAGGTACTCGAGGATGTTCACCTTATTAACATAGCATAGGATATTCAAGAAAGCAAGGTGGAAACTTCTCACAGGCTCAGCCGAGTTGTCCACCATGATGTATTGCATTACTGGAATGAGCACTCTATTCCATGGGTCAGGGAGTTTTTGTCTAATAATCCCTCATTTCTCATCTCTGGCGAGCTTCTTCCCTCTGTCAACAAAATGCTTTAGCTCCTCTTGAATAGAGTGATTATCTCTGTGGAGTTTAAAACTGACATTGGGGAGCTATGCAATTTTGGATAGCAGGTCAGCTGTGACATCAAAACTCATACCTCTAACTAGGATGTGGCCATCAACCTAAGACGACATGAAATAATTTGTTATGGTAGGGTCAGAACCTCAAAACTTAGACAGGAAGGGGAGAAAGCCATAGTTACTGAGCAATAATTTGATATCATCTTAGAGAATGAGGCTTTCGGGTTCGATGATGATCATGGGAGTGAGCAAAATGGTGAAGGTGGCAGAAGACAGAGGGGTATGGTTGGAGGTAGGAATGGACTCTCTAAACCTGATCTCGAGCAGAGTGGTGGAGCAGGGCCAAAGGGTGATGTGCTCATAAAAAGCCTTAGTGCCCAGATCACATGGTCAGGTTTCTAGGTCCCAAAGCTTACTTGGGCAAATTAAAGGGATGACTTTGGATAGGTTGGCACAACAAAATATGGGACAGCACGAACTGAGGTGTCCTCTAAAAGACGATTTTCCTAGAAATACTGAGTCCCAGCACGCAATGGGATAGGCTTTACTTAAGGTAGGCTTGTTACAAGTGTACACGAGTTTGGTAGGGAGAAGATTATTAATCCACCTTTCCTTCTTAGAATGAGTGCTTTTGTAAAAAATAAGCCGAGTACAAAGGTTTAGGCTTATCTTGGCTCTGCTCACCTGGTGAGTCCCACCTAGCCTGTCAGCGGTGATGACAAGGAGGCAATAGTGGAGGACGGGCATGCAAGATTTGCCACGAGTCCTCTTGCGTTCAGAGCTTACCTTGCCCATAGAGAGAAGGTCCCAAGGACTATGCCACCTGTTCTTGGTCTTGTGACTGTGATTGGACCTATTGTTGAATATTAAATTTCATATTTAATATTTAATCAGTAATACCAAAATTATTAAATCACACACACTATAAATATTAAATTTATATAATATAATAAAATAATTATTAAAAAAATATATTTATTATCTATATTTAAAAACTAAATATTATCATACAATAAATCATCTTTTAAAAAAAATTAAGATAATTCAAATATATATTTTACATAATATTTATAACTAAGGTGACTTACAATTAAACTTATTATCTAATTAAAAAGTTTTAATTACTTACATACCATTAAAATATTAAAATTAATTATAAGGAAAAATAAATATTTAAATATAAATCAATTTTTGAATTTTAAAATAAGTAATCTATTATACATAATTACAGTTTTTATTCTTTATAATATTAAATACAAGACCTAAATCTATGGAGACGACGTAAAACCATGAATACAGTGTCCAGTTACGAGGAACTCAATAATACCAAACTTAATTTTTTCTGCATAGAAGTTATGCATCCACAAAAACATATGAAGATATTCCTATTCACCCTTACCTGATCTTGAAATATCTCTACAATTGTCCTGGTGGAAACTAAAAATAATCGAAGAACATGCCAACAGGAAATTCAGGACCCGTGCGACCTCGATGTTAGCCCAGCCTGTAAAACAGAGGTTCATTCATTCCCAGAGTCCCGAGAGTATCCTGTGTAATTCTTTATAAAATCTATATAAGGCATGGACAGTCTTGCTCACAGCATCAGGTTGTTGGGTTGGCCCAAAACAAACGGGTTACATTGTTTTGCTGTAAGAAGCTGATATAGTTTTCTGTGGTCTTTATGGATTCCAGCCCGTCTCAAGTTATATATAACTCTGCTTGATAGTTTTCTGTGGTCTTTTAGGATTCAAGCCCGTCCCAAGTTATATATAACTCTGCTTTCCTTTCAGTATCAAGTTTTTGTATAACCTTCATAGGGTTATGGCTGTGTCGAGTTGGATTTAGCTTTGTAGTTTTTGTATAACCTTCTTAGGGTTATGGTTGTGTTGAGTTAGATTTAGTTTTTTTTAGTTTTTGTATAACTTTCTTAAGTTTATGGTTGTGTCTAGTTGGATTTAGTTTTGGTTAGTGATCTTTTTCTATCTTTTAAAGTTTGAAGACTTTTGAATTATGGGTATGTTTAGTTGGATTTAGTTTTTGTTAATGAACTTTTTTATCTTTTAAAATTTGGAGACCCTTTCAAAAAAAAATTATTTATCAAATTTTTTTATATAATTTGTTAGAGTAAAAGTAGTTTTTTTTAAGTTATCTGAGGTGCATTGAAGTGAACTGACTTCAATTGGATGGTTATGGTGGCGAATTAGATATGTTTGCTTCCTGGGTTTGGGTTGTTGGGTTTTCAGAGAGCAAAGTAAACTAATAACACAGCAAAACACATGAAAAACACAAACACACACACATAAGCAGACAAGAATTTTAACGTAGTTCGACATAATACCTACATCCACCAACAAGTCTTTCTATTATGAATTACAAACAAGAATTTTCAATGCTCCAATATTTTACAACAACAGACCACCGTGCTCTCATGGCACTTGCTCTCCTGGTGGTGCTCTCTTGCACTCGCTCTCCTGGCAGTGCTCTCCTGGCACACACTCCACTCATTCCGAATGCATCAATTTAAGGTGCTTACACAACCAAACAAATTTCCTAAAAAAATCTCATGCACGGTTACACATTTAATTTGGTTGCAACTGTTTGCATTTAATATTTACAACTCCACATTGGAAATGATCACAACTACTGTAACCGTTACAAAGACTTTATCAGAACAAGCTCCACCACCTTAACAATCTCCCACTTGGAGACTGTTCACAACAGCTCCACTACTGCTGCAACAGTTGAAGACGACTCTCCAGCCACCCGAGGAAAGCACCTCCTCCATAACAACTCCACGGCTTTTGCATTTTTTGAAGATCATCTTCAAGAGGATATTCACCTCCTCCAAGTTGTTTTTACACCAATGCTTTACACCACCACACTGAATTAGTGTCAACCTCACACTTTCTCTTGTGTGATCAACAAGCAACAAGACAATCTACCTTTTCTTTTCTTCATTGCTCCCACTGCTTCACCAATCTCCTAGTTTTCCATGGTCAAGAACAATACATTGAAAACCCCTTTCCAATTCCAAGCTATATACAAAACCAAGGAAGAGATAGAGCAAAGAGAAGTGATCAATTTCTCTTGCTACATATCCGATTTCCCCAAGTCGTGAATATGAGCTCAAACTGGTTGCATGTACCAATAACCCGCCTCCTTCTTTTACCATGGCTCCCGAAATTCTGCCCTCCATCACTACCATCGTTGCCATCCGGTAACCCTGCTCAACACTCCAGGTTTCTATACCTGCACACAGGAGCACTGGAAATATTGCTGCTAAAGAAAAAAAAAATGGCTGATCATAAACAGTATCATCCAATCTGTAAACTTGGATCTGCAGTTGGCTTGCTCTACCAACATATCTTATGCTGGTCAGATCTCCATGCAACGTCGTTCGCTGCAGAAATTCTCCCACACCAAGGCTAGATGTCACATAGTACGTCGTTCACCACGAGACCTTTTCTGCATGAATGAAAGCTTTTCTATGGCCGCGATACGATTGAGGAAGGTGAAGAAATCCTCCATGTCATTCCGTTACATGTAGAAATTGATGCCCTTCACCATCTCAGGTAGTTCACACAGATCTCCTCTACCTGAAGCCCTCACCGCCTGCCCTGGTGCACACCTGGTCTGCTATCGGCTACCTCGGATTGGACAGACCCCAACGTGCATTGAGTGGCGACCCATTCCACGCCCCTTCCTCACCGCCTGAGATCCCCATTACTTCTCTCAAGTAATGGTCCATTGACCTACACGGAGAATCACCAATTGAAAGATCCACCGACTATGTCCAAGATCAGAGCATCGTACAACCGAAAGCACAGCAGTGAGTCCTTCCCTCCATCAGCTCCAAGAATGGCAAACACCATCGGGTTCAACAGGCCATGAACCCCGACATCTCAAACAATTGCTCTCCCTCTGCAGCCTCAACTCCCACTCAAACTGAAGACTCTCACACCCAACATTTAGCTTTGATACCACTTGTTGGGTTTTTAGAGAACAGAATAAACTAATAACGCAGTAAAACACATGACAAACACACACATAAGGAGACAATAATTTTAATGTGGTTCGGCATAATACCTACATCCACCAACAGATCTTTCTATTATGAATTACAAACAAGCATTTCCAATGCTCCAATATTTTACAATAACAGACCACAGTGTTGCGCTTGCTCTCCTGCATTCCCTCTCCTGGTGGTGCTCTCTCCCGGCGTGCACACACTGCACTCATTCCGAATGCATCAATTTAAGGTGCTTACACAGCCAAACAAATTTCCTAGAAAAACTCACGCACGCTTACACATTTAATTTGGTTGCAACTGTTTGCATTTAATATTTACCATACTCTACCCGTTACAAAGACTTTATCAGAACAGTTTCCACCACCTTAACATGGGTTCCACCCAACAGTCGAAGAGCTTGTTGGTTATCCTCTCAAGAGGAAAGTACATGGCCACAAGATTAAGTGGAGGTCATTCCAGAGGTGGACCTTTAAAAGTGTGAGCAGTGAGAAGTCTTACATGCCAAGCCAAGATTTAAGGTGGCATTTCTTCTGCCCACAAGACAGAAAGTACCAAATGGCTCGAGTACTAACAGAGCCACTCAAGCTAGCTATTGGAAAGCCACGGGCAAGGATCGCAAAGTAACTTCTGCTTCTCCTTCTGGGCGGCGCACGATTGGAACCAAGAAAACCCTTGTCTTCTACAGAGGCGTGCTCCATTTGGGCAACGCTCAGATTGGATTATGCATGAATATAGGTTGGAAAGAAGGGAGTGTCAGGAGCCTGGTTTACAGGACGCTTTTATTTTATGCCGCGTCTTCAAGAAGAATAATACTGGATCTGTCTTCCCAACAAACAATGCTGTAATTGAGGATAGCTCGTTTAATCGGCGTTTCCATCATGAGGGAATCTCAACTGGAAAGACCCCAGGTGAGATCGATAAGTGGGTGGAAATTTTACTGAATGAACCAGATGATGATGATCAACATTCCTGTTTGGAATTGACAGCCTTGTCCCCAGTTCAGACGTAACACAAATCTTGTTGAAGTTGTTGAAAGGGAAACTACTCCGTATGCATGCCCATCATTCATGGTAGACAAGTGGATTCCCCTAAACCCAAAATTTCCTGTGTCTCCTATAGTTCATAGGGGGCGATCTGTGGAGACTGCAGATGAAGCTTCGGAAAGCAGTACAGTTTTAGGAGAAATGTTAACCGTTGCCATGACATCTGAGCGGGATAATTCTCATGACCAGTTTGATATTGATGGCAGCCTCACTCAAAGTAACAGCCTTTTGGAGGGAGACTATCTTGAACCTGATGATATTTTATCATTCTCGGAGGAGCTAGAGATCAATAAGAATTGCTCTGTAATTGAGGTTGACAATCATCATGTGAATGCCCGTTTTGGAGGTATATTCGAACACAGAATGCTTCATCTGAACCGCTGAAACCGTGATTCTATTGAACGAATGGGCGTGTCATTGGTGGGAGGCTGACCAAGAGGCGGACAGTATCGAATTCAGATAGTTCTGCATTGTTTCAGCAATTTCTTCATAGTTTTAGCAATCCAGTAGATGCTTCTTCATTTGTATTATCGGCATGTCAAGCCTACTGTTTTTTTTTTGTAATCTGGTATTTGTAGTAAAACATTTCGCGAATAAATAGAACTCATAGCTTGTATATCTATTTTTTAAAAGTTAATGGATGCATAAATAAATCTAAACGTTTTTTCGTTATCAAATATTATCAAACTTTTATACGATTAGCATGCATAATGTTATTTTTGACACTTATTATATTTTAATATATGTTTCATTTTTTTGGTATTATTAATAAGAAAGAGGGTTTTCATAAGACTCCCAGGTTCATTAGGCGAACAACATCAGAACTAAACATCCATCACACTAAGAGGTGCAAACCAGAAAGAAACTGTAGAAAACCAAGATCCAAGAACAAGTGTGAGAGTAGAAATGAGATAGTTCTACCCCAACATACCCACCTCTTGAGTAACAACAGTAGCAGTCAAATAAAAAATATCTTTGAAGTAGTCCAACACCATCTTCAACTAGCTCCAAAAATTTCTTTGATTGATGTCAATAAGCATCCTCCAAATATTCCTTTAATTGATATCATAAGCTTCAAATTGTGAAAGATAGAGCTTTTCTTTGCAACAGATATATTCTTATGAAAATATCTCAGCAAATTTATGTTTTAATATATGCATCATTTTTTATTTTATTTTTATTTTTGTTTTTTAGATTTAATTAGTGTGAAAAATTCTTGCATCTTATCATAATTTCTTGAGTTTAAGAAATTTAATACACAATCATTTTTATGGTTGAACTTTATACCTTCTTAAGAAAAATTAAAACAACCCTATTTATAAGACAAGACAACCGTAGCTTTTTAATTTATAATTTTATTTAAAATTTTATTAAAATAAATTTGAACATGGAAATTAAAAATTTGTAATGAATATATCTAAATTTTATTTTTAAAATTTATATAAAAATGTTTCTTATGATAATGTTGATATTTTTATATTAAAATGTTTTAAAGTATCATAATACATATAATAGTGGTTAGTGTGACTAATTAATATATCTAAATTTTATTTTAAAAATCTATATAAAAATGATTATTATAATAATATTTATATTTTTATATTAAAATGTTTGAAAGGGTTATAATGCATGTAAAAATGATTAACGTGATTTTTTTTTAGTTTTTAATTCATAATATTTTATAGTGCCTTTAGTTTTTATCAAATTATTATTTTTTAAATTAATTATACTCGGGTTATTTCATGTAAATTAATATAAAACTGTTTATTAGGCCAATAAGTATCATCTTATATTTTATTATTAATTTTTTAATTAGATATGAGTAGCACCTTATGATGATTATTTTCTATAAAAAGAATTTTTTGGATTGATAGGAAATTATTTTGAAAGGGATCCTAACCTTTTACAAAGTAAAAATTGAAATAGTGTAATTCAGTAAGATAAACCTAAGAAAAAACAAAAAAAGGGAGCAACTAAAAAAACATCTTAAATAAAATAGAGAGGAAAGAAACCCAAATAAACCCAAGTGCAACCAGTTCTAAGAACTGCACAAAGATCAACACCAGTCAACCATGAAATGAGCCTCACGTGCAACTAAAACTCAAGGAACTTCATGTGAGTGATAGATCGATTAACCAAATGGAAAGAAAATTTAGAGTAAAAAAATATCGTCATCCTAATTTTCAGACCTAAGGTTCTAAGGGAAATCAACAAGCCAAACCCGAAGGGTCTCTTCTTCGACTCCTCTATTAGTAAGTGAACCAACAACTTTATTTCCTTCTTTTAACACATATTGGATAATAACATTAGATTACCTGCTAACAAGCCTACTGCATTCATAAATGATATTGGAAAGGCTCCATGGAGGGGATTGAGAAGCTTTGAGACAGTTGATGACCATAAAGGAATTTCATTCAATGATTAAGTTACTGAAGCCAAAGCCTTCTAGGACAAGTAGGCCTTGATAAAGAGCTCTCGCCTCAACCAAGTTGTTGGTTTGAACTCCAATATTCTTTGCATAGGTTGCAATAATTTTCCCTTTGTCATCCTTGATTATGCTATCACTCCCAACCCTTCTAGGATTTCCCTTAGCCACTCCATCAAAGTTAAGATTTATCCACCTTGTAGGAGGATGGGTTGAAGTAATGTTTGATCTACCAAAAATAGGGTGAAGAGATCCTACAACAAAATATGTTAGATTAAAACTTAAAAATAGATGAGATTCAAGACCAGGTTTGGGGACCCCATTTGATGAGACAAGGCAAGTATTTTTCAGAGGCAAAGGTGGTGATGTGAAGGAGGATATATTGAGGGTCTTTGGAAACTCCTTTGAACACTCTATTGTTATGTTTCAACCAAATATACCAGAGGAAGTGGTGTAGGCATATGGACGCCAAGAATTTTAACTAAAAATTAAATAAGGGGTTAGGAAATTACTTAAACAAAAGGACTATGGAAGATGATTGAACCCATGAAATGTTGACCAAATAAAAAAAGGAATTCAAAATGAAAAGAGAGAAAGGGCAATGCAGGAAAATATGGAAGGTTGATTCCCAATTGAACTTGCAAAGAGGGCAATGTTTGGGGATAAAAACCCCTTTGATGATTAAATTATCCATAGTTAAAATTTGATTTTGAGATGCAAACCAATAAAATAAAATGATTTTTGGAATTAGCATTTTAAACCAAAAATACTTGGTAGGGGTCCAAATAGGTGAGGGGGTATCTTGAACATAGTAAGAAGATTTAAATGTCAGCTTACCATCCTCACTAAGCTTCCATATGTGACTATATTTTGAGTGGTATTTTGGAATAAAAAAGACTCACAACAAATTTTGAAGGGTTCTCGTAGTAGAGGTGGAATTGAAATCTATATCATTGGTGGGAATGAATTTCTAGAGATGTTAGTTAGGGGACTAAGAAATGAAGTTAATCATTCTAATTTTGAAGTTTTGGTTCATGAAGGACTTGAGAATTACCATATTTGGATTAGTTATGAGGGGGTGATCCTTCATTCAAACATATTCCTAGAACCTTATAAAATTACTGCAACCAAGTTTCCATATCATTCCTTTTTTGATAATGTCCCTGCATTGAATGATAGAATTCCAAAAGCATGAACCTTGAGGGAGAGGTTGGCTATCCATGAAATAGGTTTGCTAGAGGTATTTCTTTTTTACTATATCAATCCAAGTAAATTGAGCCTTAATGAAAATTCTCTAGGCTTTGTTTACCACGAGTTCCAAATTCATTTTGTGTATTTCCCTAAAGCCTAACTCTCCTTTGTCTTTTTTCTTGTAGATTCTATTCCAAGAAACTAAATAAAATCTATTTCGATTTTTATTTTCAGCCCAAAGGAACCTTCCTTCAATTTTTTCAATATTATGGAAAAAAAATAAGAACTTTAAAGATTGACATAAAAAATATTGGAATAATTTGGAGGCATGTTTGCACAAGAGTAGCCTTAGACGCTTGGCTTAACATTGTTTTTTTCCACCCTATCAACTTCTTGTTGATTTGCTCAATGACATTGCTCCATAAGAATTATGAAGGATTGCCATGAAAAATAGGGAGTCCAAGGTAAGTAGAAGGAAGCTGAGAAATAGTACAACCTGAAATCCTAGAAATATTAAACTATTTACGAATGGAAGTATTTAGGAAATAGATTCTTCTCTTCATAAAGTTAATTTCTTGCCCAACAACTTCATTAAAAAATTAGAACAGTTTTTATTATTTTGGATTCAGGAATTGAGGATACAGTTGCTAGGATAGTATCATCCATAAATTTTTTATGACTAATGGGCTTAGAAATAGATGAGGGCTTGATACCAGAAATAAATCCCAAATAACAAGACTATTTAAGGGATATTCCAAGTGATTTAGGCATGATGATGAAGAGAAAAGGAGACAAAGGGTCGTCCTACCTGAGCCCTTTAAAATTTTTATAGTATCCCATTATTGAACCATTAAAAAATGACTAAGAATCATACAAATGTTATGCATTCCTTGATTAAGGTGACCCACTCATAAAAACTAAATTTCTTTAAAATCGCAAAGAGGAAATTCCAAAAAACCCTATCGAAGGCTTTGTTGATATCAAGTTTCAGGAATAGGTCCAGTTTCTTACTCTTGGAAACATAATGAATAAGTTCATGTATAGTAATTATACCATATTTTATGAATATACCTTTGATAGAACTCCCTTTTCAGTGATCTATTATGTCTAGAAGGATAACCTTGAGTATATTGACCACAATATTGGATTGGAGTTTGTAAATGACGTTACAAAGACTTATTGATCTAAAGTCATAAATGGATTTGCTTACTTGGGACTTAGGGATAAGATCCAAGAATGTTGAATTAACATCTTTGGGAATGGATTTTGATTTTTGAAAGTCCTGGACAATATTGGTTACATCATGCTCAAAAATATACCAAAAGTGCTAAAAAAATCTAGGAGGGAATTCGTCAAGTCTGGGAGCCTTATTAGGGTGCATAGAGAACACAAAATATTTAATTTATTATTTTTTGAACTTATCAAGAAAATCATCATTTTATTCTTAATATATAAGGCAAGGAATATTTTGAAGAAGAGAATTATAGGCTTGGAGAGAGGAAGGTGCACTAGGTCCCAAACTATTCTCAAAATGAGAATTAGATTTGGACTTGATTTCATGAATGTAATTGATGCTTGAATCATCACTCTTAATGAGTTACTTAATTATATTAGAACTTATGTTTCTAATAATTGGTGCATGAAAAAACTTAGTTTTGGAGTCTCCTTCTTTTAACCACAATGCTTTGTATTTTTACCTCAAGAAGATTTCTTCCTTAGATAGCAGATTGTGAAATTTTGCAAGAATGTTCTATTTATCCTACCTAAGACCTAGGTCTAGATTCCCATTCTAAATACTAGTTTCAATATTCATCAGTTGCTCAGAGATTCATTATTTATCTTTGAAAATATTTCCAAAAACTTATTTATTCCACCGCTTTAACTTAAGCATTATAAATCAAAGTTTATTGGCTAATTGGGTTAAGGGAGGCCCTGAGAAACATTCTTTCCACCAATTAGATATGTAGGTTCAAAGGTTAGGGTGTTGAATCCACATTAACTCAAATCTAAAAGGTGTTTTCAATTGAAGAGTAGGTTGCATACCTTTAAATATTAACAGACTATAATCCAAACCAATTTTAGGGAGAGGGGTCAAATTAAAATAACCTTAAAATTATATAGCTTCTTTATACAATAAAACCTTATCAAGTCTCATTTGGATGATTTGACTACCATATCTCCTATTGCTCCAAGTATACTTCAAATATTTTAAGTGAACATCCATTAATTCATTCAAATCAACAAAATCAACAAATAATTCAAAACATTTAGGAGTGATTGGAGCCACCCCATACTTGTTAAAAATATAGAGAGGAATTTTGAAATCACCAGCAAGCGTCCAAGGTTCATTTTAAAAGATATGCCTTATTTTCTTTATATTGATCCAAAGGTTACAACGAATTAGGAGCGTAAATATTTAAGAGAATTCACTAGTGTTTGGAGTCTTTATTGAAAAAAAGAATTTTGATGATTCTTTTTGAAATGGATATAATTCTACCTTTAATAATTTTTGTGTTCCACATACACATGAGTCGACCTGAAGAGCAATTGGCAAGACTAAAAATATATTCACTATTTTCCCATAATAATTTACCAATCCTTTCACTATTCTCAATATCAGTTTTTGTTTCTTAGAGTAAAATGATGCTAGGCTTCAGATTTTTCCTCATAGATCTAACTAACCTCTGTTTGGTTACTCCATTGCGACCTATCACATTCCATAAGAGGATATTCATCTAGAATGTTTGAAATATTTATTTCCCACCCTTTTTCCATGATATGTGAGTGGTTTGGATATTTTCCCCTCGTACATGGGAAAATTTATGTTTGTTTAATCTAATAGAGATAAAAGAATAGTAGGCTGAAAGCCATTGGTAATATCTAGTTCAGTTTCTTTCTTCCTCCTCTCTTGATTTTATGGTCTACCCTTTTTCTTGTCACTATCAACGTCGATAGTAATTTGTTTCCTTAGCTTATGAGAAGTTGTTCTAGAATAGTGGAATGTGAGTCAGGGGGAAAGGAGGATTTTGATAGGAAAGTAAAATATTCCTGGGCTAGAGGGACTAGGTTGGGGTTTGGTAGAAAACTGACGGTAGTAGGGAAAGAAGACCTAGATCTAGTGGGTGACTTGAGAGCATCACAAACGTGAATATATTAATCAATAATATTATTATGAACAATTCTAGCTATGATAAGATCTACAATTTTAAGATCAACAGGGGTATATTCAATTTCCATATTTATATCTTAACCATTTAAGGGTATGAAAGAATAAATATTTGTGAAATGAGAACTTACCTGGTCTTCGTACTACGAAATATGGGTTTGAGAGACAAATTGCTTGCCTTTTTTAATCTGATTCTATTTCTAGAAGATTTGAGTTGGTTGACTATTCTCTAGTTCAATCTTACCATGATTTGCATATTTATTTAAATCCTTCTTTAGAGTAGGGCATTGGGCATAGAGATGATCCTATTTTTGAAATTCAATATAAAAAGAAAGTTTGTTCTCATACTTGATAGCTTGACACCTTCAGTAAGATCCTGAAATGAGATCTACGTAAGTCAAAAATTTGAAATCTACATTTGAAATGACACAGATGCAGGTGTAAGTAAGGTGAATTCTTTCTTCGGTTTCTAAATCAATGACAACAAGATCACCAATGGTTTGAGCTATGCCTTTGTGAATTCTAGGATGCCAAAACTACGATGGGAGGCTTGGAAGCCTAGCCCAAATGGGCATTGAGTTTATGCTTTGTGTTTCTAGGTCAAAATATTTTCCCCATTTCCTTAACAATATATTTCTTATGTCGAAGAACCATGGACCTCTAGTGAGGATTCTACTTAAGTCTTGAGGAATATTTAACCTAATTAAATAAAACCCTCTTTGGTAGGTAGCTAGCTCTATGTTACCCATACATCACCACTTCGAAAAGGTTCATTTGTGAATGGTCTCAATGTCTGACCTAGCACTAAAAAATTTTCCAATCAGTGATAGTGATTCCTAAAAAATAGGGGATCCATAGCCTCACAGGGAATAATGATCTCTCTTCCTTAAATAGATAGAGTAATGGAGTCCAAAACAATAGTAATAGAAGGTGTCATCTTGAAGAGGAATTTATCCACAAAGGATCTAGAAATGATATTTTGAGGTGAAGTTATTGTGTGTTTCCCTACAACATATGTAATCTCATATTTGTTCACATCATCAAAAGCTCCATCATTGGTATCCTTGATTTCGATCGAAATTCCCCTAATATTCTCCTGAGCCTCAAGACCTATTATAATAAGTGACTCTTATATTAAGTTCTACTAAGATAGAAACACTTGAGTTTCCACTCCTCCATGTGTCTGGTTAACTCTTAGTGGTGTCTTCATCAGGTTTGATGAGTTGTTGTAATCCAACAGCTATCAATGATAAACTTTGCTATTTATACAAAGTTGATCCATGGAATAAATCAATCAGTTCTACTATTTATTTATATTTTGTGTAATGCTATGCATGTCTATTTTGGAAAATTCTAACATGATACCAGTGTAGGATAGATATTGCTAGCATTCCTTCTTGGAGTAACTAGGAGTTGGTTCTTTGATTCTTATTTTGGCTTCTACAATTTTTTTTTCCTTGGATTTAAGCCCTCAATAAGTTCTTCTTATATATAGTTTTCTGCTATATTTATATATATATATATATATATATGTGGGTTATTCTTTATCATGTTAAAAAATAGAAAATTTTGATTGACTGTTGAAGTAAATCATTTTTTGTCCAGACTATACCCATTCTAATATATATTAAAAAAATTTCTTCGAAAAGGAACACCTTATTCAAGCATTTAAAAAAAAAAAAACTTGATTAAAAGGAATTTATTTTCCTTTATTTAAGGTCATTCCTATTTGTAGGAGAAGGATTTTTTTTTGTTGCTACCCTCACATTGCTCTCGGAGAAGCATTTCCACATTCTCAAATTGAGGCACCCATATTTTTTGGGTGCCATCGATACATGACACCAACGATTTCCATATCTCCTTTCATAGAGATATGAAATCGTAGCTTTTCATCTATAATGCTTGGTGTACCTTAGAGTCTCTTTTAACTTTCAGTTGCTGCCTACATGTTGCTCTCGAAGAAGCATTTCGACGCTCTCAATCGAGGCACCCATATTTTTTGGGCACCATCGATCGTGATGCCAATGATTTCCATATCTCCTTTCATGGAGATATGAAATCATAGCTCTCCATCTATAATACTTGGTGCACCTTAGAGACTCTTTCAAAATTCATGATTTTTAAAATTTATCTTTTTAGCTATTTTCGTCACATCAGTTGCATTTACTTTGTCTTTAATTGATGTATCTTGCTCTTCACTATCATTACTTTTGCATATCGACGATCTCCATAGGAGACACTCTTAAACTGGGATACCTTTCAATCACTAATAATCGGTGGATTTGTTCTCATTTCATGATTTGCAACAGCTCTCCTTCATCCTATTTAAGTTATCTTTGCTCTCTTTTTTATTCGCATTGTTTTATTTCTCTTGAGCTTAATTTATCTTATGAATATCTATGCAGATAAAGTTTTTAGATTGCTCAATACATTGTGTCTGAATGTTGAAGGAGTAACTAATGATTTTTTAAATATATTTATTCTTCCTTTTTCGTCTGTCCTGCCATTTTTCTGCAGGTTTCGATCTTCTCTACCAAGGCATTGTGAGGTGGTATCAATTTTGATATAAATTTGATATAAGCCATTTCAATTTTTCATTGCTCTTTCCCTTGTTTGCCTATGTTATTTTTTCTGCATGTTCAATGTCCTTTATCTAGCGAAAGTTACATATTCGAGATATTCATCTACGATTTCGGCATCACCAAAAGAATGAGTACTCAGCCTACCTTTGGCAGTCTGGTTGAATGGTGCTTTCACCAATGAAAGCTACCTCTTTGAAAGTTGTGTCTATGAGATCTGCATCAGCAAAGGCATCCTCTACAAGGGCTTACCAAAGGTATCGTATGGCGTCAACGAAGGCTTCGTCTCCTCAACTTTCATCTTCATGCGAACAACAAAAAAGTCTTCTCAAAAGTGCATTGAAGTGTAATGGTCTTATTTTAATTTCATTCGTTCTATAAAATCTTTGTACGATTTTTTTCTTTAATTTCAAAGGAAAAAATCCATTTTTTTTCCTTCCCTAAAGTTTTATTTTAGCTTTAAATTATCACTTATTTTTTCACTTCGCCTCCTTCGAGTGCAAATAGTAAAACGAGTCCTTTTTAAGCTAGTAAATAAAAATAAAAATAAAAATTTGGGGTGTGGG
Organism: Wollemia nobilis; assembly: GCA_028583015.1. NCBI lineage: Eukaryota > Viridiplantae > Streptophyta > Pinopsida > Araucariales > Araucariaceae > Wollemia > Wollemia nobilis. The sequence goes on along the minus strand of JAQPPZ010003193.1, from coordinate 4,665,036 downwards.
AGGGGTTTAGGTGCTTTTTTGTGCACCTTCCGATTTTTTTTAGGGGGGTGTTCTTCTATGTGTTTTTTAAAATTCTTCCTTCTTCACATCTCTCTAATCAAATCCAAAGTAAAATTTTAAATTTAAAAAAATATATTGCTTATAGTTAATCATACAATATTTTGTTTTTGCTAAAATCATTTGATTCTAATCAAAGATTTCAATTCATAGTTGACTTATTATTATTAGTTTGAATCATTCTTTTAGTATTGTGATAAAATTAATCCTGATAATATTTCTTAGTAATCAAATCATTATATGAAAATGTTTTATTGATTACAAAGCTTCTTACAAATAGTTCTTATTCAAAAAAAAATTAAATTTTAATAATATATTTACCTCTTTCTCAAACTTTGAAATCTAATCTAAAAATATTTTTTGAAGATTTCAAGAGACAAGTATTTTATCTCCTCTCACCTATATTGGCAATCTAATATAACTTATAGTTTCCCTCACATAAGGGTAGGTTATTAATATTACCACTATAGGTCTAGAAGATATAGCCTATGTTCCAAGTATCTTATCTAAACAATACTTATAGTTTCCTTCTCGTCAGGGCAGGTATTTGAGATAGATATATATATTATCCTATCACATTTTTTCACTTTAAAACAATATTAAACTTCAAATATCCTCAATACTTATAGTTTCCCTCTCGTTAGGGTGGGTATTTTTGAGTTATTTAATGTATCTTAAAAATCTTTGGCATATTTGTTCTCATTAGCCTCAAACTCATATCATTTTTCCTCAAATTACTTATAGTCTCTCTCTCATTAGGGTGGGTAATTTTGGGGCATTTTTTTATTCGTTCATGCTTCTAATTATCTAAATTAAAAGGGAACTTTAGGTTAACTTCAATTCAAAAGGAATTCAATGAATACAATTGATCCTCTCACTCCTCATAACTACCATACATGGAAGCCCAAAATTTTAAATCTCATTTCTCAAAAAGGGCTCACTCATATTTTAGAAGAAAAGCAATCTGAGTTTGAAAAAGAATATGAAATATTGTTTACAAAGAGAAAATGTATGAAAGTATGGGAATTATAAGCTCTAATATAAGTGAAAGTTTATGGTTTCACATTATAGATTGTAAAACTCCTTATGAAATTTGGGAGAAACTAAAGGACTTGTTTGGAGAAGTAGATCAAATTATATCAATGCAACTAGAAGCATAATTAACAACTCTATCTCCTAAGGACTTCAACAATATTGTTGACTTCCTCACCAAATTCAAAGATATCCTCACTCAATACAAAGGTAATGGAAAGACTAAGTCTGAAGAAGAATGCATTTATCTAATCCTTTCTAAAATAAATGGTGTATTTAAAATATTTACTATCACTTTTCTATCTACCAAATATGCTCTTGGTGCATCCTTTAAAATGCCCTCTTTAGAAGAGTTTTGTGATAGAGTAACTAGGGAAGAAACAGAAATTGCAAGATATGAAATATATCTTCTTCCTATTTCTCAAAAGCCTTATTAGCCTCCAACTCTTCTAAAGAAAAATTCAAAAAGAAGGAAAAGAATCCCATAACTTGTACTCACTACAAAAATAATGGTCACTTTGTAAACAAATGCTGGAAAATATTACAACAACTAGAGGCATCTATGAAGGATCAAAATATAGACAATAAAAATAAAATAGGAAAAGCCCTAAATTTTCAAGCGAAAACCTTCAATTATTCCTCTAATTACTGGGTCCTATATTCTAGAGCTACTCATCACATGACTACTTCAGACGAGTCATTCTCTTCTATCTCTTCAAGTTATACATGTAGCATAGAAGTGGGTGACTCTTCCTTTATCTAAATCAAAGGAAAGTGAGACATAACCATTGATGGTGGCTCTATAAATAATGTTCTCTATGTTCCAAAATTTGCCACAAATATCCTCTCCATCTATTACATTTGTACTTCTGGAAAGGGAAAAATAGTTCTCTTCTCTCCAACAGGAGTTGAGATAAGAGACTTTCAAGATCCCCATTCTCTCATAGCCAAAGGAATTATTGATCACTACACTTACCTATTTCACTTCAAAGGATTCAAAAATCCAGAAGGGGTATCCTGTTTTGTGGCTCATCGATATCTTGAAAGTAAAATTTTGCGTGAAAGGTTTGGTCATATTAGTTACAACTACCTAAAGAAATTGAGCACCCATTATATGGTAAAAGGTTTACCTCAAGTATCTTCTATTGATGGAGTTTGTCCTAGATGTGCCCTTGGAAAGAAAAAACAAGATCCTTTCCACCCAAGTAGTTCTCTAAAAGCCTCATACCCTCTAGAATTAATCCATAGTGACTTGATAGCTTTTACAGAACCTTCTTTCAAAGGAGCAAAGTATGATCTAACATTTGTTGATGACTTTTCTAGAAGAACTTGGGTCTACTTCCTGAAATATAAAAGTGATGTTCTATCCCACTTTAAAGTCTTCAATGCCTTAGTTGAAAATTAGGCATCTTGCAAAATCAAAAAAATTCGCATAGATAATGGGGGGAATATTGCAGTAATGAGTTCTCCATATTTCTATCAAGTAATGGAATCATTCATCAGCATTTTATCTCCCATAAGGCTCAGCAAAATGGCATTGTAGAAAGGAAAAATTGAACATTAAAGGAAATGGTAAATTTTATGCTCTATTGAAGAGATATTCCAAAAGTTTTTTGGGCAGAAGCTATTAACTATCACAATTATATTCAAAACCACACACCTCATAAAGCTCTTGATAATTTAACTCTTGAAGAAGCATGAACTAGTTCAAAATCAAATGTTTCCTTCTTCAATATTTTAGGGTGTACGGCTTGGGTGCACATCCCAAATAAGAAAAGGAAGCCTCTAGATAAGAAAAGCAGAAAGCTCATATTTGTTGGTTATTGTGAGGAAATAAAATCATACAGGCTCCTTGATCCCTCAAATCATGAGGTATTTTTTTATAGGATAGTACAATTTGATGAAATGTTCCCTTAGAAAGATCCTCAACTCTCATCTTCCTCCATTGAGCCTTCTCCTATAATAGAACCTCAATATTATGAAGAACCAACTCTAGAGGTTAACTTAGATATTGATAATCAATATGGGGAACCTGTAACTCCAACTCAATATATCTATACTCCTTCTACTACTTACTCTATGCCAAAATGGGCCCGCACCATTGTTAAAGAAGCTACTCCTTACATCCAAAATCTTCCATCATCCATATCAACCAACTCCATAGGCACTGGTCTTGTATGTCAGTCTATTTCCTCTGATCCACAGTCCTTAAAAGAAGTAATTGCTATTAAAGAATGGGATGATGCCATGGAAAATTAATTCTCTTCCTTAATCAAAAACAAAACTTATGATTTACTTCCCTTGCCTAAAGGAAGGAAATTAGTTCGTTGTAAATGGATTTACAGAATAAAGTATGGTCCTAATGGAGAAATTGACAAACACAAAGCTCACCTAGTAGCGAAAGGTTTATCTCAAATTGAAGGAATTGATTATGCAAAAACCTTTGCTCCAATTGCTAAACTGGATTCTGTAAGATTGGTTCTTTCTCTAGCTGCTTCCCAAAAGTGGTCTATATTTCAAATCGATGTAAAAAATTCTTTCTTACATGGGGATTTAAATGAAGAGATATACATGGAATAACCTATTGGTTTCACTCAAGACTACTCTCTTATTTTTAGGCTAAACAAGTCTCTCTATGGTCTCAAACAAGCTCCTAGAGCTTGGTATGAAAATATGGACTCCTTCCTTCTTTTCGCAGGTTTTTCTCATTGTGAGTTTGATAACACAGTCTACATTTGGAGAGATGAAGGAAAATCACCATTCTTGTTTTATATGTTGATGATATTCTAATCACTAGTAGTACCTTTGACCACATTCAAACTATAAAAGACTCCCTCTTTGAAAATTTTGATATGACTAGTCTAGGTTTAGCTCATTACTTGGAATCCAAATAAATCAAACAAATGCAAGTATTTCATTGTGACAGCAAAAATACACTTTAGATCTTGTATAGAGGTTTAAAATGTCAAACTGCAAACCTTCTCCTACACCTTTTCAATATGGCATAAATCTAAGTACTTCCTTCTCATCCCCTTTATGTGATGCAACTCTATACCGTCATCTTGTAGGGAGTCTATTATACCTTACTCATACTCATATAGATATCTCATATGTTGTTGGCCTCATATCTAGATTCTCCCATCAACCTCACTTTAGTCATTGGCAAGAAGTAAAAATAATCCTCTGCTACTTGAAAGGAACTACTCAATTTGGACTCTTATATAAGGGAAAATCCATGGATATCATTGGCTACACATATTCATATTAGGTAGGTTCAATAGAAGATAGATGTTCAACTTCTGGCTATGTATTTTGTCTTGGGTCTTCGCCAATAATCTGGTTATGCAAAAAATAACAAGCAGTAGCCTTATCATCTACAGAGGAAGAATACAGGGCAAAAATTTTAGCAAGTCAGAAAGCTCTTTGGCTTTGTCAAATTCTAAGAGAATTTGGCTTATCACATGACAAACCTATAAATCTTTGGTGTGACAATTAGATCACAATTCACATTGCACGAAATCCAATTGAGCATCAGTGCACCAGGCACATTGAGATACATATGCACTTCATTTGATTGCATATTTAGAATGGGGACATATACTTAGACTATATTCCAACTGAGAATCAAATTATAGACATCTTCACCAAGTCATTTCCTTCTCTGTGTTACCTTCAGTTGCAAGATAAACTTGGAGTAATACAGCTACATTGACACAGAGGTCTTCCACATCTCATTATATTCTTTGGAGAATGGTTTTTTCCTTTGTATTTTTTTTATCATCTCTCCAAAAACATGTATATTATGAGTACAATTTTTGTCATCCTAAGTGAAAGCACGAGGATACTGAAATAAGAAAGGAAAGACTCCAATCACAATGCAAAAAATGAAGCTAAACTTAACGCTAAATCCTACGAACTAAAAATGCATGAAATGGAAAGAGCAGGAATTGAAACCCAAAATGAAATAACAGCCCTTATCTTTTATTGATGTATTCCACAACTCGGTTACAATTTGCATCCACCCTTTTTAGGGACGAGGAGTGTCAAATTCGTCTCTTGGTTACATCCATGGATAGCCTTCCTTCTTCTGCATGCCCACATGTAATATGGGTGGACCAAAACATCGTCGCAACTTGTGTCTCTGAATGTTGATTCATTGCTGCTCCTTCAATTTTCTGATCCTGCATTCGAAGAAACAAAAAATGATCAATAGCACTTGTGGATGAAATGAAACATGCAATCCCAAAACCTACGATGAATGAATGAGAAAAATGAATTAAACTATGATCAAAATAAATCCAAATGCTCTAAAAATTTGATAGGGGTATCAAGATATCACTAGGAGGGCACTGCAAAAAGAACATTTGGGAAATTACTCACCGTTTTGAATTCGTTCTAGGGCAAGATGAATTCGCCTGCAACAAAATGCTGAAAAGGTACTGTCTCCAATGTCCTACCTGGGAAACTCCAAAACACCTGCAAACTTGGGGTTAGCTAATTGGGGGCATTTTGGGAAGACCCAGATGGTCAAAATTTCCCAATTTGACCTCCATAAATAGGAATTTTACGAGGCTACCTGCAAGTTAGTGGGAGCGAAAACGCGATAGCATAATGACAATTAATCGAAATGAAATGGGATCAAAATTATAAAATATCTAACAACATAGAAAACAAATGCAAGGAATGAAAATGATAGAAAGGAAAATATGCTACACATTCCCGATCATTCCTAAAAAGGGCGATTAGGCCTGCGGCAGTGCGGGGGCGCCCAGGAGGGCCGCCCACCATTGGGACATGATTTCGGCACCAATCCACTTGGGATGCGTTCAAAATCCCTTACAAGGTGTTGTCGACAATTTGGGTGGGATTCTATGGCCAAATTTTGGGTTTTGGGCTCGATATTTGACCTTCCAATGATCACCCAATGACCTCTTCTCTAAAAGAGATCACGGATGTAGAAGGCGCAAATCACACAAGGATGTATGGGGAAATAAAACGGTAGCACTTCATTTCTCAAAATTGATCTTCCTATGTATATTTTGGGATGAGGAAACTCATCAATTTATAGACCTTGAGGTGTCTTGGGATGAGCATGGAGAGGCGCCACATGGCAGCCATGCCCTTCCAGGGGAGGGAAGATTCCTCCCTGATTAGGGGCTTCATGACTGCCTCTGCAAATGCCTTTAACACACGAAAATGCTCACCCATACTCCCATGCGATGATGAAAGTGTTGAGTGGTGTATCTGAGCTGCCATTTGTCAATATTTGACTTTTTTCTCATCAAACCTACAATTCGCCCCACCCTGGAGCAGATCCATAATTCGTCCCTGGGTGGGGTGAATCCTAGTTTGAATTCGTTCCAGGGTGGAATGAATACTGAGCAAAGTGCCTGAAGGTGCAAAAATGATTTTTGACCTTCCAAAACTACTATGATAGTGGTTAGGACCACTGTTTAACCTTTGGGGGCTACCCTTGGGGCTGTATGTTTCAAAGCGATCGATGTTTGCATTCACATAATCGGATTGGTGCTATTTTGATGTCTATAGATGCCCCTTTTTGGGATGCACTGTGCATGGCACAATGTCAAGCAAAAATATATAACCAAAGCACTAATGATTAGGGTTTCTTGGTAACCTAACCAAATTTTGATGCCCCAAGTATGGAAAGGGCATGCATTCTTTAACCCTTGCTTCTGACGAGCGAAGGAACTCAATTCAAGTGTTAACATTTTTCGGTGAGGTGTTACTTGAACTTGGACATTGATCAGTCATGAATAGGCAAAGGGCACAACCTTTTGTCTGTGAGAACCTTGAGTTCATGATTCATGAATGCCAAGTGTTTGATCAGCTTGTTATTGTTGCTTGTTTGCTGCCCCAAGCAAGAGCGTGATTGTCTTTGTCAATGATCCTTTGAATGTATGCCATTTCCTTGATTGGGTGTGTTTTTGTTGATTGGTGACTAAGTGTGACTACCCCCTCAAGCGACGAATTGATGAGGGAATGACCTTCATGAGAAAAGTGACGAGTCGCTTGACCCATGATGACTTGTGTAAGAGTGCCTTCAGAGATTTATCTTTGAATGTGTGTGCAGTTTTTTGACATTTAGACCTATTTTTGGTGGGTGTTAGCCCTTTTGGTGACGTGTTTCTGGAGCTAAAATTGTCAAAAATCCGTCTTCCCGTGGAGCGGTCCGGACATGGTGGCCTTCTTAGGGAGTAGGATGGTGATGATTTGCAACCCCAACATCTATTTTGGATGCCAAGAATGTCAGGCGCGAAGGCACCTTCGTTTGGCAATGTTATTGCTATTTTTGGGTGGGTTTTGACCCGTTTGGACGACGCCATTTGGGGATGAAATTCTCGGAAATCCATCTTCCCGTGGAGTGGTCCAGCTATAGTAGCCTTCTTAGGGAATATGATAGCGAGGATTTGTGACCCCGACTTCTATTTTGCATGCCCGCAATGTCAAGTGCAAAAGCACTCTCATTGGACAGGTTTATTGTTGTTTTGGTGTATTTTTATGCATTTTTTTGCTGATATATATATCTATAGACTGTATTTTGTTTATGCGTGTGTGATGATTTGATTTTATACATGATGATTGATGAATATGGATGTATGCATGTTTAAGTTATAGTGATGAATGCATATGTGTTGATGAGTACAAATGTTTCTAATTTATATGATATGCAAATGGAATGGATGAATTGAATTTGTGATGTTTGGTAGTCGCACCATAGACTGTGTAGAAATTTATAGCTTTTTGTCCTAGGTGATGGCTACAGTAAATAGCTTTGTATGTATACATGTTGTGTTTTTTTTTTTTGGCAATGGGGAATGAAAGATGGCAAGTTGGTTTCGAATGTAGTTAAGGTTTTCTGAGACTCGGATGTTTTAACTAACTAGCCATGACTGTACTTTCATCAAGACTTTTAACCAAGCTATGAATTGGACTTATTGTTGACCAAGTTATTTCACATCCTTGTGTGTGCAATTGAGTTCATTTATGTGGTGTTTGTCAGGATACCACCAGTGCCAAATAGGCTATCAACCAAACCTGTACTGAGGATCACCTGAGTAGCTCCACTAACTCCTTTGTTGTGTTTAGCCAGATTAATTTGCATTTCTATCTAGGGTACCATAAGCTAACTCATCCACAAGCAAACATTGATCTGCACATAAGTTAATGTGATAGATTGTTGGTATTTTTGCCACATTATTTGATTGTTGATTATTCATGCATGAGATGTTGAATTTCTCAATTCTTTACAGGTTTTGATGCAAAAAAAGGCTAAGTCCGAAGACTGTCATGAAATCGTGACAAAAAGCAACATGGAGAGCACAGTTTGAAAACCGTCACGATATCGCGACATGTCGCATTATCGTGGGTCTGTTGAGGAGAGAGAAGCAAAGTCAGAAAATGTCATGATTTCATGACGTGTCCCAAAATCGCGGTCAACGCAGTCAATGACAGCAAGGGGGTAAAACCGTCGCGATATCGCGACATGTTGGATTTTCGTGGTCAAAGTGGTCAATGAGGGCAGCGCAGCAAAATTGTCACGAAATCGCGACATGTCGCGTTTTCGTGACTTGCGATGACCAGGGAGCATAATGTTAGAAATTGTCATGAAATCATGACATAATTGAGCCCAAGGTAATGACAATGTAAAACCGTCACGATATCGCGACGCGTCGCGTTTTCACGGTCAAGGTGGATAGAAAAGTTTAAGGCATGAACGGCGTCGTGATTTTGCAACACTTTTGAAAATGAAACCAAGCATGAAGAAGACATCGCAAAATCACGACAGGAAGTGGTAACAGTAGAGAACGCAGGGAAACGTCGCGATTTCGCGACACATTGGGCAAGAAAGACAAAGTGCAAAAAATTATTGCAATTTTGCGACGCATCGCGTTTTCGTAAAGAGGAAGCGAGGAGTTAGCCAGATTGTACAGAACGTCATGATTTCGTGACATGATGAATTTTCGTGGTTCAAAAGCAGCAAAGTCCAAGGAGATAGAACCTATCGCGATTTCGTGACATGATGGAGATTGAAGAACCACTTGAGGCAAGAGTGTCATGTTTTTGTGGGTTAGAAGTTGGACCGTATAGAGTGGATGGAAATTGTCGCGAAATCGTGACATGTCAAATTTTCATGACTTAGAAGATAAAACAAAGATGTCGATGGGAGAACGTAGCGAAAGCGTGACTTGTCTTGTTTTCATGACGTATAAGTGAGACACAGCCAAAAGGGAGAAAGTGTAGCGAAATCGTGCCTTGTCGCATTTTCACGAAAATAGAGCGGAGAAAGAGCAGAATGGTACGAAACGTCACGATTTCATGACACGTCATGTTTTTGCGAGCTAAGGTAGCGAAGGAGCCAAAGGAGCCGAATACGTCGCGATTTCGTGACATGGATGGTTTTTGCGGTTCCAAAGTGACAAAGTGTATGGAGCAAAAATACATTTCGATTTCGCAACCTGTCGCGTTTTCGTGACCTGTTACAGTTTCGCGCCAGAAAGCAGTTCAAACGGCATGATGAAGTTTTGTGATTTCCAATGATTAAAGGCACCCCAGAATTAAATTTTTTGCTGCTTTTTGATGCGATCAAGGTAGAAGAATGTGTCCAAGTCACCAGAATTAAATATTTCCATTATCCAAAGCTGTTGTTCATGATTTTTCTAATGGTTCAAGCATGTTTCAAGAACGACCATTTAATGAAGATGACCGACTCCTTGTTTCATTGAATTTCTGGTTTCTCCAAGGCTGGTTTAAGGGGATGATTTCCTTGTTTCCATTGCACATGTTGTAGATCTCGAGGAATTTCGTTGCAAGTTTTAAATATTGTAAATAAGCAAGACTTCTATATAAATCAATGTAGATCTCAGAAAAAGGGATCGAGAATTTGAAAGACAGGTTGCATGAAAGCTTTCAAGTTCTGTGCATGAATGAAAGAGATTTGGCCTCTAATTTTGCAAACTTCTTCTTGTGTGATTTCCTTATATTTCATGTATTTCTCAGTTATGCTCATCTTTCTAATCTACTATTAGATTTCAATTATGCCTCTGAGTTTGAATATCGCAAATGAGAAAGTGAGTTTTGGAATGCAATCCTAAAGGTTTTCTACGCAAGGTTGTAAGTGAATTATGTTGTGTTCTATTATTATATGTTGTTTATACGCTTGAAGTTAAATTCTTGCTGAGTTTCATTCCCGATCTAAAAAATTCAGCCTACGACTATATTTCCTATCTCTTTCGTGTATTTCCTATTTTTCCTTACAAATTTATAATTCCTTTCCAGTAACTTTAGTCTTAATCAAGATTAGAAATAGTAATGGAACCAGCCCTCTCTGGAGATTGGTCTGGGGGACATTTCTTTCTCCCAGCCTTTCAATGTTGGCCAGGTCTAAGGTGCATAGACAGAAAATCCTTTCCTGTGGCAGATTCGTGACCAACAGTTTTTGGCACGCCCGGTGGGACAAACTTCTTCTGTCTTACAACAACCCATGGTCGATGGGACAAGTATTATTCCAAATTTACAAACCCACCTGTGCCAACATTTTTTGGCACACCTGGTGGGACGGACTGTTTCTATCTAAGAAATATCCCATAGTATTGAGGGTTTAATGTTCACCTTCATTCCGTATAGTTAGAACATTTGGTGACTCTGCAGTACCCAAAAATCTCTAAACATGGATGTAGTGAAATTTGTACTTCATGAACACGAGATCAAAGTCCAAAAAAGTTGAATAACTTGTTGAGTTTTTTGAACTTGACAGGAAAAAAAGAGGTGAACACTCTAGGTTGGTTTCCCCATCACTTGCATCGTCTGCCATATCCACACAAATCCCTTGTATTGTTATTAGTTTTCCATCTTCTTAGTTACATACACTAGTCCCAATGGACCAGTATCCTCCACCTTGACAATTTTTAGCATGGAATAGCTCAGGAGCTTTGAATTTGTAGGCTCAAAATCCAGTTCCCCAGGCTAGTTTGAAATCCTTGCCAACCTATGATGGTACGGGAAAGACTGCATATGAACATATTCATGATGTAGCTTCTCTTGTAGCCATTCACGTTATAACAGATGAAGATGTGATGGTGAAGCTATTAGTGTTATCCTTGAGAGGAAAATTGTTGTACTGGTATCGATCTCTGCAACTAGGCACTATTGCATCTTGGGATCAGCTAGGAGAATTGTTAGTGAAGAATTTTCATGAACAGGCTGACCCATTTTCATTGTTGCATCAGTTTAACACAATCCAGAGGCACCCGCAGGAGGCAATAGCAGATTTCAATGTTCGTTTCACCAGAAGCTGGCAGCGAGTGCCTGAAGGGCTTTGCCCTACCCCTAAGCAAGCTACGTTCTACTACCTCCGAGCGTTCAATATAGACATTGGCTTGGTGATCAGGTAGTCCATTGCGATGACCTTCCCAGAACTATTTGAGCAAGCACAAAAGGTGGAGGCAGACTTGATTGCAATTGACAGGCTTCCCCCAATGGTAGCAATGCCCATTTTACCTGATATTCCATAGCAATTATATCCTAGTTCTTTTTCACAATCTATGTCTTCTATGTACCCTGTTCCATCATGGAGCTCTAGTGCACCTGAAATTGCACCTATCCCAGTTCCTTAGCTCTCTACTTCAGCAAATCCCTAGTTTCCTGCACCCAGCATTCTACCATTCCCTACTTCCACTTCATTCCCAGCATTACCGGCAACACCAGCACCTTTGTCCTTACCAGCACCTCCTGCGCCTGTAAATTTTGATCCTTATACAGCACTCTTGCAAGAGGTAAAATCTTCCAATTCGGCAATAAGAACAATGGGTAATAACATTACACTTATTGAAAGGAAGCAAGCTGAGCGAGATTTCTAGCCTAGGAGATTTCAACCCCCACCAATTACTAGAGAAAAAGCTACTTCAACAAGCAAAGCACCCGAGAATAACCTGATTGTTTTGGCAAATGAAGATGCAGTCCTTGCTGAAAGAACATATTGGTGTTTGACATGCAATGATCCCCATGGAGAAGACACTTGCATGGTTCATTTGAATTATGTGCAAACATTAGCTGCTAGTTCTTCGGGAGGGCAAGTCAATATGATCTCTAAGGTAGGCCATAGCTTAATGACTCCATTGGAAGAGCAAGTTTTGGTTCTCACAAGGACTGGAAAGAAGCCTGTTACAGTAGATCCTACTAAGTTAGAGCCATTAAAAGTGCCAACTGATTTGAAAAAAATAGTGAAAACTCCTATGCAAGCATCAAATCTAGATGCGCCTATTTTGCCAAAAGATCCTATTCCACACAAAACACAAGAAAAGGTCGCAACTACATAGGCAAGATCAAAAGCAGAGGAGCAAGCTAGAGAAAAGCTGAAGTACCCTTCATTGACAAAGAGGCTGAGAGTAGAAGTAACTCAGTAGTATCGAAGCAGATATGATCACCCCATTGAAAAGAAGGAATCTGCTACGGTTGCATACAACATTGTCGAAGAACTGAAGAAGACCCCAGCTAAGATTAGTCTTTACGATGCATTGCAATTGCCTGGGCAGGTAGATTTATTGCAAGAATATTTGAAATATGTGAAGGATAGTGGAAAGGGTTCTACCCAAAAAATTTATGCTCAAGATTTAACCACTTCTATCACTGATAAAAATAGACCACCCCTATTTTATCTGTCATTGCAAATAGAGGGTTGGATCATACATAACTGCATGATCAACTTTAGAGCCGCTACAACTGTCATGCCAAAGGTAGTTTGCGAAGTTATGGGTATGGAATATACACGAAGTAGCCCTGGAGTCTTGCAGGTTAGATGGTACTCCTGTGAAAACGATGGGTGTAATCAAATATGTCCCGATTGTTTTACACACTATGCCTTAGATTACAATCATTCAGGAGATAGTTGTAGTGTATCTAGAACCGTATTTCAATATGTGCTTATCCAGAGAATTTACTGCAAATTTGGGAGGTTACCTTGCACTAGATTATTCCCACTTGGAAATCCCTTTCAAAGGAAAAAGACTTTGGATTCAGAATGAAAAACCTTCCTCTTTTCATATTGAAAGGTTGGATGAAGCAGGAAAGACCATGTAGTCTGTTAACATGCTAACCAAAGAGTTAGAGGGTTCTGATTTGATGAATGAGGTTTTAGATGAGCTTCAGTTGGAAGATAGGTTTTCCATGCTTGATTTCAATGCTATGCTGGAAACCGAAATCGGTTGTTATTCTATCACAAAACCCGAGGATGGCACAATGCAGGTATTCCCTAACCAAGATGATCAGAGCTCTATCACGGATCAACTATGGAAGTTATATTTTGATGGGGCAAGATGCAAAAATGGTGCAGGAGTAGGTATTGTTCTTATTTATCCCTCTGGTTTGTAAATAACATATTCATACTGTCTCACTTGGAATTGTACTAACAATGCTGCTGAGTACGAAGAATTATGCCTAGGCTTGAAAAAGGCAAGAAAGTTGGGAATCGAACAGTTGCAAATTTTTGGTGATTCTGAGCTTATTGTAAATCAAGTAATAATCAGGTGTATTTCCAAGTAGCATTATCTCAAAGCATACCGCAACCAAGTTTGGGACCTGTTTGAGTCTTTCATAGCTTTGAATATTCAAGCTATTTCTCGAGAGCTGAATAAGCATGCAGATCTTCTAGCATCTCTTGGAGCAATTTTTTCTCCCATTGAGCAAGTAGTCAAGAAACCAAAGACAGTAAGGATGGTGTACAGGCCTAGTGTCCCAGACAAAGATACTTTCTAGCAAGTCTTCGAGAGTGATGAGCAAATTGTTAACTTTTTGATTCAAGAAGCTACCACCATCAAAGGAAGAACCTTGGAGCATGAAGAAACCGAAGGTCTGATTCAGTTATGGAATAATCATATTTTGAAAGGTCTTATCACTCTAGAAAGTTTTTTTGATCAGCATGATCGGTCCAAGAAACATCAGATTGAGATTGATAAGAAAGAGTACATGGAGTTGTAGTTGGAACCCAATAAGGTCATTAATATTGGTACTGATTCTACTCCTGATGAACTACAAGAAATTAGGCAACTGTGTCAAGAATTTTTTGATATTGTGGCCTGGAGTTATGAGGATCTAAGGGGATATGATAAACAGATTTTTCAGCATACTATTGAGTATATTTTAAAAATTTGAACCATGCATCTCTGAAAGATCACTATCCCTTGCCTCGCATTGATCAGATATTGCATGTTGTTGCTGGGGCTCAGCGTTTTTCACTGCTGGACAAATTCTCTGGATATAACCAGATTTGGGTTAGGGATGAAGACCAGTACAAGATAGCATTCACAACTAAGTGGGGCACTTTTGCTTATCAGTGAATGGCTTTCGAATTATCAAATGTTGGGGCCACATTCCAGAGAGCCATGGACATTGTCTTTGAGGAGCTTTTGAACAAGATTATTGTTATTTATCTTGATGATATGACTATCTTTTCACATAGACGGGAAGATCACTGTTCTCATCTGAGGCAAATCTTTGGAAAATGTAGAGAGTTTGGTATTTCCATTAATCCAAAGAAGTCAATTTTTGTAGTGAAGGTAAACTCTTAGGGCATATCATTTCAGAAGATGGTTTGGCAATTGATCCATCTCGAGTCAAAACATTGAAGAAACTATTGTTCCCTGCCAATAAGAAAGACCTGCAGTCTTTCTTTGGATAGATTAATTTTATCAGGAAGTTCATTTCTTATTTTTCCTAGGTTGTCAAGCCCATGACTGAGTTGTTGAAGAAGGATGCAAAATTTAAATGGACAACTCGGATGAAGGAGGCATTCCAAGGAATTAAGGATAGAATAGTGCAGGCTCCTGTATTAATTAATCCAGATTATTCAAAATATTTCATTCTGTATGTAGTTGGGGAAGATGAAAGCTATGTCGCAGTACTCACACAGAAGGGAGATGATGGGAATGAAAGGCCCATTGGTTTCCTTAGTCAGGTTATCTTACCTCATGAAGCAAAGTATAATTTCATTGAAAAATGTGTGTATGCTGTCATGAAGTCTCTTAAAAAATTCAAGCACTTCGCATCTCAGAGTAGGACAGTCATCTATGTTATTCATCCCAATGTAAGGAATTTCATCATTCAGGGTGAGATGGGTGATAAACGTGCAGGTTGGGTCACCAAAATTCTAGAATTTGATATTGAGATTAATCCGGCCAAGCTAGTGCAGGGTAAGGCCTTATGCCAGCACTTAGCAAAGACTGCAGCATCTGGGGTAGTTGATTATCAAGCAGATGATCTTGCTAGAGATAACAATCTGATGAATCTCCTAGTTCAAGAACAAGATTGGGCAGATGACCTCATTGACTATTTCACAACTGGTAAATGTCCTTCACAATTAAATGCCTCACAATGGAGAAGGTTTCATCTGCAAGCTCTCAGGTATGTGTTGCTGCCCGAAGGATTTTTTTTTAAGAACATTGATGGTGTTCTTTTAAGGTGTGTCAAGGAATCAGAGAAAGCTAGGCTCCTAGAGGAGTTTCATTCTGGCATATCAGGAGGACACTATGTAGGTAGACCAATGGCTTTAAAAATTATTCAGGCTGGTTACTATTGGCCAACCTTGTTCACAGATGCTTTCAGGATTTCCCAAGCATGTGACAAATGTCAGAGGTATACAGGAAGGGTTAGAAATGCATCATTGCCCCTGCATCCAATTCAAGTTGAAGCACCTTTTCATCAATGGGGATTGGATTTTATTGGGATTATTGATCCGAATTCTTCAGCTGGACACAAATATATCTTGATAGCTACAGATTATTTTATGAGATGGTCCAAAGCTATTCCAACCAGGGTTGCAAATCAAGGGGTGGTGATTTCTTTCATTGAAGGGCTGATTACACGTTTTGGCATTCCTAATGCTATTATTACAGATAACGGAACTCCATTTATTGGAGCTAAGCTAGCTGAATTTGCAAATAAGTATGGTGTTTTATTGAAGACATCCTCTAACTATTACCCTCAAGGAAATGGCTTGGCAGAGTCCACAAACAAGAATTTGCTACAGATTTTAAAGAGATCTTTGGGGGATAACAAGAGATCATGGCACCTTCTATTGAATCAAGCTTTATGGGCAGATAGGATTTCAATCAAGAAGTCTATCAAGACTTCACCATATTCCCTGGTATATGGAAAGGAGGCAAGGTTGCCTATTCATCTAGAGTTGCCAGAATTACAACAGTTGCAGGGATTTTAGGATGATGAAGCAGATGTAGATTCCATGGATATGCGGTTGGCTTAGTTGTTACAGTTGGAGGAGCAATGTTCTTTGGCCTATGAGGAGTTTGCTAAGCATACACAGGTTATTTCAAAGTGGTTCCATAAAAATTCCATTGATCGTCCACTTAAGGTGGGTGATTTGGTCCTGAAATGGAATGAAAATAAAGCCAAGCCTGGGAAGCACAAGAAGTTTGATGCTCTGTGGGAGGGCCCGTTCCCCATTGTCAGTGCTGGTGCAGCAAATTCAATTCATTTGGAAGATTTGGATTGCATCCCACTTCCTATTTCGATGAACGAATTTCATTTGAAAGACTACACTCCATGAACTATGAGTCCAGTATCACCTTGTCCATATTTAAAAAAAAAAAACAAAAACAAAAAAAAGAGAAAAAACAGAAAAAAAAAAGTATTGTTTTCCTCTGTCAACTTCAGCTCTTTTTGCATGTGAGCCCGCAGGTATGTATTTCTTTTTTTTTTCTTCTTCCTTCCCAACAGTTAGTGGCTTCCTCTTTATTTCTTCCCTTCCTCTCTTTATTCCCTTCTTCTCCTACTCCTTTTTCTTCTGCAAGTAATCAAGCCATTGCTATTGTTTCTTTTTCCCTTCTTGCTATTCCTGTTTCTTTTTTTCCTTTTCTTCTAACTTCATTGTTTTTTTAGCATTTATCGGTTACATTCCACCACTTCACTCCTTTCATTCCCACCTTCCACTTCCATTTCATTATTCCATTCACCTCCATTTTCCTTTCATAGTAGCTGGTAGCACAAAAGCACTCTGTTGTTGTATCTACCGCATATCTCCCTCCATTCCATCATTCCATAGTCCTCCCTTCTCTTATTTCATTCATTTCCATTTTTGCAACCTCTGGTGCTTTCATTGAGATTATTTTATAGCACCTGGTCAGCTAAGCCAAATATAGATTCCTTGAGTTTTTAGTAATTCAGCAAGAGTTGTTGCAACAGTCTACCGAGATGTACCCCGTCAGCCAGCTTTCTATTCTCAATTTTTCTTGACTCTATTACCCAATGGATCTAGGCCTGGGATTTATGCATACAATAGAACTGTATACCCCATGAGCCACCAAAAATGTTGGCATTTTTGCCACATTATTTGATTGTTGATTATTCATGCATGAGATGTTGAAGTTCTCACTTCTTTACAGGTTTTGATGCAAAAAAAGGCTAAGTCTGAAGACTGTCACAAAATCGCAACAAAAAGTAGCATGGAGAGCATAGTTTGAAAACCATCAAGATATCGCAACATGTCACATTATTGCGGGTCTATTGAGGAGAGAGAAGCAAAGTCAAAAAATGTCATGATTTCGTGACGTGTTCCAAAATCATGGTCAATGCAGTCAATGGTAGCAAGGGGGTAAAACCGTCGCGATATCATGACGTGTTGGATTTTCACGGTCAAAGTGGTCAATGAGGGTAGTGCAGCAAAATTGTCACGAAATCGTGACATGTCGCATTTTCATGACTTGCGATGACCAGGGAGCATAATGTTAGAAATTGTCACAAAATCGTGACATAATTGAGCCCAAGGTAATGACAATGTAAAACCGTCGCGATATCGCGATGCGTCACATTTTCACGGTCAAGGTGGACAGAAAATTTTAAGGCACGAACGGCATCGCGATTTCGTGACACTTTTGAAAATGAAACCAAGCACGAAGAAGACGTCGCAAAATCGCGACAGGAAGTGGTAACAGTAGAGAACGTAGGGAAATGTCGCGATTTCGCGACACATTGGGCAAGAAAGACAAAGTGCAAAAAATTGTCACGATTTCATGACGCATCGCGTTTTCGCGAAGAGGAACCGAGGAGGTAGCCAGATTTTATGGAATGTCATGATTTCGCGACATGACAAATTTTTGTGGTTCAAAAGCAACAAAGTCCAAGGAGATAGAACCTGTCGTGATTTCACGACATGATGGAGATTGAAGAACCACTTGAGGCAAGAGTGTCATGTTTTTGCAAGTTAGAAGCTAGACCGTACAGAGTGGATGGAAATTGTTGTGAAATCACGACATGTCAGATTTTCATGACTTAGAAGATAAAACAAAGATGTCGATGGGAGAACGTAGCGAAAGCGCGACTTGTCTTGTTTTCATGACGTATAAGTGAGACACAGCCAAAAGGGAGAAAGTGTAGCGAAATCATGCCTTGTCGCATTTTCATGGAAACAGAGCGGAGAAAGAGCAAAATGGTACGGAACGTCGTGATTTCGTGACACGTCACGTTTTCATGAGCTAAGGTAGTGAAGGAGCCAAAGGAGCCTAATACGTCACGATTTCGTGACATGGATGGTTTTCACGGTTCCAAAGTGACAAAGTTTACGGAGTAGAAATACGTCATGATTTCACTACCTATCGCGTTTTCGCGACCTATTATAGTTTCACACCAGAAAGTAGTTCAAACGACCCGATGAAGTTTTGCGATTTCCAACGATTAAAGGCACCCCAGAATTAAATGTTTTGTTGCTTTCTGATGCGAGCAAGGTAGAAGAACGTGTCCAAGTCACCAAAATTAAATATTTCCATTATCCAAAGTTGTTGTTCGTGATTTTTCTAATGGTTCAAGCATGTTTCAAGAATGACCATTTAATGAAGACGACCAACTCCTTGTTTCATTGAATTTTTTGTTTCTCCGAGGCTGGTTTAAGGGGATGATTTCCTTGTTTCCGTTGCACATGTTGTAGCTATCGAGGAAGTTTTTTGCAAGTTTTAAATGTTTTAAAGAAGCAAGACTTCTATATAAATCAATGTAGATCTCAGAAAAAGGGATTGGGAATTTGAGAGACAGGTTGCATGAAAGCTTTCAAGTTTTTTGCATGAATGAAAGAGATTTGGCCTCTAATTTTGCAAACGTCTTCTTGTGTGATTTCCTTCTATTTCATGTATTTCTCAGTTATGCTCATATTTCTAATCTGCTTTTAGATTTCAATTCTGCCTCTAAATTTGAATATCGCAAATGAGAAAGTGAGTTCTGGAATGCAATCCTGAAGGTTGTCTGCGCAAGGTTGTAAGTGAATTATGATGTGTTCTATTATTATATGCTATTTATATGCTTGAAGTTAAATTCTTGCTGAGTTTCATTCCCGATCTAACAAATTCGGCCTACGGCTATATTTCCTATCTCTTTCGTGTATTTCCCATTTCTTTCTACACATTTATAATTCCTTTCCAATAACTTTAGTCTTAATCAAGCTTAGAAATAGTAAGGGAACCAACCCTCTCTGGAGATTGGTCTAAGGGACATTTCTTTCTCCCAGCCTTTCAATGTTGGCCGGGTCTAGGGTGCATAGACATAGAAAATCCTTTCCTGTGGCAAATTCGTGACCAACACAGATATATCATCATGCGGGAGGTTTACCACCAATGACCGATAGGCTATTAACCAAAACAGTACTGAGGTTTGCCTCATGACCTATCGAAATGCTGAGAGTTCCAGCGATTCAAGTTCTACTCCTTTCTTTTCTTCAATTGTATTGGGATACTTGCTCTTTTGTAGTGATAAAAATCATTGTTTATTTTTGTTTTATTTTTTTCTTTTGAGCAAGGGATTTGGATATGGAGTGATGAGAATCACTATTTTATGTGCTTTTCTTGATGTATGCACTTTTTTTGTGATGTCAGAATTTGGATTTTTGATGTTTGCAACTTGTTGATATTTTGCAACTTTTGAGAACTTGGGATTCTTGGGGAATTGGGTAGGGAGGATGCTTGTCCTTTTGCCAACTCTCAGCATTCTTGGGGTCATTCACACAGGGGGATGAGCAAGATAACCGTTTCGCTTATGGTGACCTGGATAGCTTTGTAGGGTTCATATTTTGTTCACACAACTTGGGAATTTTGTTATGTGTTTTAACTTGTGTCGGGATGCTACATAACAAGGTGTGGTCCAAGTAGAATTCTACCTTCGTAAAATCTGTCTAACTTGGTACAGTATGTGGCTAAAAATCTAATGATGACTGAATGACGAAAACTCTTGATACATTAGAAACAACTGACTATGATGTGGGAGAATAACGTGAATGGTGGTTATAGGCGAGCTATTGATAAAGCAAAAAAATGTAGAAGATGATGGTTTTTGCCAAGTAATGACAGTCTATGGTGCTTTGACCTGTATGACCACAAATATGCAATGTATGCAGCTATATATTTTTGTATTTTTGAGGGATTGATGTTTGTGAGTATGCAGATGAGATGCAAAAGAGCTCTATACTGTTATGATGATTTTGCGTATGCATGGAAATGAGATGCAAATTTTTGTTATTGTTGATGATTTTATTGTTTTGGAATTTTTCTTGTTTTTGACCAAGGAATTATGGGAATCCTTGGGGCCTTTTGGGTTGACCAAGTGATTATGGGAATCCTTGGAGCTTTTTGGGTTGACCAAGTGATTATGGAAATCCTTGGAGCTTTTTGGGTTGACCAAGCGATTATGGAAATCCTTGGAGATTTTTGGGATTGACCAAGCGATTATGAAAATCCTTGGAGCATTTTGGGATTGACCAAGCAATTATGAAAATCCTTGGAGCTTTTTGGGTGGGCTATGGCTCCTTTAAATATGGAATGGCTACAAATGACTGATGTTCAAGGGTTTTGGTTCCTTGATTCAATCAAGAGAGGCTAGCCGGTATGTCCCAGGTCCTATTTTGCTATCAATTACGTAAGGACCTAACCAATTTTCCGTGAACTTGTCCCTTAGATGGGACAACAAACTAGATTTCTGTTGGTTTTCTTTTAAGACCAAGTCACCAATCCGAAAGTCCCTCAGGTGAACTTTCATGTTGTATGCTTTCTTAAGTCACTCTTGATAGATATGTAAATGCTCGAGAGCATTAACGCATCGTTTGTCAAGCAATGTAAGCTGGTCTAATCGGGCTTGCCATGCAGTATCATCATCGATGAACTCTTGCATTGATATGCGCAAGGAAGGAATTTCCAACTCGAGAGGCATGACAGTGTCAGAGCCATACACAAGCGAAAATGGAGTTGCCCCAGTGGGTGTCCGAATGCTAGTGCGATAAGCCCACAGGGCAAGTGGGATCTGAATGTGCCAATCCTTATTATTATCAATGACTATATTTTTAAGGATGGCAACTAGCATTTTGTTTGACGCTTCTGCTTGCCCATTTTCCTGTGGATAATAGGGGGTCAAAAAACTGTGCTGAATTTTGTACTTTGTGGTCAAAGAATGCACATCTTTGTTCTTGAATGACGTCCCATTATCCAAGATTATCTTGGATGGAATACGAAAATGACATATGATGTTGTGCAAAATGAACTCCACAATGCGAGTTCCAGTTGTAGAGGTTAGAAGAACCGCTTCCACCCACTTGGTGAAATACTCTATGGCCATTATGATAAACATATGATGGCCGGATGATGCAGGGGAGATCTTTCCAATGATATCTAAGCCCCACTATGAAAATGGCCAAGCTGACTGGATCAGCTGCAAGTCCTGGGAAGGTACGTGTATCAAATTGGCATGATGTTGACACTTCACGCACTTTCGCACATATACGCAACAATATCACTCTAAAGATGGCCAATAATAGCCCATGCGAAGAATGCACTTCGTGATGGCCATACCGCTAAAGTGGCCACCACACATACCATCGTGCGCTTGGGCGATCGCCCAAGTAGACTCTTGTTGGTCCAAGCAACGAAGGAGGATTCCTTCATAGCTATGATGGTACAAAATGTCTCCTAACAAGACATGCTTAGCCGCTTTCTGCTTGAATGCTCGTTTTGCGACATGCGTCAATCCAAGCGGGAGGTTACCTAACTTGAGGTAGTCCCTGATGGGTGAATACCAATCCTACTGATCGGAAACCTCGACAGTCTGAATAGCCAATCCCTCTTGAAGTTCATCCCTAGCAAATGCTGAGTGGGAGAGAGCTTGCAAGAATAGCGTTGTATTGCTATTAATGGGAGTAGGGGAGAACAAGGACCCCCAGTTAGCATGTTTCAGATGATCATGGATTCGAGAGAACTTATCCGTGGATGGTTCAATATGGATCATGTGGATTCCTGATGTCAAGTCATAGCTTGCACACCCCATCACGGATTGCGATAGTGTTTTGACTTGAATGGTTGTCATATCACCAAAAATGTCTTACGGGATTAGTGACCCCAAGGAGGCCATAGTGTCCACAAAATGATTCGATGACCGAGGGAGTGCCTTGATGTCGTACCACTCAAGCTTCACCAGGAATTTGTCCACAAGGGCTTTGTAAGCCTACAAAAATGGGCATTTACATTGGAAAATCCCTTTAACTTGGTTGACAATTAATAGTGAATCACCAAAGATGTTCAATCATTTAATGTTCATGGTGATTGTTGTCTGAAGACCTATGAGCAAGGCTTCAAACTCTGCATTATTGTTGGTGCATGGGAAATTTAATTTAAATGACAGGGGCATTGGAGCGCCCTACGGTGTGAAGAATACTATTCCCATGCCACCACCTTGCTCACATTTAGAACCATCAAAAAATAGGGTTATGTCGGCTTGTGACTCAGGCTCATCAAAATCTAGTGATTCTGAGACATGGAAGACCCCATCATCGGGTAGTTCTATAGTCAAAGGTTGGTCGTCTTCAAGAGGAGCCTCTGCTAGTTGATCGGCTATGACCTGACCTTTTATGGATTTCTGTTTAATAAATTCTATGTCAAATTCCATCAACAACATGATCCATTTCACCATGCGGCTACTATGATAAGTACGACTCATCATGTACCGCAATGGATTCTCCTTAGACACAACATACGTCTTGTTTCTCAGCATGTAATGGCATAGATTTTTGGTAGCAAACACCACTGCAAAGTAGAGTTTCTCGACGTATGCATAGTTAAGTTCATAGCTGACCAAGGTGCGGCTAAGATAGTAAGTAGCCTGTTCTCTATGAAGTTCATTCTTCTGGGCGAGCATGGCTCCTAGTGCCACCTCAGTAGCTGAGATGTATAAGTAGAATGACACTCCTAGTCTAGGTGGTGCCAATACTGCTGATGAAGCTAGGTATTGTTTGATGTCATCAAAGGCTGACTGGCACTCATCATCCTAGTGAAATGCCACCCCCTTATGCAACAACTTGTTCAATGGTCAGCACTTGTCAGATAGCTGCGCTATGAAGTGCTTGATCGATGCGACCTTTCCCTATAGGCTTCTGAGCTGCTTGATGGTAGTTGGGGGAACCATTTCAAGGATTGCCTTGACTTTGTTTGGATCGACCTCGATGCCTCGCTTTGAGACTATGAAACCCAAGAGCTTTCCATATGTGACGCCAAAAATGCACTTCTTGGGATTCAGTCTGACTTTATGCTCCATGAGGCGATCGAGGATCTTGCTTAAGTCACCGAGATGATCCGAGCGCAAAAGATATTTGGCCAACAAATCATCCATGTAATATTCCAAAGTCTTGTGCATGTAATCATGGAATATGTATGTCATGGCACGTTGGTAGGTGGTGCCAATGTTTTTAAGGCCAAAAGGCATGACCTTATAACAAAATGTTCCCCAAGGCATTGTGAACGCCATTTTTATCTGGTCCTCAAGATTGATACAAATCTGATTGTATCCCGAGAAACCATCCATGAGGGAAAGCATTTCATGACCCATTGTAGCATCTACCAATGCGTCAATGCTCGAAAAGGGAAAATCATCCTTAGGACTCGCTTTGTTTAGATCTCGAAAATCAGTGCATATGTGAATCCTCCCGTCAAGCTTTTTGATGGGCACCATGTTGGACAACCATGGCGGATAATCCACGCAGATGACAAACTGTGCATCCAACAGCTTTTGCAATTCATCTTTGACCATCAAGGCCACTGTTGGGTGCATCTTACATAGTTTTTTCTTAACTGGCTTGATTGTCGGATCAAGCGTTAGATTATGCATGACTAGTTATGGGTCTAGCCCCGGCATGTCTTTGTATGACCATGCAAAAACCTCCTTCTTCTCTTTGAGAAGGGCAATGTAGTCATCTTGCTCTTCGGGGGATAAACTTACCCCCAACTTGATGATCTATGGATTCATTGGATCTGAGCCGATGTCTACGTCAGTCGTCTCCTCGACTGACATGTGGGATCCGTCTTCCAACTGATGTGGAGTTGGGATCAAATGGATATCATTTGCTGAGTTTAGATCATCGTTAGGAACCTCGGGTCCCTCTTTAGCATGGCAGATATCCTGAGTTGGCCCAGGGGTAAAATGGAGCATTTCACCGAAAGGCCAGTACTCGGATGGGGATGGAGGGGAATTGACATGATCCCAGTCTATGGCATCTATGTCTAGATACAATGACTATGCCGGATCGGCTGAATTGTGGATGGGGGTGGTTAAGTCAATGGAGATCATGTTGATGGAATGATTTTGGTCTCCATTACCATAGGTGTGGTTGCTCGGACATTCTAGATGCTCTCTATGCTCTAGATCTGGTTCTAGAGGGACTGGCATGAATGGATCGGCCCTATGTGTGGATAAGAATATAGGGTCTACCCTCGGCATTGATGGCACTATAGGGTCTCTGGGAGAAAGGTATGCTTCGTATGCCCAGAGCAGTGGATCCAAAACTTGGTCCCACCATGCTGGGTCTACGTACCACTCATGCCCAAGCCTTATGTTTAGCTATTCCTGCACATCGTTAATACCTAAGAGGTGTCGTCACTGCATCTATTGCATGTGGTTGAGATAGGCCATCTCGATCTCATCTTCATAATCACTATCAGAGATCCAGAGGTCTTCGTTGGCTCCGATGACTGTTTGCGGCATTACAAGCTCGTCCTGCTCAAGAAAGTTGATGTGGTCCCACCTAGGTTGTTCCCGCTCTCTGCGGGGGGACTTGATTTTCTTGGAGCGGTGCTTGCTCGATAGGAGCATCCAAGGGGAACATTGTCAAGAGGCTTTCTTGACAATCATCCATGGGGATCACCTGTGAGTGATCGCTGCCTGATTCAAAGGGGTCATGTGACACTGGTTCATACTCTGATTCATCCTCTGAGGACCCTTCTTGACCTTGTCTAGACTCTCCCTGAAAGTGAGCTCTCGAGCTCTCTCCTCTCTCGAGCGAAGGGAAGGGGTTGCTAGAACCAACAAGGTTGATTGTCATTAATGGGAGATAATCCCTCAATATATATGTGGTGTTAGGGTTGGCATATGGATCTGATGCCAATCCCCCCTTGTTGCCTATCCCTAGGCCTTGCATGTTCTCCACCAAGATGTCCAAGGGGAGGGGGTGGTTGAACCCTACTCCTGACTTGTCATATGGAATTTGGTATCTTGGTTGGAAAAGAACACGTATCCCTTGCTCATATCTGCCTAACCCATATCCGTGCCAATTGCATTGGCCAAGGTATCTCAGAGCAAAGTCTGGGTTAGACAGATAGTTGACATTTTCAGCAAAAGGCTCTTCGTCTTCGTCCTCTTGCGTATATGGTGCAATGCCATGATCAAGGCCCCCATACACAAAATTTGTTTGGTTCGATGGGTAGCCTAGGGGGACAATAGTGCCAATGGGAAGGCGAGGTCTCCCCATGTCCTGCATGGACTCTAGTGCGGGTGTTGCTACAATATTCCACACCAGATACTCCCCCAGGCCCGTATTGGCCATTTCAACATTGATCATTGGTGGTTGAGGGGGAGGGAATGGAAGTTCTCCTTGAGTCCACTCCATGTCGGGTGGACTAGGAGCCTCGACTTCCATTCGGCTAGGCGTTTCCTCCATAGAGATAGTTGATACTGATGGCAGTGTCTCTTCCAAAGGTTTTGCCTCTTCCAGGGGTTTCTTCCCTTTGTCCTTCTGTTTGGTCTCCATAGATGACGTCGTTGGTGGAGGACCAGACGATGAAGATGAACCCGGATGGGGTTTTGAAGAACTTGCTAACGGGGATGCCTGCGGAATCGGACCTCGTTTAGATGGATTTAACTGGAAATCCAAATGCATCGATGGCAGGGTCGATTGCGGCATCAACTGCACCGCATTACAATATTTGAAGGGTTCTAAGTCCGTCGGGACTACATGCACCTCCCCTTCAAATGTATATTTTAAACATTGGTGAGCTATCGAAGGGACACACTTCATGTCCCTGATCCACGGCCAGCCTAGCAAGATGTTGTAGGCCATTTCACCCTCCAATACATGGCACAATGTGGGTATGGTCTTTTGTCCCACTTGGATTGGTAGGACTATTGTGCCGACTGTCGAGCAGATTGCATCATTGAATGCTCGCAGAGTGTAGGTGGAAGTTGTGATATGAGATGCGGGCAACTTCAGATGCTTGAGAGCCGTAGTTGTGATGATGTTGCTGGACGAGCCAGTGTCTATCAACACCCTCTTGTATGGGATCCCGTTGACCCGTGCGATAACGTGCAGGGGTGGATCCGCCATGTCATCAGTCATTGATCTTAGTTCATCTTCTCGAAATGTGATGATCGGCTCAGTGCATCGTTTTACATGCCCCACGAAGTTGTTGAAAGAATTTGTCTCATGGGGCTGCAACTCGATGGCTTTCAAAATCTCCATTAGAGCTTCTCGATGGGGCGTAGATTGTTGTATAAGCTCATATATGGAGAGCCTAGCCGAGGTGGTCCTCAAACTCTAAGTTAGTTTGGTCCGAAGTGTGGCCACCGGCTTAGGCGAAGGAGGTTGTGCAAGGTGCTATTGTGGTTGCGATGTTGTTGGCACCTCTCCTGCAGCTGCCGTAGGAGCATTCGTGCTTGGATACCTCCTGTTTCGAGTCACTATACTAATCATCCCTACATACCCCTACATGGGGCAGTTCTATGTGACCTCGTTAACTTGTAGGGTCTTTGCCTATGGAGCATGAGCAGGCAAGGGGTCTTTGAAGACCTCCATTTGCTGATTGCTTGGTGCGACGGGATTATCCACTGCTAGTGTCTTGTTATCAATCAAGTCTTGCACCAAGCCCTTAAATTTCCAATAGGCATTTAGGTCATGTCCCTGCCGCCTATGGAACCTATAGTACAAGTCCTCTCTATACCCCTTAGGCTTGGGTGCATTGGGATCTATAGTCTGAATCTCTGGCAGGTTGATCAAGTTTGCCGCTAACAAGTGGTCAAACAAGGAGTCCCTGGACTCTGTGTAGGGTGTGAATTGTTGCCTAGGGCAACACTGTTGATTCTACTCTTGCCTCTAATTTTCTCTGTCATAGTTGTTGGGAGGCACTGCTTGATAATTAGCCTTCTGAGGCTGAGTTGCTTGCATAGGTTTAGGGACGTTGATTGCAACTTGGTTGACCGCAATGGGTTTTTGTTGCGTGGTCCCAGCTTTAGTGTTCTTGTTCCATTCTTTTTTCTTAGGTTTGGCTATCTCGCCATCCTGTATTTTGATCTCTTCAATAATTCTGGCTTGTGCCAGAGCTTCTTCTAGGGTGGCGTATTGCTGCAGCTGCAATAGCACAGAGATCGATCTCAAACAACTTTTGGAGAACATCTGAGTGAGGTCGGACATAGGAGGGAGGTAGGGCAGCTTCGAGAGCAATGTCCTCCACCGATTCCCGTAGGCCGCCATGGTCTCCTCCTCATACTTCCTGAGGTTGGCTAAGTCACTTAGTGACGCCTTCTTCTTGGTATTGAAGGTGAAGCGTTCGAGGAATGCATCCACTAACTGATCTAAGTTTTTGATGCTGTGCTTTGGTAATTGGGTAAACCAATCCGAGGCAGGGCCTACGAATGTGGTTATAAATGTTCTCAATAACAAAGCATCATTGTCCCGAATGCCGAAGCATTGGCTCAGGAATCTCGTCACATGCTCTTGAGCATCTTCCTCACCTCTAAAGGTTGCCAACCGAGGCAGCTTAAAGTGCTCGGGATAAGGAGGTGTTGGCACTGACGGATGCACAGGATGACTGTGGAGCTGGCATAAAGTGGGCTTTTGAGGCCCTAAGTTTTGGTTTCCACAGACTCCAGACGCTCTAACAACGCTTTGTATGCATCGAAAGATTTAATCTCTTCCTCTTTAGTTTGCTCCCGTTGTGGGTTGTGGGAGACTTGAGGCCTCTGAAGGGGAGGTCGGATGGTGACTCCTCCACCTAGGTAGGGCGTTTCAGCCCGCTCATATTCCTGCTCATACTCCTCATAAGCTTCCTGAGGAGTCTCTAGGCGAGACCTATGACCCAGGGTGGGTCCCCGCGGAGGGTACCCATCGTTGTTTCGGGGAGTGGCCTCCCGTTCAGGTCTAGGAGGTCTCGGAGGTGGTGCTTGGTAAGGTCACGGGGACCTATCTCGCACTAAGGGGTTGCGCCTCTCATATGGTTCCGCTCTTTGGGTGCGCGGGGTTGGAACCCTTTTAGGCACCGGGTTATGTAGCAGCTCATCTGTCGCCTAATGCGCTCTTTGCTAAGGCGATATAAATGCTCTAGCTGTTGTTGGTCTTGCTCAAGCCGCATGATCTACGCTTGGCGAGTGGCATGTCTGGCGACTGCCAGGTCAATTTGCTCTACCATCTTGAGCCTAGGAGGCCTGGATGCCTCTCCTATGCACTTACCTCGGTCGTGATGATCCGAGATCTCAATAGGCTGCTTCCCTCTATCGAGGTTGGCGGCATTCACCCGAGGCTCTGGCCTCAGTGGGTGATCATGGTATCTAGCTGGTGTGGAAGCGCATGGCCCCCGTGCTGTATATTGCTCTTGAGGAATATAATCATCTTCCTCGGGCTCCCTTTCATATGTGTGAAAGGGGCGGGCAAAGTTAGCTCACCCGGTTTGAAGAGCCTTACGCTCTGGATTTTGTCTATTGGTTCTAACAGTGATGGGGGGCAAATGGGGGAGGCCATCATCATGTGGCCTCTCCTCATGGAAACTATGCCACTCTAGTGCTTCATCGCATGGTGGCCACTCATATCGAGCTTCTAAGGGAGCTTTCTTGTCTATGTTGAGTGCCACGTGTAAGGATTCTTCCTGAAAGGGGCTATGATGAGCGGGCGTGTCCCCCAAAGGGGTGTCCCTATAGTTCCATCTTGACATGGAATGATGCGGACTCTCTCATGGGTCGGGCCGCCAAGGCGGTATGACCAAGTCCTTAGGGCTATAGCGGAGGCGACTTGTGCCCCCTTGTACACTTTTTGTAGCTTTCGCCCTTGATTGGGCTTGGCTACGTGTGTACACCATGGTACTATTTTTCTACAAGCTAAATAGATTTTTATCTCTTTTATGATTTTTTATGCTACACTAAATAGAAAAGAGCACACACATACACAAACAGTGATTATCTCGTTTAAATATTGAGAGTGTGTCCTAGACCTGGTTTAGTGTGTTTTTTATTTTTGTTTTGTTTTTTTTTTTTTTTTTGAAGGTTTTTGAAGAACGTTTAAATGCAAAATGAGGGCTCTTATGACTCCCAAAATTGGTCGCCCCTTCGATATACCATTTCCAAGCCGATATACCAACCTCTCTATATACCCGCCCTTACGTGAGGGAAACTATAGGTACGTGAGAGCAGATGGTACGTGGAACATAGGCGGTACGAAAGGGGAATCGCCCTGTTTATGACACCTACCATAGAAGACTTATCCTCATGCGTTGGGAATCACCCCAGCTACACTCGGTCAGCTTTCATCAGGATTTACGTCTAGCAACAGTTGCGATCGGGGTAATGGATGCAAAATTCAAGCCAAGGTGGTGATGAAATCCACCGTTGGTCTTGATCAAGGGTTGGGGTTTTATGACCAGCGCCTTGGTTTTTAAGTTGCCACGTGGTGTGTGGGGTTCTTTTTATTTTGCAAAAGGAAACAAGCAAACAAAAAAAAAGAAAACTTTCCCTAAGCAAACAAGTAATCCAAAATAGAAACACTAAATAGAAAATGACAGAGAAAAATGCAGAATCCTTACCTCTTCTCTGCCCGCATCTGTCGGTCCTGAGCTTCTGTCGAAAACTTCATAGACTGGAATTCATCCCGAGGTGGAATGAATTATAGTTCTGTATTCGTCTCAGGGTGGGGCGCATTCCAATTCATCCTCGGGTGAGACGAATTACAGTTCTGTGTTCGCCACAGACTGGAACGAACAACAGTCCCGCATCCAAAAAAAAGGTACCTGCAAGCAAGGTAAATTTTGATCAAATTTCTGATCCAAAAAGGAAGAGGACAGAGTCCCACCATGATCACCACTGAAATCACGAGGATACGAAAACAAGAAAGGAAAGACTCCAATCACGATGCAAAAAATGAAGCTAAACTTAACGCTAAATCCTACGAACTAAAAATGCATGAAATGGAAAAAGCATGAATTGAAACCCAAAATGAAATAACAGCCCTTCTCTTTTATTGATGTATTCCACAACTCGGTTACAATTTGCATCCTCCCTTTTTAGGGGCGAGGAGCGTCAAATTCGTCTCTTTGGTTACATCCATGGATAGCCTTCCTTCTTCCGCGTGCCCACATGTAAGATGGGCGGACCAAAACGTCACCGCCGCTTGTGTCTATGAATTTTGATTCCTTGCTTCTCCTTCGATGTTCTGATCCTGCATTCGAAGAAACAAAAAATGATCAATAGCACCTGTGGATGAAACGAAACATGCAATCCCCAAACCTACGATGAATGAATGAGAAAAATGAATTAAACTATGACCAAAATAAATCCAAATGCTCTAAAAATTTGATAGGGGTATCAAGATATCACCAGGAGGGCACTGCAAAAATAACAGTTAGGAAATTCCTCACCGTTTTGAATTCGTTCTGGGGTGGGACGAATTCGCCTACAACAAAACATCGAAAAGGTACTGTCTCCAATGTCCTACCTCGGAAGCTCCAAAACACCTGAAAACTTGGGGTTAGCTAATTGGGGGCATTTTGGGAAGACCCAGATGGTCATATTTTCCCAATTTGACCTCCATCAATAGGAATTTGATGATGCTTATCTGCAAGTTAGTGGGAGTGAAAACGCGATAGCATAATGACAATTAATCGAAATGAAATGGAATCAAAATTGTAAACTATCTAACAACATAGAAAAAAAATGCAAGGAATGAAAATTATAGAAAGGAAAATATGCTACACATTCCCGATCGTTCCTAAAAAGGGCGATTAGGCCTGCGGTAGTGCGGGGGCGCCCAGGCGGGCCGCCCACCGTTGGGACCTGATTTCGGCACCAATCCACTTGGGATGGGTCCAAAATCCCTTACAAGGTGTTGTCAAAAAATTGGGTGGGATTCTATGGCCAAATGTCGGGTTTTGGGCTCGAGATTCGACCTTCCAATGATCACCCAATGACCTCTTCTCTAAAAGAGATCAAGGATGTAGAAGGCACAAATCGCACAAGGATGTATGGGGAAATAAAATGGTAGCACTTCGTTGCTCAAAATTGCTCTTACTGTGTATATTTTGGGATGAGGAAACTCATCAATTTATAGACCTGGAGGTCTCTTAGGATGGGCATGCAGAGGTGCCACTTGGCAATCATGCCTTCCCAAGGGGAAGGAGATTCCTCCCTGAATTGGGACTTCATGACTAACCATGCAAATGCCTCTAACGCTCGAAAATGCTCACCCATACTCCCATGCGATGAAGGAAGCATTGAGTGGCGGATCTGAGCTGCCATTTGTCAAGATTTGACTTTTTGCCCGTCAAACCTGCAATTCACCCCACCCTGGAGCGAATCCAGAATTCATCCCTGGGTGGGGCGAATCCTAGTTTGAATTCGTTCCAGGGTGGAACGGATACTGAGCAAAGTGCCTGAAGGTGCCAAAATGATTTTTGACCTTCCAAAACTACTGTGAGAGTGGTTAGGACCACTATTTAACCTCTGGGGGCTGCCCTTGGGGCTGTGTGTGTCAAAGCGATCAGTGTTTGTAGTCACATAATCGGATTGGTGTTGTTTAAGACATGACTCTATCTTGGATATATATTTGTGCAAGATGGTTTTTCCCCAAGGGGTTTTTCACCATCTATAAATTGTAAATGAGTACCTAATCATGCCAAATTACTAGGACTTTATAATTGTATGAGGACAATCTTCACCATCCGAAGATACACCTCTATATTAATTTTTTTCTTATGATAGATGGTTTTTCCCCAAGGGTTTTTTTCACCATCTATATATTGTAAATGAGTACCTCATCAGGCCATGTTGTCGGGACTCATAATTATTTTGTATTAAGAGGGCAATCTTCGCCATCCAAATACAAGCCTCTTCCTTATTTCCTTTTTTATTATTGGATTTTCCCATAGGTTTTTACCATATCTTCAAAAAGGAAGTCAGTGTACATGAGTAACTCATCAGGCCTTCTTGCCAGGACTCATTTGTAAAAGCCATCCCTAGTATCACTTAAGGGGGGGTGTTATAATAAGTGAATATTCTCTTAAGTTCTCCTAGGATAGACACACTTTATTTTCCACTCCTCCATGTGTCGACTAAACTATCAGTGGTGTCTTCATCAGGTTTTATGAGTTGTTGTAATCCAACGGCTCTCAATGATCAACTTTACTATTTATACAATGTTGATCTTTGAAATAAATCAATCAGTTCTACTCTTTCTTCATATTTTATGTAATGCTATGCATGTCAATTTTGGGAAATTCTAACAAGACCCACCTGCAATCCTACCATGGTTCTTGCCTTTGAGAAATTCAAAATTAAAAGACCCACCCATTCAAGGAGAAACACCTGTCATCCTAATAAATTCTCATTGTGAAAATAAACCCTAAAAACCCACCCATGGATCTCTGCAATTCTTATACTCCTTCCGTCGCTTGAGCCACCACGAAAAAATAAACCCTAAAGATACATTTGTAGATCTCTAAAAGATTTTAATTATTTCAATCCCACTACCACCTTAGCCACCATGAAAAATTCTCACTCCCTCCTTTCACTGTGTCCTCTACAAATTTTGATTGAGCTACCATGAAAAATAAACCCTGAAAATTCATCTACGGATCTTTGCAACACTGTAATTATGTCATTCCTACCACCACTTGAGCCACCACAAAAAATTCTTTCACTCCCTCCTTTCACTATGTCCTCTGTAGCTTTCACTTGAGACATCATGAAAAAAAAAACCCTTGATCCCAAGAAGCCCTTGACTTCTTTTACTCCATCATCGATTGACCTACCATGAAAAATTCTTTTGATAAATATATTCATAAAATTTAGATTACAAGGATAAAATACTATTACTTTTATATTCACAAAATAATTTACAAGGATATTTTTACTTTTATGTTTTATTTATTTCAAGAATATTTTCTTATAAACTCAAGACAAAAGGTATAAGATAATGTAAAACATGATAGTTTGACCATATCTAATGATTTTAGAATTAATAATTTTAGGTCTTTTGTATTACTTTATATGTTATATGATATTTACATATACCCAATAGATGAGGGGTCTTGGTTATTGCTGACTTAAGATTTCTTAATTTTAGTGCATTTGTCTCTAACTATAAGGTATTTTTCTATGTTGAGATCCAATTGTAGTGATAACATCAACTCTTAATTTTTTATCCTTTGTGGATGTGAGTGTACGTGTGTGAGGGTGAAAACATTGAAAATGTAGTTTTAAATTACTCGATTCCTTGTAGAATTTTGGGGTTAAGAAACATAATTGCCTTGATTAGAAACTTAATTGATTGGTTAAAGAATTACAAAATGTATAAAATATTAACTTAAAATATTATAAATAGATTTCAAATGTCTTGTTATCAAGGCATTATATTTATTTTTTTATTTATAATATTTTTTTCAACTTTCAGATTTACTAACTAGAAAGTCATGAAAAGTATCCTATGTTTTTCCTTTACAAGTCTTGATTAGGATAATTTTTCCATAGATATATTAATTTAACCTTGAATCAATTTGAATCTTTCAAAGTATACATCTAGTTGTTTGTTAAAATTCTAAAAAAATAAGCTCCTTATATAAAAGTTTTAAATTGTTTTAAAAATTACTTGAAACTTAAGGTTTCGTACAAATATTTTATAAATTTTCACATTTATTGAATTCCATATTGTTTAAAAATCAAAAGGAGATTTTTTAATGTAAAAATTGACTAAAAGTATTGGGTAAGTTCTCCATAGCTTAATGCTTTTAAGTTTTCCTACAATTTCGAAAATTGGTATTTAATTTAGCACAAACAATTTTTTATTTTTAAAACAATTCAATTATATATATATATATATATATATATATATATATATATATATATATATATATATATATATATATAATAAACAAATAAACTAACATTTTACATGTAATAGAACTTTAATTTTTTATAACTTTAAATGCTTAGAATACATAATGTTGAAAACATTGAAACCTTAATATTAAAGTTGAATAAAATTATAATTACAAAACAAAATTTCTAGTATTAATACTCTTAATTTTAGATCATTTAAAAAATTTAAATCACACATACTATAAATATTAAATTATTTAATACAATAAAATAAATATGATATAAATAATTTATTATTTACATTTAAAAACAAAATGTTATCATACAATAAGTTATCCTTTTAAAACTTTTTAAAAAAAATTAAGAAAATTCAAACATATCTTTTACATTACCTTTATAACTAAGGTGACTTAAAATTAAGCTTTTACATTCAATTTCATTAACTACTTAAAAAGTTTTATTTATCTCACATACCATTAAAATATTAAAATTAATTATAATAAAAATAAATATTTAAATATAAAATAATCTCTAAATTTTAAACTAAGTGATCTATTACATATAAGCATTTAAATAAGAAATGAAAATTTAATAATAATTTTTTATTATTTATAATATTAAATAGAAAACATAAATGTATGGAGACGACCTAAAACCATGAATACAGTGTCCAGTGACGAGGAACACAATAACACCAGACTTATTTTTTCTGCATAGAAGTCATCCACGCAGGTCATCTGGACCCAAGTGGGCGAACTGCCTCTCAGGCGTAGTCAGCATCCACAGAAACATATGAAGATATTTCTATTCACCCTTACCTGATCTTGAAATATCTCTACAGTGGAAACTAAAAATAATCAAAGAACATGCCGACAGGAGATTCAGGACCCGTGCGACCTCGATGTTAGCCCAGCCTGTAAAACAGAGGTTCATTCATTCCCAGAGTCCCGAGGGTATCCTGTGTAATTCTTTGTAAAATCTATATAAGGCGTGGACAGTCTTGCTCACAGCATTAGGTGTTGGGTTGGTCCAAAACAAACGCATTACATTGTTTTGCAGTAAGAAGATGATATAGTTTTATGTGGTCTTTTAGATTCAAGCCCGTCTCAAGTTATATATAACTCTGCTTTCCTTTCAGTCTAAAGTTTTTGTATAACCTTCTTAGGGTTATGGCTGTGTCTAGTTGGATTTAGTTTTTGCTAGTGATCCTTCTATATCCTGTATGTATTAAGGTTTAGGGTTATGGTTGTGTCGAGTTGGTTTGAGTTTTTGTTAGTGAAATTTTATGGTTATGTTTAGTTGGATTTAGTTTTTTTTAGTGATCCATTTTATTTTATATGTATTTTTTAATTTACATAGCTGATTTATTAGGGTAGTAGTAGTTTTTTATGGTTACCTAAGGTACATTCAGGTGAATCGACTTCAATTGGATGGTCATGGCTGCGAGTCGGATATGTTTGCCTCCTGGGTTTGGGTTCCACCCAACAGACGAAGAGCTTGTTGGATATTATCTCAAGAGGAAAGTACATGGCCACAAGATTGAGGTGGAGATCATTCCAGAGGTGGACCTTTACAAGTGTGAACCGTGGGATCTACCGGAGAAGTCTTACCTGCCAAGCCAAGATTTAAGGTGGCATTTCTTCTGCCCACGAGACAGAAAGTACCCAAATGGCTCGCGTACTAACAGAGCGACTCAAGCTGGCTATTGGAAAGCCACGGACAAAGATCGCAAAGTTACTTCTGTTTCTCCTTCTGGGCGACGCACCATTGGAACCAAGAAAACCCTTGTCTTCTACAGAGGCCGTGCTCCATTTGGGCAACGCTCAGATTGGATTATGCATGAATATAGGTTGGAAAAGAGGGAGTGTCAGGAGCCTGGTTTACAGGACGTTTTTGTTTTGTGCCGCGTCTTCAAGAAGAAGAATACTGGATCTGGCTTCCTAACAAATAATGCCGTAATTGAGGATAGCTCATTTGATGGGCGTTTCCATCATGAGGGAATCTCCACTGGGATGACCCCAGCTGAGATCGATAAGTGGGTGGAAATTTTACTGCATGAACCAGATGATGATGATCAACATTCCAATTTGGAATTGGCAGCTTTGTCCCCAAAGGACTTCAGATGTAACACAAATCTTGTTAATGTTCTTGAAAGGGAAACTACTGCATCTGCATACCCATCATTCATGGTAGACAATTGGATTCCCCTAAACGCAGAATTTCCTGTGTGTCCTATAGTTCATCGGGGACAATCTCTGGAGACTGCAGAAGAAGCTTCTGAAAGCAGTACAGTTTTGGAAGAACTGTTAACCGCTGCCAAGACATCTCAGAGGGATAATTGTCATGATCAGTTTGATATTGATGGCAGCCTCACTCAAAGTAACAGCCTTTTGGAGGGAGACTATCTTGAACCTGATGATATTTTATCGTTCTCGGAGGAGCTAGAGATCAATAAGAATTGCTTTGCAGTGGAGGTTGACTATCATCATGTGAATGCCCGTTTTGGAGGTATATTCGAACAGAGAATGCTTCATCTGAACCGCTGAAACCGTGATTCTCTTGAACGAATGGGCGTATCATTGGTGGGAGGCTGACCAAAAGGCGGGCAATATCGAACAGGCTTTAGATAGTCAATTCTACACTGTTTCAGCAATTTCTTCGTTGTTTTAGCAATCCCGTAAATGCTTCTTCATTTTTATTGAGTTATTGGCATGCGAAGGCTACTGCTTTTTGTAGTAAAACATTTCGCGAATAAATAAAACTGATACGTGGTATACCTATTTTTTAAAAGATAATCGATGCATAAATAAATCTAAGCGTCATGCATAATGTTATTTTTGACACATATTATATTTTAATATATGCATCACTTTTTACTTTATTTTTTATTTTTATTTTTGAGATTTGATTAAGGTGAGAATTTTTAGGATTAAAGTTTATTGGTATTTTATTTGACCATGATTTTTTTTTTTTTTTTTTGTTAAAGGGGAGTGTTGAGACCTAGGTTCCAATCCCACGGGCTTGCCCATGCACAGACAGTAGCCTAGATCTGATTCCTCTGAGTGGTGCGCCAGATTGATGACGACGGTGCAACCCCTGTGCGTCCGGCGGTCCCCATCTCACGCCGGGTTACCATGTACCGAGACGGTGGAAGTCCTGGGAGCCTTCATAGATAGTTTGAACCCTACCCGCTGTGCTGGTAGTTACTAAAAATCGTGATTGTAACCATTGCTTCTATATACAAAAAAAAAAAAAAGGGGAGTGTTGAACTTATGGATCTTAACACACAGCCACACACACTTCGTGGTTGAACTTTGAGCCTTTCAAAAAGAATCAAAACATACATCGCTTGTTACTTTATTTTTTTATTTTTATTTTTTAGATTTGGTTAGTGTGAGAAATTCTTATAAGAGAAGTTCATTAAAGTTCATTGGGTATCCCCATAATATTATGACTTTTAGTTAGAGGGAGTGTTGACCTTATCAATAAAGATTTTAACAAACTTTGAACCTCCCAAAAAAAATCAAAACATCATTATCCTGAGACAACTTGCTTTTTAATTTATTATTTTATTTTAATTTTATTAAAATAAATTTAAACACGAAAATTAAAAATTTATAATTAATATATCTAAGTTTTATTTTAAAAATCTACATAAAAATGATTGTTATGATAATGTTTATATTTTTTATATTAAAATGTTTGAAAAGGTCATAATGCATATAAAAGTGATTAGTGTGACTATACTTTTTAACTTATATTTCATAATATTTAATATCTTTTAATTTTTAATTAATTTTGATCAAATTATTACTTATTGAATTAACTATATAGAGGTCATTTCATGTAAATTAATATAAAATTATTTATTAGGTCAAGTCTCATCTTATATTTTATTATTAATTTTTAAATTAAGTGTGAGTAGCACCTCATGAAAGATAAAAAATATTCGCAAATTTTAGATTAAAACTATAAAATACGTTTACTTTTATATTCACGAAATAATTTACAAGGATATATTTACTTTTATAATTTATCTATTTTAAGAATTTTTTTAAGATAATGTAAAACATGGTTGTTTGACCATATCTAATGATTTTAGAATTAATATTTTGAAGAACTTTTGTATTACCTTATACGTTATATGATATTTATCTATAACCAATAGATGAGGGGTCTTGGTTAGTCTTAAATTAAGACTTCTTAATTTTAGTGAATTTGTCTTTAACTTTATAGAAGGGATTTTTCTATCTTGAGACTCAATTATAGTGATAACATCAACTTTCAATTTATTATGCTTTGTGTATGTGCCCATGTTTGTGAGTGTGAAAACATCAAAATCTAGTTTTAAATTATTTTATTCTTTGTAGAATTTTGGGGTTAATAAACATAATTACCTTGATTAGAAATATAATTGATTGGTTAAAGAATTATAGAAAGTATAAAATATTAAGTTAAAACATTATAAATAGATTTCAAATGTTTTTTTATCAAGGCATTATATTTAATTTTTTTACTTATAATGAGGCAAAGTCTATTTTTCTATTCTAAACACAATATAATTTGTGAATTTCATAGATTTTTACAATATACAAAATCATTAATTTGATCAAAGCATGTGTTCGTAAAATCCACAAGGATTGTGCTAACAAAGAAGCACCAAAAATAATCCTTAGATTTGATTATGAATCTTAATGACATGGGTTAATTCAAAAAAGACTTATGAGGCTAGGCTTGGTTATGGCATCAATGTCACTTGGAGTACCAATACTATCTCTAACATCATGCTTACTATTATGTGATGACTATACTAGTTTTAACTCATATCGACCTCACACATCTACATTAATAGATCTATGGCAAAATGTCCCTATACCATCAATAAATGATAAAATATAAATAGAGGGTATGTATAGCATCATGCATTAAGGAAAAATCTATAATTATCTACTATTATCACCAAACACATTTTTAATTGGTTATAACTCCATAGATGAAGATAAATAGTTCTATAAATATATTTTAAAACTACATATTATCAATTGCTAGTTGATTCTCTTACACTTCAACTACTTGAAAATTGGTATACATCATATACATAGGTTATAGAAGTACAATTTAGTACTGCTTTATATTTTTAGTGTATGCTCTTGGCATTTCTTTCTCGTTTATTTATATATATATTATTATACTTGTAATTCTTAAGTCTTTTGTTTATCTAGTTATTTCATTTTATAGAAATGGAATATACATGGACCACACATACAACACACCTTATATGAGTAATCACATGTACTATTGTTGGTCATTGTATATGAATCTTGTATTGTATAGAATATTTATATTTATATTTTTTTTAAATAATGTTCTCCTCATTAATTGAATGTAACATCTATTATACCTATTATATTTCATTGGAACTGAAATGTGAAGTTGGTTTATTCATGAGTGCAATAAAATATATAATGCTACAATGAAATCATGTAGGTTAAGTGGTTGTAACAATTTGTCAAACATGGCCAACCACTTAACTAACAGATAACAATATGCTAAACAAGGATGTCAACTAACTGCTAGAAGATAAAGGATAAATCTAATAGTCTAACTAAACATCCAACAAATAACAACTTATTTCCAACATGGGTATAGTATGCCTCACATGAATACAAAGTGCAACAAATAGGAAATAATAATAAAATAATAACTTACACTTATGATTAAACCTAAGGTACAATCATATCCTCAACAATCCTCCCATTCATAGAAGCATTGGATCCTAGTGTTGTCAACAAATATGGAAATTCATAGAACATTTTATGGTGAGGAATCTAGCAAGCCATGTGTGAAAAGTGAGTGCGGTGGGTGACAAGGTAAGAATTGGAAGAACTCTATCAAGTGTGGTGATTCTTCATCTTTAAAAATTTATCCATAGTAAGAAATTTGATGATCAGGTGTCACTGGTATTGTAGGGCTAATGATAGTTTTAGGTACCAAAGGAAGATCCTGATATGCTTTATCTAGAAAGTATCACTTATCCAAGGTATGCCAAACTCTATCTCCAACCTAATATGAGTGATGATTGTGATTCTTGTGCATCACTTTTTGTTGTTCCTATGGAATATCCTGTAAGTCTTGTGTTATCTTACCATCAAGGCTCTATTAGTGCTGAATAAAGGAAGTGATCTTAGCTTACTCCTTAGCTTATGCATGGAAGAGGGCAAATACAAAGGTATGAGCAAGTTGTTGTGTGTTCTTAGGTGTACTTGAAATGATGCCAATAGAATGGTTGGTATTTTTCTTATTAGTGAGAGTTATGGGTTTCTTAACCGTGAGCTCTTGTGATTGTTCATTTTATGGAAGTGAAGATTATTTTTTATCATGTATATTTGATGGTGCTTGTTATTTATCTTGTATGGAACTTATGCATGTAGGAGCTAAAATAAGTGCTTGGATTAATGGCTTACAAAATTACCTATAAATTAGCATCAAATTTGATTTGGATGTAGTGCTATGTATTAAATATATTTTATCATGCAAGTCTAAAGTGTATGTATTCTTTTAACCATGACAAACTACATTCCTATAAAATTTATATGGTTTACCAATAAATAGTCCACAACAATCCATCTCAGTGACATCATATCTTACTATTTCCACAAATTTATCACCAAAAACAAAATTCAAAGTGCAAGTGTATGTGATGTTAGATGTGGAGTCTACATCCTTCCACCCAAGTACATATGGTTAGTGATGTAGCTTTATGTCAAGCTTCAACTTATTGACAATGGAACTCATGATTAGATTCTTTTATGAGCCATTATCTATGATACAATTCACATAAAAATCATGTGTAAGGTAGGCTCTAGAGACAAAAAATGGTCACAACCCCCTTGTACAAACACATTCGTCATGAGGGTAACTTTTTTTAGTTTACCCTTTAAATAAATATATTCTTCTTCTATCCCTATAGTCACAATGGAAACATATTATGGTTCCTCATATGTAGGTTGCACAACTAGAGACTTCTTCTTCTTCATTATTTCAAAAGTAAAGCATTTGGACTTGACATGACCATGTTTTTTTATAAAAATCGCAATACATAGAAGAAGAAGGACTTTTAGAGTGAGAAGAAGAACACGGTTTAGAAGAAGTGGGAGGACAAGAAGAATAATGGGAAGAATGAGAAGTGTTCTTCACATTTTGTTGATGTTGATTCATGTCTTTGGTGTTGTTATCCTATCAAGATCTATAAGAGGCATTAAATTTCTCCTCTTGTAGAATGGTATACTTGAATACCACATCTAATGTAAGGAAATCATTGAACTTGATTTCCATAAAATTGTGATCTTGAAATCCACATGTGAACTTGTTAATAAAATCCTCTTCTGAATATTTCACACCAAGAAGAACCCTTAACCTATTGAATTGAAAAATATAGTCAGCAATCGATATACTATAGACTTACCTCAATCTATACCACTTGGTTGTGAGCTCACTTTAGTAATTTTTTGGAAAACATGTGTTTTTTCAGAATTTGGATCAATTATTTTCAAGTCATGGCAACATTATGGCTTTGTATTTCAACAATTAAAACTTTTTCTAAGCCTATGATTTTGACTGTGGCAAAAGCAACTTGGTCATCTTTAGGAATTTTAACATAAGTGAACCAAGCTTGCATACCTAAAATCCATGTAGATAAGACATCGGGATCCCTTGATACATCATACAATTTGACCTTACATTTTGCTTTTATGGTATTATTATGATGAATTTTGATATCATCAGGAGTCAATTGTACAAAAATATCTTTTATCTTATCTACCAAAATATCTATTGTTATTTGATCTCACATTTGGATTTTTTGGTATTGATGTTATTGAAATGGAAACTATTCCTTATGCATGCCCATCATTCATGGTAGACAAGTGGATTCCCCTAAATGCATAATTTTCTTTGTGTCCTATAGTTTATCAGGGGCAATCTCTAGAGACTACATATGAAGCTTTTGAAAGTAGTACAATTTTAGAATAATTTTTAACCGCTACCAAGACGTCTCAACATGATAATTCTCATAATCAATTTGATATTGATGGCA
This sequence comes from Wollemia nobilis, assembly GCA_028583015.1. NCBI lineage: Eukaryota > Viridiplantae > Streptophyta > Pinopsida > Araucariales > Araucariaceae > Wollemia > Wollemia nobilis. The sequence continues at coordinate 4,622,465 of JAQPPZ010003193.1, read as the reverse complement.
GCCTCACTCAAAGTAACAACCTTTTGGAGGGAGACTATCTTGAATTTGGTGATATTTTATCATTCTCGAAGGATCTAGAGATCAATAAGAATTTCTCTACAATTGATATTGGCTATAATCATGTTAATGCCCATTTTGGAGGTATATTTTAACACATAATGCTTCATATGAACCGCTAAAACCATGATTCTCTTGGATGAATGGGTGTGTCATTGGTGGGAGGGTCACAAAAATGTAGTCAATATCGAACAGGCTTTAGATAGTCAATTCTATATTGTTTCAACACTTTGTTCAAAGTTTTAGCAATCCATTAGATGATTCTTTATTTGAATTGAGTTATCGACATGCCAAGCCTACTGCTTTTTGTTGTAATCTAGTATTTGTAGTAAAATATTTTCCTAATAAATAAAACTAATATTTGGCATATCTATTTTTTAAAATATAATCAATGCATAAATAAATCTAGGCATTTTTCATTATCAAATATTATAAAAATTTTATATAAGCATGCATAATGTTATTTTTGACACTTAATATATTTTAATATATGCATCACTCTCTTCATTTATTTTTAGTTTTTGGATTTGGTTATTGTGAAAAAATCTTATGACCAACATTTAGGATTTGGTATTCTCATTCCACCATGATCTTTTGTTAGGTAAAGTGTTGAGCTTATCAACAAGGAATTTAACACACAACCACATACTCTTTGGTTTGAACTTTAAACCTCCCCAAAAAAATCAAAGCAACACTATCCCTTAGAAAACCTTGCTTTTTAATTTATAATTTTATTTAATTTTTTATTAAAATAAATTTGAACACGGAAATTAAGAATTTGTAATTAATATATCTATATTTTATTTTTAAAATCTATATAAAAAATGATTCTTATGATAATGTTTATATTTTTTATATTAAAATGTTTGAAAATATCATAATGCATGTTTTAGTTTTTATGAAATTATTACTTTTTAAATTAAATTTAATGCAGGTCGTTTCATGTAAATTAATATAAATTTTGTATTAGGCTAATAAGTGACATATTATACTTTATTTTTAATTTTTAAATTAGGTATTAGTAGCACCTCATGATGATCATTGTCTATCAAAAGATAAAAATATGTGAAAATTTTAGATTACAAGGATAAAATACTTTTACTTTATATTCATGAAATAATTCAAAACGATATATTTACTTTTATATTTTCTCTTAAACTCAAGATAAAATGTTTAATATAATGTAAAGCATGGTTGTTTGATCATATCTAATGATTTAAGAAGTAATAATTTAAGTACTTTTGTATCACCTTATATGTTATATGATATTTATCTATAACCAATAGATGAGGGGTTTTGGTTATTGCTACCTTAAGATTTTTTAATTTTAGTGAATTTTTCTAACTTAATAGAAGAAATTTTTCTATGTTGAGATCTAATTATAGTGATAACATCAACTCTCAATTTTTTATCTTGTGTGTGTGTATGTGCATGTGTGTGAGTGTGAAAACATTAAAATATAGTTTTATATTACTCCATTCCTTGTAGAATTTTGGGGTTAAGAAACATAATTATCTTGATTAGAAACATAATTGATTGGTTAAAGAATTACAAAATGTATAAAATATTAAGTTAAAACATTATAAATAGATTCTAAATGTCTTGTTATCAAGGCATTATATTTAATTTTTTTACTTATAAAGAGGTAAAGTCTATATTTCTATTCTAAATACAATATGATTTGTGAATTTTATAGATTTTTACAGTTTATAAAATCATTAATTTGATCAAAGCATTTTTTCATAAAATGCACAAGAATTGTGCTAACAAAGGAACACCAAAAATAGTCCTTAGATATGATCATGAATCTTAATGAGATGGGTCAATTCAAAAAATACTTATGAGGCTAGACTTGCTTATGGCGTCAATGTCACTTGGATCACCCTGCTATCTCCAACATCACACTTACTATGATGTTATGACTATACTAGTTTTAACTCAGACCTCACACATCTACATAGATAGATCTATAGCAAAAGGTCTCTATGCCATCAATAAATGATAAAATATAAATAGAGATCATGTATAGCATCATGCATTAAGGAAAATTCTATAATTTTCTACTATTTCCACCAAATATCTTTCTAATTGGTTATAACTCCATAGTTGAAGATAAATAGTTCTATAAATATATTTTAAAATTACTTATTATCAATTATTAGTTGATTCTTTTACACTTCAACTACTTGGAAATTGGTATACATCATATGTGTAGATTATCGAAATACAATTTAGCACTTATTTATATTTATAGTCTATGCTCTTGGCCTTTATTTCTCCTTTATTTATAAAGATATTATTATCCTTGTAATACTTAAGTCTTTTGTTTAGTTATTTCTTTCATTTTATAGGAATGAAATATACATGGACCACACATACAACACACCAAATATGAGTAATCACATGTACTATTTTTTGTTCTTGTAAATGAATCTTGTATTATATATAATATTTACATTTATATTATTTATAAATAATGGTCTCCTCACTAATTGAATGTAACATCTATTATACCCGTTATATTGCTACAAAACTTTGAAGTATAATCCACTTAATGATACAATTTGATTCAAGGGAGTTATCCTCTATGTCACAATATCATAGGACCCATAGTGCAAAATAATTATTACTAGTGTAATCTAACTGTTGAGCGTTACTTATAAATTTTTATATTTTATTCACATTTGCTTATATTGATTCCTTCTAAGATCAAATAATATGTTATATTCCATCATTAGATGTTTTCTCATACACAATTTTGTTATTAAAGGAAAGATACCACACAAATATTTTTCCCAAGTATCCTAGATAATTTCATACTCATAAATAAATATCTATGATAGATAAGTAAATCTAATAGAGATCAACCTTTACTATGTAGGAAAAACTATTTGAGATGTCTTGGAGGAATAGATGAACACCTTATCTAGATAATTCTAGGATATCATTATCAACATGGAGGTACAATCAATTTCTAACCTTACACTAATCCACATTTGACTCAATGTATACACCAACATTAAAATTTCCATATTATCAATTCAATACCAAATTGTTTGATTCATAGCCTTGAAATGTAGAAGCATATTTCTCTACAAATCAATTTTATACATTAAAAGGGTTGATTTTATAGTATTTAATATGTACACATTGGACTATCATTAGTGAGAGCAAGAGAACTATATATTATGGAGACCTTATTAATTTTTTAATGATATTCATATTAGAATTCAAAATATTTACTAGAAATATGTGAAACATTCATTTCCAATAATTATATGTAGAAATAGAAAGAAACTCAAAATTGAAGAGAACATAGAAGGAAATAGAGAAAGAGATAAATTATATGAAAGGATAAGCGCCCCTAATATCTCACATATAATAAATGGATATGTTGTATTAGTCATTGGGAGGATTTTTATAGTGATACCAAAACCCCAATTAATAGTTAACCTCAAGCCAACATTAACTTTATTCTGAGGTTAAATTACAATAATATAATTATAAATTACATCCTGCAATCAAGGTTATCCATAAAGGTGGATTAAATAATATCACCAAGGATGAATCATGAAGGGTACCCTTAGGATTACATGAATATACCCATAGAATTACATAGAAATATGCTTATAGTATTACATATAGAATACCTATATGCTTACAGTATGACACTCAAATTCTTACATAAAACTTTAATTTAGCATATATTAGGAGAACTCATAGGTACTTCATCACTACCTACCTTGGCTTAATAAGATCAAATTACAAATATTTTAATAGCTTATCAAACTGGTTTATACTCATCTTAACCCATTATGTGTATGTCTAACAATTGCATATACAATTCTTTTAAACCATTTAACAATACATACATAAGTCCAATGAACTTCTCAATTATATCTACATTAACAATGATTATAATAAATTAGTTATGAGGCTTGTTATTTTCTCCATTATAATACCATTTTAAAAATAATATATTTTCATGTCAATTATTTTATAAGAATATTCTATATTATAGCTAAACTAAACTAAAATACTAAAAATAATATAGAATTGTATAACATTCATAACATATAATATAGTACTAATTCCATAACCTAGATCGTATATTATACTAGCACCTATTGTACCATACCTCGAACAGATCACAATACCTAAAAAAACTAGGAATCCTATGATATAGGATAAAGAAAAACAAAATTTACATACTATGTGTTCAACCATCATAAAACTTACACTCATAGTGATGTTAACCATAAAGCTCAATAAAATTATTTTCTATCATAGCCACAAGTTAATGATTGTGCATTGAAACTACATAGTGAAGATGAAGTAGATACTACACACATGAGCATCAATATTTACAGTAGTAAAATAATATTAACATTAACCATGAAGAGGAAAAAACATGTAATTTTTCAAATTTGAGGTAAATCCTTCATAACATCATTGACTAGATGTCATTAGAACATCGTTACATGTGATAGTATGAAGCAACTCAACTTTAAAATATTAGCATATCCATTGTCTTACTATTTTGGTTGGATTCATCTAGGAAAAGAATTACATGATCAATTATAATGAATCCTTGATTATGTCATAATGTCGATACAATACATCGTAACTTATGATATATTACATTAGACATATGTGATTTCCTACTCAAAGATTTTATATCATTGAATGAACTACTAAGTTAATCCATAATAATAGTTAATGCACTTCAATAAGATGATCTCACATATTATAATTTAGTTATAGTTAAAATTCACTACAACCAGAGGAATTCTACCATATCCATATTCAGTAGTAGGCTTTGGTAGGAGGTCAATGGAAATTTGAAAGAAAACCAAAAAAAAACATTGTGCTCATAATTAATTGTAAAATAGATGATAGATGGTAATTTATAAGGAAAAGCAGTTGATGGAGAAAGCAAAAATAAATCTCACCATTCATTTCCAAAACATGTATTGAGTGTATATTTATAGAGAAATCAATAAATAAGTCCTAGAGTCTCATGAGACATTAATTTATCATATGATAACTCACTCTATTTTATGAAGTTTCCAAAGGGACTAATAGAGGAAAATCTCACTATTGATCTAGACCTGGATGCATGGTGATCATTTTGGTGATACATTGAAGAAGTAGAAGTCCCACTAAGGTGTTCATCAAGAAGAAATCCATTTTCTATCTTGAACGAGAAAATAATTTGATGGTCCATCAATATTTGAAATGAACATGGAAAATTTTAGATCACCAAATCCTATGAACTATCTGATATTGACAATTGATTGTATACATCATTCTTGGTAACTCGTTTATCAATAACTAAAGTGATTATTCCACCAATATATGGCATGCAACAAAGTCAATGAACATGATATATATTCAAAATTTCTTTCCAAAGCATAAATTATTTATATCATATTTTATGGAACTCATGACAATTGTATGTGTGGTATCTACACCATATTACCATGCTATATCTTAAAGAAACCAAAAACAAATATCTGACAACCCATGGCTCACAAAATGTGATGAAATATCAAAAGGATTTTGTAAACTGTTTGATTGATAATCAATGATAAGTACTATTTTAGAAGCAAAGAGAGTTACAAAAGATTCCAAATTCATGTAGCCATTTGATAAAGTTAATCTAATGATAGATTCTAATTACTAGAAGCAAGGTAATTTGTGATAAAGTGACTCTACACACACCATTTATCTCTTAAATATATGGAGGGCATTAATTTATAGAGTAAAAATAGTCTATCAAAGTGATAAGATAATGTGCACCATTCATGATAGGCACCCCCTTTATATGAAAGTAAGATAAATTTCTAAACTTGTATGGGCTACTATCATAGATAGCATGGATATCTTATGATGATAATAGTTTATCTGGCATGCCTGATGGAATGAATCTAAAATTTGATTTGCTTAACACATTTGATAGATTCTGGTCAAGACATTGGTGAAGATATCAACCAACCTACTTATTGAAGCATAGAAATATTCACCTAGTGATTCCACTAAAAACAAAAGACCCAAAACATAACCATTATGAGATAAAAGATTGAGATTCTAGTAAAATTCTGTCTCTTAGCTTGTTGATGAATATTCAACTTTCACTTAATAACTCCACTAACAATGAAGAACCCAAAATTTTATGAATGTAAGACCTATCAATAGATCCTTTTTTAGATAAAATCCGTAAGTATTAGTACAACCCTTGAATGAGATATCCAAAAAGAAAAGCTCAATCCCATAATATGGTTGCATAGTAGAATTAGCCATTGAGAAGGTACTCAACTTGGAATGATAGAGGCACCCTACAACCAACTATACCTTCTACTACATGGGATCCAATTCTAAATTGAACACTCAAATCATTACCTTATTTCATTGGAAATAATATAACAACTCTAATGAAGCATCTTCGCCGCATCGTGATCAACTGCACCATGTATAATATCAAAGAGTAGAACATGGCCCTTAGACTATTGGCTATATATTTTAGAGAAACATTATGAGAAAGCTATATCTACCTTACCCCTCACTCCATCAAAAGCTAAGACCAGATCATTGAAATTCTAGTTGACATATTTGGTAGATGGTGTATCTATAAAAGATTAAAATAATATTAATTAATTAAATTTTATATTTAATTAATATTAAATAGATTAGTTTATGTTATTGATGATCATATTTTAAATAAGTATGCAATGTATATGTGGTCACAAATATAAAATTTATTTTACCTAATATTCTTTGGAAGGTTCCTAAAATATTCCTAGAGTGATGGAGAATGATGCCACAAATACAACCTAGAATGGTAAATAGAGACATGTTATGTTGGATAGAGAAAAAATGAGTGGTGAGATGTTGATAAAAACATAATAGTTGAGCTACAAAATTATGGTTGAGAACAGATCCGAGGTGAACATAGTGGGGTTAAAATGGAGGATCATGATGGAAAATTGGGTCACATTGTGATGCTAGGTGATTAGGGTGCATGATCAAAACCAATTAATAAGGAAATTAGAATAAATATGAAATTATAGTCATGCATGAAAGGTGTAGAATTAAAATCATTTATGTTGCAAAACTTTTAATGAAAAGAAACATAGACAAGAGGGAAAAAATTTTCAATTGGCAAAAAATTTTGACCATGGGAGGGACTAAGAATAATTAAAATAATCATAAATGTGGTTTTTTTAGGTGGGTTACAAGGGATGCAAAGTAGTTAGGCTAGTGGTGGCCAAGGTGGTATAACAAGAAATATTTTTGCATGCCCTCCAATAGTATCAATTAGATCAACATGTTGGCCATATAGAGTAGTAGGAACAATATTAGGTAGAACTACAACAACAATAATCATAAAAACAATAGCAATGGGTACATGAGTAGTCGATCAACAATAGTAATGACAACAAATAGATCATCAACAACAAAAACAATGGGAATATTGGAAATAGCAATAATAAAATCAATAATAGAAATGGACAAATTACCAACAACAACAAAATAGATAGATCAATAACAACTTGAAGATGAACAACAATAATTAATGGATTAAAAATAATAGAAACAATATATATATATCAACAATAGAAACAATGGGAAGATTAGTAATAAAAATAACAATAGAAAGATCTATAACATCAATAGTAATAGGTAGATCAATAACAAAAATAGGTAGATCAATAATTGCAATAGAAAAATCAACAATAACAATGGGTAGTGTAGGCACCCAAAAGTCGCACATTGTTATACCTGCATACTTGTAGATCCTTTTGGACACGTGTAGGTTTACATAGGCAATCCTAAATACCCCTAGGCTATTGTAGACCAACATAGGCTATTGTAGATCCTCCTAGACATGTGTATATTTTATAGTCATGTGTAGTCATGTGTAGACAATCATAGTCATGCGTAGATCATTGTAGATTATTATAGCATTGCATAGAATTTAATGCACCACTTCACTAGCTTTTAGGTCCGATTCCCTAATAAGCTACCAAAATCACATCATGAACATTCCCCATGCATCAGGATACCATACATCATCTTCCCAAGATAATACATAGCCTCGTTACACTTAATTAAGGCCCTCCACGGTGCTATTAATTAGCAAAAGCATTAATTTAGTCAACTGTTAAATCTAATTTAATTTGACTTCACTTAAAATTCACTTTTAGGGTTAAAATGATTAATTAGGTCCATAATCCCTAATTAACCCTAATTACTCCCTCCCACATGTGTTTGTATAATATTAGTTAGGATATTTTAGGAAAGCCTAATCTAACCATAACTTAACCTAGGGACTACCTAACCCTAGTTAGCCCTAATATCTCCTCACACATGTGTGAGGATGCCACCTCACAAACCCTAACCTAACCTCTATGGGAGCTCACCCTAGGGCTTAGTTCCCTTAACTACCCCTCTACACCTTGGGTTTTCCTATAAATAGTGGGCCCAAACCCTCATTCTAGATATCTCTCCACTTATGTCCTAAGTACAAAAACTCTGCTAAAATACATACATGAGTACCAGGAAAGCATATCTAAACCATAATAGCCTCATTACAATAGCAATCCAACCCTTCCATCGAAGAACTTATTTAGAAAAGTATTTATAGTCTGATTCACCCCTCACCCCATAAATCCGACACCAATTTTCCCCCTAGGTATAAAATTGGGTTTACAAGGCCCAAATTGACCTAAATTTGGGAGGTAAGCTTTTTTTTGCATTTATATATATTTTGGTATCATTTATTTCAGCTTTCAATGTATTTTTGTGGTCGATTTGTCTTTATTACAAAGGGGTCTGACTGAGGCAAGCCCCCTAACTCACTAACCCCTTTTTTTAGGTCTACTGTAGAACCAAGGAGGGAAAACAACTACCAACTACAACCCCGTGGTGGTACGCAAGCCCATATACACTGAGGAACCTAAAAAAAAGGCACTAGGCCTATTGTAATGTTTATAAAGAGAAAGGATAAAGGAGAATTTGCCTCTATTATAACCTATGAACTCCTTACATGAATAAAAATACATTTCCCTGAATAGCATGTGTATTTATGTGTTGTTTGATCAAATGCATTATTTTTAGCCATTTCATTCTAGAACGCTTGGTGGGACCCCCTCAATGGATAGTGTTGGATTAACTAGTTTTATGAATATGACTTTATTCCCTATTTTTGTGTTTTAAAAGTACCATATCTGACTTATACAGAGACTTAAAAATCCCTGGGAAGCATCTTAAGCCTTCAAAATAGATATCTAAGGCCTCCAAACCTGATTCACCTCCCGCCCTATGAACCAAATCTCAATTCACCCCCTAGGTGGTGAATTAAACCTACTAGCTTCAAAAACCCCCAAAATTGTCGGTATAAGCTACAGAGGGTTCAAATAGACCACCTACAGCATCAGAGTCTAGGTATTCTTATTTTTGTGCTATGTTTGCTAATTTTTTGAATGTGTAAAATATTTACTAGTCAAGGCAAAATAGCTAGTAATAAATTTTCCCTTTCTTTGCATTTCCACTTAGTTTAAATATATTGCAATTACAAAAGCTATAAAAATTACAGCAACTTTAAATTTCAAGATTTCATGTAAATTTTAATATCTCATTTTTTAATTTACATGTACAAATACCTTGTCATTGCTTGTTTATACATTGTCACACATATCCAGGGTCACATAAATCCTTTCTTTCACACCTTCGTGTTGCATGTTTCTATGCTTTGAAAAATAGAGTCAATTTATTTTCCTAAGGGCATCTAGGATTAGATTCTTTGTTCATAAAAATCATTCTATTCTAACCCTTTGTTTTCTGGAAAAGGCATATAGGGCTAGATTTCAATTTGAAAAGGCAATTAGTTAAATTTCCTATTTTACATAACATTACTAGCAAAAACAAAAAGCCACACACATGCACATGGTACTAAAAACAAGTGGTGAGATTGGATTCCTTTCCCAATCCATCACTTGAGACTAGTGCCGACGGAGTTTTACTCTCCACCAACTCTCACGCCCCTAGACCACCTAGCATCCCCACACTAGAGTTATTTTTTGGATTTCATCATCGAAAAATCCCCCACTTTTGAGATTAGGCTTATGGATTTCATCACCAGTAGTTACCTTTGGAGTGGGATAGGACTAGATGCCTTCATCCATAAGGCTAATATAATTCATGGACATGGTAACTATCGTTATTGACTAAGCCCGTCTAAGGGTGAAGTGAAATCATGGGGTACACCAACCATGCCTAGCATGTCATAGACAGTGCCACCTCTTCTTGTAAGAGGATATAGCGAACTCACTTCAGCATAGTGGGTTCCCCCCATTTTAGGATATCATTTTACTATGCCTTCCATATAGGTCACCATTTGCACATTATGATATAATTCTATTATATGCATCTTTGGGTGTTGCAGGAGGTTTTATACCAACGACATTCTCAATTTACTATAGTATTCACTCCACTACCCATGATACTACCTAGGAGGTACCAACATCAAAACACACATAAATGAACAAAACACTTTTATTTCTAGCATTTAAAATTGATTTTGGTCTACCATTTTTTGCATGATCACATACCGATTTCAAAATATTACACCACATATTGTTTTGTTATACATGGAACACCACTTACTTCATGCTTATATTAGACATAGTTGAGTCTACATCACATAGGGTTTATTTCTAAACCCCTTTACACATGTTTTTATGCATGTTGTCACCTGTAGTTGAGTGCATGAGCAAGCACACCTTATAGAGGGATTGTCTACCACCTCCTCTAGTCAGTCCACTCATACTACTTCAATCATGAAAGGTAACACCATAGACACGTCTAATTCATGCATAAAATCTGATGTGCAGTTCACACACACGATACCTCGTGATGAGACATCCACCTTGAGTGAAGCTCTCACTACTTCGCTTGCAGAGGATTACCCACTTCTTTCATCCCCATCCTTGCCTAATCCATCGACCATATTTTGTGACCATGTGATCTACACAGAACCAGGACAACCTCATCCATTATTTACCATAGATGAGGAGGTCACACATACTTCCCCTACCTTTACACACCCCTTCTTCCAAAATCTATCTCAATCCTTATTTGAGAATGACTCCTCCCTCCGAAATCATACTTACCCAGAGGTCACATAATTCACCCCTACTGTAGGAATTATTTTTTTACCCTTCCTCTTCTATGATAGGTGCCCATAGGCCAAAATTCCAAACTGTTCAACCACAACCTCCCCTATAGAAACAACAAAAACACCCCTTCCAACATCATACCCATAATATTCCGAAGAGACCCAACAATCAACATATCAAAAACCATTTTTCATAATGTTTTGAGGACTTATCACAAGAGCCTCTTCAAACCTAAACCACCCAATATAAGCAACAACAACCAACAATCCAAACCTATTCAATAGGGGACACAAGAACCATCTCCCATACCCAAGCTCCTACTTCAAAATCTTACCCTTATTTTTCTACTACATTCCCACCTACATCTTAGGTTCTTAGAGTGTACAATTCCCAATCCTTCACTTTACCTTCACCTTCATCGAACTTTAGGATACCTCCTCCTCCTCCTTTCCAAGTACCTATCACTAATAATCCTCCTACCTATGAGTCAAAATACATAGCTTATACATCCACTTCCCTAGGCTATTCCACATAGTTTAGCTGCACTACTACCCATCCTTTAGGACAGAGATAGGTTCCAGATTTTGACACCATACCTCAACTGTCCCTACCACCCATAGCATCAATACCCCCACTCGCACCTACTAGGGCTACATTTTCACACCTCCTCCTTTATGGTCATTGCCTCCTATGACTCAACCATTACAACAAGTTCCCACCCAACAGGAACCTATGCCTCAAAAATACACATACCAATCACAATATTACCATCCCCAACAGACACATATTCCACAACCTAGTATCTTACTAGCCCCTACATCATAAACCACCCAATACCCACCATACTAGGACTAGTTGGAAAAATTTCCCTCACAATACAAGGTAAGATCAACAAAAACCTCATTATCCACCGCATTCCCAAGCTCAACCAATCCTAGCTCAACCACATACACCCTTAACACCTAAAATTCAACTCTTATGAGATGAAGTCAAGATGTTAAACCTATGCACTACAAGCTATGGACCACAAAAACCATCCTACGATGAACTTTGCAATGAGCCAGTTCATCCATCCATTCCTATCCCACCTTACCCTTACTACTTTGAGATCCCAAAGTTTGATAAGTATAAAGGTAAGGAGGACCATAGAGAGCATGTTAGTAATTACCGCTCATCTTGCTACCAACTTCATAGTAGAAATCCCCTCATGTTTTACACCTTCTACCTCTCCCTTGTCATACATGCCTTAGATTGGTATAACATGCCTACCATAGACATAGCCTTTATACCTTTGAGCAATTAACAAATGCTTTTTAAGAATACTTCTCCATTTACATAAAGAATAAGACTACCTTTTTAGATGACGATGCCTTATGACAGACTAACAACGAACCCATCACCGAGTTTGTATCCAGATGGAGAGTAATCATCCATGACCTCACCCATAGCCTCCCCACTATGGAGCTAGTGACACTCTTCTCCAAGAGTTGACCACAAACACATTTCTACCTCCCTACAACTTCACCAAAGCCATACCTTTGAGGAAGCCATCTCACAAGCCAAGGTCATCGAAGACATTAAAATCCAATATGGAAAGATTAATTTAAGGTATAAATCTAACTATAATTCAAAATTCTACTTTAATAGAAACATGCCTAACCAACCTTATCTATGTCTTCCACAAGCCAACCAAGTGGCAACTGCTACCCTAGCACCAACAATAATCCCACCACCTTATGTTCTACAACAAGTATTCCAAACTAATGTGCCTCCCCCAACTAGGCCTCAATAGTCCCATGGCATGCATCCAAAAGATCTCCAACGTAACCTTACACTGTTATTTGAACCTCTACTAGCCCTTTTCCATAGGTTACAAGATGGTTGACACCTCCTTATGCCTGAGATTCAACCATTAGATCCAAACATACCCAAGCCTCATGACTACATCGAGCAACTCCATTTTCCATACCATAGATAACGTGACCATAACATTGAATCATTTCATTCCTTACATGCTCAATTGTAGGACATAATTGATAAGGGCACCATCTAGGTATCAAATCCTTTAGCCCTGCAAAATTAAAACCTAGGGATTTTCCAAAATTCTCTACCTTATCATAGAGGAACCAATCCTCAAAGACCTCCAACCAATCCTCCAGGGCCACCTTACCAAGTTGAATATGAATTGTCATCCAACATAGGATCTCTCCATAACCACATTTTTCGATTCCTCACTCCCATATATCATATCCCCACCACCATAATCTAGCTCTTGTGGTACAATTGAGCACCTAGCCAATACCCATTTTGCCTTATGATACCTTTGACACTTTCATTAGCATGGATTCAGGCTAGGCCATTATGATCAAGGGTTACGTGCACCCATTAACCCTCAAGTTCAATAATACACTGACAAATCTGGCTTAGGTTATCACCCAACCAACATCCATACATTAGAAGAGGAGCTCCAAGATTTATCCCTACATCCTTATCCACTTTCGACACACACCTTGGAAGAATATATTGATATGGATATCCTAGAAGATACTTCCTCACCTAACTCCACCATTATAGTCCCTTATGACTTTTTCCAAGAAGAACCTTGTCCCGATACCACATCGTCATGTTGTGTCAATGAGTTGACAAACCAATTTTTTACACTATCCTTAAACACACACTACCTAGAGTACAACATGGAATATTTACCACCATTGCCAATATATCTAGCAACATTCCCACCTATACATAGGAAACTACATAGATCATTCACTAGATCATGATCCCTGCTAGTTGTCTTGCACCCTCCCCTAAGCCTCTTGAGATGCCCACAGATTATAGAGCCACTATCACAAAAATCTTCACCACTCAAATCTCCTACAACATCAGTAAATATGGTTGATATAGATCTATTCTCCCCACTCTATTATATACATCCTCAAACCTATTATGATACGCCAAATCCCAACTTCATAAATCTCGTGTATATCTCTCCCATACCAGCACCCTGAGATTTCCTACTCTCACCACACGTCTTACGTACTATGAATACCCATTCATCATTTATGCCACCTCACACACCATAGGTCCACCACACAAATATTTACCTTGATGATGAATATGAACTTATCGAGGCCATCAATGACCTCCATATTATTCCAATTCTAGAGCAGCTACATGATGGTTCCCACATGCTCATTGAGGAAACCATAGATGTTGACATAGGTGACAATCCTAAAACCCCCCACATAGTTAAATTAGCTACCAACCTCTCACCCGAGGAGTGCATCCTATTCACAAAATTCCTTTGTAGGTACATTTGAGTATTTGCATGGTCATACAAGGATATGCTCGGACTCGATCCTACCCTAGTAGTCCACAACCTCACACTCGATAAAAATACTAAACCAGTAAGGTAAAAATTATGATGCATGAACCTAACCATTGCATTAGTACTAAAATATGAGCTCCAAAATATTTTAGACATAGAATTCATAGTACCCATAGACTATCTTGAATGGGTCTCTAACATGGTCCTTGTACCCAAGCCACATGGAGAAGTTCGTGTATGCATAAAATTTTGTGGCTTAAACAAAGCTTGTCCCAAAGACAAATTTCCCCTACCTAAAATCGACTCCCTTATCGATTCCATCTCTGGCTATTAAATGATATCCCTCATGGATGTATTTTTAGGATATAACCAAATTAGGATCAACCCTGTCGATCAACACAAGACATCATTTACAACCCCTTAGGTGGACCTTCTATTATAAGGTCATGCCATTTGGCCTTAAAAATGTTGGGGAAACTTACCAATGAGCAATGACCTACATCTTCCATGATTACAAGCATAAAAACATAGAATATTATGTAGATGATCTCATTGCTAAAACCAAGAAAGTGCTCAAAATATCTTAAAAATATCTCACTAGATATTTGACCGCTTGCTAGAACACAATGTCTACCTAAACCCAAAGAAGTATGTTTTTTGTGTTACCTTAGGTAAAATCTTAGGATTCATTGTCACCCAATGAGGCATTGAATTCGACCCTAGTAAAGTAAAATCCATCATCGAGATGCTCCCTCCTACCACCCTAAAACAATTACAAAGCCTCTAGGGAAAAATCGCTTCTATCCAATTATTTATAGCACAACTATTCAACAAGTGCAAATCATTCAACCACCTCTTATAGAAGGGAGTAAATTTAAAATGGGATGATAACTACTAGAAATATTTTTATGACATCAAAAACTTACCTTACCTTGCCACCCATTATGTCATTCCCTCATCCATAGCTACCACTGATCCTATATATTTCTACCATAGATTTCGTGCTTGGTACACTCCTAGCCTAGAAAAATACACTCGATAAGAAGCAAGCCATTTACTACATAATTTGTACTCTCATCAGCTACAAAGGTAGATACAACTACATGGAGAAACTATGCCTAGTAGTATTTTCCACTCAGAATCTATGCCATTACATGTTCAACCATACAACCTTTGTCATCGCTTGAGACAATCCCCTCTGGTACATTATGAAAAAAGGCTATCATAACTCCCACACTGCTAAGTGGATTATGCTTTTAACTAAATTCAATCTACAATTCATTTCCCAAAAGTCCATCAAGGGATAGGTCATCGCAGACCAACTTGCAGATGTTCCTTTGCCAAAGGACCAACTCCTCCTCATTCAGCTCCTTGATGACTCCATCTTCCACATCATAGAAAATTAAGAATATGTAGAGCCAAAGATGATAGCCGACCTCACTCTATTATTTTATGGGTCCATATGTATGCACACTAGGGGTGTTGGCATTGTCTTCTTCATACCAAAAGGTGAACCACTCCCTTTTTCATTCAAGTTGGATTTCCCTTGCATGAACAACAATGCAGAATATGAAGCCCTGATCCTCATATTGAAATAGGTACATTCCATGCACATCAAATGCCTCTACATTATAGGTAACTCCCTTTTAATAGTAAACCAAGTATAGGATATCTGGTAATACAATTGCCCAATTCTCCAATAATACAAGTGAGTTGCACAACTACTCTCCTAATTTGAGTGGTATGACATCGAATCCGCTCCATGATCCTCCAACCATTTTTTAGACATAATGGCCTCCTTAGGATCACTAATCCCACAAAACCCAACATCAACAACCACATCCATGATAGTTCATACACTCACTCAATATGCCATATCACCCACATCCCCTAAATATGATGGTGGTATTCATGTGGTCAACACCGAGCCACATGACCCATGGTTTGCACAAATCAAAGAATATATTAAATTAGGCTTTCTACCATGTGACTTACCCCATGCTTAGTGCCAAGCATTTAAACAAAGAGTGATCCACTACACATTATTGGGGGATATCCTCTATCATCGAAACTATGATGTCATGCTTTTGTGTTGCTTAGAACCTCATCAATCTCAATGGGTTGTACAAGAAACCCACGATGGTACTTGTGGTGGCCACTTCAATGGCATGGCAATCACTAAACATATCCTTTGCATGGGATACTACTGGTCAAAAATGAAGCATGGCTATTGTGAGTATGTGAGGCACTACATCAAATTCCAACAACATGCAAACCTCACACATCTTCCATATCTCCAACCTATTCAATCCATGTGGCCCTTATCCCAATGGTACCTAGATCTTATTGGACAAGTTACACATGCCTTCTCAGGTAATCATAAGTTCATCATCACTGCAACAGAATACTTTACCAAGTGGGTCGAATCCATCCCACTTTTCCAAACCACAAGAGCAAAGATAGCGACATTCATAACATACCACATCATATGTCACTTCGAAATACCTTCCCAAACCATCTATGATTATGGTAAATCCTTCAAAAATAAAAAATTTCATGCTCTTTGCAACAAATTCAACATTCAGCATAGCTTCTCTGCCCCATACTACCCATAGGGTAATGGCTAGGTAGAGGCCACAAACAAAATGATTTACTCCATCATATGCAAAATAGTAGCATAATCACACCATAACTGGCATATCCAATACCTTTGGCCTTGTAGGCATACCGTACAAGAATATGTACCCCCAATGGGGCAACCCCATTTTCCCTTGTCTACAAGGCTAAAGCTATCATGTCCCTCAAACTTGAGATAGCTTTCCTATGGGTATCCATGAAAGAATTCATTGATGACAACATTACTTGCCAAGTTTGTTTAGATCAGCTTACACTCCTCGATGAACGTCGTATCCATGCCATCGAGCACACACATGTCTACCAAGATCATCTTTGCTGTGCCTACAATAGTAAGGTACATAAACATGAATTCCAAATAGGTGATCTAGTTCTCAAAGAGAACCAACAAATTATAAGTCAACCTCACCAACAGTAAAACAAGTTTACCCCAAATTGGTTGGGCCCATTCATTGTCACACACAAATATGGTTCAGGTGCTTATCGCTTGGTTAATCTGGAAGGCCTTGATGAACCTGAGCCCATCAACATCCTACACCTTCATGCATTAAATTCCTAACACACATAGGTGTTCACTATCACAAGAAATATACACTGCTATGCACAAACACATCAGCTACTAAGCACATCCCTATACATGCATTTTTATTACTTTACTATTACATTATACATGCACATTTATTTACTTTTTTTGTTGTCATTTATATATTATTGGTATTTTTTTTTTCTTTTTTCAATATTTACATCATCCAAAGTCACACCATCAGTAGCAAGATACAACAACATCTACAAGCATCACCGTGCATGACCCTCCACCAATGTAGCTTGTATCGATCACACCAGTTGATCTAGCCCAACCACCATTTACCCTTCACACTAGGTGGTCTTCACATTCCTCCCATTCGAACCATCACACCCCACCTCGATAGCTTTTCCCTCACCATTGAGGTTCCTCTTACTCATACCATTCCAGAGACAACCAGGCCTCCCTATCCTCTTTTAATAAAAAGGAGGAAACATCCCATCCCCAAGCATATGGGTCTCCCTCTCATCCATATAAAAATATCAGGAACCCCTATTCACCAACGAATTCTACCCATCGCCCCCTAGGAGCCTATCACCCTTCTAATAGAGGATGCACTCCTCATCGGCTTGTCCTTCATGTTTACCCATATCGCTTCCCAATTATGAGTCCTCTTATGCCCAAGCCATGCAAGCCCACACTACTCAAGATGCCCAAGCTACCTTTGCTTGCATGCCTCCATCCCACATGTGCCACTGTCTAGGGCCATATCCTATGCCACCCATACTCTAGACACTAGCTTCACCCCTGCAAGGCTTACCCTCTCAATAAGCCTCACAATCCCTTAAGTCATTACACTCCTCTTCATCATCATCATGACCTCCTCCATACTCTCATGCATATTAGGATACTCCATACACATTAAGGTCTCGATCACCACCTTCATCGATAATATCGCCACCACACCATGATATAAAACATCTCTCTTCCTGTATCAAGGCTATTGGGCTACATATGAGCCACTACCATTGCCATGTTCACCCACGCCAGTCTCCCATAACCCATACATCCTCACCTCCATGTAGACCCATTCCCCGACCTCGGATTTGACCCACATCAGACTCTCGGCCTACACATCTACCGGTGATGTACCTTCCTTCATCCACTCCCCATTCATCTCCAACAGAACCTTACATTTAGCCTCATGCATGTTCCATTCACTCCATTGTCAAAAATATTCTATCACCTCATGCATCAAGGCCTCCTTGATCTACCATAAATTCAACCCATCGATCCCTAGCATCCCAAACCATGTAATTACCACGAGAACTAATATTGTATCTATCATCATCAACCAGGTCATGATATTGAAGAATGTCGATCATTTGAGAACCTAGTGCACAACATGTTGCATGGTGACCAAACTCCATCACCAAAAGAATCCATCCCATTTAGCTAAATTTTGAGTCCCCCATGTTGCATCACCCCCATAACTTTACCACCATGTAACACCCTTGATAGTGCCATCTCATTACATCCACAATATATCCAACTACATCAACAACCACAGTCCCAACCATATCATCACTTCACCATATCGCTCTTGACCTAACCCACACCACTTTGCCTAGTAGTAGTTCTTGTTTTCTTCTCTTCTTCCTTCTTTCTTCTTCTAATTCTTACCCACATTGCTCCACTTTATCTCTTCTATCTTTGTTTGTTGTTGGTAATCCCCTCATCTTTTTGGTTACCAAACCTCTTTCTTCTCACTTCTTCCATCTATATATCCTACTCTCACATCCTCCCTCTTTTAGCGACTATTGCATACACTTTTATAGCTCCCATCCTATACGCCTACTACCCACACACACCCCACATGTTTGGGAAACCATGATCATAGCACCACGATGTTCATCATCACGATACACCTTACTCATCTATAGATAAGTTTTACAAACTTCTCCATCTATACTTCATGAGTTTCCTATTGTAGATATTGCATTCTCCCTCACATGCAAAAATCATATCCATTGCATATATCCATATGTTTTTCATTAAAATTTCAGTTCAAGTTTGTACATTCTTCACCAAAATGCACCTTTAATAGGAGTAACAAATGTACTTGTTAGCATCACCACCTGGATGTCCATTCTCCCTTTTCAAGATTAGGGTATACATAGGTGTCATTTTTAACTTTGACTACTCTTTAGTTTAGTCAATCAAATGTCACCCCTAGATGATAGGTTTTTATACACTTGTTATGGTTCTTTAGGCTGGTTCAACTTCTCTCATGGACCACTCACAATAGGTTACACTTTAAATGAGTTTTGAGTCTAGGAAAGAGGACATCTTGAGTAGACATAGCCACCTAGTGAACGATTTCCCCTGCTCATCCTATCACTTGTATGGTCAACATGCAACCTAGGGATAAATAAAGGGATAAGAATAAGCAAAAGAAAAGAAATGGAGCAAAAAACAAAAGCCAATGCCCATACCAAAAAAAAAAAAGAGAACAAAAAAAAAGATAAAAGAAAAAAGAAAAAGAGCACTACAATAAATAGGTAACACAATAGACAAGGGATAGAAACAAAAGGAAAAGCCTCCTAATATCACCAGTGTTATGCTTCATCGCATTTGGTCCTTAGGTTTAACACAACACCATGGGATGATTTCCATCGCTATCAATAGGCTCCAAGAGCCTTCCTACAAGTGGAATAGTCTTATAAGTGGTGATACATCTATCAAATTAGCTACCTACCTTTGTACATATCACTTCTCACTTATGGATGAGCTAGCTAGTTTGGCCATGTCTACAATGGGTTAATCCTACCTCCATCAAAATGGATAAATGAACCCCACGCATTCACACACATAGGTCCATGAAATATTTTGAACCAGCCTGATTAGTTATGAGTTTCCACATAAACTTGTATAGTTTTGGGTCCGAGATTTGATTGAAAAAACTATGTTGGTCAAAGCCACTACATACACCTTATATTATCCTACATCTCTAAAATCATGGAATGGATCACATCCACATAGGTACATGCCATGATACAAGTGCTTCCTTTATGCATTTTAGTCCTCCCATACATGCATCCATGCATCTATGTCACATACATTTATCGAACATTACATTATGCATTTATCCTACATGCATTCCATATCAAATTACATCATTGCATCCATACTACATGCATTCACTACAAAATCACATTTAATATTACATCACACTACATTCAAAATACAATCATGCATACTACTCTATAGTATATTCATTCTACATAATGATAATAGATCTAAACCATATCACACATGTATATCCATTTATCATACATACCTAAAAATTATACTATGCTATCTATGCAAACGTAAATAGAACACATTTCAAACCATAAAAATAATACATGTATATATAGCAACCAAAATCAATATATATATATATATATATATATATTTGTATGTCAAAATACTAAAAATAATGCATTTGATCAAACAACACATAAAGACACATGCTATTCAGGGAAATGTATTTTTATTCATGTAAAGAGTGCATAGGTTACAATAGGGAAAAATTCCCCTTTATCCTTTCTCTTCATAAATGTTACAATAGGCCTGATGCCTTATTTTTAGTTTCCTTAGTGTATATGGGGTTGCATACAACCGTGAGGTTGTAGTAGGTAGTTTTTTTTCCTCCTTGGTTTTGCAATAGACCTGCAAAAAGAGGTTAGTGAGTTAGGGGGCTTGCCTCAGTCAGGACCCTTTGTAATAAATACAAAACAACCATAAAAACACATTCAAATCTAAAATAAATGATACCAAAACATATAAAAATATAGAACAAATATTACCTCCCAAATTTAGGTCAATTTGGGGCCTGTAAACCCAATTCGCCATCCAAGGGGTGTGTTGGCAATTTTGGGTTTGAGATCCTAGCTTCTTGTCTATGAGTTGTCATTGATGTCAAAAGGAAATGACATTAATGTTAAGAGGATGTGTTGGCTTCAAAGGTGGAAGATTCCAAGAGAATCTTTTTAAGAGAATCCGAAGAGATTCCATTGGCAATGGTTTTTATTAAAACCAATGGAGGTTCTCTTTATTATTTATTTAATTATTATTTAAAACCCTTCAAGGTTTTAATTAATTAATTATTTAATTAATTAAGGGAGAAATTATTTTTAATTTATTAAAAATACTTTAAGGGTTTTTAAACCCTTTAGAAAGCAAATTTCGATTAAATTCGAAATTACTTTTCTTTGCGACCGACGTGTTCTAAAGTCCACGTATGGACTATAAATATGAGAAGGTTCCTAAGGTTAAACCCTCTTGGAAAATTGAAGGCAATTAATTGGTTTGGCTGCGATCGAATGTTCTGTTTACGCTGCGAAAGAGGAGAGCTCGTGGTTTGAAAAGCTTTCGAAAAGCTTGACCGTTTATGTGGAAGGAAGTCCGTCTTGGACTTCGTAAGCCCCTTGTGGGCTAGTGGCAGCGAAGGCTGCATTTGGGCCTTGCGTAGGTGGAGGTCTGCGTTTCGATCCCCGCAGGGGGAGCTGTGCATGGATTAGTCACATTTTTATTAAAACGTGTTTTGTGTCGCAAATTTCGGATTCTTCAAGGGCAACCATTATAAGGTGTGATTATTTTCTTGATATGATTTTTGGCATTGTTTAGCATTGTTTAAAATACATAGGAGAAATAAGGGGATATTTCTTTGGTTGTATTTTTGAGATTAGTCTTTTGCTATGCTAAATTTAAAAATGGAGATATAAGGTGTAAGTTTTGGTTGTTGTGTTTTTGGCTTCTTTGGTGGTTGTTTTTAAAGAAGAGGAGCTAAAAGGTGTATTAAGGAAAGTTTTTATATATGCTCATTTATCTTGGTTCTAACCCTAACTTGGTTGGAAGTTTGAGGGTTGTGTGTGGTGACAACTTTAAGGATCAATTTTCTTCTACTCCAAAAAGGTATGGGCACATTTTCCTTATGAGTATGATTGGTGTATGTTTTCTAAAATAAGGTTGGAGTGAAAAGGTTTTCAACTAGGTTTCCTTTGGTTGGGTGTAAATCCTATTTTCTGGTTTGTTGAAGACTTCTTATGCATTGTTATCCTTGATGAGAGTTTTGGTGAATGCATAATTCTGGTTTGAGGTAGTGGAAGCATTGTGCACTAGGGTTTATGTTTGTGAGTCTTGCTACTTGCATTGAGTTGGTGGAACCCTTGGTTGGCTGTTTTGAGTTTGATGGTTGAGTTGCTTCCATAGAGGTTGTTTGATCAAGTTATTGCTTTACTTGATTCATGATATTGGGCTTACTCCATTGAGTTGATTTGAGCAAGTTATTCTTTACATTTGGTGATATTGTGTTGGTGGTTGTTTTGTTCAAATATCTTTGGAGGGAAAAGGATTTCTACTTGTTTCCTTTTCTTGTGATGATTGGTTGAATGCTTCAAGGTTGATGTTGAGTTGAGTGGTGTTGGTTGACTAAACCTTGTTTGATGAGCATTGTTGTTGAAACCCTAATTGATGATGAAAAGAACATGAGTATCATTGTTATGTGATTCTTTGCATAGTTGGCAATTGTTGGGGTTTCATGTTCTTGAAAGAAAACATTCTATCCTATCCATTTCGGATATTGAGTTGAGTTTTCAGATTTGAGATTGAGATTGAGCTGAGTTGATTTGAGTTGAGTTTTGAGATTGGGATTTGAGTATAGAACATATTGAGTCTCTAACAATTCTCTTTATGCTTCTATGAGTTTGACAAATCACATTGGGTCTCTAACAATTCACTTTGTGATTTCCTACTAAGAAAGTTTTTCTTGGTGAGCTTGTTGAGTTTTTGGACAGGTTCCGGTGGGGACTTGTGAGCATTTTTGGACAGGTTTCGATGGGGACTTGTGAGCATATTTGGACAGGTCCTAGCAGAGGACTTGTGAGCTGAGTTTGATAGTTCTATCAGAGAACTTGAGGACAGAGGTGCATTGGTTCTATGAGAAGAACACTGAGGACGAGTTGGCAAGTCTTTGAGAAGGCTTGTATGCGAGAGGATTGATTTGTTCAAGAGTTGGACGAGATCTAACGAGACAGAGGAAGACTTGTACTAGACCGACTGACTATGTTTGGTACGGGTTGTTGAGCTATTGTGGACGTGATCATAGAAGGCGAGAGGTCTCTTAGGCTAAGCATTGAGGACGGGAGGTCTTCGGTGGAAAGGAGTTCCACATGCTTGGCAAGAGGTAGAGGCGGTTGATCTTACGAGGGATCATTTCCGGAGCGAGAGGGGAAGGTATCTCCTTTGAGTAGAGGCTCATAAATTTTGATTGGGGGAAGGTATCTCCTTTGGGCCGAGGCTCATAAACATTGTAATTGGGAAGGATTCCCAAAGAACTTTGAGATAACTTTTAGAGAAAAGTTTTGTGGACGTAGCCCGACCATTATGGGTGAACCACGTTAAAATTGGTGTCACTTTGTGGATGATATTGTACATTGCTTTGATATTGCTTTGGGTATATTGCTTTACTATTTTGAAGTATAAAGGAAAAAGTAAAAAGAGGTCTTATACTATTCACCCCCACCCCTCTCAGTATAAGCTTGTGTTCTTCAATTGGTATCAGAAGCGGGTGCCTTCGAAAAGTTTAATAGCTTGAAGGAAAAGCTAGTAAAGAACACAATGGATCATTCAAGTGGCAATGCAGCACCTATTCTTGATGGGTCAGATTTTGGTCTTTGGAGTGCAAGGATGAAGGTTCATCTAATGGCACTTGGGAATGAGGTTTGGGAAGTGATTGAAGATGAGTACACTATTCCTGAACATGGTCCTAATACTAAAGAAGAAAGGCTCCTACATCACAGCAATTCAAAAGCAATGAATGCAATCCTGAAAGGCTTACAGAAAGAAGATCTCACCAAAGTGATTCACTGCAAGACAACTAGTGAAATGTGGAAACAGTTGAAGGTGGTTCATAGAGGTGATACAAATGTCAGAAAGGCCAAGTTGAGACACTTCAAAGGTATGTTTGAACAACTCAAGATGAATGATGATGAAAATATTAGTGACTACATGCTTCGTATGGATGAGGTTGTTAACTCCATGAAAGACTTAGGTCTTGAGCTTGCTGAAAATGATGTTTGTGATAAGATTTTAAGATCTCTTCCTAATAGATTTAGTGAAAATATTTCTGCTATTGAGGAAGCTAAAGATTTGGATAAATTGAAAAAGGATGAGCTCCATAGTATACTTGCGGCATTTGAGTTGAGAACTCAAGTGAAGGTTGATGTCAAGAAAGAGGCATCTTTCAAGGCTACCAAGAATTCCAAGGGTAAACGACTTCAAGATAGTGATGAGTCTTCTAGTGATGAAGAGGCATATTACAACAAGAAAGGCAAGTTCTCTAGAAAGCACAAAAGTATGAAAAATATAAGATGTTTCAATTGTGGAAAGTTTGGTCATTATGCTATTGATTGTACTATTCCCAAGAATGAAAGTGATGAAGATAAACAGGATTCTAAGAGCAAGGATTCTGAAAAGCACAAGCATCACAGGAAAAACAAAGATGAGCACAACAATCAAGGAAAGAGGTATTCTCACAAGCACAAGAAGAGTTTCTACCTAGACAAAGCAAGTAAGTGTTCTAGTAGTGATAGTGAAATTTCTTCAAGTGATGATGAAAATGAGATGTTGTTCATATCAAAAAAAGAGGAAGAACCGAAACATAGATTCATTATCATGAAATGTCTTAGATGTGGAAATTTTGGTCACCTTGAGGATGATTGCACAAATAATGATTTGGTTTCTAGTATGTATGAGGATGCTTCAGAAAACTATAAGGAAGATGCATGTATGGTTTTTGAAAAGGGTAGCACCTCTAGTGATAAGAAATCTGAAAAAGGCTTTGATGATTCAAAAGGAAATCAAATAAAGGATCTTGAAAGTGAACTTATTAGTGCTCTTAGTGTTTTGGAAAAGGAAAGAAAGAAGAATGCTAGACTCAAGGATAAGTTAGATGAATGTTGTATGGAGAGAGATGATCTTATAGAAAGTCTTGACTTCTCTATAGCTAAGACACAAGAACTCAAGGATGAGTTAGAGTCTAAGGTTCTTAAGTATAATGAGTTAGAACAGAAAATGGCTTCTTTGAAAGAGGAAACTAAAGAGTACAAGGATAAGCTTTACAGGTTTCAAGATAGCTCCAAAAAGGTTAAGTCACTCATCAAAGGTCAAAGAAAGACAAAAGATAAAATAGGCCTTGGTTTTGTTAAGCCACACAAGGAACAAGTTGGAGAGTCTAGTAAGAGACTCCAAAAGGAAGAGAGTTCTGATGAGGAGAGTATTTCAGAGAAAGAGTCCTTGAGTGATAGATGCACAGAAATAGAAAATAGGAAATAGAAAAAGGGGAGAAAGTTTACAGGACCTAGAAGGTCATTTACAGGAAATTTTAATGGTAGATGTTTTGCTTGTCACGGGTTTGGTCACATGGCTTCACATTGCATGACTCAAGTAAGGAAGGTAAATGACAGTTTCAGAGGTGGTAATTTCTTTCAAGGGTATTGCTACTCTTGTAAACAGTTTGGGCATAAGGCAATTTTTTGCAAGGCTAATAATAGGAACAGGGTTAGTCAGAATAGGTGGATTCAAAGAATAGGTATGCCTAAAAGAAATAACATTGTTACTTGTTATAAGTGCAACAATGAAGGTCACACAACTAGACAGTGTAGAGCTGAACTTCCAAGGTACAGGAACAAGAACAGTGGTATGAACAGGTCCAAGGATCAAGGCATGGATAAGAACAGGAATGATAACAGGAACAAGAACAATGATAGGAATAGGAATAGGAATATGGACAAGGAGAACAAGAGAAGACATGGTAAGGTAGCTATAGACACTGATGATGATCAGTGCCTGTTGGGAGTTTTACTCCCACCCCGAAATTAAACACCTCAACAAGAGGTGGGGGAGGGACTAAGCTAAGAGGCTCATTCTTAGTCCCAAGCCCCAAAGGTGACCCTTTGCCATTGATGAAAAAGGGGGAGAGATATGAGTAAGGGGGAGAGCCTCAAGACAGGGGGAGTTGTTTATGTTGAGTTTATGTGTTGTTGAGAAGCATGGTTTGCCATCAATGACAAAGGGGGAGATTGTTGGCAATTTTGGGTTTGAGATCCTAGCTTCTTGTCTATGAGTTGTCATTGATGTCAAAAGGAAATGACATTAATGTTAAGAGGTTGTGTTGGCTTCAAAGGTGGAAGATTCCAAAGAGAATCTTTTTAAGAGAATCCAGAGAGATTCCATTGGCAATGGTTTTTATTAAAACCAATGGAGGTTCTCTTTATTATTTATTTAATTATTATTTAAAACCCTTCAAGGTTTTAATTAATTAATTATTTAATTAATTAAGGGAGAAATTATTTTTAATTTATTAAAAATACTTTAAGGGTTTTTAAACCCTTTAGAAAGCAAATTTCGATTAAATTTGAAATTACTTTTCTTTGCAGCTGACGTGTTCTAAAGTCCACGTATGGACTATAAATATGAGAAGGTTCCTAAGGTTAAACCCTCTTGGAAAATTGAAGGCAATTAATTGGTTTGGCTGCGATCGAATGTTTTGTTTACGCTGCGAAAGAGGAGAGCTCGTGGTTTGAAAAGCTTTCGAAAAGCTTGACCATTTATGTGGAAGGAAGTCCGTCTTGGACTTTGTAAGCCCCTTGTGGGCTAGTGGCAGCGAAGGCTGCGTTTGGGCCTTGCGTAGGTGGAGGTCTGTGTTTCGATCCCCTGCAAGGGGAGCTGTGCATGGATTAGTCACGTTTTTATTAAAACATGTTTTGTGCTGCAAATTTTGGATTCTTCAAGGGCAGCCATTATAAGGTGTGATTATTTTCTTGATATGATTTTTGGCATTGTTTAGCATTGTTTAAAAGACATAGGAGAAATAAGGGGATATTTCTTTGGTTGTATTTTTGAGATTAGTCTTTTGCTATGCTAAATTTAAAAATGGAGATATAAGGTGTAAGTTTTGGTTGTTGTGTTTTTGGCTTCTTTGGTGGTTGTTTTTAAAGAAGAGAAGCTAAAAGGTGTATTAAGGAAAGTTTTTATATATGCTCATTTATCTTGGTTCTAACCCTAACTTGGTTGGAAGTTTGAGGGTTGTGTGTGGTGACAAATTTAAGGATCAATTTTCTTCTACTCCAAAAAGGTATGGGCACATTTTCCTTATGAGTATGATTGGTGTATGTTTTTTGAAATAAGGTTGGAGTGAAAAGGTTTTCAACTAGGTTTCCTTTGGTTGGGTGTAAATCCTATTTTTTGGTTTGTTGAAGACTTCTTATGCATTGTTATCCTTGATGAGAGTTTTGGTGAATGCATAATTCTGGTTTGAGGTAGTGGAAGCATTGTGCACTAGGGTTTATGTTTGTGAGTCTTGCTACTTGCATTGAGTTGGTGGAACCCTTGGTTGGCTGTTTTGAGTTTGATGGTTGAGTTGCTTCCATAGAGGTTGTTTGATCAAGTTATTGCTTTACTTGATTCATGATATTGGGCTTACTCCATTGAGTTGATTTGAGCAAGTTATTCTTTACATTTGGTGATATTGTGTTGGTGGTTGTTTTGTTCAAATATCTTTGGAGGGAAAAGGATTTCTACTTGTTTCCTTTTCTTGTGATGATTGGTTGAATGCTTCAAGGTTGATGTTGAGTTGAGTGGTGTTGGTTGACTAAACCTTGTTTGATGAGCATTGTTGTTGAAACCCTAATTGATGATGAAAATAACATGAGTATCATTGTTATGTGATTCTTTGCATAGTTGGCAATTGTTGGGGTTTCATGTTCTTGAAAGAAAACATTCTATCCTATCCATTTCAGATATTGAGTTGAGTTTTTAGATTTGAGATTGAGATTGAGCTGAGTTGATTTGAGTTGAGTTTTGAGATTGGGATTTGAGTATAGAACATATTGAGTCTCTAAAAATTCTCTTTATGCTTCTATGAGTTTGACAAATCACATTGGGTCTCTAACAATTCACTTTGTGATTTCCTACTAAGAAAGTTTTTCTTGGTGAGCTTGCTTGAGTTTTTGGACGGGTTCTGGTGGGGACTTGTGAGCGGTTTTGGACGAGGTTTCGATGGGGACTTGTGAGCAAATTTGGACGAGGTCCTAGCAGAGGACTTGTGAGCTGAGTTTGATAGTTCTATCAAAGAACTTGAGGACAAAGGTGCATTGGTTCTATGAGAAGAACCTGAGGATAGTTGGCAAGTCTTTGAGAAGGCTTGTATGTAGAGGATTGATTTGTTCAAGAGTTGGACAGATCTGATAGACAGAGGAAGACTTGTACTAGATCGACTGACTGTGTTTGGTACAGGTTGCTGAGCTTCTGTGGACGTGATCATAGAAGGCAGAGGTCTCTTAGGCTAAGCATTGAGGATAGGAGGTCTTCGATGGAAAGGAGTTCCACGTCTTGGCAAGAGGTAGAGGCAGTTGATCTTCTGAGGGATCATTTCCAGAGTAGAGGGGAAGGTATCTCCTTTGAGTAGAGGCTCATAAATTTTGATTGGGGGAAGGTATCTCCTTTGGGCCGAGGCTCATAAAATTTGTAATTGGGAAGGATTCCCAAAGAACTTTGAGATAACTTTTAGAGAAAAGTTTTGTGGACGTAGCCCAACCATTCTGGGTGAACCACGTTAAAATTGGTGTCACTTTGTGGATGATATTGTACATTGCTTTGATATTGCTTTGGGTATATTTCTTTACTATTTTGAAGTATAAAGGAAAAATTAAAAAGAGGTCTTATACTGTTCACCCCCCCTCTCAGTATAAGCTTGTATTCTTCAGAGTGAACTCGTGCCATATTCGTAGGGTAGGGGGTGAATCAGACTATAACTACTTTTTTGAAGAAGTCTTTCGATGGAAGGGTTGGATTGTTGTTGTAATTTGGCTACTTTGGATCATATCTACTTGGTTGGTACTCTTGTACACGTTTTGGTAGAGTTTTTGTACTTAGGATATAAGTGGAAACATATCTAGAATGAGGGTTTGATCCCACTATTTATAGAAAAACCTAGGGTGCAGGGGGAGTAGTTAAGGAAACTAAGCCCTAGGGTGAGGTCCCATAGAGGTTAGGTTGGGTTTTTTGAGGTGGCTTCCTCACATTCCCTCTAGGAAATATCTCATCCTCACACATGTGTGATGGGAGATTAGGTCTAACTAGGGTTAGGTAGTCCCTAGGTTAAGTTAGGGTTAGATTAGGGTTTTCTAAATCTAACTAATCTTGTACACACATGTGGGAGGGAGTAATTAGGGTTAATTAGGAATTAGGGATCTAATTAATAATTTTAACCCTAAAAATAAATTTTAAGTGAAATCAACTTAAAATTAGATTTAATAATTGATGTAATTAATGCTTTTGCTAATTAATATCCCCACGGGGGGCCTTAATTAAGTGCAACGAGTCTATGTATCACCTTGGAAAGCTGATGTATGGTATCTCGATGAATGGGAAGTGTTTTTGATATGATTTTGGTAGCTTATTAGGGTTTCATATCTAAAATCCAATGAAGTGGTGTGTGAAAGTCTATGAAATGCTATGATAATCTATGGTGATCTATGCATGACTATGCATGTATAGGAGGATCTAAAATAGCTATGTTAGTCTACGATAGCCTAAGGGTATCTAGGATTGCCTATGTAAACCTACAAGTGTCCAAAATGATCTACAAGTATGTAGGTATAGCAATGTGTGACTTTTGGGTGTTTACATTTTACCCCTTTTTGTACTAGACTATGTGGAATACAATTTAATACAAAAATGTGAAGGATTTGTGTAGAGGAAAATGGATAGAAGGGGAATGGAATTTAATAAAAGGTATGTAGTCGCTCAAAGCATGACCATATAGTATTGACTAGGAATCCATCGGGAGAAAGAGGAAATAATGGAATCTAATCAAAGGTATGTAGTTGCTCGAAGCATGACCATACAACATTGATCAATAGCCAAGAAGGAGAAGGAAAAAGAGTGGAAGAGGAAAGGGATAAAATGTAATGAAAATAATACTGATAAATGGAAATGGATGATTGTGGATGTAATGCAGTGATTTTTCTAAGCTTGTATGACATTTACGATGTCATACTAGTTTCTTGGGATTGGCAAATTTTGATTGCTTTTCTTTTATGACCATTTTAGCATGGTCCAAAAGTATGAATAGAAAAAATGTCCATTCAAATATTTTTTCTTGATTTATTTATGAGTACATGGTGACAAATGTCAAACCATTTGAGTTAGTTGACATTTAAATTATTTAAACGTGTAATTCATTATGTACCATAAACATAGGAGTGAATTCCTCCAAATATTGCACTGAATTAGTCAACCATGTCATTCATTGTGTACCATGAATGCCAAAGTGACCTCTCCATTGTTAGGCATAACTCTCTTGATTTAATAAATATCTGGTTGGGATTGATATTTTAATCATAAAATAATCTTCAACAAAAAAAAATTATAGATAGATGTGATATCCATGCTTTTGGATGTTTGGCTGGTTGGTTGCATGCAAAGCTTACTTTGGATATGAATACCCCCTCAAACGAGGAATCAAAAATGAGGTGAATGGAATGTGGTGATATGGTGATGCAGCGATTGATAGAATACCAATGCATGATGAAAATAGTGGAAGAGTAGATTAGAGGATATTTTAACAAGGTTCCTAGGGTTTTGGAATAAATTTGCGTGATTTCCTAGGGTTTTGGGAGCAATTTGAGACACAATATTTTTAGTTGTTTCATTCTATTACTATAGATCTGTAACATTAATAGTAATAGGTAGATCAATAACAATAATAGGTAGATCAATAATTGCAATAGGAAAATAAAAAATAACAATGGAAAGATTAGCAATAGGTAGATCAACAATAATAATGGGTAGATCAACAACAATAGGTAGATTAGCAATTGTAATAGCAATGGGTAGATTAGCAATAACAATAGATAGATCAACAACAACAATAATAATAGGTAAATCAGTAATAGTAATAGGTAAATCAACAACAAAAATAGGTACATCTAAAATAGTAACAAACATATATATAATAGCAACAAGTAGATCTTTAACAACAATAGATAGATTTATAATAGCAATAGGTAAATCTGCAACAAAAGTTATTTTTTTAGTATCAATAATTTTTCTTAAATATGAATTTTAAATTCCATTCTAGTTAGGGTCATCCATGAACATGGTGACCATTATCTTAGCATAGATATCCTTAGATCGTTGTTTTAATTCCTTCATATGTTTCATACAATCTTGAGTAGGCACCATAGTGCCTAAAATATATATAGAAACAAACTACTAAATAAGTGAAGGGATGAACTACTAAATAGGAGCAAGAACAAACTAGTAAATAGGAGTAGAATTAAACTACTAAATAGGAGCAAGAGAAAACTACTAAATTGAAATAGGAACAAACTGCTAAATTAGAGTAGGAATAAACTACTAAATAGGAGCTTGAACAAATTACTTTGATACCAAACTAACATGAAAAAGACATAAGAAAAAATAAATTGGCAAAGATAAGTTGTTTATTTGTATTTTTAAATGGCTATTTATAGCCAAATACACCACTAATGGATGAATCTTCCAAGAACCCTCCCAAAGAATATTGGATAGGAAGAAATTAAATATATGTAGTCATGTAAAGTATTACATCAAAAGGTGACCACATATACATCACATATTTAAATTAAAAGTGACCACGAATAACATAAACTATAATATTTCATATTAATTAATTTAAAGTACTTAATTAAAATAAAATTTAATTAGTTAATACTATTTTAATCCTTAATAGTATCTCTAAATTAAAATTGATAATCGTATAGAATTCCCCTTCTATCAAATCATTCAATATGGTAGATCAACTGAAGATATCTATTATGGCCATGCCCCTCTAGAAAATCTTGATCATACCTAAACAGATGAAAATATTAGAACAAATACTCTATAAGTAAGTAATACTAAACATGTAGAAGGTACATGCAATCCTATAGATATTCTATCTTGAATTTATTTGAACCAAATCTATGTTACATGATCCTAATTTGCAATGACAAGTTTACCTACAATTGCATGATAGAATTTGGGTCAATAAACTCAATAATGTATTAAAGAGTTGAAGAATATTGTTAATAATGGGGTGGATCAACTAGATGCGACTCTAGTTAAAATCCTCAAACTAGTTCAGATCCTTCCCCTTATGCTACAATCTTGTTCTGGACTCACAATCCATAAGGAAATATGCATTACATAACTCCCATAAAATTTTAGAATTTTTTTATCAAAGTAATTCACTACTAATATTAGAAGATACCTATCCCTAGACTAGATAAACATGCTACTTAGAACCAGGTATGGGACTAAACTAAATATACCAATGGGACCCCTATATATTCATCACATAGAGCATATACCTTCAATAAAGTTAGACAAAGAATAGGCTTATATAATAGAAAAGGTGAAGTCCAAGTTAGAGATGTTAGTCTATGATATACATTCTTTTATCCTAGAAGATCACATGGACTAATGGGTAGTTGATATATAATATTAGAACCCCTATGGAGTGTTTGAGAAAATGGATATGGAATGAGAAGCTATCTCTAGTTGTTTTATAATCTACTCAATTGAAAAATTTATGTTTTGTTTTGATTTTTTTCTATGGTAAGATTCCTCTATAAGCATTCAAATCTACACCCACATGGAAGATCATAGGATCATAAGGATCACAAAAATATCAATGAAAGTATTTTGTACCATTGAAATCCATCATATTAACGAAATCAATGGCCCATATAATTCTTGAGGAAATGAAATGAGGATATTTTCAAAAGTAGTGAGGGCTTTTAGATCGTAGAGTTAGCAAAATATGTTCTAGGTCTATGTCAAACCAAGAATTACTATATGAAGTATTGAAAGCAAAACTCTATAGGTCATCAAATCTAACCAATCAATGGTTAGTGTTATTCACCAAATCCATGGATAAGATTGGATCTTTGAGAGGTAACAATTAATAGTTCATCAAGACCAAAGTAGTGTAAGCCATTTGATCAACTTCTCAATGGCTAGTATTGCATGATAAACTGATAATGTATATAGATCCCTAGGATGACAATGATTTACAAAACAATAAAATATGATACACAAAGACACCCATTTCATAGCACACACTCTTACATAAGACTAATTCAAACCTATCCACTTTATACCTCATATATGCATATGCTTTGTATCCCATGTCATTGGTCATACCATGAGCTCACAAACAATCAATAATTGTTAAAAAAATATCTAAATCCAACTAGCATCAGTCATATGATTGACCAATCAAGACAACCTTTGAAACATCCTATAAAATAGAAAGGTTATGATCCCTTTTGCATTTCCTTCTATAAAAGGAAAAATAAAATATCATGATGTGGATTCAAAGAAAAAACATTCTTTTTTCAATCTTGCATAACTATGCATGACATAAATCCCATGCCTTAGGAAGGTTGATAGTCTCTTCTTAGCATTATAGTTAAATAAGGGAGTGACCACATGAAAATATATATAATTATTGAAAGAATGGTAGTTAATCTCCTCACACTTGTTTTGTTAGAAAATGGAATAATCTTGAATTAGGTTAATTTAAAATGGAAAAAGTGGATGGATACATCCTACCAAATTTGGCATGAAGGCAATATAAATTCGCATAATGTGAATTTAATATATGTATATTCTTTGATCTTAATGGAGAACGTCTATAAGAGAGTTTCTTGATTTCATTTTTCATTGATAATTACTAAAGACTCAATTAACTAAGAGTCTAGAGAATACAAGAAGAGCACTTGTAAAACCAGGTGATGGAAAAATAAGTCATTGATACACTTTTTAGTATTTTTTTTTCATCTCATGCTTCCTTTTGACCCCACACCCAATAGATAAGGAAACCACTTTTTGGATCCTTATTTTTAGTGAGCAAGAGATCCCTTGTGAGTCATAAAGACTATAGTGAAAATTCACTACACATAGAGGAATTCTACCTTATCCATATTCACTAGTGAATGTAAATGGAAGGCCAAGTAAATACTTGACAGAAAAGTAAAGAAAGGAAGGTTGTGCCCACCATTAACTTTAAAATCAAAGTAAAAATCTATTTTTCAAGGAAAAGAAATTGTGGAGAAAGAAAAAAATATGATCATAATGGATTTCCCAAACCTATGATAAATGTCTAATCATAGAGAAATGGGAAGAGGAATGTCTAAGCCCCACGATTTATTGATTTATCATATAACAACTCATACCATTTTATGAAGTTGCTAAGGTATTATCAAAGGAAAACCTAATTTTTGCTCAAGTCTAGAACACATGGTGAGTGTGTTGATGATCCATGGAATAAGTAAGTATATATCCTATCAAGGTGCTCATCCAAAAGAAATCCACCATCTATCTTGTATGGGAACAAGATCTAACAGTTTATAGAGAGTTGAAGAAAACATAAAATCATATAAGTCACCAAGTCCTATGAACTATTCTATCTTGATGATCGATGGCCTACATAATTTTTTATAGCCCTTTTAGTGATAACTAAAGGGCTATTCACACTAATATACGATGGGCAACAATTTTTATAGCCATGACATATCTTCCAAGTTTGTTTGGCAAGCATAAACTATTTTTTACATATTTGATATAATCCACAACAACCACGCACATGATGGTCATATAATCTCACCATGCTGCATCCTAAAGAAATTGATGGTCAAATATATTCCATCCAAATACTCATGAAAAATGATGAATAATCAAAATAATTTTACAAATCTTCTAATTGATAACCAACAACAATCGCTAGTTCAAAAGTAAGGAGAACCATGTATGTTCTAAAAGTTACATGACACATTGATAAAGTTGATCCAATGAGAGACTAATTTATATAAGCAATGTAATTTGTAATTAAGTGAGTCTTAACACACCATTGATCTACCAAATTTATTGAAATTTTTATTTTGTAGAGGATAAGTAGTTTATAAAATTTCTAAGATGATGCACACCATAAACGATGAGAACCTATTTTCAATGAAATCAAGATAAGTTCCCAATATCTCATGGACCTTGTATTTATAATTCAACTATCCATGCCATTTTTGAATAATTTGAAAGACAATATCAAAGGAATATTCCTACCATTGGTCAAGGAAATTCTACAAATTTAATTCCCATAAAATTTTCCTCTTGCATCTAATTAAGCCCATGACAACTATGCATGTGTTAACTATGAATAATATAAACTATACAAGGATGCCTAATATTATGAAATATTCAAATTAAAAGAAGACTAAGATATGCCTCATCAACCATCCAATCAAAAATAGAACCATTAACATGGCAAGACTCAAATTTTAAAATTGTTAGTGACAACAAATATTGTTCATTATCAACCTCTCACCTTCAACCATAATGAACCTCTAGGTCTGATAGGCACCTATATTACATGCATTATATTCCAAAGAAGTATTTGACACTATAATAGTAATTTTAGTGGAAGCTCTAGTTTTAAATACCTCAATCTTAAAGACATTGATTGTAAATAAATCGCACTCCTAATCTCTAGAGGATTTCCTAGAGAGGTTAGTTGGAAACAAAAATAGAAAATTTAAATCCAAAGGCCCCAAAACCCTCAATGTTAATGGATCCAATTTTAGATATCTTAATCCCATCAACATTAAATGCAAGCCAATCCTTAATTCAATCGAGGAGGGAATATTTTGAATTTATGTATAGTATTTGATGTAAAGTAAGCCTTGATTTTGGTTATAAATATTAGTATCAATGGTTTTGTAAGTCATCAAAATTTTCTTGCTCATTCCTAATATCTAACCTTGTCAATGATGTTTTCACTTCTCTTCTATGTATTTTCTAGAATTGAACCTTGAATATTGAAGAACACAAGCTTATACTGAGAGGGGGGTGAATAGTATAAGACCACTTTTTACTTTTCTTTTCAAATCAATATTATGCAGTGTATAGATAGCAATATCAATAGCAGTAATCAAAGTAATGCACAGAACACCATACACAATAGAGACACAGATTTTAACGTGGTTCACCCAATGTGGGCTACCTCCACAGAGAAAATATTTCTTCTAAATATTTCTCAAATAATCTCTTGGGAATCCTTCCCAATTACAATGTTTATGGACTTCTGTCCAAAGGAGATGTTGATCCCCTAATCTCAAGTTCATGGATCTCTTCCATAGGAGAACTCTTTCCCCTTCTACTCTGGCTAGTGATCTTATAGAAGACTCTGTCTCTATGCTACACTAACTGGTGGATCTCTCTCCACTTGAAGACTCCTCACTTAGATCTGTCTTCAATTGTCCTGGTTGTTGGATCTCTATCCACTGAGACTCTATCCTCTGTACTCTATCACCTCCAAAGCTTTGTCTCAATACTGTACTAAACATAGTTCAGTCGGTCTAGCATAACTCTACTCAATCTCTTGTACTAAACATAGTACATTCGGTCTAGCACAATTCTGCTCAATCTCTTGCACTAAACATAGTCCAATCAATTTAGTACAAGTCCACTCAAATCTGCACTAGACATAGTTCATTCGGTCTAGCACAAACTTGCTCAATAGGTCCACTCAGAACCTACTCAAATCTGCTCAATAGGTCCACACATAACCTGCTCAAATTTTCTCAATAGGTCCACACAAAACCTGCTCAAATATGCTCAACAAGTCCACATAGAACCTCCTCAAATCTACTCAACAAGCTCACATATAACCTGTCCAAATATGCTCAACAAGCTCACACAGAACTTGTCCAAATCTACTCAATAATTCCTCTCTAGGACTTGCTCAAATCTGCATAGCAAGCTTTCACAAAAGCTTACTCAAATCAGTCCACAAGCCTTCTCAAAGACTTGTCTCAAATCTGCTTAACAAGCTCACATAGAACTTGTCCAATCACATAGAATCATAAAGAGAATTGTTAGAGACTCAATATGTTCTAAGCTCAATGTTCAATCAATATCTCAACTCAATCTCATAGAAGCATAAAGAGAATTTTTAGAGACTCAATATGTTCTATACTCAAATCCCAATCTCAACTCAAATCAATCTCATAGAAGCATAAAGAGAATTGTTAGAGACTCTATATGTTCTATTCTCAAATCCCAATCTCAACTCAAATCAATCTCATAGAAACATAAAGAGAATTGTTAGAGACTCTATATGTTCTATACTCAAATCCCAATCTTAACTCAAATCAGAATATAGAATAGTTTGTTTCTAGGAACTTGAACAACCACTTCACACAATCACTTGACTAGGCTCAATCAACTCAACTCAACCAATCACCTCAAGGATCAATCCTTTCTCACAAACCCTAGTCCAAGCATGTATCAACCAACTCAAAATGTTTCCAACAATGCTCAACCACAAATCTCACATAACAATGATACTCATGTTCTTCTCTAACTCAAGTTCAAGTTCTTTGCACAACCAATGGGCTTCAACAACAATGCTTATAAAACAAGGTTTAATCACAACTCTCAAACCAAAAAACCTTGAAGCATTCAACCAACCACTTTCGAAAAGGAAACCACAATCAATCATTTTCTCTCCAATGATATTTCAGAAATCAACCACCATAATCAATCAATAGGAGAATGTGCCCATACCTTTTATTAAGATGAAGAAGCCTCTTTGGAAATCTACCACAATCACAATATTCTTTTGCCAATCTTCATAATGGTTAGAAGATCACAAAATAATAAACATTACTCCACTTCTCAATAATATTTACCAAGGCTTTTCATTAGAAAAATTTCTTAATAATTAATGCACAACTTCCTTATCCCTCCTAAAACCACTTGTACCATAAAATAAAGTAAATCAAAACATTGCATAACCTTGTCACTCCCAAAACCACTTATACCATAAAAAGTAAAATAAAATATTTTATATCCTTCTTTAACACTTTTGTACTTCAAAAATAATATCCCACACTCAATAAAATTCAAAGCATAGCCACTAAACACTTCAAAACAATCTCCGCAAAAATCGGCGCATAGGAACCTTAGGTAAAATAAAATATTTACCTTTCCCAAAAATTGTGATGCCCACAAATATTACATGATTTTTATACCTTGGAAAAAGTGGTGTTTGGGTGGTTCGAACCCTCGACCTAGAAGTCGCGAGCCTTAGTGCTCTCTCCACCCACCGTGTGGGCTAGACCTCCCACTTGGAGGTAAAATCGCGTTCTCTCCCTTGAAGCATCTAAATCACTTTGACCATTTTGACCAGTGCTTCCTCCAATCACATGGCATGTGAATCCTCAAATTCGAAAGGGCATATATTAACATATTTTATTAATATTCAAATTCAAAATTAGACTTAGCTTAGCATTAATGGCACATTTTATATATGAAATGGATGGGGGAAGAATTAATGTTGACGTCGACAAAAAAGGGAGGGAAAACATTTTATTTAATTTTAAAATTTAAACTAAACCTTTAAAATTAAATATCTCCATCACCGGGGCACCTTTTTCGATGAAACGAAAATCCAACTTGGGTTTTAAGAAAAACCCATTTCAAATATGCCATCCATGGTTTTAAATAAAACCTTTTATTTTGTCCTACCTTGGTTTTGATAAAAACCCTTCCTTGCACTTTCACAAAACATAGTGCATACCATCATAGATCCTTTTGACATCAAATAACCTTTTGACATCAATGACAACATTTTAGCTTAGGGACTCAAAATGTCCAACAATCTCCCCCTTTGTCATTGATGGCAACCCATATCCTTTTATTGAAATCTGACCTTCTTTTCTGCTCCCCTTGGGACTTTGCTCCCCCGGCTCAATGCTCTCTCAAATATCAAATCTCTCCCCATATCAAAAACTCTCCCCAATATACACAAATCTCTCCCCCTTTGACATCAATGGCAAAGGGTCACCTTTGGGGCTCGGGGCTAAGAATGAGCCTCTTAGCTTAGCCCTTCCCCCACCTCCACATGAGGTGGTTAATTCTGGGGTGGGAGTATTTCTACTCCTCGAAAGCATTGTTCTCTGCCTTTATATTTCCCTCTTCTTTTTTGAGTTTTTTGAATCCTCTCACTATTTCTTTCCAAGTCATCATCCATGTTCCTGTCATCACTTATGTTCCTGTTCTTATTCTTGTTCTCATCCATGTTCCTATTCTTGTACCTGTTCCTGTTCTCATTCTTTTTTGAGTCTCTATTCTTTTCTGAGTCTCTATTTCTGTTCTTTTCTGAGTCTCTATTCCTGTTCATCTTCTTGTTTCTGTTCATGTTCCTATTTCTATTCATATTCTTGTTCCTGTTCATATTCTTGGTCCTGTTCATGCTTGTTTCTTTCTATGTGACCATCATTATTGCACTTATAACACTTAATGTTATTATTCCTTGGATGTGCAATTGTCTTAGGATTTCTCCTAGTGAAGCCATATCCTCTTCTGTCATGAACCCTGCAATTCATTGCCTTGTGACCAAACTCATTACATGAATAACAATATCCTTGGAAAAGTTATCATTTTCCATATTCCTGTCTTTGATGTGTCCTGCACTGTGAAGCCATGTGCCCAAACCTGTGACATGAAAAACATCTTCCATTGAAGCTTCCTTGTCTTGACCTCATTGGTCTCCTATTCTGATTGTTGTTCCATCTATATCTTCTTTGCCCATTGTCTCTTTTCCTGCTGGACTCACTACAATCTGACTCATCCTTAGAAGTTTCACTTTCACTTCCGCTTTCATCTGAGAATCCCTCTTCTGAAGTGTCTTCTTCTGAAGTTCCTTCTTCTTCAAGACTTGAAGTAGACTTTTCTTCCCATTTCTTTTGAACTTGTTTAGAACCAAGACCTGTCTTGTTTGATGCTCCTCTTTGTATCTTGACTATTTTATCCATATTCTTTGCACTAGTTACATACTTGTATAGCTTATTCTTGGAATCCTCTAAATCTTCCTTTAGTAGTGCCACTTCTTGTGTTAACTTTTCACATTCTAGAATATTTGCTTCTAACTTGTCTTTGAACTTGCTTGCCTTAGCTTTTGACTTCTCTAAATCCTCTATGAGCAATAATATTTCTTCATCACATTCTTGAAACTGACTTTCAAGTTTAGAGTGTTGCTTTCTTACCTTATTTATTGTGTCAAGAGCATAGATAAGTTCTCCCTTGAGATCATAACCATTCTCTATTGAATAATCCTCTATTTTTTTGCCTTTGTCCATATCATTTCTTTCTTTTGACTTATCTTCTATAGGATCACTCACTTCTTCTTCTAATGCCATTAGAATATTCTCATCTGGTCTACCAAGTGCATCTTCAAAATCATCATCACTGAAACTATAGCCATCCCTTGTGCAATCATCTTCAAGATGTCCAAATTTACCACATCTAAAACACTTGAGAATAACTGGAGTCTTCTTCTTAACTGGATCTTTTTCTTCAACCATAAACAAGACTTCATCTCTATCATTGTCTGAAAAACTAGCATCACTATCAATTGAGTACTTACTTGCATTATCCACATAGTAGCTTCTCTTTTGCCTTTGGAAGAACTTATTTCCTTGTCTGTTTTGTCCATCCCTGCTTTTCTTCTGGTACCTGTATTTTTTAGATTCCCTGTACCTGTGATCTTGTTTTTCTTCATCATTGTTATTCTTTGGCTCTTTGCACTCTGTTGCAAAATGTCCATACTTGCCACAATTAAAGCACTTAATAGATCTTATATCTATCGGTCTTCTGG
Organism: Wollemia nobilis; assembly: GCA_028583015.1. Lineage (NCBI taxonomy): Eukaryota > Viridiplantae > Streptophyta > Pinopsida > Araucariales > Araucariaceae > Wollemia > Wollemia nobilis. The sequence continues at coordinate 4,580,955 of JAQPPZ010003193.1, read as the reverse complement.
AACCTTTATCTCTTCTACCATAGTTAGCTTCTTCATCACTAGAAGATTCATTGCTTGATTCTGTCTTCTTACCCTTTTTCTTACTGTCCACTTTGAATGCAACTTCTTTTGGAGGAATAGGATCTTTTGTTCTTATCTCAAAAGTTGTAAGCATACCAAGCAAAACATTTCTTGTTAGACTATCACTATCAATTGATGTTTCTATAGCAGAAACCTTTTCACTATACCTTTTTGGAAGAGTTCTCAAGATCTTATCGCAAGCATCAGATTCATCAACCTTCATTCCAAGACCTTTCATCTCATGTATAAGTTCATCAACCTTGTTGAGATAGTCATGAATATTTTCATCATCCCTCATTCTTAGATTCTCAAATTCTCCTTTGAGATTTCTGATCTTAGCTTTCCTGACACTTTTATCTCCTTCATATATGGTATGCAATAGTTCCCACATATATTTTGTTGTTTTACAATCCATAACCTTCATAGATTCTGATCTATGTAATCCTTTTATAATTGCATTCATAGCTCTTGAATTTGCATGCATGAGAAACTTACCTTCCTTATCTATAGGAGGATTGACTGTTGAATCATATCCAAGTTCCACTGCATCCCAAACTTCATTTCCAAGTGCCATCAGGTGAAATCTCATCAACACACACCAATACAAGAAGTCACTTCCATCAAATACTGGTACTACATTATTGAAGGACCCATCCTTTTGATCCTTTTGATCCATTGTGTTCTTAGACCACTTTTCCTTCAAGTTGTCAAACTCTTCTGAAGGAACCCACTCTAATACCAATTGAAGAACACAAGCTTATACTGAGAGGGGGGTGAACATTATAAGACCACTTTTTACTTTTCTTTTCAAATTAGTATTATGTAGTGTATAGATAGCAATATCAATAGTAGTAATCAAAGCAATGCACATAACACCATACACAATAGAGACACAGATTTTAACATGGTTCACCCAATGTGGGCTACCTCCATAGAGAAAATATTTCTTCTAAATATTTCTCAAATAATCTCTTGGGAATCCTTCCCAAATTACAATGTTTATGGACTTCTGTCCAAAGGAGATGTTGATCCCTTAATCTCAAGTTTATGGATCTCTTCCATAGGAGAACTCTTTCTCCTTCTTCTCTGGCTAGTGATCTTCTAGAAGACTTTGTCTCTATGCTGCATTAACTGGTGGATCTCTCTCCACTTGAAGACTCCTCACTCAGATCTATCTTCAATTGTCCTAGTTGTTGGATCTCTATCCATTGAGACTCTGTCCTCTGTACTCTGTCACCTCCAAAGCTCTATCTCAATACTATACTAAACATAGTTCAGTTGGTCTAGCACAACTCTTCTCAATATCTTGTACTAAACATAGTACATTCGGTCTAGCACAATTTTGCTCAATCTCTTACACTAAACATAGTCCATTTAGTTTAGTACAAGTCCACTCAAATCTGCACTAGACACAGTTCATTCGGTCTAGCACAAACTTGCTCAATAGGTCCACTTAGAACCTTCTCAAATCTGCTCAATAGGTCCACATAGAACCTACTCAAATCTGCTCAATAGGTCCACACAGAACCTGCTCAAATCTACTCAATAGGTCCACATAGAACCTACTCAACTCTCAATAGGTCCACATATAACCTGCTCAAATATGCTCAACAGGTCCACATAGAACCTACTAAAATCTACTCAACAAGCTCACACATAACTTGTCAAAATCTGCTCAACAAGCTCACATATAACTTGTCCAAATCTGCTCAACAAGCTCACATAGAACTTGTCCAAATCTGCTCAATAAGTCCTCTCTAGGACTTGCTCAAATCTGCATAGCAAGCTTTCATAAAATCTTACTCAAATTAGTCCACAAGCCTTCTCAAAGACTTATCTCAAATCTGCTTAACAAGCTCACACAAAACTTGTCCAATCACATAGAATCATAAAGAGAATTGTTAGAGACTCAATATGTTCTAAGCTCAATGTTCAATCAATATCTCAACTCAATCTCATAGAAGCATAAAGAGAATTGTTAGAGACTCAATATGTTCTATACTCAAATCCCAATCTCAACTCAAATCAATCTCATAGAAGCATAAAGAGAATTGTTAGAGACTCTATATGTTCTATTCTCAAATCCCAATCTCAACTCAAATCAATCTCATAGAAGCATAAAGAGAATTGTTAGAGACTCTATATGTTCTATTCTCAAATCCCAATCTCAACTCAAATCAGAATATAGAATAGTTTGTTTCTAGGAACTTGAACAACCACTTCACACAATCACTTGACTAGGCTCAATCAACTCAACTCAACCAATCACCTCAAGGATCAATCCTTTCTCACAAACCCTAGTCCAAGCATGTATCAACCAACTCAAAATATTTCCAACAATGCTCAACCACAAATCTCACATAACAATGATACTCATGTTCTTCTCTAACTCAAGTTCAAGTTCTTTGCACAACCAATGGGCTTCAACAACAATGCTTATAAAACAAGGTTTAATCACAACTCTCAAACCAGAAAACCTTGAAGCATTCAACCAACCACTTTCGAAAAGGAAACCACAATCAATCCTTTTCTCTCCAATGATATTTCAGAAATCAACCACCATAATCAATCAATAGGAGAATGTGCCCATACCTTTTATGAATATGAAGAAGCCTCTTTGGAAATCTGCCACAATCACAATATTCTTTTGCCAATCTTCATGAGGGTTAGAAGAATTCACAAAATAATCAACATTACTCCACTTCTCAATAATATTTACCAAGGCTTTTCATTAGAAAACTTTCTTAATAATTAATGCACAACTTCCTTATCCCTCCTAAAACCACTTGTACCATAAAATAATGTAAATAAAAATATTGCATAACCTTGTCACTCCCAAAACCACTTATACCATAAAAAGTAAAATAAAATATTTTATATCCTTCTTTAACACTTTTGTACTTCAAAGATAATATCCCACACTCAATAAACTTCAAAGCATAGCCACTAAACACTTCAAAACAATCTCCACAAAAACAAGTGCATAGGAACCTTAGGTAAAATGAAATATTTACCTTTCCCAAAAATTGTGGCGCCCACAAATATTACACGATTTTCATACCTTGGCAAAAGTGGTGTTCGGGTGGTTCAAACCCCCGACCTAGCAGCCATGAGCCTTAGCACTCTCTCTGCCCACCGTGTGGGCTAGACCTCCCACTTGGAGGTAAAACCGCGTTCTCTCCCTTGAAGTGCCCAAATCACTTTGACCCTTTTGACCAGCGCTTCCTCCAATCACATGGCATGCGAATCCTCGAATTCGGAAGGGTAGATATTAACATATTTTATTGATATTCGAATTCGGAACTTGGACTTAGCTTAGCATTAATGGCACCTTTTATATACGAAATGGATGGGGGAAGAAATAATGTCGACGTCGGCAGAAAAGGGAGGGAAAACATTTTATTTAATTTTAAAATTTAAATTTAAATTTTAAATAAATTAAAATTTAAACTAAACCTTTAAAATTAAATTTCTCCATCACCGGGGCACCTTTTTCGATGAAACGAAAAGCCAACTTGGGTTTTAAGAAAAACCCATTTCAAATCTGCCATCCATGGTTTTAAATAAAACCTTTTATTTTTCCTACCTTGGTTTTGATAAAAACCCTTCCTTGCACTTTCACAAAACATAGTGCATACCATCATAGATCCTTTTGACATCAAATAACCTTTTGACATCAATGACAACATTTTAGCTTAGGGACTCAAAATGTCCAACAAATATTTTGCTAATAGCATTTGAACCTCTTTTATCATTGCATATTTGTAATATTATTATGTATATGGGAAGTTGTGACTAATTTTGCTTTATCCTACTTCATCTGTATGTTTAAAAGCTTTGGTGTTAGGTCAAATTTATATTCACTTTTTAGATATTAGAAAAAGCATGCATGTGTTCACTTTATGGTGTAACTTAGTTTTTATTTTTTGTAAATTTTATTTTCTACTAATCTCTCTTCATTTTATTTTATGAATGCAAGTGGCACATCAAGTAGTGTAGGAAGGTGCATTTAATATCACATATGATTATCATTCACACTTACAAAAACCCTTGAGGTTGCCTTGTGAGTGCTCATACCACTTGTGGAACTTCCTATTATTTTGCTCAATGTTAGACATGGGTGTCTAGGTGTGTTGGGCCACCACCATAGATGGTCAGGACATTGTGAGATGACAACAATACCCTAAAATAAAGCAACTCTTATTTCATTAGAAAAATATAAGAAAATCATTTTTGATACTTAGAAATATGTTTTACTAGTGGTTTTACTCGTGGTATTACTAAAGATATGAATTCCAAGAATCTTTTCCTTATCACAATAATAGAATCCAAATTTAAATAGTTTTAATAAATGGATAACTTAACTCAATAATCCTTAACTATTACTAAGATATACTAGGATTGTCATTTTACTTTTTGAATAATCATAAATTGATTTGATTATTTAATTATCTTATCACAATATTCCCTTATATCATTTATTGGTTTAAAAATAAAATGGGTTTCAATGTAGAATTCTTTATTTTGTATTTTCATCATTCTAGAGCTAACAAAGGATGGTCTTGACACCTATGCATTAACTACACAAAGTTAACAACATGTCAATGAAGAACATGTATCCACCATCCTACATCAATTTCCATCTCAACAAGATCCAATAATCTATATACTTCACCAATATTAACCATGAGTAAATATATCATCATGTTCCTATTAACATCATAGGCATTTGGAAAATACCTTTAAAACTAAAAAAGTACTATATAAGTAATGTTATGCCTATAATTTAACAATTGTATATGCCACATTCATGCAACTAATGAGTGATATCCAATAATCATTCAAATGATACTTTTTATATTTCACTTAGATGATATTCATAGCTTCAAAAAGTCATATGAAATACATCTATAACATTGCACTAAGTGATCCTTGTGCCAACAAAATATTCATGTAAACTTGACCAAGTACACCTTCAACATCAAAAGAGGATGTACTATGTTAGTTACATTATTGATTATGATAACATACATAAAGATCCAAAGAAGATACATGTTATCCATAAGTATGTTATTTGATTGAACCAAAGGGAGATTAAATTTTGTTCCTATCCTTTGCAACTTCTATATTCAATTTACTTCTATATTTTTAAATACTTCATATATTTTCAGCCATCATGCACAATAAAATAGCATTTTTGGCAAAATAGATAGCAATAGTAGAATTTGATATATCAAAGAATGCCTTTGTTCAATTTTTATACTACAAATTTTGGATATCACTTAAGCTTTTGATATGGAAATAAATGCATTCAAACATACTTGTGTTGCCTTCCTAATTTATAATGGGCATCTAATTTATAATAGGCATCTTTGTGTGCATTATTTTAAAATACTTGGTTATATAGTTTGACATTACTCTATTTATGAGAAGAATAAATAAATAAATAAAAATAAACTTAAGCTATTTAATAATGACACAATGACCTCATATGTAAGGAAACCATTTCTAACACATGATAAATATTGTAAAACAATCTTTAAAAAAATATAAATACATCACTAACCCTAAAATGCTTAAACCGTAGATCAATGTTTAAAAATTTCATAATGAGTATACTACACAATATTCTTTGTCTTACTATGGCCATAGATTAGAAGTATAGAAGAATCATAGTAAATTCTTGGATATTGTACATGAAAATATGGGAATTATAATGAAATTTGCATAAAATATTTCAATTAATAAAAAAGTTAACTATAACTTTCTATAATTTATTAGGTTAAATTACCAACATGGTTAAAATATGGAATTAGAATATAGCTTTTGAAATATATTGACCAAATTTTTATAGCTATATATTCAAACATCATAATATACAACTTATATATATAATTCGGATATTTTCTATATTAGGAAGAACTTTAAATATTTCCACTACTTTATATATTATACAAAACAAACTAGTCCTGTGAAAGTGTCAATAATAACTAAATGCATCTGAAGGCCTTAATAGCATTAATATCGTCTATAAACAAGTGAATTAAAAAATATTCTCATGACAGAATAATTTATCATTCATTGGTTCATTTTTTATTAAAATAAAGCAATATATAAGAAACAAATTACTCTCCTTATTTATTAGCTATCACAAGGTAAGATTTTTCTTAAACAGTTATAAAATTTTAGTACTGATTAAATTGATCTTCATTTTTACTTTTTTATTTTTTAACATTCACTTTAAGTATTTTTAAATACAATAAATAGAGAGTGTACATAACAATATTTACAATAATTTTAGTATTTCAACTAAAATATAACATGTATTTTTAAAATTAAAATGATGAAGATAAAAATATTATAATAAAAGTGTTTTTGTAGATTGTTATATGTTTATTAAATTAGTGAATTCATTATGCAGTGGTGAGGTGGTGGGTGGGTGCTCGTTGGTGATCTTTTATTGTGGGTAGACTTCATTTTTGGGCTCATATTCAAGGGCTTCTTGCTGTTGGACCCAATCCTTTTGGTGTACATTCAAATATTTCTTCTTGGCTTTGAGGATGGCATTGCATTTTAAATTTTGTTGAGTGGATCGACTGGCTTCTCAAGTTTAGTCCTTGAAGTTATTTATCTGCAGAGATGAAGGGTTCAACATTTGTTGCTTGACGTACCATATTGTATCATTCGGTCTTTGGGGAGTGGACTTGTGCTTTATCGACAACTTTGTCTTATCCTGACTCCTCTAGATCTGGATTCTTGGAATCTTCCTACCTATATATGCTCTTCACCTAGGTTTGTGGATCTTGATTTCCTTGGATCTTTTGGCTTCATTGAAGTTCACCTCTATGTGTAAAAGGATCCCCTAGCTTGAGAATAGGATTGTTGTTCCACTTTTTAGGCTCGTGTTGTGGCATCCTTGGGTTCCTACTACTTCTTGGACCATGTCCTGTTGGTGCATCCTATTCATATTTTTATCATTGTTTCCAATTTTGCATCATAATCGACATCCTAGCTAGTTGTTGCTTCATGGATTGCATCCCAATTGATATCTTGGTTTATGTTCTACATCTGTTTCCTGGTCTGCATCCTACAGATGCATCCATGGTCCTCCATGGACAAGAACAATTTTCAAATTTCAATTTTTTTTGTTTTTCCCTTTTTATTTTCAAACTTCAATTTTAAATTTTGGGTGGGATGTCCCTGTTTCAAATTTTCCATCCTTTGTATGGTTTTGGGCAGAATGGCTCTAATTCAAAATTTTCATCCTCTGTATGGTTTTAAGTGGAATGACCTTAATTCAAATTTTATCGATTTAGCTATTTTTCTCCAATAACCCACATAGGGTCTATTTCTTTAGCTATGTTTTGGTTGGGAACTCTTCTTCCAACCTTCTTCTCTTTGTAAAAGGTTATGGTATCCTTTCAAAACTCCTTTTACCCATAAAAAAAAATATATAAAATAAAATTTATCATTAAATTTGTATTTTAAAAAAAATCCTCTTCAATCCTTTAATTTTATCTAAAAACTAAAATTGAATAAAAATAATAAAAGAATTCCAATTCTGATCCTTGATAATAAAAAATCTTCATTATGTGAGAGTTGGCTATTTTAAGATATCTCTAATATTTAGTGTATTTCACTCTAACCTATTTTTATGATAAAAATTTGATAACTAAGTGTTAATAACCACATCTAGCGAAATATGCTTACCTTTTATACTAATTTGAATAAAACAAAATGAAAATATTCTTTTTTATTGCTTGAGTTTACTAAAAGAAAAAAAAATCTTATTCTATCATTAGAATATTTTTTTTCTAGTTTTATAACTTAGAAAGTACTTTATGACTAATTATAGTATATAATATTTTCAAGAAAAATAAGGGTCCATGCATGATTTCTTAATCACCATTTGAAAACTAAAATTTAACACACATGCAGGAAATCTCTTCACTTTCATCACCTTTGGGACTTACAAAATATAAAACATTAAAAAGCATTTAAAAGATACTTTGATATGAAGTTTGGCATAAAATAAAAACTATGACCTCCACCATTTTATGCTTTTAACTTTAGTTAATTTTATAAATCTTAAAACAAATGTTAAATAAACTACAAGAATTTTATATAAATAAAATTTAGGAATCATATCTCCATTATTGAATGTTTTTTAATTTTGTGTTATTTTATAACATTCCAAGCGCCTACTCAAGTGCTATATTTTTAAAGAGATAAAATAATATGTTTGACCATTATTCAAAAGTCAATGTAACTTTTTATATCTTTGAATTATACTATGTTTAAAACAATGAATACAATTGTATTAATATAAAAATTAATTATAATAATATGATAAATTATTTAATATTAAAAAACATTCCATAATGTATAGCTTTTAATTCATATAATTCGTTAAATTTTTAAAAATAAAAACAATTTAAATATATTTTTAAATAAACATTTAAAGATATAAATTTTATGAATAATTAATTTTTTTACAATCTTAAAATACATTACTAAAAACAATAATAAAATATAAAACTTTCTACTATAAAATAAAAAATTGACTAAAATGATAGGATCATTGAATACATTTAACCTTAACGTTCACGGTATGCCTAGTTGTTTGCTGACATTTCAACGTTATGCCTAGTTGTTTCCTCACATTTCTTACAAAATAGACTCCTCATGCACGTACGTACATTTAAATATAAAAGTTAATAAAAATATTTTATGAAAGTTTTCACAAATATCCCAAACTTTTGGTATAAAATTGACTAAAACGACAAGATCATTGAATACATTTAACCTTAAAAATGTAAGGTTCATGGCATGCCTAGTTGTTTGTTCATATTTCTTACAAAATGGACTACTCGTGCACGTACTTACATATATATTAACATTTTAACTAACACTTAAAAGTAGAGGTTAATGAAAATATTCTATGAAAGTTTTCACTTTTATAATCTTTTGAATACTTCAAGAACCCTGTGTTAACAGAATGAAAGTTGACTAAAATAATTATGCTAGGTATGACGTGGTGGTGTTAAATGCTTTTAAATTTGCTCCAATGGCCTTGAAAATTTATTAACTAGGACTTGAAAAAAAATTAAAATAGGTGTTCGATAAAAATCCATCCTCGATCTTTACCCTAAATTCGATGCTTTTAATATATCAAAAATTTATTTTTTATTTTTTATTTTTTAAATTGAACATCGTTTATAAATATGTACAAATATCACGAGCAAACAAGAAGAATAGACCTCACAACCACATAAATGATAATAATTAGACAACTATAATATCAGCTATTTAAAATTATTTTTATAAAACTTCAAATCATTTCAAAACATTCAGAACACATGTATCATCCCACTTCTGATTTAATAAAATTTTAAAAATCTATACGTGCATAATTTATTACAAAGCTAAAAGCTATCATAAAACTAATTTTTGAATCCTTAAAAAGCAAACACCATTTAAATATATATTTTATATTTCTATCATAATTTGTAGTAAAACTTTTTTTCCTTATTAAAATTTTAAAAATAATCTAAAACAAAAAAATATTAATATTTAATTTTTAAGATATTATATATATATATATATATAATAAAAATGTTAACTTTTAAAAAAACAAAAAAATTATATTAAAAAAATTATTTATAATATTTTAAATATCAAAATTTTTATCACAACTTTTTTCATTATTTGATTAGTGTGAGAAACCCCTACTATCAATAAAAAAAAATTTATTAAAAATTTTATTTATAATATTTATAATATTAAATTTTTTATTACCATTTTTTTATTATTTGATTAGTTTGAGAAACCCCTACTACCAATGTACATAGTTGAGCGAGTCTCATCTCAACCATGATCCCTCGTAAAGTCGAGAGCTATGCTTATCAATAGGGAATTTAACACACATCCACCACACACCCACCCCCTCACACACTTGCTCATGTCACGGTTTGAACCAAATAAAAAAACAAAAAATATATATTAAAAAAATTATTTATAATATTGTGAGAAACACCTACTACCAATAAAAAAAATTATATTAAAAAAAATTATTTATAATATTTTAAATATCAAATTTTTTATCACCATTTTTTTTTATTTGATTAGTGTGAGAAACCCCTACTACCAATAAAAAAAAAAATTACTAAAATTTTTATTTATAATATTTTAAATATTAAATTTTTTATTACCATTTTTTTAATTATTTGATTAGTTTGAGAAACCCCTACTACCAACATACAGGGTTGAGCAGTCTCATCTCAACCATGATTCCTTGTAAATTCGAGAGCTATGCTTATCAATAGGGAATTTAACACACATCCACCAAACACCCACCCCCCTCACACACTTTCCCATGTCACGGTTTGAACCTCGGACCTCTAGAAGAAGTGCCAAAGCTCGAACTACATTGTATTTCTTGGGACTCTTTATCACCAATTTTGTCTTTCCTATTTTAGCATTTTTTTCAACTAATGTTAATTTTTATTATTATTTCAATTTAAGTAAATAAATGTTAGGTTATTATAATAGGCTAATAAAAAAAAGGCAGGGTTGATAAGTCTCCTCCCAACCATGACCACTCGTAAATTCAAGGGCTATGCTTATCAATAGGGAATTTAACACACATCCACCCCTCACACACTTGCCCACACCACGGTTTGAACCTTGGACCTCTCAAAGAAGAGTCAAAGCTTGAACTATTGCGTTGTGTTCTGTGGGACTCTTTATCACCGATTTTGTCTTTCCTATTTTAGCATTTTTTCAACTAATATTCAATTTTTATTATTATTTCAATTTAAGTAAATAAATGTTAGGTTATTATAATAGGTTAGTAAAAGAAAAATATATATTTTATTAAATTTGGATAGTATGTATTTTTTTAAGTGAACTAAAGCTAATACAAAATCAAATTTAATTTGAGCTTTAATTATTAAATATCAACAAACAACGATGCCATTCACTAAATACCATCAGCTAATCAACAAGCCAAGTCTTTCCATTTTGAAACTTATCACAGATTAGCTATTTAAAAACAGAGTGGCTAATTTTATTTTTCAAATGTCCAACTGCAGGAAATGGAAAATTATTCCTACCAATAACCTTAGCAATGAACTTTAAAATGTTGTAATAAAAATATTAAAACTGCTAAGGGTCTGTTTTATTCCAAGCATCTAGTCTAGAGACCATCATGTCTGGAAACTTTGTGAGGATGGTCAATTCACAATCAAAACTACATATCACATTCAAGATCCTCTAGGAGAATCATGGGCCTACACAAAGCTTGTCTAGATTAAACACTTAGTTTCAAAAGTGAGTTTCTTTTCTTGGATTGCCTCATAGAATAAAATTTTAACTATTTATAATATCATTAAAAGTTGTATGTACATCACCAATTGTTGTGTTCTCTATAAGTCTAATTGGGAGTCAACCTTCTATTGACATATTGAACTCCCTCTTTGATCTATATAGCATTCTGTGGGTTCAACCATCATTCCTTTGCCCATTGTTAGAACAATGGCCAAATACCTTTTTCAATCTCCAACTAAAGTTCCTTTAGTCCACTTGTTTGCATCATTACCTGTGGAAAGTATGGTTGGAGCATAATAATAGAGTTTTTAATGGTTTGTGCAATAATCCTTGGTTTATCTTCCATCGTGACATCACACTTGCCTTGAAGAATGTCCAACTTGTTTCTACATCTGAAGTCCCTAAAATTGGCCTTGAAACTCGCTTGTTTAATATGTTCAATTTTAAGTAAAATCCTTTTGTAGCATCCTAAACCCATATTGATAGATCTATTATTAAGTGGATTCCTCCTCTATTTGGTTGGTTAAAACTAGGTTTTTATGGCATGGCAAAAGAGAATCCTAGGATAACCAATGTTGGTATTATAAAAAATGATAGGGGTCAAATAATATTTGCTTAAGTGGACAATATTGGAATTTAGTCCAACAACCTTGCGAAAGTGAGAGCAATGTACCAAGGTTTGATAATTTTACAGTGAGTTTTATTGTGACCACATCATTTTTAACATATTTTTGTGTTTGTTATCAATTGTATCAAAGGAAATAAAGTCTCTTTGTGGAGTGTTCACAATATTATTAATGAATGCAAAAGCTTACTGGGTAGGTATGCAAACACCATTATTCAACATGTGTATAAATAAGGAAATAAAGTAGTGTATTTACTTGTAAACAAAGGAGTTTTAGATGAATCCCTTCACATTTGGTGGTTTGACTTCCTAGTGGAACTAGTGGAGGAAAACCACGATGATGGAATTTGTTTACTTTAGCAGGTATGGTGGTCCAAGTAAGCCTATTATATCCCAAATGAGACTCTCTTGCCTTTGTCTTGGGAGTAATCCCTTCTTGCATGGTATTTTGATTCCTTGTGAGAATTTTGAGATGTAGGTCAATGTCAGCTCAAGTGATAGTTATGGTTTCTTGTTCTAGTTTGTGTGGTTCATGTTCATGGTTTGTTTGTTTTGATGGTTTCTCCTATTCATTTTATGGGTTTTCTAGGTTTGTTGAGAACTGCTAGATTTCCCTTTTTATATTTTTGTATGGTTTTACTGGGTTTTCTCATATGCTTTTTAATTTTTTTTTGGATTTCAATATTGATCCCAGTTGTGTTCACACCTATTTCTCTCTATAAAATGTTTTAGGTCATTTCAAAACCCCTCTACCAATAAAAAAACAAACAAGTGAAAAAATTATTATGAACCTCTAACAATAGTAGGGGATGACAATATTTGTTACTTATAATGCAATGATTAGTCATTCTAAATCCTGATCATTCCTCTCAATAATATAATATTTGGACTCTAAATCTCATAAAATAGAAATAGGAAGAGGCCAAAACCAAAATCAAAGGACTAGAAATAGCTTTGCAAACCTTAGTTTTGAAATGGATTGAAGCTAGTTTATACCCTATCTAAAACTCAAATCCTAGAAATATTGAAAGAGGGATGAGGCCATTGAAATGGATGAGACAAACTTAAATGGCCATTGTAGTAACCTAAAATTCTCCAAAAATAGAATAAGTCTATGTTGTCTACTATAAATCACCAAAAACAAAACTTCTAAAGATATAAATATGGACCAAAGGCTAACAATATTGGAACAATATCTTACTTTTGATATATTTACTCCATATATATATATATATATATATATATATATATGTGTGTGTGTGTGTGTGTGTGTGTGTGTGTGTGTGTGTGCGTGTGTGCGCGCGCACGCACATCGCCAATTGGTTTCCTTTATTAACAGCTCCATGTGGTCATAATATAATACGGGTGGGTTTTGTTATTGGTTCTCTTCCACGTTATTTTTTCTTTGTTCCATTTTCATTCTATAATTATAAATAATAATATTTTCTAACAATTTATAATTACCCATAAATGATAGATTGAACACCACTTGTTGGTACTTTTCCAATCTAACATAGGTTGAAGCTGGTATACAACCCTGGTCCTTTGTGCATGTGAGGAGATTATGTGGTAGTAGACATTCATCAAGTGGTCCTGTACCACTATTCATATTTATGTATAATTATTGGCCTAAGTATTGTATTTCCAAGTTCTACTACCTCACATTCCACGTTCTTACGTTCCTACTTGTCTATAAAAAAAAATAATGTCTATGATTTGGAAAACATGTGGTACAACTAGGAGCTACACAAAACAAGTTATAGACATTCTTACTTTTATGATTATATAATAACTAATTATTGTCTATTAACCATTGCTTATATTAATTATAATGATGTTATGGATATCTATATGGATAACTATGTTATGCATATCTATGGATATCTATATGCTATAATTGGATGACGTTATTTGGAATAATAAATTCCACAAAGTTGTGCTAGTTAGATATTATAATAATCTTGATCTTAGGCATATTTCCAATAAAATTTTAAAAATGTTATTTTCTATGAAAACCTTCGAGATATTGAAGTAGTCATACACCTTCAAAGTTATGTCAATATGTACAAGATAAAATCCATTGACTCACATAATGATTATCTACTGATCAAAGTAGATATGTTGCATTAGTTTTTAAATTCTATATGATTTATTTTTCTTAGTTAAGAAACCACACGATCCCATGGTGGAGGTCCTCAAGGAATTAGGCCCATGGAAGACTACTTTGAATTACTACAACTAAGGAATGTTACTCCATAAAAATATTGTTTTATAAAGTAGGTGGATTCCACCTTTTATAGTATTGTAGCACCTTGTTAGTTGTAAAAATTAGTGTACATGAATCATCCACATAAAGTAACATAGACTCAAGTAAAAAAATAATATTCATGGTCTATACATCCTATTTTTTCCCAACTCACTCGAATGAACTTGTTGAGAAATTAGCACCTTCTCTTAATCTCATATTCTACAATGCTCTATTGTTTTTTTTTCCTAACATTTATAAAAAGTGATATTTTAATCATAATGTTCAATGGAACATCATGAGAGAAGCATTATAAGTTGAAAGTGCTCAAAATTTGAGTGTATTGCCATAGCAGATAAAAATAATTATTAATAGGAAAACAATTATGAAATTTTCCATCAGGAATGATGGAGAAGAAATTTTATGCACTAGGAGTAGGATATCCATGAAAACTAACGATAAAATATCACCTAGTTAGTATACCAACTAAAAGGTCATTTATAGGAAGTGTGGAAGGATCTCTGGATAAAATTATTGCTTTAGAGCAATCGCACTTGCTGGAATAGAGTATGGAGGATAAATGTAGTAAGGTTCATATTTTTAATTTTTTGGGAATAAATCATGGAATTTGGGTGAATTTGGATGGCCCTATGATGTGTTTATTGAAGAGATCTTTTCGAAACTTTTTGAATCACTCAAAATAGACAACCGAGGCCAAAGTTATGGTCAAATTACTAAAAAATAAAGTCTTAGAATGTATGGATCGACATGTTCAAAACTGCTTATAGGGGTATCTTTAAAAGGTTGTAACTTCTTCATTATTGGGCCAAATTAGATGAAACTAGTACCATTAGAAAGCTAGTTTTGAGGAGCGTATTTCTAGAATGGTTTCTAAAAAAATAGAGGTCAGCATGGTAGTCATAAAATGGTTGTTCAAAATGATAGAAAAATGCTTGTAACTTCTAGAACTCAATGAGGGTGTCACGATCCAAAATTTTCCCATCCATTTTTTTTACATCAGTTCTTTAACTAGTATATTATTATAGGTACACATATGCCTACTCTCAGTATAAATCTAGCTATGTGAGAGCATTAGGTGTCTACTTAATGATCAATCTATCCATATCATAGATCCAATGAGCTACTATTGACCTCTCCTTTTATTTTTTCAAAATAACATGTCGAGTATACCCTCTACATAGGTCATTCTATGTAATAGGTCTGTGCATGTGGATATTTTCTATCCATATCATATCCATTTGAGCTAGAAATTCCAAAATAGCCTCATTTCTAATTCCTTCATTGAAAAAATCAACATGCCCATATAGTTCCTTTAATTTATGTTATAAAGGGTGTCCTACTACTATTATAGACATTTCATTTTGTACAAGAAGGTAAAAAAATCATGCTTCTAAGAGCATCTCTTAACAACACCCAATAATATTTTTAGCATTATTCAAGAGTAACATTCAACTAATCTATAATTTACCCATTATCACAACATAGGTAACTTCATAATTGTATTGGGCCACATCACTTAAAATGCCCAAAATGAATTCCTACTATTATTATTTAATACATCACAAAGGCTTCTTTCCATATTTCAACATATGAAAACCACATTATCCATCCATATCACATGACATAAGCAATTCATGAAATTATTGGACAATATCACTTTAAAAGCTCCATGAGGAATTCCACTATATTTATTTAAGAATATATTTAAGGATTCATCCTAGAATTCAGTATTTAAAATAACCAAAATTATCTATTTATAGAATAGTCACTAACATATAGAACCATAACAATTATAAATATTTTAAAACTTGAAAAACCATAAACAAGAGTCATCACAATAAAAGTACAACATAGTTTTATCCTAGAAAACCTCCTTGTGGGAAAAAACCAGCCTCAAAATCATCTTAATTTTCATTCATAAAATGCTTAAAAATTACATCATAGATAAGACAAAATCCAACATCTTACTATCTGCCAAGTATTCTCTATTTTCCCTTACACTATGATAAATCATTTAGTACATATATTTCTTATCCCCAACATCTGTAGAGAAATAACCTTTTACACTACCCTTTTTCTCACAACAAGAATTTGGGTCGAATTTGATCACATTCTTTCATCACAAATCATATAGTAATATTCCAAACAATAAGTATTCACAACACTCGATATTCTCTATTATAGAATACATAATTTGAATCTAAGCTTTACCCCCATGCTCCTCAACTAGTAAGCCTAGTAAATGCTTGTCTTGAACTCCTTCAATATCTACTTTCCTCTCAAATCAGTTGTTGGAATAACACCAGCAAAATCCCACTCAATGCTTTCTAGATTAAAAACATGCTCATACAATATATCATAATCATATAACATTTTCTACGAATTCTAGACTGCACTATGTTGAAACCATCCTTTTCTTGGAATAGTTAAGATACCACTCAATGCACTGCAGGCAACACTTATCGAAGTGAGATACAATAAGATCCCTATGTTGGCACTAGGTACTACATACCTAAATCATACATATATACCATAGTTTAAATACTTTTAAAGAGAAGTTTCACAATTCCATATAAACCAATCTAGGTGATTCACAATGGTTACCTTACCTCCAAAAAACTCTCCCTAAATATTGGAAACAACATTTCATGGCAATCCCATCCTATAAGTAGAACTCTACTATTTAGTCATCCTATCTCATAAAGCTCAATGAATGATGAAGGAGAACATTGCAAAAATATAGTATGCATATCTATGTTGCCCCTTTGATCACTTAAATTATTACCTAGCTAAAATGGAAACTAGTTTAACATATTTCTCGTATAGAGTGATAGGTAACTCTACTCAATACCACGCATGAATACCCAATGCTCAGCCAACTTTGGCTTCCTAGAAAATACAATATTGGTTATCTAGTACTAGTGATAGGTAATACTACAAACACACCAACGACATTCTCCAACTCCTCTAAGGTAAGAACCATAATCTCTCAATCTACAAACTCATATTACAGGTAACTATAAATCATACAAGGCCTTGCAAGGACCTTAAATGCCTTACTTAAAAAAATAATTACTCTTAAGAATAGTTATAGTCTATGGACTAACACAAAAAATACCTTATTTAACTTTGATGGCACGGTGAACCATGACAAAGAAGGTGGATGACTTCTTGCCCAAGGAAAACTCATTTTACACTATTCCTACATCTACAGTTGCTCAGTAATAAATATTTCAATTATAATCATAGAAAGAACACATAGATCCAACCTCATAACATAAGAGCTACCTTTGTCAAATCAATGTTGAGCTTCAAATATTCTCCTTGATTGTAGTCATCAAACAATGATTCCTTCCTTCTCTATTTTTGCTATCACTCTTCCTTTTCCCTTCATTCCTCATCTACTGTTATCAAGTGTGTCTTCCAATTTCCTCCTTTTCTATGATCCAATACAGTAAAATATATTCACCCTCTTTCCTTCGTAATTACTCCTCCACACGACCACCACCTTTCCTTGGATATCTTCTCAGACATCCCTCATAACACAATCATGATTTCTATGATCGTTTACCCTTTCATTTCTACTAGACCAACTATAGAGTGGAAAAAATGGCACACCTAGTAAAGGGAAATGAAATGCATATGTTGTTCTATTTAGGCATTCAAATTTGATATTAATGTAAGCATAATAAAAAATAAGTGAAAGAAATGGGGGTTTCTCTTTATATTAATATATTTACCAAATGCATGGTTACAAAACATCCCCTTGAGGGTTCTTAATTGATACAATTCATTACAATGTTCAAAGGATCTAATCCTTTTATAAACTCAAGGTGCACTTTTAGTGTCTTCATCACACTCACGAATTGAAGAGCGGGATTTTGCTACCGCTGCGATGATCTATCTATATTTGAACTTGTAGTTCCTTCCTTGTACACTGAAATACCTAGATCTACACACAAGGAACTAAAATTGGTTAATATCATGTGCAGATTAATCTAAAATCAGAAAGATACATGCAACATTGGATATAAAATATGAAATAGGTGATGTAAATCTATTCCAAATTGTACCAAAATTTAGCATAATGTATATTGTCCATATTAGTAATGATCTATGTTGAAATTGAAATGCAATTGTAAGCAGAATCCATGGTCATCCCTGGGTGTTCCAATTGGGACTATTATAATGAAAAACCTAATTGAAGATCCAAAATTGCTCAAAAATGCACCAAATTTTAGTATGATGTATATAAAATACTCTAGAAATGATATACACTAAAATTGATCCAAAATTATGTGAAAATTTATTGCCATACCTAGGTGTCACAATTCGGATTGTTAACCATCCCAGGGGGACAACCACCAAACCTAGTGGTTTTTGCCACCAATTCCTCTGGTATCTGGTTCAAACTACTCTTATGGGTGTTGTCATCAAATTTGGTAATATAATTCATATAAAAAAATGGTTTTTGGAATTTATTTGTGTAGTTGTGATCACTTGCAAACCTCCTTCTATGAATGGATATTTCAAGAGAAAATACATGGGTGAAAGGGAGAGTGAATATCGACAGCACTTCATTGTAAAATATTGCAAAGACCTCCTTTTGAAATTGGGTGGAAAGAGTCCAATTTATAGCCCAATATGGCAACAGGGTCAAATGAGCAAGTTGGGACATGCAAGGCAGGTGCCACCACTTGTCAAAACCTTTTCCACGCATTGGGTGGAAGAGGCCTCCAATTTAGGCCTTCAATTTATAGGTTGTGATGGCTTTGATATGCCCTCAATATGTCATAGATCATTGGGTAGGATAAATGGTAAAATTTTATTGCCATTTGTCCCACCCTTGAATTTTTGAGGGGCCTAGGCCATGGTCATCCCACCCAGGGATGGTTGTTGGTGGTCATTCCTAGATGGGATGACCATGAACTATGGACATCTTGGGGTGGGACGGCCATGGCTACATGACCCGAAACTTCCTAAAAGTGGGGTAAACCTTCTTAAAAGTGGTTATGACCACTATTTAATCCTTAAGTATTAACCAAGGGTGGAATATGGTGTTGATAAGAGTGTACCATTGTAGTCTAATCGGATTGACATAATTTTAGTGTCTACATATGCCCCTTTTGAGATGTGTTGTGTGAAACGTAGCATGGAGAAAAAATAGATGACTAAAATATCAAATGGCTAAGTTTATTTAGTAACCTAACCAACTTTAGATGCCTCCATCATGGAAGGATCATAAATTATTATAATTCTTGCTTTTGACATATTTGAAGGATTTTATTTTGGTATACTTTTCAACCACACTGTAATGATAGTTTTATGGGCTTAGGGTATACTTGGTCTTGGTTCCTTATTTGGATTATAAGCCTATTCTAGGATACGTGTCCCAAGTCTTCAAGGATACCAATACTTTGTTTTGTTGAATTAGTGTTGAATTATATGCCCTAATGTAGGCTTGAAATTTGTCTTTGGCAATAATTCTTTTGAATGTATGCAAGTTGCACTTTTGAGTGTTTGAGTGTTGATTTTGATTATGAATTCATTGATTATGTCTACCCTCTCAATAGATGATTTGATGAGGGCATGACAAATGATGAAAGTGATGAGTCACTTGACCAATATGACTTGATTAGGGTTCCTTCAACTTTACCCATTGTAAAATTTATCAATTTTGCTAGGATTTTTATGGTTTTGTTGATATTTCATGGAAGAAATGAAATGAATAACTTACTCCCGTGGAGTGTTCCAACCACAATGTACTTCTTAGGGATTGAAGTAGATACTTTTCCATTCATAAATGAACAATTTTGGTTCTATATTGATAATTTGTGAATTTTATCAGTTTTGACCTATCTTTGGTGGTTTTTAGGCCCTGTTCTTTGCTTTTTATTTTTTTTGGGTGTTTTTGATAATATTTAATGGAAGAAAGGAAATGAATACATAATTTCTATGGAGCAGTCCAACCACAATGTCCTTCATGGGGATTTAAATGAATTCATTTCATTTCTATGATGAATAATTTGGTCCAAATGGCCTTATGGTAATTTACTCATCTTGCTAGATTGCATGGAATGCAAGTCACTGCAACCACCAAGTGTATAGGGTAAATAATTGGGTAAAAGGTGCACTTGAGATTTTTCTTTATTTGAATTTTTCTTAATTTTATGATTTTTGAATATTTTGGACCGGTAGAAATGCTTAATTGTCCTTTATGAAGCTCCTTATGGTGAGCAAATATGTGCATTTATATTTGTTTCTTGGTATACTGATGCATTTATGGATGCAATATCATGGATGCATGTATTGTAATATTATATTATTTTATGATATGTACATTTTTGTATGCATAATGAAATGGATGATTTGTTAATATGTATTGATGAATTATGAATACTATTTGACAAACTAGATGCTAGCACCATAGACTGTACAAAATTTATCGATTCAATTTAATGTTATCATAAGACTATGTGATGGATTATGAAAATGTAAACTGAAAAATATGTGATAAAATGGTATGGCATGGAATACATAGTAATATATTATAGAATATCCTTGAGGTTTTTATGAGACTCAAACACTCTAGTGACCTAGTCAAAAGTTGTATATTAACCATGCAAGACTTTTGGGCAAGGTATAAATATGCTAGGATGACCAAAATATTAAATATCCTTGTGTGTGCATATGAGTTCATTTTTATGATAACGCATAAAGTTACCCCAATACCAAATAGGATTTATGCATCCCATCTGTACTAAATATCACCCTACGATTATCATTATCATAAGTTTTATACATAGGATTAGACCATATGTAATACAGGCTATCAAAATCTATCTCATCTGTAAGAAAATATTAGTCTATATAAAATAAGGTCACTAATATGATAGACATATCATCATGCATAAGGATACCACCATTGCTAAGCAGGCTTGATGACACTAAACCTGTAATGAGGATCACCTTATGATCGTCAAATTCTAAGAATTCCAGGGATTCAATTTCAATACTCCCTTCTTTTCTTTTATTTTTGAATTGCTCTAAGAATTTTCTCTTTTTTTTTGTGAGAAAGGTATTTTGGTAGTGGTGAGAACCACTATTTATTTTACTTTTTTCTTTTGATAGTGGTGAAAACCACTTTTTATTTTGGGTATTTTTGCTTTTGTTAGTGGTAACAACCATTGTTTATTTTTCTTTTACTCTTTGGATACTTGCCCAGATTTGGCATGGGGTAAGGGATTTTGATTGCTTTGGGTAGGGAGGAACTTGTCCTTTTATCAATTCTCAGCATTTTTGAACCATTCATATAGGGGGGTGAGCAACGTAAAATTTTTTCTTAAGGTAACCATGACCACTTTGTAGGTTTCATATTTCCTTGTGCAAAACATGGATTTTTTAGTGTGAGAATTTTTTGGGAATTTAAGGTAAATAAGGTATAATGAAAGTAATAATCTACCTTCTAAAAATTAGGATAACTTTCTAAAAAAATTTAAAAGAAAACTAGAGATGGTTGAGTGACATAAAACCCTAATGATGCCTTATAACAAATGACTAGGTGAAGGGAAACATACATAAATAAGAAAACTAGAGAATTTTGATGGAAATGATAATTGTAATGTAGACGGGTGTGAAGAACACAAGCTTATACTGAGAGGGGGGTGAACAGTATAGCACCCACTTTTTACTTTCTTTCCAAACCAATATCAATTAATGTCCTTAATTGCAATAACCAAATATAGCAGTGTGCATTAATAACTCAGATAGCAATAGTAAGCAAGAGCACAAGTCACCACACACAATTGAGACACAAGATTTAACGTGGTTCCCCCAATGTGGGGTACTCCACAAGATAATCTCCTTATAATATTTCACACAAAAATAAGGATCCTTATCCAATACAATGATTACTTTGATCTGCTCAAAGCTAGGCAATACACTGATCTACTCAGGTAGGCAATCCACTGATCTGCTCAACTAGGCAACACATTGATCTGCTCAGGTAGGCAATCCATTGATCTGCTTAGCTAGGCAACACACTGATCTTCTCAGGTAGGCAATCCACTGATCTGCTTAGCTAGGCAACACACTGATCTTCTCAGGTAGGCAATCCACTGATCTACTCAGTAGGCAACATATATGTAGTAGGCAATCATATTATTAGCTAGGCAACACAATCTTAGAGTCAGATCTTCATAGGCACTCCATTGATCTGCTCAACAAGCTCACATAAAACTTGTCCAAATTCTCAACAAGCTCACATAGAACTTGTCAAAATATGCTCAACAAGCTCACATAAAACTTGTCAAATTCTCAAAAGTCACATAAAATTGTCCAAATATCTCAACAAGCTCACATAGAACTTGTCCAAATCTGCTCAACAAGCTCACATAGAACTTGTCCAAATATTCTCAACAAGCTCACATAACTTGTCCAAATCTTCTCAACAAGCTCACACAGAACTTGTCCAAATCTTCTCAACAAGCTCACATAAAACTTGTCCAAATATTCTCAACAAGCTCACATAGAACTTGTCCAAATATGCTCAACAAGTCACATAGAACATGTCCAAATCTATCCCAAAAACCACAAACTTCAAAAATCTATCCCAAAAGCCTTCTCAAAGGCTCAATCAATCATACTCAAGTAGTACTCAAATCTCATCCACAAATATTATGAAGGCAAGGCTCAAATATGAACTCAATAATGAATGGTAATACACTCTTCAAAGGATGACAACTATGATCCACAATGATCTCAACTCAAATCAATCTCATAGAAGCATAAAGAGAATTGTTAGAGACTCAATATGTTCTATACTCAAATCCAATATCTTTCTCAACTCAAGGCAATCTCATAGAAGCATAAAGAGAATTGTTAGAGACTCAATATGTTCTAACCTCAAATACTCAATCTCAACTCAAATCAGAATTATAGAATAGTTTGTTTTATGGAACTTGAACAATCACTTCACACAATCACTTGACTAGGCTCAATCAACTCTTCTCAACCAACCACCACAAGGAACAACTCTTTCTCACAAAACCCTAGTCCAAGCATGTATCAACC
Source organism: Wollemia nobilis (assembly GCA_028583015.1). NCBI lineage: Eukaryota > Viridiplantae > Streptophyta > Pinopsida > Araucariales > Araucariaceae > Wollemia > Wollemia nobilis. The sequence continues at coordinate 4,557,604 of JAQPPZ010003193.1, read as the reverse complement.
AACTCAAATGTTTCCAACAATGCTCAACCATAAATCTCACATAACAATGATACTCATGTTCTTCTCAAGTTCAAGTTCTTTGCATAACCAATGGGCTTCAACAACAATGCTAATAAAACATTCTTCACATAACAATGATACTCATGTTCTTTTCAAGTTCTTTGCATAACCAATGGGCTTCAACAACTATGCTTATAAAACAAGGTTTAACCACAACTCTCAAACTAGAAAACCTTGAAGCATTCAACCAACCACTTTCGAAAAGGAAACCACAATCAATCCTTTTCTCTCCAATGATATTTCAGAAATCAACCACCATAATCAATCAATAGGAGAATGTGCCCATACCTTTTATGAATATGAAGAAACCCCTTTGGAAATCTGCCACACTCAACACACTTTGAAAAAGAACAAAACAACCTTCACTTTGAACCCCTTTACAAAAATAGAAATATCTCTTTACATACACCTTATTTCTCCATCTAATCAAGTTAATCAAATAGCCCTCGAAATAAGCTTTCCAACGATATATAATATGGTATACTTCTAAAAGAGGAAAACACCAGAAATTTCTCTTTTTCTAAAAGTGCATTTCAACCCTTATATCTTGCCTTCCAAGTAAATAAAAATTTAATCAAACATTATTCCCTTAGCATCACCTTATTCCTCCAACATTAGGCAATAATAAAAAATATTCAATAAAATGTTTACTTACCTCTTAGAGGGAATCAAACCCTCGTCACTGCCCACTCAACACCACAACCATGGCGCCAAAGACCACGTGAGCTATCTGCTCACATAGGACAGAGAGCAAAAATGCTCCCTATATTTTGTTGCCCTTGCTCATGCCAAAAATGTGCACCAAATGCTCTTCTTCCACACTCTACGAAAATCGAACCCAGTGGGAATCGAATGCATGCCCTGTCACAACCAAAAACTCCACGCTTCCCAAGCTCACCGTTGGACCATCACATCAAGGATTTTCTTTTTTCTTCTTCTTCGTTCCCTTTAACTTTTGATTCTAAAGCTTTGATATATATATTCAACCTTCCTTTAATTTTAAAATACGTCGACACCTTTAATTATTAATTTCCTTTTTATGGTGCATGGTTTTTATGACATCGGCGATGACTTTAATTTTAATTTTAAAATTTAAATTTAAATTTTAAATAATTAAAATTTAAACTAAATATTTAAAATTAAATATCTCCATCATTGGGGCACCTTTTTTGATGAAACGAAAAGCCAACCTGGGTTTTAAGAAAAACCCATTTCAAATCTGCCATCCATGGTTTTAAATAAAACCTTTTATTTTGCCTGCCTTGGTTTTCACAAAAACCCTGTATATATCCATGCTTTCCAAAATATCATAAATGCTTATTTATGAAATACTTTGCCACCAAAACTCAATGTGATCCATGTGACATCAATGACAACATAAAATAACTCAAATTTCCAACAATCTCCCCCTTTGTCATTGATGGCAACACCTCTAATGCAAATCACCACAATCACTACAAAAACCATTTTTGAGAATCAAAGTTGCTCCCCTTGACTCAATACTCTCTTTGGAGGCTGCTCCCCCTAACTCAATGCTCTCTTTGGAGGCTGCTCCCCCTAACTCAAATCTCTCCCCCTTACTCAAATCTCTCCCCCTTTGACATCAATGGCAAAAGGGACACCTATGGGGCTAAAATATATGACTCTTAAGCTTAGCCCCCTCACCACCTTCTCTCTTGAGGTGATTAATTTTGGGGTGGGAGTACTTTTACTCCCATATTACATTGTTTCTTTCCTCTATCAACTTCCTTCCATGTTTTTTTGATATCCTTCTCTTGATGAATTACTTGATCTTCTTGTCTAGAACCTGTTTGACCTTCTTGCCTTGAACCTATTTGGAATTGAGTCCTACACCATTTTGCAATATGTCCAAAGTTATTGCAATTAAAACACTTGATATTGTAGCCTTTGGATGGTGCCCAAATCCTGAATTCTTTCTTGAAATAATTTCCATATCCATTCCTTTCTTGAACCCTGTATTGTGAAGCTCTGTTTTCATGACCATTATGACCATGACTTCTGAATTGTGTAGCTCTAAAACCAAAACCATTTTGCTCATTTTATTTGCATTGAGAAGCTCTATGACCAATCCTGTTGCATAAGAAGCAATGTCCTTGAAAACCATACCTTCTTCCTTTGAAGTTTCTTCTAGCAAAATCAAACTTCTTTGATCCATGGACCCTACAATGTATAGCCCTGTGTCCAAATCCATTACAATAAAAACAATGTCCTTGAAAATCCCTTTGTTCATGCCTTAGTTCCTCATACCTTTCTTGACCATTATCCTTATGATCATTTTCAACTTGTGCATTGCATCCTTGAACCTTCTTTGTAGTATCTAAATCCTTTTCCTTAATTTCTTCCTTGCTTTCCTCTTCAAGTATTTCTTTTCCTTTTGAACTTGATTCACCTATCTCAAAACAAGATCCAAATTGAATATTTGGAGCCATAGGAACTTTGGAACTTTCTTCATAAAACTTAGGTGCTTCCTTGCTTTCATATTTTAGAACTTCCTTTCCTTTTGAGTGTGATTCTTTTGAAGCTGAGATATGAACCTTTATGAATAAGTTTCTACTCCTTTCTAACCTTTTCATTTAGTGTCATGTAGCAAATTGGCATCCATATTTACTTAGTCTCTTCATTCATGTTTCCTTCTAATTAAAATTTTTGACATTTTGAAGCTCTTATGATGAGATTATTATTTTTTGAAGTAGTTCTTCTCTGATTTTGATATTCTGTTTAAATCTTGTAGTTGCTCAGGATATTTTTGTATTCTTATTTTAGCCTTTTGACTTCTATTTTATGTTTTCTTGGCGTGAAGTCCTCTTCTCCTTTTTTATTACCAAAAGTGAGACTTCTTCATCTTCATTGTTACTAAGATCATTATAATCTTCTATAGCAAACAAACTCTCATGATTTCTTTGACCATGCCTGTTTCCTTGATGTGTCATCTCATCTTCACTATCACTGAATCCATTGCAATATCCTGATCTGTGATCTCTTTGACCACACACAAATCATTATTCTCTTTCACCTTCTATTCCAAGGAATATATGTTCTTCCTTTTCATCATCTGACTTGTCTTTATCATTGTGATCTGAGCTATCACTTGCTTCTACAATGTAGTAAGATTTCTTTACCTTACAAAATTTTTCTTCTTCTCATACATGTTTTGCTTGTATCTGTCATCTTTGTCATGCTTATGCTTTCCATATTCTTTTCTTCTATGACCCTATTTTTCATCATCACTATTTTCTTCATGTGGACACTTGTGTGCATAGTGACCAAGATCACCACACTTGTAGCATCTGACTTTCCTCATATCCCTAAAATTCCTTGAGTCCTTATTCCTTTTGATGAAGTTAGCTTCCTCATCATTAACTGGATCTCTATCTATCTCTGGAACCTTCCCTTTCTCTTTCTCTGAAGCCTTGAATGCAATCTCTTTTATTGGAACCTGATGCTTACTCACCCTCATCTCATAAGTTGTGAGAGTTCCTTGTAGTTCTTCCATTGTTAGCTTGTTGATATCCATTGTTTCTTCTATTGCTGAAACCTTTGCATCATACTTCATGGGAAGTGATCTCAAAACCTTTTGAGTAACTTCTGATTCTTTCATCTCAAATCCTAGGCCTCTCATGGTGTTAGTAATCTCATCAACTCGAAGTAAAAACTTTGCAATATCTTCAGAATCTTCCATTTTCAATTCCTCAAATATTTTTCTATGAGTTTGTAGTTTTGACAACTTTACCTTGGAATCTCCTTCATAAGTATTCCACAACTTGGTCCACATTTCATTAGCTGAATTACATACCATGACCTTTGCAAAATCTGTCTCACGTAGCCCACTCAAAATATAATTTATTGCCCTTGCATTGATCTCAACCAATTTCTTGATAGTCTTATCTACCTCGGGATCACCTTCAACCTTATACTCTTTTTCAACCATCTACCATACCTCATATCCTTGTGATATCAAGTAGTTCTTCATTCTCATGCTCCAGAAAGCATAATTGTTACCATCAAATAGTGGTGCCTTATTTGTAGATGATCCATTCTGTGAAGCCATCTGTGTTCTTGTAGAATCTACCCTCAAGTTGTTAGCCTTTTTGAAGGAACCCACTCTGATACCAATTGAAGAACACAAGCTTATACTGAGAGGGGGGTGAATAGTATAGCGCCCACTTTTTACTTTCTTTCCAAACCAATATCAATTAATGTCCTTAATTGCAATAACCAAATATAGTAGTGTGCATTAATAACTCAGATAGCAATAGTAAGCAAGAGCACAAGTCACCACACACAATTTGAGACACAATATTTAATGTGGTTCCCCCAATGTGGGGTACTCCACAAGATAATCTCCTTATAATATTTCACATAAAAATAAGGATCCTTATCCAATACAATGATTACTTTGATCTGCTCAAAGCTAGGCAATACATTGATCTTCTTAGGTAGGTAATCCATTGATCTACTCAGCTAGGCAACACACTAATCTTCTCAGGTAGGCAATCCATTGATCTACTCAGCTAGGCAACACATTGATCTACTCAGGTAGGCAATCCATTGATCTGCTCAGCTAGGCAACACACTGATCTGCTCAGGTAGGCAATCCATTGATCTGCTCAACTAGGCAACATTGATCTGCTTAGGTAGGTAATCCATTGATCTCTCAGCTAGGCAACACTTGATTTTGGTAGGCAATCCACTATTGCTCAGTAGGCACTCCATGATCTCTCAACAAGCTCACATAGAACTTGTCCAAATCTGCTCAACAAGCTCACATAGAACTTGTCAAATATTCTCAAAAGTCACATAAAATTGTACTAATTTCAACAAGCTCACATAGAAACTTGTCCAAATCTTCTCAACAAGCTCACATATAACTTGTCCAAATCTTCTCAACAAGCTCACATATAACTTGTCCAAATCTTCTCAACAAGCTCACATAGAACTTGTCCAAATCTGCTCAACAAGCTCACACAGAACTTGTCCAAATCTGCTCAACAAGCTCACATAGAACTTGTCCAAATCTCTCAAAAAGCTCACACATAACTTGTCCAAATATCTCAACAACTCACACAGAACTTGTCCAAATCTATCCCAAAATTCCATAAATAATCTATCCCAAAAGCCTTCTCAAAGGCTCAATCAATCATACTCAAGTAGTACTCAAATCTCATCCACAAATATTATGAAGGCAAGGCTCAAATATGAACTCAACAATGAATGGTAATACACTCTTCAAAGGATGACAACTATGATCCACAATGATCTCAACTCAAATCAATCTCATAGAAGCATAAAGAGAATTGTTAGAGACTCAATATGTTCTATACTCAAATCCAATATCTTTCTCAACTCAAGGCAATCTCATAGAAGCATAAAGAGAATTGTTAGAGACTCAATATGTTCTATTCTCAAACTCAAATCAAATCATAATATAGAATAGTTTGTTTCATGGAACTTGAACAACCACTTCACACAATCACTTGACTAGGCTCAAACAACTCTTCTCAACCAACTACCACAAGGAACAACTCTTTCTTACAAAACCCTAGTCCAAGCATGTATCAACCAACTCAAATGTTTCCAACAATGCTCAACCACAAATCTCACATAACAATGATACTCATGTTCTTCTCAAGTTCAAGTTCTTTGCATAACCAATGGGCTTCAACAACAATGCTAATAAAACATTCTTCACATAACAATGATACTCATGTTCTTTTCAAGTTCTTTGCATAACCAATGGGCTTCAACAACTATGCTTATAAAACAAGGTTTAACCACAACTCTCAAACTAGAAAACCTTGAAGCATTCAACCAACCACTTTCGAAAAGGAAACCACAATCAATCCTTTTCTCTCCAATGATATTTCAGAAATCAACCACCATAATCAATCAATAGGAGAATGTGCCCATACCTTTTATGAATATGAAGAAACCCCTTTGGAAATCTGCCACACTCAACACACTTTGAAAAAGAACAAAACAACCTTCACTTTGAACCCCTTTACAAAAATATAAATATCTCTTTACATACACCTTATTTCTCCATCTAATCAAGTTAATCAAATAGCCCTCGAAATAAGCTTTCCAACGATATATAATATGGTATACTTCTAAAAGAGGAAAACACCAAAAATTTCTCTTTTTCTAAAAGTGCATTTCAACCCTTATATCTTGCCTTCCAAGTAAATAAAAATTTAATCAAACATTATTCCCTTAGCATCACCTTATTCCTCCAACATTAGGCAATAATAAAAAATATTCAATAAAATGTTTACTTACCTCTTAGAGGGAATCGAACCCTCATCATTGCCCACTCAACACCACAACCGTGGTGCCAAAGACCACGTGAGCTATCTGCTCACATAGGACAAAGAGCAAAAATGCTCCCTATATTTTGCTGCCCTTGCTCATGCCAAAAACATGTGCACCAAATGCTCTTCTTCCACACTCTATGAAAATTGAACCCGGTGGGAATCGAATGCATGCCCTATCACAACCAAAAACTCCACGCTTCCCAAGCTCACCGTTGGACCACGCTGTCACATCGAAGGATTTTGGGGCTTCCACTTTTTGTTCTCTTCGTTCGATGCTTAGACTTTTGAATCGAAAGCCTTTGCATATATATATGCAACCTTCCTTTAATTTCACATACGTCGGCACCTTTAATTATTAATTTCCTTTTGATGGCGCATGGTTTTTATGACGTCGATGATGACTTTAATTTTAATTTTAAAATTTAAATTTTAAATAATTAAAATTTAAACTAAATATTTAAAATTAAATATCTCCATCACCGGGGCACCTTTTTCGATGAAACGAAAAGCCAACCTGGGTTTTAAGAAAAACCCATTTCAAATCTGCCATCCATGGTTTTAAATAAAACCTTTTATTTTGCCTACCTTGGTTTTCACAAAAACCCTGTATATATCCATGCTTTCCAAAATATCATAAATGCTTATTTATGAAATACTTTGGCCACCAAAACTCAATGTGATCCATGTGACATCAATGATCCATGTGACATCAATGACAACATAAAATACCTCAAATTTCCAACAATCTCCCCCTTTGTCATTGATGGCAACACCTCTAATGCAAATCACCATAGTCACTGCAAAAACCATTTCTAAGAATCAAAGCTGCTCCCCCTGACTCAATACTCTCTTTGGAGGCTGCTCCCCCTAACTCAATGCTCTCTTTGGAGGCTGCTCCCCCTAACTCAAATCTCTCCCCCTTACTCAAATCTCTCCCCCTTTGACATCAATGGCAAAAGGGACACCTATGGGGCTAAAATATATGACTCTTAAGCTTAGCCCCCTCACCACCTTCTCTCTTGAGGTGATTAATTTTGGGGTGGGAGTACTTTTACTCCCATATTACATTGTTTCTTTCCTCTATCAACTTCCTTCCATGTTTTTTTGATATCCTTCTCTTGATGAATTACTTGATCTTCTTGTCTAGAACCTGTTTGACCTTCTTGCCTTGAACTTGAACCTATTTGGAATTGAGTCCTACACCATTTTGCAATATGTCCAAAGTTATTGCAATTAAAACACTTGATATTGTAGCCTTTGGATGGTGCCAATATCCTGAATCCTTTCTTGAAATAATTTCCATATCCATTCCTTTCTTGAACCCTGTATTGTGAAGCTCTGTTTTCATGACCATTATGACCATGACTTCTGAATTGTGTAGCTCTAAAACCAAAACCATTTTGCTCATTTTATTTGCACTGAGAAGCTCTATGACCAATCCTGTTGCATAAGAAGCAATGTCCCTAAAAACCATACCTTCTTCCTTTGAAGTTTCTTCTAGCAAAATCAAACTTCTTTGATCCATAGACCCTGTAGTGTATAGCCCTGTGTCCAAATCCATTACAAGAAAAACAATGTCCTTGAAAAGCCCTTTGTTCATGCCTTGGTTCCTCATACCTTTCTTGACCATTATCCTTATGATCATTTTCAACTTGTGCATTGCATCCTTGAACCTTCTTTGTAGTATCTAAATCCTTTTCCTTAATTTCTTCCTTGCTTTCCTCTTCAAGTATTTCTTTTCCTTTTGAACTTGATTCACCTATCTCAAAACAAGATCCAAATTGAATATTTGGAGCCATAGGAACTTTGGAACTTTCTTTATAAAACTTAGGTGCTTCCTTGCTTTCATATTTAAGAACTTCCTTTCCTTTTGAGTGTGATTATTTTTGGAAGTGATATACGGCCTTAAAATAAGTTTCCACTCCTTTTTTAACCTTTTCATCTAATGTGTCATGTCTTGTCGTTATTACACTTAGTTATTCATTCATCCTTTATTCTATTATTTTTGCATTTTTAAGCTCTTCTCTAAGATTACTGATTGTCTTAAGTAGTTCTTCTCTAATTTTGACATATGTTTGAATCTTGTTTTCAAGATTTTTGTATTCTTATTTTAGCCTTTTGACTTCTAATTTTTGTTTTCTTGGCTCATCCTCTTCCTTTTTTATTACCAAAAGTGAGACTTCTTTATCTTCATTATTACTGAGATCATTATCATCTTCTATAGCAAACAAACTCTCATGATTTCTTTGACCATGCCTGTTTCCTTGATGTGTCATCTCATCTTCACTATCATTGAATCCATTGCAATATCCTGATCTGTGATCTCTTTGACCACACACAAAGCACTGTTCTCTTTCACCTTCTATTCCAAGGAATAGATGTTCTTCCTTTTCATCATCTGACTTGTCTTTATCACTGTGATCTGAGCTATCACTTGCTTCTACAATGTAGTAAGATTTCTTTACCTTACAAAAATTTTCTTCTTCTCATACCTGTTTTGCTTGTATCTGTCATCTTTGTCATGCTTATGCTTTCCATATTCTTTTCTTCTGTGACCCTATTTTTCATCATCACTATTTTCTTCATGTGGACACTTGTGTGCATAGTGACCAAGATCACCACACTTGTAGCATCTGACTTTCCTCATATCCCTAAAATTCCTTGAGTCCTTATTCCTTTTGATGAAGTTAGCTTCCTCATCATTAACTGGATCTCTATCTATCTCTGGAACCTTCCCTTTCTCTTTCTCTGAAGCCTTGAATGCAATCTCTTTTATTGGAACCTGATGCTTACTCACCCTCATCTCATAAGTTGTGAGAGTTCCTTGTAGTTCTTCCATTGTTAGCTTGTTGATATCCATTGTTTCTTCTATTGCTGAAACCTTTGCATCATACTTCATGGGAAGTGATCTCAAAACCTTTTGAGTAACTTCTGATTCTTTCATCTCAAATCCTAGGCCTCTCATGGTGTTAGTAATCTCATCAACTCGAAGTAAAAACTTTGCAATATCTTCAGAATCTTCCATTTTCAATTCCTCAAATATTTTTCTATGAGTTTGTAGTTTTGACAACTTTACCTTGGAATCTCCTTCATAAGTATTCCGCAACTTGGTCCACATTTCATTAGCTGAATTACATACCATGACCTTTGCAAAATTTATCTCACGTAGCCCACTCAAAATATAATTTATTGCCCTTGCATTGATCTCAACCAATTTCTTGATAGTCTTATCTACCTCGGGATCACCTTCAACCTTATACTCTTTTTCAACCATCTGCCATACCTCATATCCTTGTGATATCAAGTAGTTCTTCATTCTCATGCTCTAGAAAGCATAATTGTTATCATCAAATAGTGGTGCCTTATTTGTAGATGATCCATTCTGTGAAGCCATCTATGTTCTTGTAGAATCTGCCCTCAAGCTGTTAGCTTTTCTTAAGGAACCCACTCTGATACCAATTGAAGAACACAAGCTTATACTGAGAGGGGGGGTGAATAGTATAGCACCCACTTTTTACTTTCTTTCCAAACCAATATCAATTAATGTCCTTAATTGCAATAACCAAATATAGTAGTGTGCATTAATAACTCAGATAGCAATAGTAAGCAAGAGCACAAGTCACCACACATAATTTGAGACACAAGATTTAACGTGGTTCCCCCAATGTGGGGTACTCCACAAGATAATATCCTTATAATATTTCACATAAAAATAAGGATCCTTATCCAATACAATGATTACTTTGATCTGCTCAAAGCTAGGCAATACACTGATCTTCTCAGGTAGGCAATCCACTGATCTGCTCAACTAGGCAACACACTGATCTACTCAGGTAGGCAATCCACTGATCTGCTCATCTAGGCAACACATTGATCTGCTTAGGTAGGCAATCCATTGATCTGCTCAGCTAGGCAACACACTGATCTGCTCAGGTAGGCAATCCACTGATCTGCTCAGCTAGGCAACATATTGATCTTCTCAAGTAGGTAATCCATTGATCTGCTTAGCTAGGAAACATACTAATCTGCTTAGGAAGGCAATCCACTAATTTTATAGGTACTCCATTGATCTGCTCAACAAGCTCACATAGAACTTGTCCAAATCTGCTCAACAAGCTCACACAGAACTTGTCCAAATCTTCTCAACAAGCTCACATAGAACTTGTCCAAATCTGCTCAACAAGCTCACATAGAACTTGTCCAAATATGCTCAACAATCTCACACATAACTTGTCCAAATCTTCTCAACAAGCTCACATAGAACTTGTCCAAATATGCTCAACAAGCTCACATAGAACTTGTCCAAATCTGCTCAACAAGCTCACACAGAACTTGTCCAAATCTGCTCAACAAGCTCACACATAACTTGTCCAAATCTAATCAAAAAAATCACATAGAACTTGTCCAATATGCTCAACAATCAAGAATTGTCCAAATAAATCCACAAATGTCCAAAAATCTATCCCAAAAACCTTCTCAAAGGCTCAATCAATCATACTCAAGTAGTACTCAAATCTCATCCACAAATCTTATGAAGGCAAGGCTCAAATATGAACTCAATAATGAATGGTAATACACTCTTCAAAGGATGACAACTATGATCCACAATGATCTCAACTCAAATCAATCTCATAGAAGCATAAAGAGAATTGTTAGAGACTCAATATGTTCTATACTCAAATCCAATATCTTTCTCAACTCAAGGCAATCTCATAGAAGCATAAAGAGAATTGTTAGAGACTCAATATGTTCTATCCTCAATTTCTTTCTCAACTTCAACTCAACTCAAATCAGAATATAGAATAGTTTGTTTCATGGAACTTGAACAACCACTTCACACAATCACTTGACTAGGCTCAAACAACTCTTCTCAACCAATTACCACAAGGAACAACTCTTTCTCATACAAACCCTAGTCCAAGCATGTATCAACCAACTCAAATGTTTCCAACAATGCTCAACCACAAATCTCACATAACAATGATACTCATGTTCTTCTCAAGTTCAAGTTCTTTGCATAACCAATGGGCTTCAACAACAATGCTAATAAAACATTCTTCACATAACAATGATACTCATGTTCTTTTCAAGTTCTTTGCATAACCAATGGGCTTCAACAACTATGCTTATAAAACAAGGTTTAACCACAACTCTCAAACTAGAAAACCTTGAAGCATTCAACCAACCACTTTCGAAAAGGAAACCACAATCAATCCTTTTCTCTCCAATGATATTTCAGAAATCAACCACCATAATCAATCAATAGGAGAATGTGCCCATACCTTTTATGAAGATGAAGAAACCCCTTTGGAAATCTGCCACACTCAACACACTTTGAAAAAGAACAAAACAACCTTCACTTTGAACCCCTTTACAAAAATAGAAATATCTCTTTACATACACCTTATTTCTCCATCTAATCAAGTTAATCAAATAGCCCTCGAAATAAGCTTTCCAACGATATATAATATGGTATACTTCTAAAAGAGGAAAACACCAAAAATTTCTCTTTTTCTAAAAGTGCATTTCAACCCTTATATCTTGCCTTCCAAGTAAATAAAAATTTAATCAAACATTATTCCCTTAGCATCACCTTATTCCTCCAACATTAGGCAATAATAAAAAATATTCAATAAAATGTTTACTTACCTCTTAGAGGGAATCGAACCCTCATCACTGCCCACTCAACACCACAACCACGATGCCAAAGACCACGTGAGCTATCTGCTCACATAGGACAGAGAGCAAAAATGCTCCCTATATTTCGCTGCCCTTGCTCATGCCAAAAATGTGTGCCAAATGCTCTTCTTCCACACTCTACGAAAATCGAACCCGGTGGGAATCGAACGCATGCCCTATCGCAACCAAAAACTCCATGCTTCCCAAGCTCACCATTGGACCACGCTATCACATCGAAGGATTTTGGGGCTTCCACTTTTTGTTCTCTTCGTTCGATGCTTAGACTTTTGAATCGAAAGCCTTTGCATATATATGCAACCTTCCTTTAATTTCACATACGTCGACACCTTTAATTATTAATTTCCTTTTGATGGCGCATGGTTTTTATGACGTCGGCGATGACTTTAATTTTAATTTTAAAATTTAAATTTAAATTTTAAATAATTAAAATTTAAACTAAATATTTAAAATTAAATATCTCCATCACTCGGGCACCTTTTTTGACAAAAAGAAAAGGCCAACCTCGGGTTTTAAGAAAAACCCATTTCAAATCTGCCATCCATGGTTTTAAATAAAACCTTTTATTTTGCCTACCTTGGTTTTCACAAAAACCCTGTATATATCCATGCTTTCCAAAATATCATAAATGCTTATTTATGAAATACTTTGGCCACCAAAACTCAATGTGATCCATGTGACATCAATGACAACATAAAATACCTCAAATTTCCAATATGGTGTGAATAATGACTTTTTATAATGTTCATTTTTAAGGATGGCTAGTGTACAGACCTGGTGTTAGACATGTATGAGCAATTGTAGAATGCAAAATGCAATTATGGGTATGCCTAATGCAAATGATTGTATAATATAGTGATATAAAATGTAATGCAATATTTTTGTATTTTTGTTATTTAAATGATATTTTTTGTATTTTATATATATCTATACAACTGACCAATGGGCTTAGTGGATGCCATTGGGGATTTTTGGGTGACCAAAGGGTTTATAGATACCTTTGGAGCTTTTTAGGTGACCAAAGAATTTATGGATATATTTGGGGAGTTTTGGGTGACCAAAGGGTTTATAGATACCTTTTGGGATTTTTGGGTGACCAAATGGTTTATAGATACCTTTGGGGATTTTTGGGTGACCAAAGGTTTTATAGATACCTTTAGAGATTTTTGGGTGACCAAAGGGTTTATAGGTACCTTTGGTGCTTTTTGGATGACCAAAAGGTTTATAGATACCTTTGGGTCCTTTTTGGGTTATCAAAGAGTTTATAGAGACCTTTGGGGGTTTTTGGATGACCAAAGGATTTATGGGTACCTTTGGGACTTTATGGGTGACCAAAGGGGTTCATGGGTACATTTGGGGCTTTTTGGGTGACCAAATGGTTTATGGGTACCTTTGGGCCTTTTTGAGTGACCAAAGGGTTTATAAATAACTTTAGGGATTTTTGGGACTTTGATTATTTTATGATTTTAGGAGGAAGACATGATACCTTATGTACCCCTAGCATTTGTGGTGATCAATGGAAGTGAGGAAGGTGTGACACCTTTAGAATTCCAAATTTTCTTTATTTCTTATGATTTAAATAGTGGGGAAGTTGTGACACTTTGGATACCCTCAGTATGTGTTGTGATTAATACAAAGTTATTGGCTTGACTAGGAGTGATAGAAATTGACCCCCTATTGTGGTAGAGAATTTTAGATAATTCCAATGTCTTGATGGGATAAAATGAGTGATCCATTTGTGGATGAAGCTTTATTATCAATAATATCTTGGACTACGTGTCTAAAAACATAACAATTGCTAATGGCATGCCCTCTTATTTGGAGATAGAGGTAATAATGATCCTCCCTGTATCGTCTATATTTAAACCTGTTTGGGTTGAACATGGGTATGTCTGGCAAGATGATTGTCTTTGTTTCTTACAGGTTGTGAAAAATAGTTGATATGGGCTCAGATAGTGAAGTCCAAGTATGAAGTTTATGTTTTAAATGAGGTTAATGTGGTCAACTCATTTTATGAGATTGCAGGGTTATATGTGTCTCAGTCACCTGTTTAGGTTGCTCTTATTTACTCCCATCTATAGGTAATAGCTCCTAAAATATGCCAATTTATTGATTGTTGATTTGAATATCATTCTTGTCAATCATATGATGTACCTTCTTCAATGTGATACATGATTGAACTTCATGACCATTTACTTTATAAGGATAATATTTGTCCTCTCTATACCAAATTGGTTTGGACCTATTGGGATCCAAGGGCTAAATATCTAGTGATGTGATAGCCTTGGCATTGCATAATTCATTAAATAGTGATGCCAAATATTTATAAAATGGTGTATAAGTGTGAGTTTTATGGTTTTGTTGCCTTTGCCTCTAATTCTATTGAAATTTAACCTTAAACTGCATAGGTAGGGGTTGGTCCTGACAATCAAAGGGTTGAGGTTTTTGATGATTCAAACTTAACTCCATGCTTGTAATTTGATTCAAGATATGTTGTAAATCATTGTGTTGGATGATTCTAGGATGTACATCCTTTGCAGTACTAGGGAATCTAATGTTGATTAGATAAATGGTCATCAATCAACCTATAACATGGCTTTAGGTGGTCTATTTTTACTCAGCATTGTTTTTTCCCACAATGCATCCCAAAAAGAGCATATCTAGATACTTGAAATATATCATGATTAGTATACTACTCATATGGGCACCTTTTCTAACTATATGAATGACCTTGGACCCTCCTAAGACTAAGTAGTTATTATAATCACTTATTTTAGGCATCCTAGGCCTATTCAGCCGTAGTCATTTATGGCATTCATGGATAAGATCTCCGCCACGGGTGACAACTACAAGTAGTATCCTAGATACACTGAGCAATTTTGGCTAGCGCTGTAATTATCTCAACCTCCACAACTGAGCCAAATTGGTTGTTACAACATCATTTACAACCAATCCAAGTATTTATGGACTGTAAATCTTCTAGAAGGTTCCATACAACTACCCCAACCTGGCATTTGGATTCCTTGGGAAGCCAATGTTGGGATTGGGGAGTCTATTCATAGACCACTAAAAGAGGTATAGTGATCTTGATTTTACTATAGAAAATCCCTACCGAATAGGAGAACCAATTGCAACTTGTGGAGAGTATGGAGATGTTGCCCAATTCTAGTTTGACACCTATATTTGCAAAATAATGGAGCTTCCAAATGATTGAGGAGTAAACCTCATCATTCAACATCAATCCAAAATGAATTCAAGTGAAATCAACTACCAATCTATGTCTGGACATGAAGGTTACCCTTGACCATCAATTCTATAGAGTATTTGAGCATTCCCAATCCTGGTTTCAAGAGAAAGAAGACTTTACCAATGGAAGTTGTTGTCAACAATAGCCCAAAATCTTAGATATGGTTGTCAACTACAACTAAAAAATTTGGCTACAATGAGCACCCATGGCTAGGGTTTGATGCCCTTATTTTCCTATTTTGGCTATAGATTTCCTTTTCTAGATTATGCATTTAGGTTAATCTAACATAGACTAGTCTTATTCCACACATTTACATGGTTAATTAGAAGATTCAAAAGTAGCTTTACCTCCATTTATGCTTATTATTCTTTCCTTTTCATTTTTCCATATATTATTTTATTTCACACTTCATATTTTAGATTACATGAAATATTAGCTATTTGTATACATTTCAAGCTATGTTTGTGCTTATTTGTCCATATCTTAAGCATCTTTATATATTTCATGCTTTCTTCAAGTAATTACTTCACTTCATGCATTTATTGAACAATAGCCTCATAATGAGAGGCTTCATATGCATTTGATGTGTTTTGTTGTTTTTTATACGTAGGTGACAAATCCTTCAAAGCTTCAAAGCACTCTTCAGCATCATTCCTATTCACAATGGAGAAGGAGGCATCCTAGTAAGCCCTTGTGCAAAGTTAATGAAGACCTAAAGAGAACTTAGAGTATATCAACCCTATTTAGGGGATTTAACACAATTGTAGACATGTATCATTTGGTATCCCTAAGAGGGACATATATGTAATCCATTTCACTATTGATTAATACAAAGGAGGCTTACTTTCTTTCAAATTTGGTTCCATATATGTTATTTCTTATAAATTTATTTATCATGTTGCAAGTAGTGTATATATGTTCTTTAAGCCCTTCTATAGTGGCGATCACAGTAGAAACCTTATAATTTGTGCTGATTTTACTAATTTACTCTATTTTTTGGGTGCAAGTACCGGTGATGTTTGAAAGCCATATCACATAGTATCAGTTGTGGTTAACAGTAGTAGCTAGAATTCTAGTCATAGTTAATAGCAGTGTCTAGCATAAAATTTAGCAAAGATAGTAAGTAGCCATATCTTCATCGAATGAGGATTTTCAAGTAAGTTTCCTCTTTTGTGTTTTTGCACCCTCTATGTTTTTCTTTTCATTAGTATTTAATTAGGCCACCTAGAAAAATTTAAAGCAAAAATACATGGAAAATTTGTATTTGTTGTTAGTCACTGCTGACAATAGTAGCCAACTCTGTTATCTGATGTTGTTACCCATGGCTAAGATTTTAAGTTTATTTTCTATCGAGTGGTCGATTCTATTGTTTGCTTTATAGAACAATGACTAGGGTTAAAACCATGTGCTAGGGTTTTGCTTGCTTGGGGCCTTTCTAAATGCTACATACCAAACATAGCCATCGGATAGGTTCTCCAAGTGCATAATAAATTCATATTTATTAGGGTAGTTGTTTAATTAATTCATTTATCTCATATTTGTTTTTTATTCTCTGCATATTCGCACTTTGCCTTCACGAAGGGATCTGCCCTCCTAGTGGCAATTGATTTTAATTAATTACATTCATTTCCTCGCATTCCATATTCGATTGATTTACTTTGATCTGGTTGTATGGTTGAATAATAATATTAATTCCATCTAAAGATAAGTAGAAGGCATTGCCTTCCAAGTGGTATCAGGAAGACGGGTTTCGGTTCAGCCAGGGCTTGCGGGTGGGTTCGTTCCAGTTTGTAAACCACAGCCGAGTTAAAATCGAGGCGTGACGAAAATAAATCATTGAATTCACATTTCACGTAGTTCGATCGGGAGAAAATGCTGCCAGAAGTTCCAGACTTATTCCACGTCTTAAAAAGCAATTCATCCGGCACCATCCCAAACATTTCGAGCAATAAAAAATGATCGGAATCCACGCAAAAACGTCAAAGAAAATTACACAGTGCGCTCTGTCCAAATATGTAAGTCGCGGACCAATCAGGTGGTGAGAAAATTAATTTATTAACTTCCGTCTAAAGTACGCAAATCGTATTTCTAATTTGGTGGGAAAATATATCCCACATTGAGCAGGTGGAGGAAACGAAGGCATTTAAAAAGAAGTCCTCACATCAATTAAAACGTGACTTTGGTCACATGCATATTGAGGCTCCTTGTGCGTAGGTGTCATCATTTTGTCTTGCTTGAGTCATTCATCCTTGTTGGTTAGTGTTCCGTCACTTCGGTGTCCTCGTTTTTGGTTACGGGTTAGTTTGGGTAATTCATGTTTCATCGCTTCGCCATCCTTGCTGTCAGTCCTCGCCCGTGGTCAGTCCTCACTGTCATTGTAGTTGTGGTTAGTTCATCATCCTCGTTGTTAGTCCTCGTTGTCACTGTTGCTAGTTGTCCGTGTCGTGGTCAATCCTCGCTATCACTGTCACTAGCTATCCGTGCATTGTCAGTCCTCGCTGTCTGTGTCCGTGTTGCTATCAGTCCTTGCTATCCATGTTCGTGTCATGGTCAGTCCTAGCTGTCACTGTCATCATGGTCAGTTGTCATCGTTGTCAGTCCTCGCACCATAAACTCTGTGAAATCAAGGGTTAGCGCCACATTAAACTCCGCATCGCAGTTGGAGCGACAATTGAAGCGGAATCCAAATTTTTGCTAAACTCAACCAAATTTTGCAGCAGTCAAAGCTCAAAAGTTCCTAAGCAGGGTATGTTAACAAGTGCATGAGAAAAAGGTGGACCAAAGGATCTGACGGTTGACTATCAAGCTCAGATACGACCAATAACAACACAAAAAGACCTCATCGAAGCCCAGGTACAAAAAATTATCCTTCTCCTTTCAAAATTGGCAGTTATAATCCACATCATCCACTGGTAGATCCTATGGCTACTAACCCTCCCCCAACTTATGACAACATCACACAAGGAGACTCAAGTAACTCAGCCATTTCCAACGATGAAACTCTTTGACTCTTAATAGATGGTATGCATGAAATTAGTGCCAACCTAAAAACCCTAGTGAGCGCACAAAACCAGCTTAATCCCAATACTAATCCCCAAAATCACTCCCATGCCCAAAGGAATGAAGAAAATGACACTCAGGATGACGATTGGGAACAACAAAGAGGCAATTTGAATAATTACAAGGATCGCTATCATAGATAGCGGTATAACCAATATTAGGAAAGGGATATGGGTTATCACCAACCTAGAGGTCCTAATAATTTTCCACACATTGATATGCCCACTTTTGAGGGTCATGATCCTCGTGGTTGGATAGCCAAAATGGAAGGCATTCTCGACTTATACCAAATTAAGGAATTTGATAAAGTCCCTTTCGTTGCATCAAAATTAGGCACTGAGGCTTACCAATGGTTTGTATGGCTTAAGCGAGAGAAAGGAGCTACTATTAACTGGAAAAAATTCACTACTTACTTTTTAGAAATATTTGATGAAGGAGCTACATCGTCATACACAGTAAGACTGTTATCTCTTAAACAAGAAGGTTCGATTAGCGAGTTTGTTTCGGAATTCACCAGTTTACTACCATATACATTAGACCTCAACCCCGACACAGTGGTGGGAGCTTTTCACAATGGATTGAAAGAAAATATTAGGGTGGAGGTGGACATTCAAAATCCAACCGCACTGAACGATTGTATAAGAATAGCCAAGCTGGCTGAGAAGAGAATTCAGTTGTATGCACAACATGAAACTTATAGTCGTCCTTCATATCGCAACAATTCCTTTCATAGAAATGATCAACCATAAATATACTTTTGCTATAAATGTCACACTCATCATTCCATGGAACAAGCATGTGCCCAAAAACAAAACTTTCATATTGAATGTGATCAATATGAAGGAGAAGAGGACAAAACTTACCAACAAGAAGAACCTATGCAAGAAGAACTACCAATTACTCTAGAAGAGAAGGAAGAGGATACAATGGCGATCTCCGTACATGCCCTCATGGGGTTAACCGCCCACCATACCATCAAGGTACCAGGATTTCTCTGCCAAAAAAAGGTGAATGTGCTAATTGATTTCGACAGTACCCACAATTTTATCGACATCAAAACAGCAAAAGCTTTGAATTTATTCATTAACTCTTCCAACAAAGACAAATTCCAAGTTCTAGTGGCCAATGGGGTGAACGCACAATGTGTTGGTCGAACATCTCAAGTTTCCATAAAAATGGGTACTTATACCTGGTTTGGATCCCTTTTCATCATGAATTTAGGAAACTCTAATGCCATTTTGGGAGTTGAATGGTTGGAAACATTAGACACGGTTAGCTTCAATTTCAAAAAATTATTTGTGGAATGGAAGGAAAATGGACGAGTCATTCGCTTACAAGGCATTACTACTCCTCCATCACAAATGGTGAGCTCTCATAGTATGGAGAAGATGTTAAAAAAGGGTGGATATTGATTTATAGCTCAAATTAATTATTTGGAAAAACTATCTCGAGCAACTTCGGATATTACTGCTCCAGATTTATGAGACATCGTAACAAATTACGAAGAGGTTTTCCAAGAACCTAAAGGATTACCACCTAAACAATCTCATGACCATGCCATCCATTTGGTTCTAGGGAGTGTCCCACCTAACAGCCATCCTTACCACTATCCTCAACCACAAAAGGCAAAAATTGAATAGATCGTTCAGGATCTGCTAGATCATGGAGTCATTCATCATAGCACTAGCCCTTATTCCTCACCTGTAGTTCTGGCTCGACGAAAAGATAACTCTTGGTGTATGTGTCCTGATTTTTGTTCTCTCAATAAACTCACTATCAAGGACAAATTTCCTATCCCTGTCATAGATGACCTACTAGATGAGTTGCATGGTGCAAATTTTTTTACAAAATTAGACCACTCAGGATTTCACCAAATCTGTGTCCGAGAAGAAGATATTCCCAAAACTGCTTTCCGTACTCATGAAGGTCATTACGAATTTTTGGTCATGACTTTTGGTCTCACCAATGCACCATCCACTTTCCAAAGTCTCATGAACCAAGTGTTTCGTCCATTCCTCCGTAAGTTTGTGTTAGTTTTTTTTGATGACATTCTCATATATAGCCAAACATGGAAGGATCATTTACATCATGTGGATAAAGCCCTTCACATTTTACACAAAGAAAAGTTATTTGTCAAACGTTCCAAATGTTCATTTGGTGTCCAAGAAGTCGAGTATCTTGGTCATATAGTTTCACACGAGGGCGTCAAAGTTGATCCCAATAATATTAAGGCAATTCAAGAGTGGCCTTTACCTAAAACCATCAAGAAACTTCATGGTTTTTTGGGTCTCACGGGCTACTATCGCAAGTTTGTACAAAATTATGGTAAGATTGCAGCACCTCTCACAGCACTCACAAAAAAGGATGCTTTTCGTTGGTCGGAAGAGGCTACTCAAGCATTCGAAGCTCTTAAGGAGGCCATGTGTACAACTCCAGTATTAGCAACCCCCAATTTTCACAAAACATTTATTATCAAATGTGATGCATCAGGAATAGGAATTGGGGCTATATTAATGCAAGAAGGTCATCCGTTGGCATTTGAAAGTAAACAGCTCTCCGAAAAAAATTTGGGAAGATCGACATACGAAAAAGAAATGTTGGCTATTCTTCATGCAGTAGAAAAATGGAGACACTACCTAATCAGTAGCCGCTTCACTATCAAAATAGATCATAGTAGTCTCAAACATTTTCTTGAGCAGATGTTTTCCTATTCGGAACAAAATAAGTGGTTAACCAAACTATTGGGTTATAATTTTGTTATCGAATATAAGAAGGGGAAGGAAAATGTAGTTGTCGATGCGCTATCCAGGAAATATGAAGACGAAGTAGTCATTAACGCTATTTCAGGTCCTTGTTCCCAATGGGTGAATCAATTACAAGATGAATGGTTGTCCAATAGTGAAACTGCTCAAATAGTTCAAGAATTATCTATTGGGTCCTCTAAACACCCTTTGTTCTCTTATGAAGATAAAATCCTCCGAAATAAGAACCACATTTACATTCCACACAACTCAGAACTCAAATCGAAGATCCTAGATGAATCACACACTTCTCCATCAGTGGGACATTCAAGATTTTTGAAAACATATTTAAGGATAAAACAATCATTTTGTTGGAAAGGATTAAAAGCCAAAGTCAAACAATGGGTAGCAGAATGCGAAGTTTGCCAGCGCAATAAAGGAGATACAGTCAAATCACCATGGTTATTACAACCCTTACCCATCCCTGAACGTCAGTGGGAACATATATCCATGGATTTTATTGAAGGTCTTCCAAAGTCAGAAGGCAAGACAGTAATATTCGTAGTGGTAGATCGGTTATCCAAATACACTCACTTTCAGGCTTTACAACATCCATTTTCCGCAAGCAAGGTGGCAAAGGTATTTATGGATTCAATTTTCAAATTACATGGTATGCCAAAAAATATTGTAAGTGATAGAGATCCCATCTTCACTAGTAAATTTTGGTGAGAATTATTTTGACTTAGTGGTACCAAATTGAACATGTCCTCAGCTTACCATCCCCAGACAGATGGGCAAACAAAAGTAGTTAACAAATGTTTGGGTACATACTTACGATGTTTCGTTCAAGATAAACAATATCAATGGAGCCAATGGCTAGCAATGGTAGAATGGTGGTACAACACTTCTTACCATTATTCAATTAAGATGTCTCCCTTTGAAGCATTGTATGGAACCAAGCCTCCAATTGTAGCAGATTACATCCCAGGTTCATCCAAAGTAGACAAAGTGGATGATTGGTTTCAACAAAGGCAGTCTACACTCACCATACTCAAAGAGAATTTATTCCAAGCACAAAATCGCATGAAACAACAACAATACTTGCACCGATCAGAACGAACTTTTAATGTCGGTGACAAGGTTTTCCTATGGTTGCAACCTTACAAACAAGCATCGTTAAGGATAAAGACCAGTCAAAAGTTGGCACCACGATTCTATGGTCCTTACAAAATTATGCACCGCATTGGAGAAGTAGCCTATCAGTTAGAGCTACCTTCATCATCACGAATACACCCGGTATTTCATGTTTCATGTCTCAAAAAGGTAATTGGTCAAAAAGTGCAAAGTCAATCAGAATTACCAGTGCTCGATGAGGAAGGACGCATACATCTCCAACCTAAAGATATATTACAACACAAAAAATACAAAGACTAAGATCGCGCCAGATTCAAGAATTTCTCATCAAATGGCAAGACCTACCAGAGGAAGATGCCACATGGGAACACGAAAGTATTTTCCAGACATTTCCAGCTTTGAGGACAAAGCTTTTCGAGGAGGGGAGTCATGCTACATACCAAACCTAGCCATCGGCTAGGTTCTCCAAGTGCATAATAAATTCATATTTATTAGGGTAGTTGTTTAATTAATTCATTTATCTCATATTTGTTTTTTATTCTCTATGTATTCGCACTTTGCCTTCACGACGGGATTTGCCCTCCTAGTGGCAATTGATTTTAATTAATTACATTCATTTCCTCACATTTCGTATTCGATTGATTTACTTTGATCTGGTTGTATGGTTGAATAATAATATTAATTCCATCTAAAGATAAATAGAAGGCGTTGCCTTCCACTAAAGTCCAATATCATTTAATTTTGCATTACATTCTTTGAAGTAAAAAAGCATTTAGCATTGCATCTTTCTGAAAATAAAATGTACTTTTTCTAGGCATGTAGGAAATGATCATGAGTGCTCTTTCATGCATTTTTACTTTATTTAAACTTAAAAAAGAACCCACACACAATATTTCACTTGAATATCAACAACGTTGGCCTCTCACATCCAACCCATTGATTGATACCAATAGTGGATGTCGTTGCCACTTTTTTGGCTCATTTGAAATTGTACTATCAAGACCCGACCATGGCCAAGGTTGATTCAAGAACTATCTTATCTATCAAAAATAGCATGCACTTCTCTTCATAGGGGTATATCAATGATCGATGTGCTAGTTGAGAATCGGTAGTACCTATGCTACTTCCTCGAGTATGGACTTCACTCCCATATTCAATTTGTGTGAGTATATAGGTGAAAATATTTAAATTATCTAAGAATATCATCAACAAATTTCAAAATGCAATGAGATTTAGTTTATATACTCAACGAACTGAAACACGCTAAACAATTTTAGGATTCACAAAGATCTTTTAAAATGAGATAAACATCTTTGTATACTTTGTATTCTCTAAAAATTAAATACAATATAAGTTCACATCATGGTTAACACATGAAGTGTCCTCCCTCGACGCATAGCTAACATGGATACCGAAGCTCCAAATATCACATAAAATTACAAGTTAGAACCTCCCACATAGAATGTTTCTAAATGTCGTTTAGCTAGCATCAAAGGTGACAACTTGACACATGGGGGTTTGCATAAGAATATCCGAATTAGAGGATGCAACACTCACTCCTCATGTGATAGAACTCAGGGTGCCTCAAGGTCCCCATCATCACATGATAAGTATAGAGAAGATCTGCTCAATAAGGGGTAAGATGATAGGGCTACATAATAATGCAGACCCTTAAGGACTCCAAACCATAATGAACCTGGAAGGTTCACAATAGATCTCAACACATTTGGAGTCAATGGCATGCCTCCCAATAAACTTTGGAAGACTATTCAACTCAATGGACTAGAACAAGTTTTAGGAAGACTAGGGTATAAAGCCTCTATTACTCACTCTCTCTTAGAGAGCTCATGTAGTGAGGACATACAAAGAAATACCCATGAACTAGGATAATGCTCAAAGTGCTCCCATAGTGCACGTATCCCATCTATGCATGCAGGTAGAGAGCACATATTGCAACACAACCCAAATGTTGTCTATACAAACAAAGACAAGAGTGTGGTAGATAAATCTATTAGGGCTCACACTAATAAGGCCCCTCGTACAAAGCTAC
Source organism: Wollemia nobilis (assembly GCA_028583015.1). Lineage (NCBI taxonomy): Eukaryota > Viridiplantae > Streptophyta > Pinopsida > Araucariales > Araucariaceae > Wollemia > Wollemia nobilis. Next base: position 4,533,283 of record JAQPPZ010003193.1, on the reverse strand, counting down.
AAAGTTAGAGGTCTCAAAAAATTGATCTGATAGATCAATCACATGGGCTAGATTTAAAGCAGATACAATGCATATTCCAATACTAGTTGGAAGTTGTGTGAGCAGAGCATGTGCCTCAAACATGAGGACTTTCAACATCAAATTTTTCTTAGGAAATATTTATATGAGGAGCACCTATGAGAAAAATGTATCCTTGATCAAAATGAGCATGAAGAAATAGAGGATAGACTAGCTCGAGCTAATCTACCTCCTCATAGTAAGTATAGGGAGCACAATCAAATATGTGTTGCATCATAGCTATAATTGCACCCTAAACAAGTTGAAAACTATACTCATCGTGCGACCCAATATATGAAAAATACCAAGCGCTAGAATAGTATGGGCATACCCAGTATGAAGAATTAGAGGGATATGGGCAAGATCAGTAATATTCTAAAATATCCCTTATAGATGTGGATGATGATCCCAATCCTCCACCTTGAGCTAAAAAGAATCTACCTTCGATAGCTCCATAGAGACCCCTTAGAGAAGAGGAAATTTTATCCTTGCAAGCATACAAAGCCTTGGATAAAAAGGTAAAAGCTATTGAGAAATAAGGGACAACTTATCAAAAGCCTACCTTGAATAGAATCCATAATGAGTCTTTATGTCCTTCAGTTCCTAGTTTGGCATATCCTAATCATTTTGAGATGCTTAAGCTAGATAAATTCCAAGGTGATGAAAAATACAAGAGCATATGATGAGCTTCATGAATCTATGCTTCTAGATTCAAAGTAACAATACCTTGTTACTGAGAACTTTCACAATAAGCCTTCAGAACCATACCTATAATACTTTAATCAATTGAAAAGGTATAGCATCACCAACTTTGAGTAGCTAGCGAATGTAATTCTTGAACATTTTTCTTTTGGAGTCAAGAAGAAAATAAATTTGTTTGACCTAGCTACTTTAAAGTAATATGATGATGAGATAGTTATGGAATTTGATAATATATGGATAAATTTAATGGCTAAGCTACCATTCTCCATCCCTACTACTAAATTGACATGGATGTTTACCAAGAGCTATGAAAAACATATGTCATTTTTATTACAACTATAGCAATACCAAATATTCAAAGAGGCTTTGGTGCAAGCTAAGGTCATAGAGGATATAAATTTACAAGAAGGTGAATTGAAAATCCAAATGAAAAAGGAGTGGAATAAAAAGAACACAAAGAACCAAAATCTCCAGGCCAATACTGCACATGTGAACTAGGTTGTGTTAAATATTTAGAAGGGGGATAAGGGTAAACAATCACAAAACTATCAAGCTCAACCTCCCCTTGTGCAATATAATCAACGCAACAATTAAAAGTAGGAAAATAAAAAATAGTGTCAACCACCTCACCATTTTACACCATTATTTGAGACTATGACATCAATATTCAATCAATTGTGCAAGATGAAGGTCATAAAATTACCTGAAGTTCAATTGCTCAATCCTAATCACCCTAAATAAAAAGGATATAGGGAAGATCATTACTAGCCATGCCATAGACAAAATGGGCATGATATTGAAATATGCCATAGGTTCAATCATGTGGTACAAAATATGATTGATAGGAATGAGTTGATCATTAACAATCTTCTAGTTCTAGACAATCATAATATGGGATTATTCAAAAATCCTTTACAAAATCATGAGCCATCAAGGAATAACATTGGACAAGTTAATCAAGTGTGTATTGAAATGTCTACACAAGGATTTATCAGTATGGTGAATGTTGTCACTAGAAATAGGATGTATAACCAACCAGATCCTCCTCAAAAACCAGTTTAGATTCAAGTTTTGCCTCAATAGAGGCTAGCATAAAATCCCTTGTTGGGCCCACCAATAAGATCGATGGTGATAATAATAAATAGTTTCATTCAGAGTCTACAAATTACTTTGGAAAAATTATCAATATATAAGATAATACAAAATTATTCTAGGCACATGGATATGCTAATGGACATCTTAATGTACATAGAAGTACAATCCTAGGATCCTAAAGCTTTCATCAATTTTGTGGGGCATGTGCAGCAGTGTCAGTAGCCTATGATCCAATTCTATGATCATAAAATTAAAACAATTTCCACTGCAATAGTAGACCCGTCACTTCACATCATAGTGTTTGTAAACCACACTTCATTCAAATGGATTTTTATTGATATAGGTTCGTTGATCAACATAATTATGATTCAAGCCCTGGGATATCTAAAATTGCCCAAATCGCATATCGTGTCTTTAACTTTCACACTACAAGCATTCAATGATGCGCTATGCTTGATAGTTGACACTATTATACTACCTATTCAAGTGGGTCTAAACACCTCCCTATGATGTATCACATGCTTTAGGGTACTATGCAATACAATATCCTCTTAAACTAGCCATGGATAAGAGAAATGCAATGTTTTTCCTTGATTTTTCACCAATGTATCAAATATGTGCATAAGGAACAAGCGCATGTCATTCCTTTAAATGATTAGCCATTTAAGTATGTTAATTAGGTGGATTTTCTAGGATATTTCATCCTTCCATATATGCATCTGGATATAAGACCTATATTGCCTATCAGGCATCCAACAAGAAAATCAAAGGAAGTGTGCATCGGTCCTTCAACATCGGCACCAAGATCAATGTCAAATACAATAGCAATCGTGTATGGCCTGTCTAAGGTATCGATCGACCTCATCCCATGCAGGGTAGTCTAAGTAGGGGTGCCATATAATTTGGCTAGCTTGTAGCCTTATCAACCTGTCTATGTAGTGTTGCAAATCTCCAACATGAGATCTACTCCTATAATTCTTTGACTCGCATGGCCAACAAGTCCCATAGCACTGAGTGACATGTACCAGTGAAGTGATCCTTAGGTTCAGTCCTCCTTAGTGGTCTATACTAATATGCTCCCACACCCATATCTATAGTAGGAGGCTACATAATACACCTGCTCACCTCTATTGAGTGATGCAATAGAGCTCATTGTAGATATGGGTGAGGAGAACACTCCTCCATGATAGGATGAAGGGTTGATCCATCGTTCTCCCAAGAAGATCATGTATGGTAGCCAAGAGGTTCTAGGGGAACCTCACTCCTGATATGTTTGGTAGGACTACATTATAGATGATGTGCATCAACATGGTCTGGCATTGTGAAAATACATTTACTTTGTACCAGCGCTCTATTGACACCCCGCCATGCTCAATTTTTGCTAGTAGCTCATCACTCCTGTCATAAAAAACCCTCTAAAAGACAGTGGTCTTCACTATGGTAGTTGAAGAAGTAATGGCCTACTCATTGATGAGAATCCTAACAATCTGGTAGATATTCTACAATGTCATTGTCATATCCCTAGTTGAAACATGAAAATGTGTTAGTCCACACATCCCAACGATGGGCTAAAGAAGTAATATATGTATGATCTACCCTGATGGTGGGCAGTATTAGGACATAAACAAGACCCACGATCCAAACCAATATATATCAACATGGTTTAACTAGGGGAGAAACTTGCAAAGCAAATATGTATCCCACACCCATGTAATCAAAGTCTAAAGGGAAGATAACAAGATGCATAAAAACAAAAAACACTAAAAATCAATCTTAAAAACTCCAAAAAATTCTAAAACATCAAAAAATCAATTAAAAAATCAAAAAATAAAAACATTAATCAAATCTTTCTAAAATTTCTTATATGTTATTATCAGTCGTAGCTTTTGTCACAGCCATAGTTGTCAACTGTGGCTAGCACCAATGATCAATTTTTTGACCATTGGTGTTTGAACCTAGCCACAGCTAACAACTATGACCCCTAATTGGCAAATTGGGAGCCATGATTATCACCTGTGGCTATGGGAATGACCCCTTTTAAGGTCATTTCCCACTCAAAATGGCTCCTAAAATTAAAACCCAACCCCTAAATTATTCAAAAGCTAATTCTAATCTAGGTTTAGGTTCATTACCAACAAGTTTAATAGGGTTCATTTAAGCCATTAATTAGTGTGGTTCATTTTAAACTATGCAAATTACACATGAGATATTGAGATTCTACCTTAGGAGATATGGCTTCACCACTCGTAGAGGTCTCATTTTGGTCTGACATTGAGGTCGGTAGTGGTTTTGCAGCATTCCATATCAAATTTTCTCTCTCACCTCAGAGCTCTCACTGTTAATCTCTATCAATTGGAAATAATGGAAAGTAAAAAATCTAATTTTATATTTATATTTATCATTTGGCCCTTATCCATTGTTGTCATATGTGGGCATATATTGACCAAATGCCAACCACTGCTATCATATGTAGCTAATAAAATTGTCAAAACTAGCTGCGACTAACAACCACGACTAGCAGACAACAATAAATGCTTCAAAATTCCCATCATGAGGAGCTTAAAAATGGATAATAAAAAATATTCACCAGTCTAGAATTCTCAAAAACTGTAAAAATAACAAAAAAATACATAAATAAAAATTCAAATGTGTCATGTATCTAGTTATTTATTCTACACACTTTGCAGTTATAGTGACTTGCGCTCCATACAATCCAGCAAGATGAGTAAATTACCATATGGCTATTTGAGGTAAATTAGTAATCGTTGAATTAAAATAATTTCACTTCAATATCAAAGAAGGCCATGGCGGCTGAACTGCACCATGATAATGAAGTGTTCATCTCATTTCTTCTATGAAATTTTTAGCAGATCATCAAATATAGTGATTTACCATAAGCTTAAATGAAATTGCTATTATCTTGATTCTCTAAGAAGGCCATTGCAATTAGACTACTCTATAGGATAGAAATGTACAATTACTATTAACGATTGACATCATAACTATAATAGGCCTTGTCATATAAAAAAATGCAAAAGTCTTGAATCATCCAAATTATTCATCATGGTCAAGCAACTCATCACTTTAATCCCTTGTACTTCCCTCATCGACTCATCTCTTGAAGGGGTAGTTATAATACCAACAATCATAATCAAAATCAACAAAAGATCACTCGATCATGTCAAATTGCATTTGTCTTATGAATCATTGCTAACAACTATCATAAGATTACCCTTTTTCTAGGGCAAAAAGCAAATATACTAGTTCAAAGTCTTATGGTGATCCACCTATCAAACCAATTGTAGCACTAATTTTACCCGATTACAACTGGACACGTAAAATCTTTACAAATTTAAGACTTCCATCCCATTGGATCAATGATTCTAGGATGTGCATCATTTGTAGGACTAGGTCATCTAATGTTGATCAAATCAATGATCATCAATCAACCTATAATATGATTTTAGGTGGTCTATTTTTTCTCAGCATTGTTGTTTTCCACAACTTATCCCATAAGGGGCATTGATAGACACCTAAAACATGTCATTTTTAGGAGACTACTCATATGGGCACATTTGCAAACCATATGAATGACCTTGTACTCTCCCAAAGCTAATAAGTAATTCTAATCACTCATTTTAGGCATCCTAGGCCTATTCATCCTTAGTCACTGATGGCATCCCTAGATAAGATCTCAATAGTGGATGACAATTATGGCTAGGATCCTAGCCATGCTGAGTAATTAGGACTATCACTCTAACTATCTCAGTCCCCCGATCCGAGCCAAATTGATACTTCCAATGGCATTTACAACCAATCCAAGCGGTTATGGACTATGAATCCTCTAGAAGGTTCTATCCAACTGTTGGCAATTTTGGGTACCTTGAGTACATTGCCTTTGCCTAAGTTTAGTTGTTGTCATTGATGTCAAGGAGCTATTGGTAGATGTTGTTTTTGATGTCAAGGAGTTCTTGGAGCAATTTGTTTTTATGTCTAAGGATGTGTTTTGATGAAGGTTTCAGCTGGTCGGTAAGTCTCCAAGAAAATCAGAGTAGCCGAGTTGCCAAAAATCCAGAAAAAGATAAGTTAGAAAAAGTTTGCAGGCTCTCTGGAAAAACTGTCACGATTTCGTGACATGTTTGAGGAGAGAGAAAGTTTGGCCAAAACTGTCGCGATTTCGCGACATGTTTGAGGAGAGAGAAATTTTGGCCAAAACTGTCACGATTTCGCGACATGCAGGAAGGCAGAGGCAAAGCGGGCAAAAGTGTCACGATTTCGCGACAAGTTTTGAAGAAGTTGTACGGATGCAGAAAGTGTCACGATTTCGCGACAAGTTGAGTTGGCGGTGTTGAGTTGCGAGGAAGTGTCACGATTTCACGACAAGTTTCGAAGAAGTTGTACGGATGCAGAAAGTGTCACGATTTCATGACAGGTTGAGTTGGCAGCTTGCAGTTGGCAAAAGCGTCACGATTTCGTGACATGTTCCAGTTTCGTGAGCAGTTGACAAGAAAGAGCTTAAGGCAGCGAAAGCGTCGCGATTTCGTGACATGTTTCATTTTTGCTAGTGCAAACCAAGAAAAGGATGAAGGAGCAAGAGGTGTCACGATTTCGCGATAGAGTTGCTGATGACGTCAGCTAAAGGCAAAGGTGTCACGATTTCGTGACAGTAGCGGAGAAGAAGGCTTTGAAGTCCAGAGCGTCGCGATTTCGTGACAAGAATCATGATGACGTCAGCAAGAGGCAAAGGTGTCACGATTTCATGACAGTAGCGGAGAAGAAGGCTTTGAAGTCTAGAGCATCGCGATTTCGTGACAAGAATCATGATGACGTCAGCAAGAGGCAAAGGTGTCACGATTTCGTGACGAGCAAGGAGAAGAAGGCATTGAAGTCCAGAGCGTCACGATTTCGTGACAAGAATCATGATGACGTCAGCAAGAGGCAAAGGTGTCACGATTTCGTGATAGCAACGGAGAAGAAGGCATTGAAGTCTAGAGCGTCACGATTTCGTGACAAGATTCATGATGACGTCAGCAAAGGCTGTAGTGTCACGATTTCGTGACAACAAACCAAAGAAGGTGTACGACAGACAAAGGCGTAGCGATATCGTGACATGTTTGAGTGTCGCACGAGAAAAGCCATAGAACAGCAGAGGCGGTTGAAGCCGACGAAGTTAACCTTGGCCGACGAAGTATAAGGTTTTACAGCCGACGTGTTAGAAGGTTGAACAGCCGACTAAAGAACAAGATTTCATCTTGAGATTGTGAGTATTAAAGGAGGACTATTTGAGCAATTTTGTGTATCGATCGAGTGTGCATTCAAAGTGTGGCGTTCGTAGAGTGAGTGCGACAAGTGAGGTTCGATCATCGAAAAATAGAGAGAGTGAAGTTCGACTGCAGCATTAGAGTGCATTTCGTTGAATCTTCTAAGTGTCAAAGACTGTGGTGCTGTTTGCACAAAGAATGTGCTGTTGTTCATGAGAAGACTGTGCGAAGAGAATGAGCTATTGTGGTTGCACATAGGCGCATAAGTTGCTGTGCGTTCGAATGCTGTAGTGATTGCGAAATATTATGCAAAGGGTGGAATTTGATCTAAGGACAACTATGATTGCAACTATGTTCACGCAGTCTATGTAAAAGAAAGCAAAGTGCACGAAGTAGATGTTGTTGTAATTGCGAACAGTTGTGAAGGACGAACTGTGATATTGTTGCTACAATTTTTGCAAAAGTTGCACTACTGTGTTTGCACAGAAGTTAAGAAGAAAGTGCGGCAGTAATTTAAGAAGACTGTGCTGCTGTATTTGTGCAGACAGTGAAAAGTTGTTCTCCAACCAAGTGCGAGAAAAGAACAGGAGGAAGAGGACAGAATTGTGCCAGACCGAAGGACTGTGTTTTGGTGCGAGAAAAGAGGACCAGCTTGCTGTGACGAGTTGAGGACAGAGATCTCCAGCCGGAGCGGGGAAGACAGGTGTCTTCCATGGAAAGAGTTCCACTTGCTAAGGGCAAAAGAGATAGAGGTCTTCTAGAGGATCACTAGCAAAGCGAGATTTAGGGGAAGGTGTCTCCTTTGAGCTGAGGCTCATAAACATTGTAATCGGGAAGGATTCCCAGAGGTTTTGATATAACTTTTAGAGGAAAAGTTTTATCCGTGGAGTAGCCCACCTTGGGTGAACCACGTAAATTGTTGTGTCTCATTGTGTGTTGCTTCTTATGCATTGTTTTGTTGTTGTTATTACTGCTATCTTATTCTGCATGTTAATGGTTTGAAAGTTGTATTGATAGATAAAGTTAAAAGAGGTCTTATATTGTTCACCCCCCCTCTCGAGTATAAGCTTGTGTTCTTCAATTGGTATCAGAGCCAATGCCTTCGAAAAGTTTAACAGCTTGAAGGAAAAGTTTACAAAGAACACAATGGACTACTCGAGTGGCAATGCGGCACCTATTCTTGACGGATCAGATTTTGGTCTGTGGAGTGCAAGAATGAAAGTCTATCTAATGGCACTCGGTAATGAGGTATGGGAAGTTGTTGAAGATGGGTATACCATTCCTGCAAATGGTCCTTACACTAAAGAAGACAGGCTTCTACATCACAGACAATTCAAAAGCCATGAATGCAATCTTGAAGGGTTTACAAAAGGCAGATCTCACTAAAGTTATTCATTGCAAGACAGCTAGTGAAATGTGGAAACAATTGCAGGTTGTTCATACAGGTGATGCAAATGTTCGAAAGGCCAAGTTGAGACATTTTAAAGGTATGTTTGAACAACTCAAGATGAATGATGATGAAAATATTAGTGACTACATGCTCCGGATGGATGAAGTTGTTAATTCTATGAAAGACTTAGGTCTTGAACTTGCTGAAAATGATGTGTGTGATAAGATTTTAAGATCCCTTCCTAATAGATTTAGTGAAAATATTTTTGCTATTGAGGAAGCTAAAGATTTAGATAAATTGAAAAAGGATGAGCTCCATAGTATTCTTGCTAGCATTTGAGCTGAGAACTCAAGTAAAAGTTGATGTAAAGAAAGAGGCAGCTTTCAAAGCTATCAAGAAATCGAAGGGCAAACAGATTCAAGAAAGTGATGAGTCTTCTAGTGAGGAAGAGGCATATTACAGCAGGAAAGGCAAGTTTTCCAGAAAGCACAAAAGCAAGAAAAATATAAGATGTTTCAACTATGGGAAATTTGGTCATTATGCTACTGACTGTACTGTTTCTAAAGATGAAAGTGATGAAGATATACGGGATGTTAAAAGCAAGGACTACGAAAAGCACAGGTATTACGGAAAGAGCAAAAATGAGTACAGCAATCACCAGAAAAGCAAAGATGAGTACAACAATCATGGAAAGAGGCATTCTCACAAGAATAAGAAGAGCTTCTACTTAGACAAAGCAAGTAAGTGTTCTAGCAGTGAAAGTGACAGTTCTTCTAGTGATGATGAAAATGAGATGTTGTTCATTTCAGAAAAAGGGGAAGAACCGAAACATAAATTCATTATCATGAAATGTTTTAGATGTGGAAATTTTGGGCACCTTGAGGATGATTGCAGAAATAATGATTTGGGCTGCTAGTATGTATGAGGATGTTTCAGAAAACCCCAATGAAGATGCATGTATGGTTTTTGAAAAAGGTAGCACCTCTAGTGATAAGAAATCTGAAAAAGGTTGTGATGATTCAAAGTGCCATCAAATAGAGGATCTTGAATGCGAACTCAACAATGCTCTTAGTGTTTTGAAAAAGGAAAGAAAGAAGAATGATAGACTCAAGATTAAGTTAGATGAATGTTGTATGGAAATAGATGAACTTGTAGAAAATCTTGAAGTATCTATGGCTAAGTCACAAGAACTCAAGAATGAGTTAGATTCTAAAATTATGGAGTATAGTGAGTTAGAACAGGAAATGGCTTCTTTGAAAGAAGAAAATAAAGAGTACAAAGATAAGCTCTACTGATTTCAGGATAGCTCCAAGAAGGTTAAATTTCTCATCGAAGGACAAAGAAAACCAACGAGATAAAACAGGTCTCGGTTTTGTTGAGCCGCACAAGGAACAGGTTGGGGAATCTAGCAAAAGATTTCAAAAGAAAGAGAGTCCTGTTGAAGAAAGTACTTCAGATCATGAGTCCGTAAGTGATGAATACGTAGAAATAGAAAATGATATTCAGACTGAGAAGAAGAAGTTTTCGGGACCCATGAAGTCGAATAAAAGAAAATTTCACGGCAGATGTTATGTGTGTCACAGATTTGGTCACATGGTTGTACATTGCATGACTCAAATGAAGAGAGTAAATGACAGTTTCAGGAGACGTAATTTCTTTCAAGGGTATTGCTACTCTTGTCAACAATTCGGGCACAAGGCAATTTTTTGCAAGGCAAATAACAAGAACTGGGTTAGTCAGAACAGGCGAATTCAAAGAACAACCATGACTAATATTGTTACTTGCTATAAATGCAACAATGAAGGACACCTAGCTAGACAGTGTAGAGCTGATCTTCTGAGATACAGGAACAGAAACAGTAGCATGAACAAGTTCAAGGATCAAGGCATGGATAAAAATAGGAATGATAACAAAAATAGGAAAAGTGACATGAACAGGTCCAAGGATCAAGGTATGGATAAGAACAGAAAAGATAAAAGAAACAGGAACAGTAGTATTAACAGGTCCGAGGATCAGAACAGTGACAGGAACAGAAATACAGGAAAAGAATTCAAGAGAAGGCCCGACAAAGAAATCTTAGACACTAATGATGATGAGTGTCTAATGGGAGTGTCACTCCCAACCCTATTTTAAATCACCTCATCAGGAGGTGGGGGAGGGACTAAGCTAAGAGGCTCATTCTTAGTCCCAAGCCCCAAAGGTGACCCTTTGCCATTGATGACAAAGGGGGAGAGATTTAAGTAAGGGGGAGAGTTTTTCAAGAGAAGAGGAAAGCTTCAAGTCAGGGGGAGCAAAACTTGAAGAGATTGATTTCAGTTTTGGCTCTTGAAAGATGTGTTTTAGTTAAGGGTTGCCATCAATGACAAAGGGGGAGATTGTTGGCAATTTTGGGTACCTTGAGTACATTGCCTTTGCCTAAGTTTAGTTGTTGTCATTGATGTCAAGGAGCTATTGGTAGATGTTGTTTTTGATGTCAAGGAGTTCTTGGAGCAATTTGTTTTTATGTCTAAGGATGTGTTTTGATGAAGGTTTCAGTTGGTCGGTAAGTCTCCAAGAAAATCGAAGTAGCCCAGTTGCCAAAAATCTAGAAAAAGATAAGTTAGAAAAAAGTTTGCGGGCTGCTGGAAAAACTATCGCGATTTCGCGACATGTTTGAGGAGAGAGAAAGTTTGGCCAAAACTATCGCGATTTCGTGACATGTTTGAGGAGAGAGAAATTTTGGCCAAAACTATCACGATTTCGCGACATGCAAGAAGGCAGAGGCAAAGCGGGCAAAAGTGTCACGATTTCGCGACAAGTTTCGAAGAAGTTGTACGGATGCAAAAAGTGTCGCGATTTCACGACAAGTTGAGTTGGCAGTGTTGAGTTGCAGGAAGTGTCACGATTTTGTGACAAGTTTCGAAGAAGTTGTACGGATGCAGAAAGTGTCACGATTTCACGACAGGTTGAGTTGGCAGCTTGCAGTTGGCAAAAGCGTCGCGATTTCGTGACATGTTCCAGTTTCACGAGCAGTTGACAAGAAAGAGCTTAAGGCAGCGAAAGCATCACGATTTCGTGACATGTTTCATTTTTGCTAGTGCAAACCAAGAAAAGGATGAAGGAGCAAGAGGTGTCACGATTTCATGACAGAGTTGCTGATGACGTCAGCTAAAGGCAAAGGTGTCACGATTTCGTGATAGTAGCAGAGAAGAAGGCTTTGAAGTCTAGAGCATCATGATTTCGTGACAAGAATCATGATGACGTCAGCAAGAGGCAAAGGTGTCACGATTTCATGATAGCAATGGAGAAGAAGGCTTTGAAGTCCAGAGCATCGCGATTTCATGACAAGAATCATGATGACGTCAGCAAGAGGCTGTAGTGTCACGATTTCATGACATCAATGGAGAAGAAGGCTTTGAAGTCTAGAGCGTCATGATTTCATGACAAGATTCATGATGACGTCAGCAAAGGCTGTAGTGTCACGATTTCGTGACAGCAATGGAGAAGAAGGCATTGAAGTCTAGAGCGTCATGATTTCGTGACAAGATTCATGATGACGTCAGCAAAGGCTGTAGTGTCACGATTTCGTGACAACAAACCAAAGAAGGTGTATGGCAGACAAAGGCGTAGCGATATCGTGACATGTTTGAGTGTCGCACGAGAAAAGCTATAGAACAGCAGAGGCGGTTGAAGCCGACGAAGTTAACCTTGGCCGACGAAGTATAAGGTTTTACAGCCGACGTGTTAGAAGGTTGAACAGTCGACTAAAGAACAAGATTTCATCTTGAGATTGTGAGTATTAAAGGAGGATTGTTTGAGCAATTTTGTGTATCGATCGGTGTGTGCATTCAAAGTGTGGTGTTCACAGAGTGAGTGCGACAAGTGAGGTTCGATCATCAAAAAATAGAGAGAGTGAAGTTCGACTATAGCATTAGAGTGCATTTCATTGAATCTTCTAAGTGTCAAAGACTGTGGTGTCGTTTGTGCAAAGAATGTGTTGTTGTTCATGAGAAGACTGTGCGAAGAGAATGAGTTATTGTGGTTGCACATAGGCATGAAGTAGATGCTGTTGTGATTGCGAACAGTTGTGAAGGACAAACTGTGATATTGCTGCTGCAATTTTGTGCAAAAGTTGCACTACTGTGTTTGCACAGAAGTTAAGAAGAAAGTGCGGCAGTAATTTAAGAAGACTGTGCTGCTGTATTTGTGCAGACAGTGGAAAGTTGTTCTCCAACCAAGTGCGAAAAAGAACGAGAGGAAGAGGACAAAATTTTGCCAGACCGAAGGACTGTGTTTTGGTGCAGAAAAGAGGACCAGCTTCGCTGTGACAGAGTTGAGGACGAGAGATCTCCGGCCGGAGAAGGGAAGACAGGTGTCTTCTATGGAAAGAGTTCCACTTGCTAAGGGCAAAAGAGATAGAGGTCTTCTAGAGGATCACTAGCAAAGCAGATTTAGGGGAAGGTGTCTCCTTTGGTGTGAGGCTCATAAACATTGTAATCGGGAAGGATTCCCAGAGGTTTTGATATAACTTTTAGAGGAAAAGTTTTATCCGTGGAGTAGCCCACCTTGGGTGAACCACGTAAATTGTTGTGTCTCATTGTGTGTTGCTTCTTATGCACTATTTTACTGCTGTTATTACTGCTATCTTATTCTGCATGTTAATGGTTTGAAAGTTGTATTGATAGATAAAGTTAAAAGAGGTCTTATACTGTTCACCCCCCCTCTCAGTATAAGCTTGTGTTCTTCATCAACTGCTTCATCCTAGAATTTATTGATCTTGGCTTCCTTGAGAATCCAATATTAAAATTTGGGAGTCTATTTATAGACTCCTCAAAGAGGTATAGTGATCTCAATTTTATTGTAGCAAATCCCTATCAAACTAGAGAACCAACTATAACTTGTGGAGAGTATGGAGATGTTTCCCAATTCTAGTTTGACACCTACCTTTGCAAAAATGGAGCTTACAAAATATTGAGAAGTAAACCTCATAATTCCACACCAATCCAACATGAATTCAAGCAAAATCAATCGCCAATCTATGTTTGGACATGAAGGAAACCCTTGACCATCAATTCTATAGAGTATTTGAGCATTCAAAACCCTGGTTTCAAGAGAAAGAAGACTCTGCCCATGGCTGCTATTGTCAACAATAGCTCACATGCTTAGTTGTGGTTTTCAATCATACCTAATAGAGCCAACTACATTGAGCACTTGCGGCTAGGGTTTGATGCCCTTATTTCCCTATTTTAGCCATATATTTCCTTTTTTGACTATGCATTTAGGTTAATCTAACATAGATTAGTATTATTCCATGCATTTACATGGTTAATTAGTAGATTCACAAGAATATTTTCCTCCATTTATGCTTATTATGTTTTCCTTTATAATTTTTAGATTAGCTTATTTCATGCTTCATATTTTAGATTACATGCAATATTAGCTATCTTTACACATTTCAAGCTATGCTTTGTGCTTATTTGTCCATATCTTAAGCATATTTAAATATTTCAAGCTTTATTCAAGTATTTGCTTCACTTCTAATATTTATTGAACAATAGCCTCATCATGAGAAGCTTCATATGCATTTGATGTGTTTTGTTGTTTCTTATACACAGGTGACAGATCCTTCAAAGCTTCAAATCACTCTTCAACATCATTCCTATTAAAAATGGAGAAGGAGGCATCCTAGTAAGTCCTTGCACAAAGTTGATGAATACCTAAAGATAACTTAGAGTATATCAACCCCGTTTAGGGGCTTTAATACAATTGTAAACATGTATCATTTGGTATCCCTAAGAGGTATGTATATGTAATCCATTTTACCATTTATTAATACAAAGGAGGCTTACTATCTTTTAAATTTGGTTTCATATATGTTTTTATTTTAAATTTTCTTATATTGTTGTAATTAGTGTAGATATATGCTCTTTAAGCCCTTCTACAACTTGTAACTCATTATTGGCTAGCCTATCCAAGATATGTTGTGACAAAAGTGGAGGTGATGACTGGATGGTTGTTGAGGAAGTTGTATTAGGTGTGATCAAATCCAACAATGGTAGAACTTATGGTATGGATGGAATGTTGGATGGAGTCACAAGTGGTATAAATGTATTAGGAGTACTTTGGTTCTCTTTTATTACATTGATCATTCCCACAAACTCATGGGAAAATGTATTTGCACTTGGACTAGTCACGGATGCATCATCAACTTGCCTAATATGATCTGCTTGTCTCCCATGTTTGGATAGTGAATCAAAAATGGTAGCAATACCCCCATGTATTAAGTTCATTTTATTTGGAGGTATACCTAGAGGTATGATGGTACCTATGGGAAGATGAGGTCATCCCATATTTTGTATTGTATCAATGGTTGGAACTATTGTGATATTACTCACTAAGTATTCTCCTAAACCCATAGTAGTCAAATGGACTATGACTTGGGATGGTGAAGATGGAGGAGATGGAATAGAGGATTAAGATGACTTAATTATTACCTTATGAGGTGGTTCCTCATATACTAGACTATCTTTCATGGAAATGGTAGAGATGATTGGAGGGATCTCGTTAATAGGCTTCTTTGACATGTTCGTTTGTGAAGGATTTCATGATGATGAAGGTGTATCCAAAGGTGCCAATAATGATTATGGTGTAGAAAAATATGGTAATGGATCAATGAAAGGTGATAATGAAGTATTTGGACCTTGAATGGATGTATTGGGTTGGAATTCCACATGATTTGATAGCAAGGTCAACTCGAGGATATGTTGCACCAAGTTATAGTATTTGAAAGTCTTAAGGTCTACGGAGACATGTATTTGACCTTTGTGAGTGTACTCCAAACATTGGTGATCTATGGATGGCATGCACTTCATGTTCCTAATCCAAGGTTTACCCAACAAGATATTATAAGCCAATGCACCCTCTAAGATGTGGCATAACGTTGGTATGGTTTTGCATCCCACCTAAATAAGTAAGACTATATTGCCAATTGTTGAGCATATAGTATCATTGAATACTCTAAGGGTATATGTGGATGCAATAATGTGGGATATTGGAAGACCTATATGTTGGAGAGAATTTGTTGTGATGATATTGCTTGAGGAAAAAATTTCAATTCAAATTCTTTTTTAAGGTGTTCCATTTACACATGCGATGATGTGTACGGTAGGATCAACCAAATAATTTGATATTGGTTTGAGTTCATGTTCATGAAATGTGATTACTGGCTCCTTACACTATTGAACATACCCCACAAAATTTATAAAGGAGTTAGAATCCTAGGGTTGCAGTTCAATTGACTTAAGGATCTCCATAAGAGCTTCTTGATGAGGTGGAGACTATTGGATAAGCTCATATATAGAGATTCGGGCCGATGTTGTTCATAAGATTTGATAAAGCTTAACATTTATGGTGACCATTGGAAAATGTGGAAGGCTTTGTACTGGAGGTAGTTGAGGTTGTGATTTGGAGAGAATATAGTTTGAAGTTACAGGTGGTGCAACTTGATTTGGATAACACCTATTCCTTGTCACGATGCTTATCATCCCAATGAATTTTAGGATCCTCCATCATAACATTATTAGTTAGTATTATTAATCATTTAATTATTATATTATTAACTCATAAAGTGAACCATCATATCTCTTCATAACATGAACCATCACGTCTCTTCACCAACATATCTTTAGGTTAGATATATATATTAGGTTGGCCATTCACACAAATAATCCATGAAGAAGAATATATAATTGTTTATTGAATGCATTGGAGGGACCTTCCTACTAGTGAAAAAGTGATTCTTTATAAAAGTGATTCTTTTAATTTAGATGTTATTTTAATTATTTCTTTATTAAAAAATTTCTAGAACCTTTAGGTCTCTACCATTTGGTATCAGATCCATGTGGGACCCAACCATGTGGGATCTTCTTAAGGACCTTGATCAAAACACTTGGGAACTTCATGCAAACACTTTCGTGTGTGAGTATGAAATTCAATTTAAGGATATCACCAAACAATACATAGGGTTGGATGAAAAAGTTTCATATATTGTTTCATAAGTGGATTAAAGGAAGAGATTTAGCTAGAGGTACAAATGTTCAACCCTAGTACCATGATGTAGACTATTGGATTGGCCAAATTAGCCAAAGATAAAATCAAAGCACAATGTTGATTAGGAAAACCACCTATGGGGAAATCTCAAACCATGGAAGATAAGAAAGAGGAGGAAGATGTGGAAAACAAGGACAATGAGAAAGAAATATCCCAAACACCTGATCACAACGATAAAGGCAATACAGTTGATATGCCAAAAGTGATTGATGCATCAAGTAAGGATGAGGTAGACATTCTCAAAATGACCCATTATGGTCAAACTTACACTCTACAAGAAATACAATCAAATTTACACCTAATTGTGAGTTCTTTCCATATAACCAAACCTATTTGAAAACAAAATAGAAATGTGTTTACACACTCATTCACTGTTGTCTCTCCTAGGGAACAACAAAAGGATATGGAAGTGTTACCACCACTTTTGATGCATCCTTCTAAAGTGCTTTAGGAATCCAGGGGTTTCCCTTCCATCATCATCATGATTCTTCTAAGGAATATTCTACTATTTTTCTTGGAAACCTCCCAGTAACACTTCAACCTTCAATATATCCCTATCTTAAGAAAAGTGACATTAAAATAGTACAAGAACTTGCAAAAAGTTTGCTTGGAAAACAAAATATAAAGCTCCTCACTTTGATCTTTGAAGACAAATATCTTTTTAAGGAGGGTGGTGTGTTAGGATACTCCATCCTAACATTATTAGTTAGTATTATTAATCATTTAATTATTATATTATTAACTCATAAAGTGAACCATCACATCTCTTCACCAATGTAGCTTTAGGTTAGATATATATTAGGTTGGCCATTCACACAAATCATCCATGAAGAAGAATATATAATTGTTTATTGAATGCATTGGAGGGACCTTCCTACCAGTGAAATAGTGATTCTTTATAAAAGTGATTCTTTTAATTTAGATGCTATTTTAATTATTTCTTTATTAAAATTATGCTAGAAACTTCAAGATTATACCAATGAACCCTTGTTGAGGGGGTGTCGTATGGACCTTATTTAACTATTTTTCTTGATTTATCTGCACCTCATGAGTTGGTAATGGATCTTTAAAGACACCCATTTTTTGATTACTTGTTGCAAGAGGGTTATCAACTTGAAGATCATTCCTATTAATAATGTATTGTACTAGGTTTTTGATACCATAACACATTTGTATGTCATGCCTATTCTGCCTATGGTACCTACAATATAGGTCTTCATGATGTTCTATGGACTTTGTTTTACCTATACTCATATCTATATGCTAGATCTTAGGTAGAGTAATTTCCTTGGCCACATATAGATATCCATAGACTCAGTGAAAGCCATAAATTATTACGTAGGGTGACATTGTTGGTTTTTCCCTTGATTCGCCTGAGTGTTGTTATTGTAACTTGTAGGAGGGGATTGGGCTTGATAGTTTATCTTTTGAGGTAGCATTGGTTGCATAGGCCCTAGAATGCTAATGGCAACTTGATTAACTACTATAGGCTTTGGTTGTGCTGGATTGCCTTTTGTGTTCTTATTCCACTTATTTTTATGAGGTTTTGTAATCTCCCCCTCTTGAATTTTTTTCTTTGATTGTTCTAGCCTGTGCTAGATCATCTTCAAGAGTCAGGTATTGTTGAAGTTGTAGCAATAATTAAATTATACTTAAACAACTCTTGGAAAATATGCAAGTCAATTTAGACATTGGTAGTAGGTATGGTAGATTAACGAGAAGCATTCATCACTTGTTACCATAATTCATTATTGACTCATCTTGATACTACTTCAACCCTATGAGGTCTATCAAAGTCACCTTCCACTTAGTGTTAAAGGTGAAACATTCCAAGAATGCATATGCAAATTGTTCAAAGCTATGGATATTGTGCCTTGGGAGTTGATTGTACCACTTTATGAATGGGCCAGATAGGGTAATAAAAAATGTTCTTAAAAGTAAGACATCATTATCCTAGATATTAAAGCATTGGTTCATGAACCTAGTTACATTATCCTATGTATATTACTCTCCTTTGAATATAATTGACTTGGGCATTTTGAAATGCTCTAGGTATGGAGAGGAAGGTATTGATGGGTAAAGAAGTTGATTGTGAAGTTGGTGCAAAGTGGCATTTTAAATCTTGGATCTAGAGGTCTTGCTTTCTATTGTTTCCATGCATTCAAGCAATGCTTTATACACATCAAAGAATTGTATCTCCACTTATTTGAGTTGGACCTACAGGGGAGGGTGAGGAAAGTCAAGCATATGCCATGGTGGCTGAGTATCATAAATCATACCTCCATAAGGTGCATCTAGATATTCCTCTTTTGCTTCCAAATCATCGTAGTCTTCATAAGGTATTTTTTGAATTGGCCTACAAGGAGGAACAAACACCTATGGAAGGCGATCTATGTTTGTCCTAGCATGCAAGTCCCAATTAGGCGTAGGAGTTCAAGGAGGCAATATTTTATTGGGCCTAGCAAGAAGTAGGTTTCCTCTGATGAAAACCTTGTCTATTAGTACTTGGTGTAGGGACCCCATTACATAAGATCTCTTGAATTTGTTCACTTATTTATTTCTCTAACTGATGCTGGTAATCCAAGCATTGTTTAACTAGCTAAAGTTGATTGAATTTAGCCAGGCGATCAAAATATATTTTGATAACTTTGTTTATTTTCTTATTTGTGCAAGGTCTATCAGACCTAGCACTATTGCTATGATGCCTATATTGTTCAAGAGGATCTAAAATATCGACTATGATCTTCCCTTGATTGAGAGGTAACATTCACTTGAGGCTCACTCCTAAACAAACATTATTTACACTCAACTGGCACAGAAGCACATCGTGCTTGCATGGAATAATGAGACCAAGTATAATTAGGATTATCCTTGAGGCTTCCTTCATAAATAAGGAAAGGGATAAGTTTTCTTGCCTAGGGTGATGAGTATCATATTCATATTGGTACTTATACTGCTGAGACCTATTAGGGCAATTTAAGGGTATATTTTGATCATTTGGACCTGCCCATGGTGAATAGTCTTGATATTGCACATAGGTGTGTGAGGTAGAATGAGAAGGCATGCATATGTATGGTATTTCTCTATTTTTTTGCACATCAATGCATGGTTTCCATTCTTAAAAGAAGGCATGTGAATTGTCTATATCTGGAAAGTAAGTTACTTGATTAAGACCAAAACTTGTAGGGGTGTCCTGCATAGGGATCCCTTGTAAGGTAGGTTATGGATTTGACATTATAGGACTTGGGTGAGTAGGAGGTCACCAAGGATATATAATCATATCCTTAGGGTTAAATAAAATATGATCTACATCTCCTTGCGTACTCTCTACAATGTTAACCCTTGAATGGGCTTGGTTGCAGGTGTATACCATAACTACTTAGTTTCAAATCCTATGTGATTATCTCTTTTAAAATTGTTAATGATGCAACACACAAGAATGAAAACACAAAATAATACTAGTGTTTATCTCTTTTAAGATTTATATGTGTTCCCTAAACTGTTTAGTGTGTTTTTGATTTGTTGTTTTGTAAAGAGATCTCTTTTCATGTGTTTGAATATTGTTGATGTAATTCTCAATTTGTTAAAATCATTTCACCTATATACTCATAGCTCAACAACCAACAATAAAATTTTTGTCACGTAAACAAACCAAAGCATGGAGATGAATCCCATATCTAATCAGGAGCATAGGCCCTACCAGTCCTCATCCATATTGATCATGGGTAGCGATACACCCTTTGAATAGGAATGCATGCTATTTTCCATGACTAAGATAGTTCTTGAAGCTAACTTTAGCTAAAAAAAGGGTTCATATCATGTGATCCAATGAGTGGAGATGAATACCACCATCATTTGTCTCTATTAGTGGTTAGGTATGAAGTTCCAACTCACTAAAATTAAAATGTAATGTGGTGTGTGTGGGTCCTTTTATACTTAAAGAAAGTAAAATAAAATAGCACTTAATGAACTTTTACTAAATGCAAAATAACTCTAACAAATTACGAAACCTACAAAATGCATATCCTATATGGAAACCTAATCATTATGTAGGTTGCAAGCAATAAAACCATACAAATGCATGCTTAAGTTGTTCTTTTCCTATTTTTCTTTTCTTTTTATTGTTTTTAATCAAAAGTGAAATCTACTCTTCAAAAAATAAGGAAAAGGCATAAAAATACTAAATCTAACATTTTCTAAATAATAATCATGCAAAGTAAAGGTTTAGATACTCATATTGAAAGCCTAATATGTTGTTTTTCTATAAATTTGAGCTACAAAGCCCCTATTTTGTGGCTATCCTAGGGTGAGACTGTTGTAAATTTAGAGGCAATCCTTGGGTGGAATGAATGCTGTGGCTATCCCTGGGTGTTCCAATTAGAAAATCATGGGTCATTTTAGGCTAGAACAGCAAAAACCTACAACATTTCAAAGACAAAAATAGGGTCAAAACTTGCAAAAATGAAATAGGATAGGATCCCACCATGATCATCACTGTAGAGTGGAAAAAATGTTGCATCTAGCAAAGGGAAATGAAATGCATCAATTATTCTGTTAAAACATTCAAAAGTGACATAAATGTAAGAATAATGAAAAAAAAGTGAAAGAAAATGGGGGTTATCTTTATATTAATCTATTTTCCAAATGCATGATTACAAAATATCCCCTTAAAGGCTCTTAATTGATACAATTCATTACAATGCTTAAAGGATATAATCCTTTCAAAAACTCAAGATGCGCTTTCAATGTCTTCCTTGCACTCACAAACTAAAGAGTGGTATTTTGCCACCATTGTGATAATCTATCCATATTCAAACTTGTATCTCCTTCCTTGCATGCTGAAATACCTGGATCTACACACAAGAAACTAAAATTGGTTAATAGCATGTGCGGATTAATATGAAATCAAAAATATGCATGCAACATTGGATATAAAAGGTGAAATAGGTAGTGCAAAACTATTCCAAATTGTACCAAAACTTAGCATAATGCATATTTTCTACTTTAGGAATGATCTATTCAAAAATTGAAAGGAAATTGTAAGCAAAATCCATGGTCATCCCTAGGTGTTCCAATTGGGACTGTTATAATGAAAAACCTAATTGAACATCCAAAATTGCTCCAAAATGCACCAAATTCTAGTATGATGTATATAAACTACTCTAGAAATGATCTACACTAAAATTGACCCAAAATTATATGCATATTCATGGCCATCCTTGGGTGTTCCAATTGGGACTATTAACTGTCCCAATGGGTATGGCCACCAAACCTGGTGTTTTTTGCCACCAATTCCTTTAGGATATGGTTCAAACTACTCCTATGGGTTTAATCATCAAATTTGGTAATATAATTCATAGAAATAGATGGTTTTTGGAATGGATTTGCATATTTGGTATCACTTGCAAACCTCCTTCAATGGATGGAGATTTCTAGGGCAAATACTTAAGTGAAAGGGAGAGTGAATCTTGGCAGCACTTCATTGTGAAATATTGCAAAGACCTCATTTTGAAATTGGATGGAAAAACTTCAATTTATATCCCAATAGGTCCATAGGTTCAAATGTGCAAGCTGGGACATGCAAGGCAAGCGCCACCACTTGTTAAAACCCTTTCCTTGCATTGGGTGGAAGATACCTCTAATCTGGACATCCAATTTTTAGGTTGTGATGGCTTTGACAGGACCTCAATATATCATAGATCATTGGGTAGGATAAATGGCATAATTTGATTGCCATTTATTTTTCCCTTGACTTTTTGAGGGGTCTAGGCCATGGCCATCCCACCCAAGGACAGTTTTTGGTGGTCATCCCTAGGTGGTATAACCATGAACTATGGTCATCCTAGGGTGGGACGACTATGGCTACATGGCCCAAAACATCTCAAAAGCGGGTTAAACCTTCCCAAAAGTGGTTAATACCACTATATAACCCCTTATGGTTTCCAAAGGGGGCCATATGGTGTTGATAAAATTACATCATTGTAGTCTAATCGTATTAATACAATTTTAGTTCCTACACCAACAACAAGCTTTCATTAACAAAATGTGATAAATTCGAGTAACTCAAGTTAAATCCGCTTATTAGTTATTAAAGGATTCTTCCTACAAAGTGCTCATCCACTTATGGATGGTTGAATGAAGGCTCACATAAGGTTATTGTAGACACCTAAAATACATCATATCAAGGTGACTACTCATATGGGACATGCTAGAAGACCATATGGAAGATCTTGGATAGATACCAAGGTATAACAGTGGTTTTTACCACTTATTTGGGCACCTTTGCCTAGTCAATGCTAGCTTTTGTTGACACCTATGGTTAGCAGAGCTGACCACGCTTGTCAGCGATAGTTAGGAATCATAATTAGTTGGCCTTCATCCAACCCAAAATTGGTTGCAATGGCCAATTGGTTGCATATTGGAGTGGTTTGAGTGAGGAAGGTTCTAGATCCTTCCATCCAACAAGCTCAACTACCCAATATTGTTCTTGGCTTCCTCATGAATCCACCCCTAGCCCTTGGATATTTCTATATAATCCCCCTCCAAATTGGATAAAATAGAGATATAAGCATAAAAAATTGAGTAGTGAAGCCATGTCGAATTGCATACTCATTTACATGCATTGAGAGGAGAACTTTTGCTACCTAATTGGAGATCACAACGCCATGGAGGTGACCCTTGACCATCAATTTGGCAAGGATATTTGAGGATTTTACCCTAGAATTAGAGGTCAACTACACTTCAAGCTTCACCATGGCTATCATCCATGGCTAATAGTTCCCATGGTGCCTCAAAGCTATAGTTAGGGTATAAACCCTCATTTCCTTGCTATTATAATTTGTGATCTACTTTATTAGGTTATATTAGGCATTTTACTAGTTAGTTTACATTATTAGAGATTTTTGACTGTAGGAATTAGGATTTTAATGCATGTTTCCTTCATAATTGCAATTAGGGCATAATTAATCTTTTTCATGTTATAATGCTTACATTTTATTATATAGGACTTTAGATAGGTTTATAAATGTTTCTTGTATGTTTCTAATCGTATATCATCATGTTTTAATTATATTAGCATACCTTTATTTTCTTTCTTGATTTCATGTTCTTGATGTTATTTCTTGATATTGTGACTCCTAAAAGCCTCATTAAGAGAGGCCTTCTTTGTTGCTAATTGCTTCTTGTTGTTTCTCAAATGCAGGACTAACAGGTTCGTGCCATTCAATGTAGCAAATACCTCTAATCATGGAGAAGAAGGTCATCAATACCTTGGAGCAGTTTGTGTCATCCTGAAAGACATTTTGATTTCATCTACCCTTAAGAGGGATTAGAGAATCTATTGTAATTGATGTATCAAAAGGGTATCCCTAAGAGGGATGAATATGTAATTTGTCTCCATTTAAATTAATAAAGGGATTCTTTATATTCATTTTATCAACTTATACATTCATATTTGTGTCTTTTTTGTCAATTGCAATAGCTAGATTAGATAGCAAGTATTTTTGGTTGTTATAGAAGGTGGTCATGGTAGAAAATTTGCATTTTATGCCACAGATCATTGACCTCTATTCTTTTTTTTGTGATAGGTGCTCACCATGGTTGACAACTGTAGTCAAAAGTTGTCATTGAAGCTAACACCCATGGGCAATAGTGGTCACTATGCCATAGAGCCATAGTTAGAATCTGATAAACTAGACAACAGAGGGATAAAACTCTATCATATATGGACCTAAGGTAGGTCCCACTATCACCTTCTATTTCTATTTTATTTTTTATAAATTTCTAGAATATAGACATCAAAATTGGCAATATGCATGTAGGTCCTTAGGTATTTCATTTTTAGGTCCTTACAGGCGCTGCTAGGAATAGCGGACCTATGAGTGCAGTTTGCCTAGTCTCCAGTGTGATAGAACATGTTTTTTATTTTATTTTATTGCTTGAGGCCTGATCAGTGGCCATTCCATCATTAGTATGCATTGCCAAAATATCATGTAGGATTAATCATGCATGCTTTCTAAATTTAAAATTTTCCTTTTTCTACATTGCATATAGAGAAGAATAATTTGAATGATGTCTTATGCATTTTTTCATGCAAATTAAAATGAACCACACACACCATGTTTCACATTAAATGCTAGTTATTTGGAAGTCACATCCAACCACTAGTAGGGTTTCAATGATGGTGGCAGTGATTTCCACCTTTTGGCCCAACTCCCATGTATCTTATGTTCTAGACCAAGGCCAGACTCAAGAACCTTTTGTAGCCTAGAAAATTTGCATGTGCTTCTCTTCGGAGGGTATAATACTAGCTAGGTGAAAATGGTTGAGAATCTAGCAGGACATGTGGTCCCTTCTTGGGTGTGGACCTCATCACCACATTTTGGGGGGATTACATGACCTGGATTTCAAATCCAAGTTGTCAAGCTACGAGTATATAGGTGAAATCCCTTTAACAACTGAGTATATCATCAACACATTGAAAACACGATGAGAGTTTCATACTGATACAACACATTTGCAAAACACATCAAACAATTTAGGGTTCATAACCAAAAATTAAAATAAGATAATCATCATTGTTTACTTTGCTTGCCTTAAAATTTATTTAGAAGATAATACAATGGTGCAAAAATGGGGGGGTCAATCTGGTCATAAACTTGAGATCGAAGCCCATGATCCTCCTAATGCACAACAAGATGTAGAACACCCTCAATCACAAAATCCTCCTAGATGATTTTCAATGAGTATTAGAGGGGATAATTCTACACGAGGGGATATTGAGAATACCCCGATTAGAGTAAGTACTAGACACTCCTATAGACATAGATCATAACATGGAACTTCCCCGCATGGGGATTCCACACATGGTAGTATTTATCGTGATCACATTCCTCATGCATCCATGGGTTCTACTAAAGAATATGTCATTGAGGGATCCAAAATGGTGCCCCTTCAACCTATATCTATAGGAGGCTCAAGACCTCCACCATATAAGTATAAATAGGCTCGAGATTCACCCATTTAAGGGTAAGTAGATGGGATCACTTTTGAGTGTAGGCCCATGCAGACTCCCCATAGGGGTGAACCTTGTAATTTCACCATAGACATATCCAAAGTGGGAGCTAGAGGTATGCAACCTCATGATCCATGGCATTATAGTTAGTTATATGGTCTAGATAGAGTCCTAGGACAAATAGGATATAGACCTATGATGACATCCTCTTGACTTGAAAGTGAGTGCAGTGGAAGCACCATTAGGACTACTTGAGAACTTAGAGAGTGCTCCAAGTATTCTCATGACATGCATGCTCTTGCATCTCATGTAGGCATGGATTTTAGGAGACATCTTGACGTGAATTTCATATTTATAGACAAAGGCAAGAGTGTAGTAAATTAGTCCATTGGGGGACATACCCATAAATCCACTCATACAGAGAACACATACTAGAGGCCTCAGACAACTTATCATTTTGAACGATCTCATAGACTGGTTTCTGAGAAAATATGGCATATTGTTCGAGATCATTTGGAGGATTTTCACATAGAGAAGGAGAACCTCAAAAATAAGAATACTCAGAGGTAGAGGTTCATAAGACAAAAATTATATAAATAGTTCATGCCTGAATAATGCATCCTTGATCAAAAGGAACATGTTGAGAGAGAGGATTGATTGGATAGTATTGGCTTACCTCCTTGCAGTGATACTAGGGAGCATATCGATAGACGAGTGGCTTCACAACCTGAGTTATACCTTGAGTACATAGACACACATACTCACCATATGGCTCAACATAGAGATCAACATCCAACATCTAAACAATGTGAGCATAGGTAGTATGAGTAAGAAGTGCAAGATGAGTTAGAACAAGAATATCTTGAAATATTCCAATTCGAAGAGGAGGACGAGCCTAGTCCACCACCTTGACCAAAGAAGAATCTACCTCTGAAGGTGCCTCCAAGGTAATTTAGAGAAGAGGAGATCCTTTCTTTGCAAGCCTATAAGGCCTTAGTAGAGAATTTTCAAGCCATAGAGAAGTAAGGAATGAATTATCAAAATCCTACCTTGAACAAGATTTATAATTAACCTCTATGCATGTCAGTGCCTATTATGGCCTATCCTAAGCATTTCAAGATGCCTAGGATGGAAAATTTTGAAGGAGAGGAAGACGCATAGGAGCATGTGACTAGTTTTCTAGATATGTGCTTTCAGATCAAAAGAAATGATGCTTTGCTCCTATGCACCTTCATCATGAACCTCTCAGGCCTAGCTTAGGAGTGGTTCAACCAACTAAAGAGGCACAACATAACTAGTTTTAAACAACTACCTAATGCATTTCTTGAATGCTTCTCCTTCGACATCAAGAAAAAGGTAACTTATCCAACCTGGCTGCTTTAATACAACATGATGATGAGCCAGTGATAGATTATGGAAAATTATGGAAGAATATGATGGAAAAGCTACCATTCTCCATCCCATCCTTTGAATTAACTTGAATGTTCATGAAGAGTTGCATTAAGCACATTTCATTATTTCTATAGTTACAGCAGTACTAGACATTCAAAGAGGCTTTGGTGCAATCCAAGATGATTGAGGACATCAAGTTACAAGAGGGTAACTTAAAGCTCAGGAAAAAAGAGTGGAACAAGAAAAGCATTGAGAGACAACAGTCCAAATCGACCCATATTAATTAGGTATTTTTGAACCTTAAAAAATGGGATAAGGGATAGCAACAACAAAACTATCAAGCCCAACCTCCTCCTATGCAATATGAGTAGTGCAACAAAAAACAAAGGGATAAGGATAAGGAAGCACATCCTCCTCATGTATTCACTCAATTATCAGAGTTTTTGGCTTCAAATTTTCATCATATATGTGAGGAAAAGGCTAAATACTTAACCAATGTCAAGTTAATAGACCCTAATTAGCCTAAGCCTAAGGTCTAAGAGGATGATAAATATTGCATCTTTCCTCGATTGAAAGACCATGACATTGAGGTATGTTGGTCTTTCAAACATCTTACATAAAATATGATTGAAAGAGGTATGCTTCTTGTCAATAAACCACAAGTACCTGATAATAAAAATATGGGGATTTACAAAACTCCTATACCAAATCATGAGATGCCAAGGAATAATTTTGGCCAAGTCAACCAAGTATGCATCGAACCACCAACCCATGGGTTCATCAGAATGGTCAATGTTTTCACAAGACACACGAGGTATGAATGACCCAATCAACCTCTAACACCTATTATATTACAAGTTACATCTCCTCAAAGGCTAGCCCAACATGTTCCAAGCCCACCAACTAGACTGGTGGTGGCCATAAGGAGTAGGTTGGTTAAATATCTACAGATGACTCTAGTGAAGTTGTCAATTTATGAGTTGATTCAGCAGTCTCCTAAGCACAAGGAGACACTTATGGACATATTAAGGTCCATAGAAGTGTAGCCTTAGGATCCTAAAGTGTTTACACACTTTGTGGGGTATGTGCAATAGTGTTAGGAATCGGTCATTCAATTTCATTATCATGAATTCAAAATTTTCCACTATTATAGTAGACCTGCTGCTGCATATTATTGTGTGTGTGAATCACAAACCATTCAAGCAAGTTTTGATTGACATGGGGTCAAAAATAAATATCATAACTACCAAGGCATTAACACACTTTAAGTTACCCAAGACACATAGCATCCCTTCTACCTTCACATAGAGAGCGTTCAATGATGAATTATGCTCAATAGTAGTCACTATATTTTTACTTATTCAGGTAGGACTGAAGACCATCCCGGTGATGTGTCACATGATTGAAGGTGCTATGCAATATAACATACTTCTATGGAGGCCTTGTATCAGAGATATATGTTGCATACCTTCTATTCTACATTAGTGTATCAAATACATTCATAAGGGATAGGTTCATGTGGTGCCTTTAGATGAATAACCCTTTAAATATGTGAATCTAGAATATTTATCAGGGAAATTCATGCTCCTATCAATGCACCTGGATGTGTGATCAAAATTGACAATCAAAGACCTAGGAGGTAAAATCAAATAAGTGTGTGCTAGACCTACAACATCCATATCTCAACAATCGGAGCACACGACAACTGCTTCTACTAGACTATCTACATCTATGATGCATCAGGATGACAAAAATTTGAAAGAAAATATGGGAAAAAAATATATAAAGTAAGCACCCAAGCCAATTATCATTGAAGCCCCTAATCCCATGGAAGTAGAGGAAATTCAAGGAGAATTCTAAGAGGCACCTTATCCTACTTTACTTGTGTATTTAGCAGGGTCATCTGCACCGTAGGTGACCATCCATTTGGTTAATCCCATATTAGGGGAATATATCATGCATAATGTGATGTTCACACAAATTATCAAGATAGCACATGACATGGGCTGACCACAAGCCCATCATATTCCCATAGGGATAGTGGCATCATTAGGGGTACCACCTAACCAAACCAACTTCATCTATGGAGGGATAGACTAGTTTGCATCTTCCATACCTATGGATGAGGATGATATTGAACCATTTGTTATGAATTTTCATTATCTATCTAACCTAAAATATGCCATAAGATACTTTGAGAATTACCATTTTCATGGTTACAGTCTTAGACTATTCGACCAAAGGTATAGGAGATTGTATGAACTATAGTATCTATTGCTAACTGATAAGTTTGGGTTAGGATACTATATTCGAGTTTAGGATAAACTTCTTATGGCATCTCTAGACCACATGTACCTTAGTCTGGGGGTGAAGCTGACTTCAATCCTTATCACCCTGATCCTTCCATGTTTTGGAGGGATAATCATCTAGTGACCTATTTCACTATAGAGCCACCCAAGAGATACCATACAAATATCCTGTTGGAGACCGGCCCAGATCATATTCCAAGATCTAACTTGAAAAATAAAAGTTGTGAAGCTACCGACGATATTGGTATGCATTTCAAAAATCTAGATACAACTATGAAAACTAAATCATAAGTTGCTTCTGAGGATGTGCATGCATTATCCATCACCAAAAGTGATGGACCAAACTATGATTTTGGAACAGATGACACTGAGTTATCCTTAAACAATGAGTAATATGAGGATGAAAATGAGTTGGACTACTTGAGCCCTACACTCTTATGCCATATTCTACCCATGGAAAAAATGGGTGAGATAGAAGAGTGCTTCATAGTTGAGAATTACTATGAGGATGAAACAAAGCGGGCCTACCTTAGGCCTCATCTTGTTGATCTTCCAATTCTAGTGGTTAGGGGGGAGAGATTCAATTATGATAGCAATCATGACAATGGAGCTGAGTTGGCCTATCTAGGTCCTTTCAACTTAAATCATTTATTACCTTTGGAATCAATAAATACAAGTGAAGAGCCCCTTAATGAAAATGATGGCTATCAAGATATAGTATACATGGGGCCTCATGTGGATAATCACCTGATTCCATTAGGTAGAGGTGAGGATCCTTATTACAACAATGATGATGAAGATGAAATAAATAGATCCTATTTAGGACCTCCCTACTTATGTCATCATAATGAACCATATACTGCTGAGGAGATGTATAGAGAGATCAATATCCATCCTCACCTTAGGGGAAGACCACCGAATCTTGATGTGATTTATCACATGGTTTTTCCCGATCTACCTATGTACATGGATCTCCTTGATCCTAATGATCCCATCCGATAGTTCATTCATAGACTAGATTTAGATATCCCCATACCCCCAGAACCATATCTCAAGGATGGAATTTTTGCTAATGTTGAGTCACGTGCATGTGGTCCTGGAGATATAATCCATTCCATCAATATGATATCCATTGATTTGACCACTCCACTCTACAATCTAGTCGATCATTCCAAACTATTATTTCTTAATGTAGATGCTATTGATTGGGACCATGCTAATTCACCTTTAGAGCTTGAATATTTCTTTCCTAATGAGGAAATGCTGCAACCTTTCTATTTTATGTTAGGCTATACACACGATGTCTACATGTTGAGGATGCTTCCAATGAGGAACCTATAAACCTAGAAGATGACATCCACTTGATCCCTATGCCTCACCAGCTTGAGGAGGGATCCCATATGTCAATAGAGGAAACCTCTGAAGTGGATATCGATAATGATCCCAATAATCCTAAGAAGGTTAAATTTGGAATTATTTTGACTCTTGATGAGCATGCCAACCTCATCCCTCTCCTAAAAGAGATATTTGATCTCTTTTCTTGGACTTATAAGAACATGCCAAATATAAATCTAAAATTGGTTACTCATAACCTTTCACTAGATCTATCAAAGAATCCAATCAAGCAAAAACTTAGGAAGATGCATCCAACATTATCCTTAATGGTCAATGATAAGTTGCAAAAGTTGTTGGATGTATATTTTATCATTTCCATTGACTATTTGGAATGGGTATCAAACATGGTGTCTATAGGAAAACCTGATGGAAGGATCTTTATATGTATGGATTTTAGAGACCTAAATAGGGCAACACCAAAGGATTTATTTCCATTGCCAAATATAGATGCTCTCATATATGCAACTATAGGTCATAAGATGCTCTCCTTATTGAACAATTTTTCTAGTTATAATAAAATTTATATTAAGATTGAAGACCAACATAAAACCATGTTCATAACACCATGGGGTACATTCTATTACAAGGTTATGCAATTAAGCCTAAAGAATGTTGGTTCTACATACTAGCTGGCTATGACATATATCTTTCATGATTACATGCATAAGATATTAGATTATTATATCGATGACTTATTGGCAAATTCATTGCTACGTGAAGAGCATGTTTAGGTCCTCATAAAGGTCTTAGATTTCTTGATAGAGCATAATGTTAGGTTAAATCATAAGAAGTGTGTATTTGGCATAACTTCAAGAAAGCTCTTAGGATTCATCATTTTAAAATGAGTCATTGAAGTTGAACCAACAAAAGTCAAGGCTATTTTAGAAATGCATCCTCCCACAAACATCAAGGAATTAAGAATCCTATAGGGAAAAGTAGCATCTATAAAGTGATTTATCGCACAATTATCGAGTAAATGTTGACCCATGAATCGACTGCTACACAAGGGGGTCCCATTCAACTAGGACAAAGACTATCAAACAACCTTTGCTAATATTAAGAAATACCTAGTAATCCTGCTAGTGCTAGCTCCACCAAGACCAAATATACCATTGTTGATATATATATCAGAAAATGACTTTGCACTAGGGATCGTGATAACCCAAAATAATGTGCAAGACAAAGAACAAGCCATATATTATATTAGCCAAACCTTGGTGAGTTATAATCTAGGATATGCATACGTGAAAAAGCTATGTTTAGCAGTAGTGTTCACTATAAAGAAATTATGGCACTATATGTTGAGTCATACGATGTGTGTCATATCAAAACAAAATCCTTTGCAGTATATATGATGAGCAAGACATATCATAATACACGTACTACGAAGTGGATAGTTCTACTGACATAATTTTATTTGGAATTCATTAGCCAAAAGTCCATCAAGGGAAAAGTCATAGTTGATCAACTGGCTGAGGTGCCTCTCAAGAATAGTAGACCTCTCACCATAGAGCTTCCTGATGATGAAGTCTTTATTTTATCAGAAGTACCTAAAATCAAGAAACTGGATAAAAAAGCCTATATGACCTTGTTCTTTGACATTTTGAAGTTTGAGCAAGGGGGTGGTGCAAGAATAGTGTTGTTCATGCCATAAGATGCTCTAATGCCCTTGTTGTTCAAGTTAGAATTTCCTTGCACTAACAATAATGTTGAATATGAAGCCCTAATTTTGTTTTTGCAAACAACTATCACCATGAAGATCAAAAGGCTAAATATCTTTGGCGATTCCCTTCTCATTGTTAACCAAGTTAAGGGATTATTTCAATGTCGATGTCTAGTATTGAAAGCTTACAAGGATCTTGTTGATATTTATCTAGCTCAACTAGAATGGTACAACATCAAGGTAATCCTTCATTCATCCAATAGATTTGTAAACACAATGGCATATTTGGGATATTTAATCCCTCAAAATATATCTATCTATTTCACTACCATCCATGTAAAAACACTGTCACATTCTATTGTGCAGTGTGAAGCATTGGATAAAAAAGAGTCATTCAACATGATTCGTGTAGACCCAAACCATGAATGGTTCTACAGATCTATAGACTTTCCAAAGAGGGTGTCCTAGGGGTATTTGATCTCATATAATCCGACGAGGAGTGGTACTACCATTCACCACAAGGTTTTTTCCTAGTCTACATTTGCAAATGTGGAACTGCAAGGGGAACATGCTATCTTATCAGTCGAGGCCAAAGCTTATCATAACTGGACATCACAAATACATGAATTCCTTAGACTTGGTGTAATATATCAGGGATTTTTTTGTGCCACAAAATGCATATTTAAATAGAAAGCAATAAAGTATGTCTTGTTAGCAGACATCATGTACCGTAGAAGCTATGATGAAGTTCTCCTTTGTTGTCTTGAGCCCCAAGAGTCATCTTGGGAAATTTTGTAAGCTCACAACGGTACATGTGATGGCCATTTCAATGGCATGGTTATTTTCAAGAGCATCCTTCACATGGTTTATTATTGGCCCACTATGGAGAAGGATTGCAATGTGTATGTCAGGAAATGTGTTAAATGTTAGCATCATGATAATATTACACACTTTCCATCATAGGCCTTATAGCCCATTCAAGTGTCTTAGCCATTTTCTCAATGGTGACTTGATCTTATCGATAAGATCTCTCCTCCATCATCGGTATGGCATACATTCATTATTACGGCTACTAATTATTTTACTAAATGGGTGGAAGCCATTCCCTTAACAATGATAATTGGAGCATGTATTGCTGATTTTATACTCACCAATATCATAAGTCATTTTGGGATACCATCCAAGATATTTTTGGATAATGGGACATCATTTAAAAACAAGACTATGAGGGATTTGATGTCCAAATATAATATCAAATACAATTTTACAACTCCAAAATATCCGCAAGCAAATGGACAAGCTGAAGCTTCAAATAAGACAGTGATTTCCATATTGAAAAAGACAATATAAGAAAACCGTAAATATTGGTACATGCAAATACCCATTGCATTATGGGCTTACAGGACTAGCATTTAGACACCCACTTGGACAACTCTATTTTCACTAGTATATATGGCACTGAGGCCATTATGCCCTTAGAGTTGGAGATTCCAACACTATGCATCGCATTGAAAGATTTTATTGATGACGACACTGCGTGACAAGCTCACCTAGATCAACTGATGCTACTTGATGAACATCGTGTGAATGCCCTTGAGAACCTTCATGTTTATCAAGAGTGCTTAAAATGAGCTTACAATAACAAATTCCATATAAAAGACTTTGAGGTTGGTGATCTTGTCCAACAGAACTCAAATTTACCACCAAAACTATGTGGCAAATTTGTGGCTAACTGGTTGGGTCCTTATATGATCTCTGATAAGATAGGACCTGGGACATATCGCTTGACATTGTTGGAAGGAATTGAAGATCCTAAACCTCTAAATATCCTTCATCTTAAAGTGTTCTATGCCTGAAACCATAAAAAGGCTCCAAAGGCATCTATAAGCCCTTTGGTCAATTTCAAAAAGGCTCTAAAGGCATATGTAAGCCCTTTGGTCAATTTAAAAAATGCCTCAAAGACATCTGTAATCCCTTTGGTCAATGTAAAAATAGGCTCCAAAGCCATCTGTAACCCCTTTGGTCAAAGAAAAAGGCTCCAATGGTTTTTTTAAATACCTTGGTCAAAACCTAAAATCCAAAAAAATAATAAAAAGAAATAAAATCCAAAAACATTGCAAAACATAAAATTAAAAAAAAAAAATTGCATTTCATTTCAAAAAACATTGCATTTGCATATGGCATTTCATTTTGCATTCATTAATTTAAATTGCATTGCATTTGGCATTTCCATCCACCTCACATTGCATTAGGATAGGTTGTATTTGCAATCTTACAAATGACATCAAGTTTGTGTTTCAATCATGCATCTTTGCATTTTCATCATTCATCACCCTTGTGATTAAATGTATTTTTCAAAATAATCAATTTTGTTGCTATGAAGAATATACTAGGGCTTTTTGGTCATTCAACCATACCTAGTGGTCTTCTTAAGAGTTTGGTAGAAATCTTGCTTTTCTTATGTAGATGAGGTCTAGTTCTGATAGTACTTAGCATATCAGGATTCTGTCACTAATAAAACACATTTAAAAATCCTACTTAAATGAGGAAGGATGAAGCTGTGAAGTGTTCCAGCTCACCTTGAGTGAAAGGTTTTGTTACTTGCTTGTTTGTAAGGAGAAATGGTCTAGGGTAGTGGTCATTGGAAAAATGATGAGCACTCCCCCTACCCGAAAAAATCCCTTGCTTGCAAATTAAGTAGCAATATCCCAGAGTGATATCCTAGATCAATATCAAATATTGACATCCCAAATCAATATCGTAGATTGATATCCGAAATTGATATCTCAAAGTTAAATCCCAAATCAAGATCAAAATCAAGTTGTAAAAATCAAATCAAGTCAAATTCAAATCCATTTCTCAAAATAAAAAAAGAGAAATTCAAAATAAACAATGATTATTATCACTAAAAGAGAAAATAAACAATGATTTTTATCACTATACATGAGCAAGTATCCCAATAAAATGAATAAAATAAGGGGGGAGCTTGAATCCCTAGAATGATCATTACTTGAAATCCATAGGGTGATCCCCAATACAACAATGGGCTGAATGAATCATGCTTGGCATTGGGGTAGGTCTAAGTAATTTGCAAATGGGCTAGCTTTGGGTGGCCTCGATTGATTAGTAGTCTAGTTTGACTAAGTTCAAACCTAGGATCAAATAAAATATTTGAGGATCCCCAATACAACAATGGGATGAATGAATCTCGTCTGGAATTGAGTATTCTTATGCCTTATCTAATATATTTATTTACACACATAGGGGTAATGAATAGCTGGATTATTTGGAGTGAAATATTTTTTTTCAGAAGCCTATTTAGTCAGTATACAGGTTTTTATGAGTCAACTAGGGTGTTTGAGTCTCATGGAAAACCTCAAAAATTCCCAAATAGAAACAACCAATTTTCATGCAATAATCAAAAATCAAATTATCTTTTATGAGAGTTTTTTTATTAGAATGAGTTGCTATGTATATCAGATACTATATGGATGTCAGAAATGATATTTAAATGACCATTGTTTATGTTATATTCTTTTAATTTACAAAATATTATAAATAGAAACGATATATCATTGCATCTCACATAAGGGTGTACAATTTATCAAAATTTTAGAAGGATATAGCAATTACAATTCAAGATTATTACACATTATGTGGTGTCATCCATTAGATTGTTAAATTCATTTACATTAATATATTATGTTTTAGTGATTAAAACATACAAGTTCATTTACATAGAATTCATCATAGAAAAAATATGCAATACATACATGACATAAACTATGTCATAGTAACATAAATTAAATGCATACAAGTGAAGCAGAGTATACATGCATTTAACATCAAATACTACATTGATATGCATCCATCATAAGTAGTCCATCTACATACATAATTCTTAGCATCTAATAATCTATCGCATAGCTATCTAGTGCATGCCATCCATACATCACATCATATATCATTAAATCAATATACGCATTGCATCCATGTGCATAACATTAACATAAAATACCAAAAATAAAGTACACATGTAATGGGATGAGCTGTCATATCATATATATATATGTGTGTGTGTGTGTTTGTGTGTGTGTGTGTGTGTCAAATGTACATCATAGTGGGGTACATCAAAATACCCACAGACTACAACTGTGTAGGTCCTCAGACCTTACACCATAATGGTACAACAAGTAGCAAAGTATGTGTCATACCAATGTGCTAGCCCTGGACTACACCCCCTAATCCCCCTACACTGGAGCTCTCTTTGTCTCCTTCAACCACATCCCTAGGGTCCTACTTTAGAGCTTGTTATGGGTCCTGCTATGGATCTTGAGCTCGACCTAGACCAAATATACTCAGTTCACACAAGACAATCCTTTTTCTAGGTTGAGCACTGGACTACCCTATCTCCCTGGTCTTGTTCCTACTCTGGTGTGACCCTATAGTAGTGTTCCTCTCCAAAATCTGCCCACCAAGTAGCCTTATAACACCCTCTACTTGGGTGATGTGACCTAAATCTATTGTATGCTAGTCATTACCTTCCTCCATGAGGTTATGTAGCCTCCTAATATTTGTCATTGGGTCTAAACCTATAGAACCTAGAGTATATGGTACCGCAGGAGGTGCCATGATAGCCTATGTAGGTGAGGGAGCTACCCTCACCACCTTGAATAGGTCCTTCTCAGTAGTCATTGTGTCTAGCCTCACCTATAGAAGATCATGTTGTCTAGTTATATTCTTAATACTGGTGTTTTTTGTAGCCATCTGTTCCTGTAAAGCTATCCTCTCCTCCTCATAATTGTGCCACTAGATTTTGCCATGAGATAGCTTCACCTTTAGAGTGGCAATAATGGTGTCCCTATGTAGGAGCTGGATCTGAAGTCTCTCAATTTGAATCTGAAGGTTAGCAACCTATGCCCTCAATTTTCCAACCCTATTGTCAGGAGGTTCCTTACCCTCCTTGTATGCCTTCTCCTTTGCCTCTACCTGTGGGACCTCCTCTATAGTGGCCTCTGCACCCCATGCATCATTGGTCCTCTAATGAACCCTGCATCCATGAGGGTCCACCTCTGAGCCCTATGCACCCTTTGCTACAAATTTGTCCATAGGTAACCCTAGAGGTCCCTCTCCATTCCACTATAGGCTAGTCCACCATGCATCATATTCAATAGTAGTACCTACGTTTTCCAAGCCTGACTCTTGAAATTCATCATCATCATACCCCATTGGATTCATTTGGGGCTATGTGAGGTCCCTCTCTAGGACCAAGCATCTATAAATAGTCGACACCTTTGGGATATCCTATTGAATCCCAAATGACCTCAAGATGAAATAGAAGTACTGATACTTACGTATATCGACCTTATAGCTGATAACCCACCTATCTCTATGTGCCTGGTGCAGGTATCTATCCACCTCTGTCTAGGTTGGGCAACCCATGTATGGTCACCACTCTATTTTATTTGGGTGAAGCTATGAAAATCAAGAAATGTAGTGGTCCAGGTCTTCTGCATGAGACCTACTCCTGAAGCCCTCCTTCTCCCAAGTCCAATAGGCTGCATAACACTAACGAGCCTCATCGATAGCATTGATATCCAAAGGCAAATCTATGGGGTGCTCTATCAAAATATACTTCCAACCTAGATCTAAAGAAGCATGCTATAGCCTATGCCAACTTTGTTGTAGTGTGTAATCTAGTACAACTCATGATAGAGTTGTGCTAGAAGGGTACTCCCCCATTCTAGAATAAGAGGCCACTTGATTGAGCTAATCATAACCTCCTTTGTCATAGACAAGAGGTTCCAAAGGAACCTCATGCCTGATGAATCTAGGAGGACTATTTGTATAATCAAATGCATAAATATGGCCTCTTGTTGTGAGAAGAATTTGGCCTAGTGCGACTCCTTGACGTGGATGCCTCCATGATCAATGCGACCCTGAGCCATGATGCTTTATCAACTAAATATCACATCAAATATGACCTTCTTCATCATGGTAGGAGAGGAGGTGATGGGCTCACCATAAATAGGTAGGTGGAATATATGGTAGACATCCTCTAGAGTCATATTCATTTCACCCATCGACAGGTGAAATGTATTGGTCTGTGCATCCCAACAATGATATAATGTAGTCATGTATGCGTGATTTGATATAATGGTGGGGAGGTCCAGGATGTACCCAAATCCCATAGTAGCAAACCACTCCCACTTCATGTTAGTGAGAGTGCGGTGTAAGTTCCAAAGGAGATAAGTCTCTCTCTCTAGCTATTAATGACTAACTGCAAGCAATCAAATTAAAAAAAATAGAAACAAATTGAAAAGTTTGAAAAATTTCCCTAAATTTGTCAAGCTATAGGTCAAAACCCCATCAATGAGGCGATCAAAAAAGTGACTGTTGGGATTTAAATATCGTCGTAGCTAACAACTGCGGTCCCAAATTGGCCAATTGGGAACTACATCTATTACCTGTGACTAAATAACATGACCTTTTTAGGGCCATTTCATTCCCAAAATAATACTAAAATTAAAACCCTCCCCTATAGCCTAACCTATGCTAAACCTAACTAGGGTGAGGTTCGTTATCGACAGTTTAATGTGGCTTGTTTAACCCATTACTTAGTGTGGTTAATTTTAATCTGGTAATTTGCAAGCATAGTCTTGGTTTGTGTGTTACCTTGGAGGCACTGAATATTCTGTGGGTCGAGGATTTTGGCTGGTTGACCATCGATGTGGATACAAGGGAATCAATGAGGTTTGCGGTAGCATTCCATGTCAGAATTCATTTTTTACCTCTTAGAGATCTTAGTTTTATTGTCATTTTCAAGTAAATAATGAAAATTTTCAAATGGGAAAACCTTAATATTTTTTGAATTTGGTCCAGACTGTGTTTGACAACTGTGGTCCCCAAATTAGGGTTTTCCACCCATAGATCTAAGCACCAAAGCTACCCAAATTTCTGATGACGAGTGTAAACCCTTTCAAATTTAAGCCTTCCACTAAGTTGGAAGCAATGATTCTAGGATACGCATCCTCTTGGCAGGACTTGGGCATCTAATGTTGATTAGACTAATGATCATCATCCAACCTACAATATCATTTTAGGAGATTTATTTTTGCTCACAGTTGTTTGATCTCACAATGCATCTCAAAATGGGTATCTATAGACACCTAAAACACGTCATGTGAAGGCGACTACTCATATAGGACATGCTAGAAGACCATGGAAGACCTTGGATAGATACCAAGGTATAGAAGTGGTTTTTACCACTTATTTGTGCACCTTTGCCTAGTCAGTGCTAGCCACTACTGACACCCATGGTTAGTGGAGTTGACCACGCTTTTCACCCGCAATCAAGACGCAAAATCAATTGGCCTTAATCAAACCCAAAATTGATTGCAATGGCCAATTGGTTGCAGATTGGAGCAGTTTGAGTGAGAAAGGTTCTAGATCCTTCCATCCAACAAGCTCAACCACCCAATATTTTTCTTGGCTTCCTCATGAAACCATCCCTAGCCCTTGACAATTGCTATATAATCCCCTCAAAATTGAGAAAAAAAGAGATAGAAGCATAAGCAATTGAGTAGCAAAGCCCTATCAAATTTCATACTTATTTACATAGATTGAGAGGAGCACTTTTGCTACCCAATTGGATATCACATTGCCATAGAGGTCCTAGGAGTCTAGGAGAGCCAAGAAATGCTAATTCATGCAATCCATGAATCAATTGAGTAATTCAACTACCAAACTTGTCATAGGACACATAGGTGACCCTTGACCATCGATTTGGCAAGGATATTTGAGGATTTTACCCTAGAATTAGAGGGAAAATACACTTTAAGCTTTATTGCAGCTATCAGCCATGGCTAGCAGTGCCCATCGCACCTCAGAGTTGTGGTTAGGGTATAAACCCTCATTTCCTTACTCTTTTAATTTGTGATCTACTTTATTAGGTTAGATTAGGCATTTTACTAGTTAGTTTACATTCTTAGATATTTTTGACCATATGAATTAGGATTTTAATGCATGTTTCCTTCATAATTACAAGTAAGGCATAATGAATCTTTTTCATGTTATAATTCTTGCATTTGATTAATTAGGACTTTAGATAGGTTTATACATGTTTCTTGTATGTTTCTAATGGCAGATCATCATGTTTTAATTAGATTAGCATGTCTTTATTTCCTTTCTTGATTTCATGTTCCTTATGCTATTTATTGATATTATGACTCCTAAAAGTATCATTAAGAGAGGCCTCCTTTATTGCTAATTGTTTCTTGTTATTTCTTGAATGCAAGACTAACAGGGTCATGCCATTCAATGCAAAAAATGCCTCTAATAATGGAGAAGAAGGTCATCGATACCTTGGAGTAGTTTGTGTCATCATGAAAGTCATTTTGATTTCATCTACCCTTGAGAGGGATTAAAGGCTCTATTTTAATTGATGTATCAAAAGGGTATCCATAAGAGGGACAAATCTATAATTTGGCTCCATTGAAATTAATAAAGGGATTCTTTATATTCGTTTTATTTCTTGTTGTCAACTTATGCATTCCTATTTGTATTTTTTTTGTCAATTGCAATAGCTAGATTAGATAATGTAGCACCCTAAAATTGGCACAGTCAAACCCTCAGTAAAAGATAAAAAAATTGAATTTTAACCCCAAAACCGCCCATTAACCGCTCATCTCATTTTTCATGCCATTTTTAAAATTTGTTTTCACCGTTGGATGATATTGTCGCCGATCTGATGATATCGTCCCAAATCGAACGAATTCGTCTAGAACAGAACATCTAGACGATTTCATCCCAAAACCAAATTTTCATAATTAGGTTATGTTTCAACAACCTCTCCAACTTGGGTAGAAGCGTGTCTATGTGGTTGGAGATTCCTACATTGGAGATCTCCCAAATTGGGATGATCCCCAACCTCCTAACCTTCCCCTAATCCTATATAAACTAAGATTTTCTTAGTTTATCCCCCTGCCTGGCTCCCTGGCTTATCATTTCCTTGCAATATTAGTTTTTGTTGTGTTAGAACATCCTATCCCTCATCATTTGCATTTGTGTTTTCAATTTTTATTGCAGGATCTCACTGTGTTTCAACCGAAGGAAGCTCGGATCGTCACAGTCAATTCAACCATAATTTTGGATGATCCTTACAATATCGATGATGATCTCATACGATTGCAGATGATTTTGACTATAGTTCATATTAGGGGCAATCAGAGCCCTAAGTTTGCATTTTCTATCCCTTTTCTTATTTACATTGTGCATTATATTAATTTACTTTTGTTCTGCATCTTGGAGTTCACCCCATTTAGCATATTTGCATGATAAAATTCAAAATTAATTATTAAAACATTGCATCCCATTTGATTAGATATCTAGATTTATCATTTAAGCATTTACACTCTTATTTCTATCATTTTGTATCATTTTTGCAATTGTATTTTTGGTTTTTGGTGTCTGTTTTTATGATTGCAGGTTTTTGATGAATTCGTCTAACAAATTTGTCAGGTCACTGATGATCTCGTCTGATCTCAAATGATTTCCTATGATCTGGATGATTCTATAAAATTACAGATGATCGTGTCATATTTGGGACGATCTGGACTTCTACAAGCTTTAGAATCTTCATCAGACATCAAAAATCAGGTGCACTCTTCTTCATTTAGATATTTTCTATATTTAGGATTTATTTATGTTTGTTGTCTCCATATACAACCAAAAATTTCATATAGAATAGCTTAGATTCATTTTGGCCAACCTAGGAATCTAAATAATTGCATATAAAATGAACACATCAAACCCATTCTCAACCTAGGCATGGAAACTGCCACTTAAAGTTTCCTGGTGAACCCCACCATCCATAAAAAATTCACCCTTATACCCCTCCCCTAAGAGGCGCGACCTTAAAATGGCCTCTCTGTCCGAGGTATTGTCCCATCCTTATCGCATCCCCCTTTCGAGAACATATCCTTTAGCCTAAAGGTAAGGGTGCAAAAAATTTTGGCGATACATTTTGGTGAACCCGACGTGAAACTAAAACACCTTTTGAAAACAATCTGAAAAAAAAAAAAAACATTATTAAGAACATCTAAAATCATTAGACAACCATTAAATTTGCATATCATATTTAGATGGTAGATTATAATAGAAGATGAGATGTCACCATAAATGTTGAAAATCAATTAACGGCCATAGATATTACTTCTGTACTTAGAGTACCTCAAAAAAATAGAGCCCAACCTTTGTGAGATGAACTTGATAGGAGATTAGGTATTATCGAATCCAAATCTGTAGAACTTAGGCAAATTAAGAGGTTTGTCCTAGATAGAATCTTGGATCCTGATCAGGTAACCTTATATCATGAACTTCAGAGAGCTTGCCATAGGTGGTTAGTAGATAAAAGAGCACTTGTGTCTTCAAAATTGTACACCTTTGAGGAATACCTTGAGAACATAGTTGTAGTACATAAGTTTCTATCTCGTATAGAGGATCAAGAAGTTGTTCTTATGGATAGAAAAATATGGAATAGAGTTCCTAGAGCTGTGTTGTATCGAGAGTATTTCCATGAAATTTATTTTTACAAGTCAGAGTCTAAAGTAGATCATATTACCATAGCACACTTTGTCAAATTCTTGAAAAACCACTTCCAATTTGAAGAGGAGCATTTCATGACTCTTGATGAACTTGACCCTATCAATGATATTCATAAACTATTCATAGAAAACTAAGTCATTCTTTTTACTATTGTTATTTCTTGCAACTAGCATGTTGTTTGTTATTTTTATTCTTGCACAATAATAAAATAATAAAAAATAATAATCAAACAAAAAATAAAGTAAAAACAAATAAAAACAAAACATTTTCCTTTTAAAAGTATTATAGTAGGTATATAGTTAAAATATATACCTCTCAACCCTACCACATATATATATATATATATATATATATATATATATATATATATATATATATATATATATTTGCTAAAACCTAAAGTTTAGCACAATGCCTAGACTTAGGAATGGAAAACAAACCGAAGAAGATGAAGATTGGTTAGGAAGACCATTAACTGACCAAAATGTCCCTCCTGAGGACCAAGTTCAGGAAGAAGAAATCATAGACCAGCAAGAAGAAGAGCTTGCTGTAGGAAATGAATAAGAAGAAACTAATAGAGAGGAAGGATCCTCATCCCCTAAAATATCTCCGGGAGGAGCTATCACTTTTGAAAACATGGAACAATTTTGGAAGTTCATTAACACAAATATTGGTGTTTTTAATAGAGCAGTCCATATGGACAAGGATCGAATTAGTGACACTCAAGCAACTCTAGAAGACGTATTTCACACACGCACTAATACCTTGTCTTTTATTGAACAAGAGAGTGATCAAGCTGGACCATCCAATTTGGATATGGCAGCTATGATCCAGAACATGCAACAACAACAGGTTACCCAACCACCTAAAGTGCTTGTTAACAAGCCTAGGGTCATTCCCGCACAAAATAAACCCTCATTTATTGCTCTATTCCGCCAAGCTCTTGATCAACATACCTCAAATCAACAAAAACCCAAAACAAAACCAAACACCAATTACCAAAAATCTGGGGTACAACATAATACTATTACAAATCCCCTTCATAATACTCTTCCTACCAACACTTTGCATAATAGCAATATAGCATCTAATCCTTATGTCACACCATCATACACTCATAGATCCCATACCTCTGTCCCACCAAACCAATATGGTGGACAAACTGGTAATCTTGAAACCATGGTGAAACAGCTAGTTTCCCGCATGGACCAGATAGATCCCTACCGTCCCTCGTACAACTATCAAGATATGTGTAGTCAACCTTTAGATCCTATAGTCATAGCAGAGCCTTATCCTAAACATTTTCCTATGCTTGTTCTTCCCATATATAAAGGAACCGAAGATCCCAGAGAGCATCTTTGCATGTTTAGGATAGCATGTCATGATATATCACGTGATGACTTGTTATTACTAAAAATATTCCCAAAAATGGCATTAGAGTGGTATTATCAC
Source organism: Wollemia nobilis (assembly GCA_028583015.1). Lineage (NCBI taxonomy): Eukaryota > Viridiplantae > Streptophyta > Pinopsida > Araucariales > Araucariaceae > Wollemia > Wollemia nobilis. The sequence goes on along the minus strand of JAQPPZ010003193.1, from coordinate 4,488,861 downwards.
GATATATCACGTGATGACTTGGGAGAAATGGCATTAGAGTGGTATTATCAATTACCCACTAATTCTTTGAGGAATTTCGAAGAAACTTCCGAGTATTTTGTTCATCAATTTAGTGCCTACATCGAAATACATGTGACCATTAAATATTTGTATAACTTAAAATAGGACAAAGACGAATGCTTTGTTGATTTCCTATCTAGGTGGAGATAGTTGATAGGAAAATTGCACTTTTTGTTACCTTATAGGGAGATGTTGGACATGTTTATTAATAATTTTCAAGAGCAACTATCTTACGAATTATCAACTGCTACCTTGACCACCTTCTATCAGGCTATCGACTTAGCCTGAAGAGTGGAAGATGCTCTCATTAGGAGAGGCCAACTTAAAAAGAAATACAATGAGAAAAAATCCAAAAATCAATACAAAAATAAACAAGTTGTAGGTGATGGAGTCACCGATAGCAAAAATATTTCTAATGTTAATGCTGCAAATACAACAGAGAAGTTTGTACTGAAACCTCCTGATAAACCTCCTCAAGAATTTACTAGGTTAAATCAACCTTTATCAACTATTCTACCACAATTATTAGAATGAGGTTTGATTCAATTACCAAATATCCAGGAACCTGATCCAACTATACTTGGATATAGAGCAGATTTACATTGTGAATTTTATAGAGGACCTGGACACACTACCAACGCTTGTAAAATATTAAAACATAAAATACTGGACTTGATTGATAACAATGAGATGGAGTTGCAAGCCTTTCAACCTAAGTATAATCCTCCTAATAATATTCAAAACAACACCCCACAAAACCAGAATCAGAACGCCAATCAGTCATTAGACATATTTCAACACCCCTTACTAAAACATGGTAAGGAGGTGGCTAATCAAATTGAACATCATAATGTCCCTCCTCCTACCCAATATGTAGGAACTATTAGTGGGAATTTACCTACTCATTATCTAGAAATATTTGACACTACTTTATCAGTGGTTACAACCAGGCCTCTATATAACACTCAGATACCTGATCTTAGTGATACATAATACGATACTGGGAGTGATATGGAAATCACTTCAAATCAATCGAATAGTTCAGAAGATGAATCAGATATTATCCACCCTATCATAAGTTATATGGTTCCAAAAGAGCTATTTTCAAGAAGAGTCACTACTAGACCATCGTCTCATCGACTACTTTCTAATGAGCTAGCCAGAAATGCTAGACCAAGACCCATTCATCATTCATAGAATAATATTGTGGGTACCATCGAAGCTATTACTAGACAACAGGCTCAAAATTATCAACAAGATCAAAATCAGAATGGTGGATCAACTCCATTTGTTTTGAAGGTTCCTAATAAAGGGAATCATGCACCTAATGTTCAACCTAAACCTCCTTATAATATTAATGAACAATTATCAAATATTACAGCTAGAATTTCCCTCTTGGACCTTTTAAGATCTTCTCCTACACATAGATATGAATTAATGCTCACATTAAGCCAGATGATGGTACCACAAGACATTCAACCTGAAGCCATGGCCAATACTATAATAACTCATGAAGTTTATTGTATTGACTTTTAGGATAGAGATATACCTCAACATAGTTTACATAAAGATAACCCCTTGTATATTACTGCTTTAATTGGAGATGTAGCAGTCAAACAAGTTTTGATCAATAATGGCTCATCTTTAAATATCTACACTTTTGACTTCTACCAAATATTCAGGTTTAGAAGTGAGGAAATAAAAAGAACTAATATGATCATAAAATATTTCAATGATGAAACATAAGAAGCATGTGGAGTTATTACCATTCTATTGCAGGTCGATCCAACAACCTTGGATACGACTGTGTTTATTGTACATTGCCCTGCATCGTACAATATACTCTTGGGTCATCCTTGGATAAACGCAATGTGAGTTGTTCCATCAACCTTACATCAATGTGTTAAGTTCAAATTTTAGAATCAGTTGGTTACCATTCATGGTGATCCAAGACCCTTTGATATGTGTGCTTTGGTAGAACCTATCAGAGTTCAATTTTACCCTTCTTTGTCATCCACACATCCTAATTCTCATTATCCATCTAAACGTGTGAAACTTACACCCACAAATTCATCTACTTCTTCTCTATCAGTTGCACCTTCACATATAGCTCAACCATCTTCTGAACAAACCTCATTAGGACCTAAGAGAGATCCTAATCTCATAACCAATGTCTCTTGTTCTACTCCTATAACTTCCATACCTTTAATAGACCCATCTATCGACTCCTCTACACCGTCTACATCCACCAAAGTCATATTTTCCACATCAAAAGACGTAGGGAATGTTACTTCTACCTCTTATTCTCTTACCGACAAACTCTTACCTGATATATCTAAAATTCTTATATCAGAAGAAACGAATGCTTCTATGAAATATTCCCTTATTTTAAATAATTTGTCGCCATCTCCTTGTACCTTGGACCTCCCACAGCCTATGGGAAGTATTTACCAAATTTGGAGCTATGCCTTTATTTATAAGGGATATGACTAGGGTAGAATACCCAGAAACATCAGAACTCATTATGATGGATATGCTCGATGCTATTTTACTAATGAATATATTAAAGCCAAACCTATAATGCTAAAATTGGGATATACAGGGAAAGGTTTGGGACCTTTCCAGAATGGTATGAAATAACCTTTTGAGGTAGAGGCATGGCCCGCCCGATGTGGTGTAGGCCTATTTCCTAGTAAGGGTTAGCCATTCCCATTTGAGGATGATGACCAACTTATATGTTACCAAGATTTTTTAGATGAACGTGATGCCTTGCATTTAATGAATAAGACATTCACATGTAATATGTTATCTATAGGTTATCCTAAGATGATCACTGAATCTGACGATGAGTTGGAGGGAGATATCTTTCATGATGTCTCCATTGAGGAATTATTACATAATGGATTTTATTTTGATGGCTCTATACCTGGTATATCCTAGCTTGAGGCCATGACTCCTCAAAATGAATTATCCAAGTTAACTTTGTAATAATTACAAGAATTGGGTGTTTCACCCACCCCACCTAATTTTGAGAGAGATCTCCACATGGAAGTAGAAAATGTCATAAAAATTAAAATTGGAACCGAGGATAACCCTCACATAATCAACATTGGATTAGAATTGAGTCAAGAAAAATAGGATTAAAACATTGCATTTATTAAATAATATGAAGATGTCTTTGCTTGGACATATGAAGATATGCCAATATTAGACCCTTCTGTAGTTATGCATCACCTAGTAGTACACCCATATGCCAAATATGTTAAACAAAAACTTAGAAAAATGCATCCTAGAGTCGACCTTATTTATTTGGTCACACAACAAAGTGGGTTCTTCCTCTAAGCGACTTTGAACTCATGTTTATAGGACAAAAGTCTGTTAAGGGTCAAATCATAGCATATCAATTAGCTGCTACACCCTTAGAGTCCACCCATGCCCTCCTCATTGAGTTTCATGACGAATGCCTTAAACTGGAGGCAGATCATTCATAGCAATGGTCCTTATACTTTTATGGAGCTCGATGCATGAGTGGGGCTGGTGCAAGTATTATTTTAATATCTCCATAGAAACATCTCATACCTCTATCCTTTAAATTAACGTTTGCCTGTACTAATAACACTGCTGAATATGAGGCTCTAATCCTTGGATTACGAGCAGCCCTGGCATTGAAAATTAAAAATTTGTTAGTTTTCGATGATTCTCAACTTGTTATAAATCAAATTAAATATTTTTATCATATTGGAGATGATAAATTGTGCCCATATAAAGCATATGTATTACAATTAATATCTTTATTTGATCTAGTTACCTTGGAAGCTATTCCTAGAACTAGCAATCGTGTGGCTGATGCCATGGCCGCAGCTGCATCCCTTTTACCCTTGGATTTAGATTACGAATATGCTACCATCATTATTCATTGACTCCAAGAACTTGCTTCAATTAAATCATGCTTGGAACCTTTGGATGTGTTTCTAATCAACGAAACTACTCCTAAACTTTGGTACATTGATATCCTCAATTTTATTCAAAATGGGACCTTCCCTAAAGGCTTTAATAGAAACCAGCACTGGTTATTATGTAGACGAGCAAGTCACTTCATCATAATTGGCAATACCTTATATAGGATATCCTTTGAAGGTATCCTACTGAGATGTTTGAATCTAGAAGAGTCTAGATCAACTTTGAGTGAAGCCCACGATGGATCTTGTGGGGGACACTTTAGTGGTAGTGCCATTGCTAAGAAGCTCCTTAGGATAGGATATTTTTGGCCTACCATGGAGAATGATGCACATGATTACGTGCACCATTGCGACAAGTGCCAAAAATACGCTGACCTTGTCCATGCACCTGCACAAGAACTACAGGCTATTTCATCTCCCTAGCCCTTCTCAAAATGGGGCTTAGACATCATCAAAAAAATCAATCATGTGTCATCTTTTGGACACAAATTCATCATAACCACCACCGAGTATTTTACGAAGTGGGTTGAAGCTATGCCCTTAGCTTATTGCACTAGAACTCAAGTTTCCAAATTTATTTTTAATTAAATTATTTGTAGGTTCAGAATTCCTGCAAATCTCATATCGGATAATGGAACTTATTTCAAAAATAAATATGTAAAGAAACTATGTCACAAATATAAAATTCAACATTGTTGGTCCACTCCCTATTATCCTCAATGTAATGGCCAAGTAGAAGCATCTAATAAAACATTAATTAAAATCCTCAAAAAATTGGTCAATAAATCTGGCCATGATTGGCACATTCAATTATATCCTACTTTGTGGGCTTATCGAACTAGCATTCGTACTCCCATGGGCACTTCACCTTTTGTTTTGGTTTATGGCATTGAAGCTATTTTTCCCTTTGAATTAGAAGTTCCTTCTTTGGCTCTACTACTTCAGGATACTGAAGTAGGAGATGAATACCATGCTGGCGGATTTAGTCAGCTAGAACTCCTAGATGAGAAGCACATTAATGCTTTGGAGCATCTTCGTGCCTACCAGAATAAGCTCAAATAAGCATATCTCAAGAAAGTTCATTACCGATCCTTTGAGATCGATGACCTTGTCCTAAAAGAAAATAAAAAAAATACTAATGCAACTAAAGACCTTAAAGGCAAATTCGAGCCTAACTTGCTTGGGCCATATATTATCACTGCTAAATTTGGATCGGGAGCATACATATTAGCTACCTTAGATGGTAAATATCTTAAAGAACATATGAACATTATGCACCTTAAGCGCTATTATGCATAAATCTGGTAATTTCATCACTGTATATATCATACATATTATCTTATTTTAGTAATTCATATAAAATTTTCAAAAACAGTAATATTATGTATTACCTTAATTCATAAATTAAAATCAAAATAAAATCAAAATCAAAATCCTCAAAAACATCTTCTATTTTTGCACCTGTCAATTCTTGAAGTATTGCAGTTATATTTTCAGTTATTTTGGATAAATTAGCATTTATTTGGAATCCCTCACTTTCACACTCACATGAATAAATATCTTGATCTTATTTGGTATGATTATTAATCTCTCTTATATCGAAGTCCACAGTTGAATTAAATAAAGTTTTTAGCATAGAGAACTAATCTTGTTGTTTACTTGAACCAAGTACACCTTTTCACATTAAAATGATTTCATTGCAAACTCAAAATGATGCTACATAGTAGAAGTGGTATTTTGAAAAAAAAGTTTCCCCTGCTATCCTATCATGCACATGGTCTAGAATATTTGAGAATTGACAAAAGGACAAGCTCACCCCTGCCCAGAATAAAAATCCCTTGCTCTACAGCCAATCCGAGCAAGTATCCCTAGTATAGCAAGAAAAAGAAAAAGAAAATCAAGAAAAATTATGAGAAAAAGAAGCATTGTTTCAGTATCATTTTGTACCACCTTAGCAATATTTCAGCATTATCTCAGTGTCAAGAAAAAATACAAAAAAAAAAAAGAGAAAAGAAAAGAAAAAGCAAAAAGCAATAAATCCCTTCCCCTACCCTTTTGAAAGAAAAGAAGGGTGAATGAGCTTGAATCCTTGGAATTCTCAATTATTTGAAAACTGTGAGGTAAGCCCCATAACAGGTGGTTTGTGCCCAACCCACTTGGCCTTGGGTAACTCCTAGAGTGGTGATATGTCTATCACATTAGTGACCTTCTTTTGTACAAACCTATGTCTACTCATGGATCAACTAGCTATTGATGATCCGACTTACACAGTAGTCCGGTACGGTTACATGCATATAAATCATGGTCAATGAACACTCATTTTGTTAATTTAAATTACTTGTATCAAATTATCTTACTCAAAATTTGTAAATGAATAATACAATTGCACACACATTTGTGTTTGAGAGATTTTGTATCATTATGATAGATTACATGGGGTTCCTTATAAATCTAAATTTCATATTTTAGATAATTTAAAATATTTATACAAATCTTCTGGAATAATTTGATTTTATTACTTGAGAATATTTTTTTTGGTAAATAAAAGTCTTCATTAATTATCGGGTTTTGCAGGTTAACCCAAAACATATTACAATATCCAAAATTCTACTGAGATTGTAGATCCTAGTCATCCTTGAAACTTTCTTACAATAACTTTTGTTGAATCCCCTACAACACCTTACTAACAAGGCACACCCATACCTAAACATAACTGTAAACATTACTTACATTGACAGGAAATTGAATTTTGGAACTTTGCACTTGTGACACCTGTTGCTTGCCCATTTCCTATTCTCTATCGGAATCTTCCAAGGCTTACACCCTGTTACCTTCATTTCCAATTTGGTATGATTTAGAGGGAAACCCCATAGTTATTACCAGCTCCATGGGGAAATAACACCCATTCATCTTTCTCCTTAATAGGTAGGTTTCTTTTCATGACTAATAATGTTTTTCACTTCACGTGGCACACCTTGTGTCCATGTCACAAAACTACTAGCATCAACACCTATGTTGTCTAATTTGTCAGTTGACCTATTGGCCTCATGGTACACATGACGAGCCCTCCTATTTTGACTTGCTGCAAAAAGGATACTCACTTCATGGATGACTCCCTCGATTCTCCATGGAGGTTTTTTGCCATTGGTTAACAGGTTGATGATGTTCATTGAATCACCTTCAATCATCAAGTTACCTTGAGTTGCTTGGGCTATTTGCAACCCTCTCCAAAGGGCTCTAGCTTTCGTTTCGTTATTAGTTTTGATTCCAAATGGTTTAGTGAAGGCCTTGACTAGATTTCCTTGATGATCCCTGATTATTCCTTTAGCTCCAGCTCTTCCCAAGTTCTCCTTGGCTGCACCATCAAAATTTAGTTTAAACCAACCCTGGGGGGGTGGCTCCCAAGAAATCCCATTTCTGGGATTGGGTAAAGGAATGGAAGGTTTGTCCTCAATACCTAAGGCATGAGCTAATTATTTTTCTTATGGAGGAATTGAGTGGTTCTCATCCACTAAGGTGCTAAGGTTTTCTTTCGCAAAGACAATAATCCTATTGAGGATGTTTTTTGGGTTGTGAATGGTATCCTTAAAGGCTCTATGGTTCATTTCTAGCCAAATCTGCGGGAGAAAATGATGCCAACAGATTTTCCATAGGTACTTAAGTTTTAGGCTAACAAAGGGTTGAGGCCATTGATGGAACACTTCAGATATAAGAGCAGGCTTAACCCATGAGATCCTAAAGGCTTGGAAAAGTTCATCCAGGATGGACTCCACTACCGGACACTCTAGAAACAAGTGTTGGGTTGTCTCCCATCTTGCCCTGCACATGTAGCAATGGTTAGCAATAACCATACCTTTGGATGACATATTGTCCATAGTGAATATCTTTCCTTGAATCACCAACCATGAAAACAAGGATATTGGCTTAACATAAAAACAATTAAATACCTTTCTTTTCAAAAATACAAAATTTCTTTCAAAACATGTTCAAAAATCTAGCAATAAAGTCACATTTATATTTTTGACTTTTGCAACGATGGTATAGTTCCTAAACCTAAGTTGGAATTTATGCCTAGTGCAAGTCCTCATTTTATATTTTTTATCTCAAAATAAAAAATCAACTATGCAATAAAACTATTACATCAATTTCTTCTTTTGGATTTCGCGATGATGGTATAAGTCTATACCTCAAATTCTATGCCTAGCGCAAACCATTGTTATAATTTTATTTCCCATTTATTTAATCCATAAAAAACATATGGCTTAAATCATTATGTTACACAATTGTGCTTTAAAAAAGAATGAAAACTTTTCTATTTTCATTTCATTATGTCAAACATTCAGTTTTGCGATGATGGTATAATTCCTAGGCAATTGTTCAAAATTCTATTACACTTAGGAATTTTATACCTAGCAAAAATCATATTTTTAATATTTCATGCATAATATTATCATGGAAATCTGAAAACAAATCATCACCATCATCAATTTTCATCATCACAACACAAAGTCTTAAGAAAGTCTCTTAAGCACCCTTTTAATATTAGCAATATTTCTCTCATAACGGGATTAGCTTGATGACCTAGTGAGCAGCGACTCCATGAAATGGTCATGTAACAATGACAATGTCCTTTGAAATTATTGTTAGAAGTTCCTTTATTTTTCATCGAATCACACCACAACAACCAATTTGTTTACATAAGATTATTTCATTTAATTTTATAGCATGACATAAAATTATAATATTTTCAACAACATAATTACATGAATAATCAATCAACCATTAAAATATTTAAGCATCATAAAACATATGCACAAGTCATATCATAAATATATATATATATATATATATATCAAAAATGTATATATATCATATCAAAACGGATTGGTATGCCACAATCTATACCCTGGCATACTCAATCCTCTCAAAAACATGTGGTCTATGTACCAATGAGTAGCTAGTCTCGAGAAGCCTTCGAGATCTCAGCCTCATCTCCTCTCTCGCCCTGAGGTGTAGGAGGTGGTCCCATAGAGGTCCATGCTATATCACGAGTCCTTTATGTCGATCGTGATGATGTCCTCGATGACCCCATCTTGATTGGATCTGCAATGCTGGATGGTAGTGGTATCCTCTGCCCCTCTAGAACCACATGGTAGTACAACCCCTGGTAGAACGTGATCTGCACAACAAAACATGCCAGCTCCAGAATGCTTGCCCCTTTGCTCTAAGACCTGAGCCGTGTAGCCTCATCCTAGAGAGTCTACATTTTAGCTCGTAGGCGAGCATTCTCTGCCTGGAGAGCCACCATCTCACTGCTCTCCCCCACATTGACACCCTTGCCCTTATCGGGCGATGGTGGCCTATCCCTCTGTTGAGAAGGGAGTCTCTCCCTCCTCTTCGGTTGTTGTTGTCTCTCCGGAGCCTATGGTACTCTTTGGCATCTCTCTTGAGGAGGCCATCACTGATTCTCCCTCTATGACCTCTCATTGCACTGATGACATCCTGTCATCGCCTCTCCATCCATTGCACTACAACGTGCATCAGACCCTGTACCCTCATCATCCGAGGAGGGTGGATGCCTGCATACCAGGCATCATACCCTTCTACTAACCCTATATTGTCCCCATCCACTAGCTGAATGGGGGCATCATCAACGTTTTGACTCTAGAACCGCTACATGTCTGGAGCCCTACTCAATGTGGTACTATCCCAAACAGTCTGGGAGTACTCATAATCCCTGAGAGAAGGGATCCCCTACTATAGACCAAACTACCTCAAAACTTAGTCATAGCAGTGGAGATCTACCTCTCCTCTCTCTATCCTCAACCAAAATACTTGCTTGATGCAAGCCAACTCCTATCCGTCCTCTGCCCACCCTAGATGCTCTCTCCATGGTCTCTAGGTGATCTGATCTGGGGTGAGGTCGTCTAGTAACCTCTGGGACATCGGCAGATCTATCCGTCATTGTGACCCTCTCTAGAGCCACAAATAGAAAACTTGGGGTCTCTCCCAATCAAATCCTATCAGTGGAAGCCCTATCAACCTTTGCACCACAATGTGAACCTAGAAGCAAACATGTAGTAGCAATGTCAACACTAGACATCGACCTCCCTTGTATACGACCTCATAGAGGATCCTATACAAGCAGCATAGTACAAAGCTACCCTAAGCAAACCTATATTCATGGTATCTCATATCGCAGACCACATATGAGAGGAGCCATGGTAACCTGCATCCACTATGGTGGCACAGAAGAAGGCCATACACCACCCCTACCAAAACTTGGATCAACCGAGATGCCCCAAGCATCTGTCGAAAAGCCTCGATGTTCACTCTGCACTTCTCTAGGGTGAAGCTTGGGTCATTGCACAATCTCATCATGGCATGGCCTTGATTGTTCATAGGAGTCATGAACCGCCCATGTATGGGGATCCTCAAGATCCTCCATACATCCTTTAGAGTGGGATTCATCTCCCCCATCGATAGCCAAAAGTAGGACAACCCTGGATATCATCTCTCTACTAGGGTTGTTAGTAGCCCCATGTTTGTAGGAACTTGTGGCATCTCTGCCACATGCTATAGCCCAACCTCTGCTAGCCTGTCTCACTTGGCCTGATCGAGCATGGCTAAGTCATCCCTGAGACCCCCGTATTTCCACTCTCGACTCTTTATCAATCCTCTCTGCAAAATAAACAATAAAACAACAAAAAATCATTAGTAATAATCATTAAAATCAATTTCATCTCATAAAAAAATGATATCACCCATTATTGGACGATATCATACCAAATTTAGCAAAATCATCCTTAATAGGATGAAATCATCTTCGATTCGTCAATTTGGGAATCACCCCTTATTGGACGGGATCGCCCCTATTTCTCTGATTTTGTCCTCAGACGAAATCTATGATCTAGGGATGATTTTGGAAAAATTGGGATGATTTCGTCCTGATGTCGTCGACGGCCTAAAAACAGCCACGACGCCCCAAAAAAATTAAAATTCAACTAAAAAATTAAACAAATCAAGCTAAAAACATAGTAAACTAGGTTTAGATCCTTACCCACAACCCGCGCCGGACCTCTGTCGATTTGTGTGCCGTTTCCACTATTTCGTCTGTAGAGCTCTAAAATAACAAAAGTGAACAGTAAAAATGAATTAGGGTTTTACCATATTTTTCCTATTTTTATTTTAAAAAATAAACATTTTTTTAATTTTGCTTTTCCGTGCTTTTACCTCAAACATTCGATTTGGGTAAAAACTCGAAGGGGGCACCATAGCAAATAGTTGTACGATTCGACCTAGAATCGTTGTCTAAAAAATGGAATAAATTTTTGCTTTCTCGTAAAGCATGAAGAACTCGTCTTTAATGCATTTTCTTCAAAAAATTTGCTAAAGAGGGGGCAAAATGTAGCACCCTAAAATTGGCACAGTTAAACCCTCAATAAAAGATAAAAAAATGAATTTTAACCTTGAAACCGCCCGTTAATCGCTCACCTCATTTTTCACACCATTTTTAGAATTTGTTTTGACCGTTGGACGATATCGTCATCGATCTGACGATATCGTCCCAAATCGGATGAATTCATCTGGAACAAAACATCCAGACGATTTCGTCCCAAAACCAAATTTTCATAATTAGCTTTTGTTTCAACAACCTCTCCAACTCAAGCAAAAGTGTGTCTACGCGGTTGGAGATTCCTACATTGGAGATCTCCTAGATTGGGATGATCCCCAACCTCCTAACCTTCCCCTAATCCTAAATAAAATGATATTTTCTCAGTTTATCCCCATGCCTAGCTCCCTGGTTGATAATTTCCCTATAATCTTAATTTTTGTTGTGTTAGAACATCCTATCCCTCATAATTTGCATTTGTGTTTTCAAGTTTTATTGCAAGATCTCATTGTGTTTCAGTCGGAGGAATCTTGGATCATCGTAGGCGATTCAGCCACAATTTTAGACGATCCTAACAAGATTGGCAATGATCTCGTACGATTGTAGATGATTTTTACTACAGTTCATATTGGAGGCAATCAAAGCCTTAAGTTTGCCTTTTCTATCCCTTTTCTTATTTACATTGTGCATTATATTAATTTACTTCTGTTTTGCATCTTGGAGTTCACCCCATTTAGCATATTTGCATGATAAAATTTAAAATTAATTATTAAAACATTGCATCCCATTTGATTAGATATCTGGATTTATCATTTAAGCATTTATACTCTTATTTCTATCATTTTGTATCATTCTTGCAATTGTTTTTTTTGTTTTTGGTGTTTGTTTTCATGATTGTAGGTTTCTGATGAATTCGTCAGGTCGTCGATGATCTTGTCTGATCTCAGACGATTTCCTATGATCTAGATGATTCTATAAAATTACAGACGATCCTGTCATATCCGCGATGATCTGGACTCCTACAAGATTCAGAATCTTCATCAGACATCAGAAATTAGGTGCACTCTTCTTCATTTAGATATTTTCTGTATTTAGGATTTATTTATGTTTGTTGTCTCCATATACAACCAGAAATTTCATATAGAATAGCTTAGATTCATTTTGGCCAACCTAGGAATCTGAATGATTGAATATAAAATGAACACATCAAACCCATTCTTGACCTAGGTGTGGAAACTACCACTTAAATTTTCCTGGTGAACCCCACCATCCGTCAAAAATTCACCCTTATACCCCTCCCCCAAGAGGCGTGACCTTCAAAGGGCCTCTTCGTCCGAGGTATTGTCCCATATTTCTCACATCCCCCTTTCGGGCACGGATCCTTTAGCCTGAAGGTAAGGGTGCAAAAAATTTGTGCGATGTAGATAACAAGCCTTTTTGGTGGTTACAGTTATTAACTCAATGTCTTATGGATTTCCTTCGTAAATTCCATATTAATAAATTATGTAAAAGATGTATCCCCTAAATTATTTTTAAAATTAAAAATAGAAATTGAAATTTTATGCATCTAATTTTCCATCATACTAATTCCACTTATATAAATATAATGCCATCCAATTTAAAACATGATTTAAAATAAATATAATTTTTTATCCTCTTCAATTCTATTTATTTATCTTCTTCCATATTAGTTATATTAAATAATTATTCTAAGGAACCATCCATCTCCAATGCCAATTTATTTGGATGAATAGAATAAACAATCCATATATCTTCCTTCCTTAAAGCATTTTGGATCCTTCGTGGATTAGGCTCACTTCTATTCATGAGAACCTATTCCTGCTATGCAAATAAATTTATTAGTAATATCACATTTCTTTATAAAAAGTGTATCTTTAGGGAAATTAGACATGCAATATCCATCATTCCATCAATAGAATACAATATTTACTTTTACAAAGTATATATCTACACAAAATAAACATGAAATAATCAATCATTCCATCAGTACAACAATGTAGCAAAATATAAACTCATCAAAAAAATGTCTACCTAGGGAGGGTCATGACATCCTCCCCCCATAGGCTCAACACAGTCCTTTGTATTTCATTAGTTCAACATAAAACCACATTACATAATATTTTCAAACAAATATAGAATTTTTTTTTGCATATCTGCTACTCTCTCCCAAGTAGTGTTTCTCTTGGAATAGCAGTCCCACTAGACCTTACATTGCTCCAATATTCATTTCCTCATCGATTTGGATTGGAATTCAAGTTTTTTTAATGGTCAAATCTCTATAGCCTCAGGATTCGTCATCTGTAAATTAGAAAATTCCCACACATGATCAAGGTTAGAAACATACTTTTTAAGTAAAGAGATGTGAAAATTATCATGAATATTGGACAAGTTGGGTGGTAAGGCAAGTCGGTATGCCACTAGACTAATATTCTCCTTAATTTAAAAGGTTCTACAAAACAAGGATAAATTTTTGTGGACTTGATAGCACTCTTCTTTTATCTCAACCTAAAAACACTTTGTCACTAGAAGCAAACTCTCTTTGTGACCTCTTAAGATCGACATAACTTTTCTAATGATAATAAACTTTCTTCACCCTTTCTCTGATTACCCTTAGTTGTTGCTCCATTTCATTGACCATGTCTAGTGCAAGTATAATCCGATCCTTTGGATTATCCCATGGAAATGGTGTCCTACACCTTCTGAAATATAGATATTCTAATAGAGCCATGTCTATGTTCGAATGGTGACCATTGTTGTAGGTAAATTTTACTAGATACAATAAATCCTCCCAATGGGTTTTATAATCCATATTGTACATGTGAAACATGTCTTCTAACACTTGGTTCACCTTTTTAGTTTGTCCATCAATTTTTGTATGGTAAGTAGAGCTAATATTTAATATAGTACCAATGGCATGATGCAAGGCTTTCCAAAACTCGAATGTGAATCTTGAGACCCTATTTGATATTATTACCTTTAAAAATCCATGAAGCCAAAATATTTCTTTGGAAAATCTGTTAACCACAACCATGACATCATTCTTGATTTCTTGTACATAAAATGTGTAATATTAATCAGTATTTTGACCACTACTAGGACTCCATGATGCTAGAACCTATTTTTATGAATACCTACAATGAAATCCATTAAAATCACTTGCCATTTTTGCATAGGTACATCATGCGGATACAACAATATAGCAGTATGTCTATGTTCCACTTTTAACTTTTGTACTCAATGCATTGAGTGATAAAAATAGTTATGTCTCTCTCCATTCCTAGTCAGAAGAATATATTTTTCATATTCTCCCACATATTTTCTCCTCTTATATGATAAAAATATGAATATTTGTGTGCTTCATTCATAATCATCTTTCTCAAATTTCCAGTATCAGGAATTACTACCCTGTTCTTAAAACATAAGAAACCATCCTTGATGCCAAATTATTTTTTCATCAGGTTTCCTTTCCATCCTTACCTAAATTTGGTTGCAATATGCATCTCAATTTTGTATTTCCTTGACTTGTTCCATCAAGTTGACATGGATACGAGATAAAACTGCTATACATCTCCTCCTACTCAATGCATCAACAACTTTATTCTCTTTTCCCTTTATATACTCAATGTCAAAATCATATTTTGTGAGGAATTCCATCCACCTTATTTGCCTAGCATTGAGTAAAGGTTGAGTGAATATATATTTCAGACTCTAATGGTCTATCCTTAGCTCAAAGGGTCTTCTCACCAGATAATATCACCAAATCTTAAGAGAAAACACTACAACTACCAACTCTAAGTCATGAGTTGTGTAATTAACCTCATATTTTTTATTTTTTCTAGATCCATAGGCTACCATTGCCTCTTCTTGTGAGAGCACTCCTCAATAACCTTCTAAAAATTCATCTATACAAACCATGAAAATTCCTTGAATATTAGGTACTTTTAGTATAGGAGGTATGGTAAGATTTTACTTAAGCAAACCAAAGACTTCCTCACATTTTTTTTTCCACTTGAATTCTTTTCCTTTTCTTTGAAGGTTAGTTATTGGTGAGGTGATCTTAGCATAGTCCCTCATGTAACACCTATAGTATCCAGTTAAGCCCATGAAACTTTGAACTTTTGTCACATTTGTAGGTGGCAGCCAATTCAAAATGTCTTCTATTTTCCTAGGATCCACTGTGATCCCTTCAACCAAAATAATGCATCTTAAATATTGTACTTATGACACATAAATTTCACACTTTGAAAAATTCTCATACAACTAATTTTTCCTTAATAACTCTAGAACAACCCTAAGGTGCTTGTCATGCTCTATTGTTACATACCTAAAGTAATATAGCGTCGGTTATATTATGAAGCATTACATTTAATAATTATTTATCCAAGTGTAGAGTAAATAAATTATCATCTTTGATTATTATTTTCATATACTTCATTTGCGATCTTCGCATAGTGCCTATACAGTGGGGATATGCCCTCCTTAAGAGGTATCACTTTTGTAGTTCAGTATTCATTCTCCAATAATAATTTCTATTTTTTTGTGTGTTCACTATTATATTTTAGGATTTTATGCAGTATGTGTACTTTATTAACTAATTAGAAAATAAGAGGAAGGCAAACCCTTCCAAGTGGTATCAAATTTTAGGTTTCACACATGGCAAAGTGGGTTCTCTCCTACCATTTCCAACCAGTGTATTTATCTGAGGAAATTCATAGCAAGCATAATTCAAATATAGCAGCAACAATGGATATTCAGTATAAACATCGGCTCATGAAAAATAAAGAATATAAGAAATGCATTTAAAATATCGTGATTCGTATGTAGTCTCAAAGCAATGTTTAATCAGTGAGCGCATTTGTTTGTCATGATAAAAGCTTTCTCCTAGATGTTTAACAGAAGAACGCCTTGGCCGTAGAGGTGTCTCTACAAATAACATAGCAAACATGCATGTTAATTTACATGGAAAGTTAGGTACAACCAAGTAATCAAACCATCATAGGCCCACACAAAATTACTAAAGAAAGACATCGATTCAATCCATCATCGTAGAAAAAAAAAATCAGAGTTGCAAAAAAATTTATGTTAACCAATAAAAACATCGTATGGGAAAATATTACATAAAAAACATAAGGTACTTTGGGGTTAAATTCGTTTTAACATCATTTAATTTTTTTTATATTTTTGACAGCTTACTCCATTATCCCACATGGGTTGTGTGGTCTGCAAAGGAATTTATAATCGAAACACCTCATTAGGTTAGTTGTGACTACGATCACACAATGCTTCGTCCTACCCATGTGTAAGTTCAGTCCTTGAGTCTTGTCTAGCTGTCAGTTTATCTTGTTCTTGTGTCATTCGGTTATCACTTCAGGTGTTCGCATATCGCTGAGTGGTCTCCATGATGTCCTCACTCCCACGTGTCCTCTCATTAGGTTTCATGTTAGTCTAGGGTTCGTCCTCATCAGCATCGTGTCCATTGCATTCTCCTTGCATTCATCGTTGTCCGTATGTGGTCATTGTTGTTGTCCCTTGCATCCTCCTTGTCCTACCTTTCCATCACGTTGTCTCACATCATCAACATCTTCCGTTCATGGTTTAGGGTCCAAGATTTTTTATCATGTCTTAAGTGGTCAAAGTTGGTCATATTAAGGTCGTCAAGCCTATCGTACAAGGCCATCAATGTAAAAATTAACCAGTGTCAAGTCGGTTGTTTCAAGGCCATCAAAGTCAACTTTATGAGTCAATAACTTGTGTTAAAACTAGTTAGTGTCAAGTATGTCATGTCAAGGCCATAAAAATCTATCGTCAAGGCCATTAAAGTTAAGTATCAAATTGGTTTCAAGCATCCAAAGGTCAAAAATAGTGGAGGAAACCAAGAAACTGCTATAGGGATATTCAATCCGTATCACAATTGGAGCGATAGTTGAACGGAGTACAAACAAATTTTTTGGCCAAATTCACCAAAATATTTTGTAGAAACCAAAGGTAAAATTGATAGGTAGGACTACTTGACAAATATATAAGTGGAAAGTTGACAAAAGGACTAAACGATCAACTATCAAGTTCCAAGGATCCAATCGAGCAGCATTCAGAATCACCAAGAAGACCTCGTAGAAGCAAAGGTACACACAATTCTTCTTCTCCTATAGGAATTATTATCTATAAATCGGGTCATCCATTGATTAACAAAATAGCATCCAATACCTTCCCAAACTCCTCCTAGGATAACATCACTCAAGAAGAAACATGACATCCCAAAGTCACTGATGGGATGTTATTCCACTTAGTAGAGAGTATTAATAACATGACTACCAGCTTCAACCAACTATTCCCCAAACAATCCCAAAAAAATCCTCCTAGTCCCAACCACTACAGTACTGACATTCATTATGAAGACTATACACACCAAAGAGGTCATAATAGTCAGTTCCAAAATCTCAATGACCAAAGAAATAATAAGGATATGGGAAATGAAGAAGTTTTTGAGCAACAAAAGGGTTCTAATAGACCTTACAAAAATCACATCCAGCAACAAAGGAATAATGAGGAACAAGATAGGAACAATTTTCACCACCAACCAAGAGGTCCTACTGGAGTAAATTATCCATGCGTTGACATACCCATATTTGAAGGTCATGATCCACATGGGTGGATAGCCAAGATGGTAGGCATATTGGACTTCTACTAGTTTCAAGAGTCAAAAAAAGTTCCTTTTGCGGAAACCAAATTAGGCATGAAATCTTATCAATGGTTTAAATGGTTCAAATGTGAGGAAAAAAATTACAACCACTGGTAAGAGTTATCAGATGCCTTTCTTTACAGATTTGAAAAATGCCCCAAAGGTTCCTACACAGTGTAGTTGTTATCATTCAAACAAATAGGATCAGTAGGGAACTATATCTTAGAATTTACCAGTATGCTTCACTATGCAAAAGAATTACATCCATAGGTGGTGGTATCAACTTTTAGAAATGGATTTAAAGCAAATATTAAAGTTGAAGTGGACCTACAAAATCCATCCTAGTTAAATGAGTGTATAAGGATTACCAATTTGGTAGAGACAAATGTGCAACCGGAAACATCCACACGACATGATTCATATGGTCAACCTCAATATCACAACTCTTTTCACAAAAATGATCAACCATAAAGATATTTTTTCTACAAATATTGTACTCACCATCTAAAATATCATGCATGTGTACCAAGATAGAACTATCAAATTGAATATGCTGACAAGGAAGATGACGAAATAGAGGAGAACAACTCACCT
Source organism: Wollemia nobilis (assembly GCA_028583015.1). Lineage (NCBI taxonomy): Eukaryota > Viridiplantae > Streptophyta > Pinopsida > Araucariales > Araucariaceae > Wollemia > Wollemia nobilis. The sequence goes on along the minus strand of JAQPPZ010003193.1, from coordinate 4,470,155 downwards.
GATAATTCTCTAGATGATGACCAAAGTGAACACAAGGTGGTTGTAGATGGAGAAGATACCATGACTATTTTAGTACATGCTCTTATGGGGTTATCCTCTCACCATACAATCAAGGTAGCAGGATTCATTCAAAAAATAAAGGTAACAATATTAATTGATTCAGGAAGTACTCACAACTTTATTGATGCAAAACTTGCCAGGACATTAAATTTTCCCATCTATTCTTCTAGTCAAGATAAATTTCAAGTTTGAACTGTAAGCAGAAATGGGAAGTTATAATTGGAAGGGTCCGCTTTTTTTCATGGAATTAAGGAATTCAGAAGTCATTTTGGGGATTGCATGGATGGAATAAATGGAAACTACGGTCGGTTTTAATTACAAACAATTATTTGTTGAATGAAAATAAAATGGGAAGACCATTCACCTCCAAGTAATTCCAACACCTCCATCAAAAATAGTAAGTTCACATAGCATGGAAAAGATATCAAGAAAAGGTGGCTACAAATTCATAGGCCAAATTAATTGCATGGAAAAAGTAGTACAATATGTGCCAAAATCCAAGCAGAAGATCTCCAAAATGTGGTGGCCAAATATGAGGAGGATTTTCATGAACCAAAAGGACTACCATCCAAAATATTCCACGACCATACCAGACGATGTTTCAAGAAGGTGATTAGCTAGAAAGTGAAATTTTAGTCAGAATTACCAATACTAGATACAAAAGGGTGTATATATCTCCAACCAAAAGCCATTCTACAAAGCAGAATATGCATCCTAAGGTCTCGTCACATCTAAGAATTTCTCATCAAATGGCAGGGCCTACTAGAAGAAGACGCTACATGGGAACCTAAAAGTATTTTCCAAAAATTTCCAGCTTTGAGGACAAATCTTCCCGAGGAGGGGAGTCATGTTACATACCTAAAATAATATAGCAACGACTATATTATGAAGCATTACATTTAATAATTATTTATCCAAGTGTAGAGTAAATAAATTATCATATCTGATTATTATTTTCATATACTTCATTTGTGATCTTCGCATAGTGCCTATACGATGGGGATCTACCCTCCTTAAGAGGCATCACTGTCATAGTTCAATATTCATTCTCCAATAATAATTTTTGGTTGTTCTATGTGTTCATTATTATATTTCAGGAGTTTATGCACTGTGTGTACTTGATTAACTAATTAGCAAAGAAGAGGAAGGCAAACCCTTCCATCTATCTTGTTTTTGGAATATATCAAAATGTCATCCAAAAATACTAGAACAAATCTATCCAAGTACTTACATAAATTCCACTAGAGCATTTTTTAAACCAAATAGAAATATAACAAACTCATAATATCCATAATGAGTTTTAAAGGTTGTCTTGTGAGTATCTTCATCACAGATTCTCAATTGATGATATCCTCATTTCAAATCAATATTTGAAAATACTATGGTATCTTTGAGTTGATCGAAGAGATCTTCAATTCTCGGTAGAGAATATCTATTCTTGATAGTTTCATTGATCAACATTCTATAATCTATGTATAATCTCAAGGAACCATCTTTCTTCTTTCCATATAGTATTGGTACACCCCAAGGTGATACACTTGGTTTGATCAATCCTTTCTCTAGTAATCCTTGCAATTATACATTCAAATCTTACATTTCTATGGTATTTATTATGTAAAGAGCTATATGTATGGGTTATATTCTACGTTGAAACACAATAGTAAAGTTAAATTCCAATTTAGGAGGTAATCTCGATAAATCCTATGGAAAACATCCCTAAATTTCTAAAGAATTGGATGTTTCTCAAACACCTCTTCCTTCATACCTTTATCAAGCTCGTTTATCTTAACTACATAGACCATTCCTTATTTATTTATGGCCTTATTAAGTTTCATTATCGATAGGATTTGAGGTTGAAATACCCCTTGTAGGCTATATACCCTTCACACAACACCCTTATATTCTATATACTCAATCCATATATCTTGAATACCTGAATGTGAGTGTGGTAGGGTGTGGACAGGTAAGAAAATAAGTGAACAACATTGGAGAAAATGATTTTAGCATGAGGGTGAAAGTGGCTGCATTGGAGATATTCGTAGTTCCTTTAGGGTTTACGATAGAAATTTAGTGTTTCCTACAACTTTTGTTTTTGGATTATAGGATGGAGGGTTTCAATAAAGATGCAATATTTGAGCCAAAAATAAATTTTAAATAATCAATCCATGGAGAAACACCTCAAACAAGAGGGAAACACAATCAACAATTGCCAAGGAAACCATTAAGGATGTCAAAGGTTGATTCAAGGAAAATAGATATGGGTTGCATGAAAGTAACTAATGGATCCCCATTAGTGAAGTTGGAAATAATGCAAGTCCAAGAAGGAATAGATGATATGGAGAGGAAGGGACTAATTTTTCAATTCATGGGATTTCGATCGACTCTTGCTACCTTCAAGCAATGGGCTACCAAAAACTGGAGCACTAGAGGTGAGTTCCAAATTTTTACTTACCCTAATGGCTACTTTATTATTTTATTTGCTAATGAAGAATATAGGGAAGAAATTTTTCAAGGGGGCATGGTTTTTTGGTAGGGTATGGATCTTCATGAATATTTGACATACCAATTTTAAATTTGAGGAATAAATACCATCAACTGCCCCTGTTTGTGTCTATTTATTTGGTCTTCCGATAGAATACGGGAATCCAAAGATATTTGCAACAATTGGGAATTATTTAGGAGTTTTCATGATGGTTTATTATAGCACCCAACACTTAGAGCATATGATTTATGCAAGGATTTATGTTTTGATTGATTTTGACAAACCACTTCTAGAGAAGATTACTTTACAATATGGGGAAAAAATATGGGAGCAAGTAGTATATTATGAAAAAATTTCATTTAGATGTAGAATATGTCATGACTATGGCCATATCACCAAGGATTTTCCACATAAGGTTCCTAATAAAGATATAAAGGATGGGTATTTGACATGATTTCAAATCCCTAAACAAAAAATCACAAAGAAAAATAGCAACAAAAGAGAAAACAATATTTTCACCTAACACCTTTGAAATTCTCTCCATGAATGAGCAAGCATATGATGAGGATGGTCAAATGGAAATAATTATTATGGAAACACAGTTTTAAGAAGAGAGGGAACAAAAAGAATTGCATAATGAGAAATCACTAAAAGAGCTTACTTTATCACTGAGAAATAACAATAAAGGAGAGCCATCTCATCCAACTTTAAACTATAAAAAAGTACAATGTAGAAAACCAACCCAAGTGCAAAACCAAAGGGTAAATTCAAACTACAAATAGAATGTATCCTCAAAAAGACCATACAAATTCCAATAGTAGTGTTGTGGTTCTAAGTAACCAGCCTATAGTCCCAGTTGGAATGAAGCAAGAAATAAATAAAAGGATGAGGATGCCATAATCCTAAGGGTTTATAGGATGGGTGTTATCCTTCAGTCTCTTGTTGGCAATGTTGGAAGATTTGGCTAATTTGCTAAGCAATTTCTGATATTTTTGGTAATTTGTTAAGATTTTGGTTTATTTTTAGTGTTACCTTATATTGTTTGATTTGTCAATAGCTCCTTTGGCTTAGTTTTTGTTGTATTTGTTTTTTATGTTTTTTTGTGGTGTATTTGTATCATTTTGTTGTTTTTGTTTTGGATCTATTTTGTTTTGTTGTTTTTATGGTTTTTTATGTGTGTTTCATGTTTTGTGGTTTATATTTGTGGTGTATTTGTATCTTTTTGTTATGCTATGTTTGTGGTTTTTCTATGTGTTTTGTGTTTTGGTGTTGTTTATATATTTTTATTATGTTGTTCTTATGTGTGTGTTTTATTTGTTTGTGTTTTGTTATGTTGTTTTTGTGGTTGGTTGTTTTGTGTGGTTTGTATTATTTTTTATGTGTTTGGTTGTGCTTTATCTTGTTGACACACTCAAGGAGTATGCTTTATTTTGTTTTAGCATATTGTGTGTTTGTGTTTGTGTGTTCTTGTTTTTTGTTATTTTAGGCATGCTCCTTGAGTGAGTCAAAGGTGGTAGGCTAGGTGCGAGCCCTAGAAATTTTTGGTGGAAGAGATACCCCTGCCTCCTTGGATCTTACCCAAAAGTAGCATCCCTTCTAGGATATTTTCCCCAAAAAAATCCATCTATCCTAAAATTTGAGTACTATATTTTGCGCTTGCATTTAATTCATTCTTAGGATTATGTCAAAAGCATGAATAGAAACTACATGCAAACATTATACTATTATTCCACTAGGGAATATGATTTCTACCATAGGGTAACATTGATTAATGGAGTAGGTTTTTCATAAATCATACTCAATCTTCCACCCATGAGCCAATATTCTTGGTATTTCTAAAATATATTTAGCTAAACTAGTGGAAGTAAAACTATCTATAGCACCACTATCAATCAATATTTTAACATTCCTACAAAAAATCTTACCTTTAATAAATAGTGGTGTGGCTTAACCATCAAGATTTTTATTTTCTATAGCTGCATAAATATTGTGTAGGATATTTCGGTGTAGTTTCTTTGTACATTGGTTCTTTTCATTTGAACTCATTCCTGCTCCTTATGGATCTACAAAGATAACATCCTCCGTTCAATCTTGGATGTTCATTTTTTTTGTCCCTCTTGTTTTATTTGCATGTGGAGAATTATCATGTTCCTATGATGGTCTATTGTTACCTTTGTCATGGTTGTTGGAAGTATGATTATTTCCTTGGAATATTATTCTAAACTTCCCATGTTTCCTATCATTCCTTCTATCATGCTTAGAGGAATCTTTGTTTACCTATTATTTTTCCCACTTAACAAAATTTGCGCTATTCCTTTTCCTTAATGCTTCCCTACCTTGCTCGTCTAATCCTTCATATTCAAAATAGAGTTTAAGATATGTTTCAATTTTTATGGCAAAATCATAGGCCTTTTGCAAAGTAGTAGGTTACCTCATATCCAATTCTTACCCTATTCTAGGATCTACTCCTAGTATAAACTTGTGAATATTCATTTTTTCATTATAAGCAGATACATATTTCAACAACTTGACAAATCTTTGATAATATTTTTCCACTGTTCTAGTTCCCTATTGAAGCTTAGTGAACCCTCAAACTTTTAGGAATATAAATGTTTTGTGAGAAATCTATGTTTGAAGTTTTTAACAAATTCAACCTATTTTAGATCTACTATTGTTGCTAGTTTTTTATCTACATTAAGAGTTTCCCACCAATCCAAAACATCTCATTTTAAATTTAATGTGGCATAGGAAGTCCGAGTGCTCAAGGAAAATTCTTTATATTATAATAGGTTTCTATTTCCTTCAACCATACCTTGGTATTATCACCATATTCCTCTCCATTAGACTTTGATGATTTCAGATGTTTCATCTCTTTGCCCAACTCAACCTCAAGATGAATCCTAGCCAGATGTGTGTTAGTATGGGATTCATTTTCTTTACTAATTCTAGAGTTACCTTCCTATATTTTATGATTTAAAACAAAATCCAAAAACTATTTTTTTGTTTCTACCTATTCCCAAAGTAGAGCTACTGTCTCCATAATATTTTCCCTTTCATTACTAGGATTCTCTGAACCTACATATGAGGTTTTATTCTCTACATTATTTTGTCATGTTTACCTTACCATTTGGGTAGCATTCCATATTCTTCTATTTGGTGACATTTTCCCTAGCCACACACATAAGAGACAGTAGGAATTTCATTAGCAACTACTTCTTTCAAATTTTTCCTCCTACTATTAACTATTTTTCCATTCCACTCTATTATCCAGATAGGTTTACTTCTACTTGTTTTCTCCATTTGTTATGATTTAAATACATTGTCTATCACACATTACAACTAGTCTTGCATAGTGAACCTATTCTACTATAAACCAAGCTCTAATACCGAAATGTCATGACCCAAAATTTTCCCATCCATATTTTTTTTTTATATCAATTCTTTAACTAGTATATTTTTAGAGATATGTCTATCCTTACTCCTGAAATAAACCTAGCTATGTGAGAGCACTATGTGTCTACTTAATAATTAAACTATCCATCTCATGGATCCAATGAGATATTATTGACCTCTTCTTTTATTATTTTGAAATAACATGCTAGGTATACCCTCTACATAGGTCATTATATGTAATAGGTCCATGCGTGTGAATATTGTCTATCCATATCAAATCCATTTAAGATAGACATCCCAAAAATAGCCTCATCCCTAATTCCTTAATTTAAAAACATCAACATGCCCATCTAGTTCCTTTAATTTATGTTACAAATGGGGTGTTACTACTCTTATAGACATTTCATTTTATATAGGAATGCTAAACACATCATGCTTCTAATGGCATCACTTAACAAAAACCAACAAGATTTTTAGCGTTATTCAAGAGAAGCATTCAATTAATCTATAATTTACCCATTATCACAAGATAGCTAACTTCATAACCGTATGGGGCCACATTGCTTAAAATACCCAAAAGAAATTATTATTATTAATATTTATTACATCACAAAGGCTTCTTTCCAATATTCCAACATATAAAAACTAGATTCATCCATCCATATCACGTGACATAAGCAATTTCATGAAAATTATTGGACAATATAACTTTAAAAGATCCATGAGGAATTCCACTATATTTATTTAAGAAATATTTAAGGATTCATCCCAAAATTCAGTATTTAAAATAACCAACATTATCCATTTACAAAATAGTCACTAACATATAGAACCATGATAATTATAAAACTTTTAAAACAAAAAAATCATAAAGGAGAATCATAACAATAAAAGAAAAACATAGTTGTATCCTGGAAAACCCCCTTGTGGGGAAAAACCAGCCTTGAAATCATCTTAATTTTTATTCATAAAATGCTTTAAAACTAACATCAGAGCTAATATGAAATCCAACATCTTACTCTTGGCAAAGGATTCTATGTATTCCCGTACACTATGACCAAGCCATCAGTACATAGATTTCTTATCTCTAACATCTGCAGAGCAATACTCTTTTACAATGCCTTTTTTCTCACAAAAATGATTTGGATCAAATGTGAACATATTATTTCATCACAAATCACATAATAATATCTCAAACAAGGAGTATCCACAACACTCGACATTATTTAATATAGAACATATAAGGTGAATCTAAGCTTTACCCCCATGCTCCTTGATGAGTAAGCATAATAAATACCTATCTCAAACTCCTTAACTCTTTGCCTTCCTCTTAGATTAGTTGTTTTAATCATACGAGCAAAATCCCACTCAATGATTTTCAAATTAACAACATTCTCATACAACATCTCATAATCAGATAACATGTTCTACAAATTCTAGACTGCACTATGTTGAAACTACCCTCTCAAAATAGTTATACCACTCAATGCACTACAGGTAGTGCTTATCAAAGCGAGACACAACAAGGTCCCTATGCTAGCACTAGATCCTATGTATATAAAATATGTATATAGCACAATTTAAAGACTTTCAAAGAGAAGTGTTAAAATATTTTATAAACCAGTCTAAGTGGTTCACAAAGGTTCCTTTACCTCCATAATACTCTCTCTATCCTTAAATATTGACAAAAAAAATCTCATGGCAATCCATCCTATACGCAGAACTCTACTACTTAAGCATATTATCTCATTGATATGAATGAATAACGAAGGAAAACATTTCAAAAACATAGTATGCAAAACTACGTTGCTCCTCTGATTACTTCCACTATTACCTAGATAAAATGGAAAGCATTTTAATATACGTCTCCTACAGGGTGACATGTAACTCTACTCAATAACACACATGAATACCCAACACTCATTCCACTATGGATTTCTAGGTAAAAATCTTGTATTGGTTACCTAGATCTAATGATAGATGATACTACAAATGCACCAACGACATTCCCTAGCTCCTCTAAGATAAGAAACATAATCTCTAAATCTACAAACTTGTTTTACAACTAACTATAACTCACCCATGGCCCTCCAAGGACCTTAAAGACCTTACATCAAAAAAATAACAACTCTTAAGAATAGTTATAGTTTGTTGACTAACAAAGCAAATACATTATTTCACTTTGATGGCACGGTGAACCATGAAAAATGATATGGATGATTTCTTGCCTACCTATGTCTATAATTACTCAACAATCAATATTTCAATCATAATAATAGAAAGAACACATATATCCAACCTAATAACACAAGATCTACATTTTTCAAATCAGTACTAAGCTTTAAATTCTCCCCACGAGTCTAGTCACCCAACAAAGCTTCCTTATCTATTTTTACTCTCACTCTTCCTTTTCTCTCCATTCCTCACCTACTGCTACTGAGCGTACCTTCCAACATCCTCCTCCTTTTCTATGATCCAATCAACTACACTCTATTCATCCTCTTTCCTCTATGACTACTCCACATGGCCACCACCTTTCCTTTGATACCTTCTCATACATCCCTCATAAAAAAACTAGGATTTCCATGATTGTTTACCCGTTTATTCTTGCTAGACCAACAAGATTTCATTAACAAAATGTGAAAAATCCAAGTTATTCAAGTTAAGGCTACTTATCAATTACTAAAATATTATTCCTATGAAGTGCACATCCACTTATGGATGGCCGAATGAAGACTCACATAAGGTTCTTAACTCAATGTCTTATGAATTCCCTTCGTAAATTCCATCATAATAATTTATGTAAAATATGTATCCCCTAACATATTTTTCAAAGTAAAAAATAGAAATCAAAAGGTTATGCATCTAACCTTCCCTCATACTAATTCCACTTATATAAATATAATGCCATCCAATTTAAAACATGATTTAAAACAAACATAAGTTTTTATCCTCTTCACTTCTATTTATTTATTTTCTTTCATGCTAGTTATATTAAGCAATTATTATAAGGAACCATTCATCTCCAATGCCAAGTTATTTGGATGAATAGAATCAACAATTCATCTCTCTTCCTTTCTTAAAGTATTTTGGATCCTTCGTGGACTAGTCCCCCTTCTATTCATGAGGACTTGTTCCTGCTATGCAAATAAATCTATTAGCAATATCACATTTCTTTATAAAAAGTATATCTTTATAGAAACTAGACATGCAATATCCATCATTCCATCAATAGAATACAACATTTAATTTTATGAAGTATATATCTTGCACAAACTAAACATGAAATAATCAATCATTCCATCAGTACAACAATGTAGCAAAACATAAACTCATCAAAGGAATATCTCCCCAAGTAGGGTCATGACAGAGGGGGTTCTAAATACCACCAATAATTTAATAAAAAGGGATTTTTTTAAATACAAACATTCATTTAATAAAAGGGGCTGGTTTTAAATACCAACACTCATTTAAGAAAAGGGGCTACACTCATTTAATAAAAGTGATTTTTTTTGGACAACACATTGTGATAGATTTTTAGGTATAACACATTGTGATAGATTTTTGGGCATAACACATTGTGATAAATTTTTGCACAACACATTGTGAGGTATTTTTTTAGAATACATTGTGATGGTTTTTTTTACAAAAAACACATTGTGAGGGCTTTTGGCACAACACACTGTATGGGCTTTTCGAAAAACACATTGTAATAATTTTATTGCCACATCTACAGTGAGAGAACTGAGAGGTAGATGATAAAGAGACTAGAGTAGATATTAAAGAGCAAAAGCTAAAGAATAGTTGAATATCAGGAAGGATTTGTATCAACTTTAAATTCCAATAACAATCTATCCAATTTATTTGGGTCATGGTTTTTACCATTTTAGGTTTCCACATTAAAAAATCTTGTGTTCTCTTGTAATTTATAATTGTGTGTGTGATTTATTTTCTATAATATCTGAGTATTAATTTCAATTTGATAAGTAGATAAAATATCACATACAATATAAAGCATACAGTCCAAGTATGGATATATTTTACAAACCTAAGCTAAAGTATTAAGAAAAATTTATGATTTGTTTGAGAAAAGAGTTAAGTTTTAGCTCTTTATGGATCAACACCATGGATGCTTACTATGTCACCAACATAGGATCTGATCTCACAAATCCAATACCTTTTATTATCATCATGCATGATGATGATGAAGAATTTTCTAATAACTTACAAAATATTTAGAGGTAATATAAATTGGAATTATGGTAATGGCTCCTAAAGCAATGTCATTGATCATTAGTGAAATGTAGAGAGAAACTATATTATTGGTTAATATGACCAATAAAAAGTATACACCCATCAGGGTCATTCACATACCAATCCCCACTAGTCTCAAAAGCTTGGAGAAGTAGTTGGAAAATAGAGATGTCATATAATCAAAGCATCTAAGATCAGATGAGATGAATATAGAAATAGAAAATTTAGAATAGCAATGGAAATCTATAATATTTCCTAGGTTCTTGATGAACATGTGACCTAGCATATCTCCATATAAATACACTATAAATTTAACCAAAATTTGATACTTCTCAAAAACTAGAGAATAATATGACCCTCTTGTACACCCACCTTGCATTTTATTTTTTATCACTTTCATTAATATCTTCATCTATTTGTTAATCCATTTTTATTTCCATGTCCATGTCAATATCCTAGAATCTTGAATCTTTGTATTTTTGATATGGCTTTATTTAATATATATTTTTTAGATAGATAATGAATAAGCCAATGGAACACACATGGAATAAGCATAACCTAGATTAGATGTAAACACCCCAAATTTACAAGAGTTTTTTTTTACAAGATTTATAGAATTATTGTCTTAATTAGATTAGATTTTCCTATGATTGCTTCTTTTGAACCTAACATGAACTATTCACTATAGCCCCCATCACTACATTAGACATAGTTCCCTTTATACAAATGCACTAGGTGCATTATACATCTTTCCTCCAACCCAGGTGTTGTAGGTGAGTTGGAGAGGAGAGGGCAATCCTCCAAGGGAGGTCCCAGGTTCGAATCTCCACCCTACCAAAAAGCTAAATTGGGTACCCAAAATCCAATTGATAATGTTGGTGTGGGCAGGGCTGGGTGTGACCCCCGGGTGACTTTGATGGTGTAGAACCCCCTGTTCATGGTCTCTTAGACCAAGGCAGCCCCGCAAGGGGTTTTTTTCTTAAAAAAAAAACATCTTTCCTCCAAAAGGGCTAGCTACTCCATTCAGTCTTTCAAAATGGTTATGTTCATTCAATTCCCCCTTCTCAATCCATAGAGAAAATACATTTATCAAACTACATTTTCCTCCATATAAGTCCTTCTATATGGGTGTGGTAATTATTTTGACTATCCTTATCTTTTTCCCAAAGAGCTAGTCGACCTTGTTCATAAATCATGCTCACACAATCATTATAGTTGAAAAGCTAGTAGATTTTGAAATTCTCTAGCACTTACACTCTGCATTCCATAAAGAGGCTATCTTTAGTTTGATTTCCATTAAGAATATAATAAGTTCCTTAATAGGAAGGTAAATCTACAGATGACTGATGAGTGGTTATTTGACATATATTTTTGTACCATAATTGTTTCATTATTACAATTATATGATGATTATGATATGTTTTATATAAATTATTATTGAATAAAATGTGATTTATTAGGAGAACTGATTAATTACCATAATCTAACAAATGTGTTTGATTATATCAATATTGTCCGAGTTCTGAGAAAAATGCAGGAAAAATGTATGGATGATGAATGAAAATACTGAAGAACTTTGGAGTGTACCTCAGAGGAGAAGAAGAACCAAAAAATTTTGGTGATAATAGTAATTGATCTTGTTACAAATGCTGATTACTGAAGGTAATTACTGAAGGTAACTACTGAAGGTAATTACTGAAGGTAACTACTAAAGATAGTTACTGAAGAATGTTTTACAAGTAGTTACTAAAGGATAATAAATACTGTTGACTTTAGCACGTCACATCATATTTGGATGACACATTAAGATGGAAGAAATATTAAGTTGAATGACAACTGATATTTTCTACCTAGCAAAATATTTTATTTCTCACATACTATCCATGGGAATATTTTAAGTTGACAAAGTTATTATTTTCTTGTAATCAATTTATTTTGAGAAGTTTAAGATATCAACACAAAATATTGTTAGAATTTTTTGGAATATAGGACATAAGATCCTAATGTATATCTTGTGAGTCAGTTAAAGTAGCATTGTATTGTTAGGATTATTAGTAGGATGCCACTTGGACCAGTCAAAATATTCATAAGTCCAAGTAAGAGTATGTATTATGATTAAGTTTTAGATTATTCTTGATTAATGTATAGTCATTAGTCCACAAAATCCGCATGTCAAATACGTGGAGAAGACTTTTTAGAATTGTATTAATTACTATATAAATTACATAGAAGACCTTGAAAGAGGTCTGTCTCTCTGTTGTATCTATTGTTACATTACAATTTTTTCTAAGTTTACAATTTTGAAGAAACGAGTTTAGCATGTACAGTTGAAGCTCTAGTAATAAAGTAGCATTTTGTTCTTCAAATATGGTAATCTGTATCAATTTCATGTATCATTTGATTTATGTTATGTAAATTGTGTTTATCTATTACATGTATACATAGAATAGGCATAATGTTAGTATTAGTTATAAAATATAGTTATTGAGATAAGGTAAACTATGGAAGAAAGACTTACACTGCCCTTTAGGAGGCATGACCCACTCCTATAGACATTCCCTAAGCTCTCACACCTAAATTAGGTTAGGATTAGTTAGCCTTAAATTAAACTGCATTTCAAATTACATAAAATAAAATAAATTGTACGAGGATCCTCACAAATAAATTAGAACATATCATAAATAAATTATCTTGCAAATAATTAGATGCATCAGTAAATTAATTCATCATTAAAATTAAATCATCATTGCATCATTTTATCATATCTTACATCATTCATTTCTACACAAATGTAATTCTGTTCATTTACTTTTATGTACACGTGAAGCCTGAAAAAGAAACCTGAGCTAAGATTAGTATTAATTCCTACAATATAATCTATATGGGATTGTTACTCTTTAAATCTAACCTTGATTTCCCTTAGATTTATAAAATTAAATGTAAGCTTTATAGTCGATCATTTTGGCACCATTATTGGGGAGAGTAACGTCGTAGTGGTTAGTCAAAAAAGTTGTTTGGCAGTGCAAAGCGAGAGGACTTACTTGTATGTGAAAATGGGTACGTACGAGACCTTGGTGTGCATAAGAGTCAGAGTGGTCCATAGATTGTTTCAACAATCCCCACATTTCGATGTTTCCAGGTTCATTTTTCATAAAGGTTTCATTTTTATTGCTTTCATAGATTAAAACTTTATTTCCTATAAATTTATTTCCTGCAAATTTCAATTTTTGCAAATTTCAATTCCAGTAAATTTTATTTTCTACAATTTCCTTGCTTTTGATAATTACTATTGTTAATTTGATTTAAGAACTATTAAAAGAATAGAAAATATGTGAACGCTGAAAACAAACTAATATTGTTTTAGGACCTTGTTTTTGTTTTATAGGGAGTAGTTAGGTTGAGTGACACAACTGTAATGAAATCCCTCCTAATAATCAAAAGAACAATAGTTATTTACCTTTTACTTCAGCAATTTTATTTCCAGTACAAATTTACTTTTCAAGTAATTTTACTTTTTCCTAATTATGCTGAAATTAGTTGTATAAACACATCTAATTTTAGTAGCATTAGGACTATTTAGTAATTTTAAATTTATTTCTTTTATACTGTGTTAAGAGTATTTATAAGTTTTGAAATTTATATTTAGAATTAATCAGACAATATGTTAAGAGTATTTATAAGTTTTGGAATTTATATTTAAGCTTAGAAAATAGTAGGATTGAAATAGAAAGGAAAATCAAAACCCAAACAAAAAAAAAACACAAAAATCAAAGAGAGAAAATAAAAAAAATTACCAAATGGTTGAAAGTAGTCAAAATGAATTTATAGACCTTAGAAAATTACTAATACAACAAGAGGTTAATCTTCTTCTTGACCCAGATTACAGAACAACCAAACTAGAGTGGGAAGCATTGTGTGAACGCATTGATTCTATCAATAAAATATCATATGAACTAAAGAAAATCAAGAGGATAAATATAGCAAAAAATTTACAGGGAAATCATCTTCACCTTATCAATATCTTGGAATAAGTTGTGAAAATTGGTTGTGGGATAGATGAACAACATTAAATCCAGTAATTTACCCTTGGAATAAATACCTTGAGGATTCCCTCATTGTTCACAACTTTCTTGCAGACATAGAAAGGAAAGAATTAACCCTACAATACAACAAGAGATACTGTAGAATTCCTAGAATTATATGTTTTAGAGAATTATGCCAAGAGTTGCATTACGAGCTACAATTTAGAACTCATGATCCTATTGCAACTAAATCTTACCTTGTTCATTTGATTTAATTGATGGTAGACTATTTTAATTTTGAAGAGGAACATTTTATGACACTAGACCAACTTGATCCAATCAACGATATTCATAAATTATTCAAATAATATTAGACATATTGCAAAAAAAATAAATTTAGAACATTCATGATCAGACCTAGGGACTCTAAAGGAATATTCATAAAAACTAACAAAATAAAAGATAAATCTCCAAGATACTTTAGAACGCCTATGATTTATAAACTAGTAAAAATTGCAGCTACATTATCAACCAATCAATCTGAAATCCTATATCAAGATCCCAATTCATATTTATTGTCCAATATGGAATTTGACAACTATGTAGATCCTTCTTCTATATTTACCGAACCTATACCTAAACCAATTCTTGAATTCTTATATTTAGGTATGGCTAATGAACAAAGTGAAATAAGAGAAAAAAATCGTGGAGATGAGAGACAAAGATAAGATAACATACAAATAAAAACATTCCCTTTCCCAATATTACATACAGAAGGAACAACAAGAGAACCTAAATTAGTCTTTGTTTCTATAATGCCTACCTTTCATGGAAAACCCCATGAATATCCTGATGCTTTTCTTTTCAAATTTGAAGTAGTATGTCAAGCTTACATTTATACTACCAATGAGAAAAAGCTAAGTTTATTTCCATCTACTCTTAAATATGCAACTTTAAGATGGTTTATGGGTCTTGTAGAAGGAGTTTGTAATATTTGGGATGGAGAAAATGGATTAAAACAATTATTCCTTGAAAGATATCAATATTATTGTAGATTTAGGGATAAGAAAGCTGAGCTTTTTTGCATGAATAAAAAAGAAGAAGAATCTTTGGAGGATTATCTCGAAATATTTCATTTTGTAGGGTCTATATTAAATATGGACCTTGATAAAGAAATTCTAAAGAAACTTTTCCTAAAAGGGTTGAAGGAAGATGTTCTTGATATTTTAAATCTTATGGCAAAAAGAGACATTCATATTATGTCATTTGAGGAGATTATCAATATTTACAAAAATTATTCATGAAATAAACCTTTAAGATGTAATAAATATTGAAAATATTATGTCATCAAGAGTGACAATATTTACAAAAAGAGACATTCATATTATGTCATCAAGAGTGACAAGATCTGAAATTGAAAATATTTTGGAAGGTTTAAAAACTGATTTGTTGAGTAATTTGACCTCATCTTTTGAATTAATGGATAAAAAATCAAAGGATAGTGAAGAAATTATTGCCATAGATGTAGGAAAAAGCACAACATGAGAGAATGTTCTCTCAACATAACAAATATTGCCAATATCTTTGCTTGTTACCAAATTTGTGATAAAAATCATAAAATCAAAAAATGTAAGTATATCTCCACTGTTAAAGTTGCCATAAAAGAACCTGAAGCGGAAGAGGTAGAAGATGTTTATTTTTTTGCTCAAATACAAAATGGTCCATTTAATGGCCCATAAAATTGGTCAAACCCTAATTATCCCAACCAACAAAGGCCTAATCAATGGTCCAATGCACCAAACTGGACAAATTGAAATTCTTACAACCAATACTGGAACATACCCCCATGGGCTCAATTTATGGCTGATTCCTATGGAGGACAACCCCCATGGAATCAAGGGACACAAAATTAGAACATGCCTGGGTGGAATAATAGTGGCCAATATAATCAAGGTGACACCAATTGGTCCCCAAATATAGCACCACAACAAAACCAATTTAGGGGACAAAACACTCAAAATCCACCTCAAAATAGACTTATACCACCTCCAAACAATAATAACAATCCTCCTAAGCAACCACCTCTTCCAACTCAACCAATTACTAACCCTAACAATAATAAAAATGTCTAACAAATTTATAAAACTAATGAAACATGTTCTATATCTGTAGCACCATGTCAATAGATTCAATTAAGATCAGGAAAGGTGTTAGAAAATAATGTCACTCTCACAAAACTTGATGATCCTATTCTACATTTGGTTGAAAAAGAAGATAGTAACAAAAAGGAAATAGAAAATCTACTAGAAAATATTCCACCAAAGCAACCAGAAATCCAAATAAGGAAGGAAGTAGAAGTACCATTTCCTCAAAGACTATAAATACCAAAAGAACCATCTAAGCCAGCATTTAACTTCCTTCAAAAAATAGAAGGCGTTACTATTAAAATTATTTTATTACAAGCTATCAAGGATATATCCATCTATTCAAAAATTATTAAAAATATATGTTCAAAGAACAAAAATAAGAATAAATTTCAAACTATTGAAGTCATTGGACAATTTTCTAAGATAATGATAGGAGATAGGTTATTATCAAAATACACAGATCCTGGAATACCTATACTCATAGTACATATTGGAGACATAACCTTCCAAATTTTTTTGATTTATTTAGGAGCCGCTATCAATGTCATGACCAAAGAAACATCATAATCCTTAGGGATGCATAAATTACAATTAACTTCTATTGTACTTCAACTCGCTGATAGATCTACTATTAAACCAAAAGGAAGTTAGAAGACATTATGGTCTCAGTAAGTTCATGGGAATACCCTGTAGACTTTATAGTCTTACAAACCAAAAATAAATTAGGGGGACATCCCTTAACACTAGGATGCCCATGGCTTGCAACAACTGATGCTTACATTAGTTGTAGATCAAGAAATATGACTATTTCTAATGGCAAGGATACAAAAGATCTTAGTCTATTCCCTGAATCACAAATAGAAGAAGAATTTCCAAAGCAGTTGTGGTATGATTTCCCTCATGAATATGATGATATCCAAACCTTATCAGTTAATTTTCTAATTGAACAACTTGAACAAGAGGTTGAGGGACCCCTACAATTATTGTTAGAAAATTAACAAGAAAAGCAAGGTCAAGACAATAGTTGTTCATCTCAATCTTCCATTTATGAGGTAAGCACAAGTCAATCTCAAATAGAACCATATGGTTATGATTTAACTATTCTTGGATATGAAATAAATGGAATAGATGCAAACACAAAAAAATGCAAGCAAATAGATATTATACCAGGATAAACTCTCAACATTAGTAATGAATTCACAAGCATGCAAGAATCTCAGTTAGTAGACATACTTAGAAAACATCAGTCAATATTTACATGGAAATATGAGGATATGATGGGTATCCACCCAAATGTTTGTATCCATCGCATATTTATTCAAGAAGGTTGTAATCCAGTAAGACAATCTCAAAGACAATTAAATCCATCTATGAAAGAAATAGTTAAAGAGGAAATCATTAACTCTTAAATGCAGGATTTATATACCCAATTTATGATAGTCAATGGGTGTCACTTTTGGTGCCCTAAAAGGAATGGTAAATGGATAATTTGTGTTGACTATAGAGAATTAAATAAAGTAACAAAGAAATACTATTTTCCCTTACCATTTATTGATCAAGTCCTAGATACCTTGGCTGGGAAGAAATATTTCTATTTTTTAGATGGTTTTAGTGGGTATAATCAAATCTCCATAGCTGAAGAAGATCAGGAAAAAATAAATTTCACATGTCCTGCAAGAACCTATGCTTATAACGTTCTACCTTTTGGACTATGCAATGCACATACAACTTTTAAAAGAGTTGTATTGGCTATATTTGCTGACTTAACTAATGAATGTGTGTAAGTTTATATGGATGACTTCACCATAGATAGTACTACCTTTGAAGAAACATTAGCAATCTTGCAAAAAGTTTTGGTAATATTCCAGGAGAAAAATCTTCATCTAAGTCATGAAAAGTGCTTTATGATGATGAAAGGAGGTATTGTTCTAGGACATTATATATCAGAATACGGTGTTAAAGTAGACGTTATGAAAATACAAGTTATTCAAACCCTTCAACCTCCAAAAACACAAACAAAGGTGAGAAGTTTCTTATGACACGTAAGATACTACCATAGGTTCATTAAATATTTTAGTAAAGTTGCTACCCCCATGCTTAAGATCTTAACTAAGTATAGTGAATTCAATTGGACAAACGCATGTCAAGAAGCCTTTGAAGAAATAAATGAAAAATTGACTACTGCTCTAATCTTGAGAGGATCAAATTGGGAATTACCATTCCACATACATTGTGATGCTTCAGGTTATGAAATAGGGGTAGTATTGCAACAAATAGAAAATAAAATACCTTATGCTATCTATTATGTAAGAAAAAACTTGCATGGAGCCGAACTTAATTACATTGTTACAAAAAAAGAATTTTTAGCTATAATTCATGCTCTCAATAAATTTAAACATTACATAACAGGGTATGAAGTATTTGTTCACAATGATCATTCTACCATTAGATACTTAACAAAAAAAGCAACAGTGGATGGTAGAGTGATTAGATGGCTTATTTTACTACAATAATTCAATGTCACAATTATAGATAAGGTAGGAAAAGATAATTTTATTGTTGATAATTTATCTCGCATGCAAATCTTTGATGACAATGAGTTAATTCCTAACAATTTGCTATTTCTATTTTTACCCCATGGTATACTGATATTGTAAATTATTTAGTAACAAAAAAAATGCCTCAAAATTATACACCTTATGAGCGTAGGAAATTAATACATGAAAGTATTTATTTTACATGGATTCATGGAATTTTGTTTAAAAAATGTCCTGACCAAAACATTAAGAGATGTGTGCAATAAAATGATGTATATGATATTATTAGAGCAGCACATGAACCTTATGGAGTTCATTATGCCACTCAAAGAAAGGTTATGAAAATACTTCAAACTAGGTACTTTTTGCCTACTATGACTAAATATGTTTATCAATTTATTGATATATGTGATGCTTGTCAAAGAGCTAGCAAGCCTACACCATTTATGGAAATGCTTTTGGTTTCACAGATAGTGCTTGAACCTTTTGAGAAATGGGGAATTGACTTTGTTGGTCCAATAGACCCTCCAAGTAATGGTAATAAACACATACTTGTATGTACATATTATGTTACTAAGTGGGATGAAGTTAAAGCTCTTCCACAAGCACAAGCTGAACCAGTCACCGATTTTACTTATGAAAATATAATGTAACACTTTGGAGCACCTAGAGAGTTAATTTTAGATCATGGACCCCAATTTACCTCCAAAGTGATTGATCATTTTGTTGACATCTATCAAATAAAACATAAGAAAACCTCACCATATCACCCTCAAGCCAATGGACAAGTAGAATTTACGAATAGAGAACTTGAAAATATCATTTCAAAAAATGTAATTGTTAATAGGGGTGATTGGTTTGAAAGATTAAAAGAAGGTATATGGGCATATAATACAACTTGGAAAACTACCATAGGATTATCACCATATTAAATGGTCTATGGAAAACAAGCCATCATGCCCATTGAATTCAAGATAGAAACCCTTCGCATCGCGGTAAAACTTGACATGAATTTGGATAATGCACAAAAAGAAATGTTGGAAAATTTAAATATTTTGGATGAGAAAATATTAGAAGCATTGCATAGAACTGAAATAACCCAACAACAACAAAATAAATGGCATGATAAACACATTGTACCACGTATATTTCAATCGGGGGCCCTTTTTTGTTCTCGTTCCTGTTTAGGTTAGAAGAGGTGGATGCTGGAAATAAATATAGTAAAAGGAGAAAAAAGGAGTAAAAAAGGTAAAAAAATTGTTTCAACGGTAAGCTTTGGATCTTACCCCTTTTACCTCCTTGGACGACAACTGACTAGGCAGATAAGTTTGACTTGGACGATAGCTGACTGGGCAGGATTGGACGGTAAGGGCAGCAAGGCGAACCAACTCATTTTCCATTTCCTCCCTATTTCTTCTATTTACCTAACTTCCCTATATTCCCTAAGTTCATTTATTTTTACAAGTATAAATACCAATGTAACCTATTATTCCTTAGGTTGAATACAATATTAATTTCCTATTTTTCACTCCTAATTTCTCTCAAACCACATATGGTATTAGAGCTAAATCCAAGAGGGCATGAGGATCGAGGCAAGGGAAGCCCAAGGATCAGGGAGAGAGAAACCCATAGTACACAGCCAATAGTGAGGTTGAGGTGGAGCCCGTAGCCCATAGCTCAAGGTAAGAGAAGCCTAAAGCACGTAGATCAATGTGAAGTCTGGAGCAGGCCAACATAGTAAGCACATAGAGATAGGAGTGACATAGGAGAACCAATCAAAGAGTGGCATATGGTGAGAGGAGAACAATACCCACACTGACTGGACGACTCAGAAGCTTATGTAGATAGACAAAATGGTAGCGAAGGGAGCAACGTGGCGAGGAATTATTGGCTAATTGAAGGCAAAAGGGGTGATCGTTGATTGCCCAAAGGTAATCATTTCAAAAGGCGTGCACCTAGGATTATAAACCCTTGCATTACCTCCATCTTACTGAATGTGGGATTGTTGTTTTTTTTCTTTGCAATCGACGACAAGAGATTTTTAAATACAAAATCCTCCTCCTCCTTACTCAGCCATGGGCATAGCTCGAGTGGCTAAGGCATAGTGCTTGTGATCTGAGTGTCATGGTTTCGAATCCTACTGGGCACTATTTTGCTTTATTTTTTTGAAATCGCCTGGAAAGAATAGTTGAAAAGGATCGTAGATCCTTTGTGTTTTAAATTAAACTTCATGGTCCATTGGTCTAAGGTTTTGTGACTATCAAGAGGTCATGCATTTGAATGGGCTAGAGATAATTTTTTTGTTTAAATTTTTTTATTATTTAAACTTTTGAAATTTAAAATTATTAAATATTAATTTAATAAAAATTAATTTATAATTATTTTAAAACTTAGGTTTTAATGATTATAAAATTATTTTTTTATTAAATATGAATATTTAATGTTTTTTAATAAGTTTAAATTTTAAAATTTTGTTGTAAAAGCCTTGAAGGCTTAATATTGGTATCCACAAAGAGATTGTACATTTCACTTTTTTGTGAAATACTCAGAGAATGAAAGAGAAATTGATAACTTTCCTAAGAGGAAAGAGTGAGTAATACGCCTAAGAGGCTTAGTATTTTGTAAAAAGCATTTGATTATCAAACCTAATGGGTGTTATCATGCCTTATGTGCAATTCTAGAAAGAGAAGGTGCATAAAGGTTTGATGAAAAGGTAAGAGGTTATGGACTCAACATTGTGTTTAGTCAACTTCAAAATGTAGTAATCACACATCAAAGGCATCCTGACTCAGGGTACAAAGCGGATTTTGAAGATAATTCATTTAGAAGTCAATTTGAACAATCATAATCCATCCAAGCTGCACCACAAGAATCAGAGTACACACACTACAACATTTTAGTGGAAATCCTAGAACCACCATCACCGAAAATCATACCAATAAGTGATGACGAAGAAGAAGTGGCAGATAACTTTGCAAATCAAGAGATCTCATCCCAACATCAAGAGGAGCAAGCAGTCAATGATAGAGTAGAAAAAGTCAAATTTGACTTAAATTTGTAATCTCTTCCTTCTTCCTTCTTCTTCTTTCTTTCATTTAGCAAAGTACTTTTGTAACCATGAAATAAAGAGAGTTTTTTGGTAACTATGGCCTCACACAATAGCTTACCTATCCTAGAATTTAACGGTTATGACTATGAGTACTGGTCTATAAAGATGAAGACCCTGCTCATAGGAAGAGGTTTGTGGGACATCATAGAGGAAGGCTATACAGAACCCACAAACTGGACCACACTTAATGTAGTAGAAAAGAAAACTCAAAAAGAAGAGAAAAAAAGCAACTCATCTACTCTTTCTCATCTCCAAGATGCATTGGAGAAAATCATATTTCCTAGAATTGTTGCTTGTATGACTTCTCAAGATGCATGGAAAGCATTGAGTGATGGATTCCAAGGTAGTAATCAAGTGAAGCAAGTAAGGCTTCAAAAACTGAAGAGAGATTTTGAAAATATTCGAATGAAAGATGATGAAAAAGTCGATGATTATTGTGTTAGAGTAAAAGCAATAGTAGATAAAATGGTTACACTAGGTGAAGTAATCAAGCTTGAGATAATTGTAACAAAAGTGTTGCAAACACTTACACAGAAATGGAACCATATTGCCATAATTATAGAAGAATCCAAATATCTTTCCCTTTTAACATTCAATGCATTAATCAGATCGTTAATGTCACATGAAGAGAGGTTTCCTAAAACTCCTTCAACTAGCTATGGAGATGATGATAAGGCATTCACATCCAATGAAAACAATGGAAGAGGAAGGGAAATAGGTCAAGGCAGAGGCAAGTAAAGAGGTAGAGGTAGAAGCAACTACAAAGGAGGCAATCAGAATAGAGGAGGCAATTACAAAAGAGGAGGCAACTCATACAGAGGAGGCAATCAACAAAGAGGTGGAAATAAAAATCAAGGAGGAAATCTAGGACAAAGTGGAAATCAAGGGTGAGGAAGTGACAAGTCCAAATCAACTTGTTTCAACTGTGGCAAGCCAGGTCACTTCACTCGCGAATGCTATTCAAAATATTCATAAGTTAGTAGTAGTCAATATGGTAATTATGGAAAAGAAGATGATACCTCTAATATTTTGTCGTATGGACAATCATAACAGAATATAAATGACACATGGATTCTGAATACTGGTTGTTCAAACCATATTAGTGGCAAAGAATATTTATTTTCTACTCTAGATTCTACTTATAAATCCCAAATCAAATTAGGGGATGATAAGACATTGTAAGTAGAGGGTATTGGAGCCATGGAGGTTCCAACCAAATAAGTACTAAATAAAGTGCATGACTTATATTACACTACAAAGCTCAAACACAATATGCTAAGCATTGGGAAAATGATGGAGAACAATTACAAGCTTGTATTTGATGAAGGACAATGTATCATTTTTGATAAAAATAATTGTAATCGTGTCATCACACAGGTCCCCATGACCAATAACAGGTTATTCCCTCTCAAATTTAATGAGCTAGGAGGAGCTCAAATTGCAAATATAGCTATAACAAATCCAAGTGTGCTTTGGCACGTGCGATATGATCACCTTAATTCCACTAGCTTGAAACTTCTAACTTCTCAAGCTATGGTGATAGGACTTCCAAAAATCAATGAACAAAAGGAGGTCTATGAAGGATGTACTTTGGGAAAGCACTCAAGGTTGAAGTTTTTGAAAGAACAAGCGTGGAGATCCAGCTATCCACTTCAGTTAGTACATTCAAACATCTTTGGACCAATGCAAACATAGAGTCTCGAAAACTATTCTTATTTTCTCACTTTCATAGATGACTTCTCTAGAATGTGCTGGATTTATTTTTTGAAACATAAAGATGAAGCTTTTGATTACTTCATAGATTTTAGAAACAATGTAGAGAATCAAAGTGGGAATTATGTAAAATATCTTAGGACATATCGAGGAGGTGAATACTCCTCAAAATAATTCTTGAAATATTATAAAGCAAGTGGGATCAAAAGGCAATTTACCACTACCTATACCCCACAATAGAATGGTGTGGTAGAGTAAAAAAATTGCACCATAGTTGAGATGGAAAGATCGATGCTACAGACTAAGCATCTAACTCATATGTACTGGGAAGAGGCTATAAGAACCAATGTATATATTCTAAATAGAAGTCCTACTTCTAGTTTATATGGTGTCACTCCTTATGAGGCATGGTACATAAAGAAAACTAATGTAAAGCACTTCAAAGTGTTTGGTTCTTTAGCATATGCACACATTCCTGATGATAAAAGGAAGAAAATTGATACAAAAAGTCAAGTTTGTATATTTTTAGGGTATTGTGAGTCTACAAAGGCATATAGACTCTACAATCCCAAGACTCATAAATTTATACTCTCCAAGGATGTAATTTTTGATGAAGGGGGAGAATGGGGTCATCAAAGAATTTTTGTTGATGATGAGTCCCAAGATGTAAATTCTTCACAAATACAGTAGGTACAACATGTGTCTCCCAAGAAAGGCACACCACCCCCTCCAAGGCCAAGCAAGAGTACTACATCAAGTACATCAACCACCAGTCCAAGTCCTTCTCCATAGAGATCAATAAATTATTCACCGATGGACATTGACTCTCCATCAAGAGGCAAAAGAACTTTACAACATCATCCTTCCTTTCATATGTTGGATCAAAATTTCCAAAGAAGATTCACTAGAAGCCAAGCTAGTGAAATGAATTCAGTTCTGCAGCAACTTGAGAATTTACAATTTTATGGGGATGATAACTCCCAAGAACCTAGAGGAGATGTATTCAATTATGCTTTATTGGCTAGTGCACAGCTAGAACCAGCTAGCTATGAGAAGGCATGTACTCAAAATTTATGGCAAGAAGCCATGAAAGAGGAAATAACCTCTACAAAAAACTTGATACATGGGAGCTAGTAAAGCTACCCAAAGGTAAAAAATGTGTTGGATGTAAATGGGTCTACAAGACCAAGTACAATGCTGATGGAAGCATTGAGAGGCATAAGGTGAGACTAGTAGAAAAATATTTTACTCAAAAATATGACATTGACTATGAGGAAAATTTTGCTCCTATTGCAAGACAAGAGACAATCAGATCAGTTCTTTCCTTAGCAGCACATAAAGGATGGAATTTTCAACACATGGATGTAAAGAGTGATTTTCTGAATGGATACTTGACATAAGAGGTTTACGTTCAACAACCTCAAGGTTCCCAAGAACAAGGAAAAGAGAACCTTATTTACAAATTGAAGAAAGCACTTTATGGCCTCAAGCAAGCACCAAGAGCTTGGTACTCACTTTAGTGAGTATGGATTCACAAGAAGCAAAATTGAACCAACTCTATACTAACTAAAACATGGAGTAGACATTCTCATAGTTTTTTTGTATGTGGATGATCTAATATTTATGGGTAGTAACAATAAAATGAATATGGAGTTCAAAAAATCCATGATGAAATAGTTCGATATGAAATATCTTGGTTTAATGTGATACTTCCTAGGGATGGAAGTGCATCAATCAAATAAAGGGATCTTCATATGTCAACACAAGTATGCTCAAGACATGATCAATAAATTTTCCATGGAGGAGTGCAAATCAGTTGCAATTCCTACTGGACATGGGATCCAATTGAGCAAGGATGATGGAGCATCAAAGGTTGACATGACCACTTACAAAAGCATGGTTGGGAGTCTGATGTTTCTCACCAACACCAAGACCAATATTCAATATGTTGTTTCTCTAGTTTCAAGGTTTATGGCTAGTCCATATGAGATGCATTTACAAGCAACTAAAAGAATTTTAAGATATGTAAAAGGTACATTAGATTTTGGAATCCATTACCAAAAATGTAATTCTATGAAATTAGTTGGGTTCAGTGACAGTGATTGGGGCAGCAACATAGATGATAGGAAATCTACATTAGGGAATTTTTTTAGTCTAGGATCAAGACTAATTACATGGAGTTCCAAGAAATAAACTGTTGTAGCATTGTCATCAACTGAGGCTGAGTATATAGCCATCACTCATGCTAGTACTCAGGCCCTATGGTTAAGAAAAGTTCTTGAAGATATTGGAGAAAGTTAGAGTGGTCCAACTCAACTGTATTGTGATAACATAAGTGCCATTCATTTGGCATACAATCCAATCCACCATAGCATTTTCAAAGCATTTCGATATCATTCGAGATATGGTGGAACAACAAATAGTTGAGCTTCAATATTGTAACACTTTGGATAATATTGTTGACATATTCACCAAAGGTATAGCTAAAGCTCAATATATAAAACTGAGAGACTATATAGTCAGTCCTCTCAACTTTAAGGGGGAGAATGTTGGAAATAAAGCTATTAAAATGAACAAAAAGGAGTAAAAAAGGTAAAAAATTTGTTTCAACGGTAAGCTTTGGATCTTACCCCTTTTACCTCCTTGGACGATAGCTGATTGGGTAGGTAATTTTGACTTGGACGGTAGTTGACTGGGCAGGATTGGACATCAAGGGAGGCAAGGTGAACCAACTCATTTTCCCTTTCTCTTTTCCTCCCTATTTATTCTATTTCCCTAACTTCCCTATATTCCCTAAGTTTGTTTATTTTTATGAGTATAAATACCAATGTAACCTATTATTCCTAAGGTTGAATACAATATTAATTTCCTATTTTTTGCTCCTAATTTCTCTCAAACCACACTTTCTCGTTGGCTTGTTTTTTGACTCTCGTTACCGCTTTCAGGTAATTGAGGACAAGATGGATAGGACCCTATGAAATTGAGAAAATGTTTGGAAACAATACAGTCAGGCTTAAGCCGATAGATGATTCAACAAGAAAACTACTAGTAAATGGACATAGGCTTAAACTTTATAAGAAATCATTATCTAAGGATGAATTCATACATCGGTTTAGACAACACACTAATTTGCAATATATTTTTGAACTGCAATCAACTACTATTCAATAAGCTTCTCTCTCTGAAAAAATAATATATATATATTTTTTTTTTATTTTATATAATACGTTATATATAAACATAAAAATGATAATACTTCCTTTATTTCATTATGAAGTATCTATATTTGTTTGCATTTTCAGTTTTAAAGCTTTTAAGAAAAAAAAAATAGCTCAAGGAAAAAATCTTTCTTTCAAAACTTTGTAAGAAAATGACTACCACATGATGCATAATACCCTGTTTGCTAGATGAAATCTAGGTGTTTTTTAATTACTCAACCATATCTAGTATTTTGAGCAAAATTTTCATTGAAACTGAAGAAAATTTTTTAAAATGTTGAAAGTGACTCCTATTTGATCAAGTTTCTCTATTGACCACACACAATTACATATTTAAAAACATTGTGAAGTCTTGGAAAAATAAACTCTTGTTATTTTTGCCATAAGTAAAAATTTTACCTTGCTTATCTATTTTTATGCATGGTCTAGAGTACTAATGAATTGGCAAAACGACAAGCTCGCCCTTCACCCTTCAAAAAAAAAATAATAAATAAAAATAAAAAAATAAATAAGATAATAAATAAATCCCTTGCTCCTCATCTAATTGAGCATGTATCCTAATGAAAATCTTCTTGCTTTTCCTAAAAATTAGCAAGAACTCTAAAAAGTCAAGAAAATTTTCTTGCTTCTCCTCAAAATAAGCAAGAACCTCAAACAACACTAAAAATCCCTTGCTAAGCAACTATCCCAAATAAAGCACAAAGAAAAAAGGGCAAAAATAGCTTGAATCCCTGGAATTTTTAGTATTTCAAACACCATGGGGTATTCTTTCTTAAGGTATCCTTTCATATTAGCAGTAACTCTGGATAATACCTCTAGATGCTTATAATATTAGCTAGCTTTTTGGCATATATAACACTTGTTGTTTTTAAATCCTCACTCATAATGGAAAATGAATCTTCATTACACACACAGTTGGTCT
The DNA here is from genome assembly GCA_028583015.1 of Wollemia nobilis. Taxonomy (NCBI): domain Eukaryota; kingdom Viridiplantae; phylum Streptophyta; class Pinopsida; order Araucariales; family Araucariaceae; genus Wollemia; species Wollemia nobilis. Next base: position 4,442,298 of record JAQPPZ010003193.1, on the reverse strand, counting down.
TGAAAGAGGCTTGAAACTACTAGGACAACTTTGACACTATATTAATTTGTGAAAGAAGTAGTTTTAATTGTTCAAAATTACTAGGATGTTTGATGTCTTTGAAGAATAATCCTAGAAACTTCATATGCAGCTAAAAGTTCAAAGTAAATCCTCATGAAAGTACTATGATTTCAATTTTTTTTTAACAAAACCATGGCTTGTGTCCATCACATTTTATCCTTTAGAAGAAAGCCATCGATAATCAATATCCATTCCAATTTTTCCTAAGTAATTCGTAATTATCCTAGAAGGCTGAAATCAAACTTTATATAAAATATTTTTCTATCTTGGAAACTTCTTCATGAAATTCAGGAAGCATCCTCACAAAAATTATAATAAACCCCCATATATAAAATCATTATTATATTATCCATAAAAAAATAAATAAACACCATTCCTTTTGTTTTGGCTATATAGCCAAAATTACAGTTTGGGGGAAGGATACATAAAGGTATATATAGCTCATAATATAGTTTGGGGGAAGAAAACAGGTAAAGTATTTCCTTAACCCTAATAGTGGTTTTGGTAGATGTCATTTGTAAGTGTTTTCTGTAAGTATATTCCGTAAGTATCTTCCGTAAGCATCTTCCGTAAGTAGTTTCTGTAAGTAGTTTTCATAAGTATCTTCTGTAGATAATTTTTGTAAATATATTTTTTATAACAGCTTCCATAATATTATTATCAGTAATACTATTCCGTAATATCATTATCAGTAATACTATTTCGTAATACCCCTTTGTAGTTATCATCCGTAAAAATTGCAAAGTCTAAATATATATATATATATATAATATTTAAAATATATATTAATAATAATAATTAAAATAAAATATATTTAAAATAAAAAATACGAAATAATATTATAAATAAAAATACTTGTAATATATAATATATAATAATACTATATATTATAATAATAATGATAAATATATTATAACTTTACCATATATACATTAAAACATTAAAATTAAATAAAAATATAATAAAATATACATAATACAATGTATTAAGCTATAATATAATAATATTAATTAAAACTTTATAAATAATATTATGACTTTACTATATTAAATATACAATATATTTGACCATTGTCGTTGCCACGAAGTACAGCCATATAAGTGCCCCTTAAACGAAGAACAAACCACGTGGCATGGTAAGTGGCGGACACGAGGATGCATGGAGAATAACGACCAATCACACGCATGTGCGTGGATCACGATTTTTGTCATCGATTTAAAACTTGATCAATGGATGAAAACTTCCCGTGTAGACACGTGACCAGGCAAAGGCTATGGGACACGTGACCTCCTCCAACCAATGAAATGTGATGACGCAGATCAACTATTTCTACCATCAATTACATTGGAAATCAAGGGCTGAGAAATAAGGAAAACAAACGGAAATAAAATAATGCCCAATCATTGACACGTGTTTGCCAAATCAAGCAAATGAAAACAAAGATAAAGTGAGAGCTGTCGATTAAAATGAATCAATGACCTCTATAAATCTTAGGGTAAACACGTTAAAAAGCCCACCGTCGATTACTACCGTAGATCTTAGGGTAGTTAGGTGTAGATGATTTTGTTTCCATCGTCGATGACATTAGGGTAAGATTTTTCCATCATCGATGACATTAGGGTAAGATTTTTCCATCATAGAAATAACATCCGCCATCGGGAAAAACCTTATCTGTCGTTGACACTACATGTGGCCATGCAGAGAAAATTACCAAACCTCTAATCAAATTCTATCAAAATTTTTGTTAAGGGTTTGTATAATTGTAGGTATTTATTTGAAGTGAGAGCAATTTTGTGTGATTTTCGTGTTGTATTTGAATGATCTTCGAAGGTCGTAAGCGAGGGTGGTGGACGATGTAAAAAGGTGGTAAAATTTGAGTGATCGTGATAGGTAAAATACTTTTATTTTTCTCTTTCTTTACTGTTTCTCTGTATATTTGACAGAATAAAATATTTTAAAGTTTGAAATTAGGTAGGAATTAGGAATTAGGTAGAAATTTGATTACAATTATGAAAACTGGGTTTAAGGTAACAGTATGGAAATATATGCAATTTTATTTTGAGCTAAAATTAGGGAAAACTCTGAAATTCTATTTTAGGGTAGCAGTGGAAAAATACCCGAAATATCTTTTTGAGCTACAATTGAAAAAATTTCTAAAACTTTATTTTAGGGTAACAGTGGGGAAATACATGAAATTTCGTTCTGAGCTAAATTTATAGTAAACCTTGAAATTCTTTCAGGAAAAAGATATGAAATTTCATTTTCAGATTGTATCTTAGGGTAAAAATTAGGGAAAATGACAATTTTATGTTTTTAGGGCAAAATTTCAATAATTATTATTACCGAACTTATTTTTATTTTTAGAAAATCCTTCATTTGGTAAATTTTTTTTAAATTATTTGCTAAAATTGTCTCGATTTAGGAGAATCTCTTATATTTCTTCGAAACATGGAAATTGTTTGGTAAATTACACTAGAATATTGTATAAATTAGGGATTTTTTGATGCTATGATCCAGAATGTGAATATTACATGCACAACTCATGTAAATTAGGGATTTTTGCAAATAAAAAAAATGATAACAGTAGGATTTTAAAAAGTCTTTATATTATAAGTTTTACATTTTTCGATCTGATAATAGTAGTATTTTAAAAGTTTAGGTATTATAAATTGTTACGTTTTTGTTTGCTTGAAGATACATTTTATTTTTGTGGTAAATTAAAGAAAACATTCTAAATAATAAAAAATATAATAATTATATATAAATATAAATAATTAAAAATATAATAATTATTCTTGTGGTAAGATATATTTTATTTTTATAAAAAAAAAAGACACACAAAACAATAAGTTTTTAAGGGTTTTTTCCAACTTCTAAAACAAACCTTCTATTTATATATAACTTGTAGGGTTCTTGGTGAAAAATCAACTCCTCCCAATCCTCAACCATCACCATGCCTAAACCTGTGTTCCAAAAGCGTAGTGACTCATCGTCCATCGATACACAAAACTTGAGCGACTATATAGTTAAACTATTTGAAAACACCCGGTGGTGGGAGGCACTGATCAAATTTAAAGGCCATGAATCAGGGGTGTCAAGACAATTTATATTAAACTGTAACCCTATCACTATGCTCACCCATGTTGGAGGTTTGTAGATAGAATTAAACCTGAGTCTGATTTTTGAAGTGTTGGGTTTACCTGAGGTTGGTTTACCTTTCTACAAAAATTCAAAAAGTGTCACCCAATTGGTGACCAAATTCGAGGAGAAATGTACAATCTTGAGAGATAAGGAAGGGTCAATCAAAGGAGTTTCAACCTCTACACTCCCCCTTCTATGGTAAGAGGCCGCTATCCTTATCATTAATTTTTTTACTATTGAGGGACGAATTTCTATTTTATCATCCTATCACATTCGGATGTTAATAAATTTGAAATATCCAAATAAAACTGTCTATGTTATCAACCTCCCTTATTTTTGTTCCAATATTTGAAGTCAACTATTTTAATATTAAAACCCAAAAGTTATCGGGAAAAACCTAAGATGGACCTGATTGCTCACCATGGCTTGATTAAATTAATTATTTTAAAAAATGCTCATGAAATGAAAGTGTTTTGGAACCGAATTGTGGAAGAATCCAATGTACCTCAGTGCTCAGAATCTACTAAGTCTGAGGGAGAAAATTCAATAGAGGAAGAGCATGATTTTGATATCCATGATAAAGAGCTTGAAAGTCCAAAACAAAAATGTAATTCTAGGAAATTTAAATCTCGACCAGATATCAAAAGGTAGAATAAAATTATAGAAAATTCTTGAACAAGAAGATGAACAAGGACCTGAACAAAAAATATTTGTAAATGAGTCTATTGTAGAGACCTTGTCCTACCTTCATGCACAAAATATAGTGCTGCAAATAAAAATTGATAGGCTAAGAGAGGATTTTATAGAACAATCTAAAATTATCCAGAGAGCCCTTGTTTTTTAGATTGAATTAATTAAGTGGCTTTCTGCGGATAAGATAGCAAAGATTGTAGAATTTATCAACCTATCACCATCTGTCGAAGTCTCCCCACATACACCTGTCGAAGTCTCCCCACATAAGAGCTCTACTTCTGGTAAAAAGCCTAAAAAATTGGTAAACTTTAGTAAATAATTTTACACTGATAAACCAATTGAATTTTCAAATATCCTCGAGGAGGATAGTTCCTAACAGATTCATATTATTACTCAACAAAATCAACCTACAAAATTGGATCTACCTACCAAGAAAGGATATGTATTAAAAAATCTTGTCTTGGATGTAGGGATGCCTTTGGAGCATGATCTGATGATTAATAATGAGGAATTTGATCCTCCTAGGCCAAGGGTGCTTTGCAAAAAGGAAACCCCCAGGAGTTTGAGTATATCAATACGGTTATGGTGGAAACACTAGTTGCAACAGTCGCAACATATATAGATCAGAAGGCTAAGGAGCAGGTATAGCGAGTTAAAAGGGAACACAAATTACAGGGACAAAGACCACGACCATCTCGAATTTCTTCTAAAATTTTATCTCAACAGGCTCAAAATTGAATGAATAATAAAAAAAGACTTTTATTAATTATTCAGACTTATATTTACGCTGATAGGCATCCTACAATGGTAGCCAGGAAGGTCAGCCACGTCGTAAACAATATTAATATTTTATTAAAAAAGCTAACATTAAGAAAATTATCCGTCGACATTAAGGGTTACGATGGATTTAAAATATTTAAACTATTTAAACTAAAATGATGCCCAAACTTTCTAATATCCTGTGTAATAGATAGGTGCCTCGAGATTGATAACTCTCGACGTTTATATATATATATATATATATATATATATATATATATATATATATATATATATATATCTAAGCTAGTTTTAATTATATCTGTAGTATATTTTATTTGTATGACATATGTAATATGTACAGGCAATATTTGAAATGTTTGTATGTATATTTTTACTATTCATTTTACGTAATATGTACAGTTAATATTTACGTAATATGTACATTTAATGTTTGAAATATTTTTGTTTTTAATTGCTAATATAAACTGTTTATTTCCTAGTTTTATGAAATTTGTAATTTTTGATAAATGGATTATTTTATGTACTTTATATTAGTGATTATTTTTATTCTTCCAAACTAAACTTGGTACAGTTATGTTAAAATTCAAGCTATTTTGAAATAATTCTGGTAAAAACATGTGCATATTTTAAAACCATTGTAAGTTTTGTAAACAGTATTTCACTGAGATTCTGGCAATGATTGTAATAACTTATGTTATTGTTTTTCTATTACTTAGAATTTTAATTCTAAATATTTGATACATGCATAAGGCTATTATATTATATTCGTCATTATCTTTCTGCATGCATGAGGACATGTATAGAATTAAGTTTGGGGGAATGATGAGTGGTTATTTGACACATATTTTTGTACCAAAATTGTTTCATTTTTTACAATTATATGATGATTATGATATGTTTTCTATAGATTATTATTGAAAAAAATGTGATTTATTAGGAAAACTGATTAATTACCATAATATAAAAAATGTGTTTGATTTATATCAAAATTGTCAGAGTTCTTAAAAAAATGTAAGAAAAAGGTATGGATGATCAATGAAAAGATTGCATAACTTTGGAGGGCACCTCATATGAGAAGAAGAACCGACAGATTTTGGTGATAATATTAATTGATCTTGTTATAGATGTTGATTACTAAAGGTAATTACTGAAGGTAACTACTGAAGGTAATTACTTAAGGTAACTATTGAAGGTAATTACTGAAGGTAACTACTGAAGGTAATTACTAAATGTAACTACTGAAGACCATTACTGAAGAATGTTTTACCAATAGTTATTGAAGGATAATAAAGACTGTTGACTTTAGAATGCCACATCAGATTTGAATGACACATTAATATGGACGACACATTAAGTTGGACAATGACTGATAATTTTTGCCTAGCAAAATATTTCATTTCTTGCATACTATTCGCGAGAATATTTCAAGTTGACAAAGTTATTATTTGCTTGTAATTAGTTTATTTTGGGAAGTTTGAGATATCAACCAAAATATTGTTAGAATTTCCTGGAATATAGGACATAAGATCCTAATGTATATCTTGCGAGTCAGTTAAAGTAGCATTGTCTTGTTAGGATTATTAGTAGGATGCCACTTGGACCAGTCAAAATATTCATAAGTCCAAGTAAGAGTACGTATTATGATTATGTTTTATATTATTTGTGATTAATGTATACTCATCAGTCCACAAAATTCGCATGTCAAATATGTGGAGAAGACTATTTAGAATTGTATTAGTTACATTATAAATTACATAGAAGACCTTGAAATAGGTATGTATCTCTGTTGTGTTTATTGTTACATTACAATTTGTTCTAAGTTTAAAATTTTTAAGAAACACATTTAGTATGTATAGTTGAAGCTCCAGTAATAAAGTAGCATTTTGTTCTTCAAATATGGTAATATGTATCAATTTCATGTATCATCTAATTTATGTTATGTAAATTGTGTTTATCTATTACCTATACACATAGAATAGACATAATGTTAGTATTAGTTATAAAATCTAGTTACTAAGATAAGGTAAACTAGGGTAGAAAGACTTACAATGCCCTTTAGCAGGCAAGGCCCACTCCTATAGACAGTATCTGAGCTCTCACTTGTACATTAGGTTAGGATTAGTTGGCCTTAAATTAAAATGCATTTTAAATTACATAAAATAAAATAAATTGCACGAGGATCCTCACAAATAAATTAGAACATATCATAAATAAATTAGTTTGCAAATAATTAGATGCATTAGTAAATTAATTCATCAGTAAAAGTAAATCGTCATTGCATCATTTTATCATCTCTTGCATCATTCATTTTTGCACAAATTTAATTCTATTCATTTACTTTTCTGTACATGTGAAGCCTGAAAAAGAAACTTGAGCTAAGCTTAGTATTAACTCCTATGATATAATCTATACAAGATTGTTATTCTTTAAATCTAACCTTGATTTCTATCAGATTGATAAAATAAAATGTAAGCTCTACAATAGATCAATGACATTCTCTAAATATGTCCACAACTAGAATAAAAGTTTGAATCCTTCACTAAATTGAGACTAACTAGAGATACGTCAACCTAACATTTAGTCAATCATTCCTAAGAAATAATTTGTAGTAACTACTATGACTAGGAATATAATTAATAAATATATGCGAAGCTAAATAGCTTCATTATCATCACTTAATCCAAGTTTACAATAGTTGCAAAGAAGTCTAAAAGCCACAAATATAGACTTATTTTTTTAATATATAAAATTATTCTTAATAACACAGCTCTAGAAACCAATTTTGCTTACAATCAACATCAAATACATTGCAGTATATGAATCCAATCTGTGAGACAGATTTACGTAGTTCACATGGGCATAAAATATGGTCCTTACATCAAAAAAATTTAGATAACTATAACTTTCTACCAGTTTCTCACTGGAAATAATCAATAACAACTTGCTAATAATTTTATCACATCCATGCACTTGTATTGAAATCGACTTCCATTGCTTGTAACTTTTGTTGCAAGGTATTGTTGGTTCTAGATCGTTAGACTGTTCAAAAGCACTCAGCGATCTCTAGAATATTTCCTTCCATAACCCATCAAGAATGAATGCCCTTAGTTTGGGGATCAGAGACAACTTCCAAACTTATGTGAAGCTTTCTATTTTCTAACAATATAATTATATAGACATTACACTTCTATTTGCATATAAAAACTATACTACAATGCATATCTCTTTGCATGCATAATCATTTCACATAGCATTCATTTGTGCAAATAAAAAAATATTCTTGTAATACTACTCCATTTGTACATAGAAAAAATCTCATTCGCATGATCATAAATTCAAAATTTTTATTTTCCCATTATAGAATATAAATTACCTTTAATAAAAGATATATAACATTAAATTAATACTCTAACTTTATTTAAGGGACTCAACCAATTCATCTCAGAGCATATGTAAGCTATTCCAATGTTGAGCTCCATTAGAATGTATAAAATATTATTTTTTGAGTATCTAACAAAACATTTCTTTATCAAAATAAAACCATAAGAAAATATCATTACAATATGATCCTCCATATTGCTTAATACATGGTAGAGAAATTATCCTAAAAAAAATCATATGATGCTTGATACATTGTACTCACAACACACATATCAGAGTCACTAATGTATATCTTACAATCACAAAAATGGAAACCCATTTCACCAAAAATTTACAATGGCATTATAGTACTGGTAAGGATAAAATCTAGCATGACTCATTCCATACTCAACAATAAGATAATCCAAGTAGAATCTGTTTCTATTACATAATAGGGTCTAGGACGCACCTACATCAACAACTTCTATAGTACATTGGTCTCGATAGCTAAATTTCATAAACTCTACTATGTCTAAAGAAAATTCTAGCTTATCTATTGACCAATTCATCTATAATAAGTGATTGGTAAAATTTTACTCTACTCAAATGGTTGGACACCAACAGTGTAAATGTCAGAAAGCAAGACATATGAAAGGCCTCAATATTGTTGAGGTAATACTTTCACAATGAATCACTCGTCAACTACTTATCATAGACCAAAAAAGGGTCTGTTATGATATCCACATAGTTAAAATAAACAAACATCCATTCACCTTTATTTATGCATAGGGATCGACAAGTAAAAATCCAATTTTAAACAAATAAAGACGTTCCATCTATTCTCCACATAATCAAATTCCAACTATAAATCATATTGATAATGGAAAAATTTAACTTACTCTTACCACAATCGAGCTCCCAGTATTAGTATGTCTTCTCTCCCATGTGTGTCTGCTACCAAGCCAAGGTAACCCCTCAACACACATAGAAGTTATTTTTTTTATTTTTCTTTTTCTTTTCTACACATGGAAGTGTTGTGGGGATTTACTGCTTACCTCCTTAAGTTTTGTCATGTCACAGGAATCCCGAAGATCACAACATTTTTATAGACTCTGGTGGATCTATCACTTTGACCTAGGAATAAATTATCAGAATTAATCTAGATAGACCAGGTTAGGTAAGGAAATCCTAGAAAGTGGGTTTATATATTTACCATTTTAATGCAATCACCCATTTATTACCAGATTAAATAATACTATATTATTTTTATTATTTATGACCAAACCAACCATTTTTAGAACACATAAATACCATACCGGTGCCATGTCCAATGGGTAGTCATAGCAGATTTGTATTCACTGAATCAAAAAATAAAAGGAAAGGAAAAGTAGTTTTTTCTTATTCATTCAAATAATGTAATCAATAAAAATGATTAAACTAGTGAAGGAAACCATCACCCACACATTTAGATTACTATAATATGTAAATAAGAAGACATATAAACCATAACACAAAGGATGCCCAAAATAGAGTTGAAGTTTCTATTAATATAAAATGATTTACATATGGAGAAATCGATAGAGTGCTTGGCTCTTATATTAAAATGGTTACAATAAAGCCCAGTTTGAATATCATAACATGGGATTGCTTCTCTCCATATTTATTATAGTTATGCAAGAGTCTCCAACTATGGCACATTCCATAGTATATGATCTTAGTGAACAACACTTCCTGGAGTCCCTGGAAAATGACTAAATAAAGGGTGAAATAAGAGAGAAAAAAAATACACATAGGGAAAATATGACTAAATATTAGATATATTTATACCTGGACTTGAGCTTTTTATCTCATATGTTCGATAAAAAAATTGCTTCTGCAATGGTCTCCCTTATATAGCAATGGTTGCTCGAACGAGGCTATAACCATTTCCTCCAGTTGGCTTGATCTTCCTCCATCTAAAAATAGGATGAAATAAAAAATGGGCGGGCACGTAGCTCACATGTATTTGTCTATGTAGGTGGTGGCTATGGCTATGTATCATCTCTTCTACTTCCCTGGGTTGGCGGTTGTGTTGCACTTGGCTCGTGTTCTCTTGGTGAATTGGACCCCACCCCTCATCTTCTGAGGTCTTGTATACTTTGGTTAATGTAGTTCCACGTCTCATCATGGAATTTTAAAGTAAATAAAACAAGTTAAGATCTTGTGTGGCTTTTTTCACCCTTTCTTTGGCCCATTCCATGGTGTTCTCGGTGAAGACACATAGGTGATCCACCATTTGTACCAAAGTTGTAAATAATTTTGATGATTTTTTATTAGGACCAAAGTCAAAATTTTGTATTTTGTGGAGCATGAACTCCTTGATGTCAGGAGCCTGAATAAACTCATCAATTTTTAAACTACAATATTCAAGTTCATCTTAGACCTCTTGTTTGGTTTTGACCACTTCCTGGTTCCACAAGAGCCAATTTTATCTGTTCTACAAGAAGATAAAAACTTTGGCATATTATTCTATAAATAAATATATAGAACCATCCACCAATGTAGTTTTCATCCTGTCGATTACTACATATTTCTCCCTGAACCTCTTATATATAGGTACTATGGTGTTCACTCTCTAATATGCTTGTTACAATTAGTCATGTAAGAGGTAGAAAATGTGCCTAGTGGCATAGATATCATAAAATGTGTACTCAAAGTCCTCCATTTTTTCCATTATTTTCTCCTTCATCTCCTATTTGAATTATTCTACAGACCTAATTTGATCATTGACTTGTGTAGCAATGGTATTGGAAGGATTCAACATCTATTTTACTTGGTTGATCTCATCTTGGAAATACTGTACTTTAAGTTGTAGTTGCCCTACCTCCATAGCCTTGGTATTTAAAGCTTCCATATCTTTATCTATTGCTACTGCCACCTACACTTGGGAGGATATGTGGGGCTTCATAATTTCCACTGGGCAACTTTTAAACTTAGTGGTAAAGGGATTTCAAATGTAGCAATGGACACATAATCTATTTCCTACACAACTATCCTTTGAGGCCTACTTACTCCTTTACTGGGGGATCTATAATCCTCTATATCTTGTATTTGATCCTCCTCATATACAGTAAACCAAAGTGTGTCCCTCACTCTCACCAGCATAAATATTTCGGTGTCTTCAGTAGCAGACCTAGTTCTGGCTTTCTTTTTACCAGGGAACTATGTGGGGCTTCTTTCTTGTACTTCATATTCTCTAAGTATACTAGAAAATCCCCCCACTTTTATTATTTTCTTTAAATCCTTGGGGGGAATGGGATGCTCCTCTTGGTTGACTACCAAGGTGGTAGAGAACAAAGAAGGTTGGCCCACTACCACATCAATTTTCTCTAATGGAGATATCTACATTAGCACTAATGACATGAGACCTTGTGGTTGTCATGAGGACTAAGTGATCAAATCCTTCCCTTTTGAGGTGGCAACAGGAGAACTAGAAGAATATGAAAGCTTTGCATATTATTTCTATACCTATTATTCTACATGCCTAGTTTGATCACTAGCCTATGCAGCAATGGTTTGGGAAGGAGTTAACATCTATTTTAATTGGTTGATCTCATCTTGGAGCTATTGTACTTTGATCTGTAGTTACCTTGCCTCTGCAACCTTAGTATTTAAATCTTCCATATCTTTCTCTATTGTTACTACCACCTACACTTGGGAGGCTATGTGGGACTTCATCATTTCCACTAGGGTAGCTTCTGCCTATATGACACCTTTGCTAACATCAATGGTGGCTTCTTTTAAACTTGGTGGCAAAGGGATGTCAAATGTAGTAGTGGACACATCACATGTCTCCTGCATAGTTGTCCTTCGAGGTTTGCTTACTCCTTTACTAGGGGATCTCTTATCCTCTATATCTTGTATTTGATCCTCCTAATCTACAGTAAATTGGAATGTGTCCCTCACTCTTTCCAGCGTAAAATTTTTAGTTTCTTTAATAGCATACCTATTTTTGTCTTTATTTCTAGTTGGAGACTGTGTGGGGCTTATTTATTGGACTTCATATTCTTTAAGGATACTGGAAAATCCCTCTTCTTCTGTTATTTTCTTTAAATAGTTGGGTGGAATGGGATGCTCCTCTTAGTTGACTACCAATATGGTAGAAAATAAATAAGGTTGGCCAACTACCACATCGATTTTCTCTAATGGAGACATCAACACCAGCGCTGATGATACAAGACCATGTGGTTGTGGTAAGGAGTAAGTGACCAAATCCTTCCTTTTTGATGTGGCAACAAGAGAACTAGAATAATAGGAGAGCTTTGCCTATTCTTGATATGCCTCACCCACTATTTTCATCATAACCTCAAATAGGTCATCATCCTGATGGAAAATATGGAAATTGGGGCCCTCAAATTCTTCTTGGGGAGCAACTGGGACCAGTGGCACCACCTTATCCACCAATAATTCTCTATACAATCTTAACTCAAAGCCATAATCTCCAAATACTTCTAGCTTGTTGTAAGGCCTATTCTCCATTATTCATACCAAGTCTAATGATCTATTTCCCCTAATGGCTTTCTGCATATCATCTTCAAAGTCATCCTTCCTATGAGTAACTTGTAAGAGAGCAAGCTTATTAGCAACAATGTGCCTATGGTGACCATCAAGATCATAGGGCCTTCATGTAAATTTAGAAAAGTAGTAGGTATCCATATTCCATATGCCCCACAACATTACAAAATAGACTAGATATGTATAGGGGCCCATTGAGCAAGGAATGGGTAACCATGGCACACTCCCCTTCTTTATGAGGTATCTAATTTTCACTTCCTCAACAATCTACTAGGTTATCTCTAGGATAGCAATTGAGGTTGTACAATGCTTTTCAAATGCCTTCGGGGGAAATTTAGAATCGTATATTCAAATATAATAAAATTATTTTGCATAGAATAAATCTTCTACCCGAGCCTTGTGCAAAAAGGTCCTCAACCCAATTCCAAGTTTGTTAGGTTATTCATCGCACAATCCAACATGTACCACTAGGAGAACATTCTCAAATAAGACTTTATAGTTTGAACGCCCCTCTTGTATACACAACAGTGCATCTTGAATTACGGTGGTAGTTACCACTCCCAACTAAGCCACCAAATATTTATTGAATTGTGCTATAACCAAATGAATAAAAAATGAGTAATAGGAGAATGGGGGAAGCTCCTCCTTATCAACCAATATGGCTTTTTGTAATTTCACCAATTCCCCATCCATGTTGTCACTTATGACATCCTCCCATTGATAGATAGGTGTCTTTTCCATTCTCTTACATTGGATAATTAGAAACATGATAGATTTTTTATTTCCAGCACCAAGTTGATCATGTCCATGTAATATTACACACAGGGACTGAGGAGGAACTTGTGAACTTAGAATCTAGGTGACATGCACTTTCCTCTCTTCAAGAGCATCTCTAGAAAGATAGTGTTCAACATAAAATTGGCCTAGAGGGCTAGTGTGTGGAATTCTAGAACCCACGAAGCCATAGCGAGCCCAAAAACCCATTTTATCCTATCTATTATCAATATGGCCACAACCTAATTTTTGTGGTCATGAATGGTCTTTTTCTTATGGTCGTAGGTAATAGCTAGCCATGGTATGAGGTCCAACGAGTGGTAAAATTTTGTATAGGTTATTCGGACTTGGTTAGTGTTTCACTTATTTCAAACTAGGGGTGGCTCAGTGCTGTCTCATTATGCTCTCATAAATAGGCTCCTCAACAGTGTTGGGTGGCACTGGTTATCTTCCTCAGTCAGATCAAAACTATAGAACATGATACCCTCCACCTCTCATTTTTGGTCTGTTGTTATGTCCCTACCTGAATTAGGTGGGTTTGTTAGCGCTTTTGGGTCTTGGGTTCTCCCCACCCTCTTGGTAATTTACCACATCCTAAGAATTCTCCCAACGTGGGCCTTGACATTGAGTACTATTACAACCATACTGGTAGAAGCCATGATAACACACCTTCATGGATGGAAAGGATTTTGCAATCTTTGCACTCAAACTCATCAAGAAAGCTCTTTGCATGTAAAATTATGCTAATGGTGTGGGGGATATTTTCCACCTTCCATTTAAATAACCAGCATTTAATTTGCATAGGTGGGGCATGAAATTTTTCATTCACCAGCACTTTATGACTGGTCATGCCATGAAGCTAGGTACACCATGTCATCCTCCTTATTGGTTGTGGGTTGGCTGCACTTTATGCCCGCCTAATTGAATTACGGCATGAGGAGGTCTTAGGACACATGGCAGTTTTTTATTTGCTTGAGAGGGGCATGCTCGAGTGAGACACATGGATTTTTATGAGCACACAAAAACTACACCTCATTAACTCCTAACATGCCTCTAATAGGACTAGACACATAGATTCATGCACTTGGAAAAACTTTGTGTGCTCCATTGATGGAGTGGAGTGCATGGATCTCAAAGTGAGTGCACAAAATTGTGCACCTGCAAGAACCTCATGTGCTCCAAGGGAGTGGAGCATATAGACCACATTGGAGTGCACAAGACCATGCACCCTTAATACCCTTGTGTGCTCCACTCTCTAATGGAGTGCATGAACCCGAAGGTGAGTGCATGGCCGTATGCACCCAATTAGACCCTCACACTCTCCATTAGAGTGGAGCACACAAACATAATTTGGGGCACACAAAATCGTATACCCTATAGGACTTCACACACTCCATTAGAGTGGAGCATGTAGATTGGGGGTTGGATGCACAACCTTGTGTTCCCAAAGGCTCTTGGATACTCCATTGAGATGGAGCATGTAGGTAGGATCAGGTGTGTGAAGGCGTGCATCCTTAGGATTTTTTGTGTGCTCCACTTACAGTGGATCACATGGACTTTAGACCTTCACCTATAAGGATATTCACACCCTATTTTGGAGTGGAGTACGATGAATTTACTTGGGGTGCATAGATTCATGCGCCCTTAGGACACCTTGGATGCTCCTTACTCTCATGGAGCACGTAAAGTAAAAATGGGGCACACGGATTCGTGCATCCCTTAGACATTTTTGTGTGCTCCATTTCCTAGTGGAGTGCATGGGTCAAGGTCAAGCACATGGCTTCATGCACCTGGAGGGCCTTTCACATGCTCCACTTGTAGAGTGCACGATCTTGAATTGGGGTGCACAAGCATTTTTGTGTCCTCCACTGGAGAGTGGACCACATGGGCTCAAAATTGGGTGCACCACCTTGTGCACCCTTAAGTAAAAAATGGGGTGAGAAACAAAAACAAAAAGAGAGCTTCCATTTTGGGGCTAACACTGGCTCTGACTAGGATAGGGTGGTAGATGAAAAACATCGACCTAAGGACTCCAAAATATTTTGGTGGATAAAAATAATTATAATGAATATTACACACACATCCTTACTATTTTTTTTTGGCAATTATTCCTCATGACCTCTATCTAAGGGACCTAAGGATTTCAGGTGGTGACCATTCACTAGTATGGGTATTTGTTCTCCTTCAATGTCTTGAAGCTTGTAAGTGTCTTGGCAAATCACCTTAGCAACTTGATAGGGACCTAACCACTTGGGTTTAAATTTTTCATTCTCATCGGGCTTATAATTTTTTGGATCCCAATAGAGCACTATTTCTCCTATAGAAAAACTTTTACCCCTAGCTTTTTTTTTGAATAGTTGAATGGTCTTCCTGGCTTGAGTGATCATCTTAGCAACTGCGTGCCTCCTATATTCTTCTAATTACACAATATGGTCCATTCTTCTTTGTAATACATCTAGCCTTTTCATGATCATGGAGTAATAATGAGAGGGTTTCTATTTTTAGTTGAGGTGGTAGGAGTGCCTTTTCTCCATAAACCAGTTCGTAAGATGATTTTCCAATGGCTCCTTTTATTGATAGTTTGTCCGCCCACAATGCATACTTCAGTTCATTGTCCCAACATCTTTTGTTCTTCCCAAATGATCTCTTGATTTGGATGATTATATTTTTGTTTGAATATTCAGCTAGTCCATTCCCCTAAGGATAATAATTTATCGAGTGGGCTAGCTCTATACTATATTGTGCATAGAAGTCAACCATCTCATAGGAGGTGAAATATTTAGCATTGTCTATCATAAACATCTTGGGCACCCCGAATCTGGTTAATATGCTTTCTTATAAGAAATTGATGATGGCTAATGTTGTTGACCTCTGAGAGGAGCTACTTCAACCCATTTGGTAAGGTAATCTATGGTAGTGATTATCTATTTGGGACGCCATGAAGATTTCAAGTTGATTTCTCCTATCAGATCTATTTCCCATTGAGAGAATAGAGTTTCAATGATTACAAGCTTTAGTGGCATTGCAGGTAGGTTTCTTTTACCAATAAAAACTTGACAGTTGTAGCATATTCTAATAAACTGATACACATCCTTGAACATGGATGACCAATAATAACCTACCCTTATAATGTGGCTGGTTGTTTTATTTGGAGAAAAATAACCACCATAAAATCTTGTGTGAAATTCCTTTTTTTTCTATGGTTGGTTGTTGTCTTTGGAACAAAATAATTGATCTTGGGGACTTCCTTTTCTATCACACACAAAAGTAGCACTCCACTTGGGTGTCTCCAATAAATTCGGTATTCTTGGAGGTGATACTTTTGAGCTTGTTTTTCAATAATCCTCATTCTGTTGGTAGATTTATCAGGTAAAAAGGTCATTTTTTCAAATAAAATAGTATATCTCTATACCAGTTAGATTCTTCATGTTCAAGATGTTCAGTCTATTGTGCCCATTGCACTACAAGGGCAGTATCCATATCCTCTTCTCCTTTGTAGGCCATGTATTTTTCTAAACCTTAACCTTAATTAAATCTAATTGCCTTAAACTCAACATCATACACAATATATTCACCATCCATATTGCTAAACTTCTTGTAGGTTCGGACTGGGTGAGGACATATTTTATGGTTATATAAGGAATGCAGGCAACCACTTTACTAGAGCCAAAGATACTTTTAAAATATTTTAAGGCTTGAATGAGAGAAAAGGTCTACTTATCTATTGGCTTATACCTCATTTGGGCTACCTTAATTTCCAAACTCATGAATGCTATGGTTTTTTCACTTTCTTATTCATATTTTTGTGATAGCACGATGACTATCATATGATCTGAAGTAAAGGAATACAAGTTAAATTTATTTGAATGATCCAAGAAGGTCAGCATAAGTGCAGTTGTGATGGCTTATTTAATTTACTGGAACGCTCTGATGTTGTCTTCAACCCACATTATCTTTTATTCCTTCTTTATCATGTCATTAATAGGTTTGGCAATTTTGGAAAAATTTGGGACAAATATCTTGACAAAATTTATCTTGCTGAAGAAGGACCTGACACCTTTGGGTTTTTGGAGGGTGGTATTTTTACAATAGCCTCTATCCTTTCTATATCAATGCTTATTCCTTCCTTTGATACCACATTTCCTAATAGCTCACCATGAGTGGCTCCAAATGGATACTTATTTGGGTTTAAGGATATCCCATAATATTTGCACCTTTCAAAAACCTGAGATAAGTGAGAGAAGTTATCTATAGGATTCTTGGAGAAGACTATGATGTCGTCTAGATATACCACTATAATTTTAAACATGATTCATTTGAAATAAAATTCCATAGCCCTCTAAAAATTGGCTCCAGAATTCATCAACCTGAATGGCATTCTTTGGTAGGTTCCCCATGGTGTGGTAAAGGTAGTTTTGAATTGGTCTTCTAGGTTGAAAAAAATTTGATTGTACCCTGAGAAGCCATCTAAGATGGAAATACTATATGACCCTACTACCACATACAAAATTTATTCCATGTTGGGGATAGGGTATTTTTATTTGATGTAACTCTTATTCAAATTCCTAAAATCTACACATAGTCTTATCTCTCTGTTCCTTTCCCTTACAGGCACCAGGTTGGATATCGAGGAAGAGAACCTCACCTTTTTTATTATTTTTATATTTAATAATTTTTGTATTTATTTTTGCATGACAAGATGTAGGGTAGGATTAAATTTTCTTTGTTTCTACCTAAAAGGTTTGGCATCCCCCCTCAAAGGAATAACATGGGTCATGACCAGTATTGAATGTTCTTAATTCATCATAGCTCCAAGCAAAACTACACCCATTTTTTCTTAGGTATTGTATGCACTATTTCTTATCCTTTGATGACAATGCTTTGTCAATCCTGACCATTCTTGGTTCTTCGACTATCCCAATGTTAAATTATTCACCCTCTAATTCATGTTGTGCAGTCTGGTGGGCCTTGTCAAAGTCATCAAAAAGGGATTCCAAAGCAACCAACCCCCTAGGAATCTTGTTTATTTTGAGTTGTATTACCTCTGTTGGAGTCCCTATGATATGTTGTAATTTTTTCTCATCTTCTTCATCACAAATTACCTTGACAAAGTTATTTTGTACAATCATAAATTCTTTAATATTAACATCATCTTGAAAAACTTACAAGTAAACCACATTATCAGGGATAGAAGGATGATACACAGATATGGTGGAGAATATATCCATGTATTATGTTTCTATTTTAATAATGTCCATATTGGATGCATTCATAGCTAGGATATTAGAAATATGGTTCTTTTCCCTAGGTATATGGGTTATATTGAAGGTTATAAACCTACCAATTTCATTCAGCACTGCTTGCTTATACTGTTTCAGTCTAGGGTGCTTAGTTTGATATTTTTCTTTGATCTACTAGATGATTAACTCAACATCCCCATAGATAGTGAGGTAGTTTATATCCAGTTATTTGGTTTTTATAAGTCCTAGTAGTAATGCCTTATACTCTAACACATTATATGTATAGAGGAATTCTAATTTGTAAGGCATACCCAAGTAATTTTCCTTTATGTCTTTAAAGTTAATTCTAGCTCTAGCCCCTATTTGTGATTTTTCCCTATCAAACATCACATTCCACATCTTAGTGGTGAGGACCCTATCTTAATTATCATCCATAACCACATTCATATCTAGATACATCCCTTCAGCATTAGGTACTTCCTTGAGGAAAGGTGTCTGCCAAATGGAATAAACACCCAACTTCTTCTCTTCAACAGAGTTGACTAGATTGATAGTGGTATTATCAAGACTCATTAGCTCAATTGAGAATTTATTGAATGGTTCTCTCCTCAGGGTGGTCTGTTCCTTGGATGAGAGAGGTATGGTGGCATATGACCAATCCAACTAGATTCACCCACCTAATTATTCTGCCCAATTTTTGGAGAGCAGTAGGGAAAAATATTGGTCTACATCTACCACAACTACATCCATTATAATCCCTTTCTTTGGATATTGATCTAGAAAGACTAAGAGACCTGTAATTATCCCAACATAAGGCACCTACCTATTGTCCATGATAGAAATGGGGGGAATCCTTTGTGCATATCAACCCTAATTGATCAACCACCTATTTTGGCATAATATTGTGATACACCCTACTATCAAGCATGTAGTTGTGTATCACATAGTAGTCACCATACCCAAATGTATAGCGAAGGGATATATAAAAAGGTCTTACTGAGGTGGTGTTTCTGCCAGATGGATTAGAAGTTACGAGGACATGAATTCCCCCTTGCTTAGTTAGCCCAAATTATCTACAAATTTGATCCCTATATTTAGGCACTATCATAAATTCCCCAAAGGTTATATTTATCTTCTATTTTTCTAGTTCTAGTCCTATGTCAAATTTTGATTTTTTATTTTATGAACCATAGTTGATTTGTTCAATGATATCAGGTGGGGGTTACTGATGGCCGTCATTTTATTTCTTTACATTGGCCTTCTCCTTATCCTCAAATGTATTTTTCTTATCAGTCCTATCAGGTATGGTCCTATTACATAGCCTGGTAGCATGGACTCTTTCCAAAATTTCAATCTCTTCAGCCATGGGAATTAGTTTGCCTTGCTTTATTTGTTCAAAGTGGTTATTTGGGGGTGTCTTTAAGATATTCACATCATAAATGATGAAGGTCATAGGTCTATTATTAGGATTGGAATTTTGGTTTGGTTATTCTTTATTTGGTGGTGTTTTAATAACCTCATCCCAAGTCCAACAAGAATTTACTCTAATTTCATCTTCTGATTCCTCCTTGATATCAACACCAAAATGGAGACTGAGATACACACTGTAATCAGTTGAGTTGTGGGGAACATCACATGCTGGACAAAATAAAGGTAATTCAGAGGCTACATTGATAGAGGCCATGGGATTTGGGATATCATGTTGATCTTTCTAAACTTCCTTCCTCTTCCAATCATTATTTGAATTTTTGCCCCCCTCATTGTTCCAATTCCTATTGAAATTCCTCCTAAAATGGGGTCTGGCTTCATTTTTATGCTATGAAGGTTCTCCACTATCATCTTTGTCCCTCTCAATATTAGACAACTAATTTTTCATAGACTAGAATATTTTTGTTGACTGTGATGACAATTTGTCAATAGGATCAGGTTTTGGTTTTTTTAAATACCAAAGCCTACTTTCTTGGTGTTCCTTTAAATCTAGCTTGGGTTGGGGTCTGCTGAGATTGGATTTATATTCCTACTATCTATCATATCTCTCTCTATTAATTTTTCTCTTTCCATGCAAGCATTGATAGTAAGTGTGGATTTTTGCCTGAGTTCGTAGTTAAAGTCACCAGAAAAGACATTTTTGTAGAAGCATATGGACTTGTGATCATTAGGCCTTAAAGCCATAGGGATTATGTTTCTCATCTTGGTGAACAACCTATTAAAATCATTTATAGTTTTATTATCCTTATTTTTCATTGTTTCCAGCTTGGTCAATAGGGACTATTCATTCTTTTTCTCACCATATTTCCTGAGAAATGCAGTTTCCAAATCTTGGAAAGTGACAATAGTGTCTATTGGGAGGATTTTAAACCACTCTCTGGTATCCTTTTCTAGGATTTGGAGGAATAATATGAGTATAAAATCCTCATGATCCACTTCTAGGATATCCATAGCATACAAAAAGTCTTTTACATGGTCTTCCCTAATCATAATGTTATCCCCTAGGAACTTGGGTAGGTCCTTGTGTGATTTTGGGAGTAGTGGATTTAATATTGGTGGTAATATGAATGGTCTATACCTATTAATGCTCCATTTATTAAGAGGTGGGTTGGCCATTGTTGTGATTGGGCCCCTTAGTATAGGAGGCACAGTTTGTGGGATAATACTTGATGTGTGAGAGCTCTGAGAAATAAAAATAGTAATATTGCTACCATGATTACTATAAGGAAAAAAAACCAAAGCTTTCTTTTTAATTTTATGTGCTCTAAAAAGTACCTATGGATTAAAAAGTTCAAGGTAAATGTCCTTACCACTGCTTCTCATGGTCACCAGATCAACTCTCCTTTGATATTATCTTTAGGTTCTTCAGAGTTGCTAGCATGGTGTGCTAAAGGTGAGGAGTTCTCTTTGGATAAGACTACTCAACCCAAAGTTTTGAATCTCACATGCCAAATATAGTGGTGTAGGAATAAGTTGAGGGGAGTAACACAATACATTTTTTAAAAGAATACTCCTCGGTAATGGTATAAAAACTATTGTGGGGATTTCTTGCTTACCTCCTTAAGTTTTGTCACGTCACAGGAATCCCAAATATCACAATGAGTATTGTAGACTCTGGTGGATATATTGCTTTGACCTAGGAATAGATTATTGGAATGAATCTAGATAGACTAGGTTGGGTAAGGAAACCCTAGACATTGGGTTTATATATTTGCCATTTTTATGTAATCACCCAAGAATTACCATATTAAATGGTATTGTATTATTTTGATTATTTGTGACCAAACCAAGCATTTTTAGAACACATCAAGACCTAACCAGTGCCATGTCCTTTGGGTAGTCATAGAAAATTTGTATGCAATGACTCAAAAAAGAAAAGGAAATGAAAACTATTTTATTTTCATTTATTAAAATGATGTAATCAATAAAAACAATTAAAATAGTGAATGAAAGCATCACCCAAACATTTATATTACTATAATATGTAGATAACAGACATATAAACCATAACACAAAGGATGCCCGAAATAGAGTTGGAGTTTCTATTAATATAAAATGATTTATAGATTGAGAAAATTGTAGAGTGCTCGAATCTTATATGACAATGGTTACAATAAACCCCAATTCAAATATCATAACACAGGGTTTCTTATCTCCATATTGATTGCAATGATGCAAGAGTCTCTAACTCTCACACATTCTACATGAAATAATCTCAGTGAACAATGCTTCTTGGACAATCCATGAAAAGTGGCAAAAGAAATGGTAAAATAAGGGAGATAGAAAACACACACAAGGAAAATACGACTAAATCCTAGACATAGTTATACCTGGACTTGAGCTTTCTCTCTCATAGGTTTGATAAAAAAACTTGTTACTGCAGTGGTCTCCCTTATATAGCGTTGGTTGATCAGATGGAGTTATAACCATTTCCTCTAGCTGGTCTGATATTTCTCCCTCTAAAAATAGTATGAAATAAAAATGGGCACATAGCCCACATCTCTATATCTATGCAGGTGGTGGATATGGCTACGTATCATCTCCCATACTACCCTGGGATGGTGTCTATGTTATACTCGGTTCATGTGCTCTAGGTGACCCAGGCCCCACCCCTCCTCTTTTGAGGTCTTGTATACTTTGGTCAATGTAGTTCCATGCCTCATCATGGAATTTTAAAGTAAATAATAACAAGTTAATATCCTGCATGGATTTTTTCACCCTTTCTTTAGCCCATTCCAAGGTGTTCTCTATGAATACACATAGGTGATCCACCATTTTTACCAAAGCTATAAATTTTTTTGATGATTTTTCATTAGGACCAAAGTCAAAATTTTGTATTTTATGGAGCAAAAACTCCTTGATATTAGGATCCTGAATAACTCATCAAGTTTGAAATCATAATATTCGAGTTCATATTTGACCTCTTGTTTGGAATTGACCACTTCTTTGTTCCACAAGAGCCAATTTTATCTATTCTATAGGAAGACAAAAATTTGGCATATTCTTTAGCAAAGAAATAATTTTAACCATATACCAGTGTAGATTTCATCTCGATGATTGCTATGTAGTTCTCTTTGAACATATTATATATAGGAAACATGATGTTCTATCTCTGATATTCTTGTTGTAGTTGGTGCACCTGAAAAAACTTCATGCACACCATTGAGGGAGTGGAGTGCATGTACCTTGAAGTGGGCACATGACCTTGTGTGCCTGCAAGAACCTCACACGCTCCAAGGGAGTGGAGCACATAGATTTCAATGGGGTGCACAAGACCATACACCATTAATACCCTCATGTGCTCCACTCTCTAGTGGAGTGCATGAACTTAGAGGTGGTTGTACATACTTGTGCATCCTATTATATCATCACATGCTCCATTAGAGTGGAGTGCATAGAAATAATTAAGGGTGAATGGACTCATGTACCTTATGGGACTTCGTGAACTCCATTGGAGTGGAGCACATAGATTGGGGATTGGGTACATGACCTTGTGTGTCCCAAAGGCTCTTGTTCACTACATTGAGATGGAGTGTGTGGGCAAGATCAGACATGTGAAAGCATACACCCTTAGGATTTTTTATGCACTCCACTTACAGTGGAGTGCATGGACTCTAGATAGGTGCATGATATTGTGCACCTATAAGGATATTCATGCACTCCATTGGAGTGGAGAATCTAGAATTTACTTGGGGTGCATAGATTTGTGTGCCCTTAGGATACCTTATGCACTTCATACTCCCATGGAGCATGTAGACTCAAATCAAGGTGTACATAGTCGTGCACCCCTTAGACATTTTCATGTGCTCCATTCCTCAATGGAGTGCATGGGCCAAGGTTGAGCGCATGACTTCGTATGCCCAAGGGGACTTTCATGCACTCCCTTTGTGGAGTGTGCAAGCATGACTTAGGGTACACAAGCTTGTGCACCCTTGGTATTTTCATGTGCTCCACTAGAGATTGGAGCGCACAGGATCAGATTTGGATGCACCACCTTGTGTGCCCTAAAGGAAACAATGGGGTGATAAACAAAAATAAAAATAGATCTACCCTTTTGGGGCTAACAAGAAGCATCTCTAAAGCTTCCTTTACTCTCCACTTCATTGTATTGCTCTCCACATTCCACTTCTCCAAATACCACTTCATTCCTCCACTCCATTGTATTAAATATTCTAACTATCTCCTATTAGATCAATAAATCATTTTATTTTGCTACAATAATTTTTTTTTTTTAAAATGTAATAATAGGATATAAGAAATCAACACAAATAATAATGAACTTTATTCCTAAGAATATTTCAACTTTTTAGCAATCATTATGCATCACACAATAAAACACTTGATCTTACATTTTCTTTATTTATGCACATTAAGACATGTAACATCATGGAAGGGGAATTTATCCATGTTGCTCCCTTCTAATTTTCTGATGAATAACCCATCACATCATTTCCCCATGGCATTTTGTTCTCGATGGTTGGTTCCTTCTTCCACATACAATAAAAATCCTTTGCTATGCAAACATAAATTAATTAGTAATATCATATTCTAACATAAAATATATGTTTCATAGAATGTAATGTCATTATCCAATACTCATAGATAAATTTAAATATCACATCTTTCCAAAGGATTCATATGTTCTTGAATAGCTAAAACTGGAAATAAACATTCATTCATCAGTAAAGGAATCTAAGCAAAACATATAATTATCAAAATAAAGAGTTCACAAAAGGATGGTCATGACATCCTCTCCCTCATAGGCTTAACACATTCCTATGTGTTTCATTAACAATTTATCACAAACAACTTTACATAGTATTTTCAAACAAGAAAGGAAAGTGTTTTTGCATATCTGCTAATTTCTCCTAAGTAGCATTTATTTCTGAGTAATGGTCCCATTGGACCTTGCACTACTCCAAAGTTTCTTTACTCATCAATTTGGATTGGAAATAAAGGATTTTGATTGGTCAAACCTCTATAGCCTCTGGATTTCTCATCTACAATTGAGAAAAGTCCCACACATGCTCAAGATTAGTAATGTACTTTTTAAGCAAAGAGATATGAAAGGTATTATGAATATTGGATAGATTGGGTGGTAAGGCTAGTCGATATGCCACAGGGCTAATATTCTATATGATTTAAAAGGGTCCTAAAATGCATGAATCAAGATTTGTGAACTTGATAACACTCTTCATTTTTATTACCCTAAAAATAACTCTTATCACCAATAGAAAACTCTCTTGATGACTTCTTAAGATCGACATAAATTTTTTGATGATATGCAACTTCCTTCAATCTTTCTTTGATCATCCTTAATTTTTTCTCCATTTATTTGACCATGTATAGTCTAAGTACAATCCGATCTCCTAGATTATCCCATGAAAAGGGTGTCTTACATCTTCTACCATATAAATATTTGAATGGAGCCATGCCTATGGTTGAATGATGACCATTGTTGTAGGTAAATTCTACCATATGCAAGTAATCTTCCTAATGAGTTTTATGATCTATATAGTACATGCAAAGTATGTATTCTAGCACTTGGTTCACTCTTTTAGTTTATCCATTAGTCTCTAGATGGTAAGTAGAACTAATGTTCAATCTAGTACCAATAGTGTGATGCAAGGATTGCCAAAACTTAGATGTGAATTTTGGGTCCCTATTAGATATGATTACCTCTAAAAAACCATGAAATCAAAATATTTCCTTGGAAAATCTATTAGCCACAACCACAACATCATCCTTGGTGTTCCTAGGTATAAAGTGTGTAACCTTGGTTAGTATATCAACCACTAATAGAATTGCATCATGCTAAAACCTATTCTTGGGTAATCCCATGATGAAATCCATAAAAATCACCTACTATTTTTGCATAGGTACATCATGTGGATACAAAAATCTAACCATATTCTTGTTTTCTACTTTTACCTTTTGGAACTCAAGGCAGTTATGTCTCTCTTAATTTTTTGACCAAAAGAATGTATTTTTCATATTCTCTCTCATATTTGCTCCTCCTAGGTGAGAAAAATATGGAGATTTATGTGCTTCACTCATAATAATTCTTATCAAATTTCTAGTAAGAATTACTATGATGTACTTCAAATATAATAAACCATCCTTTATGTCAAAGTTCTTGTTTTCATTAGGTTGCTTTTTCATCCTTTCTCAAATTTGGTTGTAGTATGCATCTTTATTTTACATTTCCTTGACTTGTTCCATCAAGTCAACATGGATGCAAGATAAAACTATTGTGTCTCCTCCTAATCAGTGCATCAACAACTTTATTATATTTTTCTTTTATATACTCAATATCAAAATCATATTTAACAAGGAGTTCCATACACCTCCTTTGCATAGCATTGTGTAAATATTGAGTAAATATGTATTGTAGACTTTGATGATCTATCCTTAACTCAAAGGGTCTAAAAACTAGATACTATCACTTAATATTAAGAATAAACACTACAACTACCAAATCTAAATCATGGTTTGCATAATTAACCTCATATATTTTTAGTTTTCTATATACATAGGCTACCACTGCTTCTTTATATGCAAGCTCTCCTCCCAAGCCTTCTAATTATGTATATGTACAGATAGAAAAACATCCCTAAGGACTAGGTATCTTTAATATAGGGAGCATAGTAATATTTTTCTTAAGCAAATCAAAGGCTTACTCACACTTCTATGTCTACTTGAATTCTTTTTCTTTTCACTAAAGTTTGGTTATTGGTGAGATGATATTGGCATAGTACCTCACATATCACTTATTATAACTAGTTAATCCCATTAAACTTTGAGATTCTATCATATTTTTAGGTGGTGGCCAATTCAAAATGGCTTCTATTTTATTTGGATCCACTACGATTCCTTCCATAGAAACAATGTGTCCTAAGTATTGCACTTCTGACACATAGAATTCACACTTTTGAAACAATATGTCCTAAGTATTGAATGTGTCATAGGTTTCCATACAACTACTTTTTTCTTAATAGCTCTAGTACCAATCTAAGATGCTTGTGATGGTTCGACTTGTTTCTAGAATATATCAAAATATTATCCAAATATACCAATACAAATCTATCCAAGTACTTCCTAAAGATACTATTCATAAAATTTAAAAATGTCACTCGAGTATTTGTTAAACCAAAATGCAAGACCACAAACTCAAAATTTCCATAATGAGTTTTAAATATTGTCTTATGCGTATCTTCCTCATGGATTATCAATTGGATTTTCAAGTCAATATTTGAAAATATTGTGGCATATTTTAATTGATCTAAGAGGTCTTTGATTCTTAGTAGAGGATACATGCTCTTTATAGTTACCTTGTTTAAAATTATATAATCTATGCATAATATCAAGGAACCATCCTTTTTATTTATAAAAAGCATTGGTGCAACCCGAGGTGATACACTTGGTTTGATCAATCTTTTCTCCAGTAACCCTTGCAATTGCACCTTCAGCTCTTACATTTCTATAGGATTCATTCTATAATGGGCTCTATGAATATGTTATATTCCAGGATGAAGCTCAATAGTAAATTCAAATTCTTGTTTAAGGGGTAATCTAGGAAAATCCCCTAGAAAAACATCTCTAAACTTTTGAAGAATTGGGTGTTTCTCAAACACCTATTCCTTATTATCTTAATTTATTTTATTTATATTAACTATATAGACCATTCCTCCTTTATTTATGGCCTTCTTAAGTTACATTATCGATAGGATTTGGGGTTGAAAAGCCTCCTGTTGGCTATACATTTTATACACTACATCCCTATCAATTGTGTACTCAATACATCTATCCTAAAAGTTGAGTACTACCTTATGCACTTGCAACCAATCTATTCCTAGTATTATTTCAAAAGCATGCAAAGGTGCTACATATAGACATCCTACAATTGTACCACTACATAAGGAAATTTCTACCATAGGGTAACATTGATTAATAGAGTAGGTTTATCTTGAATCATACTTGACCTTCCACCCATGAGCCACGATTATTGGTCTTTCTTAAATATCTTTAACTAAACTAGTGTAAATAAAACTATCTATAGCACCACTATTAATCAATATTTTAACAATTTTACCAAAATTCTTACCTCTGATCACTAGTGGTGTGGCTTGACCATCAAGATTCTAGTTTCTTGTAGCTACATAAATCTTGTGCATGGGCTCCCTAGGTGTAGTTTCTTGGTACATTAGTTCTTTTCCCTTAGAATTCATTTCTATTATCCATGGATAATTAGATGCATAATGCATTACTATAAAAATATAGCATCCTTATTTTGGTCCTAGATGTTCTTTTTAATTTTTTCCCTCTTCTTATTTTCATGTAGATGGAGAATTA
Source organism: Wollemia nobilis (assembly GCA_028583015.1). Taxonomy (NCBI): domain Eukaryota; kingdom Viridiplantae; phylum Streptophyta; class Pinopsida; order Araucariales; family Araucariaceae; genus Wollemia; species Wollemia nobilis. Next base: position 4,413,853 of record JAQPPZ010003193.1, on the reverse strand, counting down.
GCCTATCCTTGTAATTGTCTATTGTTACCCTTGTTGTTGTTTCGGTTCTTCCCCTAGAATATTTTCCTAAAATTCCCTTTCTTCTTGTCATTTCCTTAGTCCTATTGAGAGAAGTTCTTGATTTCCTATTTATATTCCCATTTTATAAAACCTACACTATTTCTCTTTCTTAGTGTCTCCTTACCCTCTTCATCTAATCCTTCATAATTGAAGTAAGGTGTGAGATATGTTTTAGCTTTCCTGGCCAACTCATAGGCCTTCTATAGAGTTCCAAGTTCTTGCATATCCACTTCTTGTCCTATTATAGTATTTTCTCCTAGAATAAACTTATGAATCTTTATTTTCTCATTGTAAGAAAACACATATTTCATTAGTTTGACAAAAATTTTGGTAGTACTTCTTCACTGTTATAATTCCATGTCGAAGATTAGTGAACACCTCAAATTTCTAGAAATAGATGTTTTCCATGATAAATATATCTTTGAAGGTTTTCACAAACTCTTCCCATTTTAGGTCAACTACTACCACAAGATCCATCTCATTACTATATGCTCCCCACCAATCTAGGCCATTACCTTGCACATGTAGGGTAGCATAGGATGTTCGAGTGCTCAAGGAAAATTTCTTCATGTTGCAATATATTTCTATTTATTTCAACCAAGCCTCAACCTTGTCTCCATATTCCTCTCCATTAAATTTGGAATATTTCAAATATTTCATTTCCTTGCCCAACTTTACCTCTATAGAACCCTAACCTATTGTACCTCGGTAAGAGGTTCATTCAGTTGATTCATTCTAGGGTTACTTGTTGATGTTTCTTGACTCAACACAACATCCAACAACTATTTTTAGGTTTCTATCTATTCTTGAAGTAGATCCACTCTCTCAGTAAGATTCTCATTATTAGAATTTTTCATTTCCTCACTAGAGTTTCCTAAATCCACTTTTGGATTTTTATACTCCATATTATTTTTTCGTGTCTACCTTGTCGATGGGGTTGCACTTCCTCTTCTTCTCTTTAGTGGAATTATCCTTGGCCACACATAAAAGAGGTAGTAAGAATTCATTACTAATTAGTCCTTCAAATTGCTCCTTTTACTAAATATTTATCCAATCATCTCAAGTATCTTCAAGCACATTTTACTTCTAATGAGTATTCTATTAGCAAGGTCAAATTATTTCAAAGGTATGTTTCTATTACATAAAAACCTAATTTTTACATAGTGAACCTATCCCACTACGAACCATGCTCTAATACCAAAATGTAAACATACAAAATTTACAAGAGTTTTTTTACAAGTGTTATAGAATCATTTTCTTAATTAGATTAGATTTTCTTATGATTGCTTCTTTTTAACCTAACATGAACTAGTCACTGTAGCCCCCATCACTGCATTATACATAGTTTTGAAGTGACCAAAAGATGACCATTTGATAAAACAACTAAAAAAATGTAATTTTTTTAGAAATGCTACTTTTATTCATCAAGAGTGTTTTAGGTTCCAAAACAAGTATCCCTATTTTCTTCACAAATATGAAGCATTTTGACGGTGTCCTTTAGAGCTCGTCAATGAAGGTGGGCTTCTATGAGCATGTTTCATTTGTAGTTTGCTGGTTTATGTTATTTTATACATGTTTAGGGCCTATAAAATATTGTTAGTGCACTTGGGGGCCTACCTTGGCCAAGCCCCGTGATTGTAAAGATAAATAAACATGAAAACTATATTTAAAAGTGCTAAATACTGAGGGAAATACTGTAAAAATACTAAATAGCTGATACCTACTTGATTTGATGTTGTAGACCTGTTGTTTAATTAGTTCATAGGGCGACCTATGAAATGGATCCTAGATTCATAGGTTGAGGGGTGAATTGGTCTATAGCTAAATTTTTATGTAGATCCTCTATTCATATGGGCTCTAGAAGTGATTTTATGCTATTTTTATGGTACAAAGTTGTCGAAGGAGATTCTAGGATGATTTTTTGCAGATTTTTGGTAAGTTGACGAAAAGAGGAGAGAGGTAAAATGAGGGGAAGGACCCCCTATTTATAATAAATATTTTTTTATTAGTCCCAAAGACTATAGCAAGTCCTTCGTCGGTCGCTATAACCCTGTCAGAATTTTCCTATGAAACCTGTGTTTGTACTAGGAGTTGAAACAGAGTTATGTGTTTTTTTTGCAAGGTTGAAAGTGCATTGGTAAGACTAGGCACATACAAAACATTTGTTGCAGGAACATTTTTCCCATCATGCAAAGTAAGTGGTGCATCCCCAACACCTTCAATGGGTAGAGCACTTTAATCACCAAAAGTAATGAATTTATTTGATGTATACTGAAACTTGGTCAACCAATATTGCCTTCTTGTCATGTGCTTTGCTGCTCCAGAATCAATATACCAACATTATTTATCTTCAAAATTAACTTGGTTTATTGCATATAATGTGTTCAAATTATTATTTTGTGGTTCCCCTTGTACTCTTTGCCTTTGATAGCAATTAGCAACATTATGATTCCATTTTACACAATATTCACACCCTTGTTGATTGTTGTTTTGACCCCCTTGAGGTCTTGTTTGTCATCTTGGCTGTTGTTGGTACTGCTATTGATGTGGTTGCTGCTGGTACTACTGATTTGGCTGCTACTGGTACTGTTGCTAATGTGGCTACTACTGGTACTTTTGATTTGGCTACTTATGCATTGTGGGTACCTGGATGTGTTATTGATGTCGCACGGTATTTTTTTAGATCTGCAGGAACATCTGGACTTTCGACATCTGCGCTTGTAATTTCTCATTGCATTGCATCAATTCTAAGCTGAGTTGGAAATTTGGACACCCGCCTGCAATAAGATCTCTGCGCAATCCTATTCAATTTTGTTTTAAAATCCTTTAATAGTGTCCAAGAAAGAGGTTATGAGGTTACCGGTGAGTCTCTTTCAGCAGAAGATATGCTAGAGCAGTCCCCTGATAGTCTAAATTAAGTACCTGATTTGTTGTGATATCATACGTGAGCCGCACTGTTTTAATCATATTTTGTCAGAAAATATTTCATTTAAAAAAAAAGAGTTGATTGCAGCGAATTCCATATATAACAGTGAAAAGCAAGTAATATTTGATGTTGAAGTTGAATAATCCAGTGCACTGACATAGACGACCCCACCCCCTTGTTGATTTTTATTGCTATTAATACAATCGAAGCTTTGTTTTGAAGCAGTTGATAATTTAGGAGATGATTCATTCGATGCCATAGAAGAAGGATTGTGATGACGTGTAATTCATCTATCAGTTTGTTGATTGCACACTGTCAGTTCTCTATCTGCATTGCAGTATCATGTCGCATTCGTCAAACTCCCAGTGCATACTATTCTTTTATCAATTCTTAGCTTGTAGAAGTTTGATGAAGCACAAGTAAAGCATTTATGATCCCGTGTTCAAGGTGGAGTTTGTATTTTATATTTTTTTCACCAGCATGAATCTTAGCCATGAAGTAAGGCCAATTTGGTGCCTACAGAATGCGTCATCCTCGCTTGGCGATGACAAGACTAGTAACTGCAATAATCAGGAGGGAATCTTAAGATGTTGTGTTTGCTATCAATAGTTATGAGAAGGCGTCCACATCACACTCACACACCACTAAAGCTCACTGGACATTGCCAAGGAGGAATGCAGTGTTCTGTTATTTTTAATTGACACGATAGTAGTGGATGGTCGCAACACAATCACAAGGTGAAGTATTTTTTGTACTGGTGCTAAGTGAAAAATGCACATGTCGAAACATTGAATATTTAATGCCCACGTGGCTTTTTAAATCAAACTTAATTGATACTATAATTACCTTTAAGAAGGTAAAGTTCGTCCAGAAGGTGTGGTTCAAAAGGAGCTTGGGAGGCAGTGGTTCAAAAGCAACCTTATTTATAAGCTTTAGTTGTTGAAATATGATTAAAATGCTTTGACTAGTTAAATAGTTCATTTTTCAATTTTAGTTTGGAAGGTTGATTTTCGAGCAGCACATTTTATAAAAACTCCCAAGTCAAGCATAATTTTTCAGAGCACAACTCGGATGGGTGACCACTTGGGAATTCTCAGAGCTGCACACATCTTTGAGGGTCATTATTGTTTGCAATTTTGAAGCATCAAATTATATCCAACTATAGGCTTATATATAGTCGTTGGAAAGAGAATTTTGAAGGGGATCCTTTGATGAAATAAGATTTTAGTTTTGAGATAATTTACTCAGTTGAATTTTGAATCGAAGTTGAGATTGTAAATTAGAGTGTCTTTTCGGTTGCATCCGACACTCTTGAACAAAAAGTTTGGCAAACTTGTAAGAGACACAATTCTAAGTCTTTGGGGGGACTTTAGGCCAAGTTATTCATTCACTTTGGCAAGATTGGGGGTAATTTTATCCTTGAAGGCATTGAACTTGTATCATTTTTTAGGCACATTTGGGGCTAATTTTTTAGCCAAGTTTCCAATAACAATCATCAACTCAAGGGGTGATTTAGGGCCCCTTGTCCCTTGCTGGTGGAGTCATTTTGTGGCACTCTCTTGGCCACTTGGTGTTTGTTACTTGCATCTTCTTATTTGGGCTTTGTCTACATTTTATGCTTGCTATTACCCTTACATTTATTTGGGTTTTATAATTGTAATCAAGTGTAGTTCCATTGCATACACACTTGACACTAAGCCATATACAAGCAAGCAAACACATACAAGAAACTTCTCATAAAGCAATAAAACATTGGCACATCTATTGTAATAATTCTAAAAGAAGCAAGCAAGCATCACATTTTTATAACCACCTATGTTCCATGTATCAATTTGCTCATATACCTATAGTCTCCCTCATGTAAGGGCGGGTTATTGAGTAGTTTGGTATAAAGGTCTGGTAGGTTATTCCCTTTCAAAAACACCTATGTTCCATGTATCGACTGCTCAAAAACTTATAGTCTCCCTCACGTAAGGGCGGGTTATTAAGTAGTTTGGTATAAAGGCTTGACATTTTTCTCCCTTTAAAAATCACCTATGTTCCATGTATCAACTACTCAAATACTTATAGTCTCCCTCACATAAGGGCGGGTATATTGAGAATTTTGGTATAAAGGTCTAGAAAAATTCCAATTCTTACTCTCTTTGGATAGAAAAGGGCACTTGTGTTCAACTTAACCCTCCCACTGTTGGAATCACTTGAAGATTTAGAGTGGAAAAACTAGGAAAACCCTCCTTTGGATCTTCAACGGTGGACCCTAGATTTTTTTGAGGGCTCTAATTTGGCATTTGTGGTTCTTACTTCATCCTTTGTTGAGCTCTCTTTTTTCTTTTGCTCATTTTTGAAATCATGGCTACTACAAATCTATTAAGTGGACTCACAAAGAAAATTGAAGGAGCACATACTTTTGCAAATTGGAAGTATGATATGGAATCTATATTAATGATGAATGACATGTGGGATTTTGTGAGAGATAGGAAGGCTGATGAAGACCCACTCACTGCACCTACAGACCCTAAAGAAAAAGCACAATTTGAAAAGAATTCCAATATAGCTTTAAGTCTAATCAAGCTAGCTACATGAATTCAATGTAGAGAAACTATAAGGGTTGCAAAAACACCTAAACAAGCATGGGATGCTCTCAATAGATTTTTTGATAGGCCAAGTCAAGATAATATTTTGTATCTTAAACAAAAATTGCACAATCTATGTATGAAGGGCTCACTTACCAATTATATTATGGAAGTGAAGTATATCAAAAATGATTTCTTAGCTGCTAGTAAAACTCTTGATGATAATGAGTTAATTCCAATAATATTGCATGGTCTTCCTACAAAATTTCACTCTTATGATACCATGTTAGATTTGAGTGCTAAAACAATGAATTCCACACTTGAGGACATTAAAATTCTACTTAAGAATCATGAGAAAACCCTAATCAAATATTAATAAATTGAAGCCACATCAACAGCTTTTGCCACCAAGGCATATTTATAGCCTAAACAAAACAAGGGTCAACATCAACATAATCATAATCAGAAGGGTAAACAACATCAGAGATACCCATAGTACTAGCAGTAGCCATGTCAGCAACAGTACCAACAACAGCCAAATCAGTAGTACCAGTAGTAGCCACGTCAGCAATAGTACCAACAACAACCAATATGGAAAACAAGACCTCAAGGGGGTCAAAACAATAATCAACAAGGGTGTGAATATTGTGAAAAATGGAATCATAATGTTGCTAATTGCTATCAAAGGCAAATAGAATAGGGGGAACCACAAAATAATAATCTGAACACATTGTATGTAGCCAACCAAGTTAATGTTGAATATAAACAATGTTGATATATTTATTATGGAGCAGCAAAGCACATGACATGAAGGTAAGATTTGTTGACCAAGGTTTAGTATACATCAAATCAATTCATTAATTTTGGTGATGAAAGTGCTCTACCCATTGAAGGTGTTGGGGAGGCACCACTTACCTTGCATGATAGGAAAAATGTTCCTGCAACAGATGTTTTATATGTGCCTGGTCTTAAAATGAACCTTCTTTCTATTGGGTAGTGTACAAATGAGGGTTATAATGTCTATTTTGAAAAAGACAAATGCTACATTAAGGAACCCAATGGCAATGTCAATGCCATGGGAGTAAAAAAGGATGGTGTTTACTACCTCCTTTCAAAATTCGTAACACAAACATATTTGCATAAAATAACTACTTTCTCTTTGGATTACATGTGGCATGAAATATTGGGACATTTAAATTTTAATAATCTTCAAATGATGGCTAGGAAGGGATTAGCTAAAGGATTTCCACATATTAAGGAGTCAAAATGTTTTTATGAGCCATGTGTAATAGCCAAACACCATAGGAAACCTTTTGAATTAGGAAAGGCATGGAGAGCCAATAGATATTTGTAATTGGTTCATTCAATAATTTGTTGGCCAATGTCTATTCAATATTATACTAGGGCTAAATACTACATCACTTCCATTGATGATTATAGCAGAAAGGTATGGATCTACCTAATTCAATATAATTAGCAAGCCCTTGATAAGTTCAAATAATTCATGGCACTTGTTGAAAGATAAAGTGGCTATCAAATCTCCACCTTAATATCAAATAATGGTGGAGAATATGTCTCCAATGAATTCTTCAATTTTTGTAAGTACCATGGGATAAGGAGGCAATTCACAACTCCTTATACCCCTCAACAAAATGGAGTAGCTGAAAGAATAAATAAAACAATCACAAATAGGGCAAAGTCAATGTTACATGTTTCTACATTGCCTAACTCGTTTTGAGGAGAAGTTATTCTTATTGTCGCATACTTAAATAATAGGTCCTACACAAAGGCATTACATTAAATAACACCTGAAGAAGCATGGAGTGGAAGAACGCACTATGTGGGACATTTGAGAGTCTTTAGATGTGATGCCTATGCTCACATTCCTCATAATAAAAGGAAGAAGTTTGATGATAAGAGCCAAAAATACATCTTTTTTGGCTATAGTGATAGTTCCAATGCATATATGTTATATGAACCTATTTCCAAGAAAATCATTTTATCTAGGGATGTTACCTTTCATGAGTATCCCCCATATAATCCTCCAAATGCTTCCACTTTAGAAATAACTAATGAATTAGTTGCTCCATTCATGCATACTATATCATCTAGCCCTTATCCTCCACTCATAAATCAAGAAATTCATCCACAAGAAGAAATCCCCACAAATGATCAATGCCCTCCATCTCCTCCTAGTTCTCCATCTAATGATCAAGAAACACCATCCAATCCTTTACCTAAGTGGGTTAAATCCAAAATAGATGAATCTCAAGATCATTTGCCTACTTATATAGGTAAAAGAAATTCAACCCTAAGACACCAAGTGAATTATGCCCTAATGGCCAAAGTCCTTAGCTAACCTGAACCTTATAATGTCAAAGAAGCACTTGGTGATCCTAAAAGGGTTCATGCCAAGGATCAAGAATTGGATTCTATTGAAAGCAATCACACTTGGGAGTTAGTTGATTTACCCAAAGATAAATATACCATTGGCACAAAATAGGTATACAAGGCAAAGTATAAAGCAGATGGCTCACTAGATCGCTACAAGGTTTGCCTAGTAGCTCAAGGCTATAAGAAACAATATGGAATTGATTATGAGGAGACCTTTGCTCCTATGGAAAAAAATGACTACAATTAGGACAATTATGAAGAACACAAGCTTATACTAAGAGGGGGGTGAACAGTATAAGACCACTTTTAATTTTTTCTTTCAAAGCAGCTTTCAAATCAATAACATGCAGCATAAAGATAGCAGTAAGAACAACAATAATCAAAACAATGCACAAAATAAAATCCACAAAGTGACACAGCAATTTGCATGGTTCACCCAAGGTGGGCTACTCCACGGATAAAACTTTTCTTCTAAATGTTATATCAAAGTCCTCTGGGAATCCTTCCCGATTACAATGTTTATGAGCCTCACCTCAAAGGAGACACCTTCCCCTAATTCTGCTTTGGCTGGTAATCCTCTAGAAGACCTCTACCTCCTCTGCCCTTAGCAAGTGGAACTCTATCCATAGAAGACACCTATATTCCCTGCTCTTGCTGGAGATATCTGTCCTCAACTCTGTCACCACAAAGCTAGTCCTCAAATTTGCACTAAACACAGTCCTTTAGTCTAGCATAAATGTCCTCTTCTGCCTCAATATTTGTCCTTAATTTGGTCCTCAAAAATAGGTTAAATAAGAATGGTTCACAAGCTTTCAAATGCTTGCTCAATGCTATCCCCAAGTCTTTACTGTTCTGACATAACTGTATTTGGTTAAAACCAACTCTTGCACAGTTCTATGTAGTCATAGCAGTACACAGCACTTCGACTATCAAACTCTTCACTTCTATGTGCTGTCTTCGAATGTCGCAACACCAACAGCTTCTGCTCCTTTGCACATCAAATGTAGTACAGTATTCACACTCTGCGCAACCACAGAAACACAAACTTTCCCCACTTAGCTTCTTGACGATCAAACTTCTCCCCCGCACTTTACTTGCATAGATCGCACTACGAACGCACACTTTGATCGATGATTAAATCTCCTCAAACAACCTTATTTTTATACTCATAATATCAATATTAGAACCTTGATCTTAGTCGGATGTTTACACTTTAATCATGTCGGATGCAAAAATATGCGCTGCGTCGGCCCAGATTTAACTCTATCGGCTTCACTGCCTCCCTGTAGCTTTTGGCACGAAACTACAACATGTCACAATATCGTGACATCTTTGCCTGTTGTACACCTTCTATGCTTGTTGTCATGAAATCATGACACTACTACCTTTGTCGACCTCCTTACCACTTATGTCATGAAATCGTGACACTTCTAGTATTTGCTGACGTCATCTTCTCTTCTGTCGTGAAATCATGACCCTTATGTCTTCATGCCCTTCCTCTCAGCTTCTGTCATGAAATCATGACACTTTAGTCTTCATGGCCTTCCTCTCAGATTCTATCATGAAATTGTGACACATCGGCTTCTGCTGACGTCATCTGCAACCATGTCGCGAAATCGTGACACTTTCTACAACTACAAGCTGCCAACTCAACCTGTCGCAAAATCATGACACTTTCTGCAACTACAAGCTGCCAACTCAACCTGTCATGAAATCATGACACTTTCTGCATCCGTACAACTTCTTTGTAGCCTATCGCGAAATCGCGACGCTTCTGGCTTTTGAACGCTTTCTCCACTACCTGTCATGAAATCATGACACTTCTGGCTTCCATATGCTTTCTCCACTGCCTGTCGCAAAATCATGACGCTTCTCCTTTCAGGCTCTTCTCTTTGCTGCAAGTCATGAAATCGTGACAGTTCTCACTTCAAGATTTTTAGCATGTCACAAAATCATGACAATCCTCAATAGGAACTTTGCATCATGTCACAAAATCGCAACAGTCCTCACTTTGTCTTTTGCAGCATGTCACAAAATCGTGACAGTTCCTGAATCACTTTCTCTCTCTTCAATCTTGTCGTGAAATTGTGATAGTTAACACTGCAGACTTTCTCTTCTGCAACATGTCACGAAATCATGACAGTTTTCCTTTCGGACTCTCTCTCTTGCAACATGTCGCGAAATCATGACACTTGCTCGTTCGAACAACTTTTCTGGCAATGTGTCATGAAATCGTGACACTTTTCTTTCTCTACCTTCCTACGCTTCCCGAGTTGCGAAAATGCGACATGTCACAAAATCGCGACAGTTTAGCCTGCTTCGTCTCTGCCTTCCAGCATGTCATGAAATCGTGATAGTTTTGCCAAAATTTTCTCCCTCCTCAAACATGTCGCGAAATCACAACAGTTTTGCCAGTGCTTTCTCTCTCCTGAAACATGTCGTGAAATCGCAACAGTTTTTTTAGCTGCCTAAAAACATTTTCTAACTTATCTTTTTCTTGATCTTTTGCAACTGGGCTACTCTGATTTTCTTGGAGACTTACTGACCAGCTGAAACCTTCATCAAAACACATTCTTAGACATAAAAACAAATTGCTTCAAGAACTCCTTGACATCAATGACAACAACTATACTTGAGCAAAGGCAATGTACTCAAGATACCCAAAATTGCCAACAATCTCCCCCTTTGTCATTGATGGCAAACCTTTACTAACAACACATCTTCAAGAGCCAAAACTGAAATTAATCTGAGCTGACAACTAAGAATCTTTCTTTGAAGTTTTGCTCCCCCTGACTTGAAGCTTTCCTCTTCACTTGAAGCTCTCCCCCTTACTCATATCTCTCCCCCTTTGTCATCAATGGCAAAGGGTCACCTTTGTGGCTTGGGACTAAGAATGAACCTCTTAGCTTAGTCCCTCCCCCACCTCCCCGATGAGGTGATTTAAAATAGGGTTGGGAGTGAAACTTCCATTAGACACTCATCATCATCAGTGTCTACAATTTCTTTGTCGGGCCTTTTCTTGAGCTCTATGTCAATGTTTCTGTTCTTGGCACTTTTCTTGTTCTTGTTCTCATCTTTTTTCTTGTCCACACCTTGATCTTTGGACCTGTTTATACCACTGTTCCTGTTCCTATACCTTGGAAGATCAGCTCTGCACTGTTTGACTGTGTGACCTACATTGTTGCACTTATAGCAAGTCACAATATTATCTCTTTCAGGCATGGCTATTCTTTGAATTCGCCTATTCTGACTAACCTAGTTCTTGAAATTTGCTTTGCAAAAAATTGCTTTATGCCCGAATTGATTGCAAGAGTAACAATACCCTTGGAAGAAATTACCACTTCTGAAATTATTGTTAACCTTCTTCATTTGAGACATGCAATGTGCAACCATGTGTCCAAACCTGTAACACGCAAAACATTTGCCGTGAAACATTCTTTTAATCGATCTCTTGGGTCCCAAAAATTTTTGCTTCACATTCAGAAATCTGTTTTATTTTTCTACGCATTCATCACTCACGGACTCATGATCTGAAGTACTTTCTTCATCAAAACTTTTTTCCTTTTGAAATCTCTTGCTAGATTCCCCAACCTGTTTCTTGTGCGGCTCAACAAAACCGAGACCTGTTTTATCTGTTGGATTTCTTTGACTTTTGATTAGAGACTTAACCCTTTTGGAGCTGTCTTGAAACCTGTACAACTTGTCTTTGTACTCTTTAGTTTCTACTTCTAGAGATGCCATTTTTTTTTCCAACTCATTATACTCAAGCACCTTAGATTCTAACTCATTTTTCAGTTATTGAGTCTTAGCCATAGAGATGTCAATACTTTCTATGAGTTCATATCTCTCCATACAACATTCATCTAACTTATCCTTGATTCTAGCATTCTTCTTCCTTTCCTTTTTCAAAACACTAAGAGCATTAGTAAGTTCACATTCAAGAACCTCTATTTGATTGCATTTTGAAATCTCAGGGCCATTTTCAGATTTCTTATCACTAGAGGTGCTACCCTTTTCAAAAACCATACAAGCATCTTCTTTGTCATTTTCTGAAGCATCCTCATACATACTAGCAACCAATTCATTACTTGTGCAATCATCCTCAAGGTGCCCAAAATTTCCACATCTAAAATATTTCATGACAATAAATTTATGTTTCGGTTCTTCCTCTTTTTTCTGAAATGAATAGCATCTCATTTTCATCATCACTAGAATAACTTTCACTATCACTGCTAGAACACTTACTTGCTTTTTCTAGGTAGAAGCTTTTATTATTCTTGTGTGAATGCCTCTTTCCTTGATTGTTGTTCTCATCTTTGTTCTTTCTGTAATACCTGAGTTTTTTAGAATCCTTGCTCTTAACATCCTGTAAATCTTCATCACTTTCATTCTTGGAAACAGTACAGTCAGTAGCATAATGACCAAACTTTCCATAGTTGAAACATCTTATGTTTTTCTTGCTTTTGTGTTTTCTAGAGAACTTGTCTTTCTTGCTGTAATATGCCTCTTCGTCACTAGAAGATTCATCACTCTCTTGAATCTGTTTGCCCTTTGATTTCTTGGTAGCTTTGAAAGCTACCTCTTTCTTGACATCAACTTTCACTTGAGTTCTCAGCTCAAATGCTGCAAGAATACTATGGAGCTCATCCTTTTTCAACTTATCTAAATCTTTAGCTTCCTCAATACCAGAAATATTTTCACTAAATCTATTAGGAAGAGATCTTAAAATCTTATCACACACATCATTTTCAGCAAGTTCAAGACCTAAGTCTTTCATAGAATTAACAACTTCATCCATACGGAGCATGTAGTCACTAATATGTTCATCATAATTCATATTGAGCTGTTCAAAAATACCTTTGAAGTGTCTCAACTTGGCCTTTCAAACATTTGCATCACCTGTATGAACAACCTGTAGTTGTTTCCACATTTCACTAGCTGTCTTGCAGTGAATAACTTTGGTAAGATCAGCCTTCTGTAAACCATTCAGGATTGCATTCATGGCTTTTGAGTTGCTGTGATGTAGGAGCCTATCTTCTTTAGTATAAGGACCATTTGCAAGAATGGCATACCCATATTCAATAACTTCCCATACCTCATTACCAAGTGCCATAATATAGACTTTCATTCTTGCACTCCATAGACCGAAATATGATCCATCAAGAACAGGTGCTGCATTGCCACTTGAATAATCCATTGTGTTCTTTGCAAGCTTTTCCTTCAAGCTATTAAACTTTTTTGAAGGAACTAGCTCTGATACCAATTGAAGAACACAAGCTTATACTGAGGGGGGGGTGAACAGTATAAGACCACTTTTAATTTTTTCTTTCAAAGCAACTTTCAAATCAATAACATGCAGAATAAAGATAGCAGTAAGAACAACAATAATCAAAACAATGCACAAAATAAAATCCACAAAGTGACATAATAATTTACGTGGTTCATCCAAGGTGGGCTACTCCATGGATAAAACTTTTCTTCTAAAAGTTATATCAAAGTCCTCTGGGAATCCTTCCCGATAACAATGTTTATGAGCCTTAGCTCAAAGGAGACACCTTCCCCTAATTCTGCTTTGGTTGGTGATCGTCTAGAAGACCTCTACCTCCTCTTCCCTTAGCAAGTGGAACTCTATCCATAAAAGACACCTATATTCCCTACTATGGCTGGAGATCTCTGTCCTCAACTCTATCACCGCAAAGCTGGTCCTTAAATTTGCACTAAACGCAATCCTTTGGTCTAGCACAAATGTCCTCTTCTGCCTCAATCTCTGTCCTCAATCTGGTCCTCAAAAATAGGTTAAATAAGAATGGTTCACAAGCTTTCAAATGCTTGCTCAATGCTATCCCCGAGTCTTTACTGTTCTTACACAACTGTATTTGGTCGAAACCAACTCTCGCATAGTTTTGCGTAGTCATAGTAGTACACAACACTTCGACTATAAAAATATTCACTTCTATGCTTTGTCTTCGAATGTCATAACACCAACAACTTCTGCTCCTTTGCGCATCAATCGCAGTACAGTATTCACACTCTGTGCAACCATAGTAGCATAGACTTTGCCCACTCAGCTTCTTGACGATCGAACTTCTCCCCTACACTTTACTTGCATAGATTGCACTATGAATGCACACTTCGATCGATGATTAAATCTCCTCAAACAACCTTCCTTTTATACTCACAATCTCAAGATTAGAACCTTGATCTTAGTCGAATGTTTACACTTTAATCACGTCGATTGCAAAAACATGCGTTGTGTTAGCCCAGATTTAACTCTGTCAGTTTCATTGCCTCCCTGTAGCTTCTGGCGTGAAACTACAACATGTCATGATATCATGACATCTTTTCCTGTTGTACACCTTCTATGCTTGTTGTCATGTAATAGTGACACTACTGCCTTTGTCGACCTCCTTACCGCTTATGTCGTCAAATCGTGACACTTCTAGTCTTTGCTGATGTCATCTTCTCTTCTATCATGAAATTGTGACCCTTTTGTCTTCATGCCCTTCCTCTCAGATTTTGTCGCAAAATCATGACACCTTTGCCTCTTGCTGATGTCATCACACTTTTGTCATGAAATCATGACACTTTAGTCTTCATGGCCTTCCTCTCAGCTTCTATTGTGAAATCGTGACACATCGGCTTCTACTGATGTCATCTACAACCATGTCACAAAATCATGACACTTTCTGCAATTGCAAGCTACCAACTCAACTTGTCATGAAATTGTGACACTTTTTTGCAACTGCAAGCTGCCAACTCAACCTGTTGTGAAATCGTGACACTTTCTACATTTGTACAATTTCTTTGTAGCCTATCACAAAATCGTGATGCTTTTGGATTTCGAATGCTTTCTCCATTGCCTATCGCAAAATCATGACACTTTTGGCTTTCGTACGCTTTCTCCACTGCCTGTCGTGAAATCACGACGCTTCTCCTTTCAGGCTCTTCTCTTTGCTGTAAGTCACAAAATCATGACAGTTCTCACTTCGAGCTTTTCAGCATGTCATGAAATCATGACAGTACTCAACTGGAACTTTGAATCATGTCACAAAATTGCAACATTCCTCACTTTGTCTTTTGTAGCATGTTATGAAATCATGACAGTTCCTGAATCACTTTCTCTCTCTTCAATCTTGTCATGAAATTGCGACAATTAACACTGCAGACTTTTTCTTCTGCAACATGTCACGAAATCGTGACACTTTTCCTTCCAGACTCTCCTGCAACATGTCGCGAAATCGCGACACTTGTTCGTCCGAACAACTTTCCTGGAAATGTGTCACGAAATCGTGACACTTTTCTTTCTTTGCCTTCCTGCGCTTCCTGAGTCGCGAAAATGCGACATGTCACGAAATCGTGACAGTTTAGCCTGGTTTGTCTCTGCCTTCCAGCATGTCACAAAATCGCGATAGTTTTGCCAAAACTTTCTCTCTCCTCAAACATGTTGCGAAATCATGACAGTTTTTCCAGCGCTTCCTCTCTCCTAAAACATGTCGCGAAATCGCGACAATTTTTCCAGCCGCCTGCAAACTTTTTCTAACTTATCTTTTTCTTGATCTTTTGCAACTAGGCTACTCTGATTTTCTTGGAGACTTACTGACCAGCTGAAACCTTCATCAAAACACATTCTTAGACATAAAAACAAATTGTTCACGAACTCTTTGACATCAATGACAATAACTATACTTGAGCAAAGGTAATGTACTCAAGGTACCCAAAATTGCCAACAAATTATTGCTATGGCAGCTCAAAAGCATTGGCCCATCTATCAAATGGATGTCAAAAGTGTATTTCTCAATGGTCATTTGAAGGAGGAAGTATATGTGAAACAACCACCAGGGTACACAGTTTGAGGCCAAGAAAACAAAGTCCTTAGATTGAATAAATCTCTATATGGGTTGAAGCAAGCACCCCGAGCTTGGTATGCAAATATTGACTCCTATTTCCACAACCTTGGTTTCACTAGATCTAAAACATAATAGAGTCTCTATGTGAAACATTGGAGGAACCACATCATTTTGGTTAAATTGCATGTGGATGATCTTCTCATTACAGGTGATGACACGGAGGGAATAAGGTTGCTCAAGGAGGACTTATGCAAGAATTTTGAGATGACAGATTTAGGCCTCCTCAACTATTGCTTAGGCATAAAGGTATGGCAACAACCTAGTAAGTTTTTTATCTCACAGGCTAAATACATTCAATCTATTTTGGAGAGGTTTCGCATGGATGAGTGTAATCTCTCCCTAACTCCCATGGAAACTAGATTGAAATTGGTCAACAATGATGAAGAAGAAAGGGTTGATGGTACCATTTACATGCATCTAGTTGAAATTTTGATCTATTCAACTTCAACTAGACTAGATATTTGCTATTCAGTTGGCCTTATTTCCAGATTCATGCAAGACCCTAAGAAGAGCCATTGGATAACAACTAAGAGGATTGTGAGATTCCTCAAGGCCACACCTCATCATGGCCTTATGTATACATCAAGTGATGATTTTTATTTGATTGGATACACAGATATAGATTGGGCCAGTTGTCCTAAAACTAGAAGATGTACATCAGGTTATTGCTTTCAATTAGGCCAATGCTCTATTTTATGGAGCACAAAGAAGCAGAATACAATCTCATTATCTTCAACATAAGCAAAATATAGAGCAGCCGTTGAGGCAACTAAGGAGACAATATGGTTGAGGCAATTACTTTAGGACATTGGGCTACTCATACATGGTCTAACATATATATATATATATTGTGACAATCAAAGTACCATCAAGATGACCAATAATCCAGTTTTCCATGCTAGAACAAAGCACATTGAAATCCATCATCACTTCATCATATAAATGGTCCAAGAAGACATTATACACATGGAGTATGTACCAAATCAATATCAAGTGGCAGACATCTTCACCAAGTCACTTGGGAAAGACAAGTTTTATCAGTTTAGCAATTTGCTATATCTATGTAATAGAAGTCAATGTTAATGGTAAATGCTATCTAATGTTGACTTATCTTTTTAGGATAGTGCACATTAAGGGGGAATGTTAGAATACTATTATAATGTGCTCTATGCCCTTCTACAGTTTTGCCACTTGTCATGCTTTTCAGTTTCAGTTTGAATTGGAGTTGTGTCTTCTATTTTGACACTTGGAGTGGAGCTTATGACACTTGTCATATCTCCCTCATAGGTTTTATGCCTATATATTGTAACACAAATTGTAAATACATTAGTGCTTTTGTGTTCATTTCTATGTAGTCCCAACATCTTCCTAATTTTTTAGTTACATAAGAGATAAGGTCCCAATGTACCTTGTATATAGATAGCATGTCGTATTTATCCAACCTCTAGCCTCTAGGATCTATTGAAGGGGTTGCAACTATATAAATTCTAAATTTAAGGGAGGTATTGATCCCAAGAATCAGTCTAAAAATTTGCTTTATTCCCTCTACCCACTTTCCAAAATAGTTTTGGTTTTACCACTTTATCTCCTAATTTTAGTACTTTCCAAACAATAGAACCTTGGCCACTCATAGAGATGCAACCTACTTTCTCATGGGGAATGTTACCTAAATACTTACTAGTAATAACTTTTCTAAACAACACTTCCTCATTAGAGATCCATCTCCAATAAAGCTTGCATGCTAGAGCTTGGTTATTCATTGTTGCTTGTTGAATTCCTAATCATATGCTTACTTTAAGCCACCATATTTTATCCCAACTTAGTAGAGCCCATCGTTTGCCCATTCTTGCCATTCCAAAGGATTTTTCACATGAGCAATTCTAAATACCTTACGATTCCAATCAATGTTGCAAGGAAAGATAATTTATGAATTGACATTGCTTGAATTATTGATTGAAGAAAAGTCACTCTTCCTAAAAAAAATCGAATAATACATTCAATGATTTACCTTCCCACCAATTTTATCCGCTAGTTTTTTTCATTCCATAACCTTTAGATTCTTATAATGGAGTGGAATCCCTAGGTAGTCCAGTAAGAGGGAGCCCTAAGAGAAACCTAATATGTTTAGAATATGATATTAGATCCCCTTTTGGGACTAAATAATACTATCTTGGAATTCATTGCATTCAATTCATGGCTTGTGGCTTATAGATATGTATTTAAGGTAGCTTTGAGCACTTTTATCTCTCTAACATTAGCCACTCCAAGCAAACCTATGTCATCCACAAATTGTAAATTATATTCATCACTTCCACTTGCACTCTTGATATAATGGTTTGTTGCTTATTCCTTTGAAAAAATCTACCTAAACCTTAAACAAGAATAATAAAAAGGTACAAGGATATAGTATCTCCTTGTTGAACTTCCCTAGAAACTTTAAAAGGAGAACTAAGGGAATATCATTGATAAGGATTGAGAAGGAGGTGAAAGAGACACAACTCATGATCCACCCTCTCTAACCTTGATAGAAATCAAAGTTCTATAGTATTCAATCCAAAAACTACAAAGGGACTCTATCATAGGCCTTAGACATGTCTAATTTGATAAACATGCCTCTTCGACATTTTTCATGCAATGTATGAAATTCTTTTTGTGCCAGGATTACTTCATCCAAAATTTGTCAACCCTTCACAAATCCTCCTTACTTCAGAGAGATAATATTATCCAATACCTTCTTAAGCCTTTCAACCATAAATTTGGTAATGATCTTGTAACCTATATTCTAAAGTGCAATTGGATGAAAGTCTCCAAGGTTGGAAGCCTCTCCCACCTAAGGAATCAAAGTAAGGAAAGTGTGGTTCATAGCTAGTAACATGATTTAATTACTATATATAATTTTTTATTCCTATATTTGATTGATACTTTTCAATTAAAACCTCGAGTTTATGATGTTCGATTTAAAATCTTCATTAAATTCCAACACCTTTTCCACTCAAATTCAAGTATATGCATTTTTTATTTACTACATTTGATTTATGTCTTTTAATTATAAATATTATATTTATAACACAAAAAAACATTTATGTCTTTTAATTATAAATATTATATTTATAACACAAAAAATAAAAGGTTCATAATATTGGATTTAAAATAGTGTTGAAATTCAAGATCATAAAAAGTTTCAAAGAAACTAGAATTCCTAATCATACACCACTTTTTTAAGATCCATAATCTTTTCATGTTAAACACAAATACATAAAAACTCCATACCACTATGTTAAAATCTGATTTTTGTTTTTTTTTTTAGTAATAAGGGAAGTCAAACTCTTAACCTTTTTACAACTAAAACTATCCTATTAAAAAAATTCAAAACTATGAGTAAAAATATTTATTATATCTTCAAAGGCTTCAAATCCTTTTAAAAATTAACTATACACCTTATAGTTATATAGTAATCTGTTTTTTTTTTTCATGCAAGTTCATTCACATATGTTATGTTCTACTATAATTTAAACTTAATCACTAATATTAATTCAAATGCATAATCAATTCAAATGTTTTGAATGTTTTTTTTTGTCGTTTATATAAGACTTATTCAAAGGCTGTAAAAAAATAAATAAATTAATAAAGAATACAATCTTTGACGTAGAGATATGTTAAAAATAATAATTCAAATGCATAATCAATTCAAATGTATTGAATGTTTTTTTTTGTCGTTTATATAAGACTTATTCAAAGGCTGTAAAAAAATAAATAAATTAATAAAGAATACAATCTTTGACGTAGAGATATGTTAAAAAAAATCCAAAACCTTAATCACTAATATATAAGACTTATTCAAAGGCTGTAAAAAAATAATTCAAATGCATAATCAATTCAAATGTTTTGAATGTTTTTTTTTGTCGTTTATATAAGACTTATTCAAAGGCTGTAAAAAAATAAATAAATTAATAAAGAATACAATCTTTGACGTAGAGATATTTTTACGATAATTAGTGCACTCCTTAAAATAGTCCTCAACACCACCCCACAAAGCCAAGCCAATCATGGCGCACGCCGTTTGTGCATTGACCACATTAATGGCATGTCTTGTCACATGCATTTTATGACATTGGAATCTTTGACGTACAAATATTTTTACAATAATGGTGGACGTTATTTTTTAATATATATTTAATGTTTTTAAAATTTATAATTTTTTTATTAATATAATAAAAGGTAAAGTTTTTTTAATACTTTTTCTACATATTCATTATGGAGATTGAACGAGGTCACATTACCAATAATGCAAGTGTTGTCCTTGAAGTTATATTATTGATAAATAGTAAAAATAAATTATAAAGGAAAGATTGCAAATAAGGGTATATATATATATATATATATATTGATTTGGTTAATGTTAAAAATTCCTACAACCAATGCACAGGGTTGAGCAGTCTTCTCTCAACCATGATCTTTTGTAAAGACGAGAGTTATGCTTATCAATAGGGAATTTAACACACAACCACCACACGCCCACCCCTCACACTTGCCTACATCGTGGTTTGAACCTTGGAACTTTCGAAGAAAAGCAAAAACCCAAAACGTTATGATGTCCCCCTAGGACTAATTTTTTTGTGCTTAATGTGATAAACCCCTACTACGATCGATGCATAGGGTTGAGAAGTTCCCTCCCAACAATGACCCCTCGTTAGGCTGAGAGCTACACTTGTGAATAGGAGAATAACACATAACCATTTGGGTATCAACTAGGTGGGTACATGGGAATGGAGCCTTGTCGGCCTTTACCAGCACATAGGACATTCACAGCTACATCTTGTATCTACAGGGTGGACACAGAGGTAATAGAACTTGGGTCGGCCTCTACCAGCACCCTAGACATTCACTAGCTATGCTACACAAGCAGATTAAATTTTTTGGTTAGTGTGATAAACTCGTACGACCAATGCATAGGGCTGAGTAGTCCCCTCCCAATCATGACCCCTCGTAATACCGAGAGCTACACTTTTCAATAAGGGAATAACACAACCATTTCGGTATCAATAGGGTGGGCATAGGGGAATGAAGCCTTTTCATCCTCTACCAGCACATAGGACATTCCTAGTTGCACCTTGTATTCGTAGGATGGGCATAGGGAGAATGAAACCTGGGTTGGCCTCTACCAGCACCTGACTTTGACCAACTGTGCTACACAAGCAGATCTTGTTGCATATTTTTGGAAAACTAAAAAAATGAAAGGATTGTTACAAAGAAAAATTAATAAGATGAAAAAAAATAGGGTACTCCTTATCTTTATAGTAGATGTTACACCAAAAGTGATACTCAAGGATGGAATAATAGAGCATGATACAATGAATACACTAGCTAAAAGTATGACATCTTATTAGAGGCAAGAGGAAGATCAAATCTATGGTAATACCTATCTAGGCAAATAAATGTTGTATCAAAAGTTATTATCAAGGATGAGATGATTGTGCATGATATAATGGAACATGTAAATTCCACATACATTGGTTAGTATTTTCAAATATTTAAATGTGGATTGAATCGAAGTGGGGATTGAATTTACATTAATGCCCTCAAGGGCTAGGTGAATTGGTAATTGCTTGTTTGGCCAGGCACTTACCAAGAAGAGACCTAGGTTCAAACCTTGGGGCTGCCATTTAGCAAAGGTAGTAGTTTGTTCTGAATCCTTTGAGTGTGTGCTAGACTAACAACTATGGTACGAACCTCAAGTAACTGGTGGTCTCCCTATCAAGTCGGATCAACAACAATGAGACGAATAGGCTTGTTGGGAGCAACCCTTGTGGTTTGAACCTTATGCTTGTCAACTACTAAAAATAGTGTGGTTGCAACCAACTCCTCTATGTACCAAAAAAAGTACTTTACTCATTGACTTTTCTTTGAGAATTGTTTTCCCTCTTCTTCTCTTGTTCAAAAATCAAGAATACAATAATGGGTGCGGCCCATGTTTTAAGGGGAGAGATAGGCTATATTTAAGACAATGGAATAACATTTTTATTTATTTATTTATGAATATGGAAAATATAAAAAGGTTTTAAGTGTAGGCCTATGATTTTTGGAATTATATATCAACTTATGACTAAGGAGGTTTTGAAAAATATTGGTAATACTTTAAAGGAGGTCATCTAGGAGGGATTGAATATTAAGGAGAAAAAATATGTTGTGTATACCAAGATACATGTTTCCATGAATATTTCAAAACCTTTATTAATTTTTCTAAGATTAAATTTAAATACAAAAAAAAAGTATCAACAAGTGGATTCTGAAAATTACATTTGATTTTGTAAACTTTATGAGACTAGCCATATAACAAGATATTGCAAAGAGAAAATGATGTAGAAAGATATGGAAATTATTGATCATAAAACAAACTACAAGATGAATCAGGATGATCACATTATATTAGAATTTAGATCAAGGATTTTCATTTCTCAAAGAAGTGGAAAAGAAACACCCTACATCATCATGGGGCACTTTTTCTTAGTGTGATCCAAAGAGTAGAAACTCCTATCATGATTACAATTTTTTATATTACTATTCTAGAGAAACTATATTTGCTTCTCTCTATTTCCATGATTTTGTGGGCTATCTCAAATTAGGGCCAAAAATGCTACAAGAAACAATGTGATGCCAAACCAAAGTATAATAATCATAAACATCTACCCTGGTTCTACACACTTCATCGCCTAAATAAATATTGACTAGTAATAAAACATGTTTGTTAACATCCATCCAATCTACAGTATCCCTGTACTGATCTAATTTCAATTGGTATCCAACAACATTCTCACTTCCCTTTTAGCCAAAAATTTAGACAGTGAATTCTTCCCTTTGCCTACATAAACTAGAATGACATCCTCAAACTATTGCCAAATGAATTTAATATAACTGACTACGTTATTGATTTGCCACACATTTGCTCTAGCATCCTATATCATCTAGAAATGCCACCAAAATTTGAGAGTTGGACTCTAATATGATATTTTGAACTTCATTCTACCAAGCATTAAGAGAGCCTTGTGTGATTTCCAAAGCCTCTACTTTATTATTTGTTGCTACTCCTAATCATTTCAAATTCCTAATGAAGAATCTTCACATTTTAGTCTCTTTTGAGGAAATCAATTCCTATTACTCCTGGGTTATTCTTTGTTGCTCCATCCATGTTTATATTTTCCTAGCCTAGGGGTGGGGGTTGCCAAGCCCCATGAGACTGCCTCATGGAAATATTCTCTCCTTGCTAGTTGTTTGGCTCCCCACATGAGCTTTTATTATTTCTATAACCTTGTTTAAATTTTTTTCTAAACTAGATCTATCAGAGTGTATTCCTCTCTAAAAATTCTAGCATTTCATTCTAGCCATATGTGTCACCAGATAAATATCAGACCCAAAAATCAACCCAATTGAACTGATTTATTTTTAACCTTCATTTTTATACCTCCCATTTATTAGTGTGTTAAATAGTAGTTGAGACGAGCTTTGAAGAGATCAACCTATCAACTCCAAAAATTTAGGGTAAATTCACACTGGAAGATAAAATAATTTATTGTCTCCTTTATGTATTACACATGATACATTTAGAGAGACCATAAAAACCCCTCTTAAGTAAGTTATCATAGGTGAGGAATCTCCAATGCATAACCTGCTACACAAAGAAATTAATTTTTGACTATCCCTTTACCAACCATACTCTATCCCATGAAACATCCAACCACACCAAAGGGGGAAGGATTAATTCATTACAACCATCCTAGACTGTATAGATGCCTAAATTACCATAACCCCAAGAGTATAAAATCATATTCTAATTACAATTGGATGATCTTAGGAATGAGATATTTGTTCCAAATCTTATTGCATGGGATCCCAACAACATTATATGCAACAACAAGACGGTAGGTAGATTTTACAAAGAAATTCATCCTGCCTCCATATTATAGAGTTAATAAAAGCAAAATTTATGATTACATGAGTTCTCAACTTGAGAGCAAGTGTCTTCAATTGGGCCACAACATCTTGATTGAAGATAGCTCTCCTAATAGCCTTCTATTGTTTTAGTCCTCCAACATCCTCTATAATGTTTACAATTTTAGGGTCAAAGAGTTGTGAAAGCCTAGGCTTGAGAATAGCATAAGTAGGAATTTCCATAAGGGCAACATCCTCCAACCATGGGTCCTCCCAAAAGTTGATTTTCTCTCAATTTACAAGTCTCCATTTGATGCCTTTGTGGATAAGATTTTTGTATTTGACAACATTATTGCAAAAGGCCAAGCCTAGAGGGGGGTTTTGGTCATCCAAAAAACTTAAGCCTCTATTCAGGTATTTCACTTTAGGAATTTGGGTCCAATCATTGTTGTTTTGTTATATGAGTCTCCAACATTGCTTGGCTAGTAAAGCTTTATTCATGGATTTGATCTTCCTTAACCCCAAATCACCTATATCGTTTTTGAGCAAACGTAGTTCCAGGAAGTGAGATGGTATATATTTTTATCCTCTGCCCCAACCTAAAGGAAATATCTTTGGAACTATTCTAGATTAAGATAAATTTTAGCAATAATTTGGAAAAGGGAAATAAAGTAAACTAGGAGACTCTACAAGGTATATTTAACCAATTGAGCCTTACCTGCTTGGTTGAGGAGGGCTCCATTTCAACTTTACAAATTTTTTTGACCTCTATCAAGAACCAGATTCTAGAGTTCCTTATTACTCCACTAAAATGTGGTAGGCCTAGGTAGTTAGAAGGTAGTTCAGTGATGGAGCAGTCAATAATTTGAGCAATAAGTATTTTTCTATTGGAGGGTGTATTGAAGAATAATAGTTTACTTTTTAGGAAACTAATGTATTTCCCAATAGTGAATTCAAAGTCTCTCAATATTCTCTTAATTTCTCTTACCCAGGGAATAGAGGAACTAGAAGAAAGCAAAGTATCATCCATAAATTGTTGATGATTCAAAGGCTGAATGGTAGAAGTATATTTAATCCTTTAATGACCTTGTCAAAAAATATAGCTTTTAGGGATCTACTCAAATACTATGCAAGAAGATGAAGAAACAAGAAGATAAGGGGTCTCCCTATCTTAGACCTTTGTTGCTACGAAAGTACCCAAAGACCTCCCCATTGACAATTATCAAGAACATAGGAGTGGAGAAGCATTGATTAGTTAAAGAGATTTATGTAGAGTGAAAGCCAAATTTAGTCATCACTTTCTCCAAGAAGTTCCATGAGGCCCTGTCATAAGCTTAACTTATATCAAGTTTGAGAAACATCCTTGCTTTGCCATTTTTGATTACTAAATATATCAACTCATGAAAATTTATAATACCATTCAATATTTATCTACCTAGCACAAAGCCTCCTTTATTTGCATAAATAATTTTAGGAAGGATGGTTTTTGGGCTATTGGTCAAAACTTTTGCTAGGATTTTGTAAATGGTGTTACAAAGGTTGATGGGCCTGAACTCTTTGAATTCCTTGGCTCCTGCACTTTCGAGGATAATAACTAAGAATATGGATTTAACATCATTAGGAATGAATCTAGATATTTAAGAATAAAAAATTACATCAATTATATCATATCCCAAGATGTAGCAAATCCTATGGAAGAGTAGGAAATCCATTTGGACCAGGTGTTTTCTCACTAGCCATAGAGAAGACTGCATATTTTATTTCATTAGGGTAGAAAAGGGATATCAACCTAGAATTTTGCTTCTATGAAATAAGAGTGGGAATATTGGCTAAAAGACTTCTTTCAAAAAGTATATCACTTGATCCAGACAATTTTAAGAGAGATTCAAAGAAATTATCGACTTCATCCCTGATGTCTCTTGGGTCAACCAATATGGATCCATCTTCTTTGATAATTTCCTTAATTTTATTGTGGCTTCAATGATTAAGGGTAGTCACATGAAAAAAAATTGTGTTTTGATCTTCATTTTTTAGACATAGAGCCCTAGATATCTATCTCTAAAATAATTCCTCTTTCTTCAAGGTGTTATGGAACTCAAAAAGTAAATATTTCTCTTTTATTTTTAGATTCTTTTAAAGAGGGTCTAATTATTGTGCGTGCTATAACTCCAGCAACTATAGATTCAATTCTTATTTTTGCTTGCTAAAGTGGCCAAACACATTTTTGTTTCATATTTTAAGATTGGTTTTAACAAATTTGAGATTTTTGTCAATTTGGGAGATGAGGGGGTCCAAAAATATTTTTGATCACCATTCCAAAATTCTTGGCTCTATGTCAGTATGAAGGGTCCACATTGATTCAAATCTAAAAGGTATTTGAAAGTTTGAGTAGGTAGGCATAAATTCAAGAACAAGTGGGCCCCATGCTAGCTCTAGGGTCCATTCTCCACTCCTCTCATACTACCTAGTCTCATACTTTCTCAAATAAAAAATTCTAAAAATAGCTTGAGCGACATTGTGAGATTCTTGAGCCATTATACCACATGTATCCCATGATGGTCCTGATGGTGGTATACAAAGCACAACAACTACACAACTTTATAAATCAAGAAGCAGGATTTTGGGTGAAATATCCTAGTGAAAGCAGGCAAACCATGACCCAACCCCTCAAACGAGTGAATCATGGTCCAACTGTATGCTCCATACTCTCTTGTGGAAGCATCGCTCAATGGTGGTGAGTGTGTAGTTCTCATCATGTGTGGTTTTTTTTGGTTTATTTCCCTTGGGGGAACCATGTTAGCTCTAGGGTCCATTCTCTACTCTCATACTTCATAGTCTTGTACTTTCTCATATAAAAAAATCTAAAAATACCTTGAGCAACGTTGCGAGAGTTTTGAGCCATTAAACCACATGTATCCCACAATGGACCTCATGGTGGTATATAAAGCACAACACCCACATAGAGCTTAGAAAATTAGGAAGTAGGATTTTGGGTGAAATGCCCTAGTGGAAGTAGGTGAACCATGATCTAGCCCCTCAAATGAGCGAATCATGGCCTAGTCGTATGCTCCATCCTCTCCTATGGGAGATTTTTTCGATGGTTTTGAGTGTGGATTTATCGCCATGTGTGGTTTTTGTTGGTTGATTTTCCATGTGGGCCCCATGTTAGCTATAGGATCCATTATTTTCTCCTCTCTTACTACCTAGTCTCATACTTTCTCAAATAAAAAAATTCTAAAAATACCTTGAGAAACACTATGAAAGTCATGAGCCATTGTACTACATGTATCCCATGATATCTCTCATGGTGGTACATAAAACACAACATCCACATAGAGATTTTAAAATCATGAAGCAAGCCTTTAGGTGAAATACCCTAATGGAGGTAGGTGAACTATGATCTAGCCCCTCAAATGAGTGAATCATGACCCCATCGTATGCTCCATCCTCTCTTGTGGGAGCATTGCTCGATGGTAGTTTGTTTGGAGTTATTCCCATATGTGGTTTGTGTTGGTTGATTTCCCTTGTGGGCCCCATGTTATCTCTAGGGTGCATTCTTCTCTCCTCTTATACTACCCAATCTTGTAATTTCTCAAATAAAAATTCTAAAAATACCTTGAGCAACATTGCAAGAGTCTAGAGCTATTATACGATATGAATCTCATGGTGGTATAAAAATTACAACACCCATATAGATATTCGTAAATAAAGAAATAAGCTTTTGGGTGAAATGCCCTAGTGGAAGTAGGTAAACCATGACCCAACTCATCAAATGAGAGAATCATGGCCCAACCGTATGCTCCATACTCTCTTGTGGGAGCATCACTCGATGGTGGTGAGTGTGGCATTCTCTCCATGTGTGGTTTCTATGGGTTGATTTCCCTTGTCAATCCCATGTTAGCTCTAGGTTCCATTATCTGCTCCTCTTGTACTACCCAGTTTTGTACTTTCTCAAATAAAAAATTATAAAAATACCTTGAGTAATTTTGTGAAAGTCTTGAGCTATTATACCCCATGTATCCCAAAATGGCCCTCATGTTGGTATATAAAGCACAAAACCCACATAGATATTTGAAAATCAGGAAGTAAGATTTTGGGTGAAATGCCCTAGTGGATGTAGGTGAACCATGAATCAGCCCCTCAAACGAGTAAATCATGACCCAATCGTATTGTCCATCCTATCTTGTGGGAGCATCGCTCAATGGTGGTAAGTGTGGAGTTATCCCCATGTGTGGTTTTTTTTGGTTAATTTTCCTTGTGGGCCCCATGTTAGCTCTAGTGTCCTTTCTTTGCTCCTCTTGTACTGCCTAGTCTCATACCTTCTCAAATAAAAAATTCTAAAAATAATTTGAGAAACGTTGCTAGTATCATAAGCCATTATACCACATGTATCCCATGATGGACTTGAAGGTGCTATATAAAGCACAACATCCACAAAGCTTTGCAAATTAGGAAATAAAATTTTGGGTGAAATTCCATAGCGAAAGTAGGTAAACCATGACCTAGCCCTTCAAATGAGTGAATCATGGTCTAGTCGTATGCTCCATCCTCTCTTGTGGGAGCATCACTCGATGGTGGTAAGTGTAGAGTTCTCCCCATGTGTGGTTTCTATTGGTTGATTTCTCTTGTGGGACACATGTTACCTCTAGGATCCATTATTTGCTCCTCTCGTACTACCTAGTCTCATACTTTCTCAAATAGAAAATTCTAAACATACCTTGAGCAACATTGTAAGAGTCTTGAGCCATTATACCACATGTATCCCACTATATCCATCATGGTTGTATATAAAGCACAACACCCACATAGATATTTGCAAATTACGAAGCAAGCTTTTGGGTGAAATTCCCTAGTGGAAGTAGGTAAACCATTATTCAACCCCTCAAACAAATGAATTATGGCCCAACCATATGCTCCATACTCTCCTCTAGGAGCATTTCTCATTGGTGGTGAGTATGGAGTTCCCCCATGTGTGGTTCCTATCGGTTAATTTCCCTTGTGGGGTCCATGTTAGCTTTAAATTTCATTCTTCGCTCCTCTCGTACTACCTAGTCTCATAATTTCTCAAATAAAAAACTCTAGAAATACCTTGAGCAACATTGCGAGCCTTGAGTAATTATACCACATGTATCCCATGATGGTATTCATGGTGGTATATAAATCACAACACCCACATAGAGATTTGTGAATCAAGAAGCAATATTTGAGTGAAATGCCCTAATGGAAGTTAGTAAACCATGATTGAACCCCTCAAACAAGAAAATCATGATCGAGATGAATGCTCAATCCTCTCCTATGGGAGTATCACTTGATGGTGGTGAGTGTGGATATCTCTTCATGTGTGGTTTCTGTTGGTTTATTTCCTTCATGGGCTCCATATTAGCTCTAGTATCCATTATTCGCTCCTCTTGCATTACCTAGTCTAGTACTTTCTTAAATAAAAAATTATAAAAATATCATGAGCAACGTTTTGAGAGTCTTGAGATATTATACCGCATGTATCCCACAATAGCCCTCATGGTGGTATATAAATAACAATACCCACATAGATCTTTGCAAATAAGGAAGAAGGCTTTTGGGCAAAATGCCATAGTGGAAGTAGGTGAATCATGACCCAACCCCTCAAATGAATGAGTAATGGCCCAGTCGTATGCTCCATCCTCTCTTGTGGGAGCATCACTTGAGGGTGGTGGATGTGGAGTTCTACCCATGTGTGGTTTTTGTTGTTTTATTTCCCTTGCAGACCCCATATTATCTCTAGGGTCCATTCTCCACTCCTCCCCTACCACCCAGTCTCGTACTTTCTCAAATAAAATATTTTTTTGAAGAGGGACTAATTCTTGTGCATGATCTATGGTCTATAGTTGTAGATTCAATTCTAATGTTTCCTTTCTAAAGTGGACAAACACTTCTTTGTTCCATATTTTAATATTAGTTTTAACAAATTTAAGCTTTTTGGCAATATGGGAGATGAGGGGGCCCAAAAATATATTTGACCATAATTCCACAATTATTAGCTCTAGGTCGGGGTGAATGGTCCACATTGATTTAAATCTAAAATTTCTTTTAACGTTTGAGCAAGTAGGAAGAAATCTGTAAATGTTTTATTGGGGAGGGAATTGAGGGCTAAACAACCCAACATATTCAAACCATATTTGGAAATGAGTACTCTATCAAGCCTAATTTGGATTAAATGGGAGCCAGTCCTTCTATTACTCCATGTAAATTCTCTACCTCAAAGCTCCAAATCAAAAAGGTCAAAATGGTTAACAAAATTTGAAAAGTCCTCTATGCTCTTAAACACGAATATATTTCCATATTTTTCCAAAAGGATACAAAACAGTCTTGAAATATCATCCCACCATCCAACATTCATTCAAAAGGGTATTTATCATTAGGGTTAGGAGAGACCAAAGAGAGCATATCTTATCCATAGAATTGTGAGCATTAGGGTTATGCATAAGGGGTTGGCTCCAAAATATATTTATAAAAATTAGGCGAATCAGTTATAAAATCTAGGCGAATAGTATCCAAACACATGTAGAATGTTCACTATTATTAGGGGTAATGTTAGAAATTTAAGCTTAAAAAGACTAAATTATTATAAAATTGGGGTGAATCAACCTAAAAAAATTGCGCCCATAAATTGTTGGCTAATGGACCTTGTCAAGGGTCCCAAATATTAGCCAATTCCAATTTTTGAAAATCCTAATTTTAGCCAATTTGGCGATAAATAGCTGCTATGCATAACCCTAGTGAGCATTAATGTTTGAAAGAACCCATATATTATTAGAATACTTGTAGGAAAATATGATATTAATAATTTGGTTTGAGGATGAGATCAAAAATTTGTCAACCCTTAAGGGGTCCCATAAGCAGGGGATTCGACCAAAGGCACCATGGTCATGGTTAGCAAAGAGCTTCCTTCCAATTAGAGTTCTTAAATTTGACTAAATTGCTTTCCATAATATTGGTTTCCTAAAGGAGAATGATGTGGGGGGATATATCTCTTCTCAAAGAAGCAGGGAGTGTTTGCTTAGAGAGGCCATTTATCCCTCACACATTCCAAGACAAGACTTTCATTTATGATTTTTGGAATGTTTTCTACCTCCACTAGACTTTGTCAAAGTGTGATTAATTGAACTAGATAGGGAGTGAGAGGGTTGCTCTTGGATTTTATATCTATCCAATTATAGAACTAACTTAGTTCTATCTACAATATCTACTTTTGTAACACTTCCTAAGATATTTGTATGAAGGTTTTTCCACCTTTTAGTCTACACCAACATCCACTACATATTTATTTTGAGTTTTGGTCATTGGGCCTGAGTCAGGATCCAAAGGTTTATTTCCATTGGATGGGGATTCCATAACCTTATTTGAATAAATTGATATGTTAAGGGAGCCTATACCAAAACGTAGGAGAACTTGATAGTTTAGGATTTTCGAACTAAAGGATCAGGGAGAGGTTGTTCTAACTTATCAGGATAGAGGAGGGTCAATCCATCTACAAATGGATTAACCTTTAGACTATATGATATAGGGAAATTTGAAATATCATCATTCATATATGGTTCTATTGATAAGCATTCCAACTTAGTGTTCATCCATAGGATAGGCTCTTGTGAACATACCTAGATAACAAGGTCTCGTATGACATCTAGAGCTTTAGTGATTGGAACATCTTCCTCTGAGAGAATATCTATAACACTTTATCTAGCTTCTTCTATTTTACCTAGTATCTTCTTTGAGTTGTTGGTGTTCGATTGGTCACTCATTTTTCCCTTCTCCACCCAAATGTTTCTTGTCTCGGGGGCTTTATTTGGGCATCTAGTTACAAAGTGTCCATTTTCATTACGACCTGAATAAAACACTAGTCTGTTCTCATATTCGACAACTTGGTTGTAAGAACCATAATCTAAAATTAGCTCTATCATGTCAGGAATATCAATAGAGAGATCTACAATGATGCATAATATTGCATAAACCATATGATACTTGGCTCTATTGGTAGCATCGATCATTAGTAGTTCTCCAATTATTTTAGAAATTCCCCTTAGTATATCGTCATGCCAAAATGGAACAAAAGGTCAAAGAACCTCACCCATATTAGGGAAATATCAATATTTTGTGTGTTAGGGTCAACGTCCGTCCCCCAACACTTCAAGAACAAGCTTATTTTGTCAAAGGATCAATGTCCTCCCAAAATATGATTCAAATTATCTTCCTCATTGAGTTTAATGAGGAAGAAACCCTTAGGGAGGGGAACAATCTCCAAAAGTCCTCTAGGAGGTAAATTTTTTGAGGCCTATCATCTAAATGCTTCTATATTAGGGTGTACCCCTAAGAATTTTCCTACCACATTGTAGGTGCCTTTAGCTAATTTTAAGTCCATGAGATCACAAGGCACTCTCAAGGACCTTTCAGTCAAGGCACTCTTTCTTAGTGTGATACAAAGAGTATAAACTCCTATCATGATTACAATTTTTAATAATACTATTCTAGATAACCTATATTTTCTTCTCTCTCTTGCCATAATTTTGTGGGCTATCTCAAATTGGGACTAAGAATACTAAAAACAATAATATGATGTCATACGAAAGGCTAATCATCATAAACGTCTACCTTGGTCCCACGCACTTAATTGCCTAAATCAATATTGACTAGTAATAAAATATGTTTGCCCATCTCCATCCAATCTATAGTATCCCCATTTTTATCAGATTTCAATTGGTATCCAACAATATTATCACTTTACTTTTAGCTAAAAATTCAGTTACTTTTTTCTTACCCTACATAAACTAGAATTACATCCTCAAATTGTTACCAAATGAATTTAATCTAACTTACTATGTTACCAATTTTCTACACATTCGATCTAATATTCCTAATATCATCTAGCAATGCCACCAAAATTTGAGAGTTGGACTCCACTATAATAATTTTAACTCTATTTTCCCAAGCATTGAGAGGACCTTGTGTAATTGCCAAAGCCTCTTCCTGATTAATTGTTGCTACTCCTAACCCTTTCATTTCCCAATGAAGAACCTTCCCCTTGTAGTCTCTTTTGATGAAACCAATGGCTATTGCCCCTAGGTAATTCTTGGCTGCTCCATCCATGTTTATTTTTCCTAGCCTAGGGGTGGGGGTTGCCAAAGTTCATGAGTCTACCTCATGGAAAAGTTCCATCCTTGCTAGTTTTTTTGCTCCTCCACATGATATTTTATTATTTTATATAATCTTGTTTAATATTTTTTCTAAACTAGCTCTATAAAAGTGTATTCCTCTATAACAATTCTGGCTTTTCTGTCTAGCCATATGTATCACCAGATAAATCTCAAAACCAAAAACCAACCCAATTGAAATGATTTAGTTTTTTACCTTCTTCATTTCC
Organism: Wollemia nobilis; assembly: GCA_028583015.1. NCBI lineage: Eukaryota > Viridiplantae > Streptophyta > Pinopsida > Araucariales > Araucariaceae > Wollemia > Wollemia nobilis. The sequence continues at coordinate 4,380,673 of JAQPPZ010003193.1, read as the reverse complement.
AGACCTCCCATATATTAGTATGTGTTAACTACTAGTTTACACAGGCTTTGAAGGATCAACTCATCGACTCCACAACTTCAAGGTAAAGTCACACTGGAAGAGAAAATATATTGTATCCTCCTAGGTGTTGCACATGATATATTTAGAGGAGCCATAAAAACCCATATTTTGTAAGTTATCATAGTTGAGGAAGCTCCAATGCATAACCTACTATGCAAAGAAATTGATTTTTTGCCAACCCTTTGCGAACCATACTCTATACCTTGAAACATCCAACCACACCATAGGGGGAAGGAGTATTTAATTATAACCATCATAGACTCTGTAGATGCCTAAATTTCTATGATCCCAAGAGTATAAAATCCTATCCTAATTACAATTGGCTGATCTTAGGAATGGGATTAATGTTCTAAATATTATTGCATGAGTGCCAAACAACATTATTTGCAACAACAAGATGGTAGGAATATTTCACAAAGAAAATTCCCTTTTCATCCTCCCTCCATATTATAGATTCAATACGAGTAGAATTTATGATTACTTGAGTTCTTAGCTTGAGAGCAAGGGTATTTAATGAGGCCTCAACATCTTGATTCATGATAGTCGTCCTAATATCCTTCCATTTTTTTAGTCCTTCAATATCCTCTTAAAATTTTGCAACTTTAGGGCCAAAGATTTGTGAAATCTTGGGCCTAAGAATAGCACAAGTAGGAATTTCCATAAGTGAAACATTATCCAGCCATGGGTCCTCCAAAAATTTGATTTTCTCTCCATTCCAAAGTCTACATTTGATACCTAAGTGGATAATATTTTTAGATTTGACAACACTATTGAAAAATTAGTCTTGGTTTTACCACTTTCTCTCCTAATTTTAGTACTTTCCAAACAATAGAACCTAGACCACTCATAGGGATAGAACTTTCTTCCTCATGGGGAATTTTAGCCAAATACTTACTAGTAATAACTTTGGTAAACCTTAAGCAAGAGTAATAATAAATAGGTATAGGGATATAGGATCTCCTTGCCAAAATCTCCTAGAGACCTAAAAGAGAACTAAGGGATTTCATTGATAAGGATTGAGAAGGAGGTCAAAGAGACACAACTCATGATCCACCCTCTCCAACCCTAATAGAAACCAAATTTCTATAGTATTCGATTCAAAAACTACCAAGGGACTATATAAGAGGCCTTAGACATGTTTAATTCGATAAACATGCCTCTTCGACCTTTTTGATGCAATGTGTGAACTGCTTCTTGTGCAAAGAGTATTTTATCCAGAATTTGTCGACCCTCCACAAATTCTCTTTTCTTTAGAGTGATAATATTATCCAATACCTTATTGAGCCTTTCAACCATCATTTTGATAATGATCTTGTAAAATGCATTGCAAAGTGCAATTGTATGAAAGCCTCCATGATTGGAAGCCTCTCATACTTTAGGAATCAGAATAGGGAAAGTGTGGTTCATAGCCCGTAACATACTTTAATTGCTATGCATAATTTTTTATTTCCTATATTTCATTGATATTTTTCAATTAGAACCTAAAGTTCATGACGTTCGATTTAAAAGATTCATTAAATTCCAACATCTTTTCCCCATCAAATTCTAGTATATGCATTTTTTATTTACTACATTTAATTTATCTCTTTTGATTTTAAATATTATATTTTTAGCACCAAAAATCTAAAGATCATAGTATTGAATTTAAAATAGTATTGAAATTCAAGATCATAAGAAATTTAAAAGAAACTAAAATTCTTAATCATTAACCATTTTATTAAGATCCATGGTCTTTTCATGTTAAACACAAATAATAGAAACTCCATACCACTATGTTAAGATTTGTTATCTTCTCATGATAAGAGGAAATACATGGAAACTTCAGACCACGAAAGAAACTTTTTAGTAGTAGGAGAATCCAAACTGTTAACCTTTTTACAACTAAAACTATCCTTCTGTCATATAATTTCAAAATTATTAGAAATATTTATTATATCTTCCAAGGTTTTAAATCCTCTAAAAAAATAAATAATATATCTTATAGTTATATAGTTATCTGTTTTTCTTTCTTTTTGCATAAGTTCACTTACACATACTATATCCTATGGTAGTTTAAAACTATATAATTGTTTGTTTTTCTTTATTTTTACATAAATTCACTTACACATACTATATTCTATGGTATTTTAAACTTAAATTTCCAAAAATAAAATCCAAAACCTTAACCACTACCCAATTACTAATAAATCCCACATAATATTAAATTTCAAATGCAAAATAAATTCAAATGTTTGGAATGCTTTTTGTCATTTATATAAAACTTATCCAAAGGGCTATTTTAATTTTACATGTGTAAAGAAAATAAATAAATAAATAAAGAAGACCATATTTGACATAGAGATATTTTTACCATAATTATTGCACTTCTTGAAATAGTACTCTACACCACCCCACAAAGCCAAGCCAATCATGTGTTGAACTAAGCGTGACACTGAGAGGGGGGGTGAATCAGTGTGTATTAAAATTTTAATCCAACTATGAAATAAAATCAAAACAAGTAATCACACAAACATGCAACACATAACACCAGATTTATAGTGGAAACCCGATGTGGGAAAACCATTTTGCCAATGGACTATTTCGACTCCCATCCAAATCCAACATCGAAAATATTTTGTCTTTACAATATTTTTACAGCACCAACTGTAGGGAATGTCACAAACCAACTCGGACTTTAGCAGCAACAACTACAAGGAGCACCGACCCTAATCGCCAAGCACCCACTCGACAAAAACAAAAACTATAGTAGAAAATCGGATCTCCATTCCAAAAGACCTTGAGTGGTCTAGCTCATTGCTTCTCTCTACACATCCACTCTGAATAATCTCATCTGATTTGAATCTCAATATCACACTATTCTCTGTAATCACACTGACTCCTTTTAAAAACCTTTTTGCAATTCCTTCAACTTCCAATACTTTAACTTCCTAACAAATTTCAAGCTACAAGATGACCGTTTCAACATTCAATAATGTCTCCCTTAGGAGACATAATGTTCTTCTATATTTTAAAATTCTGCACGTGCTGGAAAAATAACGGACTCAAAAGGAGTTACGGACCAAAAGTTATGACCTTAAATTTCACTTTTATTTTGGAGAGGCATTTTGTCAAATAGTTCACGGACAAAGTGTTGTGCACATTATTCGTTATCACACTTGGAGGCCTCTAAATTACTTCGACCAAAAATAAATATGTTCAATTCGATGAGCTATACATGAAACAAAACTTAAACGGCACATTCGACAAAAAGAAAATATGAATTTGAGTATTCGAGCACAAAAGCACTTGGCTTCCCAAAACTGGAAAAAGTGCTATGGAGGCATTTTTCAACTGCTTCTGTTTCTTCCTCTAGTCTTCATTTGGGCTGAAATTAAAAACATAAGCTCTCTATATATCAAAATACCTCCAGTAAATATTTTGAAGTTTGATTCCTCACAGATTTCTTAATATACCTTCGACAAAGTGACCTTTGGCACTGATTTTACACGTCACAAATTAAAAAAGTGCTCCGGAGCCATTTTCCAATGCTCACCGTTTCTTCCTCTAGACTCTGTTTGGGCTGAAATTTAAAAATTTAGCTCTAAGTATATCCAGATACCTCCAAAAAAACATTTGAGGTCCAATTACTCATAGATTTCTTAATATGCCTACCGAAAAGTGACCTCCGACGCAGATTTTATAGCTGCAGTTTCATGACCAACAATGCATCGACAAAGCAACCGAATGTTCCAACACTACAAACACACTTGATAATGATAAAAAACCTCCAAATAGTATATTGGGCTGTCCAACACATTCCATTGACATTTTGCCACTTTGAAAACTTCCTTTTTTGCTACTTTGACAACTTCCTTACGATTTTTGCAACTTTTGCAAATTTGCACAAACAACTTGTAACAACTTCACCTGAACATCACAAACATTCTCGTAAGCATTGAACACCACTGTACATACTCTAGAAAACCTCTAAAAAACTGTCCACTACATCAACCTGTCCATTTGAGTGTGTTGACAACAATGACAATACTGTCACTACACCTTGCTCAACAATCTCCCCCTTTGGAATTGTTGGCAACACATGTACAATTTCCTGTAGCTCTTCTCCCCCTTTGAAAATAAGACCAAAGGGCTGCTGCAAACTCTCACTAAGTCCATGCACACCATTCTCATGCAAAAATTATTACACTTAGAAAAAATCACAAGCATGAGCAAAAAGATAAACAAAGACACAAATGCTCCCCCTACGAATGTGACCCCGATAGCTAGTCAATGCTTGGGAAGTGTGACCACTTCCAATTTCTTTTGAAGGTACTCAAAGACTTCCTTGGGTAATTATTTGGGAAATATGTCTGCTACTTGCTCTATTGTTGGAACAAAATCTAACTTAACCTCACATTTCACAACTTTCTCCTTAAAAAAATGGTATCGGATAGCAATATGTTTTGTGCGAGAATGCATAACCGGATTCTTTGAGATATTGATTGCACTTGTATTTTCATACATGATCGATATGGGCTCACTAAAATTTATTCCAAGATCCTTCAAAGTTTGTTTCATCCAAAGTACCTGTGTACAACATGATGTCACTGAAATATACTCTGCTTCTATTGTGGATAATGAGACTGATTCCTGCTTTTTGCTATGCCATGCAATAATATTATCACCAAGATAGAATGCATCTCCATTGGTACTCTTTTTTTCATCTACTCATCCTGCCCAATCTGCATCTGAATACACAATAAGGGTGAAGTCCTTACCTTTCGGATACCATAACCCATACTCCATAGTACCATTGAGGTACCAAATAATCCTCTTTACTATTGTCACATGAGTATCCTTGGGACTAGTATGAAATCATACTACCATGCATACTGCCTATAAAATATCTGGTCTAGTAGCTGTCAAGTACAGTAAACTCCTAATCATGGATTTGTACATAGTTTGATCAATAGGTGGAGATTTGTCATCCTTGCTAAACTTGCAACTTGTCATAATGGGAGTGCTAACTTGCATGCAATACTCCATTGTGAAATTTTTTAGCATCTCTTTCAAATATTTGATTTGAGAAATAAATATGCCCTTATCCTTTTGATTAACTTGCAATTCGAGAAAATACAAAAGTTCACCAATCATTGACATTTCAAACTATTTCTGCATCTTATTTACAAAATCTTTACACAACTCATCTTTGTTGCTACCAAATATGATATCATCTACGTATATAACAACACCAATATGATGACCATTTTCTATTTTGATATACAAATTACTGTCCACCATACCTTTCTTGAACCCTTGATGAGTAAGATAACTGTCTAGCCTAGCATACCATGCTCGGGGTGCCTGTTTTAAGCCATATAACACTTTCTTCAACTTGCAAACCAATTTGGGATCATCACCAAGCTGAAAACCATCTGGCTGCTCAATATAAACCTCTTCTTCAAGTTTACCATTCAAAAATGCTGATTTCACATCCATTTGATAAACTTTGAAATTCTTGTAAACTGCTAAAGCAAGAAATATTCTAATTGCCTCTAGTCTGGCCATAGGTGCAAAGGTTTCCTTGAAGTCAATACCTTCAACTTGTACATACCCTTTGCATACCAATCTTGATTTGTTCCTGACTACCTATCCGTCTTCATTCAATTTTTTCCAAAAGACCCATTTAGTACCAATTACATTTTTATTTGCGGGTCTTGGTACTAACTCCCAAGTCTTGTTTTTCTCGATTTGATTTAATTCTTCATTTATTGCCTTTACCCAGATTTCATATTTTCTTGCTTTGATAACATTTTAGGGCTCAATGATGGATAGTAAAAAGTAGTTACTAATATTTTTCTTGTCTGAACACCAACTGTGAGGTCTCCAATTATTTGCTCTCTAGGATGATTTTTCTGCTAGCTACCTGTTTTAAATTTCTCGTTTTTTTCCAATTCTGAATCACTTTTTGAATCCTCTGAGTCAATTCTTGATTTCTTTTCTATTTCCTCTTCCTCATCTCCTTCAATGACCTCTTCATAAATTAGGTAGTTCTCTTCATAGCTAATTACTCGTTCCCTTCCTTCATCAACTTTAACATCAACACTTTCCACGATTTTTCTTAGCCTCTTGATGTAACATTTATAAGTTTTACTTTTTGATGAATAGCCAAGAAAAACGCCTTCATCTACTTTATCTTCAAACTTACCAAAGTTTTCTTCAGTTCTTTTGATGTAACACTTGCTGCCAAAATCTTTAAAATATCTTCTTGTTGCATTTTTACCGAACCACAACTCATAAGGAGTTTTTCTTTCATGTGTCCTTAACATGCACCTATTTTGGATGTATACCGTAGTATGGACTACCTCTTTCCAAAATCTGTCTACTACTTTGCTCTCAATCAACATAGTCCATGCCATTTATTGCAATGTCCTGTTCTCTCTTTCTACCACACCATTCTGCTGAGGTGTCCTGGTTGCTAAAATCTATCTCCTGATGCCATATTTATCACAATACTCTGTGAAATTATCTGAAATGAACTCTCCTCCTCTGTTAGACCTTAAAAATTTAATACTTTTTCCTGTTTGATTCTCAACATGGTTTTTGAAAACCTTTAACATATCAAAAGCTTTTGATTTATGCTTCAAAAACAATACCCATGTCATCTTGGAATAGTCATCTATACACAACATGAAATATTTGTCATCATTTATGCTTTGCGTTCTCATGGGTCCACATAAATCAGTATGTACTAGTTCCAAAGGTTTGCTCATGTAGTACTCTTTTGTTTTAAATGAGACTCTAGACTCTAGTTTGCTTCCCTTTTTTATATGAAGCACAAATGTTATTTGATGGTTTTCCAATGGTGGGAATATCTCTTACTGCTTTCTTTGAACTAATTTTTACTAGAATGTCAAAACTGATATGACCAAGCCTCTTGTGCCACAACCAATTCTCTTCTTCCTGTCCAATCAAGCAAGCTCCTTATGAAGTCTTCGAGAGAGTGTATAGGTTGCCAGATGTTCTTAATCCAATTGCTATCAACTTTCCACTGTTTAACTTTATGATTTCACAACCCTGCTTCTTAAAGATCATATCATGACCTCTGTCATAAATATGAATTATGCTCAAAAAGTTATGTTTTAGACCAACCACAAACAAGAATTCTTCTGACCTAATTTTTTAGTCACTGATCTTAACTGAACCTCTGCCAACTATCTTAGCTCCATCATTGTTTTAGAATTTCACTGAACCACCTTCATATTGCTGCAACTTCTCAAATTTTTGTTTGTCACCTATCATATGACTGGAGCATCCACTATCAAGTATCCATGGTACGGATTTATTTTGCACTTTAAATGTCATTTGTATTATTAAGAATTCTTTTTCTTCCTTAGGTTGCTCTTTTGATTTCCACTCCGGTTTGATTATAGTTTTGGGCTTTTGTTTTAGCTTTTCTTTTTCAGTAGCTTGTGCATGTTTTTCAGTAAATTTTCTATTTTGTCTTATTCCATTTGCCTAAAAATTTTCTTCCCTGAAATTGATTTGATGCAAATGTACTTCTACAATTTTTTGCAATATACCCAAAGTTATGATAGTTATAACATTCTACTACATAATCCATCAAAGGTGAAAAATCATTTCTACTAGCAAAATTTCTTGGTCATAAATTATACTTGCAATTTGAAATATTATATCCATAACCATTGCATTTAAAATAGTAACTAGAAAAGGGATGATTGAACCTGGGTGGTGGTATTTGCCATGTTGTTGTAGGAGCCATAAATATTCTTCTTATTTGATGTGTGACATTGGTGAAACCATCATTGTCAATTCTCCTTTCTTGCCTTGCATTATTGCTTTCCTTTGCATGATTCGTTTTTTCTTGATTAACCTATTTTTTTTCTTCATTCTTTGTGGATTATTCATTTGTGTCCTTTGATCCATTTGATGATTCTCCTTCATAAAAACCCAAACCAAATTTGATGCATGTAGTCTTCTGGTTCTTTATAATCTTATCCAGCTTCATTGAACTCTCTTCACGTTTGTGATAAGAGCTAATTTTTTTATTCATCTCTTCTAGATGCATCCTTAAACCAACAACCTCTTCTTCTAACTTTATGTAATAATCTATTTTCATGGTTATTTGCACTTCGAGATCTTCGAATATTTTATTGGATTCTTCTATCTGCACTTTCAAACTTGTTATTATTTCATTTGCATCCTCAAGATTTCTTGAAATTTTCTTATTCCTTTTTCTTTCTATCTTCAATTCATCCAAAGCTGCAATTAGTTCCTCTTCCAAATTCAATTCTGTGTCAATTTATTCTTCATCACATTCCTATTATTTTTCTATTTTTTCTTCTTTGAATTCCATGAAAAGAGCTTCACCTATTTCTTTTTCAGAATCTTCACTACAGTTGTCTTCTAATGAACTGACATTATTAGAGATGAAACTTTTCTTCTTGAAGTTGCCATTTCTAAAATTTGATTTTTTTTCAGTCACTTCTTTCTCTATGAGGTCCTTCATCACTTATGTTATTCTCATTAAGTGGACATTTAGCTGCAAAATGCTCAACGTCTCCATAGTTGAAACATTTAAACGGTAACTTTCCTCTGTATTTTCCTTTTCCGCTTTTTAGTTTTTGAACAAAGTTTGCTTCCATTTCATCTGATGTCTCTTCTTCCTTGGATTCTTTTTTTGCTTTCATATTTTTCTGGGCTTTAAAAACAAATTCTCAATTGGTGGGTTTATATTTTTCTATTCTCATCTCATATTCAGTCAAAGAGCCATGCATCTCATCCATACAAAAAGAATTCAAATTTTTAGCTTCTTCTATAGCTGAAACTTTAGAATCAAACTTTTGAGGAAGAGATATTAATACCTTTAGAATAAAAGTCCTATGATAGCATTGATGACTTCACTAAATGTCAGCATATATGCCTCTATATTCTCATCCTCATTCATATTTAATCCTTCGAACTAAACTCGATGTGTTTGTAACTTGGCCTCCTTGATCTTATCATCTCCTTCATGAATGCTCTTCAGTTTGTTCCATATTTCCTTTGTCATTTTATAACCCATAATATTTACCAGTTTGCTATCCATTAATCCACACATGAGAGCATTCATTGCTTTTGATTCATTCTCAAACAGTTTCTTACCAGCAACATCGGTTGGAGAAATGGTGGGTATTGTATAACCACTATCTATTGAATCCCAAATGTTGTATCCCAATGTACAAATATATGTCTACATCTCGAGTCTCCAAAATGCGTAATTAGTTCTGTCAAAAAATGACACTTTGTTTGATGAGAACCCTTCATCACCTATCATTGTGTCACTTCCAATATCACCCTAGCAAGTTAAACCTATTCAAGAACCCCGCTCTGATACCAATTGTTGAACAAAGTGTGACACTAAGAGGGGGGTGAATCAATGTGTATTAAAATTTTAATCTAACTATGAAATCAAATCAAAACAAGCAATCACACAAACATGCATCACATAATACCAAATTTATAGTGGAAACCCGATGTAGGAAAACCATTGTGCCAATGGACTGTTTGGACTCCCATCCAAATACAGCCTCGAAAATATTTGGTCTTTACAATATTTTTGTAGCACCAACTGTAGGGAATGGCACCAACCAACCCAGACTTTAGCAGCACCAACCAACCTAGAATTTAGCATCACCAACTGCAAGGAGCACTAACCCCAATTGCCAAGCACCCACTCGATAAAAACTAAAATTATAGTAGAAAATATGATCTTTGTTCGAAAATACACTGACTGGTCTAGCTCATTACTTCTCTCTATACATCCACTTTGACTAATCTCATATAATATGAATCTCAATCTCACATTATTCTCTATACTCACACTGACTCCTTTTAAAAACCTTTTTGTAATTCCTTCAACTTCCAACACTTCAACTTCCTACCAAATTTTAAGTTGCAAGATGACCATCTCAGCATTCAATAACGTCTCCATTGGGAGACATAACGTTCTTCTAGATTTTAAAATTCTGCACGCACTGGAAAAAGAACGAACTCAAAAGTAGTTACGGATCAAAAGTTATGACCTTTTTAAATTTCACTTTTATTTTGGAGAGGCATTTTGTCAAACAGTTCACGGACAAAGTGTTGTGCACATTACTCGTTCTCACACTTGGAGGCCTGGGAATTACTCTGACAAAAAAGTAAAGATGTTCAACTCGATGATATATACGTGAAACAACACTTAAACAACACATTCGGCAACAAGAAAATATGAATTTGAGTATTCGAGCACAAAAGCACTTGGCTGCCCAAAACTGGAAAAAGTGCTACGGAGGCATTTTGCAAATGCTGCCGTTTCTTCCTTGGGTCTCTGTTCAGGCTAAAATTTAAAAAATAATATCTCTGTATGTCAGAATACCTTCAATAAAAATTTTGAAGTTTTATTGCTCACATATTGCTTAATATACCTCTGACAAAGTGGCCTCTGGCGCTGATTTTACACTGATCACATAAATTGAAAAAGTGCTCCAGAGCCATTTTGCAACACTCACTGTTTCTTCCTCCGAACTCCATTTCGGCTGAAATTGAAAACTTAAGCTCTCAGTATATCCAGATACCTCCAGTAAAAAAATTGAGGTTCAATTCCTCATGGATTGCTTAATATACCTCTCGAAAAGTGACATCTGACGCAAATTTTACAGCTGAAGTTTCATGACCAATAATGCACCGGCAAAGCAACCAATCGTTCCAACACTGCAACCACACTTTATAATGATAAAAAAACCTCCAAATAGTATCTTGGGCTGTTCAACATATTCCATTGACATTTTGCCACTTTGACAACTTCCTTTTTTGCTACTTTGACAACTTCTTGATGATTTTTGCAACTTTTGCAAATTTGCACGAACAACTTGTAACAACTTCACCTGAACATAAAAAACATTCTCATAAGCATTGAACACCACTGTACATACTTCGAAAAACCTCCGAAAAACTATCCACTGCATCAACCTGTCTGTTTGAGTGTGTTGACAACAATGACAATATTGTCGCTGCACCTTACTCAACATCATGGTGCACTGCGTTGTGCATTGACCAAATTAATCGCATGACTTGTGAAATACATTTTATGACATTTGAATCTTTGACATATAGATATTTTTAAAGTAATTTTTCTGGTAATATATATTTTGTCTTTTAAATTCATAAATTTTTATTAATATAATAAAAAAAGTAGTGTTATATTATTGATAAATAGTATAAATTAATTATAAAGAAAGGAAAATATTGTAATACTGTGTCTCCCTTTTTCTTGTTGCATATTTTTGAAGAATTCAAAAATAAAAGGATTTTTATGAAGAGAAACTAAAAAGATGAAATAAGTTCATTTAAAGAAAAAGAACAAATACATGGTATTCTCTATCTTTACAATAGATGTTACACCAAAAGTGAAAGTCAAAGATGGAATAATAGAGCATGGTATAATTTCACAAGCTAAAATTATAACATCTTATTTGGAGATAGAGGAAGATAAAATCTATGGTAATACGTATCTAGGCAACAAATATTGCATCAAAAGTCATTATCAAGGATGAGATGATAGAGCATGATATAATAGAACATGTAAATTCCACATATATGGGTTAGAATTTTCAAATATTTAAAAGTGGATTGAATCTAATTGGGTATTGAATTTACATTACTTTGACTTTTTTTTCCCTCTTTTTATGTTGTTCAAAAATTAATAATAAAATATTAGGTGTGGCCCATGTTTTAAGGGAAGAGACAACCTATATTTAAGATAATGGAATAATATCTTTATTTATTTATGGAGATGGAAATTATTTAAGTATGGTTTAGGATTTTTGGACTTATATATTAGCTTATGACTAAGGAGGTTTTGAAGAATATTGGTAATACTTTAAAGGAGAGACTAACTACTAAGGAGAAAAAGCATGTTGTGTATACCAAGATACATGTTTCCATGAATATTTCAAAACTTTTATTAATTTTTTTTTAAAATATTAAATTTAAATTGAAAAAATAGGATCAACAAGTGGATTGTGAAAAAGTACTATTTAATTTTGTAAATTTTATAAGACTAACCATATGACAGGATATTTCAAGGAGAAAATGATGTGGAAGGAGATGAAAAATATTGATCATACAACAAACTACAAGATGAATCAAGAAGATCACATTATAGTAGAAGTTGGATCAAGGATTTTCTATTCTCAAAGAAGTGGAAAAGAAATACCCCTACATCATCAAATGATGAGGGTAATTACTATTCACTTAGATCAACCATTAGAATAAAACTAAAAATGATGTAAGGGATGGGGAGTATGTTCAGATCCAAAAGGAATTAAGTATAGAAAGGAATATGTGGAGGTAAATTTTTAAACAAAGAAGTTAGAATATTTCTAGTTTATCCTAGGGGCAAGTGCATGCTATTGTGGCTCACTTTAGCATCATGGTTTTTTGGGAAATAATAATGTAAAAAATACATGTATATGAAGGTATTTTTGTGTTTCCAAAGCAAAATCTAGGCCTTTACTCACACCTGATTTTGCACAAAAAGCATTTACGTGAAATAATTTTTTTCACTAATCTACTTATGTGTTGGCCATTGTGGAAGAGGGTGGTAGCAAGAAAAAAAATTTCATGCCAAGAAGCATTTACATGTAGGTTTTACATATGTAAAAATCTTTATGTACAAAATAACTATTTCGGGCATAAACAACCTCATACTTCATTGTTATGACAACGACATTGGGTTGTAGATAAGAATAGAAAAATTCCTTCATGCAAATGGAAAATAATCCTTCAAACCCTCACCAAATCCATCCATATTGATTCCAATACCATCCACATTAGCATCCACATCAACAACATATTTGCAAGGTATGCAACAAATCAAGGGTATTATTTTTTCTTTTGTTTGTTATTTTATTTTTTTTTAAAAAGGGTTTTCTCCAAAATGTGGGGGGGTGATGTTTGTCAAAAAATATTGGTGGATGCGATTTTTGTCCAAAAAAGGACATATATTGTTTGTAGCAAGTGTGAACAAGACTTAGCTTGAAATGGCTTAGAAAAATCTAGTTTTTTTCTATGCACAGTGTGAAAACACTTACCTTTTGTCAGCTAATCTTGTCGGATGGTCGACATGATTTTTATTTCTCCCTTACCTCTATTTTATCCTTATCCCTCCATTGTCCTTCCTCCGTTCCTGACGTCCATTTTCTCTTATCACTCCACTCCCTTCCTCTCTGCACACTAGCTGCCACCTCCCACTCCACTTCCTACTCCTTCGTTCTCTCTAATCACCCCGATATTCCTCCACCTTCCCTTCCTTACTATTTCACTTATTCTAAGCCTATATAAGGTTAATTTTAATGTAATATTTATCTGGTTAGTTTAATGAATTATTTTGGCTATATTTTATTCGTGTCAATTTTTTACCTTGGCCTAATGTTAATCTAAGCTTACCTTAACCTTAGATTCACATTGGTATCAGAGCTGAGGGGGCACGGATCTCGAGGGCCGAGGTAAGGCACGAAAGCCGAGTGCAACAGATCCTGAGGTGCGACTGGCACACGGATCCCTAGGAGCGACTATCACATAGATCCTGAGGAGCACATGAATCTTGAGGAGTGATGGAGTGGTTATCACATAGATCCCAAGGAGTGCATGGATCCCGAGGATCTGACTAGACGCTGACAACAGGTTGATGTGGCGGTGTCAAACTGGTGGTAGAGCTAGGCGGCAACTGCTGACATGGAATGAAGCTGGCAACATGTGGATCGAGGCTGACCAAGAGCTGACATGAATGACATGGCAAAGGGCGAGCTGATGTGGTAGAGCAGAGCTGACATGGCAGAGGCGCAAGCAGACATGGCAAAGAGGAGCTGACGTGGTAGAGGCGCGAGAAGACATGAACAAGCATGTTGACGTGGTAGACGTGCGAGCAGACATGGACAAGCATGTTGACATGGACAACGTGGATGATCCGGGTGTGTGCCACATGGCAGAGTTTTTTTGGTCGATGAAAGGGCAAAAGGTTGGCTAGATCGATTGCCCGAAGGCAATCGACCTAATGAGTCTTTGCAGGCTTTGATAAAGCCTGGACACACTCATCGGGGACTAAATTTTTTTTTAAAATGTTTTAAGCCGACCATATCAATTATAAAATTTTTCCTCTATTATTCCATCCGATTAGAATGGTCTAGAGGTCAAGTCTCCCGCCTTGCAAAGTACAGACCCGGGGCGAATCCCGCCGGGGTTAAAAAAAATGTTTTTATTTTTATTTTTTATTGTTCCTTCGCCAATCGCAAGAGTTTTAAGATTGTTCCGTTTTACTCTCCCTACCACAGCAGCTGCATGGTGCAGTGGCTAAGACTGTCGGGTAGACAGCGGAGGTTACCATTTCGAATCTCATCAGGGATTTAAAGAAAAAAGGTTTATTTTGTTAATTAAATTTTTATTATTTGCTTTTTCTAAAAAGTTTTTTTTTTTAAATAGTAATTTCTATATATATATATATTTTTAAATATCCATTTATTTACAAAAAAAAATAATTAAAAATATATATATAGGAAATTGTTAAAAAAAATTTAAAAAGGATCTTTATTAAAACAAATTTTAGAATTTTTTTTTATAAAAATAAAAGAAGTGCAAGGATATTTTGAGGTAAAAAGTTTTTTTTTGGCATCATATTAAGTTGTAACCCAGTTCATACGATGTGATTCTGGGTAGATGATTTGGTCAGTCGGATGCTATAATGCATTACTCTCTCTGTTGAGAAGAGAGACTCCTGATTCCTTTGACGGGAAAGTCCAGCGGTATGGACTTCATACAGTGTTTTGCCAATTAGAAAACCAAGTGATTGCTCATATGAGGAAACCAGATTCTAGCTACGAGGCATATTCTAAAGATAATATCTTCGAGCAAAGGATAGTTGAATCCGAGACGGTTGAAATAGTACCTGAAGGACAATCAAGTGACAGTTATTCACCTGTAGTGCCTGAAGTAGAAACAAGTGAGAGCTATACACCATGCTCTCTTGATTCAGAACCAGAAGAAGAAGAAGAAGAAGAAGAGGAAGAAGAACCAGTGGAGGTGAAACCTGCAACTAAAGAATGTAATGTTCTCAAACGAAGTTATGAACCAACAACACAAGAAGTCATTATAATTAGTGACGATGAAGTAGACAATTTCACCTTTCCAGTTTTGGGTGATCATCGAGAAGAAGAATGCCAAATCAGTGAGCACATTAAGAAAGCTAGATTTGATTTAAATCAGTAAATTAGTGATCTATTTTGTACTTATTTGTACTACTTGTTTGAAGTTGAAATAAAGTTTTCTTTCTAAAATGGCTTCTAATACTAGTCTACCAATCCCTGAGTTCAATGGTGGTGATTACGAGTATTGGTCAACTAAAATGAAAACTCTTTTGATAGGCAAAGTTATTTGGGATGTGATTGAAGAAGGATATACTGAACCTACTGCTGCTGATTGGGCATCTTTGAATGTTGCTGATAAAAGGGCTAGAAAGGAAGCTCAAAAGAATAATTCTTTCACCCTTTATCATATCCAAGCCGCCCTTGACAGAAGTATTTTCCCTAGAATTGCTTCTTTTATAACTATTTAATCTGCTTGGAATGCTTTAAAATAAAGTTATAGGGGTAGTGACCAAGTCAAACAAGTTAAACTACAAACCTTGAAATGAGAGTTTGAGACTCTTAAAATGTAAGAGAGTGAAAAGGTTGGTGATTACTGTGTGCGTGTGAAAGCCGTAGTAGATAAGATGGTCACTTTAGGAGAAGATGTAAAGCCTGAAGTTATAGTGAAGAAAGTGTTGAGGACACTTCTTCCTAAGTGGAATTTAGTTCCCATAATTATAGAAGAATCCAAAGACCTAACTTCTCTGTATTTTGAATCCCTAATTGGCTCACTTCTCTCAAATGAAGAGAGGTTACAACAAACTCCTTCCACAAGTTACGGAGGAGATGATAAAGCATTTGCTTCACAAGAAGGCAGAGGTAGAGGCCGTGGTAGAGGACAGTATAGAGGTAGAGGCAGAAATAATCAGAGAGGTGGAACTCCTAACAAAGGAGGAAATCAGAACAGATGAGGATTCTCAAACTGAGGTGAACAATAGAATAGAAGTGGACAACAAAATAGAGAAAAAAAATCAGGCAAAGGCAAAGGAGGAGATAAGTCAAAACAATATTTCTAAAACTATGGTAAACTTGGCCATTATGCTTGTGACTATTGGACAAAGACTTCACAAGGAACTAGTAGCAACAAGAGCAGTCAGTTTGGAAATTTTGGAGAAGAGGAAGATGCCGCAAATCTCTTTCTCTCTTATGGTTAGGCATATCATAACATGAATGATACATGGATATTGGACACTGGGTTTTCAAACCATATGAGTGGCAAATAAGAGCTCTTTGCTACTCTAAACTCCTCATACAAATCCAAAGATCAAATTGGGAGATGATAAATCATTGGCAATTGAAGGCATTGGAGCCATGGCAGTTCCAACTAAATAAGGAGTCAAACATGTAAGTGATATCTATTACACACCCCATATTCAACACAATATTTTAATTTTTGGTCAAATGTTATAAAATAACTACAAGTTGCTTTTTAATGACGGTAACTGCACTATTTTTGATAAAAATAACAATAATAGAATCATTACACAAGTGTCAATGTCAAAGAATAGATTGTTTCCTTTAAATTTTGGCCATCCAGGGGGAGATAAGTTAGCAAACGTTTCTATTTCCAATCCAAGTGTCCTATGGAACTTGAGATATGGTTATTTGAATTTAGCTAGTTTGAAAATGCTAACTTCACAAGCGATGGTAACTGAAATTCCTAAAGTTTAGGATAGTAAAGAATTCTGTGAAGGGTGTGCTCTTGGGAAGCATGCCACATCAAAATTTCCTCATGGAAAAGCATGGCGGTCCAGCTATCCACTTCAAATAGTGCATACAGACATCTGTGGTCCGATGCAGACCAAGAGTCTTGGTAACAACTCTTACTTCCTACTCTTCATTGATGATTTTACTAGAATGTGTTGGATATATTTTTTGAAATATAAGGATGAAGCATTTGAATGCTTTGTCGATTTCAAAACAAGAGTTGAAAGTGAGAGTAGATATTTTGTAAAATGTCTTATATCAGATAGGGGAGGAGAATACTCCTCTAATGAGTTCTTGAATTTCTGTAACCAACAAGGCATTAAGAGGCAGTTCACAGCTGCCTACACTCCACAACAGAATGGTGTCGCAGAGAGGAATTGTACCATTTGGCAAGGTCTATGCTTCAGACGAAGCATTTGACTAATTCATATTGGGCAGATGCAGCCAGGACTAGCGTACATATATTGAACAGAAGTCCTACTACAATTTTGGAAGGATAGACACCTTACCAAACTTGGTATGGTAAAAAGCCAAATGTTAAGTATTTTAAAGTGTTTGTCTCGTTGGCATATTCTCACATTCCTGATGAGCTAAGAAAGAAGTTCGATCCAAAGAGTCAGGCATGCATATTTGTAGGATATTATGAGAATACAAAAGCTTACAGACTCTACAATCCCAGGACTAGAAAGTTTATGCTTTCCAAGGATGTGATTTTTGATGAAAGGGGGAGAATGGGGTAAGCCCCCGATTTTTAGTGATGTAGGTTCTAAGCAGGTGCAACAGTAGACACCACAAAAAAGTAAGTAGTATCCTCCCATAGACCTAGGTTCATATTCTGATTCAACTTCCTCACCAAGTCGTTCTCCGCAAAGATCAGTAAGTTCCACACCAATGGACATCGATTCTCCATCCAGAGGTAAGAGAAATCTACAGAATCATCCATCATATCAGATGTTGGATAAGAATTTTTCAAAAATATACACTAGGAATCAAGCTAGTGAAATGAATTATTTTCTACAAATATTAGAAAATATGCACTTGTATGGTGATGATATTTCCCAGCAGGAACCTAGGAGAGATTTAGTTAACTATGCTTTGTTAACTAATACACAGCTTGAACCTTCTAGTTATGATAAGGCTTGTACTCAAAATATTTGGCAAGATGCCATGAAAGAGGAGATCACCTCTATAAAAAACAAAGACACTTAGGAGCTGGTGAAGCTTCCTAAAGGAAAGAAATGTGTTGGATGTAAGTGGGTATACAAGACCAAGTTTAATTCTGATGGTAGCATCGAGAGCCATAAGGCAAGATTAGTTGCAAAGGGATTTACTCAAAAATATGGAATTGATTATGAAGAGACTTTTGCTCCTATAGCCATACATGATACTATCAGAACAGTTCTTGCCTTAGCTGCACACAAGGGATGGACATTCCAACACATGGATGTAAAGAGTGCATTTCTAAATGGTTACTTGACATAAGAAGTGTATGTTGAGCAACCACAAGGATTTTAAGAGAAATACAAGGAACATCTTGTTTACAAACTAAAGAAGGCTCTTTATGGCCTCAAGCAGGCATTGATAGCTTGGTATTCACGCATTGATGGGTACTTTAAATATTATGGGTTCATCAGAAGCAAAAATGAACCCATGCTCTACTACCTAAATCAAGGAAATGACATCCTCATAGTTTGTTTGTATGTGGATGATCTCATTTTTATGGGTAGTAATGAAAAAGTTAACATGGAGTTCAAGCACTCCATGATGCAGGAATTTGAGATGAAGGATATTGGCTTAATGAAATACTTTCTTGGAATGGAAGTACATCAGACAGATTCAGTGATCTTCATCTATCAACTTAAGTATGCTCAAGATATGATTCATAAGTTTGCTATTGAGCAATGCAAATCAGTTGCAACTCCAATTGGACATGGGATCCAATTAAGCAAGTATGATGGAGCACCGAAAGTTGATGTGACCACTTTCAAAAGCATTTTTGGGAGTTTGATGTTACCAGACCAGACATTCAGTATGTTGTATCTCTTGTTTCTAGATTTATGTCTAATCCATCTGAGCTGCATTTGTAGGTAGCTAAAAGGATTTTGAGATATGTGAAGGGTACATTGGATTTTGGAATCCAGTACTACAAAAGTGATACTATCAATCTTGAAGGCTTTAGTGATAGTTATTGGGGCAGCAATATTGATGATAGAAAATCCACATCGGGTAACTATTTTAGTCTTGGTTCGGTCCTAATAACTTCGAGTTCCAAGAAGAAGATAGTAGTAGCGCTATATTCAATAGAAGCTGAGTATATAGCGATTACTCATGCTCAAGATCTATGGCTACGAAAGGTATTAGAAGAGATTGGAGAGCAATAAAGTGGTCCAAATCGAATATTCTATGACAACATCAGTTCCATTCTGTTGGCATACAATCCTTTCCACCATAGTATATCAAAGCATTTTGATATGAAGTACCACTTCATCCGAGATATGGTGGAAACTGATATTGTTGAGCTTCACTATTGCCACACTTTGGAGAATGTCACTGACATCTTCACCAAGGTGCTGGCCAAAGCTCAATTTGTAAATCTGAGAGACTGTATAGTCAGTTCTCTCAACTTTAAGGAGGAGAATGTAGCAAGTGTGAATAGGACTTAGCTTGAAATGGCTTAGAAAAATCTAGTTTTTTCTAAGCACAGTGTGAACACACTTACCTTTTGTCGGCTAATCTTGTCAGATGGTCGGCATGATTTTTATTTCTCCCTTACCTCTATTTTCTCCTTATCCCTCCATTGTCCTTCCTCCTTTCCTGCCATCCATTTTCCATTATCACTCCACTCCCTTCCTCTCCCCACGCTCGCTGCCACCTCCCACTCCACTTCCTACTCCTTCGTTCTCTCTAATCTCCCCGATCTTCCTCCACCTTCCCTTCCCTACTATTTTGCTTATTCTAAGCCTATATAAGGTTGATTTTAATGTAATATTCATCTGGTTAGTTTAATGAATTATTTCGGCTATATTTTATTCGTGTCAATTTTTTACCTTGGCCTAATGTTAATCTAAGCCTACCGTAACCTTAGATTCACATTGTGTCTGAAGGGATACAAATTTTTGAAAAAGGGATTTAAGAGTAATATATCTATCTATCTAAATATATTTATATATAATACAAACATTCAATCCTATAATATGTGAAACCCTAAAATTAATCCTAAAATTATTATAATATTATTAAAACTATAAACCAATTCAACACTCTCCAACCAAACATGTACCACATCATGAGAGAGGATACAAGCACTCAATCATGAAGTGGGTTGCATTGCAAACAAAACTAGAAGAAATATTGAAAACTATACAAAACAAAGGAAACCCTATAATGTGTGAAAACATAACACTAATCCTAACATTATTATAAAATTATTAAAACTATAAACCAATTCAATCCTCTCCAACCAAACATGTAACACATTATGAGAGATAAAATGAGGGACAATATACAAGGGTGATTAACTTTTGAAGAGATTGATGAGTTTTTTTCCTTAGTCCATTTTGGTAGAAGATTGACCATGTTATAACACTCAAAGAAAATCCAATGTTATAGGGTGACCAGGTGTGTATGCCCATAAATGGTTATTATGATTTATCTATGGTTTATTGTGCATAATAAAATCTACCTAAAAATTATGAGATCCTATAATATTTTGTTTTGAAACTTCATTATGAGTTATATTATAATATCATGCTTGACTCTACATCCACACCATATTATGGAGAGGTCCATTTTATGATATTCATGGGACCATAGAAAGTCTAGAATGATAGTTATTGGAGATGATAAGTGACCTAGGGCTTTATTTGTAAAGAAGCCAATGACCTTTACAACCCCCTAGTTGGGAGTCTAATAGTGAAGGAAGTAGTCAATAAGATGTATGGATCAATTTTTTATCATATTACTCATACCATAGGACCTCTTCAAGAGTTGCACCATTTAGGGTAGGCCACCTATAGTTACATGGCTACTAGTTTTACTCTTTATGACCCACCCTCCCCATACGAGGTATTGTAGTCAACCTCAAGATTATTAGAGAATCATATCAATCTACATTCCTTTGATAGATATCAACTTGTCCATATTGCTCACACACTCTTGAGGGATTTATAAAATGTTAGTTATTTTGTACATTTATCACATGTGTTGGACATTTTGAGTAGTTGAGTTGTCATTGATGTCAAAAGTCAGTTTCAACGAGTAGTGCAAGAAGAAGCAGTTTCAGTAATCAGTGCAAGAGGAATATTATATCAAGGCCAAAGGAAAAACATTATAACAATTTATTTCTATTTAAGGGTTGATTTGAAGAAAATTGAAAACCATGAAGTGATCATTCTTCAAGTTCTCTAAAAAACCCAGGTGGCAGATTTGAATGGATAAGGTTTAAATTATTTAAATTTAAATATTTTAACTAAGGTTAAAATTTAAATTTAAATAATCCTTTTGGAACCAAAGTTAAAGGATATATTTTAAATCGAATTTAAAAATTTTATATCGTCATCGACGTTGGAAGCGCATGTGCCAAAGTGTATAAAAAGGGGGTTAAATTTTTATTTAACCTATCCATGCGATTGATTGCCCAAGATAGCTAAGAGTTCGAGTGCCAAAGTCTAGAGGATTTTGCATGTGCTAAAACCGAAATTGGGTAGTGAGAAGAGACAAGACAAAGGGAGCACCGATTTGAGTACCAAAGGTGCTGGTAGCACAATTGGCAATAGTGGGTGGCACTAAGAAGTTCAAAAAGTGAGGAGAGCAGTGTTCGAAACCCATCAAGTTGGTTTTGCAAGGGATAAGTGTACATTTTTTTTACACTAAACTGATCAGAAAAGGACAAAGAAAAGGCTCAAGTCTTCTCCTTCGTGTGGAGGCTCATAGCCCATATGGTGGGCTACCATATTGATAAGGCGCTCAACTAGGAGTTGTCTTGCGTTTGAAACCTGCCGAGGCATTTTTCTTGAGATAAAAGGTATGCGCTAATGTTTGCCAAGGTTGCATGAAATATTTCAGATATTCTAAGGTTGGATGAAAAATAAATATTTTTGGAGGTTTATAAAGTTCTATTTTTTAAATTTGGTTATTGAGTATCTGAGGAAGATAAAAGGGTAGGAAAAAATATTTTTTAGGGTTTGATTTTTTGAGGTTGTTAATTAAATATTGGATATTATAAGGTGTAATTGAGTAATTATTATTTTTTGTATGTTTTGATGATCGCTAATGTCAAAGAAGGTGTAATAAGGTGTATTTAAGTTTGATTATTTTAGTAATTGAGAAATATTTTGAGAGAGTGTTAGTGTGATATTCTATCATCTAACCTTTGAAATTGAAAAATAAAAAAATTGTGTTTAAGACAATTTTTGAGGTCGTCTCTTCATAAAACAAAATATCTTCCTTGTGAGTGATTATTGCATGTTGTAAATGCTAATTTGAAGTGAAAATGGTTGTTTTATAAGCATTTTTGAGTTTGGTTTTTCTGGGACGAAATTTGATTCTACAAACCTTTTTTGATAAGCATTGTTG
Organism: Wollemia nobilis; assembly: GCA_028583015.1. Classification (NCBI taxonomy): domain Eukaryota; kingdom Viridiplantae; phylum Streptophyta; class Pinopsida; order Araucariales; family Araucariaceae; genus Wollemia; species Wollemia nobilis. The sequence continues at coordinate 4,358,129 of JAQPPZ010003193.1, read as the reverse complement.
GAAATATTGAGTAAGCATTCATATTATTGAACTAGGGTTTATGAAAGAACATGAGTATCATTGTTATGTGAAGTTGAGAACTATCTTGAACTAGAGTGTGTGCAAGATCATGATTATAATTGTTATGTGAGATTGTTTGATAAGCATCATTGGAAATAATTGAGTGAGTGATTCATATACTTGGACTAGGGTTTATAAGCAATGAAGTATTTCATTGATTAATTGGTTGAGTGGAGTTGATTTATCCTAGTCAAGTGGAAGTGTTGAATTTATAGTTCTAAAATTTATGAAACAAATTGTTCTATATCTTGAATTGATTTGAGAAAGAGGTTGGAAGTTATTGAGTGTGAAACATATTGAGTATCTAACAATTCTCTATATGTTTATGTGGTAAAAAGAGAGATTGAAAGTGATTGAGCATTGTTGTGAATGTGAAACATACTGAGTCTCTAACAATTCTCTATATGTTTCTATGATATTGGACAAGTTCTAGTGAGGACTTGTTGAGCAGATTTGAGGTAAGTCTTGGTGAATACTTGTTGAGCAGATTGGACAAGTTCTAGTATGTACTTGTTGAGTAGATTTGAGATAGTCTTGGTGAAGATTTGTTGACCAGATTGGATAAGTTCTAGTAAGGACTTATTGAGCAGATTTAAGGTGAGTCTTGGTGAAGACTTATTGATAAAATTGGACATGTTCTAGAGAGGACTTATGGGTAGATTAGTGTAAGCTTTTACGAAAGCTTACAAGGCATATTTGAGACAAGTCTTTGTTAATACTTGAGAGCAGAGATGATTGATTTGCTCAAACCTTGGAATAAAGTTTTGGGCAGATCTAGTGGAGTTTATTTGTTATTGAGTCAAGATTTGTGTTAAGGCTTGAGGACAATTTTGTGCTAGATAGAAGTACTGCATTTAATGCAAATTTGAAGACAAATATTGAGGATATATTTGTGCTAGACTGAAGGACTATGTTTACTATATATTTAGGGATAGATTTTGGTACATATTTGAGGATAGGTTTGTGCCATACCAGAGAAAAAGTTTGAGCAAATTTGTGCTAAATTGAAGGACCGTGTTTAGTCCTTTCTTGAGACAGAGCTAAGAATAAACTTTGGAGGTAATATATTATAGAGGATGATAGTCTCCAGTGGATAGAGGTCCATTACAAATAGTAGTGAGGATAGGCCTTCTAAGTGAGGACATGAGTCTTCAGTGGATAGAGATCCATTATCCAGTGTAGTGGAGGCAATAGTTCTTCTACAAGATCACCAACCAGAGTAGAGGATATTTCTATCTCCTATGGATAGAGATCCATGAACTTCATTAGTAGATTGGTGTCTCCTTTGGACAAAGTTCCATAAACATTGTAATAGGGAAAGGTTTCCCAAGATATTTGTTGAAAAAAATTTAGTGAAATATTTTCTCTATGGAGTAGCCCAATTTAACATGGTGAACCATGTTAATTTTTTGTCTCTATTATGTGTGGTGAATTGTACATTTGTTTGATTACTAATGTCGATATTTCTATTGATACATTGCATAATATTGATTGGAAAAGAAAAATAAAAGTGGTAATATACTGTTCACCCCCATATTAGTATAATATTGTGTTCTTCAATTGGTATCAGAGCAGGTTCCTTCAGAAGATTTTAATAACTTGAAGGAAAATATTACAAGAAAAAAATGGACTCTAAGAGTGGATCCTTAGATAATTTACTATCAACGTTTGATGAAAGCAATTATGTATTTTGGATTATGATAATGAAGATTCATATTATGGCACATGGAAATGAAATATGGTAAGCAGTTGAAAATGGATACACAGCACCAAATACTCCACCTATAGATAAATATGGTAAGCTTCTACATAATTACAATTCAAGATCAATGAATGCAATTTTGAGAGGTTTGAATAGAACATAATTTGTTAAGGTTATGCATTGTAAATCAGCAAAAAAAAATGGGATAAGTTGCAAAGGATATATGAAGGAGATAAAAAGGTCAAAAAGGTAAAGTTGTGAAATCTCAAAGGATAATTTGAAGAACTAAGAATGAAGGATGAGAAAAATATTAGTGTGTATCTACTTCATGTAGATGAGGTTGTTAACACCATGCAAGGACATGGACTTGAGGTTCAAGAATCTGATGTTTGTGATAAGATCTTAAGATCTCTCCCAAAAATATTTAGTGAAAATATTTTAGCTATAAATGAATTAAAATATGGTGATACTGTGACAAGGGATGAGTTGATTGGAATTCTTATAGATTTTGATATGAGAACAAAAGAGGAAAATAATCTCCAAAAATAAGCAACACTCAAAGCTACTAAGAAGACAAAGGGCAAGAAGTCATATTCAAGCAATGAGTCATCCACTGATGAAGAAGCAAATTATTGCAGAAGGAACAAGGATCCAAGAAGATTTAAAGATGTGAAATCTATTAGATATTTAAATTGTGGAAAGTATGGTCACTATGAAACTAATTATCAAGAAGCTAGAAATAGCAAATATGAAGAAAAACATGATCATAAGAACAAGGAATCAAAAAAATATAGGTACCAAAAGAAAGACAATGATGGAAAAGACAAACAAGGAAAGAACTTCTTTCAAATACATAAGAAGAGTTACTATGCAGACAAGGCAAGTAAGTACTCAAGTGATAGTGATAATAGTTCCTCAGATAATGATAAAGATGAAGTTCTATTTTTTTAAAAAGAAAATGAAATGGTTAGGAAAAGGTCACCAATAATCCTCTAGTGTTTTAGATGTGGTAATTTTGGTCATATTGAAGATAGTTGTACAAAGAGTGGTCTCAGTTTCAATGATGAAGAATATGAAGATACACTTGAAGAACCAAAAGATAATATTATAATGGCACTATAAGAAGAAGGAGGTGATCCTATAGAATGCAAAAAAGAATGAATATGTTTTCAAAGGTAAACAAATAGAGAAAGAATTAGAAACATGAGGAGTTGATCTTGAAGGTGAACTTATTCATGCACTTGATGCATTAAATAAGGTAAGAAATAAAAACTCCCAAATTAAGCTTCAATTTCAAGAATGTGATGAAGAGAAGGGAAAGCTTAAAGAGGATCTAAATAAGTCAATAACTAAGACAATAAAGTTCAAATATAAGTTAGAAGCAAAGGTCTTAGAATGTGAAAGGTTAGAGCTTGAAGTAGCCTCACTAAGGAAGGAAATAAAATAATATAATGATAGGCTACACAAGTTTGGAAGAAGCTCAAAGAATTTGGATAAGATTATCAAGATACAGAAACCTACATCAAGCAAGACAAGTCTTGGTTTTTAAAAGGTACAAAATAAACAAGGCAAGGATTCAACCTCAATTTTTGAAGAAGAAGATAGTTTAAAAGAGAGTGAGACTTCAGAGGATGAGTTGGACAATAGAAATTTCAACAAGGAAAGGAACAATGCACAAATAAGGAACTGATGGAACAGGAACCAACACAGGGTAAAAGAAACTAAAATACCAATGAGGTCAAGGTAAGGTAGTTTCAATGGATGATGCTTCTCATATCATAGGTTTAGGCACAAAGCTTCATAATGCAGGACACATGGAAAAAAGGAATATGGAAGGTTCAACAACAAGTAACGTTTTCAAGGGTATTGTTACTCTTGTAATCAGTTTGGTCATAAGGCAATAAATTGCAAGTTTCATGACATGAATGGATATGGCTTCACCAAGAGAAACCCCAAGATATTTGCACCTTCAATAAATAACAATATTAAGTTTTATAAGTACAATAATGATGGAAATACAAAAAAGTGGTGTAGAGAAAATATTCTAGAGACAACCAAGAACAAAAATGGTGAAAGAAATCAGAAGGATCAGATAATGAGGAAAGTTGACAAAGGTAAATATCAGTGCTTTTTGGAGTAGAAATACTCCCACCCCATAATTAATCACCTCAAGAGGAGGTGGGGTAGGGGCTAAGCTAAGAGTTTCATTCTTAGCCCCGAGCCTCAAAGGTGACCCTTTGCCATTGATGTCAAAGGGGGAGAGATTTGAGTAAGGGGGAGAGATTTTATTTAAGGGGAGATATTTGATTTAAGGGGAGAGCATTGAGTCAGGAGGAGAAATTTTCCAGGGGAGCAGAATAGAAAAAGGTTAAGAAAATGGTAAAAGGTAATTAGTTTGTCATCGATGATAAAGGTGGAGACTGTTGGACATTTTGAGTAGTTGAGTTATCATTGATGTAAAGGGTCAATTTCAATGAGCAGTGCAAGAGGAAGCATTTTTAGTAAGTAGTGTACGGGGAAGATTGTATCAAGACCAAAGAAAAAATATTATAATATTTTATTATAATATTCCAGTTAAATATTTATTTGAAGAAAATTGAAAACCATAAAGTGATCATTCTCCAAGTTCTCTAAAAAACCTAGGTGGCATATTTGAAAGGATAAGGTTTAAATTATTTAAATTTAAATATTTTAACTAAGGTTAAAATTTAAATTTAAATAATCCTTTTGGTGCCAAAGTTAAAGGATCTATTTTAAATCAAATTTAAAATTTTGATATATTCACGGACATTGGAAGTGCATGTGCCAAAGTGTATAAAAATGGAGTTACATTTTTATTTAACCTATCCATGTGATTGATTGCCAATGATAGGTAAGAGTTCGAGCTCCAAAGTCTAGAGGATTTTGCATGTGCTAAAATTGACATTGGGCAGTGAGAAGATACAAGAGAAAAGGAGCACCAAGTTGAGTTCCAAAGGCGTTGGTAGTGCAGTTGGCAATAGTGGGTGGTGCTAAGAATTTTGGCAGGTGAGGAGAGCAGGGTTCGAAACCCACCAAGTTGGTTTTGCAAGGGAGAAGAGTACGTTTTGTTTTGCACCACACTGATCAAAAAAGGACAAAGGAAAGGCTTGAGCCTTCCCATTCGTGTGGAGGCTCGTAGCCCATGTGGTGGGCTAGCACCTCGATAAGGTGCTTGGTTGGGAGTGGTCTCGCATTTGAAACCCATCGAGGCCTTTTACTTGAGATAAAAGGTATGCGCTATTGTTTGCCAAGGTTGCATGAAATATTTCAGATTTTCTAAGGTTGGATGAAAAATAAATATTTTTGGAGGTTTATAAAGTTTTCTTAAAATTTGGTTATTGAGTATTTTAGGGAGATAAAAGGGTAGGCAGTATTATTTTTGAGGGTTTGATTTTTGGAGGTTGTTAATTAAATATTGGAGATTATAAGGTATAATTGAGTAATTATTTTTTGTATGTTTTGATGATTGCTAATTTCAAAGGAGTAATAAGGTGTATTTGAGTTTGATTATTTTAGTAATTGAGAACTATTTTGAGAGAGTGTTAGTGTGATATTATGTCATCTAACCGTTGAAATTGGCAAAGAAGAAAATTGTGTTTAAGACAAGTTTTGAGGTCATCTCTTCATCAAACAAAAGGTATGGGCACATATTCCTTGTGAGTGATTGTTGGATGTTGTGAATGCTAAGTTGGAGTGAAAAGGGTTGTTTGATAAGCATTGTTGAGTTTGGTTTTTATGGAATGAAAGTTGATTCTAGAAACCTTGTTTGATAAGCATTGTTGGAAATATTGAGTAAGAATTCATATTCTTGAACTAGGGTTTATGAAATAACATGAGTATCATTGTTATGTGAAGTTGAAAATTATCTTGAACTAGAGTGTGTGCAAGATCATAAGTATTATTGTTATGTAAGATTGTTTGATAAGCATTGTTGGAAATAATTGAGTGAGTGATTCATATACTTGGACTAGGTTTTATAAGCAAGGAAGTATTTCATTGAGTAATTTATTGAGTGGAGTTTATTGAGCCTAGTCAAGTGGAAGTGTTGAAGTGATAGTTCTAAATTTTGTGAAACAAATTGTTCTATATTCTGAATTGATTTGAGAAAGAGGTTGGAAGTGATTGAGTGTTTGTGAGTGTGAAACATATTGAGTCTCTAACAATTATCTATATGTTTTTGTGGTAAAAAGAGAGATTGAAAGTGATTGAGCATTGTTGTGAATGTGAAGCATATTGAGTATCTAAAAATTCTCTATATGTTTATGTGATATTTGACAAGTTCTAGTGAGGACTTGTTGAGCATATTTGAGGTAAGTCTTGGTGAATACTTGTTGAGCAGATTGTACAAGTTCTAGTGAGGACTTGTTGAGCATATTTGAGGTAAGTCATGGTAAATACTTGTTGAATAGATTGGATAAGTTCTATTAAGGATTTGTTGAGCATATTTGAGGTAAGTCTTGGTGAAGACTTGTTGAGTAGATTAGACAACTTCTAGTAAGGACTTGTTAAGCAGATTTGAGGTAAGTCTTGGTGAAGACATGTTGAGAAGATTGAATAAGTTCTAGAGAGGACTTATGGGCACATTAGTGTGAGCTTTTGTGGAAGCTTAGAAGGCATATTTGAGACAAGTATTTGTTAAGACTTGATAGCAGAGTTGATTGATTTGTTCAAACTTTGGATTAAGTTTTGGGGTATATTTAGCAGAGTTGATTTCTAATTGAGTAAGCTTTGTGTTAAGGCTTGAGGATAGATTTGTGATAGACCGAAGGATTGTGTTTAGTGCATATTTGAGGATAGATATTGAGGAAATATTTGTGCTATATTGAAGGACTATGTTTAGTGTAGATTTGAGAACAAAGTTTGGTGTAGATTTAAGGATAGGTTAGTACCAGAATAGAGATAGATTTTGAGTAGATTTGTGCTAGATCGAAGGATTGTGTTTAGTACAGATTTGAGATAAAGCTGAGAGCAAGCTTTGGAGGTGATAGTGTATAGAGAATGATAGTATCTAGTGGATAGAGTTCCATTAGCCAAAGCAGTGAGGACAGGTATTATGAGTGAGCATAGGAGTCTTCAGTAGATAGAGATCCATTAGCTAGTGTAGTGGAGGTAGCAGTTCTTCTAGAAGATCGCCAGCCAGAGCAAAGGGTATTGGTGTATCCTATGGATAGATATCAATGAAATTTATTAGGGTATTGGTGTCTCCTTTGGATAGAGTTCCATAAATATTGTAATAGGGAAATGTTTCCCAAGAGATTTTTTGAGAAAATTTTAGTGAAATATTTTCTCTATGGAGTAGCCCACATTGGGTGAACCACTTTAAATTTGTGTCTCTATTGTGTGTGGTGACTTGTGCATTTATTTTATTAATGCTTTTGATATTGATATTGATGCATTGCATAATATTTATTGGGAAATAAAAATTAAAAAGTGGTCTTATACTGTTCACCCCCCTCTCAGTATAAGCGAGTGTTCTTCAACATAGAGTACCTATGAATGATGTGGGTAATACATGGACCACTAATGTGATAACCAAAATGTATTTTTCTCTAATGGATATATATAAGTACCATGTTAATTCTATATATGATGTCATGAAGTCAACATGCCATCCTTAGCGTACTCATGCTCACATAGACATTCATTAAAAAACACATCAATGTTTAACATGGGGAGAATGGGGAGTGTGATAATAATATTCATATTTTAGACCTTGCAAATGATGGGAGTGTAGACACCAAAATAGCATCAATCCGATTATGTGACTGCAAACAATGATTGCTTTGACAAACACAGCCCCCAGGGCAGCCCTCAGAGGTCAAACAGTGGTCTTAACCACTTTCATAGCAATTTTGTGAGGTCAAGATGCAATTTGGCACACTTAGACACTTTGCCTAGTAATCGTCTCACCCAGGGACGATTTTTGAAATCGTCTCACCCAGGGACGATTGCTAACTTGAAATCGTCTCACCCAGGGATGATTTCTGAAATCGTCCCTGGGTGAGACGATTTCCAAGTTTAATGGGCAAAAAGACAAATGAGGCCAAGTGGCAGCCCAGAACAGTCAGTTGATGACTCCTGCCTCGCACACGTGTGTGAGTGGGCAAATAGGCCGTTTGAGGACTGTCACAAGGGCAGTTATGAAAGCCCAAGTCAATGGAGGACTCCCCTCCCTCATGGGAAGACAAGATTGCCACATGGCGCCTATGACCAACACATGGCATTTGTGCTTCCCTCCCAAAAGAGACCCCATGGGTCTATAAAAGGTGGGACTTTTCTCACCCAAGATAGACAGGTTGAAGGAGTTTTCAAGCAACGAAGTGCTGCCGAGTTGAAGACCCACTTGCATCCCTTTTGGTTCACCTTCCCACATCCACCAATCTCTTTTGCAAGGGAGGTTGTTGGGTGGCTTTTGGAAGCTTGAACCTGACCCAAATCCAACACATGGACACCTGAACCAACCAATTCGCCGACCCCCCAATCCTAAGAGGTTTTGGGCCCATCCCTAGTGGATTGGCACCGGAATCAAGTGCCAACGGTGGGAGGCCCACTTGGGCACCCCCGCACTTTTTAAGTTTTAGAGCATTCTAGATTACTTTTTCAGGTTGCATTTTGTGTTATTATGTTTGGTTAACTCACAGCTGCAATTTCGTAACTTTTGGTCGATTCTAGTATGTTTTGTGTCGCTTTGTTGTTTCATTGACTTGCAGGTGGCGATATCAAATTCTCGAAGATAGAGGCCAAATTGGGAGAATCCGACCATCTGGGTCGTCCCAAAATGGCCCCAATTACATAACCCCTTTGTCTGCAGGTGTTTTGGAGACCTCAGGAGTCGACATTGGAGCGTGTCAGTTCGGCTTCCCCAACATAGAAGAAATCGTCCCACCCAGGGACGATTTACAGTCAGAAATCATCCCACCCAGGGACGATTTCCAGTTGAAAGCAGATTGGCCGACTGTCTCAGTGGCAATGGCCTGTTGGTAACATTTTCTGTCTTCTGGCAAGTTTTCAGGCTGTTTAGAATCATTTTGTTCACTATTTTAGATAAATGTTTGCATGCATCTTTTGATGATTTTAGAAGAACAAACACTTTTCACTGGCAGCAGGTGCTACTGACATCTTGGTTGTTTCTTTGTTCGCAGGAGAAGCAACAGAGGTGAAGAACTCATCGACATCAGCGGCAGCATCATCTTGGCCCGCCCATTGCAATCGTGGGCACGCGGAAGGAGGAAGACTAAGTCAAACATTGTAACAAAGACAAATTTAACGCTCCTAGCCCCTAAAAAGGGAGGAGACGTCTATGTAACCGAGGATAAGATATTTGAATAAAGAGGGCTGTGATTTCTTTACATCTTTTCTTTCCTTTCCAAATTGTCTCCTTTCTTCGTTTTTGTGCATAGGATTAAAGCGTTACATTTCGTCTTATGTTGCATAATTAGTGTTCTCCTCTCGCTCGGAATCTCGTGCTTTCAGTGGCGATCACGGTGGGACCTGTTCCCTGTTTTTAAGATCACGTAAAACTAATCGGGTTTTTGTGTTTTGTGTTTTACAAGTACATTTTTTTTTGCAGACTGTTAATCGTCTCTGACTGTTACGATTACTTTACTGGAAATCGTCCCACCCTGAGACGATTTTAAAATCGTCTCTACCAGGGACGATTTCTGTTCTGTAAATCGTCTCACCAGGGGACGATTTTCTGTCTGCAGATTTTCAGAGCAGAAATTCAGAAGCAACTGGAGCAGGCAGAGAAGAGGTAGGGATTTTATCATCTCTCGTTAAATTTTCTATTTCTGTTTTCTGTTTCTTTGACTGTTTTCATTTTATCCTACATACTTAGGGAAAATCATTCATGCTTGTTTCATTTTCGTTAAATAAAATGAACCTCACACACTCCACGCAACAATTTTAAACCAAGGAGCTGGTCGTAAGACCCCAGCCCTTGATCAAGACCATTGGTGGATTTCATCACCACCTTGGCTTGATTTGCATCCATTTCCCGATTGTCAACCGTTGTTAGGCGTAAATCCTGACGAATACAGACCGAGTGTCGCCGGGGTGATTCCCATGCACGCGAGGATAAGTTTTCTATGGTAGGTGCCATTAACAGGACAATCCCCCTTCCGTACCACCTACGTACCACGTACCTTCTGCTCTCACGTACCTATAGTCTCCCTCTCGTAAGGGCGGGTATATAGAGAGGTTGGTATATCGGCCTGGTTGGTATATTGAAGGGGCTACCATTTTGGGAGTTATATGAGCCATCATAATGCATTTAAACGATCTTCAAAACCTACAAAAACAAAACAAAACATCAAAATGCACTAAACCAGTTTAGGACACACCATTTAATCCTTAAAAGAGATAATCACGGTTTTGTGAATGTGTGTGCTTAATTCTGCTTAGTGTAGACAAACAAAGTCATAAACGAGATAAAAACTTATTTAGATAGCATAGAAGCACCGCAATGGTGTACACCCGCAATCAAGCCCAATCAAGGGCAGAAGCTCCGGAAGGTACACAAAAAGCAGGCACAAGTCGCCTTCACTTCAGTCCTGAGGATTTGGTCATACCGCCTTATAGGTCTAACCTACAAAAGAATCCAATTCAGAATCCTCGATGGGGTATGCCTATTCAAAGTAGCCCCTTTCGAGAAGATGCCTTACATGTAGACCTTGACATAAATAGAGAATCACCTCTTGAAGTTAGGCATGAGTGGCCACCGCACGATGAAGCGCTAGACAGGCACACCGTCCATTTGGAGGGGCAACGTGGATATGGCGTCCCTTCTTTACCTATCATCAGAACAGAGAGACCAAATTCGGAGCGCAGGGCTCCTTACATAGGGCGACCTAACTCCGCCCACCCCCTTTACACCCATGAAAGGGAGTACGAGGAAAGCCATCGCATTCCTCGAGGGCAACAAACAATGCGGGAACCTTGCATTTCTGCACCAACAGGATATCATGATCACCCCTTGAGGCCAGAACCTCGAGCACATACCGCTTACCTCGACAGAGGGAAGCGACCCATTGAAACCTTAGACCAGCAAACTCGAGGTAAACACATAGGAGAAACATTCGAACCTCCTGAGCAAAATAGGGCAGACCAAATTGACCCAGCTATCGCCAGATATACCACCCGTCAAGCCCAAACCATGCGGCTTAAACCAAGTTATCAGGAAATAGAGTACCGACACCGCTTGGATAGAGAACGCATGCAACGCGAAGCGGATGAGTTACGCTATGAAATACCTGAGAGGGGGCCAACCCCTCGCATCCAAAGAGCTGAACAATATGAGAGGCGTAATCCGTTGGTGCAGGACAGGTCTCCACGACCTCGTCAAGCTCGCCTCCAAGACCTCATAGATTCGAGAGGGAGGCAACTCCCCGAAACAATGATGGGTACCTTCAGCAGGAGCTTGATCAGGGTCATAGGTTTCACCCGAGAGACTCCTCAAGAATTTTACGAGGAGTATGAACCAGAAGAGGAATATGTTGAAACTCCCCATCAAGGCAGGAGGGATGCCATTCGGCCACCCCTCCATAGGCCTCCAGTTTACCATAACTTGCAACAAGAGCGAACAAGAGAGGAAGAAATAAAATCTTCCGATGCATACCAAGCGCTATTGGAGCGTTTGGAGTCTGTGGAGACAAAAGCTGCTGGGCATCAAAAACCCACATTACGTCTACTCCGCAGTAATCCGGTGCATCCCTCAGTGCCTACACCTCTTTACCCCGAACACTTCAAGTTGCCTCAATTGGCAGTTTTTAAAGGTGAAGAGGACGCACAGGAACACGTTACACGATTTCTAAGCCAATGCTTCGGCATCCAAGATAATGACGCATTGTTGCTTAGAACATTCATAACCACATTCGTAGGCCCTGCCTCGGATTGGTTCACACAACTACCCAAACACAGCATAAGCAATTTAGATCAATTAGTAGACGTGTTTCTTGAACGCTTTGCCTTCAACACAAGGAAGAAGGCATCACTAAGTGATTTAGCGAGCCTCAAGCAATTTGAAGAGGAAACAATGGCAACGTACGGGAATCGATGGAGAGCTTTGCTTTCTAGGTTACCCTACCGTCCTCCTATGTCTGATCTCACGTAGATGTTCGCAAAAAGTTGCTTAAAATCAATCTCTGGTCTATTGTTACTGCGACAATACGACAGCTTAGAAGAAGCTTTGGCGCAAGCCAAAGTCATAGAAGAGATTAAGATAGGCGAAGGCGCAATTGCCAAGCCTAAGAAGAAAGAGTGGAATAAAACCACTAAAATTGGGACAACGCAACCACAACACACTGCAGTCAACCAAGTTGCGATAAATGTTCCCGCGCCTGTGCAAGAAACGTAGCCTCAAAAGGCTAACTACCAGGTAGTGCCTCCTGCTTATGAAAGAGATAATAGAAGACAGGAGCAAAATTACCCGCGTCGCCCTAGGCAAAATTTCACCCCATATGCGGAGTCTAGGGACTCCTTATTTGACCGCTTGTCAGCGGCAAATTTAGTCACTCTGTCGAAAATCCAAATTATAGACCCTAACATTCCCAAGCCTAGGGGGTACAGAGAGGAATTGTATTGTAGATTCCATAGGCGCAGAGGACATGACTTGAATGGGTGCTTGGAAATTCAAAGACCTAGTCCAGGATTTGATCGACAATAGAACATTGGTTGTGGACAACCCCATCGCACCAAACAACCAACAAATGGGGGTATTCAAGGACCCCTTGCCAGCCCACGAGGCACAAACAAAACCACTCCATATTAACGAGGTGCGACAAGATCTTCCCACACAGGGATTTGTGGGAATGATTAGCATAGTAACAAGGAACAAAAGGTACCCGACAGCTGCCCCTGAGGTAGCTACGAGGGAAGTTCCGGCAACATCGCATCCTCAACAATGCCCAACGCAGTTACCTCCGCCTAGACCTGAGGTCACGATACGAACCAAACTCACGCAGAGTTTGCGGACCACGTTGGCTAGGTCTGTCCATCTACGAGCTTATTCAACAATCAGCTCCCCATAGAGAAGCTCTTATGGACATTTTAAAAGCCATTGAATTACAACCCCACGAGGCAAATTCTTTCAACGCCTTCGTGGGACATGTGAAACAATGTACGGAGTCGGTCATCACATTCAGAGAAGATGAGGTCAAAACGATATCAAATGACATGGCAGATCCACCCCTGCACGTTATCATGCGGGTCAACGGGATTCCGTACAAGAGAGTGCTGATAGATACTGGCTCGTCCAGTAACATCATAACCACTGTAGCCTTGAAGCATTTGAAGCTGCCAGCCTCTCACATCACAGCCTCCACGTACACACTGCGAGCTTTCAATGATGCAATATGCTCGACAATCAACACAATCGTTCTGCCAGTCCAGGTAGGACAAAATTCAATACCTACACTGTGCCACGTGTTGGAAGGTGAAATGGCTTATAATATACTGCTAGGGCGGCCTTGGATCAGGGATATGAAATGTGTCCCTTCGATCGCCCACCAATGCTTGAAGTATGCTTATGAAGGAGAAATACATGTAGTCCCAATGGACTTAGAGCCCTTCAAGTATTGCAATGCGGTACAATTCATACCTCAATCGACCCTCCCTTCAACGCATTTGGATTTCCAATTAAATCCATCTAAACAAGGTCCAATACCGCAGGCACCACTGGTGGCCAACAAGGCAAAATCCCGGCCAGGTGAGACTTCATCATCGGCTCCTTCATCATCAATGCCACCTATCATGGCCCAACAGAAGGACAAGGGAAAACAAATCATGGAAGAGGTTAAGCCCTTAGAAGAAAGGTTGCCCACAATTTCAACAATAACAACAGAGGAAGCGCCCAACGCAACCGAAACCAAGATTCCTGAACCACCAAACATGGAATGGACTCAGGAAGGACTACCGTTTCCTCCCACCCAATCATCAACAATCACTCGTTGAAATGGCCAGTACAGGCCTGGGGGAATACTTAGTGCAAAATGTTGTGGCAACCCCCACATTGGAGTCAGTACAGGACATGGGAAGACCTCGCCTTCCCATAGGGACAATCGTTCCTCTAGGCTACCCACCGAACCAGACAAATTTTGTGTATGGGGGCCTTGATCATGGTCTTGAACCATGCCAACAAAAGGAAACAGACGAAGAGCCTTTTGTGGAAAACATCAATTATCTGTCAAACCCAGAATTTGCCCTAAAATATCTAGGCCAATGCAATTGGCATGGATACGGGCTAGGCAGATATGAGCAAGGGATGCGGATCCTTTGCCAACCAAGATATCAGATGCCATATGACAAGTCAGGGGTAGGGTTCAACCATCCCCTGCCATTAGACATCTTGGTTGAAAATATGCAAGGCCTAGAAATAGGCAACAAGGGGGGATTGGCACAAGACCCGTATGCCAATCCAAATACATAATACACACTGGGAGACTACCTCCCATGGTCAACAAACACCCCTGGAAACAACAATAATCCCTCTCCTTTGCTAGAGAGAGGTGAAAGTTCGGATAGCAATCCTCAAAGAGAACATCAATGGCTATCGGACATCTTTCTGAAGTTGTTCCCCTTAGAGGTTCCAGATGAAACAATACAGTCTCAAGAGAATCAGGTCCCTCCACCAAGAGTAGAACAACCGCAATGGGACCAGATTAATTCACTAGAACAGGAAGAGTCCTCAACGTCGCAAGCAATAGATGCTGAAGAGAATGAACAATTTTGGATCTATGAAAGTGATTCAGAAGATGAGACTGAGATGATCTATCTCAGACATGCGCGACAAAATCACCGTGCTCTAACTCATGAAGATCTAATGGGACAGATGGGTATACCGTTAGGACATGAATGGCACGTAGACCCAACGAGGTGGGACCAAGTATTAGACCTATGGCTCCAAATTCAAGATGAGCATCGTCCACCTCGAGATCCCATCATGACAACAGTGCCGAGGGAAGACCCCGCCTTCCTTTTCACACATAGAGATGAATTTGCACCTAGAGAGGATCCATTCGTGCCCGTTCCCGTAGAGCCAGATCCAGAGTATAGGGAACATCTAAAAGAATCAAGTCATCACACCCGCGGTTCCGGAGACCAAATTCATTCCATCCACATGATCTCCATTGATTTGACCGCACCCATCCGCAATCCGATCGATCCATCACGGTCATTGCATCTAGACATGGATGCCATCGACTGGGATCGCGTCAATTCACCATTGTCACCATCAGAGTACTGGCCTTTCGATGAAATGCTTCATTTTACCCCAAGGACAACTCAGGATATTTTTCAAGCTGAAGAGGAACCCGAGGTTCCAAACGTAGATCTTAACTCAGCTGATGATATCCATTTAATCCCAACTCCACATCAGTTGGAGGATGGATCCCACATGTCAGTCGAGGAGACGACTGACGTAGACATCGGCACAGATCCAATGAATCCACGGATTCTCAAGCTGGGGGTAAGCCTTTCCCCCGAAGAGCAAGCCGAATATATTGCCCTTCTCAAAGAGAAGAAGGAAGTTTTTGCATGGTCGTACAAAGATATGCCAGGACTAGACCCGCAGCTAGTCATGCACAATTTAACGCTTGATCCGACAATCAAGCCTGTAAAGCAAAAACTAAGAAAGATGCACCCAACAAGTGGCCTTGATGGTCAAAGACGAATTGCAAAAGCTTTTGGATGCACAATTTGTCATCTCGCGTGGATTATCCGCCATGGTTGTCCAACATGGTTCCCGTCAAGAAGCCCGACGGGAGGATTCGCATATGCACCGACTTTCGAGACCTAAACAAAGCGAGTCCTAAGGATGATTTTCCCTTGCCAAGCATCGACGCATTGGTAGACGCTACAGCAGGTCACGAAATGCTCTCCCTAATGGACGGTTTCTCAGGATACAATCAAATTCGTATCAATCCTGAAGACCAACTCAAAACGGCATTCACAACGCCTTGGGGAACATTTTGCTATAAGGTCATGCCTTTTGGCCTTAAAAACGTTGGCGCTACATACCAACATGCTATGACTTATATCTTCCACGATTACATGCACAAAACTTTGGAAGATTACATGGATGATTTGTTAGCCAAGTCTCTCTTGCGCTCAGATCATCTCGGTGACTTAAGCAAGATTCTCGATCGCCTCATAGAGCATAAGGTCAGATTGAATCCCAAGAAGTGCGTGTTCGGCGTCACATCCGGAAAACTCTTGGGTTTTATAGTCTCAAAGAGAGGCATCGAAGTGGACCCAAACAAAGTCAAGGCAATCCTTGAAATGGCTCCCCCAACCACTATCAAGCAGCTCGAAGTCTGCAAGGAAAGGTCGCATCGATTAAACGCTTCATAGCGCAATTATCTGACAAATGCCGACCAATGAACAAATTATTGCACAAGGGGGTCACATTTCATTGGGATGACGAGTGCCGATCGACCTTTGACGAAATCAAACAATACTTGGCTTCGCCGCCGTATTGGCACCACCTAGACCAGGTGTGCCATTCTACTTATACATCTCAGCCTATCGAGGTGGCATTGGGCGCAATGCTAGCCCAGAAGAATGAACTTCACAAAGAACAAGCTACTTACTATCTTAGCCGCACCCTGGTCAAATTACGAACTTAACTATGCATACGTTGAAAAACTCTGCTTGGCAGTGGTGTTTGCTACCAAAAGGCTACGCCACTACATGCTGAGCAACACTACGTATGTTGTGTCTAAGGAGAATCCATTGCGATACATGATGAGTCGTACTTATCATAGTAGTCGCACGGCGAAATGGATCATGTTGTTGATGGAATTTGACATTGAGTTTATTGGGCAAAAATCTATAAAAGGACAAGTCATAGCCGATCAACTAGCAGAGGCTCCTCTTGAAGACGATCAGCCTCTGGTCATAGAACTACCCGATGATGGGGTCTTCCATGTCTCAGAATCACCAGATTCTGATGAGCCTGAGTCTCAGGCCGACATAACCTTATTTTTTGATGGTTCTAAATGCGAGCAAGGTGGTGGCACAGGAATTGTATTCTTCACACCGCAGGGCGCTCCAATGCCCCTGTCATTTAAATTAAACTTCTAGTGCACCAACAATAATGCAGAATATGAAGCCTTGCTCCTAGGTCTTCAGACAGCAATCGCCATGAACATCAAAAGATTGAACATCTTTGGCGATTCGCTGTTAATCGTCAATCAAGTCAAAGGGGTATATCAATGCAAATGCCCAGTTCTAAAGGCCTATAAAGCCCTCGTGGACAAATTCCTGGCAAAACTTGAGTGGTATGACATCGAGGCACTCCCTCGATCATCGAATCATTTTGCGAACACAATGGCCTCCTTGGGGTCACTAATCCCGCAAGACCTTTCCGGTGATATAACAACCATTCAGGTCAAAACCTTATCGCAACCCGTGATGGAGCGCGCAAGCTCGGACTTGACGCCAAGAGTCCACATGATCCGAGATCGAACCATCTTCGGATAAGTTCTTTCGAATCCGAGACTGTTTGAAACGTGCCAATTGGGGGTCTTTGTTTTCCCCCACTCCCATTAATAGCAACACAACGCTATTCTTACAAGTTCTATCCCAATCAGCATTTGTTAGGGAAGAACTTCAAAAGGGATTGGCTGTTCATACTGTCGAGGTTTCTGATCAACAGGACTGGTATTTACCCATAAGAGACTACCTCAAATTAGGTAATCTTCCCTTTGGATTGACGCACGCCGCAAAACGAACATTCAAACAAAAAGCGGCAAAATATGTCTTGATAGGAGACATTTTGTATCGTCGAAGCTATGACGGAATTCTTCTTCGTTGTTTGGACTAGCAAGAGTCCACTTGGGCAGTCGCCCAAGCGCATGACGGTACATGTGGTGGCCACTTTAGCGGTATGGCCATCGCAAAGCGCATTCTTCGCATGGGCTATTATTGGCCATCTTTAGAGCGAGATTGTTGCGAGTATGTCAAGAGGTGCGTGAAATGTCAACATCATGCCAATTTAATGCACGCACCTTCCCAGGCCCTACATACAGTCCAGTCCGCTCGGCCATTTTTGCAGTGGGGCCTCGATCTAATCGAAAATATCTCCCCTGCATCGTCAGGCCGTCACACGTTTATCATAACGGCCACAGAATATTTTACCAAATGGGTGGAAGCAATTCCGTTAACCTCTACGACAGGACCCCGCATAGTGGAGTTCATTTTGCATTACATCATATGTCATTTTGGTATTCCATCCAAAATAATCTCGGATAATGGGCCATCATTCAAGAACAAAGACGTGCGTGCTTTAACCACAAAGTACAAAATTCAGCACAACT
Source organism: Wollemia nobilis (assembly GCA_028583015.1). Taxonomy (NCBI): domain Eukaryota; kingdom Viridiplantae; phylum Streptophyta; class Pinopsida; order Araucariales; family Araucariaceae; genus Wollemia; species Wollemia nobilis. The sequence goes on along the minus strand of JAQPPZ010003193.1, from coordinate 4,340,033 downwards.
TTTCAACACCCTATTATCCGCAAGCAAATGGGCAAGCAGAGGCATCAAACAAAATGCTAGTCGCCATCCTTAAAAAGACCGTCACAGACAGTCATAAGGATTGGCACATACAAATCCCACTTGCCCTTTGGGCTTATCGCACTAGCATTCGGACGCCCACTAGGGCAACTCCATTTTCACTGGTGTATGGCTCAGAGGCAGTAATGCCTCTCGAGTTGGAAATTCCTTCCCTACGCATATCAATGCAGGAGTTCATCGATGATAACACTGCACGGCAGGCCCGATTGGACCAACTTACGTTGCTTGACGAACGACGCGTTAATGCTCTCGAGCACTTACGTATCTATCAAGAGCGGCTTAAGAAAGCTTACAACATGAAAGTTCACCTAAGAGACTTTCGGGTTGGTGATTTGGTTCTGAAGGAAAACCAACAAAACTCTAATTTGCCATCCCATATGAGGGACAAATTCATGGCAAATTGGTTAGGTCCTTATGTCATTGATAGCAAAATAGGACCCGGGACGTACAGGCTAGCTTCTCTTGACGGTATCAAGGAAACAGAACCCTTGAATATCAGTCATTTGCGACCATTTCATATCTAAGAAAGCCATATCCAAAAAAAAAAAATGCTCCAAGGATTCCCGTAATCTCTTGGTCACCCAAAAAAAGCTCCAAGGATTATCGCAATCTCTTGGTCACCCAAAAAGCTCCAAGGATTATCGCAATCTCTTGGTCACCAAAAAGCTCCAAGGATTATCGCAATCTCTTGGTCACCCAAAAAGCTCCAAGGATTATCGCAATCTCTTGGTCACCCAAAAAGCTCCAAGGATTATCGCAATCTCTTGGTCAAACCCAAAAATCTCCAAGGATTATCGCAATCTCTTGGTCAATCCAAAAAGCTCCAAGGATTATCGCAATCTCTTGGTCAACCAAAAAGCTCCAAGGATTATCGCAATCTCTTGGTCAATCCAAAAAGCTCCAAGGATTATCGCAATCTCTTGGTCACCCAAAAAAGCTCCAAGGATTATCGCAATCACTTGGTCACCCCAAAAGCTCCAAGGATTATCGCAATCACTTGGTCAAACCCAAAAAGCTCCAACGATTATCGCAATCGCTTGGTCAAAAAATAAAATAAATAAATAAATAAATAAAAAAACAACAAAAATCATCAAAAACAACAAATATTTGCATCTCAATTCTAGGCATACTCAAATTCATCAAAAAATTCATATTCTCGCACCTCATCTTCACCTTCACCAAAAACAATCCATCAAAATTACAAAAATACATAGTTGCATTAAGCATTGCATCCATACATTGCATATTTGTAGTCATACGGGTCAAAGGCACCATAGGCTGCAATAGCTCCGATAGACCATCTTGTTCCGCATTGTCTCCATGTTACAAAAACAACAAAAACACCAAGCATAACTTTTACCACACTACAGTCGAGTGGTCCTGGAATGTACCAAGAGTTTCAGTGATTCAGTCATCATTTTCCTCTTTAGCCATGTAGTGTATCAAGTCGAACAGATTTTACGAAGGTAGAGTCATACTTGAAATACACCTTGTTACGTAACATCCCAACACAAATTAAAACACATAAAATAATTCCCGAATTGTGTGAACGAAAGATGAAACCTGCAAAGTAATCCAGTTCACCACAAGCGAAACGGTTATCTTGCTCATCCCCCCGTGCGAATGACCCCTAGAATGCTGAGAGTTGGCAAAAGGACAAGCATCCTCCCTACCCAATTCCCTAAGAATCCCTAAAGTTCTCAACAGTTGCAAAACACAAAAAATTTGCAAAATGTCAAAACTCCAAAATTTGACAAACTACAGTGCACACATCAAAAGGCACAAACAACAGTGATTTTGGTCACTCCATAACCCCAATCCCTTGCTCGAAAGAAAAACAAATCAAAATAAACAGTGATCTCATCACTACAATGAGCAAGTATCCCAATACAATTGAAGAAAAGAAGGGAGTTGACCTTGAATCCCTAGGAACTCTCAAACATTCTGTAGGTCATAAGGCAAGCTTCAATACCAATTTGGTTGATAGCCAATGGGTAATGAAGTAAACCTCCCGCATGACGATATATCTATCACATTAACTTGCATACAGATCAATGTTTGCATGTGGATGAGCTAGCTTATGGCATCCTGGATTACACCGCAGATTAATCTTAGTACATACAACAAAGGAATTCGTGGAGCTAATTAGGTGATCCTCAGTATAGGTTCGGTTGAAAGCCCATCTGGCACTGGCGGTATCCTAACAAATACCACTAAATGAACTCAATTGCACACATAGGGATGTGAAATAACTGGGTCAAAAACAAGTCCGATTCATACCTTGGTCAAAAGTCTTGTAAGATAAAGTACAGTCATGGCTAGTGAGTTAAAACCGTCTGAGTCTCAGAAAACCTTAGCTACATTTCTAAACCAACTGCGCTACTTTTCATCCTTACAATACCATCATAAAATACAAAAAAAAAAAAAAAAAAAACCACATGTATACATACAAAGTCATGCACCACAACAATCGCCTAAAAACAAAATAACAGAGTTCTAAACAGTCTATGGTGCCATAGCCAAACATCACAAACCCCATTCATCCATTTCATCTCTGCATATCACATATAAATAAAAACCATTTGCATTCATCATAGCATATGCATCCATCAAAATAAATCAACATGCATACATCCATATTCATCAACCATCATGCACAAGATCAAAGAAAATCAAAACAACAAAAACAACAAACAAATGCAACACAAAAACAAAAAGCAATAAACATTGCCAGACACAAGTGCTCTTGCACTTAACCTCTTGGCATAGAAAAACTGATGTCAGGGTCTACATTGTCGCTATCCTACTCCCTAAGAAGGCTACCATAGCCGGACCGCTCCACGGGAAGACGGATTTTCGACAATTTCATCCCCAAACGACGTCACAAAAGGGTCAAAGCCCACTCAAAAACAACAAGAAAATAAAAAAACACAAAAAGCAATAAACATTGCCAGACACAAGTGCTCTTGCACTTAAACTCTTGGCATAGCAAATCGACATCAGGGTCACAAATTATCACTATCCTACTCCCTAAGAAGGCTACCATAGCCGGACCGCTCCACGGGAGACGGATTTTCGAAAATTTAATCCCCAAATGGTGTCACAAAAAAAAAAAAAAACAACAAAAATGCAACATAAAAACAACAAATAGTTGCCTAATAGAATGTTGTTACACTCGCAATCCAAGGCAATTAAAATAGACGTTGGGGTCATATATTGTCACTATCTCACTCCCCAAGAAGGCTACCATAGCCGGACCGCTCCACGGGAAGAATATTACAACAATTTTATCCCCACATGCGTCACAAAAAACAACAAAAAAAATAAAAAAAAATTCAACAAAAACAGACAAAAAAAAAACATTGCCGGACACAAGTGCTCTTGCACTTAAACTCCGGGCAAAGAAAATTTATGTCGGGGTTTACATTGTCACTATCCTACTCTCTAAGAAGGCTACCATAGCCGGACCGCTCCACGGGAAGACGGATTTTCGACAATTTCATCCCCAAACGGCGTCACAAGAAAATCAAAACAATAATAAACATTGCCGGACACAAGTGCTCTCGCACTTAACCTCTTGAGCAAAGAAAATCGATGTCGAGGTCCAAATTATCGCTCTCCTACTTCCCCAAGAAGGCTACAATAGCCGGACCGCTCCACGGGAAGTTAGATTTTCGATGATTTCACCTCATTACGGCATCACCAAAAGGGTTAACACCCACCAAAAATAGGTCCAAATGTTGGAAAAATTGCACACGCTTAACGGTAAACCCTCTAAAGGCACCCTTGCACAAGTCATCTTGGGTCAAGCGACTCGTCGCTTCTCTCACGAAGGTCATTCCCTCATCGATTCGTCGCTTGAGGGGGTAGTCACACTTAGTCACCAACCAACAATCACACACCCAATTAAGGAAAACGACATGCATTCAAAGAATCATTGACAAAGACAATCACGCTCCTGCTTGGGGCAATAAACAAGCAACAATCAAATCAATCAAACACTTGGCATTTCGTGAATCATGAACACAAGGTTCCCCCTGAGGATAAAAATGCCCTTTGCCTGTTCATGACTGATCAATGTCTAAGTTCAAGTCACACCTCACCAAAACAGGTTAATACTTGAAATCAAATTCCTTAGCTCGTCAGAAGCAAGGATTCAAGAATGCATGCCCTTTCCATACTTGGGGCATCAAAAGTTGGTTAGGTTACCAAGAAACCCTAATCATTAGTGCTTTGGTTATCTATTTTTGCTCAACACTGCATCACCCGCAACGCTTCCCAAAAAGGGGCATCTGTAGACACCAAAACAACACCAATCCGATTATGTGACTGCAAACACTGATCGCTTTGACAAACACAGCCCCCAGGGCAGCCCTCAGAGGTCAAACAGTGGTCTTAACCACTTTCATAGCAATTTTGTGAGGTCAAGATGCAATTTGGCACACTTAGACACTTTGCCTAGTAATCGTCTCACCCAGGGACGATTTTTGAAATCGTCTCACCCAGGGACGATTGCTAACTTGAAATCGTCTCACCCAGGGACGATTTCTGAAATCGTCCCTGGGTGAGACGATTTCCAAGTTTAACGGGCAAAAAGACAAATGAGGCCAAGTGGCAGCCCGTAACAGTCAGTTGATGACTCCTGCCTCGCACGCGTGTGTGAGTGGGCAAATAGGTCGTTTGAGGACTCGTCACAAGTGCGATTATGAAAGCCCAAGTCAATGGAGGACTCCCCTCCCTCATGGGAAGACAAGACTGCCACATGGCGCCTATGACCAACACATGGCATTTGTGCTTCCCTCCCAAAAGAGACCCCATGGGTCTATAAAAGGTGGGACTTTTCTCACCCAAGATAGACAGGTTGAAGGAGTTTTCAAGCAACGAAGTGCTTGCCGAGTTGAAGACCCACTTGCATCCCTTTTGGTTCACCTTCCCACATCCACCAATCTCTTTTGCAAGGGAGGTTGTTGGGTGGCTTTTGGAAGCTTGAATCGGACCCAAATCCAACACATGGACACCTGAACCAACCAATTCGCCGACCCCCCCAATCCTAAGAGGTTTTGGGCCCATCCCTAGTGGATTGGCTCCGAAATCAAGTGCCAACGGTGGGAGGCCCACTTGGGCACCCCCGCACTTCCCAAGTTTTTTTAGCATTCTAGATTACTTTTTCAGGTTGCATTTTGTGTTATTATGTTTGGTTAACTCATAGCTGCAATTTCGTAACTTTTGGTCAGATTCTAGTATGTTTTGTGTCGCTTTGTTGTTTCATTGACTTGCAGGAGGCGATATCAAATTCCCGAGGGTAGAGGCCAAATTGGGAGAATCCGACCATCTGGGTCGTCCCAAAATGGCCCCAATTACATAACCCCCTTGTCTGCAGGTGTTTTGGAGACCTCGGGAGTCGACATTGGAGCGTGTCAGTTCGGCTTCCCCAACACAGAAGAAATCGTCCCACCCAGGGACGATTTACAGTCAAAAATCGTCCCACCCAGGGACGATTTCCAGTTGAAAGCAGATTGGCCGACTGTCTCAGTGGCAATGGCCTGTTGGTAACATTTTCTGTCTTCTGGCAAGTTTTTAGGCTGTTTAGAATCATTTTGTTCACTGTTTTAGATAAATGTTTGCATGCATCTTTCGTTGATTTTAGAAGAACAAACACCTTTCACTTGCAGCAGGTGCTACTGACATCTTGGTTGTTTCTTTGTTCGCAGGAGAAGCAGCAGAGGTGAAGAACTCATCGACATCAGTGGCGGCATCATCTTGGCCCGCCCATTGCAATCGTGGGCACGCGAAAAGAGGAAGATTAAGTCAAACATTGTAACGAATACATATTTAACGCTCCTAGCCCCCAAAAAGGGAGGAGACGTCATTGTAACCGAGGATAAGGATATTTGAATAAAGAGGGCTGTGTTTTCTCCATTTGCTTGTGTCTCTTCCAATGCGTTTCTTTTCCATTTCATGCACTTTACGTTTTTAGGACTTAAGCGCATTTGGTTTTGGTTATATCGCAATTAGTGTTTCCTTCGACCAGAATCTCGTGCTTTCAGGGAGGAGATGTTTTTATTTTTAGATATCCAATAATGTGATGCATCAAATTGAGAAGGATGTTGAGATTATACATTAGGCAGAGGTTAGTGACAATGTAGTGTAACAGTATCTAACATCTAGTGAGACCCCTATCCTGAATCACCTCGTAAATATAGGATAAATGAGGATGACATGAATGATATAGACACATAGGAATAGGTTCACCCACAACATGATTATACTATAGACCTCACCAAATTTAGTAGATATGACTTTGGTGTGTAGTTCTAGCCTAGTATGAGAGTACATGATCTTAAACTTTTACTCAATAAATTTAATTATTTATTTGATAATTTAAATTTTATTTTAAAAATAATTTAATCCTCTACATGTATATAAATATTTATATTAAATTATATATTTATTTTACATGTGTAGTTTTTGAAGATATTACAATCAAATGGAGCTTAATATCCACTAACATCGTAAGTTTGATATTCATAAGATGTTGAATTTCATGGGAAAGTACCTCATGAAATTCATGGTACTATATCCACTCATTCTCCTTTTCATGGTCATGCTTTAATGGAGGAAAAATGAAGGAATTTAAATTCTATAATTGTCTATGTTTTTAGTCATATGGAATATCACTCATGAAGAAAGTTGAGATGAACCCAACATCTAGATATGCTATGTAGGTAAAAAAAATATTATAATTCAATATTTTTTTGATGTTCTTATATAATTTTTTAGTTTTTATTATTTTTAATATAATATAAAATGTAATTAATATAGTGGATAACATGATAAGGCTATGAATGTGACATAAGCTTCTCTATCTACTTACTCTTATTATTGATGTTAATATTGTTTCATTTAGAATTACAAACATGTAGCTACTAGCTTTAGTTATTTTTTAGTTTCAAGATAATTATTATGTCTGCATACATGTAGGTATGTGAGTCCATAGATATAAATACATCATTACAGTCTTCAACCACACAATTATCCATATCAACATTAGTAAGACATGTTTGAACTTCAAATTTTTTATTTGAACTTGTTGAATTTTGTAATTTATAATGATATTTAATTTATTTTATATTTATCACTATTTTACAAACATGCATATTGGAAACTTAGACCACGATGATTGATACATTATCTCAGGCTCCCACCACATAATTGTTGTTATCTTTACTAGAAATACATGTTTAAACTTTTATTTTTTGATTTGTTAAATTTTTGAACTTATAATGAATTTTTATTTAACTAATATTTCTTATGTTATATTTAATTATAAATTAATATATGCTTATGTATTATATAGGTTCCTTTCAAGCAATCTCCACATACCTAGTTGTACTAGATTTATACTTGTGTTTTGTACAAATGATATTGGGACTTATTCTTAAAGATGATAATGATGTATCCATATTACTTTTGAAAATTTTATGTGGCATTTTATTCTTTAATATAATGTATGCATTTTAGATATGAAATGTCATACTTTATAGTAATTATATTTAACACATAGAACTTTTAATTTAGTCCTAATGCAATGTATACTTTAATGCGCATATAAGCCTTTCAAATGTTAAGAATAATAAAAATAAATAAAAAACCTATTTAATATTTTTATGGACAAGGTTGAAAATAAAAATAAGGGATGGAGTTATATTATGAATAATAAAAAATTTATTGGGTGAAAGTTTATATTAAGAAGAATTCTAAATTTTAAAATAAAGGGAAAGGGGTAATTTTTTATTTTTTATAAATTGGTAAAAAATTATTGAATCAATAAAACCATACAAGAAACAAAGAATTCTAAAACAATAACCCTTACAAGGACCGAAGAAAGAGACTCCAAAACCATCCAGCGCCCGATCAAAAGACACCCAATAAATAACAATCTCAACTAAACATATCCTCGTCAAGAAAATTAGCAAGATGACTAATTTTCATAGAAGATTATGAATATTATACCCCTCACTAGATTTTTGTGTAGAATGCATATGCAAAAATAAATGTTCACAAAATCATCTCATACAAAAATTTCACATTATTCTCCAAGACATGTTCTTATTAAATTTTTAATAAATAAGAACCTTCATAAAAAGTCATAATTTACTACAACTCCCAATTTATTTTTTATTTAAAAAAATTACATTCCTATTTTATACTTAATTGTCAACCTTTTATTTTATTTTATTTTTTAATTTTTATTTTTATTGGTAAATAGGGATTTTGAAAGCAACGCATATCCTTTTACAAAATTATGAGGGTTAGGAGAAGAGTTCCCAATTGAAATATAGTCAAAGAAGAAACATGCTCTTTGTGGGATGTTGGAGATAAATAAATTAAACTAAAAAAGAGAAGCCCACATGAGCAAGAGAGGAAGCCTCACAGGTTGATAAGAGAAGCCCTCACAAGGGTAGTAGAGAAAACCTCATAGTTACACACAAATTTGAAAAGAGTTTTCCCACACAGGAGAAAACCCTTTAGTTATACATAAATTTGAAAAGGGTTTTCCCACATATGAGAAAACCACACAGTTTTAGAAGACACAAAGAAAAAAATGAAGCAATACAGTGCAAGGTCATTCATAAACAAAATAGGACCATCCATAAACAAATCAAGATCATCCATAAAAGAAACTACACCATCCACAAACCAACATAGGACCATCCACAAAACACACTATTTCGAAAGACCTGAAACATAGAATACTCACAGGCCCTAATGCTAGAAACAACAACACCAAGAAGATCAAAAAATATAGTCCACGCAAGGTCATCCATAGCCTTGAAACTATTGCCAATATTTTATTTATTTGCACCTACAAATTATCAAATGAAATTATGACTTATTCCTTGTTGAAGTTGAACATACTATATATTTTTAAAATGAGTCAGATTACCCAACATTCATGCCTACATGAATTGTCTTCAATCTCTTCAAGTAATAAAAAATCATCTTTTTACAATACAAGTGAAAGAAATAGAATTTATCCTTTCCACTTTAAGGTTTCAAGAGTAACATAATAAAGAAAAAATATGGAGGAGATTCATGGCAATTTAAGTTTTTGAGGACACACAAGAAATAAAGTACTATGTAGATGGTCCTTCCACTTTAAGGTTTCAAGGGGAGCATAAATAAAATGCTCTAGGGGCTATTACTTTCACTTTAGGTTCTTCTAGGAATTATAAGATCATATATGATAAGTTTATTTATGAGCTTATAAAACAAATGAAAGAAATAGATGGGGATAGAAAATGAGGAATGTTTCCAAAGCAAGAACAAAGAGACATATAAGTTCATAGGGGATTGGTTTAGAAAGCTAAAAATAAATATAATAAATATGAATAATCAATGGAACTAATCCCATATATAAAAATAAAATTGATTATAAGGAGGGAAACTTAGAATTAAAAGACTTGTTAAGGAATTAATAGGTTTGTATAGTCTTGAATTTCTTTTAATATAAAAACAAGCAATCAGGAACATATGAATACAATCAAAGAAATAAATTTTTGTAGGATTCTATCATTGTTACTATGTGATTTCTAAGTGTTATTGCAATGGTAAGGGACAATGAAAAAAAAGATGTAATTTTTTTTTAAACAAAAAATAATTAGGTTGCTATTTCTTTTTATCAAAAAGAGAAAAATATAAAATTTGAAATTTTTATTTAATATTTGCTATAAATGTCTTAAGGACTCAAGTATATTCATATGTCAAATGGTTCATAATAATAAGATTAGGATTCTTGAAGAATTTCAATAAAGCTACAAAATTATTGTATAGATATTTATTATCTATCATATTGTTAAGAGGAGTACATACAATAAAGATATTTTTTTATGAGTATGATAAGATTAGAAAAAAGAGTACATACAATAAAGATATTCCGTTATGAGTGTGATAATATTAGAAAATGTGTTTCTTAATATGTTATCTACTTAATAATGGCCATCCCAAAATAATCTATGTAACTCCAAGACCATAATTGCTTGTGAATGGTTATTTAAATTGGGAAAATCAAAGTGTGAACAATCAACTACATACATGTTTATTCAAAATAACAAAATATTAAATATACAAATGCAAATATAAATGGTCAAATTATTTTGTAATTTTTTTTTCTCAAGGAAAAGCACAAGGGTGGCACAACTGGGGGCTACACTCTCGGGGAAATAATAGGGGCCTCATTCCCTATGATTTGAGCTTGGGTAGCTTGAATAATAGTCCAATGACATAACTATCACTTTTTTTTTTAATATTTGAAAGAAAAGAAAATTAAATTCAAACTCAATAATTTATAAGAGATAGTGAGAAGCAATAGAATGGTCCAACATACTTATTAAAAAATATGTTTTCATTAGGTTATATGGGATTGAGATAGGTGCCACCCGTATTATATTATGAATGCATAGTGGTATTACAACAACTTGATAATTATGCATGTATTCCTTGGTAAGATTCAATACTCCTCCGTAACTTCTTTTGAAAATTAAGAAATAGAATCAATTGAACTATGACTATTTGATTATTTAACCCGAATCACATCATCGATTATTTAAAAAGTAGTTACTTGTTTATTATTGTAATTTATTAAAAAAAAAAAAATCAAATTGAACATAAAGTTTTTTGAGAGAAATAACTTAAATAATTAAAATATCAAAAAATTCTATTTTTATATTAAAACATATTTAACTTTGACTAAAAAATATCTTAATATAAATTTGAAAAAAATACATAGATTGAAGAAGATACTATCAAAGCCATAACTTGTTTGAAATTTCTTCTGTTACACGAAACCTTGGTATAAACCTTTTCAAAAAATTTCATTAATTATTATATGGAGGCAAAACAAAAAGACTTATATAAAAATTTGAATTAAAGGAATGAAGGAATCATTTTTTTTACACCTTGAACATTTTTTTATATAGGAATAATATATATATATATATATATATATATATATATATATATATATATATATATATTCAATAAGTTTACACAAGTTTTTATGCGGGGTCTCAATCCTCTAGTGGGGTTCGAAACTTGAACCTCTCAAAAAGAGGCCAAAGTCATTACCACTACAATATGTTTGCAACTTAGAAATTTAAGTTTACAGGCTTTTACGAGGAGTCTCAGCTCCCTCGTACCAAGTAGGGTTTGAATGTGGGTCTCTTGAATGACAACCCAAAAACTTTACCACTACAATAGTTTTAAAATTCAAGTTTACAATAAGTTTGTTGCTAGTTTTAAAATTTAAGTTTACACACGCATCAGGGTGTAGTAACATATAATGTATGGCGCCAGTGCTACTGGCTACATGATGCCACTCAAGTTATAGTCGCAACAAAAAGTAGGATTGGAACCCACAAACCTACAAAGAACAGACAATTATAACAAGTTACGAATTCCTTTAATATAATAAAAAAAAATTAAACATACACATTATTTAAAAAAAAAACTTTAAACCAAAATTTGAACTTGCATTAATTTTATTATATATTTTTTAAATTGATAAAATCTACTTATAACATACTAATATGCCTTACTTTATATTTTTTCCCACGCTTGTCTTGAAATAATTTTAAAAATAATATATTAATTATTAATAAATGAGGCCAACGCCCCTTTTGCGATACCATCATGTAAGGAGAATAGAGTTATAGCATATTGAGAATAAGCTGTTAATTGATTTTTATAGTACCTGACTTGAATTGACTCTTTCCTCATGAATTGACAGTGTGGGGAACCTTTGCTGGGCAGAGTGGCGGACAGACAATTTTATTTTCCTTGACGAGGAATATGTTATTTTATTTATTTTTCCCTTTTTCTTCTCCTTTTGTTATCCAACTAAAAAAAATTCTATTTTATTTTATCGGGTGTAAACAAATTGTTTGTGTGCTTCTTTTTACATTTGTAACTTTGTGAACTCCGCTCCACAAATAATAGATATATTCCAAAAGCTCGCGAATGTACACTGGTTAGTAGCAGCGCGTCGTTATCATAATGTTTCTATATATGTCTAAGTCTGTGTCTGATGTGATCGAGCAATAACAAAATATAAAAATATTGAAATCCATGGTCGGTACTGTTAGTGGTGGTGATAGTGAACGAAACCACAGTTTTACAAACGTAATAATAAAAAGAATTATAGTGGTACGTGTAGAGAGGTGAACAGTTCGTTGCTTACTTAAAAATGTAAACACTTGTGTGGGACAGCCATTGCTTACAGAAACCATTACACTTAGGCCTTTATAAGCGAGTAAACGTCGTCTTAACTTTCGCTCTCTGTGGGAGAAAGTGTGTCACCAAAGTCCAGATAGACATACGTCATATATGTGTAATTTGTTCACATAGTTAGATAAAGAAGATAATATTTGTAACGTGTTTACAAAGTTAGATAAAAAAATGGAAGTAAAATGGAAGTAAAGATTAAAGATTATAGAAATTACTTAGCAATTAAAAAAATTAGTTTTATTAAAATTTCTAGCAAAAGAAATTATTTTCATAATGAATTGTTTAACTTTTAAGGAAGTAATAAAACATATAATGTAAACAGGAATCCAAACAAGAGAGCAAGAAATATAGAGTAATAAGTTAACATGTATAACTCAAAAGGCATTAAAAGGTGTAAAAGGTCTAAAGAATAAATAAAAGATAATTTTTTTATAAATACATGATATGATGAAGAATGTAAAGTTGCAAGGATAGCTGTAGAAGTCTTGGATAAAGAAAAGAAAAACAAAAAAATGTATTATCAAATAACGAAACCAAGAAAAAGAGGAGTATGTGAGCATAGGATGGGGATTAGGAAAGACTAATCCAAAGCTATTTTGGAAACAAATCCAAGAGAAAAAGAAACAAACAAATATAACATTATAGCAAGTCAGTCAATAGAATATATAAAACCATTTTATGGGTATGACCAAGGAGAAGAAGCCCCACCCACAATCAACACAACACCAAATAAATTCACTTCAAAGGAGGTTGAGGAAGATTTTAAGAAGCTAAGAATAAGATAAGACTTGTAATATGGATGGACTACAAACATAATACTTAAAATGGAAAGTAGAGGACTTATCCAAACACATCAAGAGGGTATTCAACAATAATCCATGATGACTTTCAAAGGTATTGAACAAGTTTATCAATACCTCTCTTTAAGAGTGAATATGCAAACAATCCTTCAAATTTCCAAAGCAATATGATCAATCCTTTGTTTACAAATCTATTTGAAAGCATGGTTGAGAGTAGAATAAAAAAGTGGAAAAAAGAACAAGGAAAGAGGGCAAAAGGACAAGTAGCTTTCTAGCCAAAATACTCAACATTAGACCATGACATCACTTTGATACACATCATTGAAAAAATATGAAATGAAAAAGAGAACCATGTTGATTTTACAAATTCCAGAAAGCTTTTGATATAATGCCTAGAAGTAAAGTGTGGAATAAAATGGATGACCTAGGCATACTAGAACAATATAGAGCAACAATTCATAAACTTTATGAGGATATCCAAGGTAAAATCAAAACTAAACGAACCTTTCATAATGCTTTAAAAGTTACATAGGGTTAAATTAAGGATGTTGATTATATCCTACCTTATTAGGAATATATATTGACTAATTAAAATAATGGATAAATTTGAGAGGAGGGTATGGTGTCCATTTGGGAGAATATGTAGCGAGGTTTCTTTTATTATGTAGACAATCTCATTTTGATTGTAAGGTTAACACAAGGGTTGAGAGAGTACTTAGACCCTAGAACTCTTTTGCAAGGTGGTAGGTATACAAGTAAATACGAACAAAACTATGATTTTAAATATTTTTCAACAAAAAGTAAAATAAATAGTTTAATTTTTAATTTGAAAGGAGTGTCTTAGAAGAAGTAATATAGTACATATACCTTAGGATAGACTTAATTAATAATATTAGTTGAAAAACATGTAGAAGGAAGAGATATTTTGGAGGATGGAGAGTATTTTTTGCATTTGAAAATAGTATAAGAGATGTTGATTATGGGATTAAGAAATTATATGGATTTTATTTGGGCCATTAGTGGTACCAACAGTGTTGTATGAATGTGAAGTATGGACTAGAAATACATTAGGTTTAAATTGGAGATAAATAGAGAGGATTTAAAAGCTATTGATTGCAAATAATTTCAAAAATAAAACTTAGTTCCATATGAGACCCTTCGAGTTGAAATGTATAGCTTCCCTATAAAGATAACTACTATGGTTTGTATTCTAGAATATCTAAAATGAATCAAATAGATGGGTCCAAATAGATATCCTAAGGTTGTAATAGAGGAGGATCTAATTGAGAGAAATAATACATGAACAAAACAAGATAAGTGCATAACCAAATAGAGTATTAACTTAAATGAGTTCCCAAAAAATAACAAAGATATAGAGCCATTTGTTAAGGAAGAATTCAAAATATAAGATGTGAGTGAATCTTTTGATTTCATTTTCTTCTAGAAAAAATTGTGAATTCTAGAATGATATCAAAGTGTCTGGTCCTTCTTTCAAACATTAGGATGAATATATTCTCTTCCACTCTTTGTGGTAATTTTGAATTTATTATACCATATCTTCTTCTTACATAGTGGTTACTTAAGTTCCTTTGGCTCTCCCTTCTATTTTTTGGACCATATTTAATATTACTACATGTTTTTCTCATTTCAAACTAGTGGTAAAATGGAAGAAAAATAAAATTTTAAAATTAAATTAAAAAAATACGGTGCCTACTAGAATTTGCATGTGCCCACTTGTACACATGACTTATAGATGGCATCGTTTTCTTTGATTACTTTTTACAAGCCCTCCATATGGGATCACATAAGTTTTGTTAGCATTAGAGGGGCAACATCATAGTTACGTGATAGTCTACAAAGTGTTGATCATTGTAGGGCTAGGGACTTGATGTCCCACAAGACCTGACATTTTGCACAAAGGAATTTTGTAAGAAATACAGGATCGTATGGAGCCCTCATTTTCTAACCAATAGCATGGTACAATGAACAATAGGACAACTACAAAATATTAGAAAGGCAAAGGTTGTAGATTTGATCCTTCATAATAATTATTTTTCTTCTAAGTGATAATGCATGTGATGATTTCTACAACATCATTGTTGAAATTATTGTAGCAGAATTATATGGTCTACTAGAAAAGCTATCCTCTATAGCACATTTAGGACCTTGAGATTGTAGGGTCAATTCTTTGCATAATTTTTTTTCGATAGGGCCAATTTGGAAGTCAAAAATAAATATGGTGTCTTTGTTGCCTTGTTTATACCAAGGCTCTTAGTAGGAGGAGGGATTATTTAGAATAAATCAAAATCCTAGCCGATATGGTGGCTAATATGGACCTTTCTATCACCATGTTAAACAACTTTTTTATTATATAACCTGTTTAGACAATCAAAATTTAACAAGCATCAATGATAGGTATACCAGAGGAGCTAAGGTGGGAAAAAGTAATTGTATTGCACCATCAATCATATTGTGCCAAGTGATATGTCATGATTGACCCCTGCAACCCTAAGGTTTGAGTTTTTAATTTTTTATTGTTTGGGGTCAATTAGGGAAAAAAATTTCAATGACCATATCATTTTCATAAATAAGCATTTTGAGATATATTTTTAAATCATATGATTTTTGATCTCTATGCATAGGTGGCATCAGTTCATAGGCCTAATATGGTGTTAGGGATTAGATTATGTGAGATGGACCACAAAGCACTAGTTACTCATATTAATAGATAAAAATATACTATTTGTTAAATATAGATGATCGAATTGCTATGAAGTAAGAACCTATTATTCATATTTCATGAGGGCATATCACCCATTCTTGATGAAAAAACTAATAATAAAAAAATAAAAAGTTCTTATCTTGTTTTCCTTGATAATTGAACCAAAGTTATTTTTCATATCAAAGAGGAAAGTGATGCCAGAAAGGTATGGTCAAAATTGCATGAACATTTTGGGGAAATGAATACTATTAAATTTAGTCACTTGTAATTGGAGATTTCTTATCTTAAGCTAGTTGATTTTGATAACATTGAGGACTATATTGTGAAATTCAAGGCATTGAGGATAGATGTTATTTCCTTGAGGAAAAAGCAAATGTGGTGTAGAATACGTAAAGAATGTCATTTATAATCTCTCCCTCTCTTTTCAAATTTTGAATGTAATGGTTCATATGTTTCCTATATTTTTGAAATATCAAAAGCTTTTACTCTTGATCAACTTTTTTATTTCCTATTTCACTTTTAACTATGAATTCTAAATTATGGTGGGACTCTATAGGCTTATGTAAACAAATTCAAATATGAGGAGGTTAAGATCAAAGGGATCAAGGACCAAGGTAAGTATTCAAATAACAAGAAAACCACTAGTATATATTGTAAGAGGAAAGGAAATCCAATGAAGGGTTACTTACTAAAGTTACAAAGGATTCAAGATGAGTTCTTGAAGCTAGATGGACATATTTTAAATGATGAGGGAGATTCAAAAAGCTTTACCTCAACTATAGAAGCCCACTAGAGCATTGATTAAGGGAGGAAGATATTATTATCACTAATATATTCTCTCCTTGACCCCTTAGTTCAAATTGTGTGGTGCTGTTGAAATTATAATCTAATTCATGGTCAAGGCTAACATTGTGCAATGTGTTGGATAGACCTAAGGGCATTAATTGCACAATGTATTAATTATTTATAATATTTTATTATGTAATCCATATAGGCCATGACTAATCCCATTATGGTTAAATCCTCTTCATCACTTGTAATAGACCTAAATCCCTCTTGTTATATTTGTTTAGGTTAAATTTATGATGTGATTAGGGTTTCTATATTGCTATAAATACCCCCTCTAACTCCTTATTTTATCATCAAAGTGTTGGGTAATACTATCTATGGATACAGTGATTATTTATAGTGCCTATGTGTCCCTACCAAATATCTCTATTCCATCTTTCTCTTGTTTTCTATATAACATTTGAGTGAATGTTTTTCTTTTGTTCAATTATAGAAAAAATTATGAATTCAAGAAAGAAATAAGATATTTGGACTTGAAGGTTTTTTTAATTTTGTTGTTTCATTTTAATTATATTTATCTTCATTTACACTATGATATTGTTATGAAGGAATGCTTGCATATGCAACTAAATCTATCAACTACACTATGGTCCATAAGCTATGTTGAAATTTACCTCCATAATTTGAATCATACTCTACTTTTAGAACCTACATCCACCACTCAAATTTATATCTATGTCCCAACTTCTACCTTTGTTACTTTGGATGTGATTTTCAATAGCCAAGATAAGTGTGTCATGACCCTCCTTGATGGAATTTTTGGCAAAAATAAAAAATGTATTAATATATGATACTTTAATACCTAACTTGAGCAATTGAACCAACTATGAAATATTTAGTTGTTTTGAAAGAGCATGGTACTACTAACATATTGCCAAGATGTGCAGGATCAGGAACACTCATAGGTAGAAGAAGCAAAATCATCCACCAGAAGTGAGGGTACTTGAGATTGGGGAAATTATGATGAAGGTAACTCAAGGGTAACATGGATGGATACCTTAATATAGGTATGCATTATTAGAATGGATAATAATCAACAACTAGTCACCTTGAGCCTTAGTAGATAGTCTAGTAGCTATCATGAATTCTCTAGCTGAGACAGGTGATTGAGTTGATGGAAAGACTCCCTCTTTGTGTATTGCATATATTTGATTGTCTTTTACTCCATCACTATCTGCATTAGTGGTTTAGTAAATAAAATCATGCATGAGTAGAATGTCTTTGAGAGCTTCTTGTTTTGATTAAAACCTCTTACTCTCTATATTTTAAATAAATAGACATATATTTTATTTTAAAATGATAAAAACATTTTATTTTAAATAGATAGCAAGATGTTTTATTTTAAAATGATAATAGAATTTCATTTTAAATATATAACAAGATGTTTTTTTTTTAAATGACAATAGAATTTCATTTTAAATAGATATCAAGATATTTTATTTTAAAATGATAATATAATTTCAGTTAAAATAGATAGCAAGATGTTTTATTTTAAAATGATAATATAATTTTATTTTAAATAAATAGAAAGATGTTTTATTTTAAAATGATAATAGAATTTCATTTTTAAATAAATAGAAAGATGTTTTATTTTGTAATGATAATAGAAATTCATTTTAAATAAATAGAGATCTTCTATTCTAAAATGATAATGGATTTTATTTTTATAAATAAAAGAAGATTTTTTTTTGTATGGCCGCCACAATATTATGCACTGTTCGCATCGAAAGCCGCCACACAGATCTTCGGGCAGTCCGCCCCTATAACTACCATGCCACAATCATTTAAAACCTTTTACGTTGCTGACAGCACCAGGAAAGGGACAAGTGTTCAGTCCTACGAGGCCCGAGATTTGAACCTTGGACCTCTACCCCCTTTATGGGTTTTGGATGAACCAATTGGTCTACACCTTGGACCTAAAATAAGTTGTTTTAAAATGGTAATAATGTTTCATTTGAAGACAACTGATATTTAAAAATTATTTTAATTATATTAAAATATTTTGAAAAATATTTTCCATCCTCTAGCTAATTCAAAATCTACTTTTCAACAAAATACGATTTCATTTTAAAAAGTAGATGAAGTATGTGTTGCGAAGAAAATATTCTAGTCGTAGCTTCTTTATGGTGAGATTTCAAAGTATGTGAAGAATGATTTAAAAATGGAAAAATGTCTTGCTATCCATTGAGAAGATAAGAGGAATTGAATGCAGATAGGTAAGGGAGTAATGAGGGAGTAGTGGATGAAATCCTAAGGCCTTCACTCCCCATGGGATAAGATAGTTTTAGGTAGAAGTAGAACAAAGGGAAGAACTCATGAAAGCAAGGGAGAAAAATGAGTTTTGAAGTGGAAAATAGACGAGGAAGAATGTAACTCTACACCATTGAGCTCACTAAGTTGGAAAAGCTTAAACCTATAGGTTGGTTAAAATGAATCCACCTTTCTCTTAATTCTTGATAGCCCTTTTTTAGTCATTTCCATTGACATATTATTATATTTATTGTGAGTGATTGGGCCTCCGTTGACCTTAATATTGTCGTTTCTCTTTGTATTTTTTATGAGTGAAAGGACCCTTTTGGCCTTAATACTATCACTACTTTTTGTATTCACTATGAGAAAATGGACCTTTGGTGGTCTTAAGACTGTTGATGTTCTTTGTATATACTATGAATGGGCCTCTATTGGCCTTAAGACTATCCTTGTTCTTTGTATTCACTATGAGCAAATAGGCCTCTGTTGGCCTTAAAACTATCATTGCTCTTTGTATTCACTATGTAGAAATGGGTCGCTGCTCTTTGTATTCATCGTGTGCAAATGGGTAATTACTTTTTATATTCACTATGAATGAATGGGTTACTACTCCTTGTATTTCTTGTCTATGAATGGGATGTGGTTGGCTTCGTGATGTTGTTGTTGCAGTGGTGGCTAGCACTGGGGTTTTAAAAACAAATTGCAAGTACTAGTTGATTCCATGCTATTTTGGCCTTCATCTGTGTTGTTCCTTTTGTGCACTATGCTTCCTACTATTTTGGTCATCATCAAGTGTTGTGTAGGAAAACCATCCATCCTTAGAAACCCTGGAGTAAGGTCAAGCATGAGATCAATCCTCAATTGGGTCATGGTTGAGCCAAAGATAGATGGTGGTCATCTCAAAATTTTATTATTTTTTATCTAAGAGAAATCATTGTGGCTATCTTCGTGGTCCCTCATGGTGGTCTTGTGTGTTGACCCTCATTTTTGATCAAACTATGTGAGCGTTGTTGTCTTTATTGTGCACTATGTGAAGGAAAGAAATTATATTATCTAGTGAACTTTAGATTAATGAAGGAAATAAATTATGATTATCTTTTTTTTTTTAAAGAAAAAAAATCCCTTGCAGAGCCGCCTTGGTCTGAGAGACCACGAACAGGGGGTTCTACACCATCAAAGTCACCCGGGAGTCGCACTCGACCCTGCCTATACCAACATTATCAATTGGATTTTGGATACCCGATTTTGCTTTTTGGTAGGGTGGAGATTTGAACCTGGGACCTCCCTTGTAGGATTGCCCTCTCCTCTCCAACTCACCTACAACACCTGGGTTTTTTTTTTTAAGCAAAAAACCCCTTTGGGAGCCGCCTTAGTCTAAGAGACCATGAACAAGGGGTTCTATAGCATCAAAGTCACTCGGGGGTCGCACCTGAGTCTGCCCACACTAACATTATCAATTGGATTTTAGATACCCAATTTAGCTTTTTGGTAGGGTGGAGATTTGAACCTGGGACCTCCCTTGGAGGATTGCCCTCTCCTCTCCAACTCACCTACAACATCTGGGTAATTATGATTATCTTTTAGTTAAAGTTGTGAACTTAAGATTAATTAAGGAAAGAAATTATGATTATCTTTTAATTAAAGTTGTGAACTTTAGATTAATGAAGGAAAGAAATTATGATTTTCTTTTAATTAAAGTTGTGAATTTTAGATTAATGAAGGAAAAAAATTATCATTGTATTTTACTTAAAGTTGTGAACTTAGATTAATGAAGAAAAAAAAGAAAAAAAAAAATGTCATTGTATTTTAATTAAAGTTGTGAACTTTAGATTAATGAAGGAAAGAAACTATAATTATCTTTTAATTAAAGTTGTGAACTTTAGATACATGAAGGAAAAATATTATGATTATATTTTAATTAAAGTTGTGAACTTTAGATTAATTAAGGAAATAAATTATGATACTCTTTTAACTATATTTGTGAACTTTAGATCAATTAAGGAAAGAAATTATGATTGTATTTTAAATAAAGTTGTGAACTTTAGATTGATAAAATAAAAGATTGTTTTATGGATTAAATGTTATGGGACTTTATTCTATGAAATGAAAGGAAATGGTTATTTTTAAATTGAAGTAAGAATACTTTTAATTTAGCAAATAAAATAAAGGAGTGTTTTATGGATTAGAAATTATGGTACTTTAGTCTATGAAATAAAAGAAAATTATTATTTTTAAATTGAAGGATACTTTAATTTAACAAATAAAAGAAAGGATTGTTTTATGAATTAAATGTTATGGAAATTTAGTCTATGAAATGAAAGGAAATGATTTTTTTTTTTAAATTGAAGTATGGATACTTTAATTTAGTAGATAAATGAAAGCATTGGTTTACAGATTAAAGGTTATGGGACTTTAATTTATTTAACAAAGACAAGATTGATTTGAGTAAAATCATGATCTAAGTTGTGCATGTGGAATGACTCTCTAAGGGTGTTTGAGAGGTGGAAATAAAAGTAATGATTCTTTTATGATATCAACTATGCATTATATGGTTAGAGACTTTCAAAATTGTATAGTTGCAATTTGCTAAAGTAAATATTTGATGAATTTAGAGGTATGCCTATTCTGAACCATGAATGCCCTAATCCCATATTATCCTCAAATGATTAGTGAATAGAGAAGGATATCTGAAGCGATGAATGTGACTAATGCACCAGTTGGTTCTCTACTTACAATTTATTTACTTATGCTCAAATAGACTAGGTTTGTAGGGAGATATCCCTAAATTATCATGATGTATTACTCATTATTTAAAAGTATGGAGGTTTTACCATATTAATGTGTATGTAATGATGGTGGGAGGATGAGGAATATATATTTTTAATTTAATATTTGATTTATGTATATTTTATATTATATTCTCTTTCAATGGTTACATTATTTAAAATGTTGCTTCTTCCTAGTATCTCTTACATGCTTTTAAAGTTATATTCTTTGTTATATTTAGTATCTAGAATTTTTCTTGTTTTCCTTACCCATAAAAAAACTAAATAATAAGTTCTAGGGTGAACTTAGGGAGTGACCTAAGGAATTGATACCCCTTAGGGTGAACATAGGTAGACCTAAGGAATTAGGACCCCTTAGGGAGAATGGAAAATAAGTAATGAGAAGTGTACACTTGAGTTAAGATAGATTTTTGAGAAGACGATATGGATAGCTTAACTCACAATACTCATAACATACCTACACATACTAGCTTCTATATGGCATGGTGATGAGTGTATACCTTCAAGTTATAGAATAAGATAAGTCTAACTCATCAAGAATTCTGAGATGAATAGGCTTATTTATGGTAACACATGATACGCCTACACAGATGAGACTTGTGTGAGGATATTTTGTGATATGTAGCTATTTAGGAAAACTTTAGGGGATTTAAACTATAGGTACACCTTGGATTGGTTAGGGGTTTATGAATCCCTCTCCTTAGTTAAAAAAAATATTTTATTTTCTGTGTGTTTTATGTTTGCTTGTATTTGAGTCATTACAAAGTGGCTTTGTTAATACATGGATCATTTAGGTAATTTATATATCATATGTAGAAGAAATCCTATAGTAAGTCATTTTTGGGTAGGAAAGACTTCTCTAGTAGATTTCATGGATCACACTTGTAAAGGTCCACCTTAATCCTATGATCATGTACTTTTATTTTGAGATAATAATCACAAGCTCTTCATATGTTGTGAAAAACCCAAACCCAAGAGTTGAATGACTTAGATTTATCATTTTCATAAGTAATTGCAACTTGAATTCAAATAAATTAAATAAACATAGAGAAGTACAGGCTGGGAAAGTAAAATCCATAGAAAAATATATTTGTTATAACCCATATTGCACACATAGAGGAAAAATAGATTAACATAAGATATAACTTACAATTGCTTGCTTTTTTATTCATACTATTTATCTGTCAATGGTCACCATGAACTCTATTCTATAACACATCTTATTTCACAATAAAACATATTGTTTGGATATTGCTAGACTAATCTTATTTCATCATTTATAATAACAAATACATCCCATTGTGGTAAAATTAATTTATTCTCTCAAAGAACTACAAAATGAACCCTCATAACAAAGTAAAGTGACACTTGCATTCCTAGATAGTTTCAATATGTATGGAAGTTGAAGTAGACTACTCTTCTAATGAATAGTATTTTTGGACAATTTTCCTACCAATAGAAATGATACTTGTTGGAAAATAATTTAGAAAATGATGGAATTAATTTTTAACCTATGAAATCCCATAAAAAATTCTAATCTCAACAAAAACATAATCAAAATTTGAACATTTAGAAACTAAAATTTTCAATTTTCCCAAGGAGATGTGTTACCCTAAAAATAGAGTAAGGTGACACCTACATTTCTAGATAGTGTCAATGTGTATGGAAGCTAGAGTAGACTATTCTTGTGACAAATGATACTTGTTGGATACATTTTGTAAGAATGCAAATTATACTTGTAGGACAATTTTTTGAAAAATGATGAATTTATTTTTAAACTTGTGAAACCCCATGAAAAATTATAATCTCAACAAAAATGTAAATAAAATTTAATCATTTTGAAACTAAACATTTTAATTTTTCCATGAGGAGATAAATGGCTCAATGGGTCTCATCAAAGACCTTGAGGAGAAACTACAAGGGGTCTAGAATGAGAGAAATGTAATAAAATAAGAGTAAAGTTTTTAGAGAAACAAAAAGAAGACTATGAAAAAGAAATAAAATTACTCAAGGAAGAGAAAGAGGGAAATTATAAGGAATGTAGTGATAAGAATTAAGAAGCCACATCTTTGGATTTACAAAAGCAATAGAAGGATCTAAAAAGGTTCATGGATGTATTCAAAAGAAATACCTTATTATTTCCATTAACCCTAGCAGTAGATATAATTTCATTAATATTGCTTTGGCTAGGAGGTTGTAGGTTCAAGTAAAATTTTTAAGGATATACAACTTGAGGCGGAGAATGTTCATATTTTTGACAATTTGAAGATCAATATGAATAAATATGTTTTACATTTAGATTTTTATGCTATTGATATGGATAATGTTGTAGACACCAAAACAACACCAATCTGATTATGTGAATGCAAAAACTGATCGCTTTGACACACAAAGCCCTCATGGCAGCCCTCAGAGGTTAAACAGTGGTCCTAACCACTTTTGTAGCAATTTTGTATGGTCATAAGGCAATTTGGCACATTCAGGAACTTTGCTCAATATCCGTCTCACTCTGGGATGAATTTAGATTGAGATCCATCTTACCCAGGGACGAATAAAAGAAGAGGGTTGTTTCATTTCATTTGGGTTCCAATTTGTCTATGCTTTATCCATTTTACACATTTCTAATTTGTAGCATCAAGTTTAGTTTCGTTCTTGCTTCGTGTTTCGAGTTTTCCCTTTTTGTTTTCAAAATCTCATGCTTTCAAATGTAGATATTGTTCTTGGTTATCCTTGGATTCTTTAGGTATTATTAACATTCATGTGCAAAATAAGTTCATAAAATTATGATATAGGCAAAAGAAGATAACACTATAGGATATTTCTCATTTAAGAAGCAAGGATCCAAAGAGAAGCAAGAAGTAATCATGGTAAAGCAATAAGTCAATGATTTAATAGAAGAACAAAAAATTGAATCTACAATAACATTAGTAGTAGATTCTATGGAAGAAGTGCATAAGGACACACCAAAAGAAGGGCACAAGAGAGAAGAGCATGAGGAAGAATTTAAAATAGAAAAACAAAATGCTAAAGAATCAAAGAAAATAAAATGTTAGGTTAAGGTTACAACATATTGCCACCCACACCACCCTAAGTAGCAACAATCTTAGAGGTATGGATTAGGGCATCAATATTATTATGGATCTACATGGAGTTGAAAATACATCAAATATAGCAATTTTTAGCAAAAAGTACATAGTTATTCTATAAAATGGATGTAGCAACATTAGAGAACAATATGACCAATTATATGAAACATCATAGTAAAGCAACATAAGCATGGAACCAACATAGCATTTATAAATACTCAAGTGGAATAATGTTAGCTTGGCATCACCGAAGACCACCAGTACCAACTATCAACATTGCTTAGAAGATCATATTATTTAGTTTCTTCTCATGTTTCAAGGATGAAACATTTGTAAGGAGGTTGGAATGCTATGGTGCCTAGAAATAGGTATAGGAGGATATGATATTATATTGTATAAGGGTATTATGGATAGTTATCATGGGCCACACATAACCTAAGGTTGATTATATTATTATATTATAATATAATAATGAGTGGGATGAGGATTTTGTAGTCATCCACAAAGTATTATTAGAAGAGGGACATATAAAGAAGGAATATTATTAGTGTAATAATAATAGATGGCAATCATCATTTTCATATGGAGTATTACATGTAATTATATTTGCCCATGAAATGGCTTATGAGACAACTCTCTCTCTAAGTGGTTCTCTCATCTTAAGATATCTTGTATAGAGTTTTCCTTCATTGAGGAGTATTATTGGTATTACCCTACCCTAAGGGTATTATCTACCCATGTCTCATTGTGTGGATTGTTATTATGGATAATTATTTATGGATGAATGATTTGATATATTTGTATATTGGTGAATGATTTCTGTTGATAAGAATAAAGTTTTATAAAAAGGGAAATTTTCTAATTTCAAACATGGATCATTTATGGCCATACTTTCTACATGTATGCTTTGTTATATAACTTCCACCCAAAGGGATCATATAAGAAAAAATATTCTCTATGGGTGGAGTTTCCCTTCTTAAATTTATTTTTTAGATCCTTCATTAATGAGATTGTTGGTCAGTTAGAGAGTGTAGTCTAGTACAACTATGAATGGAAAAGAGTGTTAACTTTAGGGTTATGTTCCTATGCATATATGGATCTTGATAGTGACCTTTGCTCAATGATAAGAGTGTCATGTTCAAGTTTTATGGGATGAGGAATGATTCACTTAAATTTGTTTAATGTTTGTTTTTAATATATAGAAGTTGAGAATTTGACTAGGAAATAATATAAAAAAGGTTCAATTCTCCAATAATAAATGAAACATTTTTTAAGATTAGGATGGACAATTTTCATTTAAGCTTGTTCAATCCTCCATTGAAGAAGCTAAGAAAAATCTACTCATCATAACTATATTAGAATACTATTGGAGCATTGAGAGACTGTATGGTCTCTTATAGAAAGGATGGTCTTAAACAAAAGATAAATATACAATAATCATAGAATTTTCTTGCACAAAAAAAGAGGTGGTTTGTTAAGATATATCTTTATGATTACTTAGCCAAAGTCCATTTATTCTTGTAGTGAAAGGAAACACTCTTTCTTAATTAATTAATTAATTAATTAATTTATTTATTTATTTATTTATTTATTTATTTATTTATTTATTCAAAGAATGGACATTATTTATTTTTGTTAAATTTTTTTTGGTGAAGTATTGAATAAGAATCTCTTGTTGTTTCTTGTTTCCTATTAACTAGAGTCTTATCATAACTAGTTCTTTAATGAACTTGATTTCTATTGTATTTTTGTAAGATCCGAAGGGAGTTTGGATGTTAAGTTGCTGATGTTATGTTTCCATCTATCATTATAGAATTTGTCGTTATAAATTTGTAACTACGCGCTATAGATTTGGATTTATTTTATTATTTTGTTTCAAATGGTGGTTGTTTCTGTCTTGGGATTCTAGTTGAGTGGCTTGGGATTCTAGTTGGGTCAAGTACTTCCATATGTTATGGGGCTTGGGATTCTAGTTGAATCAAGTACTTCCATATGTTAAGGGTTGTATTTTGTTTTTAGTTATGTTTGTTGCGGCTATTGTGTATCGTTCATTGTTATGTTTCAATCTATGTAGACTTTTATATTTCTCTAAATTTATTCCATATATAATGCCTTAATTTAATTTCTTAATTTAATTTCTTTCCTAGCCCACCTAATTCCTACATATATAATATATAATGCGTTAATTTAAATTTCATTCCAAGCCCACCTTATTGCTACACGAAAATTTGTATTTGTACTATATATATATTTATTTGGTTGCCACACGCATGGTTTATTACATTATAATCAAATAAGATAAACCTGAACTTCAGATTTATACAGAGCGTTATCTGGACGTATATATGTAATATAATATCTCTAATTTAACAACTACAAAGGTTGGATGATAACCCTGCGAATGAATTCTTAGAAGAAAACTATCCACGCGGAGTAAATCTTAAACCCAAAGCACTTAATTATTAACGTCTTCATTCAAACGAAAGATAAATTCAGCTCTTCTTAAAACTGAAAAAGATGATCAGAAGGAAGATAATACTACATAATAAAATGGTATTGATATCTTACAAATTTATAAACAAGAATATAACTTTAAATTCTCCAGATTTAAATTTAAAATTTAATTTTATTTTAAGAAATTTAAAATTCTGAGCGTGGATAAGCGTAGATAAGTGTGTTTATGTTGCCATAAATCTTATGGGAGATCTGAATGTTGATGTCCATCATGTCAAATTATACAGTGAAAATATGCTTCCTGTCGATCGTAGGAATCCTATTCTTCTAGATCCCTATACATCCAAACGAAACCTATATATGAACGGTACATTTTAATCTCTCTCTGTTCCATCAGACACAAAATATCTACAAAGAAGACACAAAATATCTACATAGAAGATGCCAGACACTCTGCACTTACAATTTATCTCTACATAAGACAAAGATCGTCAAGTTCTATGTACTCTCCCTTCAAATATCTCTTATCTTCATTCAAGGTCCTACAACTATGAAATAAATTAATCATCTGATAATGAGAATCATCAATCTGAGCCGTTTGAGTTGCAGACAATACCTCTGTATATTCTGCCGAAAGCCCATCTGCAGAATTCGGAGATTGGTATCCATGAACAAAAGCAGCCACAGGAAATTTTTTACTGATGGGAATCTGCTGGTCTACCATGAGAGGTGGGCATCCACATGCACTCATTTGTTGCAACGGAGAAGCTTCTTCATCAAGATAATTGATTTTTTTGAGCTCGTCTGATGGAGCTGTCAAATCCAAATTGGAACTGTTGGCATTTTTGCCACAATAAATTTTTTTGATAAACTTTGGCCTAAGTATGGAGCTTTAAAGCGACCAGGAGCATGCGAAGGTGTTCGAGTTTTCGTGGGCCATAAATGGGGGTGATAAAATGGATGAAATAAGCTTTGGATATTTTATCATTGTAGATATTTTCTCTAGCTTTCTGACGATATATTATAATAGGCGATTGGGTCAGCGGATCAAAAGTTATGGCCCCGGGAAGCAAGACCAGGAAGCTCAATTTTGGGCCAGAAAATTGACTAAGTGTCGGGCCCTACCAGACTGCGCTCATCCTCCCGACTGCGCTCATCATCCCGACTGTGCTAATCCAAAGGCCAAAATTTTTTGAAGTGTTAGTGTTGCCAGAACCCGACTTCGCAGCGAAGTCGGGATGCGCCCTTAATTTTGTGTGCACTTGGGGAGTTGACGTGCAGAGAGTTGAGCCCAAAATTTGACTAAGTATTGAGCGAACCCCGACTTCGCTGTGAAGTCGGGTTGCACTCTTAGTTTTGTGCACACCTGGGCATTGTCAGTGAAGGACATCCCAAAAAAGTCTAAGTGTTGGGTGCACAACCCGAATTTGCAGCGAAGCCGAACTACGCCCGTGATGAATTGCACTGTTTTTAATAGCGAAATTACCCTGAGAATACATATCATTAATAGAATTGTCTTTGGTCACAATTATGGGAAGGACTTCAACTACGTCATCCACTATGTTCAACATATATATATAGGGAAGAACTGCTTCAAATTACTCTTTTTATGATTTCCAAGAAACATTAACATTCTAAACCCTAGGCCCTTTAGAAAATCAAAGTTGTAAGGAAGCCACCTCAACACAAACATTATTGGGCATGTAAATCCAAGGATAATGAAGAGCATTGGTAAAATCACTTTGAGGACATCCCAAGGCTCGCTAAAAAATCCAAGCCCACCCTAAAAAGGTATAGCCAACATAAGACATTGGGGAAAAATCAACCTCCAATGGATCAAACGTGATATTTAGGACATTCTATGACATTGCAAGCTCCAGTTTAGAATGAAAAGAGAGGGAAATTTTTGAAAATGAGGCTTGGCCATGCTACATGGAAAAAAGGGAACCACCCTCACACCAAAACCATAACACCTGACACCTAACAAGCCCACCATGAAAGCCTCTATTATCCACCTCCAATTAATGAACATCTAATTGGGTACGATTGATAAGATCCGAAGGGAAATCCCTCTGCCAGAAAATATATCTATGAAGATAAACTCCCACGTTCACCATAAAGTTCACCACACCATTTCCTTCTCTGAAAGTGTGCATAATTTAAAATTCCTCCAGGTCATGATACATAGCAATTCCCTTGCATATAACGTTTGCCACCTTACAACTGACATGAAAGGCACCAAATAACATTTTGATAACATTTTGAGAATCACCTTCAATAACGGCTCTTTTAAAATTAAATTCTATTAACAGAGAAATTCCCATGAATGCTGCCCTCACTTTTGCCACCTGTGAAGAGCACAATCCTAATGTTTTCGCATAGGCAAACAACAAATTCCCTTTGTGATCACAAATAACCCCTCCTAAACTGACCAAACCTGGGTTACCTTTATACGCCCCATCAAAATTTAATTTGACCCAACTCATGGGAGAAGGTTTCCATATAATTAAACTTCTAATATTGGGAGTCGGAGGAGGGTAGTCCACGCGGTGAAACCCCAAACCTTGTTCAATCAAAATTTCACTAGGAGAGGAATCCTTAGGAAGATCCATAAATGCACAAGCAATCTCCACATTGTCCACAATCTTGCCCACTATACGATTACTTAGGAGCTGGGTAGAAAAAGCCTTATCTCTAAAAACCTTAGCATTCCTCACCTTATAGACTCCCCACATAGAATGAGGGAGCAAAAAAATACCAAAAGCATTTGAGTCATGGATACCAAAATGGAGGATACCATTGAATAATGCAATCAAGCACCAAATTAGGGAAAACCCAATCATCCCATCATTATTTCATACATCTTAATATGGTAAAACCTCCATACTTTTAAAGAATGAGTAATACACCATGGTAATTTAGGGATATCTCCCTATAAACCTAGTCTATTTGAGCATAATTAAATGAATTATAAGTAAAGAACAAATTGGTGCATTAGTCCCATCCATCACTTCAAATCTCCTTCTCTATCCATCGATCATTTGAGGATAATAGGGGATCATGGCATTCATGGTTCAGGATAGGCATACTTATAAATGCACTAACATTTACTTTACCAAATTGCAACTGTACAATTTTGATTAATTCTATAACCATCTAATGCATAGTTGATATCATAAAAGAATCATTACTTTTATTTCCACCTCTCAAATACCCTTAGAGAGTCATTCCACATGCACAAATTAAATCATGATTTTAATCAAATCAATCTTGTCTTTGTTAAATAAATTAAAGTCCCATAACATTTTATATATAAAACAATCATTTCATTTATTTGCTAAATTAAAGTATTCTTACTTCAATTTAAAATTAATCATTTCCTTTCATTTCATAGACTAAAGTTCCATAACCTTTAATCCATAAAGCAATCATTTATTTTATTTGTTAAATTAAAGTATCTTACTTCAATTTAAAAATAACCATTTCCTTTCATTTCATAGAATAAAGTCCCATAACCTTTAATCCATAAAACAATCCTTTATTGTATTAATCTAAAGTTCACAACTTTAATTAAAAGATAATCATTCCTTCACTAATCTAAAGTTCACATATTTAATTTAAATATAATCATAATTGATTTCCCTCACTAATCTAAAGTGCATAACTTTAATTAAAAGATAATCATAATTTCTTTCCTTCACTAATCTAAAGTTCACAACTTTAATTAAAAGATAATCATAATTTCTTTCCCTCATCTAAATTTTATAACTTTACTTAAAATATAATCATAATTTATTTCCTTCATTAATCTAAAGTTCACAACTTTAATTAAAAGACAATTATAATTTATTTCCTTCATTAATCTAAAGTTCACAAACTATAATTAAAAGACAATCACAATTTATTTTCTTCATTAATCTAAAGTTCACAACTTTAAGTAAAATACAATCATAATTTATTTCCTTCATTAATCTAAAGTTCACAAATATAATTAAAAGACAATCATAATTTTTTTCCTTCATTAATCTAAAGTTCACAACTTTAATTAGAAGACAAGCATAATTTTTTTTCTTCATTAATCTAAAGTTCACAACTTTAAGTAAAAGACAATCATAATTTATTTTCTTCATTAATCTAAAGTTCACAAATTTAAGTAAAAGACAATCATAATTTATTTCCTTCATTAATCTAAAGTTCACAAATTTAAGTAAAAGATAATTATAATTTCTTTCCTTCACATAGCGCATAGCACACAACAAAGACAATAATGCTCACACAACTCAATTGGAAAGGAGGTTCAACACACAAGACCACCATGAGGGACCTCGAAGATAACCACAATGATTTATCTTGTATGGGAAAGAACAAACTTTTGAGATGACCACCACCTGTCTCTAGCTCAACCATGGCCTAACTGACGATTTATATCATGCTTGGCCTCCCTCCAAGGTTTCTAAGGATGGATTATTTCCCTACATAATACTTTATGATGACCAATAGACTAGGGAGCACAGTGCACGAAAGGAACAACATAGATGGAGGTCGATAGAGCCTAGCATCAACCAACACTTGCACTTGGTTTTTGAAACCCTGATGCTAGCCACCACTACAAAAACAACATAATTAAGCCAATAACATCCATTCGTAGATAGTGAATACAAGGAGTAGCAACCCATTTGCTCATAGCGAATACAAATAGTAGTGATCCATTCACACATGGTGAATACAAAGAGTAGTAACAATGTTAAGGATAACAGAGGCCCATTCGCTCACAGTGAATACAGAGAGCAGGGATAGTCTTAAGGCCAACATAAGCCCATTCACTCATAATGGATATAAAGAGTAATGATAGTTGTAAGGCCAACAAAGGTCCATTCACTCATAGTGAATACAAAGAGCAGCGATAGTATTAAGGCCAACAAAGGTCCATTTTATCACAGTGAATACAAAGAGCAACAATAGTATTAAGGCCAACAGAGGCCCATTCACTCATAGAAAATATAATAATACATCATTGGAAATGACTAAAAAATGGCTATCAAGAATTAAGAGAAACATGAATTCATTTTAATCAACCTGCAGGTTTAAGCTTTTCCAACTTGGTGAAATCAATTATGCAGAGTTTCATTTTTCCTCGTATATTTCCCACTTTGATTCTTATTTTTTCTCCCTTGCATTTGTGATTCCCCCCTATGTTCTACTACTCCCAAAAATTATCTTATCCCATGAGTAGTGAAGACCTCAGGATTTTGTTCAATGCTCTCCTTCATCATTACTCCCTTACCTATCTGCATTCAATTCAGATTATCTTCTCGATGGATAGCAAGACATTCTTTCAATTTTAAATCATTATTCACATACTTTGAAATCTCACCATAAAGAATCTATGATCGAAAGCTTCTCTTTGCAACATGTACTTCATCTACTTTTTAAAATGAAATATTATTTTGTTGAAAAGTAGATTTTGAATCAGCTAGAGGATGGAAAATATTTTTATATAATTAAAATATCTTTTAAATATAAGTTGTCTTCAAATGAAAATTTATTACCATTTTAAAACAACTTTTTTTATTTATAAAAAGAAACTCCATTACCATTTTAGAATAAAAGATCTCTATTTATTTAAAATGAATTTCTATTATCATTGCAAAATAAAACATATTTCTATTTATTTAAAAATGAAATTATATTATCATTTTAAAATAAAACATCTTGCTATTTATTTAAAATGAAATTTTATTATCATTTTTAAATAAAACATCTTGCTATCTATTTTAAAAGAAATTCTATTTTCATTTTAAAATAAAACATCTTGATATCTATTTAAAATAAAATTCTATTATCATTTTAAAATAAAACATCTTTCTATATATTTAAAATAAAATTCTATTATTGTTTTAAAATAAAACATCTTGCTATCTATTTAAAATGAAATTCTATTATCATTTTAAAATAAAACATCTTTCTATTTATTTAAAATGTAGAGAGTATGAGATTTTTAATCAAAAAGAAAAGCTCTCAAAGGTATCTTACTTATGAATGAGTTTATTTCCTAAACCACTAATGCAGATAGTGATGAAGTAAAAGATAATCAAACATATGCAACAAACAAAGAGGAAGTGTTTCCATCAACCTAATCACCTGTCTCAGCTAGAGAATTCATGATAGCTACTAGGCTATCTATTAATGCTCAAGGTAACTAGTTATTGATGATTATTCCTTCTGATAATGCATGTCTATATGAAGGTATCCATCCATGTTACATTGAGTTATCTAAATTATCATTTCCCCAACCTCAAGTACCCTCACTTCTGGTGGATGATTATGCTTCTTCTACCTATGAGTGTACCTGATCCTACACATATTAACAATATGTTAGCAGTACCATTCTCTTTCAAAATAACTAAATATTGTATAGTTGGTTCAATTGTTCAAGTTAGGTATTAAATTATCATAAATTAATACATTATTTCATTATGTCAAAACGTCCGTCAAGGAGGATCATGACACACTTAACATAGCTATTGAAAAATCACATCCAAAGAGACAAAGGTAGAAGTTGGGACATAGAGATAAATTTGAGTAGTGGAGGTAGGTTCTAAAATTAGAGGATGATTCAAATGATGGAGGTAAATTTTAATATAGCTCATGGACCATTGTCTAGTTGATAGATTTAGTTGCATATGCAAGCATTCCTTCATAACAATATCATAGTGTAAATGAAGAAAAATATAACTAAAATGAAACAACAAAATTAGAAAAACCTTAAAATCCAAATAACTTATTTTTTTTTTGGAATTCATAATATTTTTATAAATAAACAAAAGAAAAACATTCACTCAAATGTTATATAGAAAACAAGAGAAATATGAAAGATATATTTGGTAGGAATACATAGGCACCATAAATAATCACTATATCCATATATAATATTACACAACACTTTGACGATAAAATAAGGAGTTAGAGGGGGTATTCATAGCAGTATAAAAACCTTAATTACACTGTAACTTTAACCTAAATAGACATAACAAGAGGGATTTAGGTATCTTACAAGTGAAAAAGAGGATTTAACCATAATAATGTTAGTCGTGGCCTATAGGGATTACATAATAAAATATTACAAATAATTAATACATGGTGCAATAAAATTTCCTTAGGCATATCCAACACATTGCACAATGTCAGCCTTGACCATGAATTAGATTATAATTTCAACACCCCCACACAATCTGAACTAAGAGGCCAAGGAGAGAATATATTAGTGATAATAATATCTTCCTCCCTTAATCAATGCTCTAGTGGACTTGTATAGTTGAGGCAAAGCCTTTTGAATCTCCCTCATCATTTAGAATATGTCCATCTAGTTTCAAGAACTCATCTTCAATCCTTTGTAGCTTTAGTAAGTAATCATTCATTGAATTTCCTTCCATCTTACAATATCTACTAGTGTTTTTTTTTATTTGAAGAATTATCTTGGTCATTAATCCCTTTGATCTTAACCTCCTCACATTTGAATTTGTTTACATAAGCCTATAGAATCCCACCATAATTTAGCATTCATAGCTAATAGTGAAATAGGGAAGAAAAAACTTGATCAAGAGTAAAAACATTTTGAGATTCAAAAAATATAGGAAACATATGAACTAATAGGTTCAACATTTGAAAATAGGGGGAGAGATTATAAAGGACACTCTTTACATATTCTACATCACCTTTGCTTTTACCTCAAGAAAATAACATCTATCCTCAATGTTATCAAAATAACCTAGCTGAAGATAAGAAACTCCAATTACAAGTTACTTTATTTAATAGTATTCATTTCCCCAAAATGTTCATGCAATTTTGACCATAGCTTTCTAGCATAACTTTCCTCTTTTATGTGAAAAATAACTCTGGTTCAATTATCAAGGAAAATAGGATAAGAGCTATTGATTTTTTATTATTAGTTTCTTGATCAAGAATGGGTGATATACCCTCGTGAAAGATGGACCATATGTTCTTACTTCATAGCAAGTTGATCATCTATGTTGACCAAATACTATATTTTTTCCATTTATATGAGTAACTAGTGATTTGTGGTCCATCTCACATAATATAATCCCTAACACCATATTAGGCCTATGAACTGATTCCACCTATGCATAGAGATAAAAAATAATATGATTTATAAAATGATATCAAAATTCTTATTATGCAAAAGATATGGTCACTGAACTTTTTTTCCTAATTGACCCCAAACAATAAAAAATTAAAAACTCAAACCTTAGGGTTGCAAGGGCCAATCATGACATATCACTTGGCACAATCTAATTAATGGTGCACTCCAATTAATTTTTCCTATCTTAGCTTCTCTGGTATGCCTATTCATTGATGCTTGCTAAATTTTAACTGTCTAAGCAGGTATATGTAATAAAAAATTTGTTTAAATGGTGATAGACAGGTCTATGTCAACCACCATATCAGCTAGGATTTTGATTTCTTCTAAATAATCTAAGCTCTTTATCCATATATTTTTAAATTGATCTCTCCTCCTACTAAGAGCTTTAGTATAAATGAGGTAACAATAATTCTATTAGAGAGGGGAATCCAAGACACCATATTTATTTTTGACTTCCAAATTAGGCCTATCAAAAAACTTTATGCAAAGAATTGACCTTACAATCTCAAGGTCCTAAATGTGCTATAGAGGATATATTTGCTAGTAGACCATATAATTCTACTACAATAAATTCAACAATGATGGTTTAGAAATCATCACATGCATTATCCCTTAAGAGAAAAACAATTGTTATGAAAGCTCAAACCTAGAGCCTTTGCCTTTCTACTATTTTTTAGTTGTCCTATTGTTCTTTGTGCCATGATATTGGTTAGAAAATGGGGGCTCTATAGGATCCTCTATTTCTTACAAAATACATTTGTGGAAAATGTTAGGTCATGTGGGACATCAAGTCTCCAACCCTACAATGCTCAACCCTTTGTAAACCATCACGTAGTCGTGATGTTGCCCCTCTAATGCTAACAAAACTAATGTGATCCCATATGGAGGGCTTGTCAAAAGTAACCAAAGGAAATGGTGTCATATATAAGGTGCGTACACTAGTGAGCACATGCAAATTCTAGTAGGTGTCGTATTTTTTTAATTTAATTTTAAAATTTTATTTTCCTTCCATTTTACCACTAGTTTAAAAGGAAAAAACATGTAGTAATATTAAATAAGGTCCAAAAATAGAATGGATAGCCAAAGGAACTCCAGTAACCACTATGTAAGAAGAATATATGGTATAATAAATTTAAAATTACCAAAAAGAGTGGAAGAGAATATATTCATCCTAATGTTTGAAAGGAGGACTAGACACTTTGATATCGTTCTAGAATTTACATTTTTTTCTAGAAGAAAATGAAATCAAAAGATTCACTCACATATTATATTTTAAATTCTTCCTTAACAAATGGCTTTATATCTTCTTTATTTTTTGGGAACTCATTTAAGTTAATACTCTATTTGGTTATGCACTTATCTTGTTTTGTTCATGTATTATTTCTCTTATTTAGATCCTCATCTATGACAACCTTAGGACATCTATTTTTTTTTTTTTTGAAAAAAAAAACTTGTATTAAGACATAGATCAATTACAATGTGGGAAGAGCCTCTTCCCAGTCGTGGTCCGAGAGGACACAGTCATACAATAGTAAAGGAATAACTACACCGGAGCCAATTTTCATGAACCAAAAACTAGTTACCATGGGGTCCCCCATCGTACTCTATTTTTTCGAAGGTCATTAGCTCAAGGACCTTTCAAGACCCTTTCTAATCACCTCATCCTCAATATCCATGTCACTATGCAACTGAACTCCAACCTCCTTTTTTGCACCCATCTTAGCCAAAAAGTCAGCCGCTTTGTTCATATCTACTCGCATAAATTGGGATCACATCCTCCAATTCCTTCCATAATTCTTTAATTTGGGTAATAAGAGCCCTCAACCTCCAAGCTTTCAGATCAAAGTTCCTCATGCAGTCTAGAGCTCCAACCATTATTTGCGAGTCTGATTCAAGAATAATCCTGTGGTGGCCATGTTTCACGGCCCAAATAGAAGCAGACTTTATGGCAATGGCTTCGGCTTCATTGTTAGTGGTTCTTCCCAGGCCTTGCAATTCCCAATAGAGCACAGTCCCAGCATGGTTTCGGCACACCACTCCAATTCCGGCTCTACCCGGATTGCCTTTTGCAGCTCCATCAGTATTGATTTTAATCCAACCTTCAAGGGGAGGTTTCCAACAATTTATGTCCTATCCCTCTTGCAGTTCAATGCATTATTCCATAGATCCAATGTCAATTTGAGCTTCCTCCTCAGCATGAACAGCCACAGTTTCGGTAACCTTGCTCCAAATGGTCTACCAAACCCCGTCTAGAGTAGTAAAAGTTTCTCTAAAAATTCTGGCATTTCTTTCTAGCCATACTTTCCACCAGATAAAGCTTAAACCGAGCTCCCAGCCAATACGAAGAGCTTTAGATTTGAATCTACCTTTCTACAATTTTTCCTAGATATTCATCTGGTTCAGGTCACCAATTACTTGAATTTAAAAGTATGCAAACCAATGAAGCCAAATCTATCAGGTGAAAGGGCAACCAAATAGCAAATGGTCAGCAGTTTCCTTTCTCTTGTAGCATAGTACACATTGAGAAGGGTCGATGATACCTTTTGATCTGAGATTATCAAAAGTGAGGATTTCATTGTGCATGCACTGCCAGGAAAAAAAGTTAACTTTCGGCCAGCCTTTAGAGTGCTAGATTTTCCTCCAGTCCTCAACCTGAAAAGTATGAGGGGGGGCTCTGGGAGAATGCTATCATATCCATACTTTACTTTATAGATGCCAAGACTCCCAAAGCCCCAAGATCATTCATCCTCCACGTCTCCCCCTGTAAGAAATATTTTTGTCAAAATTTTAGTCATGATGGGAGTCAAATCCGGAGGGATTGAAATGGGCCACTCATCCAACTTCTTGAACTGCTTAAACTTACACTCCCCCAGCTGAGTAGTTGTGAAATAAATTTCAATACGGATCCATCCCTTGGCTTTAATGGATGCTTTTATTGGCTGTAATTCTAAAAATTCAGCAATTATGGGTGGGAACTGATCCCAAGAATTTGTCCAAAAATGAGCCTTCTCCCCTCTTCCTACTTTCCAAAATAAGCGGTCTTTAACAACCTAAGACCCTAACTTGAGATCCTGCCAAACTAGGGACCCAGTACCATCCAAGGGGATGCGAGCTACATCGTTTGGGTTGGCCTATCCCAGGTATTTGCTAGTTAGGATTCTACTAAAAAGGGAGGTGGGTTGGGAGATCCATCTCCAGTACAACTTTCCAGCCAAAGATTTATTATTCAGCTTAGATTTTCTCAAACCCAGACCTCCTTTAACCTTGGGCTGGGTAACTTTGTCCCAGCCCACTAAGGCCCACTTTCTCTCTCCCTTTGCTCCTTCCCATAAAAAATTTCTAGCCATCCTGTCCAACTCTTTCCATATTGTAATCGGGGCAGCCAAGATAGAGAATTTGTAAATTGGCATGGCTTGAATGACTGACTGTAAGAATGTTAATCTGCCACCATAACTTAACCACTTGTGAGACCAATGATTAATTTTGTCCTTGATACACTCCAGCATATTCCTCCATGTGTCTAATTTTAGCTTCTTAAAGTGCAAGGGGACCCCCAAGTAAACCACTAGGAGAGAAGTCCTTGTGAATCCCAGGATTTCTAAAATTATGTTCTGGAGCCTTTGCTCCAGATTAAAAAAAACCACTTTGTATTTCTTGTCATTAATGACCTTTTGAGTAGCCCTGAGATAGACATTAAGAGTATCCCTAATAATTCTTGCTTCCTTGAAGCTGGCAACTCCCACCAAACCGGTGTCATCCACAAACTACAGGTGTGTTAAAACTTCGTCACCCACCCTGATACCCAATAATCTACCTTGTTGTCTTCTCCTCAAGAAAAGTCTACCAAGACCTTCAACCAAAATGAGAAAAATCTAAGGAGAACATGGATCCCCCTGGTGCAGTCCCCGAGTAGCTCTAAATGGTTGCAAAGGAAGGCCCTTGATTAGCATAGAGTAAGTCGGGGTAGAGACACAGCTCATGACACACTCTATCCAGTCCTGAGAGAAACCAAATGCTGCCATAATTTTAGCCAGGAAACTCCATTCAACCCTATCATAAGACTTTGACATGTCTAGTTTTATGAACATCCCTTTATTACCAGAAGTGTGCATTGAATGGATTACTTCCTGGGCCACAACCACCCCATCCAGAATCTGTCGTCCCTCAACAAAACCCCCTTGCTCAGAGGAGACAATGTTGTGAAGAAGAGGTTTTAGGCACTCATCCATTACCTTTGTGATTATTTAGTACAACACATTACATAAGGCAATAGGCCTATAATCTGAAAGATGAACCCTCTCCTCCCCTTTTGGAATTAAGGTAATGAAAGTGTGGTTTATAGCTTTAAGCATTCTCTTATTTTCTCTGTACTCTTCTACAACAACCATTACATCTTCCTCTAAGTAGTCCTAGAAAGCCTGAAAAAACTCAATTGGGAAGCCGTTTGGACCTGGAGTTTTACCAGTGCTCATTCCAAAGACCACAATTTTCAATTCATCTCTATCAATGGGTTTGAGGAGGGCCTAATTTTCATCCTCAAAAATAACAGTAGGTATGATAGAAATAACTTCATTTTGGGCCTCTACATCTTGTACCACACTTTCCTTAAAAATCTTAGAAAAATAATCCATAGCATGGGAATGCATACCTGGAAGTGTATCAAAAGAATGATCATTCTCATATTGAAGGGCCTCCATCTTGTTCATCTGTCTTCGAGCACAAGCAGTCCGATGAAAGAATTTTGTATTTTTGTCCCCTTCTAATAACTAGGTGGTTCTTGCTCTCTGCTTCCAATAGGTCTCCTCCTGGTTGTCAATGTCCTCAACCGCTGTACGCAAGGCATCATCCTCAACTTTGAGCTGGTCTGTAATTACTCCTTCTCTAAACTATTTTTGGACCTCATCCCATCTGGCCACCAATGGAGCTCTTTGGGCTTGGAAGTCTATTTTATTAGCACGCCTCCAATACTTCAACTGAGTTTTGACATATTGTAGTTGTTTGTGGATTCTGAACATTGCTCTCCCATAAGCTGGGCAACCTTCTTCCCACCACTGTGGAATTTTCTCCCGAAGTTCTTCTTTCTAAAGCCAAAAATTCTCAAATCTAAAAGGTTTGTGATGCTGCCCCATCCTAGTCTCACCTTATAATAGAATGGGACAGTGATCTAAAACTGGCCCTTCTAAAATCTAAAAATTTATATTCCATTTTACAAATGCCTCCTCTGAAACCAGAAAATGATCTAGCTTAACCTTCCTACTATGTGGCTCCCGCCTTTTATTAGTCCAAGTGTAGTTAATGCCAGGACATTTAATGTCCACTAAGTGCAAATCCTGGACTTGGGCAATCATGAAATGGTCCCTTGGGTCCAAAAATGGTGTTCCCCCTTCTTGATCTCTAGAAGATAATTTAGCGTTAAAGTCCCCCGCTATAATCTAGTCTAGATCTTCCCTTGAGGTTCGCATGTTATGCACAACCTTCCACTGCCACCTCTAACCATCTAGGTTTTGAGACCCATAAAAGTTTGTGATTAGAACGTGTTTTGTAGTGACATTATTCCTAAAAAGAGAAGTGAGAACACCCCTCTAGGCAAGATGTTCT
This sequence comes from Wollemia nobilis, assembly GCA_028583015.1. Lineage (NCBI taxonomy): Eukaryota > Viridiplantae > Streptophyta > Pinopsida > Araucariales > Araucariaceae > Wollemia > Wollemia nobilis. The sequence goes on along the minus strand of JAQPPZ010003193.1, from coordinate 4,298,964 downwards.
ATTGTAGACCATTCAAGAGAGTTCCATAGAGTAACAATCCCCCCTGAGGCACCTTGGGCAGCCACATCCATATGACCAGCACCCCTCCAAATTCTGTTGACTATTTTGGACATAAGATCTAATGACATCTTAGTCTCCTATAAAAGCAAAAAATTAGTATTACGATTCTCTAAAAGTCTTCAAACAGTAGATTGATGGGTTCTACTATTTAAACCCCTCACATTCCATGATTGTATAATCATTGGTTACCCTGGGAGCAATAAGAGTCTATTGGCCTCACCGATCCTCCCGTGATCAGTTTGTCTCCTTGGACTGCTAGAAACTCCTTATTGGATCTTCTACCTACTCCTTGAGAATTGCTATTTTTTGATCTTTTTTCTACTTGGGTTATCCCCAAAGTTGGCCTGTCCCTGTTCTTCTCTGCTATTCCCATGTTGACATCCTAAGATACTGTCTGCTCCTGGTTATGCACTACTAAAGCCCTTGAACACACTGGTTGTGATACCTCATAGAGTTCAACTACTTGTTGTATGATGGGAGGATATGAGAGCGGGAGTTGCATGGGAATATTAGAATTTTCCTTATTACCCTCCATGCCCTCCATAAATTATTCCTCTTCATCAACCAGTGACTTAAATATCTCATACCTATTGGTAGGTCTTTTCTTCTAGGCTGTTCAAAACCCTCTCTCTGAGCTTCCTGGCCCTGAACAGTGCTATTAGAATCTTTATTAAGTGTTGCCTTATCCTATTTAGGGAGTTTTGGCATTCCTAAAGGGGCCTCCATTTTAGCATTCATATTATTAGGGCAAAAATGTGCCAAATGTCCATGTTTGTGACAAACCCTACATCTAAGGGGTAGGGCCTCATAGTCCAGTTGTTGAATCTAGGAGAGTCCTGCCAATTCAATTTCCATCTCTATCGGTAAAGGCTGGCTAAGATCCATATCCATACATATTCTTGCATACACTGCCATTCTCCCTTCAATTGTGTCTTTGGCAACGCCTAGATGTCTTCCAATAGAATTGCCAATCCTTGCCAACACCTGCTCACTCCAGAATTCCATTGGAAGAGCATATAGTCGGATCCATACTGGGACAAGAGTAGGTTCAACTCAAGGATCGAATCCCACTCTCCATGGTTGAATAAATAGCCCTGTCGGGCCATGATTTTTCTTCTCTGACTCGAAAGCCCTATTTCTATCGACCAAAGATGAAAAGCTAACAATAAAATATCCATTGCTAATAAACCACAATGAATACTCACTATGAGGCTCCCATTTTTGGTGGATCCAAGAGTGCAAAAAATTTAGGGAAGGACGTATACCCATGAACTTGCAGATTAAATCATGATTAGCTTTGTAAATGACTGATTCTTCAACCATACTTGGCTCGATGACAATTTTTGGCCTAGTTTCGGCCTGCGACAAACATCCATTCACACGATGTGCTATTGACCTATTCCTAGTAGCCGTGAGGAGCATTTTATATGCCATTTTTTGAGCTTCGTCGTTCTTTGGAAGATATTTTTCTTTAAACAAATATGCATATGAGCTGCTACTCCCTAGAAAAGGAGTCGGAGAAGTCCCCATTGGACCCTCCTAGGGCACCAATCTAGCCTTCAGATCCACCATACCCAGAAAGCACTTCTACAATCTAGCTGATGCCCTAAATTTTTCCTTATCTCCTTCCTTTCCTTAGGACATCTATTTGGATCCATATATTTTATTCGTTTAAGATATTCTAGAATACAAACCATAGTAGTTATATTTATAAGGAAGCTATAAATTTCTACTAGAAGAGTCTCATATGGAACTAAGTTTTTAATTTTGAAACTATTTGCAATCAATAGCTTTTAAATCCTCTCTATTTATCTTCAATTTAAACCTAATGTATTGCTATTCCATACTTCACATTCATACAACACCACTGGTACCACTAATATCCCAAAGAAAACCCATATAATTTTTTAATCCCATAATCAACATCTCTTCTTCTATTTTGCAATGGAAAAAATACTCTTCATCCTCCAAAATCTCTCTTCCTTCTACATGTTTTTCAACTAATATTAATATTGAATTCTATCGTAATATATATGTACTATATTACTTCTTCTAAGAGACTCCTTTCAAATTGAAAATTTAATTATATATTTTACTTTTTGTTGAAAAAAATAAAATTATAGTTTTGTTGGTATTTACTTGTATATCTACCGCCTTGCGAAATAGTTCTAGGGTCTACATACTCTCTCAACCCTTGTGTTAAACGTACAATAAAAATGAGATTTTTTACATAAAAAAAGAAGCCTCACTACATATTCTCCAAAATGGACACCGTTCCCTCCTCTCAAATTTATCCATTAATTTAATTTGTCAATATATATTCCTAATAAGGTAGGAGATAATAAGCATCCTTATTTAAACCCTATGTAACTTTTGAAGCGTTATGAAAGGTTTGTTTAGTTTTAATTTTACATTGGATCTCCTCATAAAGTTTATGAATTGTTTCTCTATATTGTTCTAGTATGCCTAGGTCATCCATTCTATTCCATACTTTACTTCTAGGTATTATGTCAAAAGCTTTCTTAAAGTCCTAAAATCAACATGGTTCTCTTTTTCATTTTGTATTTTTTCAATGATGTGTATCAAAGTGATGTCATGATCTAATATTGAGTATTTTGGCTAGAAATCTACTTGTCCGTTTACCCTCTTTCCTTGGTTATTTTCTCACTTGTTGATTCTACTCTCAACCAAACTTTCAAATAGATTTCTAAAAAAAGGATTGACCATATTGGATAGGTAATTTGAAGGATTGTTTGCATATATACTCTAAAAGAGAGGTATTGATACACTTGTTGTTCAATCCCTTTGAAAGTCATGATGGATTGTTATTGAATACCCTCTTGATGTGTTTAGCTAAGTCCTCTACTTTCCAGTATTATGTTTGTAGTCCATCCACATTATAAGTCTTATCTTATTCTGAGCTTCTTAAAATCTTCCTTAACATCCTTTGAGGTGAATATATTTAGTGTTGTATTGATTGTGGACGGGGCTTCTTCTCCTTGATCATGCCCATAAAATTGTTTTCAATATATTCTTGTGATTGGCTTGCTATAATGTTATATTTGTTTGTTTCTTTTTCTCTTGGATTTGTTTCCAAAATAGCTTTGGATTAGTCTTTCCTAATCCTCATCCTATGCTCACATACTCCTCTTTTTCTTGGTTTCGTTATTTGATTATATATATATTTTTTTTTTCTCCTCTTTATCCAAGACTTCTAAAGCTATCCTTGGAGCTTATTTTTTTATCATATCATGTATTTATAGAAAACTTATTTTTTTTTCTTCTGAACTTTATGCCTTTTACACCGTTTTAATGCCTTTTGAATTAGACATGTTAACTTATTACTCTTATTTTTATTCCCATTTACATTATATGTTTTATTACTTCCTTAAAAATTAAATAATTCATTATGAAAATGATTTCTTTTACTAAAAATTTATTTAAATTTAAATATTTTATTTACTAATTATTTTCTTAACACAACAATTTTATACCTAGATAATCTTTAATCTTTACTTTATTTTTTATCGAACTTTTTAAACACGTTACAAAGATTATATTCTTTATCGAACTCTGTAAACAAATTACACATATATTAAGTATGTCTATTTGGACTTTGGCGAGACACTTTCTCCCACATAGAGCGAAAGTTAAGACGACGTTAACTCGCTTATAAAGGCCTATGTGTAATGTTTTCTGTAAGCACTGGCTGTCCCTCACAAGTGTTTACATTTTTAAGTACGCCACTAACTGTTCATCTCTCTACACGTACCCCTATAATTCTTTTTATTGTTATGTTTGTAAAAATGCTTCATCCCATTCAATGGTTTTAACAAGTTTTGAGCGCCTTAGCTTTAAACAAACGAAACTGAGCAATAAGTTTGGTGCTTATAATTACAATTTTAAGATTGTTTTGCTCTAATTTATTTTTTAATGTTTAATTATATTATTTATTGGAACTGTACCTATAGTTACAATTTTACAGTTAAAAGTTTTTTCCCTCTAAGTTATTTTTTATGTTTAATTATACAGTTTATTCATCTTTAACCTTACATCCTAAATTATAATCTTTCCTACTTTTATTATAATTTTATTGAATATAATTATTGTTTCCAATAAAAATGCAAGGCGTCATCTTTACGTTGCTGGTTATAAGATGCTCGATTCTCTATTCTCTCGTGATATTATCCCTCGCTGAGTTGTGCATTAGAATTTCTGCTTCTACTTATAATAGATTGAAACTTTAGACTCAATCATGTGTGCGTGGAGTTGGCTCAGTTCTACTTATTGGAATAAATTTACCTTTAACATACAACATTACAGATTATAAATTAACCTTTCGTCTTTTCTAACATACAACACTACGGTAAAGGAAAGGAGAGGAAAGTGAGCGAAAGAGTGACTGAGTTGTATCGACTTTAGTATTAGCAGATCCCAATCAGTCTATCACTATCACTACCGACCATGGATTTCAATATTTTTATATTTTGTTATTGCTCGATCACATCAGACATAGACTTAGACATATATAAAAACATTATGATAACGACGCCCTGCTTTTGAAATACATCTCCTATTATTTGTGGAGCGGAGTTCACAAAGTCTACCGCACATTCAAAACTAAAATTTACAAATGTAAAAACAAGCACACAAAAAAATTGTTTACACCCGATAAAAGAAAATATAATTTTTCCTACCTTGTTTCTCGATTTCTCAGCATGCTCTTTGAGAAATTTAAAAAAAGTTGTTCCCCTGCGCGAGGCCATACTTTGAGAACTTTCTACTTTATCTTCCTGGAATGCGAAATATTACAAAACTTTAAGTGAAAAAAAATGTTATTATTAATTAAAAAGAGAAAACCCGTTCTATACTAACCTGGAGTTCGTCACTGTAAGAAATCTCTACTGTTTTTGATTAATTGATCAACCTTGCTTACCTCGTTTACGGCTTTTAAATGAACTATGACTTCGTCCAAAGACGGTGGTGGTCGTGTCTCCTAGCATGACGCTGCCTGTTGTGAAGCGGTGATGTCACCGTCTGCTGTGATGGCCCCGTCTGTTGTGAACTCGGTGATGGCACCGTTTGCTGTGATGGCCTCGTCTCATGTGAAGTCAGTGACGGCACCTTCTGATGTGAACTTGGCCATAACTCCCTCTGCGGATCTGGAGTGCTCGCCCTCCCGTCCTTTCCACGGCGGGAAAAAAGGACACCAAAACAATTGGCCATAGCGAATGCTTAAAGATTGGAGCGCAAAGATCAACTAACATTGATAGGTAGTTGATATCAACACTCTCTTCTTTTTCGGAGAGACCTCCTATGCGAAACGTTGCTGCAGCCTGCAACACAGTTTTCCGGTTATAAAACGTAATTAAGTTAAGCCTTTGCCATTCTTTCGTCTCTATCAGAGAGGAAAAGGAGAAGAAAAAGAAAAAAAAGAAAGAGCATCTTCCTCGTCAAGGAATATAAAATTGTGTGTCGGCCACTCTGCCAAGCAAAGGTTCCCCACACTGTCAATTCATAAAGGAAAGAGTCAATCAAAGTAACGTAATATAAAAATCAATTAACATCTAATTTTTCTTATTCTCAATATGCTATGACTCTATTCTCCTTACATGATGGTGAAGAATCGCAAAAGGGGCGTTGGTCTCGTTTTGTTAATTTTTCCTTTTCCTTGGTTTCTTCATTAATATTTTATTTTAAAAATTATTTTAAGATAAAAATATGAAGTAAGGTATATTAGTGTGGTTTTATAAATTTAAAAAATATATAATAAAATTGATATAAGTTCAAAGGAGATGTTTTGTAAATTCTGTGTAAATTTAATTTTTTTATTATACTAGTAGAATCCATTATTCGTTACAATTTTCTAGGTTTTTTTATGGGTTCAATCTTGCTCCTTACTACCACTATAAATTTTCTTAGCGATTTAGTGCCATTCTAATCTTTTGTTGTGTCGGGTAAACTTTGTAACCTAGTCAGTAGCAGTGAACGGAAAAGCCCTCTAGTTCTACTGGTCTTTTTAAATTCAAGAGACCTAAATTCAAACCACATTTGTACGAGGGCTAAGACTCCTCGTAAAAGCTCGTGGAAATTTAAATTTTTAAGTTGCAAGCATATTACAGTAATAAGAACTTTGCCCAAATATTTAAGATTCAAACCCCATTAAGGGATCGAGACCCCAAGTAAAAACATGTGTAGACTTTTATATATATAAATAACAAAATTTTAAGGTATATTATTACTGTGTTAAAAAAGAAGAAAAAAAATTGTCCACAGTTTAAACCCCACTTAATATGAGATCAAACTTTAACATATATAATTAAATTTAAAATATATTATTAACGTCTTAAAAAAACTTAATTCCTTCGTTCCTCTAATTCAAATTTTTATATAAGTCTGTTTTTGTTTTACCTCCATATAATAATTAATGAGCTATTTTAAAAAGATCACACCAAGACTTCTTGTTCTTCCTAAATTTAACAGAAGAAATTTCACACAAGTTATGGATTTGATAGTACCTTCTTCAATCTATGTATTTTTTCAATTTTATGTTATGTTTTAATTTTTTTTTTTTATTTACATCCGCCACGAAACTGGGCAGGCTGTCCAGCTTTTATGGCCACCATAGTATTTTGCGCTTCCATTTCGAAAGCCATCATGTAGATCTTCACGCAGTCCATCTCTATAATTTTATACCACCAGGAAAGGGACAAGCATTTAGTCCAGCGAGGCCCGAAATTTGAACCTTAGATCTCCGCCCCCTTATGGGGTTTGGATGAACCAATTGGTCCACACCTCGGACCTTATGTTTTAATATTAAAATAGAAATTTTTTATATTTTAATTATTTAAGTTATTTATTATGTTCAATATGATTTCTTTTGTTTGTAATAAATTAAAATAATAAACAAGTAATTATTTTTTTAATAATTAAATAGGCATGGTTCAATTGATTTTATTTTTTTATTTTTAAAGAAGAGATGAAGGATTGAATCTTATCAAAGAATACATGCATAATTACAAGTTAATGTAATACCATTACGTGGTCATAATGTAATAACAGGTCTCAATCCCATATAATTGTTGGTATTTTCGCCACACTAAAAATAAATTTTTAAATTCGTCTATGTATGAAATGCATCCAGTGGTGAAAGAATCACCCCAATATCTTTAACGGTTTGAAGATATTAAAGATTTTGTCTTGAGAAATCTTACCAATGAAGTTTAAAAATAAAACTTGAAGATTTTAGAGGCCCCATTAAAAAATTGGATGAAATGATCTTTAGATATTTATTATTGTAGATTCTTTTTCAAGATTTACAACTATATATTACAATAAACAATCGGGTCAAAGAATCAAAAGTTAGGGCTCTCAAAAGCTCTACCACAAAAAATCATTTTCGGACATTTTTATTTTTTTTGGCAAAACTTGAACACTTTTATGGCGAAAATCATTTTTGGGCATTTTTTTTTGACAAAAATTATTTTCAAGCACTTTTTGGGTGAAAGTCAGGCAATTTTTTCAACGAAATTGATTTTCAGGTAGTTTCTTCAACAAAATTATTTTCGAACATTTTCTTCAACAAAATCTATTTTCAGCAAACAAAATTAATTTTCAGGTAGTTTCTTCAGCAAATGCTTTAAGATTGCAGCACAAAGATCAACTAATAGGTAGTTGATATCAACACTCTCTTATCTTTCGAAGTGACCTCCTCTGCTGAAGCACCAAATATTTAATCTGGAGTGCCTCTTCACAAATGCCCCAACAAAAATTGAAAGGCTCGTACGTAGAAGCCAACGGCACAATACAGGTCTATATAGATGGTATATTTGGTTTCTTCTCGTTGAATTCTTCAGAAACGCTGCTGCAGCCTGCAACACAGATGTCCGGTTACAAAAAGTAATTAAGTTAAACCTTTGTCATTCTCTCGTCTCTATCAGGAAAAGGAGAAGAAAACTTAAGCCTTTGTCATTCTTTAGTCTCTATCCTAGAAGAAAGAAAGAAGAAAAAAAAAAGCATCTTCCTCCTCAACGAAAACAAAACTCTGCCAAGCAAAGGTTCCCCACAGTGTCAATTCATAAGGAAAGAGTCAATTAAAGTCACGTACTCTTAAAATTAATTAAGAGTTAAGTTTTTTTATTCTCAATGTGCTATAACTCTATTCTCCTTACATGATGGTGAAGTACCGCAAAAGTGGGGTTGGCCTCATTTTGTTACATTTTTCTTTTCCTTTGTTTCTTTAATATTAATTAATATATCATTTTTAAAATTATTTCAAGATAAGCGTGCAAAAATATAAAGTAAGGCATATTAGTATGTTATAAGTAGATTTTATAAATTTAAAAAATATATAACAAAATTGATGTAAGTTCAAATTTTAGTTTAAAGGATTTTTTTTTTAAAACCTTGTGTATACTTAATTTTTTATTTTTTTATTATTATATTAAAAGAATTTGTAACTTTTTATAATTATTTCTGTGTTTCTTTTCTTGGGTTTGAATCTTACTCCTTGTTACCACTATAACCCTAGTAGTATTGGGGAAGCTAACTTTTTAATGTAGTAGTCATTAGTAGTGGTTCTACACACTATTTGATATTACGAGGCTTGAGAGATTGAAACCATGGTCTGCCAGAGCATTTTGACCACTGAACTAGGTAAAAACCCGTGTAAACTTAAATTTTTAAGTTGCAAAAATATTGTAGTGGTAAGGACTTTGGCCTCTCTTTCAAAGGTCCAAGGTTCAAACCCCACTAAGGGATTAAGACACCTCATAAAAACTTGTGTAAACTTATATATAAAAAATTTAAGTTAAATTATCCTTGTGTAAAAAAAAAAAAAAAAAAAAAAAAAAAATAGGTCCAAGGTTCAAACCCCACTTAATATAAAGGGATACAAATTTTAAGGTATAATATTACTATGTAAAAAAACAAAAAATAGTCCAGGTTCAAACCCCACTCACCATGAGGGGATTGAAACCCCCATAAAACATGTGTAAACTTATTGAATTTGAATATATATATTAAAAAAAATGATTCCTTCACTCCTTTAATTAAAATTTTATATAAATATTTTTTTGTTTTGCCTCCTTATAATAATTAATGAAATATTTTGAAAAACATTGCATCAGGCCTTTTTGTACTTCCTAAATTTTAATAGAAGAAATTTCAAACAATTTATGGCTTTGATAGTATCTTCTTCAATTTATGTATTTTTTCAATTTCATGTTAAAATATTTTTTTTAATCGTATAGAAAGTTAACTATGTTTTAATATAATTTTTTTTTTTTTTTTATATTTTAATTATTTAAGTTATTTTTCTCAACCATTTTATGTTCAATTTGATTTTTTTTAATAAATTACAATAATAAAAAGTAACTATTTTTTAGATAATCAAATAGTCATGGTTCAATTGATTATATTTCTTTATTTTCAAATAAAAAAGAGAGGATTGAATCTTACCAAGGAATACATGCATAATTACCAAGATGTTGTAATACCACTATGTGTTCATAATGTAATACTTGTGGCACCTATCTCAATCCCATATAACCTAATGAAAACTTATTTTTTAATAAATATGTTGGACCATTCTATTGGTTCCCACTATCTCTTATAGATTATTGAGTTTGAATTTAATTTTATTTTATTTCAAATATTAAAAAAAAAAACACCATAGTGGTATATTATTGGACTATTATCCAAGCTACCAAAGCTCAAATCTATTATGCCCCTGAGAGTGTAGCCCCCAATTGTGCTACCCTTCTTTGCCTTGAGAAAAAAAATTTACAAAATAATTTGACCATTTATATTTGCACTTGTCCATTTGGATGTTTAATATTTTGAATAAACACGTGTGTAGTTGATTGTTCAAACTTTGATTTTCCTAATTTAAAATAACCATTCACAAGAAATTATGGTCTTGGAGTTACATAGTCTAGTTTGGGATGACCATTATTAAGTAGATAACATATTAAGAAACACTTTTTCTAATCTTATCACACTCATAATAAAATATCTAAAGAGATTGTATGTACTCATCTTAAAAATTTGATAGATAATTTTTATGATATCTCTAAATACACTTATCATCTCGTTTATGTTAAAAAATTAAATAAATAGTACTCCAAAGACCGTTTACATTGATAAATAAATAAATATACTATGTTGATCTAGACCAAATAGAAAAATAACCCTACTTTTTTTGAAGGAGTTGTAATTTTGTTGAAATTCTTCACGAATCATAATCTTGTCATTCCGAACCTTTTGAAATATGAATATACTTGAGTCCTTCAAGAATTTATAACAAATATTTACATAAAAATTTCAATTTTTATATTTTTCTCTTTTTCATAAAAAATAGCAACCTAATTATTTCTCGGTCTAATAAAATTTAGATATTTTTTTATTGTCTCTTACCATTGCAATAACACTTAGAATTCACATAACAACAATGCTAGAATCCTCTAAAATTTATTTTTTTGAACATATTCGCATGTTCCTAATTGCTTGTTTTTATATTAAAAAGTCAAGACTATACAAACCTATTAATTCCTTAATAGGTCTTTTAATTTTAAGCTTCCCTCCTTATCATCAATTTTATTGCTACATATGGGATTAGTTCCATTGGTTATTCATATTTATGATATTTATTTGTAGCTTTCTAAAACAATCCCCTATGGATTTATATTTCTCTCTGTTCTTGCTTTGGAAACATTCCTCCCTTTCTATCCCCATGAATTTCTTCCATTTGTTTTAGAATGCTCATAAAGAAATTTATCATATATGAGTTTATAATTCTTAGAAGAACCTAAAGTGAAAGTAATAGTCCTTAGAGAATTTCATTTATGCTCCCCTTGTAACCCTAATGTGGAAGGACCATCTACATAGTACTTTCTTTCTTGTTTTTCCTCAAAAACATAAATTGTAATAAAAAATCCTCCATATTTTTCTTTATTATGTTACTCTTGGAACCTTGAAGTGGAAATGATAAACTCTATTTCATTCATGTGTATTGTAAAAAGATGATTTTTTATTACTTGAAGAGATTGAAGATAATTTATGTAGGCATGAGTGCATGGTACTTTGACTCATTTTCAAAAAATATAGTATGTTCAATTTCAACAAGGAATAAGTCATAATTTCATTTGATAATTTGTAGGTGAAAACAAATAAAATGTTGACAATAGTTTCAGGTCTATGAATGACCCTCCATGGACTATCTTTGTGGATTTGCTTGTTGTTGTTATTTTTGGCATTAGTTCATGTGAGTATTCTACGTTTCAGGTCTTTCAAAATAGTGTGTTTTTTTCTAGGTGAGAAAACTTTTTTTTTAATTATTATTTTTTTCTTGAGGAGGCTTTTACGGATGGTCTAGTGTTGTTTTACGGACCTGGGTTGTTTTGTAGATGGTACTATGTTGTTTTGCAAGTGGTCCCATTTATTTTGTGGACGGTCCTCATACATTTGTGGGTGGTCCTATTTTTTTTATGGATGGCCTTGCATTATATTGCTTCATTTTTTCTTTAGACCTTATAAAACTGTGATTTTTTATCCTGTGTGGGAAAACCCTTTTCAAATATATGTATAACTACAAGGTTTTCTCCTATGTGGGAAAAACATTTTCAAATTTATGTGTAACTATGAGGTTTTCTCTACTTCTCTTCTGAGATCATGAAGCTTCCTCTCTTGCTCTTGTGTGGGCTTCTTTTTTCCAGTTTAAGCTATTTATCTCCAATAGCCCACATAGAGCCTGTTTCTTTGGTTATATTTCAGTTGGGAACTCTTCTCCCAAACCTCATGTTTTTGTAAAAGGTTATGGGTTCCTTTCAAAACCCTTATTTACCAATAAAATTAAAAGTTAAAAAATAAAATAAAATAAAATGTTGAATTAAGTATAAAATAGGAATGTAATTATTATAAATAAAAAATAAATTGAGAGTTGTAGTAAATTATGATTTTGTATCAAGGTTCTTATTTATTAAAAAAATTAATAAGAACATATCTTGGAGAATAATGTGAATTTTTTGTATGTGATGATTTTATGATCAATTATTTTTGGATATGTATTCTACACAAACATCTAGTGAGGAGTATAATTTTCATATTATTTTATTAATATATTAATTTTAATTCATTCATATTTTAAGTGTACAATATTTTTTATAGTCTCTAGAAGACATACACTTTACTGGTTTAAATACCAGTAAAAAAACATTATTTGTGAAAAATAAAGTACACAAGCACATTTAGATGTAGGATATTTTTTTTTATTTTTTAAGTCATTTTCAAAATGTCATAATTGTTTTAATTTTGGGTATCATAAATCACCTCAAAATAGGAAATTTTATTTTTGAAATCCAAATCTATTAGGCATATAATTTTTACCCAAAATTTATTTTTTTGAACCCCTTTTTCTAGCCATCTAAATATTTCACTTTTACTGTTTAAAAATAGCATGTTTCTAATGCCCCTACCAATATTTCCACCAAATATAGGCCCTTGTCACTTATGTTGATAGGCAAGCACAAATCAAGCTTCACTGTCAATTCTTTTAGGTTACCTTTCCATGAAGGTATCTTAATACAAAACCACTTTCACATGAAAATATATTTATATAAAATTCTTACCACCACAATTCATTCCCCATGTCCTATTGGTTGATCACCTCTCCCCTTTATCCTACCCAATCCCACCCAAATTACATTAATATTTTGTTTTCTAAATATAAATCAAACCCTCCCATTATTTTATTAAGAAAACCAACTTCAAATCACTAATAATTTTAATAATAAAATAATTCTCTTAAAATCACTCATTATTTTATCTTGTCTTTGACACATATTTTCAAAATACGCATCTTGGTAGAGGAAGCAAGATCGATGGTGGAGGGAGCAGGTTTAGGTGAACATGGAAGATCAAAGGATGGAGGATCCATGGTAGGATCTAATGCAAGTGGTGCATGTAAGGATACGATAAATGGGGTTTTCTCCCTCCCAACGCAAGAAAAGGAGCCTCCAAACAAAGGGGACTTGCTGGCTTATTAAATCCTTGGGAAGGGTTTCGATCCAGATAAACCTAACATTGTTTCATATGCTCATATGGTCAACAAAGATCCCCTCCCCAAATACTTGATCCAAAATATAGTACCTAATGGCATGGATATGGTGATATCAAAAAGTTTTATGTCAAGTTACCTTGCACTAGAAAATTTTTCTCTAGTAGGCAAGTTCATCTGAGGTCGTCCAAACATGGAGACAATCAGGAAGTGGGCCTTATCCAAATGGATAACAAGTGAGAACATGGAGATCATTACTCTATACAAGGGTTTTTTTTACCATTAGGCTAAAAAACCAAGAGGATGCATGTAGAATCATAATCAGAGGATCCTAGTTCCTAGGCAGAAGAAAACTTTTCATTTATCGATGGGATAAATATTTCAACCCTAACACCCAAAATATCAACATCATACTGATATGGATTAGGTTTTCGAACCTCCCATTTTAGTTTTGGTATGAGGATGTTCTTTGAGGAATATCTAAAACTATCGATGAGCTCATCACGATTAATTTATCCACCAAGGTCTGATCATGGATGGGTCATGCTCACATTTGTGTCAATGCCAACTTGGATTCTAAGATTCCCACATTTGTTAACCTCATTTATGGATTATCCTACAGAAGGTGCTAACATCTGAAATACAAGAACAAACTTGTGTTCTACGTGCATTTCCACTCCTATGGATACCATAGGAATCAATGACCCATCATAAAAGCTCGGTCTATAGCCTCCAAAGGGCTCGACAAGGGTACCAAGCACAATGATGAGGCCCAAGAATGCCTCATTATTGCATAATGTTTGACTCATTATTGCACAATGTTTGACTACCATATGATAAGTTAATTGCCAAATAGTTGACTAGAATATACTATTTTTTAAGTGTTTGCATGATTTTATGTTAGGAATACTATCTCTGTTTTTGACTATTTTCAGCATTTTATGACTGATTTTGCTTGATTAAGTAGCAAGTAATAACATGCATTTCAATTAACCAAATGTGGTATGCTGATATCCATTAACTTCTCAATGGTTTTTGAATGTTTTTCTGCCCTTCAACTTGTTTCAAATCCACATTTAAGCCAAAATTTTAGGACTGTCATAAATCTAAAAATCTGAGAAAAACAGCCATATAAAAATCAGCAAGCTATCACTTTATAGGAACACCTTGAAGTTTTCAAGCAAAGCATGAGGATATGGATGGAATGAGTTCAGAAGGACTACAGAAGACATCTGACCTATTTAGAAGCATTCCCACATGATCTAAATAGGTAGCAACAGGGTATAACAGAGTAGGGACAATTGTGCAGCACTGTTGCACTATTTCAGCATGGTTACTTGGTGAATGACGTGTATAAATTTAGTAGCAACTTGATGTACTCCATGTTGATACTTGAATAATTTTTTCATGTTCTAATTTGTTTGAATTTGTAAGAAATGCCAATATTTTACAACTATGCAGCAGAACTAGAAAATGCAGTAATTTACCATGTAAATTCCAGCAAGCTACAAATGAATGGCAAGGCATGGAATTGCATTATCTTCGAAATGAGAATTGCATTATCTTCGAAATGAGCCAGTTATCTTCGGAATGAAAACAAAATGTGCTTTTTGACTTGTTGACTAACTTTTGGCGGTGAAAAAAGGGAAAGAAGGTTGAGAAGGTTAAGGGAAAATATCTCCCATATTATTTTGTTGTCCTTTCCATCCAAAGCCACCATTTATAGAAAATATCAATTTTGATCCTCTTCTAGAATTAACAAAGAAATAACTGCAACATAATAGGAAGTTATTTGCAAGATAGAAATGGACTATTATGAAGTGGAGAAATATATGTGAGATATTTCTAGACTCCTCCCACGTACTCCCACCACTGAACTAAGGGCCAATGACTACTGCTGCAACACGAACTGTCCAGATTTGCATTTATTTCAGATCTAGAATTATTGGCAAATGACTATAAAATAGCACATAGGATGATTTGAGCATGGGATATATTGTAAATATTTATATAAATAACACAACTCCCTCTTTGTTGAGCCAGTTAGGAAATTAAAATAGAGGAGAGTTTTTAGTAGCAGTAATTAGGACTGTATAGTGATTTTCTGTAATAGTTTTCAACATCTTTTATCATCAATAAAAGTGTAGTATTTTAAAATTTTATGTGCTAAGTGTTAATTAGTTAAGGAGTGTTTTTCACCTCCTTCTAGATCAGGAAGTATGGGCCCACTTTCAGATCTAGAAGGAGGTATTTTATGGCAGGTTTTAATCTATAATTTTGCTACAGCAGAATTAATAGATTGCTTGCCAGATTTCATTTTATTATTTTTATTTTGTATTATGTGATTTATGTTTTCTATTATGTTTGTGTATAGCATTTGTGTGTATGTCAGCTGACAAATTATATTATGCATTTTTCCTTTGCTTTCCATGTTTTCTCTGCTATAACAACTTTCCATTTTTAGCATATTTCATTTTGTTGTCAATTCCTATAGCAGAATCTTGACGACCTTTTGTGGCAGGGCATTGACAGATGTTTTTAGAATAAGTTTCATTTACAAACATCATTTCAATTATGCAAAAGTAACTAGATTTCAATTCTGCAAATGTAACTTAGGATTTCATTTCAGTAATTTCAATTCTGCAAAAGTAACTTAGGATTTCATTTCAGCAATTTCAATTCTGCAAAAGTAGATTAGATTTCAATTTAGCAATTTCAATTCATGCAATTGTAGTTAGATTTCAATTCTTGCAACTTAGAATTAGTTTTCAATTTCTATAATTTATTTCAGTTTCCATTCTTCAGACTAGTTTTAGTGTGACACCAAAAGGTTAAACCAAAATCTGCTTCACCAATAAATGCTTGAAATTTGAATGCCTGAATTGTACTCTGCCCTAACCTTCTATCGTAGGCAGCCTTGGACACCACCCCAGATTGATAAATCATTGAGATTAAATGATAAGACTCAATGACACTCATCATTTTGGCACTGCTACCGGGGAACATGGTGTTGTTAGAGGGTAAAAGCAATCAAATAATTATTATTGTGCTAAGTTATGAAGTTTAGAGTTAAATCTGAATGTAATAGCTGGTATAAATAATAATTATTGATAGTTGCATTTCAATTCATTTAGAAAACAAGCAACCACAGGGAGGTGATCTTCACACTTGGGGGTTAAATTGCCTAGTTTGAATTCTTCTCAAAGAGAGATCCTAACAACAACAAATAGGGCAAGTAAATCAACCACCAGCTTCAGCCCGACTTGTGGCCAATATGAATAATACAGGATAGGCAACCCCTGTCTATGTAAGCTAAAAAAAAAAAATCATAAAAAATTTTGCACAATCAAAATAGGAGTTTACAACTTAATGATGATCCTAGAGTTTTCCATTATTAATTAAATATTGTTAGGATTTTACCGTGCTAAACCGCAACCTAGCAATTCTTAGCCTACATAGACAATATTTGATCTCATTAGAGGTGATCCTACCTGACAAGTAGTTGATCTGCTAAATTTGTACACTTCTTGTCTTATTGTGCAAACCAAAATGTATTTTTTAGCACAACCTGTGATCAGTCTGAATAAATACAGGATAGGCAACCCCTGTCTATGTAGCTGAATCTGGTATATAAAAAAAAAAAAAACCTGCAGAAAATGTTATTGACTGTAGCAACATCCAAATGTGCTAAAATAAGAACTTACCTGAGCTTGAAGAGACAAAAATCAATGGAGATACATAGAAAACCTTTAGTCCAAACACACATAAATTAGCCTTGGATAAAGGAGAAAAACTAGAAAAATTGCACATAGAAAATTTACTTCCATTTTACAAAGGGGTAAATTCTGTCCTCCTAGGAATGAAAGAAATTGAAGAGTAGCCAAGAAAATTCTTGAACATTATTAGTTGGCTGACTTATAAACAAAAAGCAAAATTGTTGCTATTTTGAAACAATATTTCAATCCCTTTACATGGAATTACAAGGGTATATCAAGATTTTATCTTGATGTAAGCACTTAACATCTTTTGGAAATTGGTATTTAATTGTTTCAAGAATAGATTGACAAGATTTTGCAGACTAGGAGCCATGGACAACACTTGATTGAAGAAGTTTTCAGATATGAACCAGTGCTTCTTTCTCCCATTGGTAATTCATGGAGGATGTTAGTGGTGAATGGACTTTGCCTTCGGGTATACCATGCACCATTAACTAAGGAGGAGTTCTTGAAGGAGATTCCATTGGATGTACACATAATGGAAGAGAATTTCTCTTCAATATCAGATTCAGAGTGATGATAAAAATTCTAACAAAAAAAAAAAAAAAATACAAGAAAAGCAAAAAGAAGAATAGTCTTGTTTGTGAACTTTTTTTTTTGGTACAAGCAAGACAAGAAAATTTGAAAAAAGAAAGAGAAAAAGAGAAACAAATTTGCAGTAAAGGCATGTGCCACAAAATGGGGATACATGAGGACAAGCATCAATTTTAGAAAAAAAGAGGAACAATAGAGCCAATACTTCATTTCCAGCAATAAGGACGCAATGATGATGTAAGAAGATTCTTACTGGTCATCTAGTAAGGAAGGTTGCATCAATGTTGCCGGTTTCAATAGAAAGAGATGGTGTTTTCATACAACAATTGACATGTTTTTGCAGAATAAGGATTGGTCTTATCCAAATAAGAGTGAGATATGTTCTCTCTCATTGAAGCACTTGAAAAAAAGAGGACAAAATCTGGTTGAAAACTAGAAATGGCAGCCTCTTCTGATGAAAAAAATGAAAAAAAAAAGATGAAAAAAAAAAATGAAAAAAAATATATATAAAAAAATGAATAATTCAGTAGTGAAAACCTTCTTGGAGACGCTACTGATTTGGCTTGCATGAAAATCAATTTTTCGGTATGCATTGCCTTGTTGATCTACCCATCATTGTTCCACCATTGTACAAATCTCACACTGCACATGTGTTATGTTTGTTTATGTTTTCAGATAGCTTGTTAACAATCATCAAAAGCATCTTGTAAGGTGCATGACCAATTTTTAGGACAGTAAGGTATGTGTTTCTTGCATTTAATTCATAGTAAACATTTAGCATTTAGTGTATGATAGTCGGTATTTGGCATAAACTATTCATACAATAGTGACAAGTTGAAAAAAAGGAACATGTTCAAGATGTCAAGAAACACCCCCTTATGCCCTTAATTGCATGGAAATTTCAAAACTATGCAAAAACCTGATTTTGGGATAGACATGGCAGCAATTCTATTTCAATTTGTAGGGCAAATTTTAGGAGAACTACAAGTTTATATCTCACAATTGTCTAATAAATTGAAGGAGGATAATCAAAAAAATGCACCTGAAGGTTCTATTTTAGTACTACTAGAATAAAACAGCAACATACAAAACAAATAATAACATCTAAACAAAAGGATGAAGGGATTTTTGATGTTATGGAAGGCTTATACACTCTAGAGATGGACCCACAATAGAATATGTACCTAAATTTTGCATAGGAGGTCATTTCTGCATTTTTTAAATATCTTCGAAATGAGAAATGTAGTCTCTTCAAAATGAATAGACATCTTCGGAATGAGAAATGCAGTCTCTTCGGAATGAACAGACATCTTTTAAATGAGAAATGCAGTATCTTCGAAATGAGAAATGTAGTATCTTTAGAATGAACAGACATCTTCGGAATGAGAAATGTAGTCTCTTCGAAATGAACAGACATCTTCGGAATGAGAAATGTAGTCTCTTTGAAATGATCAAAAATTGTACCAAAATTGCTGAAAATGCTATAGACTAGCAAAAAGAGTAGTGTACATCATATATTGAGGTTTATAAGGCTCTACCACAAGTAAGTACATCCCTCAAGCATTTCAAATAATATCAATTTTATTCAAAAGGTGCAAACAACAAAAATAAGCATTCAGGCTAAAATGTCGTTAAGAACAAAAAATTCCATCAGTAGTAGTGCATCTGCCAGATACGGTTCCACAATAAGAATATTGCAAAATGAATCATATGATATCATGCCTTTAAGAGGTACCTTGCAGCACTAAAACTTGTAGAAAAACAAAAAAAAGTCATACATGTGCTTAATTGCAAAATACTTGATATAGTGCAACAAGGAGGAATTTCTCAGTTAGTAGGTAGCAAAGGATGTTTTTTCACAAGAATAAAACCTGCATATTACTATGGCCTACTAAGATGCATGAGGGCATGCATCAGTTCAAGTTGGTGGGGATGATGAGGCCCAAGAATGCCTCATTATTGCACAATGTTTGACTCATTATTGCACAATGTTTGACTATCATATGATAAGTTAATTGCCAAATAGTTGACTAGAATATACTATTTGTTAAGTTTTTGCATGATTTTATGTTAGGAATACTATATCTCTGTTTTTGACTATTTTCAGCATTTTGTGACTAATTTTGCTTTATCAAGTAGCAAGTAATAACATGCATTTCAATTAACAAAATGTGGTATGCTAATATCCATTAACTTCTCAATGGTTTTTGAATGTTTTTTTGCCCTTCAACTTGTTTCAAATCCACATTTAAGACAAAATTTTAGGACTGTCATACATCTGAAAATCTGAGAAAAACAACCATATAAAAATCAGCAAGTTGTCACTTTATAGGAACACCTTGAAGTTGTCAAGCAAAGCATGAGGATATAGATGGAATGAGTTTAGAAGGACTACATAAGACATCTGACCTATTTAGAAGCATTCCCACATGATCTAAATAGGCAACAACAGGGTATAACAGAGTAGGGATAATTGTGCAGCACTGTTGCACTATTTCAGCATGGTTACTTGGTGAATGAAGTGTATAAATTCAGTAGCAACTTGATGTACTCCTTCATGTTGATACTTGAATAATTTTTCCATGTTTTAATTTATTTGAATTTGCAAGAAATGCCAATATTTTACAACTATGCAGCAGAACTGGAAAATGCAATAATTTACCATGTAAATTCCAGCAAGCTACAAATGAATGGCAAGGCATGGAATTCACACATGGAGAGGAATGAAGGCTATTGCAATCTGATCCTGAGGGCTAATACACCTGAGAAATGCAGCCAAAACCATTTGGAGTCAACATAGTTGGTCATTCTAAAGATCTTTGGAATGAACATAGTGTCTTCGGAATGAACAGATATCTTCGAAATGAGAAAACACAGTGTCTTCAGAATGAACAGATATCTTTGGAATGAGAAAACATAGTGTCTTCGGAATGAATGGATCTTTAGAATGAGAATTGCATTATCTTCAAAATGAGTGGATCTTCGGAATGAGAATTGCATTATCTTCAGAATGAGAATTGCATTATCTTCGGAATGAGCCACTTATCTTCGAAATGAAAATAGAATGTGTTTTTTGACTTGTTGACTAACTTTTGGTGGTGGAAAAAGGGAAATAAGGTTGAGAAGGTTAAGGGAAAATATCTCCCATATTATTTTGTTGTCCTTGCCGTCCAAAGCCACCATTTATGGAAAAGATCAATTTTGATCATCTTCTAGGATTAACACAGAAATAACTGCAGCATAATAGGAAGTTGTTTGCAAGATAGAAATGAAATATTATGAAGTGGAGAAATATATGTGAGATATTTCTAGACTCCTCCCATGTACTCCCACCACTGAAGATGCTTTCTAAGGGCCAATGACTACTACTGCAACACAAACTGTCCAAATTTGCATTTATTTTAGATCCAAAATTATTGGAAAATGACTATAAAATGCCACATAGGCTGATTTGAGCATGGGATATATTGTAAATATTTATATAAATAACACAGCTCCCTATTTTTTGAGCCAGTTAGGAAATTAGAATAGAGGAGAGTTTTTAGTAGCAGTAATTAGGACTGTATAGTGATTTTTTGTAACAGTTTTCAGCATGTTTTGTCATCAATAAAAGTGCAGTATTTTATCATTTTATGTGTTGAGTGTTAATTAGTTAAGGAGTTTTTTTCACCTCCTTCTATATCAGGAAGTATGGGCCCACTTTTAGATCTAGAAGGAGGGATTTTATGGCAGGTTTTAATTTGTAATTTTCCTGTAGCATAATTAATAGATTGCTTGCCAGATTTCATTTTATTGTTTTTATTTTGTATTATGTGATTTATGTTTTCTATTATGTTTGTGTATAGAATTTGTGTGTATGTCAGCTGACAAATTATATTATGCATTTTTCCTTTGCTTTCCATGTTTTCTCTGCTGTAGCAACTTTCCATTTTCAACATATTTCATTTTGTTGTCAATTCCTGTAGCAGAATCTTGACGACCTTTTGTGGCAGGGCATTGACAGGTGTTTTTAGAATAAGTTTCATTTACAAGCATCATTTCAATTATGCAAAATTAACTAGATTTCAATTCTACAAATGTAACTTAGGATTTCATTTCAGTAATTTCAATTCTGATAAAGTAACTTAGGATTTCATTTCAGCAATTTCAATTCTACAAAAGTAGATTAGATTTCAATTTAGCAATTTCAATTCATACAATTGTAGTTAGATTTCAATTCTTGCAACTTAGAATTAGTTTTCAATTTCTGTAATTTATTTCAGTTTCCATTATTCAGACTAGGTTTGGTTTGACACCAAAAGGCTAAACCAAAATTTGCTTCACCAATAAATGCTTGAAATATGAATGCCTGAATTGTACTCTACCCTAACCTTCTACCGTAAACAGCCTTGGACACCACCTTGGATTGATAAATCATTGAGATTAAATGATGAGACTCAACGACATTCATCACACAACATAGGAACTTCTATGGAGAAAGCTCAAAACCCTCCCCCCAAGGAGTTCCCCCAGAGACCCTGGTCAGGCATATTCAACCATGACATCTCAAGCTAGTGAGGATCATTTTGTCCCAATGTAAGGTAAGGAAGATCCCTACAAAGGTGAATAAAAATGTAAAATAATGGTCAGTCCTCCTAAGGATCCTTATTAGGCCCAAGTATTTCCTCCATATTCCATTTTTACCACTAATCATACCCAAGATTATTTTCTTGCTGATGTTTTTGAGAATCTGACTTCTTGCTCCCCCATCCAATTCCAAAATAGATTAGGGCCACCCCTTACCCCTCTTGAGGTACACTACCTCCCTATTGAAGACATGGGAAGACCTTTGATCGGCCACCAATATCCTGATAGATTCAACCCAAAAAACATCCGAAGTAAAAAATCCTCCATTGACTTTGGCTACAAAAAAAGAGGAAGATCATCCATCATAAAGAAAAGGAATAAAAAGAACAGGAAGGACATAGCTAACGAGACCCAAGCAATTATATTCTCTAGGATTTTAGATCCATAGAAATATGAACAAAAAGGAAACAAACCTCCCCTTCAACAGGTGAAAGGAGAAAAAAATCCCAAAAAAATTGTTAATGAAGATCCTCTCATGGAATATGAGGGGCCTGAATGGAGCAGCCAAACAATGCCTCGCTACTAAGATAAGAAAAGAGCGTAAGCCCACCATATTCATCATTCAAGAAACAAAAAATGATAATGTCTCCTACATCAAGTCTGTCAAAACAATCTGGAATAGGGGAGAAGTCCTTTGGAGTCCTGCTCAGGGATCCTCGAGAGGGCTCATGTACCTGTGGGATCCATCAAAGCTTAAAGGGAGGCTATTTTTAGTTTCTAATAGAATCATCAACATATTATTTCATTTTAAGACCAATAATTTCTCCTATATCCTTTCCAATGTTTATGCCCCGAACTTCCCTCTTGAAATAGTAGGCTTATGGGACTCCATCAACCAAATGAGAAACACTTTCAGCACCATCCCTTTGGTCATTACTAGAGATTTCAACACCTCTTTGTATACTTATGACAATAGGGGAGGGCTCAATACCATAAAAAAATCAAGGAGGACTTCAACGAGTTCCTATATGGTAATGAACTCCTCGATGTTCAGCTCAAAGGGGTCAACTTCACTTGGAGCAACAGAAGAATAGGAAGCGGTCTCATTCAGGTGAAGCTTGACATGTTCTTTATTTCCAAAGAGGCAATTCCCTTCTTCAAAGATGCATCCCTCCTTGCCCTCCCCAAGATCGAATCTAATCATAGTCCCCTTCTCCTTGAAGTAGGAAAGCCTCCCTCTTTCAATTCCCATTTTCACTTTGAGTCAATGTGGTTCCACCACCCCAAACATAGAAACCAAATCTCCCTCTGGTGATAGTAGCCTTTCATCAATTCCTCTTCTTTCAAAATTTCTCAAAAGTTCAATTTGGTCAAATAAAAACTCAAGGACTAGAAAATGGAGGTCTTTGGAAATATCTTCGAAAGCAAGAAGGCTATTGCAGAGAATCTCCAAGCCATTAAAGGGAAAATAGAAGTTGGAGATCAAAGTAGAACCACTAGTGATGAAAACGAAATCTCCTAGCTGAATACCACAATATTATAGCAAGGGAGGAAACCTTCTGGAGACAAAATTCAAAAGCCCTTTTGATCAAATATGGTGACTCCAACATGAATGTTTTTCATGCTTCTACATTGATATACAAAGACTCAAACAAAATCCAAGAGATCACTCACAACGATGGATCTACCACCAAGGACATATTCGAGATCATGTCTAAATCTATTTATTTTTTTCAAAATATTCTTGGCAGTCCCTCTGAGTGTGATGACCAAGCCAAGTCTGACCTTCTGTCCAATATCCCCCTCCATTCCTTTGAAATATAATTCCATGATCCTTAGTCCTTTCATCCAATATGAGATCAAGATAACCCTTCTATATATGCAACCTAAGAAGGCTTCTAGCCCAAATGGGTTTCCCCTTTGGTTCTTCCAAGCCTTCTAGGACATTGTTAGTTCAGATGTGTGAGCCTTCATTAGATAATTATAGACCTCTCGGTCCATTCCTCATGGAATTAATGCCACCTTCATAGCCCTCATACCCAATTCTTCCTCTTGCAAGTCCATGCTTGACTATTGACCCATTAGTTTGTGTAATGTCCTTTATAAGGTCCTCACTAAAGTCATGTCCAACAAAATGAAGCTACTCCTCCCTCTCATCATCGATCCCATTCAAGATAGCTCTATCAAGGGTAAGAACATCCTGGATGGTGTCATAACGATTCATGAACCCCTGCATTCTACCTCCCTCACAAAGAAGCTTGTTTTTTTCCTCAAGCTCAACTTGAATAAAGCCTTCAACAAGGTGAATTTGGTATTTTCTCCTTTACGTCCTTCTCAAGTTTGGATTTCACCCTCATAAAAAGATGCTTTTCATCCTCTTGGTTTTCTATCCTTATCAGTGGGTCACCTAATAGTTTCTTCTCGAGTTCCAGAGTCCTCCACTAGGAAGATCCACTCTTGCCCATCCTCTTCATCATCCGAGCTGACTCTTTATATAGAGCCCTCAAAGCTTCCTGTCAAATTCAGAAGATTTTTGGAATCCAAGTTGTGTTAGGCATCAGACCTATCACCCACCAACAATTTGTTGATGACACCATCTTATCCACCCAATATTCTGTCCCTTAGGCCAAATCCATCAAGCATACCCTCCTCCTCTACGAAAAAGAGGCTAGACAAAAGGTCAATTTCATCAAAAGAAAAGTGTAATTAATTAATATTCCCATAGCACGATAAACCAGGATAGCCTGGATCCTTGGGTGCACCATTGAATCATTCCCATATTCCTACCTTATCCTCTCCCTATTCTTCGATAATCTAAAGGATTCCTTGTTTAACAATGTCATTGAGAGAATCTAGAAGAAGCTAGTTTCTTGGAAAAGAAATCTTTTGTCCTAGGATTCCAAAACCACTCTCACTATGACTTACCTCGAAGGAGTATTTGTTTACTTATTCTCTATGTTAAAATTCCCTCTGGTAGTGTTCCACAAGATCAAACAACTGCATAAAATATTTATGTGATCAGGAATAGATGAGAATACTAGAATCAAGCTCGTTGCTTGGGACACTATGTACAAAAGTAAATATCAAGGGGACCTATGCTTCAGGAAAACCTCCAAAATGAATGTAGCACTATTGTAAAAACATAATTTGAGGAACCTCAACAACAACACAATTGAGTGGATTCATATTATAAAAAAATATATCTTACTAATCACCAAATCCTGGATGAGAGGACCCTTTTGAGCGGATCAGTCTTCTGGAGATCAATTACTCAAACCAGGCACTTGATCCAAAAATGCCTTTGTTGGATCCTAGGTAATGGCAACAACATTTATTTCTAGAGTGAGAGGTGGGCTCAGGATGATCCCCTAATTGACAATCCTGATATAGAAAGCCTCAAGCCTCTTATGGATTCAACCCTTGGGAGCAGGGTGGCTAATTTCATAACCCACTCTGGTAGTCACCCTCGATGGAAAATTATCAATGGAAATAACTTATATGAGGTTGAAAACTCCCTATCCATCATAATCAACTGAAATTCCATTCCCACTAGAGAAGGTCCTGATAGACCCATTTGGAAAGGAACCAATAGTGGCATTTTCTCATTCAAATAAGTATCTAGCCTTCAAACATCCTCCCCGACTTCACACACTCCATTCAATCTGGTATGGAAGAAAAAATTAATCTCCAAGGTTAGTTTTTTCTCTTGGATTGATATTCAAAACAAAGCTCTCACAATAGAAAATCTACACAAAAGAGGCTTTTCAGTCCCTAATAGGTGCTACCTTTGTATGGCTAATTGGGATTCCACTGACCACTTGTTCTTGAGTTGTGATTTTTCCTTCACCATCCTAGGGTTAATCCTTGATTCCTTACACATCCAATGGGCTCCCCTAATTTCTATCAATGACCTCTTTTCCTAATGGATCAATCCCTTACGTAATATTAGGCTTTGGTTCTGTTGGTCACGAATTTGCCACAAGAAAGGATTTTGTAAAACTATGCACCCTAGACCCGGCCAACATTGAAAGGCTGGGAGAAAGAAATGTCTCCCAGACCAATCTCCAGAGTGGGCTAGTTCCCTTACTATTTCTAAGTTTGATTTTAGATTAGAGTTGCTGGAAAGGAATTACAAATATGCAAAAAGAAATAGGAAATACATGGAAAGAGATGGGAAATATAGCCGTAGGCCAAATTTGTTAGATCGAAAAAGAATAACAGTAGATCACTTTAAGTATAGAAACAACATATAACATAATATATTAACTTAATTCTCTTACAACCTTGCGCAGAAAATCCCTCCAAGATCACATTCTAGAACTCACTCCCTCACAAGCAATATTCAAACTCAACATGCAGAATTCAAATGAAGCAGCAAATAAGAAATATGAGTGTTATATTAGGAATGTAAATAACATAAATAAAAATCTCACAGACAACTGCTTGCAAAATCAGAGGCCGATTATCTTTCATTCATGCAATGAACTTCAAGCTTTCAGCAAAAGTTTCTCTCAAACTCCCGATCCCTTTTTCTGAGATCTACATTGTTTTATATAGAAGTCTTACTTCTTTACAACATTTCAAATTTACAACAGACCTCCTCGAGATCTACAACAATATGCAACAGAAACAAGGAAATGCTCCCCTTAAACTAGCCTCGAAACAAGGAGTCGATCGTCTTCATTAAATTGTCGTTCTTGAAAATAAGCTTGAACCATTAGAAAAACCACGAACAATAGCTTCGAATAATGGAGCATATTTAATTCTGGTGGCTTGGACACGTTCTTCTACCTTGACCGCATCGAAAAGCAGCAAAACATTCAATTCTAGAGTGCTTTTAATCATTGGAAATCACAAAAACCTCATCGGGCCGTTTGAACTACATTTTGGCACAAAACTGTAAGAGGTCGCAAAAACGTGACATGTCACAAAATCATGATGTCTTTTTGCTCTGTACACTTCTCTTACTTTTGAATCGCAAAAACCAACCGTCTCCAAATCGCTATAGGTTCGACTTCTTTATCGCCTTCGCAACCTTGAACCGCAAAAATGTGACGCTGCACGATTTCACGACGTTCCATACCATTATGCTCCTTTTTTGCCCTGTTGTCATGAAAATGGGACAATGCACGATTTCGCTACATTCTTCATCTCTCTGTTTTCTTCGCTACATCAAATCGCGAAAACATGACATTGCACGATTTTGCTACATCTTTCAGTCGGCACCTTCATCGTTATCTTTGGGTCGTGAAAACCAAGCAAGTCACGAAATTGCTACACTATCTTCCCACTACTCAGTCTTTGCTTTTATGTCACGAAAATCTGACATGTCATGATTTCGCTACACTTTTCATGCATTGTGTATGGTCCTTCTCAAACTCGCAAAAACGCGACACTCTTGCCTCAAGTAGTTCTTTCATCTCCATCATGTCGCGATTTCACGACGTTTCGTACAACTTGGCTGTCTTCTTGCTTCCCTTTCGCGAAAACAAGACCAGGCGCGAAATCGCTACAAGTTCCTGCATTTGGTTCTTCCGCTCCAAAATGTCACGAAATCGTGACGTTTTTACGTTGCTTGGCTGCATTTCACAAGTGTCACAAAATCGTGATGCCAACCTCCTTTCTTGCCCTCATCTCCAGAACTATCGTGAAATCATGACATCAAATTCTTTCTTATCGCTTCCTTTAGAAATGTCACGAAATCACGACCAATTCATGCCTAAAGCTTCTCTATCTCCACCTTGCCACGACCACGCAACATGTAGCGATTTCGGTACGTCTTTCACTTTTTGTGTTGTGTTCAAAGTTCTGTCGTGATATTTCTATGAAGTTGAGTCTCATTACCTATCATCGAGTTATGTCACGATTTCACGACGGTCTTACCCTTCTCTGCTCCGTGCCATTATAAGTCGCAAAAATGCGCATGTCGTGATTTCATGACAATTTTGCCGCGCTTCCCTCATTGACCATGTTGACCATAAAAATCCAACACGTCACGATATCGTGATGATTTTACGTTTGTTTTCTCTCTCCTCAATCGACCCGCGATAACGCGACATGTCACGATATCGCGACGGTTTTTAACTTTGGATCTCCATGTTGTTTTTTTTTGCGATTTTGTGATACTCTTCGGACTTAGGCATTTTTTGCATCAAAACCTGTAAATAAGTGAGAATTGCAACATATAATGCATGAATAAAAAACAATCAAATAAATGTGGAAAAAATGCCAACATTCTTGGCGGCTCGCGGGGTATACAGTTCTGCTGTATGCAAGAATCCTAGGCCTGAATCCTTTGGGCAACAGAGTCATGAGAAACTGAGAACAGAAAGCTGGCTGCTGGGGTACATCTCGGCGGACTACTGCAACAACTCTTGCTGAATGAATGAAATTCAAAGAATCTGTATTTAGCTGAACTGACCATGGAATGGAAATGATGAATGATGGAATAATGGAATGAAGGGGAGGATGTGGTAGACAGTAACAGAGTGCTTCTGTGCTACCAGCTGCTATGAAAGGGGAAATGGAAGTGAATGGAATAATGGAATGGAAGTGATAAGATGATAAAAGAGGTGTGAACCATGGATAAACTGTGATAAATGCTAAAATGACAGAGAACTTAGAAGAAAAGGATAAGAAGTGGGAATAACAGGAAGGGAAAAAGAAACAACAGCAGTGGCTTGATTACTGCAGAAGAAAAGGAGTAGAAGAAGAAGGGAATAAATAAGGGAAGGGAAGAAATAGTGATGAAGGGGAAGGAAGAAATTAATAGGAAGCCACTAACTGCTGGGATAGAAGAAGAAAAAAGAAAAAAAAATACGTACCTGCGGGCTCGCATGCACAAAGAGTCGAAGTTGAACAAGGGAAAACAATATTTTTTTTTTTCTCTGTTTTTTTTTTTTTTTGCTTTTTTTTTTTTATATACAAGGTAACTCCCGAACTAGCCGTGAAATTCCGAGAAAGACATGAACTCAAACACAGTTTTGTCTCCTAGATCCCAGACCTTTGATAGAAACTTAGTAAACTCTTGGTTGATGATCAGCTCAAAGTTACCAAAGCTTTAAAACTATTGCATTTCAAGTGTCCCAGCCGTCTTAAGACCTAGGCATGATTGTTCAGTCCCAGCACCATTTTTGTATTGTGCTCCATCAAAATAGAGCGGATCTGGCAGAGAATCTTGATCAGGAGCAACTTGACTTCAATCTCTTCATGCTACTTTGTAATGGAAAAATAGCCAATCTCGGTCTCTAGCATAGCATTAAAATTAAGCATGGAAAACTCCTCCTCCAAATCAGGATCCAAAACTTCATTTATCAAATCAGACACCTCTAACTCTTCGGTAAGCATGTTGACAGACTGCATGGTATTTCCTACCTCATCCAACTTTTCAATGTGAAAAGAGGAAGGGTTTTCATTATGGATCCAGATTCTCTTTCCTTTGAAAGGGATCTCCAAGTGGGAATAATCTAATGCAAGGTAACCTCCCAATATTGTAGTAAATTCCCTGGATAAGCACATACTAAAATACGATTCTAGATTGGCCACAACTATCTCTTGAATGACTGTCATCTGAGGCATGGTGTGTAAAACAATCGAGACATCCTTGATTACACCTATCATTTTCATAGGAGTGCCATCTAACTACAAAACTCCAAGGCTACTTCGTGTATATTCCATTCTCATTGCCTCACAAACTGTTGTTGGCATGACAGTTGTAGCGGCTCCAGAGTCGATCAGGCAATTATGTACAATCCAACCCTCCATCCTGAGTGAAAGATAAAATGGGGGAGGTCTATTTCTTCCAGTGACTGAAGAAGTTAACATTTGGGCCATAATCATCTGAGCTGGAGCTTTCCATTTACTTTGTATGGTCTTCAAGGATTCCTGTAAGAGATTTATCTGTCCAGGCAACTGTAAGGTGTCATACAGACTCACCTTAGCTAGTATCTATTTAAGTTCTTCAACTATGTTGTACCCCATGGAGATCTATTCTTTTCTGCCGCTATTAGATTCAAATGTGCTCTTATGTTGTTGGATAGCCTCCACCCATTGCCATTTGGTCAATGATGGATACTGCAATGTCTCTTTGGCTTGTTCCTTTGTTTCTACTTGCGACTGGGAAGTAGAAGCTTGTCCCTTTTATTTTGCTGGTGATGGAAGTGGATCCTTTGACAAAATAGGTGATTGTCATTGCGTTGGGGAATCAGAAGCCTTTGTTCACATTTGCTACTTTATTGCTTGTCCAGGAGGCACTTTTAATGGCTTTATCTTAGCCGGATCTACCAACATTGGTTTCTTGTCGCTGCGTGTCAGTATTGCTATATGTTCCTCTAGAGACTCCATGAAAGTAAGATCCACATCTCGAATCATGTTTACATGACTCCCTATAAGAACTTGCAAATAATTTTTGTGGACCATGCAAGTGGACTCATCATGTGGGTCATTGCAGGAAGAACACCAATAAGATGACTCATGTGAAACTTCAGAAGGGCCAGCCTCTTCACTTACCAGAACTGTTGAGTTCCTTTCAGGTGCTTTCTCCATAGACTTACTAGGAGCGGGTTGTTCTTTTGTTACTGTCGACATAAATCTTCATGGTTGGTAGCTTATTTTTGCCTCTCTCCGTTCCATAGATGTCACCTTGTCAGTGAGAGATCTCATAGCCGACTAAATTTCTTGTAACATAACCAATTGAGGATCTAGGCTTGAGGACACAAGCGGTGCCGGTAAAGGTAGTGGAATCTATGGGGAAGATAATTTAGGAGTTGGAAACGGAGGGACTAACCATGGAATACTCGGTGTAGGCAACTGGGGAACAGTTGAAGCAGGAAGTTGGGGAACTGGGATGGGTGCAATTTGAGGTGCATTGGAGCTCCATGATGGGGTAGGATACATAGATGGCATGGGCTGTGGAAGCGAACTGAAATATAAATATTTAGGTAGATCAAGAATAATAGGCATAGTTACCTTCAAAGGAAGTCTACCTATAGCAATCAAATCAACTTCTGCTTTAAACACTTATTCGAACAACTTTGGAAATGTAGTCACGTTGGACTGCCGAACAGCCCAACCGATGTTTGTGTTGAACGCTTTGAAGTATTAAAATGCATCTAGCTCATCAGCAGTCCGAAGACCATCAGGAATTCTCTACCAGGTTCTGGTAAATTTGATGTTGAAATCAGCTATCTCTTCCTACGGGTGCCTCTAGATTATGTTAAACTGATGCAAAAATGAAAATGGATCAACCTATTCATGAAAATTCTTCACTAACAATTCTCCTAGCTGATCCCATGATGTAATGGAGCCTGGTTGCAATGTTCGATACCAGTACAGCAATTTACCTCTTAGTGATAACACCAACTTTACCATTACATCTTCATCAGTTATATCATGAATGGCCACTAGAGAAGCTACATCATTGATATGTTCATATGCAGTCTTACCCATACCATCATAGGTTGATAAAACCTTCAATGCGACCTGAGGAACTGGATTCTGAGCCTGCAAATTCAAGGCTCCCAAACTGTTCCATGCCAAGAACTTCCTAGGTGGAGGATACTGGGCCATTGGGACTAGTGGATATGACTGAGAAGATGGAAAACTAGTAACAATACCAAGGATTTGTGTGGATATGGCAGATGATGCAAGCGATGGGGAAACCAACCTAGAATGCTCACCACTTCTTGTGCTATCAAGTTTGAAAAACTCGACAAGATCCCCAACATTTTTAGATTGTGATCTCGTGATCATGAAGTACAGCTTTCACTGCATCCACATTCAGAGATTTCTGAGTACTGCAAAGTCACCAAATGTTCTAACTATACGGCATGAAGGCGAACATTAAACCTTCAACACTATGGGATCTTTCTGAGATAGAAGAATTCAGTCCCATCGAGCGTTCCAAAACCTGTTGGTCACGAATCTACCACAGGAAAGGATTTTCTAAAACTATGCACCCTAGACCCAGCCAACATTGAAAGGCTGGGAGAAAGAGATGTATCCCAGACCAATATCCAGAGTGGGTTGGTTCCCTTGCTATTTCTAAGTTTGATTTCAAATTGGAGTTGCTGGAAAGGAATTACAAATATGCAAAAAGAAATAGGAAATACATGGAAAGAGATGGGAAATATAGTCGTAGGCCAAATTTGTTAGATTGGGAAAGAATAACAGTAGATCACTTTAAGTACAGCAACAACATATAACATAATATATTAACTTAATTCTCTTACAACCTTGCATAGAAAATCCCTCCAAGATCACATTCCAGAACTCACTCCCTCACAAGCAATATTCAAACTCAACATGCAGAATTCAAATGAAGCAACAAATAAGAAATATGAGTGTTATATTAGGAATGTAAATAACAGAAAGAGAAATCACACAGATAGTTGCTTGCAAAATCATAGGCCGATTAACCTTCATTCATGCAATGAACTTCAAGCTTTCAACAAAAGTTTCTCTCAAATTCCCGATCCCTTTTTCTGAGATCTACATTGTTTTATATAGAAGTCTTGCTTTTTTACAACATTTAAAATTTGCAACGGACCTCCTCGAGATCTATAAAAATATGCAATGAAAACAAGGAAATGCTCCCCTTAAACCATCCTCGAAACAAGGAGTCGATCGTCTTCATTAAATTATCGTTCTTGAAAATAAGATTGAACCGTTAGAAAAACCACGAACAACAGCTTTGAATAAAGGAGCATCTTTAATTCTGGTGGCTTGGACACGTTCTTCTACCTTGACCGCATCGAAAAGTAGCAAAACATTCAATTCTGGAGTGCTTTTAATCATTGGAAATCACAAAAACCTCATTGGGCCGTTTGAACTGCATTTTGGCACAAAACTGTAATAGGTCACGAAAACGTGACATGTCACGAAATCACGACGTCTTTCTGCTCTGTACACCTCTTACTTTTGAATCGCGAAAACCAACCATGTCACGAAATCGCTACAGGTTTGGCTTCTTTATCGCCTTCGCAACCTTGAACCATGAAAATGTGATGCTGTGCGATTTCGCGATGTTCTGTACCATTATGCTCTTTTTTGCCCTATTATCGCGAAAATGGGACAATGCATGATTTCGCTACATTCTTCATCTCTCTGTTCTCTTCGCTGCATCAAATCGCAAAAACATGACATTGCACGATTTCACTACATCTTTCAGTCGGCACCTTCATCGTTATCTTCGGGTCACGAAAACCAAGCAAGTCATGAAATCGCTACACTATCTTCCCAATGCTCAGTATTTGCTTTTATGTCATGAAAATTTGACATGTTGCGATTTCGCTACACTTTTTATGCATTATGTACGGTCCTTCTCAAACTCGCGAAAACGCGACACTCTTGCCTCAAGTAGTTCTTTCATCTCCATCATGTCGCAATTTTGCGATGTTTCGTACAACTTGGCTGTCTTCTTGCTTCCCTTTCATGAAAACAAGACCAGGCATGAAATTGCTACAAGTTCCTGCATTTGGTTTTTTCGCTCCAAAATGTCGCGAAATCGTGACGTTTTTATGTTGCTTGGCTGCATTTCACAAGTGTCGAAAAATCGCGACGCCAACCTCCTTTCTTGCCCTCATCTCTAGAACTATCGTGAAATCGTGACGTCAAATTCTTTCTTATCGCTTCCTTTAGAAATGTCATGAAATCATGACCAATTCATGCCTAAAGCTTCTCTGTCTCCACCTTGCCGTGACCACGCAACATGTAGCGATTTCGCTACATCTTCTGCCTTTTGCGCTGTGTTCAAAGTTCTATCACTATATCACTACGAAGTTGAGTCTCATTACCTGTCGTAGAGTTATGTCACGATTTCACGACGGTTTTACCCTGCTCTGCTCCGTGCCATTATAAGTCGCAAAAACGTGCATGTCACGATTTCACGACAATTTTGCTATGCTTCCCTCATTGACCATGTTGACCGCAAAAATCCAACACGTCACGATATCACAACGATTTTACGTTTGTTTTCTCTCTCCTCAACCGACCCACTATAATGCGACATGTCGCGATATCGCGACGGTTTTTAACTTTGGCTCTCCATGCTGTTTTTTGTCGCGATTTTGCGACAGTCTTTAGACTTAGGCATTTTTTGCATCAAAACCTGTAAAGAAGTGAGAATTGCAACATCTAATGCATGAATAAACAACAATCAAATAAATGTGGCAAAAATGCCAATAGGTTCTTTTGGGAGGTGTGCCTTCACCACTTCCTCTAGAATATTTGGCTTGAATGAAACATCAGATATTTCACCGACTCCTCCAAGGATCCTCTGTCAGTTACCTCTAGGGCCATTTCTTTCACCATTGAAAATGCTAAGCTTGATCCATGTCTGTATGCCACCTAGAGGTAACTCAACTTTGATGGGGCATCCAGAGGTAACCCAAGCTTTTTTGGTGTTGGGAGCATCATCTAGGATCACCACGACAAGGTGATTCTTACCTACTCATAATTTTTGGGCATATAAACTAATCATGTAGATGAGGCTAGAGCTCGATGGAGAGACCTCTGGATCCTCACAGAGGATCCTAGAAGGCTACTCATTGATGGTGACTCCATTAATATCATCAATTACTTGAATAACTCCAAAAAAATTTCATGGAGGATTAGCAACACAATAACAGAGGTGAGTAAGCTCCTACAATCTAGAGCCCCTCGATGGTCCAGCATAGGTATAGGGAGACCAACACCCTCATAGACCACATGTCCAACATGGGAGCTTCTCCCGGGTAGTTGATCCTGTGGCATTAGAGTTTCCCCCATAACATATTGAATGCAACCAACTACGAGAAACCAAGGTGAAATTCCAATCAGTGACATGTCCCCTTGGGCCATGTTAGGTTCGGGGGAGGCTAAGGTTACTCCAATTTTTAGCCCTTGTCATATTTTTTGAGCTATTCGATGTTGGACGTTTATCTATAAAGGGTTTGTAAGACAACCTTGTAGCTTCGTAGACATCGTGGTTATAACCCATGTCAGAAAAAATATGAAGGGGTTTCTCCAATGGTGGACCCAAACCACACCTGGTGCATGATCTTGAATGATGAACCAAACCTTATAAAGCGATAGGCACCAGATTATGTCAACCCACCCCTTGTCTCTACCAACTTAGTAGAATAAAAACTCGTAGGGATTCAATCTCATCACCACTCTAGATATTTATGCTCCAATAATCCATCCCCACATCTTCTTCATATTTTGGTCCACCTCACCCAAAGCCGAAGGACTTTCCAAAGTCGACATGTTTCTCCCATCCTTTGAGTGTGCAAATATTTATACTTGATGTTTATTCCCTATGTAGAAGGTATTTTCTCGATGCTTCCCCTACCCACAAGCCTCCCTAGTAAGTATTTTTATCCACGCATGCCATATCTCTCTTTGTGCTTCGTCCTTCTTTGGGACCTATTCCTTTTGGTTCTCTATGGATTAGTACCCACATTTCAATCCCTACTCCCTTAGGACTCCCCTACCCCACACATTATCATGGTTTGGTCTTCCCCACTTCTCATTTCCCCCCTCAATTACTATGGTAGTTGTTTATTTAGAGCCATCTGAGCTCAATATCAAAAGCATTGCGTAATATTTCATGGACGCTAAGGGGTTCACCCCTTTTCTATGCAAATTCGAAGGACCAAACGAAGAGATCACTAGATATTTTGTGGATACCTTGGACAGAGGTGAGGTTAGAGTCTACAATATCCATTTTAGGGTCACTTTGGAGCTACTATACAAGATTATAGGGTTACCCCCTATTGGGCACTTCATTCGCTAGGATAAATATAATTGGAAGGAGGAAACTGATCAGTTTCCTAACAAGGGCAAGAACCTTGTTTGGGACAAGTCTGACCTCTATAGGTCCTCTCTGCCCAACCCAAGGAATGAGGTCATAGTCTCAATTATGCAATTTGTTACTTGCTACAACCCAGAGAAACCATTGTAGAGCTTCCATATAATCTTTTTTAATCACCTACACAAGGCCAAGCAGGTATGCATCTCAGATTACTTTCTATACTCTCTCACTATCTCCATTGAAAAGTTTTAGAAGACCCACGTCAAACCCTTGCACCAAGGCCTTCTTGCGGTTATCCTTAAACATGTCACGGCAACTAAGCCTCCTCTCCAAAAGGTTACCCCCTGACTTCCAATCCCCTCGGTTTATCCCACCAGTTCTAAGAGCTAATATGGGAGCCCTCCCAAGGAATGGAAACCTAGCTCAGTGACCCAGTGCAAACCCTCTCCCTATAGAAGCACTATATGTGCTACATAGAGAAAGTAGAATCCCATAGAGGAAGTCCTGACAGCTCCCAGGTCCTCTGTGTGCTTAAAGAAGCCTAAGAAGAAGAAGGTGTCTTCAACACAGGTAATTTTAGACTCCAAAAATGGCAACGAGGCTTCCTCCACCTATGTCTTCCTGAAGCTTGACATAAATTCAATGGCTAATATCGCCAAGTATTCCAATGAAACTATCAAGGTCCTCAAGTTATTTACTCAAAAGCGCGGTGAGACTTCTAACAATCTGGAGGAAGTCACCAAGAACTAAGGACTAGAGGAATCTATTTTTTGTGGGTAGCTACCAAGGTAAGGCAATGGTTGTACCAATTGAGGTCTCTCTAACATTGTTTGTAGAACTGGGCATCCATATGCTACGATTTCCTCACCCTATTTTTTTTTTTTTTTGGCTGGTCTTTTTTTTTTAGTTTTCTGTCCTCGGATCCTCCAAAATTTGTGGTTGACTTCAAGGTGCAACAACATTTTTTGTAATAATATTTTGGGATCCTCTTAAGAAAACCCACTTTTTGTATATAAATCTCAACTTACCACAAAAAAAATAGAATTTTTCATAAAAATAACTTTCATCCAATAAAATTTTTATTATTCATAATTTAACTCCATCCCTTATTTTTATTTTCAACCTTGTCCATACAAATATTAAATATATTTTTCATTTTTATTTTTTTTGTTAACTTTTGAAAGGCTTATATATGCATTAAAGTATACATTATAGTAGGACTAAATTAAAAGCCATATATCTTATATACAACTACTATAAAGTATGATACTTTATCTTTGAAATGTGTACATAAAATATAGACTAAATTGACACATAATTTTTTTAAAAGTAATATGTATACATCATTATCATGTTTAAGAATAGATCTACAATATCAGCCATATATCTTAAATACAATTACTATAATGTATGATACTTCATCTCCGAAATGTGTACAAAAAATTAAAGACTAAATTGACACATAAAATTTTCAAAATTAATATGTATACATTATCGGTGATGTGACCCGGGTTCAATCCCCACGGTGGACACTTATACAAAGTATTTACTAAAAAAAAAAGTAATATGTATACATAATTATCATGTTTAAGAATAGCTCTACAATATCATGTGTACAAAACACAAGTATAAATCTAGTACAACTAGGTATGTGGATATTGCTTGAAAGAAACCTATATAATACATAAGCATATATTAATTTATAATGTAATCTAACATAAGAAATATTAGTTAAATAACAATTCATTATAAGTTCAAAAATTTAACATTTCGCCTCAAAAAATTAAAGTTTAAACATGTCTTTCTATTAAATATAACAACAATTATGTGTTGGGATCCTGAGATAATGTATCAATCATCATGGCCTAATTTTCCAATATGCATGTATGTAAAAATAGTAATAAATATCAAAAAAAATAAAAATAATTATAAATTACAAAACTCAACAAGTTTAAATAGAAAATTTGAAGTTCAATCATGTCTTACTATTATTGATATGGATAATTGTGTGGTTGAAGATTATAATGATGTATTTATTTCTATGGAATCACATAACTACATGTATGTAGGTAAAATAATTAGGTTGAAACTAAAAAATAACTAAAGTTAGTATCTACATGTTTGTAATTCTAAATTAAACAATATTAACATCAATAATAAGAGTACGGTAGATCTGGAGTTCTTTTCGATGACTGTGATCTGGGATGTCCCTTGGGTTTTCTGGGACATCCCTGGGTTTTTTTCCTTGGACCTTCCCTAGGATTTCGGTGTTGTATCAATCATTTCCTTAGAGCTTTCAACTTTGTTTCAGTTTTTTGTAGGGCTCTATTTGGAGCTAAGATTCAGAGGTTCTTCTAGTGTAGTGCATTACGGATTGGGAGTTTGGCTTCATGAGAAGATCTTCATAGTATCTTTTGGCTAGTTGGAGGGCCTCGTACTTATTCCTATGGTGCTACTCTTTGGGTTTCCAGATGTGGGCTTCGTGGTGGGCTCTCAAATTTTTTAGTGGCTTGAGGATGGGCCTCTATTTTATTAGTGTTGAGATCCCACTAGTCATCCTCTTTTGAATCCTTGAATCTGCTCATCGGTGGTGTTGGAGGTTGTCTTTGGGTTCTTGCTACATTTTTTTGGTCTTGTTGGGGATCTATTCTTATAATCTACAACTCGTGCTCGGATTCTTCTTTTGGGGTTCCCTTGGGACCTCCCCATCTCTTTCCCATGGCTTGCAATTTTGCATTGATGTTTCTTCTACTTCTTTCTATTTTTGAGTAGCACTCCTTGGTGTAAAGGCACTTCATGGTTTGAGTTCCCCTATTTGTTGTACCTCTTCCCAGAATTGTGTGGGATGTTGTTCTTTGCATCCCTGTATTTTTTGGTTGTTTCCAAGTCTCTTCCTACTGTTCAAGGGGTTTTTGGTTTTGTATTTTTGGTTTTTTAGTGTTCTTTACCAGGATTTTGGTTTTTCCCTTGTGTAGGATTATGCATTTCAATTTTTGGAGGGTTTCTTATTTTCCTGTCTAATGGGTTGTGGGATTGTTTCAATGTTTATTTTTCCTATTTTTTCCTTTTCTTGCTGGGTGGTCTTTTCAAGTTTGTGGCTGGGTGAGACTTTCTTTTTTCTCGCTTCGAGCATGATTTTTTGTGTCCTTCCTAAAGGTTGTCCTTAAGCCTATCCTAAAGGCTATCCTCATACCTATCCTAAAGTCTTTTCTTAAGCCTATCCTTAGGTCCATCCTTGGGCTTTCCTACGGCCTTTATTGTGGCCTTTCTTAAAGTCTTGTGACTTGTTGTAATCAAGTTTTGGGTCCCTTGATAAAAACCCACATAAATTTAATTGACCAAAAAAAAAGAGTACGGTAGATGGAGAAGCCTATGTCACATTCCTAGCCTTATCATGCTATCCACTATATAAATTAAATTTTATATAGATTAAAAAAATAATAAAAAATAACAAAATATATTTTAACATGTGAAATTTTTTGAATGATAATATGATTTTTACCTACATAGCATATCTAGAGGTTGGGTCCATCTCGAATTGCCTCATGTGTGATCTTCCATAGGACTAAAAAAATAGACAATTATGGAATTAAAACCACCTCATTGTTCCTCCATTAAAGCATGACCATAAAAAGGAGAATGAGTGGATAAAGTATCATGAATTTCATGAGATACTTTCCCATCAAAGCCAACATATTATGCATGTCCAAGTTATGATGTTAGTAGATATTGAGCTCCATTTGATTGTAATATCTCCAAAAACTATACATGTGAAATAAATATATAATTTAATATAAATATTTATACATGTAGAGGAAAATTATTTAAAAAAAAAATTGAAATCATCAAATAAATAATTCAATTTATCGAGTAAAATATTAATATTATGTACTATTATACAAGGCTAGAACTACACACCAAAGTCATATCTACTAAATTTGGTGAGGTCTATAGTGTCATCATGTTGTGGGTGAATCTTTGCCTATGTGTCCATATCATTCATGTCATCCTTGTTTATCGTATATCTAGGAGGTGATGTAGGATAGGGGCCTCACTAGATGTCAGATACTCCTACACTACACTGTCATTAACCTTTGCCTAATGTAGAATCTCAACATCCTTCTCAATTTGATGCATAGCCTTAGTGGCTACCTAAAAATTAATATATCTTCCCCCTTCATTTGCATGGTCAATAATATGAATATTATTATCCCACTTCCAATTACTCCCATGTTAAACATTGATGTGTTCATTCATGAGTGTCTACATGATCATGGGTAGGCTAAGGATGGGATGATGACTTCTCAACCTCATATATATAAGTAACATTGTACTTATATATATCCATTAGAGAATAATACATTTTGGTTATCACATTAGTGGTCCATGTACTAACCACATCACTCATAGGCACTCCATGTGATAAATGTACAACATAACTAACATGCTATAAATCTCTCAAGAGTGTGTGATAAATATGGGCAAGTTGATATCTATCAAAGGAATGCAGATTTATATTATTCTCTAATAATATTGAGGTTGACTACAATACCTCATAGGGAATTTTAGAGAGGGTGGATCATAAGGAGCAAAACTAGTATCCATGTAATTATAGATAGCCTACCCTAATTGGTGCAACTCTTGGAGAGGTCCTCTTATATGACTAATATGATAAAAATTTATCCATGCATCTTATTGACTACCTCCTTCACTATTATACTCCCAACTGTATTAGAGTTGTAAAGGTCATTGGCCTCTCCCCACATAAAGCCCTAGGTCACTTATCATCTCCAATAAATATCATTCTAGACTTTGTATGGTCCCATGAATATCATAAAATTGACCCCTCCATAATATGGTGTGGATGTAGAGTCAAGCATGATATTATAATATAACTCATAATGAAGTTTCAAATAAAAATATCATAGGATATCATCATTATTAGGTAGCTTTTATTATGCATAATAAACCATAGATAAACCATAATAACCATATATGGGTGTACACACTTGGTCACCCTATAACATTGTATTTTCTTTGAGTGTGTATAACATGGTCAATCCTCTACCAAAATGGACTAAGGAAAAAAATCATCAATATCCTCAAAAGTTGATCACCCTTGTATATTGTCCTTCATTTTATCTCTCATGATGTGGTACATGTTTGGTTGGAGAGGGTTGAATTGGTTTATAGTTTTAATAATTTTATAATAATGTTAGGATTAATGTTAGGTTTTCACACATTATAGGATTTATTTTGTTTTATATAGTTTGTGATATTTCTTCTATTTTTTCTTGCAATGTAACCCACTTCATGATTGAGTGCTTGTATCCTCTCTCATGATGTGGTACATGTTTGGTTGGAGAGGGTTGAATTGGTTTATAGTTTTAATAATCTTATAATAATGTTAGGATTAATGTTATTTTTTCACACATTATAGGGTTTTCTTTGTTTTGTATAGGTTTCAATATTTATTCTAGTTTTGCTTGCAATGCAATCCATCCCATGATTGAATGCTTGTATTATATATAGATATATTTAGATAGATAGATAGATAGATAACTCTTAAAATACTTTTTCAAAAACTTGTATCCCTTAAAAAACAATATATGTCCCTTTTTTTTTTATAAAAATCCCCTCCACCAATATTTTTCGACAAACATCATCCGCCCATCCTTTTGGAGAAAAACCTCTTTTAAAAAAATGAAATAACAAAAAAAAGAAAAAATAATCCCCTTGATTTGTTGCATACCTTGCAAATGGATGCTAATGTGGATGGTCTTGGAATCAATATGGATGGACTTGGTGAGGGTTTGGAGGATTATTTTCCATTTGCATGAAGGCATTTTTCTATTCTTATCTACAACCCAATGTTGTTGCTATAACAATGAAGTATGAGGTTTTTTATGCCCTAAATGTTCATTTTGTACATAAAGCTTTTTACATAGGAAAAATCTTCATGTAAATGTTTCTTGGCATGAAGGACCTTTTCTTTTTACTACCCTCTTCCACAATGGCCAACACATCAGTAGATATGTGAAAAAATTTATTTCATGTAAAGGCTTTTTTATGCAAAATCAGGTGTGAGTGAAGTCATGGACTTTGCTTTGGAAACACAACATATAAAGGTATTTTTTGCATTATTATTTTCCAAAAAGTGAGCCACAATAGCATGCACTCGCCCCTAGGATAAACTAGAAATCTTCTAACTTCTTTATTTAAAAATTTACCTTCACATATTCCTATCTATACTTAATTCCTTTTGGATCTGAACATACACATTATGATTCCTCATCCCTTACATCCTTTTTTATTTTATTCTAATGGTTTATCTAAGTGAATAGTAATTACCCTCATCATTTGATGATGTAGGGTATTTCATTTCCACTTCTTTGAGAATAGAAAATCCTTGATCCAACTTCTACTATAATGTGATCTTCTTGATTCATCTTGTATTTTATTTTATGATCAATAATTTCCATCTCTTTCCACATCATTTTCTCCTTGGAATATCTTGTCATATGGCTAGTCTCATAAAACTTGCAAAATTAAATTGTACTTTTTCACAATCCACTTGTTGATCCTATTTTTTAATTTAAATTTAATTTAAATTTTTTTTTTTTTGAAATATTCATGGAATCATGTATCTTGGTATACACAACATGCTTTTGCTCCTTAGTAGTTAGTCTCTCCTTTAATGTATTACCAATATTCTTCAAAACCTCCTTAGTCATAAGCTAATATATAAGTCTAAAAACCCTAACCCGTACTTAAAGCCTTTTAATAATTTCCATCTCCATAAATAAATCAATAAAAATATTATTCCATTATCTTAAATATAGGTTGTCTCTCCCCTTAAAACATATAAGGAGCCACACCCAATATTTTATTATTGATTTTTGAATAAGAGAAAAAGAGGAAAAAAATGTTCTCGAAAGAAAGTCATAATGTAAATTCATTCCCCACTTAGATTCAATCCACTTTTAAATATTTGAAAATACTAACCCATATATGTGGAATTTACATGTTCCATTATATCATACTATGCCATCTCATCCTTCATAATGACTTTTGATGCAATATTTATTGTCTAGATACATGTTACCATAGATTTTATTTTCCTTTACCTTCAAATAAGATGTTATACTTTTAACTAGTGCAATTGTACCATGTTCTATTATTCCATCCTTGACTATCACTTTTGGTGTAACATCTACTTAGGGAATACCGTATATTTGTTCTTTTTCTCTCAATGAACTCTTTTCATCTTA
The DNA here is from genome assembly GCA_028583015.1 of Wollemia nobilis. Taxonomy (NCBI): domain Eukaryota; kingdom Viridiplantae; phylum Streptophyta; class Pinopsida; order Araucariales; family Araucariaceae; genus Wollemia; species Wollemia nobilis. The sequence goes on along the minus strand of JAQPPZ010003193.1, from coordinate 4,255,911 downwards.
TTAGTTTCTCTTTATTACAATCCTTTAATTTTTTAGTTCTCGAAAAATATACAAGAAAAATATTAGTTCTTCAAAAATATGCAACAAGAAAAAGAAAGACTTATTGTTACTTGCAATATTTTTTTCCTTTATAATTAATTTGTAATATTAATTAATAACATAACACTACTAATTTTTTTCCTACAGGAATAACTCAATGTTTCGGGCTTTGACTCTTCTTCTAAAAGTTCAAGATTCAAACCATAACGTAGACAAATGTGTAATAGCTGTATTAAATTTCCTTTAAAAAAAATCATAGTTGAGAGAACCTCATCCTGTGAGTTGTTTCAAATACGTCCAGCATTATTGTAAAAATATCTATACATAAAAGATTCGACTGTCATAAAATGTATGTGACAAGTCATGTCATTAATGTGGTCAGCGCCCTGATTAGCTTGGCTTTGTGGGGGTGGTGTTGAGTACAATTTCAGGAAGTGCACAAGTTAGGGTAAAAATATCTCTACGTCAAACATCTTTATTTATTTATTTTCTTTACACGTGTAAAATTAAAACAACCCTTTGGATAAGTTTTATATAAACAATAAAAAAACATTTTAAATATGCATTTGAAATTTAATTTTAAATTACCATAGAATATAGTATGTATAAGTGAATTTGCGTAAAAAGAATGAAAAACAAACCGCCGTATAACTATAAAATGTATTGTTATTTTTTTAAGAGGATTTAAAACCTTGGAAGATATAATATATATATATTTTTTAGTAGTTTTGAATTTATTTGACATAAGGATAGTTTTATTTGTAAAAAACTAATACTTTAGCTTCCCTTACTACTAAAAAAGTGTTTTTCGTGATATGAAGTTTCCATGTATTTCCGCTTATTATAAGAAGATCACAAATCTTAACATAGTGGTATGGAGTTTTTATGTATTTGTGTTTAACATGAAAAGATCATGGATCTTAATAAAATGGTGAATGATTACGAATTTTAGTTTCTTTGAAATTTTTTATGATCTTGAATTGCAATACTATTTTAAATCCAATACCATGATCTTTAGATTTGTGGTGTTTAATATTTATAATCAAAAGATATAAATCAAATGGATTAAATAAAAAATGCATATACTTAAGGTGAAAAAGGTGTTGGAGTTTAATGAAGCTTTTAATTACTTAAGGTGAAAAAGGTGTTGGAGTTTAATGAAGCTTTTAAATTGCACGTCATGAACTTTAGGTTTTAATTGAAAAATATCAATCAAATATAGGAAATAAAAAATTATATATAGCAATTAAAGTATGTTACGGGCTATGAATCAGAATTTCCTTACTATGATTCCTAAAGTGCGATAGGCTTTCAATCATGGAGACTTTCATCCAATTGCACTTTGCAATGTAGTTTGGAAGATCATTATCAAACTGATGGTTGAAAGGTTCAAGAAGCTATTGGATAATATTATCTCTCTAAAGCAAGGATAATTTGTGGAGGGTTGAAAAATTTTGGATGAAGTAATCTTGGCAAAAGAAGCAGTTCACACATTGCATTAAAAAGGTCGAAGAGGTATATTTATCAAATTAAACATGTCTAAGGCCTATGATAGATTCCCTTGGTAGTTTTTGAATCGAATACTATAGAACTTTGGTTTCTATCAAGGATGGATAGGGGTGGGTCATGAGTTGTGACTCTTTGACCTCCTTCTCAATCCTTATCAATGGTATTCCCTTACTTCTCTTTCAGGCCTCTAGAGGAGTTCAGAAAGGATATCCTATATCCCTGTACCTATTTATTATTATTCTTGCTTAAGGTTTACCAAATTTATTACGAGTAAGTATTTGTCTAACATTCCCCATGAGGAAGCAAGTTGCATCCCTATGAGTGGCCAAGGTTCTATTGTTTGGGAAGTATTAAAATTAGGAGAGAAAGTGGTAAAACCAAGACTATTTTGGAAAGTGGGTAGAGGGGATAAAGTAAATTTTTAGGTTGATTCATGGGTAGAATTTCTAGAGTTGTAGTCCCTTCAACATAGCCTAGAGTTTAGAGGTTATATAAAGACAACATGCTATCTACATACAAGGTACATTGGGAATTTCTCTCTTATGTAACTAAAATAGTAGGAAGAGTGGCCAATACCAATCTCTCAAAATGTGTTACCACTTTTAGAGAGGATACTAAAGCAACACCACCTTACAAGAAATGAGGAAGAGGATAAGATAACTTGGGGTCATGGGAATTTAGGCATCTATACAATCTAGGATGGTTATAATGAATTGCTTCTTCCCCCTCTAATGCGGTTGGATTTCCTATGGGATAGAGTATGGTTGGCAAATGGTTGGCCAAAAACCAATTTCTTTATGTAGTAGGTTATGCATTGGATCTTCCTCACCTATGATAACTCACAAAAGAAGGTTTTTCATGGGCCCTCTAAATGTATCATGTGTAATACATAGGAGGATATAATAGATCATTTTCTCTTCCAATTTAACTTTTAACCTAAAGTTGTGGAGTCGATGGGTTGATATCTTCAAATCTTGTCTCAACTAGTAGTTAACACATACTAATATATGGGAGGTATGGAAATGAAGAAGGTTAAAAAATAAATCAGTTCAATTGGGTTATTTTTTTTGTCTGAGATTTAATTGGTGGTACATATGGCTGGAAATAAATGCTAGAATTTTGAGAGAGGAATACACTCTGATAGAGCTAGTTTAGAAAAATATTAAAAAAGGTTATATAAATCATTAAAGCTCATGTGGGCAAGAAAAAAACTAACAAGGAGATAATGTTACCATGAGGTAGACTCATGGGTCTTGGAAACCACCACATCTAACTTAGAAAAAATAAACATAGACGGAGTAGCCAAAAATAACCTAGGGGTAATAGTCATTGGTTTCCTTACAAGAGACTACAAGGGAAAGGTTCTTCGTTACGAATTGAAAGGCCTGGGAGTAGCAACAAATAATCAAGTAGTGGCTTTGTCAATCAAACAAGGCTTTCTCAATGCTTGGTAGAATGGAGTTCAAAATATCATAGTGGATTAAAACTCTCAAATTTTGGTTGCATTGCTAGATGATATTAGGAATGTTAGACCATGTGTGTGGTAAATCAAGAACGTAGTGAGTTAGATTAAATATATTTGGCAATAGTTTGAGGATGTCATTCTAGTTTATGTAGGCAAAGGGAATAATGCATCAATTGAATTATTTACTAAAAGTAAAGTGAGAATGTCGTTGGATACTAGTTGAAATATGATCAAAACAAGGATACTGTAGATTGGATCAAGGTGAACAAACATATTTTTATTACTAGTCAATATTTATTTAAGGAATGAAGTGTGTGGGACCAGGGTAGATATTTATGATGATTAGACTTTGGTCTGGCATCACATTGTTGCTTGTACAATTCTTAGTCCCAATTTGAGATAGCCCAAAAAGTAATGGGAAGAGAGAGAAGCAAATATAGGTTCTCAAGAATAGTATTATTAAAAATTATAATTAGGATATGATCTTCTACTCTTTCGATCGTACTAAGAAATAGTGGCCAAACTAAAAGGTCCTTGAGAGTGCCCCATGATCTCATGGATTAAAAATTGACTAAATGCACCTATAATATGGTAGGTAAATTTTTAGGGGTACACCCTAATATAGAAGCCTTTATATGGTAGGCCTCCATGAAGTGGTATCCCACATGGCTTTTAGAAATTGTGGCCCTCCCTAAGGGTTTCTTCCTCATTAAAATCAATGAGGAAGAGGATTTGAATCATATTTTGGGAGGAGGCCCTTGGTTCTTTGATAAAAGGAGTTTTTTCCTAAGGCACTAAGGAATGGACTTTGACATTGACACACAAAAAATTGATATTATTCCAATATGGGTGAGGCTCTTGCTCCTTCTGTTCCATTTTTGACATGAGAATATCCTAAGGAGAATTGTCAAAATGATTGGATAATTAGTTATGATCAATGCCACCACTAGAGCCAAGTCTTGAATGCTTTATGCAATATTGTGCATCAATGTGGATCTCTCTGTTGAACTCCCAAACATGATAGAGATAATTTTAGATTATGGTTCCCGCAACCAAGTTGTCAAATATGAGAGCATACTAATGTTCTATTGGGGTTGCAATAAAAATGGATAATTTGTAACTGGATTCCCAAAAGAAGCCCCAAAACCAAAAACCATGTGAGTGAAGAAGGGAAAAAAAGAGTGATCAACAAAATATCAACAACTCAAAACATATATTGGCTAAAACAGAAAAAGTTAGATAGAGTGTTGTAGATGTTCTCTCAGTGGAATATGTTCCCATCTATGAAGCCCTATATATCATCCAAGACTTTTTTATCTAGGTATGTTCACATGAATGATGCCCTAGATATCATCCAAGGCACTATGAAGCCCTAGATATCACCCAATAAGTTTTAATGCTTATCCATAGAACCATACATGAATGATGATATTTCATAGTGCCTTGAATCCTGCAATCTAAATACTAAGTCATCTATAGACAGATTAACCCTCCTCCATCCTGATCAGTTAGAACAACCTGTCCTTGATCCTTTTGTTGGCCAATCCCAGGCTCCCAAGTGCTCGCTAGGCTTTGATCTAGGCTCATATAGCATATTTTTTGATTCAATGAAGGTTGTAGAATCCCCATCCAATGGAAATAAACCTTTGGGTTCTAACTTAGGTCCAATAACCAAAAATCAAAAGAAATATGTAGTGGATGTTGATGCAGATTGAAATATGGAAATTCTTTGAACAAAGATCTTATAAAGTGTGTTACAAAAGTAGATATTGCAGATGGTTCTAAGTTAGTTCTATCATTGTACGGATATAAAATCCAAGAGAAATCATCCCACTCCTTATATGGTTCAAAGAATCACACTCTGACCAAGTCTAGTGGAGGTAAAAAGCATCCCAAAAATAATAAATGAAAGTGTTGTCTTGGAATGTGTGAGGGCTAAATGACCTCTCCAAGAAAACACTCCTTGATTTTTTGAGAAGATATCTATCCCCCCACATCATTCCCCTTTAGGAAATCAAGATTATGAAATGAAATTTACGCAAAGTTAAGAACTCTATTTGGAAGGAAGCTCTTTCCTAACCATAATCATGGTGCCTTTGGTAGAATCCTCTACTTATAAGACCCCTTAAATGTTGAAAACCTTTTGATCTCATCCTCAAAAAAATTATTAATATCCTCTTTTATTACAAGTCTCCTAATAATATATGGGTTCTTTAAAACATATATGCTCACAATTCTATGATGAGAGATGCTTCCTTTGGTATCTTCTAAGCCTAATTAGAAATACCTTTTTCAATGAATGTTGGATGGTAGTGGGATATTTCAATACCCCATTGTATCCTTATGATAAAAAATATGGAAATCTATACATGTCTAAGATCATGGAGGGCTTTTTAAATTTTGTTAACCATCTTGAGATTTTTTATTTTGAGCTTTGAGATAGAAAATTTACATGGAATAATAGAAGTATTGGCTCCCAATTAACCAAATTAGGCTCGATGGAGTTATAATTTGCACCCTCAATTCCCTCCCCAATATAGGATTAGACCATAACCCTCTTGTTCTTGAATTTCTCGCTGCCCACTCAAACTTTAGAAGACCTTTTAGATTTGAATCAATGTGGACCCTTTGACCCGACCTAAAGCCAAGAATTATGGAATGGTGGTCAAAAAGCTTTTTGACCACCATCATATCCCAGATTGCCACAAAGCTTAAATTTGTTAAAACCAATATTAAAATATTGAACAAAGAGGTGTTTAGCCACTTTAGCAAGGAAAAATAAGAATTGAATATAGAGTTCCAGGACTTAGAGCACACATAAGAATTAGACCCTCTTTGGAAGAATCTCAGATCGAAAGAGAAATCTCTACTTTTTGAGTTCCATAACACCTTGAAGAAAGAAGAATCCTTTTGGATATAGATATATAGGGCTCTATGGCTAAAAAATGGATATTGAAACACAAAAGTTTATCATGTGATTACGCTCAAGCATATAAGCCACAATAAAATTAAAGATATTATAAAAGAATATGGATCCATATTGGTTGACCCAAGAGACATTAGGGATTAGTCCATTAATTTATTTGAATCTCTCTTAAACTCCTTTGGGTTAGGTAATATACTTGTTGAAAGAAGACTTTTAGCCAAAATTCCCACTCTTATTTCATAAAAATAAAATTCTAGGTTGATATCCTCTTTCTCTCTTAATTAAATAAAATAAATAGTCTTCTCTATGGCCAATGAGAAAACACCTAGTCTAGATGAATTTTCTTTTGTGGTCTTCCATAGGTTTTGGCACATCTTGGGATCCAATATAATTTATGTTATTTTTAATGTTCAAAGATCCAAATTCCTTCCTAATGATGTCAACTCCACCTTCCTAGTTTTTACCCCTGAAAGTGTAGGAGCCAAGGAATTCAAGGTGTTCAATCCCATCAGCCTTTGTAACACCATTTACAAAATCCTAGAAAAATTCTTGACGAACAAGCTTAAAACCATTCTTCCCAACATTATTGATCCAAATCAAGGAGGCCTTATGCCAGGAAAATAAATTTTGAGTGGTACTATAAATTTTCATGAGTTGATCCATTTAGTAACCAAAATGGCAAAGGAGGGATTTTTCTCAAACTTGATATAAGTTAATGTTATGGCAGGGTCTCGTGGAACTTCTTGGAGAAAGTGATGAGTAAATTTGGCTTTCACTCTACATGGATATCTTTAATTAAGCAATGCTTCTCCATCCCTATATTATTAGTAAATTTTTAACTAGGGAGTTATTTGGGTACTTACGTAGTAGTAGAGGTCTAAGATAGGGATACCCCTTATCTCCTTGTCTCTTCATAATTCTTGCAGAGGCTATGAGCAATGCCCTAAAGGCTACAATTTTTGCCAAGGTCATCAAAGTATTAAAACCTACTTTTACCATTGAGTCTTTGAAGCATCAATAGCTTACAGATGATAATTTATTTTCCACTAGTTCCTCTATTCCCCAAGCAAGATAAATTATACGAATCTTGAGAGACTTTGAATTGGCTGCTAAGCAATACATTAGTTTCCTAAAAAGTAAACTATTCTTCTTAATAGTAATTTATTGCTCATATTCTTAGTTGCTCCATTGTTGACGTACCATCTACCTGCCTAGGCATACCACTTTTTAGTGGGTAGAGTAAGGAAGAAATCTAGAATATAATTATTAAGAGAGTGCACAAAAAGTTGTAAAGCTCAAAATAAGCCCTCCTCAGCCAAGCAGGTAAGGCTCAATTGGTTAAATATACCTTGCAGAGTCTCCCAATTTACTTTCTTTTTATTTTCCAAATTCATGCTAAAAGTGCTCTTAATATAGAATAGTTCTAAAGAGATTTACTTTGGGTTGGGATAGAGGACAAAAAGAGATACCATATCACTTTATAGAACTAGGTTTGCTTAGAAACATATGTATTAGGTTTGGGGTTAAGGAAGATCAAACCCATGAATAAAGCTTTAATGGCCAAGCAATTCTATAGACTCATCTCACAAGACAACAATTATTGGACCCAAATTCTTAAAATAGAATACCTGAAAAGAGGATTATGTATTTTGGATGAATAAAACCCCTCTATGGGCTTGATATTTTGCAAGTATTATCAAATCCAAAAATCTTATCCAAAAATACATAAAATAGGGACTTGGAAATGGAGATAAAATAAACTTTTGGGAGGACCCATGGCTGGAGGATGTTCCACTTATGGAAATTTTTTCTTATACTATTATTAGGCCCAAGATTTTCACAACTCTTTGGCCCTAAAGTTGTAAAATTTATAGAGGATGTTGCAGGACTAAAAAAATGGAATGATATTAGGATAGATATCTTGAATCAAGATGTTGATGCCCCGTTCAATACCCTTGCTCTCAAGCTAAGAACTCAAGTAATCAGAAATTCTGCTTGTATTGACTCTATAATATGAAGGGAGGATGAAAAGGGTATTTTATTTGTGAAATTTGCCTACCATATTTTTGTTGCAGATAATATTGTTTGGATATCATGTAATAAAATTTGGAACAATGATCTCATTCCTAATATTATCCAACTGTAATCAGGATAGGAGTTTCTACTCTTGGGATTATGGTATTTAGGCATCTATATAGTTTAGGATGGTTATAGTGAATTACTCCTCCCCCCTCTAGTGTGGTTGTATGTTTCATGGGATAGAGTATGGTTGGCAAAGGACTATCCAAAAATCAATTTCTTTGCATAGCAGGTTATGCACTGGATCTTCCTTACCTATGATAACTTACAAAATAGAGGTTTTTATGACTCCTATAAATGTATCATGTGTAATACCTAGGAGGAGATAATAGATAATTTTCTCTTCCAGTGTGAATTTACCTTGATGTTGTGGATTCAATGAGTTGATCTCTTCAAATCCTATATAAACTAGTAGTTAACACATACTAATATATGTGAGGTTTGAAAATGAATAAGTTTAAAAAATAAATCAATTCGATTGGTTTATTTTCTGGGTCTATGCTTTATCTGGTGGTACATATGTCTAGAAATAAATACTAGAATTTTTACATAGGAATACACTTTGATAGAGCTAGTTGAAAAAATATTACACAAGGTTATAAAAATAATAAAAGTTCATGTGGGAGAGCAAAAAACTAGAAAGGAGATAATGTTGCCATGATTTAAACTCATGGGGATTGGAAACCCCCACCCCTAGGCTAGGAAAAAATAAACATCGATGGAGCAAGCAATAATAACCTAAGGGTAATAGCTATTGGTTTCCTCATAAGAGACTACAAGGGGAAGGTTATTCATTGGGAATTGAAAGGCTTAGGAGTAGAAACAAATAATCAAGAAGATGCTTTGGAAATTATACAAGGCTCTGTCAATACTTGGGAAAATGGAGTTCAAAATATCACAGTAGATTCCAACTCTCAATTTTGGTGGTGTTTCTAGATGAGATTAGGAATGTTGGATCGAGTGTGTGGGAAATTAATAATGTAGTGAGTTATATTAAAGCCATTTGGCAATAGTTTGAGGATGTCATTCTAGTTTATGCAGGCAAAGGAAAGAATGCAACGATTGAATTTTTTGCTAAAAGGAAAGTGATAATGTTGTTGGATACCAATTGAAATATGATCAGAATAGGGATACTATAGATTGGATGAAGGTTATAATACATATTCTATTACTAGTCAATATTGATTTAGGAAATGAAGTGTGTGGGACCAAGGTAGATGTTTATGATGATTAGCCTTTAGCATGACATCACATTATTGCTTGTAGTATTCTTAGTTCCAATTTGAGATAGCTCACAAAGTCATGGTAAGAGAGAGAATAAAATATAGGTTCTATAAAATAGTATTATTAAAAATTATAATCATGATAGGACTTTGTACTCTTTGGATCGCACTAAGAAAGAGTGCCCTAACTAAAACATCCTTGAGAGTGCCTCATGATATCATGGATTTAAAATTGATTAGAGGCACCTACAATATGGTAGGAAAATTCTTAGGGGCACACCCTAATATAGAAGCCTTTAGATGGTGGGCCTTGACGAAGTGATCTCCTAGAGGAGTTTTGGAGATTGTGCCCCTCCCTAAGGGCTTCTTCCTCATTAAAATCAATTAGGAAGAGGCTTTGAATCATATTTTGGGAGGAGACCCTTGGTTCTTTGACAAAAGGAGGTTTTTCTTGAGGTGTTGGGGGATGGACATGGATCCTAACACACAAGAAATTTATATTACCCCAATATGGGTGAGACTCTTCGATATTCTATTTTATTTTTTGCATGAGGATATACTAAGGGGAATTTCCAAAATAATTGGATAATTAATGATGATCGATGCTACCACTAGAGCCAAGTATTATATGGTTTATGCAATATTATGTATAATTGTGTATCTCTTTGTTGACCTCCCTGACATGATAGAGCTAATTTTAGATTATCATTCTCGCAACCAAGTTATTGAATATGAGAACATACTAGTGTTTAGTTTAGATTGCAAGAAAAATGGACACTTTGTAACTTGATGCCTAAACACAACCCCCTAGCCAAAAAATATTTGGATGGAGAAGGGAAAAAAGTGTGACCAATTGAATCTCAACAACTCAAAGAATATACTGGTGAAAATAAAAGAATCTAGACAGAGTGTTGTAGATATTCCCTCAGTAGAATACATTATCCAATGATTGAATCTCTATATGTCATACAAGACCTTGTTATCTAGGTATGTTCAAAAGAGCATGTCCTCTACATGAACACTAAGTTTGAATTCTTATCCATAGAACCATATATGAATCATGATATTTCAAAATACCCTAAATAATATAGTCTAAATGCTAAGCCATATGTAGATGGATTGACCCTCCTCCATCTTGATAAGTTAGAATAACATCTCCCTGATCCTTTAGTTGGCCAATCCTAGACTACCAAGTGCTCTCTAGGATTTTGTCCAGGCTCCCTTAGCACATAATTTGATTCAAATAATGTTGTGGAATCCCCATCCAATGGAAATAAACCTTTGTATCCTAACTCAAACCCAATAACCAAAACTCAACAGAAAGGCATATTGGATGTTGGTGCAGACTAAAATGTGGGAAAACCTTCAAACAAATATCTTAGAAAGTGTGTTACAAAAGTAGAGATTTCATATGAATATAAGTTATTTCTATCATTATATGGATATAAAATCCAATAGGAACCCTCTCACTCCCTATACAGTTAAAAGAATCATACTCTAACCAAGTATAGTGAAGGTATAAAACATTCAAAAAATCATAAATGAAAGTCTTGTCTTGGAATGTGTTAGGGCTAAATGGCCTCTCCAAGAAAACACTCCTTTCTGCTTTGAGAAGAGATCTATCCCCCCACATAATTCTCCATTAGGAAACCAAGATTATGGAAAGCAATTTACTCAAACTTAAGAATTATATTTGGAAGGAATATCTTTGCCAACTATACCCATGGTGCCTTTGGTGGAATCCTCTACTTATGGGACCCCTTAAGGGTTGATAAATTGTTGATATCATCCTAAAATAAAATTATTAATATTATATTTTCATGTAATTCTTCTAATAAGATATAGGTTCTTTCAATCATTTATGCTCACAATTCTATGGATGAAATATGATCCCTTTGGTCTCTCCTAAGCCTAATGAGAAATACCTTTTTGAATGAATGTTGGATGGTGATGGGATATTTCAATACCCCTTTGTATCCTTATAATAAAAGAAATGGAAATATATCCATGTCTAAGAGAATGGAGGACATTTTAAATTTTGTTAACCATTTTGAGCTTTTTATTTGGAGCTTCAAGGTAGAAAATTTACATGGAGTAATAGAAGGATTGGCTCCCAATTAATGCAAATTAGGCTCAATAGAGTTCTCATTTCCAATGATGGCCTAAATATGTTGGGTTTTTCAGTCCTCAATTCCCTCCCTTATATAGGCTTACACCATAACCCCCTTGTTCTTGAATTTCTTCCTACCTGCTCAAACTTTAGAAGACCTTTCAGATTTGAATCAATGTGGACCATTCACCCCGATCTAGAGCCAAGAATTATGGAATGGTGGTCAAAATGTTTTTTGAGCCCCCTCATCTCCCAGATTGCCAAAAAGCTAAAATTTGTTAAAAACAATATTAAAATATGGAACAAATAGGTATTTGGCCACTTTAGCAAGCAACAATAAGAATTGAATCTACAACTATAGGACTTAGAGCACACATACAAATTAGGTTGACAAGGGAAATCAACCAATAGAAACCACACATGAGGAGAACTGTACACTCACCACCCTCGAGTGATGCTCCCATAGGAGAGGATGGAGCATACAATTGGGCCATGATTCTATCATTTGAGTGGTTGGGTCATGGTTTGCCTACTTCCACTAGGACATTTCACCCAAAAACCTACTTCTTGATTTAAAAATATCTATGTGGGTGTTGCACTTTTTATACCACCATGAGGTCCATCATGGAATGCATATGGTATAATAGCTCCAGAGTCTTGTAGTGTTGCTCAAGGTTTTTTTATAATTTTTATTTGAGAAAGTACAATACTAGGCAGTACGAGAGGAGCAAGGAATGGACTCTAGAGATAACATGGGGCCCACAAGGGAAATAAACCAACAAAAATAACACATGAGGATAACTCCACACTCACCACCGTCGAGCGATGTTCCTACGGGAGAGGATGGAGCATACAATGGGGTAATGATTTGCTTGTTTGAGGGGTTAGATCATGGTTCACATACTTCCACTAGGGCATTTCACCCAAAATCCTACTTCTTGATTTAAAAATATCTATGTGGATGTTGTGCTTTTGTAGACACCAAAATAGCACCAATCTGATTATGTGATTGCAAACATTGAAATATGTAAGGAATTTCCTGACTGTTCTATTTGTAGTGTTTCCTTTGTGAGTTCTTGATGCCCCTATCAAATTTTTAGTTCATTTGGATCTATTTTAGTTATCATTTTATTTATATCTTGCATGCACTAATCGAAGGCGTGGGGATTGCATGTTTTATTTCATCCGCAAGTGCTACTGACTGTTTCTTGTTTATTTGAATGCAAGATCTAGACATTAGAGGAGCAGCAAGGATTCAAGACTCATCAACACAAGCGGCGGTGATGTTTGGTCCACCCATTTTACATGTGGGCACGCGAAAGAAGGAATAGCATCCATGGGTGTAACAAGAACACATATTTAATGCTCCTAGCCCTTAGAAGGGGAGGAGGCACATTGTAACCGAGTTTTAAAACATATCAATAAAAAGGTTTGTCTTCCTTATTGGCTTTTGTTTCATTTTGATTCGTTCATGCTTTCCCTCTTTTCATGCACTTTCAATTCATAGGATTTAGCATTAAGTTTAGTTCGGTTTGCATCACACTTGGAGTTTCCTTTTTGCTTCCATATCCTCGTGCTTTTAGTGGTAATCACGGTGGGACCCTTGTCCTCTATTTTTAAGATCAGAGATCCAATCAAAACTTAGTTTTTTTGCTTGCAGGTATCGAGTTTTCAAAGGTTGCATGTTCGTTCCACTGCTATAGAGCCAGACTTGGTCTTACCCAGGGACGAATGGGAATTTTCCCCACCCCGTGATGAATAGTCCTATAATTCACTCTCCCTCGGGATGAATATCTATCTGTGTAGCTCATAGAACTCGGTTGCATCAACATAAAAATAACCCCAGAAACTCATGTGGCCACATCATGATGAAGCACTAGAGCAGCATAGGGTCCATGAGGAGAGGCCACATGATTATGTCATCCCTCCTTTACCCCCCATCATTGTTAGGAATAAAAAGCCAAATCCAGAGCACAAGGCTCTTCAAGCAGGGCGAGCCAACTCTGCCCGCCCCTTTCACATATATGAAAGGGAGCATGAGGAAGACCATTACATTCCTCAAGAGCAATACATAGCATGAGAGCAATGCACCTCCGCACCTGCTATCTACCAGAGTCACCTATCGAGGCCGGAGCCTCGAGTGAATGCCGCCAACCTCGATAGAGGGAAGCGACCTATAGAGATCTCGGATCATCATGACCGAGATAAATGTGTAGGAGAGGCATCTAGGCCTCCTAGACTCAATATGGTAGAACAAATCGACCTGGCAGTCACCAGACATGCCACCCACCAAGCGTAGATCACGCAGCTTGAGCAAGACCAACAATAGCTAGAGCATCTATATCACCTTAGCAAAGAGCGCATTCGGTGCCAAACAGATGAGCTGCTCCATAACACGGTGCCTGAGAGGGTTCCAACCCCTCGCACCCAAAGAGCAGAACCATATGAGAGGCGCAACCCCTTGGTACGAGACAGGTCCCCATGACCTTACCAAGTGCTACCTCCGAGACCTCCTAGACCTGAGCGGGAGGCCACTCCCAGGAACAATGATGGGCTCCCTCCGTGGGGACCCACCCATGGTCATAGGTCTCACCAAGAGACTCCTCAAGAAGCCTATGAGGAGTATGAACAAGAAGAAGAGCGGGCCGAAATGCCCTACCAAGGCAGAGGGGCTGCTCTCCGGCCACCCCTCCATAGGCCTCAAGTTTCCCACAACCCACAATGGGAGCAAACTAAAGAGGAAGAGATTAAATCTTTCGATGCATATAAAGCATTGCTAGAGCATTTGGAGTCTATGGAAACCAAGACTTCTGGGCCCCAAAAGCCCACGTTACGCCAACTCCATAGTCATCCTGTGCATCCGTCAGTGCCTGCACCCCCTTACCCTGAACACTTTAAGCTGCCTCAGTTGGCAATCTTTAGAGGTGAGGAGGATGCCCAAGAGCATGTGACTAGATTCTTGAGCCAATGCTTTGGCATTCAGGATAATGATGCTTTGTTGTTGAGAACATTCATCACCACGTTCGTAGGCCCTACCTCGGATTGGTTTACTCAATTACCAAAGCATAGCATTAGCAACTTGGATCAGCTAGTGGATGCGTTCCTCGAATGCTTCACCTTCAACACCAAGAAGAAGGCATCACTAAGCGACTTAGCCAGCCTCAGGAAGTATGAGGAAGAAACCATGGCGGCCTATGGGAATCGGTGGAGGACTCTACTTTCTAAGCTACCCTACCTCCCTCCTATGTCCGACCTCACACAAATGTTCTCAAAAAGCTGTTTGAGATCGATCTCTATGCTATTGCAGCTATAACAATATGCCACCTTAGAGGAAGCTCTAGCACAAGCTAGAATCATTGAAGAGATCAAGATTCAGGATGGCGAGATAGCCAAGCCAAAGAAGAAAGAATGGTCTAAGAACACCAAAATAGGGACCATGCAACAGAAACCCATTGCGGTCAATCAGGTTGCTATCAACGTCCCTAAGCCTGCACAAGCAACACAGCCCCAAAAGGCTAACTATCAGGCGGTGCCTCTTAATAGTTATGACCAAGAAAATCAGAGGCAAGAACAAAATCAGCAGCATCACCCTAGGCGACAATTCACACCTTACACAGAGTCCAGAGACTCCCTGTTTGACCGCTTGTCAATGGCAAACTTGATCAACCTGCCCGAGATTCAACCCATAGATCCCAACATGCCAAAACCTAAGGGCTACAGGGAGGATTTGTACTGTAGGTTCCATAGGCGGAAGGGACATGACCTTAATGCCTGTTGGAAGTTTAAGGGCTTGGTGCAAGACCTAATTGATAACAAGACATTAGCGGTGGATAATCCCGTGGCACCAAGCAACCAACAAATGGAGGTCTTTAAGGACCCCTTGCCTGCCCATGATGCATAGGCAAAGACCCTACAAGTCAATGAGGTCACATAGAACTGCCCCATGCAGGGGTATGTAGGGATGATCAGTATAGTGACTCGAAATAGGAGGTATCCGAGTGTAGCTGCCCCCACGATGACTACAGGTGAGGTGCCAACAATGTCACAACCACAACAACACCTTACACAACCTCCTCCGCCTAGACCCATGGCCACAATTCGGACCAAACTCACTCAGAGCTTGAGGACCACGTCGGCTAGGCTCTCCATATACGAGCTCATACAACAATCAACGCCCCATCGGGAGGCTCTAATGGAGATATTGAAAGCCATCGAGTTGCAGCCCCATGAAGCAAATTCTTTCAACAACTTTGTGGGACATGTCAAATGATGCACTGAGCCAGTCATCACCTTTCGAGAAGACGAAGTGAAATCAGTGGTTGATGATATGGCGGATCCACCCCTGCACGTTATCGCGTGGGTCAACGGGATTCCGTATAAGAGGGTGTTGGTAGACACTGGCTCATCCAGTAATATCATCACAACAATGGCATTGAAACATCTGAAGTTGCCAGCATCTCACATCACGGCTTCCACCTACACTCTACGAGCATTCAATGATGCGATATGCTCGATAGTTGGCACAATTGTCCTACCCATCCAGGTGGGACAAAAGACTATACCTACATTGTGCCATATTTTGGAAGGTGAGATGGCCTATAACATCTTGTTGGGTCGGCCATGGATCAGGGACATGAAGTGTGTCCCTTCGATAGCTCATCAGTGTTTGAAGTATACATTTGAAGGGGAGGTGCATGTAGTCCCGATGGACTTAGAACCCTTCAAGTATTGCAATGCGGTGCAACTGATGCCGCAATCGACCCTTCCATCAATGCATTTGGATTTTTAGTTGAATCCATCTAGACAGGGTCCGATTCCGTAGGCATCCCCATTGACAAGTCCATCAAAACCATAGTCGGGTCCATCTTCATCGGCTGGTCCTTCACCAACAATGCCACCTACGGTGGCCACATAGAAGGACAAAGGGAAGAAACCCCTGGAAGAGGCACCACCATCAGTATCAACTATCTCTACTGAGGAGATGCCTAGCAGAATGGAAGTCGAGGCTCCTAGTCCACCCGACATGGAGTGGACTCCGGAAGAACTTCCGTTCCCTCCCCCTCAATCACCAACAATCACCATTGAAATGGCCAATACGGGCCTGGGGGAGTATCTGGTGTGGAATATTGTAGCAACACCCACACTAGAGTCCATGCAGGACATGGGGAGACCTCGCCTCCCCATCGGTACCATTGTTCCTCTAGGCTACCCACCGAATCAGACAAACTTTGTGTATGGGGGCCTTGATCATGGTACTGAACCATACATGCAAGAGGATGAAGATGAAGAGCCCTTTGCAGAAGATGTCAACTATTTGTCTAACCCAGACTTCGCTTTGAGATACCTTGGCCAATGCAATTGGCATGGATATGGGTTAGGCAGATATGAGCAAGGAGTGCGTGTTCTTTGCCAACCAAGATACCAAATGCCATATGACAAGTCAGGAGTAGGGTTCAACCACCCCCTCCCCTTGGACATCTTGGTAGAGAACATGCAAGGCCTAGGGATAGGCAACAAGGGGGGATTGGCATTAGATCCATATGCCAACCCTAACACGACATATACATTGGGGGATTATCTCCCATTGTTGACAACCAACCTTGTTGACCTCAACAACCCTTTCCCTTCGCTCGAGAGAGGAGAAAGTTCAAGAACACACCTACAAGAGAGGTGTAGACAAGAGCAAGAAGGATCTTCAGAGGATGAGTCAGAATATGAGGTAGCACCATGGGATCCCTTCGAATCAGATAGCAATCACTCACAAGTGACCCCCATGGATGATTATCAGGAAAGCCTCTTGGCAATGTTCCCTTTGGTGGCTCCCATCGAGCAAGTGCCACCACAAGGCAATCAGGCCCCACCGCAAAGAGCGGACCAACTCCAATGGGGCCAGATCAATTTGCTCGAGCAAGACGAGCCTCTAATGTCGCAAATAGTTGTTGGAGCCAACGAAGGCCTTTGGATCTCCGACAATGATTATGAAGATGAAACTGAGATGGCCTATCTCAATCATATGCGACAGCAACAATACCCCTTAGAGATTAATGACATATTTGAACAACTAAACATAGTGCCAGGGCATGAGTGGTACGTAGACCCAGCACGGTGGGAACAAGTGTTGAATCCACCACTTTGGGCATACGAAGAATACCTTCCACCCAGAGACCCTATAGCGATATCAGTGCCGAGGGCAGACCCTATCTTCCTATCCACACATAGGGCCGATCCATTCATGCCAATACCTCTAGAGCCAGACCCGGAGCACAGAGAACATCCAGAATGTTCGAGTCACCACACCCATGGTAATGGAGACCAAAATCATTTCATCAACATGATCTCCATTGACTTAACCACCCCCATCCATAACCCGACCGATCCAGCATAGTCGTTGTATCTAGACATAGATGCCATAGACTGGGATCACATCAATTCACCTCCATCCCCATCAGAGTACTGGCCTTTCGGTAAAATGCTTCATTTTACCCCAGGGCCAACTCAGGATATCTTCCATGCTGAAGAGGAACCCGAGGTTCCCAACATAGATTTAAACTCAGCAAATGATATCCATTTGATCCCAACTCCACACCAGTTGGAGGATGGATCCCACATGTCGGTCGAGGAGACGACTGACGTAGACATCGGCTCGGATCCAATGAATCCATAGATTATCAAGCTGGGGGTAAGCTTATCCCCCGAAGAGCAAGCCGACTACATTACCCTTCTCAAAGAGAAGAAGGAGGTTTTTGCATGGTCCTACAGAGACATGTCGGGGCTAGATCCATAGCTAGTCATGCATAATCTAACGCTTGATCCGACAGTCAAGCCAATTAAGCAAAAACTATGCAAGATGCACCCAACAGTGGCCTTGATGGTCAAAGATGAATTGCAAAAGTTGTTGGATGCACAGTTTGTCATCTGCATGGATTACCCACCATGGCTGTCCAACATGGTGCCCATCAAGAAGCTTGATGGGAGGATTCACATATGCACTAATTTTTGAGATCTAAACAAAGCGAGTCCTAAGGATGATTTCCCCTTGCCAAGCATCGACGCATTGGTAGACGCTACAACGGGCCACGAAATGCTTTCCCTCATGGATGGTTTCTCGGGATACAATCAGATTCGTATCAATCTCGAGGACCAACTAAAAATGGCGTTCACAATGCCTTGGGGGACATTTTGTTATAAGGTCATGCCTTTTGGCCTTAAAAATGCTGGCGCCACCTACCAACGTGCCATGACGTACATCTTCCATGATTACATGCATAAAACTTTGGAAGATTACATGGATGATTTGTTGGCCAAATCTCTTTTGCGCCCAGATCATCTCGATGACTTAAGCAAGATCCTCGATCGCCTCATGGAACATAAAGTCAGACTCAATCCCAAGAAGTGCGTATTTGGCATCACATCTAGAAAACTCTTGGGTTTCATAGTCTCAAAGCGAGGCATCGAGGTGGACCCAAACAAAGTCAAGGCAATCCTTGAAATGCTTCCCCCAACTACCATCAAGCAGCTTCGAAGCCTGTAGGGAAAGGTCACGTCAATCAAGCGCTTCATAGCGCAGCTATCCGACAAGTGCCGACCCATGAACAAATTATTGCATAAAGGGGTAGCATTTCACTGGGATGACGAGTGCCAATCAGCCTTTGATGACATTAAGCAATACTTGGCTTCACCACCAGTATTGGCACCACCTAGACCAGGAGTGTCATTCTACTTATACATCTCAGCTACTGAGGTGGCACTGGGCGCCATGCTAGCCCAGAAAAATGAACTTCACAAAGAACAGGCTACTTACTATCTTAGCCGCACCCTGGTCAGTTATGAACTTAACTATGCATACGTTGAGAAACTCTGCTTGGCAGTGGTGTTTGCTACCAAAAAGCTATGCCACTACATGCTGAGCAACACTACGTATGTTGTGTCTAAGGAGAATCCATTGCGGTACATGATGAGTCATACTTATCATAGTAGCCGCACGGCGAAATGGATCATGTTGTTGATGAAATTTGACATAGAGTTTATTGGACAAAAATCCATCAAAGGACAAGTCATAGCCGATCAACTAGCAGAGGCTCCTCTCGAAGATGATCAGCCTCTGGTCATAGAACTACCCGATGATGGGGTCTTCCATGTCTCAGAATCGCCAGATTTCGATGAGCCTGAGTCACAAGCCGACATAACCCTATTTTTTGATGGTTCTAAATGTGAGCAAGGTGGTGGCATGGGAATTGTATTCTTCACACCACAAGGGGCTCCAATGCCTCTGTCATTTAAATTAGACTTCCCGTGCACCAACAATAATGCCGAATATGAAGCCTTGCTCATAGGTCTTCAAACAACAATCACCATGAACATCAAACGATTGAACATCTTTGGTGATTCATTGTTAATTGTCAACCAAGTCAAAGGGGTATTCCAATGTAAATGCCCAGTTCTACAGGCCTACAAAGCCCTTGTGGACAAATTCCTGGCAAATCTTGAATGGTACGACATCGAGGCACTCCCTCGATCATCGAATCATTTTGCGGACACTATGGCCTCCTTGGGGTCACTAATCCCGTAAGACATTTCTGGTGATATGACAACCATTCAAGTCAAAACACTATCACAATCCATGATGGAGCATGCAAGCTCTGACTTGATGCCAGGAATCCACTTGATCCAGATTGAACCATCCTCAGACACGTTCTCTCGAATCCACGATCATCTGAATCATGCCAACTAGGGGTCCTTGTTCTCCCCTACTCCCCTTAATAGCAACACAATACTATTCTTACAAGTTCTTTCCCACTCAGCTTTTGCTAGGGATGAACTTCAAGAGGGATTGGTTGTTCATACCATCGAGGCTTCTGATCAGCAGGATTGGTATTCACCCATAAGGGACTACCTCAAGTTAGGTAACCTCCCACTTGGATTGACGCATGCCGCAAAATGAGCATTCAAGCAGAAAGTGGCAAAGTATGTCTTGTTAGGAGACATTTTGTACCATCGCAGCTATGAAGGAATCCTCCTTCGTTGCTTGGACCAACAAGAGTCCACTTGGGCGATCGCCCAAGCGCACGATGGTACGTGCGGTGGCCACTTCAGTGGTATGGCCATCGCAAAGCGCATTCTCCGCATGGGCTATTATTGGCCATATTTAGAGCGAGATTGTTGCGCATATGTAAGGAAGTGCATGAAATGTCAACACCATGCTAATTTGACACACGTACCTTCCCAGGCCTTGCAACCGATCCAATCGGCTTGGCCATTTTCGTAGTGGGGCTTAGATCTAATCGGAAAGATCTCCCCTACGTCGTCAGGTCATCACACGTTTATCATAACGGCCACAGAGTACTTCACCAAATGGGTGGAAGCAATCTTCTTACCTCTACGACTGGACCCCGCATTGTGGAGTTCATTTTACATAACATCATATGTCATTTTGGTATTCCATCCAAGATAATTTTGGATAATGGGACGTCATTCAAGAACAAAGACGTGCGTGCTTTGACCACAAAGTACAAAATTCAGCACAGTTTTTTGACACCCTATTATCCACAGGCAAATGGGCAAGCAGAGGCGTCAAACAAAATGCTAGTTGCCATCCTCAAAAATATAGTCGTAGATAGTCATAAGGATTGGCACATTCAGATCCCACTTGCCCTATGGGCTTATCGCACTAGCATTCGGACACCCACTAGGGCAACTCCATTTTCGCTCGTGTATGGCTCCGAGGCTGTCATGCCTCTCGAGTTGGAAATTCCTTCCCTACGCATATCAATGCAAGAGTTCATCGATGATGACACTACATGATAGGCCCGGTTAGACCAGCTTACGTTGCTCGATGAATGACGCGTTAATGCTCTCGAGCATTTACGTATCTATCAAGAGCGACTCAAGAAAGCATACAACATGAAAGTTCACCTGAGGGACTTTCGAGGTTGGTGACTTGGTCTTAAAAGAGAACCAACAGAACTCTAGCTTGCCGCCCCATCTAAGGGACAAGTTCACGGCAAACTGGTTAGGTCCCTATGTAATTGATAGTAAAATAGGACCTGGAACATACCGGCTAGCCTCTCTTGATGGAATCAAGGAACTAGAACCCTTGAACATCAGTCATTTGTGGCCATTCCATATCTAAAAGAGCCATAGCCCAATCCCAAAATGCTCCAAGGATTCCCAATCGCTTGGTCAACCAAAAAAGTCCTTTAACCAAAAGCTCCAAGGATTCCCACAATCGCTTGGTCATCCCCAAAATGCCCCAAAGGTGCCCATTACCCCTTTGGTCAAACCAAAAAGCTCCAAGGATTCCCACAATCGCTTGGTCATCCCCAAAATGCCCCAAAGGTGCCCATTACCCCTTTGGTCAAACCAAAAAGCTCCAAGGATTCCCACAATCGCTTGGTCAAAAATAAGAAAATTCAAAAATAGTAAAATCATCAAAAATAACAAAAATTTGCATCTCATTTCCAGGCATGCTCAAACTCATCACAACAATAAAGAGCTCTTTTGCATCTCATCTTCATACTCACAAAAATCAATCTATCAAAAATACAAAAATAATAGTTGCATTAAGCATAACATCCATACATTGCATATTTGTGGTCATACAGGTCAAGGCACCATAGACTGTAATTACTTCGCCAATCCATCTTGTTCCACATTTCTCCATTCTATAAGCAGTCCATCAAAAATAAATGCCATTCACTTCTTTTTACCATATCATAGTCAGTGGTCTTCTAAATGTATCTAGAGTTTTCGTCATTCAGATGTCATTAGCTTTCTAGCCACATACTGTACAAAGTCAGACAGATTTTACAAAGGTAGAGTTCTACTTGGATCACACCTTGTTACGTAGCATCCCAACACAAATTAAAACACATAAAAATTCCCAAGTTGTGTGAACGAAAGATGAAACCTGCAAAGCAATCCAGGTCACCATAAGCGAAATGGTTATCTTGCTCATCCCCCTATGCGAATGACCCCAAGAATGCTGAGAGTTGGCAAAAGGACAAGCATCTTCCCTACCCAATTCCCCAAGAATCCCAAGTTCTCAAAAAGTTGCAAACATCATAAAATTTTGCAAAAGTCAAAACTCCAAAAATTTGACATCACCACCAAAGTGCATACATCAAAAGGCACATACAATAGTGATTCTCATCACTCGAAATTCAAATCCCTTGCTCAAAAGAAAAATATATATATAAAAATAAACAGTGATTTTTATCACTATATAAGAGCAAGTATCCCAATACAATTGAAGAAAAGAAGGGAGTCGAACTTGAATCCCTGGAACTCTCAGACATTCAGAAGGTCATGAAGTAAACCTCAGTACCGGTTTGGTGGATAGCCTATCGGTCACTCGGTGGTGAACCTCCCGCATGACGATATATCTGTCACATTAACTCGTGTACAGATCAATGTTTGCATGTGGATGAGCTAGCTTATGGTATCCTAGATAGCACCGTAGATTAATCTGACTAAATACAACAAAGGAAGTTGGTGGAGCTAATTGGGTGATCCTCAGTACAGGTTTGGTTGACAGCCTATCTGGCACTGGCGGTATCCTGACAAATACCACATAAACGAACTCAATTGCACACACAGGGATGTGAAATAACTTGGTCAAAGACAAGTCCGATTCATACCTTGTTCAAAAGTCTTGTAAGATAAAGTACAGTCATGGCTAGTTAGTTAAAACATCTGAGTCTCAGAAAACCTTAACTACATTCCAAACCAACTACGCTATCTTTCATCCTCGCATTGTCATCAGAAAATACAAAAATAGCATGTATACAACAAAAGTCATTTACCACAACAATCGCCTAATAAGACAAAAAGCCATAAGTTCTAAACAGTCTATGGTGCCCCCACCAAAAATCACAAATTTAATTCATCCATTCCATTTGCATATCCTAAAAATTAGAAACATTTGCATTCATCATAACATATGCATCCATCAATGTAAATTAACATACATACATACACATTCATCAATCATTGTGCATAACATCAAATCATGACATGTGTATAAATAAAATAAAGTCATCTGTATATATATCATCAAAAATGCCCGTAGGCTACAATAACCGGTCATCTGACCCCACAAAAAGCCAAAAGCTCAAAAACCCCCAAGCCTAGGGCATCGACCACCATGATCACGTAGGATCGGTGCGACGGGAACTACCCCCATGGTGTGGGTCCTATGGGACCCCTCAGGGTGGCTACTGCTAGCCCCCGCATCATGCCTACTCGAGCCCCCTCATCCAGTCGCCTACGCCGAGAGGATGTCGACTGCTCAGTATCGCTCCCTCTCGAGCGGCGTGATGATCCACCTCCACTGAATGTAGGGACCCACCCATCGAGGTGGCTAATCTCTGCCTCCAGCTCCAATCGATGCCACACCAAGTCCATCTCCCACTGGCGATACGTAGCCAAGTTCTCATCACGTTGCGCCAAGGCCCTCTCCCTCTCTGCCAGCTACGTCCGTAGGAGATCCCTCTCTCGTGCAGCATCGGTATCCCCATCCTATCGATGGTACGTAGCCCATGCATTCTCCCACTCTACTAGCTGCATGCATAGGAGATCCCTCTCCCAGTGCATCCCCCAGCTCCTCATCGTGCCTCCATAGTAGCCCCTCCAATCATGCATTCTCAGTGTGTAACCCTACCTCCATGTCCTCCAAAACTGCCTGAGGCATTGGCATCTCTGGAATAGCAGCCTGCTCTGGCTCCCACTACTCCGAGATGTCCTACATCTCCGGCTGATCTGAAACCCCAAAATCCACATCCACATCATCCACCTCCACCATGTCCGCATCCTCCAGCGGAGCTCCCCAATCATCTCCTGGTGCCTCGGCACCCTCCCCACCTGCTCTGCCTCCGTGCCTCCCAGTGGCCCCTCTCCCCACCATCACCGTAGTATCCACCACTGGTCATACTCTATGGTAGTCCCGACGTCATCCACATCCGGGACGTCAATCACCGCATCTGAATCCTCACCAAGTGGTGCGATGACTGGCCGGTCCAGAGTCCTCTCGTCCCCTCGATGTCGATAGACCACGGGCTCACCAGGCAACCCTTGGTGCACCCCAAACTATCATGTCACCCGGTTGTAAGGGAAGAACTCCTGCTCGGTCCCATGCCACCCAATCAGCCACCGCCCCCTATGTACCCATCGGAGCCACTCTCCAGCCTCAGGCCAGGCTGGACAGTCCCAGTAGGGGCACCAGAACACCTCCCCTGGAGCAAGCCGAGCGAAGGCATCAGCATAGTGCCCTACGACACCTGCCCACCATCGACTCTATCCCTGCTCCTTAGACCACCACCATAGAGCCACGTAACCTATATCCTTATCCACCATCTCTACCCGAGTCATCCATGGTAACCCCATCGGCCTCTCCACCGCTATGTGCTGCCAAGCCTAGCTCTACAATAGATAGCTATAGCTAATCCCCTTCCACCTCCGACAGCGGACCTCGTACAACTCACCATAGAGCTATGCCAGCAGCGTCTATCCCCACCTCATGATCAAGGGCTCATGCGTCGAACACTCCACCAGCCGATAGACCACATCCAATAGGTTCCATGGGAACCTCGCACCTGACGAGTCAGGTAGCAACATGTTGGAAATGAGGCCCATAAGTACTGCGTGCCTCACTCCCAACACCCCCTTCTCCAGCCACCATCGAACTAGAATCCCACCAATCTAGCAGTCACCCTCTGCCCTCTCCACTGGGCTATCCACACCCACCTCCTCCCCATGCCCGAAGCAGCGTGTCAACATTGTTGTCCGTTGATCGCGCGATGTCATCCTGATAGGCAATCCATCTATCGAAATCCATAGAATCCGATAGACATCCTCCAAGGTCACTGTCATCTCCCCTATTGGGAGATGGAAGGTGTTGGTCCGAGGATCCCACAAGTTGATCAGGGTCGTCAGATAGGCTCGATCCCCGACCACAGGCTCCAGCCGAGTCACCTGCTTGAGCCCAAGGGCATCAAGCCACTCCTAGTCAGCCAAAGTCAGCGCCTCTCATGCTTCAGTAAAAATAGTAGGCACACGATACCGGCTCTTCACAACCTGCAAAAGAAAACAACACAAAAACATTAAAATCATGAAAAATTGTATAACAGTAACATGAATATACAACACTGCATAAAACAATGTACAACTAAAAACAACAAAATTCACAAAAATTCAAAAGTTTGTCTAAGTTTAAAATTGATAGACAACATAAAAAAAAAAAACAAATTTCAAATACAGTTTGTCAGTCTTAGGGTTTCTGTATTCTAAGTTTAAAATTTTTCTTTTACTTAAGGTTTACCTTACTGTAAAAAGGAAACAAATTTTAGATTTTATCACGTCTTTTCAACATACATGTAAACTAGGGTTTCATTTTTACGAAGCCAACTAAAAAGAAAAAAAATTTTTAAACTAAAGTTTTGAACTAAGTTTTCTTTACCTAGGGTTTTTACCTAAGTTTTCATGAATTCATAAGACAACAAGTCATGCATAATGACATACAGTTAATTAGGTTTTTCAATTTGAACAACAAACTACAAAAGCAACAATAAATTACGGTATTAAAAACTAACAACAAAATACAAGCAATAACGAGGAGGATCACTTACTGGTCTCGCTTCGGCTCCCCGCTCGATCCAGTTCATGCACTCATGATGTCGGGAGAAATTCGGTAGCGCTTCACTTCGCAGAATTAACCTCCTCCTCAGAGCTCCAATTCGCCAAGAAAAACGAAGGCAAATGAGCCCAAAACTCAGTTTTGGCCTTTAAATAGGCTTTTTGAGCTTGTAATCGTTCTTCCCTGGGATGAGCACTCTGGTTAGCGCTCGTCCCACCCTGGGATGAATACTAAACTGGTATTCATCCCACCCAGGAATGAATACAGGGCAAAAATTTCAAAAACATCAAAAAATGAACAAAATGACCCAAAAACAAACAATAAACTTGCCCGATGAGAGTGCTTTTGCACTTGACATTCCGGGCATGCAAAATAGATGTCGGGGTCACAAATCCTCACTATCCTATTCCCTAAGAAGGCTACCATAGCTGGACCGCTCCATGGGAAGATGGATTTTTGAGAATTTCATCCCCAAAAGCGTCACAAAAAGGGTTAACACCCACCAAAAATAGGTCTAAATGTCGAAAAACTGCACACACATTCAATGATAAACATCTGAAGGCACCCTTACACAAGTCATCTTGGGTCAAGCGACTCATCGCTTTTCTCATGTAGGTCATTCCCTCATCGATTCGTCGCTTGAGGGGGTAGTCACACTTAGTCACCAATCAACAAATACACACCCAATCAAGGAAATGGCATGCATTCAAAGAATCATTGACAAAGACAATCACGCTCCCGCTTGGGGCAGCAAACAAGCAATAATCACAAGCTGATCAAACACTTGGCATTCATGAATCATGAACTCAAGGTTCCCATAGACAAAAGGTTGCGCCCTTTGCCTATTCATGACTGATCAATGTCCAAGATCAAGTAACACCTCACCGAAAAAGGTTAACACTTGAATTGAGTTCCTTCGCTCGTCAGAAGCAAGGATTCAAGAATGCATGCCCTTTCCATACTTGGGGCATCAAAATTTGGTTAGGTTACTGAGAAACCCTAATCATTAGTGCTTTGGTTATCTATTTTTGCTCAATGCTACGCCACGCACAACGCTTCCCAAAAAGGGGCATCTGTAGACACCAAAACAACACCAATCCGATTATGTGACTGCAAACACTGATCGCATTGACACACACAGCCCCAAGGGCAGCCCCCAGAGGTTAAACAATGGTCCTAACCACTCTCACAGTAGTTTTGGAAGGTCAGGAGTCAATTTGGCACCTTCAGGCACTCTGCTCCATACTCGTTCCACCCAGGGACGATTACAAACTGGTATTCGCCCCACCCAGGGACGAATAGCAGTATTCGCTCCAGGGTGGGGCGAATAGCAGGTTTGATGGGAAAAAAGTCAAATCTTGACAAATGGCAGCTCAGATCCACCACTTAATTCTTCCTTCATCGCATGGGAGTGTGGGTGAGCATTTTCGAGCGTTAGAGGCAGTTACAAGGGCAGTCATGAAGTCCCTAATCAGGGAGGAATCTCCTTCCCCCTAGAGAGGCATGATTGCCAAGTGGCGCCTCTGCATGCTCATCCAAAGAGACCTCCAGGTCTATAAATTGGTGAGTCTTCTCACCCCAAAATATAGAGAGAAGGAGCATTTTGGAGCAACGAAGTGCTGTCATTTTACTTTCACACCCACACCCTTTTGAGTTGTGCCTTTCACATCCTTGATCTCTTTTGGAAAGGAGGTCATAGGGTGGTTATTGGAAGCACAAATCTGGAACCAAAACCTGACATTTGGCCACAATATCCCATCAAATTTTTTGACAATACCCCATAAGAGGTTTTGGACCCATCCCAAGTGGATTGGTGCTGAAATCGGGCCCCAAACGGTGGGCGGCCTGCCCCCGGGCGCCCCCACACTGCTACAGTCCTAATCGCCCCGCCTCGGAGCGATTGGAAATCTATGGCAGATTTCCTTTCTGTTATTCTTGCATTTAATTCTATGCTGCTTAGATAGGTTGCCATTCAAATTTCACCTTGTTTTGAGCAATTTTGATCATGTTTCTATTATTTCGCTCGCCTTTACTAACTTGTAGGTAGCCCCCATCAAATTCCCATTGATGGAGGCCAAATTGGGGAAATCTGACCATCTGGGTCTTCCCAAAATACCCCCAATTAGCTAATCCCAACTTTGCAGGTGATTTGGAGCTCCCCAGATGTGACATTTGGGACAGTGCCTTTCGACATTTTTGTTGCAGGTCTATTCGTCCCGCCCCAGAGCGAATACAAATCTGTGAGGAATTTCTTGACTGTTCCATTTGCAGTGTTTTCTTTGTGAGGTCTTGATGCCCCTGTCAAATTTTTAGATCATTTGGATATATGTTAGTTATCGTTTTATTTATATCTTGCATGCACTAATCGAAGGCGTGGGGATTGCATGTTTTATTTCATCCACAGGTGCTACTGACTATTTCTTGTTTCTTTGAACGTAGGATCTGGACATTAGAGGAGCAGCAAGGAGTCAAGACTCATCAACGCAAGCGGCGACGATGTTTGGTCCGCCCATTTTACATGTGGGCACGCGGAAGAAGGAATGGCATCCATGGGTGTAACAAGAACGCATATTTAACGCTCCTAGCCCTTAGAAGGGGAGGAGGCGCATTGTAACCGAGTTCTGAAACATATCAATAAAAAGGGTTGTCTTCCTTATTGGCTTTTTGTTTCGATTCGATTCGTTCATGCTTTCCCTCTTTTCATGCACTTTCAATTCATAGGATTTAGCGTTAAGTTTAGTTCAGTTTGCATCGCACTTGGAGTTTCCTTTTTGCTTCCGTATCCTCGTGCTTTCAGATTTATATACCACCATGAGGGCCATCATGGGATACATGTACTATAATGGCTCATGACTCTCGCAACATTGCTCAAGGTATTTTAATTTTTTTTTATTTGATAAAGTATGAGACTAGGCAGTAAGAGAGGAGAAAAGAATGTGCCCTAGAGCTAACATGGGGTCCACAAGAAAAATCAACCAATAAAAACCACACACGGGGAGGACAACACACTCATCACCATAAAATGATGCTCCCATAGGAGAGGATGGAGCATACAACTAGGCCATGATTTGCTCATTTGAGGAGCTAGGTCATGGTTCACCTACTTCCACTAGGGAATTTCACCCAAAAGCCTGATTCCTAATTTAAAAAGCTCTATGTGGATGTTGTGCTTTATATACCACCATGAGGTCCATCTTGGGATACATGTAGTATAATGTCTCATGACTCTCACAACGTTGCTCAAGGTATTTTTAATTTTTTTTTTTTTGAGAAAGTATGAGACTAGGTAGTATGATAGGAGAAAATAATGAACCCTAGAGCTAACATGGGGCCCATAAGGAAAATCAACCAATGAAAACCACACATGGGAAGAACTCCACACTCACCACCATCGAGTGATGCTCCCATAGGAGAGGATGGAGCATATGTCTGGGCCATGATTTGCTCATTTGAGGGGCTAGGTCATGGTTTACCTACTTCCACTATGGCATTTCACCCAAATACTACTTTCTAATTTCCTAAGCTCTATGTGGATTTTGTGATTTATATACCACCATGCAGTCCATTATGGGATACATGTGGTATAATGACTCAAAACTCTTGCAATGTTGTTCAATGTATTTTTATATTTTTTTATTTGAGAAAGTATGAGACTAGGTAGTATGATAGGAGTAGATAATGGACCCTAGAGCTAACATGGGGCCCAAAAGGGAAATCAACTAATAGAAACCACACATGGGGAGAACTCCACACTCACCACCATCGAGTGATGCTACACAAGAGATGATGAAGAATATAGTTGGACCATGATTCACTCATTTGAGGGGTTGAGTCATGGTTTACCTACTTACACTAGGGCATTTAACCCAAAAGACTACTTCTTAATTTGTAAATTTATATGTGGGTGTTGTGATTTATATACCACCATGAGGGCCATCGTGGGATACATATGGTATAATTTATCAAGACTCTCACAACATTGCTCAAGCTATTTTTAGAAATTTTTATTTGAGAAAGTTTGAGATTGGGAAGTACTAGAGCAGTGGACAATGGACCCTAGAGATAGCATGGGCCCCACTTGTTATTGAATTTCTCCCTATCTACTCAAAATTTAGAATACCTTTTAGATTTGAATCAATGTGGACCCTTCACACCAACCTGGAGCCAAGGATTGTGGAATGGTGGTCAAAAA
The DNA here is from genome assembly GCA_028583015.1 of Wollemia nobilis. Classification (NCBI taxonomy): domain Eukaryota; kingdom Viridiplantae; phylum Streptophyta; class Pinopsida; order Araucariales; family Araucariaceae; genus Wollemia; species Wollemia nobilis. The sequence goes on along the minus strand of JAQPPZ010003193.1, from coordinate 4,225,739 downwards.
TATTTTTGGGCCCCCTCATCTCCCAGATTGACAAAAAGTTTAAATTTGTTAAAACCAATATTCAAATATGGAACAAAGAGGTGTTTGACCACTTTGGAAAGCGAAAAGAAGAATTTAATCTACAGTTGCATGAGTTAGAGCACACATAAGAATTAGGCCCTCTTTAAAAGAATCTCAGATTGAATGAGAAATATCTACTTTTTGAGTTCCATAACACCTTGAAGAAAGAGGATTCCTTTTGGAGATAGAAATATAGGGCTCCATGGATAAAAAAATGGAGATCAAAACATAAATGTTTTCACAGGACTACCCTCAATCATTGAAACCATAATAAAGTTAAAGATATTATCAAAGAAGATGGATCCAAATTGGTTGACCCAAGAGACATCAGGGATGAAGCCAATTATTTATTTGAATCTCTCTTAAACTTGTCTAGGTCAAATGATATACTTGTTGAAAGAAGGATTTTAGCCAATATTCCTACTCTTTTTTCATAGAATAATAATTCTAGGTTGATCTCCCATTTTTTCCCTAAAGAAATAAAATATGCAATCTTCTATATGGCCAGTGAGAAAGCACCTAGTCCAATTGGATTTCCTACGCTTCCATAGGGTTTGGTACATATTGGGATCTGATATAATTGATGTAATTTTTTGTGTTCAAATATCTATATTCCTTCCTAATGATGTCAACTCCATATTCTTGGTTCTTATCCTTGAAATTGCAAGATCCAAGAAATTCAAGGAGTTCAAGCCCATCAACCTTTATAACACCATTTACAAAATCCTAGCAAATGTCTTGACCAATAGGCTAAAAAACATTCTTCCCAACGTTATTGATGCAAATTAGGGGGGCTTTGTGCCAGGTAGACAAATATTGAATGGTATTATAAAGTTTCATGAGTTGATCCATTCAATAACAAAAAATGGCAAAGCAGGGATGTTTCTCAAACTTGATATAAGTTAATCTTATGATAGGGTCTCAGAACTTCTTGGAGAAAGTGATGAGTAAATTTGGCTTTCACTCTACATGAATATCTTTAACTAAGAAATTTATCCATCCATATGTTCTCAATAATGATCAATGGGGAGCTCTTTGGGTACTTTCGTAGCAACAAAGGTCTAAGATAGAGAGATCTCTTATCTCCTTGTCTCTTCATCATTCTTGCAGAGGCTTTGAGCAAAGCCCTAAAGGCTATAGTTTTTTCCAAGATCATCTAAGGATTAAAACCTACTTCTACCATTGAGCCTTTGACTCATCAACAATTTATGGATTATGCTTTTCTTTCCACTAGTTCCTCTATTCCTCGGGAAAGAGAAATTAAAAGAATCCTGAGAGACTTTGAATTGGCTACTGGGAAATACATTAGTTTCCTAAAAAGTAAACTATTCTTCTTCAATACCCCTTCCAATAGGAAAAGAGCTATTGCTCAGATTCTTGAATGCTCCATCATTGACCTACCCTCTACCTACCTAGGTCTACCACTTTTTATTGGAGGAGTGAGGAGGAACTCTAGAATTTGGTTCTTGAGAGAGGTCAAAAAAAGTTAGAAAGTTGAAAAAGAGCCCTCCTCAACCAAGTAGGTAAGGATAAATTGGTTAAATCTACCTTGCAGAGTCTCCTAGTTTACTTTATTTCCCTTTACCAAATTCTTTATAAAAGTGCTCTTAATCTAGAATAATTCCAAAGAGATTTCCTTTAGGTTGGGAAAGAGGAAAAAAAGATACTCCATCTCACTTCTAGGACTAGGTTTGCTAAAAAAATTATGTAGGGGGTTTGGAGTTAGGGAATATTAAACCCATGAATAAAGCTTTACTGGCCAAGAAATGTTGGAGACTCATCTCACAAGACAAAAAATATTGGACCCAAATTCTAAAGGTGAAATACCTAAATAGAGGCTTAAGTTTTTTCGATGACCAAAACCCCCTTCTAGGCTTGGCTTTTTGCAATAGTGTTGTAAAATCTAAAAATCTTATCCAAAAAGGCATCAAAAAGAGACTTGAAAATGGAGAGAAAAGCAAATTTTGGAAGGACCCATGGTTTGAGGATGTTTTCCTTATGGAAATTCCTTCTTATGCTATTCTTAGGTCTAGGATTTCACAACTCTTTGACCCTAAAGTTGCAAAATTTGTAGAGGATGTCGGAGGACTAAAAAAATGAAAGTATATAAGGAGAGCTATCTTGAATCAAGATGTTGTGGCCCCATTCAAGACCCTTGCTCTCAAGTTGAGAACTCAAGTAATCAGAAATTGTTCTTGTATTGATTCTATATTATGGAGGGAGAATGAAAAGGACATTTTATTTGTGAAATATGCCTACCATATTGTTGTTGCAGTTGTTTCCCATGAAATAATATTTGGAACAAATATCTCATTCCTAAGATCAGTCAATTATAATTAGGATAGGATTTTCTACTCTTGGGATCATGGGAATTTAGGCATCTATACAGTCTAGTATGGTTATAATGAATTGCTCCTTCACCCTTTGGTGTGGTTGGATGTTTAATGGGATAGAGTATGGTTGGTAAAGGGCTAGCCAAAAACTAATTTATTTGTGTAGAAAGTTATGCATTGGAGCTTCCTCACCTATGATAACATACTTAAGAGGGGTTTTTATGGCCTCTCTAAATGTATCATGTGTAATACATAGGAGGAGACAATAGATCATTTTCTCTTCTAGTGTAACTTTACCCTAAAATTGTGGAGTCGATAGGTTGATCTCTTGAAAGCTCATATCAACTAGTACTTAACACATACTAATATATGGGAGGTCTAAAAATAAATAATGTTAAAAAATAAATCACTTCAATTGGGTTGGTTTCTAGGTTTGAAGTTTATCTAGTGGCACATATGGATAGAAATAAATGCTATAATTTTTAGAGAGGAATACACTCTGATAGAGCTAGTTTAGAAAAAATATTAAACAAGGTTATAGAAATAATAAAAGATCATGTGGGGGATAAAAACAACTAGCAAGGAGATAATTTTGCCATGAGGTAGTCTCATGGGGCTTGGCATCCCCCACCACTAGGCTAGGAAAATATAAACATGGATGGAGCAACCAAGAATAACCCAAGGATAATAGGCATTGATTTCCTCAAAAGAGACTAAAAGGGGAAGATTATTCATTGGAAATTGAAATGCCTAGGAGTAGCAACAAATAATAAAGTAGAGGCTTTGGCAATCAGACATGGCTCTCTTAATGCTTAGGAGAATGGGGTTCAAAATATCATAGTGGAGTCCAAATATCAAAATTTGGTGGTATTACTAGATGATATTAGGAATGTCAAAGTGAATGTGTGGTAAATCAAGAACGTAGTGAGTTATATTAAATTCATTTGGCAATAGTTTGAGGATGCCATTCTAGTTTATATAGGCGAAGGGAATAATGCAATGACTAAATTTTTGGCTAAAAGAGAAGTGAGAATGTTGTTGGATACCAATAGAAATTTGATCAGAACAGAGATATTGTAGATTTCATGGATGTGAACAAACAGGTTTTATTACTACTCAATATTGATTTAGGCAATGAAGTGTGTGGAACCAGGCTATATGTTTATGATGATTAGCCATTGGTTTGGCATCACAATTTTGCTTGTAGAATTCTTAGTCATAATTTGAGATAGACCACAAAGTCATGGAAAGAGAGAAACAAATATAGGTTCTCTAGAATAGTAATATAAAAAATTGTAATCATGATAGGAGTTTCTACTCTTTGGTTCATGCTAAGAAAGAGTGTCCCATAACGATGTAGGGTGTTTCTTTTCTACTTCTTTGAGAATAGAAAATACTTTATCCAACTTTTACTATAATGTGATATTCATGATTCATATTGTAGTTTGTTTTATGATCAATAATTTCCATATCATTTTCTCTTTGAAATATCTTGTTATATGGCTAGTCTCATAAAGTTTACAAAATCAAAATGCAATTTTTCATAATCCAGTTGTTGATCCTATATTTTTATATTTAAATTTAATCTTAAAAAAATTAATAAATATTTTGAAATATTCATGGAAATGTGTATCTTGGTATACACAACATGTTTTTGCTCCTTAATAGTTAGTCCCTCCTAGATGAACTCCTTTAAAGTATTACCAATATTCTTCAAAACCTCCTTAGTCATAAGCTGATATATAAGTCCAAAAATCCTAACCCACACTTAAAGCCTTTTAATAGTTTCCATATCCATAAATAAATAAATAAAAATCTTACTCCATTGTCTTAAATATAGGCTATCTCTCCCCTTAAAACATGGGCCACACCCATTATTTTATTCTTGATTTTTGAACAAGAGAAGAAGAAGGAAAAACATTATTGAAGAAAAGTATTCTTTATTTTTGAACAAGAGAAGAGGGAAAAACATTATCGAAGAAAAGTCATAGAATAACGTAAAAAAAATTTTGGTACATAGGGGAGTTTGTTATAACCACACTATTTTTAGTAGCTGACAATCATAGGGTTCAAACCACATTGGCTGCTCCCAACAAGCTTATTCGTCTCATTGTTGTTGATCTGACGTGAGAGGGAGACCATCGATTTCTCGAGGTTTTTACCATCATTGTCAGCCTTGACGCACACTCAGAGGATTCAGATCAGACTACTACCTTTGCTAAATGGCACCCCCAAGGTTTGAACCTAGGTCTCTTCTTGGTAAATGTTTGGTCAAACAAGCAATTATCAATCCACCTAGCCCTTGAGGGTAGTAATGTAAATTCAATCCCCACTTTGATACAATCCACATTTAAATATTTGAAAATACTAACCGATGTATGTGGAATTTACATGTTCCATTATATCATGCTTGATCATATTATCCTTGATAATAACTTCTGATGCAACATTTATTGCCTACATAGGTATTACCATAGATTTAATCTTCCTCTTGCCTCCAAATAAGATGTCATACTTTTAGCTAGTGCATCCATTGTATCATGCTCTATTATTTCATCTTTGACTATCACATTTGGTGTAACATCTACTATAAATATAAGTACTATATATTTTCTCTTTTTTCTAAATGATTTTTTTTCATCTTATTAATTTTTCTTTGTAACAATCCTTTCATTTTTTAGTTTTTCCAAAAATATGCAACAAGATCTGCTTGTGTAGTGCATTTGGTGAAAGTCTTAGGTGCTGGTAGAGGCCGACCTAGGTTCCATTTTCCCTGTGTCCACCTTACAGATACAATGTGCAGTTGGAAATTTCCTATGTATTGGTAGAGGCCGAAAAGGCTCCATTCCCCATGTGCCCACCCTATTGATACCCAAATGGTCATGTGTTATTCCCCTATTAATAAGTGTAGCTCTAGATCTTACAAGGGGTCATGGTTGGGAGGGGACTGCTCAACCCTATTCGTTGGTCATAGGGGTTTATCACACTCACCACAAAATTTAATCTACTTGTGTCGCGCAGTTGGTGAAAGTCTTGGGTGCTAGTAGAGGTCGACCTAGGTTCCATTACCTTTGTGTCCACCCTGCAGATACAAGGTACAACTAGGAATATCCTATGTGTTGGTAGAGGCTGAAAAGGCTCCATTCTCCTTGTGCCCACCCTGTTGATACCCAAATGGTTGTGTATTATTCCCCTATTGATAAGTGTATCTCTCAACATAACGAGGGGTTATGGTTGGGAGGGGATAGCTCAGCCTTATGCATCGATTGTAAGGGTTTATCACACTAACCACAAAAATTTTAGTCCTAGGGGGAACAACACAACAATTCGGGCTTTGGCTCTTCTTCAGGAAGTCCAAGATTTAAACCGTAGTGTGGGCGAATGTGTGAGAGGTGTGTGTGTGGTCGTTGTGTTAAATTATCTATTGATAAGCATAACTCTCGGCTTTACGAGGGGTCATGGTTGGGAGGAGACTGCTCAACCTTGTGCATTGATCGTAGGGGTTTCTTACACTAACCAAAAAAACAAATATATATAATCCGCACTAGGTACCTTACTAGCAAGTTCCCTCAATCCTCAAAAGGAGGTTCGAAGTTCAAGCTTGGCAGTCTACGTCGGATACAAAAAAATGCCCGACTAGCTTGAAGGGTATACCTGGATGGGACAAGCCACGTGGAACGGAAAGTCCTGGCCCCCAAGGGATTCAAGGAACAATTTTCCTTAACATAAGGTTTTGGGGATAGCGCAACGGTTTGGGCTTTGGCTCTTCTTTAGGAGGTCCAAGGTTCAAACCGTGACATGAGCGAGTGTGTGAGGGGGTGGGTGTGTGGTGGTTGTGTAAAATTCCATATTAATAAGCATAGCTCTCAACTTTATAGAGATCATGATTAGGAGGAGACTTCCCAACCCTATGCTTTGGTTGAAAGAATTTCTCACACTAACCAAATCATATATATATATATATATATATATATATATATATATATATATATATATATATATATATATATATAACGAAAAATATCTTATTTGCAATATTTTCTTTTCTTTATAACTTATTTTTGTGATTTATCAATAATATAACACCACCTTTTTATTATATTAATAAAAAATTATGAATTTTAAAAACATTAAATATATATTAAAAAAATTACTTATTTGCGTCAAGCATTATTGTAAAAATATCTATACTTCAAAGATTCGAATGTCATAAAATGTATGTGACAAGACATGCCATTAAGATTGGCTTGGCTTTGTGGGTGGTGTTGAGTACTATTTCAAGGAAGTCTACTAATTATCGTAAAAATATCTCGACGTCAAAAATTGTCTTCTTCATTAATTTATTTAATTTTTTACAAGTGTAAAATTAAAACAGTCCTTTGGATAAGTTTTATATAAACGAAAAAAAAGCATTCAAAACATTTGAATTGATTATGCATTTGAAATTTAATACAATATTTTATGCAACAGTAATAGTGGTTAAGGTTTTGGATTTTTTTTTCCTGAAAACCTTAGGTTTTGGATTTTCTTTTTGGAAACCTAAGTTTAAACCATGGTAGGATATAATATATGTGAGTGAATTTGGGTAAAAAGAAAGAAAAACAGACTACTATATATAACCTGTATTGTTAATTTTTTAAAGGATATGAAGCCTTTGAAGATATAATAAATATTTTTACTCATAGTTTTGAATTTGTTTGACAGGAGGATAGTTTTAGTTGTAAAAAGGTTAAGAGTTTGGTTTCTCTTACTACTAAAAAGTCAGAGTTTAACATAGTGGTATGAAGTTTCTATGTATTTGTGTTTAACATCAAAATATTATGGATCTTAATAAAGTGGTGAATGATTATGGATTCTAGTTTCTTTGAAACTCCTTATGATTTTGAATTTCAACACTATTTTAATTTCATTATCATGATCTTTAGACTTTTTGTATTAAAAATATAGTATTTATAATCCAAAGACATAAATCAAATGTAGTAAATAAAAAATGCATATACTTAAATTTGAGGAGAAAAGGTGTTGGAATTTAATGAAGCTTTTAAATCAAACATAGGAATAAAAAAATATATATAGTATTTAAAGCATGTTACCGGCTATGAACCACACTTTCCTTACTTTTATTCCTCAGGTGGGAGAGGCTTCCAACCTTGGAGACTTTCATCTAATTGGACTTTGCAATGTAGTTTACAAGATCATTACCAAATTTATGGTTGAAAGTCTCAAGAAGGTATTGGATAATATTATCTCTCAAAGGTAAGGAGAAGTTGTGGAGGGTTGAAAAATTTTGTATGAAGTAATATTGGCACAAGAAGTAATTTACACATTGCATCAAAAATGTCGAAGAGACATGTTTATCAAATTAGACATGTTTAAGGCCTATGATAGGATCCCTTGGTAGTTTTTGGATCAAATACTATAGAAATTTAGTTTCTATCAAGGTTAGAGAGGGTGGGTTATGAGTTGTGTCTCTTTGACCTCCTTCTCAATCCTTATAAATGGTATTCCCTTAGCTCTCTTTTAGCCCTCTAGGGGAGTTCAATAAGAAGATCATATATCCTTATACCTATTTATTATTATTTCTTAGGGTTTAGGTATATTCCTGCAAAGAAATAAACAACAAACAATTATCTCAAAATTACAATTGGAAGTGGTGAATTTGACCAATTTACAATTTGTGAATGATATAGGGTTGCTTGGGGTGGCCAATGTTACAGAGACAAGAGTTCTTAAACTACCTTAAATACCTATCTATAAGCCACAAGCCAAGAATTGAATGCAATCAAGTCCAAGATAGTGTTATTTAATGTCAAAAGGGGATCCAAGATCAGATTTTAAACATCTTAGGTTTCTCTTAGGACTCCCTCCTACTAGACTACCTAGGGATTCCACTCCATTATAAGAATCTAAAGGTGATGGAATGGAAAAAACTAGTGGATAAAATTGGTAGAAAGATAAATCATTGGATGCATTGTTGGTTTTTTTTGGAGGAAGAGATACTCATCTTCAATCAATGATTCAAGCAATGCCAATTATAAATTTTATTTCCTTGCAAATTCGATTGGAATCCTAAGGGAGTTGGACTCGCTCATGTGAAAAATCCTTTGCAATATCCCAAGGATGGGTAAGCAATGAGCTCTACTAAGTTGGGATAAAATATGTTGATTTAAAGCAAGTAGAGGATTATGAATTCATAAAGCAACATTGAATAACCAAGCTCTAGCATGTAAAATTTATTGGAGATGGATATTTAAGGAGGAAGCGTTGTTTAGCTATGTTATTACTAGTAAGTATTTAGGTAACATTACCCATGAGGAAATAGGTTGCATATATATGAGTGGCCAAGGTTCTATTATTTGAAAAGTACTAAAATGAGGATATAAAATGGTAAAACAGGGACTTTTTGGAAAGTGGATAGAGAGGATAAAGAAAATTTTTAGACTGATTATTAGGACCAATACCCCCCTTAAATTTATAACTTCTAGAGTTCCATCCCCTTCAATAGATACTAGAGGCTAGAGGTTGGATAAAGATAACATACTATCTACATACAAGGTAGATTGGGACATTCTCTCTTATGTAAATAAAATAGTAGGAAGAGTGGTCAATCCTAATCTCTCAAAATATGTTGCCACTTTTACATAGGATACTAAAGCAATACCACCTTACAATAAAGGGGGAAGATGACAAGATAGCTTGGGGTCATGGAAATTTAGGCATATATACAATCTAGGATGGTTATAATGAATTGCTCATTCCCCCTCTAGTGTGGCTAGATGTTCCATGGGATATATTATGGTTGGCAAAGGGTTGGCCAAAAATCAATTTATTTGCATAGCAGGTTACACATTCGAGCTTCCTCACCTATGATAAATTACAAAAGAGGGGTTTTCATGGCCCCTTTAAATGTATCATATACAATACCTAGGAGGAGACAATAGAACATTTGCTCTTCTAGTATGAATTTACCCTGAATTTGTGGAGTAGATGGGTTGATATCTTCAAAGTTTATCTCAACTAGTAGTTAACACATACTAATATTTCAAAGGTCTAGAAACAAATAAGGTTAAAAAATCAACTAGTTCAATTGGGTTGGTTTTTGGGTCTGAGATTTATCTGGTGGTTGAGAGATGAATACACTTTGATAGAGCTAGTTTAGAAAAATATTAAACAAGGTTATAGAAATAATAAAATCTCATGTGGGAGAGCAAAAAAACTAGCAAGAAGAGAATGTTTCCAACTACATTCAATTTGGACGGTAGAGTACTTAGGGCTTCACTATCAAGTAACTACATAGTCAATAAAATATTTCCACATTATTTGAAGAGAGTAAACATGCCATTAGCATTGTAAGATGTATTATTGACAATTTATATGGGAAATACCATGTCAATTATTGAGTAGCTTCTTTTGTAGGGTTGGGATGATTGCATACATCTACACTTCATGCTTTCTTGATAACTTATTGCCCACTAAATTTTCTATAGGTTTTAAAATGTGGGGCCCACAATGTCCATAAATCTACTATTCATTCGATGCTTGCAGATATGTAGTTGAGTAATGCTTCATGGTCTTGATTATAGGAATATTTATATAGATTATAAAACTCTTTTTGAGATCACTTTTTTGGGGGCATTGGCTTATATATTTATGAAGGCTTATAAAGGATATTAATATCCAAAGGAAATATTATTGTTATGGTGTATTAGAAGTTTAGATGAAATTTATTAGAGAATGCAAAATTGAATGTATATAGCCTCATCGTAGTAGGTTGAATAGGGGAATATTTTCCTAGGTTGAATGGTCCTTAATAGGTCTAATTGAGAAATTGGTTTTGCGTCTTGGGTAGATGTGTTAGACTATTTTATGGTGGAGGAGGTTAACCATATTATGTTGAAATTCAAAATATTTTCCAAAAATGAATAAAAGCAATATCATTCATTCAAATATTATACAAAAATCAAAAGAAGGATGAAAATATTTGGGGCACCTATAGGCACCATAAATAATCACTATCCATATGTAATATTGTAAAACATTTTTATGAGAAATGAGGAGTTTGTGGGGGTATGGTATCTGTAGAAATACCAAAACCCTTAATTACATCATAAAGTTTGACCTAAGCTAACATAAAAAATGAGATCTAGTTTAATTAGAAATATTAAATAATTTTTAACCATAATAAGGTTAACCATGGCCTATTGATATTACATAATAAAATATTAAAAAATAATAAATATATTGCATAATGAAATGCCCTTAGGCCTATCTAATACATTACATAATTTTAGATATTGGCCATGAATTAGATTACAAATTCAACACCCCCATACTCTAAACTAAGAGGTTAAGGAGAGAAAACATTAGTGACAATAATTTTTTCCCCCATAGTGGATGCTCTAGTTGGCCTCTATAGTTGAGTTAGATTCATTTGAATATCCCTCATCATATGAAATATGTCCACCTTAATTCAAGAGCTTAGCTTTAGTAAGCAAATATTTATTGGATGCCCTCCCTTTTATAGTATCAACTAGTGGTCTTTTATTTCTTTGAATACTTATATTTTCCCATGGACCTCTAGGTCTTAGCCTCTTAAGATTTGAATTCCTTTACATAAGCCTATATTTAAGGATTTGCACCACCATAATTATACATTGCAACTTTAAATATAATTAGGAGAAAAAAAGGTTTATCAAGAGTAAGAGTCTTTTGGAATTCTATGAATATAGGAATCATATAAACCATTGGGTTCAACAATTAAAAGGAAGGGGAGACACAAGCAAGGATAATCCTAATGCATTCTATATCATTTTTATTCTTACCTTTAGAATATGCAATATTTTACCTTAAAGCCTTGAATCTTGCAATATAGTCCTCAACATTATCAGAATTAGCTAGTTTAATAGAAGAAATCCCTAATTCCAAGTGACTTAATTTAGTAGTATTAACCTTTCCAAATTTTCATCCAACTTTGACCATACATTTATAGGGTAACTCTCTTCTTTGACATGGAAAAGTAATTCTATTTTAATTAGCAAGGAAAAAAAACCTAGGGTCTCTTCTACCTTTTGATGTCAAATATTATCATTAAGAACCATTTATTTATCCTCCTGAAAGATGCACCATAGTTTATTACTTTGTAGTAGGTAAGTCATTTGAGTTAACCAAATACTATAATTTCTCCCATTAAGGTGAGTAACTAGTGCTTTGTGGTCCATTTTATATAATCTAACCTCTAACACCATAACAAGTCCATGAAGTGATTTCATTAATATATAGATATTGAAAAATGATGTGATTTTGAAAAAAAATGGGCATACAATGCTTTTGTATACAAAAGTTATTTTCTTTGAGATTGTTTTCCTCATGCACCATAAAAAACTAAAAATTTAAGCTCTAAACCTTAGGAAAAGAACGCTAAACATATATTTCCACTTGGTGATTCACGATTCACTAAAACTATCCATTTATTTTTTTCCATTTCCACATTCCTAAATGAATGCAATTATGATCTTTATATCCTATGAAAATTTTGAATGTGTATATATAAAAAGTGTTTTTCATGGTGAATGAAAGCCACATGCCAGTCTCCACATTAGCCAAAATATCCATCTTATTTGAAATTCAAAGAAGTGCCTTATGTAGGATTCAAACCAAAGTCTTGAGGGCCCCAAATACATCCTATTAGTCAAGGTAGTAGTGCATCTCTTGATATGCTTAACCTTCATATACACCAAAATATTTTTCATGCTAACAGGGCAATAGGTGCTTAATCCAAAGACTTAAACATACAACCAATAACATATAAGTAGATTTGCATGCATGGCATGACCAATTGATGAAGAACAATGGATGATGCTAAAATAGTTATGCCTCTATGTGTAACATCTTTGAGGTATCTCATTGATAAAATATCTTTGTTTACCTTGAATGTGGGATACCCTTGAACATGTGTCCAAGCAATGAATTCCATGGCTATTATGCCATATCTAAACTATAATAAATTAAATGTATAAAATGTGATGGTGCTATAGAGTTGGTCAGTAGTACTTTGTACCTACAACTAATAACTAACCCAAAAAATAAGTGTGGTATTCCATTAAACTTGGCTACCAGGTAGGGTAGGGTTGTGTGTGCATCACCTTTGTAGAGCATGACAACATGACCTTACCATCTAGGCACCAATTATTTGATAAATGGGCACACAAAAATAAAATGTAAAGATTTCAAAAATGTTCATCAATACCTACCCATGCTCACAATGATGTAGCTATGCTAAAAAACTAAATTTTTTAGAATACATTGATAAAACCAACAAATAAGTGGATTAGGCAACATATCAATAAAAAAATCAACAAAATGGATTTGAAATTTTGTGTTATAAATACCTTGATTATTTTGGTAAAAATCCTTATGAGTCAATGGAGAAAAATAATACTTGTTTTTGGAAGAAAAAATAGAGGCACTGAATATTCTTCCTACATGAAGAAACAATGCTACTCCACCCCCCCTCTATACTTTAAAATTCATAATATTTTCTAGAAATAAAAAAGCAATAAAATTCACTCAAATATTATATGTAAAGAAAAATAATGATGAAAGAGATTTGGAGAACCCAGAGACACCATAAATAATCACTATCCATTGATAATATTGCACATCATACTAATGAGAAATGAAAAGTGTGAGGGGGCATTTATAGCAATAGCAAAAGCCCTAAATTACACCATAAAGGTTAATCTAAGATGAAATAACAAGGTTTAGGTTTATTAAAAATATTAAATAAGGTTTAATGATAACAAGGTTAACCATAGCCCATTGGGCTTACATAATAAAATATTATAAAAATAATAAATACATTGCATAATAAAATATCCTTAGTCCTATCCAATACATCATATAATGTTGGCTTTTGTCCATGAATCTAATTCAAAATTTAACATATTATTATTGTGGTAGTGATTAAGGATATACCATGTAACCTTGAGTTAAGTATAGAGGATATTTGGGGTATTAGTATGGAGTATAATAGGGTGGAGAGTAATGAGTATTTGATATATGGAAAGGAGGAGGTGATGGATTTTAGTAAGCACACTATTGATTCAGATAAGACTACATGTTTAGGAAAGGAGGTAGATATTGCAATCATTGTTGAGGAATCTATTGATTTAGACGAGGTAGATCTTCCTATGTATTTTATTATACTTGACTGGCTAGAGGTAGTGTTTACCTCTAGGTATTTCTCTAGGTTACCTATGTTCTCACTTGTCTAGTCAATACCTATAAATTTTGAGCAAGACCATAGTTTTTATTTAGAAACAACTATCCTAAATATCTTGTCTAGATCTATTGATTTACATCAAGGAAGGTTAGATGTGTTGGACAAACTAGATCCATGTGGACATGGCATTGAAGTAGCACTAGTAGGAAGTGTATTTTGGGAACTATATGCAAGAGGTGGGTTCTTGTTAATGACATAGTGGTAACTTCCAAAAGGTGGATTATTTAAGTATTATTCACATTAAATGTCATCCCATAGAGAGCATTTGTGTGGTTAGCATAGGATCAATATTTGAGTAGATTTGACTAGCTAAGGCAGATGAAGAACTTAATGATAGGCTAAGAAACCAATTTCTTAGGACATGGAATTTTTATTGATAGGATTGGCAATTAGAATTTTCCTTTTGAGAAAATAAGATTAAATATTGAAATTTCATCAACTTTATTATCTTATTGTACCATGTGGTAGTTTATTCCTTCATTTTTCATTTTGCATTCCTTTGATGGTATGCAACTATTTTTGTAGATTGATAATATTTTTCTAAAAAAAAATTTGTCAAGCACATATTCATAATCCTACATATAAGTACTTGCACACATTTTATGGAAAAATATATGATTTTTTATTTTTTAATTTGGCATGTAGATGATTCCCCTAGAAATTAGAGCAATTTTATTGCAAAATTAGGCAATTATATTACAATATTTGAAATTTCAAAAATTTTAAGGGGAAGGGATCCAAGTTAATTATGTGAAGTGAATCAATGTAAAACTAGAGTTAATTTCCCTCCATGGAGATAAATTTATATTTCCAAAGTGAATTACCTATTAAATTGATTGGTAATTTCATCTTTAATGAAAATGTTTTAAAATCTACCCCAAAATGATTTCTACCTATGCTAGATGTAAAATTGGGATCAAATCTAATATTTGAAACTATCCTCATACTATTTGTATTGCTTGCATTGCACAAATTTCAAAATTATAAGGTTCATGTCAAATTTTCCATTCACAAAGTGCCTACAATAATCAAGAACAAATAATGAATGTGATGTGGTTTTCAATCCAATTTAAGAATGGGTTTGATAAATCAAGTCTTTGGACTTGTTGGATTGCTTTGAATTTGATTTGTGTATATGTAATAGATTCATAGTGAATCACTTGCAAATATGGACTTAAGATAATATTTAGGCAATTATCTTAAATGGAATGAGTTGCTACCTATATAATAACTTGATTAAATTTCATTTCACTTTTGATCCAATCACTTCATTAATTATGAATGTAAATTTGATAGAAAATTTGAAAAACTTAGCAACAATTTGGGGAAAATGGTATGTAGTTGATGCATAATGGGGGTGAGTCCAATCAGGTATGACATAAACTATGCTGAACCAAAATTCTAATTGAATGGTGTGCCTCACTTATTGTTTCAAAAAAGTTAGAAATAAGGGCCAATACATCTTTCCAACCTCTAGATTGATTCTTTCTCCCCATTATACCTACTCAATTCTACTATGATAACATTTACTAACTACATTAAAAGTAAGTGCAAAAAATAAAATGTACAAAAGCTTAAGGATATGAGGGATTAAAATAAAATATGATCATAACCATAGCAAAGAAATGTGCAATAAATAAACACATGATAATCAACACCAATGTTCCCCATTCAACACAAATTGGTAAGTAAATGATAATATGCTAAAAAGTGTTATGCCTCAATCATTATGGACATAAGAAAACTAGGATGGAAGTTTCATTGATGGAATGCAAAGGAATTGCTATTTTCTCAATAATATCATGAGATAAAAAGCACAATATGGGTTTCATAGAGTATAGTTCTAAAATTACCATGGCCAAAATATTAATACAATGGAGCCCATGGCTCTATAGGTAGGGGGAATATTTAAATCCAATCATGTCAAGTGTAAACATGAGAGATTCATTGGGATATCTACTTCCCCAATTGAGGGTCTCTTTCCAAAGGAGACCCTTAGGATATGAATATCCTCTACACGATTAGACCCCTACTAAATTCAGTTTTTCAAGGTGTAAATGTAGATGTAAATGCTTGTAGATTGGTGTTCATATGGGTTTATTCAACAAAACACCTAAAGTTTGAGTTGCCATATCTTGTCTCTTTTTTGAGATTTAAACTATTATTTAACACTTTAAGGCTAATATCATCTAAATGAATGCTCAACTTATATCACACAAATGAATGCTCAACATATATGCTTTTCATTTTGATGATGGGCTAACTAAGGATATTTTAATTTTTCAAGTCAAACAAGAGATGATGCAAAAGATAAATTAACCTAGAGTGCAACTATATATTTTTTGATTCCTTACCTAAGCACTTTAAAAATGAGGAAAGAATTAAGCTTCTAATCTAAGACTCCTTGAATTTGAACAATGTAGATGTGTTTTATAAAGAAACTTAAGCTAAAGTTCCTTAACTTTCCAAATTGAAATGTGATTTCTAATGCAAAACAATGATAGAAAATTTGTAGAATGTATAAAATTACTTAAAAATAGAGTTCAAAGTTATTCCAAGTGGTAGAATTACACTTGTATATGTTATACCAAAAATACCGCTGCTGAAAAATTCACCACCAGCAAATTTGGTCTTGACTGGCAAATTTTGTACCTACACAAAAAACTAAAAAATATAGGTTTTCTATTTTGGGAGGTTTGTTTGTGAGTTGGAGAAGGTGGATTCCTTGTCTAGGAAGTTTATTATACCCATTATTAATGAAATGTTTGAGTGTGCTTGCCTCCTAGAGTGGAAATGGAGCTATCAAATTTTCCACTAGGCTTACCAAATTCACCACTAGCGAATTTGGTTTATGTATTCTAGAGAGCCAAAATTACCAATTACTATGACAATTGGTGATTTTGGTATGAAACAGGGTTGGGGTGATTTTGAGGATGATTTTGAATGGGTTTTTTAACTTTTTTTGGAATACAATTATGGGATTGTAATTCCAACAATGCATTCTAGGTCTATGATGCAACAATGCAAGAGGAAATACCACAAATATTCATAAATTTATAATCAAAGTGGATGCAACTGTAAAAGGTAGAGGAAGGTCTCTCAATAACTATTTTGAATAGTTAAAGAGATATAAAATGTTATGAAATGAGTATAAAAAATCTAGGAATATAGTAAGGTAACTTAGTTATACCCTAATCCTAACAAATTTTGCAAGAACAATGAGAAGTAAGTGCAACTATGATGAAAATATGAGGATTTCTATAAATGAAGTCTATAAAAAACTTTGAGGATGAATGCATGTGAATGGTGATTTAAGGGGTACTATTAGTGGGACAAAAAGGTAATGATAACCTTGTGTTCTCCACTATAAATAGTTTGGAGCTGGAAAGGGTTCTTAGATACTTGAAATAGTAGTAAAATGAAGCTAAGTATGCTTGAAAGAGAGATATAAGAGTGCTAAATGCTTAGTAATGAATATGTATGAACATGGATATTAAAATAAAAGATTATATATCTTTCAATCAAGATAAATATTACTATAAATAAAAATAATAACATGTATTCAAATTCTATAGAAGGAAATGCATGAAATAACCTTGCAAAATGGAGAGATTAGTGGATAAAATGAAGGTGGAAAGTAGAATAACTCCACAAAACCTGCAAAAGAGATGTTAGAAGCTTGGTTGAAGGTGTATATACTTATTAAATACCTGCAATGAAAATATAAAATCCTACAAAACAAAGATAAACCTTACACAAGAAGATCAAGAGTGTGAAAATGACAAATAATTACAAGTAAATGAAGTGTTCACGTTAGCAAGGCTATTAAGAGAACAAAATGCACAATGTACATTAAATTAATGGAGAAGGGAGATATCCTAGGAGTGATATAACCTAGCCAATGAATTTTCCCTTGCACCAAGAAGGTATCCTTATCTCCAAGTACTCCTTGCCTTGCTTGACTAACCTCAAAAAATGCTTGCAAATGATGAAGAATGCTTAAAAATTCTTGTGAATGAAGAAATATGAAGAAGAAGAGATGCTAGAATAATATTAGCAGAGTATAATTACTCTTAGAATCTTATATATGCCTTGCCATAAGGGTTGTTTATATAGATTTTGAAAGAAGGATTAAGGGAAAATTATATAGGAGTAATTTAAAATCTAAAAGTCTAGTTCATTGCTAGAGCATGTGAGGTTAGAGCAGGGCATGGAAGAATGGAATCCATATACCTCTAGGTTACTCTAATATATTTTGGTCATTAGACAAATTCACCACTTGTGACAAAATTTTCTAGTGGTAAATTTAGTTATGACTAGCGATTTTGGTCAGGGATCAAATCTAATAATCAAGATTTAATTTGGTGAGGTTTTCCAAATTTACTAGTGAAAAATTTGGTAAATGTGGACAATTTGGAAAATATTGAAAAAGTCATCCAAATTACTAGGTTTGGTCCAAATTGGTGTTTTGTGATTTGTGTGACTTGTTTGGTGACTTTTTACTTTACTAGTGTGTCAAAATTGGGAGTCTACATTTTTCCCTAGTTTCAACATGATGCTTGTAAGATTGCATCAAAAGTCAAGTAGCAAAACTTAGTTTTGATAGAATGATGTATTGTTGTTGTGTTGTAATGTTGATTAGAAGAAATGATTGTGATTGTGTTTGTTTTGATTTTTTTTTGTATCATTACTAAATATATCCCTCACTTTTGATGATGTATGCCTTGTTGGTGTTGGAAAAGTTACCCCATGTGATAAATTGTTTTTTTGCTCTAAGGTGCCCCCTTGAGAATAATGTGCCAAATTGCTAATTTGGGATGGATTCTCGAAATGAGATATGCTAATGAGGTGGTTGGTAATGGGTGGGGGGGTTAAAAGAGGTAAGGAGGTAAAATTACCTTCATTTACAATTTACCCTTTGGAGAAAATTTTGAAAGAGAGATAAAGGTATACTTTTAGATATGGTAAATAACCAAAGGTGGATGTATCGTGTAAATATCATTCAAGGGATAGTGCATGTATCAGATCAATATCGATAGGTGTGTCCTTGATTTTGACCCAAAATTTTGTTTTTTAGGTCAATTTGTGGGGTTTTTTGACATGTGTGGCAAACATGGTGTTAGTGGAAAATTTAGCACTAGCATTTTTGGTACTAGTGGTGAATTTGGCACTAGCATTGTTAACACCAGTGGTGAATTTAGCATTGACCAAAAATATGAATGTGAGGTTGTCTAACGATGCTTTGCATGTGATTTTGATAGGGGATGCAAGTTTTGGTGAGTTGAGAGTGTCACTCAAACAATATCGAGAGCATACAAGAGAGCAATATTGATACTAAGGAGGTGGAAGTGTTAGTGGTTATGGGGTTGTACTATATGACATGCATGTCCAATATAGAGTTTGAACAGTCTTTGTTGATAAACTTGGTAAAGAGATGGTATCCATGATTGAATACTTTCATATTGTTTATGAGAAATATGATCATAATGTTGGAGGATGTATGGCACATCCATCGAGTGCCTATGCAAAGTGAACCCATCTACCTAGGGATAGCTATTGATTTGGGAATGTTGGCCTTCTCAGAGGATGGTAACTTTTCTAGGATAAAGTCAAGGTTAAGCATTAATAATACCTATATAGGAGGGCATATTAATCGATTGAATGTGATGTTGGTGTCTATAGTAACAAGGGTGTTGATGGGTGATACTAGAAGGTGGTTTATGTAGTGGGGATGGGGAGAGATTATCATCATATTGAGGTATGATCATGTTTTCTATGCATAGGCTCCAATGAATTTGGTGAGGTTACGACACTTTGTGAAGGGTGGTATATAGGTAGGGAAAGAGCTTGGTGTGTTGTACTCTGCTCCAAGATGACCCATTGTCGTGACCCTCCCTAATAGGACTTATGACATGGAAAAACTGTGTGATGATAAATAGTGATTTGATACTTAATTTTATTGCAAATGAATGACTATATAATGCTTAGATATATTTATCTTTGAAGAAAATAGTACTGTTGATATATTATTAGTGTGTAGGATCAGGTATTCTTGGAGGTGGAATAAATAGAATCATCCACTATAAATAGGGGTACTTGATGTTGGGTAAGTGATAATTAAGGTAACTTAGGAGTAACATTGATAACCACCCTCATATAGGTATTGATTATCGATTTAAGGGATAATCGTCAATAGCCAACAACATAGAGCCAAAGTTGATAGCCTAGTAGCTATTGTAAATTCTCCAACTAAGATGGGTGACTAGGTTGATGGAAATATTCCCACTTTGCTTATTGCACATAAATTGTTATCTTTTACTTCATCACTTATTGCATAAATAGTTTTTAAAAATCAAATGTGTATAAGTTGATTGCCTTTAAAAGTTCCTTTTTTGCTTGAATATTTAAAGAATAGCATAATGTTAGTAGTTGGTTAAATAAATATTTTATGTTTTCAAGTATGTATATATAGTAATTTATTAATTTAAATGATAAGGGAATTTCATTTAAATAAATAATAGATAATTTAAAATAAATGATAATAGAATTTCATTTAAAAATAATAAAAATTTTATTTAAATAAATATAAAATGTTTATTTAAAATAATAATAAGAGTAATTTAATTAATAGAGAATGTGATGATTTTCAAAATTAATTAAAAAAGAGCTTGGAAAGCCCTTGTATTTCAGTATTATAAATATTTTTATGGGAAACTTGGTAGAGAAGTTTAAATCATATAAAAACATTTGGAAACTTCCTCCTAGTGTAGGCTGAGCAACTTCATTAATAGTGAAGAATTGAAATAAGCAAACAATGGTTAAAAATGATAATATCTAGTGGCCACAACAAAAGAGAGTAATGACAGACAAAATGGAGGTGGTTGATAAGATAAGACCAGAGGCATGGATAATAGGGATTCTATTCCCTAAGGAAGGAGAGCGGAGATCGTGAGGAAAAGGAAATAAGTTTGGATGCAAAAAAGGAAGGGAGGGAAGATCATTTTGAAGGAGATGAGTTGGGGGAACATAGGCCATAAACTACCATCTAGAAGCCATATTGAGATCACGGGTTGGTTTTAAAAATTATCTACCTTTAATTTTACGTACAATAAAGTTTGGTTGATTGTAGCTAAATCAGCCATTATCGCTAGTTTGTCCTTTTTGGGTTACGCCCATATTTTGGTGCTTAGCGAAGTTACTGCTATACCTAACCGAGGGTGTGGCTGTTATCCGATATACCCCCAAGCTAAACCAACTCTTTTCCTAAGTCAATCCATAATGGTCTAGTACAAATTGATTTTCTTATTTCTATGAATGTTTGTGACTGTTGATAAAACCACCCCTCGTGTATTGCTTAGTTTAAGCTTACCATGCTAGCAATTGTGACATCGACTAGGTTGTGTTTTATTGTATCTTACTTTCCATGTCCTCGTTCATCCTCTACCAACTGGACATCTTGCATCAAATGGGAAAACACCTTTAAGTGTCATCGCACATAATTTTAGCAGCAAGGTGGTGCGCTGCCCAGTTGTCCTATTGTCGATGTCTCCACTATAGAAGAGGTGGTTCCTACGTGGCCGTGTAACCCCTATGCCTTTCTTCTTAGCTTCCATAGATGTGCTACAGTCCACAATTTTCTTAGTTGCCATGTTGTACGTCCTATTGGAAGCTTTTAGTTAAGTTGGGTGCAACCCTTTGAGGTGATGGCTTCTTTGGATTTTAACAAGTGTTCTTTAAATTGTAATTGAGGAAATCTCATATTGTGTATAAATCAAATAAGGGAATTGATTACTTGACTATGGTATTAATTAATGAAAGGAAATATTGGTTAAATAAATTATTTGACTATATTATTAATTAATGAAAGGCAACATTATTCAAATGGATTATTTAACTATATTATTAATTAAAGAAAGAAAACATTAGTTACATAGATTTTGACCATGTTATTAATTAATGAAAGGAAATTAGTTAAATGGATTATTTGACTATGTTATTCATTAATGAAAAGAAACATTAGTTAAATAGTTTATTTGACTATGTTATTAATTAATGAAAGGAACATTAGTTAAATGAATTGTTTGACTATGTTATTAATTAATGAGAGGAAACATTAGTTAAATAGATTATTCAACTAATTAATGAAAGGAAACATTAGTTAAATGGATTATTTGATTAGTTAAATGGATTATTTGACTATGTTATTAATTAATGAAAGGAAACATTAGTTAAATGGATTAATGGACTATGTTATTAACTAATGAATGGAAACATTAGTTAAATGGATTATTTGACTATGTTATTAACTAATGAATAGAAATATTAGTTAAATGGATTATTCAACTATGTTATTAACTAATGAAAGGAAACATTAGTTAAATGGATTATTCGACTATGTTATTAATTAATGAAAGGATACATTAGATAAATGGATTATTCGACTATTGTATTAATTAATGAAATGAAATATTAGTTAAATGGATTATTCAACTATTGTATTAATTAATGAAAGGAAACATTAGTTAAATGGATTATTCGACTATGTTATTAATTAATGAAATAAAACATTAGTTAAATGTATTATTCGACTATGGTATTAATTAATGAAAGGAAATATAGTTTATTTATTTCATTGAAGGAATGGGACTTTGATTAAATGAAATGAAGGAATTGTAACTTATTTGTTTAATTGAAGGAACATGACTTTGATTAAATTAAAATAAAGGAATTATAGTTTACTGGTTTAATTGAAGGATTTAAATTAAATAAAGGAATCATGGTTATTTGGATCAATTAAAGAAATGAGACTTTGATTTATTTGAATAATGTGTTGAGCATAATTAGGGAATGAGACCTTAGTTATTTTAAATAATGGTTTGAGATGATTTGATTAAACTAAGACTTGTGATCTAGATCTATTTGTTGAAATGACTTTATTTGAGTATTTGAGAGACGATAATATTAATGAGGATGTTTGTAACTACCCAATATCTTAATCAATTCCAACCCTTAGATTTTTATTTATTTTATATATAGACTTATAATTAAATACCTATGTCCATAGTCTAATTATTTAAATACAAGGATCACTTACTCATTTCACCTATCTCTACTTCTTATGCAATTCCTTTCTACATAAGAGTATTAGGTGACACACCCTATTAAGCTATTAGTCTCATGGGCCAGATGAGCTAGCTTAATTTATTTCTTTCAGTTCATCGAAATAATTGAACTAATCTATTCTCCTCACACAAGACCCTTTGCATGAATTTACTTAGCATGATGGTGTTGACTACTACTCACATCCATTGGAGAGTTAGTCATTAATCTTGAGCTCATTTTTAACTCATGGTGGTATCCATTCCTTGAGTACCTACTAGAGAAGTTCTCTAATCATTCCCATTAATAAGAATATTTCCTTAAGTTCTTTTCACAAGAAGTTTCACCAATTCAAAGAACCACCATTACCCTAACAAATTAATAATCATACATTATTAATTCCATCCATAAATACAAGTGAGATCTACCCATAAGGTAAGGAGAATCATAATTTCTAACGTACATAAAAATAGATTTACCTACATATGTAAATTAAATATTGTCACTTAACCAATACATAAAAGCTCTTCCACAATTCTGACGTATGGGAGTTCCAGTTTATGAGAAGTCGCTAACTACTCTTTCTATTAGAGAATCCAATCATTCAAATCTGTAACACGAGATTAAATATCGAAAGGTCAACATAAAGTATCTATTCAATTAAATACAATTAACATTCAACCTCTAGCTATGATAACCAACACTCCACACATGAAGGGTATAATCCTTTCATTTTAAAAAACCGATCTAGGTAGTCACACATTGATTATTAAAAACTCTATTACTTGAGCATATGTGCTACTATATAGGCATCCAATACTCAGTTTAGAACAAATATCATAGAACATAGATGATCTTCAACTACTATCCTTTCAAGGATGACATCTACCAGACTCTTAAATCCATCACCAAGAGTCTTTGATTCCTTAGAAGAAATCCTAGTTGACCTCCACGTCCACCAAGACTACATGAATCGGAGCTACATTATCGGTATCTACTCCATCATCATCAACCAACTAGAAACATCACTCCTCCATTGCATATTCAATAACCATCAAGAGGAAATGCCTTTCATATAGGGATCAAATATGGCTCCAACATAATTTAGCAAATCACTTTTCTAGTAGTGTAATTTCAACTACCCTTTCATAGTACCCATTCTCGGATAAAGTTTTAACAGAGAGCATATCAATATAACATTCCATCTATTTCCAAGGACAACAAAATCATAAACATTGTTTCCCTTTAATGTGATATTTTCAATCAATCAACCACATCAATTCCAGTCACATTGTTTTAGCTTACGATAGAAAATTGAAATACTTTAAATAAAATTAAATATCTATTTCTTTCATCTCAGATCTAAATTTAAATCTTTTCCTTTTCATAGGTGAGCAAAACAGCAAAACCACTATCATTGTCATTATAGCCATTGAATTTTTTTCACTATCAATGGATATACATCTATCTATATTCTATATTGAAACACAACAACAAGATACAATTCGCTATCAAAAATCTTCAATATGAAATATTATTTTAGTTTCCTTCTACAAACATGGCATATCATCTCTTTTGCAGTCATATACAAACGAAATAAGACAACCATTATGGTTAGTCCACAACAGTAAATCGGTTGGTTATTTTCCTACTGTGCACTCATATGTGTTTCTCAGGTCACCAGTTACCACTAGATAACAATGGATAGTTGATTTCCAAAGCTTACACATATCACACTAATTTAATCATTCAACAATTTCCAAATACTAGCAAAGACCCTCCATTTTAAAAAGAAGTCTCACACAGAATTTATTTCCATTAAGACATACAAATTTACTCATTCGTTGCATATCAATCATCATTTCTACAACAACCGACACAGTGGAATGTTAATCAACCTCCTCTATTTTCATCTCAATGTCTAATTCCACATTTCACTAAATGTTTTAATTCAATACAGTTTGCTTCTACCCAAACCTTTCTCTACTTATTAAAACAATGGACACAATAAAAACATAGTTTAACTAAAATGTGAAAATCTAAAATCCATTCATTCCTTGTTTACTAAAATCAATATAGCAACCAACAAAGCAATCAACATGATCAAACAAGGTAAAAACCAAAAGAACCTGGTTTCTTCTGTAACCTCCCAAGCTCTTATGTGAGGCCAAAACCATGTTCATTCCTCTCTTCCTTCCACTACCATACTTCCCGTCCAACTCTTTGGCCATCCTTCCATTTTTGCCTTTTCTTCCTCACCCACCTGTATGACAGGTTATCCAAATTCATTTACTTCACCATTCACTTACCATAAAGGAAGACGTTTGGCTAACCACAAGATATGAACACAACAAACACTCCATACATGGTTCCCAATTTAATACTGGAGTTTTTTCTTCTAGTTATAAATTTTACAACTCTTACTTAAAATCGTAACTCTACACTTATGTTCTTTGGATCCTTTTTCAAAGTAGTTTTTCGAATCCTACAAAATAAATTATGTTTCTTTTTACATAAAAATACTCATAAAAGAAATCCATTTATTTTATCTTTGTAAAGTCACAAAATCCTATTCATTGCAACTTTATCAACAATAAAGAATTCTTTTTAACTATTTGAAAATAAAGGTACTCAAAGAGATCAACATTCCTTTCTTGCAATTAATGTCATTTTCAAATAAAACTCTTTCATAAGGAAAAATATGATGCAAGATGAAATAAAAACTTGATATATATTTTCTTATGCAAATTATGATATGCATATCCATGAAAGAGGGCATTCATCCATGTTGCCTCTCCAATTTCTGATAAATATGCCATCACATCATTTTCCACAGGCATTCCTTCAAGGTTATGCATAGTGGCTATTTATCACCAAATTGGCTAAAATTTGGATTTTCAAAATTTGGAATTGGCTAATATTTGAGACCCTTGACTAGGGCCCATTAGCTAGAATGCTTTGTGTCTAAAAAAATTTTGGGTCGATTTTCCCTAATTTTATAATAATTTGACCATTTTAACTTAAAATTTCCAACATTACCCTTATTAATAGTGAACATTCACCATGTTTTTGGATACTATTCACTTGGATTTTGAAACTTATTGACCAATTTTTTATAAATACATTTTGGGGTCGATCCCTTGCGCATAACCCTACATTCCTTTCTCGATGGTTATTTCTTTCTGCCTCCTTAAAAACCATATTCCTACAAAAGTGAAGTCCATTAGTAACATCTTATCCTTTCATAAAATCTATATAGTTACAAACCAAACATGAAATAATCTATCATTTCATTAAGGATATATTTGCATCTTCCACAACATACATGTTCTCCTAGCAATAAACACATAGTCAAGTATCTCATCCATAAGATAACTGTTCAAACCATAAGTCCAATCTAAATAAAAATTTCTACCAAGGAGGGGTCATGACATCATCCCCCTTAGGCTTAACATAGTCCTCTATGTTTTAAAACTTATAAGCACAAAAATAGTATCTATTCAACATTTTCAAATAGAAATAGAAAATGTTTTTACATATCTACTACTTTCTCCCAAGTAGTGTTCCTTTCAGTGTAATGGTCCCACTAAACTTTACACTATTCTAAAGTTCCTTTCCTAATAGATTTAGATCAAAACTCAAGGATTCTTATTGGTTGAACCTCTATAGCTTTTGGGTTCACCATGTATAAATTATAAAAGTCCCAGAGGTTGATATGTCATAGTATTCTTACTAGTATGAATCTTGGACATATTGGGTGGTAAGGCAAGTCAATATGCCATAGGACTAATCTTCTTTATGATTTCAAAGTATCCAAAAAATAAAGGATCTAGACTTTTGGATTTAATTGCTCTCTTTCTTGGTTTCATTCTTAGAAACACTCTATCACCTATAGAAAACTCTTTTGGTGATATCTTAAGATCAACAGAAGTTTTTTGATGGTCTGTAGCCTCATTTAACCTCTATCGGATCACTTTAAGATATTTCTAAATTTATTTGACCATACCTGATTCAAGTATAATTTGATATTCTAGATTATCCCATATAAATGGTGTCCTACACTTTTTTCCATAAAAATCTTCAAATGAATCCATACCTATGGTCGAATGGTGACCATTATTGTAGGTAAATTCCACCAGATGCAAGTAATCCTCCCAATAAGTTTTTTGATCCATACAGTACATGTGAAGCATGTATTATAGCACTTGCTTCACTCTTTGAGTTTGTCCATCAGTCTCTGGATGGTAAGTACAACTGATATTCAATATAGTACCAATGGTACGGTGCAAGGATTGCCAAAACTCAGATGTGAATTTTGGGTCCCTATCTGATATGATTATCTTCAAAAAACCATAAATCCAAAATATTTCCTCGACAAATCTATTAGCCACAGCCATGACATCATCCTTGGTGTTCCGAGGTATAAATTATACAACTTTGGTCAGTTTTTCGACCACTACTATGATTATGTTATGCTAAAACATGTTCTTAGGCAACCCTACTATGATTCACTTGCCATTTTTGCATAGGCACATTATGCAAATACAACAAACCAACAAGATGTCTATGTTATGCTTTTACCTTTTGGTACTCTAGGCATTGAGTTATAAATTTAGTTATGTCTCTCTTAATTCCTATCCAAAAGATTCATATTCTTCCTCATATTTGCTCCTCTATATGAGTAAAATATAGATATTTTTGCTCTTTGTTCATAATTTTTTTCTCAAAATTTGAGTCTCATAAATCACTACCCTATTTATAAAACATAAGAAACCATCCTTGATGTTAACATCCTTATTTTCATCAGGATTATTTTCCATCCTTTCTTAAACTTGGTTGTAGTATGCATCCTTATTCTTCATTTCATTGACTTTTTTCATCAAGTCGACATGGATGTGAGAAAAAACTACTATATTTCTTCTTATACTCAATGTATCAACAACTTTATTCTACTTTTCTAGCATTGTGTTAAGGATAAATGAATATATATTGTAGACTTTAATGGTTTATCCTTATCTCAAAGTGTCTCTCAACTAGATAATATTGCCAACTCTTGAGAGCAAACACTACAACTGCCAACTCTAAGTCATGGGTTGCATAATTAACCTCATATATTTTCAGTTTCCTAGATACATAGGCTATCACTACTTCTTATTAAGAGAGCACTCCTTCCAAACCTTCTAGTGATGCATCTATACAAATAGAGAAACTTCCCTAGGGATCAGGTACTTTTAGTATAGGAGGCATGGTAAGATTTTGTTTAAGCAAGTCAAAATATGCCTCATATTTATTTGTCCACTTAAATTATTTTCCTTTTATTTGAAGGTTAGTTATTGGTGAGGTTATCTTGGCATAATACTTCACATAATACCTATAGTACCCAGTTAATACTATGAAACTTTGAACTTCTATCACATTTGTTGGTGGTAGCCAATTCAAAATAGATTCAATTTTCTTAGGATCCACTGTAATACCTTCAATAGAAATAATGTGTCCTAAGTACTACACTTCTAAAACATAATATTTGTACTTGGATAGGTTTCAATCCTCTAGAAAAGCATCCCTAAATTCTTGAATAATTTGATATTTCTCAAACAAGTCTTCCTTCTTCTCTTTAACCATTTCATTTATCTTAACTATATATACCAATCCTCCTTTCTCTATGACCTTCTTAAGTTGCATTGTCGATAGAATTTGGGGTTGAAAATCCCCCTGTAGACTATACATCCTAAATACAACACCCCTATCATCTATGTACTCAATCCATCTATCCTAAAAGTTGAGTATCGCCTTATGCATTTGTAGCCAATCCATTCCTAAGATTATTTTAAAATTATGCAAATACACTACATAGAAACATCTTATAGTTATTCCAATAGGTAAGGTGATTTTTTTGGACATTTTGAGTAGATAAGTTGACATTTATGTCAAGAATGAGTTGTCATTGATGTCAAAATGTCCTAAGGATAAATGCAATTGATTGGTTCCAAAAGAGCTTCAAAATTTTATGTGAGCAAAAATAAAAGATTTTTATTAAAACCATGGAGGAGCAACTTAAAATATTTTTTATTAAAACCATGAAGGAACACAATAAAATGTATTTACTAAAACCATGGATGAGCAATGTAAATTTTTTTTTATAAAAATCCAAGGAGGCCTTTAATTTCAAATTAGAAAGCCCAAGGAAGTTTTAATATTTAATTTATAAATATTTAAATTCAAATTGAATTTAAATTTTATAAATAAATATTATTTATTTATTCGAAATGACAAAACCTAAGTTTATTTTGCCAACATGCAAATCAAAGATTTCCCTCAACTGACGTGATGGAAGTGATAATAAAGGTATATATATTGCCTTTGCAAAGGCCAAAAACAATGAGTGATATCCTTTGAAAAACATGTTGTAACTCGTGCAGGAAACATAGTAGTTTTTGTGCGCTACGTAAATCCAAAATTTGATGTGTTTAAGACATCGAGGTGCTTAGTTCCTAGCACCATATGGTGGCTAGCTTAGGTGTCATTTGGCTTGGCGCTTGTGGCAGAGTGGTTACGGGTTCAAAACCCAGCAACAACAAGTTTCAAAGACTTTTTTATGTTTATATTTCAGTGGTGACAGAGAAGGTAATAGAGTGTGTGGGCACTCTAGCTCCCACGTGAACACCTAGTTCACACGATAACCAAGGCTACGGCTAGGGCACTTGGGGAGGTAGCTTCGTGGATTCAAAACCCACTAAGGGAAAAGGTATATTTTTTTTATCTAATTTTCATTGCCCTAAGGTTTGACGTGAGGTAGTTGGGAGGCATAAGGATTAATTAAAGATAATTTTTTGTCATGATTTTTCATGGTAAAATAGTGAAGGGAGTTATAAGGAGTTTGTTATTAATTTTAAGATTAATTCCTAATTGTTATATTTGCATATTGGAGGAGTAAGCCTTTTAAGGTGTTGATTTTATTTTAAAGGACTTTTTGCCAAAGGGATTATTGTGAAAGTAATTGTTCTAATATTTTTAAGATGTTGGATGTTATTTTAAAGATGGAGTGATAAAATGTATGTGTTTGATATTATTTTGTATCGTGATTCTTTGAGAGATAGACTATTATCTTCTAACCTCCTTGAGTTTGGAAAAGAAGTATTTATGATTGTGGTAGATTTGTGTGGTCTACTCCTCATCAATAAAAAGGTATTGACACATTCTTTCTTGGTTTAGTTGATCGGTTGGTTTTCTAGAAAACAAATTTGGAGTGAAAAGGACTTGATTAGGTTTCCTTATTGAGTTGTTGAGTTATTTTGAAGTAAATGCTATGCATCTTATTTTATAACCATTGTTGTTGAATTGAATGGTTGAGTGAAGAACTTGAACTAGGGTTTGAAAAGAACATGAGTATCATTGTTATGTGAGATTGGTTTATAAGCATTGTTGTTGAAGTGAATGGTTGAGTGAAGAACTTGAACTAGGGTTTGGAAAGAACATGAGTATCATTGTTATGTGATATTTGTGGATAAGAATTATTGTAAATATTTGATTGAATGTTCATATGCTTGGACTCGATTTTTTGAGTAAGGATTATTTCTTTGAGTAATTGGTTGAGTAGATTTGATTGAGCCTAGTCAATTGAATGCGTTAAAATGAATTGTTCAAGTTCTATGAAATAAATTGTTCTATATTATAAATTGAGTTGAGGAAATGATTGATATTTATTGAGTGTGAAGCATATTGAGTCTCTAAAAATTATCTATATGTTTCTGTGGTAAAAGTATTGATTTAAAGTGATTGATCATTGTGATGAATGTGAAGCATATTGAGTCTCTAACAACTCTCTATATGTTTCTAAAAGAATGATTGAAAGAAATTGAGCTTTGTGATGAGTGTGAAGCATATTAAGTCTCTAACAATTCTCTTTACGTTTCTTTGAGATTGGACAAGTTGTAGTGTGGACTTGTGAGAAAATTTGAGGTAAGTCTTTGAGAAGACTTGTGGACATATTTGTGTGAGATTTTTTGGAATATTACAATACAGATTGAGAGCAGATTTGGATAAGTTCTAGTGAGGACTTATTGAGAAGATTTGGACAAGTTCTAGTAAGGACTTGTTGAGAGTAGATTGGACAAGTTCTTGAGAGGACTTGTGGATATATTAGTGTGAGCTTTTATAGAATCTTATAAGGTAGATTTGAGATAAGTATTTGAGAAGAATTGTGAGCAGAGTTGATTAATTTTTTCAAACCTTGAGTTAAGGTTTGTGGCAGATCTAGCAGAGTAGATTTGAGATTGAGTGTATCTTTGTGTTAAGGCTTTAAAATATAGACTGAGGACATATTTGTGCTAGACCAAAGGATTGTGTTTAGTGTAGATCATATGACATAGATTGAGGATAGATTTGTGCTATACCGAAGTACTATGTTTAGTGCAAATCAGAGGATAGAGATTGAGGATAAATTTGTGCTAGACTGAAGGAATATGTTTAGTACATATTAGAGGATAGTGATTGAGGATAAATATGTGCTAGACCGAAGGACTGTGTCTAGTACATATTTTAGGATAGAGTTTTGTGTATATTTGAGGATAGGTTTGTGCCAGATCATAGATAGAGACAATAGATTTTTGCTAGACCGAAGGACTGTGTTAAGTGCATATTTGAGACAAATATTTGAAGGTGATAGAGTATATAGGATGATAGTATCCAATGGATAGAGATCATTAGCCAGGTTAGTGAGGACATGTGTCTTTAGTGGATAGAGATCCATTAGCCAGAGCAGTGGGGGCAATAGTTCTTCTAGAAGATCACCAATCAAAGCTAAGGATAAAGGAGTTCTCCTATGGATATAGATCCACAAAATTGATTAGGGTATTGGTGTCTCCTTTCAATAGAGGTCCATACACATTGTAATAGGAAAAGGATTCCCAAGAGATTCATTGAGAAAATTTTAGTGAAATATTTTCTTCGTGGAGTAGCCCACATTGGGTGAACCATGTAAAATTAGTGTCTCTATTGTGTGTGGTGATTTATGCATTGATTTTATTACTATTGTTGATATTGCTATCTATACATTGCATAATATTGATTGGGAAATAAATGTAAAAGTTGGTATTATACTTTTCACCTCCCCTCTTAGTATAAGCTTGTGTTCTTCAATTGGTATCAGAACGGGTTCCTTCATAAGATTTTAATAGATTGAAGTAAAATCTTTCAAGAACACAGTGGATTCTAATAATGTGTCCTCATATAATTCAACACCAATTTTTTTATGGAAGTTATTATATATTCGAGTATGAGAATGAAGGCTCACCTGATGGC
Source organism: Wollemia nobilis (assembly GCA_028583015.1). Lineage (NCBI taxonomy): Eukaryota > Viridiplantae > Streptophyta > Pinopsida > Araucariales > Araucariaceae > Wollemia > Wollemia nobilis. The sequence continues at coordinate 4,193,666 of JAQPPZ010003193.1, read as the reverse complement.
ACTTGGCAATGAAATTTGGAAAGCAATTGAAAATGGATACATACCACCAACTGATCCACCTACAGATAAGGAAGGTAATATTCTACAACATTACAATTCAAAAGCAATTAATGCAATTTTGAGAGGTTTTCATAGAATAGAATCAATAAAATTTATGCATTGTAAATATGCAAAATAAATTTGGGATAAGTTGCAAAGTAGGAGGATTAGACGTTTTTCGTAGGACTGCCCAAAATGTCGAACTCATTTCGGCCATATATCACTCATCCGGACTCATATTGAGCTAAAATTTTGAGGGTAGATGCCTAAAAATCCCTAGAACGTCTCCAACAATTTTCATATAATTTGGAGCAACATAGATCCTAGCACATCCCTATATGTGAACAATATATTTTGCAAGCGACTATGTGAGGGTTTCATCTGGGTTGAGTGCAAGTAGCTCCAGAGGTTGGTTTTTAAGGCCTTCGGGCCCTAGCGACCAATATTTTTGTGGTTTATGCTCAATATTTTAGTAGGAAATTTTGCAAGAGATACAATATGGGTTAGAAATTTGTCTTTCAATAGATCATACTGTGAACTTGAGTGACAATGACTTCCAATTTGTTGCACAAAAGAAAAGTGAAAACCATACCTTTCCACAATGTCTAGGGCAAGTATTAAAGAGATCACGAAACAAGTTTCAAGTAGTTGATCAAAAAATGGCTCATATCTCAAGTGAATCTAGTGCTAAGGTGCACCCACAAAAAAAATTCTACTGTGAAAACCCCTGTCAAGGGTAATAATTTCGAAGATTCATTCCCAAAAATGAATTTTAGGGATGCCCTTCATGGTGGACAGCCTCAGCCCAATGCTAATATCAATATTAGGGCTTCCCATAAACCTCTAAGAATGCCTAATATCGATCCCAGGAAAAAGAGTCAGGATGTCTTAAAGCGATTGATGGAACTCCTATTGTTAAGCTTGATATGGGTAACATTCAGACTGGCATTGAAGATTTGGAAAAAAGAGGACTAATTTTTCGGTTCATGGGTTTTCGTTCGAGTCTATCTGCTTTCAAAGTCTGGGCTGAAAAAAGCTAGAAAACTAAAGGTGAGTTACAAATATCTATTTATCCAAATGGTTATTTTCTTGTTTTATTTGCTAATAATGAAGATATAGAGAAAACTTTTCAAGGGGGTCCTTGGTTTTTTGGAAGGGCAGGGGTTTTCATGAAGACCTAGAATACTAAATTTAAAGTCGAAGAAGAGATGCCTTCTATAGCTCCCATGTGGGTTAGACTCTTTGGCCTCCCTATTGAATTTTGGAATCCTACTATTTTTTCTTCAATTGGAAACTCTTTAGGAACTTTTATGATGACTGATGATTGTACTCAAAATTTTGAACATATTATTTATGCTCGGATTTGTGTTTTAATGGATTTTGACAAACCCCTACCTAAAAAGATCACATTACAATTTGAGGAAGACACTTGGGAGCAAGTAGTGGACTATGAGAACATTCCTTTTCATTATAGAATTTGCCATGAATATGGTCATTTGGATAGTGCTTACCCAAATAAAATTCTTGATCAAAAGAAAGAAGATATAAACTCAATAGGTTTCCAAATACCTAAGAAGAAGAACACTCAGAAAAAACCAGTTATGAAGGATCAATCAAAGTCATATACTAATATGTTTGAAATCCTTTCCACAAATGATGTCCCAAGTGAGGAAGAGGAAATAATGGAAACTGAAATATTAGAAACACAATTTAAATATGAAGGGAAGAACTCAGAGACAAACCAAAAAATCAAAGGTTTTCAACAAAAACAAAAAGGAGAAAATTTACACAAGAAAAACAATATTTCAAATGTCAAAACTTCAAATAATGCAGGTCCCAATATAGACTCTGTTGAACCATCTAGTAAAATTTTTGATGTGTACGAGCATTCTTCAAGGTTAGAAGCCATCTCAGATTCAATTGGAATAAGTCAAGAAATAGGAAAAAAAAATTGAAGATGGATTCTAATAAAGAAGTAGATTGCAAGACCAATCAATATCATATGGTAAAAGAAGGTGAAAAGCTTGTAGAGGAAGGTAAGATTAATGCCCTTCCCAACTTTTTTAGCCTTGGTATTAATGAAGATCATCACTTGGAATATTAGAGGACTCAAAGGGAGTCTTTAAAAACAAAATGAAATTAGAAGAATGATTCAGATAAATCATCCACATATTGTTTTCCTTCAAGAAACAAAGATGTCAATGGAGGATATGGACTTAATTTCCAATAAAATTTGGCTAGCTGGAAAAGTGGTTTTCCTCAGTTCCCAAGGGACTTCGGGTGGCATTGCTTGTCTTTGGGACCCAAAAGAGGTAGTTATTCACCATATGGTTGGTAGTTGGGGTTTGTTGGCTATAGCTATTCAAAGTAGACATTCCAACTAGATTATGCTCTACATTACTATTTATGCTCCGAATTCTTTGGAGGAAAAAAGAAGACAGTGGAAGGATATTACTCATATTATCTCTCATTTTCCTAAATATTGGATCTTGATCGGAGGAGATTTCAATACCATCCTCTCTTTGGATGAGAAAAATGGGGGAAATAGAAATTTGGACAAAAGCACTGACCTCATGAGCGAATATATTGCAAACCTCCATCTTGTGGATATCCAACCAAATAATGGCCTTATGACTTGGTCTAACAGAATGCAAGGCTTAGCTTGTATAATGGAGAGATTGGATAGGTTTTTGCTCTCTAAAAATTTCTTAATCCATGGTCACATTCCTAAAGTGAAGACTCTTAATAATGTTGGTTTGGATCATTGGCCAATCATGGTGGAAATGTGGAAAACCAATGTGAGTTTCTCTCCTTTTCATTTTCAATTAATGTGGCCTAGAGATATTTCCTTCAGACCTCATGTGCAACAATGGTGGAAGGAAGGTAAACCTAGGCATGGGACTAAGATGTTCTATTTTGCCAAAATATTGTAATACATTAAATCCAAAATCAAGACTTGGAACTGGAAAGAGTTTGGGGATGTTCATAAAAAAACATGAAGTTATTGCTCATATTGAAAATTTGAATAAGAAAATCCGTTTAGATGGCCTCACAGAGAAGAGAAGTGTAGATGAAATTAAACTCACAACTCAATTAGAGGAATGGGAAAAAGAGAAGAAATATTATGGAAGAAAAAATCTAGAATTCAATGGCTCAAAGAAGGAGATCGAAACACAAATTTCTTCCACAAATATCTTCTAGCTCGAAGATCTCACAACTTTATTTCTTCCTTAAAATTAGATTCTGGAGATGTTTTTTATACTTGGGATGGCATGAAATCTATTGTTGTTGATTACTTTTCCAATATTTTTGCTGCTACTCCTCTTGACTCAGCTTCACAACAAAATGTTCTTCAAGCAATCCCTTCTCTTATCACTTCTGAGGAGAAATCTATTTTGACTACTCCTGTTATTATCAATGAGCTTCAACAAGTAGTTTTTAAATGCAAAAATGGAAAACCCCAGGTCCTGATGGTTTTCCAATTGAGTTCTACCAAGAGTTCTAGGATATCCTTCATGTTGATTTATTAGAGGTGGTGGAAGAAGCCAGGAAAGCCAAAGAAATTTTGAAGGTTATCAATAAAATTTATATTACTCTTGTTCCAAAATCTCAAGAGGTTGATCATATCTCAGCTTTTAGACCTATTGCTTTGTGTAATGTTCTTCTCAAAATCATTACTAAAATCATGGCAAAAAGGTTGAAGCCTCTTTTGCATAATATTATTTTCCCAAAGCAAGGGGATTATGTGGAAGGACGTCAAATAGTAGATGAGATAGTTCTTTCTCAGGAAGCCATCCATTCCATGGATATGCAAAATTCTCCTTCCATGTTCATTCGGTTAGACTTATCCAAAGCTTATGATAGAGTGGATTGACACTTCCTTATCAAAGTTTTGAGGCAATTTGGTTTCTCTAAGGATTGGATGGATTGGATTATGGGATGTATCTCTTCAGTTTCCTACTTAGTTCTTATCAATGGTAGGCCTTCTCAGTCTTTCCCAGCTTCTAGAGGTATTAAGCAAGGTGACCCGTTATCCCCTTATTTATTCATCATTCTTGCTGAATGCTTGGGTAGGACTATAACCAAAAAGAGGGAAAACAAAACCCTTGAGGGAGTTACCATTTCTCATGGAGCTAGACCTATCTCTCATCTTCAATTTTTGGATGACTCTACTCTTTTAGGTAAAGCTACAGTTAAGGAAGCTTCTAATATTAAGCAAATCATTAGCTATTTTTCTAAGGCTAATGGGCAGTTGATCAATGAAGACAAATCTAAAGGTATTTTCTTTCACTACTCTGCTAGATAGAAATCCATGGTCTTGGATAAATTAAGATATAAGAAGACCTCTCTTCCAATCACTTATTTAGGTATTCCCATAAATATTCAAAGGCAGAAAAATAAATATTGGAATTGGTTGTTGGACAAAGTCAAGAAGAAAATTGGAAAGTGGACCAACAAGTGGCTTTCTTCTAGGGGTAGAATCACCTTGGTAAAATCAGTCCTTCAAGCTATTCCTATTTATTTTTCTTCCATTTTGAATATCCCAAAGGTTGTTCTTCGAGAATTGGATCAAATCGGTCATCGTTTCCTTTGGAGTGGTACTAAGGAGAAAATAAAATGGGCCTTGGTGAAATGGGATACTTTATGTCTTCCTAAGAGTGAAGGGGGGTTAGGATTTCGATCTTCAATTAATAACAAAAAAGCTTTAGCTGCTAAATTATATTGGAGGATGTTGCATAACCCCAATGCTCTTTGGGCCAATAATCTCTATGCTAAATATGCTAAGAACAAAATTCCTGAAGACCTTGTTCGCTATCAAACTCCTACCAAAGGTTCTCCCATTTTAGCAGTTCTTAAGACTGGTGAGGATTTGATAAAGAAATAATTATTTTGGATCATTCATAATGGTCAACATGCAAATTTTTGGATAGATTCTTGGGATGGTCACAAGCCTTTGATAACTCAGTTTCCTGATTGGAGGCCTTGGATGGAGGAGCTTCACCGAGCTAATTGGATAAAGGTGGCTAATTATTTTTGATACCATACTGGTAATTCAAAGGTTGGTAGATATTGGATCCCTATTGAGGACTAGCCTATTCAAATCCCAAAAATGCAAAGACAAGATATCCAAGGCATCCTTCATATGAGATCCCTCTCTTGGTCCCATGAAAAAGATTGTTTTGGATGGAACAACACTACTAAGGGTGAGTATTCAGTTGCTCAAGGTTATTTGACCTTATGCCATAATAATCCCAACCATTATTCTGATATCTTTTCTTGATTGTGGGCTCAAAAGCTCTGGCCTAAGGTGAGGTTCTTTAATTGGCTTTTATTGCATCGTAGGGTGCTTATTGGTGAGCAACTTATGAAGCATGGTTTTCATGGCCCTTTTAGATGTGAAATGTGTGAAGAGAATGTAGAAAATATCAACCATATTTTTATTGAGTGTACTTTAGCCTCTGACCTATGGAGGAGAATGACCACTTTACTTGGCTTACAGTGGTCCAATTTTTTTAATTTTGAACAACTTTGGAGGGATTGGCCTAATCAAGAGGGTGTTGATCATTTTATTAGGCAGTTAGTTTGGATGGGTTCTACCATTCTTCTTTGGAATATTTGGAATGAAAGGAACAACCAAATTTTTAATCAAGATAGGAAGGATATTCACTATATTTGGCAAAAGACCATAGCCAACTTAGTTGAATCAGTCCATCAACTCCTTAATCACCCCCAAAACTCCCACCAAATATGGGATCAAGTGATGCAAAGATTAAATATTAAATCTTCTAAGGGCAACCAACTTAAATGGAATGTGAGTATTAGTAAGATGGATAGGACTAGAAATTGGCAACCTCCTCCTAAGGATTTTGGAAAAGTCAATACTGATGGAGCCTCTAGAGGGAACCCTGGAAAAGCCAATGTGGGAGGAATTGGTAGACTTTCAGATGGCTCCCTGGTTTTTACTTTTGTTGAGAATTTGGGTATTCTTTCCAATAACCTTGTTGAGGGCTATGGTATCCTCAGAGGCCTTCAGGAGGCTACTAAGGTTGGATGGGAAAAGGTGTTAGTTGAGTATGACTCTCAACTTATGATTAATATCTTGAAGACTCCTAAGAATCATAAGGTGGATTGGAGAATAAAAATAATTATTGAGAAGATTCAGTTAATCCAGATGGGATTTTTGAAAGTTGATTACAATCATGTGGTCAGAGATCAAAACAAGAGTGTTGATGCTTTAGCTAATTGGGCTTTGGACAAAGGTGATCTTACTTGTTATGGCCACCCTCCTATATGGTGGGCTTCTCAAATTAGGGAAGCTCTTCTTTCTATCATTTCTTTGGATGGCTCTAGTTCTAAAGGTACCTAGTTTCTTCTTGTTTTTTTTTTTTGCTTCTCTTTGGTTCATTCAGTTTTTTTAGTTGCCTAGCTCATTCTATTATTTATTTTTTTTCCTCTGTTGATTCTTGCCTTAATAGTCTTTTGGTCTAGATAGGTCATTGTTTTGTTCAATTTTTTTTTCTTTTTTTTTTTTGTTTTTTTTTTGTTTAGTTTTTTTAAGGTGGGTGGGTTCTTTTGTTTTTTGTTTTTGTGTTCTTTGTGTTTTTCTTTGTATTTCTTGTGTTTTTGTTGTTGGTTTTTTTTTTTATATATGTTTTTTGTTATTGTTCTTGTGTTTTTTTGTTCTTGTTCTTGGGTTTCTCTTTGTTTGTGTTATTTCATGTTTTTATGTGTGAGTGTTTTCTATGTTTTTTGTTTTTGTTTATTGTTTGTTGTTGGTTGTTTTTTATTTTTATTTTTATTATTATTTTTTTTTTTAGGTTTTGGTTGTGTTTATTTTTCATGTTTTTTTTTGTTTATGTCTTTGTAGTGTTCTATTGTTTTTGTCTTGTTTGTGTTTTGTTATGTGGTTCTTGTGTTTTTCTATCTGGTTTGTGTTGTGGTTTCTTTTATCTTATTGTGCATGTTTGGTTGTGCTTTTGTTTTTGACACACTCAAGGAGCATGTTTTTTATTTTATTTTATTATTTTTGTTGTTATTTACTTATTTTTAAATTGGTTTTGTGTGTTTGTTTTCTCCTTGAGTATGTCAAAGGTGGTAGGCCAGGTCCGAGTCCTAGGCATTTTTTGTGGAATGGATACCCTTGCCTCCTTGGGTATTACCCGAAAGTGGCATCCCTTTTGGGATGTTTTCCACAAATTAAAAAAAAAAAAGTTGCAAAGCATATATGAAGGAGATAAAAGTGTCAAAAATCCAAAGATACTAAATCTCAAAAGACAATTTGAAGAATTAAAAATTAATAATGAGGAACATTTTAGTACTTATCTACTTCGGATAGATGAGGTTGTTAATGCTATGCAAGGACTTGAACTTAATGTTGAAGAATAAAAAAATTGTGAAAATATCTTAAGGTATCTCCCAACAAGGTTTAGTGAAAATATTTTAGCTATAGAAGAAGTAAAGGATGATGATTATTTAACAAGATATATGTTACTTTGTATTCTCACAACCTTTGAGCTAAGAACAAAATATGGACCTAATATTTGAAAGGAAGTAGCCTTCAAAGCAACTAATAAGACAAAGGGTAAGAAGTTAGAATCGAGCAATGATTCATCCAGTGATGAAGAAGCAAATTATGGCAAAAGGAATAAAGATTCAATAATATTTAAAGATGCAAAATTAGTTAGATTTTCCAATTGTGTAAAGTATGGTCACTATGCAACTAATTTTCAAGAATATAAAAATAACAATAATGAAGAAAAACAGGATCACAGGAGCAGGGAATCAGAAAGATTCAGGTATCACAAGAAAGGCAAGGATGGACAAAGCAAACAAGGAAAGAATTTCCTTCAAATACAAAAGAGGAGCTACTATGCAGACAAGGCAAGTAAGTACTCAAGTGATAGTGATGCTATTTTTTCAATTAATGATAAAGATGAAATCCTATTTCTAATTGAAGAACAATAAGAAGTTAATAAAAGGTCACCAATAATTCTCAAGTGCTTTAGATGTGGCAATTTTGAACATCTTGAAGATAGTTGTACAAGGAATGGTTTTAGTTTCAGTGATGATGAATATGAGGATGCACTTGAAGGACTAGAAGATAATATTCTAATGTTACTAGAAGAAGAAGAAGGTGATCCTATAGAATACAAGTCAAAAGAAAATTAAGATGTAGACAAACACAAGAAAATAGAGGAAGAATTAGAAAAAGGAGTTGATATTGAAGGAGAGCTCATTTATGCTCTTAAAAATTTAAAGAAGGTAAGAAAGCAAAACTTACAACTTGAATTTTAGTTTCAAGAATGTGATGAAGAAAGAGGAAAGCTTATAGAGGATCTAAACAAGTCAATGCCTAAGACAAAGAAGTTCAAGGATAAGCTAGAAGCAAAGGTCTTAGAATGTGAAAAGTTATAACAATAAGTATCTCTACTAAGAGAAGAATTAGAAAAGTCCAAGGACAAGCTACACAAGTTTGGGAAGAGCTCAATGACTGTAGATAAGATGATCAAGGTACAAAGAAGGTCAACAAATGAAATAGGACTTGGTTTTGAATAGGCTCAAAAGAAACAAGAAGAGGAGTCAACCTCAAGTTCTGAAGAAGAAGAAACTTCATAAGAAGATAGTGTGAGGGAAATTAAGACTTCTGAGGATGAGTTGGACAACATAAATATAAACAAGGAAATAAACAATGTACAAAGAAGAAACGAATGGAATAGCAATCAGAATAGGTTAAGAGAGACTAAGAGACCAATGAGGTCAAGACATGGAAACTTAAATGAAATATGTTTCTCATGTCACAGAATTTGGCACAAGGCTTCGAAATGTAGGACACATGAAATATAGGAATATGGAAATTTCAAGAATAGGGAGCTTTTCCATAGGTAATTCTACTCATATAATTATTTTGGTCACAAGGCATTGAATTGCTAGGTTCATGAAAGGAACAAATATGGCTTCACAGGAAGAAATCCTAAGATATTTGCACCTCCAATAAATAATAACATTAAGTGTTATAAGTGAAATAATGATGGACATACAAAAAAGTGGTGTACAATAGAAATTCCAAAATCAAAGGAAAAGTAATAGGAATAGGAACAAGAATATGGACATGAACATGAACAGGAATATGGAAATGAACATGAATATGAACAAGAACAGGAATATGGACATGGATAGGAACATGGAAATGAACAGGAATAGTCAAAGGAATCAAAAGGATCATATGAGAAGGAAATATGACAAAGGTAAATACCAGTTCTTGCTGGAGTAGAAATACTCCCATCCCATAATTAACCACCTCAAGAGGAGGTGGGGGAGGGGCTAAGCTAAGAGACATATTCTTATCCCAAAGCCCCAAAGGTGAAACTTTGTCATTGATGTCAAAGGGGGAGAAATTTAAGTAAGAGGGGGATATTTGGTTTACGGAGAGAGCATTGAATCATGGGGAGCAATGTCCTAGGGGGAGAAAAATAAGAAAAGGGCAAGTGTTTGGTAAAAATAAATTGGATTGCCATCAATGACAAAGGGGGAGATTGTTGGAAATTTTGAGTAGATAAGTTGTCATTGATGTCAAGAGTGAGTTGTCATTGGTCCTAAGGAGAAATGTAATTGATTGGTTCTAAAAGAGCTGCATAATTTTATGTGAGCAGAAATAAAGGTTTTTATTAAAACCATGGAAAAGCAAATTAAAAGGTTTTTTTATTAAAACCATGAAGGAACAAAATAAAAGGTTTTTATTAAAACCATGGATAAGCAATGTAAAAGGTTTTTTTATAAAAACCCAAGGCTTTTAATTTCAAATTAGAAAGACCAAGGAAGTTTTAATATTTAATTTATAAATATTTAAATTCAAATTGAATTTAAATATTATAAATAAATATTATTTATTTATTCGAAGTGGCAAAACCTAAGTTTATTCTGCCAATGTGCAAATAGAATAATTTCTCTCACCGACGTGATGGAAGTGATAATACAAGAATATATATATTGCCTTTGGTAAGACAAAAAAGAACGAGTGATATGCTTTGAAAAACACGCTATAACTCATGGAGGAAACATAGTAGTTTTTGTGCACTACGTAAATCCAAAATTCGGTGTGTTTAAGACATTGAGGTGCTTAGTTCCTAGCATCATACAGTGGCTAGCTCAGGTGGAATTTGGATTGGCACTTTTGGCAGAGTGGTTACGGTTTTGAAACTCGACGATAGTAAGTTTGGAAGTCCTATTTGTGTTTCTTTTTCAGTGGCACTAGAGAAGGCAAAAGAGTGTGTGGGCACTCTAGCTCCCACATGAGTATCTAGATCATGTGGTAGCCAAGGCTACGGCTAGGGCACTTGGGGAGGCAGCATCATGGGTTCAAAACCGATGAAGGGCAAAGGTACATTTTTTTATTTAATTTTCATTACCCTAAGGTTTGACATGAGGTAGTTGGGAGGCATAAGGATTAATTAAAGTTAATTTCTTGTGGTGATTTTTCATGGTAAAATAGTGAAGGGAGTTATAAGGAGTTTGATCTTAATTTTAAAATAAATTCCTAATTGTTATATTTGCATATTGGAGGAGTAAGCCTTTCAAGGTGTTTATTTTATTGTAAAGGACTTTTTGCCAATAGGATTATTGTGAAAGTAATTATTCTAATATTTTTAAGGTGTTGGATGTTATTGTAAAGATGGAGTGATAATGTGTATTTGTGTTTGATATTATTTTGTATTGTGATTCTTTGAGAGAGATATTATTATCTTCTAACCTCCTTCAGTTTGGCAAAGAAGTGTTTATTATTGTGGTAGATTTATATGGTCTACTCCTCATCAAGCAAAAGGTATGGGCACATTCTTCCTTGGTTGAGTTGATTGATTGATTTTCTGGAAAACAACTTTGGAGTGAAAAGGACTTCATTAGGTTTCCTTATTGAGTTGTTGAGTTATTGTGAAGTGAATGCTATGCACCTTGTTTTATAAGCATTTTTGTTAAAGTGAATGGTTGAGTGAAGAACTTGAACTAGGGTTTGAAAGGAATATGAGTATCATTGTTATGTGAGATTGGCGTATAAGCATTGTTGTTGAAGTGAATGGCTGAGTGAAGAACTTATCTAGGGTTTGGAAAGAACATGAGTATCATTGTTATGTGAGATTGGTTGATAAGAATTGTTGGAAATATTTGAATGAATTTTTATATGCTTGGACTAGATTTTGTGAGCAAGGATTACTTTATTGAGTGATTGGTTGAGTAGAGTTTATTGAGCCTAGTCAAGTGAATGTGTTAAAGTGAATTGTTCAAGTTCTATGAAACAAATTGTTCTATATTCTAAATTGAGTTGAGGAAGTGATTGAGAGTTAGTGAGTGTGAAGCATATTGAGTCTCTAATAATTATCTATATGTTTCTATGTTAAAATGAGTGATTGAAAGTGATTAAGCATTGTGATGAATGTGAAGCATATTGAGTCTCTAACAATTCTCTATATGTTTCTAAAATAATGATTGAAAGTAATTGAGCTTTGTGATGAGTTTGAAGCATATTGAGTCTCTAAAAATTCTCTTTATGTTTCTATGATATTGGATAAGTTCTAGTGTGGACTTGTGAGCAGATTTGAGGTTGGACAGATTTGTGTGAGCTTTTGTGGAAGCTTACAATAGAGATTGAGAGTAGATGTGGATAATTTTTAGTGAGGACTTATTGAGCATATTTGGAAAAGTGCTAGTAAGGACTTGTTAAGAGCATATTGAACAAGTTCTTGAGAGGACTTGTGGAAAAATTAGTGTGAGCTTTTGTGGAAGCTTACAAGGCAGATTTGAGATAAGTCTTTGAGAAGACTTGTGAGCAGAGTTGATTGATTTTTTCAAACCTTGAGTTAAGGTTTGTGGTAGATCTAGCAGAGTTGATTTGAGATTGATTCAAGATTTGTGTTAAGGCTTGAGGATAGATATTGAGGATAGATTTGTGCTAGACCAAAGGACTATGTTTAGTGTAGATTAGAGGACAAATATTGAGGATAGATTTGTGCTAGACCAAAGGACTATGTTTAGTGCAGATCAAAGGATAGTTGGGGTTTTTTTTCTGCTGTCTTTAGAGGACAGATATTAACGATAGATTTGTGCTATATAAAAGGACTATTTTTAGTACAAATTTAAGGATAGATTTTGGTGCATATTTTAGGATAGGTTTATACCAGACTAAAGAAAGAGACATAGTAGATTTGTGCTAGATGTTTAGTGCATATTTGAGATAGATCTTTGAAGGTGATAGAGTATAGATGATGACAGTCTCTAGTGGATAGAGATCCATTAGCTAGGGCAGTGAGGACAGGTGTCTTTAGTGTATAGAGATCCATTAGCTAGAGTAGTGGGGCTAGCAGTTCTTCTAGAAGATCACCAGTCAAAGCTAAAGAGAAAGAAGTTCTCCTGTGGATATAGATCCATAAACTTGACTAGGGGATTGGTGTCTCCTTTGGACAGATGTCCATAAACATTGTAATAGGGAAAGGGTTCCCAAGATATTGATTGAGAAAATTTTAGTGAAATATTTTCTCCATGGAGTAGCCCACATTGGGTGAACCATGTAAAATAGGTGTCTCTATTGTGTGTGATAATTTGTGCATTGATTTGATTACTACTATTAATATTGCTATATATACATTGCCTAATATTGATTAGAAAAGAAAAGTAAAAAGTGGTCTTATATTGTTCACCACTAATCCTCAAGTGTTTTAGATGTCATAATTTTGGACATCTTGAAGATAGTTGTACAAGGAATGGTTTTAGTTTCAGTGAAGATGAATATGAGGATGCACTTGAAGGACCAGAAGAGAATATTCTAATGGCACTAGAAGAAGAAGAAGGTGATCCTATATATGATAAGTCAAAATAAAAAGAAGATGTAGACAAAGGTAAAAAAATAAAGGAAGAATCAGAAAAAGGAGGAATTGATCTTGGACAAGAGCTCACTTATGCTCTTAAAACTTTAAAAAAGGTAAGAAAGCAAAACTTCCAACTTGAATTTCAGTTTCAAGAATATGATGAAGAAAGAGGAAAGCTTATAGAGGATCTAAATAAATCAATGGCTAAGACAAATAACTTCAAGGATAAGCAAGAAGTAAAGGTCTTAGAATGTGAAAAGTTAGAACAAGAAGTGGCTCTACTAAGGGAAGAATTAGAAAAGTCCAAGTACAAGCTACACAAGTTTGGGGAGAGCTCAAATACTATAGATAATATGATCAAGGTACAAATAAGATCAAAAAATAAAACATGCCTTGGTTTTGAACAGACTCAAAAGAAACAAGAATTTGAGTCAACCTCAAATTCTAAAGAAGAAAAAACTTCAAAATAAGATAGTGTTAGAGAAAGTGAAACTTCTGAGGATGAGTTGGACAACGAAAATTTCAAAAAAGAAAGAAACAACGCACAAATAAGAAACTGATGGAATGAAAATAAGAATAGGTTAGAGAGACTAAGAGACCAATAAGGTCAAGATAAGGAAACTTCAATGGAATATGTTTCTCATGTCATGGATTTGGGCACAAGGCTTCAAAATGTAGGACACATGAAATATAGGAATATGGGAATTTAAAAAATAGGTAGTTTTTCCATGGGTATTGTTGCTCATGTAATCAATTTGGTCATAAGGCAATGAATTGCAGGGTTCATGATAGGAACAAATATGGCTTCACTAGGAGAAATCCCAAGATATTTGCATCTATAAGGAATAATAAAATTAAGTGTTATAAGTACAATAATGATGGACATACAACAAAGTGGTGTAGATCAGACACTCTAGAATCAAGCATGAATAGGAAAAATAATAGGAATAGGAACAAGAATATGGACATGAATAGGAACATGAACATGAACAGGAATATGGATATGAACAGGGACATGAACAAGAATAGAAATATGGACATGGACAGGGAAAATAATATGAATAGGAATAGGAACATGGAGATGAACATTAACAGTCAAAGGAATCATAAGGATTAGATGAGAAGGAAATATGACAAAGGTAAAGAACAGTGCTTTTTGGGAGTAGAAATACTCCCACCCCAAAATTAACCACCTCAAGAGGAGGTGGGGGACGGGCTAAGCTAAGAGACTTATTCTTCACCTCAAATCCCAAAGGTTACCCTTTACCATTGATTTCAATGGGGGAGATATTTGGTTTAAGGAGATAGCATTGAGTCAGGGGGAGCAATGTCCCAGGGGGAGTACAACAAAAAAAATGTCAAGTGTTTGGTAAAAAGAATTTGGATTGCCATCAATGACAAATGGAGAAATTGTTGGAAATTTTGAGTATATAAGTTGTCATTTATGTCAAGAGTGTGTTTTCATTGATGTCAAAAGGTCCTAAGGAGAAATGTAATTGATTGGTTCCAAAAGAGATTCATAATTTTATGTGAGCAAAAATAAAGGTTTTCATTAAAACTATGGAGGAGCAAATTAAAAGGTTTTTTATTAAAACCATGAAGGAAAAAAATAAAAGGATTTTATTAAAACCATGGATGAGCAATGTCAAAGGTTTTGTATAAAAACCAAAGGAGGCCTTTAATTTCAAATTAGAAAGCCCAAGGAAGTTTTAATATTTAATTTATAAATATTTAAATTCAAATTGAATTTAAATTTTATAAATAAATATTATTTATTTATTTGAAGTGGCAAAACCTAAGTTTATTCCTCCAATGTATAAATCGAAGACTTCCCCATGTCGATGTGATGGAAGTGATAATACAAGCATATATATATTGCCTTTGCTAAGGCCAAAAAGAATGAGTGATATGCTTTGAAAAACACATTATAACTCATGGAGGAAACATAGTAGTTTTTATGCACTACGTAAATCCAAAATTTAGTGTGTTTAATATGTCGAGGTGCTTAGTTCCTAGAACCATACAAGGGCTATATCAGGTGGCATTTGGCTTGGTGATTGTGGCAAAGTGGTTACGGGTTCGAAACCCGACGACAACAAGTTTGGAAGCCCTTTTTGTGTTTCTATTTCAGTGGCGATAGAGAAGGTAATAGAGTGCATGGGAACTCTAGCTCCCACGTGAGTGCCTAGCTCATGTGGTAGCCAAGGCTATGGCTAGGGCTCTTGGGGAGGCAACGTCATGGGTTCAAAACCCACTAAGGGCAAAGGTAATTTTTTTTTTATTTAATTTTCATTACCCTAACGTTTGACGTGAGGTAGTTGGGAGGCATAAGGATTAATTAAAGTTAATTTTTTGTGGTGATTTTTCATGGTAAAATAGTTAAGGGATTTATAAGGAGTTTGATCTTAATTTTAAAATAAATTCCTAATTGTTATATTTTTATATTGGAGGAGTAAGCCTTTTAAGGTGTTGATTTTATTTTAAAGGACTTTTTTCCAAAGGGATTATTGTGAAAGTAATTGTTCTAATATTTTTAAGGTGTTGGATATTTTTTTAAATATGGAGTGATAAGGTGTATTTGTGTTTGATATTATTTTGTATTGTGATTCTTTGATAGATAGATTATTGTCTTCTAACCTTATTGAGTTTGGAAGAGAAGTGTTTATGATTATGGTAGATTTATGTGGTCTACTCCTCATCAAGAAAAAGGTATGGGCGCATTCTTCCTTGGTGTAGTTGATTGGTTGGTTTTATGGAAAACAACTTTGGAGTGAAAAGGACTTCATTGGGTTTCCTTATTGAGTTGTTGAGCTATTGTGAAGTGAATGCTATGCACCTTGGCTTATAAGCATTGTTGTTGAAGTGAATGGTTGAGTAAAGAACTTGAACTAGGGTTTGAAAAGAACATGAGTATCATTGTTATGTGATATTGATTTATAAGCATTGTTGTTGAAGTGAATGGTTGAATGAAGAACTTGAACTAGGATTTGGAAATAACGTGAGTATCATTGTTATGTGAGATTGGTTGATAAGCATTGTTGGAAATATTTGAGTGAATTTTCATATGCTTGGACTAAAGTTTATGAGCAAGGATTATTTCATTGAGTGATTGGTTGAGTAGAGTTGATTGAGCCTAGTCAAGTGAATGAGTTAAAGTGAATTGTTCAAGTTCTATGAAACAAATTATTATATACTCTAAATTGAGTTGAGGAAGTGATTGAGAGTTAGTGAGTGTGAAGCATATTTAGTCTCTAACAATTCTCTATATGTTTCTATGGTAAAAAAAGTGATTGAAAGTGATTGAGCATTGTGATGAATGTGAAGCATATTGAGTCTCTAACAATTCTCTATATGTTTCTAAAATAATGATTGAAAGTAATTGAGTTTTGTGATGAGTGTGAAGCATATTGAGTCTAACAATTCTCTTTATGTTTCTATGAGATTGGACAAGTTCTAGTGTGGACTTGTGAGCATATTTGAGGTAATTCTTTGAGAAGATTTGTGGATAGATTTGTGTGAGATTTTGTGGAAGCTTACGATACATATTAAGAGCAGATGTGGATAAGTTCTAGTGAGGACTTATTGAGCATATTTGTAAAAGTGCTAGTAAGGACTTGTTGAGAGTAGATTGGACAAGTTCTTGAGAGGACTTGTGGACATATTAGTGTGAGATTTTGTGGAAGCTTACAAGGCATATTGAGATAAGTATTTGAGAATACTTTTGAGCAGATTTGATTGATTTTTTCAAACCTTGAGTTAAGGTTTGTGGCAAATCTAGAAGAGTTGATTTGATATTCATTCAATCTGTGTGTTAAGGCTTGAGGACAAATATTGAAGACATATTTGTGCTAGACCAAAGAACTATGTTTAGTTTATATTAGAAGACAAATATTGAGGATAAATTTGTACTAGACTAAAGGACTATGTTTAGTGTAGATCAGAGGACAGAGATCGAGGACAGATTTGTGCTAGACCAAAGGATTTTGTTTAATACAAATCAAAGGATAGATATTGAGGATAGATTTGTGCTAGATCAAAGAATTATGCTTAGTAAAAATTTGAGGATAGATTTTGGTGGATTTTTGAGGATAGATTTTGGTGGATTTTTGAGGATAGATTTGTGCCAGACCAAATATAGAGTCAAAGCAGATTTGTGATAGACTGAAGGACTATGTTTAGAAAAAAATTGATATAGAGCTTTGAAGGTGACAGATTATAGAGGACGAAAATATCTATTGGATAGAGATCCATTAGCCAAGGTAGTTAGGATAGGTGTATTTAGTGTATAGAGATCCATTATCCATATTATTGTTGAGCAAGGTGTAGCAACATTATTATCATTATTGTCAACACAGTCATATAGATCTGTTGATGCAGTGGACAGGAAGTTCAAAAGCTATTCAGATGCAAAATACAGGAGTTCAAAGGTTATTTAGAAAAGTAAGAAAAAGACAAGTAAGAAAAGTGTCACGATATCGTGACATATACAGCAGGCAAGGAAAACTATCACGATTTTGCAACAAGTTGGAAGAGAAAAAGGCAAGTGGAAAAATTGGCGTGGTTTTGCGACATGTTGGAAGAGAAAGAGAAATTAGGAAAAACTGTCACGATTTCATGACATGTTGGAAGAGAAAAAGGCAAGTGGAAAAACTGTCACGATTTCGTGACATGTTGGAAGAAAAAGAGAAAGTAGGAAGAAGTGTCATGATTTCACGACAAGTTTGAAGAAAGAGAACAAGTAAGAAAAGTGTCATGATTTCATGACATGTCACATTTTCACGACTAAAATAGGAGAGAGAAAGTAAGTTGGAAAAGTGTCATGATTTTGCGACATGTCACATTTTCGTGACTAAAATAGGAGAGAAAAAGTAAGTTGGAAAAGTATCATGATTTCGTGACATGTCGCATTTTCACGACTAAAATAGGAGAGAGAAAGGAATTTGGAAAAGTTTCACGATTTCATGACATGTCACATTGTCATGACAAAAGAAAGAAAGGAAGAGTACGGAAGCAGAATTGTTGCGATTTCATGACAAAATAAAAAAGCAAGACTTCGAAAGCAAAAGTGTCGTGATTTCACGACAAAAGCAAAGAAGTATAGTACGGAAGTAGAAGTGTCACAATTTCATGACAAAAGAAGATAAGAAGAATTTGAAGGTAGAAGTGTCACGATTTCACAACAAAAGTAGAGAAGACTTCGAAGGCAAAAGTGTCATGATTTTGCGATAAAAGCAAAGAAGTAAAGTATGAAAGTAAAAGTGTCGTGATTTCATGAAAAAAGTAGAGAAGAAGACTTCGAAGGCAAAAGTGTCATGATTTCACGACAAAAGAAAATAAGTAAAGTACAGAAGCAGAAGTGTCACGATTTCATGACAAAAGTAGAGAAGAAGACTTCAAAGGCAGAAGTGTCACGATTTCATGACAAAAGCAAATTCAAATTCTATGGAAGTAGAAGTGTCGTGATATCATGACAAAAGAATAGAGAAATCATACAGAGGTGAAAGTGTCATGATATCATGACATGTTGTATTTTCATGGGCCAAATCTAAGAGAAAGAGCAAGGAGAAAAAGTGTCGCGATATCGCAACATGTAGTTTTTTTGCGATCTGATGCAAAGAGAAAGAGAAAGAAAGAAAAAGTATCATGATATCACGACATGTTGTATTTTTGAGGGCCAAAGCAAGGAGAAAAATAGAGAAATCAAAAGTGTCGTGATATCGTGACATGTATTTTTGCGGTTGAGTTGAAGCCAACAAAGACCGATGACAGCTGACTAAAATTAGGGTTTACAGTTGTTATGAAAGCCGACTAAGATTAGGGTTTACAACTGACTAATATTAGGGTTTTCATCATGAAATTATTGTTATAAAAGGAGGGTTGTTTGGGGAATTGAAAAATAGTGATATGTGCAAAGTTCGGTCGTAGTGCGTAGAGAGCAAGTCGTATCGAATTGTGCTAAGTGCAAAATTTGCAAAGAGAACATAGTGCGCAAAAGGGATAATATGATCATGAAGGTCTACTGTAATGAAGCAGAGTGTGTGAAGTGATTGTGCAGAGAGAGCAGAATGCATAGAGAACATAAAGGTGAAGAAGACCAATCAAGAACTTACAAAAATAAAGGTATCCTTCTGTCAAACTTATAGATTCAAATTGAAGTCTAGGTTGCAGCTTGGCATCAAGGGTTGGTGCTCCTTTCTGTTGGTCCAGATAAATCAGGGGTTGGTGCTCCTTCCAGTTGGTGCTGGTAAATCAGGGGTTGGTGCTCCTTTTTGTTAGTACAGATAAATCAAGGGTTGGTGCTCCTTTTAGTGTGTGCTGGTAAATTGATTGTAAAGTTGGTGCTTTGCAAAGGCTAGATTTGGATCGTAGTCCAAGAAGTCATTTTTGAGGAATAGCCACATTGGTGAACCTCGTTAAATCTTATGTTGTGTGATGCTCTTTTGTTATACTTTTTGTATCTAGTAATAAGTTTTAATTGTTGCTGTATTAAGAGCTATAAATTCAAGTTTAAAGAGCTACACTGATTCACCCCCCCTCTCAATGTTATTGTAAGACTAACAATTGGTATCATAGCTAAGTTCCTATACAATATTAACTTGCTAGGGTGATCTTCGAAGTAACACAATGGCAGGTGGTGAAAGCTTCTCATCAAACAAAGCACCATTGTTTGACGGATCTAATTACGTGTTCTAGAGAATCATGATGAAGACATATCTCTGTGCTTTGGGATACGACATCTTGTATTTAGTAGTTAGTGCATACACAATACCCATCACTCCTTCAAAAAAGGTTGACGACAAGAAACTATTTGAAAATAACTCAAAAGCAAAGAATGCTCTCATGTGCGGATTAACAGACAGTGAACTAGTAAAGATCATGAGCTGTAAAATGGCAAAAGAGATATGGGATAAACTGAGGAGTATTCATGAAGGAGACGATAAGATCAAGGAGGCCAAGTTACAGACACATCGATCTTAATTCGAAGCATTAAATATGAATGACAATGAAAAAATTAAGGCATATATGTTGAGAGTTAATGGAATCATTAATGCGATCAGAGGACTCGACGAGGATATCGAAGACTCTGCCATCATGAAAAAGGAATATCTAAACCCACAGAAATAGAAGTGGCTTTTAAAGCCCTTAAAGATAAAAATGCAAAACAAGAGTCTAAGGAAGAAGAGACATCAGATGAAATGGAAGCAAACTTTGTTAGAAAACTAAAAAGGGGAAAAAGAAAATATATAGGAAAGCTACCACTTAAATGTTTCAACTATGGAGGCATCGGGCATTTTGTGACTAAATTTCCACTTAAAGAGAAGAACAAAAATGATGAAGGATCGCACCAAGAAATAAGTGACTGGAAGAAGAAAACAAATTTTAGAAAAGGCAACTTCAAGAAGAAAATTTTCATCTCTAGGAATGCTAGTTCATCAGAAGACAGCTCCGGTGAGGATTTTGAAGAGGAAACAGGTGAAGCTCTTTTCATGGCATTTGAAGAAGTAATATCAGAAAAGGAAGAAGGAGTGAACTCTGAAGTATGTGGTGAAAACATTGAGGCTGAAGTAGATCTAGAAGGTGAGTTGATCTCTGCACTTGAAGAGTGGAAAATAGAGAGGAAAAAAAATAAGAAAATTTCAAAAATCTTGAGGATGCAAATGAAATCATAACCAGTTTGAAAGTACAAATAGAAGAATCCAAGAAAATATCTGAAGATCTCAAAGTGCAAATAAGCATGAAAATAGATTATTGCAATAAGCTAGAAGAAGAGATTGTTGGTTTAAGAATGCAACTATAAGAGATGAATAATAAAATTAGTTGTTATCACAAACGTGAAGAAAGTTCCATAAAGTTGGATAATATCTTAAATCACCAAAGGCCTGCAGGCATAAAATTTGGTTTGGGTTTCATCGAAGTAGAATCATCAAATGGATCAAAGGCTAGAAATGTAGAATCCATAAAGAATGAAGATAAGAAACAGGTTAATCAAGAAAAAACATCTCATGCAAAATAAATCAATAATGCCAGGAAAGAAAGGAGAATTGACAATGATGGATTCACCAATGTCACACATCAAAGAAGAAGAAGACCTATGGCTCCTATGGCAACATGGCAAAGACCATCACCCAGGTTCAATTATCTCTTTTCTGGTTTCTGTTTTAAATGCAATGGCTATGGACATAAAATCTTAGACTACAAATATAATGTAAGACCAAGGAATTTCACCAGTAGAAATGCCTTTTCTCCTCTGATGAATTATATAGTAGAATGTTATAACTGTCATAATTTTGGGTGCATTGCAAAAAATTGTAGAAGTACATTTGCATCAAATCAGTTTCAGGGAAGAAAATTTCAACCAAATAGGATGAGACAAAATAGAAAACTTCTCAAAAAATAGGCTCAATCTATTGATAAGGGAAAGGCAAAACAAGAACCCAAAACTACTATCAAAACAAAGTGGAAAGGAAAAGAGCAACTTAAGGAAGAAAATGAATCCTTAATCGTAAAAACAACATTTAAAGCACAAAATAAATATGTACCATGGATAATTGATAGTGGATGCTCCAGTCATGTGACAGGTGACAAACAAAAATTTGACAAGTTACAGAAATATGAATGTGGTTCAATAAAGTTTGGAAATAATGATGGAGCTAAGATAGTTGGCAAAGGTTCAGTTAAATTTAGTGAAGGAAAAATTAAGTCAAAATAAGTCTTGTTTGTGGATGGTTTGAAACATAACTTGTTGAGCATAAGTCAGATTTGTGATAAATGTCATGAAGTAGTTTTTATGAAGCAGGGTTGTGAAGTCAGAAAAACAAACAGTGAAAATTTGATAACAACTGGATCAAGGACATCTGGCAACTTGTACACGCTTTCAGAGACTTCAAAAGGAGCTTGTTTTATTAAACAGAAAGAAGAAAATTGGTTGTGGCACAAAAGACTCGGTCATATCAGTTTTGATAATCTAGTAAAAATCACCTCAAAAAGGGCAGTGAGAGATATTCCCACCATTAGCAAACCTGCAAACAACATTTGTGCTTCATGCCAAAATGGGAAGCAAACTAGAGTCACATTCAAAACAAAAGAGTACTACACAAGCAAACCTTTGGAACTAATACACACCGATTTATGTGGACCCATGAGAACACAAAGCATAAATGGTGACAAATATTTTATGTTGTGCATTGATGACTATTCCCGAATGACATGGATATTTTTCTTTAAGCATAAATCGAAGCTTTTGATATGTTCAAGATTTTCAAAAACCATGTTGAGAATGAAACAGAAAGAGGATCAAATGTCTAAGATCGGATAGAGGAGGAGAATTCATTTCGGAGGAGTTTACAGAGTACTGTGAAAATACGGTATGAGGAGACAGTTTTTAGCAGCCAGGACACCTCAGTAGAATGGAGTGGTAGAAAGAAAGAACAGGACAGTGCAGAAAATGGCACGGACTATGTTGGCTAAAAGTAGAGTAGCAGATAGATTTTGGAAAGAAGCAGTCCATACTACGGTGTATATCCAAAATAGGTACATACTGAGAACACATGAAAGCAAAAATCCTTATGAGTTGTGGTTCGGAAAAAGGGCAACAACAAAATACCTCAAAGTTTTTGGTAGCAAGTGCTACATCAAAAGAACTGAAGATAATCTTGGTAAGTTTGAAGATAGAGTAGATGAAGGTATTTTTGTTGGTTATTCACCAACAAGCAAATCTTACAAATGCTACAACAAGAGGCTAAAGAAAATTGTGGACAGTGCTGATGTTAAATTTTATGAAGGCAAAGAACGAGTAATTAGCTATGAAACAAACTACCCAATGTATGAAGAAGTTATTGAAGGAGATGAGGAAAATGAAATGGAAAAGATACAAAAAATTGACTCATATGATTTAAGGTGTGATTCAGAAGTGGAAGAAAATAAGAAATTCAAAACAGGCAGCTGGAAAAAAAATCATCCTAGAGAGCAAATAATTGGAGACCCCAAAGTTGGTGTTCAGACAAGAAGAAGAGTAGTAAGTAACTACTCTCTATTATCCAACATTGATCCCAAAAAAGTTGCTGACGCAAGCAAAGATGAAAGTTGGATGAAGGCAATAAATGAAGAATTAGATCAGATCGAGAAAAACAAAACTTGGGAGTTAGTACCTAGACCTGCAAATAAAAATATAATCGAGACTAAATGGATTTTTTGAAACAAATTGAATGAAGACAGACAAGTAGTCAAAAATAAAGCAAGACTCGTATGTAAGGGTTATGCACAAGTTGAAGGCATTGACTTTGAGGAAACTTTTGCACCAGTAGCTATACTAGAGACAATTAGAATGTTCTGGCTTTAGCAGTCTACAAGAATTTCAAAGTTTATCAAATGGATGTGAAATCAGCATTTTTGAATGGAAAACTTAAATAAGAGGTTTATATTGAGCAACCAGATGGTTTCCAACTTGGTGATGATCCCAACTTGGTTTGCAAGTTGAAGAAAGCATTATATGGCTTAAAACAGGCACCCCGAGCATGGTATGCAAGGCTAGACAACTATCTCACTCAACAAAGGTTTAAGAAAGGTATGGTGGATAGTAATTTGTATGTCAAAATAGAAAATGGGCATCTTATTGTTCTTGTTGTATACGTAGATGATATCATATTTGGCAGAAAAAAAGATGAGTCATGTAAAGATTTAGCAAATAAGATGCAGAAAGAATTTGAAATGTCAATGATTGGTGAACTTTCGTATTTCCTCGGGTTGCAAGTTAATCACAACAAGAAGGGTATATTTATTTCTCAAGTTAAATATGTGAAAGGGATGTTAAAAAAGTTCACAATGGAGGATTGTAAGCTAGTTAGCACTCCCATGATGACAAGTTGCAAGTTGAGCAAGGATGACAAATCTCCACCTGTTGATCAAACCATGTATAGATCTATGATTGGAAGCTTATTGTACCTGATAGCTACCAGACTAGATTTTTTGCAGGCAGTATGCATGGTAGCACGATTTCAGGCTAATCCCAAGCAGACTCATGTGATAGCAGTGAAGAGGATTATTCATTACCTTAAGGGTACTATGGAGTATGGGTTATGGTATCCGATAGGTAAAGACTTCATGCTTATTTCATATTTAGATGCAGATTGGGCAAGATGTGTAGATGACAGAAAGAGTACCAGTGGAGGTGCATTCTATCTTGGATACAGATTGGTCACATGGCACAGTAAGAAACAAGAGTCAGTTTCTTTATTTATAGTAGAGACAAAATATATTGCAGCAACAACATGTTGTATGCAGGTATTGCGGATGAAAAAAACCCTGAAATATCTTGGTATTAGCTTCAGTGAGCCAATAATAGTTAAGTGTGATAACACCAGTGCCATTAACATCTCCAAGAATCCGATTATGCATTCACGCACAAAACACATTGTTATTAGGTATAAATTTTTGAAGGAGAAAGTTGCGGAAGGTGAGGTTAAGTTGGATTTTGTTCCAACTATAGAGCAAGTAGCAGATATCTTCACAAAACCATTGCCCAAGGAATTTTTTGAGTACCTTCGCAATAAATTGGGAGTGGTCACACTTCCCAAGAATTGACTAGCTATAGGGATCACATTCTCAGGGGGAGCATTTAAGTATTTGATTATCTTTTTGCTCATGCTCATGATTTTTTCTAAGTGTAATAAATTGTGCCTGAGAATGTTGTGCATGGACTCAGGTGGAGTCTGCAGTAGCCCTTTGGTATTATTGTCAAAGGGGGAGAAGAGTTATAGGAAATTGCACATGTGTTGCCAACAATTCCAAAGGGGGAGATTGTTGAGCAAGGTGCAGCAACAGTATTGACATTGTTTTCAACATAGTTAGATAGATCTGTTGATGTAGTGGACAGGAAGTTCAAAAGCTATTCAGATGCAGAAGACAGGAGTTCAAATTTTATTCAAAAAAGTAAGAAAAATACAAGTAAGAAAAGTGTCATGATATCACGACATATATAGTAGGCAAGGAAAACTATCACGATTTTGCTTCAAGTTGGAAGAGAAAAAGGCAAGTGGAAAAACTATCACGATTTCACGACATGTTGGAAGAGAGAGAAAGCAAGAAAAACTGTCACGATTTCATGACATGTTGGAAGAGAAAAAGGCAAGTGGAAAAACTGTCACAATTTCGAGACATGTTGGAAGAAAAAGAGAAAGCAGGAAGAAGTGTCATGATTTTACGACAAGTTCGAAGAAAGAGAAGTAAGAAAAGTGTCACGATTTCATGACATGTCACATTTTTGTGACTAAAATAGGAGAGAGAAGTAAGTTGGAAAAGTGTCGCGATTTCACGACATGTCGCATTTTCGCAACTAAAACAAGAGAGAGAAAGTAAGTTGGAAAAGTGTTGTGATTTTACGACATGTCGCATTTTCATGACTAAAATAGGAGAGAGAAAGGAATTTGGAAAAGTGTCACAATTTCATGACATGTCGCATTGTCGCAACAAAAGAAAGAAAGGAAAAGTATGAAAGCAGAACTATCACGATTTCATGACAAAAGCAAAAAGCAAGACTTCGGAAGCAGAAGTGTCACGATTTCATGACAAAAGCAAAGAAGTATAGTACAAAAGTAGAAGTGTCACGATTTCTTGACAAAAGCAGAGAAGAAGACTTCGAAGGTAGAAGTATCACAATTTCGTGACACAAGTAGAGAAGAAGACTTCAAAGGCAGAAGTGTCGTGATTTCACAAAAAAAGCAAAGAAGTAAAGTACGAAAGTAGAAGTATCATGATTTCATGACAAAAGCAGAGAAGAAGACTTTGAAGGCAGAAGTGTCATGATTTCGTGACAAAAGCAAAGAAGTAAAGTACGGAAATAGAAGTGTCATGATTTCATGAAAAAAGCAAAGAAGAAGACTTCAAAGGTAGAAGTGTCATGATTTCACGACAAAAGCAAAGTCGAAGTCTATGGAAGCAGAAGTGTCGTGATATCATGACAAAAGAATAGAGAAAGCGTACAGAGGCGAAAGTGTCACGATATCGTGACATGTATTTTTGCGGGCCAAAGCTAAGAGAAAGAGCAAGGAGAAAATGTGTCGTGATATCATGACATGTAGCTTTTTCATGGTCCGATGCAAAGAGAAAGAGAGAGAAAGAAAAAGTGTCACGATATCGCGACATGTTGTATTTTCGAGGGCCAAAGCAAGGAGAAAGAGAGAGAAAGCAAAAGTTTTGCGATATCATGACATGTTGTATTTTCATGGTTGAGTTGAAGTCGACGAATACCAATGATAGCTAACTAAAATTAGGGTTTACAATTGTTATGAAATTTGACTAAGATTAGGGTTTACAACCGACTAAGATTAGGGTTTTCATCATGAAATTGTTGTTATAAAAGGAGGGTTTTTTGGAGAATTAAAAAATAGTGATATGTGCAAAGTTCAGTCATAGTGCACAGAGAGCAAGTCATATCGAATTGTGCTAAGTGCGAAATTCGTAAAGAGAGTAGAGTGTGTGAAAGGGAGAAGATGATCGTGAAGGTCGACTGTAATGAAGTAGATTGTATGAAGTGATTGCACAGATAGAGTAGAGTGCACAGAGAACGCAAAGGTGAAGAAGACCAGTCAGGGAATTGCAAAAACAAAGGTATCCTTCTATCAAACTTATAGATTCAAATTGAAGTCCAGGTTGTAGCTTGGCATCAGGGGTTGGTGCTCCTTTATTTTGGTGCAGATAAATTAGGGGTTGGTGCTTCTTCTAGTTGGTGCTGGTAAATCAGGTGTTGGTGCTCCTTTTTGTTAGTACAGATAAATTAGGGGTTGGTGCTCCTTCCAGTGTGTGCTGGTAAATTGATTGTAAAGTTGGTGCTTTGCAAAGGCTAGATTTGGATCATAGTCCAAGTAGCCATTTTTGAGGAGTAACCACATTGATGGACCTCGTTAAATATTGTGTTGTGTGATGCTCTTTTGTTATAATTGATGTATCTAGTAATAATTTTTAATTGTTATTGTATTAAGAGTTGCAAATTCAAGTTTAAAGAGCTACACCGATTCACCCCCCCTCTCAGTGTCATTGTAAGACTAACAATTATTGGGGGCAATAATTCTTCTAGAATATCACCAGTGAAAGGTAAGGAGAAAAAAGTTATCCGATGGATAGATATCCATGAACTTTATTAGGAGATTGGTGTCTCCTTTAGACAAAGGTCCATAAACATTGTAATAGGGAAATGATTCCCAAGAGATTGATAAAAAAAAATTTAATGAAATATTTTCTTCGTGGAGTAGCCCACATTGGGTGAACCACATAAAATTGGTGTGTCTATTGTGTGTGGTGATTTGTGTATTTATTTGATTAATTTTGATGATATTGCTATATATACATTGCATAATATTGATTGGGAAAGAAAAGTAAAAAGTGGTCTTATACTGTTCACCCCCCACTCTCAGTATAAGCTTGTGTTCTTCATATTTCTACCATAGGAAAACATTGATTAACAGAGTAAGTTTGTCTTGAACCATACTAAACCTTCCACCCATGAGCCAAGATTCCTCGAATTTCTAAAAAACATTTAGCTAAAATAGTGGAAATAAAACTATCTTTAAACACCACTATCAATCAATAATTTAACAATTCTACTAGAAATATTACCTTTGATCACTAGTGGTGTGGCATGACCATCAAGATTCTAGTTTTTTGTAATTGCATAAATCTTGTGTGTGGGCTCCCTAAGTGCAGTTTCTTTGTACATTGGTTCCTTTACCTTTTAATTCATTTATGTTATTTGTGGAATTTTAGAAGCATAATGTGGTCCTCTACAAAGATAACATATTTTTTTTAGTTTTGGATGTTGTTTTTGCTTCTGTCCCTCTTCTACTTTTTATGTATATGGAGAATCAACCTATCCCTGTAATTATATTTTTTTACCTATTGGGAATTTTTTTTGCATTCATAGGATGAGTTGTCATGCTACAAAAAAACCTACTACTAATGAGAAGTTACAATCTCTGGTCAACCTGCCTCTTTAAATTGGAAATAGAGTTCTTTAGTATTTTATAGACAGACCAAGTATGGTAAGGATACCCTTGAGGTGAGCTTAAATTATTTAAGTTCATGCTCTTCCAGATTTATGGTGATGAATTAACAATTATAAAATTTTGCCAAGCTAAAATGATAACATATATGTTATGCCTTATGTATGATCGGTGCTTTAATACTTTGGGCTATTGTAGCAAGATTTAATAACATTTAAATAAAAATAGAAAGAAGAGATAAAATAATAGATGCAATTACATTCATTCGAATATCGTAATAAACATAACAGTTGACCAATGAAAGAAGTGTTCATTATGCTTTCAAATAATGTAACCCATAGCAAAGATACACATAGAGCTAAATAATGAAATATAATAGGAAAGAAGACCAAAATTGTATTAATATTTGAATGAGATTTCATGAAGATTTGGCTTGGAATTGCCATTTAAATTTTAGAAAGATTAATACAATAAAGATTCTCATTTGAATATTATAGCAATGACCTTTCACTCTCCTATTCGAATATCACAACAATTGAGTCTCTAGACCTCTAGCTTAATAATATGGAAATATTCTTAGATTCTTGGGTATTTTCCTATCAAAAACCTGCACATAAATGGGAGTAATGAGGATATGAAAAAGGAGAAAGAAAAGAAATGAGATACAACAACAAAGAACAAACACTCGATTATACCTCTTTGAAAAAATATGATATATCAAAGCTCGATCATTATTATGGCTATAGACGTTATTCTTTTAGTTGTAGTAGCTATGTAACTTCCTAAAATTTTTGTATGTGAACCATCCAACTACTGCCATATCTTGCCTTGTCATCGATTGGGTGTTGTATAGTCTGTTTATCTAACTGCCTCAAAATATATTAGTAAAATTTGGTCAAAATTTGGCCTAGTTATCGCCACCTTTTACTCACTATTCATGAGTTTATTTGTTTTTCCTTAAGTGAGATCCCAAGTATCTTCTCGTATATTTATTAGTGATGCTCATTGACTGAGAAGATTTTGGAATTTAGGTGTATAATACTAGAGTAGAGGCTTCCTTCAACCGCATGGTGCTTGCCTTGGGATGTAAGGAAGCAAATGTTTTTTACGGGAACCTGATGCATCAGGTTCTCCATAATAGTGATGAAATATAGGGCACTAGAAGTAAAAAAGTTAATAAAACTGCCAACAACACAATACTTCCATAATTATACTCCATCGAAGTGACAATACATTAACTATATTCCATCGGGGCGTAAGAGTCTTATGTATATGGTATTCTATTTTGTGCTTCTTGTTATTTCTACATCTAATGATATGAGTCCTTTGGATGTGCATAATTCTATTTCTATAGCTCACTAAAAGCACACCTCGATCCATATCTTGGGTTTTAGGATGAGCATTGTTTCCATATAAAGAATTAGTTGATGCAGATTATACTGTCAGCTGACAACGGGTAGCCAGATCCTATTTATTCAGAAGGTGATTCAGTTTGCTTTATCCTAATAATTTTTTTAATCTCATATTCAATTATTATTATGCATTCTACGGGTCATCCTCTCTATGCTCGACACATAATAATTCACATTCTTTTACTGTAGTATGAAGGATACAATGATTTTTTTCTAATCTAAGACAATCCATTAATTGTATTACTTATTTTATCTTTACAACCCATCCTTTGTTAATGAATCATCCTATCATGTTTTATTTTCCTATTTTTAGCTTCGTGTAATCTGGATGCTAGGACGTGTTGGAGGATTATGCATTCATGAGATATTTAAATTGGCCTTGGTAGCATTAATCAAGGTTGATTCTGATGTAACATTGATCTTATTTAAGTTAGAAATCCCTTATTTGCACGTGCCATCAGTTGGTTGACATTTTTTATTTGGTACTATGTTGCGTAGGCACTCGTGATCACTTATCCTGGTCTAGTTGATAGGTTTGAAGTGTTCTTCCTTCAACTGGTGAGTTCATGCTAGTTGTGTGTTTTCGATCACCTACCTCTATTCAATGGTTGCGTGATTTAAGCTATGCTCATTCTGCATAAAAGGCTAGTTCAAACTCTTTCCAGATGATTAGTTTAATAAAATCTGACTAACTATGGTGCATTCAAATCATATGATGGCATATTTTAATCAATGTTGTTTATGCCTTCGATTGGTTGGGTTGAATTTCCCCATTGATCTCGTTTGACTGATGATACTTTGATTACGAGGATGCGATCGATAGAGGATACTTAATGTTTTTATTTTATTGATCAAAATATTTTAATAGTAGCACTTTGACCAAATTGTTGGTCTATCCTTACCATTGTTCAACCTATGAAGAATTTTCTTCGATCGACTAAATTTTTTGCTTTTGTTGAGTGGTTGACTCTTGTTTTTCTCTAGATGAAGGAATATTCATTGACTCTTTGAATTTTTGGTCATCTCTTCATTATTTTTTGGTTGAACTCATATTTTCATCGAGTGAATTGCTTTACATTTAGTAGAAATTGTGATCGACTATTTACTACATTTAGTTGAAAAATTATCGCCTTTCGCGATCAACAAATCGGTTGGTCAGCTACTATTTACTTGGTGTCGAATGAAATATCTTTTACCTTCAGTTAGTAATTTCTTCTCATCGACCTAAAAAGGGATTTTTAATGGACCAAACTTCGCTTGACCAAATATTTTTGGCAGTGATCTTCTTTTTGTTGTCCGATTAAAAGTTGCACGCTCTGCTTATTTTGGCTCTTCATTTTGAGAGGTCGATCGAAGGTTTCCATCGATTGGAAAAAAAATACTTGCTTGTAAAAATATTGGCTCTTATTCTGATGGCATTGGCAAAAAAAAAATCAACAATATTCAGATTCTATCGATCGCTCTTTTCTATCGACTGATTGCTTTTTGAAGTTGATTGAAGAGTGCTTAGCTTTTGATAACTTATTTTTATCAACTGAAACTTTCTGTCAGTCGACCGAAGGGTGAAATATTTATGAGGAAAATTTGGCGAACCCCTTAAAATTTTAATGAAATAAAAAATATTAGCTTCTTAGGGGTTGGAGATGCTCATGAAGATAGAAATTATTTTACTTTAGACTTGAACTCTTTATTAGCTTATCACAAAAGTGTACCTTCTTGGGACCTTCAAAATTTTAAAATTATGGTTACATTTATGTTGTATAAATTTTGGCTACATCATAGGCTCTTACTAGGACAAATGGTAAAAATATGAGGTATTTGAGGACTCTAGAATCTCTGGTTAATGAAAATATTGTAATGATAAGGATATGATATTCTTTTACTAGATTATTACAAAATAGTTAAGAGATAAAAAATAGTCTGATAAGAGAGCAATATTTAATCAGATAAAATCATATATTATGTTTCTTTAAAATAAATGAACCTTTTGCTCCTAAAGTTTTATATTTTCTAGAAATATCCTTAAGGTAGAAATAAACAAAATTAATCAAAAATAATTGCCATATCAAGCCTATGCCCAACATGTGTGCTAAGGTGTTCTTTTATTACTTTCTCAGATTAGGCATAATTTTCATCAATTTGAAAGGAGTTGGACCTATTAATGATTTCACTCTTAAATATTTTCACCTTGTCATTGATCCACTACTAGTCAAGCATTTATAGCTTTGGTGGAGGTGACCTTGATCCCTTGGACCTACTCTACTGCAATACAAGCATCCATAGCCTTGGTAGAGGTTATCTAGATAGCCCTAAGCACTAGCTTATTTTCCATTATAGATATTTTTCTTCTTTTAGGAATAATTTTGATAAAATTGTAAATTTTTTTAGAGCATACTTTATGGGTTAAATATTTGCAAGGCTATAATATTGAGTGTATTTATTTAGCCCAACAACCTTACCAAGGTTGATTATATTCCTTGATTTTTTAAACTAATTTTGAGATCATGATATTATATGAGCTTTGGATTGACACATCATCATTTCTAGATTTCTTGTTGTATTTCAAGCCTTACAATATGATTACTAAAACTTTGCTTCTGGAGTTTTGTCAATTCGCTTGTATTCAATCCCAAAGTATTTTCATTCATAAAACTAAACAAAAATCTCTTATAGACAATAAAACACATGATCTGAGAACTTAACAACTTTCTAATAGACTAGAAACAATGAATAGATAAGCAAAGGAACTTGGCTTAAAGAGAAACAACAAAAAACTATTTTTTTATTCTCTTTGAGTTCCCCAGCATAGGTGGTATAACTTTAGGTATAGGTAGTTGATTAGGATTTCCATGAGATATCCTTGAAAGGTTTGCAACCTATAAGTATTAGGCTTAGAAATCTAAATTATTTGATAAGAACCTACCCATATAGGCTCAATATTACACTTTTCTTCATGCTTATCATTTTTAGGATCCCAATATAAAACTATGTCTCCTTCAAAGAATGGGGTTCCCTTATATTTCTTTTTAAATAGCTACATGGTTTTATGAGTTTTCTTAAACATCTTATCCAGTGCATTCCTTATTTCTTCTTGCAGCTATGTAATATGATCTAATATTCTTTTTAAGGCATCAAGACTTTCATGATCTTGTAGTAACAAAGACAATGTTATTATTTTTGTACAAGGAGGTAACATGGATGCTTCTCCAAGTACCATTTCATAAGGGGTCTTACCTATGTTCCTCTTAACAGATAATATATCTAACCATAAGGCAAAAATTAGCTCACTATCCAATCCCTTTTTATTCTTTTCTAGTGATATTTTAATCTTGGTAATCAGATTTTTGTTTGATGATTCGACAAGACCATTTCCTTGAGGATAGTAGTTTGTTGAATGAGAAATTTTGATTCTTGCACAAAACTCTATCATTTCAAATGAGACAACATATTTCCCATTGTATGTTACCAAATTCTTTGGTACTCCAAATCTAGTCAAGATATTTTCCTCCAAGAAATTGATGACTGCTTTAGTTGTTGAGTTTCTTAGAGGAGTTGCTTCCACCCCATTGGTGAAATAATCTATTTCCGTGATGATCCATTTATGTCAGACTAAGGAGTTCGTATTTATTTCCCTAATGATTTAAAATTCCCCACTACATGAAAGGTGCTTCTATGCTTACTGATTGGAGAGGCATTGCTACTAACTTTTTCTTCCTAGCAAACACTTGACAGTTATGGTAGTCCCTTACATACTTATGTACATATTTGAATAAGGAAGGTCAATAATAACCTGCTCTCATAATATTATTCGTAGACTCATTTAGGGTAAATTAACCTTCACAAAATCCATCATGAAACTCTTTAATGACCTCTAAAGTATATTTTTCAAATAAGCATAGTAACAAGATGCCATATGGATGTTTCCAATAAATTTTACCTTTCTGAACATAGTATTTATGAGATTGTTGTCTTACTGACCTTATTTTATTTGTAGACATACCTCTAAGAAATGACAAGGTTTGAAGGTATAATAGAATATCATCATACCATTTGCATTCAACATTATCAATTCTTTTGATATCATGTATGTCATAAACTATGGTAATGTTCTGTATGTCCTCCCCTTCTTTGTTAGCTAGATATGTATCTAGACCCTACCCTCTTATTATTTTCATAGCTTTGAATTCTACATCGTATTGTAGTAATTTAACCAACTATATGGTTGGGTTACCTATTGGTTTAGGTTAGATTAAAAAATATTTAATAGTAGTAAAAGGGATACAACATATAACTTTATTTAAACCAAAAATACATTTAAAATGTTCCAGTGCTTGAATCACAACATAAGCCTATTTTTCAATAATTTTGAATCTCAGTTGATATCCTTTGAGTCCTGCACTAATGAAATCTATAGGTATTTCATTCTCTTTATCATACTTTTGAGAAAGGACTATAGTAATGGTATGTTCATAAGCAAATGAATATATATTAAAACTCTTTGAGTAGTTAGGGAAATTCAAGACTAGAGTATTTATGATAGCATCTTTGATTTTTTGAAAAGCTTCCAAATTTTCTTTCTTCCATTTGATGTCAACATCCTTTTTAATCATGTTATTAATAGGTTGAGCTATTTCAGAAAATTTTGATACAAACCTTACAAAATTAGTCTTACGAAAGAATGATCTAACCCCTTTGAAATTCTTAGGATGAGGTATATTTGCAATACTAATCCATTTTTAAGAAACTATGTAGCAAAGGATCTTTCCTTGTGTTGCTCAAAATATACACTTCTTCAGATTTAGAGATATACCCAATTCTTTGCACCTAGAAAACATTATAGGTAAATATTCAAAATGATCTATTGGGTTTTTTGAGAACACTATTATGTCATCCAAATAGACAACCACTATTTTAAACATCAAACCTTTAAAAACAAATTCCATGGATATTTGAAAGGTTGCACCTACATTTATTAATCCAAATGACATTCTCATATATTCAAAGGTACCCCAGGGGGTAGTGAAAGTAGTTTTATATCTATATTTAGGATTTACTAGAATTTTATTATATCTTGAGAATCCATCCAATAATGATATTTTGGATGAGCCTACTACAGATTGCAGTAGTTGTTTCATGTTGGTAAAGGGATATTTATCCTTGAGGGAACTTTGATTCAGATTTTAAAAATCAACACAAAGTCTAATCTCTCCATTTTTCTTCCTCGCTAGTACCAAGTTTGCTATCCATGAATAAAACCTCACTTTTCTAACTATCTTTTCATCTAGTAACTTTTGCACTTCTTTCTGCATAATTGGATGTAATGTGGGGTTGAATTTTATTTTCTTCTGACTGAAAGGCTTAGCATCCTCTTTCAGGGGGATGATGTGAGTCACGACCTCTATTTTAAATATCTTCAGGTCTTCATAACTCTAGGACAAAATATTCTTTATTTTTCTTCAAAAATTTTATGTACTATTCTTTTTCCTCTTTTGGAAAAGCCTTATCAATTTTCACAAACCTGGGCTTCTCTTTTGTTCTAATGTTTACAGCATCAATTTCTACTTCTTTGAGGAGTGGTTTTTAAGGTTTATCAAAATCATAATATAAGCTTTCTAAGGATACTAATCCTTTAGATATACTATTGGTTTGAAGTTGAATTACTTCAACTGGTTCTCCAATAATTTTTTTCAATTTTTCTTCTTCCTCTTATTCACATATAACATCAGAATACATATTCTGGAGGGTCATGAAGTCCTTGATATCCACATCATCCTAGAATACTTTTAGATACACAATATTGTTAAGCATAGAATGTTTTTATACAGATATGGTTGGGAACCTATCCATGTACTCAGTGTCTATTTTTGGGAAATCTCCACCCGAAGCATTAATAACTAACAAATTTGTAATGTGATTATGTTCTATGGTATGAGATGTTAAAGTCCAGGAACTTGTCAATTTATATTAGAACTAAAAATTTATATTGTTTCAATTTGGGATGTTGTATATGATACTTACCTTTGATTTGTCATATAATCAACTTAGCATCTATGGTAATAGTCAAAAAAATTACCCCTAGTTCTTTAGTTTTTCTTAGACCTAACTAGTAAGGATTCATATTTAGCTACATTATTAGTGCATATAAATTCTAATCTATAAAGGATCCCAATATAGTTTCCCTTAATATATGTTATATTGAAATCATCTCCTACCCTAATTTGTGACCTAGCCTCATCAAAGGACATGGTCCACATATCTTGGGTAAGAATCTTGTTAGATTCTGCATCTACTAGTTCTCTGGTTTCATGGTCCATATATTTTTCTTCAGGGACTTCTACTAGGAAAGGGTTATGTCAGATAGAATACACTCCTATTTATTTTTATTCTATAGAGATAACTAAATTAATCATGGTATCATCTATTCTAACCAGTTCAACTGAGTACTTGTTAGATGATTCTCTTCTTAAGGTTACTTTTTCTTTTCTTGAAATAGGGATTGTGGCATAAGACCAATCTAATTGTATGGAACCACATAAATGCTCTACCCAATGTATACTCAAAAGTAACAAGAATAAAGGTTCTACATAAACCACCGTAATGTCCATAACTATTCCCTTATTAGGATGTTGATCTAGGTAGACTAGCAAACCAGTTATAATACCTACACTGGGAATCTGCCTACTATCCATTACTGATATAGGGGGAGACTCTCTAGTGCAAATCAACCCTCGTTGGTATGCTATATTCTTGGGAATGATGTTATGGTATGCACCACTATCTAGCATGTATTTGTGAATGACATACCTTTCTTATTCATATGAGTTATACCTGAGTGACACATAAAACAATCTGACAGAGAAAGGGGTTCTAGTTTCATGATTGGAAGGTTTGACAACATTACAAGACTGAGTTTATTTTTGTTAAATTAAGGCAAAAGCCTTATAGACTTGTTCTCTATATTTCTAAATATTCATTAACTCACTAAATTTAATGTTGATTTTCTATTTACTCAACTCTGAACTAACATCAAAT
The DNA here is from genome assembly GCA_028583015.1 of Wollemia nobilis. Taxonomy (NCBI): domain Eukaryota; kingdom Viridiplantae; phylum Streptophyta; class Pinopsida; order Araucariales; family Araucariaceae; genus Wollemia; species Wollemia nobilis. The sequence continues at coordinate 4,157,336 of JAQPPZ010003193.1, read as the reverse complement.
TTTATTTTTTTTATATTCAAAGTCTTGGAGCATTCTTTGTGATGGGATGGTCCATTTTTTTCTATATTTTTAGGAACCTTTTTGTTATGATATTTGTCAATGGACTATTTTCTAATCTCTTTTAACTTATCTATTTTGTTAGGAACAGAATTATTTCTCAAATTTAGAGCATTTTATTCTAGCTCCTCTACCTCTTGTTCTGTTGGAACTAGCTTTCCTTGTTTCATTTTATCATACCTAGTTTGTTGTCCTCTTTGTAGGATTTTGGTATTTTATGCAACTAGGATTTTTGGGTGGTGATTCGAAGCATATAAATCCATGTCTTCTTTGAATAACCTTTCTCTAGATTCATCCTCAAGGGTCCAACAAGCATTAATTCTGATATCCTATTCGAATTTTGCTTCTAAGTCTATAGGATGATGGACACCTAAATACATGTCGCAATGATATATATTATGAGAAGCATCATAGGCTAAACAATAGTAAGAAAAATTCTCTGCCAATTTTATAGTAGGAATAGAATTTGGAAGCAATTCTAGATCTATCTTTATTTCTTTTTTTTTTTTAATTATTCCCATTATTCCTATCATGATTATTATTGAAGCACCCTAAAATTGGCGCAGTAAAATTGGAATAATTACATTCACCTTAGTAAATAAATTTAAATTCAAATTTAACCTCCCAAACCGCCCGTTAACCTTCGAGAAACCCGTTTCCTCCTTTTCCATGCCATTTTTAGCAGTTGTTTTGACCGTTTGACGATATCGTCTCCGATCAGACGATATCGTCTCCGATCAGACGATATCGCCCCAGATTTGATGATTTCGTCTGGACTAGAACGTCCAGATGATTTCGTCGCAAAACTAAATTTGCATAGTTGGAATCCGTTCCAACGGGTCTCCAATCTGGGCAAAAGCGTGTCTGTGTCGTTGGGACCCTTCCCCCGTTGGAGATCTCCCAAATTGGGATGATCTCCAACCTCCCAACAACTATCCTATGCCTATTTAACTCTAAGACTTTTCCCTCCCCAACCCCTGGCTGAATCTTTATGCAAATTGAACCCTTATGCTCTAAAACATCGTAATTCATACTTTGCACTAGTCCTATAGTCATTTCATTGCAGGTACACCACTGGTTTTTAGCCGAAGACAGCACCTATCGTAGTCGACGAACCTGTCAAGATCAGAGGCGATCTCATCAAATTTGAGATGATCTTGTACTGATGCGAGACAATTTCGACTGCAGCACACATCGAGGCAATCAGTGCCTAGAGTTTGCTCTTTTGTCTCTTTTTTTGTCATTTTATGCTATAAATTAGATTGTTTATTCAGTTTTTATACTATATTGCATTTGGAGTTCACCCATTTTGTCTAGTTTGCATATTAAGATCATATTCTGCTATCTAAACATAGTGATTTGCATTTACTTCTATTCTTGTATATTTTTCAACACTCATATTACTGTTTTACATAGTTTGCCCCTATTTGCAAAATAGAATTTCTTGTGTTTCACATCTATTTGTTGTTTTGCAGGTCTCTGATGAATTCGTCTGATGAATTCGTCAGATTGCAGACGATCTTGTCAGTTTAGACGATTTTATCAAATTTAAGGCGATTCTATTGAATTGTAGATGATCCAGACTGCTTCAAGCTTTAGAAACTCCATCAGACTTCCGGATCAGGTAATCTTCATTGGCCTCCTACAAATTCTCTATTTTCGCTTTCTTTTCTGTTTGCTGTATTCATTTAAATTGCATTTTCATGTAGTTTAAGTTAGAATCATTTGGCCAAACCTAGGATGAATATTTAAAAATAAAATGAACTCATCAAAACTCATTCCCAAAACCTAGGCGTGGAAACTGCCGTCAAATGTTTCTCGGTGAACCCACCATCCGTCGAAAAATCACCAAAATGCACCTCCCTTGAGATGCGGGACCTTCGCAAAGTCCTCTCGTTCGAGGTACCGCACCATCCTTTTCCCATCCTCCTTCCGGGCGTGGATCCAATAGCCTGAAGGTAGGGGTGCGAAAAATTTGGAGGGATACATTTTGGTGAACCCGACGTGAATGCATCATAACCTTTTGAACAAAAACAAACAAAGACAAAAAAAAAAAAATTTAGAACAACTAAAACTTAGATGCATTTTAAAAAAACATTTAAGGTTCAAAATCATGTTTAGATGGTAGCTCCTAAAAAGAGGTTAGCAGTTACTATAAACGTAGTAAACCAATTAGCGGCCATAGAAGTTAATTTTGTCCTTAGTGTCCCTGAAGCAAGTAGAAATCAATCCTTGTGGGACGAGCTTATCAGGAGACTTCGTATCATTTCATCTAGGTCCACACAACTTAAACAGATTAAGAGGCTAGTCTTGGATAGAATCTTGGATCCTCATCAATTAGTGTTCTATCATGAACTTCAGAGAGCTTGCCATAGGTGGTTAGCCTATAGGAGAGCTTTAGTATCTTCAGAGTTGTTTAGCTTCGAGGAATACCTCGAGAATGCAGACATTGTACACCGATTCCTAGGCCTTGTAGAGGACCAAGAAGTTGTTCTCACAGATAGGGAAATATGGAGTAGAGTTCCGCGAGCTGTGCTATATCGAGAGTATTGCCATGAGCTTTACTTTTATCAACCAGCATCTGAGACAGATAATATCACCATAGCCCTTTTCATCAAATTCTTAAAAGAAAACTTTCAATTTGAAGAAGAACATTTCATGACCCCTGAACAGCTTGAACCAATTAATGATATTCATAAATTATTCATAGAATATTAGTTCATCTACTTTCAGCCTTATTATTATTGTGTGCATTTATTGTTTCATTTGTTGTCTTTATTATATTGTTTCAAAGAAAAACTAAAAATCAAAATCAAAAAAATCAAAAAACATAGTAAAAAACTTAAACATTTCATTTACAATATTGCATTAGGTATATATAAATATATACCTTTTAATTTGTTGCATATATATATATATATAAATATATATATTTGCTGAAATCAAAACTTAGCACCATGACTAAACTTAGGAATGGTAAAGAAATTTTAGGAGAAGGAGAAGATTGGCTACAAAATACAACTGAAAACCCAAATGTCCTTCTTGGAGATACAAATCCAGAAGGTGAGACTCTAGGTCAATCAGATGAAGACTTAGGTGATGATAAGGAACAAGAAGGAAGTGTTAAAGAATCTTCGTCCCCTAGAATAGCTCCAAATGGAGGCATCACTTTTGACAACGCAGAACATTTTCAAAAATTTCTTAATCAACATATAGACGTCCTTAATGTGGCAGTCTGTATTGATAAAGGGGAAATTAGTGATGCTCAAGAAGCCTTAGAACGGGCACTTGACATTCAAACTAATCCCTTGTCTTTCATTGATTAATAAAGTGATAAGGTTGGACCATCCAATGCGAATATGGTCACTATAGCCCAAGCCATGACCAAAAAACAGGTCACCCAACCTCCTAAGAAACCTGTTACTCAACCTAAAATCACTCCCACATAAAATAAAATTCCCTTCACTACTTCCTTCCTCCAAACTATTGAGCAAAATGCTTTAAATAGACAAAAATCTAAAACAAAGCCAAATACAAACTTTCAACAATCTACAATACAACACAATCCAACTTCAAAACTCCTCCATAATATTTTTCCTACCAATGTTTTACATAATAATAACATGGCATCTAATCTGCATGTTCCTCCATCCTACGCCCATAACACTTATGGCAATGCCCCACCGAATCAATATGGGGGGCAAACTAGTAGTTTGGAAGCTATGGTGAAACAATTGGCTTCACGTATGGACCGGATAGATCCCTACCGTCCCTCGTATAATTATCGAGAGATTTGTAGCCAACCATTGGATCCCATAGTGGTAGCTCAACCATACCCTAAACATTTTCCCATGCCCGTCCTGCCTATCTATAAAGGAACCGAAGATCCCATAGAACATCTTCGCATGTTTAGGATAGCATGTCACGACATATCACATGACGACTTGCTATTACTAAAAATGTTCCCCAAAAGTTTAGGTGGAATGGCGTTAGAGTGGTATTATCAATTGCCCACTCATTCCTTAAGAAACTTTGAAGAAACAGCTGAGTCATTTGTTCATCAATTTAGTGCCTACATCGAGAGGCATGTAACTATTAAAGACCTATACAATTTAAAACAAGATAAAGACGAATGTTTTGCTGATTTCTTAGCAATATGGAGACAATTGACAGGAAAACTGCACTTTGTGCTACCCTATAGGGAAATGTTAGACATTTTCATTAACAATTTACAAGAACAACTTTCTTATGAACTATCGACAGCTACTTTGACTACCTTCGATCAAGCTATAGACTTAGCTCGAAGAGTAGAATATGCCCTCATTAGGAGAGGCCAACTTAGAAATAAGGATGATGAGAAAACATCTAGAAATCAATATAAAAACAAATAAGTTGTCGGTGATGGAGTCACTGACAGCAAAAATTTTTCTAATGTCAATGCAACAAAAACAACAGAAAAATTCATCTTGAAACCTCCTGATAAGCCTCCTCGAGAGTTCACTAGATTAAACAAACCTTTATCAACTATTTTACCTCAACTTCTTGAAAGAGGTTTAATCCAACTGCCAGGTATCTGGGAACCTGACCCAAGCATACCCGGATATAGAGTTGATTTGCACTGTGATTTTCATAGAGGTCCTGGACATTCTACCAACGCTTGTAAGATATTGAAACATAAAATACAAGATTTGATTGACAATAATGAAATGGAAGTGCAAGCCTTCCAACATAAACAAAACCCTCCTAATAATATTCAAAATACTGTTCCCCAAAATCAAAATCAGAATGCCAATCAAACTTTAGACATATTTCAACACCCTTTACCAAGACATGGTAAAGAGGTAGCTAATCAAATTGAACATCACAATGTTCCCCCTCCTACCCGATATGTAGGAACCATTAGCGGAAAATTACCTGTTCAGGACTCTCACACATTCGACACAACCTTATCCCTGGTTACAACCAGGCTCTTACATAATTTTCAAACTTCTGATTCTAGCAATATAGAGTCAGATAGTGAGAGTGAAGTAGACACCATTCAATCGAATAGTTCTGAAAATGAATCAGATCCTATTCAACCTATCACAGATGCTAATGTTCTAGAAGAACCATTTCCTAGAAGAGTCACTACTCGACCTTCTTCTAATGAAGTCCTTCCTTATGAACAAGCCATAAACTCTCAACCGAGACCGTTTCAACGTCGTCACTATAACATTGTAGGTACCATCGGAGTCGTCACTTGAAAACAAGCTCAAAATCCCCAACAAGAACCAAACCAGAATGATGGATCAGCTCCATTTGTTCTAAAAAATCCTAATAAAGGAAATCATGCTCCTATTGTTCAACCTAAACCCCCTTACAACATTAATGAACAGTTGTCTAATACCACCGCCAGAATCTCCCTTTTAGATTTATTAAGATCCTCTCCCACCCATAGGGATGAATTGATGCTTACTTTGAGCCAGATGATGGTACCTCAAAACATCCAACCCGAAGCTATGGCCAATACTATCATCACGCGAGAGATTGATTGTATTGACTTTCGGTATAAAGATATCCCACAACACAGTTTACACAAGGATAATCCCTTGTATATTACAGCTTTAATTGGGATGTAGTTGTCAAACGAGTCCTGATTGATAATAGCTCATCTCTAAAAATCTGCACCTTTGACTTCTACCAACGATTTGGTTTTAGAAGTGATGAAATGAAGAAGACTGATATGATTATCAAAGCCTTTAATGACGAAACACAAGAAACGTGTGGAGTCATTACCCTCCCATTGCAAGTTGGTCCTAGAACCCTTGAGACAACTGTGTTCATTGTATATTGCCCAGCATCGTACAATATACTTTTGGGTTGCCCTTGGATTAACGCCATGTGAGCAATCCCATCAACTTTACACCAATGTGTTAAGTTTGAGTTTAAAAATTAGTTGGTCACTATTCATGGTGACCTTAGACCTTTTGATATGTGCGCATTGGCAGAACCAGTTGGATTGCAATTTTGCCCTGCTCTGTCATCCACATATCCTAGTTCTCCTTCATCTAAAACTGTGAAATATAAACCCATCATTTCATCTATTCCTCCTCCATTAACTTCATATTCCCATATAGATCAACCACCTGCTAAACAAATTACTGTAGAACATCAAAAAGCTCTTAAAACTACAACCAATTCTTCAAGTCCTAAACCCATAAATTCAAAACCTTTAGACACATCTATCATACCTTCCACATCTCAAGACATAGGTAATAAGCCTTCTACATCTTATGCCCTTTCTGATGATCTTTTACCAGATTTATCTACAACTTTAATATCAGAAAAAATGAATTCTTTCATGCAATATTCAAACATTTTAAATCAATTTCCGCCATCTCCTCGTACTTTGGGCCTCCCACAACCTATGGGAAGTACTTACCAAGTCGGTAGTTACGCCTTCATTTACAAAGGATATGACTGGGGAAGAATCCCTCAGAATATCAAAACCCATCATGATGGATATGCTCGGTGCTATTTTACCAACGACTATATTAAAGCTAAACCCATGATGCTTAAAATGGGATATAAAGGGAAAGGCTTAGGACCTTTCCAAAATGGCATGAAAGAACCTTTCGAGGTAGAACTATGGCCTGCCCGATGTGGTGTAGGCCTATTACCTAGTAAGGGTCAACCCTTTCCTTTTGAGGATGATGATCATCTCATATGCTATCAAGAATATTTGGATAGACATGTTGATTTACCTCTTAAAAATCCGTCATTTTCATGCAACATGCTATCCATAGCATACCCTGAAATGATTGCTGACCCCGATGAAGATTTGGAAGGAGATATCTTCCATGATGTCTCTGTTGAAGAGATGTTGTACAACGGGTTTTATTTTGATGGTTCTATACCAACCATAGCTCAACTTGAGGCCATCGACCCTCAGAACGAATTATCTAAATTAACTTTACAAGAGTTACAAGAGTTGGGCGTTTCACCTGCCCCACCTAATTTTGAAAGAGATCTACACATGGATGTAGAAAATGTCATTAAAATTAATATTGGAACTGAGGACAACCCTCACATAATCAACATTGGAGCAGAACTAAGTCAAGAAAAACAAGAACAATACATTGCATTTCTTAAAGATTATGAAGATGTCTTCACTTGGACATATGAAGATATTCCAGGTCTAGACCCTTCTGTAGTCATGCACCATCTAGTGGTCCATCCGGATGCTAAACTTGTTAAACAAAAACTTAGAAAAATGCATACCAAAGTGGATCTGCTAGTCAAAGGGGAGTTAGAAAAACTCCTGAATGTTATCTTCATACAAGCTATTGATTATGCTGAATGGATCTCCAATGTAGTTCCAGTCACCAAGAAAGAAGCCACCAAAGTTAGGGTTTGCATAGATTTCAGAGATATTAACGCTGCATGCCCTAAAGACGACTTTCCTCTTCCAAATATGGATCAAATTATTGATTTTACTGCCGAAAGTGGGATGATGTCCTTAATGGACGGATTCTCCGACTATAATCAGATCAGGATAGCTCCTGAAGACCAGGCTAAAATAGCCTTCATTACCCCCTGGGGTACCTTTTGCTGGAAAGTGATGCCCTTTGGCCTAAAGAATGCTGGGGAAACTTATCAATGGGCTATGACCTACATTTTTCATGATATGATGCATGATATCCTACATGATTATGTAGATGATATTATAGCTCGCTCTCTTATCGAAGATCATCATTTAGACGATTTAAGAAAAGTTTTTAATCGATTACGAGAATATCTCATTCGATTAAATCCAACAAAATGTATATTCAGAGTTAAATCCTGCAATTTATTAGGGGTTTTAGTTTCTTTACGTGGTATCAAAATTGACCCTCTCAAAATTCTGGCTATCACTGATATGCCCGCACCCACTAATATATCTGAATTACGAAGTTTACAAGGTAAACTTCAAGCTATCCGTTGCTTCATTGATAAGTTGGCGGACAAAACTGGTCCCTTTCTTAAACTCCTTAAGAAGGACGTCCCCTTTAATTGGGACACAGAATGTAGAGAAGCTTTTGAACTTCTCAAGCAATATCTCCTTAACCCTCCGATGCTTTCATCGCCTAAATTTGATCACCCATTTCTTTTATATATTTCTGCTTCAGATTCTGCCTTAGGAGCTATGTTAGCTCAGCTTGATGATGAAAAACGAGAACGTGCTAATTATTACATTAGCCGCACCTTCATCAGTTATGAAACCCACTATACAACATTAGAGAAGTTATGTCTAGCAGTCGTGTTTGCTACGCAAAAATTACGACATTACATGCTTAGCCAAAAAACGTATGTCATTGCCAAATATGATCCTTTAAGATATCTCATGAGTCGACCTTATTTATCGGGTCGCACGGCCAAGTGGGTTCTTGCTCTAAGCAAATTTGATCTCACCTTCATAGGACGAAGTCCGTTAAGGGTCAAATCATAGCGAGATCAATTAGTTGCTGCACCCTTAGAGTCTACTCATCCCCTCATTATCGAGTTTCCGATGAATGCCTTCAATTAGAGGCAGACCTTGTTGAACAATGGTCCTTATACTTTTATGGAGCCCGATGCATGAGTAGGGCTGGTGCGGGTATTATTTTAATATCTTCACAAAAACATCTTATTCCTCTGTCCTTCAAACTAACCTTTGCTTGCACCAACAATATTGTTGAGTATGAAGCTCTAATCCTTGGATTACGAGATGCTTTAGCGCTTAAAATTAAAAACCTCTTAGTTTTTGGGGATTCCCAATTGGTTATAAACCAAATTAATGAAGTTTATCAGACCAAAGATGATAAACTTCGCCCATATAAGGCCTATGTTTTACAACTAATGGCCTTGTTTGATCAAGTTACCTTGGAAGCCATTCCTTGAACTAGCAATCGTGCAGCCGACGCCATGGCCGCCGCTGCATCTCTCTTGCCTTGGAGTTAGACGATGAATATGCCACTATCATCATTTGTCGACTCCAGGAACCCGCTTCACATAAGTCATGCTTAGAGCCTTTGGATGTGTTTCTAATCAAGGAAACCACTCCTGAACTCTGGTATATAGACATATTTGATTTCCTCCAAAATGGGACTTTCCCTGCTAATTCTAATCGCAACCAGCGTCGATTATTACGTCGACGAGCAAGTCGATTTGTAATCATTGGCAATACTTTATATAGGAGATCTTTTGAAGGTATCCTATTAAGATGTCTAAATTTAGAAGAGTCTAAATCAGCCTTAAGTGAAGCCCATGATGGATCTTGTGGAGGACACTTTAGTGGTAGCGTCATTGCTAAAAATATCCTTCGGATAGGATACTTTTGGCCTACCATGGAAACGGATGCACATGAATATGTGCGCCATTGCGACAAGTGTCAAAAACATGCTGACCTTGTCCATGCGCCTGCACAAGAGCTGCAGGCTATTTCTTCTCCTTGGCCCTTTTCTAAATGGGGCTTGGATATTATTGGTAAAATTAATCCTGTGTCATCTGATGGACATAAGTTCATCATAACCGCCACTGAGTATTTCATGAAGTGGTTTGAATCTATGCCTTTAGCTTCCTGCACTGGTTCACAGGTCTCTAAATTCATTTTTAATCAAATCATCTACAGGTTCAGAATTCTTGCAAATCTCATCTCTGACAATGGAACTCCATTCAAAAATAAATATGTTAAAAAATTATGTCAAAAATATAAGATTCAACATCACTGGTCTACTCCTTATTATCCTCAGGGTAATGGTCAAGCAGAAGCTTCTAACAAAACTCTAATCAAAATTCTCAAAAGACTAGTCAATAAAGCGGCCGTGGATCGGCATATTCAATTATATCCAGCCCTGTGGGCTTATCGAACTAGTGTTCGAACCCCCACGGGCACTTCACCATTTGTTTTGGTATATAGTGCCGAAGCGTTTTTCCATTTGAATTAGAAGTTCCTTCTTTGGCTCTGCTACTTCAAGACACCGAAGTAGGAGATGAATATCGTGCTGGCAGACTCAGTCAGCTGGAACTCCTAGATGAAAAATGCATCAATGCTTTAGAGCATCTCCGTGCATACCAAAACAAGCTTAAAAGAGCATATAATAAGAAAGTTCGTCATCGATCCTTTGAGATTGGTGATCTTGTTCTAAAAGAAAATCAAAAGAATACGAATGCAACCAAAGAACTGAAAGGTAAGTTTGAGCCCAACTGGCTCGGACCATACATCATTACTGCAAAATTTGAATCAGGAGCATATAAATTGTCTACCTTAGATGGTAAAGAACTTAAAAAACCCATGAATATTTTACATCTCAAACGTTATTATGCATAAATTTGGTCATTTCATCCATGTATATATTTTTTCAAAATCATTATCTTGTATTTCTTTCAATTTATTCAAAAACCTCAAAAACATTCATAAAATCTTCAAAAATCTTCAAAAATATTTATTGCATTTATTTAAAGCACTTGTAAAGTTCCTTTTGCTTTAAAACAAAAATCAACATAAAAATCCAAAACAGCTATATGCTTGACTCTTTCGAAACCAAAACAATATACAGAATAAAGAGAGAGTCAACATTCTCAAAACTTTCTCAAAATCATTATTTTCTTACAATTATTGCAGTTATATGTTTCAACTTATTTTGGATAAAACTAGCATTTATTTGGCATCCCTCACTTGCACACTCACACAATAAATATCTTGATTTTATCTGGCATGATTACTAATCTCTCTTATATCAAAGTTCACAAAAATCATTTAAATAAAGTTTGAGCATAGAGAATTGATCTTGGTATTTACTTAAACCAAGCACATCTTTTCACAATAAAATTATTATATTTGTAATTTCCATGTTTTGCTACATAGTAGAACTGATTTCTTGAGTGAACAGTTTCCCTTGCTATCCTATCATGCACATGGTCTAGAATCTTTGAGAATTGGCAAAAGGACAAGCTCACCCCTACCCAGAATAAAAATCCCTTGCTCTACAGCTAATCTGAGCAAGTATCCCTAGAAAAAGAAAAAGAAAAAGAAAAGAAACATTCAAGAAAGAGAGAAAAGAAAAATGTTATGACAACAATGTTACAAGCATTATCAAGCAAAAGAAAAATAAGCAAAGTTCAAAAGAAAGCAAGAAAAGCAATAAAATCCCAATAAAATCCCTTTCCCTACCCTTTGAAAAGAAAAGAAGGGTGAATGAGCTTGAATCCCTAGAATTCTCAATTATTCAAAAACTATGAGGTAAGCCCCATAACAGGTGGTTTTTGCCCAACCTGCTTGGCCTTGGGTAATTCCTAGCGTGGTGATATGTCTGTCACATTAGCGACCTTATTTTGTACAGACCTCTGTCTGCTCATGTATTAGCTAGCTCTTGATAATCCGACCTACATAGTAGCCTAGTATGGTTATATGCATCTACATCATGGTTAATGAATACTTCGTTGGTTTATTCAAATCACTTGTATCATAGTATCTTGCTCAAAATGGTAACTGAACCATACAATTGCACACACATTTGTATTTGAGAGATTTTGTCTATCATTATGATAAATCAAGATTGGCAATGAATTCACTTATGCACATGGGATTCCTTACAAATCTAACTTTTGTCTTCAAAATACTTTGAAATATTATTTTGCAACTTGTTTGGAATAATCAAATACAATTATTTAACAACATATCATATATATCTCATTGACTTTCACGACGATTGTATAATTCCAAAACCAAAATTGCAATTTTATGCTTAGTGCAAGTCCTCATTTTCATCTTTTCTGTTCATTAAAAATCAATTATGCAATAAAACTATCTATTTTCTTTGATCTTCGCGATGATGGTATAAGTCTATACCTACATATTCTATGCCTAGCGCAAACCATTGTAACAATATTTTTTTCCCAATTTATCAAAATTCATAAAAACCATATGACTTCATTTTATTACACAAATTATGCTTTTCAAAAGCAAACACATTTTTATTATTTCATATCATTATGTCAACCTTTGCATTTTGCAATGATGGTATAATTCTTAAGGAATTATTCAACAAACTTTATCACACTTAGGAATTTATGCCTAGCAAAAATTATTTTACAACATTTCATGCATAATATTTTCATGGAAATCTGAAAACAAACCATCATCATCATCATCATTTGCATCGTCACAACAAAGTCTTAATACAGTCTCTTAAGCACTCTTTTCTTTTAACAATATTTCTATCCTGGGACTAGCTTGACGACCGAGTGAGCAGCGACTCCATGAAATGGTCTATAATAGCGACAATGTCCTTTGAAATTATTGTTAGAAATCTCTTTTTATCACATTTCATTACAACCAATCAATTTGTTACATCAGATTATTTCATTTAAAATATTTATAGCATGACATCCAAGTTATAATATTTTCCAAAAATGACATAATTACATGAATCATCAATAAAATCATTACATCAATCAACTCAATCAATCAATCAAACATAAAAATCATCATAAGCATCACATAATACAAGTCATATGATCAAAAATATCTCATCTATATATATCAACAGAATATATACATCATCAAAACTAGATTGGTATGCCACAATCTGTACCTCGGCATACTCAATCCTCTATCAATACAAGTATAATACAATATCAGTGGTAGTATCCCGCCCTCTAGCCTCGAGAGCCTCTAGAGCTCTCGGCCTCATCTCCTCCCCCGCCCTGCGGAGGACGAGGTGGTCCCATCGCAGTATGTGTGGTACTACGAGTCCTCGTCGTTGATCGGGATGAGCTCCTCGTTGACCCTGTCCTGATAGGATCTGCTATGGTAGGTGGTAGTTGTACCCTCTAGCCCTATGGCACCGCCTGGTAGTATAGATCCTGATAGAAGGCGGTCTGAGAAACTGACCACAGCAGCTCCTGAGTGCTTACCCCTCTGCCTCGTGCCCTAAGACGAGCATTCTCGTCTCGTAGCTGTGACACCTCAGCCTGGTGCTATGCAGCTGCATCCTGTAACGTCTTCACCTGAACTCGTAGACAATCTCTCTCTGCCCAGAGAGTAGCCATCTCACTACTCTCTCTAATGTCCACACCCTTGCCCTTATCAAGCGATGGTGGCCTTTGTGGAGATGGGGGTCTCGCCTCCATCCTCTCCCTCTCCCTCTGCCGCGGCATCTCCTGTGCTTGTGGCCTCCTCTGCTCTCCTCTACCGTGACCCCGGGCTGCCTCTACCATCGCCTGGCGCCGCCTCCCTATCCAATGCACAACTACATGGATCGATCTTTGAGCCCTCGTCATTCGAGGAGGGCGGATGCCTGCGTACCAGGCATCGTAGCCATCGGCTACCCCTGCGTCGTCCCCATCCACTGGCTGAATGGGGGCATCATCCGCATCCTGACTCCAAAATCGCTACATATCTGGAGCCCCGCTAACTATGGTGTTATCTCGGACAGTCCAGGAAAACTCATAATCCCTGAGAGATGGGATCCCCTGCTGTAGACCGAACTATCGCAAAACTCGGTCATAGCGGTGGAGCTCCACCTCTCCCCTCTCCATCCATACCCAACAGACTTGCCTGATGTGAGCGAGCTCCTGTCCGTCCTCTGGCCACCCTGGATGCTACCTCCATGGCCTCCAGGTGATCTGGTCTGGGACCAAGTCATCCAGTAGTCTCCGAGACACCGAAAAGTTGATCCGTTGTTGTGCCCCTCTCTGGAGCCACCAGTAGAAGACTCGAGGCCTCTCCCCGTCAACCCCTGTCAGTGGAAGCCCTATCGGCCTCCGCATCGCAATGTGCTCCCAGCACCAAACCTATAGGAGTGATGTCATAACCAGACATCGGACGCCCTTGTATATGACCCCATGCAAGATCCTATACAATCGGCATAGAACAAAGCTTCCCCAAGCAAATCTGTAGCCATGGTCGCGCATGTCGCAGATCACATCTGCCAGCATCCATGGTACCCTACATTCGCTCTGGTGGCACAGCAGAAGTCCACCAACCACCCCAGCCAAAACTCGTGTCAGTGTAGATGCCCCAGGCATCTGGCATAGTGCCTCGATGTTCACTCCACCCTTCTCCAGGGTGAAGCTCGGGTCACCGCAAAGTCGTCCCATCACATGGCCCTGATTGGCTGCAGGTGTGATCATCCTCCCTTGTATGGGGATTTTAAGAATCCTCCATACATCCTCTAATGTGGGAGTCATCTCCCCTATCGGTAATCGAAAGCATGAAGAGCCCGGGTACCACCTCTCTGCTAGGGTCGTCAGTAGCCCCATGTCAGTAGAAACCTGCGACATCTCTGCCACATGCTGCAAGCCGGCCTGTGCCAGCAGATCCCGCTCTGCCTGGGTGAGAGCGGCCAAGTCGTCTCTCAGCCCATCGTTTTTCCACTCTTTGCTCTTTAGTAATCCTCTCTGCAAGCATAAACATCAAAACAACAAACAATCATTAATAACAATTTTAGCAATCAATAATGCAACTTAAAGATCAAAATTTTGCAATTGATGATATCACCCACTATTGGCCGATATCATCCGAAATTTGAGCAAAATCATCTTCGATTTCACGTGTCGAAATCGTCTCTAATTTGACAAAATCGTCCCTTTTTTGCCGATTTCGCCCTTGGGCGAAATTGACGAACTTGAGACGATTCGTCGAACCAGGGACGATTTCGTTCGGACGGCCAAAAATGACCACGATGCTCAAAATTCATCTTAAAATCTATCTACAAAGCATGTAAATTCAAATTAAATCAATCTAAACTAAGTTTAAACCCTTACCCGTAGACCGCAGTGGACCTCTACAGATTTGTGTGCTATCTCTACCATTTTTGCTCCAGAGCTCTAAAAACAGTAAAATGAACAGTAACAATGAATTAGGGTTTTACCCTATTTTTCTTAATTTTATTCAAAATAATTCAACAATAATTTTTGCTTTTTCGTGTTTTTACCGCAAACGTTCGATTTGGGTAAAAACATGGAGGGGGCACCATAGTAAGCTGTCGTACGATTCGACCAAGAATCGTCGCCTAAAAATGGGAATAATTTTTTGCTTTCTCGTAGATCGAGAAGAACTCATCTTTAACGCATTTTCTTTAGAAAATTCTCTAAAGAGGGGGCAAAATGTAGCACCCTAAAATTGGCGCAGTAAAATTGGAATAATTACATTCACCTTAGTAAATAAATTTAAATTCAAATTTAACCTCCCAAACCGCCCGTTAACCACCGAGAAACCCATTTCCTCCTTTTCCGCGTCATTTTTAGTAGTTGTTTTGACCGTTTGACGATATCGTCTCCGATCAGACGATATCGCCCCAGATTTGACGATTTCGTCTGAACTAGAACGTCCAGACGATTTCGTCGCAAAACTGAATTTGCATAGTTGGAATCCGTTCCAACAGGTCTCCAATCCTGGCAGAAGCGTGTCTGTGCCATTGGGACCCTTCCCCTGTTGGAGATCTCCCAAATTGGGATGATCTCCAACCTCCCAACAACTATCCTATGCCTATTTAACTCTAAGACTTTTCCCTCCCCAACCCCTGGCTGAATCTTTATGCAAATTGAACCCTTATGCTCTGAAACATCGTAATTCATACTTTGCACTAGTCCTATAGTCATTTCATTGCAGGTACACCACTGGTTTTCAGCTGGAGCCAGCACCTATCGCAGCCGACGAACCTATCAAGATCGGAGGCGATCTCGTCAAATTCGAGACGATCTCATACTGATGCGAGACGATTTCGACTGCAGCACACATCGAGGCAATCAGTGCCTGGAGTTTGCTCTTTTGTCTCTTTTTTTTGTCATTTTATGCTATAAATTAGATTGTTTATTCAGTTTTTATACTATATTGCATCTGGAGTTCACCCATTTTGTCTAGTTTGCATATTAAGATCATATTCTGTTATCTAAACACACTGATTTGCATTTACTTATGTTCTTATATATTGTTCAACACTCATATTACTATTTTACATAGTTTGCCCCTGTTTGCAAAATAGAATTTCTTGTGTTTCGCATCTGTTTGTTGTTTTGCAGGTCTTTGATGAATTCGTCTGACGAATTCGTCAGATTGCAGAAGATCTTGTCAGTTTAGATGATTTTATCAAATTGAAGGCGATTCTGTTGAATTGCAGACGATCCAGACTGCTTCAAGCTTCAAAAACTCCATCAGACTTCCGGATCAGGTAATCTTCATTGGCCTCCTGCAAATTCTCTGTTTTTGCTTTCTTTTCTGTTTGTTGTATTCATTTAAATTGCATTTTCATGTAGTTTAAGTTAGAATCATTCGGCCAAACCTAGGATGAATGTTTAAAAATAAAACGAACTCATCAAAACTCATTCCCAAAACCTAGGTGTGGAAACTGTCATCAAATGTTTCCTGGTGAACCCACCATCCGTCGAAAAATCACCAAAATGCACCTCCCTTGAGAGGCGGGACCTTCGCAAAGTCCTCTCGTCCGAGGTACCGCACCATCCTTTTCCCATCCTCCTTTCGAGCGTGGATCCAATAGCCTGAAGGTAGGGGTGCGAAAAATTTGGAGCGATACAATTATTATTCCAATTTCTATTAAAATTTCTCCTGAAACATGGTCTATTATCACCTTGTTGTATGTTAACCTGAGGGTGAGAAGTTTTATCATTGCTCTCTTTATTTCTTTCCATCCTTGCCAACCTATTGTTCACTGTTTTGACCATTTTTGTTACTTGATTGGTTAGCTTTTCCATGGGATCATGTTCAACTCTTTTATGTAGGTTAAATCCTACTTTCTTAGGCTTCCTATAAGGATGATTATCTTCTAGAGAGTATGGTTTCATTTTCCCACTATATAACATATTCCTTTCAATGTCTATGGCTTTCTTCATGCACTCATCTATTGTGTTAACCTATTCTTGTCTTAATTCATAGTTGAATTCTATAGGAAAGCCATTCTTATAAAAACATATGGACTAGATATTGTTTGGCCTTAGAGTAGTGGGAATATTATTTTTAGATTTAGAAAAACTTCTATTGAAATCACTTACTGATTCATTTTATTTCTTTTTCATTGTTTCTAGATTTGTCAATAATGATTGTTCATTCTTCCTTTCACCAAATTTCTTTAGAAATATAGTTTCTATTTTGGTAAAATTAGCAATGTCATTATTGGAAAGAGTATTAAACATTCTCTAGCATATTTATCTAGAGTCTATAAAAATAAACTTAATACCACATCTTCATGTTCTACTTCGAGACTATATAAAGCATATAAGAAGCTTTTAATGTGATCTTCTCCAATAACTGCATTATTTCCTTGAAACTTACGTAAATACTTACGTAAATTTCTATATTTATTAGTCCTCTATAACTGAATAGGTGGCAGATTAACCATTTGAAATACTGGAGGTTTTTGTGTCATAGCAAGAGGTGTGTAACTAATTCCACTAGGGATAGTGGGAGGTGTTTCAAATAAACTCTCTACTGTAACAATATCATTGTCAAAACCTTTTGGAGATGAAATAGAAGGATTGGTTTTGAAAATACCTATAGATATGATGATTTTGGATACATCTTCTGAGCAGTTCTTCTCGTTTATGCCAACACATTCTTCTTCTTCTTTTAATATTTATGATATTTCCAAATTTGTCCAGTTAGATTTACCAACACAATGTGTGTAGAAGGAATAAACGTATGGTTGAGATTACTTAACTTAAAATAATATCGATCACTTAGGGTATAAATTTTTTTAAGAATTAATAAAATTAAGAAACTTAAGAGAATCAAGAAAACAATATAATTGATTGTTCTTGAAAAAGGAAAATTGGAAACTATGAGAATAGAAGAAAAATCGAATGAAAAATATTTTAAAACAAACTAATATTTTGATTCCTTATTTAAGAAAACTATTGCCAATAAATATTTGTTGTTAGGTTCCAAAATATAATGAAATTTAAGAATTTGGTCACCGAAAATGATGCCAAAAAATTGTTAGGGATTTTTTCTACATCCATAGGATGAGTTGTCATGCTACTGGAAAACCTATTGCCAATGAGCTATTACAGGCTTTGGTCGACCTACCTCTTTAACTTGGGAATAGAGTTCTTTAATATTTTCTAGATATACAAAGTATGTTAAGGATACCCTTGAGGTGAGCTTAAATTCTTTAAGTTCATGCTCTAAATTCTTTAAGTTCATGCTCTTCTATATTTATTGTGATGAATTAAAAATTATAAAATCTGATCGAGCTAAAATGATAACAATTCTATTATACCTTATGTATGACCGATGCTTTAACCCTTTGGGCTATTGTAGCAATATTTAATAACATTTCAATTAAAATAGAAAGAAGGATAGATGAAATAATCGGTGCAATTACATTCATTCGAATATCATAATAAACATAACAATTGACCAACAAAGATACACATAGAGCTAAACAATGAAATATAATAGGAAATAATCCTATAA
Organism: Wollemia nobilis; assembly: GCA_028583015.1. Taxonomy (NCBI): domain Eukaryota; kingdom Viridiplantae; phylum Streptophyta; class Pinopsida; order Araucariales; family Araucariaceae; genus Wollemia; species Wollemia nobilis. The sequence goes on along the minus strand of JAQPPZ010003193.1, from coordinate 4,138,846 downwards.
TTGTATTAATATTTGAATGATATTACATGAAGATTTGGCTTGGAATCACCATTTAATTCTTAGAAATATTAATACAATAAAGATCTTTGTTCGAATATCATAACAAGGACCTTTCACTCTTCTTTTTGAATATCACAACAGTCGAGTCTCTAGACCTCTGGCTCAATAATATGGAAATATTATCAGCTTCTTAGGTACTTTCCTATTAAAAACCTGCACAACAATGGGAGGAATGAGGAGATGAAAAAGGAGAAATAAAACAAATTAAATACAATAGCAAAGAATAGGTACTCGAGGATAATTCTTAGCAAAAATATGCTATGTCAAAGCTTATTCCTTATTATGGTTGTGAATGTTCTTCTTATACTCGCAATAGATTTGTAACTGCCTAAACTTTCCCTATCTAAACTGTCCACCTGGTATCATCTCTTGCCTTCTCATCGGCCAGGTATTGTATAGTTTGTTTATCTAACTGTCTCAAAATATATTAGCAAAATTTATCCAAAAACTGGCCTAGTTGTCATTGACTTTCTCTTTCCCTTTTTTTCTATTGTGGGACCCATGCTACTTGTTGACTCAAATGCCTTTTGACTCTTTTTTATTGCTTCTCTCTCATATTGACTTGCACCAATAGAATCTACTATGAGGATCTATATTTCTTCATTTTCTCTCACTAATTGTGAGAATCATGTCTAAGGCTCTGATTCCTTTGCTTTTGTCTTCCCTTATGAATGGTTGCCTACTCTAGAATAACTTGACAATGTCAAGGGAGTATGTGGTCAAATATATGATTTGGTCAGAGATCTTGTCTTCATCAACTTCTTCGCAAGAAAATTCTCTGATATCCTAGATGATTATTTGATAGAATCCTTTTAAGTTGAGTATTTTTTGGGGATCAACATTAAAGTGCTTCAGCTAGACAACTATATATTTTTTTTCTCTTTTATCTCTTTAACTAAGTTGTTCCATCTTGGTCTTTCTACCTTGAGACTTGCAATTTTTCATATTCTACTAGGCAGCTATGAATGTTCCCATCAATGGTGGTCACTTGCATAGACCTATTATGTTTGTACTTGGCCTTGCACCTTTCGTATACCAAGGGTATAAATTCTATCTTCTCATATGCATTTTCTAATAGGGATTTTATATACTTATTTATCTCCATTATATTTCTAAAATTATTACAACAAGTCTCTATCATTTCTGCTTATTTCTCAGTTATTTTGACCATATTATCCTTGAATCTAGTTGCAAGTTTTGGAACTCGTAATGAATATTTGTCAGAAGGTACTTTTTTTTTAGTTTTATTTATTTTACTTTTAGCTTCTCATTCTTTGATTGCAATAATTCTGCTTTGGATCTCCAAACCATTACTTCCTTCTCAATGGCTAGAGCAGTTTGTGCATGAACCTGCACTCCATGTTTTAGTAGTGAGACTGAGTCTCCTCCTATTTCCTCCTATTTTTGCATCACCTATGTTGGGATATATTTGGAGTGATTGTATCCCATAAGTGGTAATGATTATAGTGGCCTTAGAAGTAGGCTATGAACTTGATGTAAGTGAAATATGCACTTTAATTTTACTTCAACTTTCTACCACCCTATCCTCCATTATAGCTTCAATTTGTTCTTCTTCCTCATTAGTAAATTGTACAAAGTTATATTTATTGATTAGGGTGATGTTCATAGGCTCATTTGTGTTTGATACAATTCTTGCTCTCTTTATAGGAGGAGGTCCTTTAGTATCAGGTATTACTACCTAATAATTTTTTAAGATATCATTGAATCCTCCAACTTTATTTATTCTCTCCCATGTCGCGAGAGAGATATTAATTTCTTTATTGTTTTCCATGAAAGCTATTGGTACTACCCATGGTGAACTTACAACTATTTGTTGTAGATGTTGTAAGGCCATTGATCCAATGGTAAACTCTCGGCTATGAGTCTCCTTTGGGAAGCAAAAATTAGCATAATTCCTTTCCTTTACTCACACTAGGGGACTGAGAAGTAGGAGTTACAACTTTTTCTTCTGTTGTTTGATCTTTTACTTTGACTATGATATCGATTTGCTTAGGATTTAGGCTCATTACCTCCACAATAGGGTCAGTGAAATATTCTAGTAGGATGGTGATTACTTGAGGCACCTTTTTATCTAGTGTGTCTTTTCTTATCATCCTCAAGTCTGCGAAGTAGTCCCCAACTACCTTTATGCAAGTATGTGCTCTTACTAGGTTTTTTTTGTTCTATATCTGATTGATATCAATTCCTTAGTTTTGATATTCATCTTCCATGTGTTCCATCGAATTAGACTCCAAAGCAATCACCTTGTAACAACCTCGGGGATCGTATAGTCTCTAGGTAAGTTCTACAAAATAGAAAAAGTCCATTGTGGGTAAAGCTTTTAACATCACTGGATATCCTTTGTATACATACTACCCTATTTTCCTTAGAGCTATGAGCCAAGGAACCCTGGTATTTTTCTTCCTCCATATTAGTTTGACTTATTTTGTCGATTACCTTACTATCTCTAAGGTAGTCAACGATTTTTGGTAATATGTGAGCAAGGCTTTTGGTGGCAATTTTCCTCCATGTTCTTATAAAACTGAAATGTTCATCAAGAAAGTAATCTCCAACTTTCGTGTCTTGAAGATACTTGATTATACCTAGGCTCATTCTAGGTGGTTATTTCTTGGTGAGCGCATGGTACATTGATGTTAAATGCCTTCCATAGAACTATGAATAAGGGGATGTGCCATCATAGATGCAATGTAACCTATCCTAGATATTCTTCTCTAAAATTTCTTCAAGTTGTTGAATGGCATCATCTTTGAATTGCTCGACGATTAGGTTCACCAAGAATGAGTAGTGCAAAAGAAGGGGTATGATATCCATATATTTCTTTATGGTATCCTGTAATTCTTTGAATTCTTTGTATATCGTATTGTATATTACGTCTTGCCATATATACATAGGCATATTCTAGGTCTTATTATACTAAAATATCAAATATATTACTTCGATGCTGACCTAGTTGAGGTCCTTGACTTGCAACACTACATGAATCATATCGATGTAGTCTCTCACCCATTTGTGGAACAAATTTTTATGAATTAGAAAATCTATCGATATTGGTTTATCATAATAAAATAACTTCTCGTAGAAAGTGATATCGATCATATGCCATGCCTCTATTGAAATCACCTTTGCATCGTAGCATTGCTTGTTTGTTTCTAACCCGAACACCTATTCAATATTCTCTAGTGTAATCCTATAAATGGTTTTGTTTTACCCATTTAAAAATGGCCCTTGTCCTTTTATCATATGATATGGCTAGCCATGACAACAATTTAGGCGAGAAATGCACTCTTGGGCACAAGAGTTTCTCCAGGTTAGTTCTCCATTTTTTGCTGAGAGTAGATCTTTTATCTTTATCTTCGTATGTCTGGTTGAAGATTTTCTTCAACATGTAGTGTGGGCTTGCCACTCTTCTATACTAAACTGGAATTAGAACTCAATGATTTCATCTTCACCCCATACTTGTTCTCCCATATTTATAGCATTCACCTTCTTGAATGAAGTATTCTCATCCATTTATTCAATTCTTGTATTGAGGGCTACCTTGTTGGAGGAGGCAATTGCTCTAGTCTCTAAAACTGGTCTTCTCAGCTCATAGAATAGTTCAAATAAATTTGTTAGCACTATGAGTTTCTTGTCGCTATCTTCATGTATTTAAATTGGTTAATGTACAAGGTATTATTAATGTCGTACCAAACATAATTGTTATGTTGCTATTTTTGGCTCACCACCTCAATATTCTATAATGATCGACCAATTTTGAATCACAACTATCTATTAATTTGTATAAATTGCCACCGAATTCTATAGGTGTTATATTTTGGTTCATTTGATTGGTACACATTGCCTTAAGAACTTTTTCTGAGGAGATTCTAGGTTTAGGTCTGTAGTTGGCTTGTGTTCCCATAACGCTTGAAGTGGTTCGATCATGTCAGTAGGATAATCATTGATTTGAGCATCATGTTAGCCTTTCTTGGATGAGGGTATGAGGATGTGGATTTCATGCTTTTACTATCATCAATGATGTATCAACTTCTCAATGGTTTAATTTGGCTGAAGACATATAGTCTACTGATCGGCCGATTATGTCTTTTCTTATATCATATTTTGATCGATGGATCACTTTTATTTTGCACAAATAGAGATTTATCTATTGGAAACCATTATTTAGCTAATATGGATTTGGGTACTTCTCCATGCACTACATTTTAAAACTCGAGATAGCTTTTATCAAGGATGTCAGCTAATAATAATAATTTTTAATTAATATCTTGTGCATGTAAAATTAAATGGCAATATACCTTAATCAGTGTTGTTTTACCTTTGATTGGCTGGGTTGATCTCATCCACTGATATCATTTAGTCAATGATACTTTGACGATGAGGATGCGATCAGATGAGGATACTTAATGCTTTTATTTTATCTGTCAAAATATTTTAATAGTAGCACTTTGACCAAATTATTTACTGATCCTTACTATTGTTTGATCGATGAAATATTTCCTTCAACCGAATAAAAATTTTGCTTTCATTGAGCAGTTGACTCTTGTTTTTTTCCATTCAAAGGATATTCATTGACTCTTTAAATTTTTGACCATATATTCATTCTTTTTGGTTGAAGACATGTTTTCATCGAGTGACATACTTTACATTTGGTTGGTAGAGATTTTGATTGACTGTTTACTATGTTTGAATACAAAATTATCATCTTTTGTAGTCGGTCAATCGGTTGGTCAATTGTTGTTTACTTGGTGTCAGTAGAAATATCTTTTACCTTTGGCTGCTACTTTCTTCTCATTAGTAAAAAAAAGGCTTTTAAATGGACTAAAATTTGCTCTACAAAAAATCTCATTTTTGTCGGTCGATTAAAATTTGCACACTCTGGTTGATTCGACTCTTCGATCCAAGAGGTCGGTCGAAGGTTTCTGTTAGTCGGCTGAAAAATACTTTCTTGTAAAAATATTGGCTCTTCTTCTAGTGGTAGCGGCTGAAATAAATTTCAACAATATTTAGATTTGGTCAATCACTCTTTTCTATCAGTCGATTGCACTTTTTTATTGACCAATTGCTTTTCAAAGTTGGTCGAAGAGTGCTTAGATTTTGACAACTTATTTTTATTGATTGAAACTTTTTGTGAGTCGATCGAAGGGTGAAATATTTGTGAGGAAAAGGTGGTGAACCCATTAAAATTTTAATTAAAGAAAAATATTAGCTTCTTAGGGTTTGGAGATGCTCATGAAGACATAAATTATTTTACTTCAAACCTAAACTCTTTATTAGCTTATCACAAAAGTGTATCTTCTTAGGACCTTTAAATTTTTAAAATTATGGTTACATTCATGTTGTATCAATTTTGGCTACAAAAATACCTTGATTCAAGATAAATAAACTTAAAAAATATTGAATATTGTAAAAAAATGCATGAAAAATGAATTAAACTATGCTAAGAAACAAATGAAATGCTGTTAAACCTACTGCATTTAAGGAAAATAATAAAATATATGTCATTTGGAGGTCGTTTTAAGGTAGAGTGATATGGCTTGGTGATCATCCTAGGGTAGGGCGACGGTGCCTACGGGCTACCTTGGGGTGAGGCGACCGCTAAATTATGAAAGAGTTCTTCGTAACTAATGTGGGAAATGTTGGGGTTGGTCTAATAAATTGATGTTCAAGGGTTGAACTCTTTGAAGCACAAATAAACTATGGAAATTGACATAAAATTGGGATTTTTGATGGTAAAAGAGTGTAGAATTTGATTGTCCAACTCCAAGAGACTCTATTGTTGCAATTGAGACCTCCATAACTGAAATCCAATAGCACTTTATTGCTTATGAGAGGATAATTTCTCTAGTAAAAAAACTAACACTTTGTTATCATTTAGTTACTCTCTTTTTCATGAAGACAAGGTGTGTTCTTATATATTTCCAAAATAGGAATCTTGTCTTGTAGGAGAAGCTAAGAAATCAAGAAACGATTACAATATAGGAAGACCAAACGCCACTTCTAGAAACTTCTCGTGCTTGATAGTTGATGCTTAGCTATCCTATAACTAATTTTACTTCATCTTGTGAGCCTAATTTCATTACAAGCATGATCCTCCTAGGGTAGAGTGACTGTGACTGATAGCCATCATAGGGTAAGGAAGCCTCTGGGGGCCATCATTGGGTATGATGAACCAAACTACAAAAGGTAGTTTACCTTTATTTGAGTGGTAAAAACCATTGTTAAGCCATAAAGCTACCTAAGGTGGGTCATATGTCCTGAAAAGGTGTCCATATAGGTAGTCTCCTCAAAATGACGTGTTTTAGGTGTCTACAAGTCCTTTTCTCTTTTGGGACATACATATAAGCTTCACAACCAAAAAATCCTTACATGAATGAGATAGTTTCTTACCAGTCCACACTTCCTGTGGAGTTTTATCCAACAAATCTAAGGTAGGAGATCTATTGATAAGGTAGCAACCTGCATTACTTAGCATGCTTCTGGCCTTATCCATCAATATTTTGTTCATCAATTATGTAACTCCATTCTATTATGGAGTATATGTAGTTTTTATATTCCTTTATATTCCACAGTCCTTGCAAAACTACTCAAATTTATTAGAGCAATAATCACCACCATTATCACTTCTCAAAATATTTATCTTTTCTTTGTCAAATTTTCTACAAGAGTCTTGAACTCTTTAAATTTATTGAAAACATCATATTTGTATTGTAAAAAGTATACCTAGGTCTATCTTGAGAAGTCATCTATAAATATAACAAAATAGATGAATTTACCTTATGATGGTGCCTTTGTAGGTCCAAACACATCACTATGAACTAGATGTAAAATTCCTTCAGATCTTGTAGCACTACTTGGAAACTTAACTCTAGTTTGCTTTCCAAAGACATAGTGATCACAAAAATTAAAATTTAATGGGCAATCACAATTTCCTTCAACCATACCTTTTATTTTTAATGTTTGAATTACCACAACATTTTCTTTGCTATAAGAATACTTGGAGCTTCTTCTACCATATTAATTTCCTCTACAATTGAAGAGTTATTACAATCAATACTTACAATGTTGCCTCAATTTTGAATAAAGTTCTTGTACGAACTCCCCTTTCCAACACTAATCATCCATGAACTATATTGTAGTTGTCCTTATTGAATTACATAGTCACACTCACATCATTCATCTTACTAATGGATATCAGATTCCTTTCCAAACCTAGAATATGCAACACACTAGGAAGGGTTTTAACTATTCCATATTTAACCTCAATTTGAATCTTCCTCAACCTATTATTTTTTATGTTGAATTATCTTCCAAGAATACTTCACCTCTATTTATCTTTTCATATTCACAAAACCCCTCTCTATGAGGAGTCATATGAAAAGAAGTACTTGATTCAATCAACCATGAGTCATGGTGTTCACTTGAGCATGCTACAACTATGAAAAAGTTCCATAAATATTCATTTGTGGCCTTCATTTATGTAGATGTTTCCTCATAAACATTTTTATTTCTATAGTCTATTTTATAATACTCTATTTTACCACACTTCAAAAATTTCAGTTTGTTAGGAACAACAAATTTTTCCCTAGATTTTGATTTCCTTTATCCTTATTTCCTTTTGCTTCTTTCTTGAGAACAATCTCTTACAACGAAGACATCTTTTTTATTATAATCCTAAAAATATTTTTGTCTCATTTTATGGGATAGAAATATTCTTACTATATCCTCTACTTTCAATTTAGAAGTAGTATTGGTGATAACCATAACTAGGTTATCCTAGGAGTTAGGTAATGAACAAAGTAAAGTAATACACTTTTCCTCTTCATCCATTTTTACATCTACAAAATTTAATTGAATTACCACAATGTTAAAATCATTTAGATGTTCAACCATAGAGTCACCATCATTCATCTGAAGAGAATACAACTTATTTTAGATGAATAGTTTATTTGCGAGCAACTTTGTCTGATACAATGCTTCCAGCTTTTCCTGTAAAAACTTTATCATGAACTTCATTGATACATTCAACAATAATAAATCAAATAAAAACAATATGATAGAGATAATTGCCTTCCTATAGATATTTAGACATTCATCATCTATCATTATTGTTGTTTTTATCAACCAACAAATCCTCCATCTTGAGTTTCCATAACTCACAATTTTATCCATTAAATTTTTTGATCTCTACCCATGTGTTTCCTTTCATTTTTACTTTGTCCATATTCTTCTGTGTAATGCTCCCACTTAAGAATAAATTTATCCTAGAGTTGAAACCCTTATTTCTCAAACAAAATTAAACCTAGCTATGATACCAAATGAATAGAAATAATACCTTGATAAAGAAAAATCTATAAAAATAGTAATTACAAAATCAAAGGAAAAATAGAGAAGAACATATTACACAATAATTTATCCTGGGAAACCCTTTCAGAAAAAATCCTAGAAATATCTCTTTATTGTATACACTTGACCATCTCCAATACAATAATATCCTTTCGCTTACAATTACATTTCTTGCAAATTCATTACCAAACCCTCATACAAGTTTTTCTTTATTTACCATCAACACAAGAAGGGATTTTACAATACCATAGGTGCAAAATCATGGGCTAATATTACATTAACCCAAAAACACCCATATGGATCTAAAATTAGCTTAAACCCCTAAAAATTTTGCACTCAGGGCTAATGTGTCCATACCCTTGCTCCAGGATTGACTCAAAACTAAACCCCAATGAGGAAATGTTTATAGAGTGTAAAGTCCTTTCAGAGTTAATCCTATTGAATAACATGGAAAATATTCAACATAATTCCAACATTGTTTTAGTTTTTTTAATGGTCTTGTCATTGGGGTAGACTACCAAATAGTGGAATACCAATGAAGGATCAAGTCCAACCATATCATTATATGTCCAAGCAAAAAATATCATGGAATTCCTTTAATAAGTTTATGTATTCCATTCATTCTTCTTGAATTAAGACCTTTTTCAAGTTTGATAAGGCGAGGATCCTGATTTATTTTTACATTGACATCTATTATTTATTTGATTAAGGCTTGTGATTCATCCTCAAAATGAATATGAGCAATTAGTATTCCTATATATTCAATTTCTTGTGGGTCTAGAGATGTTTGCTCCAACTCAAGGAGTTGGGTAGAGTTTAAATTAAATATCTGCTTGAGGTATTCTTCCATAAAGTGATTGTCCAGAGAATATTCAAAGTTTTATTCTATCATTATTGATTTTGGATGAACCACTTCTAGCATGTTGATGTTACCAAATTGTATGGTTTTATAGGGTGCTTGATTGAGAAGTGACCATAGTTCTTCATCCTCATCACCCTATTGATAGTCATGTAATGATTTGGGGTAGTGATCCTCACAATAATCTTCTAACAAGGGTGAGATTTTATTTTTGTTGGGGATGAATCCAATCCCATATCATATTGGTCAAGATTTGACTTCTAAGAGTTATTTGATACCTTTTTCATAACAACCTACATCTTTACCTTGGTATCATATGTTGGTTAGCATTTGTTTAGCTATAGAGAATTATGATGATATATAACATGCAACAAATGCTTTTTCACTTGGCATGAAGTTGCAGCCTTAAAATTTTTCATCAAAGGAGGTTCCTCCATGAATGAAAGCACATGTCCCTATTTGTACTTTGAGTCATTTCCTACTTGGCATACCTATTTCATAGGGATATAGGAACATTATTACAAATTTTGCAAAGGGATCTAATTTTTGGTGGATTAAATTGACTTGATCATTGGAAGAGGATGATTGAGGAGTGTCGCCAAGGTTAATGAGGGGTTCTTATAATATTTCCCTCCCTTTATCTCCTTTTGGTTGTAAAAATGCTTGTTGTACCAAATGGTAGAGATTAATATCTTGTGTGTCGATAAATTTGCATAAGATAAAATGTTCTGGGTACCTAGGGTTGCGGATGATCCTATCTTGATATTTATATTTGAGACGTTGATGTAAGGTAGAAGGAATTGCCTTCATGGTATGTATCCAAGGTCTTTCAAGGAGCATGTTATATGTTACGTGATATGATATAACATAGAAGAGGGTGTTTATAATAGGTAGTCCTACTTTTATAGGTACGGTGATAATGCTTGTTACCTCTCTTTCTTAGTTGTAAAAGGCTCCAATTATTAGGATATATTTTTATAAATCATTTATGCTTAAGTCAAAGTCTTGTAAAAAAATAATGTTGCATACATTTAAGGCTAAGTTATTATCAACTAGGACTCTATGGATATGTTTATTACGTATTTGAGTTATGATTTAAAGATATGAGTCTCTTGATATTGTTTAAAAAGTAGTATCTACCTCATGGAATGCTAAGGGTAGGTTATATCATTTGGAGATATGTCTTGAGGGACTTCTTGTTCACTTAATAGTTTCAAAAATATTTTACTAAGGGTAGGTGATATTTTCAATGATTCTAGAGGATATATTTTTGTGGGTATCTCATCTAGTTGTTGACAAAGATCAAAAGTATACAAGGTATTTTGAGAAGGCATGATCACCAAAGGTTATTTATTAGAAATGTTGATTTTGGTGTTTCTTGATATAAAAAGGAGGTTGATCCAAAGATTAATTCTTTGCTTGCTACCTAATCATGATATAGGAATGTTTTGATAATTGCATAGTGTCTATGAAGTTAGATTAATTTTGATTATGCATTGGTAAAAGGTTTTGAAATATCCCCATATTCTTGTTTGGAGTTTGTAGTTGATTGAATGTTATTTTTCCTTTCTCTATGAGATATTGGATGATGGTCTTTAGACTTAGGTATTTATTGGTAGTGTGTCCCTCTGTACGGTGATATTCACAATACTCATCATGTTTATACCAACTAGGTAATTCTTTGGTTGTATCCCAATATCTGATGTTTGTGAGTTCCATAAACTTAGAATCAAGAAGAATTTTAAACATGGTTGATTAAATTTGTCCAGTATTCATATATTGTCTCTTGGGTTTTTCTTGCCTTTGAAAGACTAGCTTTTGAGGAGCATTTTGAGTTGTGTTGATATTGTTGTTTTGATGTGAATCGATTACACCATATCCTATAACATATTTGTTTTTGTATTGTCCCTTGCTAGGGGTTTATTCTTCTTATTTCTTGTTGTAGTTGAGTTATCCTCATCTTATGAGGACGACTTCTACTTTTCTGGCCATATCATCAACTTATTCAAAAGAGATTAGGTTCATCATTTCCAAGAGATATGATAGTTTTTCATGAATATTTATTATGAAAATGTGTAGGAGTTCTTTAGGAGGAGGAATATATTTAAGTATTCCTACTAAGCTTCTCCATTTGACCAAGAAATATAAGAACCACTTAGTCTTGGATTGTTTAAGTTGGTAAAGGTCATCTATGGTAACCTTATCCTCTATGTACATTGAAAATCGGTTGACAAAGGTTTCCATAAGATATTTGAACATTTTAATGGAATGATGAGATATTTGGATACATCATTCCAAGGCTAAACTGCTAACAATTTTGGGGAATAGCCTAAGGAGAGGGTATTCATCATGATTGATGTCACTATAGGCTATTTGAAATAATATTAGATGGTTGATGGGGTCTTGTTTCCCATTGTACATTTGAAATTGTGTTTCAAAATTATTTGGAAAATAATCATTGATGATCGTGGGATCTAATGGTTCATTATAGAAATCTTCAAAAGAGTATTTTAGCTTGGATGTCTCTTTAAGAGAGACAATTTGATGTTCAAGTTATTTGAACTTGGAGTCCCTATTTTATAGGTCCAATATTTTAGTATTGATATTCTGAATATCATTGGATGGAGGACTCGGTGGTGTAGGTAAAATTATGAACGATTGTGTAAGTAGTTGGGAGAAATATTGAGATATGAAAGGTATATTTATGATATTTGAAGTGTTTTGGTTTGAAGACATGGTTGGAGGGGCTTTTATGAGTTAGAAAAGGATTTGTTGAATTGGTAGGTATTGTATCATTAAGAGATGTTGAAAAGGGGTTACCCATAGTGGGTGTCCCTATGGATATGGTTGGAGGTGTTGTAGAATTTATAGGTTGTGTTGTAGCCACATTGATACTAGCCAAGTTGTTTTGAGCTTCATTGATTTGAGCTATGGTTGAATGATCATTAAAATTTTTAGGACCATCATGAATTGTAGTTGATTCCTTTTTAGCTTGTTCTCTAAGTTCATCTTTAATAACGTCTAAAAATATATCTTCATTTCTTTTGAGGTGTTCTTTAACATGATCTATGGGTTGAAAAGACTTTTTTTCAAAAATTTGGTCTTTTTCCCTAGTCACTTGTTGTGAACAAGTATTTTCATCTTGGTCATTTTTCTCATGTGTGAAAACCCCATGATATGAATAAGGTAAACCATTTTTTTGGGTATTGTAAGGATGTTGAAACATGTTTTGAAAGTTTTATTTTGAATGAAATCAATTTATTAAAGTCTTAATTCTAGAGCACTTATAGAAAAGAAGAGAAATTTTTTTGAACTCCTTATGTCCCCTTGAAAAATAGCCCTTCTTGTGACTCCCACTAATCCATCATGATATACTAACCAAATAAGATTGCTCCCATAAGGTTTATATGTTGGTTTGATCAAGGGGTTGTTATAATTCCCATAGTAGGATTAAAAAATGATTATGTTATTGTTATATTGATTTAATTTGATGTAAGCTATCCAAAAAAATTAGATGATCTTATTTAAAGTTTAGCAAACTTTTATGTTTCTTAAGGCAAAAGGAGCATTCATTTCGGGTTCACCAAATATGTGGGTGGGGGAAAATTTTCAATCTAATCATGTCAAGCGTGTGTAAGAGAGATTCATTGGAATATGTACTTCTCGACTTCAGGGTATCTTTCCAAAGAATACACCGAGGATATGAATATCCTCTACATGATTAGACCCCTACTCAATGCAGTTGTTCATGGTGTAGATGTAGATGTAAATATTTTTAGATTGGCGTTTATATGGGTTTATTCAATGAAACATCTATATTTTGGATCACTATATCTTGACTCTTTTTCAAGCCTTAAAAGGTTATTTAATAATTTAAGGCTAAGATCATCTAAAATGCATGTTAAGCTTATATCACACAAATACAAGAAAATAAGAGCTAACCTATATGCTTTTCATTTTGATGATGGACTAACTAAGGATATTTTGATGTTTCAAGGCAAACAAGAGATGATGCAAAAGATAAGTTAACCTATAATGCAACTATATGTTTTTGGATGATTCAACTTGTCCATTCCCTTATGGGTAATATGGTGTTGACCATTTCTATTGAATTTTGTGTTTGGTGCAAATTTTGGCAACTTCCTTATTTTAAAGGGGGTGTCATTATCAGTGATTACGGTGGAAGGTATTTAATATCAACTAATGACTTTATTAAGGATAAATTTGGATAATTGAATTCCTATTTTGGTGGATAGAGGTATTTCCTTGACCCATTTAATGAAGTATTCTATGGCAATTATAATGAATTTATGCCCATATGATGATTATGGGTTGATTTTACCTATGATGTCCAATCCCCAAGAGGATAAATACCAAGGAGATGTGATTGGTTGTAATACTTGAGAGAGAGCATGGATAATATTATCATGTCATTAATATTTTTTACACTTCCTAACATATTCATGAGTGAATTGTTCCATAGAGGGCCAATAATAACCTATTGTGAGGAGTTTTTTGGCTACAACTAGTCTCCTGAAATGACCACCACATGATCCATCATGGGTTTCTTTTATGATAGTTTGGAATTCTATCAAATTTAAAAATATGAGGTGTATGCATTAAAAGGAGAATCAATATAAAATATCTCCAATGATTATGTATTTGTAAGCATTCAATCTCATTTTTCTTCACTTTTGAGAGTTGGATCCCTCAAGAAATATTGCCTCTTTGAGGAACTTATAGATTTCTTGGTACCAAGGTTCCTATAGTGTAGATGCTTTGATGGTGCTTACGTTGAAGGGTTGTAGGCATGATTCAAGTATAGAAGGCTCATTGATAGATCTAATGGTAATAGAAGCTTTCTCATATTCTAAATATAAGGGGATGAGATATGCAGTAGTATCCATAGCATCAGTGTAATTCCTAGATCATAGGATGGCTTCTGCGATGATTTGGTTGAAGTGATTTTTCAACATATCCATAATGTCTTTGTAAGGTTTCAAATTTTTATCCTTGGTTTGATAAATTTCATTCCCTTATTTGATTACCAATTGTGAATCACCATACACTATTATGTTTTTAATTTCTAATTTTGATGCATCCCTAAGAGATAATATCAATACCTCGTATGTTGTTGTGTTGTTGGTGCACAAGAAGTAAAGTTTAAAATATAATGGAATGAGTCATTGTTTTTGAGTGACTACTATAATCCTTGCCCTTGTGTCTTTAGCATATCTAGCTTCATCAAAGTATAAGATCCAAGTTTCAAGTTCTTGAGCTTCTATTGAGAAAATTGTTTCATCAGGAAAAGATATATATATGGGGTGTTTTGATTGTAGAGGGGCCACAATGAGTTGATAAGATATTACTTACCCTTTTACATATTTTTGATTGAAATATTCTATGTTGAATTCACCGAGGGATATGACCTATTTTTTAGTCCTTCTAGATAGGTAATGTTTTGACATGAGGTAGCACAATGGATCTACCCTTGCTAAGATATAGGTCTTTTAACTAAGCATATCATATCTTAGTTTGAAGTATGAGAAGAATATTGCTAAGAAAATATTCTCTAATGGTGTGTAACATGTTTCATAATTCACCAAAGTTCTGCTTACATAGTAGATTACCCTTTCTCAATTTTGTTCATCATATTAGGCTATTAAAGTTCCAAAGGTATGTTTAGTAGCAACTATTTATAGTAGTAGTGGTTGATTTAAGTTTGGTGGTTTCAATAGATAAATCTTTAAATATTCAAAGGACTTTTGAAATCCATCATCCCATTTGAATTTCATTTCTTTATTTACAAGTTTAGACAAATGTTGACATTTGTTTACGAATTGCGATATGAATCTATGGATATCTTACAATTTGAATTGAAAGTTGTGTTGTTTAGTAAATTTTGCAGGTGGCATGTCCATTATGGCTATAATTTTGGAAGTTTCAACTTCAATACCATGGTGATATATGATGAACCTAAATATTTTCTTGATGTTACCTCAAAGATACACTTTTTGGGTTTTAATATGACTTTGTAATCTTGTATTTTTAAAAAAATACATCTAATATCTAGAGTATGGTTCTATATTTCCTTAGATCGACCTAATATGTCATCCACGTAGTCTTCTATAGTTTTATGCACGAAATCATGAAATATGTACATCATGGCTCTTTGATATGCATATCCTATGTTTTTAAGGCCAAATTGCATGACTTGATAGTATAAGGTTCCCCAAGGGGTAGTGAAGGTAATTTTTGATTGATATTCTATTGCAATTTTGATTTGGTTGTATCCTGAGAACCCATCTATTAAAGATAGTATATCATATCCTATAGTGAAATCCACTATGATATCTATGTTTGGTAGAGGGAAATCATTTTTTGGGTAAGCATTATTTATATCCCTAAATTCTATATAAATTTGAATGGATACTTCCTTCTTAGTGATAGGAACAATGTTAGAGATCCAGTCTGAATAATCTTTGCATTTTATGAATTCAACATCTAGGAGTTTTTGCATCGTTTACTAAAAGAGTAACTTTTGCATGTATTTTTATTAGTTTTTGTTTAAAGGGCTTGACATCGGGGCAGACTACCAAATGGTGTACTACCAATGAAGGGTCAAGTTCTAGCATATCATTATATATTCAAGCAAATATGTCATGGAATTCCTTTAATAGGTTTGTGTATTTCATCCATTCTTCTTGAGTTAAGACCTTTTCAAGTTTGATAAGGTGAGGATCCTAATCTGTTTCAATATTTTTATTAGGGATGAGTCCAATCCCAAATCGTATTAGCCAAGGTTTGACTTCTAAGGGTTATTTGATACCCTATTCATAACGATATAGAAATTTACATTGGTATCCCATGTTGGTTACATTTTTTATCTATAAATAATGATGATGATACGTAACATGCAACATATGTTCATTCACTTGGAATCAAGTTGCACCCTTGAAATTTTTCATAAAACGAGGTTACTCCATGAATGAAAGGCCAACTCCCTATTTGGAATTTGAGTCCTTTCCTACTTGGAATCCTTATGTCACAGGGATATAGGAATATTCTTACCAATTCTGCAAAGAGATATGATTTTTTGTGGATTAAATTGACTTGATCATTAAGGAAGAATGATTGTCGAGTGTCCCCTAGGTTAATGAGGGGTTATTCCAATATTTCATTTTCTTTGTCTACTTTTGGTTTCTTAAGTTCATGTTGAACCTAAGGGTAGAGATTAATCTCTTATGTGTCGATAAAGTTGCATAAGATAAAAGGTTTTGGGTACTTATGGAAATGGATGATCCTACCATGATATTTGTAATTGATACATTGATGTGAGGTAGAAGGAATTGCCTTCATGGTATGTATCCAAGTTATTTTTAGGATCATGTTTTATATTACATCACATGATATAACATAGAAAAGAGTTTTTAGGACACGTATTCCTACTTTCATAGGTAGGGTGATAGTGCTTGTTACCTCTCTTTCTTCGTTATCAAAGGCTCTAATTATGAGGTCATATTTTTGTAAATCATTGATATTTAAGTCAATTTTTATAAAAATTTAACGTTTCATGCGTTTAAGGCTAAGTTGTTACCCACTAGGACTCTCTTGATATGTTTATTACCTATTTGAGTTATGATGTAAAGAGGTGAGTCTCTTGATATTGTTTCAAAAGGATTATCTACCTCATGGAATGCTAAGATAACATTGTTTACTCTAGAAAACCCAACTATATTGGTGATATCATTTCGATATATGTCTTGAGGGACTTCTTGTGTTAGATTTTAATACCACATACAATGGAAGATACCAATCACAAGATGCAGAAATAAATAAAGTACAATTGCGAGATGACTAAAATATGCTATAAATAGAAAATGGAAAAAATATTACAATAGTAGTTTATGGAGGAAATGGGTAATCCATACTATATGCTACTACTCCATGAAAGAGCTTTGAGATCATAGCTCATACACACACTACCCTTTTTCCTATCTACCATACACTGACTGTGATATTGACTGTGATGCTCACTATGATATTGACTATGATTCTTTGACTTTTACATATATGGCCATTATATAGGAAGATAAGTTCCTTGGCCAACACTCTATCTAGTTATACATGTGTACACCTTGCACATTACAACTTGCACATTGACACGTGTATTTATTACATTGCATGAAGTAACTAGATAACTTCCCCCTAAAGTAACCTAATGTCCAAAGTATGTACCAAGGAAGGTATATTTACAAGATCCAAATAATGTAATATGCTCTATTTCTAACAGCCCCTTGTATTACAATATTTAGGTATTGAAGACTTTAGTCTTCAATGTGGATCTTCTTCCATATAATGGATTTGAATTGGATCTTCTTTTTCGGTTGCTTCATGGCTTCTAATATTTTACAGTTCTTGGTTCCTTGATGTTACGTATTTTTGATGAATAGTTATTCTCATGATTCTACATGTCATGAGTGGATCTGAATATGTTCTTCTTCTTCCTTTTGTACCTATGTAACATTCTCTATTATTCATAAGTATCAACCTTGAGCTCAAAGTTAGTAGACCCATTTGAAATAAGTTCTTGGAGATAATCATTTATTTTTTATAGCAATATACTTTCATGGACCTTATAGTACCTGTGTTTGAAATAATAGGAAAAATATGAGTGATTAATCCCATCATAATATTTGCAAGGATGGAAACTCCAACAATTAGTCTTTTCATGATCATATTAATTGAAATAGGTGCACAATAGATATTATTTGATGGCTTTAAAGTCTAATTTAGGGATATCATGTTTTTATATCTCTTTAATGAGATATTATAACCAAATGTCCAAAATTGAAGCTATTCCATGTTTTCATTTTTGTATAAAATCTTGTTGATCCTTTTTTTCCTATTTTGGGTCTCTCTCGGTATAATATTCACTAGATGAATATCCATTTATATGGCTTCCAATTTCAAAACTTATTTCACATTGTATTGGTTATTTATTTTATTTCTTCTTTTTATCATTGTAATCCATCAAGTTTTTAATCCATATTGGTATCTTTTTTATTCCACTTCTAAGAGTATTTCTTAGCATGCTAGTAGCCATTGGTATTGCCTGAACTCTTTGGGACTACTAGAATAATTGATCTTTGATGGAATTATATAAGCTTGATTTAATAAAACCTATATTAATCCTTGATTATTGTGGGTTTTCTTATGTCTCCATAGTAATGAGAATGAGTACTCATAAGGATTTTTAGGTTTTGTAGATAGCTTATATATTGCTAATGGATTTACAACTTGATAAACAATAGATTATAATATTTCTAAATTTAGTATAATGCTTTATGACTCCCTAGTATGATTTGGATAAAATATGAAGTGCTTTTGTAAGATATAGTTCAATCTTTGTTGATTTTGTAAAGTTATGTAAATGTTAAAATCAACTTCTATTGTCCTTATTGCTCCTATTTAACTAAGTATTTTTTATAGATTTCAAGAGGTTTTAATGTTGCATATTTTGTCTCTATTTGAGAGAAATTAATACAAGTAAATATTTTAAATTCCAACCTTTATATAATATTTATAAACCTCTTATAACGAACCTTTTTGAAATCTGATTTTAATTTTTCTAATTTCCAATAAATCAATTTATAGTAGTAGACCTTATGACTCCAAATTTTGGAAAATTAGAAAAAATAATAATATTTGCAAAGTATTAAATGATTCAACCTAATTAGAAGGCCTTACATCTCCTAGATTAGTTTGCAAATAGAATTTTGATTTTTGGTAAGTTATTTCCTATGTCTTTTGCTTTCGCAACCATAAAGATGTTAGGATCCCATCCTAACCCTTAATGTAATAAATTCCATGATGTAATAATTCTTAAATAACGTGGGTAGTACCCATGATTAATATTTTGTAATGTTCTAAGTTTTAGCTTATATAGTGCCTATGAAAAATGACACCCTTTTTATGTAACACATGGTAGATAGGTTATGTAAGGTGGCCTTGTGCATGTAATTCGAGTGGCATTGTGCATGTAATTCGAGTGGCACTATGCATGTAATTTGGGTGGCATTATGCATGTAATCCAGGTGGCATTTTGCATGTAAGCCAACCATGGAATGGAACTCTTTAAATACCTAATAAGGCACCAATGTATTCATATTTTTGCAAATTAATGAAGTGTTGAAGGAGGTTGCCCCCTCGAAGAGGCCTGCGATTCTGTATTATTGTGAGATTGTTCCTTTAGGAAAATTTCTATTATAATGTGTATTTTTTTCTGAATATTAATATGTGAAAGCACGAGGATATGGAAACAAAAAGGAAAATCCAAGATGCGATGCAAACAAAACAAAAGATAACGCTAAATCCTATGAATTGAAAGTGCATGAAAAGAAAGAGGCATAAACGAATCGAAACCAAATAGAAAGCCAATATGGAAGACAACCCTTTTTATTAATATGCTTTAGAACTCGGTTACAATTCACCTCCTCCATTTTTAGGGGCTAGGAGCGTCAAATATGTTCTTGTTACATCAACAAATAGTATTCCTTCTTCTGCGTGCCCACATGTAGAATGGGTGGACCAAACGTCGCCGCCACTTGCGTTGATGAGTCTTGAATCATTTCTACTACTCTAATGTTGAGACCCACATTCAAAGAAACAAAAAATATTCAGTAGCACCTGTAGATAGAATGAAACATGCAATCCCCACGCCTTCAACTAGCACATGCAAAATATAATTAAAACGATAACTGAAATAGATCCAAATGAACTAAAACCTTGATAAGGGCATCAAAACATCATAGGTAAGACACTGCAAATGGAATAGTCAAAAAATTCTCCATAGATTCGTATTCTCTCTAGGGCAGGACGGATAGACCTGCAACAAAGTGTCAAAAAGCACAGTCCTAAATGTCACATCCGAGAAGCTCCAAATCACCTAAAAAGTTGGGGTTAGCTAATTGGGGGAATTTTGGGAAGACCCAGAAGGTCATATTTTCCTAATTTGGCCTCTATCAATGGGAATTTGATGATGCTACCTGCATGTTAGTAAAGGCGAGAAATGATAAAAACATGATAAAAAATGCTCAAAACGATGTGAAGTTTAAATGACAACCTATCTAAGAAATATAGAATCAGATGAAAAAATAACAGAAAGGAAATCTGCCATAGATTTCTAATCACTTCGGGGCGGGGCGATTAGGACTACAACAGTTTGGGGGGCACCCGGGGGTAGGACACCCACCGTTTGGGACTCTGTTTCGGCACCAATCCACTTGGGATGGGTCCAAAACATCTTATGGGGTGTTTTCGGAAAATTTTGTGGTATATTGTGGCCAAATGTTTAGGTTTGGGCTTTGGATTTGCGCTTCCAATAACCACCCTATGACCTCCCTTCCAAAAGAGATCAAGGATGTGAAAGACACAAATCAAAAGGTGTGTGTGTGTGGATGTAAAATGGTAGAACTTCATTGCTCAAAATGATCCTTCCCTATTCCTTCTTTTGGGTGAGAAGACTCACCAATTTATAGACCTAGGGTCTCTTTATTTGAATGCACATGCGAGGGCGCCACTTGAGTTGCTTGTCCTATTTTGAGAGAAAATATTATTCCCTAATTTAGAGTCTCCTTGCATGAGGCATCTAAAATCAAATACATGCATGACTGAAGTCTATCTCCTTGATTTGAAGTCGTTCCTCGCAATTGCATGGCCTGAAGCTGCAGTTAACTGGCAAACCTATCGAGGTTTGACTTTTTGCCAGTCAAACCTACTATTTTCCTCACCCTAGGATGAATGCTGATAATCGTCCCTGGGTGGGACGAATGCCATTTTGTAATCATCCCAGGGCGGGACGAGTAGGGAGCAAAGTGCCAAAAAGGTGCCAAATTGTCCTTTGACCTTCTAAAATGCTGTGAGAGTGGTTAGTATCATTGTTTAACCTCTAGGGGCTATGTGTTTCAATGCGATCAACGCTTGTCATCACATAATCGGATTGGTGTTGTTTTGGTGTCTATAGATTCCCCTTTTTGGGAAGCACTGTGCAAGGCACAGTGCTAAGCAAAAATATATAGCCAAAGCACTAATGATTAGGGTTTCTTAGTAACCTAACCAATGCTTGATGCCCCAAGTATGGAAAGGGCACGCATTCTTGAATCCTTGCTTTTGACGAGCTAAGGAGCTTAATTCAAGTGTTAACCTTTTTCGGTGAGGTGTTACTTGATATTGGACATTGTTTAGTCATGAATAGGCAAAGGGCGCAACCTTTTGTCTATGGGAACCTTGAGTTCATGATTCATGAATGCCAAGTGTTTGATCAGCTTGTGATTATTGCTTGTTTGCTGCCCCAAGTAGGAGCGTGATTGTCTTTGTCAATGATATTTTGAATGTGTGCCATTTCCTTGATTGGGTGTGTTTTTGTTGATTGATGCCTAAATTGTCTAAGATAGTAAGTTGTGCAAGGAATTTGTCCACAAGGGCTTTGTAGGCCTATAGAATTGGTCATTTACATTGGAATACCCCTTTGAATTGATTGACAATTAACAATGAATCACCAAATATGTTTAAACATTTAATGTTCATGGTGACTGTTGTTTGAAAACCTATGAACAAGGCTTCATATTATGCATTATTTTTGGTGCACGAGAAGTCTAATTTAAATGATAGAGGTAGTGGAGCCCCTTGCGGTGTGAATAATACAATTCCCATGCCACCTCCTTGCTCACATTTAGAACCATCAAAGAATAGGGTCATGTCAGCCTGTGACTCAGGCTCATTAGAATCTGGCGATTTTGAAACATGGAAGACCCCATCATCCGATAGTTCTATGATCAGAGGCTAATCATCTTCAAGAGGAACCTCTGCTAGTTGATCGGTGATGACTTGACCTTTTATGGATTTTTGTCCAATGAATTCTATGTCAAACTCCATCAACAACATGATCCATTTCACCGTGTGGCTACTATGATAAGTACGACTCATCATGTACCACAATGGATTCTCCTTAGACACAACATACATCTTGTTGCTCAGCATGTAATGGCATAACTTTTTGGTAGCAAACACCACTGCCAAGAAGAGCTTCTCAATGTATGCATAGTTAAGTTCATAACTAACCAGGGTGTGGCTAAGATAGTAAGTAGCCTATTCTTTGTGTAGTTCATTTTTTTGGGATAGCATGGCGCCCAGTGCCACCTCAGTAGCTAAGATGTATAAGTAGAACGACACTCCTAGTCTAGGTGGTGCCAATATTGGCGATGAAGCCAAGTATTGTTTAATATCATCAAAGTCTAACTGGCACTCGTCATCCTAGTGAAATGCTACCCCTTTGTGCAATAAATTATTCATGGGTCAACACTTTTTAGATAACTGCGCTATGAAGCACTTAATTGACGCGACCTTTCCCTATAAGCTTTTGATCTGCTTGATAGTAGTTGGGGGAAGCATTTCAAGGATTGCCTTGAATTTATGTGGGTCCACCTCGATTCCTCATTTGTAGACTATGAAACCCAAGAACTTTCCAGATGTGATGCCAAATACCCACTTCTTGGGGTTTAGTCTAACTTCATGGTCAATGAGGCGATCGAGGATCTTGCTTAAGTCATCGAGATGATCTGGGTGCAACCGAGATTTGACCAACAAATCATCCATGTAATCTTCCAAATTTTTGTGCATTTGATCATGGAAGATGTACGTCATGGCACATTGGTAGGTGGCACCAGCATTTTTAAGGCCAAAGGGCATGACCTTATAAAAAAATGTCCCCCAAGGTGTTGTCCTCGAGATTGATACGAATTTGATTGTATCCTGAGAAACCATAAATGAGGGAAAGCATTTCATGGTCCGCTGTAGCATCTACCAATGCGTAAATGCTAGGCAAGGGGAAATCATCCTTAGGACTCACTTTATTTAGATCTTGAAAATCAGTGCATATGCAAATCCTCCCGTTGGGATTTTTAACAGGCACCATGTTAGACAACCATGGTGGGTAATCCATGCAGATGACAAACTATGCATCCAACAACTTTTGTAATTCGTCTTTGACCATTAAGGCCACTGTTGGGTGCATCTTACATAGTTTTTGCTTTACTGGCTTGACTGTCGGATTAAGTGTTAGATTATGCATGACTAGCTATGGGTCTAGCCCTGGCATGTCTTTGTAGGACCATGCAAAAACCTCCTTCTTCTCTTTGAGAAGGGCAATGTAGTTGGATTGCTCTTCGGGAGATAGACTTACCCCCAGCTTGATGATTTGCAAATTCATTGAATCTGAGCTGATGTCTACGTCAGTCATCTCCTCGACCGACATGTGGGACCCGTCCTCCAATTGGTGTGGATTTGGGATCAGGTGGATATCATTTGCTGAATTTAAATCATCGTTCAGAATTTCAGGGTCCTCTTCAACGTGGAAGACATCCTGAGTCTATCCTGGGGTGAAATGGAACATCCCACTGCAAGGCTAGTACTTTGATGGGGATGGCGGTGTGTTAGCGCGACCCCAATTTATAGCATCTAGGTATAGATGCAATGACCATGTCGGGTCAGTCGGATTATGGATGGAGGCGGTTAAGTCAATGGAGATCATGTTGATGAAATAATTTTTGTCTCTATTACCACGGGTGTGGCTGCTCGGACATCCTAGATGATATTTATGCTCTCGATCTGGCTCTGTGGGTATTGACACAAATGGATCGGCCCTATGTGCGGATAAGAGGACATGATCTACCCTAAGCACTGATGGTGCTATAGGGTCTCTAGGCAGAAGATGTTCTTGGTATACCTGGAGTGGCGGGTGCAATAATTGGTCCAACTGTGCCTGGTTTAGGTGCCACATATGCCTTGGCCCTATGTGTAGTTGTTCAAACATGTCATCTATATCCAAGGGATATTGCTGCTATCGCATATGATTGATATAGGCCATCTCAATTTCATCTTCATAATCACCATCGGAGATGCAAAGGCCTTCATTGGGTCCAACATTTTTTTGTGACATATGAGGCTCATCTTGCTCGAGCAAGTTAATGTGGTCCCATCGAGGTTGTTTCGCTCTCTATGGGGGGACTTGATTCTCTTGAGGTGGCATATGCTCAATTGGAGCATCCAAAGGGAACATTGTCAAGAAGCTCTCCTGATAATCATCCATGGGAGTCACTTGTGAATGATTGCTATCAGACTCAAAAGGATCCCCAGGTGCTACTTCATACTCTGACTCGTATTCTGAAGACCCTTCTTGGTATTGTCTATATCCTTCTTGTAGGCGAGTCCTCAAAATTTCTCTCTTTTTGATCGAGGGGAAAGGGTTGTTAAGGTCAACAAGGTTGGTTTTTGGCAATGGGAGATAATCCCCCAATGTATAGGTTGTGTTAGGATTGGCATATGGATCTAATGCCAACCCATCCTTGTTGCCTATCCCTAGGCCTTGCATGTTCTCTACCAAGATGTCTAGGGGCAAGGGGTGGTTGAACCCTACTCCTAACTTGTCATACGACATTTGATATCTTGGTTGGCAAAGAACATGCACTCCTTGCTCATACCTGCCCAACCCATATCCATGCCAATTACATTGGCCAAGATATCTCAATGCAAATTTTGGGTTGGATAAATAGTTGACGTCCTTAGAAAAGGGCTCTTCATCTTCTTCTTCTTGCATTTAAAGTTCAATGCCATTATCCAGGCCCCCATAAACAAAGTTTGTCTGATTGGGTGGGTAGCCTAGAGGAACCACCATGCCAATGGGGAGGTGAAGTCTCCCCATTTCCTGCATGGACTCAAGTGCGGGTGTTGCTACAATGTTCTACACTAAATATTCCCCTAGTCCCGTGTTGGCCATCTCAACGGTGATCGTTGGCGATTAATGGGGAGCGAATGGGAGTTCTTTCGAAGTCCACTCCTTGTAGGGTGAACCAGGTGTCTCGACTTCAATTTTGCTAGGCATCTCTTCGGTAGAGATGGTTGAGACCAGGGGTGGTTCCTCTTCCAGGGGTTTCTTTCCCTTGTCCTGCGATGTGGCCCCCGTAGGTGGCATCATTGGTGAAGGACCAGATGAGGAAGATGGACCCAGCTAGGGATTCGATGGACTTTTCAATGGGGATGCCTGTGGAATCAGACCTTATTTAGATGGATTCAACTAAAAATCCAAATGCGTTGATGGAAGGGTCGATTGCGGCATTAATTGCACTATATTCCAATACTTAAAGGGCTCCAAGTATGCCGAGGCTACATGCACATGTCCTTAAAATGTATAATTTAGACACTAATGAGCTATTGAAGGGACACACTTCATGTCCCTGATCCAAGGCCGGCCCAGCATGATATTATAGGTCATCTCACCTTCCAAGATGTGACACAATGTATGAATAGTCTTTTGTCCCACTTGGATGGGTAGGACAATTGTGCCAACCATCGATAATATCACATCATTGAATGCTTGAAGAGTATAGGTGGAGGCCACGATGTGAGATGCCAACAACTTTACATGTTTCAATGCTGTTGTTGTAATGATATTACTGGATGAGCCAGTGTCCACCAACACCATCTTATACGGAATCCTATTGACCCACGCAATGATGTGCAGGGGTGGATCTGCCACATCATCAGTAACCGATTTCAATTTGTCTTCTCTAAAGGTGATTATTTGTTCTGTACATTGTTTTACATGTCCCACAAAGTTGTTGAAAGAGTTTGCTTCATGGGGCTATAGCTCAATGGCTTTTAATATCTCCATTAGAGCCTCCTTATGGGACGCTGATTGTTGAATGAGCTCATATATGAAGAGCCTAGCCAACGTGTTTCGTAGACTTTGGGTAAGTCTAGTCTGTATCGTTGCCATTGTTCTAGATGGGGGAGGTTTCATAGGGAGCTTTTGAGGTTTTGACAATGATGGAACCTCTCCTGTGGCCGTAATGGGGGCAGCTCCTGGATACCTCTTATTCCTAGTCACTATGCTTATCATCCCTACATACCCCTACATAGGGCAATTCTGTGTCACCTCATTGACTTGAAGGGGTTTTGCCTGTGCATCGTGGGTAGGCAGGGGGTCTCTGAAGACTACCATTTGTTGTTTATTTGGTGCTACGGGGTTGTCCACTGCCAATGTCTTGTTGTCAATTAGGTCTTGCACCAAGCCTTTAAACTTTGAACATGCATTAAGGTCATGTCCTTTTCATCTGTGGAACCTATACTATAAGTCCTCCCCGTACCACTTAGGATTTGGCACATTGGGGTCTATGGTTTGAATTTTGGGAAGTTGATCAAGTTTACCGCTGACAAGCGGTCAAACAGGGAGTCTATGGACTCTGTGTAAGGTGTGAATTGTCGCCTAGGGCAACGCTACTAATTTTGTTCTTGCCTCTGATTTTCTCTGTCATAATTTTTAGGAGGCACCGCCTGATAGTTAGCCTTTTTTGGTTGTGTTGCGTATGCAGGCTTAGGGATGTTTATAGCAACCTGATTGACCGCAGTGGGTTTTTGTTGTGTGGTCCCTATTTTGGTGTTCTTAGACCATTTTTTCTTCTTTGGCTTTGCAATCTTGCCATCCTGTATCTTGATCTCCTCAATGATTATGGATTGCACCAAATATTCCTCTAAAGTGGCATATTGCTACATTTGTAATGCACAAAGATCGATATCAAACAGCTCTTTCAGAACATTTGGGTCAGGTCGGACATGGGAGGGAGGTAGGGTAGCTTTAAAAGCAATGTCCTCCACCGATTTGCATATGCAACCATGGTTTCTTCCTCATACTGCTTGAGGCTAGCTAGGTCACTTAGTGACACCCTTTTCTTGGTGTTGAAGGTGAAGCATTCGAGGAACATGTCCACTAGCTGATCCAAGTTATTGATGCTATGCTTTTGCAACTGAGTGAACCAATCCGAGGTAGGGCCTGCGAACGTGGTTATAAATGTTCTTAGCAACAAAGCATCATTTTCCTGAATGCCAAAGCATTGGCTCAAGAATCTAGTCGTGTGCTCTTGGGCATCCTCCTCCCCTCTAAAGAGTGCCAACTGGGGTAGTTTAAAGTGTTCAGGGTATGGGGGTGTCGACACTGACGGATGCACAGGGTGACTACAGAGTTGGCATAAAGTGGGATTTTGGGGCACATAAATCTTGTTCTCCATAGAATCTAAGTGCTCTAGCAGCACTTTATATGCATAAGAGGATTTGATATCTTCCTCCTTGGTTTTCTCCCATTGTGGGTTGCGGGGAACTTGAGGCCTATGAAGGGGTAGCCGGAAAACATACCTCCTGCCTTGGTAGGGCATTTCAACCCGCTCTTCTTCTTTCTCATACTCCTCATATGTTTCTTGAGGAGTGACTGGGTGAGACCTATAAACATTGGTGGGTGCCTGCTGAGGGTGTCCATCATTGTTATTGGGAGTGGCCTCCCGCTCAGGTCTAGGAGGTCTTGGAGGCAATGTTTGATAAGGTCACAGGGACCTGTATCGTACCAAGGGGTTTTGCCTCTAATACACTTCTACTTTATGTGTGCGAGGGGTTGGGACCTTCTCAGGAACAGTGTTCTGAAGCAATTCGATTGTCTGACGCTAAATGTGCTCTTTGTTAAGGCGATCCAGATGCTCTAACTATTGTTGATCTTGCTTGAGCTACGTGATTTGCACTTGGTGGGTGGCATTTTTGGCAAATTCCAAGTCAATTTATTCTGTCGTCTTGTGTTTAGGAAGCCTAGATGCCTCTCTTACATGTCTATCTCGGTCGTGGTGATCCAAGATCCCTATGGGTTGCTTTCATCTATCGAGGTTAGCGACATTCACCCGAGGCCCTGGCCTCATTGGGTGATCCTGATACATAGCAAGTGTGGAGGCGCATTGCCCCCATGCTATGTATTTCTCTTGAGGAATGTAGTGGTCTTCATCGTACTCCCTTTCATAGGTGTGAAATGTGTGGGTAGAATTGTCTTACCCTGTCTGGAGAGCCTTGTGCTATGGATTTTGTCTAGTGTTTCTAACATTAATAAGGGGTAAAGGAGGGATGAAAAAATCATGTGGCCCCTCCTTATGGACCCTATGTTGCTCTAGCGCTTCATCACTAGGCCACTCATAACGAGCGTCTAAGGGAGCCCTCATGTCTATGTTGAGTGCCACGTGTATGTCCTCCTCTTGAAAGGATCTATGTTGAGTGGGTGTGCCCCTCAAAAAGGTGCTCTATAGTCTTGTTCTATAATAGAATGATGTGGACTATCTTCTGTGTCAAGATTCCAAGGCGGTATGACCAAGTCCTCAGGACTATATCGGAGGCAACTTGTCCCCCTTTGTGCACTCTCTACAGGTCCTGCTCGTGATTGGGCTCAACTACGGGTGTACACCATGGTGATGTTTTCCTACAATATGCATAGATTTTTATCTCTTTTTATGATTTTTATGCTACACTAAACATAAAGTATCACACACACAAAGCAATGATTATCTCGTTTAAAGATTAAAAGTGTGCCCTAAATCTAGTTTAGTGTGTTTTGATTTTTGTTTTGAAAGCTTTTTTAAAGAATGTTTAAATGCAATATGATGGCTCTTATGACTCCCAAAAAATGGTCGCCCCTTCGATATACCATTTCCAGGTCGATATACCAACCTTTCTATATACCTACCCTTATGTGAGGGAAACTATTAGTACGTGAGAGCAGATGGTATGTGGAACATAGGCGGTATGGAAGGGGAATCACTCTATTTGACACCTACCATAGAAGACTTATCCTCATGCACTGGGAATCACCCCAGCTACACTTGGTCAGATTTCGTCAGGATTTATGTCTAGCAATAGTCACGATCGAGGTTATGTATGTGGTATCTCAAGCGAAGGTGGTGATGAAATCCACCGTTGGTCTTGCTCAAGGGTTGAGGTTTTATGACCAACTCATTGTTTAAATCACCACGTGATGTGTGGGGTTATTTTTAAGTTGCATAAATGAAGAAAACAAGCATTCAAACTCTCATATGCAAGCAAATAACCAGAAAATAGAAAATAGAAAGCAAAAAATGACAAAAGGTGTTTTAGGACCCCTACCTCTTCTCTGCCCAAATCGGATGTCTCTAAATTTATGTTTTGAAATTTCATAGAGAGCTATTCCTCTCAGGGTGAAACAAATAATAGAACTGTATTTGTCATAGGGTTGGGCGAATGCCCATTCGTCCTTGGGTAAGATGAAATATAACTATGTACTCGTCATAGATTAGAACGAACATCAGTCCAACATTTGAAAACTTGGTACCTGCATGCAAAAACAAGAAAATTTTGATCAAAAAGTTAATATTAAAATCAAGGGACAGAGGTCCCACCGTGTTTGCCACTGAAAGCACGAGGATACGAAAACAAAAAGGAAAATCCAAGATGCGATGCAAACAAAACAAAAGATAACACTAAATCCTATGAATTGAAAGTGCATGAAAAGAAAGGCATAAACAAATTGAAACCAAATAGAAAGCCAATATGGAAGATAGCCCTTTTTATTAATATGCTTCAGAACTCAGTTACAATTCACCTCCTCCATTTTCAGGGGCTAGGAGCATCAAATATGTTCTTGTTACATCAACAAATAGTATTCCTTCTTTCGTGTTCCAACACGTAGAATGGGCGGACCAATCGTCGTCACCGCTTGCATTGATGAGTATTGACTCCTTGCTACTCCTATAATGTTGAGACCCACATTCAAAGAAATAGAAAATAGTCAGTAGCACCTATAGATAAAATTAAACATGCAATCCCCATGCCTTCAACTAGCACAGGCAAAATATAATTAAAACGATAACTGAAATAGATACAAATGAATTGAAAACTTGACAGGGGCATCAAAACATCATAGGGAAGACACTGCAAATGGAATAGTCAAAAAATTCTCCACATATTCGTATTTGCTCCGGGGTGGGACGAATAGACCTGCAATAAAGTGTCAAAAATCATAGTCCTAAATGTCACATCCGAGAAGCTCTAAATCACCTACAAAGTTGGGGTTAGCTAATTGGGGGTATTTTGGGAAGACCCAAAAGGTCAGATTTTCCCAATTTGGCCTCTATCACTAGGAATTTGATGATGCTACCTGCATGTTAGTAAATGCGGGAAATGATAAAAACATGATAAAAAATGCTCAAAAAGATGTGAAGTTTAAATGAAAACCTATCTAAGAAATATAGAATCAGATGCAACAATAAATGAAATGAAAACTACCACAAATTTCTAATCGCTCCAGGGCGGGGCGATTAGCACTGCGATAGTTTGGGGGGCGCCCGGGGGCAGGACGCCCGTCGTTGGGACTCTATTTTGGAACCAATCCACTTGGGATGGGTCCAAAAAATCTTATGGGGTGTTGTCGGCAAATTTTGTGTGATATTGTGGCCAAATGTTCAGGTTTGGGCTCCAGATTTGCACTTCCAATAACCACCCTCTGACCTTCCTTCCGAAAGAGATCAAGGATGTGAAAGGCACAAATCAAAATGTGTGTGTGTGGATGTAAAACGGTAGCACTTCGTTGCTCAAAATGCTCCTTCCCTATTACTTCTTTTGGGTGAGAAGACTCACCAATTTATAGACCTAGGGTCTCTTTATTTGAATGCACATGCAAGGGCGCCACTTGAGTTGCTTGTTCTATTTTGAGAGAAAATATTATTCCCTAATTTAGAGTCTCCTTGCATGAGGCCTCTAAAATCAAAGACATGCATGAATGAAGTCTATATCCTTGATTGGAAGTCGTTCCTCGCAATTGCATGGCCTGAAGCTGCAGTTAACTGGTGAACCTATCAAGGTTTGACTTTTTGCTAGTCAAACCTGCTATTCGTCTCACCTTGGGACAAATGCTAATAATTGTCCCTGGGTGGGACGAATGCCAGTTTGTAATCGTCCCAAGGTGGGACGAGTAGGGAGAAAAGTGCCAAAAAGGTGCCAAATTGACCTTTGACCTTCCAAACTACTATGGGAGTGGTTAGGATCACTGTTTAACCTCTAGGGACTGCCCTAGGGGCTATGTGT
This sequence comes from Wollemia nobilis, assembly GCA_028583015.1. Lineage (NCBI taxonomy): Eukaryota > Viridiplantae > Streptophyta > Pinopsida > Araucariales > Araucariaceae > Wollemia > Wollemia nobilis. The sequence goes on along the minus strand of JAQPPZ010003193.1, from coordinate 4,107,585 downwards.
GTCAATGCGATCAGCGCTTGTCGTCACATAATCGGATTGGTGTTTTTTTGGTGTCTATAGATGCCCCTTTTTGGGAAGCGCTATGCAAGGTGCATCACTTAGAAAAAATAGATAACCAAAGAACTAATTATTAGGGTTTCTCGGTAACCTAACCAATGCTTGATGCCCCAAGTATGGAAATGTCACGCATTATTGAATCCTTGCTTTTGACGAGCTAAGGAGCTTAATTCAAGTGTTAACCTTTTTCAATGAGGTGTTACTTGATCTTGGACATTGTTTAGTCATGAATAGGCAAAGGGTGCAACCTTTTTTCTATGGGAACCTTGAATTCATGATTCACGAATGCCAAGTGTTTGATCAGCTTGTGATTATTTCTTGTTTGCTGCCCCAAGCAGGAGCGTGATTGTCTTTGTCAATGACCTTTTGAATGCGTGCCATTTCCTTGATTGGGTGTGTTTTTGTTGATTGATGACTAAATTGGCTAAGATAGTAAGTTGTACCAGGAATTTGCCCACAGGGGCTTTGTAGGCCTATAGAACTAGGCATTTACATTGGAATACCCCTTTGACTTGATTGACAATTAACAACGAATCACTAAAGATGTTTAAATGTTTAATGTTCATGGTGACTGCTATTTGAAGACTTATGAACAAGGCTTCGTATTTTGCATTGTTGTTGGTGCTTGGGAAGTATAATTTAAATGATAGAGGTAGTGGAGCCCCTTGCGGTGTGAAGAATACAATTCTCGTGCCACCTCCTTGCTCACATTTAGAAACATCAAAGAATAGGGTCATGTCAGCCTGTGACTCAGGCTCATTAGAATCTGGTGATTCTGAAACATGGAAGACCCCATCATCTGATAGTTCTACAATCAAAGGCTAATCTTCTTCAAGAGGAGCCTCTGCTAGTTGATCGGCGATGACTTGACCTTTTATGGATTTATGTCCAATGAATTCTATGTCAAACTCTATCAACAACATGATCCACTTCGTCGTGCGACTACTATGATAAGTACGAGTCATCATGTACCACAATGGATTCTCCTTAGACACAACATACGTCTTGTTGCTCAACATGTAATGGCGTAAATTTTTGGTAGAAAACACCATTGCCAAGCAAAGCTTCTCGACATATGCATAGTTAAGTTCATAACTAACCAGGGTGTGGCTAAGATAGTAAGTAGCCTATTATTTGTGTAGTTCATTTTTTTGGGATATCATGGTGTCCAGTGCCACCTCAGTAGCTGAGATGTATAAGTAGAATGACACTCCTAGTCTAGGTTGTGCCAATACTGGTGACAAAGCCAAGTATTGTTTAATATCATCAAGGCTAACTGGCACTCATAATCCCAATGAAATGCTACCCCTTTGTGCAATAATTTATTCATGGGTCGACACTTGTCAGATAACTGCGCTATGAAGCACTTAAGTGATGCGACCTTTCCCTGTAGGCTTCTGAGCTGCTTGATAGTAGTTGGGGGAAAAATTTCAAGGATTGCCTTGACTTTTTGTGGGTCCACCTCGATTCCTTGTTTGGAGACTATGAAACCAAAGAACTTTCTAGATGTGATGCCAAATACACACTTCTTGGGGTTTATTCTGACTTTATGTTCAATGAGACGATCGAGGATCTTGCTTAAGTCATCGAGATGATCTGGGCACAACCGAGATTTGGCCAAAAAATCATCCATGTAATCTTCCAGAGTTTTATGCATGTGATCGTGGAAGATGTACGTCATGGCACGTTGGTAGGTGGTGCCAGCATTTTTAAGTCCAAAGGGCTTGACCTTATAACAAAATGTCCCCCAAGGTGTTGTGAATGCCATTTTTAGTTGGTCTTCGGGATTGATACAAATTTGATTTTAGCCCGAGAAACCATCCATGAGGGAAAGCATTTCATGGCCCATTGTAGTGTCTACCAATGCGTCGATGCTAGGCAAGGGGAAGTCATCCTTAGGACTCACTTTATTTAGATCTCAAAAATCGGTGCATATGCGAATCCTCCCATCGGTCTTTTTGACGGGCACCATGTTAGACAACCATGGTCGGTAATCCATGCAGATGAAAAACTGTGCATCCAACATCTTTTGTAATTTGTCTTTGACCATTAAGGCCACTGTTGGGTGCATCTTACATAGTTTTTGCTTTAATGGCTTGATTGTCGGATCAAGTGTTAGATTATGCATGACTAGATGTGGGTCTAGCCCTGGCATGTCTTTGTAGGACCATGCAAAAACCTCCTTCTCTTTGAGAAGGGCAATGTAGTTGGATTGCTCTTCAAGGGATAGACTTACCCCCAGCTTGATGATTTGCAAATTCATTGGATCTAAGCTGATGTCTACATCAGTATCTCCTCGACCGACATGTGGGACCCGTCCTCCAACTAGTGTGGATTTGGGATGAGGTGGATATCGTTTTCTGAATTTAAATCATCATTCAGAACGTCAGGGTCCTCTTCAACATGGAAGACATCCTGAGTCTATCCTGGGGTGAAATGGAACATCCCACTGCAATGCCAGTACTCTGATGGGGATGGCAGTGTGTCAGTACAACCCCAGTCTATAGCATCTAGGTCTAAATGCAATGACCATGTCAGGTCAGCTAGATTATGGATGGGGGTGGTTAAATCAATGGAGATCATGTTGATGAAATGATTTTGGTCTCCATTACCATGGGTGTGGCTGCTTAGACATCCTAGATGATCTTTGTGCTCTGAATCTGGATCTGTGGGTACTGGCACAAATGGATCAGCCCTATGTGCAGATAAGAGGATAGGATCTACCCTAGGCACTGATGGTGCTATAGGGTCTCCAGGCAAAAGATGTTCTCGATATACCTAGAGTGGCGGGTGCAGTAATTGGTCCAACTGCGCCTAGTTTAGGTGCCACCTATGCCTTGGCCTTATGTGTAGTTGTTCAAACATGTCGTCTATGTCCAAGGGATATTGCTACTATCGCATATGATTGAGATAGGCCATCTCAGTTTCATCTTCATAATCATTGTCAGATATCCAAAGGCCTTCGTTGGGTCCAATAGTTTTTTGTGACATATGAGGCTCATCTTACTTGAGCAAGTTAATGTGGTCCCATCGAGGTTGTTCCGCTCTCTGTGAGGGGACCTGATTCTCTTGAGGTGGCATATGCTCAATTGGAGCATCCAAAGGGAACATTGTTAGGAAGCTCTCCTGATAATCATCCATGGGAGTCACTTGTGAATGATTGCTATCAGACTCGAAAGGATCCCAAGGCACTACCTCATACTCTGACTCATCTTCTGAAGACCCTTCTTGGTCTTGTCTATATCCCTCTTGTAGGTGAGTCCTCGAACTTTCTCCCTTTTTGACCGAAGGAAAAGGGTTGTTAAGGTCAACAAGGTTGGTTGTTGGCAATGGGAGATAATCCCCCAATGCATAGGTTGTGTTAGGATTGGCATATGGATCTAATGCCAACCCATCCTTATTGCCTATCCCTAGGCCTTGCATGTTCTCTACCAAGATGTCTAGGGGCAAGCGGTGGTTGAACCCTACTCTTGAATTGTCATACGGCATTTGATATCTTGGTTGGAAAATAACATGCACTCCTTGATCATACCTGCCCAACCCATATCCATGCCAATTACATTGGCCAAGATATCTCAATGCAAAGTTTGGGTTGGACAAATAGTTGATGTCCTCAACAAAGGGATCTTCATCTTCTTCTTCTTGCATGTAAGGTTCAATGCCATTATCCAGGCCTCCATAAACAAATTTTCTCTAATTGGGTGGGTAGCCTAGAGGAACAACTGTGCCGATGGGGAGGAAAAGTCTCCCCATGTCCTACATGGACTCAAGTGTGGCTGTTTATACAATGTTTCACACTAAATACTCCCCCAAGCCCATGTTGGCCATCTCAACGATGATCATTAGCGATTGAGGGGGAGCGAATGGGAGTTCTTTCAGAGTCCACTCCATGTAGGGTGAACCAGGCATCTCGACTTCCATTCTACTAGGCATCTCTTCGGTAGAGATGGTTGAGACTAGGGGTGGTTCATATTCTAGGGGTTTCTTTCCCTTGTCCTGTGGTGTGGCCCCCATAGGTGGTGTCATTGGTGAAGGACCAGATAAGGAATATGGACCTAGCTGGGGATTCGATGGACTTGTCAACGAGGATGCCTGCAGAATCAAACCTTGTTTAGATGGATTCAATTGAAAATCCAAATGCGTTGATGGAAGGGTCGATTGCAGCATTAATTGCACCGTATTGCAATACTTGAAGGGCTCCAAGTCTATCGGGACTACATGCACCTATCTTTCAAATGTATACTTTAGGCACTAATGAGCTATTGAAGGGACACACTTCATGTCCCTGATCCAAGGCCGGCCCAACAAGACATTATAGGCCATATCATCTTCCAAGATGTGGTACAATGTATGAATAGACTTTTGTCCCACTTGGATGGGTAGGACAATTGTGCCAACTGTCGAGCATATCGCATCATTGAATGCTCGAAGAGTATAGGTGGAGGCCACGATGTGAGATGTCAACAACTTCAGATGTTTCAATGCTGCTATTGTAATGATATTACTGGATGAGCCAGTGTCCACCAACACCCTCTTATACAGAATCTCGTTGACTCACACAATGACATGCAGGGGTGGATCCGCCACATCACCAGTCATCAATTTCAATTTGTCTTCTCTAAAGGTGATGGCTGCTTCTCTACATTGTTTTACATGTCCCACAAAGTTGTTGAAAGAGTTTGCTTCATGGGGCTATAGCTTGATGGCTTTTAATATCTCCATTAGAGCCTCCCGATGGGGCACTAATTATTGAATGAGATCATATATGGAGAGCCTAGCTGATGTGGTCTGTAGACTTTGGGTAAGTCTAGTCTAAATTGTAGCCACTGGTCTAGGTGGGGGAGGTTGCATAGGGAGCCGTTGATGTTGTGACGCTGATGGAACCTCTCTTGTGGCCACCGCAGGGGTAGCTCCTAGATACCTCTTGTTCCTAGTCACTATGCTTATCATCCCTACATACCCCTCCATGGGGCAATTCTTTGTCACCTCATTGACTTGAAGGGGTTTTGTCTATGCATCATGGGCAGGCAGGGGGTCTCTGAAGACTCCCATTTGTTGTTTGTTTGGCGCTACAGGGTTGTCCACTGCCAACGTCTTGTTGTCAATTAGGTCTTACACCAAGCATTTAAACTTCCAACATGCATTAAGGTCATGTACTTTCTGTCTATGGAACCTACAGTACAAGTCCTCCTTATATCCCTTAGGTTTTGGTGCATTGGGATCTATGGTTTGAATTTTGGGCAGGTTGATCAAGTTTACCGCTGACAAGCGATCAAATAGGGAGTCTCTGGACTCTGTGTAAGGTGTGAATTGTCCCCTAGGGTGATGCTGCTAATTTTATTCTTGCCTCTGATTTTCTCTGTCATAATTGTTAGGAGGCACCGCTTGATAGTTAGCCTTTTGTGGCTATGTTGCTTGTGCAGGCTTAGGGACATTTATAACAACCTGATTGATCGCAGCGGGTTTCTATTGTGTGGTCCCTATTTTGGTGTTCTTAGACCATTTGTTCTTCTTTGGCTTGGCAATCTCACCATCCTGTATCTTGATTTCCTCAATGATTTTGGCTTGCACCAGAGCTTCCTTTGAAGTGGCATATTGCTACAGCTGCAATAGCATGGATATCGATCTCAAATAGCTCTTTGAGAACATTTGGGTCAGGTCGAACATGGGAGGGAGGTAGGGCAACTTTGAAAGCAATGTCCTCCACCGGTTCCCATATGCCACCATGGTTTCTTCCTCATACTTCCTGAGGCTAGCTAGGTCGCTTAGTGATGCCCTTTTCTTGGTATTGAAGAGAAAGCATTCGAGGAACGCATCCACTAGCTGATCCAAGTTACTGATGCTATGCTTTGGCAAATGAGTGAACAAATCTAAGGTAGGGCTTGCAAACATGGTTATAAATGTTCTTAGCAACAAAGCATCATTGTCCTGAATGCCAAAGCATTGGCTCAGGAATCTATTCACGTGCTCTTGGGCATCCTCCTCCCCTCTAAAGAGTGCCAACTGGGGAAGTTTAAAGTGTTCAGGGTATGTGGGTGCCGACACTGATGGATGCACAGGGTGACTGTGGAGTTGGTGTAAAGTGGGCTTTTGGGGTCCAAAAGTCTTGGTCGCCATAGACTCTAAGCGCTCTTGCAGTGCTTTATATGCATAGGAGGATTTGATCTCTTCCTTCTTGGTTTGCTCCCACTGTGGGTTGCGGGGAACTTGAGGCCTATAAAGGGGTAGTCGGACAACATCCCCCCTACCTTGGTAGGGCATTTCAGCCCGCTCTTCTTCTTGCTCAGACTCTTCATATGCTTCTTGAGGTGTGCCTGGGTGAGACCTATAAACATTGGTGGATGCCCACAGAGGGTGTCCATCATTGTTTCTAGGAGTTGCCTCCTGCTCATGTCTAGGAGGTATTGGAGGCAATGTTTGATAAGGTCACAGGGACATGTCTCATACCAAGGGGTTTTGCCTCTCATACACTTCTACTTTATGTGCGCGAGGGGTTGGGACCTTCTCAGGCACAGTGTTTTGAAGCAATTCGGTTTTCTGATGTTGAATGCGCTCTTTGTTGATCTTTCCTGAGCTGCGTGATTTGCGCTTGGCGGGTGGCATGTTTGGCAAATGCCAAGTCAATTTGTTTTGTCGTCTTGTGTTTAGGAAGCCTAGATGCCTCTCCTACATGTCTATCTCGGTCATGGTGATCCAATATCCCTATGGGTTGCTTTCCTCTGTAGAGGTTAGTGGCATTCACCCGAGGCTCTGGCCTCATTGGGTGATCTTGATACATAGTTGGTGTAGAGGCGCATTGCCCCCACGCTATGTATTACTCTTGAGGAATGTAGTGGTCTTCCTCATACTCCATTTCGTAGGTGTGAAAGGTGTGGGCAGAATTGGCTTGCCCTATCTAGAGAGCCTTGTGCTCTAGATTTTGTCTAGTGTTTCTAACAGTAATAAGGGGTAAAGGAGGGATGACAAAATCATGTGGCCCATCCTTATGGACCCTATGTTGCTCTAGTGCTTCATCACTAGGCCACTCATAACGAGCGTCTAAGGGAGCCCTCCTATCTATTTTGAGTTCCACGTGTATGTCCTCCTCTTGAAAGGATCTATGCTAAGTGGGGGTGCCCCTCAAAGAGGTGCCTCTATAGTCTTGTTCTATAATAGCATGATGTGGACTATCTTGTGTGTCAGGATGCCAAGGCGGTATGACCAAGTCCTCTGGACTATATCGAAGGCGACTTGTCCCCCTTTGTGCACTCTCTGCAGCTCCTACCCATGATTGGGCTCAACTACGGGTGTACACCATGGTGATGTTTTCCTACAAGATGCATAGATTTTTATCTTTTTTTATGATTTTTATGCTACACTAAACATAAAGTATCACACACACAAAGCAATGATTATCTCGTTTAAAGATTAAAAGTGTGCCCTAAATCTGGTTTAGTGTGTTTTGATTTTTGTTTTGAAAGCTTTTGTAAAGAATATTTAAATGCAATATGATGGCTCTTATGACTCCCAAAAATGGTCGCTCCTTTGATATACCATTGCCAAGCCAATATACCAACCTCTCTATATACCCACCCTTACGTGAGGGAAACAATTGGTACATGAGAGCAGATGGTACATGGAACATAGGCGATACGGAAGGGGAAACACTTTGTTTATGACACCTACCATAGAATACTTATCCTCATGCATTGGGAATCACCCCAGCTACACTTGGTCAGCTTTCATCAGGATTTACATCTAGCAACAATCACGATCGGGGTTATGTATGCAGTATCTCAAGCTAAGGTGGTGATGAAATCCACCGTTGGTATTGTTCAAGGGTTGGGGTTTTACGACCAACTCCTTGTTGTTTAAATCACCACGTGATGTGTGAGGTTCTTTTTAATTTGCATAAATGAAGAAAAAAAGAATTCAAACTCTCCTATGCAAGCAAATAACTAGAAAATAGAAAACAAAAAGCAAAAAATGACAGAAGGTGTTTTAGGACCCCTACATCTTCTCTACCCAAATCGGATGTCTCTGAATTTATGTTATGAAATTGCACATAGAGATATTCCTCTCAGGGTGAAATGAATAATAGAACTGTATTTGTCACAGGTTTGGGCGAATTCCCATTTGTCCTTGGGTAAGAAGAATTATAGCTATGTACTCGTCATAGACTAGAACGAACATCAGTCTAGCATTTGAAAACTTGGTACCTGTAAGCAAAAACAAGAAAATTTTGATCAAAAATTTAATCTTAAAATCAAGGGATAGAGGTCCCATCGTGTTTTCCACTTGAAAGCACGAGGATATGGAAACAAAAAGGAAAAGCCAAGATGCGATGCAAACGAAACAAAAGATAACGCTAAATCCTTTGAATTGAAAGTGCATGAAAAGAAAGAGGCATAAATGATTCGAAACCAAATAGAAAGCCAATATGGAAGACAACCCTTTTTATTAATATGCTTCAGAACTCAGTTACAATTCACCTCCTCCCTTTTCAGGGGCTAGGAGTGTCAAATATGTTCTTGTTACATCAACAAATAGTATTCCTTCTTCCGTGTGCCAACACGTAGAATGGGTGGACCAAAAATCGTCGTCGTTTGCATTGATGAATCTTGACTCCTTGCTGCTCCTCTAATGTTGAGACCCACATTCAAAGAAATAGAAAATAGTCAGTAGCACCTGTAGATAAAATGAAACATGCAATCCCCATGCCTTCAACTAGCACATGCAAAATATAATTAAAATGATAACTGAAATAGATACAAATGAACTAAAAACTTGACAGGGGCATCAAAACATCACAAGGAAGACAATACAAATGGAACATTCAGAAAATTCTCCACAGATTCGTATTTGCTCCGGGGTGGTACGAATAGACCTACAACAAAGCGTCAAAAAGCATAGTCCTAAATGTCACATCTGAGAATCTCCAAATCACTTGTAAAGTTGGGGTTAGCTAATTGGGGGTATTTTGAAAAGACCCAGAAGGTTAGATTTTACCAATTTGGCCTTTATCACTAGGAATTTGATGATGCTACCTGCATGTTAGTAAATGCGAGAAATGATAAAAACATGATAAAAAATGCTCAAAACGATGTGAAGTTTAAATGAAAACCTATATAAGAAATATAGAATCAGATGCAAAAATAATAGAAAGGAAATATGCCATATATTTCTACTCACTTCGGGGTGGGGCGATTAGGACCAGTTTGGGGGGCACCCGAGGGCAGGACACCCACTGTTTTGGACTCTGTTTTGGCACCAATCCACTTGGGATGGGTCCAAAACCTCTTAAGGGGTGTTGTCAAAAAATTTGGTGGGATATTATGGCCACATGTTTTGGTTTGGACTCCATATTTATGCTTCCAATAACCACCCTATGACCTCCCTTCCAAAAGAGATCAAGGATGTGAAACACACAAATCAAAAGGTGTGTGTGTGGATGTAAAACAGTAGAACTTCATTGCTCAAAATGCTCCTCCCCTATTCCTTCTTTTGGGTGAGAAGACTCACCAATTTATAGACCTAGGGTCTCTCTGTTTGAATGCACATGCAAGGGTGCCACTTGAGTTGCTTGTCCTATTTTGAGAGAAAATATTATTCCTTGATTTAGAGTCTCCTTGCATGAGGCCTCTAAAATCAAATACATGCATGACTGAAGTCTCTCTCCTTGATTTGAAACCGTTCCTCGCAATTGCATGGCCTGAAGCTGCAGTTAGCTGGTGGACCTGTCGAGGTTTGAATTTTTGCTATTCAAACCTGCTATTCACCTCACCCTGGGGCAAATGCTGATAATCATCCCTGGGTGGAATGAATGCTAGTTTTAATCATCCAAGGGTGGGACGAGTAGGGAGAAAAGTGCCAAAAAGGTGCCAAATTGACCTTTGACCTTCCAAACTACTGTGGGAGTGGTTAGTACAACTTTTTAACCTCTAGGGGCTACCCTACGGGCTATGTGTGTCAATGCAACTAGTGCTTGTCGTCACATAATCAGATTGGTGTTGTTTTGGTGTCTACAATATGATGTTTATGTGAGTTTATTTCCAAGCAATTATGTGAGAGTGTGTTTATTTGAGTTTATTTTATAGTAGGATCCTAACAAGTGGTATCAGAGTGATTTCTAGGGCAATTTCTACTACAACAGTAATGTTTCTTTCCTGTTAGGTATAATCCTCTGTTATTTTTGTGTAATTTTTTTTTTTACTATTATAAAAAAAAAAGAAGACAAATACCAGTCAAAGAAAAAAAAATAGTCCTTTTTAGTTGAGTAGGTAGAAAACCTGTGCCAGGGGTTTTAAAATATCATAAAGGATCTATCGTTATTAACTAAGCTAGATAGCCCATACATCATCTAGTGAAGTGAGGGGTGATCAGGCTCCAATACCCAGGACTCAAACAGAACTTGCGCATGGACTTGAGCTCCCACGCATCTTCGGGTGTATTGAGAGACGATTCTAGGGATAAAATTTTTTTATCTAGTAAGAAGCTTCTTGGCCTTGTATCATACATAGTCCATGGGACACAACATCCTAGACGATTACCCTCCTGTACTGTCAGAGAGGCAGATAGTGTGCTCAAGGGTATGTGTGGAATCCTCCTTGGGTAGTGGCCTGAAATATTGGTCCGAGCACTATTGTTTGTCATTGCGGTATAATAGAGGGCCTATGGGTGTTACATAATCCTTTAATTAGCATACCCTGGTTATGTTAAAACTTCAACCTACAACAAAATCACAAATCAAAACTCCCTATTTGTAAACCTGCATTCCAAATTCCCAAAAGTGAGCATATAAGAAAGGAATCCTCTACCAAAAAAATAACATACATTGCACGAATTCGGGATAAAATATGAGGGTGAAAGTTAATTTGATAGTCTAGAGAATAATAGTTAAATTTATAGTGGCAGTAACAGTGAGGTCATTTAGTTCAGCATAGTCAGATCAGAGACTGCAGTTTTCAGTGTTAGAACAAAATTGTCATAACAATAACCTATAGAATACAGATAATCTTCATACTAGTGAGGTAAGTAGTGTCAGAGAGACTTTCTACGCTGAGAAAAATAGTGAGCGAGTGACAAGAGAAAAATTATAGATAGTGCTCTAGTACCCAACTTTTACACTGTAGCTCAAAATCAAAAATTGTAAACATCGTTAGACTTGGCAAAACAGGAGATTAAAAAAAAGTCTAGGGTTCCCAAAGATAGTGTTGTGGGATATAGCTCATTGTGACCACCTCTTCAAACTGATAATTTTGATATATAGCACACTAAAACTTTTTTTGGACACTTACTAAAAATAGTAAGTCCTGAAACCTAATTCTAATTTTAGTAACTAGTCATAAAAGGTTTCAAAATGGCCCAAGGTACCCGTGGACATCAAAAGAGCTAGAACAGATGGAATCCTTAACCAAATCCATTGAGAATTTGAACTTGGCAATTTTCTCAATAAGGGAAGAGGTCCAAGGTCTTCGTATAGATCATGAGGCCACTAGTGCTCTCTTAGAAGAAATACTGATAAATATGGGTAGCAAGTTACATAAGGGACCACTCAAAATAGAACATCAAGCTGAAAACTCTGTAAGGAATGACCATGACCCATCCTTTAAAATGCCAAAATTGGACTTCCCTTGATTTAGTGGAAAGGATTTTGATGGGTGGTTATGTAGGGTTGATCAATTCTTTAGATTTCGTAATGTTCCCATATATCATAGATGGCTTCGTCCAATTTGGAATCTGAGGCTCTACACTGGTTCCAGTGGTTACGTAATTCCAACACAAATCTCTCTTAGGAGGAATTTGAGTCCCAAATACTGACCCACTTTGGGCCTAGTGAGTATGAGGACTTCACAGGGGCCTTGACCAAACTACAACAAACATCCTCAGTCCGTGATTACCAAACTCAATTTGAAAAATTGGCCAATAAGACAAGAGGATTGAGGGAAGGGTTCTTCATGATTTGTTTTATCAGTGGGTTAAAATGGGATCTCCAAGATGAAGTAAAGATGTTCAAACCACACTCCATGATGGAAGCTATCAGTTTGGCCCGTCTGGACAAATCTAAAATATCAAACCAAAGGTACCCCCGTAGTTTTCTCCAAATCGACCTTCATTTCCTTTTCACACCTAAAATTCAGTGGACAGTAAACCTACTACACCCAAGTGACTGACTATAGAGGATATGGATGCACGTTGTGCCCAAGGCTTATGTTATAATTGTGATGAAAAGTTTTTTAAAGGACATAAGTGTGCAAAAAAAATAATGTTCTTGATAGATGTTGTGGAACCTGCTAACATTGACCAAAGTGATGAGGATGAGGACCTCCCTGAAACACCTTCTCCATAGAAAGAAGATACATAGGGGTTTGAGGCATAGATTTTAGTCCATGCTCTTGTAGGCATTACCACTCCACAAACCATGAAATTTGTGGGATTTTTCAAGGGCCAACGTCTTACCATCCTTATTGATTCAGGAAACATACACAACTTAATTTATCCTAGAGTTTCTAAGCAAGCAAATTGCTATATCAACACTTGTAATTTATTCGAGGTCATGGTAGCCAATGGGGGAACATTACCTTGTAAAGGAAAATGCCACAATTTCAAGATCAGGATAGGGGACTATGAACTCAAGCAGGACATATTTGCCCTCCAGTTGGGAGGATGTGATATGGTTTTGGGATCTCAATGGTTGAGTATGTTGGGCACTATCAGTTGGAACTTTGCAGAACTCTGGATGTAATTCTCGCAAAATGGACAAACACACTTACTCAAGGGCCCCCTGTAGGAACACCTCACCTCATTAGTTCCAATCGTATGGAGAAAGTGCTAAAGAAATCAAAACGTGGGGTCATTACACAACTCTTCTCCATCCAACCAACCACTTCACTAATGGCTGAAATTCCATTAGACCTACAACTAGTTATACACAAACATGATGTTGTCTTTGCAGAACCAACTACACTACCACCATGTTGCTCTCACGACCATGCTATCCCATTGCTCCTGGGTAGTGTAGCTCCCAGGTAGTGCACCACCAAATATCAGGTCATATAGGTACCCTCATGCCATGAAATCAGAACTGGAAAAAATGGTATAGGAATTACTCAAGGCTGGTGTCATCTAGCCTAGTACTAGCCCCTACTCACCTATCCTACTTGTTCCCAAGAAATATGGCTCATGGAACCTATGTATTGACTACCGAGAACTCAACAAGACTATGGTCAAGGATAAATTTCCTATTCCAGTGGTTGATGAATTACTTGATGAACTACATGGGACCATGTATTTCACCAAGCTTGATCTCCACTCTAGCTACCATCAGATCTACCTCAAGGATGAGGACATCCCAAAACTACCTTTCGCACTCATGAAGGTCATTATGAATTCTTGGTAATGCCATTTGGTCTCACAAATACTCCTACATTCCAAAGTCTTATGAACAACATATTTCGGCCCTTTTTGCGAAAATTCATCCTTGTGTTTTTTGATGACATCTTGATTTACAGCCGCACATGGGAAGAGCACCTCCATCATGTGGATCAAACTTTACAGCTATTGGTCACCCATCACCTTTTTTTCAAAAGGTCCAAGTGTTCCTTTTGTCTTATTGAAGTAGAGTATCTGGTACACATTGTCTCGCAGGATGGCATCAAGGTTGACCCTAAGAAGATCCAAGAAGTTCAAGAGTGGCCGAAACCTCGCACCCTTAAGGGACTTCAAGTATTTTTAGGGCTTACAAGCTATTATCGCAAATTTTTCTGTAATTATGGGAAGATAGCTACCCCCCTCACCTCCATGTTGAAAAAATATTCCTTCACTTGGACAGGGCCTGCTGACCAAGCCTTCATTGAACTCAAGCATGCTATGACCACCACTCCCGTCTTAGCCATGCCATATTTCTCTAAACCATTTGTCATTGAAAGTGATGCTTCTGGTTGTGGTATTGGGGTTGTATTGATGCAAGAAGGACAACCTATGACTTTTACTAGCAAGGCATTATCTGACCATAATCTAGGGAAATCCACATATGCTAAGGAAATGTTAGCCATATTGCATGTAGTCACACATTGGTGACCTTACCTCATTGGGCATCACTTCTCCATCAAAACCGACCATCAAAGTCTCAAATATTTTTTGGAACAAATAGTTGCCATGCCTGACCAACAAAAGTGGGTGTCTAAAATCATGGGCTATGATTATGATATCACCTACAAAAATGGAAAGGAGAATATTGTGGCTGATGCTCTTTCTCACCAAATGGAGACCATAAGTATGTTGTGTGCCATCTCAGCACCACTTCCCCAATGGATTGATTCCTTGTGTCAAGAAGCACGTCAAGATGCAGATTTGCAAGCTTTGATAGCCTCACTAATGGATGATCCATATTATACACCAGGATATAATTGGAATGGCCATGATCTATGCTACCATCAATGCCTGGTTCTACCTCATAAGTCCCAACTTCGAGATCTCCTCATGAAGGAATTGCATGCCACTCCCTCTGCAAGACATTCAAGGTTCCTTAAAACATATGAGTGACTCAAGTGCACCTTCTTTTGGAAAGGTATGAAATGGTACATCCACTCTTTTGTTGCTATCTATGACACATGTCAAAGAATGAAAGGTGAAACAGTGCACTCTCTGGGTACTCTTCAACCATTGCCTATCCTAGATCAGGTTTGGACCAACATTTCCATGGACTTTATAGAAGGGCTCCCTAAATTTGGAGGCAAGTCAATTATTTTCGTGGTAGTGGACCGCCTTTCAAAATATTCTCACATTTGTGCCCTTGCCCATCCTTATATAGCATCCATTGTTGCACAAATTTTTCTTGACTCCATATTTTGCCTTCATGGCATGCCCACCTCTATTGTATCTGATCGTGATCCTACCTTCACTAGTCATTTTTGGCAAGAGTTGTTTAAGTTGCAGGGGACTCAGATCAAAATGAGTTTACCCTACCATGCATAAATGGATGGTCAAACATAAGTTGTTAATAAATGCTTGGAAATCTACCTTCGCTGCTTTGTCTTAAATCATCCCACTCAATGGGTCAAATGGCTATCTTTGGTCAAATGGTGGTACAACACTTCCTATCATACCACAACCAAACTCACACAATTTGAAGCAGTCTATGGGCATATTACACCTACGCCTTCCTATTATATTCTTGGCAGCTCCAAGGTCCAGGCCGTCAAAAACACTCTGAGTCAACACATCGAGGTCCTTCGCCAAGTTAAGCAAAATTTAAACATGGTCCAGAATCGGATGTGCCAACAAGCTGATCAACATCGTTCTGAGCGTAGTTTTGATGTAGGTGATATGGTCTTCCTTTGTTTGCATCTATAAAAACAATCATCCCTACAACTTCGCAGGTGCCAAAAGCTTGTTGTAAAATTCTATGGTCCTTACCAAGTTCTACAAAGGATTGGTCCCACAGCTTACAAATTGGCACTCCCACCTACTTCCAAGATTCATCATGTTTTTCATGTCTCCGCTCTCAAGAAAGTTGTGGGAACACAGGTATAGGTTCAATCCACACTTCCTGAATTGGATGAAAAAGGATCCATATTACTTTAACCTGAGTAGTTTTTGGATCATCGAGCTCACACGCTTCGCAACTGTACAATTACAAAGATCTTGGTTCAGTGGCGTGGGCTTCAACCTGAAGATGCTACATGGGAATCTCTCCACCAACTCCAACAATAGTTTCCTCATTTCAACTTTGAGGATAAAGCTTCTTCAAGGGGAAGGACATGTTAGGATCCTATCCTAACCATTAATGTAAGAACTTCCATGATGTAATAATTCCTAAATAACATGGGTAGTACCCATGATTAATATTTTGTAATATCCTAAGTTTTAGCTTATATAGTGCCTATGACAAATGAAACCCTTTTTATGTAACACATGGTAGATATGTTATGTAAGGTGGCCTTGTGCATGTAATTCAAGTGGCATTGTGCATGTAATTCGAGTGGTACTATGCATATAATTTGGGTGGCATTATGCATGTAATCTAGGTGGCATTTTGCATGTAAGCCAATCATGGAAGGGAACTCTTTAAATACCCGATAAGGCACTAATGTATTCATATTTTTGCAAATTAATGAAGTGTTGAAGGAGGTTGCCCCCTCGAAGAGGCCTACGATTTTGTTTTATTGTGAGATTGTTCCTTTATGCAAATTTTTGTTATAATGTGTATTTTGTTCTGAATATTAATATGATGTTTATGTGAGTTTATTTCCAAGCAATTGTGTAAGAGTGTGTTTATTTGAGTTTATTTTATAGTAGGATCCTAACAAAATATAATTCTAAAAAAATATAGCCCTATATATCCTATGTTTAAAAGGAATATTAATGAGATATTTTTCTTACCTTAAACCCCCTTGAATTCACACTTGAATGGTTTTGGTTTTGACTAAAATATGGTAGTCCTCTACATACCCTTTCTATGGCACTTGACTTGATGAGTCTAAATGACCAAGTGTGATATGGTTTTCGAGCTTCCTATTTGATGTTGGGTTAGATGCTAATATTTTAATGGAGTATTAAATGCTCTTATGCTCTCCTTGTTCCACACTGTACATAGAAATATATTGAATGGACTGCACTTGCTCTTCACACACTCTGTGGATGTCGAACATGAATACTATTCTTTCGCTCTCTACTCTACATATATGAGTAGTATTGGTAGACAAGTGGCACTTCAATATCTTGGTAATATTACCTCTTTTTCTTGTAATGTTGCTACAACAACAATTAATCCTATGTAAAGTATCCTTCTTGCTTTAAGCACTCTCAATGTTCGTATCTTAAGTGTTAGAGAAATGATAACCATGAAGAAATGATGTGCTAAGTGGCACTTAGCCCTTTTGCATGAAGTTTCCTACGTAACACCTCCAAGAAGGATATTATAAATCCTTTGAATGTCTTACTCCTTTGCTTGCTTTGATTTATTGAATAAAAAGCAACACATTTTCTTCTGTAGGTAATTTGTGATCCATATTGGAGCTTTGGACGAGGATGAGGTAGCCCTGTTGCTGCCCTTTGTTGATGCTACTCCCAATGCAATATTTACTTTTCTTCTGTACACTTATACCTTCATTGTGCTCCATGTTCATGATGATAGATGTGAAGCTTGATGCATATTAATGTTGAATGTCCTCTGTCCTTTTATTTTACATAGATAACTTCTTCTCCTTGCTATGATTTACATGGATTTATTTTGGATCCTTTGGATTACACAAATAACCTTTGAAGGCTTTATGTCATTTATGTAAAAGCTTCCTTTTTCTGTAGGTTTGATCTTGGAGAGAATTTCCTTTCGGTGTTGGAGAATGTTTGATCCTTTGGCCCTTCCTTTGGCTGCCTTTTTCCTTGTACTTATTGTGCCTATTGGGGCACCTTTAAATCTACTCCTTTCTCTACATTTTATGTATTTTATAAGTGTAATACCATGTAACATTTACATGTATATAGAACCCATTTATTGCATCTTTTCTTGCATTCTTTTGCAGGTCTAAAATTCTTATTTTTGTAGTATATTGATGAGTGAAAATGAGGGTTTTAAGGATGTATATTTGGCTAGACTCCTCACTCTTTTGCTTTAATTATTTATGGTGAATCCAATCCTTGTAAATAATTTTTAATAGAAGCTTTCTTTTAGTTGCACTAACCCTAAGTGCTTTGGATTTGACACTCACCAAGTCTCAACCTTTGAATATTCTTTTTGGTTAGCTTGTTTTTATTTTGATTATACTAACCAATTTTGCTTGCTTCTATTGGCCACTATTAGTTGTAGGTTTCTATGCTTTAAAACATGTCTTTAGACACTTGATCCAAACTAGATTTTTTAGATAATTTTCAAATCACAAAATAAATTTCTTTTTAGAGTAATAATAGTGCAAATGAATCTAACAAATTCTACTTTTAATGCACTAACATATTACAGCTTATCACTCTAATCTACTCAATAAAATACACTTAATAAATTAACTGTAATTAATCAATAATAATATCAAATGAAACCTTAAATATTTATTCTATAAAATTCTTACAAGCAAGATATTAGAAGATAGTCTTCTTTTGATTTCTAAAGTAGATAATAGGCTAGTTGGTAGATTAAAATTCTGAAATATAATCAACTCCTAATGTGCAAATGAACCTTAAAAAAATATTTCTTTTTGCACACTTGAATATTGTAATACAAATCTCCTTTTTTAAAATTTAATCAGGATGAAGATGCTTCAATAAATCTAATAAGTAATCCAACTAATGAATCTACTTACACCGATAGTTTCTTACCATTTTATAAACATTTTTGTAGCTCTTTTTATGATTTTGTAGAGGATGTATATCTTGGTGCCTAAGATCACCAAGTTGCTGCGTTGAATAGGATCTTGCAACTCTTTGTAGATTGTTTTGAATAACTCATTCTTCATCAATATGGTATCGAACTTTGTTTCATGAGCCTATGATTTAATGACTTTGATATCCTGTTGTAATATCCTCCTTCTGTTGTAGATTTGGAGAATTTTGTATATCTGAAGAAGTGACCTCTTACTGTAGAAGGTAATCTTCAAATCTCCTATATTTTATAAGCATATTCTGCCTTCAAGTCTTCTTTTTGAATTTTGATTTCAAGCAAGATCTTCTTCTCAAGATTTTTAATATCTTGAGATCTTCATTGGATTCTTATATTGCTTGGATTTGGAACTCCTTGCTAAATTATCCTCCTCTTGGACTTGTTATCAGATGGTGACAATTATCCTAAGTCCTTCACTATCATGGGATTCTACTTGGTAGTTGATTTATCCAATGAGTTCTCCTTTGAACATTTCTTCAACAAGGATATCCTAGCCCTTTACTAGATGCTCGTTGAGATATATTCAAGGTATTTGATCTTGCAACTTCTTCTGGTCTTCCTAGAGACCTTATCTTTAGCCTTCTACTTCTAGAAGTGTTGGTATTGAAATATTCTCCTAGATTTTTGATTCTGCTACTTCTGGATACGAGCATAACTCTCCTAGTCCTTCTTCTTCTTCCTATATTGGAAGTTCTTCAATGAGATCTCCTGATATATTTTTCTTCAGGTACTAGATTGATTCTGAAGAGGCTTTTCTTCCTAATTTTCTTGTAGAAAGATTTTCCAACTTATTGGATCACCTTTACCTACAACAAAAAATATTAGTACTGAAATATTCTTCTAAATTAGAACATTTTCTATGGAATCTTCTTCAATATAAAAGACATCTAAGGCTTGTTTCAATATCAAGGTTTCGATAGCTTGTTCATCAATATCAAGGATTCTATGGCATTTTATTCTAGATCAAGGCTTCTATGGCCTTTTCTTCTGGATCAAGGATTCTATGAACTTTTCTCTTGTATCAAAGCTTCTATGGATTTTTATTCTTGTGAATTTCTTCAATCTATCAATGGATATCTCTTATCTCCATACTTCATCATGATTCTTTTCTAGAAGATTCTTATGAAGTATTCTCCTCTCTACAACAACTAATATCTACACTATGAAGGCACTTCAACCTTTGGGTAATGAAGTTGAGGTCTCCTAGATTTTTTTTGTAGGAGGTATCCCAATAATATAAGTAATAATTATTACAATAAAAGAAACTTTCAGGTAAGTATTTCCATATTTCTTAGCTTCATTGGTTGATTCATCAACCTAGTGGATCAAATGTTGAGTCCTAGTATTCACGAGTTTTCCTTCAACTTTGTGGAGAGAATCTAGCCCTATGCAATCCAAGTATTTCACAAAATAATATTTCAATTCTCACGTGTAACTCTCCCTAATTCTACCACATAGACTCTTCTGAGAAATTTTGATAGTGACTACTCCAATGATGCGTCAGGTTCTCAAAAAACTCAAGATCAAATAATAATGGTAGTTTTCCTATAGACCTACTATGGCTTGATCTACCATAGCTCTGATACCACTATTAGCTTTTGATGCCACATAAAATGGGAGACACCAATCACAATATATAAAAATAAATAAGGTAGATCTGTGAGATTATTGAAATATACTATAAATAGAAATGGTGAAAATATTACAATAGTAGATTATGGAGGAAATGACTCCATACTATATTCTACTACTCGATGAAAGAGCTCTATGCTTATAGCTCACACACACACTACCCTTATACCTATCTACCACACACTATGATACTGACTATGATGCTCACCGTGATACTGACTATGATGCTTTGATTTCTATATCTATGGACATTATATAGGAAGATAATTTCCTTAGCCAACACTCTATTTAGTTGTACAAGTGGACACCTTACACATTACAACTTGCTTATTAAAAATTGTGCATTTATTACATTGCATGAAGTAACAAGTAACTTCCCCCTAAAGTAACCTAACGTCCTAAGTATGTACCAAGGAAGATACAGTTACATGATACAAATAATGTAATATGCTCTATTTATAACATCATATTCATTTAATAGTTTCAACAATATTTTACTAAGGGTAGGTGATGTTTTTAGAAATTCTATAAGAGAGAATTTTGTGGATATCTCATTTAGTTATCGAAGAGGATCGAAAGTATGCAAGGTATTTTGGGAAAACATGAGGACCAAAGGTGATTTATTAGGAATGTTGATTTTGGTGCTTCTAAGGATAAAAAAGAAGGTTGATCCAAAGATAGAATATTTGCTTGTTGCCTAGTCATGGTGTAGGAATATTTTGATAATTGCATAGTGCCTATGAGGTTAGCTAACTTTTAATTATGCATTGGTAAGGGGTATTGAAATATCTCCATATTATTATTGGGAGTTTCTAGTTGATCGAATGCTATTTTCCCTTCCTCTATGATGTCTTGGATAATATTATTTAGAGTTAGACATCTATTGGTACTATGTCCCTCTGTATGGTGATATTCACAATACTCATCATGTTTATACCAACTAGGTAATTCTCTGGTTGTATCCCAAGGTCTAATGTTTGGGAGTTCTAAAAAATTGGAATCAATAGAATTTTGAACATGGCTACTTGAATTTTTCTAGTATTCATATATTGTCTCTTGGGTTTGACTTACCTTTGAATAACTAGATTTTGGGGAGCATTTTGAGTTGTGTTAATATTGTTTTTTATGGGAATTGGTTACACCCTCTCCTATAACATGTTTTTTTATATTTTCCCTTACTAGATGATTTTTTCTTATTTCTCGTTGTAGTTGAGTTGTCTACATATTATGAGGACTAATTCTACGTTTTTTGCCATACCAACAACTTCTTCAAAAGAAGTTAGGTTCATTATTTCCAAGGTATATGACAAATTTTCATGAATATTTATTATGAAAATATGTAGGCATTATTTAGGAGGAGGAATATATTGAATTATTCCTACTAATATTCTCCATTTGACCATGAAAAATTGATAATTTCTCAGTATTAGATTTTTTAAGTTGGTAAAGGTCATCTATGGTAACCTTATCCTCTATGTAGATTGAAAATTGGTTGACAGAAGTTTCCATAAGTTGTTTTAGCATTTTAATGGAATGATGAGGTATTTGGAAATACCATTGCAAGGCTAAACTGATAATACTTTTAGGAAATATCCTAAGGAGGAGGTTTTCATCATGATTGATGTCACTACAGGCTATTTTAAATCATCTTAAATGGTTTATGGGGTCTTATTTCCCATTGTACATTTGAAATTTGGAAGTTTTAAAATTCTTTGGAAAAGGATGATTTATGATCGTGGGATCTAATGGTTCATTATAGATCTCTTCAAAAGAGTATTTTAGCTTGGATTTGTCTTTAAGAGGAAATTTTATGTTCAAGTTATTTTAACTTGGAGTTCCTCCTTTCTAGGTCCAAGTATTGATATTCTGAAGATCATTGGATGGAAGACTCGATGATGTAGGTAATTTTATGAATGGTTGTGTAAGTGGTTGGGTGAAATATTGAGACATGAAAGGTATATTTATGAGATTTGAAGTGTTTTGGTTTGAATACATGGTTGAAGGGGCTTGGTTAAGCCCCAAGTCAAGTTAAAAAAGGATTTGTTGAATTGGTAGGTATTGTATCATTTAGAGATGTTGAAAGAGGGTTACCCATAGTGGGGGTCCCTATGGATATGGTTGGAGGTGTTATAGAATTGATAGGTTGTGTCGTATCCACATTGGGACTATCCAAATTATTTTGAGTTTCATTGATTTAAGGTAGGTTAAATGATCATTAAAATATTTAGGACCATCATGAATTGTAGTTGAATCCTTTTTATCTTGTTTTATAAGTTCATATTTAAACACATCGAAAAGTATATCTTCATTTATTTTGATGTGTTGTTTAACATGATCTATGGTTTGAAAATATTTTTTCAACAACTTGGTCATTTTCCCTAGTCACTTGTTGTGACCAAGGATTTTCATCTTGGTCATTTTTCTCATGTGTGAAAACCTCATGAGATGAATAATGCAAACCCTTTTTTTGGGTATTGTAAGGATGTTCAAACATGTTTTGAAAGTTTTATTTTGAACGAAATAAATTTATTAAAGTCTTTTTTCCAAAGTAATTTTAGCAAAGAAGATAATATGTTTCAAAATCCTTACGTCACCTTGAAAAGCAAACCTCCTTTTGACTCCCACTAATACATAATGATATACTAGCCAAAGAAGATTTTTCCCCTAAGGTTTGTACTTTGGTTTCCTCAATGGATCATTATATTTCCCCTAGTAGGATTAACAATTGATTATGTTCTTGTTATCTTGATTTAATGTGATGTAATCTATGCAAACAAATTAGATGATCTTGTTTAAATTTTAACAAACTTTTATGTTGTTAAATAAAAAGGAGCATTCACATTTGGTTCACCAAATATGTAGGTGGGAGAAAATTTTTAATCTAATAATGTCAAGCGTGTGCAAAGGATATTTTTTGGAATCTCTACTTCCCCACTTGAGGGTCTCCCTCAAAAGGAGACACTAAGGATATGAATATACTCTACACGATTAGATCCCTAATTAATGCATTTTTCACGATGTAGATATATATGTAAATGCTTGTAGATTGGTGTTTATATGGGTTTATTCAACAAAAAACCTAAATTTTGGATCATCTAAGATCATTAAATGACTATTGGTGTTAATTAATGCATTCTTCACTCTTTTTTAAGCATTAAATGACTATTTAAGAATTTAAGGCTAAGATCATCTAAAATGCATGCTAAGATTATATCAAAGAAATGCAAGAAAGTAAGAGCTAACCCATATGTTTTTCATTTTTATGATGGACTAACTAAGGAGATTTTGATATTTAAAGGTAAACAAGAGATGATACAAAACACAAGTTAATCTATAGTGCAACTATATATTTTTGGATTCCTTGCCTAAGTACTTGTAAAATGAGGAAATAATTATTTTGATCTAATATTCCTTGATTTTGCACAATATAGATGTGTTTTGTAAAGAACTAAAGCTAAACTAGAGTTCCTTAACTTTCCAAATTAAAATTGTGATTTCTGATGCAAAATAGTAATAGTCGAAGAGAATAATGTACAAAATTTATGAAACATAGAGTTTAGAGTGATTCCAAGTGGTAGAATTATCTCTGTAGATGTTCTTCCAAAAATACCATTGATGAATTTGGTCTTGACTGGATAATTTGGTACTTGCACAAAGAAACAAAAAAAAGGTTTTTTGTTTTGGGAGGTTTGTTTGAGAGCTAGAAAAAGTGGTTCCTTGTCTAGGAAGCTAATTAGACCCCATATTAATTAAATATTTGAGTGTGGTTGTCTCTTGGAGTGTAAATGGAGATATGCCAAATTCACCAGTAGGCTTATCAAATTCACCACTAGTGAATTTGGTTTGAGTGGAAAATTTGGTCTACATTTTCCAAAAAGCCAAAATTACCAATTACTATGATAGTTGGTGATTTTGGTTTGAAATGGATCCAAGGTGATTTTGAGGATGATTTTGAGTGGATTTATGACTATTTTTGGGATACAACTATGGTATTATAATGTCAAAAAGGTCTACTGGGGTTATGATGCAAGAATGCGAGAGGAAATACCATAAATATTTGCAAATTTATGATCAATGTGGATGCAACTATAAAAGGTAGAGGAAGGTCTCTAAATCATTGTTTTGAATAGTTAAAGAGATGCAAAAGGGGTTGAAATGAGTATGAAATAACTAGTAATATATAAAGGTAACTTAGCTATACCCTAATCCTAACAAAGTTTGCAATAAAAATGAAAATTAAGTGTAACTATTATGAAGAGATGAAGATTGCTATAAATGAAGTCTATAACAAAATAAGAGGATGAATGCATGTGAATTGTGATTGAAGGGGGACTTTTAGTGGGAAATTAAGGTAATGATAATCTTGTGTTGTCCACTACAAACAATCTAGAGGTAGAGAGGGTTCTTAGATACATGAAACGCTAGCAAAATGAAGTTGACTATGCTTGAAAGAGAGATATAAGAGTGGTAAATACTTAGTAATGAACATGTGTGAACATGGATTTGAAAATGAAATATTAAAGAGCTTGTATTGAAGATAAATGAGATTGTAAATGAAAATAATAATATGTAGTCAAATTCTATAGAATGGAATGCATGAAATAAAACTACAAAATGGAGATATTAGTGGATAAAATGAAGTTGGAAAGTAGAATAACTCCAAAAAACTTGCAAAAAATATGTTATAATATTGGTTGAAGGTGTATATACTCCATCAAGACCTGAAATGAAGATGTAATAGCCTACAAAACAAATATAAACCTTACACAAGAAGATCAAGAGTATGAAAATGAAGAAGAATTGCAAATATTGCAAAAGAGATGTTATAATATTGGTTGAATGTGGAAAGTAGAATAAATCCACAAAACTTGCAAAAGAGATGTTAGAATATTGGTTGAAGGTGTATATACTCTGTCAAGACCTGCAATAAATATGTAAAAGCCTACAAATGAAGGTGGAAAGTAGAATAACTCCACAAAACTTGAAAAAGAGATGTTAGAATATTGGTTGAAGGTGTATATACTCCATCAAGACCTGAAATGAATATGTAAAAGCCTACAAAACAAAGATAAACCTTACACAAGAAGATAAAGAGTATGGAAATTAAGAATTTAAAGTATATGAAGTTCTCAAGTTAGGAAGGCTATTAAGAGAATAAAATGCACAATGGATAACAAAGTAATGGAGAAGGGAGATATCATAGGAGTAATATCACCTAGCCAATGAATTCTCCCTTGCACCAAGAAGGTATCCTTGTCTACAAGTCCTCCTTGCCTTGCTTGACTAGCCTCCAAAAATACTTGCAAATGATGAATAATGCTTGAAAATGCTTGTGAATGAAGAAATATGAAGAAGAAAATATGCTAGAGAAATATTAGTAGAGTCTAATTACTCTTAAATTCTCCTTATGCCTTGCCCAAGGGTTGTTTAAAAATATTTTAAAAGAAGTATTAGGGGGAAAATTAGTTAGGACTAATTTTAAGTCTATAGGTATAGTTTATTACTAGAGCATGTGAGGTTAGAGCAAGGAGTGTAAGGATGGAATCCATGCACCTCTAGGTTGCTCTGAGATATTTTGTTCATTAGCCAAATTCACCACTTGTGATAAAATTTTCTAGTAACAAATTTGGTTCTGACTAGAGATTTTGGTTAGGGATCAAATTTGATAGTCAGTATATGATTTTGTGATTTTTGCCAAATTCACCATTTGGCTTACCAAATTTACCATTGGCAAATTTGGTAATTGTGGCGAATTTAGAATTTTTTTAAAAAGATGCCCAAATTACTAGGTTTAAGATAAATTGATGTTTTGTGATTTGTGTGACTTCTTTGGTGACATTTTGCCTTTTTGGTGTGTCAAAATAGGGTGTCTACATGCTCCTATTTATAGTAAGACTTTACCCTAAGTTACCTAGGATGAGAAACTAGTTTTATTAGTAAAATTAAATATCTTGGGGTATATCTAATAAAATGATTCATCTCAAAATGTTACATGCCTCTAAGAGGATTATAATACTTTAAAAATTATTTACAATGCCACTACATGCCAAAATGTCACTCTCAAAAAATTTGCACTGAGATTCTTGACTTTATTTTTATGCCTCTATTGGATGATGAGCAACTTGCTCCAATAAGTGAGTGAATCACTTGACTTTAGTAGTGAATCACTAGCTAACCCCTAGCACTTCACTTCCATGAACCAATTGGGTTACTTTGCAACTGGATAGCTCCTAAATCAAATAGTACATATTGAACAAATTGACACTTGAGCTAGATAGTCATATTTTGAAGGGTTTTAAAAATCATTGGCCACTTGATTTCACTATTTTATACCCTTTAAAATGTCAAATTCCAAGGTAGT
Organism: Wollemia nobilis; assembly: GCA_028583015.1. Lineage (NCBI taxonomy): Eukaryota > Viridiplantae > Streptophyta > Pinopsida > Araucariales > Araucariaceae > Wollemia > Wollemia nobilis. The sequence continues at coordinate 4,081,183 of JAQPPZ010003193.1, read as the reverse complement.
GTCAAGGCACTACAATAACCTTCTATTTTGATAATAAAAACACAAGGGAAGAGACTGATAGTAATGTTGATAATTATTTAGAAAAAACATTTTAATATTGAAACTACTAATGCTCTCTTTGACAATCATATTTCAAAAGTGGGTTTGGGAATTATCAAGTAGGTTCAATGGAAGTTCTTATTTTAAGTGATGATAATATTATGTTGACATACATTTGAGTGAAAGTTTCAAGAGAGATAGAAATTATTTATTTTCTTTCTCTATGCTTAGAAATGATAAATTTGATATTTATAAAACTAAACTATATAGGCATAGAAATGTCATTATTTATATCTTCTCTACAATAAAATCTTTAAATATTTTTAGCAAAATAATAGTCATTCCTTTAACTCAGTGTTTAAAAAAAGCATACATTATCACTTTCAAAACTACCATAAATAAAGTCCAATTTGTTGTTCTATCTCAAATAAATTCTTGCAATATTCCTAACCATTCTATGCTAGAACCCAATATTAACATACCAACTATAGGATTTTTTCAATACAACCCTGCATAACACTTGTAGTGGTTATCCCAAATAAAATAGCTTTTCCTAAATATTATAATGTTCTTCCTAGATCAGTAGTACCCAATAATTATCTGGTCTATAGCATTCTTTTTGTGCCAAAAATATTTAATATTTTAGACCAATTTAGTGATCAACAATGATCAGCTCTTAATGCTACAATCCTAGTTTCCTCTAGTTTTTAGGATATTATGAATTCCTAGGCATTTATGTCCATACAAAATACCCTTATTTCATTCTTACATATATTATTCTACATAGAAAATCCATCAACCAATTGGGTTGGCAACTTGGTTGATCCTACACTCTATTTTCTAGCTAGACACTTAATTGAAGTGAAATTCTCCGTTAAGCTTAAAGCCAATGTTATCATGGTCACTTTAATGAAGGTCTATAAATGATAAGATCCATATCTTACTCTCTATTAGCAAATGATATAGGATCAAATATAAAATCATACAATCATTCAACAACAATATTACACAATAACAAAATTAAAACTTTATTAAAACTGCATCTACTATAACCAATGCATAAATGCAATGCTTGTTCAATACATATTATAGAGATTTGTCCTCAATATATAATTACATGAGAATATTTATATTACATGACTCTTGACCTTATCCAAATCTTCATATTTTCCTCTTACATAATAAATCTCACATATTACCTAAAGAAAGTCTCTCATGATTGCTTATGACTCCTCACTTCTTAACTTGAAACTTCACTCACATAATGCACCCTTACTAACATGACACCTCACACATAACTCATACTTATTTACATAACACATAGTCAAAATTAATAAATTTAAACATACTATAGATTCAAATATTAAACACACCCTAATCTATATTATTTTAACGTACCAAATAATGTAATACCTCCAACACCCCTCATATTACACTATTTGGTATGAATTCAATTTATGATTTTGGGAATTAAAGAACACCATTGGATTTTTTATGGAAAAGAATAACTTATGTCCTAATTCAATTTTGATAATCTAGCTATTTTGTATTCTATAGTAGCACATCTAGGATATAGTAGACTATTGCTTTGCAACCCTCAATTTGCTAATTTCTTTACATTTTCTTCACTTTTTACATTTTTCTGTGAGCTTTATTTTTCTTATATCTAAAGGCTTAGTAAAAATCTTAAAGTAATTAGGGATATTTAATTTCATTGGATTAATAGGCTCCTTTGAAAAAAATACTTACATAAGTGTCCACCAAACCCATATGTGTCTTTGTTCCACTAAGTGAGTAATCAACCATATTTTGGCCTCCCATATGGCCTTCTGATTTTTGTATTCTTTTTTATTAGATTATGTCTTGAAATATATTATTTTAGAAATTTGAGTATGCATATCCATAGTCTTTGATGCCACATAATTAATCAAAGCATCATACCTTTCTGTAACTTCCATAATATATTTACAATTTGCAAGAAAGTAATTTGAAGATAGTTTGGAATTCTCCACATATGTTTCTAGTATTGAATAAAACGTATAGTCTGAATGCAACCTTGAGTAAAGACCCAAGATATAAAATGAAGGAAACAACCCAAAAATATTTAAGAAAGGATAGGGAACCTTCAGTGATGAGTGAAGTAGATAAAGGTATCTTTCTAGCATGCATGTGACTTCTCTATTTAGAAATAGTGAGCCATACCTCTTAGCCCTTATTGCTATTTGCTTAAAATTTTGTATGATTAGATCATGTATTTGTATACCATAAAATTTCTTCATTTTTAAAAACATTATGCAATGAATATTTAGATTTATACCCATTTTTATGGAATCACGTGCCACAAAAACATCAAACTCATTACTTGAATAATTGAATATTTTTCGTATCTTGTACATGTCTCAAGTGGCAATGAACCATACACTACTAAACATAGATGTTCCCCTTTGGATTCAACCTCTCTCTTTATTGAATAGACTTTATTGAGAGCTCTTTTGTTCACATGAAGTCTTCATAAATAACTTTAAGAATAACTATGACCATGATATCATTGCTTGTAATGGTCATAAGTTGAACTCTGCTTGTACAGACTACTTGAATGGCTACCACTATTGTAGTTTCTACCATGAACATTATGTGGAATCCTAATTTAGATATATCTCATGTTATTTTGAGTTTGAACCATATACTCTTGGGCTAAGACTTCAAAAAATTGGACCTTAACTAGAATTTTGTGCCTTCTTTTCCATTGGGCTAATGATTAGTCATGTATTGTAAGCATTAAACCACAAGGAAACCTTACCATTCTCAAATATAATGACTTATTTATATTTTACCTAATCAATAAATATGTGATTATCATGCATGTTATAGGAGTTAGAAAACTTACTTGTGTTTTAATATTTAGTTAACATCTCCAAAATCTCACTACAACTCTCTACTTTCATACAATGAAACATTTTTATTTGTGCCTCTTTAAAATATTCCCTTAGAAATTCTTCAATCTTTATTTTCCTTACAATATTATTTTAAACTTGCTTGCTCATATATTCTTCTTTTTTCCTCTATTGTTTCTTTAGTTTCTTTGATTTCTTTACAATGTCTCAAATGATTTCTCTAGTTCTCAAGATTTGAACATTCCATCTCTAATATCACAATGCTCTTCATCATTATTTTCAGTGCTCTTTATTCTAGCTTCTTTGGTAATCTTTTCAATGTTTACTTTTTATGTTTGCATTAACATTTTGTTCAATTAGTTTAATATTTTAAATTTTTTCTTCAGTGTATTCCCTTCTCTAATTCCCTTTCTTCAATTATTTCTTCTTCTTTATATTAGTTTCTTCAGCTTTATTCTTTCTCTTCAATATTCAATATTCTTCTTATTTCTTCAAATAATTTTTTTCTTCTTTTTATAACTCCTTTCATTTTTTTAAAATATTAAATTTTCACTTCTTCAAATCAATTTATTTCAATAATATTCTTCTTATAGCTCCATTCAATTTTTCTTCCTCTAAAATATGTATTTGTCTTCATGGTTCTCAAATATTTATTCTTCAATTCTTCTTATAACTATATTCTCTCCTAGCAACGGTATTAATTCCTCCTTCCTCCAAATATTAATTTATCCTCCCAACAATTATTTTCTTCTTCACTTTAATTCAATATTCTTTCTTCTTATTTCTTTCTTGTATTCTTTTTCTTCTTTCTTCTCTTACACTTCTCTCTTTGTATTCTTCTCACTCAATGTGGTTCTTCCCAAGCTCACCGAAGGTGGTGGTTCTGATACCACTGTTATAAAATGAGCACTATTATCATAGGATAATAATATCTAGGATTAAATAATATCTAATTAACTCATACAATCATTAAAAAAAAATATTGCACAGTAAAAAAATGAAATATTTATTTAAAATACATATATTATAAGCAATGCTTCTTCGATACATATTATAGAGCCTTGTCTTCAATATATACTTCCATGAGACTCTTCATATTACATGACTCTTAAAATTTACTCTCCTCAAAGTCATGAGATATCCAATTCATCATATTTCCATATTACATAATAAACCTCACATATTACATAAAGATAAAATCTCTCATGACTGCTCATAACTCCTTGCTTCTAAACTTGATACTTAACTCACATAACTCACTCTTACTAACATAACACATCACACATATAACTCACACTTATTTACATGACACATATTCATGCTTAATAACTTGACACATACTATAGACTACAAAATTAAACACACAACCTAATATAAATTATTTATAAGGTACCAAATAATGTAAAATCTCCAACACTCCCCACATCCCTATCTTTCACAATTTTTATTCACATGTTCAAATAATTTCTTGTATGAAAGGAAATAAACATGAGGTTTAATTTGTACTTGAGATTCCATATAATATTATCTTCATTCCTACATTATCTAATAATGAAGCCATTCTTAAAATTTTGTTTCAGAGAGGGAAATATGCAATGGTAGTACCATAAGAAAGGATTCCTTGAAGTTTCCAATTTTAGCTCAGGGTATGGTAAGTGGTCTAATTATGTTTATTGGGTTATAATCAATTATAAACTAAAGAGTATTCTTCCTACTTTGGATAACTTTGAGTAAAGAAATATCATAAATAATGAATCTACTATAGCTATTGATATAACTTCTTCTAAGAAACCACACATAGTTAGCATTGAGGCAAGTATATCCAAATAAAAACAAACCATTATTATTGTTTTAATTAAAGAGTACAAAAATGATTTTTCTTTGGAATATTTTAAAAAATCTAGAATGGTCCACAACATTTTTACTTATGAGGATGTAACTACCATCTAGCTAAAGCAAAAGATGTTATCTCCTCTCATTCATGATTGACATAAAATTGAAATTCAAAAGTTGTTAGATGCTAGATTTATTATACCTATTGATTATTCAAGATGGGTGTCTAACATCACTTATACAAAAAATATATATTTTATATATGTTTTATAATTTTAAAAACATAAACCTAGAGTATCCCAAGGATGACTTTCTTTTACTCTCTATTGATGATATCATCAATTCTACCATGGGGTACAAAATTTTGTTCCATATGGATGTGTATTCAAGGTATAACCAGATCTATATTTCCCTTAATGATCAAACCAAAATGAACATTACTACATCCTAGGGAAAATTCTACTACGTTGTCATGTGTTTTTCTGTATGAACACTGAATCCACCTATCAATAGGCTATGACAACCACTTTTTATAACTTGAATGAACAAATGGAATATAATATTGATGATATTTTGGGTAAGTCAAAGAAATGGATTGACCATACCATTTACCTTCATATTATATTTGAATAATTACATCACTATGTGGTATAACATAATCTAAAGAATGGTATATGGTGTTACTAGTAGTATGTTCTTAGGCTTTATGGTGTCTCATAGGAGTATAATGTGGAAATCATAAGATCAAGTTAATTGATGCTATACCTCTATATTACACTATTAGAGATATCAAATATTTTTTAGGGAAATTTGCACTATTAGATAGGTTATTATTGAGTTAGCATTAAAATATTATCTATGTAATTATTTACTTAAGAAATATATAAATATCAAATGGAATGAAAGCTGTAATAAGGCCTTCATCGAACTCAATAAATTTATTTCATGAACTCCAATGATTTTCCCACACAACTCAAATAATTCATTTTTTTATACACAATGAATACTTAGGTCCCCTTTAGAATGATCCTTACTAAAAAAGATGATAATACTGGGTATGTATATTAGAACCACTGACAGAAACTAGGGATACTCCCATGGATAATGACTACTTGGAAATTTCTTATGCTTGTGATAAGCTTATATGTCACATGTATTACACAAATTATATAGTTATTAAAACTAATCCCCTAAGACACCTACCTCAAAAATTATAAATCCCTAGTGACATTTAATATAGAAAGTGTATCACTATGGCGTAAGAATTTGACCTACATATCATCACACAAAAAGCTATGAAATATCAGGTGATTGTTGATTGGGTAACAACTACAATAGATTCAACCTAGAAACCTTCAATGAAGGAATTGCTTGATGAGGACATCATGCTCATTTCTTGTGCTTCTCATAACATTGTCATATTATGTTCCTTAATTAATTACCTCTAGTTTAATTAAAGAGTCTAGTTCGTATGACCTTATTGAGCAAGAAATATCTCTCTTAGGCAATATTATCAAGATATGGTACAAAATAAAGTCTAAGTACACACCAAAAATACCTTCTACTATCACAAAATTTTAAGGTCATCTTCAGATTGATACTTAGACCCTTAACTTTTATGGTGCAAAGAATAAATTTAGGGTATGACCCAATGTATTTTTGAAGTCTCCAACTAGACTAACTATTCCCATGGAATTTTGCTTAAATTTTATGGCATTACCAAAAATATTGTAGAATATGAGACTTTAATTTTAAAGCCCTTGAATACCCAACATATGAATGATAAACACATTAGAGTGTTGAGGATTTCTAAGATATGGTATGTTAGATATATGGGGAGTATGTTGTCAAATCCAAATATTTTATATCGTACAATTAAGTGCCTATAAATTTAATCAATTTATTTTGAGTCATTTTCGATTAGGCATTCTCCAAGTGGGTAAGATGCCAAGGCTAACTATTTAGATGCTTTTTCTAGCAAATTCATAATAGATAAAAATATTTTTTTAAAAAATTATGGTCAAAGTTCATGATGAACCTATTATTTATATAATTAAAGGCCTTGTGGATATGCATACAATCAAGGTTAATCCTATTGATTTCCAAGTTACTATAGATGATCCTTGGTATGGTTACATTTTACAATTCCTCGATGATCAAACATATATGCCTACTACAAATGCTATATAATGTGATCACATTCATAGGAGAGTATTTTGCTATGCAATTATCAGTGGGTTATTGTTTTATTGAAACTTTTATGGTGTTCTCCTATGATGAATCACAAATGTTGAAGTTTCAAAAACCTTCTTTGATATGTGTAGTTGTGATTGTGGGGAATTTTAAATTTCATTTGACAAATTTTAAACTATTAATAATTCATTAAATATGGCATATAGTAGAAGCTTATATTAATAATTATGTAAAAGCATGTGATAAATGTCAGTTTCATAAATATGAAATTCATGCTCCTACCTAGGTTCTCCATACAATCGAGTCTCCTTGGCCTTTTTTCACCTAGGGTATTGACCTTGTGGGATCCATTTCTCCTGTGTCCTCTAATGGGAATAAATTCATTATCACATTGATATAATATTTTACCAAGAGGGTGGAAGATATGCTAATTATAAATCAACATCCCTCACTATGTATAATTTTATATTTAATCAAATTGTCTATCACTTTAACATCCCTTCTACTATAATTTCATGCAATGATATGCTTTTCATATTTTGATTATTAACTATATGTATAAAAGCAAAATTAAACTCTATAGGAAATCCCAAAAAATCAAAAAACACATAAAAATTTAATAATCATATGCTTCTATTAGGTCTATTTGTCTACTTTCATTCTATATTTAAAAAATAAATAATTAATGATTAAATAATGATAATAAAATTATGAAAATGATATTTTGCATTGGATCTATTTGTATATAAGACAAATGCTCCTATTATAATATGAAATTATTGATGCATTTCACTTAGTTTGTCCAAGAAAAAACTTTAAAAAATAAGAACAACCTACACTAAAATACATAATTTGATACATATATATATTTTATATTTGAAAATTGTAAGTTATATTTCTATTCTGCTCTTTATTTAGAATATTTTCTCAAATTACACCTTCCTAGGATTCTCAACCAATGTGACACTTATTATTTGATAATGATGAGTATACTATAATTTGAAGAAATTGATATCATAAAATAGGTTAAAAATATGTTAGAATATCTTTCTATTATATTTAAAACACCAAATATAGAAGATTGTATTTGTTAATAATATCATTTCTATTATGGTAGTGAAGTTTCCAAAATTTATCTTTGACTTCTATTGGTTGCTGGAGACTTTATTCTAGATGTTAGGTTGGCTACTTGAAGTTGTAACTTCTTGATTTGTCTCTTTTAAATCTCTCTTGTTTGATATGATATTGTAATATAGTTGAAATTGTGTTACAAGAAGATGTTCTAAAATCTCAAAGGAAATAAATATTATACTATTCTAAAGCATAGTCACTTGGTCACCTTGTAGATTGTCTATAGTTGTGATATTTTTTAAATTCTACATTTTGTAAATTGTAACTTATTGTGCTTACTGAGGTTGCCTAATTGCATTCATGATATTTTGAACTTGCATTTGTTACTAGATATTGATCATGCATACCATTAGGTCATGGCCATCACTACAAGCATAGAAAAAATTAGTTGGATTATTGGGTATCATTATAGGAATCATTACATTATTGCATATGCTTGAGATGGAGCATGTAGAGTTGGAACTATAAGAAAATGTTGAGGTCTCAATGGCCTAAATTTATATCAAAACCTATTCTATTGCTAGTTATAGAATAGCCCAAAATGCTATGGGTGTTGCCCTTTAATAGAGGTTATCTAATTTGAAATAGCTCTCAAAGTATACTTCATCTTATCTTGCTCTTTCTCAATTGGAGACTAAGAAGGTTGGATGTTATGAATTGATAACGGTGGAATTAGTGATATATGCATGTCTTATAGGGACTATGAATTATTATATGGTATTTTGAAACCCATTAGGACTTTATATATCTAAGGTATTTGAGAATTGTGCTTGCATTGAGGATATAAATAAGGAGATATGAGTATTTAGGATTTACACTCAACTTTTTATTATATATGAGAATGATCAATGCTTTGAAATCTAGATCAAATTATCTAAGTAAATATTTTTATCCTTGAGATTAGATCATTATGGCTATGTTCGAATGAATGGATCTTAAATAATACAAAAAATACATAACTAAAGGAGGATAAACCATAAGTGGTATTCTAGGCCAAGGGATATCTTTATCACTATGAGTTTCTTCAACAAGGAAATGCTATTCTTTTCTTTAAAATCCTTTACAAACAAGATTTCAGATACATACCGGTCTTGATCTAAACCAATAGGATGCTCTATGAACTATTCTAGTGCTAGTATTCTAAAATATGTTATAATTAATCATATAGTAACATATTTATGTTCAAATGATGCATTTCCACTATACTAACAACATATTGGAGATGATATACCAAAGATATGTGTATGTTTCCATTGAATTATGAAATGGAAATGTTTACAAGAAAAGGGTTACATTAAAATTTTGTAGATTTTATGGCCTATGTGCATCCCATGAAGTGAATGTAATATTTATTTAAGGATTATTTATAACACTTTGAACCATGAATTATATTCTACGATACATATATGAAGATCTCTTCCATCTTGATCGAGATAAAATCTATAAAAATAGATTATGCTCCTCTTATAAAATTGATCTTATGCAAATTTGTTTCATGCAATTGGCTTTATGGGATAAATAGTGTAATCACCAATGCTTAAAAAATTTAGTCTTTTTACAATCGATTAAAAAATAGAAACATTCTCTATAACTTCATGGATCTTGATATTTTTCATAGATCTAAAATATTATTAGTTGTCACCCTAAATTTTAGAACTTGAATTACAACATGAATACGGATCCCATCATGCATACTATAAGATATACTATTGATTAGTCTAACTAGTCTAATGGGAATTACATTGTCGACCAATAGTATAATGGGAATATCAATGAAACAAACTATCCCACCTCATCCAATATTCCCATTATACCATTGGTCAAAGGTACAATTCCTCTCAAACTAGTTAAGTTGATCATTACTAACTAATGGTCATGTATTCCTCATGGTATTAATTATAAGTATATTATTTTCTTAACCATATATTGTCTAATAATATAATGTATACAATATAACCTTCCTTCATGACATGAAAATCTACTATATGACAAACTCCTATGAATGGAATTGCTACATCAAAGAAAAATTCTTCTAGTTTTATTTTTCTTCTATTAAAATTTTAAGGATAGGATTAAAATAATGATTATGTAAAGTTAAGCGAGCAACAAAATTCTATTGATTGTGATAGATTATATAATACACTTGTAGGTAGGTATGGTAGGTAACCAACTACCATGTGGTTAATGCAACTACCCAACCAAATTGTATGAGCGCTTAATAAAATGAGCGCATGTATAACATACATAATGTAATAAAGTACTATGCTAACATCCCCCTTATTACATTATTGGAAAATACATAGAGCATTGTGAAAAAATTCAAATTTTACATGTGCAAGTGCCTTGGTGAAAATATCTACAACTTGCTGATCAGTTGGAATGTACTGGAGCTGTATGTGATGCTTTGGAACTTCATTGCAAATGAAATGACATCGAGTGTCGATGTGTTTGGTACAATAATGAAATATTGGATTCTTGACAATATTAAAAACACCATGATTGTAACAAAACAAATGCAGTGGAAGGTTCTTTGGAAGATCCATGTTTGTAATAATGTGATTTAACCATATTATCTCACAGACTACTCCACTAGATGAATGATATTTTGCCTCTATATATGATAAAACAACCACCTATTGCTTCTTACTATGCCAAGAGATAGAACCATATATAATATGGAAAATGTATCCAAAAGTTGACTTACGATCATCAATGGATCCGACATAGTCTAAGTATGTGTATCCTTGTAGATATAATTTGCTATTCTTTTTATATTCCAAGCGAAAATATATAGTACCACAAACATAATGAAGAACTCTCTTTGCTACTTTACAATGACTCACCTTCGGTTCCTTAATGAACCTTGAAAGATAACCCACAACAAAAATGAGATCTAGCCTTGTATTTATCAGATACATGAAACTCCAAATCAATTGATGATAGAGAGTGCCATAAACCTGTGGTGATTGATCATATCATGATAGCTTGACTATAAGGTACGTTGGAGTTGCCTTAGACTTACATTCAATTATGCGATATTTATCAACCAATGTCTTGGCATACTTATTTTGTGTTACCCTGATATAATGCTTTTTTTGAGTCACTTCCAAACCAAGATAGTAGTGAAGAAGTCCTAGATCTATCATTTCAAAATATTGTTTCAAATCATATTTTACTGCATCAATCATAAAATATGAGCTCCCTATTATGATAAGATCATCTACATATAGCACCAAAATCAGTATGTTAGAACCATTGTTCTTGATATAGATATTTTCATCTGAAGGATTTCTTTGGAAACCATGCTGCACTAGGTGACTATCTATTTTGATGTACCAATCTTGTGGATATTTTTTCAATCCACATAAGGATTTGATCAACTTACAAACTTTCTATTCTTACCCTTCAACAAAAAATCCTTCTGGTTGGGTCATGTACACTTCTTCTTGTAGGTCACCATTCAAGAAATCACTTTTTACATCCATTTGATGTAACTTCCACCCAAACTGAGCTACCATGGCACAAAGTACTCAAATGGTAGTCATTTTTGTAGTAGGGGTAAAAGTCTCTTCATAATCTATGCCTTATTTTTTATCATAGCCCTTTGCAACAAGATGGACTTTATGCTTATCAATAGTACCATTTGCCTTATACTTGACTTTGAACACTCATTTGCAGCCAATGGGCTTCTTTCCTTAAGGTAGACTTACTAGCTTCCATGTATGATTTTTCATGAGAGATGTATGTTTTGCTTCCATAGAAGCCTTCCACTAAGGCTCATTAAGTGCATCCTAAATTGTTGTGGGTTCATTTTCATCCAATGCTATCATATAAACCCTCTCATCATCCATATATGTTTCCCTATTTTCCTCTGCATCTACAAATAGTTCATTAAATTATTGGTAAAGCTCATAAACCACTGAAGTTGATGCCTCTGCTCTCATATTCTGAGTCATACTATGACTACATGGTTGATCTAGAGTTAGATCTGGAAGTGATGTCAACTTGGAATCTCTCAATGTACTGGTATACCATTTTAGAATCTTATTCTGAGTGGGTGGAGCCTCTTTCTTAGGATCATATTTCTCAATGTTTATAGTTTTAGAAGTGTTATTTTATGTGAAATATTTATCAAATACCACATCTCGACTTATATGTGTCTTCTTTGTCATAGGATCTATCAATCGATATCCCTTTGAATGCTCATCATAACCAGGAAAGATACATTGCAGGGTTTTCTCATATAACTTCTTCCTTTTCTATTTTGGTATGTGCATGAACACCTTACATAAAAAAATACTTAGATGAGAAATGGAGGGTTTCTTACCACTCCATGCTTCTTGTGGAGTTTTACCCTGTAGAGCTCTTATGGGTGCTCTATTCAAGATATATGATGATGTATTTTCTACTTCTACCCAATAATCATGATCAAGATGTGCTCCCTTTAGCATACTTCAAACCATTTCCACAATGGAATTATTTATCCTTTATGCAACTCCATTTTGTTGTGGAGTATAGGTTGTAGTCAGTTGTCTCTTAATCCCATGTTCATTGAGAAATGATAAAAATTCCTTGGAAGTATATTCCCCCCTCGATCTGAGCAAAGGGTTTTTATAGAACATCCTAACTCCTTCTCAATAAGCTTCTTGAATTGTTGAAAGTATAGAAATGCTTCAGACTTCAATTCAAGAAAGAAAACCCACATCTTCCATGAGTAATCATCAATAAACAATTGAAATTACTTCTTTCCACCATAGATGGTTGGCATAGGACTGCACAAATCATTGTATACCAAATCCAAAGGTTTCTTAGCTCATGAAGAGCTAACTTCAAACGGTACCCGATGTTGCTTTTTTGTTAAGCAATCCGAGTAGACTAGCAATGGGGATGAAAGGTTGGTAAGTCCTATCACCATATCATATTTGCTCAACTTGAGAAAGTATCTTGAACTTATATTCCCATATCTCTTATTCCATAGAGAAGTAGCCTTCTTTGTAGTTGCTTCCAGAGCAACATGAGGCATTGAAATGGCATATAAAATGAATAAGCCATGCTTGTATGATCCTGTTGTGACATGTTTTTTTTTTTAGTTATACAACATATTTTCTTGCCTTGATCAACACTGAACATAACATCCATGTCTCGATCCAATATCTGAGGGACTGACAACAAATTGTTATCCAATACAAGAACATAGAGAAACTTCTCAATTTGACATTTTCCATATGGAAGAGTGACTAAAATATCACCTTCACCCTAAACTTGGTAGGTCTAATTATCTGCAATTGTTACTGGCTTACCTTCCTTTTCCTCAAATGTCTCAAACCACGATCTATCTCTAGTCATGTGTTTACTAGCACCTGAATCAATATACCACACTACATATTTCTATTTATATGAAGTATGAGTCATGAGCACCTTGTGTGCTCACTCAAAATCTAAGTTTGAGTTTGATTCAACATAAGAAAAATTCCCCTTGGGTTGCTTATTATTTTTCTATGGTTTGTATTTCCCTTTTCCCTTCTTCTTGTGATATTGGTCATTCTATTGTTTGTTCTTAAACCAACACCTGTTTGTGTCATGGTTATTCATATCACAAATCTTGCAATATTGTTTGTCTTTCTGTTGTTGTTGTTTCCATTTTCCTTTTGATGAAGATCCTCCCTTTTTAAATTGACCTTGTTTCTTACCCCCTTATTTGGTGTAGAGGTCATTATCTGGTACTTCATCCTTTTGAAACTGATTGGCTTCCTATGTTTGAAGAAAATTAACCAATTCCACAAAAGAAACTTGTCTACCAGATATATTAAGATAAGTTATCAACACGTTATAGGAATTAAGCAATTCTCTCAAGATGACAGACGTCAAGAGAATATCCTCCAATAGCTATCCCATTACATTTAGTTTAACTTTCAATTTTATCACTCTACATAGGAATAGGTCAACTATATCACCAGATTTCATATTGATTGTATGGAGTTGAGTTTGAAGGTGTGGAATAGTGGACTAATTCTTACCTTCATAGATAGTAATCAAAGCATCCCAAGCTTCCTTACTAGTTTTGGCATCACAAATATGAGGCTGGACCTCATCTGTAGTAGCAAGAAAAATAAACATGAGACATATTTTGTCCTTCTTATCAAAAGCTTCTTGATTTGCCTATGCTATTTTAGGATGTTTCGTAGTAACAGTCACTACATCCCACAAATTTTCCACTTGAAGAATAGCATGCATCTTTGTCTTCCATGGTGTAAATTTAGAACCTTTTAGTAACTATGAATATGATAGATATTTGTGAATAGAGGCCATTTTGAAGGTTCCTTATAACACCAAATGGTCCCCCTTTATTTATACTTGCAAGAGTATGTGAAAGGAAATTCAATCATATTGATGACACCTACATCAAAACCATTTGAAAGAAGGTTGATGAGTTGGAGGAAATTAAGCCAAGAAATCAGAAAAATTTGGGTATTGAATGGAGTGAATATTAGAATTGGTTTACCTTATTTCTCTATGATGATTTATAGAGAACAATAACTCAGATGTCATTTTTGTAGCTATATTACACATTAGACACAATAGTCCAAGTGTGAAAACATCACCTATAAATGTGGACCAGAGGTATCATAGATGAAGAACATGTGCTTATACTGAGAGGGGGGGTAAACAATATAACATAAAACTTTTCTCCAAATAGTAGCATCAAAATTAATAAAATCATGAACATCAAATAAAGCATTACACACATGAGAGACATAATTTTTAACATGGTTCACCCAATGTGGGCTAACTCCACAAAGAAAATATGTCTTCTAAATATTTATCAAATAATATTTTGGGAATCCTTCCCAAGTACAATGCTTATGGATCTCTATCCAAAGGAGATGATGATCCCTTAATCTCAAGTTCATGGATCTCTTCCACAAGATAACTCTTTCACCTTTTGCTCTAGCTAGTGATATTCGATAAGACTCTATCTCTCTATTGCACTGACTGGTGTATCTCTCTCCACTTGAAGACTCCTCACTTAGATCTGTCTTCAATTGTCCTAGCTTCTAGATATCTATCCACTAATAATCTATCCTCTATACTATGTCACCTCCAAATATCTATCTCAATAGGTTCACTCAGAACCTTCTCAAATCTGCTCAACAAGCTCACTCAGAACTTGTCCAAATCTGCTCAACAAGCTCACTTAGAACTTGTCCAAATCTGCTCAACATGTCCACACAAAACCTACTCAAATATGCTCAAAAAATCCACACATAACCTCCTCAAATTTTCTCAATAATTCCTCTCTATGACTTGCTCAAATCTGCATAGCAAGCTTCCATAAAAGCTTACTCAACATCAGCCCACAAGCCTTCTCAAAGAATTATCTCAAATCTGCTTAACAAGCTCATACAGAACTTGTCCAATATCATAGAATAATAAAGAGAATTTTTAGAGACTCAATATGTTCTATACTTAATGCTCAATAAATATCTCAACTCAATATCATAGAAGCATAAAGAGAATTGTTAGAGACTCAATATGTTCTATACTCAAATCCAATCTCAACTCAAATCAATCTCATAGAAGCATAAAGAGAATTGTTAGAGACTCAATATGTTCTATACTCAAATCTCAATCTCAAATCAAATCAAGAATATAGAATAGTTTATTTTATGGAACTTGAACAACCACATGCATCCACTTGACTAGGCTCATTCAAATCAACTCAACCAAGCACCTCAATGAACAACACTTTCTCACAAACCCTAGTCCAAGCATGTATAAACCAACTCTAAATATTTCCAACAATGCTCAACCACAAATCTCACATAAAAATGATACTCATGTTCTTCTCTAACTTAAGTTCAAGTTCTTTGCACAACCAATGGGCTTCAACAAAAATGCTTATAAAACAAGGTTTAATCACAACTCTCAATCCAAAAAACCTTGAAGCATTTAACCAATCACTTTTGAAAAGGAAACCACAATCAATCCTTTTCACTCCAAATATATTTTCAGAAATAAACCACCATAATCAATGAATAGGAGAATGTGCCCATACCTTTTATGAAGATGAAGAAGCCTCATTGGAAATATACCACAATCACAATATTCTCTTGCCAAACTTCATGAGGGTTAGGAGAAATTACAAAATAAATATCATAACCTTTTACACCTTATTTATCCTAGTCAAAAATCACATTTACCACTAGAAAAATAATTAAAAATAATTATTTCCTTAATTAATTAAGCATAGCATGGATATCACCACAACCATTTACCATTTTATTATTTATCCTAAAAATCACTTTGCACTAATGCACAACTCACTAAGCTACTTAATGCAAAAATTCCCACATCAAATAGTGCAAAATATAAACAACTCATAAATCACATCACCATAGTATACCCTAAATAATGATGCTTGAAACCTTAGCTTTGAAAAATTAAAACATTAATTATTCATTCTATGAAAACTACGACAATAGGCATACCTTATAAAATAAAATATTTTTCTAGATCTGAAGAATGCGGCGACAACAAACCATGCGAAAATGGGTTTTGGGTGACTCGAACTGAAGACCTACAATGAGTGTGCCTTTGCACTCCCTCCGCCCACCAAGTGGGCTAAGATTCCCACATGGAAGCTATTCCACCTTGTGCTCCTTATGCTTCTTATTTTTGACCACAAGATTTTAAACAACAAAAAACACTTCAACCGATACAATGCTAAAACGATGTTCACAGGAATAGAACTCATGACCTCCATGCTATCATCACCTTTGCACAATCCAAGCTACCACTAGGCTACGCTGTCCAATGATATTTGGTAAGTGATCATTGTCTATTTTTAACCATTTACTGCATCACATAAAACAAAACACAAGCTCTTTCCTTCACATATACCACACAAGATTATCAACGAGCAAGTATAATCGATTTAAAAACTTGGTGGCATATTTATATGCCTTTCCATTTGCTTGGAAATTTTGACACTTTTAAAACTGCCCTCATGAAATCGACGGACATGGCGAAAACCTTTTTATTTAATTTTAAAATTAAAATTAAAATTTAAACTAAACCTTTAAAATTAAATTTCTCCATCACCGGGGCACATTTTTCGATGAAAAAAAAAGCCAACTTGGGTTTTAAGAAAAAATCATTTCAAATATTTCATCCATGGTTTAAAATAAAACCTTTTATTTTTCCTTCCTTGGTTTTGATAAAAAACCTTCCTTGCACTTTCACAAAACATAGTGCATACCCTCATAGATCCTTTTGACATCAAATAACCTTTTGCAATAAATGATAACATTTTAGCTTAGGGACTCAAAATGTCCAACAATCTCCCCCTTTATCATTGATTGCAACCCATATTCATTTTACTGAAACCTAATCTTCTTTTCTGCTATCCCTGGGACTTTTCTCCCCCTAGAACTTTTCCTCTCCCTGGCTCAATGCTCTCTCAAATATCAAATATGTCCCCATATCTAAAATCTCCCCAATATACACAAATCTCTTCCATTTGAAATAAATGGCAAAGGGTCACATTTGGGGCTCGAGGCTAAGAATGAGCCTCTTATCTTAGCCCCTCCCCCACCTCCACATGAGGTGGTTAATTCTGGGGTGGGAGTATTTCTACTCCTCGAATGCACTATTATTTATCTTTATCTTTATCTCTTCTTTTTTGAGTCTTATGAATCCTATCACTGTTTCTTTCCAATTCATCATCCATGTTCCTATAATAACTTCTATTCTTGTTCTCATTCTTGTTCTCATCCATGTTCCTATTCTTATTCTTTTTTGAGTCTCTATCCCTGTTCATATTCCTATTCTTGTTCATATTCATGTTCCTGTTCATGTTCTTGTTCCTATTCCTATTCATGCCTGCTTCTGGAATATTTTCTCTACACCATCTTGCTATGTGATCATCATTATTGCACTTATAACACTTAATTTTATTATTCCTTGGAGGTGCAACTATCTTAGGACTTATTCTAGTGAAGCCATATCCTCTTCTATCATTAATCCTGCAATTCATTGCCTTGTGATCGAACCCATTGCATGAGTAGAAATACCCATGGAAAAGTTGTCCTTTTCCATATTCATGTCTTTCATGTGTCCTGCATTGTGAAGCCATATGCCCAAACTTGTGACATGAAAAACACCTTCCATTGAAGCCTCCTTGTCTTGACCTCATTGGTATCCTGTTTTGATTGCTATTCCATATGTATCTTCTTTGTGCATTGTTCCTCTATTTTTTGAAATCTTTGTTGTCCAAATCATCCTTTGATGTCCAAATTTAACTTAAATTGTCTTCTTCTGATGTATCTTCTTCTGAATTTTCTTCTTCATCAAGACTTGAAGTAGATTCTTTTTCTCATTTCTTTTGAACCTTTCCAAAGCCAAGACCTGTTGAACATGATGTTCGCTATTATCCATAGATGAACTTATCCAAATTATTAGAGCTATTTATGAAACTCTTCATCTTGATCTTGGAGTCCTTTAAGTCTTATTTTAGAGTAGCCACTTCTTGTACTAACTTCTCACATTCCAAAATATTTGCTTCTAACTTATATTTGAACTTACTTGCCTTAGCCTTTGACTTCTCTAAATCCTCTATGAGCAATAACCTTTCTTCCTCACATTCTTGAAATTGAATTTCAAGCTTGGAGTGTTGCTTTCTAACCTTATTTACTGTGGCAAGGGCATATATAAGTTCTCCCTTGAGATCATAGCCATTCTATACTAAATAATCCTCTATTTATTTCTTTTGGCTTGTCTTCTATAGAATCATCTTATTTATCTTCAAAAGCCATTAGAAGATTCTCATCTGGTATTTCAAGTGCATCTTCAAAATCATCATCACTGAAAATATAACCATCCCTAGAGCAATCATCTTCAAGATGTCCAAATTTACCACATCTAAAACACTTGATAATAACTGGAGTCCTTTTCTTAACTGGATCTTTTTCTTCAACCATATATAAGACTTCATATCTATCATTGTCTGAAAAACTAGTATCACTATCAACTGAGTACTTACTTGCATTATCCGCATAGTAGCTTTTTTTTTACCTTTGGAAGAAATTATTTCCATGTTTGTTTTGTCCATCTTTGCTCTTCTTCTGGTACTTGTGTCTTTATAATTCCCTATACCCTTGTTCTTATTTAGAACTAAGTCCTATTATGGTGACTGATGACTTTTGTGCATTGATATACCTTTCCAAGGTCTTTGAATTTTCCTCAACCTTGTGTAGCTTTTCATTAGAACATTTTAATTCCAAACTTAGTGAAACTATCTCATGATATAATATATCACACTCTAGATATTTTGTTTTTAATTTTTTGGCCATACCTTCTTCAAATTTTCTTGTCTCTTCAACTTTTATTTTGAAGTTAGTGAGTTCCTATAGAAACATTACTTTTTATTTCTCATCTTCTTTAGCTTGATCCCTTAATACCTAGTTCTCCCTTTTTAGTTCTTCAATGGTAAACATAAGCCTTTCACATTCTATCTCTTTTGCCTTTGAATGTTTAATCATACCTTCTTCAACTCTTCTTTCTTTTTCAACCTTATCTCTCAAGTCAGAGATATCCTATAGAAGCTTTGTCTTGTATTTCTCATCTTCTTGTATTTGAGCCTTCAATTCTAAATTGTCTTTTTTCAATTCAATAAGCTCATTAAGAGTGGATTCATCTTTTTCTTTTTCTAAAGCATATTCTTTTTCTTCAATTACTAAAAGTAGAGTTTCTTCTTCATACTTTTTTTTATTATCCCTGTTATCCTTTCTTGAACCAATCTCTAGGATTTCATTTCTGAGAATATTATCTTCATCTTCATTGCTACTAAACCCATTACAATATCTTGCATCATGGCCAAGTTGACCACAAACAAAAAATTCTTGTGGACAATAAGTTGCATGATGACCTATGTTCCCATATCTGGTACAAAAATTTACCAATATGGATATTTATCCATTACTTGATTCATCTATTGAATCTATTTCCATGTGTCCTCCTAACAAAATAATATTAAACTCATATTCATTTTCTTTCATGACCATAGGTTTTCTTTTTTTATTGTATCTTATGCTTCTACTCTTGCCTTTCTTTGCCATTTGTGTTCTTGTAGGATATTCCTTCAAGATATTAAACTTCTTTCGAAGGAACCGACTATGATACCAATTGAATAACATGTTCTTATACTGAGAGGAAGGGGTGAACAATATAACATAATTTTTTTTCCAAATAGTAGCATCAGCATTAATAAAACAATGAACATCAAAAAAAGCATCACACACATGAGAGACATCATTTTTACCATGGTTCACCGAATGTGGTCTACCTCCATAGAAAAAATATTTGTTCTAAATATTTCTCAAATAATATTTTGGGAATACTTCCCAAGTACAATTTTTATGGACCTCTGTCCAAAGGATATGTTGATACCCTAATCTCAAGTTCGTGGATCTCTTCCACTAGAGAAGTCTTTCTCCTTATGCTCTAGCTAGTGATATTCTAGAAGATTATGTCTCTCTACTGCACTGACTAGTGGATATCTCTCCACTTGAATACTCCTCACTCAGATCTATCTTCAATTATTTTGGCTACTGGATATCTATCTACTGATACTCTATCCTCTATACTCTATCACCTCCAAAGCTCTGTCTCAATAGGTTCACTCAGAACCTTCTCAAATATGCTCAAAAATCTCACTCAGAACTTTTCCAAATTTGCTCAACAAGATCACTCAAAACTCGTCCAAATCTGCTCAACAAGTCCACACAAAAACTGCTTAAATCTGCTCAACAAGACCACACAATCTTCTCAAATCTGCTCAATAATTCCTCTCTAGGACTTGCTCAAATCTGCATAGCAAGCTTCCACAAAATCTTACTCAACATCAGTCCACAAGCCTTCTCAAATACTTGTCTCAAAAATGCTTAACAAGCTCACACAGAACTTGTCCAATCTTATAGAATCATAAAGAGAATTGTTAGAGACTCAATATGTTCTATACTTAATGCTCAATCATATATCAACTCAATCTCATAGAAGCATAAAGATAATTGTTAGAGACTCAATATGTTCTATACTCAAATCTAATCTCAACTCAAATCAATCTCATAGAAGCATAAAGAGAATTGTTAGAGACTCAACATGTTCTATACTCAAATCTCAATCTCAACTCAAATCAAGATTATAGAATAGTTCGTTTATGGAAGTTGGAATACCACATGCATCCACTTGACTAGGCTCAATCAAATCAACTCAACCAAGCACCTCAATGAACAACCCTTTCTCACAAACCCTAGTCCAAGCATGTATCAACCAACTCAAAATGTTTCCAACAATGCTCAACCACAAATCTCACATAACAATGATACTCATGTTCTTCTCTAACTCAAGTTCAAGTTCTTTTCACAACCAATGGGCTTCAACAACAATGGTTATAAAAAAAGGTTTAATCACAACTCTCAATACATAAAACTTTGAAGCATTTACACCTTATTTCTCCTAGTTAAAGATCACATTCACCACCAAAAAATAATTAAAAATAATTATTTCCTTAATTAATTAAGCATAGCATGAATATCACCACAACCATTTACCATTCCGCTATTTCTCCTAAAAATCACTTTTCACTAATGCACAACTCACTAAGCTCCTTAATGCAAAAATTCCCACATTATATAGTGCAAAATATAAACAACAACTCATAAATCACATCACCATAGTATACCCTCAATAATGGTGCTTGAAATCTTAGCTTTGACAAATTAAAATATTAATTATTCATTCTCCAAAAACTGCGGCAATAGGCATACCGTAGAAAATAAAATATTTTTTTGGCTCTGAAGAATGCGGCAACAACAAACCATGCGAAAATGTGTTTCAGGTGACTCAAACCCAAGACCTGCAATGAGTGCACCTTTGCACTCCCTCTGACTACCAAGTGGGCTAAGATTCTCATGTGGAAGCTATTCCACCTTGTGCTCCATATGCTTCTTCTTTTGGCCCATGAGATTTTAAACAACGAACAATGCTTCAACCAATACAATGCTAAAACGATGCTCATGGGAATCAAAATCATGACCTCCGCGCTATCAACAACTTTGCACAATCCAATATTCCATTAGGCCATGCTGCTCAATGAGATTTGGGAAGTGATCACTGTCTACTTTTAACCATTTTCTACGTCACATAAAACAAAACACAAACTCTTTCCTTCGCATATACCATGCAAGATTATCAATGAGCAAGGATAATCGTTTAAGAAACTTGGTGGCATATTTATATGCATTTCACTTTCTAGGAAACGTTGGCGCTTTTAAAACTGTCCTCATGACGTCAGAGGACATGGAGGAAAACTTTTTATTTAATTTTAAAATTTTAATTTTAATTTTAAATAAATTAAAATTTAAACTAAACCTTCAAAATTAAATTTCTCCATCACTAGGACACCTTTTTGGATTAAATAAAGAGCCAACTTGGGTTTTAAGAAAAACCCATTTCAAATATGTCATCCATGGTTTTAAATAAAACCTTTTATTTTGGCTGCCTTGGTTTTGATAAAAATCCTTCCTTGCACTTTCACAAAACATAGTGCATACAATCATAGATCCTTTTGACATCAAATTACTTTTTTACATTATTGAAAACATTTTAGCTTAGGGACTCAAAATGTCCAGTAGTAGATACCAAACACTGCTGTGTAATAAATTGCACAAATAGGTGTAAACAATTTGGGGTATTCTCATTGCTTTGTATATTTCCTCTTTATGATTAAAATGCAAGAAAATAGGAAATTTAAATGCAAGTACAATCACAAGTGCCCACAAAATTTTAAACACACTAGGTGTCGATTTCCACCGATAATGCACCTATTACAATGTCAATTTTACAATGAAAAATATTCACTTCCATAAATCAACAATTTTTATTCCCCTCTTTGTCTTATAATTTTGCAAAAAAAAATGCTAAAAATCCCCCCTTTTTGTTGCAAAATAAACAAGGATTAAAAAATTGTATGTGGACCATTTTGAATTCTAGAAAAAATAGTTTATCCTTCCACAAAATGCTTTTGAAATAAAAAATCGAAGTATGAAAAAATACCTCAAAAAATTTGTGTCTTCTCTAACTTGGGGTAGAAAAAAATGCTCCTATGCTTTCCTTTGACAAAACATTGTCCCTAGTTTGCAAAAAAATAACCCTCCTTGGTCAAAAATAGGGTAGGCAAAAGTTGTCAAAAGTTGACAATAAATTGTCAAAACATTGTCAGAAATATTGTTGACAAAAAAAACTTACTTGCCAACAAAAAAAAAAAATTGCTAAAGCAATTTTTGTTTAGAAGCAAAAAAAAACTTCTTCGAGT
Source organism: Wollemia nobilis (assembly GCA_028583015.1). NCBI lineage: Eukaryota > Viridiplantae > Streptophyta > Pinopsida > Araucariales > Araucariaceae > Wollemia > Wollemia nobilis. The sequence goes on along the minus strand of JAQPPZ010003193.1, from coordinate 4,057,720 downwards.
GTCCCTGATGTCAGTGGGGTTGGAACCCCCGACCTCTGCCTTGGAAAGCACCTATCGTTGGGCAATCAATCAGCCCATGTACCACTGCGGACGGGAATAGGAGAGAGCGACCTGCTCTTTATGTATGTTCGCCTTGTGAGGTGGGAAAAAAATTCTTTATCCCACATGCAACCTGTTGCTGCACTATGGGGAATTTTTAAACAAAGTGGGCTACTTTGTTCTTTTATTGCCTTCGGGAAATCAAGCCCCTACGCCAATATTTTACCAATTGTTCCCTGACAAAGAACCAATGACTACCATGTCACATCGTGCCTAGTCAATCATCCATGTGTGCTTCTACCACCTCAATCCCACCACATGTGCTTTTGCCACGTCAGCCCAGGATCCTCGAATTGCATGTCCTATCACTACATAACTACCACGTGATCAAAAATTGCCATGTGTTATAGTCATCCACTTCACAATCCAGTCAGTCACCACGTGATTGAAAATTGCCACGTGTCCTAGTCTCTATCTAGCCACCATGTGTCCAGTATTTGTTCTATCATTTGTAAACAAGAAAAACATGTTGTCTCGAGAAGCAAGCCCAACTTGGGTTGTGCTCTTCTCTCGCTTACACCCATCGTTCTCCTCATGCTACCTTGGTAAGTGAGCCTACGTTCTCCTCATGCTCCCTCGATAAACGAGCCCACCTGCATTATCCTCGTGCTGCCTCAGGTCCAGTATATATCCTAGGTAAACGTGCCTTCATGTCCTTCTCCCTGAAACAGATGCTCTAATACCATGTAAAGTTAAGCGAGTAGCAACATTCTATTGACTGTGATAGATTATATATTACACTTACAAGTAGGTATGGTAGGTAACCAACTACCATGTAGTTAATGCAAACACCCAACCAACTTGTACTTGTATAACATAAATAATGTAATAAAATACTATGCTAACATAAAATATTGACAATGTCTCCACAATTTAACAAGACACTAAGAATTGACATACCTTTGCATAAAACTTTCCCTTGTGAAGTATATTTATTAACCTTTTGTATTGAACACAATAACTTCATCACTCTTTATTCATATAGAACTATTCCTACTACACATCTCCCTTCACTTCTATGATGATAATGCTAGTACTTATCCATATGAATATTGGCAATTCACATTTATAGGTCCTTCATGATAAATTATGGTGCTTCACCTTATGAGACTGAAAATCAAGGACATCTAATTTTATTGTTCTTTTCTTTTTATTACCTTTTTATTCTCTCTTCTATTTGGGTTATTTTTCTTTATTTGGATTCTTGTCTATGATAGCTTCTTTTGCATTGCCTCAAATGAGATGGATGACATTGATTGAGTGTTTTATTTCTCATTATTTTTCATCCATGATATGCATGACTTGTTAAAGTAATTTATTTTATAGTGTCTTTTAGTTTTGCAATCATGGAAAACTACTTTAGACATTTTTTTATAGAAATCTTATCGTAAATTGTAAACCTTGAGTTCCTACATGCTTTCCTTATAATAAACTAATGTTGAGTTATTCCATATTCCTAATTAGGACTTCAACTTTAGTTATAGAAGTGGATGGAAGAGATGGTGTTTCAATTGTTATACTTGTTACATTTTATGAATCTTTGCTTGGGGATATTGTGATAGTTATTATTGGTAGTACAGGTTCCTCCTCTAGTTTCTCCTCCTTTCATTGCATAATATCATATTGTAAAAAATTTCAATTACTTATATTATACATGGTGTCTAATAACTACATTTAGTCCTATAAAAAAATATTTATAAAGTATACTATCAATACTAATCATAAAGTTTTGAACAAGTCCTAAGAATTTTTCAAAGCTCTTATATTCAAAGATAATAATCATGGATATTCTTCTTATATTTCGTGACAAATATTGTGGTCTCCATCATCAAATAAGAGTACTTTTATTATAAATATATTCTTCTATTATACACTCATCAACTTTTTATAAAAAAAATTGATATAAAAAAATAATATCATTCTAAATAAACTATAAAGTTAATTATTATAAATTATTTCCAACCTAATTTAAAAAAAAAAGAAACTATGTTCTTCCATCATGCACTTATCAACTTACTCTCATCTTATTTGACTCATCTTCTTTGGCCTAAAGATAATAACATCCAAAAAAAAACATTACAAAGTTAATTATTATAATTAGTTTCAAACATAAATTAATTTAAAAAAAACTACACTCATAATTAATCAAAACCATGTTATAAAAAGCTATAATTTGTAACTGTGACGATCTTTGACCAATTATTTTAATCGTGAAAATGGTATGTACGACTTCATTGTCCATGGAAAGTTATCGCGTCCGCACCACTAATTGAACCCACCTATTTATTTTATAAATAGTTGGTTGCATCTATATTTATTTATTATATAAATAAAGTTTGTTATTTAGTAGTTATAAATATTATCTTTTAAATTACATGGATTGTTCTCATCAACTTTATACTAAGTTTATACTACTTCGTTATTGTTGATTTAATATGAGAGGGACCACAGTTTAAGATTCATAATGTTATTATTGACTTGGCATGAGGGGTAACAGACCTATACTACCTCATTATTATTGACCCGATGTGAGGGGATCACAACCGTTTGGGACTCATAACGTTATTGTTGATTTGGTCTAAAGGGTAACAAGCCTATACTACCTCGTTATTGTTGACCTGATGTGAGGGGACCACAACCGTTTGGGATTCATAATATTATTATTGCCTCAACCTTAGGGGGAACAAGCCTATACTACCTCGTTAGTGTTGATTAGGACCACCACTTAGGATTCGTACAATTATTGTTGACCCGATATGAAGGGAATCACGCTTGGAATTAGTACCATTATTGTTGATCCAACTTGAGGAGGACCATCACTCAAGATTTGTATCGTTATTGTTGACCTGACATAAGAGGGACCACAAAAAGCTCAACCTCGTATTATCATTGTTAGTTTGGTGTGAGGATCGGTCGTAGACCACTAGTCGCTCCTAACATGAAGGGAGACCATCGCTTGAGACTCGTATTGTTATTATTGATTTGACACAAGGAGGACCATCGCTCGGGATTTGTATTATTATTGTTGACTTGACATGAGGGGAACCACAAGTCGCTTGAGACTTGTATTATCGTTGTTGGTTTGGTGTGAGGGAGACCACAAGTTGCTCGAGACTTGCAATGTTGTTATTGGTTTAATATGAGGGGAACTACTTATCATTAGGATTCGTACTATGATTGTTAGTCTAAGGCACACTTAAAAATTCATAACTATCTTTGCCGCATCATGCCCCCAAGGTTTAAACCTAGGTCTTAGTATTTTTTTGATAGGTATCTGGCTTAATAGACAACTACCAATCCACCTAACAGTTAAGGGCACAAATTCAGAACAAATTATTACTTTTGCTGCATACATACTCCTAAAATTTGAATCTAATTTTTTTTCTTATAAATCCTTAACTAAACAAACTACCTATCCGCTTAAGTACCACACCAACCTATTTATTACCAAAATGGAGCCTATTCCTCACACAAAACGCGTTCAAAACGAGTAATAATAATTTTCAAATTTTACTAAAAATAGAGATAGAAGAATAATGACCATTCCACCACATCCATACACGCGGCAAAAACATAAATAATAAAAAAACTTTCAAGTGCACGGACAGAGAACCGAACAACATCGGAAAAAACATAAATAATAAAAAAAACTTTCAAGTGCACGGACAGAGAACCGAACAACGTCGGAAAGTTCGTGGAACAACTGTCGTATGTGACAGCCTTCGCAATAATTAACGGTATTTTCATACGCGGTTGATTGAGCTTTCACAGAATTGGCTGCGACAGTTAACGGTATCTTCATACGCGGTGAACTGGGCTTTCACAGAATTGGTCGCAATAGTTAACGGTATGCCCACAGAATAGGCTGCGACAATTAACGATATCTTCATACGCGGTGAACTGGGCTTTCACAGAATTGGTTGCAATAGTTAACGGTATCATCATACGCGGTGGACTGGAGCAAACGGCACCCGGCACCCTGCCAGCAAAAGAAGAGATGTTAAATGGGGGAGGAAATTGTATCATAGAAATATGCACTTTTGAATTACATGTTCAGAGTTGAAAGAGAAACTTTCGAAATTTTAAATTTAAAACGTGCATGTTCTGTTTCCACGCGCATTGAACGCAGTTGCAGACAATGCAAGTTGATAATTCCGGCTTTGTTTCAATCTAAATCCTTTGGATTCAAGTTGATAACATGGCAACGAATCCAATTTGTTTGCCTCCTGGATTTCGGTTCCGCCCGACAGATGAAGAACTTGTTGGTTACTATCTCAATAGGAAAGTAATGGCCACAAGATTCAGTTGGACATCATTCGAGAGCTGGACATTTACCAGTGCGAGCCGGAGGATCTGGTGGAGAAGTCTTTCCTGCCCAGCGAAGATTTACGGTGGTATTTCTTCTGCCCACGTGCCAGAAAGTACGCAAATGGTTCGCGTACTAACAGAGCCACTCGCGCTGGTTATTGGAAATCCACAGGCAAGGATCGGAAAGTTACTTCTAGTTCTCGTTCTGGATAGCCCACAATTGGAACGAAGAAGATTCTCGTGTTCTATAGAGGGCGTGCTCCATTTGGGCAACGCACAGATTGGATTATGCATGAATATAAGTTGGAGAGGAGGGAGTGCCAAGAGGCTAGAATACGGGATGCTTTTGTTTTGTGCTGTGTTTTGAAGAAGAAAAGTGATGGAATCGGACGGGGAACAGATAGAGATGAGATTAAGAATAGCTCAATCGATTCCATCCCGAAGGGGAGCTCACAATTTCGTCGGGGGAGGAAGGAAGAGGAAGATGGTAAAGAAGATTCAAAAGAACCGCTGCCACAGTCCTCGCAAGTTGACATTGACAAGTGGGTGGAAATGTTAATGGATGAACCTGATCCTGACGATCGACGTTTCAATTTGGATTTGACAGCTCCATCAGACAAGCTCAAAAAAATCAATTATCTTGACGAGGAAGCTTCTCCGTTGCAACAAATGAGTGCATGTGCATGCCCACCTCTCATGGTAGACCAGCGGATTCCCATCAATAGAAATTTTCCTGTGGCAGCTTTTGTTGATGGATGACAATCTCCGATTTCTGCAGATGAGTCTTCCGATTACTATACAGTTTTGGAAGAGATATTTTCTGCAGCTCAAACGGCTCAGATTGATGTTTCTTGTTATCAGATGAATGATTTATTTCATAGTTGTACGACCCTGAATGAAGATAAAGAGACATTTAAGGGGAGAGTACATAGAACTTGACATAAATTGTAAGTGCAGAGTGTCTGGCATATTTTATGTAAATATTTTGTAGATCTGATGGAACAGAGAGAACTTAAAATGTACCGTTTATATGTAGGTTTCATCTGGAATAGAAGAATAGGTTGTTGACCGTCAAAATCGATTCCTACAATGGATAACAAGCATATTTGCACTGTATAATTTGAAATGTATATTTTATGTCGTGTTCTTGTTTATAATTTTGTAAAATATTAATACATTTATGTTGTGTACTGTTTTCAGGTTTAAGAAAAGCTGAATTATCTTTCGTTTGAACGAAGACATTAATATTTTAAACTTTTGCTTTGCGTTTAAGATTTGTTGCACGACACGCATCATATAGTATTCTGAGATGGTTTAAAATTGGGTTTCATTAAAAAAAAACACCAAACTCTTATATTACAAATTTATATAAATAAATATATGAAGTACACACTTTTGTGTAGCAATGAGAATGAAATTTAAACTAACCCATTACATATGGGATAAATTTACAGGACATAATGCTTTTGAATACTAGATTATATTAAAGAGGATGTAACTTTTAGTTTTACAAATTTATATCCATAATCTGAAGTTAAAGTTTATTTTCTAAACAATGCGTGTGGCAAATAAATATATAAAGTAAACATTTTCGTGTAGCAATGAGAATGAAATTTAAATTAACCCATTTCATATGGGATAAATATACAAGACACAATGCCTTTGAATAGTAGAATATATTAAAGAGGATGTAACTTTTAGTTATACAAGAAATATATATTTTTTGATTGATAGTAGAAGGGTTTTAAAGGGTCCTCAAATTTATTATAAGTAGGGTTTTGAAAAGCACCTTCAAACCTTAGATCTAGCAATAATATATCAAGAAAGACATAATTAGATTTTACAAATCAAACCCTAAAATTCAATTAAGCAATCTCCTGAAAAATAGGCCATAAATTTTTATCAAGCAAACACAAGAGATTGTGGTCAAATATTCGCGTGCCCATGAATCTAAAGAACCAACTAAAAATTGTAGAATAACAAAAATATTATCGGTTAAAACAAATTTATAAATAAATATCACCTAAATTGAAGCATTTTTTGCCTCACAAGAAAGCAGAATAGGGCTCACTCATCTAGCCAATGGAAGACCCACCAAATAGGAAACATCATAAATAATCACCAAGAAACCCACATATCCCATTGGAGAAAACCACTCTTAGGGCATTTGGAAAGAAAAATAAAAAAACCTAGCACAACACCTAAGAGAGAAAAAGGGAGGATCCTAGATAAAAATGTGAGCATTGAAACCCTGGGATCTAACTCGTTTGCCATCCTGCCTCAAATGAAAAATATACTAGAATAAAGTTGCTTGAACTGAAGCCCACCATGAAGATAAAATAAAACCAGCTGGAATAGGAGATCTGCAATAGAATACCCCGATGATAGGAAAAATCTCCAACATGAAAATCTACAAAGGCAAAAATCCCATAGACCCCATTGGATTCCAACCATAGCTTGGTCTAGTTGTTTACCCATCAAAAAATCTAGATGTTGAGGTTCCTTCAGCTAGCCTAGAATCCTTCCCCTAGCCCCCCTACTAGGATTCCAACTACCTAGTCTTCCACCTTGCAATCCCACTTGCATTTGCACTAAAAAAAACCAGAGATCTAGCAACATGAATGATGTAAGATAGGAGACCACCCCACAACACTGCCAGATGTTAAGATCCTTCAACCAATCCAACCTCCTTCCTCCAGCATCCTAGTTGAGGTCCTAGCTGCCCAACATTCCTCTCAAGAAGCCAACTGTAGATGCAAAGTCATCTACTAATCGAAGTCATTGTCCAAAAGGGTATCTGGGTCAGCGATATTTTTTCAAAAAAATTTGGATCTACGACCCTTAGAGTCATGATCCTATCTACCACAGTGAATCTCAGGCCTTCTCTGCCATGGTGAGGATTAGGTCCTCATAGGCCCTCTCTACCACGGTGAGGCTCAAGTCGTCACAGGCCCTCTCTACCACTGTGATGCTTAGGCTCTCTCTACCATGGTGAGGCTCAAACCCTCACAAGAAATATAATTATTAAGAATTTAAAGTTTTAAAATTTTTAAGACAATTAAACAATCAAAATATTAAGAACATGATTTTAACATTAACTTGCACTAGAATACGTGGTTAAAGTAAGTTATACATTACACCTAGAATTTGAAATATTAAGGTTTTTAATTATGAACACTTTACCTCATGGTAAATATTTGCAAGTGTAAATGGTTAATTGTTGATTATTATTAAACTTTCATTTTAAATGGAATCATATGCATTGTGGTAACCCTTTATGTTATCACTAATAACTAAAACATATACCTTATACTCCTCATTAGAATGCTTGTATCATTAGACCTCCTATTTATGTTTATGCTTTATCTCGTTAATTTAAAAAATTGGAACATTAAACTCAAATACCATTCAAAAGAGTCATAGTAAAGCACTTGAAGGAGACATGTCTACACAATATCCTCAATAAACATAACCAAAAACTAAATACAACCCTTAATACATGGAAGTACTTGGACTCACCTAGGATACCAAACCTAAATCAACCACCATTTAAAACAAATAATAAAATAGATCCAAAACTATAGCATGCGATAGTAATATGATAAAACAAATTCTATATTGATAGACATAAACATACCACTAGCAAGTCAACATCTAAACTCTACTTAGCTCTTGATAGTAGAAATATAATAGAAATCAAGCTCATTAAAGAACTAGTTATGATATTATAAATACACTACTTAATAGAAAATATTAAACAACTTTTATGTACGAATATGATAGATATTCTTATCCAATGCTTCAAAATAGTTAACACATTTAAATTATTTTACACTCAAGAAAAAACAATGTCCCTTATTTGAATATAAATATCTAGATCACCACTTTTGTAAAATCCCACATCCTATCACTACCACCAAACTATTTATAGGGTATAAATTTTTAATAATATGCTTCCTTCCCCTACAAGCATCTTTCTCCATTGGTGTTTGTAGAAAGATTCGACAATAGATGAAATGAACTTTGGTTGTTTATCCATCAAGACATTAAAAAACCACCTCTCCTTTTGAGTAAGAAAATTAAATGATCATCGTATATTTATATTTTTCCTAACACCATCCTCTTTAAAAGAGACCACATAGTCCCTCAAAGATCCATTAGTATTCTAAAATAGTCCTAACAAGAGGGTTTCACTTAACTTCCTCAATGGAGGATTGAACAAACTCAAATGCAAACTATTCATCCTAATCCCAAAACATGTTTTAATTATTATTGGAAAATTGAACCTCTTATTATGTTATTTCCTACCCAAATTACCAACTTTAAATGGTAAAAAAAATATTAGATAAATTAGGTAAACTATTTTTTCCTATATAAATATTGACCCTGGCATCCTTATCACTAGGTAAAGGTCACCATCAAGGCCTATTTAAACATACAAACATGGGTGGACCATAAAGCTAACACCCTTATTCCATAAATTGTTGTAATAGACTAAAATATCTAATTGACCAACAATCTCTTTAGTGAAGGATCTAAAAAAAAGTTTAAAAAGAAACTCCACCCATAGAGAATATTTTCCCTTAGAATATCCCTCTAGGTGGAAGTGATGTAACAAAGTATATATGTAGCATGCCTAGCCATAAATGGTTCATGTTTAAAATTATAAAATTATCCTTATCATGAAACTCGATTCTCATTAAGATAAATCATTCACCACTATAGAAAATTATTAAATCATTCATCCACAAATAGTTATTCATAATATTAATTCATAGAATGATACACAGATATATGATAGCTTTAGGGTAGGGAAACACCAATAATACTAATGGAAGGAAACATCTATAGAAGATCTCCCAAGATGAGAGGGCCATTTATAGAGGGTAAATAATTATAAACCACTTCATGGCTAAAGATAATTACAAGTAATACTCCTTATAAAATGATGATCTCCATGATGATTACCATGATAATAATCATTCTTTATATACCTCTCTTCTAATTTTACTTTGGTTCAAAATACTAAACCCTCATCTCACTCACTATTATAATATAATATAATAATATAATCAACCTTGGGTTATGTGTGCCCTATACCAACTATCTATAAAATGCCTACATAATATAATATCATATTCCCCTATACCTATTTCTAGGTACTATAACATTCCACCATCCTTAAAAATATTTCATTCTCAAAACAAGAGAAGAAACTAAATAACATGATCTTCTAAATAATGCTAACAACTGCTACCAATCTTGATCATCCATCCATCCAAGTGAAATCGTGATTGGTGGTGGTCTTCGTTGATTCCAAGCTACCATTTTTCCACTTGAGCATCCATACTTTGTTGGTTCTATGCTACAATATTAACCAGACATTTTGTTTTCTTTGATTTTTTTACTTTTTGTTCCTCTATTTTGAAATCTTCCTTACACTCTTCTCTCTTGTGTATTTATTTTGTGGAATCTATTGTTGTTGTTCTTGTATATTCAAAATTTTCTTCTCCTATTAGTTCTTTAACATGTTCTTTTACCATAATGGATTCTTGCTTATCCTTGGGTCCTTGCTCCTTAAGCTGAGAAATATCCTACAATATCATCTTCTTTTTACTGTATCGTAACTTCATAAATTCTTTTGTAAATTAATTTTATGAGTACCCAAAGAAAACAACCAAGGATAACCAAGAATAATGTCTACATTATCCATATCAATACCATAAAAATCGAAATGTAAAACATATTTATCCATAGTAATATTCAAATCTTGAAAAATCTAAAAATTCTCACCCTCAAGTTATGTCCTTAATTTTTGTTGTTTTAACATTAACCTCTTAGGCAATTCACTATTAATGAAATTATATTTACATCTAAAGTTAACAAAAATAAATTCTTTTTCCTTTTGAATGCATCCATGAACATGCAAAATAGATTTTTTATATGAATTTAGATCCTTCTCTTGCTTTTGTAAATCCAAAGATGTGGATTTGTTTTTCTTCTCACTATCTTCCTTAATAATTTTCTCTTTCTCCTTGAGTAATTTTATTTGTTTTTTATAGTCTTTATTTTGTTTCTTGAACAAATCCCACTCTCTTTTTATTTCATATATCTCATTCTAAATCCCTTGTAGTTTCCTTTTAAGGTCTTTGATAACATCCATCAAGCCATCTATATTTTTATCCCTTCCTTGAATCTCTCATTTTAATTCCTTTTGTTCTTTCCTAGGCATGTTTATTTCCTTTGTTTAACCTTTGAGTGTATGCCTCAAAGTAGCCATATTTTTATATGATCCCCAATCACTTACGAATACATTTTCAATTCTCCCCAAGTGTACCCATTATATGGTTTAGTCATAAAAATTAACAACCATATTTTAGCTTCTTTTTATAAAAATATAGTAAGGTGGAATTTCCAATAAGGATCAAAAAAATATAAGCACTTAAAATATGTCCACCATTTTCTAGCATCAATATCATCCACTCCAAATATTTTTTGAAGTGCCATGAGATCACATCCACAAAAATTATAATGCAAACTAGGGTTATATATATATATATATATATATATATATATATATATATATATATATATATATATATATATATATATATATATATAGATAGACACACACACACACACAAAGTTTCGAGCTAAAACTCTACACAAACAATTAGACCTAAAAAACAACAAATGATTTGCTTACCCCAACTCCTAGATATCTAAATTTCTATTTGTTTTCTTTTTGGAAAAAAACATGATTTAAAAATTTATCGCTTCCCGTGTTCCAAATGACTAACTTCATAGGGTCATATCTTCCTCAGTATTGCTCAAATGTTTTCATATGACCACTTATTTTAAATCTCTTGAGGTTCCCCATAATTTGGAATGAGAATAATCTAAATTGGACAATTCTTTGCAAATATATGGCTTTCACAAAATGAGTCCATTTTTTTTAAATCCACCAAAAAACACAAAGCTCACCTTACCAAAATTGCATTTGGAAAGAGTGGTATTTCCAACCAAAATACACTAATATTTTTTCCTATATTAAAACTATTAACATCACCTATGAGTGAAGGCTAAGAAATGCTACGACTTTCCCATATGACACACCAACTTAGGTACCTAACGAGACATAACTACGACAAACATCAATAGAGGATGAAAATAGGTAGGTGGTTTCTCAAGGAAAAATATTGTAGATAGGTAATCAATCTCCTATTTGCATGAGCTGATATCCAACTAGGTAAACCATGTCTTTCTATCTCTTAATATGGATGCATTCTTAGTTATAAAATTCCTTGATTTGTTTAGATGAAGTTTGAAAACCATCGAATTTAAAATCCTAGCGAATAAATTCAATGAACAAACCCTAAATTCGACATTTGCATTGAAAATATTAAGTGGAAATTGACGGAGTAAGAATAAATGCTATCAAGATTTTTTTTTGTCCTAAAAAATATAGGCATGTAAGTTGGTATGTTAATGTGTGGTTTTGTATTTTTATTAAGCACTTACCAGATATGGTTTGTGGCTTTTGTACGATTTTCTAGATTTCTTGGTTTAAATCACGCGATGGAGTTTTTTTTTATTTTCTAGAGGATTCCTAGAAAGTTTCTAGGAACAAAGGGAATAGGAATTTTATTTAAAAAAGTTATGAAATTTAAAACCTTTAAATATTTTGTGGTTTACCTCATGTGATTTTGTGGCTTTCGTGATTTAAATCATGCGATGGAGTTTTTTTGGGAAGAGTTCTTGGAAAGTTTCCAAGAAAGGGGAATACAAATTATATATAAAAAAATTATGAAATTTAAAACCATTAAAGCTTTCGTGGTTTAGATCACGTGAATTTGTGGTTTTCATGGTTTAAATCATGCAATGGATTTGTTTGGTGACGGTTTGTGGAAAGTTATGAAATTTAAGACCATTAAAAATTGTGTAAGTTATGCAATTTACACGGTGCAAAAATTATGCAAGGAATAAAGTGAGTCTTCCGCATCAAAATTGTAGACATATTTAGTTTTAATATTTTGAATGATGAGTACCCAATTTTCATAGTTTATTATTGTTATTTTTATTTCCAATTAGTGTAGGGCAATGTGATTAGAAAACGTTGGTTTTATATCTGAACAAAAAACATGTTATGTGCATACACCCAAGTTTATTTATATATATATATATATATATATATATATAATATATCTTGAATTTTATTTTAAATTTTTAAATAGGGTGAGTTCGAACACGAACTTAAACTTGATAACTAAGGATGCATGTATATAATCATGTATCCTCCCAAGACACACACTTCAATAAAACAATGACCAATGCCATCCTTTTCTCATACTTTTTTTTTATTGAAAAAATACTTCATATTAATGAATAATTAGAGAATACATCATCATAGAAACACTACAATAGTTTGTGAATTAGCAAAAAACAATTAGATCTAACACTTTTATCAATTTTAATATAGTCCTGAATAATATTAGACCTAAACACCTAACATTAACATCAACTGACACCTCCTCATTTTAAAAAATTAGACTACATCTGTCTTTCCAAATACTGAATAATATAGAGATTTTGATAATGTAACAAAATATCCTTATATGGCTTGCATAGTCAATGGATTCTCCAAAAAACATTGCCTTCCACCTTAGTTGCCCCTGATAAAAATTTTCATACAACCAGACTGTCTTTCTCCATACCTTTATCATTCTCGGACATTCCCAAAAAATATGCTTAATTGTTTCACTTTTTCCACAGCTGGAAAAAGCATCTGATGCAATCATTCATTTGGCTAGACGAGCCTTACTATGAAGACCCTCCACAATAACTAACCAAGCAAACACCTTCAACTGCATAGAAACCAAGAACATCCACACCCCAACGAGACGCTTCTTCCATTTTTTGCAAGAATAACTCAAACCCCATCTGATGTTCAGAATGTCACTAAATGGGATTCTAGGAACCATAAACTGATAAATATTAGAGAATTTAAAATACCAAATTGATTTTCCATATTTCCACCTCCAATCCTTCTAGATAGGATCTACAAGACCATTGGAAAGCTTGTACAGTTGCTACATCGAAATAAGACTTTGAATTTTCTACATCGAAGTACTTCAGTTTAAATTTAACAACCAACTGTTGTCACAGAGTCCAAATACTAGTGTTTCCATCACAAAGATTGACCCAATTGAAAATTCCCTTCTTACCAAGTCTCTTGCACTCCAAGGTAGGTATTTTTGCTGCATACATCCCATTTTTTTCCAAAGGCAAATTGCTTTCGAGCAAAGAGTCAAACCCCTTATATCATCCAAAAAGTCCCATTTAACTAAGCCGACTACATATTTATAAGCCTCCCATATTCTTTTAATTAGGATGCAACCTCTAATTTTAAATTTCTTGGGGTGACCAACAATATCTTCGAAACTAAAATTTCCCTTGACTCCATCAATATTCACACAGTTCTTAATTTGGTGACGCAACAACCTTTGCTAGCCAAAATCACCCTCCAAACACCTAATGACCCACTTAGAAGCAAGAACCTTACCTTGAACCTGGATGTTGAGAAATCCAAAGCCACCCTCCTTAGGAATAATACAATACTTCCATGCAACTAGAGGAACCCGCATGGAACCATCCATATTTATCCATAAAAAAATCCTAATACATGTCTCTAGTCTTCTATATTGAGTAGGGTTTGGAATCCAACAGGAGGAATAGTATATGTGGCACATTTGAATAATCTTACTAAAAGCACGAGGATACATAGACAAAAATGTAAATGCTAAGTACGATGTGTGTAAAAACAAACTTAACGCCAAAAGCCTATAGATTGAAAAATGCATGCAAGGGAAGAACATAAACGAATCGACACAAGATAAAAGCAATATGTAATGTGGCCCTTTTTATTGATATGCTTTTAAAGTTGTGTTACAATATATCTCATTCCCTTTTAGGGGATAGGAGTGTCAAATATGTTTATTATCACATCCATGGATAGCAATCCTTCTTCCGCATGCCCATATGTAAGATGGGCAGACCAAAACATCGCCGCCGCTTGTGTATATGAATTTTGACTCCTTACTGCTCCTCTGATGTCGAGTACCTACATTCAAGAAAATAGAAAAGATTAGTAGCACCTGCAGATAGAATAGAACATGTATTTCCCAAGTCCTAATGTTAGTGTATGCATGAAAATATTAAACCGATAACCAAACAATATCAGAACAACCTAAAATTTTTACAAAAGTATGAATATGTTACCAAGAAGCCACTGCAAAAGGAACAGTCAGGAAATTGCTAGCATATTTGTATTCACTCCGGGGCAGGACGAATAAACCTACAACAAATTGTCAGAAAGCACCCTCTTCAATGTCCTATAGAGAAATCTCCAAATGACCTACAAAGTTGGGGTTAGCTAATTGGGTGTATTCTGGGACAACCCAAGTGGTCAAATTTCTCCAATTTGGTCTATATCACCTAGAATCTGATGGCACTATCTACATGTTAGTGAAGGCAGAAAATGATAAAAGCATGATCAAAAATTGTCAAAATGAATTGAAATTTAAAACACAACCTATTTAAATAACCTAGAATCAGATGCAAAAGAAAAATCATAGAAATCTACCACATATTCCTATTCACTCCAGGGCGGGGTGTTTAGAACTGCGATAGTTTGGGGGGCACCCGAGGGCAGGATGCCCACCGTTTGGGAGTCTTTTTAGGCACCAATCCACTTGGGATGGGTCCAAAACCTCTTATGGGGTGTTGTCAAATTTTTTTTTAGAATATTGTGGCCAAATGTTCGGGTTTGGGCTCCGATTTGCGCTTCCAATAACCACCCTATGACCTCCCTTCTAAAGGAGATCAAAGATGTGAAAGGCACAAATCAAAAAGGTGTATGTGTGGATGTAAAATGGCAGCACTTCGTTGCTCAAAATTCTACCTCTCTCTCTCTTTTTGGGTGAGAAGACTCACCAATTTATAGACCTAGGGTCTCTCTGTTTGAATGTGCATGCGAGGGTGCCACTGGAGTTGCATGTCCTAATTTGGGAAAAATATTATTCCCTTATTTAGAGTCTCTTTGCATGAGGCCTCAAAAAATCAAATACATGCATGACTGAAGTCTCTCTCCTTGATTTGAAGTCGTTCCTCGCAATTGCATGGCCTGAAGCTGTAGTTAACTGGTGGACCTCTCGAGGTTTGACTTTTTTTTCCCGTCAAACCTTCTATTCGCCTCACCCTGGGGTGAATGCTGGTAATCATCCCTGGGTGGGACAAATACCAGTTTGTATTCATCCCAGGGTGGGACGAGTAGGGAGAAAGGTGCCAAAAAGGTGCCAAATTGACCTTTGACCTTCCAAACTACTTTTGGGAGTGGTTAGGACCACTGTTTAACCTCTGGGGGATGCCCTAGTGGCTGTGTGTGTCAATGTGATCAACGCTTGTTGTCACATAATCAAATTGGTGTTGTTTTGGTGTCTACACTTACTTACCACAATAAGTTTCCCTGTAAAGGAGATCATCTTAATTTTTTAAATTTGAATTTTTTTCTCAAATTTGCTCATACACCAATACCACATAGATTTAAGGGAAACCCTTCTGCCAAATGGGATGCCCAAATATCTAACAATCTCTCCATCCTCAACTTTTTGCCAACCTATATGAATTTCTTCAGGTAAGGACTCATACCCTACCAACTAGTAGTCATATTTAGTCTCACTAACCACAACACCAAAAGCAAGACAAAACTGACAGACAATCTTGTAGGCCAACAATTGAGTCCTTATCTATCTAAATAGTAAAGAATAAATCATCTACAAAGTGACTATTCATAATATGACCACCAGGAATAACAATTCCTCAAGTTTAAACGACTAGCCTCCTTTGTTCTAGCATATAAACCAAAGCATCAGTGGAAAGAACAAAAAGAAGAGGAGCCAATGAGAAGCTCTTTTTGATAGATCTAAAAAATTTGAATGTATTCTAACATTTTACCATTAACCACCACTCTAGCCGAGGCTGAGGAGAAAAATATTGTTTTTTATGAACTATTGTCCTATTAAATCTAAACCATTACAACATATTAAAAATAAAGGTCTAATCCATTCTATCATAAGATTTATCAAAATAAAATTTTAAGAACAAATCCTATTGATTCGAATCATTTGCCCAATCCATAGCTTCCCAAACTGAAAGCACCGTATCTAGAATGAATCTACCTTTAACAAACCATATGTTCCTCTTGAATAATTCTAGCAGCAATGTGTTGTAGCCGAAGGGATAAAGCTTTAGCAACTATTTTATAAGAGATATTTAAAAGGGTAATCGACCTCCAACTCCCAATTTTGTCTTTATTACTACCTTTAAGAATTAAATTGATCACCCCTTGATTTATCCAAGAAGAAAATCTAGTTCCATCAAACACTTCCTGAACCATTATTACATAATCATATCCAATATATTCCCACATATACTTATAAAATTCAGGTGAGAGACCATCAGACCCAGGAGACTTACCATTATTCATCCTCGATAAAGCATAAAAGAGCTCTTCCTTAGAAAATTTGGTTGCCATCTTGTCATTTTCAAAACTGATGATATTTTTGGGCACACATTCTTTGAACAGTTCTCTAGCCTGCTATACCAACATAGAGTTCTCATAGACATCAAAAATCTTCTTAAATTTATTTTCTGAAAGCACGAGATTCCGGTCAAAGGAAACACCAAGTGCGATTGCATTCAAAATTAAGCACGCTTAAGTACTAGAAATATAAATTGCATGAAACAGAAAAGAGACACATTGAAAGAGACGCAATCAGATAAATAAAACACAACCCTTTCATTAATTTCCTTTGATCTATGTTACAATAATGCCTCCTCCCTTTTCAAGTGCTAGGAGCGCAAATAGGGTTTGATTACAATCGCTGAATGATTCCTCTTTTCGTGTGCCCAAGATTGCAATGGGCGGGCCAAGATGATGCCGTCGCTGATGTCGATGAGTTCTTCGCCTCTGCTGCTTCTCCAGAAGGCCACTGCCACTGAGGTAGCTGGCCAATCCACCTTAAACTGGAATTCATCCCTTGGCAGGACGAATTCTGACTGTAATTCGTCCCTGGGTGGGACGAATTCTTCTGAGTTGGAGAAAACGACCTGCTGCTGCTCCAATGTCAGATCTTGGGACCTGCAAAACACCTACAAATAGGGGGGTTAGGTAATTGGGGCCATTTTGGGACGACTCAGATGGTCGGATTTTCCCAATTTGGCCTACACCCTCAGGAATTTGACCTTGACACCTGCAAGTTAGCGAAACGACAAAGCAATACAAAACATCCTAAAATCTGACCAAAAGCTACAAAATTGCAATTATAGACTAATAAGACCTAGTAACACAGAATGCAATCTAAAAAATAATCTAAAGTGCTCAAAAACTAAAATTAGGACTTGGGAGGTGCGGGGGTGCCCAAGTGGGCCTCCCACCATTGGCCCTCGATTTTGGAGCCAATCCACCAAGGATGGGCCCAAAACCTTTTAGGATTGGGGGGTCGGCGAATTGGTAGGTTCAGATGTCCATGCATTGGATTTGTGTAAGGTTCGAGCTTCCAAAGGCCACCCAACAACCTCCCTTGCAAAAGAGATTGGTGGATGTGGGAAGGTGAACCAAGAGGGATGCAAGTGAGTCTTCAATTCGGCAGCACTTCGTTGCTTGAACACTCCTTCAACCTGTATGTTTTGGGTGAGAAAGGTCCCACCTTTTATAGACTCAATGGGTCTCTTTTGGGAGGGAAGCACAAAAGCCAAGTGTTGGCCATAAGCGCCATGTGGCAGTATTGTCTTCCCATGAGGGAGGGGAATCCTCCATTGACTTGAACTTTGATAAATGCTTTTTGTAACAGTACTCTAACGGCCCCTCTGTCCACTTACACATGTGTGCAAGGCAGGAGCCCTTAACTGACTGTTCTGGGCTGCCACTTGGCACCATTTGCCTTTTTGCCCGTTAAGCTTGGAATTCGTCCCACCCAGGGACGGATTTAGAATTCGTCCTAGGGTGGGACGGATTCTATTTTGAATTTGTCCCGGGGTGAGACGAGTACTGGGCAAAGTGTCCAAGTGTGCCAAATTGCTTCTTGACCCTACAAAATTGCTATGAAAGTGGTTAAGACCACTGTTTAACCTCTGAGGGCTGCCCTGGGGGCTATGTTTGTCAAAGCGATCAGTGTTTGCAGTCACATAATCAGATTGGTGCTGTTTTGGTGTCTATAGATGCCCCTTTTTGGGAAGTGCTGCGGGTGACACAGTGCTGAGAAAAAATAGATAACCAAAGCATTAATGATTAGGGTTTCTTGGTAACCTAACCAACTTTTGATGCCCCAAGTATGGAAAGGGCATGCATTCTTGAATCCTTGCTTCTGACGAGCTAAGGAATTTGATTTCAAGTATTAACCTATTTTTTTGAGGTGTGACTTGAACTTAGACATTGATCAGTCATGAACAAGTGAAGGGCGTTTTTATCCTCAGGGGGAACCTTGTGTTCATGATTCACGAAATGCCAAGTGTTTGATTGATTTTATTGTTGCTTGTTTACTGCCCCAAGCAGGAGCGTGATTGTCTTTGTCAATGATTCTTTGAATGCATGTCGTTTTCCTTAATTGGGTGTGTGATTGTTGGTTGGTGACTAAGTGTGACTACCCCCTCAAGCGACGAATCGATGAGGGAATGACCTTTGTGAGAGAAGTGACGAGTCGCTTGACCCAAGATGACTTGTGCAAGGTTGCCTTTAGAGGGTTTACCGTTAAGCGTGTGCAATTTTTTCAACATATGGACCTATTTTTGGTGGGTGTTAACCCTTTTGGTGATGTCATAATGAGGTGAAATCGTCGAAAACCTATTTCCCGTGGAGCGGTCCAGCTATGATAGCCTTCTTGGGGAACTAGGAGAGCGATAATTTGGACCTCGACATCGATTTTCTTTGCCTAGAGGTTAAGTGCATGAGCACTTATGCCCGGCAATGTTTTTGTTGTGTTTTTGTTGAATTTTGTACTATTTTTGTTGTTTTTGTGACATCATTTAGTGATTGAATTGTCGGCAATCCGTCCTCCCATGGAGCAGTCCGGCTATGGTAGCCTTCTTCGGGAGTAGGATAGTGACAATGCAAACCCCGACATCAATTTTGCTATGCCAAGAGGTTAAGTGCAAGAGCACTTGTGTCTGGCAATGTTTATTGCTTGTTTTGTGTTGCATTTTTTTGTTGTTTTGTTGTTTTTTGTGACACCATTTTGGGATTAAATTGTCAAAATTTGTCTTCCCCTGGAGCGGTCCGGCTATGGTAGCCTTCTTAGGGAGTAGGATATTGATAATTTGTGACCCCGATGTCGATTTTGTATGCCCATGTTGTCAGTTGCATTTGCAATCCGTCAGGCAGTTTTATTGTCTGTTTTTAGTGCATTTTTAGTCATTTTTCTTGATTTTTTTTGTGTTGGCCTGAATTCGTCCCTGGGTGGGAAGAATTCTAGCTGAAGAATTCGTCCCTGGGTGGTACGAGCACTGATCAGAGCGCTCTTCCCAGTCAAGGATGAATTCCAGTGCAAAAGGCCTATTTAAGGGCCAAAACTTGATTTTGGGCTCATTTGTGTCATTTTTTTTTCTTGCGATTTTGGAGCTCTGGGAGGAGGAGGTAATTCTGCAAAGTGAAGCGCTGCTGGAATTCTCTCTGCCATCATGAGTGCACAAACTGGTTCGAGCGGCGGAGCCGAGGTGAGACCTGTAAGTGACCCTAGGGTTTATTTTGCTTTAACTTAATGCATTGTTTTTGTTTTGCGCTTTTCAAAACTTTAAGATTTTTTGTGATGTTTTTGTTTAGCAACTAAGGTTAGAATCCCTAGAATTGAAAATTTTATATTTTTCATTTTTTTTATTTATCATTTTTTTTGTTTGCTTGCAGGTTGTTAGGAGCCGCTACCGTGTACCCGCTGCCTTTACTGAGGCGCGGTTGGCCTTGACTGATGACGACTGGGAATGGCTTGATGCCCTTGGGCTCAAGCAGGTGGCTCGACTGGAGCCTGTGGTTTCAGATCAGGCCTATCTGATGGCCCTGATCAAGCTTTGGGATACGCGGACCAATACTTTCCATCTCCCGACAGGGGAGATGACTGTGACTCTTGAGGACGTCTATCGGTTGCTTCGGATTCCGATAGATGGTCTGCCTATTAGGACATCTTTGTTTGATCAGCGGACTGCTATACTCACGAGATGTCTTGGGCATGGGGGGGAGCTGGGTGTAGCAGACCCAGTGGAGATAGCGGAGGCGGATTTCCAGGCTGGCGGTATTTTGGTTGGCTGGTGGAAGGAGAGGGGGGTGTTAGGAGTGAGGCACGCATTCCTAATGGGCTTCATTTCTAACATTCTTCTCCCTGATTCGTCAGGCACGAGGTTCCCGTGGAACCTGCTGGATTTGGTGTGGTAGTTGGCAGAGTGCCTGATAGAGGCACCGTTGATCCTGAGATGGGGACAGACTTTGTTGGCTCAGCTTTACGGGGAGCTGTACGGGGTCCGCTATCGCCAGCGAAAGGGTGTCAGTTGCAGCTTTTTGTTGCAGTGCTGGGGTTGGCAGCACATAGCTGTTGAGAGGCCTATCGGGTTACCGTGGACGACTCGGGCGGCGATGGAGGATGAAGAGATTGGTTATGCAGCTTTGTGGCGACGGTCTGTGGAGCAGGGGCAGAGTTGGCGATGGGCAGGTGCCGTTGAGCACTACATTGATGCCTTTTCGCGGCTCACTCCAGGGGAGGTGTTTTGGTGTCCCTATCGGGACTGTCCAGCTTGGCCTGAGGCTAGAGAGTGGCTCCGACGGGTACGGAGGGAGCGATGGTTGACTGGGCGGCACGGGATGGAGCATGAGTTTTTTTCATACCGTCGGGTTACACGACAGTTTGGGGTGCGCCAGGGGTTGCCTGGTGAGCCCGTAGGCTATCGACGTCGAGGAGATGAGAGGGATCTGGAGCCACCTGTCCTCGTGCCATTGGGCGAGGAATCAGATGCGATGATTGAGGTGTTGGATGTGGATGATGTTGGTACTACCACTGAGTATGACTTGTGGTGGGTATTGCGACGCTGGAGAGGAGAGGGTCCACTGGGAGGCGCAGAGGTGGCAGTGGAGGATGCTGAGGCATCGGGGGGTGATTGGGGAGGGCCGTTGGATGATGCAGACATGGTGGATGCGGGAGATGAGGATGTGGACTTGGGTGTTCCGGAGCAGCCGAAAATGCAGGATGTGGAGGAGCAGTTGGAGCCTAAGCAGGCTACTGTCCCCGTGAGTCCTATGCGTCCGACAGATACGGAGGGGGTGGGGTCGGATGTAGGTGATGAGGTTGCGTGGCTTACAGAGCTGCTACGGATGTGGGATCTGGAGAGGGATCTTCTACGGGCTCAGTTGGCAGAGCGGGATAGAGTTTTGGCACAGCGCGATGATGCATTGTCTATCTATCATCGGCGGGAGGCAGAGTGGTGTCTGTACCGGATAGACTTGGAGAGGGAGGTCATCCGCCTTGGCGGGCGGCTCCCTGAGCCTTCGATCAGCAGATCTTCTCGACGGACGAGGGATAGTCTGACTGAGCAGTCAGCATCATCTCGCCGCAGGCGGTTGGATGAGGGGGGGTAGTAGGCATGATGCGGGGGCTAGCAGTAGCTGCCCTGTAGGGTCCCGTAGGACCCACACCACAGGGGGTAGTTCTCATCGCACCGATCCTGCATGATCATGGTGGCCGACGCCTTAGGTTGGGTTTTGGATATGATTGTGGGGTCTGAGGACCTATTTTGTAGCCTGCGAGCATCTTTTTGATGATATATATATATATATATATACCGGTTTTATTTTTGGATTTGTACATGTGATGATGTGATTTTTGTTATGCATGTTTATTTATTTGATGAATGCAGATGTTATGATGAATTGAATTGTTTTAGATGTCTATGTGATATGCAAAATGGATGAATGATATTTGTGATGATTGCACTGTAGGTTGTTTAATAAAATTTTTATTTATCTGGTTTTTCTCTGCTTTTTTTTGTATTTTGTATTTTTTTTTTTGGGTATCATAAGGATGATATGTAGCGCATATGGTTTTGGGATGAATGTAAGATTTTCTGAGGTTCAGACAGTTTTAAATCACTATCCATGACTGTACTTTATCTTACAAGACTTTTGAACAAGGTATGAATCAAACTTGTTTTTGACCGAGCTATTTCATATCCCTGTGTGTGCAATTGAGTTCATTTAGTGGTATTTGTTAGGATACCGCCAGTGCCAGGTGGGCTTTCAATCGAACCTGTACTGAGGATCACCTAATTAGCTCCATGAATTCCTTTGTTGTATGTACTAAGATTAATCTGCGGTGTAATCCAGGATGTCATAAGCTAGCTCATCCACATGCAAACATTGATCTGTATGCAAGTTAATGTGACAGATATATCATGCGGGAGGCTTACTTCTGTTACCGATAGGCTATCAACCAAATTGGTACAAAAGCTTGCCTTATGACCTACAGAATCGTCGAGAGTTCCAGGGATTCAAGGTCAACTCCCTTCTTTTTTTCAATTGTATTGGGATACTTGCTCTTTTGTAGTGATAAGATCACTGTTTATTTTGATTGATTTTTCTTTTGAGCAAGGTATTGGGGATATGGAGTGACGAAAATCACTTTTGTTTGTGCCTTTTGATGTGTGCACTATAGTTTGTCAAATTTTTGAGTTTTGACATTTTGCAAATTTTTGTGTTTTGCAACTATTGAGAACTTTAGGGATTCTTAGGGAATTGGGTAGGGAGGAAGCTTGTCCTTTTGCCAACTCTCAGCATTCTAGGGGTCATTCGCACAGGGGGATGAGCAAGATAACTGTTTCGCTTGTGGTGACCTAGATTATTATGCAGGTTTCGTCTTTCGTTCACACAATTTTGGGAATTTTAATGTTTTATTTATGTTGGGATGTTACGTAACAAGGTGTATTTCAAGTATGACTCTACCTTTGTAAAATCCGTTCGATTTGGTACACTACATGGCTAAAGAGGAAAATGATGACTGAATTACTGACTGTAGTGTGGTAAAATTTATGCATGGTGTTTTTGTTGATTTTGATGAATTCGACTATGCCTAGAATTGAGATGCAAATCTTTGTTGTTTTTGATAATTTTTGTTGTTTTGTTTTTGTTGAATTTTTTGATTTGTTTGACCAAGAGATTGCGATAATCCTTGGAGCTTTTTGGGTTGACCAAGAGATTGCGATAATCCTTGGAGCTTTTTGGTGACCAAGAGATTGCGATAATCCTTGGAGATTTTTGGGTTGACCAAGAGATTGCGATAATCCTTGGAGTTTTTTGTATTGACCAAGAGATTGCGATAATCTTTGGAGCTTTTTGGGTTGACCAAGAGATTGCGATAATCCTTGGAGCTTTTTGTGTTGACCAAGAGATTGCGATAATCCTTGGAGCTTTTTGGGTGACCAAGAGATTGCGATAATCCTTGGAGCTTTTTGGGTTGACCAAGAGATTGCGATAATCCTTGGAGTTTTTTGTATTGACCAAGAGATTGCGATAATCTTTGGAGCTTTTTGGGTTGACCAAGAGATTGTGATAATCCTTGGAGCTTTTTGTGTTGACCAAGAGATTGCGATAATCCTTGGAGCTTTTTGGGTGACCAAGAGATTGCGATAATCCTTGGAGCTTTTTGGGTTGACCAAGAGATTGCGATAATCCTTGGAGCTTTTTGGGTTGACCAAGAGATTGCGATAATCCTTGGAGCTTTTTGTTTGTTTGTTTTTGTTGAATTTTTTTTTATTTTTTATTTTTTTTTGGTACATGGCTTTCTTAGATATGAAATGGTCGCAAATGACTGATATTCAAGGGTTCTGTTTCCTTGATACTATCAAGAGAAGCTAGCCTGTACGTTCCTGGTCCTATTTTGCTATCAATGACATAAGGACCTAGCCAATTTGCCATGAATTTGTCCCTCATATGGGATGACAAATTAGAGTTTTGTTGGTTTTCCTTCAGAACCAGATCACCAACCCGAAAGTCTCTTAGGTGAACTTTCATGTTGTAAGCTCTCTTAAGCCACTCTTGATAGATACGTAAGTGCTCGAGAGCATTAACGCGTCTTTCATCAAGCAACGTAAGTTGGTCTAACCGGGCCTGCCGTGCAGTGTCATCATCGATGAATTCCCGCATTGATATGCGGAGGGAAGGAATTTCCAACTCGAGAGGCATTACCGCTCTCGAACCATACACTAGTGAAAACGGAGTTGCCCCGTGGGCGTCCGAATGCTAGTGCGATAGGCCCAAAGGGCAAGTGGGATTTGTATGTGCCAATCCTTATGACTCGTCTACGACGGTATTTTTAAGGATGGCGACTAGCGTTTTGTTTGACGCCTCGCTTGCCCATTTGCTTGCGGATAATAGGGTGTTGAAAATCTGTGCTGAATTTTGTACTTTGTGGTTAAAGCACGCACGTCTTTGTTCTTGAATGATGGCCCATTATCCGAGATTATTTTGGATGGAATACCAAAACGACATATGATGTAATGTAAAATGAACTCCGCAATGCGGGGTCCTGTCGTAGAGGTTAACGGAATTGCTTCCACCCATTTGGTAAAGTATTATGTGGCCGTTATGATAAATGTGTGACGGCCTGACGATGCAGGGGAGATCTTTCTGATTAGATCGAGGCCCCACTACGAAAATGGCCAAGCATACTGGACTGTCTGTAGGGCCTAGGAAGGTGCGTGCATCAAATTGGCATGATGTTGACATTTTACACACCTCTTGACATACGGGCAGCAATCTCGCTCTAAAGATGGCAAATAATAGCCCATGCGAAGAATGCGCTTTGCAATGGCCATACCACTGAAGTGGCCGCCACATGTATCGTCATGCGCTTGGGTGACTGCCCAAGTGGACTCTTGCTGGTCCAAGCAACGAAGAAGAATTCTGTCGTAGTTGCGACGATACAAAATGTCTCCCATCAAGACATATTTTGCCGCTTTCTGTTTGAATGTTCATTTTGCGGCTTGCGTCAATCCAAAGGGAAGATTACCTAACTTGAGGTAGTCTCTTATGGGTAAATACCAGTCTTGTTGATCGGATACCTCGACAGTTTGAACAACCAATCCCTTTTGGAGTTCTTCCCTAACAAATGTTGATTGGGATAGAACTTGTAAGAATAGCGTTGTGTTGCTATTAATGGGAGTGGGGGAGAACAAAGACCCCCAGTTGGCATGTTTCAGATAGTCTTGGATTCGAAAGAACTTATCCAAAGATGGTTCGATCTGGATCATGTGGATTCCTGGCGTCAAGTCTGAGCTTGCACAATCCATCGCGGGTTGTGATAAGGTTTTGACCTGAATGGTTATTACATCACTGGAAAGGTCTTGCGGGATTAGTGATCCTAAGGAGGCCATTGTGTCCACAAAATGATTTGATGATCGAGGGAGTGCCTTGATGTCATACCACTCAAGTTTTGCCAAGAATTTATCCACGAGGGCTTTATAGGCCTTCAGAACTGGGCATTTGCATTGGTATACCCCTTTGACTTGATTGACGATTAACAGCGAATCGCCAAAGATGTTCAATCTGTTGATGTTCATGGCGATTGCTGTTTGAAGACCTAGGAGCAATGCTTCATATTCGGCATTGTTGTTGGTGCACTGGAAGTTTAATTTAAATGGCAGGGGCATTGGAGCGCCCTGTGGTGTGAAGAATACAATTCCTGCGCCACCACCTTGCTCGCATTTAGAACCATCAAAAAATAAGGTTATGTCGACCTGATACTCAGGCTCTTTAGAATATGGCGATTCTAAGACATGGAAGACCTCATCATCGGGTAGTTCTATGACTAGAGGCTGATCGTCTTCAAGAGGAGCCTCTGCTAGTTGATCGGCTATGACTTGTCCTTTTATAGATTTTTGCCCAATAAACTCAATGTCAAATTCCGTCAACAACATAATCCATTTCGCCGTTCGACTACTATGATAAGTACGACTCATCATGTATCGCAATGGATTCTCCTTAGACACAACATACGTCATGTTTCTCAGCATGTAGTGGCGTAGCCTTTTGGTGGCAAACACCACTACCAAGCAGAGTTTCTCAACGTATGCATAGTTAAGTTCGTAACTGACCAGGGTGCGGCTAAGATAGTAAGTAGCCTGTTCTTTGTAAATTTCATTCTTCTGGGCTATCATTGCGCCCAGTGCCACCTCAGTAGCTGAGATGTATAAGTAGAACGGCACACCTGGTCTAGGCGGTTCCAATACTGGCGACGAACCCAAGTATTGTTTGATTTTGTCAAAGGCTGACTGGCACTCGTCATCCCAATGAAATGTGACCCCTTTGTGCAATAATTTGTTCATTGGTCGGAATTTGTCAGATAATTACGCTATGAAGTGTTTAATCGACGTGACCTTTCCTTGCAGACTTCTGAGTTGCTTGATAGTGGTTAGGGGATCCATTTCAAGGATTGCCTTGAATTTGTTTGGGTCCACTTCGATGCCTCTTTTGGAGACTATAAAACCCAAGATTTTTCCAGATGTGATGCCAAACACGCACTTCTTGGGATTCAGTCTGACCTTATGCTCTATGAGGCGATCGAGAATCTTGCTTAAGTCACCGAGATGATCTGACCACAATATAGACTTGGCTAACAAATCATCCATGTAATCTTCCAAAGTTTTGTGCATGTAATCGTGGAAGATATATGTCATAGCACATTGGTATGTAGCGCCAGCATTTTTAAGGCCAAAAGGCATGACCTTATAACAAAATGTCCCCCAAGGCGTTGTGAATGCCGTTTTGAGTTGGTCTTCAGGATTGATACGAATTTGATTGTATCCCGAGAAACCGTCCATTAGGGAGAGCATTTCGTGACCTGCTGTAGCGTCTACCAATGCGTCAATGCTTGGCAAGGGGAAATCATCCTTAGGACTCGCTTTGTTTAGGTCTCAAAATTCGGTGCATATGCGAATCCTCCCGTCGAGCTTCTTGACGGGAACCATGTTGGACAACCATGGCGGATAATCCACGTAGATGACAAATTGTGCATCCAACAGCTTTTGCAATTTGTATTTGACCATCAAGGCCACTGTTGGGTGCATCTTTCTTAGTTTTTGCTTTACAGGCTTGATTTTCGGATCAAGCGTTAAATTGTGCATGACTAGCTGC
Source organism: Wollemia nobilis (assembly GCA_028583015.1). Classification (NCBI taxonomy): domain Eukaryota; kingdom Viridiplantae; phylum Streptophyta; class Pinopsida; order Araucariales; family Araucariaceae; genus Wollemia; species Wollemia nobilis. The sequence continues at coordinate 4,030,095 of JAQPPZ010003193.1, read as the reverse complement.
GGGTCTAGTCTTGGCATATCTTTGTATGACCATGCAAAAACCTCCTTCTTTTCTTTAAGAAGGGCAATGTATTTGGCTTGCTCTTCGGGGGAAAGGCTTACCCCCAGCTTGAAAATCCATGGATTCATTGGATCTGTGCCGATGTCTACGTCAGTCGTCTCTTCGACTGACATGTGAGATCCGTCCTCCAACTGATGTGGAGTTGGGATTAAATGGATATCATCAGTTGAGTTAAGATCTGCGTTTGGGACCTCGGGTCCCTCTTCAGCTTGAAAAATATCTTGAGTTGTCCTTGGGGTAAAATGAAGCATTTCACCAAAATGCCAGTACTCTGATGGTGACAATGGTGAATTGACGCGATCCCAGTCGATGGCATCCATGTTTAGATGCAATGACCGTAATGGATCGGTCGGATTGCGGATGGGTGTGGTCAAATCAATGGAGATCATGTGGATGGAATGAATTTGGTCTCCAGAACCACGGGTGTGACGACTTGATTCTTTCAGATGTTCCCTATACTCTGGATCTGGCTCTACGGGAACGTGCACGAATGGATCCTCTCTAGGTGCAAATTCATCTCTATGTGCGAAAAGGAAGGCGGGGTCTTCCCTTGGTACTGTTGTCCTGATGGGATCTTGAGGTGGACGATGCTCATCTTGAATTTGGAGCCATAGGCCTAACACTTGGTCCCACCTCGTTGGGTCTACGTGTCATTCATGTCCTAACCGTATACCCATTTGTCCCATTAGATCTTCATGTGTATGTCTGAGATAGTCCATTTCAGTTTCATCTTCTAAATAGTTTTCATAGATCCAAAATTGTTCATCCTCTTCAGCATCCGTTGCTTGCGACATTGAGGACTCTTCCTGTTCCAGTGAATTAATCTAGTCCCATTGCAGTTGTTCCACTCTTAGTGGAGGGACCTGATTCTTTTGAGACTGTGTTATTTCGTCTGGAACCTCTAAGGGGAATAGTTTCAGAAAAATGTCTGGAAGCCGTTGTTGTTCTCTTTGATGATTGCTTTCTGAACTTTCACCTCTCTCTAGCAAAGGAGAGGGATTATTGTTGTTACCAAGGGTGTTTTTAGACCATGGGAGATAATCCCCCAATGTGTATTCTGTGTTTGGATTGGCATATAGGTCTTGTGCCAATCCCCCCCTGTTGCCTATTTCTAGGCCTTGCATGTTTTCAACCAAGATGTCTAATGGCAGGGGATGGTTGAACCCTACCCCTGACTTTTCATATGGCATCTGATACCTTGGTTGGCAAAGGATCCGCATCCCTTGCTCATATCCGCCTAGCCCATACCCATGCCAATTGCATTGTTCGAGATATTTTAGGGCATATTCCGGGTTCGACAGATAATTGATGTTTTCGACAAAAGGCTCTTCATCTGTTTCCTTTTGTTCGCATGGTTCAGAACCATGATCAAGGCCCCCATACACAAAATTCATTTGGTTCGGTGGGTAGCCTAGAGGGACGATTTTTCCAATGGGAAGGCGAGGTATTCCCATGTCTTGTACTGACTCCAGTGTGGGGGTTGCCACAACATTTTGCACTATGTACTCTCCCAGGCCTGTATTGGCCATCTCAACAGTGATTGTTGATGATTGGGTAGGAGGAAACGGTAGTCCTTCCTGAGTCCATTCCATGTTTGGTTGTTCAGGAATCTTGGTTTCTGTTGCATTGGGCACTTCCTCTGTTGATATTGCTGAGATCGTGGTCAACCCCTATTCTAGAGGCTTAACCTCCTCCACGATTTGCTTTCCCTTGTCCTTCTGTTGGACCATGATAGGTGGCGTTGATGATGAAGGAGCCGATGATGAAGTCTCACCTGGCTGGGATTTTGCCTTATCTGCCACCAGTGGTGCCTGCGGTATCGGACCCTGTTTAGATGGATTTAATTGAAAATCCAAATGCGTTGATGGGAGGGTCGATTGAGGTATGAATTGTACCTTATTGCAATACTTGAATGGCTATAAGTCCATTGGGACTACATGTATTTGCCCTTCATAGGCATATTTCAAGCACTGGTGTGCGATCAAGGGGACACACTTCATGTCCCTAATATAAGGCCGCCCTAGCAGTATGTTATAAGCCATTTCACCTTCCAGCACGTGGCATAGTGTGGGTATTGACTTTTGTCCTACCTGTATAGGTAGAACGACTGTGCCGACTGTCGAGCATATTGCATCGTTAAAAGCTCGTAGTGTGTACGTGGAAGCGGTGATGTGAGAGGCTGGAAGTTTTAAATGCTCTAACGCTGCAGTGGTTATGATGTTACTGGATGAGCCAGTATCTATCAGCACTCTCTTGTACGGGATCCCGTTGACCCGCATGATAACATGCAGGGGTGGATCCGGCATGTCATTCGATATTGTTTTGACCTCGTTTTCTTTGAATGTGATGACAGGCTCCGTACATTGTTTCACATGTCCCACGAAGGCATTGAAAGAATTAGCTTCATGGGGTTGTACTTCAATGGCTTTTAAGATGTCCATAAGAGCTTCTCTATGTGGAGCTGATTGTTGAATAAGCTCGTAGATGGACAGCCTAGCTGACGTGGTCCGCAAACTCTGCGTGAGTTTGGTTCGTATCGTGACCTTAGGTCTAGGCGAAGGTAACTGCGTTGGGCATTGTTGAGGCTGCGATGTCGACGAAACTTCCCTCGCAGGTACCTCGGGGATAACTGCTGGGTATTTTTTGTTCCTTGTTACAATGCTAATCATTCCCATAAATCCTTGCACATGGAAGATCTTGTCGCACCTCATTAATTTGGAGCGGTTTTGTCTGCGCCTCGTGGGTAGGCAAGGGGTCCTTGAATACCCCCATTTGTTGGTTGTTAGGTGTGATGGGGTTGTCCACGACCAATGTTAGATTGTCGATCAAATCTTGGACTAGTTCTTTGAATTTCCAGCACCCATTTAGGTCATGTCCTCTGCGTCTATGAAATCTGCAATACAATTCCTCCCTATACCCCCTAGGCTTGGGAACGTTAGGGTCAAAAATTTGGATTTCTGGTAGAGTAACTAAATTTGCCGCTGACAAGCGATCAAATAAGGAGTCCCTAGACTCCGCATACGGGGTGAATTTTCGCCTAGGGCGATGCTGCTGATACTGCTCCTGTCTTCTATTATCTCTTTCGTAAGCAGGAGGCACTGCCTGGTAGTTAGCCTTTTGAGGCTGCGTTTCTTGTACAGGCGTAGGGACATTTATTGCAACTTGGTTGACTGCAGCGTGTTGTGGTTGCGTTGTCCCAGTTTTAGTGGTTTTATTCCACTCTTTCTTCTTAGGCTTGGCAATTGCACCTTCGCCTATCTTAATCTCTTCTATGACTCTGGCTTGCGCCAAAGCTTCTTCTAAGCTGTCGTATTGTCGCAGCAACAATAGACCAGAGATTGATTTTAAACAACTTTTCATGAACATTTGCGTGAGGTCCATCATGGGAGGACGGTAGGGTAACTTAGAAAGCAAATCTCTCCATCGGTTCCCGTACGCTGCCATTGTTTCCTCCTCAAATTGTTTAAGGCTAGCAAGATCACTAAGTGATGCCTTCTTCCTTGTGTTGAAGGCGAAACGTTCAAGAAATGCATCTACTAGCTGATCTAAGCTGCTTATGCTGTGTTTGGGCAGCTGTGTGAACCAATCCGAGGCAGGGCCTACGAATGTGGTTATGAATGTTCTAAGCAATAATGCGTCGTTATCTTGAATGCCGAAGCATTGGCTTAGAAATCGTGTAACATGTTCCTGTGCGTCCTCTTCACCTTTAAAAACTGCCAATTGAGGCAACTTGAAGTGTTCGGGGTAAAGAGGTGTAGGCACTGAGGGATGCACCGGGTTATTGCGGAGTAGACGTAATGTGGGTTTTTGATGCCTAGCAGCTTTTGTCTCCACCGACTCTAAACGCTCCAATAGCGCTTGGTATGCATTGGAAGATTTTATTTCTTCCTCTCTTGTTCGCTCTTGTTGCAAGTTACGATAAACTGGAGGCCTATGGAGGGGTGGCCGAATGGCATCCTTCCTGCCTTGATGGGGAGTTTCAATATACTCCTCTTCTGGTTCATACTCCTCATAAAATTCTTGAGGAGTCTCAAGGCGAAACCTATGACCCTGATCAAGCTCTTGCTGAAGGTACCCATCATTATTTCGGGGAGTTGCCTCCCTCCCGAATCTATGGGGTCTTGGAGGCAGAGCTTGACGAGGTCGCGGAGACCTGTCTTGCGCCAACGAATTACGCCTCTCATACTATTCAGCTCTTTGGATGCGAGGGGTTGGCCCCCTCTCAGGTATTTCATAGCGTAACTCATCCGCTTCGCGTTGCATGTGTTCTTTATCCAAGCGGTATTGATACTCTATCTCTTACTGATTTTGTTTAAGCCGCATGATTTGGGCTTGATGGGTGGTATATCTGGCGACAGCCGGATCAATTTGATCTACCCTATTTTGTTCAGAAGGTTCAAATGTTCCTCCTATGGGTTTACCTCGGTTTTGATGTTCTAAAATCTCAAGGGGTCGCTTCCCCTGTCGAGGTAGGCAGTATGTGCTCGAGGTTCTGGCCTCAAGGGGTGATCATGATATCCTGCTGGTGCGGAAATGCAAGGTTCCCTCATTGTTTGTTGCTCTCGAGGAATGCGATGGTTTTCCTCATACTCCCTTTCACGGGTGTAAATGGGATGGGCGGAGTTAGGTCGCCCTATGTAAGGAGCCCTGCGCTCCGAATTTGGTCTCTCTGTTCTGATGATAGGTAAAGAAGGGACGCCATATCCACGTTGCCCCTCCAAATGGACAAGGAGTGCTCGTTTAGCGCTTCATCGCGCGGTGGCCACTCATGCCTACCTTCAAGAGGTGATTCTCTATTTAGGTCAAGGTCTACATGTAAGGCATCTTCTCGAAAGGGGCTGCTTTGAATAGGCATACCCCATCGAGGATTCTGAATTGGATTCTTTTGTAGGTTAGACCGATAAGGCGGTATAACCAAATCCTTAGGACTGAAGTGAAGGCAACTTGCACCTGCTTTTTGTGTACCTTTCGGAGCTTCTGCCCTTGATTGGGCTTGACTACGGGTGTACACCATTGCGGTGCTTCTATGCTATCTAAATAAGTTTTTATCTCATTTTTATGATTTTCTTTTTTTTTTGTCTACACTAAGCAGAATTAAACACACACATTCACAAGACCGTGATTATCTCTTTTAAGGATTCTTGGTGTGTCCTAAACTGGTTTAGTGCATTTTGATGTTTTGTTTTGTTTTTGTAGATTTTGTAGAACGTTTAAATGCATCATGTAGGCTCTTATAACTCCAAAAAGGTCACCCCTTCAATATACCAGCCAGGCCGATATACCAACCTCTCTATATACCCGCCCTTATGAGAGGGAGACTATAGGTACGTGAGAGCAGAAGGTACGTGGTACGTAGGCGGTACGGAAGGGGGATTGTCCTGTTAATGGCACCTACCATAGAAAACTTATCCTCGCGCGCATGGGAATCACCCCAGCTACGCTCGGTCTATCTTCATCAAGATTTACGCCTAACAACAATTGACAATCGGGAAATGGATGCAAATCAAGCCAAGGTGGTGATTAAATCCACCAATGGTCTTGATCAAGGGTTGGGGTCTTACGACCAGCTCCTTGGTTTAAAATTGTTTCGTGATGTGTGTGGGATTCGTTTTATCCAACAAAAATGAAACTAGCATACATGAATTTCCCTAATGCAATGCAGGATTAAATGAAAACAATTAACGAAACAGAAACAGAAACAAAAAAATTTAACAGAGAATAAAAATCCCTACCTCTTCTCTGCCTGCTCCTGTTGTCTCTGAATTTCTGCTCTGAAAATTCGTAGATAGGAATTCGTCCCTCTAGGAGATGAATTGCAGAACAGAATTCGTCCCTCCCAGAGATGAATTTGAATTCGTCTCAGGGTCAGACGAATTGCAGAAAAGGATTCATCCCTGTCAGAGACGAATAGCAGTCTGCAACAAAAAAAGATGTACCTTTCAAGCACAAACACAAAACTTTGATCAATTTCTATGATTTCAAAAACCAGGGAACAGAGTCCCACTGTGATCGCCACTGAAAGCACGAGATTCCGGTCAAAGGAAACACCAAGTGTGATTGCATTCAAAATTAAGCACGCTTAAGTCCTAGAAATATAAATTGCATGAAACGAAAAAGAGACACATTGAAAGAGACGCAATCAGATAAAGAAAACACAGCCCTTTCATTAATTTCCTTTGATCTCTGTTACAATAATGCCTCCTCCCTTTTTAGGGGCTAGGAGCGCAAATAGGGTTTGATTACAATCGCTGAATGATTCCTCTTTCCGCATTCCCATGATTGCAATGGGCGGGCCAAGATGATGCCGTCACTGATGTCGATGAGTTATTCGCCTCTACTGCTTCTCCAGAAGGCCACTACCACTGAGGCAGCTAGCCAATCCACCTTAAACTAGAATTCGTCCCTGGGTAGGACGAATTCTGACTGTAATTCGTCCCTGGGTGGGACGAATTCTTCTGAGTTGGAGAAAACAACCTGCTGCTGCTCCAATGTCGGATCCTGAGACCTGCAAAACACCTAAAAATAGGGGGGTTAGGTAATTGGGGCCATTTTGGGACGACCCAGATGGTCGGATTTTCCCAATTTGGCCTCCACCCTCGGGAATTTGACCTTCACACCTGCAAGTTAGCGAAACGACAAAGCAATACAAAACATCCTAAAATATGACCAAAAGCTACAAAATTGCAATTATAGACTAATCAGACCTAGTAACACATAATGCAATCTAAAAAATAATCTAAAGTGCTCAAAAACTAAAATTAGGACTTGGGAGGTGCGGGGGTGCCCAAGTGGGCCTCCCACCGTTGGCCCTCGATTTTGGAGCCAATCCACCAAGGATTGGCCCAAAACCTTTTAGGATTGGGGGGTCAGCGAATTGGTAGGTTCAGGTGTCCATGCGTTGGATTTGTGTAAGGTTCGAGCTTCCAAAGGCCACCCAACAACCTCCCTTGCAAAAGAGATTGGTGGATGTGGGAAGGTGAACCAAGAGGGATGCAAGTGAGTCTTCAATTCGGTAGCACTTCGTTGCTTGAACACTCCTTCAACCTGTATGTTTTGGGTGAGAAAAGTCCCACCTTTTATAGACCCAAGGGGTCTCTTTTGGGAGGGAAGCACAAAAGCCAAGTGTTGGCCATAGGCGCCATGTGGCAGTCTTGTCTTCCCATGAGGGAGGGGAATCCTCCATTGACTTGAACTTTGATAAATGCTTTTTGTAACAGTCCTCTAACGACCCCTCTATCCACTTACACATGCGTGCAATGTAGGAGCCCTTAACTGACTGTTCTGGGCTGCCACTTGGCACCATTTGCCTTTTTGCCCGTTAAGCTTGGAATTCGTCCCACCCAGGGACGGATTTAGAATTCGTCCTGGGGTGGGACGGATTCTATTTTGAATTCGTCCCGGGGTGAGACGAGTACTGGGAAAAGTGTCCAAGTGTGCCAAATTGCTTCTTGACCCTACAAAATTGCTATGAAAGTGGTTAAGACCACTGTTTAACCTCTGAGGGCTGCCCTGGGGGCTGTGTTTGTCAAAGCGATCAGTGTTTGCAGTCACATAATCGGATTGGTTCTGTTTTGGTGTCTACATTTTCAAACAAATTCCTTATTTCAGACTCATCCTCAGTATGAGTGGAATCCTCCTTTTGTAGAGTTAGAATATTTTCTATAGCATTTGTCCTACGAATGCAACTAAAGAAAAATTGTGTAGGTGCATCCCTTTCTTTCATCCAATTAAGCATGCTCCTAATATGAGCCCCATTACCAATGTAGTCTTCTAATTTTCTAATTTCTCTTTCCTGGAGAGCAACCTTCTCCTGAAGAGAAGAGTTGAAGGGGTCAATATCAAGCTTCTTTCTATCATCTTCCAAATTCTGCTAAAGAGATTTCATTTTCCTTAGTTTCCCTTTAGCCAACAATCTTCCCCATCCTCTTAAAAACTTGACCACCCTTCGAACATCAACATCCTACCAAGCAATCCACCCCTACCTAGAAAGTCTCAACTCCAAATTTCAAACACACCTGATCAACTCCCTATAGTAAGTGGAATCCAAGTGCAAGAAATTTAGTTTATACAAAAAATTCCTTTTCTCTACAAGCGTGGCTCCAATATGCACATAAGTATGGATGGACGCATGATAAGAACCCATGAATATAAGATCCACATCCACAGATCTCTTCCCTCTACCTTCACAAGTAAAAAGAGGATCAACGTAGAACCTATCAATCCTCATAAACATCCTATCCATTCTATCCCTCTTGTTAGACCAAGTAAACCACCTGCCAGATTCATAATATTTTTATTTGAAATTAACATAAAAACTAGTAGAGTCACTTTAATTTTTTCCCAAGACTCTTTTTCAGCTCTAGCAAGACAACAAACCAAACCGCCTTCTCTATATCCATCCCATTCCACCATGTTAAAATCCCCACCAAGGAACCAACATGCCTCTGGAAGATTACATTGCATCCAATCCCACAAGCAGACCCTATCACAAGTAATATTAGACCCATAAATAGAACACACACCAATCACCTTCCCAACTACAACAAAAGTAGCCCAAACAATATGACCTTTTGGATATTCACCCTTGTTAAGAAGAAGTGAAGCAAGCCACTGTCTAACAGCAAGAACAACTCCTCCGGACCCCTGATGGTGAGATGAGATCCACCAAGTGTCCTTACAAGAACTATTCAAGCAACTTTGAAACTCAAACCCATCAACTTTAATTTCTTGAAGATATACAACATCAGCAAAAATAGGCTTCAAAAAACTATTGACCATCCTTTTACGAGTGGGGATAGTCATCCCTCTCACATTCCATGATGTAATGTTGAACTTAATTAAGAATTTAAGCAACAAAGGACCTAAAAATTATTCTCGTCAATACCAATGCCTTCATTCCTTCCCTAGAAAGAGCCTCCCTGATCAAGAACAACAACCTTTTTACCTCCATATTCACTATCAAATGTTGATAAGCGACTTTGCTGAGTGGGATTTACACCATCCCCTAAAACTGAACCTTTTCAAATTTTACTAGGCTTAGAAGGGGAGCCACGAATATCCTTTCTCTTCTGAACCACATGTCATTCCTGCTGCATAATGGAATAATTTGCAGGTTGATCTCGTGATTGAGATCCTTCATCCACCTCCATTTACTCTTTACCCTCTTGATCTAAAACTATCTCTTCCTCTTATTTATTATTGTCTTTTTCGATCTCCTTAGCTTTTTAAACTTTTTTAAAAGGGCAATCCCTTACCATATGATCTAAATATTATCAACCAAAACAAGCATTAGGGAGGTTTAGATACCTTATCTATTGCTACACCAAACCCTCAGGTGTGATAATCTTAAGATGTTGAGGGAGCTTCTTGCTCAAATCCACATCCACACACACTCGTGGACTAAATCTGAGATATTTATTCCCTAATGGATCCAAAAGAACTTTCCCAAAGTGTTATGCCATAGAACTTAACATGCACCTGAGTTCCGAATTCATGGAGACAAATTCGATCCACATGGGTAATGAGCCTGAGAACCATCCCTAGGATCAAAATTTGGCCACCAAGTTTGCACAAAGATCATGGAGCCAACAATGTTCCATGTCCCAAATTGCAGCACATGTCTCGCGACATTAGCTCATTCAAACAAGACCAACACATACCTCCTTCCCAAACCCCAAAATAATTTCACATGCAACTCCTTGGACTCCTAGTTCAACCAAATCTAATTCTGGAAGTCTGCCTCTAATAGAACCTTATGCAAGAAGAATAAAATAATCATGTTAGCTTCCAATTCCCTTCTTGTGTTCTTGTATTCTTCAAACTCTATAGCACAAAATGTGAACTCATCCTTCGTATCAACCAAAATTAAATCCATGTGATCCAATTTTAAAACCAGGTCTTCATTCAGGTCTCCATAAAATGGAAGACTATCCCCATCCAAGTTATAAAATTCAGAATCCATATCCTTCATCAGTAAATCACCTCCCATATCCTTCTTTAAGGTGGCCGCAAAGGTTTTAGACTCAAAAGCCCCATACAAAAGCTCAATCGATTCATTATTAATTGAGGGTTTTTCTATGGATGTTTGAAACAAATTTGGCTTGGCCTATGAAGGTAATTTATCATGCTCTTCCGCAGGTGACTTCGTATCAAAAATTCATGCCTTATTCCTCTTCCCTGACGAAGTGTTCCCAGGTCTAGGAGTTGCTTCATCCTACAATGATTTGCACATCCTGCAAGCCCTCATTCATTGTGGAGTCTCCCCACTACAACGATGACAATTTTTTATTCAAATCTTAATTGCCTTTAGTAACAGGTGAAATATTCTACTTCTAAGCTTTAACTTTATCTATAGCTACATCTGCATTATTTTTGTTGAAGGAAATATCCAAAAAAGGAGGGTTTTCGAACCTCGTAACCACACTGCCCATCTCCTTAAACTTCCATTTATGCTGAAGCTGAAGCAAACTCATGTTGCTATCTCGATCAAGGAAAAAATTATCATCTATGCCATCATCCCCTCACGATCCTCTATCGACAAATACCGATGCCCTTCCTCGCCCTCGAGCTCCACGTCCTCTCAACATCCTTCCTTCTCCTTTTCTCATACTTAACCACTCACACTAAACTAAGCCACCATTTATATGAACTATAACCAAACCATGTTCAAATACAATGTTTAGAGAGGCTTCACAATCTTCTACATTCAACTATAACTATTATAAAACCTCATCCTATAAATAATGTTTAACATTATTATTTAAATATTTTATAATGGATTGAAAAAAAAATACATTTAATAAGAGGGAAGAGAATATTAGACATATTCTAAAAATTATAATGTAATACCAAAACTATATAAGTATTATTTCATGTGAGTGGCAAGGACACCACTTACATTATCGGTGATGTGACCCCTGGTTCAATCCCCACGATAAATGTGTATAATAAGTATTACTTTAAAAAAAAACTATATAAATATTATGGGGAGAGATGATATAATACAAGATTATATAAAATATGATCTAAGTTGAAATTTGTATTATGTTACATATAAATTAAATCTTAACACTATATTATGAATTTAATATATATTAATAAATTAATTATCGATTGTCTAAGCTTTTCATTTAATGGATTATTCTATTCTTTACTATTATATTAGTTGTGTGAAACATAATATTGACTGTAATACTATAATTTATTTAAATATAAATTTTTATTATTGATTTCAATCAAATAAATTTAAAACAAAATTAATTTGTTTAACAATTATATTTATATATTTCAAAGTGAAAAATATTTACCTTTCTAAAATTATCCACACACAAGATCCAATCATATATTTTAAATAAAGAATAAAATATTATTTAAATCTATTGTATTCACATAAGATGAGCCACATTGTAATGTTATTTATTTTTGAACATGTTAAATATTTTATACAATATATAGATATTTTGACAATATAATTATTTCATTATTTTATGATGATTCATTCAAAAAATATATATCAAATTCAATTAAAATAATATTTAAATCTACTCTTTACAATTGAGAACTTACACAAGTGAGGTTTTAATCTACTCAATCGGTATTTTCTTTGTAAACATGATTGGGAATCTTCTTTCCATATGTTCCTCAAATGCAAGATTTTCTAGGAGGTTTTTTATTCCTGTCTTTAGCATATTGGGCTTGCTTGGAGGCTACCATATTCTATCAATGATTTGATTCATCAATGGATGTCACCTTTTTCCTCACCCCATATTAAGTGTTTTTGGAAGTTTTGGCTTCCCCATATTATTTGGGGAGTGTGGAAGGAACAGAATGCAAGGGCATTTAAAAATAAGGAAGGAGATATCTTGCACTTAAGCCAAAAAATCTTGTGGAAAGTTGGTGAGAACGTGTCTTCTGCATTGAAGGACTCACTCCCTTCTATTCCTAGGGATCATCCTGATTTTGTGGTTGAGCGTTCTCTCGGTTTCTACCCAGATTTAAGACCACCTTTGAATCCGAACTTACATACTTTTGTACATTGATCCTTGCCTCCTTCGGGGTGGTTCAAACTTAATTTTGACGAGGCATCAAAAGGAAATTCGAGCCATGCTTGCATTGGGGGTATTATTCAGGATCAGTCTAGCACTGTCATTTTAGCCTTTGCGAAACACATAAGTATTCAATCATCTCATTTTTTTGAATCATGGGCTTCTTTTATTGGATTCAAATGCTTAAATATCTTGGTATTCATAGGGCTATTATTAGAGGAGACTCGTCAAATATTATTAATATACTCAAGGGTGATTGCAATTCGGGAGTTGCATAATCAAGAGCAAATTTAATATATTTGGAGGAGTTGATCATCAGGCATGAGTTCAAAGAAGCAAATGTGGTGGCTGACTACCTTGCTAATTTGGGTGTTTCTAGTCAGGGCTTGATGATATGGCACACTGAATTTCCTCCTGAGATAATCCACCTTATCAATGATGAGAAGCCTTTATGATTTTTGGGTTGTGTTTGGGCTTCTAACACAACTCGTTTCTCTTAGTGGTTGTTGGCAGTTATTCTTTATTGGGTTGATGGTGGAGAGCCTTTAATTTGCTCGGCTACCTTGTCCTTGGGAGTCCTCTTGGCTCTACATTTTATTAATGAGAAGATAGGTGGTCCCTTTTGAATTTCAAATTTTGAATTCCTTCCCAACATATTCTCAAGCCCTTGGGATATGGAACATTCTTGGTGGGCGCTCGTGTCTGCGGTTCTGGGTTGTAGTGCCTGTTAGATCCTTGTGATGGTTTCCATGTTGTGTTGGCCAAATTATGAATTTTATTTTCTTGGTGAAGTTGTTGCTATTTTTTATGCTCTCCTCTTTACTTTGAGTTAGCGCTCACGTGGTAGTTTTGTGGCCAAGTCATCTTGGCGAAGCCTTACACCTGTTGCAGCCTTGTTGTTCTGGTGGACACCTGGTTCTTTCTCAGAGTTCTTTAAGGCTTGTCCCTCTTGGGCTTTTGGGCTCTTCCTATTGTTCTCTGAGCTTCCTCTTTGTAGTCTTGTCTACTCTCTCTTGTTATTTACATCGCTCTTCCTCGTGATGGGTTTAATCTTCCTGCCCATTACATGGTTTTTTGCTTCATGTTAGAGAATGGTCGATTTCTCCTTGTTGCTAGTTTTGGGACCATTTGTTTTCCCCTGCCTGGGCCTCCTAAACCCTTATTTGGTTATAGTTTATTGACTTTGAGGACGAGGGTTCTATTTATTTAATGTGTTATGGCCTATATTGTCCTTCTCTAGAGTCCTCTTGTTGTTGGGAGTATTGTTGTTCTATTTTTATCTCTCTTTTTTATGTTTGAGTTTTTTTGGTTTATTTTAAGTATGGGTAAAGTGAAGATCTACCCGTCTACGCTTAAATTGAGTAAACCCCATCTTGAGCTTGTGTCTATGTCCTTTTATGAGGAGGTTAAAACTATCCTTATAGAAGGGGTATTATGGAATGCATTCAAAAGTTCCATGGTCATAGCCCGATGCTTAACAACTGGATGGTTTCTTCTTGGAATGACAAATGGGTCAGTATTGGCTTCTGGTCATTTCAAGTCACGATGGAGCTCATCAAGAGAAGTACCATCTTGGTTTTATATGGAGCCTATCACAACTATGATAGACATTCTCTATTATATGTGATTAGTCTTTTCATAGACAAGGAGGAATTCTTTCTAAGGATACATAATGGTTACGGCGTTGCGGACCTGCCCCCCTCCTTGGGATAGGGTTGCTAGGGTTATCATGGACTATTTTACCCTTGATCCTTCCTATGAAATAATTAGGAGCTTCCATGCTATGTTTTTAAATCATTTGAGATGTAAATCTTACATGAATATTCCTTTGTTTCTTTTCCATTCTATGAAGAAGTCCTTTTTGAGTGTTCAAGGTGGTCATGGTCAGGCCCCTATTCATCAAGGCCTTGCATTGCTGGTGTTTGAGCAGGCCACCTTTGAATGTGGTTTAAATACTAACAATTTGCTCAAGCCTTTTGCAGATATTACTCGTACCTTGGATGGCAGTATTAAAAAGGTGGTGGATTCTCCCAGATCTCTTAGTGGTGGTTCCAGTTTGGCCTCCGGGATGGATTCTAATGGTAGTGAAGATATCTATTCATTTTCCTTCGAGATCTGAGAAAATTTCTAGGAAGATTCAAGTATCTTGCAATGGTGTTTGGGGTAAGGTGTCAGTTGTGGAAGCCCTTATTCCTTCGGTGGGTCCCACTATTAAATTTTATTTACCTCCTAAAGTGTTCTTGGAATATTCTATGAATTTGGATCTTAGGATTTATCCTCATGTTGCTGATAGTGGTCAATGTAAGTCTAAGCGTTTGCATTGCAAAGAGGGTGTAAATATAAATTCCCCCCATCCCCCTGCCATCTCAAATTTTTAAGTTCTTCCTTATAAGTGCATTCAGGAAAAATATGTGGAGGAGGTATATGCTCTAGAGACCTCTGGGGAGCTCAAAAATTTTGTTTTTCATGATTTAAATCTAATTTATATCAATAAAAAAAAATGGAGTTCTTTTAAATTGTCTCTGGATATGTCCAAAAATGTTTTGTGGTTAGCTACTTCTGTTGCTCAAGGTATGGAGAATCTAGTGTAGAACTATCTCAGTTCCTCCTTCTTTGGTGCCTTGAGCATTTGGTGTTAGCAGTTTTAATTCTTTATATCATTTCTATGTGATGAGATTTTGTTCTATTTCTTTCTCTTGTGGATTTTTCTGTAGTTTTTGTGGGATCCCCTTAAAACCCTCTTCATTTTCAATATTATCAAAAAAATATTTAAATCTACTCCAAATTATTAAAATAAAAATTAAGATAAAATATATTACCTCTTCATTTTTAATATTATCAACAAAATATTTAAATCTACTCCAAATTATTAAAATAAAAATTAAGATAAAATATATTATTTCAATAATACTCTGATTTTTAAATAAAAATATTACTAACCATACATAAACATAAGTTATTTTCTATAAATTTTTATATAATTTAAAAAACTAAAAAACTAAAACATATAGTGTATTATTGTTTTTATTGGCAAAGTCCAAATAGATTTCCAAATACTTATATTTGTGTAGTCTAAAGTGAGTTTAATTTATATTTTCTATAAATATCCGTGCACTCAAAAGATAATACCAATTTAAATAAAGAATAAAATATTAATTAAAATGTGTTATAATAATATTTTTTACATCTCTATATCCATGCATTGGTTGAAATAAGTGTTTTATTTCTTATAATTATTCACTCATAAAAATTAAAAAATACAAATAAAATGAATAATTTTACTATATATATATATATTGGGTAGATTAATTGATATTATATTATGATGAGAAATATGAAGGCTCCTAAATATCTTTTACATCAACAGGGAACAATAAACATCAACCTAAGTCCAAGAGGAAGTACACAAAATCCTCAGAAAAGAAGGTAAATATTTACCTATTACATCGGTAGAAAACACTGCAACAAACATAGAGGAAATGATCCATCCTTCAAGACTATAATATGAAATCCAAACTCAAGAAAAAGAAAGAAACCCCTTGGGCACTACCCAAACCAAACAACAGAAACATTCGAGCAACAATCTAGTGATCAGGACTGCCCATGGCCTCCTTCTGTTTGTCCATCTTTTTACTAGAATCTTTTGGATTCTTCTCAGTTCCTCCCAAAGTATGAGAATTTTGGGAAGAAGCGAGTAATTTTTTGAATTGCTTTCGATGCAACAAATTTTTCCCACCCTATAACATTCGGTGATGGTTCCAAGACTTATGGTTTTTTAATAATTATGATTCCCAATATTGTTAGATTTCATGTCATATTTCTAGATCAAATATTACCAATCTTCAAATAAACATCTCTAAAAATATTTTGGTACCAATGATCTTTCCACACGTGGTAAGGATCGCTCGAATTGGAAAGAGTGAGACATCCATTTGCATTGTTTATATCCCCACTATATCTACAAAAAACATCATTTTATTTGTTCCCAAAATTTATGTTTGAGATGTTAGTAGGCTTTGGGAATGAACTAGCACTCCTGACTGTTGAAAAATCATAATTTTTTTTGAAAAATGAACAGATCATGTAGTAATGGACATAGATACTAGTCATTCTAGGGGTTATGTGATAGGACACCTACCTATTATGGAAATTATGTAGATTAAGATTCATGAGATGAATGGGTTCGAAACAAGTCTAGATGAACATGAGACAACCATCCAACTGACAGTTCCATTGAGAGAAGGGGTCATGAAAATTATGAAATTTGTTATTCAAAAGGATGGGCCAACAAACCAAGACCTCAAAGACTTTTTAAAATTTTGTGCCTATTGCTCTACTAGGACCTTTTGAAACTTCAACACTCTCAAACATAGTGAGGAAAATATGTTAACCTAGATAATTGTTATCAATTTTTTTAATAGTAACTAATGCACATACCTCCTATGGTAGTGTGTCTGTCCAAGTCAACAAACTTGAACCATCAACCCCAATATTTGCCATTTTATATGCTACCTTATTTTCTTCTCTGAAAGCATGTTGGAAGACAACTTCCTACTAGTGAGTAGCAAGTTTCTTGGCCTCTTCAATGTAACTTTCTTTTGCTTTGGAGAAAGCCAATATTTTTGGCCAATGTTTTGAGGAATATGCAGATAATAAAATTAGTAAAAAAAAGTGTTCATTGTTATTTGATAATTTCCTTGATATTTTAAGGAAGAAAATACAATGAATCTAACAAATATCTTATATATTTCTTAATTTGCATTTTTTTAATACACTTTCCTCTAGTTGTAATACATACTTTGTGATGAAGTTGATACTTTAAAATTTTTTAAAATCTTTGGTGACATAAAGTAGTCTGATTCTATGTTAAAACATCATGTTGCATTACAACCATCTTGCCCATGAAGTAAATTATGGGCTTTTGTCTCTCTAAATGGTGCTAATATATGTAGAGATCCTCTGGAGTGATTTATTATAGTATTTAAAAAAAAATGGTGACATAAATTAGTCTAAATATATGTTAAAATATCATGTTGCATTGCAACCATTTTTCCCATTAAGTAAATTATGGCGCTTTTGTCTCTCTAAATTGAGCTAATATATGTAGAGATCCTCTTGAGTGATTTTTTTATTAAAGAGTGGTTCATTTATTAAAGAGTGTTTTCTATCGCTTCCATTTTTAAAAATATTTCTTATATTTGTGTCTTGTGTAAATTTATATTATTGTAAATGATTTATTGATACTGTTACATGAGTGTTAAGGATTTTTTTTTATTGGGTGTAAGAACAGGTTTTGAAAGTATTTTCAAACATTTTACATAAGAGGTTTTAATAGGATCTCTGAACCTCTTACAAAGAAACAAAAGTTTTCAATGATAACCTAAGCAAAACACATATTGTTTAGACCCCAAGGGAAAAGAAACCAAACACGTGAGGGCACCAATCCAAGAGAGATAATATCCATGAATCTGAGAGAACCAAGAGATCAAGGAATGTGGATCCCACCTAAAGAAAAAATAAACCAAAGAGAAATTTGAAAAAAAATATCAAATCCGAGAACATTTAGTTCCTTCTCAAGCTAAACCAAGAACACATTTCAAATTTTGAAAAACATAATTTTTTGCGCAAACAAGAACCTTGTGGATCTAACTTCCTATAGCAAGCTCACAGGTTCAATCTTGACAAGTTTTGGTGAGCAATTTCTAAATAGGATGCTTACAGCAAACCAACACCTGAAGCCCATAGAAATTTATCCAATAATATTTGAGACAGAAGAGCAATTTCTAAAGAGGATTCTTGGAAAAAACCAACACCTCAATCCCATAGAACTTTATCCAACAAGATCTGAGATAGAAGACACACTAGACCAAAAGCTTGAGAATATAAACAAAATACTATGAGAAGGTCCTCGAATCCACATTGACATCCACCCAACAACTTAGCACACTAGGATAAAGGTCAATGAAACTACACAACCGAGAAGCCAAAACTCATAGTCTTTAAAGGAAGATACACCAAAGTGTAGGAACTGTCTAAAGTACCATTTACATCACCAACCAGGTTCCTACCAATTTTTTGTTCAAAATTCAAAAATATTTTTTCCCATCCCAACCAAAAAATAAATTTATAGAGATACTCTGGATTTTGAAATCTTGTAGTAGAATACCAGGAGAGAAAAAAAAAATCAGGGAGAAAAACCAAAACTAAGCTAGACTTTTCTCATCCAATAGTTTGAAAAGAACCCGAACCCGAACCATTGAACACCCAAAAATTTGAAGGTAAAAAAGAAAATGTTTGACTTATTAATCAACATTTGGATTGTGTTCCTACCCAAAATTAAATCTTCAAGAAACAAAACTTGTAAGGGATTGAGAAAACTCACAAACATGAGAACCTCTATTTCAGGTGAAACACGTCTATTACTAACAAAAAGACAACCTAGACCTGGAATACTATTTACATCAATGATCAAATTTTACATCCCAAATAGGACGGGGATCATATTGGAGTCTAATGACTCCAAACCATAAGTCTTCCCAAATATCTTAAGATCCACTAAAGGAACTAAGTTTATAGATAAGGAAAATCTAGAATTAGCGACCAAACATCTGATGGCCATAGATCCTCTCACAACTAAAAAACCCCATAATAAGACTTCCTTTCAAGAACAAAGAATTAAAAAGGAAAAAAAAATGTTCACTGGAAATATAGACCTAGGTAAAACACACACAACCAAAGAAATCCCCAAGCCAAACCAACCCAGACCAAGTTTTTTCTCCAAGAAAACAAAAAAGAAAAACCTTAAGAAACAAGGTACACCAAAATAAAAAATAAAGACTAGAGCACTATTGCAGGGGATGGTCTCTTCCACTAAAACCTAGCCAATTACACCCATCTAGCCATCCACAAAATCTCACCCAACTGCTTCCACTCATCCTACCATAACAATTCTACCGCCAAACATTACAGAAACTTATGGATTTGGGATATCACTAGCCCATTGAGCATGCTCACTCTATATCCTTATCCCTCCCATTTTTCATGAGTGTTAAGGTTTGTAACCAATGATATCGAAGAAAAAATTTATTTTTAGATTTAAATATTTTTTAAGATTTATTATGAAAAAATTATCTTATATTTTAAGAACCATATTTAATACTTTGCATTATATTAAGCATGCATCAATTAATAACTTTTAGATTAGCATTATTAAATATTTGAATGATCCAAAATGAGTGATAACATGAATAAATATAAATATTATTAATGAAAATATGAGTATATGAAATGAAACCTTAAAAAAAAAAATTGAATTGAAAATATTTCACATATATTAATGATAAAAAAATAGTACAAAATTACATCAAAAAAATTGTATAAAAAAACCTCCCGCAACCTACAATAGCACTACCCAATATCCCAAACAACATTACATATTAAACTTTATCATGTTTTTCTGAAATAAATATGTACAAAAACTAATCATATCAACATTTCTATCAATCCTGGAATAACTTGAAGTAGATTACGAACTATTTGAATCAAGAAAAATCTTGAAAAGATTGAAGAAGATTATTGAATCTTTCCCTGAAGCAAAACATAGTCTTCACCACTTGTAGAGAGATAGAAATAGCTATAATTCTCCTATGAGACTCATTAAGAGATCTCAATAAATGCAAATAAAATTCCTTATTTCTCGAAAGCCATATATTCCATAAAATTTTCGTAGAAAGAAAAATCCAAAAATCATTAAAATATTTGCCCATTTTAGGCACATACCCAAAAATCACATAATGTCAAAAAGTAGTACTATCATTGTTACAACTCAGCATATCTTGAAAAAATGTAAACCATATTTCTTTCACATATATACAATCAAAATGTGCCCCACAGTATCATGAAGTCTGCATAAAGAGCATAGTAAATAAGAATGATAATCAATTAAGACAGGGAGTCTCTGAAGTAATAACAACCATCTAAACCAAGCCTTCTTAAGATCAAGACACATGGACCACACATTATGCAAGATGTATAAACTATATGAAAGCACGAGGATACGGAAACAAAAAAGGAAAAAGCTCCAAGTACGATGCAAAAACGGAACTAAACTTAACGCTAAATCCTACGAATTGAAAATGCATGAAATGGGGAAAGCATGAACGAATTGAAACGCAAATGAAAAGCCAATGCGGAAAACAGCCCTTTCTTTTATTGATACGTTTCAGAATTCGGTTACAATTCGCCTCCTCCCTTTTTAGGGGCGAGGAGCGTTAAATTTGTTTCTTTGTTACATCCATGGATGCCATTCCTTCTTCCGCGTGCCCACATGTAAGATGGGCGGACCAAAATGTCACCGCCACTTGTGTGTACGAATGTTGACTCCCTTCTTGCTCCTCTAACATCCCGATCCTATGTTCAAAGAAACAAGAAACAATCAGTAGCACCTACGGATGAAATGAAACATGCAATCCCCAAGCCTACGATTAGTGCATGCAAAGAATAAATAAAACGATAACTAGCATATATCCAAATGATCTAAAAATTTGATAGGGGCATCAAGACCTCACAAAGAAAACACTGCAAATGGAACAGTCAGGAAATCCCTCACAGATTTGAATTCATTCTGGGGCGGGACGAATAGACCTGCAACAAAATGCCAGATAGCACCGCTCAAAATGTCACATCCGGACAGCTCCAAATCTCCTGCAAAAGTGGGGGTTAGCTAATTGGGGGTATTTTGGGATGACCCAAATGGTCATATTTCCCCAATTTGGCCTCTAACGCCCGGATTTCGATGATGCCCTCTGCAAGTTAGTAAAGGCGGAAAAATGATAAAACATGACAAAAATTGATCAAAACGATATGAAATCAAAATTGCAAACTATCTAAGCAGCATAAATATCAAATACAAAAATGAAAATGACAGAAAGAAAAATCGGCCACAGATTCCTAATCGTTCCTAAAAGGGACGATTAGACCTGCAGTAGTGCGGGGGCGCCCGGGCAGGCCGCCCGCCGTTTGGGGCCTGATTTCGGCACCAATCCACTTGGGATGAGTCCAAAATCTCTTGTAAAGTGTTTTCGGAAAATTGGGTGGTATACTGTGGTCAAATGTTAGGTTTTGGGCTCAAGATTCATCCTTCCAATAGTCACCCAATGACCTCCTCTCTAAAAGAGATCACGGATGTGAAAGGCACAAATCAACTAGGGGCGTATGGGGAAGTAAAATGGTAGCACTTCATTGCTCAAAAATGCTCCTTCTCTGTATATTTTGGGGTGAGGAAACTCACCAATTTATAGACCTGGAGGTCTCTTGAATTGGGCATGCAGAGGCGCCACTTGGCAATCATGCCTTCTCGGGGGAGGGAGATTCCTCCCTGATTAGGGACTTCATGACTGCCCTTGCAACTGCCTCTAATGCTCGAAAATGCTCACCCACACTCCCATGCGATGAAGGAAGCGTTAAGTGGCGGATCTGAGCTACCATTTGTCAAGATTTGACTTTTTTCCCATCAAACCTGCTATTCGCCCCACCCTGGAGCGAATACTGATATTCGTCCCTGGGTGGGGCGAATCCCAGTTTGAAATCGTCCCTGGGTGAAACGAGTATTGAGCAAAGTGCCTGAAGGTGCCAAATTGACTCCTGACCTTCCAAAACTATTGTGAGAGTGGTTAGGACCATTGTTTGACCTCTGGGGGCTGCCCTTGGGGTTGTGTGTGTCAATGCGATCAGTGTTTGCAGTCACATAATCGGATTGGTGTTGTTTTGGTGTCTACAGATGCCCCTTTTTGGGATGCGTTGTGCAAGGCGCAATGTTGAGCAAAAATAGATAACCAAAGCACTAATGATTAGGGTTTCTTAGTAACCTAACCAAATTTTGATGCCCCAAGTATGGAAAGGGCATGCATTCTTGAATCCTTGCTTCTGACGAGCGAAGGAACTCAATTCAAGTGTTAACCTTTTTCGGTGAGGTGTTACTTGAGCTTGGACATTGATCAGTCATGAATAGGCAAAGGGCGCAACCTTTTGTCTATGGGAACCTTGAGTTCATGATTCATGAATGCCAAGTGATTGATCAGCTTGTGATTATTGCTTGTTTGCTGCCCCAAGCAGGAGCGTGATTGTCTTTGCCAATGATTCTTTGAATGCATGTTGTTTCCATGATTGGGTGTGTATTTGTTGATTGGTGACTAAGTGTGACTACCCCCTCAAGCGATGAATCGATGAGGGAATGACCTACATGAGAAAAGTGATGAGTCACTTGACCCAAGATGACTTGTGTAAGGGTGCCTTCAGATGTTTTAGCGTTAAATGTGTGTGCAATTTTCTGACATTTAGACCTATTTTTGGTGGGTGTTAACCCTATTGGTGACGCTTTTTGGAGCTAAAATTGTCAAAAATCCATCTTCCCGTGGAGCGGTCCGGCCATGGTGGCCTTCTTAGGGAGTAGGATAGTGACAATTTGTAACCCCAACATCTATTTTGGATGCCAAGAATGTCAAGCACAAAGGCGCCTTCGTTCGGCAATGTTATTGCTATTTTTGGTTGGGTTTGGACCCTTTTTGTGATGCTTTTTGGGGATGAAATTCTCAAAAATCCGTCTTCCCGTGGAGCGGTCCGGCTATGGTAGCCTTCTTAGGGAGTAGGATAGTGAGGATTTGTGACCCCGACATCTATTTTGCATGCCCGAAATGTCAAGTGCAAAAGCACTCTCATTGGACAAGTTTATTGTTGTTTTTGGTGCATTTTTGTGCATTTTTTTGCTGTTTTTGAAATGTTTGCTCTGTATTCGTCCCTGGGTGGGACGAATTCCTATTGAGCATTCGTTCTAGGGTGGGACGAGTGCTAACCAGAGTGCTCATCCTAGGGAGGAACGATTACAGGCTCAAAAAGCCTATTTAAAGGCCAAAACTAGGTTTTGGGCTCATTTGCACTTCGTTTTTCTGGCGAATTGGAGCTCTGAGGAGGAGGAGGTCAATTATGTGAAGCGAAGCACTGCAAAATTTCTCCCACCATCATGAGTTCATGGACCAGATCGAGCGGCGGAGCCGAAGCGAGACCAATAAGTGAACTTCCTCTTTATTAGTTGATTTTGTAGTTACAGTTTTAAAACGCAAGTTATTTTTGCTTCTTTTTTGTATTTTGTTTTTCAAATGTAAAAATGAAAAACCTTAGTGAAATGAATGTGTTTATTTGTTTTGGTATGGCTTCATTAAAATGTAGGTTGAAATCCTAGTGGAAACCATGTTTGTTTGTGTTCATTTTTTGTAAACTAACAAAAACCCTAGGCTAACAAAAATCGAAACTTAGCTGAAAAACGTAGGCTAACCCTAGTTAAACAAAGATCAAAACTGAGTTTAAAAACTTAGGGTAAAATTGAGCTTAAAAACTTAGTGTTAAACGTAGTTTTTTAAAAACTTTGCTCAACCTTAGTCATTTTTGTTGTTTTTGTTTGATTTATCAATGTAAAGTTAAAAACCCCTAGATTGACAAACTAAGTTTGTAAGTTTTGATTTTTTTGTTTTAATTTATCAATTTGAGAGTATAAAACCCTAGGTTGACAAATTAATTTTGTAATTTTTGATTTTTTTGTTTTAATTTATCAATTTGAGAGTATAAAACCCTAGGTTGACAAATTAATTTTGTAATTTTTTTTGTTTTTTTTTTTAAGTTTGTTTTTCTTTTATACTGTTTGTAGTTGTACACTTTTTTTCATGATTTTAATGTGTTTATTTTGTTTTCTTTTGTAGGTTGTGAAGAGCCGGTATCGTGTGCCTACTATTTTCGTTGAAGCGTGGGAGGCGCTAGTTGTGGCTGACTAGGAGTGGCTTGATGCCCTTGGGCTCAAGCAGGTGACTCGACTGGAGCCAGTGATTGGGGATCGAGCCTACCTGACGGCCCTGATCAACTTGTGGGATCCCCGGACTAATACTTTCCATCTCCCAATAGGGGAGATGATAGTTACTTTGGAGGATGTCTATCGGATTCTTTGGATTCCAATAGATGGATTATCGATTAGGACGATGTCGCGATATCAGCGGACAACAGTGTTGACACGTTGCTTTGGGCATGGGGAGGAGGTGGGTGTGGATAGTCTAGTGGAGAGGGCAGAGGTTGACTGTCAGATTGGTGGTATTTTAGTTCGATGGTGGCTTGAGAAGGGTGTGTTGGGAGTGAGGCACGCAGTACTTATGGGCCTCATTTCCAACATGCTGCTACCCGACTCGTCGAGCGCGAGGTTCCCATGGAACTTGTTGGATGTGGTCTATCGGTTGGTGGAGTGTTCGATGCATGAGCCTTTGATCATGAGGTGGGGGCAGACACTGTTGGCACAGCTCTATGGTGAGCTATACGAGGTCCATTTCCAGAGGTAGAAGGGGATTAGCTACAGCTATCTGTTGCAGAGCTGGGCTTGGCAGCACATAGTAGTGGAGAGGCCAGTGGGGTTACCGTGGATGACTCGGGGGAGATGGTGGATAAGGATATAGGTTATGCGGCTCTATGGTGGTGGTCTGAGGAGCAGGGATAGAGTCGATGGTGGGCAGGTGTCGTAGGGCACTATGTCGATGCCTTCGCTCGGCTTGCTCTAGGGGAGGTGTTCTGGCGCCCCTATCGGGACTGTCCAGCCTGGCCTGAGGTTGGAGAGTGGCTTCGGTAGGTACGGGGAGCGGTGGCTGATTGGGTGGCATGGGACTGAGCAGGAGTTCTTCCCTTACAGTCGGGTGACACGATAGTTTGGGGTGCGCTAGGGGTTGCCTAGTGAGCCCGTGGTCTATCGACATTGAGGGGACGAGAGGACTCTGGACCGGCCGGTCATCGTGCCATTAGGCGAGGATTCAGATGCGGTGATTGACGTCCTAGATGTGGACGACGTCGGGACTACCGTAGAGTATGACCAATGGTGGATACTACGGTGATGGCGGGGAGAGGGGCCATTGGGAGGCACGGAGGCAGCAGCAACAGGCGGGGAGGGTGTCGAGGCACTAGGAGATGATTGGGGAGCTCCGCTAGAGGATGTGGACATGGTGGAGGTAGATGATGTGGGTGTGGATTATGGTGTTCCAGATCAGCCGGAGATGCAGGACGCCCCGGAGTAGTGGGAGCCAGAGCAGGCTACAGTCTTGGATTCACCTATGCACCAGGTAGTGGTGGAGGACACGGAGGTAGGGGTGCATGCTGAGAATGCATGGTTGGCGGGGCTACTATGGAGGCGATATGAGGAGCTAGGGGAGGCTCTACAAGAGAGAGATCTCTTGCGGGCTCAGCTAGCAGAGCGAGAGAATGCATGGGCTGTGCACCACCGATAGGAGGGGGATACCGACGCTGCACGGGAGAGGGATCTCCTACGGATGTAGCTGGCATAGCGTGACGATGTAGTAGCGATGTACCGTCGGTGGGAGGCAGAGTGGTGTCGGCATCGGATGGATTTAGAGGGAGAGATCATCCACCTCGGGGGCGGGTACCTGAGCCCTCTGGAGGTGGCTCTTCATGCCGGACGAGGGGCAGTGATACGAGCAGTCAGCATCATCTCATCGCAGCGATTGGATGAGGGAGGGGGAGTAGGCGTGATGCGGGGGCTAGCAGTAGCCACCCTGAGGGGTCCCATAGGACCCACACCATGGGGGGTAGTTCCCGTCGCACCGATCCTGCATGATCATGGTGGCCGACGCCTTAGGCTTTGGGGATTTTTGATCTTTTGGATTTTGTTGCGGGGTCATAGGACCGGTTCATTGTAGCCTACGGGCATTTTTGATGATATATACAGATGACTTTATTTTATTTATGCACATGTGATGATTTGATGTTATGCATGATGATTGATGAATATGGATGTATGCATGTTAATTTATTTTGATGGATGCATATGTTTTGATGAAATGAAAATGTGTTTAATTTATATGATATGCAAATGGAATGGATGAATTGAAGTTGTGATTTTTGGCGGTCGCACCATAGACTGTTTAGAATTTATGGCTTTTTGTGCTGGGTGATTGCTGTGTGACCTGACTTTCTTTATGTATACGGGCTATTTTTTTGTATTTTCTGATGGCAATGAAAGACAGCAAGTTGGTTTAGAATGTAGGTAGGGTTTTTCGAGACTCAGATGTTTTAACTATCTAGCCAAGACTATACTTTTATCTTACGAGACTTTTTAACAAGGTATGAATCGGACTTGTTTTTGACCAAGTTATTTCACATCCCTATGTGTGCAATTGAGTTCATTTATGTGGTGTTTGTCAGGATACCGCCAGTGCCAGATAGGCTGTCAACCAAACCTGTACTGAGGATCACCTGATTAGCTCCACTAACTCCTTTGTTGTATTTAGTCAGATTAATCTATGGTGTTGTCGTAGGAGACCATAAGCTAGCTCATCCACATGCAAACATTGATCTGCACACAAGTTACTGTGACAGATATATCGTCATGCGGGAGGTTTACCACCAGTGACCGATAGGCTATCCACCAAACCAATATGTGAGGTTTGCCTCATGACCTATCGGAATGCTGAGAGTTCCAGGGATTCAAGTTCGACTCCCTTCTTTTCTTCAATTGTATTGGGATACTTGCTCTTTTATAGTGATAAAAATCACTATTTATTTTTGTTTTTCTTTTGAGCAAGGGATTTGAATATGGAGTGATGAGAATCACTATCTTATGTGCTTTTCTTGATGTATGCACTTTGGTTGTGATGTCAAATTTTTTGGAGTTTTGACTTTTGCAAATTTGTGATGTTTTGCAACTTTTTGAGAACTTGGGATCCTTGGGGAATTGGGTAGGGAAGATGCTTGTCCTTTTGCCAACTCTCAAGCATTCTTGGGGTCATTCGCATAGGGGGATGAGCAAGATAACCATTTCGCTTATGGTGATCTGGATTGCTTTGCAGGTTTCATCTTTCGTTCACACAACTTGGGAATTCTTATGTGTTTTAATTTGTGTTGGGATGCTACGTAACAAGGTGTGATCCAAGTAGAACTCTACCTTTGTAAAATCTGTCTGACTTGGTACAGTACGTGGCTAGAAAGCTAATGATGACTGAAGGATGAAAACTCTTGATACATTAGGAGACAACTGACTATGATATGGTGAAATGATGTGAATGGCATTTATTTTTGATGGACTATTTACAAAATTGGAGAAATGTGGAACAAGATGGATTGGCGGAGTAATTACAGTCTATGGTGCCTTTGACCCGTATGACCACAAATATGCAATGTATGGATGTGATGCTTAATGCAACTATATATTTTTGTGTTTTTGATGGATTGATTTTTGTGAGTATGAAGATGAGATGCAAAAAGCTCTTTATTTTTGT
This sequence comes from Wollemia nobilis, assembly GCA_028583015.1. NCBI lineage: Eukaryota > Viridiplantae > Streptophyta > Pinopsida > Araucariales > Araucariaceae > Wollemia > Wollemia nobilis. Next base: position 4,002,677 of record JAQPPZ010003193.1, on the reverse strand, counting down.
GATGACGGTGAGTATGCATGGAAATGAGATGAAATTTTTGTTATTTTTGATGATTTTATTGTTTTTGAATTTTCTTATTTTTGACCAAGCGATTGTGGGAATCCTTGGAGCTTTTGGTTTGACCAAAGGGATAATGGGCACCTTTGGGGTGTTTTTGGGTTGACCAAGGATTGGGAATCCTTGGGGCTTTTTGGGTTGACCAAGCGATTGTGGGAATCCTTGGGGCATTTTGGGATTGACCAAGAGATTATGGGAATCCTTGGGGCTTTTGGGATTGACCAAGTGATTGTGGGAATCCTTGGGGCTTTTTGGGATTGACCAAGTGATTATGGGAATCCTTGGGGGTTTTTGGGTTGACCAAGTGATTATGGGAATCCTTGGAGCTTTTGGGTTGACCAAGTGATTATGGGGGAATCCTTGGGGCTTTTTGGGTTGACCAAGCGATTGCAGGAGTCCTTGGGGTTTTTGGGTTGACCAAGCGATTGGGATCCTTGGAGCTTTTTGGTTGGGCTGCGGCTCCTCTAGATATGGAATGGCCACAAATGACTGATGTTCAAGGGTTCTAGTTCCTTGATTCCATCAAGAGAGGCTAGCCGGTATGTTCCAGGTCCTATTTTACTATCAATTACATAGGGACCTAACCAGTTTGCCATGAACTTGTCCCTTAGATGGGACGACAAACTAGAGTTCTGTTGGTTCTCTTTCAAGACCAAGTCACCAACCTGAAAGTCCCTCAGATGAACTTTCATGTTGTATGCTTTCTTAAGTCGCTCTTGATAGATACGTAAATGCTCGAGAGCATTAACGCGTCATTCGTCAAGCAACGTAAGCTGGTCTAACCGGGCCTACCATGCAGTGTCATCATCGATGAACTCTTGCATTGATATGCGTAGGGAAGGAATTTCCAACTCGAGAGGCATGACAGCCTCGGAGCCATACACGAGCAAAAATGGAGTTGCCCCAGTGGGCGTCCGAATGCTAGTGCGATAAGCCCACAGGGCAAGTGGGATCTGAATGTGCCAATCCTTATGACTGTCCATGACTATCTTTTTGAGGATGGCAACTAGCATTTTGTTTGACGCCTCTGCTTGCCCATTTGCCTGCGGATAATAGGGTGTCAAAAAATTATGCTGAATTTTGTACTTTGTGGTCAAAGCATGCACATCTTTGTTCTTGAATGACGTCCCATTATCCGAAATTATCTTGGATGGAATACCAAAATGACATATGATGTTATGTAAAATGAACTCCACAATGCGGGTTCCTGTCGTAGAGGTAAGCGGAACCGCTTCCACCCACTTGGTGAAATACTCTGTGGCCATTATGATAAACGTGTGATGACTTGATGATGTAGGGGAGATCTTACCGATTAGATCTAGGCCCCACTATGAAAATGGCCAAGCCGATTGGATCGACTGCAAGGCCTAGGAAGGTACGTGTGTCAAATTAGCATGATGTTGACATTTCATGCACTTCCTCACATATGCACAACAATCTCACTCTAAATATGGCCAATAATAGCCCATGCAGAGAATGCACTTTGCGATGGCCATACCACTGAAGTGGCCACCGCACGTACCATCGTGCGCTTGGGCGATTGCCCAAGTGGACTCCTACTGGTCCAAGCAATGAAGGAGGATTCCTTCGTAGCTATGATGGTACAAAATGTCTCCTAACAAGACATGCTTTGCCACTTTCTGCTTGAATGCTCATTTCGTGGCATGCGTCAATCCAAGCGGGAGATTACCTAACTTGAGGTAGTCCCTTATGGGTGAATACCAATCCTGCTGATCGAAAGCCTCGATGGTATGAACAACCAATCCCTCTTGAAGTTCATCCCTAGAAAAAGTTGAACGGGAAAGAACTTGCAAGAATAGCATTGTGTTGCTATTAAGGGGAGTAGGGGAGAACAAGGACCCCCAGTTGGCATGATTCAGATGATCATGGATTCGAGAGAACCTATCCTGAGGTGGTTCAATCTGGATCATGTGGATTCCTGGCCTTAAGTCAGAGCTTGCACGCTCCATCATGGATTGCGATAGTGTTTTGACTTGAATGGTGGTCATATCACCAAAAATGTCTTACGGGATTAGCGACCCCAAAGAGGCCATAGTGTCCACAAAATGATTCGATGACCGAGGGAGTGCCTCGATGTCATACCATTCAAGCTTTGCCAAGAATTTGTCCACAAGGGCTTTGTAGGCCTACAGAACTAGGCATTTGCATTGGAATACCCCTTTGACTTGGTTGACGATTAACAACGAATCACCAAAGATATTCAATCATTTAATGTTCATGGTGATTGTTGTCTGAAGACCTATGAGCAAGGCTTCATACTCTGCATTGTTGTTGGTGCATGGGAAATTTAATTTAAATGATAGAGGCATTGGAGCACCTTGCGGTGTGAAGAATACTATTCCCATGCCACCACCTTGCTCACATTTAGAACCATCAAAAAATAGGGTTATGTCGGCCTGTGACTCAGGCTCATCAGAATCTGGCGATTCTGAGACATGGAAGACCCCATCATCGGGTAGTTCTATAATCAGAGGCTGATCGTCTTCGAGAGGAGCCTCTGCTAGTTGATCGGCGATGACCTGACCTTTTATGGATTTTTGTCCAATAAAATCTATGTCAAATTCCATCAACAACATGATCCATTTCACCGTGCGACTACTATGATAAGTATGACTCATCATGTATCGCAATGGATTCTCCTTAGACACAACATACGTCTTGTTGCTCAGCATGTAATGGCACAGCTTTTTGGTAGCAAACACCACTGCCAAGCAGAGTTTCTCAACGTATGCATAGTTAAGTTCATAACTGACCAGGGTGCGGCTAAGATAGTAAGTAGCCTATTCTTTGTGAAGTTCATTCTTCTGGGCTAACATGGCACCTAGTGCCACCTCGATAGCTGAGATGTATAAGTAGAATGACACTCCTGGTCTAGGTGGTGCCAATACTGGTGGCGAAGCCAAGTATTGTTTAATGTCATCAAAGGTTGACTGGCACTCGTCATCCCAGTGAAATGCTACCCCCTTATGCAATAATTTGTTCATGGGTCGGCACTTGTCAGATAGCTGCGCTATGAAGCGCTTGATCGATGCGACCTTTCCCTGTAGACTTCTGAGCTGCTTGATGGTAGTTGGGGGAAGCATTTCAAGGATTGCCTTGACTTTGTTTGGGTCCACCTCGATGCCTCACTTTGAGACTATGAAACCCAAGAGTTTTCTAGATGTGATGCCAAATACGCACTTCTTGGGATTCAGTCTGACTTTATGTTCCATGAGGTGATCGAGGATCTTGCTTAAGTCATCGAGATGATCTGGGCGCAAAAGAGATTTGGCCAACAAATCATCCATGTAATCTTCCAAAGTTTTATGCATGTAATCATGGAAGATGTATGTCATGGCACGTTGGTAGGTGGCGCCAGCATTTTTAAGGCCAAAAGGCATGACCTTATAACAAAATGTCCCCCAAGGCATTGTGAACGCCATTTTTAGCTGGTCCTCGAGATTGATACAAATCTGATTGTATCCCGAGAAACCATCCATGAGGGAAAGCATTTCATGACCCATTGTAGCGTCTACCAATGCGTCGATGCTCGGCAATGGGAAATCATCCTTAGGACTCGCTTTGTTTAGATCTCAAAAATCAGTGCATATGCGAATCCTCCCGTCAGGCTTCTTGATGGGCACCATGTTGGACAGCCATGGTGGGTAGTCCATGCAGATGACAAACTGTGCATCCAACAACTTTTGTAATTCATCTTTGACCATTAAGGCCATTGTTGGGTGCATCTTACATAGTTTTTGCTTAACTGGCTTGACTGTCGGATCAAGCGTTAGATTATGCGTGACTAGCTATGGATCTAGCCCCGACATGTCTCTGTATGACCATGCAAAAACCTCCTTCTTCTCTTTGAGAAGGGCAATGTAGTCGGCTTGCTCTTCGAGGGATAAACTTACCCCCAACTTGATGATCTATGGATTCATTGGATCCGAGCCGATGTCTACGTCAGTCATCTCCTCGACCGACATGTGGGATCCATCCTCCAACTGGTGTGGAGTTGGGATCAAATGGATATCATTTGCTGAGTTTAAGATCATCGTTAGGAACCTCGGGTTCCTCTTCAGCATGGAAAATATCCTGAGTTAGCCCTGGGGTGAGATGAAGCATCTCATCGAAAGGCCAGTACTCTGATGGGGATGGAGGTGAATTGACGTGATCCCAGTCTATGGCATCTATATCTAGATACAATGACTATGCCGGATCGGTCGAGTTGTGGATGGGGGCGGTTAAGTCAATGGAGATCATGTTGATGAAATGATTTTGGTCTCCATTACCATGGGTGTGATGACTCGAACATTCTAGATGTTCTCTGTGCTTCGGGTCTGGCTCTAGAGGTATTGGCATGAATGGATCGGCCCTATGTGCGGATAGGAAGATAGGGTCTACCCTCGGCACTGATGTCACTATAGGGTCTCTGGGTGGAAGGTATGCTTCGTATGCCCAGAGTGGCGGATCCAACACTTGGTCCCACCATGCTGGGTCTACGTACCACTCATGCCCTGGCACTATGTTTAATTGTTCGAATATGTCATTAATCTCTAAGGGGTATGGTCATTGCATTTGTCGCATGTGATTGAGATATGCCATCTCAGTCTCATCTTCATAATCACTATCGAAGATCCAAAGGCCTTCGTTGGCTCCAACAACTACTTGCGGCATTAAAGGCTCACCTTGCTCAAGCAAATTGATGTGGCCCCATCGGGGTTGTTCCGCTCTCTACGGTGGGGACTTGATTACCTTGGAGTGGCACTTGCTCGATTGGAGCATCTAAAGGGAACATTGTCAAGAGGTTTTCTTGATAATCATCCATGGGGATCACCTGTGAGTGATTGCTATCTGATTCGAAGGGGTCCCATGGTGCTACCTCATATTCTGATTCATCCTCTGAGGACCCTTCTTGACATTGTCCAGACCCTCCTTGAAAATGAGCTCTCGAGCTTTCTCCTCTCTCGAGCGAAGGGAAGGGATTGCGAGGGTCAACAAGGTTGATTGTCGTTAATGGGAGATAATCCCTCAATGTATATGTCATGTTAGGGTTGGCATATGGATCCGATGCCAATCCCCCCTTGTTGCCTATCCCTAGGCCTTGCATGTTCTCCACCAAGATGTCCAAGGGTAGGGGGTGGTTGAACCCTACTCCTGACTTGTCATATGGCATTTGGTATCTTGGTTGGCAAAGAACACGTACCCCTTGCTCATATCTGCCTAACCCATATCCATGCCAATTGCATTGGCCAAGGTATCTCAAGGCAAAGTCTGGGTTAGACAAGTAGTTGACATTTTCAGCAAAAGGCTCTTCATCTTCATCCTCTTGCGTGCATGGTGCAACGCCATGATCAAGGCCCCCATACACAAAGTTTGTCTGGTTTGGCGGGTAGCCTAGGGGAACAATAGTGTCGATGGGGAGGCGAGGTCTCCCCATGTCCTGCATGGACTCCAGTGTGGGTGTTGCTACAATATTCCACACCAGATACTCCCCCAGGCCCGTATTGGCCATCTCAATGGTGATTGTTGGTGGTTGAGGGGGAGGGAATGGAAGTTCTCCCTGAGTCCACTCCATGTCGGGTGAACTAGGAGTCTCAACTTCCATTCGGCTAGGCATCTCCTCAGTAGAGATAGTTGATACTGATGGCAGTGTCTCTTCCAGAGGTTGTGCCTCTTCCAGAGGTTTCTTCCCTTTGTCCTTCTATTTGGCCCCCATCGGTGGCATCGTTGGTGGAGGACCAGACGATGAAGATGGACCCAGCTGGGGTTTTGAAGAACTTGCTAATGGGGATGCCTATGGAATCGGACCCTGTTTAGATGGATTCAATTGGAAATCCAAATGCGTTGATGGAAGGGTCGATTGCGGCATCAGTTGCACCGCATTACAATACTTGAAGGGTTCTAAGTCCATCGGGACTACATGCACCTCCCCTTCAAATGTATACTTTAAGCACTGGTGAGCTATCGAAGGGACACACTTCATGTCCCTGATCCATGGCCACCCCAACAAGATGTTGTAGGCCATCTCACCTTCCAAGATGTGGCACAATGTAGGTATAGTATTTTGTCCCACTTGGATGGGTAGGACTATTGTGCCAACTGTCGAGCAAATTGCATCATTGAATGCTCGCAGTGTATATGTGGAAGCCGTGATGTGAGATGTTGGCAACTTCAGATGTTTTAGGGCCATGGTTGTGATGATATTACTGGATGAGCCAGTGTCTATCAACACCCTCTTATATGGGATCCCGTTGACCCATGCGATAACGTGCAGGGGTGGATCCGCCATGTCATCAGCCACTGATTTCACTTCGTCTTCTCGAAATGTGATGACTGGCTCAGTGCATCATTTGACATGTCCCACGAAGTTGTTGAAAGAATTTGTTTCATGGGGCTGCAACTCGATGGCTTTCAATATCTCCATTAGAGCCTCCCGATGGGGCATTGATTGTTGTATGAGCTCATATATGGAGAGCCTAGCCGAGGTGGTCCTCAAAATCTGAGTGAGTTTGGTCCGAAGTGTGGCCACTGGTCTAGGCGGAGGGGGTTGTGCAAGGTGTTGTTGCGGTTGTGTCATTGTTGGCACCTCACCTGTAGTTGTCGCGGGGGCAGCTACACTCGGATACCTCCTATTTCGAGTCACTATACTGATCATCCCTACATACCCCTGCATGGGGCAGTTCTGTGTGACCTCGTTAACTTGTAGGGTTTTTGCCTATGGAGCATGAGCAGGCAAGGGGTCTTTAAAGACCTCCATTTGTTGATTGCTTGGTGCCACGGGATTATCCACCGCTAGTGTCTTGTTATCAATTAAGTCTTGCACCAAGCCCTTAAACTTCCAACAGGCATTTAGGTCATGTCCCTGCCATCTGTGGAACCTACAGTACAAGTCCTCCCTATACCCCTTAGGCTTGGGAGCATTGGGGTCTATGGTTTGAATCTCTGGTAGGTTGATCAAATTTTCCGCTAACAAGCGGTCAAACAGGGAGTCCCTGGACTCTGTGTAGGGTGTGTATTGTCACCTAGGGTGACGCTGCTGATTCTGCTCTTGCCTCTGATTTTCTCTGTCATAGTTGTTAGGAGGCACCGCCTGATAATTAGCCTTTTGGGGCTGTGTTACTTGTGCAGGCTTAGGGACATTGATAGCAACTTGATTGACCACAACGGGTTTCTATTGCGTGGTCCCTATTTTAGTGTTCTTAGTCCACTCTTTTTCTTAGGTTTGGCTATCTCGCCATCCTGTATCTTGATCTCTTCAATGATCCTGGCTTGCGCCAGAGCTTCTTCTAAGGTGGCATATTGCTGCAGCTGCAATAGCATAGAGATCGATCTCAAATAGCTCTTTGAGAACATTTGAGTGAGGTCGGACATAGGGGGAAGGTAGGGCAGCTTTGAAAGCAAAGTCCTCCATCGATTCCCATAGGCCACCATGGTTTCTTCCTCATACTTCCTGAGGCTGGCTAAGTCACTTAGTGACGCCTTCTTCTTGGTGTTGAAGGTGAAGCATTCGAGGAACGCATCCACTAACTGATCTAAGTTGTTAATGCTATGCTTTGGTAATTGAGTAAACCAATCCGAGGCAGGGCCTACGAATGTGGTTATAAATGTTCTTAATAACAAAGCATCATTGTCCTGAATGCCAAAGCATTGGCTCAGGAATCTCATCACATGCTCTTGAGCATCCTCCTCACCTCTAAAGGTTGCCAACTGAGGTAGCTTAAAGTGTTCAGGGTAAGGGGGTGCTGGCACTGACGGATGCACAGGATGACTATGGAGTTGGCATAAAGTGGGATTTTGGGGCCCAAAAGTTTTGGTCTCCATAGACTCCAAATGCTCTAGCAGTGCTTTATATGCATCTAAAGACTTAATCTCTTCCTCTTTAGTTTGCTCCCATTGTGGGTTGTGGGAGACTTGAGGCCTATAGAGGGGTGGCCGGATAGCAACCCCTCCACCTTGGTAGGGCATTTTGGCCTGCTCTTCTTCTTGCTCATACTCCTCGTAAGCTTCTTGAGGAGTCTCTGGATGAGACCTATGACCCTGGGTGGGTCCCCATGGAGGGTACCCATCGTTGTTCTAGGGAGTGGCCTCCCGCTCAGGTCTAGGAGGTCTCGGAGGTAGCACTTGGTAAGGTCATGGAGACCTATCTCGCACCAAGGGATTACGCCTCTCATACGGTTCCGCTCTTTGGGTGTGAGGGGTTGGAACCCTCTCAGGCATCGGGTTATGGAGCAGCTCATCTGTTTGGCACCGAATGCACTCTTTGCTAAGGTGATATAGATGCTCTAGCTACTGCTGGTCTTGCTCAAGCCGCGTGATCTGCGCTTGGCGGGCGGCATGTCTGGCGATGGCCAGGTCAATTTGTTCCACCATCTTGAGCCTAGGAGGCCTGGATGCCTCTCCTATGCACTTACCTCGGTCACGATGATCCGAGATCTCAATAGGTCGCTTCCCTCTATCGAGGTTGGCGGCATTTACCCGAGGCTCTGGCCTCAGTAGGTGATCATGGTATATAGCGGGTGCGGAAGCGCATGGCTCCCACACTGTACATTGCTCTTGAGGAATGTAATGGTCTTCCTCGTGCTCCCTTTCGTATGTGTGAAAGGGGCGGGCAGAGTTGGCTCGCCCTGCTTGAAGAGCCTTGCGCTCTGGGTTTTGTCTATTGGTTCTAACAGTGATGGGGGGTAAAGGAGGGATGCCATAATCATGTGGCCTCTCCTCATGGACCCTATGCTACTCTAGCACTTCATCATGTGGTGGCCACTCATATCGAGCTTCTAAGGGAGCCTTCCTGTCTATGTTGAGCGCCACGTGTAAGGACTCCTCCTGAAAGGGGCTATGATGAATGGGCGTGTCCCTCAAAGGGGTGCCCCTATAGTTCCATTCTGACATGGAATGATGCGGACTCTCTTGTGGGTCAGGCCACCAAGGCGGTATGACCAAGTCCTTAGGGCTATAGCGGAGGTGACTTGTGCCCCCTTGTACACTTTCCGTAGCTTTCGCCCTTGATTGGGCTTGGCTACGGGTGTACACCATGGTGGTGTTTTTCTACAAGCTATGTAGATTTTTATCTCTTTTTATGATTTTTATGCTACACTAAATAGAAAAGAGCACACACACACACAAAGCAATGATTATCTCGTTTAAAGATTAAAAGTGTGTCCTAGACCTGGTTTAGTGTGTTTTGGTTTTTGTTTTGTTTTTTTGTTTTTGAAGGTTTTTGTAAAGAACGTTTAAATGCAATATGATGGCTCTTATGACTCCCAAAAATGGTCGCCCCTTCGATATACCATTGCCAGGCCGATATACCAACCTCTCTATATACCCGCCCTTACGTGAGGGAAACTATAGGTACGTGAGAGCAGATGGTACATGGAACGTAGGCGGTATGAAAGGGGAATCACCCTGTTTATGACACCTACCATAGAAGACTTATCCTCATGTGTTGGGAATCACCCCAGCTACACTCGGTCAGCTTTCATCAGGATTTACGTCTAGCAACAGTAGCGATCGGGGTAATGGATGCAAAAATTCAAGCCAAGGTGGTGATGAAATCCACCGTTGGTCTTGATCAAGGGCTGGGGTTTTACGACCAGCTCCTTGGTGTTTAATTTGCCACGTGATGTGTGGGGTTATTTTTATTTTGCAAAAAGGAAACAAGCAAGCAGTAAAAGAAAACTTTCCCTAAGCAAGCAAGTAACCTAAAAATAGAAAAATTGAAGACAAAAAATGACAGGAAAAGTTCAGAATCCCTACCTCTTCTCTGCCCAAATCTGTTGGCTCTGAGTTTCTGCCCTGAAACTACGTAGAGAGCTATTCATCCCTGGATGGGATGAATAACAGAACTGAATTCATCATAGGGTGGGGCGCATTCCAATTCGTCCCTGGATGAGACGAATTCCAGCTCTGTATTCGCCACAGACTGGAACGAACAACAGTCCCGCGTTCAAAAAAATGATACCTGCAAGCAAAAAGCAAGTTTTGATCAGATTTCTGATCTAAAAAAAATAGAGGACAGAGTCCCACCATGATCGCCACTGAAAGCACGAGGATACGAAAACAAAAAAGGAAAAAGCTCCAAGTACGATGCAAAAATGGAACTAAACTTAACGCTAAATCCTACGAATTGAAAATGCATGAAATGGGGAAAGCATGAACGAATTGAAATGCAAATGAAAATCCAATGCGGAAAACAGCCCTTTATTTTATTGATACATTTCGGAATTTGGTTACAATTCGCCTCCTCCCTTTTTAGGGGCGAGGAGCGTTAAATTTGTTTCTTTGTTACATCCATGGATGCCATTCCTTCTTCCGCGTGCCCACATGTAAGATGGGCGGACCAAAACGTCACCACCGCTTGTGTGTACGAATTTTGACTCCCTACTGCTCCTCTAACATCCCGATCCTACGTTCAAAGAAACAAGAAATAGTCAGTAGCACCTACGGATGAAATGAAACATGCAATCCCCAAGCCTACGATTAGTGCATGCAAAGAATAAATAAAATGATAACTAGCATATATCCAAATGATCTAAAAATTTTATAGGGGCATCAAGACCTCACAAAGAAAACACTACAAATGGAACAGTCGAGAAATCCCTCACATATTTGAATTCGTTCTGGGGCGGGACGAATAGACCTACAACAAAATGCCAGATAGCACCGCTCAAAATGTCACATCTGGACAGCTCCAAATCTCCTGCAAAAGTGGGGGTTAGCTAATTGGGGGTATTTTGGGATGACCCAGATGGTCAGATTTCCCCAATTTGGCCTCTAACACCCGGATTTTGATGATGCCCTCTGCAAGTTAGTAAAGGCGAAAAAATGATAAAACATGACAAAAATTGATCAAAACGATATGAAATCAAAATTGCAAACTATCTAAGCAGCATAAAGATCAAATACAAAAATGAAAATGATAGAAAGAAAAATCGGCCACAGATTCCTAATCGTTCCTAAAAGGGACGATTAGACCTGCAGTAGTGCGGGGGCGCCCGGGCAGGCCGCCCATCGTTTGGGGCCTGATTTCGGCACCAATCCACTTGGGATGAGTCCAAAATCTCTTGTAAAGTGTTGTCAGAAAATTGGGTGGTATACTGTGGTCAAATGTCGGGTTTTGGGCTCAAGATTCGTCCTTCCAATAGTCACCCAATGACCTCCTCTCTAAAAGAGATCACGGATGTGAAAGGCACAAATCAACTAGGGGCGTATGGGGAAGTAAAATGGCAGCACTTCGTTGCTCAAAATGCTCCTTCTCTGTATATTTTGGGGTGAGGAAACTCACCAATTTATAGACCTGGAGGTCTCTTGAATTGGGCATGCAGAGGCGCCACTTGGCAATCATGCCTTCTCGGGGGAGGGAGATTCCTCCCCGATTAGGGACTTCATGACTGCCCTTGCAACTGCCTCTAACGCTCAAAAATGCTCACCCACACTCCCATGCGATGAAGGAAGCGTTAAGTGGTGGATCTGAGCTGCCATTTGTCAAGATTTGACTTTTTCCCGTCAAACCTGCAATTCGCCCCACCCTGGAGCGAATACTGCTATTCGTCCCTGGGTGGGGCGAATCCCAGTTTGAAATCATCCCTGGGTGAAACGAGTATTGAGCAAAGTGCTTGAAGGTGCCAAATTGACTCCTGACCTTCCAAAACTACTGTGAGAGTGGTTAGGACCACTGTTTGACCTCTGGGGCTGCCCTTGGGGCTGTGTGTGTCAATGCGATCAGTGTTTGCAGTCACATAATCGGATTGGTGTTGTTTTGGTGTCTACACTATAAGAGGGATTAATGTCCATATTCCAAACTCTGTTGATATGACCAAAAATATCATTGGTATCCATCAACATATTATACAGCTGTCTGGGCTTCGTACTAAATAGTTTACTACCATCCTTCCATTGAAGGCCCTTGATTAAGGAGTGATCATATGGTAAATTATCACATCCAACAATATGATCATAGACAATTATTAGTAAACAATATGTCCTCCAATGAGAACGTGGAAGATTATATTGGTGACTAAGAAACTCCCAAGACTTGATAACTCTGTGATCAAGAATATCAGCAAAAGTATTAATACCTTTACCAACCCATTTCTTGGCTAAAAATCCTTGAGCAAGGGCCATAAATTTATTCTTATATTTAAGAGTCCACCAAATAGAACTCTGAATACAAATAACATTGTCAACTCTATTATAAGCCACATACTCTCTTATCATTTCCCAAGATTTCCACAGATATTTGAAAATAGGTGAGCCAGTAGGGGCAATAGAAAAACTGTCGAATAGGATATCACTCATGGGGAGGCCTTTCCAGGATCGAGCTTTTTTAGGAACAGATTGCAAAATGTTATTTCTAATTAAAACCTTCCATGGCTCATCACCTTCAAAACACTGCACAATCAATTTAATAGCTAAATCCAAACCTTGAACCGATAGATTTTTAAGACCAAGACCACATTTCAACTTGTTAACAGAACACCAGTCCCACTTAACACAATGTCTTTTTGTTCCAAGAGTGTTACCAGCCCACATAAAGTTGTTAATATGTTTATGGATATCATTGATCCGATATGAGCAAAAAAACCAAGCTGAAGCATAGTAGACTATATAAGAAGATAATTTTTTTGGACAAACCTACAATTTACCAGCACTAGACAAAAATTTATTATACCACTTTTTGAATTTAGCAAAAAAATTCTCTTTCACCCATATCCACATGTATTTTAAACACGGATCTATGACAAAAGGTATTCCCAAGTATCTAACCTGCTTGGAAGAATTACCCCATTGAATATTAAATTTAGATAACCAAGGAGGAGCAAGTTGATCCCAACTTAGAAGAATACACTTATGAGTAGCTATTTTTGCCTTAGAGACATTACAAAAGCATTGGAGCTTGGTAAAAAGAGATTCAAAATTTGATTCCACAAGTTGAACAAAAATGGAATTATCGTCTACAAACTGCTGATTGACCAATTCTTTGCCATTAGGTAAAGTAATACCTTTAATAGGAGGACTTAATAAACTGTCTCTTAGAATATAATGTAAAGCATAATGAATAAAGAAGGGGTAAGGGGACAACCCTGCTTAATCGATCTCTATAATTGAATAGGTTCAAACAATAAACCATTAATGTCAATATATGCTACAACATCTGATAACAAAACCTTAACCATTTTGCAAAAAGTCATTGGAAAACCAAAAGCTTCCAAAGCTAAAAGCACAAAATTCCATTCAATTCTATCATAGGCCTTTTCAAAATCTAGAAGAAGCATTCCAACATTTTGACCTGTTTGCTTGGACCAATACATTGCCTTCCATCCTGTGAGAAAAATCTCCAATATGTATCTGTCCTTCACAAAACTTGTTTGTGAAGAATTAATAAATTTGGGAAGACAATTAGCAATGAGAAGCACAAGGATCTTGGCTAGAATTTTATAAGACACATTAAGCAGTGTGATAGGTCTCCAATTTTTAACTAAATTTTTATCTCTATCTTTTGGAAGTAATCTAATAATACCCGAATTGATTTCTTTACCCAGATAACCACTAGCCAAAGCCTCCTCATAGACTTGACGTAGATCGTCTGCAATCTAGTCAAGATATTTCTTATAAAACTATATAGGCAACCCATCAATACCTGGCACTTTATCATTTTGAATAGCTTGAATAGCCTTCATTACTTCTTCTTTAGTAATACTACCACCAATAGTCAAGGAATCCTACTTAGAATTTTTTTTAGGAATAAGATAGCAACAGTAAAATCGATTCTTAATTCTAGCAGCACTTTCTTCCTAGGTAAACAATTCTTTATAGAACTGAAAAAATATTTTCATAATGTCATTATCATCATACACAATAGAATTACCATCCCATATCCCCGAAATAGTCTCTTTAATCCCTTTTTCCTTAATATAACGGAAGAAAAATTTTGAACCCCTATCTCCTTCCTTAAGCCAGTTAAGTCTGGCTTGAGAACGCTGCCCCTGAATTTTCTTCACTTGAAACCTCTTGATCTCATTTTTAATCATAACTAATTCTTATTTAAGGAATATATTGTTCAGTTCATGTTGCAAAGCTGACTCAATATTATTTAGATTATTATGTAACTGAGTATACAACTTTTTAGCATCAAATGCATGCTTTTGACCAATGGTCTGAAATAACTTTTTCCAACCAGTAATATTAATATTCCATCTTTCAATACAGGTATTGTTTCTATACATCCATTTATTAACTTATTTTAAAGTGAATATAGCCTCATTGCAATCCTTTGATTTCAAGAGAGAAGTGTTTAAAACAAACTTCCAGGCATATTTATTATGATGTGAATCATGTTTTTGGAATCTTAAACATTCAATGATAGGAAAATGATCGGATAAAGTATGAGGAAGGATCTGAACCCTCAAACCATTGGCAATGCCATCAAAGTGAAACCAAGAATTAATGGCATAGAATCTATCTAATCGGGAATAAATCATGTTGCCTCCTTTTTGCATATTAGACCAAGTGAACCATAATCCATTGTGTTGATCTTGAATACCCTATAAGGTATCAATTAATCTAAAATGGGATTTAAAGTTACCCTAGAAGTGTTGCTCTTCTCCTTTCCAATCAACTCCTAATCCACCACATTTATCATAATGATGCTCCACCATATTAAAATCCCCACAAAAAATCCAGGGGATATTAGGGAGAGAAACTAACCATTGCCATAAAATGCAACGTTCAATATGGTCATTGGGAGCATATATAGAACATAGACCAATTTTAAGAGTATCTTTTTCAAAAACTACCCAGACTGCTCTGTTGCATGGAGAAAAACCTGAGCTGACCACCTTGGATGCCCAAAAAGGAGAAAGTAGAATAACAGAACCTCCTCGACCATGAGGATGATTTGTCATGACCATTTGTCATGACCATGATTATGATTTGTCGTAATTTTTTTGTAAATTATAATTTTATTTAAAAAGGAATAATTAAAATTTACATAACTTTCAGTGCACATATATAAATAAACTATTATCTACTATAATATTATTACTATGATATGATTTTTTTTTTTTTGTTATTGACTATTACAACATTTTGGATCGGTGTTTTAAAACTTTTAACTTGGGAAAAACTCAACAAGCTAATTTTGTTGGTAACTCTTCACAACTTGTTAAAAAAAAAAAATAGAAGAATTAAAAAAATAATAAAAAGTCAAATTAATTTTGTAGTAGATATTTATTATAATAAGTATAAATTACACTTTATAAAATAATTTAATCCAAATGATAAACATAATATTTTGAATTATAAGGCAATTTTAAATATGTTTTTTATTTTCCATTTCTTTCTCTTGTAGTTGATGTGGATGGTTGACCTTTCCCTCTAAACTAGTGGGTAAATTGTAAGCTCTTTAATTGCATATCATCATGATATATCTCCTTTAATCCTCTTAAATGTTCTATTTTGTCCTTATTGTATAGTAAAAAGAGTCATTGAGGTGGTCATAGCTTAACCTATAACTCTTCTTGATATGTATGGCCTCAAATTGAGACAAATTGCACTCAATATAGGTGAAGTGTGACAAGATGCATTAAATACCTCAAATTGAGATAAATTAGACTCAATATAGGTGAAGTATGGCAAGATGCATTAAATACCTCAAATTAAATGGAAAAATGAGAAAAAGTCTTAATAACTACTTATACTAAACTTATATAAATAATTAAAAATATATATAATCAATCATTAAAAAATGCCTTGCTTACAAATTATACAATGTAATTTTTAATAAATCTTATTATATAATATATATTTTTTAATGCGTATAGGAACGATAACTTTATTGGATTTTTTAAAATTATAAAGATTATAATTATAATTTGTAATTTATTGTAAATAAAACAAATATTCTTGTATTTTTAATGTATTTTTCAATGTAATTTGAGGACAAGCTTCTCATTAGAATGTCTGTGTAGCAACTTAAAATTAAAAAGTAGATTAAGAAAATAAATTATACTTTATATAAGTAATGATTTGCGAAGAAAGATCATTTTAATCTTTGTCTAAAAAGATAATTTTTTTAAATTTTATAAATAATTAACTAAGCTATGGTTATGGTTTGCCACTTTAATATTAGGTATTGCACGAAGGTAGATCAACTGGTTTTCAGAGTGTATATCATAAAAAAAACAATGGAAAAATGGCTTGCGCAAAGACCAAAAAGTACCTACTGTATTTCAAGGAGTTATTGATCCTCCCATAGTTTGAGCTCGTTTCCTACGCCACAACTGCTGCGACCGGAAAGGTGTTTGTGCTTCGCAGACACTACAATACTACACATTATTGAAGTTGATCTCAGCAGCCAGAGACTCAAGGGAGACGCCCGTCCCGGATTGTTTCAATCATGACGCTTGGACCTCGGCATTAATAACTTCTCTGGCATTTGCCATCATGGGCATACTGAAGACACACAGCTATTTTTTGTTAGACCTCTCAAACGCTGGGTTTGGCGGTGGCAAAATTATTGCGGAGCTGTGAGATCCCTGCACTACCTCTACCCTCCCTGTCTCTGCCCGTACGAGTCTCGCGAGCAATCGACGCAAGCCCCGCTGACCCACGAGTTTCGCGGAGACTCGCCACTAACCTACAAATTTTTTTTTTTATAAAAGGGGTAAAAATTTATTAGATCAAAGAAACCTTACAGCAGTGAACAAACAACTAGCAAAAATAGCCAACAAAAACCTCAAACAGACATATCCTCAGCAAGTAAATTATGAAGTTGCTGAGAACAGTCTAAAGGGAGGTTATCCCAACCCTTAACAGACCAATTCCCCTGAAACTGAGAAGCCCATTTGGCCAAACAGTCTGCAACCCTATTCCATTCCCGAGGAATGTGAACAAAAGAGATAAACTCCAAATTACAACAGAGTTGAAGAATCTGTCGAACAACCAAAGTCAACCTCCAGTGAACATTATCAAGATGGTGAGTCCTTAACAAATTTATAATAATATGTCTCTCATACTCACAGATTATCCTCCGCCAACCCATAGCCAACTCTTGTGAATAATATTGATTTTACTGTTGGATATTTTTATTTCTACAATTAGTTTTACTCTGATTGACATACGCCACAATTTCGTTTCATGTGTTGGAATTTAGTTCCACTTTAATATTTTTGTACGTGTTATAATTTAGATGGTTTTATGACTTTCTTGATTTTAAGAAGAGTCCTTTTATCCTTTCATGCTATTATTTTAATATGTTTTATTTATTTTTATTTTTTTGATACATAAGGAAGTTGGTTACATTTAAATTATTTATATTTATATTACTTATATTAATTGTCAAGTCCAGGGTTCAAATCATAGGAGCTACTTCTAGCAAGCTCACACCACGTCTTTTTTTATTGGCCTCATCAATTAGTTTTCTTGTGGCATATTTTTAAGTTGAAATTTTGTTCCATTTTAATAACTCTTCTTTTACATGAATAAGTATATGCATATTTCAATAGAGATAGACTCTAATATTTATGACTTTCTTGATTTTAAGAAAGAGTCATTTTATCTTTTCATGAGAAATTTTAATATGTTGTATTTTATCTTTTTGGATACATAAGGGAGTTGGTTACATTCACACTATTTTTAGTAACTGTCAAGTGAGGGTTCAAACTAGAAGAGCTGCCCTCAACAAGCCTATATCATCTTGTTTTTGTTGGCCTAATGTGAGAGGGACCATCGATCGTTCAAAGATTCACACTATTGTCTTTGATTTGATGTGTGCAACCATCGGGGACTCAATATTTCTACTGTTATCATTGATTTGATGTGCACTTAGAAGATTCAGATCAAACTATTACCTTTGCAATAGGCATGCCTCCAAGGTTTGAACCTAGGTCTCTTCTTGGTAACTGTATGGCTAGAAAAAAAACTACCAATACACCTAACCCTTAGGGACATCTTAATATATTCTATGGATAATGTGTTAAACCCATCCTTGTAAGAAACCTATATGATTTAATATTTAGAGCATTGTTAGAAGGGGCAATGAAGTCTTCATATTATTTTTAATCGTTATTTTAAAGGTTGTATAATTTAAGATATTTTTTTGAAAAAATATCTTATAGGATATCATTAGGTAAGTTTTTGAATTCATTTTGGGACTTGGAATTAAGTTGTTAGGTATTGATGTTAATATTATTTTTTATATCATTTTATAGGTTATGTAATTTAATTCATTTTCTAAAAATATTTTATAATATATCATCCATTTAATTTAGAACTTTGAAATTAAATTTTATATATATATATATATATATATATATATATATATATATATATATATATTTCACAAACAAAGTTCCTACTAGGATGTGAAAGACACAATGAACAAACATCTTTTAGATTTGCATATGTTTTTGAATGTTAGATAATATAAAACTATTTAGTATACTATTTAGTATAATTTATTAATAATTAATAAATTGTTATCATGCTTCGCATGGTTTATTAGATTTTTTTACATGTGATTATGTGATTGTTTGTTATGATATCTTTGCTCGAGACTATATGTTTGCATATATTTTATGTGATTTGGGTTTGATGAAATAATAGTATATTTTATGTATGTAAATTTAAAATGTATGAAGGTGAAGATTTCAGAAAGTTATGCTAGTTAATGCTTTATTTTAGATCTTATATTTAAAAATAATAATATTTATGATTAAAAAAATATTTTTTAATATTTTTATTTGGAGTAGTCATGACATTGCATTTGGTTTGATTTTAAATCACCTATCTTTATATTATGAGAATAAAGGATTATAAACATGTGTATATTCAAATACTAGTCAATTAACACTTTTATGAAGTGTTATTTCACTAGTTTAGGAATCACTATATTAACGAGAGAAGATTGTAATCTAGCTCGCATAATATACCACCCAACCTAGTTGAAATAATTAGAAAAGATAATTAAACTATTATAATGTTTAAATTTTATAAAAGATATGTAAATATAAATAGTAAACAAGTTAATAATTTTATTTTATGGAAAATAAATATAACAATAAATCCAAGAATACAATATTAATAAAAAAAAAAAAAATGTAATGAATTATATAAAGATGATGGCAATGAAGAGGAGTGAAAAAGTTCAAATGGGTTTTAATTAGGTGGTGAAAGTGAAAAAGTTCAAATGGGTTTTAATTAGGTGGTGAAAGTAGGGGTGTAAGAAATTTCAAATGAGTTTTAATTAGGTGGTGAAATGAGGGGTGTATGAAAGTTCAATTGGGTTTTAATTAGGTGGTGAAAGGTGGGGTGTAAAAGGAGAGGAGATTAAAAAACAAAAAGCAAGGAAAGGAATACAAAGTCAAAAGTAAGAAGAGAGGAAGGAAGTAAAAAAAAGAATAGTATTTGAATAAATGAAAAAAATAGAAATAAGTAAATCAAGAAAAAAGAGAATCCAAATGCAATTAGAAAAAAAAGTTTATAAAATATATTATATTATAAGGCATACATCAAAGCTTAATTAAAATGACATATTTAATAATATTTTTTTTTTATTTTCAATCTACAGGTAATGGAAGGAAGAAAAATAAGGAAACTCATATAAAAAGCAAAAAAAAACAGAATGAAAAAGAAAAAAATCTCAATTTAAGGAAAGGAAGAAATGGTAAAACTCATTAAATTATAAGGTATACACCAAACATACTTAATATTTAATGGGTGGAGGTAGTATACCAACAAGTTTTTATTGAGTGTTTATCAGTTTGAGGTCAGAGGTTCTAATATGGAGCCCCTATGAGGTCTCCCTCACTTGGGGCAAGGGTTATAGTGGTAGCATTCTGGATTTGAATTGTGCCCATGAGAATAATATGATGAAGATTCTTATTGATTTCCTATCTCTTAAAAAATTATGTATATAATAATATTTTTTTTTCAACTTAAAATAAATAATCATCCAAAAACCTAGACCATATAATTTAAAATTTAAATATACATTTATTCATAATGTACTAAAATTTTATTTTAAAAATTAGAAAAAATTTACCTACTTAAAGTTGTTTTTGACATTTTTGAGCAAGATAAAGAGTTGGTGATGTGGGCTAAGATTTTCATAGTTACTGTTGTTTTTATTTCCTATTTTTATTTACAAATTTAAAATATGGGATTTTGTTTGTGTTTGCATAGATATTTTCCTAAAATTAGGATTTTCCTTGACTATTATTTTTATTTTATTTTTTTATTATTTACTTTTAGAAAATTTTGTGGACCTAGGCTTTTCCAAAATTATGTTCTATAGCTTTTTTTTTTTTAACATGGTGGAATCAGTAGTTTCCATGGTTATTTGTGCTATCTACCCTTATAACCACCATGCAGCATCATTGTAAACATTTTTGAAAGCACAAGAAATACATACAAGCATTCAGTCCGATGAGGCATGAGATTTGAGCCTTGGACATTCATCCCCTTATGAGGTTTCATTTAACCAATTGGTCTACACCTCGGACCTCTATAGATTTAAGTTTTTTTATTAGGTAGAAAGGGTATTTTGAAAGAAATTCCGAACCTTTTACAACAAGGGGTTGAGGAGACCCCAAAAAAACAAAAGGATCACAAAGCATATGGAGATTAAAGGAGATCAAAAGGACCAAAGATCAATACTGAAAAAATCAATCTGATTCGAGGAGCTCAAAAATACTTGCTTTCAAATTTAAAATCCCAAATATGATGCATGTCAATTTGAATTTGAAAGTTTGATAGAAAGTCTGCCCAAGCAATCATCGACCAAAATGCAATCTGATGGAGATGTATCACAAAAAAAATTTATGTCTACCTCTCCCAACCTTCTTGCTAAAAATACTATTAGGATATGATTGATGTTTTTTAGCCATCATTTTAGTTTTATATTTGGATCTTATGAGAGGAGGTTTCCCTTGATCATCAGGAACAAAATTTCCTTTAGCTTATCCCATTGTAATTGGTCCAGGAGATGCACCACTCTTTAAATTTTTTTGAAGTTGATCTATCCTATAAAGATTTAGATATGTCAAAATAAACCAAAGGTATTGTCTCTTCAAGATGTTCCCCACCTATCACCAGGCATTCCAAAGAATTTCCTAAAAGGGGGTTTGCATCCTTACTGGATAGAACCTCCTTAGAGCTCATCGAAGAAGAAATATTTGAAAGACCCTTATCAATAGCAAGATCCTGATCAACATCAATCATGTTTGGACTAGATTTTTTCATAGATTATTCACAAAGATGATACTTCTAAGGAGTAATTGGGATAGATTGTTTTTGTAGGCAACGAGAAACCTCATGACCATAACTATTACAATAAGAGCAGATTAGCAGTCTATTATTTTAAATAATAGGTTGGATCATATCCTAGATACTACATTCCAAAGTAATTCAATATTACCAGGTAGTTTTACATATAAATCAACTAGAATACACATACGAGCAAATACCATCCGAGATCTACCTCTAGTCATAATATCAATCATAACTAAATTATCTGATATTTTTGTAAGCCCTCTCAGAATGACTTCATACAAAAAGTGGAAACGAAGGCCAAGGAGTATTACCTAGATAGTAGCAATGTTGATCTTCTAGGTATTTTTATCAAAATCCATTTCCCATTTATGAGGGAAGAGACTCATTCTCCAAAAAAACCAGGAACCTCCCCCAAAATATGCTTAAGATCATCTAGTAGAGAAATTTTAATAAGAAATAAACCTTTTGGAAGGGCAACTAAATCCATCTTACCTTTAGGAGACCAGTTCAAAACCATCCATCTTCTAATCGATTCCAAGTTTGGTGTGGATTTCCACAAAACAATTGTTACAATAGAAGTCTCTTCCTCTTCCATAGTAAGCTTTAAAAGATTTGAAGTCATAGATAATGATCTCTACATAGGATCAAGGTCAAATAAACAGTATGAAAGGAGAATTTTCTTATCTTGATGATAAATATCCATGATATAAGATTTCTCCATAAGAGGTCAAGAATCTAAGGTGACAAAAGGGCCCACCAAAGGATTATATGATTCAGAATCCAACCTATCAAGGCTAACTTGACTTTTAGGAATAATATCAGTAAGTTGGTTCACCTCAGCAGTTGAGACCTAACCCATAAAAACCTAAACACCCTCATTCAAAACTCTTCCTCTATAAACATCTTTCTCGAAAAGAGAAAATTTTGAAATTTTATCCCTTTTAAAATCCAACTTAGCATTCAAGGATTGAACCTCCTCCAACTAACTTTGATCAGTTTTAGTCCCTTCACATGTGATCAAAAACTCATTTGAGTCCATCCCCAAAATAAGGGAGAGGATCAAGCATTGTGGCTGCTTCTAAGGAGATACCTTTAGGTTGAAAACTTTTGTAAGATAAGGATGAATGTCCATGACAAATATCAAACAAGAAAAGCCACCTGACTCGGTAGGAGAGGAGCTCATGGGCCTTTCCATGTTCAAATCTAGGACAATAGCTAGCAAAAAATAATCACCAAACTTCATTGAGGGAGCACCACCAAAAGAGAAATTGGTTCCACCAAAACCCGAGTGGAACCTATGGCTAAATTAGCGAAGATATGGATTAAGAATAGTGCCAGTACCAGTAGGATCCAACTCAACTTGAGCAATCAGGGTAATCTAAAGTTGTCTAGCCACAAGTATTTCATCACATACTTTCTCATAATAAAAATTTGGATTGGGAGTGTAGCTCCCTAAAACCTAGGGCTTATTGATCAAATATCTACTTGCATTCAATCTCCCATGATCACCTCTCACACTGCCCCTACCTTTTCCTCTCATGATTGAAACCTCTTACACTACCATGTGACATCATTGTCTAATAGGTCCTTTAGATTGATAGAGTTAATTTAGCCACTTACAAAAAAAAATGATTTTGTCTAGTTTGATAAAGATGATTAAGAGTATGTGCCAATTTTAAAGTGAAGTTGGTAATTGTTCTATTTGAATATTTCTTGCAGCAATCATTTTTCTTTAGTACAACTCTTATTTTAGTCTTTTTACAATATTTTCACACGGAGGTTGAACTATTCCTTGAAGTAGGTGGTTAACATATCTTACTAATAGTTCTCGTGCTCTCTTTTAGAAATGAAGACTAAATATTCAAAATTTGATGCACTATTTAATTGATTCAGCACACCATATATTAAAGGTTCTACAACTCATCTTCAAAAATCAGCTCAAGAAGAGTATTTATTTTATTTGATGCTTTTAATTGAAAATTTTTGTGATCTAGAATTGCAAGTATTAATCTTAAAATATATTAGAAGATCTATACCATTGCAACATTATGAGAGCTAGTTTCATAAGTTCTCTACAACAATAGAATACTCTTTGCTTATACGTATGGACTTTACACTTTCAGCTGCTAGATTTGTTTCCTTTTTAGTGAGTGTAATTTGATAAGTAGATACATTGAAATCTAATTGATATCTACCATTTCTACATATCTTTCTACCGCTAATAAATTAGAGGGGAAGAGATTGGTCGATATAAAATATTTGAGCTTCACCAAAATACATGGATTTCATAAGGCCATGTGTTGTTTCTATTATTTTTTTTACTGTATGAATTATTGCACTATGATCAATATTGATAGACATCATTGATTTTATATTTTTATCCATTGGTGAGTACAAACACCATTGTTTTCGTTAAGAGGGGATTTATTAATTGATGAAACAATTTCTGCAATCTAAGTGATGATCTGTGCAATGGATTATATATATAATTTTAAAATGGCTATAATATAAATCACACAAAAATAAACATTATCATTTAAATAAAATTACTACCACTTGAAGCATCTGTGTATGAAAATGTTCTCACATATGGGAAAATATCATGGGGAAATATGCTTCAACAAGTGATATGACCTAATGAAGGTATTTTATGTCTTGTTGGATTTTGGGATATGGGAAAGCACCTGGAAGGTTTGAGAGGATTGTCAAAAGAACAAGAAGTGCATGTGGCACCAAGCAAGGTACTTGGATGGTACAACTTAGGTTTAGTGGAGAAGCGTAGTTGACAATATAGTGGCATGCAAAACCACGAGGATTGTGGATTCTAGGAAGGAGCTTGGAATGATAAATATTGACCTGGTATGTGGAATGGCTGACAAGGCTTGGATGGAGCTTAGAAGTAGAAGACACAAGTCAAAGATGTTAATGAAGCCATTGTTGTTGCAGATAGTTCATGAACTTCAAGGAAGCACGGTCATCAAAGGATACATATAACCTTGACAACTTGATGGAGTGAGTCTATGAAGAAGGATGAGTCAATATTTTGGAACATCAAAAGGTAGAAGGTGGGACCTGAGGGGTGAACAGGATTGACCTAAACAAAAATCCTACTCAAAAATAGGTTTATCATAGACCGAGGATACCCTTGCTCTTCTCATATTGAGCTAAACCCTAGCAACAAAGGTGTGTTGAACCCTAGGAATGAAGGTGTCCCCTTGAAGCTAATAACCACACTTTGATACCAAATGAAGAGATTGATAAACCTATTATAGAGTTATTAATGCAAACAAAACCAAAAAATAAAAAGAAAAAAAATATGCATACATGATGATTATGAATATTTATCCTAGAAACCCTTAATCGAAAAAAAGCAGCAAAAACATAGAGCTACTATTGCTCTTCTTTATTATTATTATTCTTGTCCATATTTGGTGCATATTCTTGTTGTCTCACACCCAATCTAATCCAACTATGGACCATGCATATATTAGATGATCCACCCAAGTGAGGATTGATAGATAGGTCTAGTGGGGATACATAAAAATATAAAATCATTACAATATCTTTTCTTAACTATAGACCATGTTTTTCTATCTTTAGATATATATTTTTAATTTTTAGATTTTTTAGATTTTTGGCTTTCTTGGCTTTCTCTTCTATTTCTTTTTTCTTTTTTCATGAAAAATATAAAACACATCCAACAATATCATACTTGTTGAATACTTTGCAATGAAGCCTATGCAAGTAATAAATTCATATACTTGGGACAACTAAACCCATTGTCTTCCTCCACCAAGAAAACTTCTCAATACTCACGAGCTTAGTTAATGAATCTACAACACAAGAACAAAGAGCATCCACCCTTCCCCTACAACATATCATAGCCCGAGAACAAGTGAAGGGGGTGCACCACCAAAACTTACTAGGAGGTCACCCATCTGAGTCCTGCTCTATCATATTATGCTAAACCCATGAAAACATTGATATTTAGGTAATAAAACTTGTCAAACAAGCATATACTACTTCGTTATTATTGACCTAGGATGAAGGGACCACTATTTGGAATTCATAACGTTATTGTTGATTTGGTGTTAAGGGTAACAAGCCTATACTACCTAGTTATTGTTGACTTGACATGAAGGATACCATTGCTCAAGATTCATACTGCTATTGTTGACCGGATGTGAAGGGAACCACCTTGGAGATTCATACCATTATTATTGATTCAACATGAGGGGGACCATCGCTCATATTGTAATTGTTGAGACACATGAGGGGGACCACAGGTCGCTCAGGAATCTTATTGTTGTCATCAGTTTGGTTTCAGTACTGATCACAGACCAATGGTCGCTCCTAGCATGAGGGGGACCATACCTTAGGATTCATACTTTTATTGTTGACCTGACATGAGGGGGACCACTACTCAGGATTCGTATAATTATTGTTGACCCAACATGAGGGGAACCACTATTCGCTTGTGACTCGTATTTTTATCGTTGGTTTGGTGTGAGGGGGACCACGGGTCGCTCGAGACACATATTTTTGTCATTGGTTTGGTGTGAGGGGGACCACCAATCACTTGAGATTTATACATTCGTCGTCATCGATTTGAAGAACACTTAAAGAATTTAGAACAGATTACTACCTTTACCATATGCATACCCCAAAGTTTGAACCTAGGTCTCTTCTTAGTAAGTGCCTGGCCAAGTATATAAGTACCAATCCACCTAACCCTTGGGGGCCACAACTACCTATTTATTAGGTACTTAGAGGATTACTACCTTTGTCACATTCATGTCACTAAAGTTTGAACCCAAGTCTCTTCTTGGCAAGTGTCTAACCAAATAGATAACTACCAATCCACCTAACCCTTAGGGACAACAACCATCTATTTAGTTTTTTTGTTTTCGGTTACATAGGAGAGTTGGTCACAATCACACTATTTTTAGTAACTAACAAGTGCAGGATTCAAACCATAGGAATTGCTTCCACCAAACCTATTTTGTTTCATTATTGTTGACCTGGAGTGAAGAGGGCCACCAATCGCTCGAGATTTGTACAATCATAGGTGGTTTGGCATGCACTCAAAGGATTCAGATGAGACTACTACCTTTGCAACCAGGTTGCCCTAAAGTTTGAACTTGAATGTTTTCTTAATAAATGCCTAACCAAACAAGCACTTACAAATCCACTATCCGTAACACAACCATCTATTTATTAGAAAAGATGTTTCAGTGGACCCCATTTCTCTAGGAAAACGCGTTCAAAACGAGTAATAATAATTTTCAAATTTTACCAAAAATATAGATAGAAGAATAATAACAATTCCCCTACATCCATACACGCGGCAAAAACATAAAAAGACATTCAAGTGTACGTACACAGAACTTTCCGACGGTTGGTGCTACAACGTCGGAAGGTTCGTGTTACAAGTGTCGTATGTGACAGGCTTCGCAATAATTAACGGTATTTTCGTACGCGGTGCACTGGCCTTCCACAGAATTGGCTGCAACAGTTAACGGTATCGTCATACGCGGTGGACTGGGCTTTCACAGAATTGGCCAACATGGAGCAAACGGCACCCGGCACCCTGGCAGCAAAAGAGATGTTAAATGGGGGAAGAAATTGTATCAAAGAAATATGCAGTTTTGAATTAGATGTTCAGAGTTGAAAGGGAAACTGGTGGAAATTTTAAATTGAAAACGTGGTAGACCAGGACTTGCAATGTTCTGTTTCCACGCGCATTGAACGCAGTTGCAGAGTAGTTTCCTTTACTCTGATTAGAGGTTCGTTTTGTAAATCACTGCAGTTGCAGAGTAGTTTCCTTTACTCTGATTAGAGTTTCGTTTTGTAAATCACTGCAGTTGCAGAGTAGTTTCCTTTGGCGGTCACTGAATTTTCTTTATTGGGTTTTAAAGATATTTGTATAACTACTTTGTTAAGTAGATTTTTCTTCGGATTTTACGATTGTGGAGTTTGATCTTTCTGACCCTGTATTTGTCTCCCTATTTCAGAGTTCCGCCTTTGTTTCAATCTAATTTCTTTCGATTCAACAATGGCGACGAATCCAATTTGTTTGCCTCCTGGTTTTCGGTTCCGCCCGACAGATGAAGAGCTCGTTGGGTACTATCTCAATAGGAAAGTACATGGCCAAAAGATTGAGTTGGACATCATTCGAGAGGTCGACATTTACCAGTGCGAGCCGGAGGATCTAGTGGAGAAGTCTTACCTGCCCAGCGAAGATTTACGGTGGTATTTTTTCTGCCCACGGGCCAGAATGTACGCAAATGGTTCGCGTACTAACAGAGTCACTCACGCTGGGTATTGGAAATCCACAGACAAGGATCGCAAAGTTACTTCTAGTTCTCGTTCTGGACAGCCCACAATTGGGACGAAGAAGATTCTTGTGTTCTATAGAGGGCGTGCTCCATTTGGGCAACGCACAGATTGGATTATGCATGAATATAAGTTGGAGAAGAGGGAGTGCCAAGAGGCTAGAATACGGGATGATTTTGTTTTATGCCGTGTTTTCAAGAAGAAAAGTGATGGAATCGGACGTGGAAGAGATAGAGATGAGATCAAGAATAGCTCAATCGATTCCATGCCAATGATGGTAAAGAAGGAAGCGGAAGACGGTAAAGAAAATTCAAACGAACAACTGCCACAGTCCTCGCAAGTTGACATTGACAAGTGGGTGGAAATGTTAAATGGATGAACCTGACTGTTGGCCACGGATCCGCCATCTGGGAAGGACTTGTGTGAATGCGCCCTAGATCCGCAGACCAACATTGAAAGGCCGGGAGGAAGCGATGCCCCGTGCCGATCTTCGGAGAAGGCGGCTCCTTTTCTAACCTACTTGGGGATTTTAGATAAGACTGCAGGAAAGAGATTAAAAAAGGGTAAAAGGAATTGGAAAAAGATTGAAAAAGATAAGGGAACAGGAAAGAAATGTAAATATCATGTGTTTTGGGTGGGGGAGAACAAGCAACACGATCGCATAATTTTTCCATTCTATGATGTTGGAATACGCTTATTATGATGGCCTATTTTTAGCTTTTAGCTTTGGTATAAATCCTCTCTTTATTGTTGAGGACTTCTTGGAGGAGATTCATTTTACCAAGAAAAGATAAGTCTTCTAACATGCTAACATTGGTTCATGTCTTTTTCATATCTTCTATAATATTGAATCTTAAATTCAATAGTGTTACTTTCAATGCATGTAGTGAACTTCCTATAGTACCCTGTAGTTATAATGTAACCTATACTGGTTAGAGATAAGTACCTTATATGGTTTTTGGCTTGTTTATACAACTTATCTCTTTAATTTTCATCCTCTTATATTTCGACTTATATTCCTCTGTTATATCCTCTTGTAATCCTTTTCCTTTCTCAACTTCTTTTTATTTTTTGATTTTCTTGTTCTTTTAGCCAAAGCTTTAGTTGATTGGACCATTAATGGTACCTTTCCTACATTATTTTATGCTTCTTATTTTCTAATTTTTATAGTTCCTTTATATTTTATATGAAACACTAGCCTCTCCCCCTTGTTAGTACATAATATGGATACCAGGTTTAGTTTACTTCTTGGTTGGATCTTGTTATTTAATTTTTCTCCTTTAATATCTACTTCCAAATTCTTGTTAATTAGTATATACAACACTATATCCAAAATAGAAAACTCCTTCATCCTAAAAAATGGTAAACTTCAAAAAAGCTATTTTATTGGGGTTTGATAATGTTGGGGTTGCTTCTTAGATGGGGATATGAAGTAGATAAACTAGTTAATTTATTACAAGAGGCTGATTTGCTATTGACATCATTTGTCCTAAATTTATGACTTGTTGAGCCTAATATTTTTTATTATATAGCTTAATTTAAATATCTCATAGCCATGGGGTTGTCTCCAAATTTTTAGAAAAAACATACAGTATTAACCTTGAAATTCATATTAAGAATGTTATTTTGGATTTGATTATCTTGATGGTCAATATTTTTCAAAGAAACTTGATATTTTGTGAGATACAAGGTCTTTATTTATTGCCAATTCAACTATTGACATACACTATTTGGCTACCACCCACTTTACCTTTTCTCCACATTGGTTTCATTTATCATCATTTTTATAAATCTATAATCTCCATCATTTTATCTTTTAACATGTCATCATTATCTTAGGAGTGCTACTATTGTATGGAGGAGTTGGTAAAGTAGGAACTCTAGGTTGAAAATAAATTTAAGGAGTACTTTATCCCAAGAGGGTCACTATATAAGAGAAATTGGTTTATGGGTAGGTAGTAATATTAGAAGGTGTATGGTCATTTAGAATTGAAACATAGTAGGGTAGGTATACTTTATAGATTCTAAATTACATGGGTATAATAAGCCATGAGAGGGATAGGCGATAATTTTTCTTCTCTAGTGAGTATATCTTCTACATGGACCACCTCTTCAAATATTGTAACTCAAGTCACATGATTAGCATTACTGACCATTAATGTTAATTTAGACTATAAATCTTCTATGTAATACAATAATATTTGATTTCATGAGGATGCATGTTCAGTAGAATCAAATACAAAGTTATCATAAATCTAGTGTTATATTCATGAATATTTTTTGAGGGTGTATTTACATAGCATTTAATTCAATAAAACTTCATATCCATTGTCTCTATTATAAAATATTCTCATAAATAGTTATATAGTTAACACCCAATTAGTAACTGTATTATTTGGTAAATTTATAGTAAATTTATCCCTTAATGAGTAATAAGCATATGTACCATGATGTATTTCTTTGAATGTAATGTACTAAATTTAAATTTAATAACTCCTTAAGATGATCCATAGCTATTTTGATTCTATTTTTTTCAAATACCATAATGACTTCATAGTAGTTGGAATAGAGAAATAAGCCATTAGATTCGAAGGACCCTAATAAATCTAGTTAGGGAGTTGGTCCTAGGACTTCACAAGCACAAATACTAGAATACTTAGGGAATTAATTATATTATATTGGTAGATGGTGCATCACTTACCTGTAAGTTAGCTTTGCACATGCTTGTAGAGGTGGTATATATGGATAAATATGTTATTGTGGAAACCCCTATAAATTTTGGGGGATATCGTAATACCATAATAGAATTTTTCTATTCTAATTGGTTTTAATATGCTTGGTTTTAATTATGTATACATTGTATGTTTTATATGTACAAAGCATTCTACAAGCTATATCATGGGATTTGTTTATTAGGAGGAGGTATATATTGCTATTTATTCTTTAATAATTGATTGGATGGAGGTAATATTACATTGGGGGCTATACGCTAAAATTTGTATTTATCCTTTTTATTAGGAAATGTTGACAAGTTCTAGGTTATGCCTTGTATTTAAATTATAATATTGATTTGTTTTAAAGCATTATTAGTATTGGTATTAGAAATATTTCATTGACCAAATATTGGGGGTTATTTTAAAGCAATGGGCTTGTTACATGATACAAGTAATGATTGGTTTAAATTAGTATTGATTTACAAGTTATTTTTAGGATTAAAATATTGTAAGGAATGACATATTTTGATTTAAGTACTCAAGGATATTGATGGGTGGAAGGATTGGTTACTTGGAACAAAATGTATAATAGCTAAATAATATATCTATGTAGGGTTTTGTTACATATTATATAATATTTGTGATGACTAAGACATTCCATATAACATATTGTTAATTACAATTATAATGATGGATCCTAAGAAATTCCAGGTTTGGGTGGTACTAGGAAAGGCGTAAACAAAAAATAGAGGATGATTGAGAAAATTTAACCCTTTAAAAAGATATGAACATATAGAATTCTAACCTTGATTAGATGGATTTGGATTCATAGTCAACTTAATATCTTCCTCTTCATGTATCCCTATGACAAATTGCTTCTTTTCCTTTTTGCATCCTCGTTTGATATAGGATGATTTTAACTAGACAAAGCTCTTTAGATGAAAGATCTATTTTTGAGTGTAAATTCATAATTCTAATTTTTCTCATGCATATACGTATATTGGCAGAGTTTTTGGATTATAAAATATAAAATTTGAACAAGGGAATGAATCATTCCATGATATTGAGTAAATTGTTTCAAACCATATTAAGAAAATTTTCAATAAAAAGTTAGAGCAAATCACTCCAATAAATTTATTTCAAATTTAAAGTGGTTTTATCTTCCAAGAAAACATAGAAAATTTTACTTCTTTGAGTGAATTGCTTCTATATTTTTAGCGAATTTCCTTTTGATCTTTGAGAAAATCATTTTTTTGGAACTACTTAGAAAACTTTTGTAATTTGAAGTGATTTACTTCTATGAAGTGAATTTCTCTACAAGGAGTGAATCACTCTTTGGATGAAGACTTTAAAAAAACTTCATATCTTGGAAAATCACTTTTTATCAATGAAAAATGTAATTTGACACTAAAATCAGGGAATAAAATCAATAAAAGCTAATTAATTTTGTGAAATATTGATGTCACCTCATGAAAATTTGAATATCTTGATAAATTTTGAAATAAATTCACCATTCATAAAGCACCTATAAAATTGCATGCATATTTTGAAAGATATACAATATTAGGATAAAAATATGACTATGCATGATTTCAACATGGAAATTAAGCACTTTGTCCCATCAGACATGTTAAAAACTATTAACCAAAAATAGTATTAGTTCTATTGTTTAGACAATTCCTTTTCAATAATTATAAGAAGGGATATTGTGCCCCCTTTGACCTTTCAATTCAAGTTGACTCCCCACTATCCTTGCTAAACTAATCTAATCTAAGTATAAAAAATAAATGCTTGGAAGGTAAGGGTGCAAGAGATTAAACTAAATTTTGTAGAATAAAATACAATGATAACCATAACAAGAGGAGGGTGTGATCAATCAAAATATGAGAAAATTAAATAACAATATTTTTTTTCTATACATATGAAACATAAATATTAAGGGATTATAAGAAGATAACAAGGTAGTGTCAAAATTATCACAATTCCACAATCAAAAAGAGTAATACCACAATTGAAAAGTAAAAAGTCTTAAACAATATTTTATTTTTTCTAAAATTAGAAACATTATAATATGAGACTCATAAAATGTAGCTCTAGTTTTCTCAAAGACAAACTATCTTTACAATGGAGCCCATTGATCCTATTTATAAAAGGATGTTTCTTTTGAGTTACCTTGGGTGAAAATTTCTTACTCTTAGTAAAAGTAATAAATTGAGGGTAATTTTAGCAAAATGATACACCTCCAAATCTCACATCTCTAATTACACCTCTATATAGCCTAGGAGCCTTATAAAATGATTTATGATACCACTATGAAAGAAAAAGTCATATTTTCCTTGACATATATGGATACTTTCTTGCTTCACCTATCAATGAGTAATTCACTCTTGAAATGGGAGTAATATTATTGATTTTATTATAGGATGTGGAGATGGATGAATGCTTGAGGTATAACCATATTAAGATATACCCTAACAGTTAATCTAAAATATCTTTCACCATCTCATGAGGAACCTTCTTCTACTAGGTCATATCTATTGGGTTAAAAATGTAGGATCTACCTACCAATGAGCCATGACATACATATTCCATGAATTATGCATGATGTCAAGGAAGACTAAATCAATGATGTTCTTGGCTAGACCATATTTAGGACTTAAGATATATTATTTTAGTAACTCAAGGAGTACAAAGTATACCTTAAGGCTAAAAATTGTATTTTTGAGATAAAAGCCATTGGGATTTATTTTATCACAATGAGGTATAAAATTTGATCCTAATAAAATATTATCTATTGCCACCCCTTCAAAATTTTACCTTACTTTGAAGTCTATGGTAAAATTTAAGCCATTAAGAGATTATGTCCCACTTGGCTAATAAGTGTCCACTATTTACCAAGCTCTTGAGGTATCAATAAGCTTATTTTATGTATGACATTTGATTTTATTGTAGCTATAATAATGCATAATTAATGTTAGGTAATCATAGGAAAAATGTGTGTGTTTTCAAACTAAATTTATGAAACATTGGGTTGGGATTGGAACTTTCCCTATTCTTGGAGTAAAATATTGTAGATCCAATACACTATGGGAATAAGGGAGCCAACACACCATGTCATACAATTCACTATTTTCATTCAATAAAGAAACACATTAAGGTAGATAAGAGAAGAAAAAAATCCCTACATGCTAATCAAATATAAAGGAACTAATTCCTACATACAATCAAAATCATCATCCCCATAATATTGGATACATAGAAAAATAAAATATCAAACACTTTGTTATATTACATATGTTAAAACATATTTATGACATATATTACATAAATTTATTTACAATATTCTTGCTTCTTATTTTTTAAAAAAATTAAACAAATATTATAAGAAGGTAAGTACCTATTATATTTCATTCTCAATATTTTGAATGCAAGATTAGTTTTTTTAGATATAATAATTATTTGTATTTTCTAAGAACATATATAAAAAAAAAATATTAACATAAATAAATTTAAGGCCAAGATTTAAAACACTCATCCATGTTTTCTAACAAATTCACTTTAAAGATGCTTTTCTATGATATATAGTTAAACTTACATTCTAAATGTCATGTTGAATTTAAGATTGTCATTCACCTGATATTTTAAAAAAATTAATTCTTTCAATTTCTTAAACTTGTTTAAGATGTTTTCTATCATGTTGATGTTTGGATTGTCATAGCATTTATCACCTAATCTTAAAAAAACTAATACTTTCAATCTAATTGTTTAAGGTAGTCATTAATTTAAATAATTTAAAAATATCATAAAGAAGATAATGTCAATCATACCATTCATTCATTCCCCTAATTTAAAACTATTATTAAGAAATTCACATGAGATATAGTTAAAATTAAATTTTATCATTGTCAACTAATCTTTAAAAACATTAACACTTTCAATCTAATAAATTTGTTTAAGGTAGCCGTTAGTATCAATTTAAATAATTTTAAAAAAATTGTAAGAAATGTAAGGTCAATAATACTATTCACTCTTTCACCTAAATTTAATTTTTTATGAAGAAAATTAGGTCACTTAAACCTTTCATCAATGGTTTTAAATATTGAAAAGTTAAAGTATTTTTAAAAGGGATTTATTCAATTTATATTCTATCAAAATATTTAGTTAAAAAAATAATAAACTCATATTTCAAATAGATTTTATTAAAAATAATTTAAATTATTAATAACATTTAATATATTTATGTTGGCTGCTGTGAGAGGGACGGATCCTTCAACCGGAATAAAAAATAATAATTTTTTTTTGCCTACCACAAAAATAACATTTAATAGGTAAAAAAATGTCTTACTATTATATATATAACCTTGTACACAACCCCATTCTTAACAATAACAAACCAATAATTTATAAATAATCTAACATGTAGATAACATTTAATAATCTATTTTTAATTTAATCTAAACTCCATTCTTAATCTTAAAGACAAAATCTTTTAACCTTATTATTAAAGTTACACCGTGCATAACCCATCTAACCTTTTAACCTCAAATTCTAACCCTTCTATTATAAACCACCCATAACCCTAACTTCTATTCGTTGAATGCAATGCATACCTTTATGAGATTTCAAGGATAACTTCTAATCTATATTAACCTGAAAATCTATTTAATGTGATTCATATACTTTCAATTCGGTGGTATAAATAGATTCATATACTTTTAATTAGGTGGTATAGGCTATAAACAGCAGTGAAGATCACCCGCTTGGTCACAAGATTCTAATGCTGCGCTGGGGATTGTCTACTGTGAGATATGGCAAGGGCTCAACCTATTTATGTTGCAGATCTGCGCTCTAGAAAGCCCACTTTTCATCCCAACTTATGGGACGATGATCTCATACAGTCTCTATCTTCACCATATGTGGTATAAAATGTTAAATATATGTTGTGGAATGTATATTTGTCCATCACTAATTTTGTTTGAATATCAGTTAATGCTTGTGGTTGCATTTGATTTGATTGCAGACACCTTTATACGTTGAACGCAGATTAAGGAGATCAAAAAAATTCTCAATGCACTTGTAGATCATGCAGACGTAAATCCTTCTACTCACGAATTGTTCAAGAGGTTTGGATCTTCGATGTTGTCCGACGATTGGAAATCTATCGTTATTTCCAGAACTAAATAAGAATGTCATTGGATTACACTTACAAGTATGTTTATGCCTTCTTTTTCTTTTATTTTTTTTGTCTTTTTTTTTTAATTATAGATCGGATTATTTTCAGCATTTCAGTTGTAAAGTCACAAGGTCACAACCACTAGAACACCATTAGAATTAGTTGTATAATGGTGTTAAATTTTGATATGGCCGAGAAAATTTGAACAACAGGTATTGGTGGAAGGAAATATTAATGGCGATCTCAACTTTACGGCTTTGGGATTTCTATGTCCCCGTCTGAATCGATACGATGTATCTGCAGGTGCTGGTTTTTTTTTTTTTGTTTTTTAAAATCTCAGTTTCTGACTGTAGCCATTCTTTTTGTGATGGATATGATATTGGATTTTCATGTATCGACAGATGTAATTGAAAATTTCAAAGAGGAGACGGAAAATTCATCGTCCCAGCCGGAGATGAATTAAGAAGCATGCTGAATTTACATATCGAGACTCGAAGTTTGTTTTTCCCGGAGAGTCTCTCCAGAAGCCGAATCTCAAGAACAATAAACTTGTAATCGAGGCGAATTTTTTTTCCCTCACATTATGCCACATATATATAGATATATATATTAATACTGATGTAACCGTTACAGGTGGAATATGCTCTAAAATATCGCATGGAGATCAGCTTTCGGCGATGGGAGACCAGAAACTATATTGAAATAATTAGACAACACAGCAATACAATTTGCAACTATTAAACAAAATTTTCTGGCAATAAAAAGGATGAGGTAACCGTTTTTACATACAGGCACATACATATATCATTTGAATTTAGATCTCTCAAAAAACTTAAAACCTTAATTACATAAATGTCCCCATAATAACTATTTTTTATCCTGCACTGTAAACTAAAAATTATATTTCAAACAGTTCATTTTCAACGTCAAATCTGCAAATCTGATTGTAAATGAAACAAACCTTATGAGCCTTCGTTTTGACACACAATTCTACATTCTACATTTTCTGCGGGGACAATAGAACTAACGATGTACAAGCAACTGCTGCTGCACGCCATCTCCTGAAAGAGTGAGATTATTCAGGAGGATTGATGATGTTGCGGTTCCGTGCTCGAATCCTGGGCCGTGACATGATGTCGTAATCGAAAAACCCATACTCCAGGCTCATGTCCTCACTTTCCTTCACGCACAGATATGCAGACAAAACCCAAAATACTGCGACCATCCCACATGCCCCAACCAGCGTATTCATCGTCTTCTTCCTGGGAAACGGCCTTCCGCTACTGCACCTCCGTATCTCAAGTTCATCTGTCACGGATTTTCTTATGTTGCTTTCTGTAGTTATAGAGCTGCATCGACTTCGTCCTTCCTCTTGCGCACTCTCGCATAGAATGGGATGAACCACAAGCACTAGAAGCAGAAGCAGAAGAAGCAAGGCCTTGATAGAGTGCAAGAAGAAAGTTGCTTGTGCCATATTCCTCTAACTCTTTTATTCTTTGACGGAAGATCAAGTTTGCAGTTGCTCTATTTGTGTGTGGAGTGTAGCTTGGCACCCATGGCCTGCATTTATGATGTTCTGCTGTTTGACTTGGATGGGTGACACGTCTATTCTCGTGGAAAAACCAAACCATGCGCTCATGTCAAGACAAAAACAGAATAAAATTGATAAAAGAGTTTTCCATAGTAGAACATTTATTAGGTAAAGATTAAATTAACCTCAAGTTATTAACAAACATGTAAAATAATTCACCAACAAATACTGGAAGCCCTACATGAAAAATATTTGAAAATTTGCACGTGGAGTGGACGAGAAAATTGCACAAGCATTTGCGAGACTCTGTAAGCATCTTCTGCACGTGGAGTGGACGAGAAGATTGCACAAGCATTTGCGAGACTCTGTAAGCACCTTCTGCACGTGGAGTGGACGAGAAGATTGCACAAGCATTTGCGAGACTCTGTAAGCACCTTCTGCACGAGGAGTGGACGAGAAGATTGCACAAGCATTTGCGAAATTGTCTAAGCACCTTCTCGGAAGTTTCCTTTTTAATTTATTATTTGGTATTTATAGAACGATACGTAATTAGGGTGGATCATCATACACATAAATAGATTTTAGTTGTTGACAGCATATAATCATTTTAGTTGTTGAAAGCATCTAATCTTTTTAAATGTTTTTTTAATTTATAATAGTTTTTTTAATTTAAATTAAATATATATTGTGAATTTGATTAGAAGTAAAAAATTTTAATAGATGTTTAAGGTTTTTATATTTTTGTTTTATCATCATGATTTTTGTAAGGAAGAGAATTAAACTTATCAATAGAGAATCATCATAATGTTTTAAATATATCATTATCTGTCCTTGGGTCTAGGTGGATTGGTAAGTTGGGGCGCTTAGCGAAAGGAGACCTAGGTTTCAATCCCACGAGCGTGTCCATGCATAGCCAGTAGCCTGATCCGACTCCCTGCGTGTTGCATCTGCAATGATGATCTGTTTCCTGCTTGTCCGATGATTCCTATACCTTCATGCCATGTGTTTGAACCAGACTGACGAAGACGGTGTGAACCTTGTGCGTACTGGTCCCCATCTCACGCCGGGGACCAGGACACACAACTTACTTTAAATTATACATAGTATTTTATGTATAGTTATTGATTTTCATAAATATTATACATAGATTTACCTTAGATTATAACTATTAATTTAAGTTATCCTTGATTAACCAGTAAATACAACTTACTATATGTTTAAAATTTTTAAAATTGTTTATTTATTTTTAAAAGAAATTGGATATTTTGTGTCAAATATATTTACCTTTTGAATAATTTACATTTGATTAGTTAATTTCATTATGAAGCTGCATCGTTCTTCAAAAAATGTCACATTCATATAATGGAGTACTTTTCTTTACAATTTCTTTAAAATTATTTAGTGAAAACAAAAGGTGAATACAATATTTTTCGTAGTTATAATTCCTTAATACTATTTTTTATAAGTCTTTTGTTTATTTAGGAAAAATAAATAATTATTAGATTCCTTTTTTAAATTGTATTTAAATATAAGTCTTTCTTTATCTAAGAAAAAGAAAAAAAGTATACATTGTTATTAATGTGGACTAATAAAAATATTATAATTAGATGAGCTATTTACTTAAAAGTAATATTTAAATATATAAGAGAATCATTTATTTTAAATTAATAGATGAATCAATTATTTTGAATAATTAGATAGATGGTTTATATATTTAAATGGAAGAATTGTTTATTTTTATATAAGACATATTTATTTTAAAAAATAAATTCTTTTTCAAGATAATATAGAAAAAGGCTCTTCTAGGCCAACTTGAGGTGTTCTTACTTTAGAAAAATTAGAGAAATTAATCAGAGGAAAACACTCATTATTGGTTAAACCCTTGAGAAGGATGAGACTATAACCCTAAGCTTACCTTATCTAAAACATTAGAGAGGATGAATAAATAAAAGTTACCCAAAATCATTAATTTGTGTGTATGTAATTAACAAGTCTTTGGAAATGACCACTATGGATGGGCAGCATGAGATGTCCATCTAGGTCATTGTACGAGAACTACGATGGTGGCCCTTGTATGAAATTATCAAATACAAAATTTTATTCCATAGTAGTTTGGTATGAGATAAACCATCGTATTATTTACAATTTTATCAAGGATACCATGATCAATACCAAGTGAATGGCATGATATTAATTGCCTATGATACTAGATATTAATCTAGTTATATAGTCACCAATTAAGCATGAATAAATGAATGAGTAAAATTAATGAATGACTAAAATTAAGATCAATATTCTACATATTAAGGGAGGGGATTTATATGTCCACCCTCTAGGTTTTATGGGTGCTAGAGGATAACCCTAAGTCATGTTTTTAAATTCATCATAACAGAGGATGAGATTGATAGAATCACTAAAGACACCTCTAACAAGAACTTACCAGTCCCATCCACTTAGGAGGTCAGCTACAATAGTCATAATCTCAAAAGTGGTATTCAATGCTATGTACTAATTACTAATAGGTGTAAAATAAAGATAAAAAACAAATAAAAAATCCTCCTATTGAAATTTCTTTAAGTTTAGATCATTACAACCAATGTATATTTTACTACATTGTTACAGTTGGTATTAGAGCTTAGATTGTAATATTCCTAGGTCATAGGGTCTAAGGACTTCCAAAAAGAACTCTAAATTTATACCCTTTGCAATCCAAGAGCATTAAAATT
Source organism: Wollemia nobilis (assembly GCA_028583015.1). Lineage (NCBI taxonomy): Eukaryota > Viridiplantae > Streptophyta > Pinopsida > Araucariales > Araucariaceae > Wollemia > Wollemia nobilis. Next base: position 3,962,870 of record JAQPPZ010003193.1, on the reverse strand, counting down.
GATAGAGCTCTTTTGGACCAAGAGAAAATGGATGACCTTACATCCATAGTCAAATTATTCTAAGGACATATGGAATAACTTATATATAATTAAGTTGCTAGTAGAAAAACTAGACCAACAACTAAAGATAATGGAAGCATCTATTGATCAAAATACTAAAGGTAAAAATAATAAGAAAAAGTTGAGAATAAGATCCACAAGAAAAAAGAACAATAATATGAAACTCATCATTTATAAATAAAGTGGGATAGATCATAAAATAGATATTGGTGAAGATAAGGAAGGAAAATCTCAAGGGTGAAAGCTTGGTTGCTTCATGTGTGGAGGGTTAAATTATGCTAATTATTTTTCTTTAAGAATGGATCGAAGTAAAGCATCAGAGGAACAACCCCAAAAAAATTATGAGATAACTAGATATTCGGGTGAATAAGACACAATTGGAAATTCAAGTCTGAATGGATAAGTCATAACTATAAATTCAAGACTGGAAGTCACAAATTTAAGCTACTTCTATGTGTGAAACGTAAATTATTTAATAAGGATATGAAAATTTTGATTAGTAGTAATGCAAAAAATAATTTTAATTCTTTTAGTTTATCCAGGGATATATTGGAAAGACCTAGATTTTTAGCAAATGGATGGAAGGTAGAATATGGGTTAGGTAAAAATTAGTTAACCAAATTCTATCTCTACCTAGTAATAGAACTAAATGTCATATTGATCTACTCATGAACTAAGTTAGGAGCACGATCGACATATGAGAACTATTCTTGAAATAGTAAGGAAGAATCAACTTTACAAGAAGCTTTCAAAGTGTAAATTTTATATCCCATAATTTAAATACTTTAAACATGTTTCTCTCAATCCTAAGAATATTGAAGCTATAATCAGTTAACCTGCAACTACCAATTTGTCAAAAGCATATAATTTCATGGGAATGACAAGATCCTATGGATATTGCTTGTCTAATCACTAAATTACTAAGAAAAGGAAATGCTCTCAAATGGATAGAATAAGGTGAAGAGACATTTAAGATACTAATACAAATATTGACAACAACTCCAATTCTAAAAATATCTAGCCCATAAAAAATATTTATAGTTTTTATGGATGCCCTATTGAAGGATTGGGAGGAATTCTACCTTAGAATCAGGTAATCATAGTGTACAAGTCTTGAAATTTTAAAAATCATGAACTAAATTATGCTACTCATGATTTGGAGTTACCAGTTGTGGTCCATTTAGAGATATTAGTTGAGGATCCCTTGAAATTAAAGAGCGACCATCAAAATATAAACCTCTTTTAAATTTAAGATAATATCAATGGATGGAATTCCTGGTCAAGTCTAACTTTCAAAATAGAATACTTTAAGGGGGAGCAAAACAAGTTATTTGATACCTTAAGATGAAGGAGACACATAGTTTCTATGCAAAGTGCCATGTAGATTAATTTGATAATATCAAGGAACGACAACAAGTTGATAGATTCCAAGCATGGATTGAGTTAGAACCTAAAAAAGGTAAGGACTTAAATATTAAGAATGACCTATTATTATTTATAGATAGGTTTGTTATTCCTAAATCAAGCGGATTAAGAAATATTATTTTTTAAGAGGCCTATTACACACCTTATTCTGGGAAACATCATGTCCTACTATAATCGATAAATTTTCTAAGAATATTGTGTGACTACATGGGTTACCTAAAGGAATCCTAAAATTACCTTAGAATTTTGGCAAAGCCTTGCATCAAGCCTTGGGTACATCAATTATATCACCATAAAGAGAAATCCAACTGAAGAGGGTTGACCAAATTCTCAAGTCAAACGTTGCGAAGAGGAAGACTATAAGATCAAGAAGAATTAAACCCAATATTGTTAAGAATATAGAAGAACTACTTAGGGTAAGTCCATAGAGAATTCAAGGAGTAGCCATGAGAACCTAAAAGAAATCACCAAAAGAATTCTCTATGGAGTGATAGAGTCTTCATAAGGGTGAAAATTCAATAAAGTATGAGAAAATGAATAGGGTCCTTGAAGATATGCTATGCATGAATTGTACAGACCATAAGACTAAGTAGGAGGGTACCCTTATTTGAATTTACTTTTAATAATACCCATAATAGTATGAATTTTTTGAGACCTTGTATGGGAGACAATGTAGAACCCCTCTATCTTGGGACAATTTGGAGGATTGAGTAATGATAAAATTAGATATTATAAAGGAGATACATAAATAATTGAGAACGATTCACTAATGACTTAAAGAAACTATAAACCAACAAAAACATCTATGTTAATCTAGAAAGGCCACAGAGGGAATTCTCTATGACAGGTAGAGTCTTCATAAGGGTGATACCTAACAAATATTTTATCAAATCTACCAAATTGAACCCTATATTTTTTGGTCCATTTGAGATCATAGAAAATATTAGTTTAATGGCCTATAGACTTTCCCTTCCACCTAATATGTCAAGTATACATGATATCTTCCATGTATCTTAGCCTAGGAAAAATATTGCTTACCCATCACATGTTTCAGATGTGTCTAATTTGTAGATAATATTTCTACTGAGGTTTTCCCAATTTGGATGTTAGCCTATAATACCAACAGTTTAAGTAAAAATATTATAAATCAATGTAAGGTCCAATGGGACCAATTTTTAGGAAAATAATCATACATAGGAGGATGTAGATTCCATGAAAGAATAATTTTCTCATATTTTTAATTAAAAATATATTTTAAAATACATAGGACTATGTTTAGAACTAGAGGGTAGAATTTCATGACCTTCCCAAAACGTACTTCATGATATTGCTATTAGTTTATGATAATCACCTCTTTAAAAATATTATGCTTTATCATTATTGGATATGGTATTGTTGATGTTCTTTGTATTGTAGGTACAGGTCCTTGAACAATAAATGGGAAATGATGGTACTATAAATTCATCGCAATGGGGTATTCACTTTGGCAAGGGTGGAATAACCCTAGCAGTAAAACACTCACCAATGGCTTTTGGGTACATGAAAACCTAGATAATGGCATTCATATAGGTGCATTTGAATGTATTCTTTGCAAAGTGAATTTATGCTTGATATCATAAATGCAAGTTGTATTATATAAGTTTTTGTAGACACCAAAACAACACCAATCCGATTATGTGACAACAAGCACTAATTGCATTGACACACACAGCCCCTAGGGCAGCCCCAAGAGGTTAAACAGTGATCCTAACCACTCCCAAAAGTAGTTTGAAGGTCAGAGGTCAATTTGGCACCTTTTTGGCACCTTGCTCTCTACTCGTCCCACCCAGGGATGAATTCAAATTGGCATTCGTCCCACCTAGGGATGATATCAGCATTCACCCTAGGGTGAGGCGAATAGCAAGTTTGACTAGAAAAAAGTCAAACCTCGAGAAGTCCGCCAGTTAACTGAAGTTGCAGACCATGCAATTGTGAGGAACGAATTCAAATCAATAAGAGATACTTCAGTCATGCATGTCTTTATTTTAGAGACCTCATGCAAGGATATTCTAAATCAGGGAATTATATTTTCTCTCAAAATAGGACAAACAACTCAAGTGGCGCCCTCGCATGCACAATTCAAACAGAGAGACCCTAGGTCTATAAATTGGTGAGTTTTATCACCCCAAAATATATACAAAGAAGGAGCATTTGAGAAAGGAAGTGCTGCCAATTTACATACCTACTTGCGATTTGTGCCTTTCACATCCTTAATCTCTCATTCGAAAGGGAGGTTATTGGGTGATTATTGGAAGCACAAATCCGGACCCAAAAACCGATTTTTGGCCACAATAATCCACAAAATTTGTTGACAACACCCTATAATAAGTTTTGCGCCCATCCCAAGTGGATTGGTGCTGAAACAAAGTCCCAAACGATGGGCGTTCTGCCCTAGGTGCCCCCCAAGCTGTCGCAGCCCTAATCGTCCCACCCCGAAGTGATTAGAAATATGTGATATATTTCTCTAATTTTTCTTTTGTATATTATTCTAGGTTATTTAAATAGGCTGTAGTTTAAATTTCATTTCATTTTGATCATTTTTGACCAGGTTTTTATCATTTCCCGCATTTACTAATCTACAGATGCCATCATCAAAATATGGATTCTAGAGGCAAAATTTGAGAAATATGACCATCTGGGTCTTCCAAAAACACCCCCAATTAGCTAACCCCAACTTTTTGGGTCATTTGGAGCTTTCTATGTAGGACATTGAAGAGGATGCTTTCTGACAAATTGTTGCAAGTTTATTCGTCCCGCCCCAGAGCGAATACAAATTTGTGAGGAATTTCCTAACTGTTATTTTTGTAGTGGTCTCCTAGTAACATATTCATACTTCTATAAAATTTCTAGATCGATCTGATATCTTTTGGTTATCATTTTTACATTTTCATGCATACACTAACAGTAGGCCTTGGGAAATACATGTTTTATTCTATCTGCAGGTGCTACTAATATTTTATGTTTCCTTGAATGCAAGTCTTCAAAATAAGAAGAGAAGGAAGATTCAAAAATCATATACCCAAGCGGTGGTGACATTTGGTCCGCCCATATTACATGTGGGCACGCGAAAGAAGGATTTCTATCCATGGATGTGACAAGAAACATATTTGACACTCCTATCCCATAAAAAGGAAGGAGACGTATTTTCACATGACTTAAAAAACATATCAATAAAGAGGGAATAATATTCCATTTTGCTTTTATCTTGTTTTGATTCGTCTATGTTCTTTCCTTTCATGCGTTTTTCAATACATAAGATTTTAGCATTAAGTTTGGTTCTACACGCATCGTGCTTGGCATATTTCTTTTTGTTTTCATATCCTCATTATTTCAGTGGTGATCATGGTGGGACTTCTATCCATTTATTTTTAAGATTAACTTTTTGATCAAAGTTTCTTGTTTTTTTTTACAGGTACCAAGTTTTCAAACGTTGGACTGCTGTTCGTTTCAGTCTGTGACGAGTATAGAGCTGTAATTCGTCTAACCCAGGGATGAATAGGAATTCATCCTACCCTATAAAAAATATAGATTTGTTATTCATCTCACCCCAAGACGAATAGCTCTCTATGCAATTTTAGAGCAAAAATTCAGAGACATCTGATTTGGGCAGAGAAGAGGTAGGGGTTCTAAAAAAACCTTCTGTCATTTTTTGTTTTTTGTTTTCGGTTTTCTAGTTATTTGCTTGCATAGGAGAGTTTGAATGCTTGTTTTATTCATTTATGCAACTTAAAAATAACCCCACATACCACGTGGTAATTGAAACAACAAGGAGTTGGTCATGAAACCCCAACCCTTGAGAAAGACCAACGATGGATTTAATCACCACCTTGGCTTGAGAGACTGCATACATAACTCCGATCATGACTATTGCTAGACGTAAATCCTGATGAAAGTTGAACAAGTGTAACAAGGGCGATTCCCAGTGCATGAGGATAATTCTTCTATGGTAGGTGTCATAAATAGAGCGATTCCCCTTTCGTACCACCTATGTTCCACGTAGCATCTGCTTTCACGTACCAATAGTTTCCATCATGTAAGGGTGGGTATATAGAGAGATTGGTATATCGGTATGGCAAAGGTATATCGAAGGGGCGACCATTTTTGGGAGTCATAAGAGCCATCATACTACATTTAAATGTTCTTCACAAAAAGCTTTCAAAACAAAATCAAAACACTCTAAACTAGATTCTAGGATACACTTTTAATTCGTAAACAAGATAACCATTGTGTTGATTATGTGTTTCCTTTCTGTTTAAGTGTAGCAAAAAAAAAAATCCTAAAAGAGATAAAAATATACTCATCTTTAGGAGCACATCACCATGGTGTACACTTGTAGCCAAGCCCAATCATGGGAAAGCATCGTAGAAAGTGTGCAAAGGGGGACAAGTCACCTTTGATATGGTCCTAAGGACTTGGTCATCCCGCATTGGTGGGGCACACAAGATAGTCCACATCATGCCATCATAGAATAGGACTATAGAGGAACCTCTTTGAGAGGCACCCCCACTCAGCATAGGCCCTTTCAAGAGGATAACCTACACGTAGCACTCAACATAGATAGGAGACCTCCCTTAGAAGCTCGTTATGGGTGGCCTAGTGATGAAGTGCTTGAACAACATAGGGTCCATAAGGAGGGGCCACATGATTTTATCATCCCTCCTTTACCCCTTATTACTGTTAGAAACACTAGACAATATCCAGAGTATCAGGCTCTCTAGATAGGGCAAGACAATTCTACCCACACCTTTTACGCATATGAAAGAGAGTACAAGGAAGACCACTATGTTCCTCAAGAGCAGTACACAACACGAGAACGATGCACCTCTGCACCCGCTATATATCAGGATCGCCCATTGAGGTCAGAGACTTAGGTAAATTCCACTAACCTCGATAGAGGGAAGCAACCCATAGGGGTATCGGATCACCATGACCGAGATAGACATGTAGGAGAAGCATCTAGGCTTCCTAAATAAGAGATGGCAAAACAAATTGACTTTGCAGTTGCCAAACATGCCGCCCACCAAGCGTAGATTATGCAGCTCAAGCAAGATCAACAATAGTTAGAACATCTATGTCGCCTTAAAAAAGAGCGCATTCAGTGTCAAACAACCGAATTGCTCTTGAACAATGTGCTTGAGAAGGTCCCAACTCCTCATGCACATAAAGTAGAAGTGTATGAGAGGCATAACCCCTTGGTGCGAGACAGGTCTTCGCGACCTCGTCAAGTACTACCTCCAAGACCTCCTAGACCTGAGCAGGAGGCCACTCCCAGAAACAATGATGGGCACCCTCTGTGGGCACCCACCTATGCTTATAGGTCTCATCCAGGAACTCCTCAAGAAGCCTATGAGGAGTATGAACAAGAAGAAGAGCAGGCTAAAATGCCCTACCAAGGCAGAGGGGGTGCTACCCAGGTACCCCTCCATAGGCCTCAAGTTCCCCGCAACCCATAGTGGGAGAAAACCAAGGAGGGAAAAATCAAATCCTTTGATGCATATAAAGTGCTGCTAGAGTGCTTAGAATCTATGGAGATCAAGACTTCTGGGCCCCAAAAGCCCACTTTACGCCAACTTTGTAGTCATCTTGTGCATCCGTCAGTGCCAGCACCTCCATACCCTGAACACTTTAAACTGCCCCAGTTGGCACTCTTTAGAGGGGAGGAAGATGCCCAAGAGCATGTGACTAGATTTTTGATCCAGTGCTTTTGCATTCAGGAAAATGATGCTTTATAGTCCCTACCTTGGATTGGTTCACTCAGTTACCAAAACATAGCATCAGTAACTTGGATCAGCTAGTGGATGTGTTCCTCGAATGCTTCACCTTCAACACCAATAAAAATGTGTCATTAAGTGACCTAGCTAGCCTCAGCCAGTATGAGGAAGAGACCATGGTAGCATATGGAAATTAGTGGAGGACACTGCTTTCAAAGCTACCCTACCTCCCTCCCATGTACGACCTAACTTAGATGTTCTCAAAGAGCTATTTGAGATCGATCTTCATGCTATTATAGCTACAACAATATGCCACTTTAGAGGAAGCTCTGGCACAAGCTAGAATCATTGAGGAGATCAAGATACAAGATGGCAAGATCGCAAAACCTAAGAAGAAATAATGGACTAAGAACACTAAAATAGGGACCATGCAACAAAAACCCACTACGATCAATTAGGTTGCTATAAACATCCCTAAGCCTGCACAAGCAACATAGCCTCAAAAGGCTAATTATTAGGTGGTGCCTCATAAAAATTATGATAGAGAAAACCAAATGCAAGAATAAAATCAGCAGTGTCACCCTTGACGATAATTTACGCCTTACACAGAGTCCAAAGACTCCTTGTTTGACCGCTTGTCAGCGACAAACTTGATCAACCTACCAGAGATTCAAACTCTAGACCCCAATGCACCAAATCCTAAGGGGTACCAGGAGGACTTGTATTGTATGTTCCACAGATGGAAGGGACATGATCTTAATGCATGTTGGAAATTCAAAGGTTTGGTACAAGACATAATCGATAATAAGAAATTGGCGGTGGACAACCCTGTAGCGCCAAACAAACAACATATGGGAGTCTTCAGAGACCCCTTGCCTCCCCATGATGTGCAATAAAAACCCCTTCAAGTCAATGAGGTGCAATAGAATTGCCCCATGCAAGGGTATGTAGGGATGATATGCATCGTGACTAGGAACAGGAGGTATCAAGGAGTTGCCCCTGCGGTGATCACTAGAGAAGTTCCATTGACGTCACAACCCCAAAAACACCCTACATAACCTCCCTCGCCTAGACTAGTGGCCATGATTTGGACTAGACTTACCCAAATTCTAAGGACCACGTTGGCTAGGCTCTCCATATACGAGTTCATTCAACAATCAACACCCCATCGGGAAGCTCTAATGTAAATATTAAAATCCATTGAGCTATAGCCCCATGAAGAAAACTATTTCAACAACTTCGTGGGACATGTAAAATAATGTACAGAACCAGTCATCACCTTTAGAGAAGATGAGTTAAAATCAGTGACTAGTGATGTGGCGGATCCACCCCTGAACGTTATTGCACGGGTCAACGAGATTCCATATAAAAAGGTGTTGGTGGACACTGGCTCATCCAGTAATATCATCACAACAATAGCATTGAAACATCTGAAGTTGTCTACCTCTCACATCGTGGCCTCCACTTATACACTGCGAGCATTCAATGATGGAATATGCTCGACGGTTGGCACAATTGTCTTACCCATCCAAGTGGGACAAAAGACTATTCATACATTGTGCCACATTTTGGAAGGTGAGATGGTTTATAATATCTTACTGGGTCGACCTTGGATCAGGGACATGAAGTGTGTCCCTTCAATAGCTCATCAGTACCTAAACTATATATTTGAAGGACAGGTGCATGTAGTCTCGATAGACTTAGAGCCCTTCAAGTACTACAATACGGTGCAATTCATGCCGCAATCGACCCTTCCATCAACACATTTGGATTTTTAGTTGAATCCATATAACTAGGGTCCAATTTCATAGGCATCCCCATTATCGAATCCATCGCATCCCCAATCGGTTCCATATTCCTCATCTGGTCCTTCAACAATGACGCCACCTATGGTGGCCACACCAAAGGACAAGGGAAAGAAACCCTTAGAAGAGGAACCACCCCTTGTCTCAACCATCTCTACCGAAGAGATGCCTAGACAAATGGAAGTCGAGACGCCTAGTTCACCCCACATGGAGTGGACTCAGGAAGGACTCCCATTCACTCCCCCTCAACCGCAAATGGTCACCGTTGAGATGGCCAACATGGGCTTGGGGGAGTATATAGTGTGCAACATTGTAGCAACACCCACACTTGAGTCCATGTAGGACATGGGGAGACATCGACTTCCCATCGGCTTTGTGGTTCCTTTAGGCTACCCACCCAATCAGACAAACTTTGTTTATGGGGGCCTGGATAATGGTGTTGAGACTTGTATGCAAGAATATGAAGATGAAGAACCCTTTGCTAAGGATGTCAACTATCTGTCCAAACCTGATTTCACTTTGAGATATCTTGGCCAATGCAATTGGCACGGATATGGTTTGGGTAGGTATGAGCAAGGAGTGCGTGTTATTTGCCAACCGAGATATCAAATGTTGTATGACAAGTCAGGAGTAGGGTTCAACCACCCCCTACCCCTAGACATCTTGGTAGAGAACATGCAAGGCCTAGGGATAGGCAACAAGGATGGGTTGGCATTAGATCCATATGCCAATCCTAACACAACATATACATTGGGGGATTATTACCCATTGCTAACAACCAACCTTGTTGACCATAACAACCCTTTCCCATCGGCCAAAAAGGGGGGAAATTTGAGGACTCACCTACAAGAGGGATATGGAAAATACCAAGAAGGGTCTTTAGAAGATGATTCGAAATATGAGGTAGCACCTTGGGATCCTTTCGAGTCTGATAGTAATCATTCACAAGTACATCCCATGGATGATTATAAGGAGAGCTTCCTGAAAATGTTCCCTTTGGATGCTCCAATTGAGCATATGCCACCTCAAGAGAATTAGGTCCCCCTGCAGAGAGTGGAACAACCTTGATAGGACCACATTAATTTTATCAAGCAAGATGAGCCTCATATGTCACAAATAGCTGTTGGAGCCAACGAAGGCCTTTGGATCTCTGACAGTGATTATGAAGATGAAACTAAGATGGCTTATCTCAATCATATGCGACAACAACAATATCCCTTGGACATAGACGACATGTTTGAACAATTACACATAGGGCCAATGCATAGGTGGCACCTAAACCAGGTGCAGTTATAACAATTACTACACCCACCACTCTAGGTATACAAAGAGCATCTATCGCCTGGAGACCCTATGCAACTATCAGTGCCTAGGGCGAACCCTATATTTTTATCTGTGCATAAGGCTGATCCATTTGTGCCAGTACCCATAGAGCCAGATCCAAAGCACAAAGATTATATAGGATGTTCGAGCAGTCATACCCATGGTAATGGATACCATAATCATTTCATTAACATGATCTCCATTGATTTAACCACCCCCATCCATGATCCAGCCAAATCGACACGGTCATTGCATCTAGACCTAGATGCTATAGATTGGGATCATGCTGACACACCGCAATCCCCATCAAAGTATTGGCTTTGTGATGGGATTTTCCATTTCACCCCAGGACAGACTCAGGATGTCTTCCATGTTGAAGAGGAACCTGACATTTTGAACAACGATCTAAATTCAGCAAGCGATATCCACTTGATCCCAACTCCACACCAGTTGGAGGATGGATACCACATGTCAATCAAGGAGATTACTGACATAGACATCAGCTCAAATCAAATGAAGTAAGTCTATCCCCAAAAGAGCAAGCAGACTACATTACCCTTCTCAAAGAGAAGAAGGAGGTTTTTGCATGGTCATACAAAGACATGCCAGGGCTAGACCCGCAGCTAGTCATGAATAATCTAACGCTTGATCCGACTGTCAAGCCAGTAAAGCAAAAATTATGTAAGAAGCATCCAAAAGTAGCCTTAATGGTCAAATATGAGCTACAAAAGTTGTTGGATACACAGTTTGTCATCTGCATAGATTACCCACCATGGTTGTCTAACATGGTGCCCGTCAAAAATCCCGATGGGAGGATTCGCATATGCATTGATTTTTGAGATCTAAACAAAGCGAGTCCTAAGGATGATTTCCCCTTGCCTAGCATTGACGCATTGGTAGATGCTACAGCAGGCCACAAAATGCTCTCCCTCATGGATGGTTTCTCGAGATACAATCAAATTCGTATCAATCCCAAAGACCAACTAAAAATGGTGTTCACAACACCTTGGGGGACATTTTGCTATAAGGTCATGCCTTTTGGCCTTAAAAATGCTAGTGCCACCTACCAACATGCCATGACGTACATCTTCCATGATTACATGCACAAAACTTTGGAAGATTACATGGATGATTTATTGGCCAAATCTATTTTGTGCCTAGATCATCTTGATGACTTAAGCAAGATCCTTGATCGCCTCATGGAACATAAAGTTAGACTAAACCCCAAGAAGTGTGTATTTGGCATCACATCTGGAAATCTCTTGGGTTACATAGTCTCCAAACGAGGAATTGAGGTAGACCCACACAAAGTCAAGGCAATCCTTGAACTGATTCCCCCAACTACCATCAAGTAGCTCAAAAGCCTGCAGGGAAAGGTCATGTCAATTAAGCACTTCATAGCGTAGCTATCTGAAAAGTGTCGACCCATGAATAAATTATTTCACAAGGGGGTAGTATTTCACTGGGATGACAAGTGCCAGTCAGCCTTTGATGACATTAAACAATACTTTGCTTCGTCGCTAGTATTGGAACCACCTAGACCAGGAGTGTCTTTCTACTTATACATCTCAGCTACTGAGGTGGCACTGGGCACCATGCTATCCCAAAAAGATGAACTACACAAAGAACAGGCTACTTACTATCTTAGCCGCACCCTGGTCAGTTATGAACTTAACTATGCATACATTGAGAAGCTTTGCTTGGTAGTGGTGTTTGCTACCAAAAATCTATGCCACTACATGCTTAGCAATACGACATATGTTGTGTCTAAGGAGAATCCATTACGATACATGATGAGTCATACTTATCATAGTAGTCGCACGACAAAATGGATCATGTTGTTGACGGAGTTTGATATAGAATTCATTGGACATAAATCCATAAAAGGTCAAGTCATCGCCGATCAACTAGCAGAGGCTCCTCTTGAAGACGATCAGCCTCTGATCGTAGAACTACCTGATGATGGGGTTTTTAATGTTTTAGAATCACCAGATTCTGATGAGCCTGAGTCACAGGCTAACATGACCCTATTCTTTGATGGTTCTAAATGTGAGCAAGGAGGTGGCACGAGAATTTTATTCTTCACTCCACAAGGGGATCCAATGCCTCTGTCATTTAAATTAGACTTCCCGTGCACCAACAAAAATGCAAAATACGAAGCCTTGCTCATAGGTCTTCAGACAACAATCACCATGAACATTAAATGTTTGAACATATTTGGTGATTCATTGTTAATTATCAATCAAGTAAAGGGGATATTTCAATGTAAATGCCCAATTCTGCAAGCCTACAAAGCCCTTGTGGACAAATTCCTGACACAACTTGAATGGTATGACAACGAGGCACTCCCTCGATCATCGAATCATTTTGCGTATGCTATGGCATCCTTGGGGTCACTAATCCTACAAGACCCTTCCGGTGAGATGACAACCATTTAGGTCAAAACATTATCGCAATCCACGATGGAGCATGCAAGCTCTGACCTAACGCCAGGAATCCACCTGATCTAGATTGAACCATCTCAGGATAGGTTCTCTCGAATCCATGATTTTCTAACTCACACTAAATGGGGGTCCTTGTTCTCCCTAACCCCTCTTAATAGCAACACAACGCTATTTTTACAAGTTCTTTCCGGCTCAGCTTTTGCTAGGGATGAACTTCAAGAGGGATTGGCCGTTCATACCATTGAGGTTTTTGATCAGCAGGATTGGTACACACCCATTAGGGATTACCTCAAGTTAGGTAACCTCCCACTTGGATTGACACAAGTCGCAAAAAGATCATTTAAACAGAAAGCAGCAAAACATGTCTTGTTAGGAGACATTTTGTATCATCGGAGCTATGAAGGAATCCTCCTCCGTTGCTTGGACCAAAAAAATGCTGATTAGGTGATCACCCAAGCACACGATGGTACATATGGTGGCCACTTTAGCGGTATGGCCATCACAAAGCGCATTCTTCACATGGGCTATTATTGGCCATCTTTAGAGCGAGATTATTGTGCATATGTAAAGAACTACGTGAAGTGTCAACATCATGCCAATTTGACACATGTACCTTCTCAGGCCTTGCAACCGATCCAATCGGCTTGGCATTTTTCACAGTGGGGCTTTGATCTAATCGAAAATATCTCCCTTGCATTGTCGGGTCGTCACATGTTCATCATAACGGCCATAGAGTACTTCACCAAGTGGGTCGAAGCAATTCCGTAACCTCTATGACTGGAACCCGCATTGCGGAGTTTATTTTACATAACATCATGTCATTTTGGTATTCCATCCAATATCCTTTCGGATAATGGGATGCCATTCAAGAATAAAGATGTGCGTGCTTTGACCACAAAGTACAAAATTCAGCACAATTTTTCAACACCCTATTATCCGTAGGCAAATGGGCAAGCAGAAGCATCAAACAAAATGCTAGTCGCCATCCTCAAAAAGACCATCGCAGATAGTCATAAGGATTGGCACATTAATATCTCGCTTGCCCTATGGGCTTATCTGACTAGCATTCGGACGCCCATTGGGGCAAGTCCATTTTCGCTAGTGTATGGCTCTAAGGCAGTCATACCTCTTGAGTTGGAAATTTCTTACGCATTTCAATGCAAGAGTTCATCGATGATGACATTGCATGGTAGGCCCAGTTAGAACAACTTACGTTACTCGATGAATGATGCATCAATGCTCTCGAGCATTTGCGTATCTATCAAGAGCAACTTAATAAAGCATACAACATGAAGGTTCACCTAAGGGAATTTTAGGTTGGTGACTTGGTCTTAAAAGAGAACTAGTAGAATTCTAATTTTTCGTCCCATCTATGGGACAAGTTCATGAAAAACTGGTTAGGTCCTTATGTGATTGATAGTATAATAGGACCTAGAACATACCGGCTCGCCTCTCTTGAAGGAATCAAGGAGCTAGAACCCTTGAACATCAGTCATTTGAGGCCATTCCACATTTAGAGAGCCATAGTCCAACCAAAAGCTCCAAGGATTTGCACAATTGATTGGTCAACCCAAAATGCCCCAAACGTATCCATAAACCCTTTGGTCAAAAAAAAAGCTCCAAGGATTCCCGCCATCACTTGGTCCACCCCAAAACGCCCCAAAGGTATCCATAAACTCTTTGGTCAAACCAAAATCTCCAAGAGTTACCATAACTGCTTGGTCAAAACAAATATTCAAAAACAAAAAAAAAATAGTAAAATCATCAAAAAAAAAAAAAAAAATGCATTTCAATTCCATGCATACTCATAAAATATCAAAATACAAAAATATAGGTTGCATTAGGCATCACATCCATACATTGCATATTTGCTAGGTCATACAAGTCAAAAGCACCATAGACTATCATTACTCGGCAATTCCTTTATTTTTCACAATTCATTTTCTAAATGCATACATCCATAATAACACCATTTGCCATTTTTAGCATAGTCAGTTGTTTCCTAATGTCTATAGGGTTTTCGTCATTCAGCTGTCTTTAAATTGCTAGCCAAAAACTGTACAAAGTTAAATAGATTTTACAAGGGATAGTTTTACTTGGATCACACCTCATTACGTAACATCCCTACACAAGTTAAAACACATAAAATAATTCCTAAGTTGTGTGAACGCATGGGAAACCTACAAAGCAGTCTAGGGTACCATAGGTGAAAGATTAGCTTGTTCATCCCCTTGTGCGAATGGTTCAAAAGTGCTGAGAATTGACAAAAGGACAAGATCTTCCCCATCAATTCCCCTTAATAAATAGTGGTTTTCACCACTACCAAAAATCCCAATCACCATTGGTCCCTTATGTTGTAAGGATTCGTACTACACGTCCCTGCCAAGGATGGGTAGTCATCCCCAAAGCCTAAATGGATCGATGCCATTCAAAAGCATAATCCCAACAAGTCGTCACCACAATCACCTTTGGTCTCAAAGTTGTAAGGATTCGTACTACACATCCCTGAACAGGATGGGTAGTCATCCCCAAGGCCTAAAATATCAATACCCTTACTTCATAATCTCCATCATCCCCTTTGGTTCCAAAAGTCGTAATGATTCGTACTACACGTCCTTGAACAGGATGGGTAGTCATCCTCGAGGCCAAAAGGATCAAGGCCATTCATAGCCAAAAACATACAAGCTCAACCTTACGAAGCTCAAAATACAAAATCAAATAACAGTGGTTCTCACCACTATTCAAAACCCTTGCTCAAAAAAAAAAACAAAAAGAGAAAAATAAATAGTGATTTTCATCACTATGTATACGAGCAAACAAACAACCTAAACTTGAATCCTTGGAATTCTCAGCATTCGAAAACCATCTAGGTGATCCTCATTACGAGTTTGGTGGACAGCCTACCTGGCAATGGCGGTATCCTAACGTATGACGATATGTCTATCACATTAGCTTTGTGTGTGAGCAGACTAATGTTTGCATGTTGATGAGCTAGCTTATGGTACCTTAGATTGTCCCATGGATTAATCTTACTAAATACAACAATGGAGTTAGTGGAGCTAATTAGGTGATCCTTAGTACAGGTTTGGTTGATAGACTATCTGGCACTGGCGGTATCCTGACAAATACCACATAAACGAACTCAATTGCACACACAAGGATGTGAAATAATTTGGTTAAACTCAAGTCGGATTTATACCTTGTTCAAAAGTCTTACGAGATAAATGTACAATCTTGGCTAGTTAGTTAAAATATCTGAATCTCAGAAAAGCTTAACTATATTTTAAAACAACTGGTACATTTCATTACGTACATCACCATCAGATAATACAAAAACAAAATCTTCACATGCAAATTCATTCCACAAAGTCATCCCATAAGTACAACAAGCCAGTCAATCTTGCACAGTCTATGGTGCCATCGACAAGTTATCAACAAATCATTTCATTCCTTCCATATGCATACATCACATAATTAGAAACATCGCATTCATAATAGCATATGCATATATCATCATGAATAACTATGCATAAACAAAAAACAAACCATGAAAAGTGTATAAACAAAAAGAGTCATTTGTATATATATCATCAAAAATGCCCACAAGCTACAATGAACCGGTCCTCTGACCTCGCAAAAAAACCCAAAAGCTCAAAAACCCCTAAGCCTAGGGCATCGGCCACCATGATCATGTAGGATCGGTGCGACGGGAACTACCCCCCGTGGTGTGGGTCCTGTGGGACCTCTTAGGGTGACTGTTGTTCACCCCTGCATCACACCCACTAGTGCCCCCCTCATCTAGCTACCTGCAACGAGACGATGTTGATTGCTCAATATAACTATCTCTCGTTCGACGTGAAGAGCCACCTCTAGGGGGCTCAGGTAACCGCCCATTAAGGTGGATAATCTCTCCCTCCATATCCATCTGATGCCGAAACCACTTTGCCTCTCACAAAAACCACTCTACCTTCCATCGACGGTAATAAGCTAATGCATCGTCATGCTGTGCCAATGTCTTCTCCTTCTCCACCAGCTGTGCCCGTAGGAGATCCATCTCTCGTGCAACATTGATGTTCCCATCCCCCCAGTGGTACGCAAAAAATGTGTTCTCCCACTCTACCAGCTGAGTTCGTAGGAGATCCCATTCCTGTAAAGCCTCTCCCAGATCCTCATATCATCTCCGTATAAGGTCCTCCAATCGTGCTATTGTAGTGCAATGCCTTGCCTCCACATCTCCCAAAAATGCCTAAGGCATCGATGAATCTGGGATAGCAGCCTGCTTTTGCTCCCACTACTTCGGGACATCCTGCATCTTCGACTGATCTGACACCCCAAACTCCCCTCCACCATCCTCAACCTCCACCAAGTCTACATCATCAAGCAGAACTCCCCAGCCCTCTCCTGGTGCCTCTGCACCCTCATCCCTTGCTGTACCCCCTAGAGGTCCCTCGCCTTGCCATCACCGTAAAGTCCACCACTGCTCATACTCGGTGGTAACCCTGATGTCATCCACATACAGGACATCAATAGCTGTATCTTAATCCTCGCCAAGTGGCACAACGATTGGCCTATCCAGAGTCCTCTTATCCCCCCAGTGTCAATAGACCATGGGCTCACTAGGAAACCCCTGGTGCACTTCAAACTGTCGTGTAACCTGACCATATGGGAAAAAAATCTTGGTTAGTCTCGTGATGCCTAATCAGCCACCACCCCCTCTGTACCTGTTGGATCCACTCTCCAACCTCATGCCAGGCTGGACAGTCTCGGTAGGGATGCCAGAACACCTCCCCTGGAGCAAGCCAAGCAAAGGCATCGGCATAGTGCCCTACAGAACCTGCCCATCACCGAATCTGAATTTGCTCCTCAGACCTCTGCCACAGTGCCCTGTAACCTATCTCTCGGTCTACCATCTTTGCTCGAGTCATCCAGGGTAGCCTCACCAGCCTCTCCACTGCTATGTGCTACCAAGCCTAGCGCTGCAATAAGTAGCTGCAACTAATCCCCTTCTACCTCTGGTAGCGGACCTTGTACAGCTCATCATAGATCTATGCCAGTAGAGTTTGTCCCCATATCATGATCATAGGATCCTCCGTCGGACACTCCACCAACCGAAACACCACCTCTAGCAAGTTCCATGGGAACCTCATGCCCGAAGAGTCAGGGAGAAGCATGTTGGAAATAAGTCCCATAACTAATATGTGCCTCACTCCCAACACACCCCTCTCTAGCCACCATCAAACCAGTATGCCACCAATCTGGCAGTCGCCCTCTGCCATCTCCACTTGGCTATCCACCCCCATCTCCTCTTCATGACCAAAGAAGCGTGTCAACACTGCTATTCGCTGATCCCATGGCATCGTTCGGATCGGTAGTCCGTCTATCAAAATCTGAAGAATCTGATAGACATCCTCCAAGGTTAGCATCATCTCCCCCATTAGGAGATGGAAGGTGTTGGTCTGGGGATCCCACAGGTTGATCAGGGCCGTCAGATAGGCTCGATCCTCGACCACTGGCTCCAACTGAGTCACCTTCTTGAGCCCAAGGGCGTCAAGCCAATCCCAGTCACCCAAATCCAGCGCCTCCCGTGCTTCAGTAAACACCATGGGCACATGGTACCAGATATTCACAACTTGCAAAAGAAAACAACACAAAAAAATTAAAACAATGAAAAATTGTACAACAATAACATGAATATATAGCAATGCATAAAAATGTACAGCCAAAAAAAAAACATACCAAAAATTCAAAAAACTAATTTGTCAGTCCTAGGGTTTTAATTCTAACTGATAAATTAAAAAAAAACAAAAAAATTCAAAAAAATCATTTGTCAGTTCTAGGGTTTTTAACTCTAACTGATAAATTAAAAACAAAAAAAACTTCAAACAAAATAATTGTTTGTCAGTTCTAGGGTTTTTAACTCTAACTGATCAATTAAAAAACAAAAAAAAGAAATTCACAAAATAATTTCTCAGACCTAGGGTTTTTAACTCTAAACTGGTAAATTAAAAACACAAAAAACCACAACAAATAACTAGGGCTAAAGCTACATTTTTATGCTTAGTTTTACCCTACGTTTCTAACCTATGTTTTGATCTTTGTTATATTTGGGTTAAGCAAAGTTTTAAGTTATTTTCTAAACTAAGTTTTTTTAAGCTCAGTTTTAAAATAAACTTTTGATCTTTTTTTAACTAGGGTTAAACTAAGTTTTAAGCTAAGTTTTAATTTTGATATACTAGGGTTTCATTTTTAAATTCGAAAAAAAAAAAAAAAACCAAAAGACAAAAAACAAATAACTTGTGGTTTTACAACTGTAAAGTAAATAAACAATAAAGAGGAAAATCACTTATTGGTATTGCTTCGGCTCTGTCGCTCGATCCAGTTCGTGCACTCATGGTCACAGGAAAAGTTTGGCAGCGCTTTTATTCGTAGAATTGACCTCCTCCTCCTCAGAGCTCCAAATCACCAAGGAAAACAAATGCAAATGAACCCAAAACTCAGTTTTGGCCTTTAAATAGGATTTTGAACCTGTAATCGTTCCCCCTTAGGACGAATGCTCTAGTTAGTGCTCGTCCCACCCTAGGATGAATACTAAATAGGAATTCATCCCACCTTGGGATGAATACAGAGCAAAAATTTCAAAAACAACAAAAAATGCACCAAAATGCACAAAAAAAAAGCAATAAAACTGTCCAATGAGAGTGATTTTGCACTTGAAATTTTGGGCATGCAAAATAGATGTCGGGGTCACAAATCCTCGCTATCTTACTCCCTAAGAATGCTACCATATCCGAAACACTCCACGGGATTACGGATTGTCAAGAATTTCATCGCCAAACAGCGTCGCAAAAAGGGTCAAAACCATACCAAAAATAGCAATAACATTGTCGAACGAAGGTGCCTTTGCACCTAATATTCTTGGCATCCAAAACAGACATTGGGGTTACAAATTATTTCTATCCTACTCCCTAAGAATGCTATAATATCCAAACCGCTCCGCGGGAGGACGAATTCTTGACAATTTTAGCTCCAAAATGCATCACAAAAAGGGTTCACACCCACCAAAAATAGGTCAGAATGTTTGGAAACTGCTTTCGAATTCAATGGTAAACAACTAAAGGCACCCTTACCTAAGTCATCTTGGGTGAAGTGACTCGTCGCTTTTCTCATGTCAGTCATTCCCTCATTGATTCGTCACTTAAGGGGGTAGTCACACTTAGTCACCAATCAACAAAAACACACTCAATCAAGGAAATAACACGCATTCAAAGGATCATTGACAAAGACAATTGCGCCCCTACTTGAAGCAACAAACAAGCAATAATCACAAGCTGATCAAACACTTGGCATTCATGAATCATGAACTCAAGGTTCCCACAGACAAAAGGTTGCGCCCTTTGCCTATTCATGACTGATCAATGTCCAAGCTCAAGTAACACCTCATTGAACAAGGTTAACACTTGAATTGAGTTCCTGAGCTCGTCAGAAGCAAGGATTCAAGAATGCGTGCCATTTCCATGCTTGGGATATCAAGAGTTGGTTAGGTTACTGAGAAACCCTAATCATTAGTGCTTTGGTTATCTATTTTTGCTCAACGCTGCACCTTGCACAACACTTCCCAAAAAGGGGCATCTATAGACACCAAAACAACACCAATCCGATTATGTGACAACAAGTGCTGATCGCATTGACACACAGCCCCTAGGGCAGCCCCCAAAGGTTAAACAATGGTCCTAACCACTTCAAAAAGTAGTTTGGAGGTCAAAGGTCAATTTGGAACCTTTTTGGCATCTTGCTCTCTGCTCGTCCCACCTAGGGACGAATACAAACTGGCATTCGTCCCACCCAGGGACGAATATCAGCATTCACCCTAGGGTGAGGTGAATAGCAAGTTTGACTGGAAAAAAGTCAAACCTCAACAAGTCCACCAGTTAACTGAAGCTACAGGCCATGCAATTGTGAGGAATGGCTTCAAATCAAGAAGAGAGACTTCAGTCATGCATGTCTTTATTTTAGAGACCTCATGCAAGGAGATTCTAAATCAGGGAATTATCTTTTCTCTCAAAATAGGACAAACAACTCAAGTAGCGCCCTCGCATGTGCAATTCAAACAGAGAGACCCTAGGTCTATAAATTGGTGAGTTTTCTCACCCAAAATATATACAGAGAAGGAGCATTTGAGCAATAAAGTGTTGCCAATTTACATACCTACTTGCAATTTATGTCTTTCACATCCTTAATCTCTCATTCGAAAGGGAGGTTATTGGGTGATTATTGGAAGCACAAATTCAGACCCAAAACTTTATTTTTGGCCATAATAATCCACAAAATTTGTTGACAACACCCTATAAGAAGTTTTGGACCCATCCCAAGTGGATTGGTGCCAAAAAAAAGTCCCAAACGGTGGGTGTTTTGCCCCCGAGCGCCTCCCAAGCTGTCACAGCCCTAATCACCCCACCCTAGAGTGATTAGAAATATATGATATATTTCTATGATTTTTCTTTTGCATCTTATTCTAGGCTATTTAAATAGGCCGTAGTTTAAATTTCACTTCATTCTGAGCATTTTTGACCAGGTTTTTATCATTTCTCGCCTTTACTAATCTACAAATGCCATCATCAAAATTTGGGTGCTAGAGGCTAAATTGGCTAAATATGACCATTTGGGTCTTCCCAAAACACCCCAACTATCTAACCCCAACTTTGTGGGTCATTTGGAGCTTCCTAGGTAGGACATTGAAGAGGGTACTTTTTGACAAATTGTTGCAGGTTTATTCGTCCCGCCCTGAAGTGAATACAAATCTGTGAGGAATTTCCCGACTGTTATTTTTGTAGCGGTATGGTAATTTATTTCAAGGGTATTGCTACTCTTGTAATAATTTTGGGCATAAGGCAGTTAATTACATGGTTAACAATAGGAACAGGTTTTGTCCAACAGAGAGGATTCAGAAAATAGGTACATCTCAAAGGAATAACATTGTCAAATGTTATAAGTGCAATAATGAAGGACATACAACCAGATGGTGTAGAGAAAAATTTCCAAGGTACATGTTCAAGGCTATGAACAGGAACATGAATAATGGTAGGAATAGGAATAATGACAAGAATAGGAATAATGGCTTGGACGAAAATAGGGATGAGAATATGAATAAGAAAAGGAACATGAAAATGGACAAGGATATCAAGAAAAATAATGGAAAGGTAGCTATGGACACTGATGATTATTAGTGCATAATGGTATTTTTACTCCCACCCCATAATTAATCACCTCAATAAGAGGTGGAGGGGGCTAAGCTAAGAGGCTCATTCTTAGCCCTGAGCCCCAAATGTGATCCTTTGCCATTGATGACAAAGGGAGAGATATTTGAGTAAGGGGGAGAGACTTGAGTCAAGGGGAGAAAATATTTATAGGATGGTTTTCATTTGGTTTCAGTTTTGACAGTTGGCAGTGGTTTTAGTAGTGGTTTGCCATCAATGACAAAGGGGGATATTGATGGTAATTTTGGGTATGTTGCCTAGATTCATGTTTATGAGTTGTCATTTATGTCAAAAGGATTTTGTGTTGATGTCAAAAGGAATTTGCGCTGATGTCAAAAAGGTTTTGGTGCCAATACAATATTGAAAGTTCCATGATATTTGTATAAGGGTTTTTCTTAAAACCACGGTGACAAGGTTAAAGGTTTTTATTAAAACAATCTGGACTCATTAAGGGTTTTTATTAAAAACATCTTGGCTTAATGAAAAGGTTTTGCTCCTTGAAAAAACCTTAAAAGTCCATTTTGATTATTAATAAATTAATTAACTCAAACCTTTGAAATTTTTTTAAGCTAAGTTCATTATTAATAAAATAATTATTATTAATTTAATAATTATTATTGAAAGGGTTTCTAAACCCTTAGCGACGCCAATGTAGAAGACTTACCTCGCCGACATCGTTTTTTTGGAAGGAGCACCAATGTCAAATTGCATGGGATGCAAAAGACTATTAAAGAGCATTAATTCCTAAGGTTCAATACACCTCCATTTGCACGATTACCTTTGAATTTGTATTGCTCTATGACCTTCGATTTTGGATTGCTATGTGATTTTTGAGTTTTGTATTGCTCTGTGTTTAAGTTCTGATTTCATACGCCTATGAGGAAGACAAATATGTTTGTCTTTAATCTTTGCGAGCAAAGGGAACGTAAAACGATGAGTGGCACTTGAGATTTTGTTGGGCACTTGTGCTCCAATGGTGGAGGCAGTGGAGTGAAGGTGCTCTCTAGGTAGAGGTGTCAATATTGATTCACGTCGGGCGTGTTTTATTTTTCGTCATGAATTATTTTGCACGTGGTACAACAATTGCTTTGGGCCATGAGTTTGGAGGAGGAAGTGCTTTGGCGCTTATGTTGGTGTTTCCACACTTCTCCTAAGGTTGAAGAACTGAATTTTGGCCAAGGTAAATCTTTTGCTGATAATGTGGAATATTTGATTTGACTTGGAAATTATTGTTGATAATTGGATGGAGGTATAAGGTTAAATAGAAATATAGCTTTGTCATTGTTATTATTGATGCTTAATGTTTATATGGTAAATGCATTTACAAGTAAATGTATTTTAGGAGTTATAAGGGTTTAAGGAATAATTGTGCTTAATGTCATATTGGGGTTAGAAAGCCTTTGGAGTTATTGAGTGGAGATTCTCTTGTAATTATTTTTGAGGTTGAAGTTATTTTGTGATATATTAAGTAGGAGTTATAAGGTGTACAAGAATATTGTTGATATGTATATTTGTGAGTTTTTATTATTGATGAGTTGGAGTGATAAGGTGTTATTAGGACTCTTATCATTGTGCATTATTCCATTGTTGCTAACTCTAATTTGTGGCAAATTGAGAGTGTTGTGACAGATTTTGATTTCTCCTTATTCATCAAAGTAAACGTATGGGCACATTCTTCCATGGTTATTATTTATTGATGGTTTTCTAAAAATAATTTTGGAGTGAAAATGATTAAATTAAGTTTCCTTATTTGGAGTGGATATTATTTTTTGAAGGTGGAAGTATTGATTATGCATTATGATATCATGATGAGTTTATGAGTTATTACATAATTCTAGTTTATGAGAGTGGAATCATTTGAAGTTTGCTTTAGGGTTTTTGAGTGAGAATCTTATGCCATTGCTATAAGTTGTTGAAACCCTAATTGAGTTGTTTGGATTTTGAGAGTTTGGTTTTGAGATTGCTTCCATTGAGATTGAGTTGATCAAGTTATGCTTTACTTTATACATGAGTTGGGCTTGCTCCTTTGAGATTTGATTTTATCAAGTTATAATTTGCTTGATAAACTTGGTTTTGTGGTTAAGTTGAGCATTCCCATTTGAGAGAAGTTGGAAATATCTTGAACCCCTTTTTGATGCTTAGAGAGAGATTGACTTGAGTTCTTGAAAACTAACTTGGATAGGTTTTGATAGTGAGTTATGGTTCTATGTTGGAGGAGTTGATTCCTTGATATTGCATTATTGACAATTTTTGGGTCATGGTTCAAGATCTTGTGAAAGTATACTACTTCTATCTTTATTCTTATTTGAGAAAGATTTTGTTTTTGAGTTGAAGGATAGAACATATTGACTCTTTAACAATTCTCTTTATGCTCCTATGAGATTGATTTGAGTTGATACTGAGAGTTGAAGGATATAACATATTGAGTCTCTAAAAATTTTCTTTATGCTTCTATGATATTGATTTGATATGATTGGATGAAACACATTGGGTCTCTAACAATTCTCTTTGTGCATTCACATTGGGCAAGTTTCTTGGTAAACTTGCTTGAGCTGATTTGGGTAAGTTCTTGGTGAGCTTGCTAGGACAGATTTGGATAGGTTCTTGTGGAGAACTTGTGGACTGATTTGTACAGGTTCTTGTGGAGAACTTGTGGACTGATTTGAATAGGCTATTGTGGAGAAATTGTGGACTGATTTGGATAGGTTCTAGTTGAATAACTTGTGGACAGATTTGATGAAGTCTTGGTGAAGACTTGTGAGCAGTTGTGATTGATTTGTTCAAGATTTTGTCTTAATCTTGGGATAGTTATGATAGATATTTGAGAGTAGATTTGTGCTAGACCAGAGGACTGATTTTGGTGTAAATTTATGACAGATTTTGAGAGGACTTGTGCTGGACTGACTGACTGTATTTAGTATAGGTGTTGATGAGCATCTGTGGAGGTTATTAGTAAGGACATAAGTCTCTAGATCTAGATCAAGGAGTAAAGGACGTCTTCTATGGAAATGAGTTCCACCTGCTAGCGGTAGAAGAGGTAATGATCTTCTAAAGTATCATTTCTAGAGCTTTGGGGGATAGGACATCTCCTTTGGGTAGGAGGCTCATAAATACTTCTTTGGGTAGGAGGATCATAAATATTTGAGTAGGGGAAGGATTCTCCTTTGTACAGGAAGTCCACAAATATTGTAATTGGTAAGGATTCCCAAAGTATTTTATTGAGAAATTTTAGTGAAATATTTTCTCTGTAGAGTAGCCCACCTTGGGTGAACCACGTTATATTGGTGTCTCAATCGTGTGATGACTTGTACATTGGTTTTATTACTACTTTGATTTTTCTATTGGTTCATTGCATTGCTTTCTGAAGTAAAAGGAAAAAGTTAAAAAATGGTCTTATACTGTTCACCCTCCCTCTCAGTATAAGCTTATGTTCTTCACTATAGAATTCTCAAGTCCATAAAGAATCTATGATAAATGTTTTACGTACCTCTAGATATTTCTCCTAGTAATATGGCAAAGGTTGGAGGTTCTCTTTTGAATCCTTATCTAACATTTTCAAATAATTACATGGCTCCCTTAGGAATACAGTAAGATTCTTCTTTATACATCACTACTCACATTGGTGGCACTCTCATAAAAAAGGTTATGATTGATAATGGTTCTTCACTTAACATTAGTACACATCATTTATTTTAGAAATTTAGATTGAATAAGGAATATTTGATTGCATCTAGTGATATCATTAGAACTTTTAGCAATGATTTTCGAGAAGCTTGTGGCACTATATTACTCCCTCTTAGGATTGGACCTAAAATTTTGAAAACAATGTTTTATGTGGTGTCTTGTCCTACATATTTTAATATTCTTCTTAGATGACCTTGGATTCATGCAATGAAGGCTATCCCTTCTAATTTTCATCACTATGTGAAATTTAAATTTGAAAACCAAATCATTTCTATCATGGGTGATCATCATCCATTTGAATTTTTCTCACTAGAATATCTAGCCCAAATCAATTCATCATAGTCTTCCTCTAAAAATTTCTCTACAAATGTTTTCTCACAGGATCAAGATGAATCTTCTTGTTTAGATCTTCTCTTTGATGAATCTCATCAAGGTTTAGAATGAAGTGTTAAGTATGAGGGTCTACCCTCTCCTAAGGACTTAACCCTAGAGTCACATGTTATATATGAGGCTTTATTTTAGATTGACATCAGCTTTGATGGAATTTTAACTTGCATAGCGTAGGTTGAAGCTTCTAGTTCTCAAGTGGACTTTGGTTCTATGTCTTTTGAGAACCTTGAGAAATTAGAAATAATTCCTACCCCACCTCCTCTTGAGGATGATTTATCCATTCTTATTTAGGAGACCATATATGTGAACATAGGTTTTCAGGAAGCCCCTAGAATCCTTAAGTTAAGCAAATCCTGAACCATGGATGATCCAGATAAATTGACTAATTTATTGAAAGAATATCAGGATATTTTTACTTGGTTATATATCGACATGCTAGGGACTTATCCCTCCCTTATCATGCATCATTTTGTAGTTAAGCCTAGTGCTAAGCCTGTTAAGAAAAAACTTTGGAAGATGCATTCAAAGGTCACCCTTTCAGTCAAGGAAAAGATCCAAAAACTACTGGACGTCAATTTTATAAAAGCCATCAACTATTCTGATTGGATATCTAACTCCATTTGTTGGAGATTTAACAATGCACAGTGTGAAGTTATATGAATATAGCACTGTATTATGCTAAGGAGGTGACTCAAATGTCCAGTAGAATTATTACTAAGATTTACTCTGTGATGTAGAACCATCTCAGTTCATTCTATGGTCATATCATGTTCTCTGGCTTTGTTTGGTCCCTCTTTTTCTATGTGTTGTATTTCATTTGTGTTTCTGGTGTGTATTTTATTGTACAAGGTTTAAGGGCTCCTTTCAAAACCCTCTTTTCTCTTAATATTACCAAAAAAATAGTTATGGGATGATGAGGAATATACCTTTTTAATTTACTATTTGAGTTATGTATGTTTTATATTATATTCTCTTTCAATGGTTAATTTATTTAAAATATTACTTCTTCCTAGTATCTCTTGTATGCTTTTAAAGTTATATTATTTGTTAGATTTAGTATTTAGAATTGTTCTTGGTTTCCTTACTAATAAAAAACCAAGTAATAAGTTCTACGGTGAACTGAGAGAGTGACCTAAAGGATTGAGACCCCTTATGGTGAACATAGGAATACCTAAGGGATTAGGGCTCCTTAGGTGGAATGGAAAATAATTTGTAATAAGTATACATTTGAGTTAAGATAGCTCGTCGAGAATACGATAGCTTAACTCGCAATACTCATAGCATACCTACACATACTAGCTTGTGTATGTTATGGTGATGCATGTATAACTTTAATTAATAGAATATGATAAGTCTAGCTGATTAAGAATGATGATATGAATAGAATTATTTATGGTAAATCATGATACACATACATAGATGGGACTTATGTGAGGGTATTTTGTGAGACATAGCTCTTCAGGAAAGCTTAGGGGATTTAAAATATAGGTACACCTTGGATTGGTTAGGGGTTTATGAATCCCTCTTCTTAGTTTAAAAAATATTTTATTTTATGTGTTTTTTGTGTTTGCTTGTGTTTGAGTCATTACAAAGTGGATTTGTTAATACATGGATCATTTGGGTACTTTATATATCATATGTACAATAAATACCATGGTAAGTCATTGTTGGGTAGGAAATACTTCTCTAATAGATTCCATTACTCACATTTGTAAAGGTCCACCTCAATCTTATGATCATGTACTTTCCTTTTGAGATAGTAACCACAAGCTCTTCATATGTTATAAAAAATCCAAACCCATGAGATTTATCATTATCATAAATAATTGCAACTTGAACTAAAATATATTAAAGAAATATAGAGAAGTACAGGTTGGGAAAGTAAAATCCATAGAAAAATATATTTTTTATAACCCATATTGCACACATAGAGCAAAAATATATGACCATAAAATATAACTTAGAATTGCTTGCTTTTTTACTCACACTATTTATCTATCAATGGTCACCATGAACTCTATTCTACAACACATCTTATTTCACAATAAAACTTATTGTTTGGATATTGCTAGACTAATATTATTTCATCATTTCTAATAACACATACATCCTATTGTGGTAAAATTAATTTACTCTCTCAAAGCACTACAAAATGAACACTCATAACATAGTAAAGTGACACATGCATTCCTAGATAGTTTCAATGTGTATGGAAGTTGAAGTAGACTATTCTTGTAATGAATAGTATTTTTGGACAAATTTACTACCAATACAAATAAAAACTTGTTGGAAAATAATTTGGTAAATTATGGAATTAATTTTGAACCTATGAAATCCCATAAAAATTCTAATATTAAAAAAACATAATCAAAATTTGAACATTTAGAAACTAAAAAATTCAATTTTCCCATGGAGATATGTTACACTAGAAATAGAGTAAGGTGACACCTACATTCCTAGATAGTGTCAATGTGTATGGAAACTAGAGTAGACGATTCTTGTGACAAATGATACTTTTTGGATACATTTTGTAAGAATACAAATGATACTTGTAGGACAATTTTTTTACAAATGATGGATTTATTTTTTTACTTGTGAAACCCCATGAAAAATTATAATCTCAACAAAAATGTAAATAAAATTAAAACATTTCGAAACTAAACATTCTAATTTTTCCATGAAGAGATAAATGGCTCAATGAGTGTCATAAAAGACCTTGAAAATAAACTACAAGGGGTTTAGAATGAGATAAATGAAATAAAATAAGAGTAATATTATTTAGGGAAACAAAAATAAGACTATGAAAAATAAATAAAATTACTCAAGGAAGAGAAAGAAGGAAATGGTAAGGAATATAGTGATAATAATGAAGAAGCCACATCTTTGGATTTACAAAAGTAAGAGAAGGATATAAATTCATTTAAAACTTCTATTTTGTAGGTTCATGGATGTATTCAAAAGGAAAATATTATTATTTCCATTAACCCTAGCAGTAGATATAATTTCATTAATATTATTTTGGCTAGGAGGTTGCAGGTTCAAGCAATTTTTTTTAAGGATATACAACTTGAGGGGGGAGAATGTTCATATTTTTGACAATTTGAAGATCAATATGAATAAATATGTTTTACATTAAGATGTTTATGCTATTGAGATGGATAATGTAGATATTGTTCTTGGTTATCCTTGGATTCTTTAGGTATTATTAACATTCATGTGCAAAAAAAGTTTATAAAATTATGATATAGGAAAAATAAGATAACACTATAGGATATTTCTCATTTAAGAATGAGGGATCCAAAGAGAAGCAAGAAGTAATCATGCTAAAGAAATAAGTCAAGGATCTAATAAAAGAACAAAAAAATAAATCTACACTAGCATTAGTAGTAGATTTCATGGAAGAAGTGCATAAAGAGACACCAAAAGAAGGGCAGAAGAGAGAAGAGCATGAGGAAGAATATAAAATAGAGAAAAAAAGTCAAAGAATCGAAGAAAACAAAATTTTAGGTTAAGTTTACAATATATTTCTACCCACACCACCCTAAGTAGCAAAAATATTAGAGGTATCGATTACGGCATCAATATTATTATGTATCTACATGGAGTTGAAAATACATCAAGTAGAGCAATTTTTAGCAAAAAGTACATAGTGATTCTATAAAAGGGATGTAGCAACATTAGGAAATAATATAACCAATTATATGAAACATCATAGTAAAGCAACATAAGCATGGAATCAACATAACATTTATAAATACTAAAGTGGCATAATGGTAGCTTGGCATCACCGAAGACCAAAACCAATCAATATTGATACCAACTATCAACATGGCTTAGAAGATCATATTATTTAGTTTCTTCTCATGTTTCAAGGATTGAAATATTTGTATGGAGGTTGGAATGCTATGGTACCTAGGAATAGGTATAGGGGGATATAATATTATAGTGTATAAGGGTATTATGGATAGTTAGAATGAGCCACACATAACCTAATATTGATTTTATAATAATATAATAATAAAATAATGAGTGGGATGAGGATAGTCATACCGAAAGTATAATTAGAAGAGGGACATATAAATAAGGGATATCATTAGTATAATCATCATGGATGGAGATCATCATTTTCATATGGAATATTACATGTAATTATCTTTGCCCATGAAATGGTTAATGAGACTTTGCTCTCTCTCTAAGTGGTTCTCTAATCTTAAGAAATCTTGTATAGAGTTTTCCTTCATTAAGAAGTATTATTGGTATTGCCCTACTCTAAGCGTATTATCTACCTTTGTCTCATTGTGTGGATTGTTGCTATGGATAATTATTTATGGATGAATGATTTGATATTTGTGTATATTGGTGAATGATTTATGTTAATGAGAATACAATTTATTAAAAAATGTAATTTTATAATTTCAAACATGGATCATTTATGGCCATACTTTCTACATATATGATTTGTCATATCACTTCCACCCAAAGGACTCATCTAACAAAAAAATATTCTCTATGTGTGGAGTTTCCCTTCTTAAATATTTTTTAGATCCTTCTTTAATGAGATTGTTGGTTAGTTAGAGAGTGTAGTCTAGTACAACTATGAATGGAATAAGAATTTTAAATTTACAGTCATGTTCCTATACATATATGGATCTTGATAGTGACCTTTGCTCAATAATAAAAGTATCATGTTAAAATTTTATGAGACAAAAAATGATTTACTTCAATTTTTTTAATGTTTGTTTTTAATATATAAAAGTTAGGAATTTGACTAGGAAATAATATAGAAAAAAAGTTCAATTTTATAATAATAAATGAAACATTTTTTAAGATTAGGATGGATAGTTTTCATTTAATTTTTTTCAATCCTCCATTAAGGAAGATAGGAGAAATTCTCTTTATCAAGACTATATTAAAATACTATATTAGAATATGGTTTTAAAAAAAGACAAATATACAATAATCATGGAATTTTCTTGCACAAAAAGAAAGATGATTTGTTAATATCTTGATGACTAATCACCCAAAGTGTTGCTTAATCTTTTACAAACCATTCTTATAGCGGAAGGAAACATACTCTTTTTAAAAAAAAAAAAAAAAAGTCTTTATTCCGTCTGCTAGTATATCTCATTTGGCTTGCTTGCGATAAATAACCATAAGGGAGAAAGATTCTTGTAGTGGAAGGAAACGTACTGTTAGAAAATTAAAAAATAAAATAAAAAGTCTTTGTTTCGTCTGCTAGTATATCTCATTTGGCTTGCTTACGATAAATAAGCATAAGGAAAAATTACACTCTATAAATAGTTTGGGGTAGTGATAGGGTGTGGAAAGTCATAAAAGTTTTATGTGTATTCTAGACCTTCTTTATTCAAAGAAAGAGACGTTATTTTTTCTGTTAATTTTTGTGAAGCATTGAATAAGGATCTCCGGGATTCCTACATAAACGTTGTTTCTTGTTTCTATTAACTAAAATCTTTCCAAAATTATAACTAGTTCTTTAATGAACTTGATTTCTATTGTATTTTAAAGAACTTGATTTCTATTGTATTTTTGCTCTCAAGAGTCCAGGGGAGTTTGGATGTTAAGTTACTGATGTTATGTTTTCTATCTATCATTATAATATTTATAGTTGTCAATTTATAACGACATGTTATAGTTTTGGCATTATTTTATTTCAAATTGTAGTTTTGGCTTTGTTTTATTATTTTATTTCAAATTGTGGTTGTTTTTATCTTGGGATTCTAGTTGAGTCAAGGACTTACATATGCTAAGGGTTGTATTTTGTTTTTAGTTGAGTTTGTTGCGGCTATTGTATATCTTTCAATTATGATTTTTTTATTTGTGGAAAACATCCCAAAAGGGATGCCACTTTCGGGTAAAGACCCAAGGAGGTAGGGGTATCCATTCCGCAAAAAATGCCCAAGACTCGGACCTGGCCTACCACCTTTGACATACTCAAGGAGCAAACAAACACACAAAACCAATTTAAAAATAAGTAAATAACAACAAAAATAATAAAATAAAATAAAAAACATGCTCCTTGAGTGTGTCAAAAACAAAATCACAACCAAACACGCACAATAAGATAAAAGAAACCACAACACAAACCACAGAAACCACATAAAAAAACACAAACAAGACAAAAACAACATAACACTACAAAGACAACCCAAAAAAAACATGAAAAATAAACACAACCAAAACCTCAAAAATTAAAAAAATAAAAACTAAAAATAAAAACAGCCAACAATAGACAGTAAACAAAAATAAAAAACATAGAAAACACTCACACATAAAAACAAGAAATAACACCAACAAAGAGAAACCCAAGAACAAGAACGAAAAAAACACAAGAACAATAACAAAAAACATAAAAAAAAAAAAAAAACAAAAACAAAAACACAAGAACAACAAAAAACAACACAAAGAACACAAAACGAAAACAAAAGAAAAGAACCCACCCACCTTAAAAAACTAAACAAAAAACAAAAACAAAAAACAAAAAAGAAAAAAAAAATTGAACATAACAATGACCTATCTAGACCAAAATACTATTAAGGCAAGAATCAATAGAGGAAACAAAATAAAGAATAGAATGAGCTAGGGAACTAAAAAAAAATAAATGAACCAAAGAGAAGCAAAAAAAAAACAAGAAGAAACTAGGTACCTTCAGAATTGGAGCCATCCAAAGAAATGATAGAAAGAAGAGCTTCCCTAATTTGAGAAGCCCACCATATAGGAGGGTGGCCATAACAAGTAAGATCACCTTTGTCCAAAGCCCAATTAGCTAAAGCATCAGCACTCTTGTTTTGATCTCTGACCACATGATTGTAATCAACTTTCAAAAATCCCATCTCGATTAACCGAATCTTCTCAATAATTCTTTTTATTCTCCAATCCACCTTATGATTCTTAGAAGGAGTATTTAAGAGATTAATCATAAGTTGAGAGCCAGAATCAACTAAAAATTTATCCCATCCAACCTTAGTAGCCTCCTGAACGCCTCTGAGGATACCATACCCCTCAAAAAGGTTATTAGAAAGAATACCCAAATTCTCAGCAAAAGTAAAAACCAGGGAGCCATCTGAAAGTCTACCAATTCCTCCCACACTGGCTTTTCCAGGGTTCCCTCTAGAGGCTCCATCATTATTGACTTTTCCAAAATCCTTAGGAGGAGGTTGCCAATTTCTAGTCCTATCCATCTTACTAATACTCACATTCCCTTTAAGTTGGTTGCCCTTAGAATATTTAATCTTCAATATTTGCATCACTTGATCCCATATTTGGTGGGAGTTTTGGGGGTGATTAAGGAGTTGATGGACTGATTCAACTAAGTTGGCTATGGTCTTTTGCCAAATATAGTGAATATCCTTCCTATCTTGATTAAAAATTTGGTTGTTCCTTTCATTCCAAATATTCCAAAGAAGAATGGTAGAACCCATCCAAACTAATGGCCTAATAAAATGATCAACACCCTCTTGATTAGGCCAATCCCTCCAAAGTTGTTCAAAAGTAAAAAAATTGGACCATTGTAAGCCAAGTAAAGTGGCCATTCTCCTCCATAGCTCGGAGGCTAAAGTACACTCAATAAAAATATGGTTGATATTTTCTACATTCTCTTCACACATTTCACATCTAAAAGGGCCATGAAAACCATGCTTCATAAGTTGCTCACGAGTAAGCACCCTACGATGCAATAAAAGCCAATTAAAGAACCTCACCTTAGGCTAGAGCTTTTGAGCCCACAATAGAGAAAATATATCAAAAGAATGGTTGGGATTATTATGGCATAAGGTCAAATAACCTTGAGCAACTGAATACTCACCCTTAGTAGTGTTGTTCCATCCAAAACAATATTTTTCATGGGACCAAGAGAGGTATCTCATATGAAGGATGCCTTGGATATCTTGTCTTTGCCTTTCTAGGATTTGAATAGGCCAGTCCTCAATAGGGATCCAATATCTACCAACCTTTGAATTACTAGTATGGTACTGACAATAATTAGCCACCTTTATCCAATTAGCTCGGTGAAGCTCCTCCATCCAAGGCCTCCAATCGGGAAACTGAGTTATCAAAGGCTTGTGACCATCCCAAGAATCTGTCCAAAAATTTGCATGTTGACCATTATGAATGATCCAAAATAATTTTTCTTTATCAAATCCTCACCAGTATTAAGAACTTCTAAAATGGGAGAACCTTTGGTAGGAAGTTGATAGCGAACAAGGTCTTCAGGACTTTTGTTCTTAGCATATTTAGCACATATATTATTGGCCCAAAGAGCATTGGGGTTATGCAACATCCTCCAATATAATTTAGCAGCTAAAGCTTTGTTGTTATTAATTGAATACCGGAATCCTAACCCCCCTTCACTCTTAGGAAGACATAAAGTATCCCATTTCACCAAGGCCCATTTTATTTTCTCCTTAGTACCACTCCAAAGGAAATGATGACTGATTTGATCCAATTCTCGAAGAACAACCTTTGGGATATTCAAAATGGAAGAAACATAAATAGGAATAGCTTGAAGGACTGATTTTACCAAGGTGATTCTACCCCCAAAAGTAAGCCACTTGTTGGTCCACTTTCCAATTTTCTTCTTGACTTTGTCCAACAACCAATTCCAATCTTTATTTTTTTGCCTTTGAATATTTATGGGAATACCTAAATAAGTGATTGGAAGAGAGGTCTTCTTATATCTTAATTTATCCAAGACCATGGATTCTTTTCTAGCAGAGTAGTGAAATAAAATAACTTTAGATTTGTCTTCATTGATCAATTGCCTAGTAGCCTTAGAAAAATAGCTAATGATTTGCTTAATATTAGAAGCTTCCTTAACTGTAGCTTTACCTAAAAGAGTAGAGTCATCCAAAAATTGAATATGAGAGATAGGTCTAGCTCCATGAGCAATGGTAACTCCCTCAAGGGTTTTGTTTTCCCTATTTTGGGTTATAGTCCTACCCAAGCATTCAACAAGAATTATGAATAAATAATGGGATAGCGGGTCACCTTGCCTAATACCTCTGGAAGTTGGGAAATACTGAGAAGGCCTACCATTGATAAGAACTAAGTAGGAAACTAAAGAGATACATCCCATAATCCAATCCATCCAATCCTTAGAGAAACCAAATTGCCTCAAAACTTTGATAAGGAAGTGCCAATCCACTCTATCATAAGCTTTTGATAAGTCTAACCGAATGAACATGGAAGGAGAATTTTGCATATCCATGGAATGGATGGCTTCCTGAGCAAGAACTATCTCATCTACTATTTTACGTCCTTCCACATAACCCCCTTGCTCTAGGGAAATAATCTTATGCAAAAGAGGCTTCAACCTTTCTGCCATGATTTTAGTAATGATTTTGGGAAGAACATTACATAAAGTAATAGGTCTAAAAGTTGAGATATGATCAACCTCTTGAGATTTTGGAACAAGAGTAATATAAATTTTATTGATAACCTTCAAAATTTCTTTGGCTTTCCTGGATTCTTCCACCACCTCTAATAAATCAACATGAAGGATATCCCAGAACTCTTGGTAGAACTCAATGGAAAAACCATCAGAACCTGGGGTTTTCCCTTTTTTTATTTTAAAACTACTTGTTGAAGCTCATTGATAGTAATAGGAGTAGTCAAAATAGAGTTCTCCTCGAAAGTGATAAGAGAAGGGATTGCTTGAAGAACATTTTGTTGTGAAGCTAAGTCAAGAGGAGTAGCAACAAAAAGATTGGAAAAGTAATCAACAACAATAGAGTTCATGCCATCCCAAGTATAAACAACATCTCCAGAATCTGATTTTGAGGAAGAAATAAAGTTGTGAGATCTTCGAGCTAGAAGATATTTGTGGAAGAAATTTGTGTTTCGATCTCCTTCTTTGAGCCATTGAATTCTAGATTTTTGCTTCCATAAGATTTCTTCTCTTTTTTCCCATTCCTCTAACTGAGTTGTGAGTTTAATTTCATCTGCACTTCTCTTCTCTGTGAGGCCATCTAAACGGATTTTCTTATTCAAATTTTCAATATGAGCAATAACTTCATGTTTTTTTTTATGAACATCCCCAAACTCTTTCCAGTTCCAAGTCTTGATTTTGGATTTAATGTATTGCGGTATTTTGGCAAAACAGAACATCTTAGTCCCATGCCTAGGTTTACCTTCCTTCCACCATTGTTGCACATGAGGTCTAAAGGAAATGTCTCTAAGCCACATTAATTGAAAACAAAAAAGGAGAGAAACTCACATTGGTTTTCCACATTTCCACCATGATCGGCCAATGATCCGAACCAACATTATTAAGAGTCTTCACTTTAGGAATGTGACCATGGATTAAGAAATTTTCAGAGAGCAAAAACCTATCCAATATCTCCATTATACAAGCTAAGCATTGCCTTCTTTTAGACCAAGTCATAAGGCCATTATCTGGTTGGATATCCACAAGATGGAGGTTTGCAATATATTCGCTCATGAGGTCAGTGCTTTTGTCCAAATTTCTATTTCCTCCCCTTTTCTCATCCAAAAAGGATGGTATTGAAATCTCCTCCAATCAAGATCCAAGCTTTAGGAAAATGAGAGATAATATGAGTAATATCCTTCCACTGTCTTATTTTTTCCTCCAAAGAAGTCGAAGCATAAACAAGTAATGCAGAGCATAATCTAGTTGGAATGTCTACTTTGAATAGCTATAGCCAACAAACCCCGACTGCCAACCATATGGTGAATAACTACCTCTTTTGGGTCCCAAAGACAAGCAATGCCACCCGAAGTCCCTTGGGAATAGAGGGAAACCACTTTTCTAGCTAGCAAAATTTTACTAGCAATTAAGTCCATATCCTCCATTGACATCTTTGTTTCTTGAAGGAAAACAAGATGTGGATGATTTATTTGAATCATTCTTCTAATTTCATTTTGTTTTGAAAGACTCCCTTTGAGTCCTCTAATATTCCAAGTGATGATATTCATTAATACAAGGGCTAAAAATGTTGGGAAGGTCATTAATCTTACCTTCCTCTACAAGCTTTTCACCTTCTTTTACCATATGATATTGATTGGTCTTGCGACCTACTTTTTTATTAGAATCCATCTTCAATTTTTTTTCCCTGTTTCTTGACTTATTCCAATTGAATCTGAGATGGCTTCTAACATTGAAGAATGCTCGTACACGACCAAAATTTTACTAGATGGTTCAACGGAGTCTATATTGGGACCTGCATTATTTGAAGTTTTAACATTTGATTCTTGTGTAAATTTTCTCCTTTTTTTTTCTATTGAAAACCTTTTATTTGTTGGTTTGTCTCTGAGTTCTTCCCTTCATATTTAAATTGTGTTTCTAAGATTTTAGTTTCCATTATTTCCTCTTCCTCACTTGGGACATCATTTTTGGAAAGGATTTCAAACATATTAGTAGATGACTTTGATTGATCCTTCATAACTAGTTTTTTTTAGTGTTCTTCTTCTTAGGTATTTGGAAACCTAATGAGTTTATATCTTCTTTCTTTTGATCAGGAATTTTATTTGGGCAAACATTGGCCAAATGACCATATTCATGGCAAATTCTACAATGAAAAGGAATGTTCTCATAGTCCACTACTTGCTCCCAAGTTTCTTTCCCAAATTGTAATGTGATCTTTTTAGGTAGGGGTTTGTCAAAATCCATTAAAACATAAATCCAAGCATAAATAATATGTTCAAAATTTTGAGTACAATCAACAGCCATCATAAAAGTTCCTAAAGAGTTTCCAATTGAAGAAAAAATAGTGGGATTCCAAAATTCAATAGGGAGGCCAAAGATTCTAACCCACACGGGAGCTATAGAAGGCATCTCTTCTTCGGCTTTAAATTTAGTATGCCAGGGCTTCATGAAAAGCCCTGCCCTTCCAAAAATCCAAGGACCCCCTTGAAAATTTTTCTCTCTATCTTCATTATTAGCAAATAAAATAAGAAAATAACCATTTGGATAAATAGAGATTTGTAACTCACCTTTAGTTTTCCAGCTTTTTGCAGCCTAGACTTTGAAAGCAGATAGACTCGGATGAAAAGCCACGAATCGATAAATTAGTCTTCTTTTTTCCAAATCTTCAATGCCAATCTGAATGTTACCCATATCAAGCTTAACAATAGGAGTTCCATCAGCTGCTTTAAGACATCCTGACTCCATTTTCCTAGGATCAATCTTAGGAATTCTTAGAGGTTTATGGGAAGCCCTAAGATTGATATTAGCATTGGGCTGAGGTTGTCCACCATGAAGGGCATCCCTAAAATTTATTTTTGGGACCGAGTCTTTGAAATTCTTACCCTTGATAGGGGTTTTCACAGTAGAATTATTTTGTGGGTGCACCTTAGCACCAGATTCACTTGAGATATGAGCCATTTTTTGATCAACTGCTTGAAAATTGTTTCGTGATCTCTTTAATCCTTGCCCTAGACGTCATGGAAAGGTATGGTTTTCACTTTTCTTTTGTGTAGCAAATTGGAAGCCGTTGTCACTCAAGTTCACAGTATGATTTGTTGAAAGATCAATTTCTAACCCATCTTGGATCCCCTACAACATTTCCTGCTAAAATATTGAGCATAAACCACAAAAATATTGGCCGCTAAGGCCTGAAGGCCCTAAAAACCAACCTCTGGAGCTGCTTGCACTCAACCCAGATGAAACCCTTGCATAGCCGCTTCCATAATATCTTGTTCACACATAGGGATGCACTATGATATGTTTTTATCCAAATGATATGAAAATTTGTGGAGACATTTATCTACCCTCGGAATTTCAGCTCAATCTGAGTCCTGATGAGTGAGATATGGCCAAAACGAGTTCAGCAGTTTGGGCAGTCCTGCAAAAAACGTCTAATCAATTTCGACTCGTTACTATATTTGAATAACAATAAATATTTCCAATTTACTTTATAGGTATATGCTTCTTAATACTTCGTTAATATGTGCAAAGATTTTGTTAATATTGAT
Organism: Wollemia nobilis; assembly: GCA_028583015.1. Taxonomy (NCBI): domain Eukaryota; kingdom Viridiplantae; phylum Streptophyta; class Pinopsida; order Araucariales; family Araucariaceae; genus Wollemia; species Wollemia nobilis. The sequence continues at coordinate 3,923,787 of JAQPPZ010003193.1, read as the reverse complement.
AACATTTTTGTTTTTATTGCCTTCATTACAAGTTAATCAATGAAAACTTGATCTCCATCTTTTCAATTGTTATGTTTCAATCTATGTGGACTTTCATATTTCTCTGTGTCTCCTGTATAATGCCTTAGTTTACATTTCTTTCCTAGCCCACCTAATTCCCACATATATAATGCATTAATTTAAATTTCATTCCTAGCCCACCTAATTCCTACACCTATAATGCATTAATTTAAATTTCATTCCTAACCCACCTAATTTCTACACGAAAAATTGTACTCACGCATGGTTTAGTACATTATAATCAAATAATATAAACCTTAACTTCCAATTTATACAGAGCATCATCTGGACATAAATATGTAATATAATATCTCTATATTTTTTATATAAAATGTTATTGATATTTTACAAATTTATAAACAAGAATACGACATAAAATATCGATGTGATAAATCTTATAGGATATCTGAATGCTGGTGTCCATCATGTCAAATTACACAGTGAAAATATGCTTCCTGTCGATCGTAGGAATCGATTATAACTGTCAACAACCTATTCTTCTATTCCAGTGATCCCTATACATCCAAACGAAACCTATATATGAACGGTACATTTTAATCTCTCTCTCTTCCATCAGACCTACAAAATATCTACATAGAAGATTAGAGAGACTCTGCACTTACAATTTATCTCTATATAAGACAGAGATCGTCAAGTTCTATGTACTCTCCCTTCAAATATCTCTTATCTTCATTCAGGGTCCTACACATATGAAATTTATCATAAATCTGAGGCATTTGAGCTGCAGACAATAGCCCTTCAAAACCTGTATAATCTGCCGAAGGCCCATCTGCAGAATTTGGAGATTGGCATCCATGAACAAAAGCACCCAAAGGAAAATTTCTACTGATGGGAATCCGTTGGTCTACCATGAGAAGTGGGCATCCACATGCACTCATTTGTTGCAACGGAGAAGCTTCTTCATCGAGATAATTGATTTTTTTTGGGTCGTCTGATGGAGCTGTGTAATCCAAATTGGAACATTGATCGTCAGGATCAGGTTCATCCATTAACATTTCGACCCACTTGTCAATGTCAACTTGCGAGGACTGTGGCAGCTGTTCGTTTGAATCTTCTCTACCATCTTCCGCTTCCTTCTTTACCATCTTTGGCATGGAATCGATTGAGCTATTCTTAATCTCATCTCTATCTGTTCCACGTCCGATTCCATCACTTTTCTTCTTGAAAACATGGCATAAAACAAAATCATCCCGTATTCTAGCCTCTTGGCACTCCCTCTTCTCCAACTTATATTCATGCATAATCCAATCTGTGCGTTGCCCAAATGGAGCACGCCCTTTATAGAACACGAGAGTCTTCTTCGTTCCAATCGTGCGCTGTCCAGAACAAGAACTAGAAGTAACTTTTCGATCCTTACCTGTGGATTTCCAATAACCAGCGTGAGTGGCTCTGTTCGTACGCGAACCGTTTGAGTACTTTCTAGCCCGTGCGCAGAAGAAATGCCACCGCAAATCCTCGCTGGGCAGGCAAGACATCTCCGGTAGATCCCACGGCTCGCAGTGGTAGATGTCGACCTCTGGGATGACCTCCACCTCAATCTTGTGGCCATGTACTTTCCTATTGAGATAGTACCCAACAAGCTCTTCATCTGTCGGGTGGAACCGAAAGCCAGGAGGCAAACAAATTGGATTCGTTGCCATCGTTGAATGGAAAGGAGTTAGAATGAAACAAAGTCGAAACTCTGAAATAGGGAGACAAATAATCAAACTCCACAATCGTAAAATCCGAAGAAAAATCTACTTTACAAAGCAGTTATACAAATATCTTTATAACCAAATAAAATAAATTCAGTGACCGTCAAAGGAAACTACTCTCCAAGTGCAGTGATTTACAAAACGAACCTCTAATGAGAGTAAAGGGAAACTACTCTGCAACTGCGTTCAATGCGCGTGGAAACAGAACATTGCAAGTCCTGGTCTGACACGTTTTAAATTTAAAATTTCCACAGTTTCTCTTTCAACTCTGAACATCTAATTCAACTACACTGTCGCCGCAAGTTCGGGGTAGTTGCCCCTCTTTTACAAACTGTTCATTTTCAATAACATATCTTTTACAAACTATTCTTTTACAAACTATTCATTTTCAGTAACATATTTTTATATTAAAATTTCAATTTCTACCCCATTTAACACCTCTTCATTTGCTTCAGGGTGCTCAATTTCCTACCCATTTAACACCTCTTAATTTGCTTCAGGGTGCTCAATGTAGGCCAATTTTATGAAAGCTCCCAGCCTACCGCGTATGAAGATACCGTTAAAACTATTGCAGCCAATTCTGTGAAAGCCCAGTCCGCGTATGAAGATATTCATACCGTTAGTTATGGGAAGGCTCTTACGTACGACATAGTTTCTGTTTGAGTAGTTCCACGAAGTTTCCGACGTTGTCTGGTTCTCTGTACGTTGAAAGTCATGTTTTTGCCGCGTGTATGGATGTGGATTTGACGTCATTATTGTATCGTTTTGAACGCGTTTTCTGAGAAATGTGGCGTCCACGTGGGATCCACTGTCCAAATTGTGGTACGAACGCGACAATTTTCCATGCACAAAGTCGTGGTGACCTTTCCACGATTAAAAAAAATTGTTCAAATATTTTCACACTTAAATTAACAATTAAAAAGTAGTTGACAGTTTGAAATTTGTACCTTTGGGGACAGTGAGGGTTTGAAATTACCAATTAAAAATTCTTTAACAGTTTGAAATTTGTATTTCTTTGGGTAGTGTGGTATATTATTATTTTTTTTTTTTTTTGAGGAGATTTAAGTCTATTCACAAGAAGATAGATTGGTTGATAGCAATAGGTTGGCTACCCCAATAAAATTCCTTGAAGGGTTTGTATTTCTCTGGGTAGAGTAGTATACTTTGGGGAGATCTAAGTTCAAACCAAGGTTTATTCACAAGAAGATAGATTGGTTGATAGCAATAGGTTGACTACCCCAATAAAATTCCATGAAGGGTTTTCCTTAAAAGGTTTTAGTAGTGTAAAGGTAAGGTTATAGGTAAAATATTGTTTCATATCACATATATATTTTGTATTGAGGTGAGTGTGAGAAATCCTTATGACCCCATGCTCAGAGCTTGGTCATCCCTATCCCAACCATAACCTTTGATAAGGGTGAGAGTTGAGTTTATCCATAGGGATCAAACACACAACTATACACATAACCATCCCCTCAAACACTCGCCCACAACATGGTTTGAATCTTGGACCTCCCGAAGAAGAGCCAAATATTGAAACGTTGCACTGTTCTCTTGGGATAAAATTTTTAGGTTAGAAAAAAACCTTAAGAACCGCTCTTAGGTGACCGACAATGTCCCATCCGAATATACCACTATCTAGTTGAAATATTTTTTTGATGTACCCTTCACATAGTAGTGGACCTCTCATTCAATGGCACCAGATTTGCCTTCTCATCCAATAGAAATGATCCACAATATCGTCTCATCCAATATATCACTATCTAGAAGGAAGTCATAAGAATTTTTTTTTTCCCCTTAACATCATAGATGTTCAAATCATAGAGCTATCGTTCAACGTTCAACGACGTTAGACTCAACTTCTCCACTTGCACTACAAAAGCAGACATGTCACATATATTTCTAAAACATTAAAACTTCATTTATTTTATAATTATTAAAATTAATTTATTTGTCTCGGGGTACAACACAACACAACATTGCGTGAATTTGTTTTTTTTGTTTTCGATATGTAAGGTTCAAACTACCACGTGTATGGTTTGTGTTAATTCCCATGCATAGCTCTCGCCCTTACAAAAAAAATAAGGCTAAAGAAACTCCTCAACCCTATATATATTTATACAACTACCTAATCAAAAAAAATATATACATATTATTTATTTTTCTTTCAATATTTTTTTCCCTAAAATATAATAAAAAGCATTTGTTATTATTTAGGTGGACAATTTATTTTTGTAATTATGATTTACATTTTTTAACTTTTTATTTAGTAACGATGACAACTTACACCATTTATTATTTATAAAAGAAATTTAATATGGGTAACTATGACCGCTAGCATTTTAATTTATATTATATTGGACTATGTCCTATACTTTCTTTTAAATCTTATACCAAGTTAGTGGATTTAAAAAAAAAAATTAATATATAATTTTTTTTGAAGGGTTTAAAATATAAAAGATAATAATTCATATATTAGGAATATTTATTTTAAGAATTTGAAAAAATTATATTAAAACAAGGTTATTTATAAGTTAAGATCATACTTCTTTCAGTCTTAGTTAGTAAGAGTATTTATTTCATATTTTTAACTTCCTAACAAATTTCTATGATTCTAAAACCCAAGATCCTAAGAACTAACCATGCATTGGAGCTAAATATCCTAAACTATATTTTTGGAACGGTTGTTCAAATTAACCAAACGTTGGATTTGGTTTCCCACTTGAATAATCTTCTCATCCTCAATATCCATGCCACTAAACCACTAAACCCCTACCTCCTTACTTGATGCAGGAGCATCCGAGGGCAGCAGAGCAATCCTGCACAAACCAAATTTGTCTAAGTGTTTTTGCAAAGAAAAAAAAAATAAAGGAAAGAAACTAAGGCCGAAGGAGGGTCACGAAATCATGACATGTTGTGATTTCGTGACATGTCGCGAAATCGCGACCAAATCAGGAAGTAGGTCTTCGGCAGACGAAGGGTCGCGAAATCGTGACATGTTGCGATTTCGTGACATGTCACGAAATCGCGACCAAATCAGGAAGCAGGTCTTCGACGGACAAAGGGTCGCGAAATCATGATAGGTCACGATTTCACAACATGTCGTGAAATCGTGACCAAATCAGGAAGCAGGTCTTCGACGGACGAAGGGTCGCGAAATTGCGACATGTCGCGATTTCGCGGCCAAAACCAAGGTAGAGGCTACGGCGGACGGAGGGTCACGAAATCGTGACATGTCACGATTTGTTACGATTTCGCGGCCAAAACCAAGGTAGAGGCTACGGCAGACGGAGGGTCGCGGAATCGCGACCGCAACGAAAATAGGGACTACGGCAGTACGGAGGTCATGATTTCTTGACCACAGCTTCAGGACGAAGGCACAGTAGAAGGACGTCGCGATATCATGACCAAAATAGAAGAAAGGGGGCGCGTTAGAAATACGTCACGATATCGTGATAGGGCATATTTTCGTGTCGAAAGACGAGCCGAAGACGAAGAGGCGAAAGGTGACACGTGTCGAATACCTGGGCGATGAAGTGACACGAGGAGGCGAAACAAAAGGTTCTGGGAGAGGAAACGTAGGGCCTCCAGCTGGAAATGGAGCGCCACCTAGGAACCTTTAAAAAGGGAAACAAAGGCATGCACAAAGGAGGGAAGATTAATTGCTAAATCGAGAAGATAATCACATGGTATTTCCAGCTTGGAGAAGTGTGAAAAAGATGCCATTATTTTGCGACTTATGGATAAACAGCCGTGACTATAATTTTTGGCTGTGATTGTAATATTGGCTGCATGGAATAAAATAAAATTGTTTTCTTTTTCTCTGTGATACTGGATCTCGATCAAGTGGTATCAGAGCGAGTGATTTTGAGTGTGCAAATAGAACGTCGAACGTGAGGTAGTTTGCACCAAGATCTGTGGAAGGATTCTGAGAAGAGAGAACGGGAGTGCCTGAGTAGTGTAACAGAGAAATCGTGAGCAGGATGCCTCCAAAAAGAAATCGTGGTCATGGGAGAAATGTGGCACAGGATGAAGATTTTAGAGCGTTGCAAAGACAAGTGCAAGCCCTGTAGGAAGAATTGCGAAAAAGGACCGAACCTAAGGGAGAAGAACAGAGTTATGATGAATCTTGGGAAATTGAGGGTCCATCAGATGATGAAGATGCATTGGATCCTTCTGAAGCTAGACTGTTGAAAGCTCTATCTCAGGCTAGGAAGAGACCAAAGTTTGATGTCTCTACATATTCTGGGCACCTCAACCCAGAAGAGTTGATTGACTGGATCAATGATATGGAGGAATACTTTGAGTATGAGGAGGTGGCGGATCCAGACCGGATAAAATTTGCAAAAACAAAATTAAAAGGCCATGCTAGTTTATGGTGGAAAGGAATACAACTCGAAAGAAATAAAAATGAAAAGGAGAAAATAACCAGATGGGACCGAATGGTGGAGAAGCTGAAGAGACAATTTATTCTTGGGGATTACGAGTTGGACCTGTTGAGGAGAATGCAGAGTCTAAGGCAAACAGGCAAGTCTATCCAAGAATACACAGAAGAATTCTACAAGATCTCCATCAGAACTGGCCATTCAAGGGCTAATAAGGAGAAAGTAGCTAGATACATCAACAGGTTGAGAATGAACATTCAAGAAGAGCTTAGCTTGATCAAAATAGCCACCAAAGAAGATGCATACCAGTTGGCCTTGAAGGTAGAAGAGAAACTAAACAGAAGATTCGAAGGCAACCAGAGAGGAAGGGATCGTGGTGTAAGAACCGATGGAGGAAATTACCGAGACCAGAAGAAGATTAGGGAAAAAAGCAAACCCCAGGAATAGAAAAAGGAGAATACCTATCGCCCACGTGATCATAACAATGACTACCAGAGAGGAAGAGGTAGACCTGGATGTGGGTATGGAAGAGGGGTATTCCATGGAACCTATTTCCAGTGTGGAGAAGAAGGACAACGGTCATACGAATGTCCTCAACACCAAGAAAGGACGGACAGGAGACCTGAGGGTCATGCCAGAGCTGCTGTGGCAGATGAAGGTGCAAAGTCAGAACACTCTGAAGAGGCAGAAGGAGGAGAAGTGTTGATGATGAAAAGAACACTGTTGAATGAGGAAAAAAAACCAGAACAGAGGAAGAGCCTGTTCCACACAAGGTGCAAATGTGCAGGGAAGGTCTGCAATGTTATTATTGATAATGGTAGCATAGACAACTTAGTTTCAAAATATATGGTTACTAAGTTGAATTTGGAGAAGAGGAAGCACCCACATCCATATCGGATTGCATGGTTGCAGAAAGACCATAGAGCACTTGTTAGTGAACAATGCTTGGTCAAATTTCACATTGGAAATTATCAAGATGAGGTCCTATGTGATGTATTGCCAATGGATGCTTGTCATTTGTTGTTGGGAAGACCATGGCAATTTGACAGACATGCAGTGCACGATGGGCATGCAAATACGTACTCTCTAACGAAGGATGGAGTACGTCACAAATTGAAGTCATTGAAGGAAGTGGATGAGAAAGTGTGTAGTAGTGCCAGAATCTGCCTGGTGGAAGGAAGACAATTTTTGGAAGGTTTGAAGAGGGATTCAATGTGTTATGCATAAATCCCTACTATTAAGAAAGAAAAATACATAGATGTTCCAGCAGAGGCTAAACACCTGTTAGAAGAATTTCCAGACATCATATCAGACAATGTGCCTGAGGGTTTACCACCGATGAGAAAGATCAATCACCATATTGATTTTGTATCCGAATCTAGTTTACCCAACAAGGCAGCCCATAGAATGACTCCTATGGAAAGTGAGGAGCTAAGCAGAAAAGTCCATGAGTTGTTGAAAAAGGGACTGATTTGAGAAAGCTTGAGTCCATGTGCGGTATCTACAGTACTAGCACCAAAGAAGGATGGGGAGTGGAGGATGTGCACAGACTCCCAAGCTATAAACAATATCACCATAAAATACAGATTTCCATTACCAAGGATGGATGATATTATGGACTGTTTGAGTGGAGCCAAGTACTTCACCAAGATTGACCTGAAGAGTGGCTACCATCAGATATGGATCAGAGAAGGAGATGAGTGGAAAACTGCTTTCAAAACCAGATAAGGTTTATATGAGTGGTTGGTCATGCCATTTGGGCTAACCAATGCACCAAGCACTTTCATGCGGTTGATGAATGAAGTGCTGAAGGAGTTCTTAGGCAAGTTTGTTATTGTCTGTTTGGATGACATTTTGATATTCAACAGAACCCTGAAAGAGCACCTGATGCACATCAGGAGGGTTTTTGAGAAGCTGAGGGAAGAATAGTTGTTGATCAACTTGAAGAAGTGCAATTTTGTGAAGAAGGAGTTGGTATACCTGGGATTTGTCATCTCAATTGAAGGTCTGAAGATGGACCCAGAAAAGGTGAGGGCTATCATTGAATGGCCTACTCCAAGAAGCACTTTTGAAGTGAGATCATTTCATGGTTTAGCCAGTTTTTACAGGAAATTCATCAGAAATTTTAACAGTATTTGTGCACCCCTTACAGAGACAATGAGAAGTGATAGTAAAGACTTTAAGTGGACCTTGGGAGCTGACAAAAGCTTTGATATATTGAAGAATAAGGTCACTGACCAACCTGTTTTAGCACTTCTAGACTTTAATAAGGTATTTTAGGTAGACTGTGATGCCAGTGGTAGTGCCATTGGAGCTATGCTGAGTCAAGAAGGTAAGACTATTGCTTACTTCAGTGAGAAACTCAATGATGCCAAGAAAAAGTATTCAATGTATGATCAATAATTCTATGCCATAGTTTAGTCCCTGAAGAAGTGGAGACATTATTTGCTGCCAAAAGAGTTTGTGTTATATACTGATCATCAGGCCTTACAGTATATAAACAGCCAGGGAAAACTGAACTAGAGGCACTTGAAGTGGGTTGAGTTCCTCCAAAGCTATACCTTTGTGTTAAAGCACAGAAGCGAAAAATCAAACAAAGTTGCAGATGCCTTAAGTAGAAGGTAGAATTTGCTGATGGAAATGGTAGTGGAAGTGGTAGGATTTGAAGAATTGAAGGGCCTGTACCCTGAAGATCCTGATTTTGTAGAAGCCTGGACGGCTTGCTCGACACCTGTTACTATGGACAGGACAAAATGGTTAGATTTTCTAATCCAAGATGGAATGTTGTTTAGAGGAAGTAAATTATGCATTCCAAGGAGTTCCATGCGGGAAAACTTAGTCAAAGAGAAACACAGCGAGAGGACTGGCTGGACATTTTGGTCGGGATAAGACCATTGCCCTGGTGAGTGAGAACTATTACTGGCCGCAACTGCAGCAAGATGTGAACAATTTTGTGCAAAGTTGCAAAATCTACCAAATGGCAAAAGGAGTGAGGCAGAACACAGGATTATATCAACCGTTACCTGTACCTGAGAGGCCATGGGAGGACATCAGCATGGATTTCATTCTTGGGTTGCCGAGAACACAGAGGGGAAATGACTCCATGTTTGTGGTGGTTGACAGATTCTCCAAGATGGCACATTTTATTCCCTACAAAAAAACAAGTGACGCGGTTCACATTGCAAGGTTATTTTTCAAGGAAGTGGTACGACGTCAAGGTCTACCAAAAAGCATAGTTTCTGACAGAGATACAAAGTTTGTTGGGTATTTTTGGAGAACATTGTGGAAGAAGTTGAAGACGGATCTGAAGTTTAGTTCTGCATACCACCCACAGACTGATGGATAGACAAAGGTGGTAAATAGAAGTCTGGGTAATTTGTTAAGATGCTTGATAGCAGATAAACCCAAGGGATGGGATTTGGTTTTGCCGCAGGAAAAATTTGCATACAAAAATTCTGTCAACAAGAGTACAAACAAATCTCCATTCCAAGTCATATATGGAAATAGCCCAAGAAATGTTTCTGAGCTGAGAAAATTAGATAAAGGAGAAAAGTGCAGTGTCAAGGCTGAGGAATTTGTGAAACACATGAAAAATCTGCATGAGGAAGTAAAGAAACAAATTACAAAAATGAATACTCAGTACAAGACAAGAGCAAACCAAAAGAGGCAGTTCAAAGAGTTCAAAGTGGGAGATGAGGTCATGGTCCATCTTAGAAAAGAGAGGTTTCCAGCCAGAACTTATAACAAATTGAAGATGAAAAAATTTGGGCCTTGCAGAATACTGGAAAAACGGGAGTCAGGCAATGCATATAAAGTGGAATTGCCAAGTGGGCTTGACATTTCACCTATCTTTAACATATCAGATTTAGTAAAATACCATGAAGGGGATAGTAGTGAGGCACCATGTGTAGAGTTGTGGAGTATTCTAGCATCTACTCCAACCACAGATGAGATAGAGGAAATACTAGACACAAGAGAAGGCAAAAGTACCAGAAATAGATAGTATTTTGAATATTTGGTCAAATGGAAGGACAGACCGGTAGAAGATGCAACTTGGTTGTCTAAAATGGAGGTTGACCACCTGGGTCTCCCTCCAACAGTTCAGAAGTGAGGATCACTTCTCAATCTACCTCGGGTGTCTGATGCAGGAGCATCCGAGGGCAGCAGAGCAATCCTGCACCAACCAAATTTGTCTAAGTATTTTTGCAAAGAAAAAAAAAAGGAAAGAAGCTAAGGCCGACGAAAGGTCACGAAATCGTGACATGTCGCGATTTCATGACATGTCGCGAAATCGTGACCAAATCAGGAAGCAGGTCTTTGGCGGATGAAGGGTCGCAAAATCGCGACAGGTTGCGATTTCGTGACATGTCGCGAAATTGTGACCAAATAAGGAAGCAGGTCTTCAAAGGACGAAGGGTCACAAAATCATGGCCAAAACCAAGGCAGAGGCTACGGCGGATGGAGGGTCACGAAATCGTGACATGTCGTGATTTTGCAACATGTCACGAAATCGCGACCAAAGACCAGAGACAGAGGTTAAGGCGGATGGAGGGTCGCAAAATCGTGACATGTCACGATTTCACAACATGTCACAAAATCATGATCTCAATGGAAACAGGGACTACGGTAGTATGAAGGTCACGATTTCGTGACCACAGCTTCAGGACGAAGGCACAGTAGAAGGACATCACGATATCGTGACATGTCGCGATATCGCGACATGTTGCGATATCGCGACCAAAATAGAAGAAAGGGGGCGTTTTAGAAATACATCATGATATCATGACAGGGTGTATTTTTTTGTTGAAAGATGAGCCAAACATGAAGAGGTAGAAGGTGACACGTTTCGAATACCTGGGTGATGAAGCGACATGGGGAGGCGAAACGAAAGGTTCTGGGAGAGGAAATGTAGGGTTGTCGGCTAGAAATGGAGCACCACCTAGGAACGTTTAAGAATGGAAACAAAGGCATGGACAAAGTAGGGATGATTAATTTCTAAATCGAGAAGATAATCACGTGGTATTTCCAGCTTGGAGAAGTGCAAAAAAGATGCCATTCTTTTGCGACTTATGGATAAACAGCCGTGACTGTAATTTTTGGCTGTGATTGTAATATTCGGCTGCATGGAATAAAATAAAATTGTTTTCTTTTTCTCTATGATACTGGATCTCGATCATTACCAAACCCCTACCTCCTCGGTACCCATCTTAGCCAAGAATCCTACCATTTTATTTTGAGCTCTACCTACATAAATCATGATCACATCATCGAAATCCCTCCACAACTCCTTAATTTATGTCACAAGAATCCTCAACCTCCATGTCTCCAAAGCAAATATCCTCATGAAATCCAAAGCTCCTACCAATATCTGAGAATTAGATTCTATGATTATCCTCTTATAACCATGTCTTACCGCCTAGATAGAAGAAATTTTGATAGATAAGACTCTTGCTTCATTGTTCATGGTCGTACCCAGGCCTTGTAGTTCCCAATAAAGCACTGTCTCAACATGATTCCTACAAACCACTCCAATTCTAGATCTATTCAAATTGTCTTTTGCAACTCCATTAGTATTAGTTTTAATTCAGCCTTCTATGGGTGTATTTCAACTAGATTTATCATGTTCCTCTTACACCTTATCTTCATTCTCCATCATCTCTATATCAGCTTGAGTTTCCTATTTAGCATAAATTACCACAATTTCCATGACTTTGCTCCAAATGACTTGCTAGACGCCATATAAAATCAATATAAAATCTTTAAAAATTTAGCCATTTCTATCTAACCATAATTTCCACCAAATAAAGTTTACTCCAAGCTTCCACCCAATACAAAGAGCATCATATTTAAATCTTCTCCTCTTCTATATTTTTTCCAAATATTATTTCAATTTAGATCACTATTTACTCAGATTTTATAAGCTAAAAACCATCGCTTCCATATTTGGCATGTGAGCGGGCACTCAAACATCAAGTGGTCAGATGTTTCCTCACTTTTGTAGTATAAAACACATTAGGATGGACCAATGATTCCCTTAGTCTTAGATTATAAAAAGTAAAAATTTCACTATGCATGAACTACTAGGCAAAGAAGTTTACTTTTAGCCAACCCTTAGACTACCAATCTTTCTCCAATTCTCAACTTAATATGCATGAGGACGAGGCGAAGGATCTTATCATATCCATCCTTCATTGTGTAGACTCCAAGGTTACCATAGCCCCAAGTTAATTCATCCTCCTCATCTCTACCTATTGAAAAATATTTCTACTACGATTTAGTCATGATGGGTGTCAATTATTGAGGGACTAGAATTGGCAACTCGTCCAACTTTTTAAATTTCTTAAACCTATAATCCCCTAATTATCTAGTCTTGAAATAACTTTTAATATTTATCCAATCCATGCTTTTCATGGTTGTTTTTACTAGTTGTAGTTTTAGGAATTTAGCAATTATGGGTGGGTATTTCTCCCATGAATATATCCAAAATCATGCCTTCTCCTCTCTCCCCACTTTTCAAAATAATCCATATTGCACTACCTAAGATCATAACTTTAGAGCCTAGCACACTAGGGACCCATTACCATCCAAAGAGAAACAACTCACATCATTGAGGTTCACATATCCCAAATATTTACTAGTTAAAACTTTAATAAATAGAGAATTTTATTGGGAGATCCACCTCCAATAAAGCTTTCCAATCAGCTTTGTTATTTAGCTCTAATATCCTCAATTCCAATCCTCCCTTTGCCTTGGGCTGTCTTAGTTTTCCTGACCTACTAATGCCAATTTCCTCTCCTTTTACTCCCTATAAAACATTTCTAGCCATCTCATCCAACTCTTTCCATATGGTATGTGAGGCATCAAGGATAGAAAATTTATAAATTTGCATGGCCTAAATGACTGACTGTAAAAACGTTAATATACCCCCAAAGGTTAACCATTTGCGAGACCAATGGTCAATACTTTCCTTGATGCAATCCAAAATATTTCTCCATATAGTTATATTTAGTTTCTAAAAAACAAAGGAACCCCCAAATAGACCATTGGCAAAGAAGTGCTTTTGAATCCCAATATCTCTAAAATTTTACCCTAAAGCCTTTGATCAATATTGAAGAAGGCCGGTTTGGATTTATTATCATTAATGACTTGGTTCATGATCCTAAGGTAAACATTAAGAGTATCTCAGATCATTCTCTTCCCTATGGTTGGCCACTCCCACCAGTCATGTGTCATCCATAAACTATAGGTGAGTCAAAACCACCTCATCCACATTTATTCCTACTAGAAAACCATATTAAATTCTCCTCAAGATGAGTCTACTTGAGACCTCAACAAATATGAGAAAAATATAAGGAGGACAAGGATCTCCCTAATGGAGGCCTCAATTGAATATAAATGGTTGTGAGGGAATACCATTGATTAACATTGAGTATGTCAGAGTAGAGATACAAATCATGACCCATTCTATTCGATCCTAAGAGAAACTAAAGGTTTCCATCATCCTTGACAAGAAGCTCCACTCCGTCATATCATAATCCTTTGACATATCCAATTTTATGAACATTCCTCTAGTGCTAGATTTTTGCATGGATTGTCTCCTGAGCTAGAACCACACCATCTAATATTTGCCTTCCCTTTATAAAACCCCTTGTTCCAAGGAGAATTCTATTTAGGAGAGGTTTTAGTCTCTCAACCATTACCTTAATGGTTATTTTATATATGATATTGCATAAGGCAATAGGTTTGTAATTTGAAATATGCATTCCCTCCTCCCCTTTAAAAATTAAGGCAATGAATGTATGATTTAATGCTTTAAGAATTCATTTACTACCTTTGGACACTATAATAGCCATTACATCCTCCTCCAAGTTGTCCCAAAAGTTCTAAAAAACTTTATTAGAAAGCCATTTGGACCTAGCATTTTTTCGTACCCATTCCAAATATTACCTTCTTCAACTCCTCTCTATCAATGGGTTTAAGTAGGACCTAATTTTTCTATTAAAATATAATAGAGGGTATGACAATAAGAACTTATTTCTAACCCTCTTCTTCTTGAACTAAACCTTCATTAACAATTTTCTAGAATAATCCATTGAATAGAAATTAATACCTAGGATCATATCAAACGAGTGCTCATTCTCATCTTGAAGAGCTTCCATCTTGTTTGTTTATCTCCTAGCACAAGCATCTTGATGGAACATTTTTGTATTTTTATCACCTTCTAATAACCAAGTGATTCTTGTTCTCTGTTTCTAGTAGATCTCCTCTTGGTTGTCAATGTCCTCAATCACTTTACAAAATTTATCTTCCTCTTCTTTGGGTTACTCTATAATTATTCCTTCCATAAATAGGTTTTGCACCTAATCCCATTTGGCCACCAATGGAGATCTTTAGGCCTCAAAGCCTGACTTATTAACTCACCTCTATTGTTTATGTTGATCCTTGATATAATTGTTAGATTTTGAGGATCTATATTAAAGGAAATGCAACCACAATATGTAAAATAAGTAAGCAATTAACTATATGATAATGACAATATAATATGCAGGAAAAGTATATGAGAAAATTTTACAATAACTCAAAAAATAGCCATTAATGAAAGCTCACAAAAATAGTACAATGTAATATAATGGAGGACTTGAACACTCCATGAATGATGCATGATCTACATTGTACCTACTAAAATCACTATACTTCCTAACTATCTAACTAGTAATTTGGCTCATACTTTACTCTCTCAAAGCTATATATAGGGAGATGTGTCCCTTGACATTTAATCTACTCATGATTCTTTAACTACCTATCCTATGTCTCATGTACATATGGACTACATGCACATTTACATCATTACAAATTCTACGACTTGTGCATTTATTACATTGCATGAAGTAACTACTCAAACCTTAATCTAAGACAAACTCCTACTCTAGTTATGTACCCAAGGTGGTACATTGGCATATACCAAATAATGTAATATATTCCAACACCCCCTTGTATTACATTATTTGGATATTGAAGACTTTAGTCTTCAATATGGTCTTTGACTTTCAGATGTTCTTCAACTTGATCTGGTCCTCCTTCATTTGGTTCGGTCTTTGTGATTTCTTCATTGTACTCTCTATTTGTATCTTGATGAGTATCTTCATCTTGTTCCTTCATGTTGTGCTTTATATTTTTCCTTCGTCTTATTTGTTTCTATATTTTTACTAGAGGAATATCTTCTTCATGATGAGTTAGTATATCATCATAATAATATTGACTAGGATTGCTATTTTGTTTCATGTTTTGAAAGAGTTCAAAAATAATTAATGATAGATATATCATCAAGCATTATTTTGATGTGAATACAACTATATTTTGAGTATTCCACCAAGATTTGAAAAGTACTTCATGAAGATAACCAATTAATATTGTAAAGTTCTCTTCCTTTGCTTCCTTCAAAAACAAAGAGAATATTTCTTTCAAATTTGTAGGCAAGTGTTTGAATCCATCAAAGGTTTCTATTAGGTTTTGTGAATAAAATCCAAGTTCATGAAATAGCTCTTCACTATTTTCATTAAATCTATTCTTAATTATTTCATCCATCTTGATTTAAATAATAAATAATAAACCTTTTAAATTTTTAACCTTTGAGGTTGGCTACATCATGTCTCCCTAGTTTAGAGTATGATCAAATACTATCTTCAAATATGATCAAAGACTTATATAAATATTTGAATTAAAGGAAGGAAGGAATTAATTTTTTTTTTACACACTAATAATATACCTTAAAATTTTGTTATATATATTCAGTAAGTTTACACGAGATTTTATGAGGGGTCCCAATCCCCTCATAATGAGTGGGGTTTGAACCTTGGACCTCTTTTTTGTTTTTTTTACACAATGATAATATACCTTAAAAGTTTGTTATATATATATATATTTTTTCAATAAGTTTACACAATTTTTTTATGAGGGATCTCAATCCCCTAGTGGGTTTGAACCTTGGACCTCTCAAAAAGAGGTCAAAGTACTTACCACTACAATATGCTTGCAACTTACAAATTTAATTTTACACAAGTTTTTTATGACGAGTCTCGACTCCTTCATACCAAGTGGGGTTTAAACTTGAGTCTCTTAAATGAAAACCCAAGAACTTTATTACTACAATAATTTGATTGCTAGTTTTAAAATTTAAGTTTACACAGGCCTCGAGGCCTAGTTCAGTGGTCAAAATTCTCTTGTGGCAGACCATGGTTTCAATCCCTCACCCCTTATATGGTTGTGTTAAAAAGTTAGTTTAATTGATGCAACTAAAGGTTATAGTGGCAACAAGGAGCAGGATTTGAATCCACGAAGATATGTAGACAATTGTAACAAGTTATCAATTCCTTTAATATAATAATTAAAAAAAATTAAGTATGCACAAGGTTTTACAAAAAAATTCTTTAAAACAAAGATTGAACTTTTGTTATATATTTTTTAAATTTATAAAATCTACTTATAACATATTAATATGCCTTACTTTATATTTTATCCCACGCTTATCTTAAAATAATTACAAAAAAATGATATATTAATTATTAATAAAGAAACATATTTTTTTGGTTGGCTACACAAAACAAGATTCTTACTATTGAGAATCTTCATAAAAGAGGTTGGTGTTTGGTTAACAGATGCTACTTGTGCAAAGAAGCTTGGGAATCGACTTCGCACTTACTTCTTAACTATGAAGTCTTCAAGGAGATTTTGTTGTCACTTCTTGGGAGGTTGAGTGTTAGTTGGGTTTTCTCGAATTCTGTGTTGGAATGTATTGTACAATGGGTTCCCCTCTTATTTTCGCCTAAGATGAAGTGTTTTTGGAGATTTATGCTTCCCCATGTTATGTGGGGAGTTTGGAAGGCGAGGAATGCCAGGGTTTTTAGGGATAAATATTTTTTCTTCTCATCATTTGAGTGCTCGTATTTTGGGGAAGACTGTGGAGAATGTCTTGTGTGCCTTCTTGGATTTAGATTTTCTAGGGTCTTTCATTCCCAGTGAAGTTTTGATCGAGCAAAGTCTTGGCTTTGGGCACGTGGATCACCCTCCTCCAACACCTGATCTTAGGAGTTTGGTTCGTTAGACCCCTCCACCTATGGGTTGGTTTAAGTTAAATTTTTATGGGGCATATAAAGGCAACCCCAAGTTGGTAGGTGTGGGAGGGTTCATTCGAGATGATAAAATAAACTTGGTTCTTGCCTACACCAAACCCATTGAAGTGAATTCTTCTCAAGTTGTTGAAGCAAGGACGATATTCTTAGGTCTGTCCCTCTTAAAAGACTTTGGATTTGGTAGAGTAATTTTTGAAGGTGATTCCTTAAACGTCATAAGAATGCTTAAATTTTCCTTTCATTCTATTTGAAGAGTGTCTAATTTGATCGATGAAGTCGTGGGTTTTTCTCGATCTTTGGACAAAATTCAAATTTGGCATATTTTTAGAGAGGGAAATTTTGTCATGGATTTAATGATGAATATCAGGTTAAATATTTAGGGATTTATTATTTTGCAGAGGGATTTCCCTCCTGAGATCATCCACTACGTTCATCATGATTTTCCTTAATTGGTGGCAGGCAGTTGGCATATTTTTGTTGGGGTGGATGGGATTTTGGAGTACTAGCCGTAGTGGATGGACGACTGATATTCTTCCTCATGGCACCTTTGATGCATTCATTTTTTACATTTTAAGTTTTTATTCTTGGACATATTTGCACCTCAGTTGTCAGGGAATGTCCTGAAGCTTCCCAAGCTTCCTTTGGAAGGTGCTCTCTACATAGTATTCCTCTTGTTTTTCATCCCAGGTATGGGCTTTGGTTTATGATCTGGACTTGGGTGGTTCTTCAAGTGTCTCTTCCCATATTCACTGAGATTTGGTGGCTTTTATTCTGATTGAGCTGTTAGGAAGGACCAAGAGATGGTGAGGACTCTTATATTCGAGATTGGTTATCATCCTCTCTATTTTAGAATTTGTACTTAGGAATGTACACCACTTTTTTGCTAATTTTGGAGTCATTTGCAAGGTGCCCTTTTGTTTATGATCCACCTATTCGTGTGCATTCTACAATCGAGAAAGGCACTCGTTGTTAAAGTAGATTACTTTCTTTTTTGAAGATGATGAATTCTTGTTGCGAATTCAAAATGGATTCAGTGCTAAGGCCCTGCTTGCACCCTGGAAAATTTTGATAAAGGTGATTATGGATTTCTTCACTTTGGACTCCTCGTACGATATAATTCACAATTTTCATGCCATGTTCCTTAATCACATTTGGCAAAAAATGTGGATGAACATCCCTTTGTTCCTTTTCAATTCGATGCATAAATCTATGTTGGCTATGCAAGGTTGGTGGGGCCAGTTTCCCCTGCATTAGGGCTTGGCTCTATTGGTATTTGAACGTGTTGCTATAGAGAATGAGGTAGTGGCAAACAATATTTTAAATACTCTAAACTATCTTCCTTTGCCTACATCTGGTGATCCCTTACGTGTGTCGGAGAGTTCGAGTTTGAAATCGAAAGATGTGTACTCCTCCATGCGGTCGGGTTAAAAAAAAGTTATCTTGTAAAATTTTTGTTTCTGCTAAAGGGGTGTGGGTTTTGACGGTGAGAAATTATCCCCTAGATGTTGTGCAGAACTCTTTGGTGTCTCATATTGCCTCTCCGAGTGTGGAGAGTCTTTCTACCAATGTTAAGGTGGAGGGTGGTTGTACTCGTAAATTTGTCCGGCTAATTGGCAAGAGGAAAGACTTGGTGGAATCTTCCCCCTATCCAAGGTGGATGTTGCGGAGGATGATGTTGAGGTTCTTCCTAGACCCTCCGCCAAAGACAGGTCGGTGGCTGATGTTTATTCTTCGAGTGAAACTACGATGAAAAAAATCATTATTTTCCATAGTCTTCACCTGATGGAAATCAAGCAACGGGCGGTGTGGAGCTCCGTTAAGATGGCTTTAGATTACGTTGAGGAGGCCGCCCATATGCCTAGTAATATTATTAATGAATTCGATTCTATGATGTAGAACCATCTCGATTCTCTCATTAATCGATTCGTGTGGACTCCTTCTGTTCTATGTTTGTTTGTTATATCTGTTTTATTTTTTTCTAACTGTATTGTAGTTTACTTTGTAAAATATTGTGAGGTCTCTTTCAAAATCTTCTTTTACTGTAATAATACTAAAAAAAGAAAAAAGTTATTAATAAAAAAGCCAAGGAAAATAATAATGTAACAAAATGATGCCAACGCCCCTTTGCATACATCATGTAAGGAGAATAAAGTTATAGCATATTGAGAATAAGAAAAATTAGTTGTTAATTAATTTTTATAGTACGTGACTTTAATTGACTCTTTCCTTATGAATTGACAGTGTGGGAACCTTTGCTTGGCAGAGTGGCGGACAAATAATTTTGTTTTTTTATCGACGAGGAAGATGCTTTTTTCTGTTTTCTTTTTTTTCTCCTTCTCCTCTCTGATAGAATGGCAAAGCCTTAACTTAATTACCTTTTGAAACCGGACATCTCTGTTGCAGGCTGCAGCAACGTTTCTGAAGAATTCAACGAGAAGAAACCAAATATACCATCTATATAGAGTTGTATTGTGTCGTTGGGCTTCTATGTCCGAGCCTTTAAATTTCTGTTGGGGCATTTGTGAACAAGCAATCCAGATTAAATATTTTGTGCTCTGCCAGAGGAGGTCTCTTCGAAAGAGAAGAGAGTGTTGATATCAACTACCTATCAATGTTAGCTGATCTTAACCCGACAATCTTTAAGCATTCGCCATGGCCAATTGTGTTGGCGTCCTTTTTTTCCCACCGTGGAAGGGAGGGGAGGGCGAGCACTCCAGATCCGCAGACGTTGTTATCGCCAAATTCACATCAGAAGGTGCCGTCACATCAGACGGGGTCATCACAGCAGACGTGCCATCACCGAGTTCCTCCGGTAGTTTTGAATGTGCGGTAGACTTTGTGAACTCCGCTCCACAAATAATAGATATATTCCAAAAGCTCGCGAATGTACACTGGTTAGTGGCAGGGCGTCGTTATCATAATGATTCTATATATGTCTAAGTCTATGTCTGATGTGATTGATGTGGTCGAGCAATAACAAAATATTATTTTTAAAATCCAGGGTCGGTAGTGGTAGTGATAGACTCGTTGGGCTAATGCTAAAGTCGATACAATTCAGTCATTCCTCCGCTCACTTTCCCCTCCTCTCTCCTCTCCTTTACTGTAGTGTCGTATGCTATGAAAAGACTACAGGTAAATTTATTCCAATAAGTACAACTGAGCCAACTCGAGGCACACATGCTTGAGTCTAAAATTCCAATCTATTATAAGTAGAAGCAGAAATTCTAATGTACAACTCAGTGAGCGATAAGATCACGAGAGAATAGAGGGTCGACCATCTTATAACCAGCAACACAACGAAGGATAATGCCTTTGGCATTTTGATTGTATCTAATAATTATATTTAATAAAATAAAAACAAAAATAAAAAGGTTAGAATAAAAAGGAGTGAGAAAGATTATAAAAAGAAATTAATTTTTAAAGGGGAATAAATAATATAAAAAATAAATTAAGTAAAAATATTTAAACTGTAAAATTTAAAGTTAATACCCAGGTGTTGTAGGTGAGTTGGAGAGGAGAGGGCAATCCTCCAAGGGAGGTTTCAGGTTCAAATCTCCACCCTACCAAAAAGCTGAATTGGGTATCTAAAATCCAATTGATAATATTGATGCGGACAGGATCGGGTGCGACCAAGATGGCTCCGCAAGTGGCTTAAAAAAATATTTAAAGTTAATATCTCAAAACCTGTTAAAACTATTAACCTATAGGTTATCTCCACCTTCTTTCCTTATAGAACACCCATGTAACAATAAAAAGAATTATAAAGGTACGTGTAGAGATATGAGCAGTCCGTTGCGTAAAAAATGTAAACACTTGTGTGGGACAGCCATTGCTTACAAAAACCATTACACATAGGCCTTTATAAGCGAGTAAACGTCGTCTTAACTTTCGCTCTCTCTCGGAGAAAGCGTCCAACCAAAGTCCAGATAGACATACGTCATATATGTGTAATTTGTTCACATACATAGATACAGAAGATAATATTCGTAACGTGTTTACAAAGTTAAAAAAAAATGGAAGTAAAGATTAAAGATTATCTAATCAAATGAATATAAAATTTATGATAAAGAAATTAATTAGTAAATAAAAAATTTAAATTTAAATATTTTTTTCGTAAAAGAAATTATTTTCATATTGAATTGTTTAACTTTTAAGGAAATAATAAAACATATAATGTAAAGTGGAATAAATACAAGAGAGCAAAAAATATAGAGTAACAAGTTAGCATGTATAATTCAAAAGTATTAAAAGGGTGTAAAAGGTCTAAATTTAAGAAGAAAAAATAATAATTTTTCTATAAATACATGATATAAGGAAGAATGTAAAATTGCAAGGATAGTTCTAGAAGTCTTGGATAAAGAAGAAAAAAACAAAAAAATATATTATCAAATTATAAAACCAAGAAAAAAAAGGAGTATGTGAGCATAGAATGAGGATTAGGAAAGACTAATCCAAAGCTATTTTTGAAACAAATCCAAGAGAAAAAGAAAAACAAATCTAACATTATAGCAAGCCAATCACTAGAATTTATAAAACAATTTTATGGGTATGACCAAGGAGAAGAAGCTAGGCCCACAATCAACACAACACCAAATATATTCACCTCAAAGGATGTTAAGGAATATTTTAAAAATCTAAAAATAAAATAAGACTTGTAATGTGGATGGACTTATCTAAACACATCAAGAGGGTATTCAAGAACAATCCATCATGACTTTCAAAGGGATTGAACAAGTGTATCAATACCTTTCTTTAAGAGTGAATATGTAAACGATCCTTCAAATTACCAAAGCAATATGATCAATCATTTGTTTACAAATCTATTTGAAGCATGGTTGAGAGTAGAATCAACAAGTGGGAAAAAGAACAAGGAAAGAGGGCAAAAGGACAAGTAGATTTCTAGACAAAATACTCAACATTAGATCATCACATCACTTCGATACACATCATTGAAAAAGTATGAAGTGAAAAAAGAGAATCATGTTGATTTTAGGACTTTCAGAAAGCTTTTGACATAATACCTATAAGTAAATTATGGAATAGAATGGATGACCTAGGCATACCAGAACAATATAGAGCAACAATTCATAAACATTATGAAGAGATCCAAGGTAAAATCAAAACTAAACGAACCTTTCATAATACTTTAAAAGTTACATAGGGTTTAAATAAGGATTTTTATTATTTCCTACCTTATTAGGAATATATATTGACTAATTAAAATAATGGATAAATTTGAGAGGAGGGGATGGTGTCCATTTGGGATAACATGTAGTGAGGCTTCTTTTTTTATGTAGACAATCTCATTTTGATTGTAAGGTTAACACAAGGGTTGAGAGAGTACTTAGACCCTAAAGCTCTTTTGCAATGCGGTAGGTATACAAGTAAATACCAAAAAAACAATGATTTTAATTTTTTCAACAAAAAGTAAAATAAATAGTGAAATATTCAATTTGAAAGGAGTCTCTTAGAAGAAGTAATATAGTACATATACCTTAGGATAGAATTCAATAATAATATTAGTTGAAAAACATGTAGAAGGAAGAGATATTTTGGAGGATGGAGAGTAGTTTTTGCATTGCAAAATAGAAGAAGAGATGTTGATTATGGGATTACGAAATTATATGGGTTTTATTTGGGCTATTAGTGGTACCAGTGGTGTTGTATGAATGTGAAGTATGGACTAGCAAGACATTAGGTTTAAATTGGAGATAAATAGAGAGGATTTAAAAGCTATTGATTGCAAATAATTTCAAAAATAAAAATTTAGTTCCATATGAGACTCTTCTAGTAGAAATTTATAGCTTCCCTATAAATATAACTACTATGGTTTGTATTCTAGAATATCTAAAATTAATCAAATATATGGATCAAAATAGATGTCCTAAGATTCTAATAGAGGATGATCTAAATAAGAGAAATAATACATGAACAAAATAAGATAAGTGCATAACCAAATAGAGTATTAACTTATATGAGTTCCCAAAAAAATGAAGATATAGAGCCATTTGTTAAGGAAGAATTCAAACTATAAGGTGCAAGTGAATATTTTGCTATCATTTGCTTCTAGAAAAAATTGTGAGTTCTAGAATGATATCAAAGTGTTTGGTCCTCCTTTCAAACATTAGGATGAATATATTCTCTTTCACTCTTTTCGGTAATTTTGAATTTATTATACCATATCTTCTTCTTACATAGTGGTTACTGAGGTTCCTTTGGCTCTCCATTCTATTTTTTAGACCATATTTAGATTGCTACATGTTTTTCTCATTTCAAACTAGTGGCAAAATGGAAGGAAAATAAATTTTTAAAATTAAATTAAAACAATACGGCATCTACTAGAATTTGCATGTGCCCACTTGTGCACGCACCTTATAGATAGTACCATTTTCTTTGGTTACTTTTGACAAACCCTCCATATGGGGTCACATTAGTTTTTTTAGCATTAGAGGGGCAACATCACGGTTACGTGATGGTCTAAAAAGTGTTGAGCATTGGAGGGTTGGGGACATGATGTCCCACATGACCTAACATTTTACACAATGATATTTTGTAAGAAATAGAGGATCCTATGGAGCTCTCATTTTCTAGCCAATAACATGGCACAATGAAAAATAGGACAAATACAAAAGATTAGAAAGGTAAAGGCTCTAGGTTTGAGCCTTCATAACAATTGTTTTACTCTTAAGGGATAATGCATGTGATGATTGCTACAACATAATTGCTGATTTTTTTTTTTTTTTTGTGGAAAACATCCCAAAAGGGATGCCACTTTTGGGTAAGACCCAAGGAGGTAGGGGTATCCATTCCACAAAAAATTCCTAGGACTCGGACCTGGCCTACCACCTTTGACATACTCAAGGAGAAAAAAAACACACAAAACCAATTTAAAAATAAGTAAATAACAACAAAATAATAAAATAAAATAAAAAACATGCTCCTTGAGTGTGTCAAAAACAAAATCACAACCAAACACAAACAATAAGATAAAAGAAACCACAACACAAACCACATAGAAAAACACAATAACCACATAACAAAACACAAACAAGACAAAAACAATAGAACACTACAAAGATATAACCCAAAAAAAAACATGAAAAATAAACACAACCAAAACCTAAAAAATTAAAAAAATAAAATAAAAATAAAAATAAAAAACAACCAACAACAGACAATAAACAAAAATAAAAAACATAGAAAACGCTCGCACTTAAAAACATGAATTAACAAAAAAAAAGAGAAACACAAGAACAAGAACGAAAAAAACACAAGAACAATAGCAAAAAACATAAAAAATACAAAACAACAAAAACACAAGAACAACAAAAAACAACACAAAGAACACAAAAAAAAATAAAAAAAAACAAAATAACATACCCACCTTAAAAAACTAAATAAAAAGACAAAAAAGAAAAAAGAAAAAAAATTGAACATAACAATGACCTATCTAGACCAGAAGACTATTACGGCAAGAATCAACAGAGGAAACAAAATAAAGAATAGATTGAGCTAGGGAACTAAAAAAATCTTGAATGAACCAAAGAGAAGCAAAAAAAAAAGCAAGAAGAAACTAGGTACCTTTAGAACTGGAGTCATCCAAAGAAATGATAGAAAGAAGAGCTTCCCTAAATTACGAAGCCCATCATCTAGGAGGGTGGCCATAACAAGTAAGATCACCTTTGTCCAAAGAAGTGTAGACACCAAAACAGCACCAATCCGATTATGTGACTGCAAACACTGATCGCTTTGACAAACAAAACCCCCAGGGCAGCCCTCAGAGGTCAAACAAGTGGTCCTAACCACTTTCATAGCAATTTTGTAAGGTCAAGAAGCAATTTGGCACATTTAAGCACTTTGTCCAAGTATTCGTCTCACCCAGGGACGAATACTAACTGGGATTCGTCTCACCCAGGGACGAATTCTAAAATCGTCTCTGGTCAGGACGAATTCCAGGTTAAACGGGCAAAAAGAAAAATGCCGCCAAGTGGCAGCCAGGGACAGTCAATTATTGACCCCTACCATGCATGCGCGTGCAGGTGGGTAGGTTGGCAGTTGAATGGACTGTCACAAGGGCAGTCATGGAAGCCCAAGTCAGGGAGGAGTCTCCTCCCCCTTGGGAAGGCATGGCCGCCACATGGCATCCCTGCATGCCCCTCCAAAGAGACCCCATGGGTCTATAAAATGGTGGCCTTTCCCACCCCAAAGAGGAGAGATTGGAGGCGATTTCAAGCAACGAAGTGTTGTCCAATTGAACACCCACATTTGCACCTTTTCAATTCACCTTCTCACATCCACTAATCTCTTTCGCAAGGGAGGTTATTGGGTGGCTTTTGGAAGCGTGAATTCAACCCAAATCCAACATTTGACCACCTTATACCACCAATTTGCCGACACCCCAATCCTAAGAGGTTTTGGGCCCATCCCTAGTGGATTGGCGCCGAAATCAAGTGCCAACGGTGGGAGGCCCACTTGGGCACCCCCGCATTTTCGAAGTTTTGTTCTAAAAGCATTCTAGAATACTAGTTCATGTTGCATTTCATTTTATTCGGTTTAATTAACTCATAGCTATATTTCCATGATGTTTTGATTAGATTTCACCATGCTTTTTGTCGCCTTGTGTTCCTTCTAACTTGCAGGTAGCGACATCGAATTCCCGAGGATAGAAGCCAAATTGGGAGAATCCGACCATCTGGGTCATCCCAAAATGGCCCCAATTACATAACCCCTCTGTTTGTAGGTGTTTTGGAGGTCCCGAGGTTCGACATTGGAGCGGCAGCAACTCGGCGCTTTAACATAGTGGAATTCGTCTCACCCAGGGACGAATAACAGTAGAATTCGTCCTGCCCAGGGACGAATTCCAGTCGAGAGCAGATTGGCCGACTGTTTCAATGGCAGTGGCCCTCTGGTGATGTCTTCTATCTTTTGTCAAGTTTTTAGGTCATTTAGGTTTACTTTATTCACTGTTTCAGATAGCTGTTCGTATGCATCTTTTATCAATTTCAAAGCATGAATTTTCCTTCTTATCACAGGTGCTACTAACGCTTTGTCTGTCTCTTTGATTGCAGGAGGAACAACAAGAAGTGAGGATTTACCAACAACAGCGGCGGCAACACCTTGGCCCGTCCATTTTGCATGTGGGCATGCGGAAGGAGAACACTTACCAAGATTGTAACTGAATCCATTTAACGCTCCTAGCCCCTAAAAAGGGAGGAGGCGATTTTGTAACCATGGTTATCAAGTTTAATAAAAGGGCTGTGACTTCTCTCTAAATCCTTGTAACTCGTTTCGATCTATTTGCCTCTTTCGTTTAATGCATTTCTTGTTTTAGGGCTTAGGCGCTGTTTTGATTTGAATGCATCTAAGTAGTTGTTCTTTCTAAAAAGCTTCCGAAATCTCGTGCTTTCAGTGGCGATCACGGTGGGACTCTGTCCCCTAATTTTTAGATCAAATAACTGATCCCTTTTGTGTTTTTGTGCTTGACAGGTACAAGTTTTTAACACAGACTGCTATTCGTCTCTTACTGCGACGAATACCTGACTGTAATTCGTCTGACCCTGAGACGAATTTTAAATTCGTCTCTGGCAGGGACGAATTCTGGTAATTCGTCTCACAGAGGGACGAATTCCTGTCTGTGAATTTTCAGAACAGAAGATCAAAAACAGCAAGTTCAGGCAGAAAAGAGGTAAAGTTCTAAACTGTCTTTGTCATTGTTTTTTGATTTTCTGCTTTCAATTTTGTCAATTCTTGCGTGCTTAAAGAAAATAGTGGTTGATTGCATGTTTCATTTTTCTAAGTAAAATAAACCACACACACGGCACGTGGCACATTTTAAACCAAGGAGCTGGTCGTAAGACCCCAGCCCTTGAGCAAGACCAACGGTGGGTTCATCACCACCTTGGCTTAGCTTTGCATCCATTTCCCCGATTGTCACCTGTTGTTAGGCGTAAATCCCGACGAAAGCTGACCGAGTGTCGCCGGGGTGATTCCCATGCGCGCGAGGATAAGTCTTCTATGGTAGGTGTCATTAACAGGACAATCCCCCTTCCGTACCGCCTATGTTCCACGTACCATCTGCTCTCACGTACCTATAGTTTCCCTCTCGTAAGGGCGGGTATATAGAGAGGTTGGTATATCGGTCCGGCAATGGTATATTGAAGGGGCGACCATTTATGGGAGTCATATGAGCCAACATTATGCATTTGAACGTTCTTCCAAACTTGCAAAAACAACATAAAACATCAAAATGCACTAAACCAGTTTAGGACACACTATTAATCCTTAAAAGAGATAATCACGATTTTTTGTATGTGTGTGTTCATTTCTTCTTAGTGTAAACAAAAAGATAAATCATCATAAACGAGATAAAATCTGCTTAGATAGTAGAGAAGCACCACAATGGTGTACACCCGTAGCCAAGCCCAATCAAGGGCGGACGCTGCGGAAGGTGCACAAAGAGAGGGCGCTGGTCGCCTTCGCTTTAGCCCTGAGGATTTGGCCATACCGCCTTGGCGGTCTGGCCTACAAGAAAGTCCACATCAGGCCACTTCAAAAAGGACCTATTGGGAACCTCCTCATTGGGGTATGCCCATTCAACACAGCCCCTTTCGGGAAGATGCTTTACATGTAGATCTTAATGTAAGTAGACAACCGCCTCTCGAGGCTAGATCTGAATGGCCGCAGCACGATGAAGCGCTAGAGAGGCATAGTGTCCATGAGGAGAGACAACGTGAATACGCTACCTCTTCTTTGCCTCACATTCGAACAGAAAGACAAAATCCAGAGCGTAGGGCTCTTTACACAGGGCGAGCCAACTCCGCCCGCCCCTTTCAAACCCATGAAAGGGAGTACGAGGAAAGCCATCGCATTCCTCGAGGACAACAAACAACGTGGGAACCTTGCGTCTCCGCACCCGCTAGGTATCATGATCATACATCGAGGCCACAGCCTCAAGTAAATGTCGCCTACCTCGACAGAGGGAAGCAACCCATTGAAATTTTAGATCATCAAGATCAAGGCAAACACGTAGGAAAAACATTTAAGCCTCCTGAGCAAAAGAGGGCAGATCAGATTGACCCGGCAGTCGCCAGACATGCCGCTCGCCAAGCCCGAATCTCGTAGCTTGAGCAGGGTCATCAGGAGTTAGAGTACCTATACCGCTTGAATAAAGAGCGTATGCAACGCGAAGTGGATGAGTTACGCTATAAACTACCTGAGAGGGCGCCAACCCCTCGCACCCAAAGAGCCGAACAGTATGAGAGGCATAATCCGTTGGTGCATGACAGGTCTCCACGACCTCGTCAAGCTTTGCCTCCGAGACCTTATAGACCCGAGAGGGAGGCTACTCCCCGAAACAATGAAGGGTACCCTCAACGGGGACTCGATCAGGGTCATAGGCCTCGCCCAGAGACTCCTCAAGAATTTTATGAGGAGTACGAACCAGAAATAGAACGGGTTGAAACGCCCCATCAAGGCGGGAGGGCTGCCACTCGGCCACCCCCCCATAGGCCTCCAGTCTCCCATAACTCACAACGGGAGCAAACAAAAGAGGAAGAAATAAAAGCTTCCGATGCATACAAGGCGCTATTAGAGCGTTTGGAGTCTGTGGAGACAAAAGCTTCTGGGCATCAAAAACCCACGTTGCGTCAACTCCGTAGTCATCCAGTGCATCCCTCAGTGCCTACACCTCTTTACCCCGAACACTTCAAGTTGCCTCAATTGGCAGTTTTTAAAGGTGAAGAGGACGCACAAGAACATGTCACAAGGTTCCTAAGTCAATGCTTCGGCATCCAAGATAATGATGCATTGTTGCTTAGAACTTTCATAACCACATTCGCAGGCCCTGCCTCGGATTGGTTCACACAACTACCCAAACACAGTATAAACAACTTAGATCAATTAGTAGATGCGTTTCTTGAACGCTTTGCCTTCAACACAAGAAAGAAGGCATCACTTAGTGATCTGGCCAGCCTCAGGCAATATGAGGAAGAAACAATGGCAGCATACGGGAATCGATGGAGGGCTTTGCTTTCTAAGCTACCCTACCGTCCCCCTATGTCTGATCTAACATAGATGTTTGCACGGAGTTGCTTAAAATCAATCTCTGGTCTATTGTTGCTGCAGCAATACGACAGCTTAGAAGAGGCTTTGGCGCAAGCCAAAGTTATAGAAGAGATTAAGATAGGCGAAGGCGCAATCGCCAAGCCTAAAAAGAAAGAGTGGAATAAAACCACTAAGATCGGGAATACGCAATCACAACCCGCTGCGGTTAACCAAGTTGCGATAAACATTCCCAAGCCTGTACAAGAAATGCAGCCCCAAAAGGCTAATTACCAGCAGTGCCTCCTAGTTATGAAAAAGATAATAAGAAACAGGAGCAGAATCAGCAGCGTCACCCTCGGCGACAATTCACCCCTTACACAGAGTCTAGGGACTCCTTATTTGACCGCTTGTCAGCGGCAAACTTAGTCACCCTTCCAGAGATTCAAACTATAGACCCTAATGCTCCCAAGCCTAAGGGATATAGAGAGGAATTGTATTGTAGATTCCATAGGAGAAGGGGACATGATTTAAATGGATGCTGGAAATTTAAAGGATTAATCCAAGATCTGATCGACAATAGAACATTGGCCGTGGACAACCCCATAGCGCCAAATAATCAACAAATGGGGGTATTCAAGGACCCTTTGCCTGCCCACGAGGCACAGGCAAAACCTCTCCAGATTAACGAGGTGCGACAGAATCTTCCCATGCAAGGATTTGTGGGAATGATTAGCATAGTGACACGGAACAAAAAGTACCCAACAGCTGCCCCAGAGGTAGCTACGAGGGAAGTTCCAACGACGTCGCAGCCTCAGCAATGCCCTGTGCAAGTACCTCCGCCTAGACCCGAGGTCACGATACGGACCAAACTCACGCAGAGTTTGCGGACCACATCGGCTAGGCTATCCATTTACGAGCTTATTCAACAGTCAGCACCTCATAGAGAAGCTCTTATGGAAATATTAAAAGCCATCGAATTACAGCCTCACGAAGCAAATTCTTTCAACAACTTCGTGGGACATGTGAAGAGATGTACGGAGCCGGTCATCACCTTCAGAGAAGATGAAGTCAAAGCAATATCGAATGACACGGCAGATCCACCCCTGCACGTTGTTGCACGGGTCAACGGGATCCCGTACAAGAGAGTGCTGGTAGATACTGGCTCGTCCAATAACATCATTACCACTGTAGCACTAAAACATTTAAAGCTGCCAGCCTCTCATATCACAGCCTCCACGTACACACTGCGAGCTTTCAACGATGCAATATGCTCGACAGTCGACACAGTTGTTCTACCTGTCCAGGTAGGACAAAAGACAATACCAACATTGTGCCATGTGTTGGAAGGCGAGATGGCCTACAATATACTGCTAGGGCGGCCTTGGATCAGGGACATGAAGTGTGTCCCTTCGATCGCTCACCAATGCTTAAAGTATGCTTTTGAAGGAGAAATACATGTAGTCCCGATGGACTTAGAACCCTTCAAGTATTGCAATGCGGTGCAACTAATGCCTCAATCGACCCTCCCTTCAACACATTTGGATTTCCAGCTAAATCCATCTAAACAGGGTCCAACACCAGGCACCACTGGTGACCAAAACACCAAAATCCCAGCCAGGTGAATCCTCATCATCTGCTCCTTCATTACCAATGCCACCTGTCATGGCTAAATAGAAGGACAAGGGAAAATAGATCATGGAAGAGGCTCAGCCCCTAGAAGAGGGTTTGCCCACAATTTCAGCGGTATCAACAGAGGAAACACCTAGCACTACGGAAGCTGAGATTCCTAAACCACCAAACATGGAATGGACTCAGGAAGGACTCCCGTTCCCTCCCTCCCAAGCATCAACAATCACTGTTGAAATGGCCAGCATGGGCCTGGGGGAGTATTTAGTGCAGAATGTTGTGGCAACGCCCGCATTAGAGTCAGTACAAGATATGGGGAGACCTCGCCTTCCCATAGGAACAGTTGTTCCTCTAGGTCACCCACCCAACCAGACAAATTTTGTGTATGGGGGCCTTGATCATGGTCTGGAACCATGCAAGCAAAAGGAAGCAGACGAAGAGCCTTTTGTTGAAAACATCAACTATCTGTCAAACCCAGACTTTGCCCTAAAATATCTTGGCCAATGCAATTGGCATGGATACGGGCTAGGCAGATATGAGCAAGGGATGCGAGTCCTTTGCCAACCAAGATATCAGATGCCATATGATAAGTCAGGAGTAGGGTTCAACCACCCCCTGCCCTTAGACATCTTGGTCAAAAATATGCAAGGCCTAGAAATAGGCAACAAGGGGGGATTGGCACCAGATCTTTATGCCAACCCGAATACAGAATATACATTGGGAGACTACCTCCCATGGTCAACAAACACCCTTGGCAATAGCAGTAATCCCTCTCCTTTGCTAGAGAGAGGTGAAAGTTCGGACATTAATCCCCAAAGAGAACATCAACGGCTTTCGGACATCTTTTTGAAGCTATTCCCCTTAGAAGTTCCAGTTGAATCAATACAGTGTCAAGAGAATCAGGTCCCTCCACCAAGAGTGGAACAACCGCAATGGGACCAGATTAACTTACTAGAACAAGGAGAGTCCTCAACGTCGCAAGTAATAGTTGCTGAAGAGAATGAACATTTTTGGGCCTCCGAAAGTGATTCAGAAGATGAGACTGAGATGGACTATCTCAGACATGCGCGATGGCATTACCGCCCTTTAACTCATGAAGATCTGATGGGACAGATGGGCATAAGGTTAGGGCATGAATGGTGGGTAGACCCAGCGAGGTGGGACCAAGTGTTGGATCCATGGCTCCAAATTCCCGATGAGCACCGTCCACCTCGAGACCCTATCATGACAACAGTGCCGAGGGAAGACCCTGTCCTCCTTTTCGCACATAGGGCCGATCCGTTCGTGCCCGTTCCCCTAGAGCCAGATCCAGAGTATAGGGAGCATCTAAAAGAATCAAGTTATCATACCCACGGTAATGGAGACCAAATTCATGCCATCCACATGATCTCCATTGATTTGACCGCACCCATCCGCAATCCGGCCGATCCAGCACGGTCATTGCATCTAGACATAGATGCCATCGACTGGGATCGCGTCAATTCACCTTTATCACCATCAGAGTACTGGCCTTTCGGTGAAATGCCTCATTTTACCCCAAGGACAACTCAGGATATTTTTCAGGCTGAAGAGGAACCCGAGGTTCCCAATGCAGATCTAAATTCAGCTAATGATATCCATTTGATCCCGACTCCACATCAGTTGGAGGACGGATCCCACATGTCAGTCGAGGAGACGACTGATGTAGATATCGGCATAGATCCAATGAATCCATAGATTCTAAAGCTGGGGGTAAGTCTTTCCCCCGAAGAGCAAGCCGACTACATTGCCCTTCTCAAAGAGAAGAAGGAGGTTTTTGCATGGTCGTATAAAGATATGCCAGGACTAGACCCGCAGCTAGTCACGCATAATTTAACGCTTGATCCGACAATCAAGCCTGTAAAGCAAAAACTACGTAAGATGCACCCAACAATGGCCTTAATGGTCAAAGATGAATTGCAAAAGTTGTTGGATGCACAGTTTGTCATCTGCGTGGATTATCCGCCATGGCTGTCCAACATGGTTCCCATCAAGAAGCCCGACGGGAGGATTCGCATATGCACTAATTTTTGAGATCTAAACAAAGCGAGTCCTAAGGATGATTTCCCCTTGCCGAGCATCGACGCGTTGGTAGACGCTACAGCAGGTCACGAAATGCTCTCCCTAATGGATGGTTTCTCAGGATACAATCAAATTCGTATCAATCCTGAAGACCAACTAAAAACGGCGTTCACAACGCCTTGGGGGACATTTTGTTATAAGGTCATGCCTTTTGGCCTTAAAAACATTGGCGCTACCTACCAACGTGCCATGACATATATCTTCCACGATTACATGCACAAAACTTTGGAAGATTACATGGATGATTTGTTAGCCAAGTCTCTCTTGCGCTCAAATCATATCGATGACTTAAGCAAGATCCTCGATCGCCTCATGGAGCATAAAGTTAGACTAAACCCCAAGAAGTGCGTCTTTGGCGTCACATCTGGAAAACTCTTGGGTTTCATAGTCTCAAAACGAGGAATCGAGGTGGACCCAAAGAAAGTCAAGGCAATCCTTGAAATGGTTCCCCCAACTACAATCAAGCAGCTCAGAAGTCTGTAGGGAAAGGTCGCGTCGATTAAACGCTTCATAGCGCAATTATCTGACAAATGCCGACCCATGAACAAATTATTGCACAAGGGGGTTACATTTCATTGGGATGACGAGTGCCAGTCAGCCTTTGACGAGATCAAACAATACCTGGTTTCGCCGCCAGTATTGGCACCACCTAGACCAGGAGTGTCGTTCTACTTATACATCTCAGCTATCGAGGTGGCACCGGGCGCCATGCTAGCCCAGAAGAATGAACTTCACAAGGAACAGGCTACTTACTATCTTAGCCGCACCCTGTCGGTTATGAACTTAACTATGCATACGTTGAGAAACTCGCTTGGCGAGTGGTGTTTGCTACCAAAAAGCTACGCCACTACATGCTGAGCAACACTACGTATGTTGTGTCTAAGGAGAATCCATTGCGATACATGATGAGTCGTACTTATCATAGTAGTCGCACGGCGAAATGGATCATGTTGTTGACGGAATTTGACATAGAGTTTATTGGACAAAAATCTATCAAAGGACAAGTCATAGCCGATCAACTAGCAGAGGCTCCTCTTGAAGACGATCAGCCTCTGGTCATAGAACTACCCGATGATGGGGTCTTCCATGTCTTGGAATCGCCAGATTCTGAAGAGCCTGAGTCACAGGCCGACATAACCCTATTCTTCGATGGTTCTAAATGTGAGCAAGGTGGTGGCACGGGAATTGTATTCTTCACACCGCAGGGTGCTCCAATGCCCCTGTCATTTAAATTAAACTTCCCGTGCACCAATAACAATGCAGAGTATGAAGCCTTGCTCCTAGGTCTTCAGACAACAATCGCCATGAACATCAAATGACTGAATATCTTTGGTGATTCGCTGTTAATAGTCAATCAAGTCAAAGGGGTATATCAATGCAAATGCCCAGTCCTGCAGGCTTATAAAGCCCTCGTGGACAAATTCTTGGCAAAACTTGAGTGGTATGACATCGAGGCACTCCCTCGATCATCGAATCATTTTGCGGACACAATGGCCTCCTTGGGGTCACTAATTCCGCAAGACCTTTCCGGTGATATGACAACCATTCAAGTCAAAACCTTATCGCAATCCGTGATGGAGCGTGCAAGTTCAGACTTGACGCCAGGAATCCACATGATCCAGATTGAACCATCCTCGGATAAGTTCTCTCGAATCCGAGATCGTCTGAAATGCGCCAACTGGGGGTCCTTGTTCTCCCCTACTCCCATTAATAGCAACACAATGCTATTCTTACAAGTTCTATCCCATTCAGCGTTTGCTAGGGATGAACTTCAAGAGGGATTGGTTGTTCATACTGTCGAGGTTTCTGATCAACAGGACTGGTATTTACCCATCCGAGACTACCTCAAGTTAGGTAATCTCCCACTTGGATTGACTCATGCCGCAAAACGAGCACTCAAGCAGAAAGCGGCTAAGTATGTCTTGATAGGAGACATTTTGTATCGTCGCAGCTATGAAGGAATCCTCCTTCGTTGCTTGGACCAGCAAGAGTCCACTTGGGCAGTCGCCCAAGCGCACGATGGTACATGTGGTGGCCACTTCAGTGGTATGGCCATTGCAAAGCGCATTCTTCGCATGGGCTATTATTGGCCATCTTTAGAGCGAGATTGTTGCACCTATGTCAAGAAGTGCGTGAAGTGTCAACATCATGCCAATTTGATGCACGTACCTTCTCAGGCCTTGCAGATAGTCCAATCTGCTTGGCCATTCTCGCAGTGGGGCTTCGATCTAATTGGAAAGATCTCCCCTGCGTCGTCAGGCCGTCACACGTTTATCATAACGGCCACAAAATATTTTACCAAATGGGTGGAAGCAATTCCGCTTACCTCTACGACAGGACCCCGCATTGTGGAGTTCATTTTGCATAACATCATATGTCATTTTGGTATTCCATCCAAAATAGTCTCGGATAATGGGACGCCTTTCAAGAACAAAGACGTGCGTGCTTTGACCACAAAGTACAAGATTCAGCACAGCTTTTCAACTCCCTATTATCCGCAGGCGAATGGGCAAGCAGAGGCGTCAAACAAAATGCTAGTTGCCATCCTTAAAAAGACCGTCACAGACAGTCATAAGGATTGGCACATTCAAATCCCACTTGCCCTATGGGCCTATCGCACTAGCATTCGGACACCCACTGGGGCCACTCCGTTTTTGCTCGTGTATGGCTCCGAGGCAGTCATGCCTCTAGAGTTGGAGATTCCTTCCCTACGCATATCAATGCAGGAGTTCATTGATGATGACTCTGCGCGGCAGGCCCGGTTAGACCAGCTTACGTTGCTC
The DNA here is from genome assembly GCA_028583015.1 of Wollemia nobilis. Taxonomy (NCBI): domain Eukaryota; kingdom Viridiplantae; phylum Streptophyta; class Pinopsida; order Araucariales; family Araucariaceae; genus Wollemia; species Wollemia nobilis. The sequence goes on along the minus strand of JAQPPZ010003193.1, from coordinate 3,887,947 downwards.
GACGAACGACGCGTTAATGCTCTCGAGCATTTACGTATTTATCAAGAGCGACTTAAGAAAGCTTACAACATGAAAGTTCACCTGAGGGACTTTCGGGTTGGTGATTTGGTTTTGAAGGAAAACCAGCAAAATTCCAGTTTGCCATCCCACCTAAGGGACAAGTTTGCGGCAAATTGGTTAGGTCCATATGTCATTGATAGCAAAATAGGACCCGGGACATACCGGCTAGCTTCTCTTGATGGTATCAAGGAAAAAGAACCTTTGAATATCAGTCATTTGCGACCATTTCATATCTAAGAGAGCTATATCCCAAAAATGCTCCAAGGATTCCTAAAAATCGCTTGGTCAATCCCAAAATGCTCCAAGGATTCCTAAAAATCGCTTGGTCAATCCCAAAAATGCTCCAAGGATTCCTAAAAATCGCTTGGTCAATCCCAAAACGCTCCAAGGATTCTAAAATCGCTTGGTCAATCCCAAAATGCTCCAAGGATTCTTAAAATCGCTTGGTCAATCCCAAAACGCTCCAAGGATTTCCACAATCGCTTGGTCAAAAATCAAGAAAATTCAAAAACAACAAAAATCATCAAAAACAACAAAAAATTTGCATCTCATTTCTAGGCATACTCAAATTCATCAATAGAGAGCTCTTCTCGCACTTCATCTTCATATTCACAAAAATCAATCCATCAAAAATACAAAAATATATAGCTGCATCAAGCATTGCATCCATACATTGCATATTTGTGGTCGTATAGGTCAAAGGCACCATAGGCTGTAATTGCTCTGCTAGTCCATCTTGTTCCACATTGTTCCATTTTACAAAAACAACAAAAACACCATGCATTGCTTTTACCACACTAGAATCAGTGGTCTTTTAATGTATCAAGAGTTTTCGTGATTCAGTCATCATTTTGCTCTTTAGCCATGTAATGTATCAAGTCAGATAGATTTTACGAAGGTAGAGTTATACTTGAAATACACCTTGTTACGTAACATCCCAACACAAATTAAAACACATAAAAAATTCCCAAGTTGTGTGAACGAAAGATGAAACCTGCACAGTAATCCAGGTCACCATAAGCGAAACGGTTATCTTGCTCATCCCCCCGTGCGAATGACCCCAAGAATGCTGAGAGTTGGCAAAAGGACAAGCATCCTCCCTACCCAATTCCCTAAGAATCCCTAAGTTCTCAATAGTTGCAAAACATCAAAAATTTGCAAAAAGTCAAAACATCAAAATTTGACATCCTACAGTGCACACATCAAAAGGCACAAACAATAGTGATTATCATCACTCCATATCCCCAATCCCTTGCTCAAAAGAAAAACAAATCAAAATAAACAGTGATCTTATCACTACAAACGAGCAAGTATCCCAATACAATTGAAGAAAAGAAGGGAGTTGAACTTGAATCCTTGGAACTCTCAGCATTCTAACAGGTCATGAGGCAAGCCTCAGTATCGGTTTGGTTGATAGCCTATCGGTCACTGGCGGTAAACTTCTCGCATGACGATATATCTATCACATTAACTTGTGTATAGATCAATATTTGCATGTGGATGAGCTAGCTTATGGCATCCTGGATAACACCGCAGACTAATCTAACTACATACAACAAAGGAGTTAGTGGAGCTAATTAGGTGATCCTCAGTACGAGTTCGGTTGAAAGCCCATCTGGCACTGGCGGTATCCTGACAAATACCACATAAATGAACTCAATTGCACACACAGGGATGTGAAATAACTTGGTCAAAAACAAGTCCGATTCATACCTTGTTCAAAAGTCTTGTAAGATAAAGTACAGTCGTGGCTAGTGAGTCAAAACCGTTTGAGTCTCAGAAAACCTTAGCTACATTTCTAAACCAACTGCGCTACTTTTCATCTGTACAATACCATCAAAAAATACAAAAAGAGAAAACCACATGTATACATACAAGAGTCATACATCATAGCAATCGCCTAAAAGCGAAATAAAGAGCGTCTTAAACAGTCTATGGTGCCATAACCAATCATCACAAAATTCCATTCATCCATTTTGCATATCACATAAAAATCAAAAACATTTGCATTCATCATAACATCTGCATTCATCAAAATAAATAAACATACATACATCAATAGTCATTAGCCATCATGCATAACAAAAATCAAATCATCACATGTACACAACCAAAATAAAACCGGATATATATATATATATATATATATATATATCGTCAAAAAAAAATGCCCGCAGGCTACAAAACTGGTCCTCAGACCCCGCAATCATATAACAAAACCCAACCTAAGGCGTCGACCACCATGATCACGCAGGATCGGTGCGACGGGAACTACCCCCCGTGGTGTGGGTCCTCTGGGACCCTGTAGGGCGGCTACTACTAGCCCCCGCATCACGCCTGCTACCGCCTCCCTCATCCAATCGCCTGCGACGAGATGATGCTGACTGCTCAGTCGCACTATCCCTCGTCCGGCGTGAAGATCCACTGCCCGAGGGCTCAGGTAGCCGCCCACCAAGGCGGATGACCTCCCTCTCCAAGTCTAGCCGGTGCCGGAACCACTCTGCCTCCCATCGATGGTAGTAAGATACCGCATCATCGCGCTGTGCCAGAACCCTATCCCGCTCTGCTAGCTGGGCCCGTAGGAGATCCCTCTCCCGCAGCGCGTCCCCCAACTCCAGATCCCGTATCCGTAGCAGCTCTATCAGTCACGCATTTTTAGCACGTATCTCAGACTCCATCTCCTCTATATCTGCCTGACGTACAGGACTCTCTGGAACAGCAGCCTGCTCTGGCTCCCACTGCTCCTCCACATCTTGCATGTCCGGTTGATCCGGAGCGCCCAAATCTACATCCTCATCCCCCACATCCACCATGTCCGCATCATCCAACGGACCTCCCCAATCATCCCCTACTGCCTCAGCACCCTCCACTGCCGCCTCTACGCCTCCTAGTGGCCCCTCTCCTCTCCATCACCGCAGCACCCACCACGAGTCATACTCAGTGGTAGTCCCGACGTCATCTACGTCCGGGACATCAATCACCGCATCTGACTCCTCGCCCAATGGCACGGTGACCGGTGGATCTAGAGCCCTCTCATCTCCCCGACGTCGATAGACCACGGGCTCACCAGGAAACCCCTGGCGCACCCCAAACTATCGTGTAACCCGACCATATGAGAATAACTCATGCTCGGTCCCGTGCCGCCTAGTCAACCACCGCTCCCTACGTACCCGTCGGAGCCACTCTCCAGCCTCCGGCCAGGCTGGACAGTCCCGATAAGGGTGCCAAACCACATCCCCTGGAGTGAGCCGAGAGAAGGCATCAGTATAGTGCTCTACAGCACCTGCCCATCGCCGACTCTGCCCCTGCTCCGCAGACCACCGCCACAGAGCTGCATAGCCTATCTCCTCATCCTCCATCACCGCCCGAGTCATCCATGGTAACCCGGTCGGCCTCTCAACTGCTATGTGCTGCCAACCCCAGCACTACAGCAGATAACTATAGCTGACCCCCTTTCACTGCCGACAGCGGACCCCGTACAGCTCCCCGTAAAGCTGCGCCAACAGTGTCTGTCCCCATCTCAAAATCAATGGTGCCTCTATCGGGCACTCTACCAACTGCCATACCAAATCCAGCAGGTTCCACGGGAACCTCACGCCTGACGAGTCAGGTAGTAGCATGTTAGAAATGAGGCCCATCAAGAATGCGTGCCTCACTCCTAACACCCCCCTCTCCTGCCACCATCCAACCAAAATCCCGCCAGCCTGGTAGTCCACCTCGACTGTCTCCACTGGGTTCGCTACACCCAGCCGCTCCCCATGCCCAAAGCATCTCGTCAGTACAGCAGTCCGCTGATCACGCGGCGATGTCCTGATAGGTAGTCCATCTATCGAAATCCGAAGCAACCGATAGACATCCTCTAGAGTCACAGTCATCTCCCCTGTCAGGAGATGAAAGGTGTTGGTCCGCGGATCCCAGAGCTTGATCAAGGCCGTCAGATAGGCCTGATCCGGGACCACAGGCTCCAGTCGAGCCACCTGCTTGAGCCCAAGGGCATCAAGCCATTCCCAGTCATCATCAGACAGTGCTCCCCATGCCTCAATAAAAGTAGCAGGTACACGGTACCGGCTCCTAACCTGCAAAAGAAAATAATTCAACAAAAAAATTAATTAAAATCATAGAAAAAGAAAACTGTACAAAAAAACAACAAACTTACAGCTTTAAAAACAAAAATAAACTCTAGGAGGCACTTACAGGTTTCGCTTCGGCTCCGCCGCTCGAACCAGTTTGTGCACTCATGATGGCAGGAAAAATTTCAGCAGCGCTTCGCTTCGCAGAATTACCTCCTCCTCCCAGAGCTCCAAAATCGCAAGAAAAATTTGACACAAATGAGCCCAAATTCAAGTTTTGGCCCTTAAATAGGCCTTTTGAGCTGGAATTCGTCCTTGACTGGGATGAGCGCTCTGGTTAGCGCTCGTCCCACCCAGGGACGAATTCTACAGCTGGAATTCGTCCCACCCTGGGACGAATTCAGGCCAAAAACTTCAAAAACATCAAAAAATGAACAAAAATGCACTAAAAACCAACAATAAATTTGCCCGATAAGAGTGCTGTTGCACTTGACATCCCGGGCATACAAAATAGACGTTGGGGTCATAAATTGTCATTATCCTAATCCCTAAGAAGGCTACTTTAGCCGGACCGCTCCACGGGAAGACGGATTTTTGCCAATTTCAGCTCCAGACAGCATCGCAAAAAGGGTTAACACCCACCAAAAATAGGTCCAAATGTTGGAAAAATTGCACATGCTTAACGATAAACCATCTAAAGGCACCCTTGCACAAGTCATCTTGGGTCAAGCGACTCGTCGCTTTTCTCACGAAGGTCATTCCCTCATCGATTCGTCGCTTGAGGGGGTAGTCACACTTAGTCACCAATCAACAAGCACACACCCAATTAAGGAAAACGACATGCATTCAAAGAATCATTGACAAAGACAATTACGCTCCTGCTTGGGGCGAGTAAACAAGCAACAATCAAATTGATCAAACACTTGGCATTCGTGAATCATGAACACAAGGTTCCCCTGTGGACAAAAGGTTGCGCCCTTTGCCTAATCATGACCGATCAATGTCCAAGCTCAAGTCACACCTCACCAAAATAGGTTAATACTTGAAATCAAATTCCTTAGCTCGTCGAAGCAAGGATTCAAGAATGCATGCCCTTTCCATGCTTGGGGCATCAAAAGTTGGTTAGGTTACCAAGAAACCCTAATCATTAGTGCTTTGGCTATCTATTTTTGCTCGACGCTGCGCCATGCACAGCGCATCCCAAAAAGGGGCATCTGTAGACACCAAAACAGCACCAATCCGATTATGTGACTGCAAACACTGATCGCTTTGACAAACACAGCCCCCAGGGCAGCCCTCAGAGGTCAAACAATGGTCCTAACCACTTTCATAGCAATTTTGTAAGGTCAAGAAGCAATTTGGCACATTTAAGCACTTTGTCCAGTATTCGTCTCACCCAGGGACGAATACTAACTGGGATTCGTCTCACCCAGGGACGAATTCTAAAATCGTCTCTGGTCAGGACGAATTCCAGGTTAAACGGGCAAAAAGAAAAATGCCGCCAAGTGGCAGCCAGGGACAGTCAATTATTGACCCCTGCCATGCATGCGCGTGCAGGTGGGTAGGTTGGCAGCTTGATGGACTCGTCACAAGGGCAGTCATGGAAGCCCAAGTCAGGGAGGAGTCTCCTCCCCATTGGGAAGGCATGGCCGCCACATGGCATCCCTGCATGCCCCTCCAAAGAGACCCCATGGGTCTATAAAATGGTGGCCTTTCCCACCCCAAAGAGGATAGATTGGAGGCGATTTCAAGCAACGAAGTGCTGTCCAATTGAACACCCACATTTGCACCTTTTTCAATTCACCTTCTCACATCCACTAATCTCTTTCGCAAGGGAGGTTATTGGGTGGCTTTTGGAAGCGTGAATTCAACCCAAATCCAACATTTGACCACCTTATACCACCAATTTGCCGACACCCCAATCCTAAGAGGTTTTGGGCCCATCCCTAGTGGATTGGCGCCGAAATCAAGTGCCAACGGTGGGAGGCCCACTTGGGCACCCCCGCATTTTCGAAGTTTTGTTCTAAAAGCATTCTAGAATACTAGTTCATGTTGCATTTCATTTTATTCGGTTTAATTAACTCATAGCTATATTTCCATGATGTTTTGATTAGATTTCACCATGCTTTTTGTTGCCTTGTGTTCCTTCTAACTTGCAGGTAGCGACATCGAATTCTCGAGGATAGAAGCCAAATTGGGAGAATCCGACCATCTGGGTCGTCCCAAAATGGCCCCAATTACATAACCCCTCTGTTTGTAGGTGTTTTGGAGGTCCCGAGGTTCGACATTGGAGCGGCAGCAACTCGGCGCTTTAACACAGTGGAATTCGTCTCACCCAGGGACGAATAACAGTAGAATTCGTCCTGCCCAGGGACGAATTCCAGTCGAGAGCAGATTGGCCGACTGTTTCAATGGCAGTGGCCCTCTGGTGATGTCTTCTGTCTTTTGTCAAGTTTTTAGGTCATTTAGGTTTACTTTATTCACTGTTTCAGATAGCTGTTCGTATGCATCTTTTATCAATTTCAAAGCATGAATTTTCCTTCTTATCACAGGTGCTACTAACGCTTTGTCTGTCTCTTTGATTGCAGGAGGAACAACAAGAAGTGAGGATTTACCAACAACAGCGGCGGCAACACCTTGGCCCGTCCATTTTGCATGTGGGCATGCGGAAGGAGAACACTTACCAAGATTGTAACCGAATCCATTTAACGCTCCTAGCCCCTAAAAAGGGAGGAGGCGATTTTGTAACCATGGTTATCAAGTTTAATAAAAGGGCTGTGACTTCTCTCTAAATCCTTGTAACTCGTTTCGATCTATTTGCCTCTTTCGTTTAATGCATTTCTTGTTTTAGGGCTTAGGCGCTGTTTTGATTTGAATGCATCAAAGTAGTTGTTCTTTCTAAAAAAGCTTCCGAAATCTCGTGCTTTCAATAAGAACTCGGTTGGGGAATTAGTTAACCCAAAGGGCAAAATTGTAAACTCAAAATACCCATATCTTGTTCTAGATGTTGTTTTAGAAGTATATTTTTCTCGTATTCTTAATTTATGATAAGAAGATCTCAAATAAATTTTTGAAAAGGTAGTTGCTCCTCTTAGTTGATCAAATAAATCATCAATTATTGGTAATGAATACCTATTTTTGATAGTAACCTTATTCAACATTCTATAGTTTATGCACATTCTTAAGGTACCGTATTTATTTTTAACAAAAATAATAAGAGTTCCCCAGGGTTACACACTAGGTTTAATCAACCCCTTTTCAATAAAATCCTATAGTTGTGTCTTTAACTCCTACAACTCTATAGGATCCATCCTATAAGGTGACCTGGAAATTGGTGCTGCATTAGGCAAAAACTCAATCAAAAAATCAAATTCCTCTAAGGAGGTAATCTTGGTAGTGCCTAAGGAAATACATCTTTGAATGCACCTACTACTAGATGTTTTTGGAAAATATTGATCTCATTCCTAGACTCTTATATTCTATTCATATTTACTATATAGATCATACCCTTCTTCTTAATAACCTTTTTAAGTTGCATTGCATACAATAGATGGGGTTTTACTTCCCCTTAACCGCAATTAATTCTAATATTTTGAGAATATCCATTCACAAATTCCACCCATATTTCTTCAAATTTCAAAAGATCCTTGTGAGATTTTAACCAATCAACTCCTAGGATAATGTCAAACGCATGCAAAGGTGCCACATATAGATACCAATTGATTCTTCCTTAGGGAAAAGTAATGTGGGTATCAAGGAGACACTGATTAACATGGTGATATTGTCCTGATCTATACTCTACCTTCCAACTATTTACCAAGAATACAGGTCTAACAGATGAATCTTTTACCAAACTAGTTGATATAAAACTATTAGTTGACCCACTATCAATCAAAATTTGCACACTTTTACCAAAACAAATTCCATTTAATAAAAAAGTAGTAATTTGTGCATTAATTTTAGAGCTACCTATGGCCGCATAAATAATGTGGTTGGCTTATTTTGGAGTTTTTAGTGGTATATCAGCTCTGTGTGGATATTTGTTGACATAATGAACCCCTTTGCACATCCAACCTGGTGGAGCTCTATTGCCTCTGTTGATGTTTTCATTTATATTTATGGACACAGTTTCCCTTTCCTTTTCCTATCCTTTGGGAAACTCTTTAACGTCCTTGAATTTACCTCCTTGGTAACTAGGTTTATTTTTTTCCTTTATATAATCTGATATCCCTCTTTAGGTTTATTATTCTGATCCTTTTATCATTTCATGAAACCAACAATTTTCCACTTTCTAAGTTCATATTTCTCCTTATTTGATATATTTTGATAATTGAAATATGCTTTTCTTGTTTCCTGATTAGATTCCTCCTTTCTTTCTAAATCAAAAGCAGAAGGCAAATTAACGGGATTATGCATATTTACCACCATCATGATTCTAGGATGTAATCCTAGAATGAACTTTAATGTTTTTATTTCCTTATTGTGTTCATATTGAGTTGCATACTTCAATAGTTGAATGAAATTTTGGTGATATTCTCGGACTGAAATTTCTTCTTGTCTCAAATTTGAGAATTCCCTAAACGTTTTTGCATAATATTATTTTGTCAGAAATCTATCTCTAAATTATTTGATGAAATCCTCCCACTTGAGATCATCAGCCTCCACGTCAAATTTTGGAGATAGATTCTTCTTGTAATATTTCCACCAGTCTAGAATAATTTTGGTCATGCTCATAACTACCAAGGCTATTTTAGATTAAAAATATAGAACTACCAGAGAGAAGTAAGACTCTAGTTATTTCACTTAACCAATTTTCAATTGAATCTCCATCATATCTTTCATTAAACTTGGTTATTACAAATTTCTTTAAATTTCTATCCAAATTCCTTATTCACTCGTGCCCTTCGAGCACTAGATCCTTTAGGTTCTCCTAGCACTTCCATCGTCCTGCCTAATCCAGTTTCCCAATTTCTTTCTAAGTCATATATGAGTCACTGTTGTTAGGTAATAAGTTCCTATTGTTGGGCCATGTGAGTTTTCTATTGGGTCATTTCTTCCTTTTGATTTTTCATTTGTACTTGCAATAATTTAACTATTTTTGCAATGTTTCCCCCTTCCCCACCTGTTTCATTCATAGGGATCTCATGAATTCTTTTCTACCTCCTTTCACATTGAAGACCTTCTTTATTTAAATTTGTATGTGGTCTTCTTACAAGCATTTCAGTGTTTTCCTCCTCTCTATCTCTTGTAGGATTTCTTGAGGACCCACCTCGCAACATTCATGCCATTGTCCTATAAATGAAAGAGGTAGTTAATTATTATTATTTTTAATTATTCTATTTTAAATAAAAATTTATATAGATTTAGAATCAATTCTGATTTGATACCATACATAACAACCCATTCACGAGATTGTCAAAAAATAAAGGTAATAAAAACCCATCAGTTTTTTTCTTTCAACTATTTTGAATATAAATATTTTCTTAACAAAATAGATAACAATAAAATTGTTTACATCAGACATCATGCATTGTATTGTGTTTGTCTCTTTTGTTTACTTACAAATGATTTTACACAAGCACAATATACTACTTTTAGATTCAAGACTATTACAACCAGTCTCCCAAGTGGATGAGATTAGCTAAATCTCGTAAAATGTGCCATTCAGTGGTATCAGTTAACTCATTTATCGTCCACATATTCCAGCATGAGGACAAAACCATGATGAGGTTTATCCTCTAGGGCCCATAACACCTAATGGGGAACACTTTCTTTCCCTAGCCTCCACACATTGTATTTTTGTTGGACTAGCCGACTTGCTTATACCCAATGTGGAAGCACTTAGCGTAATCATACCTTTGTGACTAATTGGTATTCCCTTCTTCTAGGAGTAGCTAGTGTCATGTCCATTACCAGACCTTGATCTTCATTTCCTAATACCATCACAACTCACAGAGGCTTGTCCCATATCAAACCCTGTGTCCATTAATGATAAAGTTCAATTCATATGGAGTTTATCATTGTGTTCCTCAAAATCATCCTAGAAAAGTGTCCCCTACTACTTTTCATTTTGATCTGATTGAATCCCTTTCAGGTCATTCCCTTTAGTCGACAATTTTCTCGAATTATCTCTATGCCTACCCACACTCCAATTTTTCCGGATGAATATTTGTTTAAATTTTAGGTCTATTTTTATTTGAACCCGATACTTCTAATATTCATGTTCTAAAGAGTATCAAATTCAACTGGTTGTGGTACTCCCTTCTCTAGAAACATCTACATTTTATTACAACATGATGGTTATCTTTTCTAATGAGGTCTATAATATAGTACCATTTAAGGTATCCTTAACACAAGGATCTACTACTCTTATCGTCATTTAATCCCAAAAATCATTTTATTAGAATATTGAAATATTGATTGCTACCAACAAATCATTTAACACAAACTTTTTGGGTTTCCACGGTTGTTTTTGTCTCCCTTACAGGTCTTAGCATTTCTTAAATTAAAGCATATTCAAATATGGATTGCTACCAACACTAGCAATATTATTTCTTGCTATGAGGTTGAAAACATTAAACTGATGCTTTTCATTTTTGAGAACTTTCATGGGCTTTGCAAAGGTATATCTTTGAGCTAGACCAAATCTAGGTAAACACCCTTTTTAATCACCACCAACTATCTACTCGATAGATCAAACATCTACAACCCTTTTTGGGTGCTCCTTGCCTTCTCAAATTTTTAAAGAAAATATTTATAACCAACTGTTTAACATGGTTTTCTCCATAACATAAATGAAGCATAACAAAGAAATAGAAAAGACAAGATAATACATTTCAATAGCAATTTACCGAATTACTCAACACACAAGCAATTTGTTTTGGCGCATATACAAAATTCATCAAGTATTCATCAATAGTCATGATTTCCACATTACAAGATATTTTAATATCCATTAACAAATTAAAGACCTCAACACTCAGTTACTTTTCATAAGCACATAGAGAAATTCTTAGTTTACATATTGTTTCTCTAGCAAACCTTGTTTCACAATGAACTCTATTGTTGTAGTGCAAAACAGATCTATAGATTTCTAACATGCAATCTAAGATTTAACCAGAATACACACACAAGAATGCATTGGGATTCCCAAATATTCTCACACCAAATATCACACAAGCCTTCTCCATTATATATATATATATATATATATATATATATATATATATATATATATATATATATATATATATAAGTCATTCCACATATTCAATTTATTCTAAACAAGTTAGATATTTATATTTCTTTTTCTAAAATCTATAGGGCGGTGTCATAACAACATCTGTAGCAATAATTTTAAATAAAATACTTTGTTTTTTCTACTACAATCCACCCCACACTGACTATCCATAACACTACCAAAGTATATACAAGTAAACATTACATTATTCAATAGTCAAGTTTTTCAAAACAAGTAAAACCATCTTTTGTTTTTCATTGCTTTCATATTTCGGCATTCATAATAGTGAACTTAGTAACTATTCTACGTCCACACATTCAGATGAACACAGTTCATCATACATGGAATAATTCACACAACCAATAAATTTCCATTTTCAACCTAGGTTTCATTTCTCATACCAGTGGCTTTATTTTTCTTTCACAAAAGAAATATAAAGTGTTTGCACATAGAACAAGGTAATTTTTACCGACCTGTAAGTTCGCTTCCCTGCTCTAAATATCACATCCACTTTTTGTTTGCGTCTTCCAGTCGAATACCCTCAATCCTCCATCATTCTCCTTATTTTTTTGTCTCCTTCCTCCGTCTCCTCTCAACTCAGTGTCGTTAATCCAACATTATGGCTCCCCCATGTTTTCGCACTCCATATTTTCATTAATGAAAAAAAACCATCATGTACTCCTTGCTAGTACGGAGTTCTTCCTCCCATCAACAACAAGTAATCAATAAAAATAACCTTTTTTTTTGTTTTTCTGCTTTCCCACTAAGCATCTTTGTTGGAACAACACTACTTTCTTTGTGGAGGAAAACTCGGTCTTCCAACCGCCCATGTTGTCCGCCATCAATGCCTTGCATGGAGCTTCACTTCCCTTTATCCATTGTTTTTCCACACCCTTATAAGTATTTAAAAACAAATATGTGAAGAAAACCACACATCCACCACACTTTTCTTAAGGTCTGTTTTTTTAAAAGGAATTATTCTTCTTTGTAAAAATCACCTTTCCCTAAATTAATGACAATGCTTTACTCTAATCAAATTAAAGAATTTTTCCAAGACTAAAACATCTTCTTTACCACTTTTAATCATTCAAGCCAATAATAGAGCATTTCATAAATTAGTCATACACACTCATGCATCAATAGCAATGACTATTCAAATTAGTGACTCCTATCACCATCGCCACCTCAAAATATTTCTCATTCATTGCCACCATGCACTATTCAAACGAAATTAACTCTAACAATAATGCACCTACATAATATGCAAACTCGAGTTTTTATGTGTTTGAGAGCCCGAATCATCATTTTCCCTTTTATATTTTCCACGGACTTACTTCTCTTCATTACCTTTCTCCCACTAAGCTGCACTCAAAAAAAACCAGGAGCTTATAAAAAAATAAATTAACATATTTTATTCTTTTAAAAAAATTATTAACATATTTTATTCTTTTTCATTAATCATGGGAGGAGGTCATTACACAATCTCTGCGTTGCCCAAATGGAGAACGCCCTCTATAGAACACGAGAATCTTCTTCGTCCCAATTGTGGGCTGTTCAGAACGAGAACTAGAAGTAACTTTGCGATCCTTGCTTGTGGATTTCAAATAACCAGCGTGAGTGACTCTGTTAGTACCATTTGCGTACTTGCTGGCCCGTGGGCAGAAGAAATACCACCGTAAAGCCAGGAGGCAAACAAATTGGATTCGTTGCCATTGTAATCAACTTGAATCTAAATAATTAGATTGAAACAAAGTCGGACCTCTGAAATAAGGAGACAAATACAGGGTCGGAAAGATCAAACTCCGCAATCGTAAAATCCGCACAAAAATCTACTTAACAAAGCAGTTATACAAAATTACAAATATCTTTAAAAACCAATAGAGTAAATTCAGTGACCGCCATAAGAAACTACTCTGCAACTGCAATGATTTACAAAACGAACCTCTAATTAGAGTAAAGGGAAACTACTCTGCAACTGCGTTCAATGCGCGTGGAAACAGAACTTTGCAAGTCCTGGTCTACCACGTTTTCAATTTAGAATTTCCACAATTTCTCTTTCAACTCTGAACATCTAATTCAAAACTGTATATTTCTATGATATAATTTCCTCCCCCATTTAACATCTCTTCTTTTGCTGCGAGGATGCCATTTGCTCAATGTTGGCCAATGCTGTGAAAGCCGAGTCCATCGCTTATGAAGATACCGTGAACTGTTGCTGCGAGGATGCCATTTGCTCAATGTTGGCCAATTCTTTGAAAGCCCCGTGCACCGCGTATGAAAATACCGTTAACTATTGCGAAGGCTGTCACATACGACACTTGTTCCACGAAATTTCCGACGTTGATTGGTTCTCTGCACGTGCACTTGAAAGTTTTTTTATTATTTATGTTTTTGCCGCGTGTATGGATGTGGGGAATTGTCATGTTCTTCTATGTATATATTTGGTAAAATTTGAAAATTATTATTAGTCGTTTTGAACGCGTTTTGTGAGAGTTATGGGTCCACACAAACATAGTGGTACCTAAGGGGTTAGTTTGATTGGTAGTTTGGTCGTTGTTTATTTGGTTAGGTATTTATTAAGAAGAGATCTATATTCAAATTTTAGGGGCATGCATGTGGCAAAGGTAGTAATATTTTCTTAATAAATAGGTAGATGTGACCCCTAAAGGTTAGGTGGATTGGTAGTTGTTTATTTAACCAGACATTTACCAAGAAGATATGTAGGATTAAACCTTGGGAGCATGCATGTGTTAAAGGTAGTAATCTGTTTTGAAACTTTTAAGTGTGTTTTAAACTGTTTTGAATCTTTTTAAGTGTGTTGTAAACTGACGACAGTACAAATCTTAAGTGATTGGTGGTCCGCAATCGGTGGTCCTTGAGTCTTGAGAGACCCATGGTTACCCTTACAAAACCTACGATTACAATATGAGTACCAAGCAACCCATGGTCCCCCTCATGTCGGGTTAACAATAATGATACAAATCCCAAGTGGTGGTCCCCCTCATGCCTGGTCAACAATAACGGTACAAATCTCAAGTGGTGGTCCCCCTCCCACCGGGTCAATAATAACGTTATGAATCCTGAGTGGTGGTCCCCCTCACATCAAAAGCTACAGGTGGTCTATTATCGGTCCTCACATGAAACCAATGATGACAACACGTGTTTTGAGTTACCGTGTCCTCCTCACATCGGGTCAATAATAATGGTATGAATCCTTAGTGGTGGTCCCCTCACGTCAGGTTAATAATAATGGTTTGAATCCTGAGGGTGGTTCCCTTCATGTTGGGTTAACAATAACAATACAAATCCCAAACGGTAGTCCTCTCATATTGGATCAACAATAGCGAAGTAGTATAGGCTTGTTATCCCTCACACCTAGTTAACATTATGAATCCCGAATAGTGGTATCCCTCATGCTGAGTCAACAATAATAAGATAGTATAATCTTGTTGGGAGCAACTACTATGATTTAAATCCTGTACTTTTTTTATTTTTATTACATAGGAAAGTTGGTTACAACCACTATTTTTGGTAACTGACCAACACAAGGTTCAAACCACAGGGACTACTCCCAACAAACCTATCCATCTTGTTCTTGTTGACCCAACATGAGATAGAGACCATCGATCACTTGGAGCTCATGTCGTCATCAATCTTATGTGCACTCAAAGAATTCAGAACTGACTACTACCTTTGCAAATGGTTGTCTTCCCCCAAGGTTTGAATCTGGGTCTCTTCTTGGTAAGTTTCGAACTACACATTCACTTACTAATCTACTAACTCTTAGAAGTTTGTAAGTCCTATACTTAAAAACTACTTTGTAGATGCAAACAAATCTATATTAATATTTCAGCTTGTGTTCAAGTTAATGGAGCTATTTCCCCTCCTTCCCTCTTCAATGGTCTATCAGAAAAGGTTTCCCCCTTGCTCCTTTTTTATATTTTTTGGTTGTCGATGCTCTTGGTTATTTTCTTCATAAGGCTCATTTTGATGGCCTCCTTCTGGGTATTACACTTCCTGTGGATAAACATGCTTTTAACTCTCACTTTACTGGTGATTCCCTTATTTTTCTTCAAAATACCCAACAAGAGGTGGAAATGGCTAAAGAGATTGTTTAATTGTTTTGTGATGTCTCTGGTTCTCATATTAACTATTCTAAAACTGAAGTCTTCTATACCTCTTCCTCTCCTCATGGATACAACTCCTTAACTAAGTGGAAGATCATCCCTCATGGTAATATTGTGTGTTATTTGAGAATTCCTTTTGGGATTAATATCTCTCCTAAGGATATGTGGAACTGGATTATGGAAAGACTTCAAAAAAAAAATTATGCTTGGCCAGCTTGGTTTCCTTCCTTAGCAAGAAGAATTCAAGTTGCCAATAAAATTATGGTAGCCTCTCATGTTTATTAATCCTTTTGTTGGATGGCCCCAAGGTAGCCTATAATAAATTAACTCAGGCCATTCGTAATTTTTTATGGACTAAATGGGATGGAGAGGTCGGTATGACACTCATCTCTTGTAAAATTTGTACTCAACCTAAGGCTTTAGGAGCTCTAGGCATCATTGATACTCTTACCCAGAGTAAAAGTTTAGCTACAAAATGGGTTGCGAGAGCCATTATTGGTGATGAAAATTGCGAATGCCTATTTCGGTATAGAATATCTCTAGCTACTCACAAAGGTAAATGGAAATAAACCCCTTGGGAGGATAAGGTTCTTAATGCACCTTATTTTATAGTTAAAAGTTATATTCCAGTTATCCAAAACTGGAAAGCTTGGCAATCTGTTTCTCATTTATTGGCTTGGAAGTCTGACTCCTTGAGACATGTTCTGAGGATTGGTCTTAACAGTCTTTGGTGGAATAAAATTATTCTCCATAATGATAAACCTTTAGCTTTATGCAATGCTATTCATGGGCTTTTTATTTTTAAGAAAGTAATTAATAGAATTAGAGATATTTGGGATCCGGGTCGTTGCTCAATTCTTACCTCGAACCAGATCTACAATAATTGCTCCCTTCCCTCTAGATTCAAATACTCTTATGGTTTAATTGTGGCTTCCATCCCTTGTGAGGTCCTTATGAAGTTGGGAACAACTGCCCATAATATTTGGAATGACTGGAGATGGCTTAATGGTCATAAAATCTCTTCCATTACTTCTATTTGGTTATACAAAAATATTTTGTTTCTAGATTCTTTAGACTCTAAGCTCAATGTCAAGTGGCAAGTAAATATTCTATCAATGTGATAATGAATTTAGTCCCATTAGAAGACACATGAGAAATGGATCATACAAGGTCAAGAACCTAGGTGGAAAAGGGCCAAAGAGACTCGATTGGATGGAGAACATAGGTAGGAGCATGAATTTCATCTTTATGAAACTCACATTTATCACATGCTTTTACATAACTATTAATACCAGCTTCTATTATAATCCATATTTAATGAGTTCTTGATAGTTTACAAGTTGTCAAATGACCATTAAAATTCCCCATAGTCACCATTATGCATATCAAAGAGGGTTTTTGGAACTTCAATATTTGTGATGCATCATAGGAGAACACCATACAAATTTCAATAAAATAATAATCCACTAAGAATTTCATAGCAAAATGTTCTCTTATGAATGTGATCATATTATTTAGCATTTGTAGTAGGCATATAGGTTTTATTATTGAAGTGTAAAATGTAACCATACCAAGGAACGTCTATAGTATCTTGGAAATAAATAGCATTAACATTGATTGTATACACATTCATAAGGCCTTTAATTATATAAACAATATCTTCATCATGAATTTTGACCATAATTTTTTTAATACTGTTTCTATCTAGTATAGATTTTCTAGAAAAGCATGTAAAGAGTTAGCCTTGGCATCTTACCCCCTTGGAGAATACCTGATGGAAAAGGATTTAAAAGGCATTGATTAAATTTATAGGCACTTAATGGTAAGGTATCAAATGTTGGGCTTTGAAAACATACCATATCTTGGAAATCCCCTAACACTCTAATGTGTTTATCATTCATATGTTGGGTAATCAAGAGCCTTAAAATTGAAGTCTCATATTATACAACATTGTTGGTAATGCCATAAAATTTAAGAAAATTTTCATGGGAATAGTTAGGCTAGTTGGAGGCTTCAAAAAGACATTGGATCATACCCTAAATTCATTCTTTGCACCATCAAGATGAAGGCAATATTCAAATTTTGTGATAGTAAAAGGTGTTTTTGGTGTGTACTTAGAATTGGTTTTGTACCATCTCTTGATAATATTGCCTCAGGAAGATATTTCTTGCTCAATAAGTTCATAAGAACTATACTCTTGAATTAAACTAGAGGTAATAATATGGAAGGTAATATGATAAAGTTATGAGAAGCACAAAAAATTACCATGATGTCGTCATCAAGTAATGCCTTCATTGAAGATTTCTAGGTTGAATATATTGTAGTGGTTACCCAATAAACAATCACCTGAGATTTCATAGTTTTTTATGTGATGATATGTAGGTCAAATTCTTACACCATAGTGATCTACTTTCTATATTAAATGTTACTAGGTATGTATAAATTTTTAGGTAGTTGTCTTAGGGGATAAGTTTTATTAACCATATAAGTTGTCTAATACATGTAATATATGAGCTTCTCACAAGCATAAGAAATTGCCAAGTACTCCTTGTCCATGGGAGTTTCTATAGTTTCTATCAGTGGTTCTAATCTACATACCCAATATTATCATATTGTTTAGTAAGGACCATTCTAAAGGGGACCTAAGTAGTCAATGTGTATAAAAAAAATGACTTATTTGAGTTGTGTGGGAAAAAATATTGGAGGTGAAATAAATTTACTGAGTTTGATGAAGACCTTATTACAAATTTCAGCCCATTTAAAATTTATATCTTTCTTAAGTATATGATTCAATAGATATGCTTTGAATGCTAACTCAAGAATAAAATATCTAATAGTGTAAAATTCCCCAAGAAATATTTGATATCTCTAGTAGTGCAATATTGAGGCATAGCATCAATTACCTTGATCTTATGATTTCCACATTATGACCATATGAGACACCATAAAGCCTAAGAAAATACCACTAGTAACACCATATATCTTTAGATTACGTTAGAGCACATAGTGATGTAATTATTCAAATATGATATGAAAGTATGTGGGATGGTCAATCCATTTCTTTGGATTTCCCAAAAGTTCATCAAAATTATATTCCATTTTAGTTTTATTTAAGTCATGAAAATTGGTTACCATATCCTATTGATAGGTGGATTTAGTGTTCATAAAAAAAAACATAGGACAACGTAGTAGAATGTTCCCAATGATGTACTAAAGGTTATTTTGGTTTGATCATTAAGGGAAATCTAGATTTGGTTATACCTTGAATAACCATCCATATGGAACAACATTTTGTACCCCATGGTATAATTGATGATAGCATCAATAGAGAGTAAATGGAAGTCGTCCTTAGGATAGTCTAGATTGATGTTTTTAAAACTTAAAAATATAGAAAATATATTTTTTTTGTAGAAGTTATGTTAGACACCCATATTGTATAATCAATAGGTATAATAAATCTAGCATCTAACAAATTTTGAATTTTAATTTTATACCAATCATGAATGAGAGGAGAGAACCTCTTTTGCTTTAGCTATATGGGAGTTACATCCTCATAAGTAACAATGTTGTGGATCATTCTACACAGGTTAAAATATTTCAAAGAAAATGTATTTTTGTACTATTTAAGTAAAGCAATAATGATGGTTTGTTCTTCTTTGGATGTACTTGCCTCAATGCTAACTATGTGTGGTTGCTTGGAGGAAGCTATATAAATAGATATAGTATATTCATCATTTGTGATATTGCTTTCCTCAAAGTGATCCAAAGTAGGAGGAATACTTTTTGGTTTATAATTGATTTTAATCCAATAAACATAATTAGACCACTTACCACTAACTTATTTAGAATTAGAAACTTGAAGGAATCCTTTCTTATCGTATTTCCATTGCATATTTCTCTCTCTCTGACATAAAATTTTAAGAATGGCTTCATTATTAGATAATGTAGGAATGAAGAGAATATTATATGGAATTTCAAGTACAAATTCAACCTCATGCCTATTTCCATTGAGACAAGAAATGATTTGAACATGTGAATAAAATTTGTGAAATATAGGTATGTGGGGAGTGTTGGAGATATTACATTATTGTGTACCTTTTAAATAATTTATATTAGGGTGTGTATTTAATTTTTGAGTCTATAGTATGCGTCAAGATATTAAGCATGAGTATGTGTTTTGTAAATAAGTGTGAGTTATATGTGTGATGTGTCATGTTAGTAAGAGTTATTTATGTGATTTAAGTTTCAATTTTAGAAGTAAGGAGTTATGAGCAATCATGAGAGATTTTAACTTTATGTAATATGTGATATTTATTATTTAAGAGGGAAATATGAGGAGTTGGATCTCCTATGACTTTGAGGAGAGTAAATTTCAAGATTCATGTAATATGAAGAGTGTCATGGAAGTATATATTAAGACAAGGCTCTATAATATGTATCAAAGAAGCATTGAATTTATACATTGGTTATAGTAGATGTATTTTCAATAAAGATTTCATTTTGTTATTGTGTAATATTGTTTTTGAATTATTGTATGAATTTATGAGATATTAATTAATCCTAGATATTATTATTCTATGATAATAGTGCTCATTTTCTAATAGTGGTATCAGAGCAACCACCTTGAGTGAGCTTAGGAAGAACCACATTGAGTGAGAAGAAAACAAAGAGATAAGTGTAAGAGAAGAAAGAAGAAAATGAAGACAAGAAATAAGAAGAAGAAATAATATTGAACTAAAGTGAAGAAGAAAATAATTGTTGGGAGGATAAATTAATATTTTGAAGGAGGAATTAATATCGTTTCTAGGAGAGAATATAGTTATAAGAAGAATTGAAGAATATATATTTGATATCCATGAAAACAAATACATATTTTAAAGGAAGAAAAATTAAAGGGAGCTATAAGAATAATACTATTGAAAGATATTGATTTGAAGAAGTGAAGAATTAATATTTGAAACAAAATTATTGACAAGAGTTCTAAAAAGAAGAAAAAAAATATTTGAAGAAAGAAGAAGAAATTTAAATATTGAAGAAAATTAATAAAGTTGAAGAAAATAAGATAAATAAGAAGAAATAATTGAATAAATGAAATTAGATAAGGGAATAATACTAAAGAAAGAATTTGAAATATTAAACTAAGTGAAAATAATTATAATGTAGACACAAAAAAGTGAGCATTGGAAATATTACCAAAGAAGCTAGAATAAAGAGAATTGCAAAGAACGATGAAGAGCATTGTGAGATCAAATGTGTAAGGTTGAAATCTTGAGCACTAGAGAAATAATTTGAGACATTGTGAAGAAATTAGAGAAGCTAAAGAAACAAGAGAGAAAAAAGAAGAATAGATGAGCAAGCAAGTTTAAATAAATATTGTAAGGAAAATAAAGGTTTAAGAATTTCTAAGGGAATATTAGAAAGAGGTGCAAAGGAAAATGTTTCATTGCAGGAAAGCAAAGAGTTATAGTAAATTTTTGGAGATGTTAACTAAATATTAAAAGACAAGTAAGATTTATAACTCCTATAACATGCAAGATAATTAAATATTTGTTGATTAGGTCAAATATAGAGAAGTCATTATATTTGAGAATTGCAAGGTTTTTGCATGATTCAATGCTTACAATACATGACTACTCGTTAGTCCAATGGAAAAGAAGGCACAAAGTTCTAGTGAATTTCCAAGTGTTTGAAGTCTTAGACCAATATCAAATTATTCAAAATCGAAATATAATGAGATATATTTAATTGTGGATTCCACACAATGTGTATGGTAGTAGCTAAAATAGTGGTAGCCATTCAAGCAGTCTATACAAGCAGAGTCCAACTTATGACAATTACAGGAAAGTATATCATGGTCATAGTTATTGCCAAAGTTATTCATAAAGACTCCATGTGAACAAAAGAGCTTTCAAGAACATCTATTAAATAAATAGAGAGATTGAATCGAAAGGGGAAAACCTATGTTTAGTAGTGTATGGTTTATTGCCACTTGAGACATGTACAAGATAGGAAAAAATATTCAATTATTCAAGAAATGAGTTTGATATTTTTGTGGCAAGTGATGCCATCATAATGGATCTAAATATAAATATTCATAACATAATATTTTCAATAATGAAGAAATTTTATGGTATACAAATATGTGATCTAATCATACCAAAGTTTAAGTAAATAACAAGAAGGACTAAAAGGTATGTCTCATGGTTTCTAAATAGAGAAGTCACATGCATTCTAGAAAGAGACATTTCTCTAATTCACTTATCACTCAAGGTTCTCTGTTATTTCTTAAATGTTGTTGGGTTGTTTCCTTCATTTGATATCTTGGCTCTGTACTCAAGGCTACATTCAGACTATACGTTCTATTCAATACTAGACGTGACATCACAGCATATGGACATACATGCTCAAATTTCTAAAAGAATATATTGCAAGATAAAATCTAATAAAAAAAATACAAAAAACAAAATTCCATATGGGAGGTCAAAATATGGTTGATTACTCACTTAGTGGAACCAAGACACATATGGGTTTGGTAGACACTTATGTTATGTAAGTATTTTTTTTCCAAAGGGGCCTATTAATCCAATAAAATTAAATATACCCAATTACTTTAGGATTGTTACTAATCCTATAGACATGAGAAAAATAAAGCTCACATAAAAATAATGAAAGTGAAAAAATTGTAAATAAATTAGAAAATTGAGGATTGCAAAGCAATAATCCATTATATCTCGGATGTACAACTGTAGAATACAAAATAGCTAGATTATAAAAAGTGACTTAGGACATCAGTTATTATTTTCCATGAAAAATCCAATGGTGTTCTTTAATTTCCAAAATCATAAATTGAAGTCATACCAAATAGTATAATATAGAGGGTTTTGGAGGTATTACATTATTTGGTACATTAAAATAATATATATTAGGGTGCGTTTAATATTTGAATCTATATTATGTGTCAAGTTATTAATTGTGAGTATGTGTGATGTGAATAAGTGTGAGTTATGTGTGTGAGGTGTCATGTTAGTAAGAGTGAGTTATGTGAGTGACGTTTCAAGTTAAGAAGTGAGGAGTCATGAAAAATCATGAGAGACTTTCTCTTTACGCAATATGTGGGATTTATTATGTAAGATAAAAATATAAAGAGTTGGAAAAGGTCAAGAGACATGTAATATAAAGAGTCTCATGTAATTATATATTGAGGATAAAGCATGGAAGAAGGGTATATTTGATGGATATAAATGCCTAAGCATTCACAATCTCCTAAAAACTAGAGGAAACTAGGATTGCAACATTAAGAGGTGATCATTGTTGATCACTATCTTGGTCTAAAATAGTAAAGAGTTTTAGCACAACAAGAATGCTATAGAATAGATAATTATTGTGGACTACTGATCTAGAAAAGACATGCTTAGAAGATGTAGGAAAGGCTAGTTTAGTTAGGATAACCACTACTAGTGTTGTGTGGGGTTCTATTGAAAAAATTCCTATAGTGCGTATGTTAATAGTGGGTTATAGCATAGAATAGTTAGGAACATTGCAAGAATTAATTTTACATAGAATAACAAATAGGACTTTCTTCATGATAGTTTCGAAAGTGATAAATGTTTGCTTTTGTTAAACACTGAGTTAAAGGAATGACTTTTATTTTGCTTGAAATATTTAAAGGTATTATTGTAGAGAAGATAGAAATATTTACATTTCTATGCCTATATAGTTTAGTTTTATAAATATCAAATTTATCTTTTCTAAGCATAGAGTAACAAAATAAATAATTGTTATCTCTCTTGAAAATTTCACTTAAATTTACATCAACATAATATTCTCATCATTTTAAATAAGAAATTCCATTGAACCTACTTGATAAGGACCAACCCTCACTTTAGAAATATGATGGTTAGAGAGAGCATTCTTAGTTTTAATATTAAAATATATTTTTTAAATCATTATAAACATTACTATAATTATTTTATCTTATATTGTTATTATCAAAATAGAAGGTTATTGTGGTGCCTTGACACTACCTTGGAATTGAATATTTTAAAGGGTAGAAAATAGTGAAATCAATTGGCCAATGATTTTCAAAACCCTTCAAAATATGACTATCTAAGTCAAGTGTCAACTTGTTGAACATGTACTATTTGATTTAGGAGCTATCCACTTGCAAAGTAACCCAATTGGCTCATGGAAGTGAAGTGCTAAGGGTTAGCTAGTCATTAACTACCAAAGTCAAGTGATTCACTCACTTATTGGAGCAAGTTGCTCATCATCCAGTAGAGGGATAAAAATAAAGGCAAAAATCTCAATGAGAATTTATTTAGAGTGGCATTTTGCCATGTAGTCGCATAGTAAATAATTTTCAAAGTATTCTAAGCCTCTTAGAGGCATGTAATATTTGGAGATGCGTCATTTTATTAAATATGCCCCTAGATATTTACTTTTACTAAGAACACTAGTTTCTCATCCTAGGTAACTTAGGGTAAACTCCTACAATAAACAGGAGCCTATAGACACCCTATTTTGACACACCAACAAAGCAAAAATCACCAAAAAAGTCACACAAATCACAAATCATCAATTTGGTCTAAACCTAGTAATTTGGGCATCTTTTTAAATATTTTCCAAATTCGCCACACTTACCGAATTTGTTAGTGGTAAATTTGGAAAGACAATTGGTAAATTTAGCAAACCTCACAAAATCAAATCCCGGCTATCAAATTTGGTCCCTAACCTAAATTGTCAATCATAACCAAATTTGCTACTAGCAAATTTGGTGACAAGTGCAAAATTTGGCTAATGACCAAAATATCTCAAAGAAACCTAGAGGCACATGGATTCCATACTTTTACTCCCTAATTTGACCTCACATGCTCTAGCAATGAACTAGACATATATATTTCAAATTACTCCTAACTAATCTTCCTCCTAATCCTTATTTAAAAATCCATTTAAACAACTTGTGGGGCAATGCATAGGGAGAATTTAAGATTAATAATACTCTACTAAGATTCTTATATCATATGTTATTCTTCATAATTATTCATTCACAAGCATTTTCAATTATTCTTCATCATTTGCAAAGCATTTTTTTGAGGCTATTCAAGAAATGCAAGGACATGAAGACAAGGAGACCTTCTTGGTGTAAGGGATAAGTCATTGTCTAGTTGATATCACTCCTAGGATATTTCCTGTCTCCATTACTTTGCTATCCATTGTGCATTTTGTTATCTTAATAGCCTTGCTAACTTGAACACTTCATTTACTTGCGATTCTTTGTCATTTTCATACTCTTGATCTTCTTGTGTAAGGTTTATATTTGTTTTGTAGGATTTTACATATTCATTGCAGGTATTTATGGAGTATCTACACCTTCACCCAAGCTTCTAACATCTCTTTTGCAATTTTTGTGGAGTTATTCTACTTGCCACCTTCATTTTATCCATTAATCTCTCCATTTGGTAGGGTTATTTCATTCATTTCCTTCTATAGCATTTGACTACATGTTGTTATTTTAATTTACAATATCATTTTACTTCATTTCAAGCTCTTTAATATTTCATTTTCATATCCATGTTCACACATGTTCATTACTAATAATTTAGCACTTTTATATCTCTCTTTTAAACACAGATAGCTTCATTTTGCTAGTGTTTCAAGTATTTAAGCACCCTTTCCACCTCCAAACTATTTATAGTGGATAAACATGGTTATAATTATCTTTATTTCCCATTAATTGTCCTCATTCAATCACCATTCACATATATTCAACCTCTTATTTTTTATAGACTTCATTTATATCAATCCTCATATTTTCATTATAGTTGCACTTACTTCTCATTGTTCTTGCAATATTTGTTAGGATTACGGTATAGCTAAGTTACCATGCTATATTCATAGCTCTTCATACTCATTTAAACCCATTTTGCATCTCTTTAACTATCCAAAATGGTGATTGAGAGACCTTCCTCTACCTTTTATAGTTACATCTAAATTGATCATAAATTTGCAAGATTTGTGGTATTTTTTCTTGTATTCTCACATCATAACCTTAGCAATATCCCATATTTTTTTCCCAAAAATAATAAAAAACCACTCAAATTTACCTTAGCCCCATTTCAAACCAAAATTACCAATTGTCACAACAAATGGTGATTTTGGCTTTCTAGAATATGTAGACCAAATTTTCCACTCAAACCAAATTTGCAAGTGGTGAATTTGATAAGCCTACTGGTGAATTCGGTATAGCTCCATTTCCACTCCAAGAGGAAATAACACTCAAATATTTCATTAAAAGTGGATCTAATTAGCTACCTAGATAAGGAATCCACCTTTGCTAGCTCTCAAACATACCTCCCAAAACAAAACCCTATTTTTCTATTTCTTTCTGCAGGTACCAAATTCTCCAGTCTCTCCAAATTTGCTAGTGGTATTTTTATAGAATATCTACAAAGTTATTTATACCACTTGGCATCACTCTAAGCTCTATTTTTTTAGAAATTTTGTACATTATGCTCTCTCATTATCACTATATTGCATCAGAAATCAAATTTTCAATTTGGAAACTTAAGGAACTTTAATTTAGATTAATTTTCTTTACAAAACACATCTACAAATCAAGTAATATTATATTATAAGCTTAATTATTTCATCTCTTACAATTACTTAGGCAAGGAATCCAAAACCATATAGATTCACTATAGGTTAACTTGTGTTTTGTATCATCTCTTTTTTACCTTGAAATATCAAAATGTCCTTAGTTAGTCCATCATAAAACTGAAAAGCATATATATTAGCTCTTATTTTCTTGCATTTGTGTGACATAATATTAGCATGCAACTTATATGATCTTAGCCTTAAAGTCTTAAATAATTGTTCAAGGCTCAAAAAAGAGTCAAGATATAGCGATCCAAAATTTAGGTGTTTCGTTGAATAAATTCAAATAAACACCAATATACAAGCATTTACATATACATATACACCCTAAAAAATTGCATTGAGTAGGGGTCTAATTGTGTAGAGGATATTCATATCCTTGGTGTCTCCTTTCGAAAGAGACCCTCAAGTGGGGAACTAGATATTCTAGCGAATATCCCCTGCACACGTTTGACATGATTAGATAAAAAAAATCTCCCGCAAACATATTTGGTGAACCTAATATTAATGCTCCTTTTGCCTTAAACAACATAAACATTTGTTAAAATTTAAACAAGATCATCTAATTTGTTTGCATAGCTTACATCACATTAAACCAATTTAACAAGAACATAATAAATTTTTAATCCTACAAGGGGAATTATAATGACATCTTGAGCAAATCGACATACAAACCTTAGGGGAGAAATATTATTTGGCTAGTAAATCACAATGGATTAGTGGTAGTCACAAGGAGGGTTGCTTTTCAAGGTGACATAAGGAGTTCAAAATTTCTTCTCTTCTTTTCTATAAGTACTCTAGAAATAAGACTATAATAAAATGATTTCCTTCAAAACAAAACTTTCAAAACATTTTTCAACATCCTTAAAATGCCCAAAAAAAGGTTTATATTATTCATATCATGAGCTTTTCATACATGAGAAAAATGACCAAGAGGAAATTCCTTGGTCACAACAGGTGACTAGGGAACAAGAAAAGATGTTGAATTTTTTATTTTTTTTAACCATATATCATGTTAAAGAACACATCAAAAGAAATGAAGATATATTTTTAGATGTTCTTAAATATGAACTTAGAGAAAAATATGAAAAGGAAACAACTACAATTCATGATGGTCATGAATATTTTAATGATCATTCAACCCTAGCTCAATTTTTATAGAAAAGGTAAGCACGATTATTAAATAATAAGCATTGGAAAAATATACTGATAGTGGTAGGTATTTATAACATTAACCATAGGCTTGAAATAGCAAAATGGCAATGGTTCTCCCTAAATAGAGAATGCGTGAAATAGGAAGTTCCACCCTGAGTCAGCTAACAATATATGATTTAACGTTAACAACTAACTAATTATTATTCACATAATAATGTGAATAATCAACTTATTAACTATATCATTATAATTAATGATATTTACAATGGTAAATAAAGGAATAAACTAGTGGTAAAAATAGAAACTAATTTTTACCCTAACATCCCCATTTATTATAGTATTTGGGTAATGTATATAACTACCCCAATACAGTAAAAAAGATGTTGATTTGCTGGTTCTTACTCTGCCATAGTGATATGGCTGCTTCTAAGAAAAATGTGGGTCATTCCTCACTTTATCTTTACTTAAATGAATGTCCTTATTATATATCTTGTCATCCAACCAGATTACATGAGTAACCAACCGCTACAACCACTAGGTGTAGTAGAGTAGATCACATCATACGAGGTTCATTGTATTTACAATATAATTTTGCAAAAAGTGTTGATAAGGTAACTAAGGTGTCGGTCGCTGCCAAAAATGCACCCCTATAATTTTCTCACCTCAGTGCAAAACATATTGTAATGGAATTTCCACAAGAAGTATGACTAAGGTGTCGGTTACTGCCGAAAATGCACCCTTATAAGTCTTCTTCCCTTTTTACAAAAAATTGTGTAAAATAAGAAAAAATAAGTATCCCCCCTTAATTTCAAAATATATGCAACTCATGAATATTGTTAAGGTTTTTTACAAATATTAGCTCCTAGGAAA
This sequence comes from Wollemia nobilis, assembly GCA_028583015.1. Taxonomy (NCBI): domain Eukaryota; kingdom Viridiplantae; phylum Streptophyta; class Pinopsida; order Araucariales; family Araucariaceae; genus Wollemia; species Wollemia nobilis. The sequence continues at coordinate 3,859,772 of JAQPPZ010003193.1, read as the reverse complement.
ATTTCACACCAGACAATTCCCTCTTTTTGTTACAAGTACTTCAAACAAAGAGAATTTGCTATTTATGAAGTCTAAAAGAGGTACAATCACCCCTTTGTTGCAAGTACTTAAAACAAAGACTTATGCTATTTATGAAGTCTAAAAAGAGGTTTTGGAAAAGGTGCTTTCTTAGGGTGATAAATTTATTTCTCCTTACAATACTAATTTAGTCATGAGCACTTTGTGTGCTCTTTTTAAACCAAAATCAGAATTGGAATGAGACACTTCACTAGCAACATTGCCTTTGTCATTTTTGTTTTTCTTGTTTTTAAACCAACATCAATTGGTGTCATGGTTGTCCTTTTTACAATGTGAGCAAAAATTATTTTGAGTTTTCTTTCCATTACCTTTTGAATATGATATTCCCTTCTTAAATTTTCCTTTCTTCTTTTCACCCTTATTTTTTTATTAAAGTGCATTTTTCAACACTTCATCGCTTTGGAGTTGATTTGCTTCCTTCGTTTGAAGAAAATTGACTAACTCGACAAAGGTGAATGATATTTGAGATACATTAAGGGTTGTGATTAACATATTTACATTCAGTAAGAGCCCTCAATATTATTGAAGTTAGAATAGTATCTTCTACTTTGGCTCCTAAAGCATTTAACTTTGACTTTAGTTCTGCCACTCTACACAGGAATAGTTCTACTGATTCTCCTGACTTCATATGTAGTGTATGGAGTTGTCTTTGAAGGTTCATAATAGTCGATTGATTCTTGCCTTCAAAAATGGTATAAAGTGCATCTCATGCATATTTATCGGTTTTAACTCCACTTATGTGAGGCTGGATCTCATCAGTAGTAGCTAGGAGGATCAACATGAGAATATGATTGTTATTTTTATCCCATACTTTCTAATCTGCTCCTGCTAATGTGGGTCTTGATTCAGTGCCATCTACTAAATCCCATATTTCCTCAATAGTCAGGATGGATTTCATCTTAGTTTTCCATGCTGAATAGTTAGGACATTTAAGCAATTGTGTATCATTTAACTATTTTTTGATATTTTCTATGATGGAGGTCCTAGAATTTGCACTAAGATGATCTTTCCTTCACTCTTAAGTGGTGTTTAATGGCACCTGCATGAAAATTCTCTTTGAAGAAAGATAATCAGTTTGAGAATATTTAAGCCAAACAAATAAGAAATGAAATAGAATTCACGCAAAAATATATTTAATGGCACCTACTTAAAAAATCCTTTTGAAGAGGAATAATTAGTTTGAGGATATTGAGCCAAATAAATCAGAGTAAATTTTTAGGGTTTGTAAGAAGAGAATATCAATTTTACAAATGGCTTATAATTGTGCAAATGAATTACACAATTATTTGTGAAATTTGGGGTTTTCGAGTGCTCTTGATTTTATGACTTATAATTGCGTAAAACAAGAAAATTAAATGCAATAATAAAAGAAATAGTTCCCACAAATTATTATCACTTAGGTGTTGATCACTACCGAATATGAACCTAAATTTGTAATAAAGGTGTCGAGTAAAATTGAAAATGCACCTTATTACCAACATTTGCAATAAAATTTGGATTTGTGTTGTGCAAATGTTTTTATATCTTATGTATCCTCTTGTTTTTCAAATTTGCAAATAATGTGGCACAAAACAATTACCTTTCCTTTTTGTGTTGTACATTTAACAAGTTTTGATTTTGTTTTAAGTGCTCCTCACTTTGTGTTATAATTTTGCAAAAAAAATAGAATTTCTTGTATTCCATTTTTTTTTAAATTAACAAAATAGTAAGTCAAGTCGACACACAACCCGCATTTTAAAGGCTTATAGAACCATTCGATAAATGACTTGGTTTTAGTGGACCCAAGGTCTTCAATTTCTTCTCAATTTTGCAAAATAATGTGCAATTTCTTTTGTTATATTCCTCCTTCAAGAAAACAAATGTTCTCAATTTTGCAAAATAATGTGCAATTTCTTTTAAAAAATGTACTCTTTTTTTGTGAGAAAACAAAATCATTTTGTCCCTTTTTAATTTTGCAAATTTTGGTGTCTCCTTGTGTTACAATTTGGCAAAAAAGAATTCAAGTTTGATTCTTTATTGTTTGCTAAATTAACAAGGCTTTTGAGAAGATTTTAGGTCTCCTAATTTTGCAAAAGAAGTGCAAAATTTTTGTGTTATATCCCTCCTTGAGAGAAAACAAATGCACTATTGTCTTTTGATGTTGCAAAATTTATGTGACCTTGTGTTCCAATTTTGCAAGAAAGAATCAAATTGCTTGATTTTATCCCCCTTTGATTGTGCAAAATTAACAAGGTTTGAAAGGTTTTAGGTTCCCTAATTTTGCAAGAAATAGGTGCTATTTATTTGTCTTATATCCCCACTTGGAGAAAACAAAAACACTCAATTTGTTAGTGTTGCAAAAAAAAATAGGTTGCCTTACTTCTCTTTTAATTTTAATTTTGAAATTTACAAAATTTTAAACAAAAGAAAATTTTAATCATATAATTTGAATTTAATAATAAAAATAAATGAAATTTTTATTTAAAAAATCAATTTATAAAAAAGTGATTTTTAAAAACAAACATTATATTTAAAATTATTAAAAAACAAAGAAATAAAAAAAGAAACTTTTAATTTCAAAATAAAACAAAATTAAAAATAAATAAATAAATGAAAAGAACACCTTACCTTGGGCTTATGCACCCATATTCAAAAATAATAAGAGGACTTATTGGAACTTGGTGGGAATCGATCCCACAGTGTTGAGGGTGCTAGCTGCACAACTGGTGCTCATGCTAGTTGGGCTAGTCATCCTGACAGGAAGGGAAGGAAAAATACTTCCCTTTCTCTTATTGCCTGTGAGCAAGTAGGATAGAACTATGGGATTTATCCCACATGGATGGTGCAAAATATTATTTACATTTAAAAAGGACTAACTACCCCTTCTATAATCGATTACCTTCAAGCAATCAACGATGAAGACTTGGCCTTTTACCGCCCTCTTTGACCAACCAAAATTTGACATGCATGGATGTGCCAACCAATTGAAACACAATATGCGATAATTAGTGTTCATGTAATGTCAGCCTCAATTATTGTGCCATCGCAGAAGGGTCCACTAGTTGTCTCACCATGTGTCTACTCACATCGATCCATGTACCAAGGTTTGACAGCTCAACACCAGGTGTCTACCACATCAGTAGTTACCAGTTAGCACCTTGATTCACATGTCATTTGCTAGCTTAGATGCCTAATATTTCATGCATCCACATCAACATTCAGGTTTATGTGCTTCAGAGGATAGTGCTCGTGTGACTGGTAGATTTTCATGCATGTGCAGGTTTAGGATTTGAGCACATCAAAGATTTACATCAGACTCTATCAGTGATTCGTTTATCAACGGTCAATACCTATCACCTCTACAAGATCATTGGTTATCGCATTGAGCCTGGTGGTCTAGTGTGCCATCTTTATGTTGTCAATAACATGATAGAGTGTTGGTCATCGGATACTCCTCTCGAGTTGATGGTTGGATGGCACTAGAGTCACCTCTTCGATCACCTCCAATCAGAGGGCACTACCTCATAGATGGGGTTTGCTACACTGTGCAGCGCACACACCCAGCAAGGTCGGGCCTACTAGATGTACTGGCTTTGAAGTCATGAAGTGAAACTTAATTATGAAAAACAAACAATTTAGATTGTAAGATACATTGAGTAATTCAAACCATAAAATTGGTGTAGTTCCTATCTAGAATATCATCGAGAAATTTCACACCATGGAATTGTTACCTTGAGATTCAAGCCAAAGATTTAGAATGTCTAGTTGCCTTGGGATGCGGGTCCTGGAGTCTATTGGATCTCATGTGTTGGTATTTGGGTCCCTGGTCTAGTTGGAATAGGTCATGCCCACCTTGTCCATGTTTTCTCTGAGTGCTGCTCTATAGTTCTGATACCAATGATAGAAATGGTAAGCATGATTATTAAATCAAAAGCATTGGAAAAATATATTGATAGTGGTAGGTATTTATAACATTAGCCATAGGCTTGAAATAGCCAAATGGCAACGATTTTCCCTTGTATAGAGAACACATGAAATAGGAATTCCCCCTAAGTCAACTAACAAAATAAGATTTAATGCTAAGAACTAACTAGTTATTATTCACATAATAATGTGAATAATTAACTTGTTAACTATATCATTAACCATATTAATAATATTTTATGATATTTACAATGGTAAATAATGGAATAACCTAATGGTAAAAATAGAAACTACTTTTTACCCTAACAAATTCAATGAAACTCAAAATAACTTGGCTAGTCTCAATGTGTATATAACACAACCTATTGATTTTATAACACCTCCAACCAAATCCATAGGGACACCCACTATGGATAAACCCCTTTCAAAATCCCTAAATGATAAAATACCTACCAATTCAAAAAATTATTTTCTAACTCATAACTTGGGGCTTAACCAAGCCCCTCCAACCATGTATTCAAACCAAAACACTTCAACTATCATAAATATACATTTCATGTCTCAATATTTCACTCAACCATTTACACAACCATTCATAGCTTTTACAACACCACCAAGTCCTCCATCCAATGATACTCAGAATATCAATACTAAAATCCTAGACCTAGAAAAGAGGACTCCAAGTTTGAAGAACATGAATATTAAAATACCTCTCTTCAAGGGATATCCAATGTAAAATACTCTTTTGAAGAGTTCTATAACGATTCATTAGATCCCATGATCGTCAATTAAAATTTTCCAAAGAATTTTTAAATTCCTAAATTTCAAATGTACAATGGAAAACAAGATCCCATCAACCATCTAAGGTTATTTTAAATAGCCTATAGTGACATCAATCATGATGAAAACCTCCTCCTTAGGCTATTCCCTAAAAGTATTAATATTTTAGCCTTGGAATTGCATTTCTAAAAACCTCACCATTCCATTAAAATGTTCAAAAAACTTATGGAAACCTTTGTCAACCAATTTTTAATCTATATAGAGGATAAGGTTACCATAGATGACCTTTACCAATTTAAACAATCCAATACTAAGCGGTTCTCATATTTCTTAACCAAATGGAAAAGCTTTGTAGGAAGTCTTCAATATATTCCTCCTCCTAAAGAACTCTTAGATATTTTGTAAGAAGTATTCATAAACAACTGTCATATCCTTTGGAAATGATGGACCTAACCTCTTTTGAAGAACTTGTTGATATGGCCAAAATCGTAGAAGCCATTCTCATAAGATGAGAATAGCTCAACTACAGTAAGAAAGAAGAATAAAAACCCCATAGCAAGGGACAATACATAAACAAACATTTTATAGGAGATGGTGTAACTGATTCCCATCAAAAAAATAATATCAACACAACTCAAAATGCTCCTCAAAAGCTAGAAACTCAAATGAAAGACATACGCAAGAGATAATAATGAATACTGGACAAAGTCAAGCAACCATGTTCAAAATTCTCCTTGATTCCAAGTTGTTGGAGCTCCCAAACATCAAACCTTAGGATACAACCGAAGAATTACCTACTTGGTATAAGCATGATGAGTATTGTGAATATCATCGTACAGAGGGATGTACTACCACTAAATGTCTAATTCTAAAGAACATTATCCAAGACCTCATAAAGGAAGGGAAAACAACATTCAATTAATCAAAAACTCTCAACAAGAATATGGGGATCTTTCAAAACCCCTTACATATGCATAATCAAAAGTTAGCTAACTTCATAAGCACTATGCAATTATCAAAATATTCCCACACCATGACTATGTAGCAAGCAAAGAATAAATATTTGGATCAACTTTATTTTTTATCCTAAGAAACACCAAAATCAACATTTCTAATAAATCACTTTTTGTCCTCATGCCTTCTCAAAATACCTTGCATACTTTTGATCTTCATCGACAACTAGATGAGATACCCACAAAAATATCTCTTCTAGAATTGTTGAAAACATCACCAACCCTTAGGGAAATATTGTTGGAAATATTAAGTGAACAAGAAGTCTCTCAAGATATATCTCCAAATGATATCACCAATATAGTTTTATTTGTTGGAGTAAATAGTGCTATCTTAGTGTTCCATGAGGCAGATACTCCTTTTGAAACAATATCAAGATGCTCACCTCTTTACATAAGAACTCAAATAGGTGATAAATATATCACGAGAGTTCTAGTGGATAATGGCTTAGCCTTAAATGTATGAAACATAAATTTTTTACAAAACTTTGACTTAAAGGTAAAGGATTTACAAAACTCTAACCTCACCATCAGATCCTTCAATAATGAAGAAAGAGAGGTAACAAGCACTATCACCCTACGTATTAAAGTAGGACTACATATCCGAAACACTCGTTTCTATGTTATATCATGTCATGTAACACATAACATGCTCCTCGAAATACCTTTGATACATGCCATAAAGGCAATTCCTTCTACCTTACATCAATGTCTCAAATATGAATATCAAGGTACGATCATCCACATCCCTAGGGACCCAGAACCTTTTGTCTTATACAACTTTATTGACACCCAAGATATTAATATCTAACATTCTATGCAACAAGAATTTAAGCAACCAAAAGTAGAAAAATGGAAGGAAATATTGAAAGAACCCCTCATTAACCTAAGGGACACTCCTCAATCATCATCTCCCAATGATCAAGTTAATTTAATCCATCAAAAATTATATCCACGTGCAGAATTGGTAAGCATATTCTTATCTCCCTATGACATAGGGATGCCAAGTAGGAAAGGAATCAAAATCTAAATAGGGACTTCTACTTTCATTCATGAGAGAACCTCCTTTGATAAAAAAATTAAAGGGTGCAATGTCATGGAAAGTGAAAGAACATATGTCACATGTTACATATCATCATCATTCTCTATAGCTAAACAAATTCTAGCTAACATGGGATACCAAGGTAATGGTTTAGGTTGTTATGAAAAGGGTATTAAAGAACCCCTAGAAATCAAAATTTTGCTAAGATGATGTGGGATTGGATACATCCCCCAAAAAAATGAACCCTCACCCTTGTTAGAAGAAGATTGTGAGGATCACTACCTAAAATAATTACATGGCTCTCAAAGTGGTAATGAGGATGAAGAAGAACTATGGTCACTTCTCAATCAAGCACCCCGTAAGACCATACTATTTGGTAACATCAACATGCTAGAAGTGATTCATCTAGAATCAATAACGATAGAAGAAACCTTTAAATATTCTCTTGATAACTACCCTATGGAAGAATCCCTCAAGCAAGTCTTTAATTTAAACTCTCCCTAACTTTTGGAGTTGGAAAAAATATCTCTAGATGCAAAATAAATTGAAGAGTTAGAAATACTAACTTGGATGGATGGATGGTCAACATTGGTACCAGTTGTCAACATTGCATAGAAGATCATGTTATTTAGTTTTTTCTCATGTTTTTAGGATGAAACATTTGTAAAGAGGGTGGAATGTTATGGTACCTAGGAAAAGGTATAGGAAAATATGATATTATATTGTGTAAGAATTTTACGGATAGTTGGCATGGGCCATACATAACCCAAGGTTGATATATTATTATATTATAATAATGAGTGAGATAAGGGTTTATTAGTTGGATTCAAAGTATAATTAGAAGAGAGATATATAAAGAAGGGATATTATCATCGTAATCATCATGGAGATCAACATTTTATATGGAGTATTACTTGTAATCATTTTTCCCTCTATAGGTGGCCCTCTCATCTTGGGAGATCTTATATAGAGGTTTCCTTCCATAAATATTATTAGTTTTTCCCTACCCAAAGGGTATCATATATATTTTTCTCATTATATGGAATGATACTATGAATAATTATTTTTGGATGAATAATTTGATGTTTTTGTATATATAGAAAAAATTCATAATAAGAGCAATTTTATAATTTTGAACACTAATCATTTATGGCTAGGCATGATTCATATATGCTTTATCATATCACTTCCACCTAGAGGGATATTCGAAGGGAAAATATTCTCTATGGGTGGAGTTTCTTTTTAAAATTTATTTTATATCCTTCACTAAGGAGATTGTTGGTAATTTAAGAATTGTAGTCTGGTACAACCATGATTCGGATAAGGGTCCTAGCTTTATGACCCACCCATGTTTGTATTTGTAGATTGACCTTGATGGTTAACTTTGCCTAGTGATAAGGCTGTCAGGGTCAAGCTATATATGGGAAAAAATGGTTTACTTAATTTCTCTAATGTCTTTTTTCACTATATAAAAGTTGGTAATTTAGCTAGGAACTAACATAAGAAGAGGTCCAGAAACATGTTTTTGGATTAGGATGGATAGTTTGCATTTGAGTTTGTTCAATTATCCATTGAGGAAGTTAAGTGAAACCCTCTTATCAAGACTATTTTAGAATACTATTGGCTCTTTAAGGGACTATGTGATCTCTTATAGAGAGGATTGTGTTAAGAAAAATACAAATATATAATTATCATTGAATTTTCTTGCTCAAAAGGAGAGGTATTTTGTTAACATCTTGATGAATACACAACCAAAGTCCATTTCATCTATTGGTCAATATTTTTACAAACACCAATTGAGAAATATGCTTGTAGGGGAAGGAAGCATATTATTAAAAAAGGAAGGATTGTGTTCCTTCTGCTAGTAACTTTTATTTGGCTTGCTTATGGAAAATAAATATAATGAAAATTTAGACCCTATAAATATTTTGGGGTTAGTGATAAGGTGTGGAAAGTCACAAAAGTGGTGCTCTAGATCTCTATATTCGAAGGGACATTAGTTTTTCTTGAGTGTAAAATACGTTAAATGTGTTAATTCTTTTAAAGCATTGGATAAGAATCTCTATAGGATTCGTACATAAATGTTGTTTATTATTTTCCATTAAATAGTGTCTTTCTAATATCATAAGTAGTTCTTTAATAAACTTGATTTCTATTGTATTTTTCTTATCAAAAGCTAAATGGATTTTGGATTTTGAGTTTCTAGTGTTATGTTTTCATCTATCAATATAGAATTTGTTGCTATCAATGTTGTTACAACAAGCTATGGTTTTATCTCTATTTATTTATTTTTGCTTTAAATGGTGGTTGATTTTGGCTTGGGATCCTAATTGAGTCCAAGCACTTCCATGTATTAAGGGTTGCATTTAGTTTTTGGTTATGTTTGTTGTAGCTATTGTGTAGACATATCTCCTTCAAATGCTTTATTATGACTCTATTGAATGGTATTTGATTTTAATGTTCTCCTTTTCCACATTAACAAGATGAAGCAAAAAGTTAAAGAAGGGAGCTAATGGTACAAGCATTCTAAAGAGGAGTATGAGATATATGTTTCAATTCTTAGTGATCACATAAAGGTTTACCCCAATATATATGCATTCATTTAAAAAATGGTGAAAAAAAAAATAAAGTTTAATAATAATCAACAATTAACCGTTTACACTTACAAAAATGTTTTATTGATTAAAGTGTTGATTATTGAAAAACCTTAATCATTCAAATTCTAGGTGTAGTGTTAGCCTATTCTAACCTACTTATTCTATGATAGTACAAGTTAATGTCAAAATCATGTTTTTTATATATTAGTTGTTTGATTGTCTTAAAAACTTTAAAACTATAAATACTTTAAAATTATATTTATTAATAGTATAACCAAAAATTACATCCTATATTTTTATCACTTATTTTTCTTTAATATATCCTACTATTATTAAAAGCAATTCTATCTTGAAAATAAATAAATATATATACAATAAATTAATTTAAATTTTATTCTCATTGCTACACGAAAATTTGTACTCTATATATTTATTTATTTTCCACACCCATTGTTTAGCACATTATAATCAAGTAAAATAAACCTTAATTTCAAGTTTATAGAGAACGTTATTTGGACAGAAATATGTAATATAATATCTCTATTTTAAGAGTTATAAGGGTTGGATGATAACCCTAAGAATGAATTTAATAAAAAAAGCTATCCACGTGGAATAAATCTTAAAGGCAAATGAGAAATTTTTAAACATTAATGTCTTTGTTGAAACGAAAGATAAATTCAAGTTTTAAAAATTAAAGTCTTTGTTCAAACAATTCAGCTCTTCTTAAAATTGAAAAAGGTGATTAGAAGAAAGATAAGAAAAAGGCGATTAGGAGGAAGTTAACACTACAAAACGAAAATGTCATGGATATTTTACACAATATAAACAACAATACATAAAATATCGATGCCATAGAGATCTGAATGTTGATGTCCATGTCAAATTATACAGTGAAAACATGCTTGCTGTCGATCGTATTCTTCTATTCCACTGATCCCCATACATCCAAATGAAACCATTTTAATAGTGTGGTTGTATCTATCAACTTAAAAAACAAAAAAATTATGTTATGTGAAGGTAGTTGACCTACATATTTTTGTATTAATTAAAAAAATATAAAGTTATGTTATATGTGGCAGGTAGTTGACCACCTTACTTTTTAACCATTCATTTGATATTTTTTATTTTTTCATTTTTTTGTATTTACATGGTGGAATCAGTAGCCGCCATGAATCCGGGCAGGCTGTCCAGTTTTAATGGCCGTCACAGTATTCTGTGCTGTCCGTCTCGGAAGCCGCCACACAGATCTTCGCGTAGTTCGCCCTTATAACCACCATGCCACAATCATTTTAAACCTTTTACGCCGCTGAAACACAGATCTTCGCGCAGTCCACCCCGCCCCTATAACCACCATGCCAAACACAGATCTTCGCGCAGTCCACCCCGCCCCTATAACCACCATGCCACAATCATTTTAAACCTTTTACACCGCTGAAAGCACCAGGAAAAGGACAAGCGTTCAGTCCCACGAGGCCCGAAATTTGAACCTTGGACCTCCACCCCTTATGAGATTTGGATGAACCAATTGATCTACACCTCGGACCTAACCATTCATTTGATATTATTTTTGTAAAAACTATTTATTTTTAATAAGATCTTTTATATTAAATTTTCTTTCCACTAGATGCCAAGCAATTAATGTCTACATATAGTCAAGTTCTATGTACTCTCCACTCAAATATCTCTTATCTTCATTCAGAGTCCTACAACTATGACATAAATCATTCATCTGATAATCAGAAACATCAATCTGAGCCGTTTGAGCTGCAGAAAATAGCTCTTCGAAAACTGTATAGTATTCGGAAGACTCATCTGCAGAAACCGGAGATTGACATCCATGAATTTAAGCAGCCACAGGAAAAGTTCTATTGATGGGAATCCGCTGGTCTACCATAGGAGCTTCCTCGTTAAGAAAATTGATTTTTTTGAACTTGTCTGATGGAGCTGTCAAATCCAAATTGAATTATCGATCGTCATGATCAGGTTCATCCATTAACATTTCCACCCACTTGTCAATGTCAACTTGCGAGGACTGTGGCAGCGGTTCATTTGAATCTTCTTTACCATCTTCCCCTTCCTTCTTCCCCAGACGAAATTCTGAGCTCCGCTTTGGCATGGAATCTATTGAGCTATTCTTAATCTCATTTTCTTTCTGTTCCACGTCCGATTCCATCACTTTTATTCTTGAAAACACGGCATAAAACAAAATCATCCCGTATTCTAGCCTCTTGGCACTCCCTCTTCTCCAACTTATATTCATGCATAATCCAATCTGTGCGTTCCCCAAATGGAGCACGCCCTCTATAGAACACGAGAATCTTCTTCGTCCCAATTGTGGGCTGTCCAGAACGAGAACTAGAAGTTACTTTGCGATCCTTGCCTGTGGATTTCTAATAACCAGCGTGAGTGACTCTGTTAGTACGCGAACCATTTGCGTACTTTCTGGCCCGTGGGCAGAAAAAATGCCACCGTAAATCTTCGCTGGGCAGGTAAGACTTCTCCACTAGATCCTCCGTTTGCTCCGTGTTGGCCAATTATGTGAAAGCCCAGTCCACCGCGTATGAAGATACCGTTAATTATTGCAGCCAATTCTGTGAAAGCGCAGTGAACCGCGTATGAAAATACCGTTAATTATTGCGAAGGCTGTCACATACGACACTTGTAACACGAACCTTCCGACGTTGTAACACGAACCGTCGGAAAGTTCTCTGCACTGTTTCGAAACTCGCAGGTTACTCGCGAGTACCCGCGAAACTCGCGGGTCAGGGAGGCCTGCGAGTTTTTCTAATAAAAAGCTATTCGGGCCGATTAACTCGCCGACTCGCGGCGAATTATATGCCCATTATTCGCGGAGTACCAGGTGAAAAATTGCCCAAACTCGCACGGAGAGAAGCAGGGGCCACACATCTTTCGTTATATATACATTGGTTGTTTTTTTTGGAGGGTTAGTATATTGATAAGTATTTGTCTGATTAGACATTTACGAAAAAGACATTCAGGTTTAAATCTTGGGGGCAGCGTGTTTGCAAAGGTAGTAGTTTGATTTGAATCCTCTGAGTGTTTATTAGATTGACGATAATGATACAACTCTCGAGCGATTGGTGGTCCTCTTTACTCCAGGTCAACAATAAAAAAACAAAATAGGTTTGGTGGAAGCAACCACTGTGGTTTGAACCTTACACTTGTCAGTTACTAAAAATAGTGTGGTTGTGACCAACTCTCCTATGTAACCAAAAAAATTAAATTAAATAGATGGTTGTGGTCCCTAAAGGTTAGGTGGATTGGTAGTTATCTATTTGGTTAGGCACTTACCAAGAAGAGACATGGGTTCAAACTTTAGGGACATGCATGTGATAAAGGTAGTAATCTTTTAAGTACCTAATAAATAGGTAGTTGTGGCCCCCAAGGGTTCGGTGGATTGGTAGTTATCTATTTGGCCAGATACTTACTAGAAAGAGACCTATGTTCAAACCTTGGGGGCATGAATATGGCAAAGGTAGTAATATGTTCTAAATCCTTTAAGTGTGCCTCAAACTGACGACGACAACTATACAAATCTTAAGTGATTGGTGGTCCCCCTCACACCAAACCAGCAATAGAAATACGAGTCTCGAGTGACCCGTGGTCCCCCTCACACCAAACCAATAATAACAATACAAGTCGCAAGCAACTCGTGGTTTCCCCCATGTTGGATCAACAATAATGATACAAATCACGAGTAGTGGTCCCCTCACGTTAGGTCAATAATAAAAGTATGAATCCCGAGCTATGGTCCCCCTCATGCTAGGAGCGATTTGTGGTCTACGATTAGTCTTGAAACCAAAACGATGACAACAATAAGAGTCCCAAGCAACTTGTGGTCCCCCTCATGTTGGGTCAACAATTACGATATGAACAATGGTCCCCATCATGCCGAATCAACAATAATGGTATGAATCTCGAGGGTGGTTCCCTTCACGTCGGGTCAACAATAGCAGTATGAATCCTGAGCAATGGTCCCCTTCATGTTGGGTCAACAATAACTAGGTAGTATAGGTTTGTTACCCCTGACATTGAATAAAAAATAATATCATGAATTTCAAACAGTGGTCCCCTCATCCTAGGTCAATAATAACGAAGTAGTATAGGCTTGTTTATCAAGTTTTATTACCTAAATCTCAATGTTTTTCATGGGTTTAGCATAATAAGATAGAGTAGGACTCGGATGGGTGACCTTCTAGGATGTTTCGGTGGTGCACCCCCTTCACTTCTTCTCAAGCTATGAGATGTTGTAGGGGAAGGGTGGGTGCTCTTTGTTCTTGTGTTGCAGATTCATTAACTAAGCTTGTGAGTATTGAAAAAATTTCTTGGTGTAGGAAGACAATGGGTTTAGTTACCCCAAGTAGATGAATTTATGATTTGCATAGGCCTCATTGCAAAGTATTCAACAAGTATGAGATTTTTGCATGTGTTGTATCATTTTCATGAAAAAGAAAAAACAAATAGAAGAGAAGGCCATGAAAGCCAAAAAGCTAAAAAATCTAAAAAGTAAAAATATATATCTAAATATAGAAAAACATGGTCTATAGATAAGAAAAGCTATTGTAATGATTTTATATATTGATGTATCCCCACTAGTTGACCTATCTATCAATCCTCACTTGGGTGTATCATCTAATATATGCATGGTCCATAGTTAGATTAGATTGGATATGAGGCAACAAGAATATGCACCAAAATATGCACAAGAATAATAATAATAAAGAAGAGCAAGAGTCGCTCTAAGTTTTTGTTGGTTTTTCTCCATTAAGGGTTTCTAGGATGAATATTCATAATCATATTGTATGCATATTATTTTTCCTTTTATTTTTTGGTTTTGTTTGCATTAATAACTCTACAATAGGTTTATCAATCTCTTCATTTGGTATCAGAGTGTGGTTATTAGCTTTAGGGAAACACATTCATTTCTAGGGTTCAACACACCTTTGTTGTTAGGGTTAAGCTCAATATGAAAAGAGAAAGGGTATCCTTGGTCTACGATAAACCTATTTTTGAGTAGGAGTTTTGTGTATGTCAATCCAATTCACACCTCGGGTCCCACCCTCTACCCTTTGATGTTCCAAAAGACTGACATCCTTCTTCATAGACTCACTCCATCAAGTCAGGGTTATATGTATCCTTTGATGACCTTGCTTCCTTGAATTTGATGAACTATATGCAACAACAATGGCTTCATTGACATCTTTGACTTGTGCTTTCTACTTCTAAGCTCCATCCAAGCCTTGTCAGCCACTCCACATACCAAGTTGAACTTTATCATTCCAAGCTCCTTCCTAGAATCCACAGTCCTCATGGTTTCACATGCCACCAGATTTTCAACTAGGGTTATCCACCAAACCTAAGTTGGACCATCCAAGTACCTTGCTTGGTGCTACATGCACTTCTTGTGCTTTTGAAAATCCTCTCAGACCTGCCAGGTGCTCTCCCATATCATAAAAGCCAACAAGGCAGGAAATACCTTCATTAGGTCATCTCACTTGTTGAAGCATATTTCCCCAAGATATTTTCCCATATGTGAGAACATTTCCATACATAGATGCTTCAAGTGGTAGTTATTTTCTTTAAATGATAATTTCCATTTTGTGTGATTTATATTATAGTTGTTCTAAATTATATATATAATCCATTTCATAGATCATTACTTAGATTACAGAAATTGTTTCATCAATTAATAAATCCCCTCCTTATGAAAACAATAGTGTTTGTACTCACCAAAATGAATAAAAATCTAAAATCAAGTTTTTCTATCAATATTGATCATAATGCAATAATTTGGACTGCAAAGAAAAAATAATAACAACACATGACCCTCTAAAATCCATGTATTTTGGTGAAGCCCAAATTTTTTATATCGATTAATATCTTCCCCTCTATTTTATTAGTGGTAGAAAGAGATGTAGAAATGGTAGATATCAATTAGATTTCAATGTATCTACTTATCAACTTACACTCACTAAAAAAATATAAATCTAGCAGCTAAAAGTGTAAAGCCCCTACATATAAGCAAAAAGTATTCTATTGTTGCAGAGAACTTATGAAACTAGCACTCATAATGTCGCAATGTTATATATCTTCTAATATATATCAAGATTAATACTTGCAATGCTATATCACAAAAAAAATCAATTAAAAGCATCAAATAAAATAAATACTCTTCTTGAGCTGATTTTTGATGATGAGTTGTAGAACCTTGAATATATGGTGCGTTGAATGAATTAAATAGTACATCAAATTTTGAATATCTGGTCTTCTTTTCTAAAAGAGAGCAAGAGAACTATTAGTAAGATATGTTTACCACTTACTTCAAGGAATAATTCAACCTCCAAGTGAAAAGGTTGTAAAAAAATTGAAATAAAAATTGTACTAAAGAAAATTGCTTACTACAAGAAACATTCAAATAGAACAACTACCAAATTCACTTTAAAAGTGGGACATACTCTTAATCAACTTTATCAAACTAGACAAAATCATTTTTTTGTAAGTGGCTAAATTAACTCTATCAATCTAAAGGACCTATTAGACAATGATGTCACATGGTAGTGTAAGAGGTTTCAACCATAAGAGCCAAATGTATGGGCAGTGTGAGAGGTGATCATGGGAGATTGAATGCAAGTAGATATTTGATAAATAAGCCCTAGGTTTTATGGAGCTACACTTCCAATTCAAATTGATTATGAGAAATTTTGTGATGAAAGACTTATGGCTAGACGACTTCAGATTGCCCTAATTGCTCAAGTTGAGTTGGATCCTACTAGTACTTGGCACGATTCTTAATCCATCTCTTTGCCAATTAAGCATAGGTTCCACCTGGGTGTTGGTGGAACCAATTTCTCTTTTGGTGATGGTCCCTCGGCTAATATTGGTGGTTATTTTTTTCTATCTATTGGCCTAGCTTTGAACATGGAAAGACCCATGAGCTCCTCTCCTACTGAGTTAGGTGGCTTGTCTTGGTCGATCTTTGCCATGGACATTCTTCCTTCTCTTACAATTTTTTTCAATCTGAAGGTGTCTCCTCAGAAGTAGCCACAATGCGCGATCCTCTCCCTTATTTTGGGGATGGACTGAAATGAGATTTTGGTCACATGTGAATGGACTAAAAGTGATCATGGTTAGTTGGAGGAGTTTCAACCCTTGAATGCTAAGTTGGATTCTAAAAGGGATGAAATTTTAAAATTTTCTCTTTTCGAGAAAGATTTTTATGAAGGAAGATTTTTGAACAAGGGTGTTCAGCTTTTTTTGGGTTTAGTCTCAACTAGTGATATGAAGCAACTTACCGATATTATTCTTGATTGTCAAGTTAGCCTTGATAGGTTGGATCCTGAATCTTCTAATCCTATGGTGGACCCTTCCATCACCTCAGATTCTTGACCTCTTATGAAGAAATATATGTCATGGTTATTTCTCATCAAGATAAGAAAGCTCTTAGTTTTTACTACTTTTTTGACCTTGATCCTATGTAGAGATCATTATCTATGACTTCGAATATTTTAAAGCTTACTATGGAAGAGGGGGAGACTTCTCTTATAACTATTTTTGTGGAAATACACACCAAAATTGGAATCGATTAGAAGATGACCAGTTTTGAAGTGGTATCCTAAAGGTCAGATGGATTTAGTTGCTCTTCCAAAAGGTTTCTTTCTTATTAAATTGTCTCTACTAGATGATCTTAAGCATATTGTGGGGGAGGTCCCTAGCTTTTTGGGAGAATGAGTCTCTTCCTTCATAAATGGGAAATAGATTTTTATCCAGATACCTAGAAGATCAACACTTCTCCCATCTGGGTAAGACTCTTTGGCATTCCTTTCCACTTTTGGTATGAAGTCGTTCTGAGAGGGATTGCAAAAATATTGGGTAATTTAGTTACGATTGATCCTATGACTAGAGGTAGATCTCAGATGGTCTTTGTTTGTATGTGTGTGGTAGTTGATTTATATGTAAAACTACCTAGTAATATTGAATTACTTTTGAATGTAGGATCTAGGATATGATCCAACCTATTTTTTACAAGAATATACTGCTATTTCGCTTTGATTGTAATAGTTATGGTCATGAGATTTCTTGTTGCCCATAAAACAAATATATCCCAATTGCTCCTTAGAAGGATCATATTTATGAATAATCTATGACAACATCTAGTCCAAACGATTTCTATTAATCAGGATCTTGCTACTGATAAGGTTATTTCAAATATTTCTTCTTCGAAAATATCTAAGGAGGTTCTATCCAGTAAGGATGCAAACCCCATTTTAGAAAATTATTTTGAATTCCTGGTGATAGGTGGGGAACCTCTTGAGGAGACAATTCCTTTGTTTGCTTTTGACATATCTAAATATTTAGAGGATATATCAACTTCTCTTGGAGGAAAAAATTTAAAGAGCGATGCATCTCTTGGACCAATTATGAGGGGACAAGCTAAAGGAAATTATATTCCTGATGGTTGGGGGAAACCTCCTCTCATCAGGTCCAAATATGAAACTAAAATGATGGCTAAAAATCATCAATCATATCCTAATAGGATTTTTAGCAAGAATGTTAGGAGAGGTAGACATCAAAAAATTATGTGATGCATCTCCATAAAATTTCATTCTGATCAATGGTTGCTTGGGTGAAATTTTTCTCAAATTTTCAAATTCAAATCACATCCATCATCTTTGGGATTTTGAATTTGAAATCAAGTCTTATAATTATGTATTTATAATTTTTGAGCTCCTCGAATGGGGTTGATATTTATTGTCTTCATATTTGGTCCTTTTGATCTTCTTTAATCTTCATATATTTTTTTATTTTTTTGTTGGAAATCCTTATATTTGTCTTATAGTTTCTTTATATTTTGCTTTGTGATCCTTTTTTTGGTTTGGGATCTCCTCAACCCCTTGTTGCAAAAAGTTTGGGATTTTTTCAAAATACCTTTTTTACCTAATAAAAAAAAATCACTTTAAAATTTAAATATATAGAGGTCCGCGGTGTAGAACAATTGGTTCGATGAAACATCATAAGGGGATGAATGTCCAAGGTTCAAATCTCATGCCTCATTGGACTGAATGTTTGTCTGTATTTCTTATGCTTTCATAAAGGTTTACAATGATGCAACATGGTGGTTATACGGGTAGATAGCATGGATAACCATAGCAACTACCATTTCCACCATGTTTAGAAAAATAAATTAAGCTATAGAACATAATTTTGGAAAAGCCTAGATCCACTAAAATTTTTAAAAGTATATAAATAATAATAATATTAATAATATTCAAGGAAAATCCTCATTTAAGACAAATGTCTATGCAAACACAAACAAAATCCCATATTTTAAAATTATAAATAAAAATAGGAAATAAAAACAACACTAACGAGGAAAATCTTAGCTTCATGCTAATGTCTATGCAAACACAAACAAGCCCACATCACCAACTATTTATCTTGCTTAGAAATGTCAAAAACAACTTTAAGTAGGTAATTTTTTTCTAATTTTTTAAATAAAATTTTAGTACATTATGAATAAATGTATATTTAAATTTTAAATTATATGGTCTAGGTTTTTGGATGATTATTAATTATAAATTGAAAAAAATTATTATTAAATTCATATTTTTTTAAGAGATAGAAAATCAACAAGTCTCCATCATATTATTCTCATGGGCATAGTTCAAATCCAAAAGGCTACCACTATAACCCTTGACCCAAGTGAGAGGGACACAAAGGGGCTCGAAACTTACAAACACTCAATAAAAACTGGTCGGTCTACTACTTCCACCTATTAAATATAAAGTATATTTTTTGTATACCTTATAATTTAATGAGTTTTACCATTTCTTCCTTTTCCTTGAATTGAGATTTTTTTCTTTTGTGTACTAGTTTTTGTTTTTTTGTTTTCTTTTATATGAATTTCCTTGTTTTTCTTCCTTCCATTACCTATAGATTGAAAATTAAAAGAAATATTATTAAATAGGTGATTTTAATAAATATTTGATGTATGCATTATAATCTAATGTGTTTTATAAACTTTTCTTCTAATTGCATTTGGATTCTCTCTTTTTCCTTGATTTACTTATTTCTATTTTTTCATTTATTCAAATACTATTCTTTTATTTTTTTCTTCCTTCTTCTTTGACTTTGTATTCCTTTCCTTGCTTTTTGATTTTTCATCTCCTCTCCTTTTACACCCCTCCTTTCACCACCTAATTAAAATCCATTTGAAATTTCTTACACCCCTCCTTTCACCACCTAATTAAAACCCATTTGAAATTTCTTACACCCCTCCTTTCACCACGTAATTGAAACCCATTTGAACTTTCTTTGTTCCTCTTCGTTGCCATCATATTTATATAATTCATCATATTTTTATTTTATTAATATTGTATTCTTAGATTTATTGTTATATTTATTTTCCATAAAATGAAATCGTTAACTTATTTACTATTTATATTTATATATCTTTTATAACATCTAGACATTGTAATATTTTAATTATCTCTTCTAGTTATTTCAATTAGGTTGGGTGGTATCTTATGTAAGCTGATTACACTCCTCTCTCATTAATATATTGATTCCTAAACTAGTAAAATAACACTTTATAAAAGTGTTAATTGACTAGTATTTGAATACACATGTTTATAATCCTTTATTTCATAGCCTAAATATAAGTAATTTAAAATAAAACTAAATATAATATTAAAACTAATCCAAATAAAATGATTAAGAAAATAATTCTTTAGTCATCAATATTATTATTATTAAATATAAAACCTAAAATAAAACATTAACTGGCATAACTTTTTAAAATCTTCACTTCATACATTCTACATTTTAAATTTGCATACATAACATATACTACTATTTCATCAAACCCAAATCACAAAAAATATACAAACGTCTAGTAGGTATAGACTCAAGCAAAAATATCATAACAAACAATGCATGAGAAGCATGATAACAATTTATTTGATTATTAATAAATTATACTAAATAATTTTATATTGTGTGACATTCAAAAATATATGCAAATCTAAAAATGTTTTCTCATTGTCTTTCTAGTAGGAATGTTGTTTGTGAGCAAGGTTTGGTGGGTATATATAAAGTGCATAACTTAATTTCAAGTCCCAAAATGAATTAAAGAACTTGCTTAAAAAATATATTTTATAAAAAAAAATTTTAAAAATAGATTAAATTATAAAACTTATAAAATAATATAAAAATAATATGAACAACAACTTACCTAATAATATGATATTTTTTTCCAAAATAGATTAAATTATACAATCTATAAAATAACTATTAAAAATAATATGAAGACCGCATTGTCCCTTACTCCTAACAATGTACTAAATATTGAATCATATGGATTTCTTAAAATTATGGGTTTAGCACATTATTATAGAATATATTAAGATGTTCTTAAACGAAGGTGTATTTTTAGTTGTTTATCTAGCGAGAAATTTATCAAGAAAAAACTTAGGTTCAAACCTTGAAGCATGCCTATTGTAAAGGTAATAGTTTGATTCGAATATTTTGAGTGCACGTTAAATCAACCACAAAGTATGAATCTAGATGATCGTGCACATCAAATCAAGGACAACATACAAATATCGAGCGATTGGTGATCCCACTCGCGTTGGGCCAATAAAAATGAGATGATGTAATCTCGAGAGATTGATGGCCATGAATGTTAAATCAATAAAAATGCATGTTAAATCAATGATAGAGTATGAATCTCGATGGTCATGCACATCAAATCAAAGACAACGTACTAATATCAAGCGATTGGTGGTCCCTCTCATGTTGGGCCAACAAAAATGAGATGATGTAATCTCGAGAGATCGATGGTCATGCATGTTAAATCAATAAAAACGGGTCGTGCATGTTAAATCAATAACAATAGTACGAATCCTCGAGCTACCGGTGGTTCCTCTTACGTTGGGCCAAGAAAAACAAGATGATGTAGGTTTATTGAGAGGAGCTCCTATGATTTGAACCATGCATTTGGCAGTTACTAAAAAAATAGTGTGAATGTAACTAACTCCCCTGTGTATAAACAAAAAAAAAAAAAAATACAACATATTAAGATAATCAAAGGATTCTTTCTTAAATCAAGAAAGTCATAAATATTAGAGTCTATCTCTATTGAATGCGAATGCATATACTTATTAAGAAGTTATGACATGTAAAATAAGAGTTATTAAAGTGGAAGAAATTTCAATTTAAAAATATGCTACAAGAAAATTAATTGTGTGATGCTACCTCAACAAATAACAGTAAATAACGAGACGGTGTGAGCTTATTAGAAGCAGTTTCTATAGTTTGAACACTACACTTAACAGTTACTAAAAATAATGTAAATGTAATCAATCCTTTATGTATAAAAAATAAATAAAATAAAACATATGGCTTTCTTAAAATCAAATAAATATTAAAATCCATCTCTATTGAAATTTGCATATACTTATTCATAAAATTGTGACGTGTAAAAAAATATTAAAATAGAACTAAATTCTAACATATCACACGAAGTTGTGTTGTGGCGTGTGAGTAAAACTAATTGTAGAAGTAAAAATATGTAACACTATGTGTAAAATCAATATTATCCACAACAGTGTTTTAAAACTTGTAGGTTAGTGGCGAGTATCCGCGAAACTCGTGGGTCAGCAGGACTTGCGTCCATTACTCGCGAGACTCGTACGGGCAGAGACAGAGAGGGTAGAGGCAGTGCAGGGATCTCAGAGCTCCGCAAGAATTTTGCCACCGCCAAACCCAGCGTTTGAGAGGTCTAAATAGCTGAGTCTCTTCAGTTTGCCCATGATGGCAATGCCAGAGAAGTTATTACTACGGAGGTCCAAGCGTCATAATTGAAACAATCCGGAACGGGCGTCTCCCTTGAGTCTCTGGCTACTGAGATCAACTTCAATAATGTGGAGTATTGTAGTGTCTGCGAAGCACAAACACCTTTCCGGTCGCAGCAGTTGTGGCGTAGGAAACGAGCTCAAAATATGGGAGGATCAATAACTCCTGCTTTTAAATACAGCAGATACTTTTTGGTCTTTGCGCATGCCATTGCCATTGATTTTTATAATATATAATTTTATTTCTTTTAAATTTAATGAAAAGGTAGTTGAGTAAATACTTAATTTTCTTTTATACAGGTTTTTTTAGGCGGGTTTGGGTAAGTATTTACTTTCCAATTTCAAGTTTGTATACACTCAGACGTAAATCAGTTGATCTACCTCTGCCCAATACCTAATATTAAATTGGTTGTTCATAAAATTTAATTTTTTTTGTCTTTTACTATGTCATAGATAAAATTAAAATGATCTTTCTTCACAAATCATTACCTACACAAAGTATAAACCATTTACTTTTTAAGTTACAACAGACAATCTAATAAGAAGCTTCACAAAGTATAAACCATTTACTTTTTAAGTTACAACAGACAATCTAATAAGAAGCTTGTCCTTAGATTACATTGAAAAGTACATGAAACATACAAGAATATTTGTTTTATTGCCAACAAACTTCAAATTATAATTATCATGTTCATTAAAAATCTAATGGTGTTATCATTCCCATATGTCTTAAAAAAATATATTATATAATAAAATTGATTAAAAATTATATTATCTAATTTGTAAATAAGACATTTTTTTAATGTTTGATTATATCTTTTATAATTATTTATATAAGTTTAGTATAAATAGTTATAAAGACTTTTTCACATAAGTGAGACTTTTTATTTTTTCCATTTAATTTTAGGTACTTCATGCATATTGCCATGCTTCACCTATATTGAGTGTAATTTGTGTCAATTTGAGGCCATACATATCAAAAAGAGCTATAGGTTAAGCTAGAACCACCTCAATGACAGTATTTTTACAATACAATGAGAACAAAATAGAACATTTAAAAGGATTAGAGGAGACGTATATACTGCAATTAAAGAACCTACAATTTACCCAGTTTAGAGCGAAGGTCAACCATCCACATCAACTACAAGATGAAGAAAGGGAAAGTAAAAAACAATTTTAAAACTACCTTATAATTCGAAATGTTATATGGGTTGAATTGTTTCATAAAGTGTAATTTGTACTTATTGTAGTGAATATCTAATACAAAATTGGTTTGACTCTTTATTTTATTTTAATTCTTCTATTTTTTTGACTGAAGTTTTGAGAGTTACCAAGTAACTCTCCAAAAATAACTTGTTAAGTTTTTCCCAAGTTATAAGTTTTAAAACATGGATTCAAAAGGTTATAATAGTCAATAAAAAAAATTATATCATAGTAATAATATTCTAGTAGAAAATAGTTTATTTATATATGTACACTCAAAACTATGTAAATATTAGTTTTTATTTTTTAAATAAAATTATAATCTGAAAAAAATACTACTTTATTTAAGTTTCATTTCATATACTCATATTTTTCATTAATAATATTCAGATGTCTTCATGTTACCACTCATTTTGAATCATTCAAATACCTAATAATGCAAATCCAGAAGTTATTAATTGATTCATGCTTAATATAATGCGAGGTATTAAATATGATTCTTAAAATATAAGATAATTTTTTTAGAATAAATCTTATAAAATATTTAAATCTAAAAAAGATAATTAACAAGTGTTTTACATGTCTCCTTCAAGTAAACCACAAGGAGAGAAGTCCTAGTGAATCCTAGGATTTCTAAAATTCTATTCTGAAGCCTTTGCTCCAAATTAAAAAAGACCACTTTGGATTTCTTGTCATTAATGACCTGTTGAGTAGCCTTGAGATAGACATTAAGAGTATCCCTAATCGTTCTAGCTTCCCTGATGCTGGCTACTCCCATCAAACTAGTGTCATCCACAAACTGTAGGTGCGATACAACTTCATCCCCCACCCTAATACCTAATAATTTGCCCTGCTATCTTCTCCTCGAGAAAATTCTGCCAAGACCTTCAACCAGAATGAGAAAAAGATAAGGAGAACAGGGATCCCCCTGGTGCAAACCTCGAGAAGCTCCAAAAGGTTGCGAAGGAAGGCCCTTGATAAGCACAGAGTAATTCGGGGAAGAGACACAGCTCATGATCCACTCAATCCAGTCTTGAGAGAAGCCGAAGGCTGCCATCATTTTAGCCAGGAGGCTCCATTCAACCCTATCATAAGCCTTTGACATATCCAACTTAATTAACATCCCTTTATTACCAGAAGTGTGCATTGAATGGATTGCTTCCCGGGCCACAACCACCCCATCCGGAATCTTTCGTCCCTCAACAAAGCCTCCTTGCTCAGAGGAGATAATGTTGTGAAGAAGAGGTTTTAGGCGCTCAACCATTACCTTTGTGAGTATTTTTTACACCACATTACATAAGGCAATAGGCCTATAATCTGAAATATGAACCCCCTCCTCCCCTTTTGGAATCAAGGTAATGAACGTGTGGTTTATAGCTTTAAGCATTCTCTTATTTTTTTTGGATTCTTCAACAATAGCCCTTACATCTTCCTCTAAGCAATCCCAGAAATCCTGAAAGAACTCAATTGGGAAGTCATCTGGACCAGGAGTTTTACCAGTGCTCATTCCAAAGACCACAGTTTTCAATTCATCCCTATCAATGGGTTTGAGGAGGGCCTAATTTTCATCCTTTGAAATAATAGTAGGTATGATAGAAATAACTTCATTTTGGGCCTCTACATCTTGAACCACACTTTCCTTAAAAAGCTTTGAAAAATAATCCATAGCATGGGAATGAATACCTGGAAGAGTATCAAAGGAATGACCGTTCTCATCTTGAAGTGCCTTTATCTTATTCATTTGTCTTCGAGCACAAGCAGTCCGATGAAATAATTTTGTATTTCTATCCCCTTCTAATAACCAGGAAGTTCTTGCTCTCTATTTCCAATAGATCTCCTCCTGGTTGTCAATGTCCTCTATCGCAGAACGCAAGGCATCATCCTCAACTTTGAGCTGATTAGTTATTACTCCTTCTCTAAACTGTTTGTGGACCTCATCCCAACGGGCCACCAACGGAGCTCTTTGGGTCTGGAAGTCAGATTTATTAGAATGCCTCCAATACTTCAACTAAGATTTGACATATTGAAGTTGTTTGTGGATTCTAAACATAGCTCTCCCATAAGCTGGGCGGCCCTCTTCCCACCACTGTGGAATTTTCTCCTGAAGTTCTTCTTTTTGAAGCTAGAAATTCTCAAATCTGAAAGGTTTGTGATGGATCCCCATCCTAGTCCCGCTTTCCAATAGAATAGGACAGTGATCAGAAACAGGGCTTGCCAAAATCTAAAAATTGATATTCCATTTTACAAACACCTCCTCTGAAAGCAAAAAGTGATCTAGCTTCACCTTCCTACTATGGGGCTCCTGCATTTTATTAGTCCAAGTGAAGTTATTGCCAGGACATTTAATGTCCACTAAGTGCAAATCCTGGACTTGAGCAATCATGAACTGGTCCCCTGGATCCAAAAGAGGTGATCCCCCTTCCTGGTCTCTAGAAGATAATTTAGCATTAAAGTCCCCTGCTATAATCCAGTCTATATCTTCCCTTGATGCTCGCATGTCATGCACAGCCTTCCACTACCGCCTCTGACCCTCTAGAGTTTGAGAACCATAAAAGTTAGTGAAAAGAATGAATTTTGTAGAGACATTATTCCTAAATAGGGAAGTGAGAACACCCCTCCAGGCAAGGTGTTCTATTGCAGACCATTCCAAAGAGTTCCACAGAGTAACAATCCCCCCTGAGGCACCTTGGGTAGCCACATCCATATGACCAGCACACCTCCAAATTTTGTTGATTGTTTTAGACATAAGATCCAAAGACATCTTGGTCTCTTGTAAAAGCAAAAAATCAGTATTGCTATGCTCTAATAATCTTTGAACAACAAATTGATGGGTTCTACTGTTTAAACCCCTCACATTCCAAGATTGTATAATCATGGGTTACCCTGGGAGCAATAAGATTCAATTATCCTCACCAATCCTCCCATGATCAATTTGTCTCCCTGGGCTGCTAGCAGCTCCTTATTGGATCTTCTACCAGCTCCCTGAGAATTACTATTTTTTTGTTTTTTTTCTATCTGGGTTATCCCCAAATATGGCCTTTCCTTGTTTTTCTCTGCTATCCCCATGTGAACATCCTGAGAAACTATCTGCTCCTGGTTATGGAGTACTAAGGCACCAGAACACACTGGTTGTGATACCTCGGAGGGATCAACTATCTACTGAATGACAGGAGAAGATGAGAGGGGGAGTGGCCCAGGAACAACAGAGGTTTCCTTGAAACCCTCCAAGCCCTCCATAGATTGATCCTCTTCATCAACCAATGACTTAAAAATCTCATACCTATTGGTAGGCCTAAGATGAGATTGCTCCTTTCCCTCATTTTTCTTTGTTCGTCTTTTTCATTTGGGCTATTCAAAACCCTCTCTCTAAGCCTCCTGGACCTGACTGGGGCTAATAGGATCTTTATTGGGTGCAGCCTTATCCTCTTTAGGCAAGTTTGGCATTCCTGAGGAGGCCTCCATATTGGCATTCATATTAAGAGGACAAAAATAGGCCAAATGTCCATGCTTGTGGCAAACCCGACATCTAAAGGGTAGGGCCTCATAGTCCAACTGTTGAATCCAGGAAATACCGGCTAGTTCAATTTCCAACTCTAGTTAAATATAGAATGAAAGAATAATCCATGATAAATGAAAAAAAAAAAACTTAAATATATATTTTATATATAGACTTTCAGATACCTTTGTAATATCATTAACTTCCATATACCCTTGTAAAATCATTTCAACCCTTGTAAAATCATTTCAAATATTGGGAGAAACTTCATCTTTATATTGATGTTAAACAAGATTTATGATCTAAAACCGTAGAACCATAAGAAGCATTATTCCAAGTCTCCAAATAAACCTATCACCGAGTAGGGTAAACTATACAACTAGATTGAGTGCCCATGAAGTTAGATGGACTCACACACCCAACTCCAACTTTTACGAGATAGGCAAATGTCATTATTTGACTTCAATCACTTTTTGATAACCCTATCAGGGATGAGGAGGTCGTTTTACTATGAATAAGTAAAGAGGGGTGGAATGGGAAACTCTCTTTAGATTGAAATGTGAGTGTTACATGAGGGTATCTCATGATCCAAACTCAGGTGGGGAATCATTAGTAGATATTCGATAAATTCAAGAGTAGTTGAATCTTGGAGCTAAAAGGTCCAGCGAGTGTTGGAATGAGATAACACTTTGTCACTTGCAGTGAGGATTGAGTTACCTCGTCCTAAAATAGATAAATAATGGGCCTTATATGAATATAGAGAAGGCGAGAATTCATTTAAGCAAAAGGTATTCAAATTCTAGACCTTAGCATGTGTCGCACACTGACAATAGAAAGGAAGGATACAAAACATAACATGCTATAGGCGAGGAAGCTATGCATTCACTCTTTCATGTGTTATAGGCACTGAAAATACAATCCTATATCGTGAACATAGAACTCTACCAAAGGAGATGAATGTGTTCACATAATGGAACTACTCGTAGGATTTGGCCAATCTTGAACATTTGAGGAGGCTGACTATAGTAGTCCGTTACCTTGAAACAAATATCCAATACCTTTGTACCAATTAATTCATTGGGTGCATATTATATTTGAAGAAAAAAATTATTCATGTTTTTGAACAACCAGATGAGTAGATCTGGGGTGTTACAGTTGGTATCAGAGCCTAGGTTGTGAAACTTTAGGAACATGTAATTTACTTAGCTCTTATTGCGTCCAACTAATGGCAAGCTCTTACAAAATTTTTACAATGGTTTAGCAAGAGACAATTGTTGAAAGCCCAAGAAAGGGACTTAGAAGGATCATAAGGGAGTCTAAAAGGTTTCCTAGCGTAGAAGCACCCTGAAGATTTATCCAAAAGTATAAGAAATCTATGGTCAATAAAACTCCTCTAAGGGAGGATAATTTGGCTAAGATGGTTCAACTACTGCAGGAACATATGAATAAGTAGTGAGACCATATGGAGCTCCAAAGGGTTCAATCACAAAAATAATTGAATTAACAAAGTGAGCACATGGAAACACAAATGATTCATTTGACTAACCAAATAGAGCAATAGAGAGCAAATATGATTCAATAGCAAGAACTCCTTACCCAAAAATAGAAGTTAATTGAAAATTTATCCAAAAAACGGAGCCATAAAGGAATCTAGAGGAAATTCCAGAAGGAACAACTCGAAGATGAGTGGGTAGTGAGTTGATGAAGGATTTGAGAAAAATTGACATCAATAAATTTTATGGCAAGGGTGATAGTTAAGCAGCGAAAATTGGGTTAAAATAAGGTAAGGGGTATTATGCTATTAATCCTCTCTCGTCGAGTCTAAGACAACGTGGGTGGTGGTTCACTTATCAAGACTAACTATGGACTAGTGGATGACTTATAAGAAGAACAAACATGAATACCTATTTTATATATTTATTTTATATATAGACTTTCAGATACCTTTGTAATATCATTAAAATTCAGATACCCTTGTAATATCATTTTAAATATTGGGAGAAACTTCATATTTATATTGATATTAAACAAGATTTATGCTCTAAAATCACAGAACCATAAGAAGCATTATTCTAGGTCTTCAAATAAACCTATCACCAAGTACGGTAAAATATAAAATCAACTTAAGTATCCATTAAGTTAGATGGACTCACACACCCAACTCCAACTTTTGCGAGAGAGGCAAATTTCGTGATTTGAATTTAATCACTTTTTGATAACCCTGCCAAGGATGAGGAGGTCTTTTTACCATGAACAAGTAATGAGGGGTGGAATGGGACACTCTCTCTATATTGAAATGCAAGTGTTACGTGAGGGTATCTCACGAACCAAACTTGGGTAGGAAATCGTTAGTAGATTTTTGGTTAATTCAAGAGTAGTTGAATCCTAGAGCTAAAATGTTCAGTGAGTGTTGGAATGGGATAATACTTCATCACTCGTATTGAGTACTGGGTTACCTAGTCCTATACTAAAGAAATAGTGGGCCTTATATGGATCCATAGAAGGTGGGCATCCAATTAAGCAAAAGGTATTCAAACACTAGACCTTAACATGCGTCGCACATCGGCAATATAACATGTTATAGGCAGTGAACCTGAAATATAACATGTTATAGGCAGTGAACCTGAAATATTTT
The DNA here is from genome assembly GCA_028583015.1 of Wollemia nobilis. Classification (NCBI taxonomy): domain Eukaryota; kingdom Viridiplantae; phylum Streptophyta; class Pinopsida; order Araucariales; family Araucariaceae; genus Wollemia; species Wollemia nobilis. Next base: position 3,830,156 of record JAQPPZ010003193.1, on the reverse strand, counting down.
AGGCAGAAACAACGTAGGGTCAACCCCCTTTTGGAACCCTTGATTGAAAAGGAAATAAAGAAGTTGTTGGATGCAAGAATTATATTTCTTGTTCGCCATTCCACTTGGGTTGCTAAAATAGTGCCTGTTAGGAAGAAAAATGGAGAAATCAGATTATGCATCGACTTTAGAAATCTTAACAAATCTTCACAAAATGACAATTATCCTCTTCCTTCTATTGACATCATCTTACAAATGGTCAATAGGTCCGAAATGATGTCATTTTTGGATGGGTATTATGGATACAATCAGATCCTCATTGACACTGAGGATAGAATAAAAATTGCTTTTACCACGAAATGGGGTACGTTTCCATATAGAAGAATACCTTTTGGTTTACTCAATGATGGTGCAACGTTTTAGAGAGCCATCAACTATGCTTTATCAACCAATCTCACATAACAATGATACTCATGTTCTTTCCAAATATTAGTTCAACTTCTTCACTCAACAACTCACTTCAACAATAATTCTTATAAGATAATCTTCACATAACAATGATACTTATGTTCTTTGCAAACCCTAGTTCAAGTTCTTCACTGAATTCAAACACTTCAACAACAATGCTTATAAACAAAGTTTTATCCACAACTCTTAATTCCAGAAAACCTTGAAGCAAAAATTCAAAACTTTGCGGGGCTGCCTTGGTCTGAGAGACCACAAACAGGGGGTTCTACACCATCAAAGTCACCCGGGAGTCGCACTCGACCCTACCCGCACCAAAATTATCAATTAGATTTTGGATACCCAATTCAGCTTTTTGGTAGGCTGGATATTTGAACCTGGGACCTCCCTTGGAGGATTGCCCTCTCCTCTCCAACTCACCTACAACACCCGGGTGACCAAAAAATCCTTTTCACTCCAACCTTTCATTCACAATTTACAAAAATCACTCATTAGGAAGAATATGCCCATACATTTTGTTGTATGTTTAAAATATTAATGACTATCCAATTACTAGTTTACACGTACTATATCCTATAGCAATTTAAACTTATATTTCCAAAAAAATGTTTAAAATATTAATGACTATCCAATTACTAGTGTGTACTACATAAACCATGATATTAAATTTCAAATGCATAACCAATTCAAATGGTTGGAATATTTTTTCGTTTATATAAAAATTTTCCAAAGGGTTGTTTTAATTTTACATGTGCAAAGAAAATAAATAAATAAAGAAGACCATGTTTGATGTAGACATAATTTTTATGATAATTAGTGCACTTTTTAAAATAGTACTCAACACCACCCCAAAAATCCAATCCAATCATGGTGCACTACGCTTGTGCATTGACCACATTAATGGTAGGTCTTATCACATTCATTTTATGACATTCGAATCTTTGATGTATAGATTTTTTTTTTGGATGAAAAATCTATTATATTAATAAAATAATGTCTAATCATACCAAAAAAATGTGGGTGGGATTAGCACACCCCGTAAACCAACACACTAACCATCGTGGTTAAGAGTACACAAGAGTGTCAAAAATAATCCACAAAAAGCTAGATAACAATCACCAAAACAATGTCAAATATGCTGACTCATAGCGTAGGGTACATTCCTCCAATGCTCCATGAGGGTATGTAAGTACTGTAGCTCCACATTTATCTTTTCAACCTGTACTTGAATCTATAACCAGCAATCAAAAAATATGGTATATTTATCAGCAACAGAGAAGACAAATCCGACATCTTGCTAAGAAAAATAGCCCTATTTCGGGACATCCAAAGATAAAACAGGGTACCAATTCTAAAAATATTCCAAAAAACACCCAAGTTTAAGGAAAAATTAATAGGGTCACCCAAAATAGCATGCACCCAGGTAAAATCATCTTGCATAAAAGGTCTAAAAATTTCTAGAAGCCATTCCCAGGTTGACTGGGCCTGATCATAAAACCAAAAAACATGTAGTAAATATTCTTCTTGCTCGTAAATTGGAAAAATGGGATTATAAACACCCAGATGCTTGAGCCTATTACCAATAGGAAACCCCTAGTGCAAGAGACTCCAATCAAAAAATATTTGTTTAGGTTCAATATAAGTAGCCCAAGCAATCTGAAACCTCTTATTCTATTGGGAGGGAAGAGAGACTAAGTCCCATATCATAATGAGATTATAAACCATTGGAAACTTGCGGGGTGAGCCATTTGTAACCTATATGAGCTTTATATTGCAAAATAGGAATCTCCCTAAGCCAACACCAATCTAACCACCAAGGTTTTTAAAAATGCTTATGTAGTTTGCACTAAATAGAAAATAGAATACTATCAATAACCACCTAATAAGTATCTCTATCACCATGATTTAAATTGTGAATTTTATGAAAACTTTCCGAGGGTATCCAAATCCTGGTATGTTGAGAGAAGAAATAAAAAATGGAAGCAATACCATGCTTATAGAAACTTTGTGCTCTAACCCACTGCACCAGAGCCAGGGGAGAGCCCTGGCAAGTGATAATAGGAGACCACCAAATATTCATGGAAGGCAAATAGGCACCTACTTTGTATAAACTCCTTTCCAACTGAGCCAGGGTTTGAAGGTCTCCCAGGATTTCCAAATACTCTGAATGATAAAATAACCTTTAAATTTAACAGGGACAGGCGCATTAATAATGGATTGCAATCACACCCCTTTCCACATTTTCTTACCTTGAAGAAAATCAAAATAAATGCAATGCCTGAGCAACACTATCCAAGATTCATCCCTAATTAAAGATCGAGTGATTCATTTAGCACAAAGTGCAAAACCTTGTTAGTGACAATCAAACAAACCCATGCCTCCATAGTCTTTGGGAAAACAACAAATTTCCCAGGCCACCCGATGAAAACCTCATTTGATAGATTCTTTGGTCCATAATAAATCTCTCAAAAACTTATCCAACATTTTATAACAAGATTTGGATGGAATCCAACAAGACAAATAATAGACATAGGTAGTGGCTAAAACCTTAGAACAAATCTAAAATTTTCCTGCCAGAGAAAGTTTCTTACTAGTCCAGTAAGAAATCTTCTTGTCCACTTTCTCAATAACATACTACCACAATTGAGTAGAGGAACCATGAAATGCAAAAGGAATTCCAAGAAATTTAAACACCTCACCTAGCTGAATCCAAGTCCATTGGAAATGATGTAGCCAACATGGCAGTTGGGATTGAGATTTCCAAAAATAGGAGGTTTTTTCCATTAAATAGAAGAAAAAAAATCTAAATAGATTACCTCTAAGAAACTAATAGTTGAGGAAAGGGATTTCCCATCTTCTCGAAGCGTTAAAAAAGAATCTTCAGCAAAATGATCATTGACCAACTAACAATCAGAATTGGGGAGAGCAATACCCCTAATTAATCCTTGATCCACCTTATGGGCCAACAAATAGCCAAAAGCCTTTGTAGAAAGAATGAAAAGAGATGGAGCAAGAGGCCCCCTATCTTAAATAATGACCAAGAGAAATTGATTAAGATTAACTATTATTCAAAGTAATAATAGTTGAAGCATCTTGAAATAACATAAGAATGATGCTCACAAACACTGGCTCAAAGCCCAAAGCCTAAATAATGGCAATGATGAATTACCGCTCCATATTATCATAGGCATTATCAAAGTAAATATTAATGAATAAAGCATCTTGTTCAGAATTTCTTGCCAACTCCGTACCTTCCCAAACAGCAAGAACATTATCAATAATGTATCTTCCCTCAAAAGCTAATTTATTTAGTTCTAACAATAAAAGGTAGGAGAGATTTAAGCTTAAGCACAAGGGCTTTGGCAATAATATTATAGCTCACATTAAGTAGGGTGATTCGAATCCAATTAGTAATGCGCTTAGGGTCTCTAGACTTAGGAATAAATTTAACATTGCCTTTGCTAATAATGGAATCCAGTGAACCAATTGTAGGGCTTCAAGATACACTTTGTGGAGATAAGAACCAAGCATATCCCAAAATTATTTGTAGAATTCACATGGGAAGCCACCAAGACCAGGCGCCTTATCATTGGCCATGAGTGACAACACATTTTTCAAATATTCCAGAGAAAGAAAAGTATCACATAATATCATTTGCTCAGGAGAAAGCTTGTTGGGGACAACAACGGTAAAATCAGCAAGAGCTTGCCTTCTAGCATCATTAAGGGGTTGAGAAGTAAAAACACCTTGATAATGTGAAACAAAGGCTTTGATAATATCTAGAAGGTCTAGGAATTTTTTTCCATCAACTTGAATGGCTTGAAACTAAGAATATTGGGTAGGAGGTCTAAGGCATTGAAAAAAATATTTGATCACTTTGTCCCCCACTTTGAGCCAATGCATTCGAGCACATAATTGAGCACCCTTGGATTCATACAAATCAGTATTTTTAGCTCATTCCAAATGGAAGAAACTTGGGACTGAGCAAGAGAGCTATAATAAGAGGCTTCAAGTCTAAGATAGGCTTTGGATGGCTCACTCTGTAAGGAAAACTTAGCATGTTTCTATTGCTTTGCAACTTCAACACCCAGATTCTATAACACCATAGTGGTTTGTTGAATGATAGAATTACACCATGCAATCCTTCTAGAAATACCATCACGTCTAGGAATCATATTCCAAATGTGGTATATATGAGCATTCATGCTAAAGCTATATAAAAAAGAAGCATTTATGTAAAAATATAAAGAATGCACTATGGGTTGAAAGTTTAACTTTACCACTGAGAATAAAATAGATGAATTATTAGATAGTGCAGTGCCAGGGAAATTCAGCACATACAATGAAGAAGGTAAAATTTGGGAGAACTAAAAGTTGTCACACTTAGAAATCATGGCTATATCCAATATTTATAAAACCTTGGTAGAAGTAGCCTGGATATTGGACCAGGTGTACCAAAGAGCCTAAGGGAAGTCAGAAGGTGAGAAGTGAGAATTAGGGTCATAAAGGCAAAGCTTTTTTTTCATAAAAAATCAAGCTTCCCTTTAACCTAAGCACCATTGCATCAGGGCATGACTAACCTTATCAAAAGCTTTCTTCACTATTTTAAAATATCCATAGAGCACCCAAGTGGTAAATGGTAGATTCATGGCAAGCCATCTACACAACTCATGTTTATCAGAAGGGATGTTCAAGGCATACACATTAACCACCCCAAATGGTTTTCCATAGATCTCAAGAAAAATCTAGATAGCTTGATTGGATGGATCAATGCCCTAGGTTATAACATTATTTTTTAATTAACATAAGCAAAAAGCATGCACCTATCTACTGTATTAGTCTATAGTCATCATAAAAGCATAAAAGGTTGACACATTGCATAAATTCAACAAGATGATATTTCTTATATTGATTATGAATGAATCTTTGTTACACATATGCCCCTCTTAGGGTCACTTGAATGATGATACAATTTATACAATTGCCAATGCCCTCAATAGGGTAGGCACATTAATATTGCCCTTTGATTAGTCACAAACTACCTTGGGGTGGATTTTACCCCCTTATTTGCAATGTGGAAGGATTATTATATGGACTCCTCTTGTACCTGTATTCCTATGATCAAGAAAAAACATCACACGATCAAAAATATAGATAGCCTCTCATAATGAGGCCCTGTAAGGAAACATACATGATAATTCCATTTAAACTAATAATAAATAAAACATAAAGAAAACCTTTAAACTATGCTAATTGAATCAAGATTTGTAATATAGCATAAAGGAGATCGTTAGACAAATAATGCATGGATCAGATAACAAAATAGAAGAATAGAAGTGCATAAAAGATCCACAAATATCCTAATTAATGCAAAGCATGAACTATCTATTCTAAGCTAATTCCTACATTCAGAATTCTTCTAAACTACAATTAAACCTAAGAAATGATTAATATAACCTATTTAACCGGATAGAAATGAAAAGAGTAAGGTGATATGACACATATTGCAAACCATAGCTCTGATGAGTGGTATGCACTATGAACCACGACTGACAGTCGAGGTTTGACCTCTGATAGGTTTACCCTCAAAATCAGGGATAGTGGGCTTGATATCCTTGTCCAATTGATGTTCAAGGGTCGCCTTTGTTGTCCACAGACTGATTTGGCAATCAATTCGATGTGAAGGGCCTTCGTTTACCCAGATTTGCATTTCTTGATCCTCCTAGGCACCTAGGGCATCCATAATGCAATTCATCATGAATGTTGGCAAAAGGGTCGGGGATTAAGTGCAATAGTTCTATATCTTAGCATACTCAATTTGAGTGTACAATTTGTCAGGGTTTCGCTGGTCAAATCTCCAATGCTTGCTTCTCTTTTCTTCTCATTTGGAGGGGGTATTTATAGCATGCTGCTAGGGCTAGGGGTGGCTTCATGGAGAAGCCAAGACCAAGAAGGGCGGTTAGGATAGTTGGGATGGAATCCTCTGGAATATTTCATCCTTCAACTGCCTTCTTCTAGATATTTTGACCATTCCAACCAATTTGGCTTAGATGGAAAGCCTAACTGAACTTCAGTTAATATCACAGGTCACAGTTGCAGTCCAAAATTTTAATCGTAGGTGTCAACCGTGGTTTAGACTGGAGACCGCATGTCTAGGTTGTGGTTCATACTGATTAGGCCAAAATGCCTAAATTGAGTGGTTAGAACCACTTCTCTATCTTGGAGTCATTTCAAGATCCTCCATATGGTCTTGTGACATGTCCATATGAGTAGTCACCCTCGACATGATGTGTTTTAGGTGTCTCCAGATGCTCCTTTTGAGATGTGTTATGAGATTGAACAATGCTGAGCAAAAATATACATCCTAAAATTATGCTTAAGGTTCTATGATGATCATTAGTTGGATCAGCATTAGATTCCCCAAGTCCAAAAAAATGACACGCATCTTAGAATCATTGCTTCCAACTCGTGAAAGGCTTACATTTTGACAAGTCTGAACTCATCATCAGACTTTCGGATAGCATCAATGCCAAGTATGGGTATCTTTTGACCCATAAATTCTAAGGATGAGAGTTACAAACCAAATATCATATTTTTTGTTTACCCCAAGAAAAGAGGGAAGCTTATGATAGTTTTTGACAATGATTCGCAAGAATGAACGTAATTTTGACAAGATCAGAGGATCTACGATCTCAGGGATCTTATGTTGGCTTTGATTATGATTATGAAATTATGACTACCCCCTCAAGTGACGATTTTATGAGGGTAATGACAATGTATGAAGCGATAAAATCGCTTAACCATAATGAATGATCCTGCACAAATGAAGATTCGAGCCTTTTAATGCCTTGGCTATGTCGAGTTCAGGTTATGATTGCAACTCTTAGTAGTATATGCACATTTATATCCCATGGAGCAGTCAGGCTATAATAACCATCTTAAGGAATCAAAATGATACAAATGCAATTAGACTTGTGTTGAATCATAGATATCGATGATTTGCTAAAATATGTCATAAAATAAATGACAATTTTACCCCAAATGTCCTTATGGTTATTTACTCATCTTGTCGGATTGCATGGATCGCAACTCGTTGCAACCACCAAGTGTATAGGATAAATCACTGAATACGAGGTGCATTTGGTTTTTAATTATTTGATTTTTTTGTTTTAATTTTACATTTTTGAGATGCACGTGGATGCACTGCTTATGTTGATGCTATGTTTATATGATGCGATGTATGTATGACATGCACTATATAGCTATCTTCTTTATGATGATGTTGATGAAATGCAGTTATCTAGATGATTAGATGTGTCATGTATGATGCATTCATATGGATGCACTGTTTATTTTGAATGCATATTTGTTCTTGCTTTATGGGCATGCGTTAATTTTTATGAAGTTATGGTATGCTATGCAATGTATGGTAATGCATTATATACATAATCGTAATCTAATGGGAATGAACCTGTATGCTTTACTCACTTAAAACATAAAAAATGAATGTAAACTATGTTTATCAGTTTTAAAATACAACACCACAGAATGTATGACAATCATGCAAAATAATTGATAATTCTCATTACAAGAACTTAATCAATTAATCACCCATATATGAAATGCGGTGAAATGGATTGGTATAATGCTAATGAATGAATATGTCATTTTGTATATTTTTCTTTGCTGCACTATATAGTCAGTGGCTGTCTAAACATCATTTTTTATATTCATGTGGTATTTATCCTATATGTTTGATTGTGCTTTATAAAATACATTATGATAGATGAATGACTCACATTTTTTATGTTTAATGATATTTGGTGTTGTGTTTCTATTAGAGAACTTTTTGAGGTTATCCATGAGACTCAAACACGCTAGTAGACTTCTCCAAAAATCACATACTAATTGTACAAGGCTTTTGTCATGATAGACCCAACTATTCATTATCCATGTGTGTGCATGTGAGTATTTTTAGATAGACCATAAGCATACCCCGTATGTCAGTCGGGACTCTTTCAACCCATATGTGAGATAGGGTTCTTCATACGATCATACCATCCTTGTTTCAGCTTTGATTAGACTTATACAACTAGACAATCCTAGGTACCTAGAGCTAGCTCATCTTGCAAATTGATTAGGGCTACCCCTCCAAATGCAGGCAAGACTCTTTCAACCCATTGCTATGTTTGGGGATCACCTAATAGAACTACCCCTTCGATTGCAGGTAGGACTCTTCCAACCCATTGTTGCGATCGGGGATCACTCTATGGATTTCAAAAGGTGGAAAATCTAGGTATTCAAGTTCCCACCCTTCTTACTTGCTCATATGTAGTGATAAAAATCACTGTCAGTCCACGTGTTACCATTTTCTTTGAGCAAGGGATTTTTATAGTGCTTTTGATTCACTATGTCACTTTACATTTGATTTGAACTTTGTACTTTGAAATTTGCACTTTGTAACTTGGGATTTATAACTTTGGGATTTATAGGGGAAATTATTATCCTTTTGCCAAAGTTCAGCACTCTAGACCAACCTATTTGCAAGATAAGCAGGTCATGAAACCCATCTCTCTAGATACTTAAGACTGCTTTCGTAGCTTTCATCATCTCTTGTCTTAGTAGGATTTTATATTATTTTGCTTAGTGATGGGATCTTGATATGTTGAAGCACTATCCCAACTAATGACCTCATCTATAATAGCAAAGTAATATTTCTACAATATCTAAAGAAACAACTAGGTCTGTTCGAGTTACTAGAAAACTTAATATACATACATAATTCTCCGTAATAGGTATCATGTATGAATGCAATCAATTATGATAAATGCAAAGGTGCATGACTGAAACACACGTGCGACCATTTGTAATATTTTGATAGACACATTACACTCTACTGTGGAATGCAATGAATAAAAAATGCCTAAATGTAATATGATGATGTGAATGCATGTATGAAAATACAAATTGCAAAAACAAATATTTTTGGATTTTATGCTTTACCAATTTTTTTGGAATTTTACATATTTTCAAATTTTTATGAATGTTTGAGCTTTCATATTTGACCAAACGATGAGTATATATGCATTTGGAGATTTTTGGGGTTGACCAAGTGATTTTTAGAAATCCTTGAAGCTTTTTGGATTGACTAAAGGGCTTACAGATGCCTTTGGAACCTTTTAGTTGACCAAACTCTCAACAAGAGAGCGTGGAGACTTTTAGGATGATCGAGAAGCTATAGGAACTCTTGAAGCCTTTGGGTTGACCAAGTGATTTTTAGAAATCCTTGGTACCTTTTTGGGATGACCGAGTGGCTTTAAGCAACCCTCGAAGCCTTTGGGTTGACCAAGCTATTTTTAGAAATCCTTGGTGCCTTTTTGGGATGATCGAGTGGCTTTAAGCAACCCTCGGAGCCTTTGGGTTGACCAAGAAATTTTTAGAAATCCTTGGTGCCTTTTTGGGATGACCGAGTGGCTTTAAGCAACCCTCGGAGCCTTTGGGTTGACCAAGTAATTTTTAAAAATCCTTGGTGCCTTTTTGGGATGACCGAGTGGCTTTAAGCAACCCTCGGAGCCTTTGGGTTGACCAAGCAATTTTTAAAAATCCTTGGTGCTTTTTGATTGACCAAAGGGCTTACAGATTCCTTTGGAGCTTTTTCTGCTACACTCTCTAAGCATAGAATGCCTTAAGACGGATGATGTTGAGAGTTTCAGGCTCTTCAACACCCCCTAGCGATGTCAGGCAATAGGTACCCGAACCAATATTTTCAGATATGATATAGGGTCCTAGCCAATTAGCCATAAATTTGTCTCGCATATCGGGCAATAAATTTGAGTTATGTTGGTTTTCTTTCAGCATAATATCCCCAACTTCAAAGTCTCTCTAGTGGACTTTGATATTGTAAGCTCATTTTAATCGCTTTTGATAGACGTGAATATGCTTCAGGGAATTCATGCGATGTTCATCCAGTAGCGTTAATTGGTCTATTTGAGCTTATCATGGGGTGTCGTCATTGATGAACTCTTTCAATGCAACGCGCAACGTTGGAATTTCCAACTCTAAGGGCATAATGGCCTCAGCACCATATACTAGTGAAAACGAAGTCACCCTAGTGGGAGTCTGAATGCTAGTCCTATAAGCCCATAGTGCAAGAGGTAGCTGTATATGCCAATCCTTGTGGTGTTCATGCACTGTCTTTTTCAAGATGGCTACCATAGTCTTGTTTTATGCCTCAGCTTGCCCATTTTCCTCCGGATCGTATGGAGTTACAAAAATGTGTTTTATGCGGTACTTAGATGTTAAAGCTCACACAATTTTGTTCTTAAAAGAAGTTCCATTATCAGAAACAATTTTGAATGGTATCCTAAAATGACTTATGATATCCTCCATTATCAACTCTGCTATGCGAGCTCTAGTGGTCATTGTTAATGGAATGGATTCCACCCACTTCATAAAATAATCAGTAACCATAATAATGAATGTATGTCGGCCTAATGACGGAGGAGATATATTGCCAATTAGATCAAACCCCCACTGAGCAAATGGCCAAGCCGATTGGATAGGCTACAAGGCCTATGATGGCAGGTGTGTAATATTAGCATGATGATGACATTTTATGCATTTCTTGACATATACATTGCAATCCTTCTCCATAGTGGGCCAATGATAACCCATTCGAAGGATGCACTTGGCGATGGCCATGCCACTGAAATGGCCACCGCACGTACTATCATGAGCTTCTAAAATTGCCCAAGATGACTCTTGGGGCTCAAGACAATAAAGGAGGACTCCATCACAACTTTGGCAATACAAAATATCTCCTACCAAGACATATTTAGTCATTTTTTGTTTAAATGTGCGTCTTGCAGCACGCGACAGTCCCTCCATGACAAAACCAAGTCTTAGGAAGTCTTGGATCTGTGACATCCAACCCTAATGAGCCTCAGCTTCGACTACTAAGACAACCTATACCCCCTACATATTTATTTTTGCAAATACATACTGGGAAACAACCTGGTGGTGAATGGTGGTGCCACTCCCCATAGGGCTCTAGGAGGTTAAAGACCCCCAGGGTGCTTTCTTGAGAAAGTCTTCAGCTTTGTAGAACCAATCAACTTTTGGTTCCACACTAATCATGTTGACTGATTCTTTGTTATTAAAGGTTGCACGCTCTGCTATAGGATGTGAGAGTGTCTTGACGTGGATGGTAGTGAAGTCGACAGACGAATTCTAAGGGATCAAGGATTCCAAAGATGCCATGGTGTCTATGAACCTATTTTACGAACGAGGGACTGCCTAGATGTCGTACGATTCTAGTTTATCCAGATATGTGGCAACGAGATCTTTATAGGCTTTTAGTATCAGACATCAATACTAAAATAGTCCTTTTACATAGTTAATTATGAGCAGGGAATCGTCGAAGATGTTTAGTCTCTTAATATTCATGGTGATGGTTGTATGGAGGCCCAAAAGTAGGGCTTCATATTTAGCATTATTTTTGGTGCATGGGAAGTCTAGTTTGAATGACAAGGGTATTGGAGCTCCTTGCGACAATGAAAAACACTATCCCTACACTAGCTCCTTGCTCGCATTTCAAATCGTCAAAGAATAGAGTCATATCAGCATTGTTCTCTAGTTCTTTGGGTTCGGGAGCTTCGGATATTACAAACACTACATCATCTAAAAGCTCGATTGTTAGAGGCCTATTGTTGGACAGTGGCACCTTAGCTAACTAATCTGCTATGACCTATCCCTTAATGGACTTTTGGTTTATGAATTCCAAATCAAATTTTGTTAATAGCATGATCCACTTTGCAGTACGTGTATTAAGATATGTCTTGCTCATCATATACTGTAAAGGATTTTGTTTTAATATCACATATGTCCTGTGACTTAACCTGTAGTGCCGCAATTTCTTGGTAGCGAACACTACTGCTAAACATAGTTTTTTCACATATGCATATCCTATATCATAACTCACCAAGGTTCGGCTAATGTAATATATGGCTTGCTCTTTGTCTTGTACATTCTTTTGGGCCAACATGGTCCCTAAAACAAAGTCTGTTGCTGATATATATAAAAGAAAAGGCTCTTTTGGCCTTGGTGGAGCTAACATTGGTGGCGTCACAAGGTATTGCTTTATCTCAGCAAAGGCTTCCTTGCAGTCCTCATCCCAATTGAATGGGATACCCTTATGTAGCAGTCGATTCATGGGTCGATATTTATCCGATAGTTGGGTGATAAATCGCTTTATCGAGGCTACCTTGCCTTGAAGGCTCCTTAATTCCTTAATATTGGTGGGAGGATGCATTTCTAAAATGGCCTTGACCTTTGTTGGGTCTACTTTGATGCCTCTCTTGGAGACAATGAACCCTAGTAATTTTCCAAAAGTTATGCCAAATACGCACTTCTTAGGATTCAGACTGACGTTGTGCTCTATCAGGCGATCAAAGACTTTTCGTAAGACCTCTGCATGCTCTTCTTGTAGCAATGACTTGGCTAGCAAATCATTGATATAATATTCCAAAATTTTGTGCATATAGTCATGAAAAATGTATGTCATGGCCCACTGGTATGTGGCACCAGCATTTTTGAGACCAAATGGCATAACTTTGTAGCAAAATGTTCCCCATTGCATTATAAATGTATTTTTGTGCTGGTCTTCGGGCTTAATCCAAATTTGATTGTAACCAAAAAAATCATCCATTAAGGAGAGCATTTCATGACTGATAGTAGAGTCTACTAGAGCATCGATATTGGGCAACAAAAATGAATCTTTAGGTGTTGCCTTGTTGAGATCTCTAAAATATATACAAATACGGATCCTTCCATCTAGTTTTCCCAAGCACCATATTGGATACCCATTCTAGATAGTCGATGGAAATGACAAATTCTACATCCAACAATTTTTGCAATTCATATTTCTCCTTCAAAGTGGATATTGAATGCATCTTTTTGAGCTTCTGCTTGACGGGCTTCTTGTACGGGTCTAGCGAAAGGTTATGAGTAACCAAATTCAGGTCTAGACCAGACATATATTTATATGTCCAAGCAAAAAGGTCAGGTCTCTCTTTCAGTAGAGGTATGATGCCAGCGCACTCATCTAGAGTGAGACTCATTCCAAATTTAACCTTCATTGGGTTGGAGGGGTCATTACCGATATCCACTTCGAAGGTTTCCTCTACTAACATATGGGGTCCCTCAAGCTGATGAGGCATAGGGATCAAATGGTGTTATCAGTTGGGTTTATATGTTCATCGAAAGTGTGTTCTGTGTGATAGACATCATAAGCACAGCCTGGTCAAAAATGAAATGGTTGCAACATCTCTTCATTCAGGAAGAATTCTTTAGGCTCTACTGGCAAATCAGTGTGATCCCAATCGATAACATCCATGTTTAGATGCAATGGTTGGATGGATCTTCTGGATTGCAGAGTGAAGTGGTCAAATCAATGGAGACCATGTTTATGGAATGGAATTGATCTCGAGGACCACACGGACTGAACTCTACATCATTTGTGTAGCTTTCGTACCCAAGATCTGGCTTAGATGGTACGAGGATGAACAGGTCCTCCCTGTGGGATGCCTGGAAAATTGGATCCTCTTTGTGCACTAACTATAAAATGGGATCTCTTGACTCAAGTAGCTCAGCATAAGTAGGCATATGAGGAAATATTCTTTGATATTCCTCTTCTAGATTTATTCTTTCCCTGAGGCGGTGCTGGAGATTAATCTCTCGATGCAAACCCACAATTGTAATAGGTGGCGGACCCCAAGGTGTATTATGATTACATAGGTGATGAGGCCCCAAATAGGCCATATCCAATGAATCCTCATCATCACTATATAGATATAATCCTTCACTTCCCCCCATATGCAAGGGGCAATCTACCAGATGTGATCCTATGTATCTAATTTTACGGTCGCTATCATCACTATTCAGATAAATCAGATAAAACAATCATATATATGACATCAACATAAAAATTGGCTCTACTTCCTCTTTATATCCATCAGTGTTAAGAGATAATTCTTCTATAACATACTCTAACTCCATAGATAATAGATGTAGCTGATATACTAGCCTCAGATCGATCATCTCAACCTCATCGCTATGGTTGCTACTATGAGTAGACCACTCTATCATGTCCATAAATATTAGGATATTAGTTGGATGGGGCCTTAAGTAGGCCTACTCTGTATCATATTCATAATCACTATAGACCATGAAATGTTCTTGTATCTCATATAATTTCTCTCTAGGCAGCAAATTGCGTAGAAATACCAGAACCACAAAGGCTCGATCAATTTCCTCTTCAGATTGATAATTATTTGAGGACTCACCATCTGCATCATAACTTGGAGGTGGACTCCTCTCCATATTCACTATAGATATATCCTGACTCGAGATTGCCTAGAATGGCAGGGTTGTACCCCTTCTTTTGCCAGTATCATCGATTGTGATATGGTTTCAATGACCCAGGTTGCCTCTGGGGTTTTGCTCTGAGAACTCTTCATGTTCAAGCTCTGGTATCTCTATGGTGATGACTGACACCATGTGATTGTTGCCCCAAATACTAGACATGTTAGGATGATATGGATTAAAATCCACGTCATCCCCCAGATTCAGGTATAAACGATCCAATGATGCAATCCCAATCCAAACCTATCAGTTGCTAATTGATAATGTAGTTCAAGAGGGGTTCTTCATCCTTGTTCAAAAATACCAAGGTCGTATCCATGCCAATTATAGAGCTCAAAAATGTGCATGGCGTACTCTAGGTTGGACAAGTATCGAACGTTCATCGTGAACTATTCCTCATCATCCATCTCCATGGGTGCTCGCATTGGAACTTGATCCAACCCAGCATAGATGAAGTTTTTTTGGTTGGGTGGCTCACCCAATGGCACTACAGATCCAATAGGGTATCGATGGGCTATCGACCGACCCATGTCTCATGTAGTCTCTAAAATAGGACCAAATGTCACATTTTGCACAAGATATTCACCTAGACCTGTACTCGCTAGGTGAACAATCACCCGCGGTGTGGATGACCCTACTGATGATGGAGGAGAAGCAGGCTGAGGTGCCTCCTCGACTTGATCCTGGGCTTCCTCCACCTCCATGGGAGTGGCAGCCTTAGCAGTGACTGATTTGGGTACATTCTTTGCTTCTTTCCTGCCCAATTTCACCTTTAATTTCTCATTGTCCTGATGCATTATTGATGCACTCGATCTCAAAGAGGTTGCAGTGGTACGTTCAGATCTGTTTGATATAGATATCTATGGTTGAACATGCACCACCTGTTTACCTCTTGGAACCCTTATCGGCAACATGGGCCTTATGTCCAAGTGCGTTGATGGGAGTACGAAGCCCCTAGAAAATTTGCTAAGTTCATGAACTTGAATGGTTCTTCATATGATGAAACCACGTGAACTTATCTCTCATGTATATACTTGACACACTGATGCAATATCGAGGGAACACAATGCATTTCATGAATCCAAGGCCTCCTCAATAGGATGTTATACTGTAAGGCACCCTCTATCATGTGACACATTACGGGAATGGTCTTTAGTCCCAACTAAATAGGTAGGACAATCGTGCCAACCGTAGAGCATAGTGCATCGTTAAACGCTCTCAATATAAAAGTGGTTGGTATGACGAGCGATTTAGAAAATTTCAAATGGTGTAGTGCCTTAGTCATGATTATATTGATCAACGAACCAGTTTCAATCAAGACCGTTTTGAACGACATGTGGTTAACACATGCAATGATATGTAATGGCGGGTCAACCACACTTGCAAAAATAATTTTCACTTCATGATTGTAGAATTGGATCATTGGTTCCTGGCACTATTGTACATGCCCCATGAATATTGTGAACACATGTGCATCCTAGGACTGTACCTCAATGGACCTCAGAATATCCATAAGATTTTATGCCTTGGGGACTGCTATATAAGCTCATATATTAACAACTTTGTAGGAGTCATCTACAGGTTTTGAACCAGCCTGCTCCTAATGGTAACCACCAGTCTCATTGGTGGGCCTAGAATATTTTGTATCTATCATTGTTGGGGCATGACTTGTATTTGAATAGGAGCATGAGTTTGATTCAGCCGTTTGTACCTCCCATTTTTGGTAATAATATTGACCATGCCGATGAACCCCTATGTAGGTGGTTCGACTTGCACTTGATTGACGTGGCCAGCATGGTTACAGGGTGCCTCATAGTTTGGTAACGGATTTTTAAAAATCCCCATGTTTTGTTTGTCCTATTACTAGGGATTTCTTGGTACCACAAGCTCTCCCATTTATATCATATTTTGTACAATATTTTTTAAATACCAGCATACCTCGATGTTGTGGCCTTTCACTCTATGAAATATGTAAAATAGATCTTCCTGATAATATTTGGGCTTGGGCTTATTAGGATCAACCATCTTGACTTTAGGTAATCTTATTACCTTGGCCTCGTATAGCTGATGAAAAATTGATGTCAATGATTTTGTCAATGTCATGAATATGTGAGGCAGGCATTTCTCTTTGTTCTTGCCCTTGTAGTTATTCCTGCATTGGTCGTATTGCACAGGAGGAGGATGGGTTTGATAATTCTATTTCTTTTGCCCCTTATCCTCATTTTGGAGTTTTAGTACCACCTGATTCACATGGTCTTGGTTGCCCTGTTGCTTTGAGGTACTCTTCCTATATCCCTCTTTCCTGATTTTGAGCTTCAAGTTACCCTCCTACAACTTGATGTCCTCAATTACCTTGGCTTACGCCAAAGCTTCTTTAAATGTAGCATACTACTAAAGCTACAATAGTAGTGAGATATGCTTGGCACAACTCTTTGTGAACATTCGGGTTAATTCTATGGCAGGAATCGGGAATTGCAACTTTACCATTAATCACCTCCACCTCTTCCCATATTGTTCTATTAGCTCGTCGTCACACTAAGCTTGCACAACCAAATTGGAAAGGTTGGCATGTTTCTTGATGTCGAAGGAATAGCATTCAAGAAAGGCATCAGCTAATTGCTCAAAATTTATTATGATGTGTTTATTTAACTGATTAAACCACTCTTGGGCTAGCCCAAAGAGTGTCATGACAAACGTACGCAATAATAGTGCATCATTGTTTTCTATCTGAAAGCAAGCATCCATAAAGCTCGTGACATGTTCTTGTGCCTCTTCATCACCCTTGAATTTTTCTAACCTGGGTATCTCAAAATGCTTACGGTATGGGGGCGTAGGCATCGAGGGATCTAAAGGTTCATTGAGAATTTTCCTTAGTTTTGGCTTTTAGACAGTCGTGCCTTGTTTCTCAATTGCTTTGACTTTCTTGGCCAAAGCTTTGTAAGCCTCAGAAGACAAAAATTCCTCTCTAAGTCAATGCGAAGGTGGTTTGGGAGGTACACTCCTCTTCTATCAAGGTGGAGGGTATTGCTCTTTCTCCTCCTCAACTCAAAAATTCTTAGGATATTCCTAGTTGCATATGTTCCCCTCTTGTTCCTCATAATGTTACTACCTTTGATTGTCGATTGAGGGCGGTCACTCTCTTTGATGGGCAATTATATGAGTTTGAAAACTTACACGCTCATGGTGCATGTCAAATTGCAAAAAAACCTTCCTATGCACCTTCTCTCTTTGCTCGTCCTGAGAATATAGGCCGGTACTAGCCAACATATCTTCTTGCTCTACACACTCCTAGGTGAGGATGCGCTCCTCATGCAAGCGCTACTCATACAACCTCTGTCTAGTGAGACTTTATGCTTGAATATATTCATCTTCAATGCGTTGCCTTTCTAGGTGAGCATCCTCCAATTGATATTGGAAGAGTTGGCATTTATATTCAGAGGACAGTCGATATGATCTTTTGACCTGGTCAGCCGTCAGAGGCCTTTGGTATGCTTGCTCTGTACGAGTGACATTGTGGGTTCTGTACCCATAGAACTGATGTGTTGTGCCTTTCCCTCTATTTTTGAATACAAAATTAGCATTGTGTTGTGTCCTATGTTGCATGCCACCATGCGTGGATGGTGGAAGCAAGATATGAGGGTGCTTAGAAACCTCTCCATGCTCTCTAGTAGTTCTAATGGTGCTCTCGCTATGCTCACTTGGAGCACAAGTGGGCAAAGCTGAAGGCTTGTATCCTAGCTACTCTAACACACTACCTAGATCGTCTAGTTGTCTAGACCTCCATCTCTCATGGGGTAGTGCTCCATTAGCTCCCACCTTTGACATATCGATGGTGATCATGTGTGCTATAGTACGCATGGGATTATGGGTAGACTTGCGATCAATAAGGAGCCCATCTACTTGCCCCTGAATGGGCAGATATATATTCCTTCTATACTCGAAAGGTGGGGGTATAGTACACCCTATAGACTTAGTGTGAATGGGTACCAATCTGGTCCCCTACATGACATACTCTTCAATCGATCTTGTGGATGCACATGCACTATGGTCTAGGTAATGGCTTCCGAGTGGAGCACCCTCAGGCTGAGAAGCTCCATGCTCTAATCTACATCTAACAGAATGCACTGATGCTAGTCTATCAGGGGTATGCTCAATGGGATCCCTTCATGTCGAGTTGTCTCCTCTAATGCTCATCGAATTTCATTTGGTTTGCTCATGTTGTTGATGACTAAACACGTGTATTTGTGAATAGGTTGGGTCTTGGTCACTAGCTTCAGGATTGTACCTTTGCCAACCACCCCGTGTATCCACCATAGTGTACCTAACATCTAGATGTATCTTTTATTATCAAACAAGGTATACAATGATGCTTATATTATTTTTAAATTTTGAAATGCATCCTAAACTATTTGATGTTGTTTCAAAATGTGTTGTATCAGTATGAGAAACTCTCACGTGTTTTGCAAAATTGTTGGATTTTATTCTCATTTTAATTGGCTTTCACCTATATACTCACACAATCTGAATATGGGAATTAAGTCCATACTCAATGAGGTAGCATAATTACTACCAACCCTCACCCAGCACATCGTGTGTAGCGATACACTCTTTCGAATATGAGTGTGTTATTTTGCATGAATAGGATAGTTCTTGGGTCGGCCTTGGCAACGAGCGGGTCCCAATAATACAATTTCAAATGAGCCAACCAAATGGTAATACACTATTGGTCTCAATAAAATGGGTTGAATGTGAGAGCCCAATACCATTGATGTTTAAATGAAACATGGTGTGTGTGGTGTATTTTATTTTGCATAAATACAAATGCATAAAAGAGAATTCATATGATCATTCCTACATGATATGCATAAAAATAAAAGCAACGTTTCAAATTCAAAAAACTATGCATGCTATGTCCTACATGATGTTATGACAATGTGATTATGATGACCTGGCCTCTAATTGGGAATCAAGCATGTAAACGACCACTCAATTTTTATCAAGGTCACTGTATTCTAGGGCGGACTACAATCATAGGTCTGTTGTTCTTAGCAGCACCTTTCTAATGGAAGGAATATGAAAGCAAACTAAGACTATTCATTCACCCCTTTTTTTTTAGTGTACCTAGTTTGCAATCAATTTAAAGCTCACTGTAAAAATATAGAACAGAGAATAAAAATAAAGCCTACCTCAGCTCCAGATCTGATGCCAAGTGGTTTCTCTGCTGTCTATTGCTTCTGCTGTAAACCACAACTCTGGTCTATAGACTGTAGTGTAAACCGTGGGTGAAAGCTATGGTCCAATAAATAATCGTAGTTGTTAGTTGTGGTTAGCACTTGAGATAAGCAAACTCAAAAATATCAGCACTCAGGGGCTACAAATACGGAGTTCCATCATGATCACCTTCTAACATAAGCAAAAAGCATGCACCTATCTACTGTATTAGTCTATAGTCATCACAAAAGTGTAAAATATTGACACATTGCATAAATTCAACAAGATGATATTTCTTATATTGATTATAAATGAATCTCTGTTACACATATGCCCCTCTTAGGGTCACTTGAATGATGATACATTTTATACAATTGCCAATACCCTCAATAGGGTACACACATTAATATTGCCCTTTGATTAGTCACACACTGCCTTGGGGTGGAGTTGACCCCCTTCTTCGTGATGTGGAAAGATTATCATATGGACTCCTCTTGTACCTGTCTTCCTACGATCAATAAACAACAACACATGATAATACCATTTAAACTAATAATCAATAAAACATAAAGAAAACCTTTAAACTATGCTAATTGAATCAAGATTTGTAATATAGCATAAAAGAGATCATTAGACAAATAATGCATGGATAAGATAACAAAATAGAAGAATAGAAGTGCATAAAATATCCATAAATATCCTAATTAATGTAAAGCATGAACTATCTATTCTAAGCTAATTCCTACAGTCATAATTCTTCTAAACTACAATTAAACCTAATAAATGATTAATCTAACCTATTTAACCGAACAAAAATGAAAAAAGCAAGGTGATCTGTCACCTATTTCAAACCATAACTTTGGTGAGCGGTATGCACTATGAACTGTTGTTGACAGTCGTGGTTTGACCTCTGATAGGTTTACCCTCAAAATCATGGGCAGTGGGCTTGATCTCCTTGTCCAAATTGATGTGCAAGGGTCATATTTGTTGTCCTCAGAATTATTTGGAGATCAATTCGATTTGAAGGCCCTTCATTTTCTTGGATTTGCATTTCTTGATCCTCCTAGGTACCTAGGTCATCCATAATGCAATTCATCATGAATGTTGGCAAAAGGGTCTGGGATTAAGTTTAATTTATCTATCTCTTAGCATACTCAGTTTGAGTGTACAATTCGCCAAGGCTTCGTTGCTCAAATCTCCAATGCTTGCTTCTCTTTTCTCCCCATTTGGATGGGGTATTTATAGCATGCCCCTAGGGCAAGGGGTGGCTTCATGGATAATCCAAGACCAAGAAGGTTGGTTAGGACAATTGGGATGGAAGCCTATATAACCTTTCGTCCTTCAACTGCCTTCTTCTAGATATTTTGGGCATTCCAACCAATTTGGCTTGGATGGAAGGCCTAACTGAACTTCAGTTAAGATCGCAGGTCACAGTTGCAGTCCATACTACAGACTGCAGGTGTCAACCATGATTTAGACTAGAGATCGTAGGTCTAGACTGTGGTTCAGACTGATTAGCAAAAAATACCTAAATTGAGTGGTTAGAACCACTAATCTATCTTGGATTCTATCCAAGATCCTCCATATGGTCTTGTAGCATGTCCATATGAGTAGTCACGTCTCAGCATGACGCGTTTTAGGTGTCTACAGTAATAAAGGTGTAAGGATAGTGACGGATATCCCTTTTCCTAAGGAATTCTCTGTGGCAAAAGAGGCACTTCATGGCCATAAAAAGTCACATGCACATCACATATTGAAATACAAAATCTTAATTTTTATAGATATAAAAAATCAAGGCTTCCATGCGCTGAAGAAACATTTGACATCTCATTTTGGAACAAATATTTTTGGATCAAGTCTGTCAGTCCTCAGACATTTCATGAGAAGAAAATTATTGGGATTTGTCAGGATGCATGATCTCCATGACATCCTCTGCATAATCCAAACCTTAAAGCTAGCCATAAGAGTTGGAGGCTATGGGGAAAGCATCACAGATTAGTTGTCAATATTTTTCATTCTAAATAGGGTTGTGAGAGCGACGGACCTTAAAGGCCCAACCCTCCTCCATCAAATAATTATTTGGAGCTGCCACCTCTGACATAAAATAAGGGCTTGACCAAAGAGATTGAGGCACCCATGAAACTAGGGGTTGCATGGCAACAACTGAAGGGACCGTATCAACAAGAGTCTAAACATCTTTAGTAGAAGCTTGCATGTCCCGAGAAGGAGTAGGGGAAGGTTGCACAACCAAAATCGAAGCTTCCTGCTACATAGCTCCATGGGTTTTCCTACTATAAATAGTACTCCATTCTTTAGTATTTTGTCGTGAGCCATTAGCTATATCCATGGGAGTGGGCAAGGGATTTACCTTATATTTCCACTCCATCAAATGACACTCCCAAATTTTGTGAGCTACAAATTGACACCGGCAATAGGTATTGGACAAATTGATATAGGCAACATTTTGCCTAAAGGATTGGTCCCCAATATTGATATCAATAAACACCTACACATCCTTTGTAAGGTCAACTTTGGTATATATCCTTATAGTGGGTCGAAAAAAGAAGAACTTTTTTGGCTCGATACAAACAAAATTACCTAAGGGGATAGCTAAAGTCTACAAAAAATCCCAAAGGGGAATAGGAAGACCAAGGAATTAAACCCATATCGAGACTTCCAAAGCAACTTGGCCATTGACTTGGAAATCCCTAAAGTAGGGTTGTAGAATCAGCAAAGAATTTTGGATAGTCCATGGTCCCCTAGGGCCCTTACCTCGTGATACACTTTCAAAATGAACTTGTGCAGACGCTTCCCCGATGCCATTGAGCTCTCCAACAAACTTAGAATAAACTGATCTGACTGTATGAGCGGCAACCATTAAAAATGGTGAACTAACACCACCTTAGGGCGACGTTAATGCAACAAACAAGACTTTCCAACCCATAAACCTACCAAGCTAGCAACTATTTTTTGCTCTTCTGTCGTTCTCAAATGAGATATTTTTATATACATATTTTTACAATAATGTTGGACGTAAATTAATATTATTTTAAAATAATTTTTTGGTCATATATATTTTATGTTTTTTAAATTCATAATTTTTTATTAATATAATTAAAAGTAGTGTTATATTATCGACAAATAGTACAAATTAATTATAAAGAAATGAAAATATTACAAGTAAGAGTAATTCTTCCTTTTTTTGTTGCATATTTTTGGAGAACTAAAAAATTTGATTGTGTTTTATAGCTTAGGATTTATAGAGGCAGACCATTCATAGAGTTGTCTATTTCCCTATGAATAAAAAAAAATAAAATTAAATTAAAAAGATTGTTATGAAGAGAAATTAATAACATGAAAAGATTTTATTCAGTAATAAATGTTGCAGGATAAAGCATGATATAATGGAACATGTAAATTCCACATATATGGGTTAGTATTTTCAAATATTTAAAAGTGAATTGAATCTATGTGGGGATTGAATTTACATTACTCTATGACTTTTTAGGAGAAGGTTTTTCCCTTTTTTTTTTTTTTTTTTGTTCAAAAATGAATAATAAAATATTGAGTGTGGCCCATGTTTTAAGGGGAGAGACAACCTATATTTAAGATAATTGAATAATATTTTTATTTATTTTTTTATGAACATGGAAATTATTAAAAGGCTTTATGTATGGGTTAGGATTTTTGGACTTATATATTAGCTTATGACTAAGGAGGTTTTGAATAATATTGGTAATAATTTAAAAGAGCGACTAACTACTAAGGAGCAAAAGCATTTTTTTTATACCAAGATACATGTTTCCATGAATATTTAAAAACATTTATTAATTTTTTTAAATATTAAATTTAAATTTAAAAAATAGGATCAACAAGTGGATAGTGAAAAAATACAATTTAGTTTTACAAATTTTATGAGACTAGCCATATGACAAGATATTCCAAGGATAAAATGATGTGGAAGGATATGGAAATTATTGATCATAAAAAAAACTACAAGATGAATCAAGAAGATCACATTATAGTAGAAGTTGGATCAAGGATTTTCTATTCTCAAAGAAGTGGAAAAGAAATACCTCTACATCATCAAATGATGAGGGTCATTACTATAAATTTAGATCAACCATTAGAATAAAACTAAAAAGGATGTAATGGATGAGGAATCATAATGTGTATGTTCAGATCCAAAAGGAATTAAGTATACAAAGAAATATGTGGAGGTAAATGTTTAAACAAAGAAGTTAGAAAATTTCTAGTTTATCCTAGGGTCGATTGCATGCTATTGTGGCTCACTTTAGTGTCATGGTTTTTTGGAAAATAATAATACAAAAAATACCTTTATATGAAGGTATTTTTGTATTTCCAAAGCAAAATCTAGGCCTTTACTCACACTTGATTTTGCACAAAAAAACCTTTACATAAAATAAATTTTTTTCACTTATCTACTGATGTGTTGGCCATTTTGGCAAAGGATGGTCACAAGAAAAGGTCCTTCATGCCAAGAAACGTTTACATGCAATTTTTTCATACGTAAAAATATTTATGTAGAAAACAACCATTTAGGGCATAAACAACTTCATACTTCATTGTTATGACAACATTGGTTTGTAGATAAGAATAGAAAAATTCCTTCATGCAAATGGAAAATAATCCTTCAAACCCTTACCAAATCCATCCATATTGATTCCAGTACCATCCACATTAGCATCCACATCAACAACCTATTTGCAAGGTATGCAACAAATCAAGGAGATTATTTTTTCTTTTGTTTTTTATTTCATTTTTTTTTTTAAATGGGATGATGTTTGTTGAAAAATATTGGTGGAGGGAATTTTTGTCAAAAAAAAGGGGCATATATTGTTTTTTAAGGGATACAAGTTTTTTAAAAAGGGTTTTAAGAGTTATATATATATATATATATATATATATATATATATATATATATATATATATATATATATATATATAATACAAGCATTTAATCATGGGATGGATTGCATTGCAAGGAAAACTAGAAGAAATATTGAAAACTATACAAAACAAAATAAACCCTATAATGTGTGAAAACCTAACATTAATCCTAACATTATTATAAAATTATCAAAACTATAAACCAATTCAACCCTATCCAACCAAACATGTACCACATCATGAGAGAGGACACAAGCACTCAATCATGAAGTGGGTTGCATTGCAAGCAAAACTAGAAGAAATATTGTAAACTATACAAAACAAATGAGACTCTATAATGTGTGAAAACCTAACACTAATCCTAACACTATTATAAAATTATTAAAACTATAAACCAATTCAACCCTCTCCAAACAAACATATACCACATTATGAGAGATAAAATGAAGGAAAATATACAAGGGACATCAAATTTCGAGAATATTGATGAGTTTTTTTCCTTAGTCCATTTTGGTTGAGGATTGGCCATGTTATACATACTCAAATAAAATCCAATGTTATAGGGTGACCAGGTGTGTACACTCATATATGGTTATTATTATTTATCTATGGTTTATTGTGCATAATAAAAGCTACCTAATAATTATGAGATCCTATATGATTTTTATTTGAAACTTCATTATGAGTTCTATTATAATATCATGCTTGACTCTACATCCACACCATATTATGGAAGGATCAATTTTGTGATATTCATGAGACCATGCAAAGTCTATAATAATAGTTACTGGATATGATAAGTGACCTAGGGCTTTATTTGGGCATAATTCAATGACCTTTACAACCGCTAAGCCATTTGGGAGTCTAATAGTGAAGGAGATAGTCAATAAAAAGCATGCATCAATTTTTTATCATATTAGTCAGATCATATGACCTCTCCAAGAGTTGCATCATTTAGGGTAGGCCATCTATAGTTACATGGCTACTATTTTTGCTCCTTACGACCCACCCTCCCTAAAATTCCCTATGAGGTATTGTAGTCAACCTCAATATTATTAGATAATAATATCAATCTACATTCATTTTATTGATATCAACTTGCCCATCTTGCTCATACACTCTTAAGGTATTTATAGCATATTAGTTATGTTGTAAATTTATCACATGGAGTTCCTATAAGTGATGTGGTTAATACGTGGACCACTAATATGATAACCAAAATGTATTATTCTCTAATGGATGCATATAAGTACCGTGTTAATTCTATATATGAGGTTGGGAAGTCAACATACCATCCTTAGCCTACTCATGCTCACATAGACATTCATGAATGAACACATAAATGTTTAACATGGGTGGAATGGGGAGTGGGATAATAATATTTATATTATTTACCATGCAAATGATGAGGGGAGATATGTTGATTTTTAGATAGCCACTAATGTGATTCATCAAATTGATAAGGGTATTGACATTCTACATTAGGTAGAGGTTAAGACAATGTAGTGTAGGAGTATCTAACATCTAGTGAGGCCCCTATCTTACATCACCTCCTAGATATATGATAAATGAGAATGACATGAATGATATGTACACATAGGCATAGGTTCACCCACAATGATAATATAGACCTAACCAACTTTAGTAGATATGACTTTGGTGTGTAGTTCTAGCCTTATATGAGAGTACATGATCTTAATGTTTTACTCCATAAATTTAATTTATTTATTTGATGATTTCAATTTTTTAAAATAATTTAATCCTCTACATGTATAAGTATTTATATTAAAATATAAATTTATTTCACATGTGTATTTTTTGAATATATTATAATCAAATGGAGCTCAATATCCATTAACATCGTAACTTGAACATTCATAAAATGTTGACTTTCATAGGAAAGTACCTCATGAAATTCATGATACTGTATCCACTCATTCTCCTTTTCATGGTCATGCTTTAATGGAGGAAAATTGAGGCAGTTTAAATTCCATAATTGTCTATTTTTTTAGTCATATGGAAGATCACACATAAATAAAGTTTAGATGGATCCAACATCTAAATATGCTATGTAGGTAAAAATCATATTATCATTCAATTTTTTTGCATGTTCTAATAAAATTTGTTATTTTTTATTATTTTTAATCTAATATAAAATGTAATTAATATAGTGGATAGCATGATAAAGCTAGGAATGTGACATAAGCTTCTCCATCTAGCGTACTTTTATTATTGATGTTAATATTGTTTAATTTAGAATTACAAACATGTAGCTACTAAATCTAGTTATTTTTTAGTTTTAAGCTATTTAGTTTATCTACATACATGTAGGTATGTGATTCCATAGAGATAAATACATCATTATAGTCTTCAACCACACAATTATCCATATCAGTCAGCATTAGTGAGACATGTTTGAGCTTCAAATTTTTTATTTAAACTTGTTCAATTTGGTAATTTATAATGATTTTTAATTTCTTTTATATTTATTACTATTTTTACATACATGCATATCAGAAAATTAGTTCATGATTATTGATACATTATATTAGGCTCCCACCACATAATTGTTGTTATCTTTACTAGAAATACATGTTTAAACTTTAATTTTAGGACTTGAACTTCTTAAATTTTTGAACTTATAATGAATTTTTATTTAGCTAATATTTATTATGTTAGACTAAATTATAAATTAATATATGATCATGTATTATATAGGTTCCTTTCAAGAAATCTCCACCTACCTAGTTGTACTAGATTTATACTTGTGTTTTGTACACATGATATTGTAGAGTTATTCTTAAACATGATAATGAAGTATCCATATCATTTATGAAAATTTTGTGTCAATTTAGTCTTTAATGTAATGTACACATTTCAAATATGAAGTATCATACTTTATAGTAATTGTATTTAAGATATAGGCCTTTTAATTTAGTCTTAATGTAATGTTTACTTTAATGTATATATAAGCCTTTCAAAGTTAAGAATAAAAAATAAAAATGAAAAATCTATTTAAGATATGTATGGCCAAGGTTGAAAATAAAAACAAGGGATGGAGTTATATTATGAATAATAAAAAATTTATTGGCTTAAATCTTATATTATGAAGAATTCCAAATTATAAAATAAAGAGAAAGAGGTTATTTTCTAAAAGGAGACTAGAGAATTATTTTATTATTAAAATTATTAGTGATTTGAAGTTGGTTTGCTTAATAAAATAAGAGGATGGTTTGATTTATATTTAGAAAATAAAGGGTTAATGTAATTTGGGTGGGATTGGGTAGGACAAGGGGGGAAAGTGATCAACCAATAGAACATGGGAAATGAATTATGGCGGTATAATTTCATATAAATATGTTTTCATGTGAAAGTGATTTTGTATTAAGATACCTTCATGCAAAGGCAACCTAAAAGAATTGATAGTGAATCTTGATGTGTGCTTGCCTATCAACATAAGTGACAAGGGCCTATATTTTATGGAAATCTTGGTAGGGGCATTAGAAACATGCTATTTTAAATAGGAAAAGTGAAAATTTTAGAGGGCTATAAAATAGGGTCAAACAAATAAAATTTGGGAAAAAATTATATATGTAATAGATTTAGATTTCAAAAATATAATTTCCTATTTTGAGGTGATTTATGATATCCAAAATTAAAAAAATTATGAAAAATTGAAAATGACTTAAAAATTAAAATATATATATCCTACATCTAAATGTGCTTGTGTAATTTCTTCTCAAAAACAATGTTTTTAATTGGTATCCAAACAAGTAAAGTGTATGTCTTCTAGAGACTATCAAAAATATTGTACACTTAAAATAGAAATTAATTAAAATTAATATATTATCCGTAGTTCTGTCCCAAGTCTCCGGCCCTGTCCCAGTTCCCTATCATTTTCTTTGCCCTTTCTCCTTGGTTGGCTAGTGTTGTAGACAATCTCCTTGGGGTGGGAATTCACTGATCTATTTGTCTACCCCTTTCCATACCTTTTGATGGAGTTATTTCTAGTGCCTGTGATCTAGTCCCTGGGGTTTTTTGGGACATCTCTGGGTATTTCCCTAGGTTCTTCTCTAGGATATTTGTGTTGATTCATAAATCCTTTTCCTTAGAGCTTTTAGCTCAGTTTCAATTTTTTGAGGATTCTATTTTGAGCTATGGTTCAAAGGTTATTCTAGTGTAGAGTATCACATCTTGGGAGTTTGGCTTCATGATCAGCTCTTCACAGTATATTTTGGCTTTATGGGAGACCTCATGCTTATTCTTGTGATGCTGCTCTTTGGATTTTTGGATGTGGACTTCGTGGTGGGATATTAGTATTTTTGTGGCTTGGGGATGGGCCTTTATTTTGAATGTTGTTGTGATCTCATTGGTCATCCTCTTCTAGATCCTTGAAGTTGCTCGTCGGTGAAGATTTGAAAATTTGAAATGCATAATCTAGAAGATTATGAAAATTATACTTCTCACTAGATTTTTGTGTAAAATGCATAACCAAAAGCATGTGTTCACAAAATCATCACATACATAAATTTCATATTATTCTCCAATATATGTTCTTATTAAACTTTTAATAAATAAGGACCTTGATAGAAAATCATAATTTACTACAACTCCCAATTTATTTTTTATTTAAAATAGTTACATTCCTCTTTTATACTTAATTGCCAACATTTTATTTTTATTTATTTTTATTTTAATTGGTAAATAAGGGTTTGAAAGGAACCCATAACTTTTTAAAAATATGAGGGTTGGGAGAAGAGTGTCCAACTGAAATATAGCCAAAGAAACAAGTCCTCTATGGACTGTTGGAGATAAATAGGTTAAACTAAAAAAGATAAGCCCATGCAGGATCAAGAAAAGAAGCCTCACGAGTTGATAAGATAAGCTCTTGCAAGGGCAGTAGAGAAAACCTCATAGTTACAAACATTTTAAAAAGGTTTTTCCATGAGAAAACCTCGTAGTTATACACAAATTTGAAAAGGGTTTTTCCACATAGGAGAAAACCTCATAGTTTTAGAAGACCCAAAGAAAAAATAAGAAGCAATACAATGCAAGGTCATCCATAAACAAAATAGGACCATCTGCAAACGAATCAAGACCATATGCAAAAAAACAAGACCACCTATAAACCAGCATAGGACCATCCACAAAATAACTCGGGGCCATCTACAAAACAACACTGGACCATCCGTAAAAGCCTCATAAATAAAATAAAAATAATTAAAAAAAAGGTTTTCTTGCCTAAAAAAAACACACTATTTCAGAAGACCTAAAACATAAAATACTTGGTAGGCCTTAATGCCAAAAACAATAGCCACACAAGGTCATCCATAGGCCTAAAACTATTATCAATATTTTATTTGTTTGCATCTACAAATTATCAAATGAAATTACAACTTATTCCTTGTTGAAGTTGAACATACTATATTTTAAAAAAATGATTCATAGTACCATGCACTCATGCCTACATAAATTGTCTTCAATTTCTTTGAATAATAAAAAATCATATTTTTACAATACAAATAAAAGAAGTAGATTTTATCCTTTCCACTTTAAGGTTTCAAGAGTAACATAATAAAGAAAAAATATGGAGGAGATTCATGGCAATTTATGTTTTTGAGGAAATACAAGAAAGAAAGTACTATGTAGATGGTCCTTCCACTTTAGGGTTTAAGGGAGCATAAATAAAATGCTCTAGAGGCTATTACTTTCACTTTTGGTTCTTTAAGGAATTATAAACTCATATTTGATAAGTTTATTTATGATCATTCAAAAACAAATGGAAGAAATTGACGGGAATAGAAAGGGAGGAATATTTGCAAAGCAAGAACAAAGAGAAATATAGACTCATAGGGTATTGGTTTAGAAAGCTAAAAATAAATATCATAAATATGAATAATCAATGGAACTAATCCCATATATAACAATAAATTTTATGATAAGGAGGGAAGCTTAGAATTAAAATACTTGTTAAGGAATTAATAGGTTTGTAAGTCTTGACTTTCTTTTAATATAAAAACAAGCAATGAGGAAAATACGAATACATTAAAGAAATAAATTTTGGAGGATTCTAGCATTGTTGCTATGTTATTTCTAAGTGTTATTGCAATGGTAAGAGACAATGAAAAAAAGATGTAAATTTTTTAAAACAATAAATAATTAGGTTGCTATTTATTTTTATGAAAAAGAGAAAAATATAAAATTTGATTTTTTTATGTCAATATTTGTTGTAAATGCTTGAAAGACTCAAGTATATTCATATGTCAAATTGTTCATAATCAATATATTAGGATTCTTGAAGAATTTCAACAAAGTTACAATTTCTTCAAAAAAAATAGGGTTATATTTCTATTTGGTCTAGATCAATAGAGTATTTTATTTCTTTGTAAATATAAATGGTCTTTGAAATACTATTTATTTAAGTTTCTAATATAAATGAGATAAGAAGTGTATTTAGAGATATCATAAAAAATATTATATATTTATTTATTATCTATCATATTGTTAAGAGGAGTACATACAATCTCTTTAGATATTTTGTTATGAGTGTGATAATATTAGAAAACATGTTTCTTAAGATGTTATCTACTTAATAATGGTCACCCCAAACTAGTATATATAACTCAAAGACCATAATTTCTTGTGAATGGTTATTTTAAATTGGGAAAATCAAAGTTTGAACAATTAACTACAGGCATGTCTATTCAATGCAAATCTAAGTGGTCAAATTATTTTGTAATTTTTTTTTCTCAAGGCAAAGTACAAGGGTGGCACAATTGGGGACTACACTTTCGGAGGGCATAACAGGGCCTCCTTCCCCATGATTTGAGCTTGGGTAGCTTGGGTAATAGTTCAATGACATATCACTATGATGTCAACTTTTTTTTTATATTTAAAAGAAAATAAAAGTTAAATTCAACCTCAATAATCTATAAGAGATAGTGGAAACCAATAGAATGGTCCAACATATTAAAAAATATGTTTTCATTAGGTTATATGGGATTGAGCTAGGTGTCATTTGTATTACATTATAAACACATAGTAGTATTACAACTACTTTGTAATTATGCATGTATTCCTTGGTAAGATTCAATCATGTCTCTTCTTTGAAAATCAAGAAATAGAATCAATTGAACCCATGACTATTTGATTATTTTAAAAAATAGTGACTTGTTTATTATTGTAATTTATTATTTAAAAAAATCAAAATTGAATATAAAATCTTGAGAGAAATAACTTAAATAATTAAAATATCAAAAATTTCTATTTTATATTAAAACATATTTAACTTTCTATAATATTAAAAAATGTTTTAACATGAAATTGAAAAAATATCTTAAGGGATTCCTTTGTTCTCCTTTCTTATTAGGTGGCAAATCTTCTGTTTGGGCAGTTTTTCTATGTAAATTTATTTTTAATCGCACCATTTTTATTATTCTATTATTTTTCTCAGTTTCTTTAGATTCAAAGCACACAGTGGTTTGACCATGGAACAATTTCTTGTATTTGCTTGACAAAAATCCATGGTAAATCCACAGCTTATTTGCTAGAAGGTTGTTTCATTGGATTTTTTGGTTTGATCCGTGGAATCCAACTTAGTCTTTCTTGATGTCTTATTGCTAGATCTAAGGTTTAGGGGTGCCTTTCAAAATCTTACTTGTAATAGGTTTTAGGACCCTTTTAAAACCCTTTCTATTATCAATAAAAAAAGCAAAAACACATAGATTAAAGAAGATACTATCAAAACCATAAATTGTTTAAATTTCTTCTATTAAAATTTAGGAAGTAAAAGAAGGCTTGGTGCAATGTTTTTCAAAATATTTCATTAATTATTATATGGAGGCAAAACAAAAAGACTTATATAAATATTTGAATTAAAGGAATGAAGGGATCAAATTTTGTTTAACACACTAATAATATACCTTAAAATTTTGATATATATATATATAATAAGTTTACACAGGGTTTTATCCCAATCTCCTAATACTAAGTGGGGTTTGAACCTTGGACCTCTTTTTTGTGAACCTTGGACTTTTTTTTTACACAACATAATATACCTTAAAATTTGGTTATAGATATATATTCAACACAAGTTTTTAAGAGGGGTCTCAATTCCCTAGTGGGTTTGAACCTTGGACCTCTCAAAGAGAGGCCAAAGTCCTTACACTACAATATGCTTGCAACTTACAAATTTACGTCTACATGGGCTTTTATGACGAATCTCGACCCCTTCGTACCAAGTGGGGTTTAAACTTGAGTCTCTTGAATGAAAACCCAAGAACTTTATTACTACAATAAGTTTGTTGCTAGTTTTAAACTTTAAGTTTACAAAGGCCTCGGGGCCTAGTTCAGTGGTCAAAATGCTCTCGTGGCAGACCGTGGTTCCAATCCTTCACCCCTCGTTTGGCTACGATAAATAGTTAGTTTAACTCGATGAGACTGAAGGTTATAATGACAACAAGGAGCAAGATTCGGACCCACGAAAAAAATGTAGAGAATTATAACAAATTACGAATTCCTTTAATATAATAAAGAAAAATTAAGTATACAAATGGTTTTAAAAAAAAAAAAAAAAAAACTAAAAACCAGAGTTTGAACTTTTGTGGCCACTGCCCCTTTTGCATTCCATCATGTAAGGAGAATAGAGTTATAGCATATTGAGAATAAGAAAAATTAGCTGTGAATTAATTTTTATAGTACGTGACTTTGATTGACTCTTTCCTTATGAATTGACAGTGTGGGAACCTTTGCTTGGCAGAGTGGCGGACAGATAATTTTGGATTCGTTGACGAGGAAGATGTTTTTTTCTTTTTCTTCTCTGATAGAGACGAAAGAATGGCAAAGGCTTAACTTAATTACTTTTTGTAACCGGACATCTGTGTTGGAGGCTGCAGCAACGTTTCTGAAGAATTCAACGAGAAGAAACCGAATATACCATCTATATAGAGTTGTATTGTGTCGTTGGGCTTCTATGTCCGAGCCTTTCAATTGCTGTTGGGGCATTTGTGAACAGGCAATCCAGATTAAATATTTTGTGCTTTGGCAGAGGAGGTCTCTTCGAAAGAGAAGAGAGTGTTGATATCAACTACCTGTCAATGTTAGTTGATCTTAACGCGACAATCTTTAAGCATTCGCAATGGCCAATTGTGTTGGTGTCCTTTTTTTTCCCACCGTGGAAGGGAAGGGAGGGCGAGCACTCCAGATCCGCAGACGTTATCGCCAAGTTCACATCAGAAGGTGCCGTCACTGAATTCACATCAGACGAGGCCATCTCAGCAGACGTGCCATCACCGAGTTCACAACTCCGGTGGTTTTGAATGTGCGGTAGACTTTGTGAACTCCGCTCCACAAATAATAGGAGATGTACTCCAAAAACTCGCGAACCTACACTGGTAGGTGGCAGGGCGTCGTTATTGATGTGGTCGAGCAATAACAAAATATAAAAATATTGAAATCCATGGTTGGTAGTGACACTGATAGACGGGTTGTGTTGGAGTTTGATTGATTTTAATTATTAGTGTGTTTTTCTTGTGAATATCTCCGGTTGAAATAGCTAGGTGGTTTGGTGTGATGTTGAGAACATTTAATTCTCATGTATCTGTCTTTTATCTACTTGAAGATTCGTCTGTTACTCACTTGGGAGATTCTTCAGTTACATTCCCAAGCTATATATTGTAATGACTTATTATAAATAAATCAGTTCAGACTACTGACTCACATGTAATATCAGATTCAGGTTTGAGTGAAACTTTACTATTTTTTTTTTTTTAAATTTGTGTTGTTTCAGGACTGCGTGAGCGAGGGTATTTGCAAGCTCGCGGAACCAAATTTGGTGCCCGAACCATCCTCGCTCACCACTGCTGAATAACCAGTGGAGGAAGCAGTCCTTCAGGGACGGCATCGGACACGCGGCCTCGGAGACGTATCTGGTCACCAGATTGAGCTTCAAATTGCTCAAATTCTAAAGTTGTGTGTTCCTCCACTTTCGAGTCGTATGGTGTGAAGTATGCCAAGGCGACTTCGTCAATGATTCATTTCTTACACCGTTATTGTTTACTCCGGCCCAAGCTGGCAGAGGGGTAGGTATAATATCACCATGGAGAACAGACAGGCGGAGGACTTGACCGTTTAAAACTGCTTTATGGTAACAAGGACTGTGTTGGACTTGATTGCGGAAACGTGAAAAAGGCATGTACTTAGGTTGCCAGATTTTTTTTTCTTTAGGATGCGGAGTATAAACTAACAAAAATTTAAGGACATATGAACTTCGTTTAAAAAAAAAAAACTGATGTTCTTTTTCACATTAGTTTAAGCATCAAGTATTGATTTAGTAGATATGGATATTATTTTTTGGAATTTGTAACACTTATAACATCAACTTTAGAATATAGTGGAAGTAATTATTTTGTTTTCAAAAAAAAAAAAATTGATGTGCACATTAGCACGTGCTTTTGTAATCATTGGAATTCAACGTTGTCTACTATATTTGAAGAACAATCATTGGGATTGAAAGCCCACCAACGAGTAAGGAAGGAGCTGCAACATTGATTTGTAAAAATGGCAAATGGCAACATTAATATCCCAATCCCAAAATTTAGAGGAGACAACTATGACTACTGGTCAATCAAGATGAAGCACTTGCTTATTAGCAAAGGTACTTGGAAGATTGTGGAGGATGGCTACACAAAGCCAACCGATTGGAGTATTGTTCTTGCTGTCGATAGACAAGCAACAAGAGAGTCATAAAAAAAGAATAGTCTTGCAATATTCTACTTGCAAAAAAACCTTGGATGAGAGCATTTTCCCAAGGATTGCAAGTTGTGCATCAGCCGAAGATGCATGGCAAGCTCTAAAAGAGAGCTATGAAGGCAACACTCAAGTCAAGCAAGTGAGATTGCAAACTCTAAAAATGGAGTTTGAAAATCTCAGGATAAAGGAAAATGAAAAGGTTGGAGACTATTGCATGAGAGCCAAAGCATGTGTTGACAAAATGAAGACTCTTGGTGAAGAAGTGAATAATGAAGTCATTGTAAAGAAAGTGTTGAGGACACTTTTATCCAAATGAAGCCAAGTATCCATTGTAATTGAGGAGAGTAAGGACTTGACTACTCTCACATATGATCAGCTCATGGGTTCATTAATGTCCCATGAGGAGAGATTCTCTTCAACTCCAAATGTTGGGGGAATGGAAGAAAAAGCATTTTCATCCAAAGAAGGTAAATCTAGTTCAAGAGGAAGAGGCCAAGGAAGAGTCCAATGGAGAGGAAGAGGTAGATCTTCTTCAAGAGGTAAAGGTAGTTTTTCTCCAAGAGGAGGAAGAGGTGGCTTCCAATAAAAATGAAGAGGTGGCTCTCACGAAAGAGGAAGAAGTAGCTATCAATGAAGAAGTAACAAACAATGTTACTATTGTAACAAATATGGGCACTTTAAAAAATATTGTAGATTGAAAGCATCATATGGAGGAAGAAGCAATAATGCACACTATGGTGAGGAGGAGGACTCATAAATTTTGTTTTTGTCACATGGCAAATCTGATCAAAATATGAATGAGACATGGATTCTTGATACCGTATGTTCCAATCACATGACCAGCAAGGAGGAGTTGCTATCTACAATTGGCAATTTCTACAAGTCCAAGATAAAGCTTGGAGATGATAAATCATTGCAAGTTGAAGGCAAAGGAACCATGGAGGTACAAACTAATGAAGGTAAGAAGAAAGTGACTGATATTTACTACACTCCAAATTTAAAACATAATTTGTTGAGTGTTGGGAAAATCATGGAAAATAATTTTAAGCTTGTGTTTGAAAACAATAAGTGTGAGATTTTTGATAAGAATCATGGGCATAGGCACGTCACTACTATTCCCATGATCAATAATAGATTGTTTCATCTAAAATTTGGAGAAGAAAATAATTATTTTGCATGTGCAACCATTGATAACAAAATTTGGCTATGGCACTTAGATTTGGCCATGTAAATTTTCCTGGTTTGAGGAAAATGCTTTCTCAAGAGATGATATATGGGCTACCTAAAATTGATGATCAAAAAGGTGTGTATGAAGGATGTGCTTTGGGAAAGCACTCAAGGATAAATTTACCAAAAGGTAAAGCATGGAGAGCCACTTATCCCCTTCAATTCGTGCATTCTGATATTTGTGGGCCAATGCAGACTCAAAGTATTGGTAAGAATTCGTAGTTTCTCACCTTCATAGATTATTTTTCAAGAATGTGTTGGGTTTATATTTTGAAGACAAAGGATGAGGTATTTGATTGTTTTAAAGATTTTAAAAATCATGTTGAAAATCAAAGTGGGCACTATGTAAAATGTTTAAGGACTGATAGGGGAGGAGAATTTTGTTCAAATGAATTTCTTTACTTTTGTAAAGATTGTGGTGTTAGAAGGCAACTCACAACTACTTACACACCACAACAAAATGGTGTGGTTGAGTGTAAAAATAGAACAGTGGTAAATATGGCAAGAAGCATGCTACAAACAAAAAGGTTAACTAATATGTATTGGGCTGATGCAATAAGGACTTTCATTTATATTTTTAATAGGAGTCCTACTTCTAGCTTGGATGGCATCACTCCATATGAGGCATGGTATGGAAGGAAACAAACTATAAGTCATTTCAGAGTTTTTGGTTTCTTGGATTATGCACATGTTCCTGATGAAAAAAGGAAGAAGTTAGATCCCAAAAGTGAAGCATGCATATTCCTTGGGTATTGTGAAAATACCAAAGCATATAGGCTCTTTAATCCAAAGACACACAAGGTTTTCATGTCTCGAGATGTGATTTTTGATGAAGGGGGAGTTTATGGTCATCAAAAAGGCCATATTGAGAAGTCAAAATCTATTTTGACTGGTGGTATTATTGATGATGATGAGCAGCCTACTATTTTTTTAGTTCCAAGTGCTACTAATCCACCAAGAAGCCCCTCATCTAGTTCTCTAGTTTCAAGTGCAAGTTCAAGTCCACCAAGGAAGGTAAGAAGCTTAAGTGACATTTATCGAAGGATTCTATTCAAACAAATGAAGATTTCACACTATTGAGTGAAGATTATCCAAGTAATGTGTTGAAAAGTAAGAAGATCCAACAAAACCATCCATCCTCTCAAATATTAGATACAAATTTTCAAATAAGAGTTACAAGAAGTCAAGCACAAGAGGTAGATCAAGTGGTGAAAAGATTTGAAAACTTGCATATGTATGGTGATGAAAATGATGGTAAGCCCAAAGGTGATGTTGTGAATTATGCCTTAATGTCTCCTGTTGATTTATAACCATATTTTTATGAACAATCATGTACTAATGATGTATGGATGAAGGCAATGAAAGAAGAAATGAACTCCATCAAGAAGAATGATACTTGGGAGCTAGTTGAGCTTCCAAAAGGCAAGAAAGTTGTGGGCTCTAAATGGGTCTAAAAAACAAAGTATAATTTTGATGGAAGTGTGGAGAGACACAAAGTAAGACTTGTGGCCAAGGGGTTCACACAAAGGTATGGCATTGATTATGAGGAGACTTTTGCTCCAGTTGCACGATAAGAATTAGTGATGATGGTTCTTTCTATTGCTACTCATAAAAGTTGGAATGTACATCACTTGGATGTAAAAGGTGCTTTTTTGAATGGATTCTTGGATGAGGAGGTTTATGTGCAAAAACCTCAAGGATTTGTAGTTCAAGGTAAGGATAATCTTATGTACAGGTTGAAGAAGGCCTTGTATGGTCTTAAGCAAGCTCCAAGAGCTTGGTATTCAAGAATTGATGGGTACATCCGTCAATATGGTTTTGTGAGAAGCAAGGGTGAGCCAACCTTATACTATAAGAAACAATGTAATAACATTCTCCTTGTTTTTTTATATGTGGATGACTTGATTTACTTAGGTAGTAATCCTAAGTTGAATGATGACTTCAAGAATGCCATGATGCATGAATTTGAGATGAAAGATCTAGGCTTGATGCACTATTTTCTTGGTATGGAGGTGTATCAAATTGATAGTGAAATTTTCATTTGTCAAAACAAATATTCCAATGATATGTTAAAAAAAATTGGGATGGAAAAATAATATGAGTGACCCTTCTAAATTACACATGAAAGCTGCAAAAAGAATACTGAGATATGTAAAAGGTCCAATGGATTTTGGCATCCATTATTGTAAAAATGAAGATGTAAAATTTTTTGGTTTTAGTGATTTAGATTGGGGGAGTAATATCGATGACAAGAAGTCTACATTAGCTAATTCTTTCAGCCTTGGATCTGGTTTAACCACTTGGAGCTCAAAGAAACAAACTACAGTTGCTCTCTCTTCCACCAAAGTAGAATACATTGCAATCACAAGTGCTAGTGCTCAAGCCTTGTGGTTGAGGAAAGTCCTTGAAGAAATTGGAGAAAAGCAATATGGTCCTACTATATTATATTGTGATAACATGAGTGCTATTCAGCAAGCATATAATCCAGTTCATCACAGTAGGTCAAACCAATTTGATATGAAGTATCACTTCATTCGAGCCATGGTCAAGAAGAAGGTGATTGAATTGCATCATTGCAGCACTGAAGACAACATTACAAATTTGTTCACCAAGGGAGTTTTTGAAGCTCAATTTTTGAAGCTGAGGAACTTCCTTGTCAGTCCCCTCAACTTCAATGAGGAGTATGTTGGAGTTTGATTGATTTCTATTATTAGTGTGTTTTTTCTATTTTCATGAGGTAATATTCCCTGTGAATATCTCCAGTTGTAATAGGTAATATTTAGGTGGTTTGGTGTGATGTTGAGAACATTTGATTCTCATGTATCTATATTTTACCCACTTGGGAGATTCGTCTGTTACATATTCTCATGTATCTGTCTTTTACCCACTTGGGATATTCTTCAGTTACATTCCCAAGCTATATATTGTAATGACTTATCATAAATAAATCAGTTCAGACTAATTATGGCTCACAGATTGGGTGCTGCTAATGTTAAATTCGATACAATTCAGTCATTCCTTATCTCACTTTCATCTCCTCTCTCCTCTCCTTTATGGTAGTGTTGTATGTTATGAAAAGACTAAAGGTAAATTTATTCCAATAATTACAACTGAGCCAACTCCATGCACACATGCTTGAGTCTAAAGTTCCAATCTATTATAAGTAGAAGCAAAAATTCTAATGTACAACTAAGCCAGGGATAATATTGACACCTTGCCACATTTTCATTGGAACCAATAAACCTTTACCAGGGAGATCTAAGGTAAACTAAATAAACCTATAATAATGCTTTAAAAGTTACATAGGTAAATTTATTCCAATAAATACAACTAAGCCAACTCCACGCACACATGCTTGAGTCTAAAGTTCCAATCTATTATAAGTAAAAGCAGGAATTCTAATGTACAACTAAGCCAGGGATAATATTGACACCTTGCCACATTTTTATTGGAACCAATAAACCTTTACCAGGGAGATCCAAGGTAAACTAAATAAACTTGTAATAATTTTTTAAAAGTACATAGGGTTTAAATAAGGATTTTGATTATCTTCTACCTTATTAGGAATATATATTGACTAATTAAAATAATGGATAAATTTGAGAAGAGGGGATGGCATCTATTTGAAAGAATATGCAGTGAGGATTTTCTTATGTAGACAATCTCATTTTGATTGTAAGGTTAACACAAGGGTTGAGAGAGTACTTAGACCCTAGAACTCTTTTGCAAGGCTGTAGGTATACAAGAAAATGCCAAAACTATGATTTAATTTTTTTCAACAAAAAGTAAAATAAATAGTTAAATTTTCAATTTGAAAGGAGTCTCTTAGAACAAGTAATATAGTACATATACCTTATACCTTAGGATAGACTTCAATAATATTATTAGTTGAAAAACATGTAGAAGGAAGAGAGAGTTTTGAGGATGGAGAGTATTTTTTGCATTGCAAAATAGAAGAAAAGATGTTGATTATGGGATTAAGAAATTATATGGGTTTTATTTGGACTATTAGTGGTACTAGTGGTGTTGTATGAATGTGAAGGATGTACTAGAAAAACATTAGGTTTGAGTTGGAGATAAATAGAGAGGATTTAAAATCTATTGATTGCAAATAATTTCAAAAATAAAAATTTAGTTCAATATGAGACTCTTCTAGTAGAAATTTATAGCTTCCCTATAAATATAACTATTACGGTTTGTATTATAGAATATCTAAAATGAATCAAATAGATGGATCCAAATAGATTTCCCAAGGTTGTAATAGAGGAGGATCTAAATAAGAGAAAGAATACATGAACAAAACAAGATAAGTGCATAACCAAATAGACTATTAACTTAAATGAGTTCCCAAAAAATAATGAAGATATAGAGCCATTTGTTAAGGAAGAATTCAAAATATAAGGTGTGAGTGAATCTTTTGCTTTTATTTGCTTCTAGAAAACATTGTGAATTCTAGAATGATATCAAAGTGTCTGGTCCTCCTTTCAAACATTAGGATGAGTATATTCTCTTCCACTCTTTTTGGTAATTTTGAATTTATTATACCATATCTTCTTATTAGTGGTTACTAAAGTTCCTTTGGCTCTCCATTCTTTTTTTAGACCGTATTTAATATTAATACATGTTTTCTACTTTCAAACTAGTGGCAAGATGGAAGACAAATAAATTTTTAAAATTAAATTAAAAAAATACGGTACCTACTAGAATTTGCATGTGCCCACTTGTGCACGCACCTTGTAGATAGTACCATTTTCTTTGGTTACTTTTGATAAGCCCTCCATATAGGGTCACATTAGTTTTATTAGCATTAGAGGGGCAACATCACAGTTATGTGATGGTCTACAAAGGGTTGAGCATTGGAGGGTTGGGGACTTGATGTCCCACATGACCTAACATTTTTCACAAAGATATTTTGTAAGAAATAGAATATCCTATGGAACCCCCATTTTCTAACCAATAGCATGGCACAATGAACAATAGGACAACTACAAAATATTAGAAAGTCAAAGGCTTTAGGTTTGAGCCTTCATAAAAATTATTTTTCTCTTAAGGGATAATGCATCTGATGATTGCTACAGCATTATTGTTGAATTTTTTGTAGTAAAAATCTATGGTCTACTAGCAAATCTATCATATATAGCACATTTAGGACCTTGATATTATAGGGTCAATTCTTTGCATAAAGTATTTTTGATAGGGCTAATTTGAAATTCAAAAATAAAGATGGTGTCTTGGATTCCCCTCTCTAATAGAAGGATTGTTGCCTTGTTTGTACCAATGATCTTAGCAGGAGGGGGGATCAATTTCAAAATATATGGATAAAGAGATTAGATTATTTAGAAGAAATTAAAATCCTAGCCAATATGGTGGATGATATGGACCTTTCTATCACCATGTTAAACAACTTTTTTATTATATATACCTGCTTAGACAGTCAAAATTTAGCAAATATCAATGACTAGGTATACCAGAGGAGCTAAGGTGGGAAAAATTTATTGGATTGCACCATCAATAAGATTGTGACAAGTGATATGTCATTATTGGCCCTTGCAACCCTAAGGTTTGAGTTTTTAATTTTTTATTGTTTGGGGTCAATTAGGAAAAAAAAATTCAATGACCATATCATTTGCATAAATAAGCATTTTGGGATCATTTTTTAAATCATATGATTTTTGAGCTCTATTTATAGGTGGCATCAGTTCATAGGCCTAATATGGTGTTAGGGATTAGATTATGTGAGATGGGCCACAAAGCACTAGTTACTCATCTTAATGGAAAAAAATATACTATTTGGTCAACATAGATGATCGACTTGATATGAAGTAAGAATCTATGGTTCATATTTCATGAGGGCATATCACCCGTTCTTGATAGAAAAACTAATAATAAAAAATCAAAAGCTCTTATCCTATTCTCCTTGATAATTGAACCAGATTTTTTTTTTCACATAAAAGAGGAAAGTGATGATAGAAAGGTATGGTCAAAATTACATGTATATTTTAGGGAAATGAATATTATTAAAGTAAGTCACTTGTAATTAGAGCTTTCTTATCTTAAGCTAGTTTATTTTAATAACACTGAGGACTATATTGTGAAATTCAAGGAATTGAGGATAGATGTTATTTCCTTGAGGTAAAATCAAAGGTGGTGTAAAATACGTAAAGAGTGTCCTTTATAATCTCTCCCCCTCTTTTCAAATGTTGAACTTAATGGTTCATATGTTTCCTATATATTTTGAATATAAAAATAAGTTTACTCTTGATCAACTTTTTTCTTTCCTATTTCACTTTTAGCTGTGAATGCTAAGTTATGGTGGGACTCTCTAGGCTTATGTAAATGAATTCAAATCTAAGGAGGTTAATATCAAAGGGATCAAGGACCAGGCTAAGTCTTAAAATAAAAAGAAAACCACTAGTATATATTGTAAGAGGGAATAAAATCCAATGAAGGATTACTTACTAAAGCTACAAATGATTGAAGATAAGTTATTGAAGCTAGATGGACATATTCTAAATGATGAGAGAGATTCAAAAGTATTTTCCTCAACTACAGTGGCCCATTAGAGCATTGATTAAGGAAGGAATATCTTATTATCACTAATATCTTCTCTTCTTGGCCCCTTAGTTCAGATTGTGTTGGGGTGTTGAAATTATAATCTAATTCATTGTCAAGGCTGACATTGTGCAATATGTTGGATAGGCCTAAGGGTATTTAATTGCACCATGTATTAAATATTTGTAATATTTTATTATGTAATCCCTATAGGCCAGGACTAATATTATTATGGTTAAATCCTCTTTATTACTTGTAATAGACATAAATCCCTCTTGTTATTTTTGTTTAGGTTAAAGTTATGATGTAATCAGGGTTTCTATATTGCTATAAATAGCCCCTCTAACTCCTTATTTTATCATCAAAGTGTTGTGTAATATTATCTATGGATACAGTGAATATTTTTGGTTCCTATGTATGCCCACCAAATCTCTCTCTTTCATACTTATCTTTTTTTCTATATAACATTTGAGTGAATGTTTTTCTTTGTTCATTTATAGAAAATATTATGAATTCCAACAAAAAATAAGCTATTTGGACTTGAAGGTTTTTATAATTTTGTTTTTTTGTTTTAATTATATTTGTCTTCATTTACACTATGATATTGTTATGAAGGAATTCTTGCATATACAACCAAATCTATCAAATACACTATGGTCCATAAGCTATGTTGAAATTTACCTCCATCATTTGAATCATCCTCTACTTTTAGAACCTACCTCCACCACTCAAATTTATCTCTATGTCCCAAATTCTACTTTTGTCTCTTTGGATGTGATTTTCAATAGCCAGGTTAAGTGTGTCATAACCCTCCTTGATGGAATTTTTGACATAAAGAAACAATGTATTAATCTATGATACTTTAATACCTAAGTTGAGCAATTGAACCAACTATGCAATATTTAGTTGTTTTGAAAGAGCATGGTACTAGTAACATATTGCCAAGATGTGCAAGATCAGGTACACTCGTAGGTAGAAGCAGAATCATCCACCAAAATTTAGGATACTTGAGGTTGGATAAATTATGATTAAGGAAACTCTAAGTTAACGTGGATGGATACCTTCATATAGGCATGCATTATT
Organism: Wollemia nobilis; assembly: GCA_028583015.1. Taxonomy (NCBI): domain Eukaryota; kingdom Viridiplantae; phylum Streptophyta; class Pinopsida; order Araucariales; family Araucariaceae; genus Wollemia; species Wollemia nobilis. The sequence continues at coordinate 3,785,558 of JAQPPZ010003193.1, read as the reverse complement.
AGAAGGGATAATCATCAATAACTAGTCACCTTAAGTCTCAGTAGATAGCCTAGTAGCTATCGTGAATTCTCTAGCTAAGATAGGTGATTGGGTTGATGGAAAGACTCCCTGTTTGTTTGTTACATATGTTTGATTATGTTTTACTTCATAACTATCTGCATTAGTGGTTTAGGAAATAAAAGCACACATGAGTAGGATATCTTTGAGAGCTTCTTGTTTTTATTAAAACCTCTCACTCTCTACATTTTAAATAAATAGAAATATGTAATATTTTAAAACGATAAAAAAATATTTTAAATAGATAGCAAGATGTTTTATTTTAAAATGATAATAAAATTTCATTTAAAATAGATAGCAAGATGTTTTACTTTAAAATGATAATAGAATTTCATTTTAAATAGATATCAAGATGTTTTATTTAAAAATTATAATAGGATTTCATTTTAAATAGATAGCAAGATGTTTTATTTTAAAATGATAATATAATTTTATTTTTAATAAATAGCAAAATGTTTTATTTTAAAATGATAATAGAATTTCATTTTTAAATAAATAGAAAGATGTTTTATTTTGCAATGATAATAGAAATGAATTTTAAATAAATAGAGATATTCTATTTTAAAATGATAATGGAGTTTCCTTTTATAAATAAAAGAAGTTTTTTTTTAAATAACAATAAAGTTTCAGTTGAAGAAAACTGATATTTAAAATATATTTTAATTATATTAAAATATTTTGAAAAAAAAAAAAATATATATATATATATATATATATATATATATATTATTTTTTTGATGAGGAATATTTTATATACAACATATCCGCAACATGTGAGGGGAGAGATTTGAACCTGGGCCTCTCGATAACTGGAGATTTTTAACTACCCACTTGCTCTCCAACTCCTCTACATTAAAATATTTTCATCCTCTAGCTAATTCAAAATCTACTTTTCAGCAAAATAAGATTTCATTTTAAAAAGTAGATGAAGTACGTATTGCGAAGAAAAGCTTCCAATCATAGCTTCTTTATGTTGAGATTTCAAATTATGTGAAGAATGATTTAAAATTTGAAGAATGTCTTGCTATCCATCAAGAAGATAAGAGGAATTGAATGCAGATAGGTAAGGGAGTAATGAGGCAGGAGAGCAGTGGACGAAATCCTAAGGCCTTCACTCCTCATGGGATAAGATAGTTTTAGGGAGTAGAAGAACAAAGCGGGGGGACTCATGAAAGCAAGGGATAAAAATAAGAATGTCTACACCATTGAACTCACCAAGTTGGAAAATCTTAAACCTGTAGGTTGGTTAAAATGAATCCACCTTTCTGTTAATTCTTGATAGCCCTTTGTTAGTCATTTCCACTAATGTATTATTTTATTTTTTGTGAGTGAATGGGTCTTTATTGGCCTTAACATTGTTGTTGCTCTTTGTATTTTTTGTGAGTGAATGGACCATTTTTACCTTAAGACTATCACTGCTCTTTGTATTCACAATGAGTGAATGGGCCTTTGTTGACCTTAAGAGTGTCGTTACTCTTTGTATCCACTATGAGTGAATGGGCCTCTATTGACCTCAAGACTATCCTTGCTCTTTGTATTCACTATGAGTGAATGAGCCTCTATTGATCTTAATATTGTCACTGCTATTTGTATTCACTATGTGTGAATGGGTTGTTACTCTTTGTATTCACTATGTGAATGAATCACTGGTCTTTGTATTTGCTATGAACGAATAGGTTATTACTCCTTGTATTCATTGTCTACGAATGGGATGTTGTTGGCTTAGTGATGTTTTTATTGCAGCATTTTCTAGAACCAGGATTTCAAAAACCAAGTGCAAGTATTGGTTGATACCATGTTCTTTTGTGCATTTTGCTCCCTACTCTTTTGGTCATCATTAAGTATTTTGTAGGGAAATCATCCATCCTTAGAAAACTTAGAGTGAGTTCAAACATGAGATAAATCCTCATTTGGGTCATGGTTGGGCCAAATATAGTTAGTGGTCATCTCAAAATTTTATTCTTTCTCATTCTAGAGAAATCACTGTGGCTATCTTTGTGGTTCCTCGTGGTGGTCTTGTGTTCTGACCCAAAGTTTTGAACGAGTTGTGTGAGTGTTGTTGTCTTTAATATGCACTATGTGAAGGAAATAAATTATAATTATCTTTTACTTAAAGTTTTGAAATTTTGATTAACGAAGGAAATAAATTATGATTATATTTTACTTAAAGTTGTGAACTTTAGATTAATGAAGAAAATAAATTATGATTGTCTTTTACTTAAAGTTGTGAACTTTATAAAGGAAAGAAATTATCATTGTATTTTAATTAAAGTTGTGAACTTTAGATTAATGAAGGAAATAAATTATCATTGTATTTTACTTAAATTTGTGAACTTAGATTAATGAAGAAAAGAAATTGTGATTTTCTTTTATTTAAAGTTGTGAACTTTAGATTAATGAAGGAAAGAAATTATGATTATATTTTAGTTAAAGTTGTGAACTTTAGATTAATGAAGGAAAAAAATTATGATTATCTTTTAATTAAAGTTGTGAACTTTAGATTAATGAAGGAAATAAATTATGATTGTCTTTTAATTAAATTTGTGAAATTTAGATTAATGAAGGAATTTAATTAAAGTTGTGAAACTTTAGATTGATAGAATAAAGGATTATTTTTGTAGACACCAAAACAGCACCAATCCGATTATGTGACTGCAAACACTGATCGCTTTGACACACACAGCCCCCAGGGCAGCCCTCAGAGGTTAAACAGTGGTCCTAACCACTTTTGTAGCAATTTTGTAAGGTCAAAAGGCAATTTGGCACATTCAGGCACTTTGCTCAGTATTCGTCCCACCCAGGGACGAATTCAAATTGGGATCCGTCTCACCCAGGGATGAATTCTGAATTCGTCTTGGGTCGGGACGAATTCCGGGTTCAACGGGCAAAAAGAAGAATGGCGCCAAGTGGCAGCCGAAGACAGTCAATTAATGCCTCCTGCCTTGCATGCGCGTGTAGGTGGGCAGATTGGGCGTTAGAGGACTGTCACAAGGGCAGTCATGGAAGCCCAAGTCATGGAGGACTTTCCTCCCTCATGGGAAGGCATGGCCGCCACATGGCACCCCTGCATGCCCCTCCAAAGAGACCCCCTGGGTCTATAAAATGGTGGACTTTCCCACCCAAAAGGAGACAAGTTGGAGGCATTTTCAAGCAACGAAGTGCTGCCAAATTGAACACCACATTGCACCCTTTTTGATTCACCTCTTCCACATCCTTGATCTCTTTCGCAAGAGAGGTTATTGGGTGGCTTTTGGAAGTGTGGATCCGGACCCAAACCCGACATTTGACCACATTGATCTACCAATTTGCCGACAACCCATCACAAGAGATTTTGGGCCCATCCCAAGTGGATTGGTGCCGAAATCAAGTTCTAACGGTGGGCGGCCCGCTTGGGTGCCCCGCACTTTCTAAGTTTCATTTTAATTTGTTCTTTTATCATTTGTTTATCTTCCATTCCATTTTATGCTGTCTAGATAGTTTATAACTTCGATTTCATAATGTTTTGATCAGATCTCATCATGTTTTTGTCGCTTTTGTTGTCCCCACTAACTTGCAGGTAGCGACGTCAAATTCCCATTGATGGAGGTCAAATTGGGAGAATCCGACCATCTGGGTCATCCCAAAATGCCCCCAATTAGCTAACCCCTATGTTTGCAGGTATTTTGGAGATCTCGAGATGTGACATTTGAGCAGCATCACCTCGGCATTTTGTCGCAGTCGAATTCGTCCTACCCGGGGACGAATTACAGTAGAATTCGTCCTGCCCAGGGACGAATTACAGTCGAATGCAAATCGGTAGAGTTTCATCGACTGTTTTGATGGCAGTGGCCCTCTGGTAATGTTTTCTGGTCTCTATCAAATTTGCAGGTTACTTAGAGTCATTTTATTCACTGGTTTAGTTAATCTTTTGCATGCATTTCTCATTGGTTTTTAAGATCAAACGCTTCATATTTTGTCACAGGTGCTACTAACAATTTTGTTGTTTCTTTGAATGCAGGAGAAGAAGCAAGGATCAAGGATTCATCAACACCAGTAGCGGCAACACTCTGGCCCGCCCATTTCAAATGTGGGCATGCGGAAGGAGGAATACTAAATCTTGATTGTAACCAAAATTCATTTAACGCTCCTAGCCCCTGAAAAGGGAGGAGGCATCTTTGTAACCATGATTAAGAGAGTTAAGAGAGTTATAAAAATAAAAAGGGTTGTGCTTTCTACACTTTCTTTTATCTCATTTCAAATTCATCTTTTTCATTTCATGTTTTTCACATTTTAGGACTTAAGCGTTTATTTGATTTTGAATGCATCGCAATAGTTTTCCTTTCAAATCTTCTAGAATCTCGTGCTTTCAGTGGCGATCACGGTGGGACTCTGTCCCCTAGTTTTTTAAGATCGAGAAACTGATCAAAAATTTGTGATTTGTGCTTACAGGTACCATTGTTCGAGCTCTAACTATTATTCGTCTTTGCCTATGGCGAATACCTTACTGTAATTCGTCTGACCCTGAGACGAATTCTAATTCGTCTCAGACAGGGACGAATTCTGTTATGTAATTCGTCTCACAGAGGGACGAATTTTTGTCTATACATTTTCAGGGCCGAGGATCAGAAACAGCAGGTCTAGGCAAAGAAAGGTAAGGGTCCTAAACTGTTCTTGTCATTTTCTGCTTTTTTGTTTCTATTTTTTTCAATTTTGCCTTCTTAAGGAAAGTAGTTGCCTGCTCTGTTTCATTTTTTTTAATAAAAAGAACCACACACACATCACGTGGCATTTTTAAACCAAGGAGCTGGTCGTAAGACCCCAACCCTTGATCAAGACCAACGGTGGGTTCATCACCACCTTGGCTTGATTTTTGCATCCATTTACCCCGATTGTCACTGTTGTTAGGCGTAAATCCTGACGAAAGCTGACCGAGTGTCACTGGGGTGATTCCCAACGTGCGAGGATAAGTCTTCTATGGTAGGTGTCATTAACAGGACAATCCCCCTTCCGTACCGCCTACGTACCACGTACCATCTGCTCTCACGTACCTATAGTTTCCCTCTCGTAAGGGCGGGTATATAGAGAGGTTGGTATATCGGCCGGGCAATGGTATATTGAAGGGGCGACCATTTATGGGAGTCATATGAGCCTTCATTATGCATTTAAACGTTCTTCAAAACTTTCAAAAACAAAACAAAATCATCAAAACACACTAAAACCAGTCTAGGACACACCATTAATCTTTAAAAGAGATAATCACCGTTTGTGTATGTGTGTGTTCATTTCTGCTTAGTGTAACAAAAAAAAATCAGAAAAATCATAAACAAAAGATAAAAATCTACGCATTTTGTCACTCGCTCCAAAAGCTCCAAGGATTCCCGCAATCGCTTGGTCACTCCAAAATGCCCCAAAGGTGTCCATGAACCCTTTGGTCAACCCAAAAGCACCCCAAAGGTGCCCATAAGTGATGCAGGAGCATCCAAAAAAATATGGGAAATCTTATTTTTTTCCCTAAATTTTAGTGCATTTTGTCGGGGCCATAACTTCTCAACCGTAGCTCCGATTGACGTGAAATTTGACAGGGAGCTAGTTGGGAGATTTTTAAACAAATATAACTCCCTAGAGTTGTATTTCCCCAAAAAACCAGTTTTCGGGGCCAAATTCCATCATCTAGTGCCCCGAAATTAGGTTTTAAAATTGCTCACCTAATTTTTTATGCTTTTTGAGTTGTTCGAAGGTTAATCTCTCCTAATGTATTTAGAGTTAGGACTTGAAACTTTATTTATGGCTTATCTATTGTAAGAGGGATGCGCACCCCAATTTTGGGCCCCATCTGACTCATTTTCAATTTTAGGGTTTTTAGAGAGACATCGTCATGGTGCTCACCCGTAGCCAAGCCCAATCACGGGCGGATGCTATGGGGAATATCCAAGGAGGCACAAGTCACCTCCGGTATAGCCCCAAGGATTTGGTCATACCACCTTGGCGGCACTGACACACAAGGCAGACCCCTCCACACCTTAACGAAAAGGGACTATAAGGGCACCTCTTCTAGGGGCACTCCTGTTCAGCATAACACCCAGCACACACCCTTCCATGAGAGGTACATCCGTAGGAGAGCTCCCTTAGATGCTCGCTATGAGTGGTCATCGTGTGATGAAGTGCTAGGTCAACATAGGGGTCGATAAGGGAGGAAACACATGATTATGCATTATCCCTCCTACACCCCCATCTAGTTGTCAGGACTACAACGCGACAAATCCAGAGCACAAGGCTCCTCAGGCGGGGCGAGCCAACTCCGCCCATCCCTTTTTCACTTATGAAAGAGAGCATGAGGAAGACCCTTACCTTCCTCAAGAGCAATATACATTATGGGAGCAATATGCCTCCGCAAATGCTATCTATCAGGATCACTTACTGAGGCCAAAGCCTCGAGGGAATGCCACTACCCCCAACAGAGGGAGGCGGCCTATAGAGATCTCGGATCACTATGACCGAGATAGATATGTAGGAGAGGCATCTAGCCCTTCTAGACATGAGACGGTAGGACCAACTATCTTAGAATCTGCCAAGCATATCGCACGTCGGATGCAATTCACGCAACTTGAGCTAGAGCGACTACATTTAGAGGAACTATACCATATTAAAAAGAGCACCTTCAATGCCAGAAGGATGAGTTGTTCCAACACACTATGCAGGAGAGGACTCCAACCCCTCACACGCATAAGACAAAACATTATGAGAGGCACAACCCCTGGGTGCGAGACAAGTCTCTGCGACCTTATCGAGCACCACCCTCGATGCCTCCTAGACATGAGCGGGAGGCTACTCCTATAACCAATGATGGGCGCCTTCCTCAAGAACCCACTCAAGTTTATGGGCCACCCTTAGAAATTCATCAAGAAGCCTCTAAGGAATCAGAGCGAGAAGAAGAGCGGGATGAAATGCCCTACCAAGGCATGGGGGGTGCTATCTAGCCACCCCTCCATAGGCCCCAAGTTCCTCAACAAGAACCAACCAAAGAGGAGGAGCTCAAATCCCCCGATACATGCAAAGCGCTAGAGCACTTAGAGTCGATAGAGACCAAGATTTTGGAGCTCCCAAGGCCCAACTTACATGAGGCTCCTTTCGAAGAGGATCAACCTCTAACCATAGGGCTACCTGATGATGCAGTCTTCCATGTCTCAGAATCACCAGATTCTGATGAGTTGGACTCACTGGCCAAAGGTGAGGATAAAATAGAGATGGCCCACAACAATCACATGCGACAGCATCAACACCCCATGGATATTGATGACGCACTTCAACAGCTAAACATAAGACCAGGGCATGAGTGGCACGTTAACCCAACACAGTGGAACCAACTGTTGAATCCACCACTTTGGGCACACAAAGATCAACTTCCACCCAGAGACACCATAGCAATATCAGTATCGAGGGTAGACCCTGTCCTCCTATCCATGCATAGGGCCGATCCATTCATGCCAATACCTCCAGAGCCAGATCCGGAGCACAAAGATCATCAAGCTGGGGGTACATCTATCCCCTGAAGAGCAAGCCAAAAGCTCCAAGGATTATCGCAATCGCTTGGTCAAAACCCAAAAATATCCAAGGATTATCGCAATCGCTTGGTCAAACCCAAAAGCTCCAAGGATTATCGTAATCGCTTGGTCAACCCCAACAGCTCCAAGGATTATCGCAATCGCTTGGTCATCCCAAAAGCTCCAAGGATTATCGCAATCACTTGGTCACCCCAAAAGCTCCAAGGATTATCGCAATCACTTGGTCATCCCAAAAGCTCCAAGGATTATCGCAATCACTTGGTCAACCCAAAAAGCTCCAAGGATTATCGCAATCACTTGGTCACCCCAAAAGCTCCAAGGATTATCGCAATCACTTGGTCACCCCAAAAGCTCCAAGGATTATCGCAATCACTTGGTCACCCCAAAAGCTCCAAGGATTATCGCAATCACTTGGTCACCCCAAAAGCTCCAAGGATTATCGCAATCACTTGGTCACCCCAAAAGCTCCAAGGATTATCGCAATCACTTGGTCACCCCAAAAGCTCCAAGGATTATCGCAATCACTTGGTCACCCAAAAAGCTCCAAGGATTATCGCAATCACTTGGTCACCCCAAAAGCTCCAAGGATTATCGCAATCACTTGGTCACCCCAAAAAGGCCCCAAAGGATTCTCGAAATCCCTTGGTCACCATCAAGAAAATTCAAAAACAACAAAAACCATCAAAATCTCAAAAAGAAATCTGCATCTCATTCTCATGCATACTTCATCAATCAAAGCACTACATAATAGCTGCATTAACCATTACATCCATATATCGCACATTTGTTGATCATAGAAGTCAAAGGCACCATGGACTGTCATTACTTAGCAAGCATACCATTTTTCACATTTTCCATACAATATCGCAAAAACAACACCATACATAGAGTCACCATATCATAAGTCAGGTTGTCATTTAATGTATCTAGAGTTTTCATCATTTAGATGTCGTTAAATTTCTAGCCAAAACTATACACAGTCAGAAATATTTTACGAAGGTAGAGTTCTACTTGAATCACACCTTGTTACGTAGCATCCCAACACAAATTAAAACACATAAAACAATTCCCAAGTTGTGTGAACGAAAGATGAAACCTGCAAAGCAATCCAGGTCACCATAAGCGAAATGGTTATCTTGCTCATCCCCCTGTGTGAATGACCCAAAGAATGCTGAGAGTTGGCAAAAGGACAAGCATCCTCCCTACCCAATTCCCTAAGAATCCCAAAGTTCTCAATAGTTGCAAAACATCAAAAATTTGCAAAAGTCAAAACTCCAAAATTTGACATCCCAAAGTGCACACATCAAAAGGCACAAACAATAGTGATTCTCATCACTCCATATCCAAATCCCTTGCTCAAAAGAAAAACAAATAAAACAAAAATAAACAGTGATTTTTATCACTACAAAGGAGCAAGTATCCCAATACAATTGAAGAAAAGAAGGGAGTCGAACTTGAATCCCTGGAACTCTCAGCATTTCGATAGGTCATGAGGCAAGCCTCAGTACCGGTTTGGTTGATAGCCTATCGGTCATTGGCGGTAAACTTCCCGCATGACGATATATCTGTCACATTAACTTGTGTACGAGATCAATGTTTGCATGTGGATGAGCTAGCTTATGGTATCCTAGATAGCACCGCAGATTAATCTGACTAAATACAATAAAGGAGTTAGTGGAGCTAATTAGGTGATCCTCAGTACAGGTTCGGTTGAAAGCCCATCTGGCACTAGCGGTATCCTGACAAATACCACATAAATGAACTCAATTGCACACACAGGGATGTGAAATAACTTGGTCAAAAACAAGTCCGATTCATACCTTGTTCAAAAGTCTTGTAAGATAAAGTACAGTCGTGGCTAGTGAGTTAAAACCGTCTGAGTCTCAGAAAACCTTAGCTACATTTCTAAACCAACTGCGCTACTTTTCATCCTTACAAATACCATCAAAAAATACAAAAAACCACATGTATACATACAAAGTCATTTACCACAGCAATCGCCTAAAAACAAAATCACAAAGTCCTGTATAGTATATGGTGCCAATGCAAAGTTATCAACAAATCATTTCATCCATTCCATTACCTATCATATAAATCAACAACATTCACATTTATCATACCATATGCATACATCAATATAAAGTAGCATGCATCCATCAACATCAATCATTGTGCATAACATGAAATTATGACATATACACAAAGCAAGAAAATCAAAACAACAAAAAATCAAAAAAAAAAAAAAGCAATAAAATTGCCGAGACAAGAGTGCACCTTTGCACTTAACCTCTTGGCATAGAAAATCGATGTCGGGGTCTACATTGTCACTATCCTACTCCCTAAGAAGGCTACCATAGCTGGACCGCTCCATGGGAAGACGAATTTTCGACAATTTCACCCCCAAATGGCATCACAAAAGGGTCAAAGCCCACTCAAAAACAACAAAAAAAAAAAATAAAAACAAAAAACAAATAAATGCAACAAAAACAAAGCAATAAGCATTGCTGGACACAAGTGCTCTTGCACTTAACCTCTTGGCATAGAAAATCGATGTCGGGGCTCAAATTGTCACTCTCCTACTTCCCCAAGAAGGCTACCATAGCCGGACCGCTCCATGGGAAGACGGGTTTTCGATGATTTCACCCCATTATGGCATCACCAAAAGGGATTTTACCCACCAAAAATAGGTCTAAATGTCGGAAAAATTGCACATGCTTAATGCTAAACCATCTAAAGGCACCCTTGCACAAGTCATCTTGGGTCAAGCGACTCGTCGCTTTTCTCACGAAGGTCATTCCCTCATCGATTCGTCGCTTGAGGGGGTAGTCACACTTAGTCACCAATCAACAAGCACACACCCAATCAAGGCAATGACATGCATTCAAAGAATCATTGACAAAGACAATCACGCTCCCGCTTGGGGCAGCAAACAAGCAATAATCACAAATTGATCAAACACTTGGCATTCCCGAAGCATGAACACAAGGTTCCCCTGTGGACAAAAGGTTGCGCCCTTTGCCTATTCATGACTGATCAATGTCCAAGCTCAAGTCACACCTCACCAAAATAGGTTAATACTTGAAATCAAATTCCTTAGCTCGTCAAAAGCAAGGATTCAAGAATGCATGCCCTTTCCATACTTGGGGCATCAAAAGTTGGTTAGGTTACCAAGAAACCCTAATCATTAGTGCTTTGGTTATCTATTTTTGCTCGGCGCTGCGCCATGCACAGCGCATCCCAAAAAGGGGCATCTGTAGACACCAAAACAACACCAATCCGATTATGTGACTGCAAACACTGATCGCTTTGACACACACAGCCCCCGGGGCAGCCCTCAAGAGGTTAAACAGTGGTCCTAACCACTTTTGTAGCAATTTTGTAAGGTCAAAAGGCAATTTGGCACATTCAGGCACTTTGCTCAGTATTCGTCCCACCCAGGGACGAATTCAAATTGGGATCCGTCTCACCCAGGGACGAATTCTGAATTCGTCTTTGGTCGGGATGAATTCTAGGTTCAACGGGCAAAAAGAAGAATGGCGCCAAGTGGCAGCCGAAGACAGTCAATTATTGCCTCCTGCCTTGCATGCGCGTGTAGGTGGGTAGATTGGGCGTTAGAGGACTGTCACAAGGGCAGTCATGGAAGCCCAAGTCAGGGAGGACTTTCCTCCCTCATGGGAAGGCATGGCCGCCACATGGCGCCCCTGCATGCCCCTCCAAAGAGACCCCCTGGGTCTATAAAATGGTGGACTTTCCCACCCAAAAGGAGACAAGTTGGAGGCATTTTCAAGCAACGAAGTGCTGCCAAATTGAACACCACATTGCACCCTTTTTGATTCACCTCTTCCACATCCTTGATCTCTTTCGCAAGAGAGGTTATTGGGTGGCTTTTGGAAGTGTGGATCCGGACCCAAACCCGACATTTGACCACATTGATCTACCAATTTGCCGACAACCCATCACAAGAGATTTTGGGCCCATCCCAAGTGGATTGGTGCCAAAATCAAGTTCTAACGGTGGGCGGCCCGCTTGGGCGCCCCGCACTTTCTAAGTTTCATTTTAATTTGTTCTTTTATCATTTGTTTATCTTCCATTGCATTTTATGCTGTCTAGATAGTTTATAACTTCGATTTCATAATGTTTTGATCAGATCTCATCATGTTTTTGTCGCTTTTGTTGTCCCACTAACTTGCAGGTAGCGACGTCAAATTCCCGTTGATGGAGGTCAAATTGGGAGAATCCGACCATCTGGGTCATCCCAAAATGCCCCCAATTAGCTAACCCCTATGTTTGTAGGTATTTTGGAGATCCCGAGACGTGACATTTGAGCAGCATCACCTCGACGTTTTGTCACAGTCGAATTCGTCCTACCCGAGGACGAATTACAGTAGAATTCATCTTGCCCAGGGACGAATTACAGTCGAATGCAAATCGACGGAGTTTCACCGACTATTTTGATGGCAGTGGCCCTCTGGTAATGTTTTCTGGTCTCTGTCAAATTTGCAGGTTACTTGGAGTCATTTTATTCACTGGTTTAGTTAATCTTTTGCATGCATTTCTCATTGGTTTTTAAGGTCAAACGCTTCATCTTTTGTCACAGGTGCTACTAACCATTTTTGTTGTTTCTTTGAATGCAGGAGAAGCAGCAAGGATCAAGGATTCATCAACACCAATGGCGGCAACACTCTGGCCCGCCCATTTCAAATGTGGGCATGCGGAAGGAGGAGTACTAAATCTTGATTGTAACCCAAATTCATTTAACGCTCCTAGCCCCTGAAAAGGGAGGAGGCATCTTTGTAACTGAGATTAAGAGAGTTAAATAAAATGGCTGTGCTTTCTACACTTTCTGTTATCTCATTTCAAATTCGTCTCTTCTTTCATGCATTTCACCATTTTAGGACTTAAGCGTTTATTTTGATTTTGGATGCATCGCAATAGTTTTCTTTTCAAATCTTTCGGAATCTCGTGCTTTCAATTTTATGGATTGAAGGTTATGAGACTATAGTCTATGAAATGAAAGGAAATGGTTAGTTTTAAATTGAAGTAAAGATACTTTTAATTTAGTAAATAAAAGAAAGAAATTTTTTTATGGATTAAATGTTATGGTACTTTAGTCTATAAAATGAAATAAAATGGTTATTTTAAAATTGAAGTATATTTTAATTTAACAAATAAAATAAAGGATTGTTTTATGGATTAAATTTTATGGGACTTTAGTCTATGAAATGAAATAAAATGGTTATTTTTAAATTGAAGTATGGATAATTTAATTTAGCAAATAAATGAAAGGATTATTTTATAGATTAAAGGTTATGGGACTTTAATTTATTTTAAAAAGACAAGATTTATTTGAGTAAAATCATTATCTAAGTTGTGCATGTGGAATGACTCACTAAGGGTATTTGAGATGTGGAAATAAAAGTAATGATTATTTTATGATATCAACTATGCATTAGATGGTTAGAGACTTGATCAAAATTGTATAGTTGTAATTTTGGTAAAGTAAATGTTAGATGCATTTAGAGGTATGCCTATACTGAATCATGAGTGACCTAATCCCCTATTATCCTTAAATTATTAGTGGATAGAGAAGGATATCTGAAGCAATGGATGGGACTAATGCACCAATTTATTCTCTACTTACCATTTATTTACTTATGCTCAAATAGATTAGTTTTATAGGGAGATATCCCTAAATTATCATGATGTATTACTCATTCTTTAAAAGTATGGAGGTTTTACCATATTAAGATGTATGTAATAATGGTGGAATGATGAGGAATATACCTTTTTAATTTACTATTTGAGTTATGTATATTTTATATTATATTCTCTTTCAATGGTTACTTTCTTTAAAATGTTGCTTCTTTCTAGTAAATGGTTAATTTACTATTTGATTTATGTATATGTTATATTATATTATTTGTTAGATTTAGTATCTAGAATTTTTCTTGTTTTTCTTGCCAATAAAAAATCTAAGTAATAAGTTCTAGGGTGAACTTAAAGAGTGACCTAAGGGATTGAGACCCCTTAGGGTGAAAATAGGAAGACCTAAGGGATTAGGACCCCTTAGGGAGAATGAAAAATAAGTTGTGAGAATTCTACACTTGAGTTAAGATAGTTTGTCAAGAATATGAGATGGATAGCTTAACTCGCAATACTCATAGCATACCTACACATACTAGCTTGTGTATGACATGGTGATGAGTGTATACGTTCAATTGATAGAAGATGATAAGTCTAACTCATCAATAATTATGAGATTGATAGGCTTATTTATGGTAACACGTGATACACCTAAACATATGGGACTTGTGTGAGGATATTTTGTGAGATGTAGCTCTTTAGGAAAACTTAGGGGATTTAAACTATAAGTACACCTTGTATTGGTTAGGGGTTTATGAATCCCTCTCCTTAGTTAAAAAAAAAACTTTTATTTTCTATGTGTTTTTTGTTTGCATGTGTTTTAGTCATTAAAAAATGGCTTTGTTAATACATGGATCATTTGGGCACTTTATATATCATATTTAAAAGAAATCTCATGGTAAGTCATTGTTGGGTAGGAAAGACTTCTCTAATAGATTCCATGGCTCACACTTGTAAAGGTCCACCTCAATCCTATGATCATGTACTTTCCTTTTGAGATAGTAACCACAAGCTCTTCATATGTTGTGAAAAAACCCAAACCCAAGAGTTGAATGACTTAGATTTATCATTGTCATAAATAATTGCAACTTGAATTTAAATAAATTAAAGAAATATAAAGAAGTACAGGTTGGGAAAGTAAAATACATAGAAAAATATATCTATTATAACCCAAATTGCACACATAGAAGAAAAAGAGATGAACATAAGATATAACTTAGAATTGTTTTCTTTTTTATTCATACTATTTATCTATCAATGGTCACAATGAACTCTATTCTACAACACATCTTATTTCACAATAAAAATTATTGTTTTAATATTTCTAGACTAATCTCATTTCATCATTTCTAATAACACATACATCCTATTGTAGTAAAATTAATTTACTGAAGAGTGGGTTCCAAAAATTGGTAGCACTATTCTAGTCTTAAAAATGGAGAAGATGATAATCCTAGGTCATAGCTTAGTATTATGACTTAGCAGACCCACCCTCCCTTTCCTCATGATCACAGCTACCAAAAAAATATGAGAAAGCATCATCGTGGCACACCCTAATTAGGTTTTTGGCCATTCATGCTTACAACCCTGATCGCCTCAACATAGAATTTCTCAATTTGGTGCAGAAAGTCGTAAAATCCTAGGTAGTCATTAACCTTTGCACCCATGCCATTTTTGAGAGTAAGCACCCCAACACCCTTCCCTCGGTTAGTCTAGTACCATTCACGATGCTTCAAACTATCAGTGTCAAGTCTCTTATGACTTGGCATCCCTTGCCATTTGGATCTTTGATTCTTTCCAATAAGGGAGCTAGCCTCGTTGTTTCCCCTACATGCCACCCAATAAAGGATGGACATCCCCACCTTTAGGTATCCACCAAGCCCACATTTTTCCTTGCCAAATTCCATCCTAATTTCATCCCGAGAAAGCATTAGAATCAAAAAATGTTTAACCACCCATGTGCTTACTATGAAATTTATTTTAATTCCAATGGTGTCACTTCCCTCAAGCACTTTAGAGTCCCTCTGCATGAAGTCCTTTTAGTGAGCCCTCCTCTACCAGTAATTACCACCCTTTACCTGCATTGGCCATCATTGATCCTAACACTCTCAATCTTGAGGTTGATATCAAAACTATCCTTCGCAACCATGGCTTCCTTCCTTTCCTTAATAAATTTAGGGGGCATGATGATGTGATCACCAAATATTTTGCCAAAACCTGGGTTAATTGCCAAGTTTTGGTTAGAGGCATGAATTTCACCATTTCTACTGACCTTTTAGCAGAGATCATTGAGCTTCGCAATGAGGGTTTCAAGATCCACAAAGATAATCATACCATTCAATATGAATTGAAACACTTTGTGGATAGAGGGAAGAAATTGGTAAGAGATAATAAAGGCATCATCTACAAGAAACTGTAGAGCCTTGGTGTAAGAATTTGATTCCAGTGATGCAATATATCATGATTGATAAGGTGGATGAACCATTGAGAATATTACATCTTGCATTCCTCAACATTCTTCAAGATGTTAAAGAGGTCAACGTCTATGAATATCTACGTTTCTCTGTAGAGGTTTCCATTAAGAATTATCAAAAAAGGGAGGATTCACACCTCAAGCACTAAGGATTGTTCTTGGTCATTTATGACCACATGTTGTAAAAAATAGTTACTAAGATGGATTCAAACCCATGTATATGCATTGAATAGGACCTCTCTATGGTTGATATTTGATGAACATATGCAGTTCCTACAATCATAGAAGCACGTGGAGTGTTCCAAGAAAAGAAATAGCCTTAACCATCTCACCTCTTAGAGCACTATCTCTGTGCTAGATCAATACCTTGTAGAAACAAAAATGATGGCTAATTCCAGATGTGATCCCTTAGATATTCTCATTGAAATATTGGAGAACAAATTCCAAACTCAATTGAAGGCCCTAACCAGCCTTGATCATGCTATTTGTATCTCCAAGGCTATTACTTCTAGTAAATATGAGATCTTTTAGGTCATCCTCCCCATCGAGAAGGATAACATTGGTGGTATTACTCTGGGGTAAGTTGGTTGGTCTCTTTTGTAAGTATTTTTGATCTATTTTATTTCATATGGGATCCTTCTCATAGTCTCTTTTTAGTTTGGTTTCATATTTGCCCCTTCTATTTATGTTCGGTTGTAATTTTGGTATTTTGGTTTAATTCTCATGGCTTTGTTGGTTTCGTGGGTGTTTAGTACTTTTGTTCTCTGGTTTCTCTTTCAGTTACTTGTTGTAAAAGGTTCAATGTCCCTTCCAAAACTCTTTCTAAAAATAAAAATAATAATAATTTACGCTCTCAAAGCACTACAAAATAAACCCTCATAACATAGTAAAGTGACACTTGCATTCCTATATAGTTTCAATGTGTATGGAAGTTGAAGTAGACTATTCTTGTAATAATTAGTATTTTTGGACAATTTTTCTACCAATACAAATGATACTTATTGGAAACTAATTTGGCAAATGATGGAATTAATTTTGAACCTATGAAATCCCATAAAAAAATTCTAATCTTAACAAAAACATAATCAAAATTTGAACATATAGAAACTAAAAATTTTAATTTTCTCATGGATATGTGTTACCCTAGAAATAGAGTAAGGTGACATTTACATTCCTAGATAGTGTCAATGTGTATGGAAGCTAGAGTAGTCTATTCTTGTGATAAATGATACTTGTTGGATACATTTTGTAAGAATGCAAATGATACTTGTAGGAAACGTTTTTGACAAATGATGGATTTATTTTTTAACTTGTGAAACCCCATGAAAAATTATAATCTAAACAAAAATGTAAATAAAATTTAAACATTTCGAAATTAAACATTTTAATTTTTCCATGAAGAGGTAAATGGATCAATGGGTGTCATCAAAGACCTTGAAAAGAAACTACAAGATGTTTAGAATGAGATAAATGAAATAAAAGAAGAGTAAAAAATTTTAGATAAAAAAAAAAAAATAAGACTATGAAAAATAAATAAAATTACTCAAGGAAGAGAAAGAGAGAAATGGTAAGGAATGTAGTGATAAGAATGAGGAAGCCACATCTTTGGATTTACAAAAGCAAGAGAAGGATCTAAATTCATCTAAAATTTCTATTTTGTAGGTTCATGGATGTATTCAAAAGAAAACCCTAATTATTTCCATTAATCCTAGTAGATATAATTTCATTAATATTGCTTTGGCTAGAAGGTTGCAGGTTCAAGCAATTTTTTAAAGGATATACAACTTGAGGGGGAGAATGTTCATATTTTTTACAATTTGAAGATCAATATGAATAAATATGTTTTACATTCAAATTTGTATGCTATTGAGATGGATAATATATATATATATATATATATATATATATATATATTGTTCTTGGTTATCCTTGGATTATTTAGGTATTATTAACATTATGTGAAAAAAACTTTTATTAAATTATGATATAGGAAAAAGAAGATAACAATATAGGATATTTCTCATTTAAGAATCAAGGATCCAAAAAGAAGTAATAAGTCAATGATCTAATAGAAGAACGGAAAATTGAATCTACAATAGCATTAATAGTAGATTCTATGGAAGAAGTGCATAAGGAGATACCAAAATAATGGCATAAGAGATAATAGCATCAAGAAGAATATAAAATAGAGAAACAAAAACCCAAAGAAAAAAAAATGTTAGGTTAAGGTTAAAACATATTGCCACCCACACCACCCTAAGTAGCAACAATATTAGAGGTATGGATTAAGGCATCAATATTATTATGGATCTACATGGAGTTTAAAATACATAAGTACAGAAATTTTTAGCAAAAAGTACATAGTGATTCTATAAAAGGGATGTCGCAACATTAGGGAACAATATGACCAATTATATGAAACATCATAGTAAAGCAACATAAGCATAGCATTTATAAATACTCAAATGGAATAATGGTATCTTGGCATCACCGAAGACCACCACCAATCAAGATTGGTACCAACTATCAACATTGTTAGAAGATCATATTATTTAGTTTCTTCTCATGTTTCAAGGATGAAATATTTGTAAGGAGGGTGGAATGCTATGGTACCTAGGAATAGGTATAAGGGGATATGATATTATATTATATAAGGGTATTATGGATAGTTAGAATGGGACATACGTAACCTAATGTTGATTATTTATTATATTATAATATAATAATGAGTGGGATGAGGATTTTGTAGGCATCCCCAAAGTATAATTAGAAGAGGGACATATAAATAAGGGATATTATTAGTGTAATCATTATGGATGGAGATCATAATTTTCATATGGAGTATTACATGTAATTATATTTTCCCATGAAATGGCTTATGAGACTTTGTTTTCTCTCTAAGTGGTTATCTCATCTTAAGAGATCTTGTATAGAGTTTTCCTTCATTAAGGAGTATTATTGGTACTACCCTACCCTAAGGGTATTATCTACCTTTGTCTCATTATATGGATTTTTATTATGGAAATTATTTATGGATGAATGATTTTATATTTTTGTATATCGATGAATGATTTATGTTAATGAGAATAAATTTTCTTTAAAAGGGCAATTCTCTAATTTCAAACATGGATCATTTATGGCCATACTTTCTACATATATGCTTTGTCATATCACATCCACCCAAAGGATTCATCTAAGAAAAAATATTCTCTATGGGTGAATTTTCCCTTCTTAAATTTATTTTTTAAATCCTTCGTTTATGATATTGTTGGTCATATAGAGAGTGTAGTCTAGTACAACGAATGGAATAAGAGTGTTAACTTTAGGGCCATGTTCTTATGCATAGATGGATCTTGATATTGACCTTTGCTCAATGATAAGAGTGTCATGTTCAAGTTTTATGGGATGAAAAATGATTTACTTAATTTTTTTTAATGTTTATTTTTAATATATAGAAGTTGGGAATTTGACTAGGAAATAATATAAAAAAAGTTTCAATTCTCTAATAATAAATGAAACATTTTTTAAAATTAAGATGGATAGTTTTCATTTTAATTTGTTCAATCCTCCATTAAAGAAGCTAAGAGAAATCCTCTTATCAAGACTATATTAGAATACTATTGGAGCATTGAGAGACTATATGGTCTCTTATAGAAAGAATGATCTTATATATATATATATATATATATATATATATATATATATATATATATATATATATATATATATATATATATATATATATATATATATATATATACAATAATCATGGAATTTTCTTGCAAAAAAGAGAGGTGGTTTGTTAATATCTTGATGACTACTCAGCCAAAGTCCATTTCATCTATTACTTAATATTTTTACCAATACCATGGTTTGTTAATATCTTGATGACTACTCAGCCAAAGTCCATTTCATCTCTTGCTTAATCTTTTTACAAATACCATTAGAGAAAGATTTTTGTAGTGGAAGGAAACATACCTTTTAAAAATATATACATGTATTTAAACCATTTATTCAAAGAAGGGACAATATTTTTCTTTTAATTTTTGTGAAGCATTCAATAAGAATCTCTGAGATTCCTACATAAATGTTGTTTCTTGCTTCCTATTAACTAGAGTCTTTCCAATATCATAACTAGTTTCTTGATGAACTTGATTTCTATTGTATTTTTGCTATCAATGAACTTGATTTCTATTGTATGTTTGATATGAAGAGCCTAAGGGAGTTTGGATATTAAGTTGTTGTTATGTTTTCATCTATCATTATAGAATTTGTAGTTATCAATTTCTAACGACGTGCTATGATTTTGGTTTTATTTTATTATTTTGTTTCAAATGGTGCTTCTTTCTGGCTTGGGATTCTAGTTGAGTCAAGTACTTCGATATTATTATTTTGTTTCAAATGGTGGTTCGTTCTGGCTTGAGATTCTAGTTGAGTCAAGTACTTCTGTATAAGGGTTGTATTTTGTTGCGGTTATTGTGTATCCTTCATTGTTATGTTTCAATCTATGCAGACTTTTATATTTCTGTCTCTTGTAAATTTATTCCATATACAATGCCTTAATTTAAATTTTTTTCCCTAGCCCACCTAATTCCTACATATATAATGCATTAATTTAATTTTCTTTCCTAGCCCACCTAATTCCTAGGTATATAATGCATTAATTTAAATTTCATTCCAAGCCCACCTAATTGCTACACGAAAATTTATTTGGTTGCCACACGCATGGTTTATTACATTAACCTGAACTTCAGATTTATACAGAGCATTATCTGGACATAAATATGTAACATAATAGAAAGGTTGGATGCGAATGAATTCTTAGAAAAAAACTATCCACGTGGAGTAATTCTTAAACCCAAAGCAATTAAGAAAGTCGTAAATATTAACGTCTTCATTCAAACGAAAGACAAATTCAGCTCTTCTTAAAACTGAAAAAGATGATCAGAAGAAAGATAATACTCCAGAATAAAATGGTATTGATATTTTACAAATTTGCAAACAAAAATACAACTTTAAATTTTTTAGATTTAAATTTTCATAGGTTTTTCAAAGATTCAAAATCAAATTTAGCATGGATGAGTGAGAAGTGGATGTTAATAAAAAATCAAAAATAAGATGTCATAAATCTTATAGGAGATCTGACTGTTGTTGACCATCATGTCAAATTATACAGTAAAAATATGCTTCCTGTCGATCGTAGGAATCGATTTTAACTGTCAACATATGCTTCCTGTCGATCGTAGGAATCCTATTCTTCTAGATCCCTATATATCCAAACGAAACATATATATGAACGGTACATTTTAATCTCTCTCTGTTCCATCAGACACAAAATATCTACATAGAAGATGCCAGACACTCTGCAATTACAATTTATCTCTACATAAGACAAAGATCGTCAAGTTCTATGTACTCTCCCTTCAAATATCTCTTGTCTTCATTCAGAGTCCTACAACTATGAAAAGAATCATTCATCTGATAATGAGAATCATAAATCTGAGCCATTTGAGCTGCAGAATTTGGAGATTGGCATCCATGAACAGAAGCAGACACAGGAAAATTTCTACTGATGGGAATCCGCTGGTCTACCATGAGAGATGGGCATCCACATGCACTCATTTGTTGCAACGGAGAAGCTTCCTCATCAATATAATTGATTTTTTTGAGCTCGTCTGATGGAACTGTCAAATCCAAATTGGGACATCGATCGTCAGGATCAGGTTCAGCCATTAACATTTCCACCCACTTGTCAATGTCAACTTGCGAGGACTGTGGCAGTTGTTCGTTTGAATCTTCTTTACCATCTTCCTCTTCCTTCTTTACCATCTTTGGCATGGAATCGATTGAGCTAGTCTTAATCTCATCTCTATCTGCTCCACGTCCGATTCCATCACTTTTCTTCTTGAAAACACAGCATAAAACAAAATCATCCCGTATTCTAGCCTCTTGGCACTCCCTCTTCTCCAACTTATATTCATGCATAATCCAATCTGTGCGTTGCCCCAACGGAGCACGCCCTCTATAGAACACGAGAGTCTTCTTCGTTCCAATCGTGCGCTGTCCAGAACAAGAACTAGAAGTAACTTTTCGATCTTTACCTGTGGATTTCCAATAACCAGCGTGAGTGGCTCTGTTAGTACGCGAACCGTTTGAGTACTTTCTGGCGCGTGCGCAGAAGAAATGCCACCGTAAATCCTCGCTGGGCAGGCAAGACTTCTCCGGCAGATCCCACGGCTCGCAGTGGTAAATGTCGACCTCTGGAATGATGCCCACCTCAATCTTTTGGCCATGTACTTTCCTATTGAGATAGTACCCAACAAGCTCTTCATCTGTCGGGTGGAACCGAAACCCAGGAGGCAAACAAATTGGATTCGTCGCCATTGTTATCAACTTGAATCCAAAGAAATTAGATTGAAACAAACCCGGAACTCTGAAATAGGGAGACAAATACAGATTGGGAAAGATCAAACTCCACAATCATAAAATCCGAGGAAAAATCTACTTAACAAACAAGTTATATCTTTAAAGCCCAATAAAGTAAATTCAGTGACCGCCAAAAGAAACTATTCTGCAAATGCAGTGATTTACAAAACGAACCTCTAATCAGAGTGAAGGGAAGCTACTCTGCAACTGCGTTCAATGCTCGTGGAAACAGACATATTGCAAGTCCTGATCCACCACGTTTCAAATCTAAAATTTCCACAGTTTCTCTTTCAACTCTGAACATCTAATTCACTCCCCAGTCGCAGCATGTGTTGGTTGTTGTTCTTTTGCTTTCAAGTAAACTTGTTTTTACTTATTTCTTACAAACTATTTATTCACTCCCCAGTCGCAGCATGTGTTGGTAGTTGTTCTTTTGCTTTCAGGTAAACTTGTTTTTACTTATTTCTTACAAACTATTTATTCACTCCCCAGTCGCAGCATGTGTTGGTAGTTGTTCTTTTTTTTTCAAGTAAACTTGTTTTTACTTATTTCTTACAAACTATTTATTTCCAATAACATATTTTTAATGTTAAAATTTGGCTCACTATGATACAATTTCCTACCCCAGTTAACACCTCTTCATATGCTTCACGGTGCCGGGTGCCGTTTGCTCAATGTATGCAAATTCTGTGAAAGCTCCCAGCCCACCGCGTACGTAGAGTTGAAAGTGCTGTGATTAATCATGTTTTTGCCGCGTGTATGGATGTGGAATGGACGTTACTATTCTATCGTTTTGAACGCGTTTTCTGAGAAAAATGGCGTGCACATGGGGTCCACTGAAACATCTCGGGGGTCCAAATAGTGGTACGGACGCGATAACTTTCCATGCACGAGGTCGTGGTAGTCACCTTTCCACGATAAATTTTTTTTTATCAAAGATCTTCATACTTAAATTAACAATTAAAAAGTAGTTGAGAGTTTGAAATTTGTGCCTTTTGGTTTGAAATTAATAATTAAAAATTATTTAATAGTTTGAAATTTGTATTTTTTTGGTAGTATAGCGTAGGAGATTTAAGTTCAAACCAGGGTCTATTTACAAGAAGATAGATTGGTTGATAGCAATAGGTTGGCTACCCCAATAAAATTCTTTGAAGGGTTTGTATCTCTTTTGATAGTGTAGTGTAATTTCTTTGGGGATATCTAAGTTCAAACCAAGGTCTATTCACAAGAAGATAGATTGGTTGATAGCAATAGGTTGGCTACCCCAATAAAATTCTCGAAGGGTTTTCCTTTGAAAGGTTTTAGTAGTGTAAAGGTAAGGTTATAGGTAAAATATTATTTCATATTAAGTATATATTTTGTATTGAGGTGAGTGTAAGAAACCCATATGATCCGATTTTGTATTGAGGTGAGTGTGAGAAACCCTTACGACCCTATGTTCAGAGTTTGGGCATCCCCATCCCAACCATAACTTTTGATAAGGGTGAGAGTTGAGCTTATCAATAGGGGTCAAACACACAACCATACACACACCCACCCCTCACACACTCGCACACCCCATGGTTTGAACTTTGGACCTTCTCAAGAAGAGCCAAAACTCGAAACGTTGCATTGTTCTCTTGGATAAAACTTTTAGAATAAAAAGAAAACTCAAAAGCCGCACTCTTAGGTGACCGACAATGTCATCCCATCCAAGTATACCACTATCTAGAGGAATCCATAAGAGAATTTTTTGGTGTCCCCTTCACATCGTAGAAGTTTGAACCGTGGACCTCATGTTCAATGGGACCAGATTCACCTTCTTCACTTGCCCTACAAAAGCAAAAAAATCTTAAGGTAGAGAGAAGAGCTTAAGAGCCGCTTTTAAGTAATCAACAGTATCATCTCATCCAGTATACCACTATCTATAAGGAAGTCACAAGAGATTTTTTTTGTCCCCTTGACATCGCAGAGGTTCAAATCATGAACCTCTCATTCAACAACGATTTTAGGCTCACCTTGTTCACTTGCACTACAAAGTCTGACATATCACATATATTTTTAAAAACATTAAAAATTAATTTATCCTATAATTAATAAATTAATTTATTTGTCTCAAGGTGCAACACAACATTGCGAAATTTGGCTCTTCTTAAAAAAATCCAAGGGTCAAACCGCAAAGTGTGTATGGTTGTGTGTTAATCCCCTAATAAACATAGCTCTCACCCTTACAAAAAAATCAAGCTAAAAAAACTGCTCAACCCTATATATTTATCCAACTATCTAATATATATAGATATTATTTATTTTTCTTTCAATATATATTTTTTTTAAATATAATAAAAACATTTGTTATTATTTAGGTGGACACTTAATTTTTGTAATTATGATTTAATTTTTTTTTTCCACTTTTATTTAGCACCCATGAATGGTTAACGTGTTTAACTTACACCATTTCTTATTTTTAATAGAGATTAAAAATGGGTAACTATGACCAGCTAACATATTAATTTATATTATCTTGGACTATGTCCTATACTTTCTTATAAATGTTATACCAAGTTAGTGGATTTTTAAAAAAATTAATATATTAAAAATTTTGAAGGGTTTAAAAGAAAAATATAATAACCTATATATATTATATATATTAAGAATGTTATTTTAAGAATTTAAAAAAATTATATCAAAATAACATTATTTATAAATTAAGATGAGATTCCTTTTAGCTTTAGCTAGCAAGAGCATTTATTTCATTTTTTTAACTTTCTAACACACTTTTATGATTCTAAAACCCAAGATCCTAAGAACTAACCATTTAATATTACAACACTAAAAGGAGATTTGCATTGGAGCTAAATCTTCTAAACTATATTTTGCAATGGTTGTCTAAATTAGTCAAACAGTAAATTTGCTTGCCAACCTGACTAATCCTCTCATCCTCAATATCCATGTCACTGTGCCACTAAACCCCTACTTCCTTCTCGATACCCATATTAGCCAAGAAGCCTACCATTTTATTCTGAGGTCTACCTACATAAATCATAATCACATCATCCAAATCCTTCCAAAACTCCTTAATTTAGGTGACAAGAATCCTCAACCTCCATGTCTCCAAAGCAAATATCCTCATGCAATCCAAAGCTCCTACCAAGATCTAAGAATCATATTATATGATTATCCTCCTATAACCATGCCATACCGCCTAGATAAAAGCAATTTTGATAGGTAAGGCTCTTGTTTCATTTTTCATGATCCTACCCAAGCCTTGCAGTTCTTAATAAAGTACTGTCTTAACATGATTCCTACAAACCACTCTAATTCCAGCTCTATTCAAATTGCATTTTGCAAATCCATCAATATTAATTTTAATCCATCCTTTTAAGGGTATTTTTCAACTAGCTTTGTTTTATCCCTCTTATACCTCAACTTCATTCTCCAGCATCCCTATATCATCCTGAGTTTCCTCTTTAGCATACATTACCACAGTTTCCATGACTTTGCTCCAAATGACTTGCTAGATGCCATCCAAAATGAAAATATTTCTCTAAAAATTCTTCCATTTCTATCTAACCATACTTTCCACCAAATAAAGTTTACTCCAAACTTCCACTCAATACAAAGAGCTTCAGATTTAAATCTTCCCTTCTTCTATCTTTCCTCCAAATATTAATTCGATTTAGATCACCATTGACTCATATTTTATAAGCTAAAAACCATCACTTCCATATTTGGCATGTGAATGGGTACTCAAACATAAAGTGGTCATATGTTTCCTTACTTTTGTAGTATAAAACACATTAGTATGGACCAATGATTCCCTTATGTCTTAGAATATAAAAAAAGTAAGAATTCCATTATGCATGAACTACTAGGCAAAGAAGTTTAGTTTTGGTCAATCGTTAGACTACCAAATCTTTCTAAAATCCTCAACTTATATGCATGAGGAGGAGAAGGATCTTATCATTTCCATCCTTCACTGTGTAGACTCCAAGGCTCTCATAACCCCAAGCTAATTCATCCTCCTCATCTCTACCTGTTGAAAAATATTTCTACCAAGATTTTAGTCATGATGGGTGTTAATCTTAAGGAACTAGAATTATCCATTCATCCAAATTTTTAAATTGCTTAAACCTATAATACCCCAACTATATAATCTTGAAATAACTTTCAATCTTCATCCAACCCATGTTTTCCATGGTTATTTTTACTAGTTACAGTTTTAATTTAGCAATGATAGGTGGGTATTGATCCCATGAATCTGTCCTAAATCATGTCTTATCCCCTCTCCCCACTTTCTAAAATAACTCATATTTCACTATCTAAGATCATAACTTTATATCTTGGAACACTAGGGACCCATTACCATCCAAAGGAAAACAACTCGCGTCATTCAGGTTCACATACCCCAAATATTTACTAGTTAAAACTCTACTAAAAAAAGAAGTTGATTGGGAGATCCAGCTCCAATAAATATTCCCAATCAAAGCATTGTTATTTAGCTCTAATATCCTCAATACCAACCCTCCCTTTGCCTTGGGTTAGCTTAGTTTTCTTGATCTACCAATACCTATTTCCTCTCTCCTTTTACTCCCCATAACAATTTTCTAACCATCTCATGTAACTCTTTTCATATGGTATGTAGGATATCAAGGATAGAAAATTTATAAATTGGCATGGCCTGAATGACTAACTACAAGAAATTTAATCTACCCCCAAATATTAATCATTTGTGAGACCAATTGATAGTTATTACTTTGATACAATCCAAAATATTTCTCCAGATAGTTATCTTCAATTTTATAAAAAGCAAAGAGACCCCCAAATAAACCATTGGGAAAGAAGTGCTTGTGAATCCCCAGATCTCTAAAATTTTGCCCTAAAGATTTTGATCAATATCGAAGAAGACCAGTATGGATTTCTTCTCATTAATGACTTAGTTTGTGGTCATAAGGTAAACATTAAGAATATCTCTGATCATTCTTTCTTCCCTATGGTTGGCCACTCCCACCAATCATATATCATCCATAAACTATAGGTGAGTCAAAACCACCTCACCCACCATCATACATGTTAACAAACCATATTATCTTCTCTTGAATATGACTCTACCTGGACCTTCAACCAATATGAGAAAAATATAAGGATGATAGGGATCTCCCTAACAAAGGCCTCGAGTGGATCCAAATGGTTGTGAGGGAAGACCATTGATTAACATTGAGTATGTCAGAGTAGAGATACAACTCATGACCCATTCCATTTGATATTGAGAGAAGCTAAAGGTTTCCATAATCCTTGACAAGAAGCTCCACTCTACCATATCATAAGCCTTTGACATATCCAGTTTTATGAAAATTTATCTAGTGCTATATTTTTTCATGGATTGTCTCCTGAGATAGGACCACACCATCCAAGATCTACCTTCCATTTAGAAAAACCCCTTTCTCCAAGGAGATAATGTTATTTAGGAGAGATTTTAGTCGCTCTCCCATTACCTTCATGGTTATTTTATATATCACATTACATAAGGCAATAGTTTTGTAATCTAAAATATGTACTCCCTCCTCCCCTTTCAAAATTAAGGCAATGAATGTATGATTTAATGCTTTAAGTATTCATTTACTACCTCTGAACTCCTCTATAACAACTCTTTATCCTCCAAGTTGTCCCAAAATGTCTAAAAGACTCGATTGGAAAGCCATTTGGACCTAGCATTTTTTTCATACTTATTCCAAAGACTACCTTCTTCAAATCCTCTCTATCAATGGGTTTAAGTAGGGCCTAATTTTGTTCTTCAAATATAATAGAGGGTATGACAACAAGAATTTATTTCTAAACCTCTTCGTCTTGCATCATACATTCCTTTAATAATTTTACAAAATAATCCATTGAATGGAAATGCATACCCAGGATCATATCAAAGGAGTGCTCATTCTCATATTGAAGAGCTTCCATCTTGTTCTTTTTTCTCTTAGCACAAACATCTTGATGGAAAATTTTGGTATTTTTATCACCTTCTAATAACCAAGTGATTCTTGTTCTTTGTTTCTAGTAGATATCCTCTTGGTTGTCAATTTCCTCAACCACTTTATGCAATTTATCATCCTCTTCTTTGAGTTTATCTATAATTTTTTCTTCCCTAAAGAGGTTTTGCACCTAATCCCATTTCATCACAAATCCAAATCTTTAGGCCTAGAAGTTTTACTTATTAGCTCGCCTCTAATGTTTATGTTGATCCTTGATATAATGAAGCTACTTATGGACTCTAAACATTGTTATATCATATGTTGTGTAGCAGTGTGAACACATAGTGGTTAGGCTAGATTAAGTTTAATTGTCGGCAAGTTTATAATGTCGGCATATTTTTATTTTAGTTTTTCTCTTCTTCCCCTTATCCCTCCATTTCCTCCTTTATTCCCTCTTCCTCCTTATCCCTCCACCTTCCTTTCCCCTTATTCCTCCAACCTCCCTTCCTTTTCTCTCCGTCGACTTCCTCCCTTCTCCTTTCTTATAAATTAGTGTTTCTAGCCTATGTTCTAAGGTTGTCGATGTAATAGCTCTGCAAGGTTTATTAATTAATATTATTTAGTTAATTTTTTAATATTACCTCCTGGTCCAAATTCAATATTTGGTATCAGAGCCAACCGGGCAAGCGTGTTGGGCACGAATCCCGAGGTCGCACGATGACTGGGTGGCGAGCGTGTTGGGCACGCATCCCGAGGGCGCACTGTGTTCGAGGAGCTGGCGATCGGATCGAGGAGGTGGCAGAGCTGGGCACGGATTTTGAGGTGACACGTGGCAGAGCAGTCGCAGAGCGGACAGCTGACGTGGACACGTAGATCGAGGTGCTAAGGTGGACGCTGAGGTGGCGACAACCGACACGTGGCGAGTGCTGACAGAGCGTTGACGTGGCGGTCGACGTGGTGCTGACGTGGCGATCAACGTGGCGAGTTGACGTGGCGGTTGACGTGGCGCGCTGACGTGGCGAGGTGGTCGAGCGTGTGCGGTGGCAAAAATTGGTTGGAACACGTGGCAGAAGCGGGTTCGTCCGAAAGCAGTGTACGTGGTGAATGTCGAATGGCCAAGACAAGCATAGTGGTGAGGAGCGATTGCCCGAAGGCAATCGAAGGTAAATGTGCCTTCGCGCATATTTGAAGGTTGTTCTGCCTTCTTCCCACTGCATGTGGGATAAATCCCCAGTTTTTAAAAAAAATTGTCGTCGTTGACAGTATAAGGAACGGCAGGTTCCTTTGTTTACCCGCCGAGGCCTGTAGCGGCGTTGGTTGTGTTGTTTGCTGGCGGACGAGAGGTCCCGGGGTCGAATCCCGTCGGGGGTTAAAACAAAGTTTTGTTTTTGTTTTTTTTTAAATCTCCGGACGTCGATGAATTTAAAACGACGGACGTCACCATTTCTTTCACCGGCGCCGCGTGGTGTAGCGGCTAGTGGCTGCGGGCAGGACGCGGAGGTCCTGCGTTCGAATCCCGTCGGGGATTTCGCGACGAAAAAAAACAAAAGGTTTTTTAATTAAATTTTTCTTATTTGTTTTGAATCAAAGTTTTTTAAAAATTTAATAATTTTTATTTATATTTTTTATTAAGTTTTTTTAAAATAAACTTTTATTTAAAAAAACTAATTTAAAATATATATAAAAAAATTGTTAAAATTTTAAGGGCTTTATTAAAACAAATTTTGAAAAATTGTTTAAAAATAAAAGGGTGAAAAGTTTTTTTTGGCATCATTATTGTAACCCAGTGCATGCGGTGTATTTTTGAGTAGATGATTCGGTCATCTGGATGCTATTATGCATTGCTCTCTCTGTTGAGAAGAGAGAATCCTGATTCCTTTGACAGGAAAGTCCAGTAGAGTGGACTTCATACAGTGTTTTGTCAGTTGGAAAACCAAGTGATTGCACATCAGAGAAAACCAGATTCTGGATACGAGGCGGATTCTGAAGATAATATCTTCGGGCAAAGAGTAGTTGAATCCGAGACGGTTGAAACAATGTACTGAAGGACAATCAAGTGACAGTTATACTCCTACAGTGCCTGAAGTTGAAACGAGTGAGAGCTATACACCTCGCTCTCCTGATTTAGAACCAGCAGAAGCAGAAGCAGAGGAAAAAGAACCAGTGGAGGTGAAACCTGCAATTGAAGAACGAGTTGTTCTCAAAAGGCGTCTTGAGCCAGCAGCAGCAACAAAAGAAGTCATTATCATCAGTGACGACGAAGCAGACAACTTCACCTTTCCAGTTTTGGGAAATCCTCAAGAAGAAGAACGCCAAATCAGTGAGCATTTTAAGAAAGCTAGATTTGATTTAAATCAGTAAATCAGTGATCTATTTTGTACTTTTTTGTACAGTTTGTTTGAAGTTGAAATAAAAGTTGCTTTCTAAAATGGCTTCCAATACTAGTTTACCAATCCCTGAATTCAATGGTGGTGATTACGAGTATTGGTCAATTAAAATGAAAACTCTGTTGATTGGCAAAGGTCTTTGGGATGTAATTGAAGAGGGATATCCCGAACCTTCGACTGCTGAGTGGGCGGTTTTGAGTGGTGCTGATAAAAGGGCTAGAAAAGAAGCACAGAAGAATAATTCTTTTGCCCTTTATCACATTCACGCCGCCCTTGATAAAAGTATTTTCCCTAGAATAGCTTCTTTTAAAACTGCTGAATCTGCTTGGAATGCTTTACAAGAAAGTTATAGGGGTAGTGACCAAATCAAACAAGTTAAACTCCAAACCTTGAAAAGAGAGTTTGAAACTCTTAAAATGCAAGAAAATGAAAAGGTTGGTGATTACTGCGTGCGTGTGAAAGCCGTAGTAGATAAGATGGTCACTTTAGGAGAAGATGTAAAGCCTGAAGTTATAGTGAAGAAAGTGTTGAGGACACTTCTTCCTAAGTGGAATTCAGTAGCCATCATTATAGAGGAATCTAAAGACCTAACTTCTCTGTCTTTTGAAACCCTCATTGGCTCACTTCTCTCACATGAGGAGAGATTACAGCCATCTCCTTCCACAAGTTATGGAGGAGATGATAAAGCCTTTGCTTCTCAAGAAGGCAAAGGTAGAGGTCGTGGCAGAGGAAAGTCTAGAGGAAGAGGCAGAAATAATCAGAGAGGTGGAACTCCTAACAGAGGAGGAAATCAGAACAGAGGAGGATTCTCAAACAACAGTGAACAGCAACAGAATAGAGGAGGACAGCAAAATAGAGGGAAACAATCAGGAAGAGGTAAAGGAGGAGATAAGTCAAAACAATCTTGCTACAATTGTGGCAAACTTGGCCATTATGCTCGTGACTGTTGGACTAAGACTTCACAGGGAGCTAGTAGCAGCCAGAGCAGTCAGTTTGGAAACTTTGGAGAAGAGGAAGAGGCCACAAATCTCTTTCTCTCATATGGTCAAGCAGATCAAAACATGAATGATACATGGATCTTGGACACTGGGTGTTCAAACCATATGAGTGGCAAAGAAGAGCTCTTTGCTACTCTAAACTCCTCCTACAAATCCAACATCAAATTGGGAGATGATAAATCATTGGCAGTCGAAGGCATTGGAGCTATGGCGGTTCCAACTAAAGAAGGAGTCAAACAAGTAAGTGATATCTATTATACACCCCATCTCCAACATAATCTTTTAAGTGTTGGACAAATGTTAGAAAAGAACTACAAGTTGCTTTTTGATGAGGGTAAATGCACTATTTTTGATAAAAATAACAATAATAGAATCATTACTCAAGTGCCAATGTCAAAGAATAGATTGTTTCCTTTAAAGTTTGGCCAGCCAGGGGGAGATAAGTTAGCAAGTGTTGCTATTTCCAATCCAAGTGTTCTATGGCACTTGAGATATGGCCATTTGAATTCTGCTAGTTTGAAAATGCTAACTTCCCAAGCCATGGTCACTGGACTTCCTAAAGTTCAAGATAGTA
This sequence comes from Wollemia nobilis, assembly GCA_028583015.1. NCBI lineage: Eukaryota > Viridiplantae > Streptophyta > Pinopsida > Araucariales > Araucariaceae > Wollemia > Wollemia nobilis. Next base: position 3,753,517 of record JAQPPZ010003193.1, on the reverse strand, counting down.
AAGAAGTCTATGAAGGGTGTGCTCTTGGAAAGCATGCCAGATCAAAGTTTCCTCATGGACAAGCATGGCGGGCCAGCTATCCACTCCGGCTAGTGCATACCGACATCTGTGGTCCGATGCAGACACAGAGTCTGGGTAACAACTCTTACTTTCTACTCTTTATTGATGATTATACTAGAATGTGTTGGATATATTTTTTGAAACATAAGGATGAAGCATATGAATGTTTTCTCGATTTCAAAACAAGAGTTGAAAGTGAAAGTGGACATTTTGTAAAATGTCTTCGATCAGATAGGGGAGGAGAATATTCCTCTAATGAGTTTGTGAATTTTTGTAAGCAACATGGCATTAAGAGGCAGTTCACTGTTGCCTACACTCCACAACAGAATGGTGTTGCAGAGAGGAAGAATCGCACCATTGTGGAGATGGCAAGGTCTATGCTTCAGACGAAGCATTTGACTAATTCATATTGGGCAGATGCAGCCGGGACCAACGTATATATCTTGAACAGAAGTCCTACTTCAAGTTTGAAAGGATCGACACCTTACCAAGCATGGTATGGTAAAAAGCCAAATGTTAAGCATTTCGAGTGTTTGGCTCGCTGGCCTATTCTCACATTCTTGATGAGCTTAGGAAGAAGCTCGATCCAAAGAGTCGGCATGTATCTTTGTAGGATACTGTGAGAATACAAAAGCTTACAGACTCTATAATCCCCGGACTAGAAAGCTTGTGATTTCCAGGGATGTAATTTTTGATGAAGGGGGAGAATGGGGTAAGCCCCAAATATTCAGTGATGTTGAATCCACTGATGTAGTTTCTCAACAGGTGCAACCACAGACACCACAGAAAGGAAAGCAGTCTCCTCCAACAAGTCCAAGTTCATCTTCTGATTCCTCTTCTTCACCAAGTCCTTCTCCACAGCGATCTGTACGTTCCTCACCAATGGACATTGATTCTCCATCCAAAGGTAAGAGAACTCTACAGTATCATCCATCATCTCAGATGTTGGATAAAAATTTTTCAAGAAGATACACTAGGAGTCAAGCTAGTGAAATGGATTCTGTTTTACACAGATTAGAAAGTATGCACTTGTATGGTGATGATGTCTCCCAGCAGGAACCTAGGGGAGATCAAGTTAACTATGCTTTGTTAACTAGTGCACGACTTGAACCTTCTAGTTATGAGAAGGCATGTACTCAAAAAATTTGGCAAGATGCCATGAAAGAGGAGATAACCTCTATAAAAAACAACGACACTTGGGAGCTGGTAAAGCTTCCTAAAGGCAAGAAATGTGTTGGATGTAAGTGGGTCTACAAGACCAAGTTTAATGTTGATGGTAGCATTGAAAGGCACAAGGCGAGACTAGTTGCAAAGGGATTCACTCAGAAATATGGAGTTGATTATGAAGAGACTTTTGCTCCTGTAGCCAGACAGGAGACTATTAGAACAGTTCTTGCCTTAGCTGCAAATAAGGGATGGAAAGTCCAACATATGGATGTGAAAAGTGCATTTCTAAATGGTTACTTGACAGAAGAAGTGTATGTTGAGCAACCACAAGGATTTGAGGAAAAAGACAAGGAACATCTTGTTTACAAACTGAAGAAGGCACTTTATGGCCTCAAGCAGGCACCACGAGCTTGGTACTCACGCATTGATGGGTACTTCAAAGAATTTGGGTTCACCAGAAGTAGAAATGAACCCACCCTTTACTACCTCCAACAAGGAAATGACATCCTCATAGTTTGCTTGTATGTGGATGATCTCATATTCATGGGTAGTAATGAAAAACTGAATATGAAGTTCAAACACTCCATGATGGAGCAGTTTGAGATGAAGGATCTTGGCTTAATGCACTACTTCCTTGGAATGGAGGTTCATCATCTAGATACAGGGATCTTCATCTGTCAACATAAGTATGTTCGGGACATGCTTAAGAAGTTTGCTATGGAGCATTGCAAACCAGTTGCAACTCCAGTTGGACATGGGATCCAATTAAGCAAAGATGATGGAGCATCAAAAGTTGACGTGACCACTTTCGGAAGCATGGTTGGGAGTTTGATGTTTCTCGCCAACACCAGACCTGATATTCAGTATGTTGTTTCTCTTGTCTCTCGATTTATGTCTAACCCTTCTGAGTTGCATTTGCAGGCAGCTAAGAGAATTCTTAGATATGTAAAGGGTACATGGGATTTTGGAATCCATTACCATAAATGTAACACTATCAAGCTTGTAGGCTTCAGTGATAGTGATTGGGGTAGCAACATTGATGACAGAAAATCAACCTCAGGGAACTGTTTTAGTCTGGGATCGGGACTAATAACTTGGAGTTCCAAGAAGCAAACAGTAGTAGCACTATCTTCAATAGAAGTTGAGTATATAGCGGTCACTCATGCTAGTACTCAAGCTCTATGGCTACGAAAGGTATTAGAAGAACTTGGAGAGCAGCAAAGTGGTCCAACAAGGTTATTCTGTGACAACATTAGTGCCATTCAGTTGGCATACAATCCTGTCCACCATAGTAGATCAAAGCATTTTGATATGAAGTACCACTTCATCGGAGATATGGTGGAAACTGAAACTGTTGAGCTTCACTATTGCCCCACTTTGGAGAATGTTGCGGACATCTTCACCAAGGCGCCGGCTAAAGCTCAATTTGTAAAGCTGAGAGACTGTATTGTCAGACCTCTCAACTTTAAGGGGGAGAATGTAGCAGTGTGAACACATAGTGGTTAGGCTAGATTAAGTTTAATTGTCGGCAAGTTTATAATGTCGGCATATTTTTATTTTAGTTTTTCTCTTCTTCCCCTTATCCCTCCATTTCCTCCTTTATTCCCTCTTCCTCCTTATCCCTCCACCTTCCTTTCCCCTTATTCCTCCAACCTCCCTTCCTTTTCTCTCCGTCGACTTCCTCCCTTCTCCTTTCTTATAAATTAGTGTTTCTAGCCTATGTTCTAAGGTTGTCGATGTAATAGCTCTGCAAGGTTTATTAATTAATATTATTTAGTTAATTTTTTAATATTACCTCCTAGTCCAAATTCAATATGTTGGTCATACCTCTTCCCACCACTATGGGATTTTATTCCAAAATTCCTACTTTTGTAACCAATTTTTTTCAAATTGGAATGGTTTGTGGTGCCTCCCCATCATGATTCCCCTTCTATTATAATGAGGAAGTGATATAAAACTAGACCCTCCAAAATATAAAATTTTATATTGCATTTCATGAATACCTTCTCTAAAATAAAAAATAATTTAACTTCACCTTCCTGTTGTGTGGCTCACTCCTCTTATTATTCCAACTATAGTCGGTTCCAAGACATTTAATATCCACCAAGTGTAATGCATGAATCTAAGCATTCATAATCCAATCCCCTAGGTTTAAAATTGATATTCCCCCTTCCTAATATCTAGATGACAATTTAGCATTAAAATCCCCAACAACAATCCAACCTAACTCCTCCCTTGAGACTCATATTATGCATCACTTTCTATTAACAAATTTCACCATCTAGGTTTTGAGCCCCATATAAAATTTTGATTAAAACCTTCTCAACTATCATATAGTTCCTAAAATGTGATGTGAGGACACCCCTCCAAGCTATATATTCTATTGTCATCCATTCAAGAGAGTTCCAAAAGGTAACTATCTCCCTAAGACCCTTGTCCAACCACTTCCATATGACCAACACCCCTCCAAAGTATATTTACTATTTTATACATGAGATGTAGCGATATTTTTGAAAAGCAACAGATTGATGGGTTTTGCTTTTCTCTAAGAGTGTTCAAACAACATATTGATGGGTTTTTCTATTTAAAACTCTAATATTCTATGATTATATAATCATTGGTTACCTTGAAACCAGTAAGAATCTATTGGCCTCATTGATCTCCCAATGATAAATTTGTCTCCTTAAGATGTTATCAATTCTTTATTTGATTTTCTACCTTGTCCTTGAGAGTTGATATTTTTTATCTCTTCTCCACTTGATCTATTCCTAGAATTTACTTTTCTCTATTTTTTTGCTACACCCATGATGACATCCTTTATTATCGGTTTCTCATGGTTATGCACTATTAATGCCTCTACAATCTATGATTGTGGTAACTCACTACACTTTATTACCTACTCTAGGATATGAGGAGCCAAAATAGGGGCTTGAACATGGTTATTATTATTTTTATTATTTTCCTCCACTTCGTCCATGAGTTGTCAGGTTAAGATTGCAGCATATCACCACTAATGCCACCTTTAGCGACAATAATATTAGAGGTGTGGATTAGGGCATCAATACTATTATGGATCTGCATGGAGTCAAAAATGCATCAAGTATGATAGCATTTAACAAATAATACATAGTGATTCTATATTTCAAAGACATGTAGCAGCATTAGGGAATAGTAGGACCAAATGTATAAAATACTAGAGTAAAGTAGTAGAAACATGGAGCCAATAGAGTATGGATACTCAAGTGGTAAAATGATAGCTTGGCATCATTAAAGACCACCACCATTCAAGATTTCACTTGAATGGATGGATGGTCAAGATTGGTACCAGTTGTCAGCATTGCCTAGAATATCATGTTATTTAGTTTCTTCTCATTTTTTGAGAATGAAATATTTGTAAGGATGGTTGAATTTTATTGTACCTAGGAATAGGTATAGGGTAATATGATATTATATTGTATAAGTTTTTTATAGATAGTTGGTATAGGGAAAACATAACCCAAGGTTAATTATATTATTGTATTATATTATAATAATGAGTAGGATAAGGGTTTAGTCCTTGGACCCAAAGTAAAATTAGAAGAGAGGTATATAAAGAATGGGCATTATCATGGTAATCATCATGGAGATCATCATTTTATAAGGAGTATTACTTGTAATTGTCTCTACCCATGAAGTGGCATATAAGACTTTACCCTCTATAAGTGGCCCTCTCATCTTGGGAGATATTATATATTTCCTTCCATTAGTATTATTCGTGTTTCCTTACCCTAAGGGTATCATTTGTCTCTGTATCGTTTTATGAATTGATATTTTGAATGAGTTTTTGTGGATGAATGATTTAATATTTTTGTATATTAGTGAATAATTTATGTTAATGATTTATGCTACATATATGCTTTGTTACATCACTTCCACCCAGAGGGATCTTCTAAGAAAAAATATTCTCTATGGGTGGAGTTTCTTTTTTAATATTTTTTTAGATCCTTCACTAAGGAGATTGTTGGTCAGTTAGAGATTCTAGTCTAGTACAACCATGGATGTGATAAGGGTGTTAGATTTATCGTCCATCCATGTTCGTATATTTAGATAGACCTTGATGGTGACCTTTACCTAGTGATAAGGATGTCAGGGTTAAGCTTTATATAGGAATAAATAGTTTACCTAGTTTATCTAATGTTTTTTTACTATATAGAAGTTGGTAATTTGGATAAGAAATAACATAAGAAGAGGTTCAATTCTCCAATAATAATTAAAACATGTTTTGGTATTAGGATGAATAGTTTGCATTTGATTTTGTTCAATCCTCCATTGAGGAATTTAAGTGAATCCCTCTTGTTATGACTATCTTAGAATACTATTGGATCTTTGAGGGACTATGTGGTCTCTTATAAAGAGGACGGTGTTAGGCAAGAGATAAATATACAATAATCATAGAATTTTCTTACTCAAAAGGAGAGGTGGTTTGTTAATGTCTTAATGGCTACACAACCAAAGTTTATTTCATTTATTGTTGAATATTTTTATAAAAATCAATGGAGAAAGATGCTTGTAGGGGAAGGAAGAATATTCTTAAAAATTGAAGAAAGTTTTCCTTCTGTTAGTAACTCTCATTTTGCTTGCTTATGAAAAATAACTATAAGGAAAATTTAAAACCTATAAATATTTTGGGGATAGTGATAGGGTGTGGGAAGTCACAATAGTGGTGCTCCAAATGTTTATATTAAAAAAAGGGACATTCTTTTTTCTTGGGTGTAAAATACTTAAAATGTATTAACTCTTTTGAAGCATTGGATAAGAATCTCTATAGATTTGTACATATAAGTTGTTTATTATTTTCCATTAAGTAGTGTCTTTCTAATATCATAACTAGTTCTTTAATGAGCTTGATTTCTATTATATTTCTACTATCAAGAGCTAAGTAGAGTTTGGATGTTGAGTTGCTATATGTTTCCATCTATCAATATAGAATTTTTTTGTTATAATGTTATTACCGCATGCTATGGTTTTGGCTCTATTTTATTATTTTGCTTCAAATGGTGGTTGTTTTTGGCTTGGGATCCTAGTTGAGTCCAAGTACTTCCATGTATTATGGGTTGTATTTATTTTTTAGTTATGTTTGTTTAGGCTATTGTGTAAAAATGTCCCCTTCAAGTGATTTACTATGACTCTCTTGAATGGTTTTTGAGTCTAATGTTCCCCTTTTTCAAATTAACAAGATGAAGCATTAACTTAAATAAAAGGTCTAATGATGCAAGCATTCTAATGAGAAGTATATGTTTTAATTCTTAGTGATCACATAGAATTTTACTATAATGCATATGAGTCCATCTTAAAAAATGAAAGAAAAATAAAAGTTTAATAATAATCAACAATTTCCCTGGTGCTTTCAGCAGCATAAAAGGTTTTAAATGATTGTGACACGGTGGTTATAGGAGAAGACTGCGCAAAGATCTGTGTGGCGGCTTCTGGGGCAGACAATAACGCAAAATACTGTGGCGGCCATAAAAAGTTGGACAACTTGCCCGGATTCGTGGCGGCTACCGATTCCACCATGTAAATTCAATAATAATAATAATAATAATAATCAACAATTAACAGTTTACACTTACTCTTACAAATATATACCATAAAATAAAATAAAATATTAATTATTTAAAAAACTTTAATAATTCAAATTCTAGGTGTAATGTATAACTTACTCTATTCTATTGCAAGTTAATGTTAAAATCCTGTTCTTAATATTTTGATTGTTTATTTGTCTTAAAAACTATATTCTACTATTCAAAGGCATTCTGTCTTGTAAATTTATCTATTTTTATTTTAGAAGTTAAGGTTTTGAAAAAGCCAAGTTTAAATCATTTTAAAATGATATAATGGGTATAAAAAATATTTATAAAAGAAAATTATGCACGTGGAATGAGTCTTAAACGCAAAGCAAAAGTTTTAAATATTAATGTCTTCGTTCAAACGAAAGATAAATTCAGCTCTTCTTAATACCTCTTCTTAAAACTGAAAAAAAAGGTGATGTGAAGACGGATAACACTACAAAACAAAAATGTATTGATATTTTACAAAATCATAAACAAGAATACGACATAAAATATACATTTCAAATTGTACAGTGCAAATATGCTTGTTATCGATCGTCATGATCAGGTTCATCCATTAACATTTCCACCCACTTGTCAATGTCACCTTGCGAGGACTGTGGCAGCTCTTCATTTGAATCTTCTTTACCATCTTCCGCTTCCTTCCTCCCCCGACGAAATTCTGAGCTCCCCTTTGGCACGGAATCGATTGAGCTATTCTTAATCTCATATCTATCTGTTCCACGTCCGATTCCATCACTTTTCTTCTTGAAAACACAGCATAAAACAAAATCACCCCGTATTCTAGCCTCTTGGCACTACCTCTTCTCCAACTTATATTCATGCATAATCCAATCTGTGCGTTGCCCAAATGGAGCACGCCCTCTATAGAACACGAGAATCTTCTTCGTCCCAATTGTGGGCTGTCCAGAACGAGAACTAGAAGTTACTTTCCGATCTTTGCCTGTGGATTTCCAATAACCAGCGTGAGTGGCTCTGTTTGTACGCCAACCATTTGAGTACTTTCTGTCCCGTGCGCAGAAGAAATGCCACCGTAAATCCTCGCTCGGAAGGCAAGATCTCTCCGGTAGATCCCACGGCTCGCACTGGTAAATGTCCAGCTCTCGAATGATGTCCAACTCAATCTTGTGGCCATGTACTTTCCTATTGAGATAGTAACCAACAAGCTCTTCATCTGTCGGGTGGAACCGAAAGCCAGGAGGCAAACAAATTGGATTCGTCGCCATTGTTGAATCGAAAGGAATTAGATTGAAACAAAGTAGGAACTCTAAAATAGGGAGAAAAATACAGGGTCAGAAAGATCAAACTCCACAATCGTAAAATCCGAAGAAAAATCTACAAATATCTATAAAACCCAATAAAATAAATTCAGTGACCGCCAAAAGAAACTTCTCTGCAACTGCAATGATTTAGAAAACGAACCTTAAATCAGAGTGAAGGGAAACTACTCTGTAACTGCGTTCAATGCGCGTGGAATCAGAACATCCACGTTTTAAATTCAAAATTTCCACAGTTTCTCTTTCAACTCTCAACATCTATTTCAAAACTGCATATTTCTATGATACAATTTTCTCCCCGAATTAACATCTCTTTTGCTGCCAGGGTGCCGGGTGCCGTTTGCTCAATGTTGGCCAATTCTGTGAAAGCCCAGTTCACCGCGTATGACGATATTGCAATTCTGTGAAAGCCCAGTCCACCGCGTATGAAAATACCGTTAATTATTGCGAAGGCTGTCACATACGACACTTGTTCCACGAAATTTCAGACTTTGTTCGATTCTCCGTACGTGCACTTGAAAGTTTTTATTATTATTTATGTTTTTGCCGCGTGTATGGATGTTGGTGGAATTGTCATTATTCTTCTGTGTATTTGTGGTAATATTTGAAAATTATTATTACTCGTTTTGAACGCGTTTTCTGAGAGGAATGGGGTCCACACAAACATATTTAGTAATAAATAGGTGGTTGTGTTAGTAAGGGTTAGTTCGATTGGTAGTTTGGTAATTATTTATTTGGTTAGGTATTTATAAAAAAATCTAGATTCAAATCTTATGAGCATGCATCTAGTAAAGGCAGTAATATTTTTCTAATAAATATTTAGGTGGATTGGTAGTTGTCTATTTCACCATACATTTACCAAGAAGATATGTAGGTTCAAACCTCGGGGTATGCATGTCGTAAAGGTAGCAATTTGTTCTAAACATGACGATAGTACAAATCCTAAGCGATTGGTGGTCCACAATTGGTGATCCTCCTCACACCAAACCGATGACAACAAAATGAGTCTTCAACGCTCACCAAACCGATGATGACAATACGAGTACCAAGCAACCCATGGTCCTCCTCATGCTGGGTTAATAATAACCATACAAATCCCAAGTGGTGGTCCCTCTCACATCGGGTCAATAAATCTTGAGTGGCGGTCCCCCTCACGCTACAAATGGTCTACGATCGGTCCTCACACGAAACCAACGATGATAATACATGTTCTGAGCGACCATGTCCCTCTCAGTCGGGTCAACAATAATGGTACAAATCCTTAACGATGGTCCCTTTATGTCAGGTTAACAATAATGGTATGGATCCTAGGGTGGTTCCCTTCATGTTGGGTTAAGTACGAATCCCAAGTAGTAGTTCTCTTAGATTGGATCAACAATAACGAAGTAGTATAGGCTTGTTATCCCTCACGCCTAGTTAACATTATGAATCCCAAACAATGGTATCACTCGTGCTGGGTCAACAATAACAAGATAGTATAAACTTGTTGGGAGTAACTACTATAATTTAAATCCTGTATTTTTTTAGTTGATTACATAGGAGAGTTGGTTACAACAATAACGAAGTAGTATAGGCTTGTTACCCCTCACGCCTAGTTAACATTATGAATCTCAAATGGTATCCCTCATGCTGAGTCAACAATTACAAGATAGTATAAGCTTGTTGGGAGCAACTAATGTGATTTAAATCTTGTATTTTTTTTTATATAGGAGAGATGGTTACAACAATAACAAAGTAGTATAAGCTTGTCACCCCTCACGTTTAGTTAACATTATGAATCTCAAACGGTGGTATCCTTTATGTTGAATCAACAATAACAAGATAGTATAAGCTTGTTGGGAGCAACTACTTTGATTTACATATTGTAATTTTTTATTACATAAGAGAGTTGGTTACAACCACTATTTTTAGTAATTGGTTAGCACAAGGTTCAAACCACAAAGAATACTCCCAACAAACATATTTGTCTCGTTCTTGTTGACTCGACATGAGATGGAGACCATCGATCGCTCGGGGTTCATATCGTCGTCAATAATAATTTGGATTTAGAGTAGACTACTACCTTTGCAAAAGGTTGGCTTCCCCCAAAGTTTTAACCTAGGTCTCTTCTTGGTAAGTACCCAGTCACACTTGTACTTACCAATCTGCTAGCCTTTGAAATTTTTTAAATCCTATACTTAACAACTACTATGTAAATGCAACCAACTCTATATCCAAAAATAAAATAAAATAAAATAGGTGATCATGGGTAGTGCAGACGATAACTTTCCATTGGACAAAGAGGTCGTACATACCAAATAAAATAAAATAGGTGATCATGGGTTCAATTAGTGGTGCAGACGATAACTTTCCATTGGACAAAGAGGTCGTACATACCTTTTTCACGATAAAAATATTTGGTCAAAGATCGTCACACTTAAAAATCATAGTTTTTATAACATGCTTTGGATTAATCATGAGTGTAGTTTCTTTTGAAATTAATTAATGTTTGAAACTAATTCTAATAATTAACTTTGTAATGTTTGTGGATGTTATTATTTTTAGCATTGTATGCGGCCTAAGAAGATGAGTCAAATTTCCTTAGAGTAAGTTGATAAGTGCATGATGGAAGAACATAGTTTTATGTTGGAAGTAACTTATAATAATAAATTTTATAATTTATTTTAAAATGATATTATCTTTTCATTTTATAAGGTTTAGAAAGATGACATCAACATTTTCTTACAAAAAGTTGATGAGTGTATAATGGAAGAATATAGTCTACAATAAAAGTACTCTTATCTGATGATGGAGACCACAATGTTGATCAAGGAATATAAGAAGAATATTCATAATTATTATGCTTGAATACAAAAGCTTTAGAAAAAGGTCAAACCTTTAATTTTTAATACTTATCCAAAACCTTATGATTTGTGTTGATAGCATGTTTTATAAATATTTTGCTATAGGACTAAATATAGTAATTAGATAATATGCATAATATAAGCAATTAAAAACTTTTTACAATATGCTATTATGCAATGAAAGGATGAGAAAATGGAGGAGGAACCTATACTACCAATAATAACTATCTCAATATCCCCAAGCAAAGTTTCATAACAAGTAACAAGTATAGCAATTGAAACACCATCTCTTTCATCCACTTCTATAACTAAAGTTTAAGTCTTAATTAAGAATTTGGAATAGCTTAGCATTAGTTTATTACAAGGAAAGCATGTAGGAACTCAAGGTTTACAATTTACGATAATATTTCTATCAAAAAATATCTAAAGTATTTTTCCATGATTACAAAACTAAAATACACTAGAAAATAAATTACCTTAACAAGTCATCCATATCATGGATGAAAAATAATGTGAAACAAAACACTCAATCAATGTCATCCATCTCATTTGAGGCAATGCAAAATAAGTTATCATAGACAAGAACCTAAATAAATAAAATAACCTAAATAGAAGAGAGAATAAAAAGGTAATAACAAGAAAAAAACAAGAACCTAAATAAATAAAATAACCTAAATGCAAAATAAGTTATCATAGACAAGAACCTAAATAAATAAAATAACCTAAATAGAAGAGAGAATAAAAAGGTAATAACAAGAAAAAAACAATAAAATTAGATGTTCATCATTTTCACTCTCAGAATGTGAAGCAACTTTATCATGGAGGATCTATAGAGGTGAATTGCCAATATTCATATGGATAAGTACTAGCATTATCATCATATAAATGAAGGGAGATGTGTTGTAGGATTAGTTTTGGATGAATAAAGAGTGATGAAGTTATCGTGTTCAATACAAAAGGTTAATACATATACTTCACAAGGGAAATTTTTACGCAAAATTATATCAATTCCTAGTGTCTTGTTAAATGGTGGAGATATTTTCAATATAATTAGAAATTTTTGATAAATATTTTATAGCTAAGGACTAATCATCATTCTAATATTATTCCTAAACTTTTAATAGAAGAAAAAATAAAGCTAGAAGAAGTTTTAATTGATATAGCTTCCATTCCTAGGAGTTATTCATATAGTAGATTTTCAAGTCATGAAGGAAGGTTATATTGTATACATAATATTATTAGACAATCTATGATTAATAAAATACTATACTTATAATTAATACCATGAGGAGTACATGACCATTGGTTAGTGTTGATCAACTTAACTAGTTTGAGAGGAATTGTGTCTTTGGCCAATGGTATAATGGGAATCTTGAAGAAGGTGGGATAGTGTGTTTCATTGAGATTCCCACTACACCATTGGTCGACAATGTAATTCCCATTAGACTAGTTAGACTAATTAATAGTATATTTTATAGCATGCATGATGGGATCATTATTCATGTTGTAATTCAAGTTCTAAAATTTAGGGTGACAACTAATAATATTTTAGATCTATGAAAAATATCAAGATCCATGAAGTTATAGAGAATGTTTCTATTTTTGACTCGATTGTCAAAAGACTAAATTTTTTGAAGAATTCTTTTTAAGCATTGGTGATTACACTATTTATCCCATCAAGCTAGTTGCATGAGACAAATTTGCATAAGATCAATTATATAAGAGGAGCATAATCTGTTGTTACATATTTTATCTCAATCAATATGGAAGAGAACTTCATATGGGTATCCTAGAATCTAATCCATGGTTCAAAGTGTTGTAAATTATCCTTAAAAAAATATTCCATTCACTTCATGGCATGCACATAACCCATCAAATCTACAAAATTTTAATGGTAACCCTTTTCTTCTAAGAAATTTTATTGCATACTTCAATGGAAACATACACATCTCATTGGTCTATCATCTCCAAGATATTGTTAGTATAGTGGCAATACATCATTTAAACATAAATATGTTGCTATATGATTACTTATAACATATTTGAGAAGACTAGCACTAGAATACTTCATAGAGCATCCTACTAATTTAGATCAAGGCTGGGATGGATTTAAAAGTTTATTTGTAAAGGACTTTAAAGAAAAGAATAACATTTCCTTGTTGAAGCAACTCATAGTGATAAATATATCCCTAGGCCTAGAATACCACTTATGGTTTATCCTCCTTCAGTTATGGAATGTTTGTATTATTAAAGATCCCTTCATTCCAATATAGCCATAATGATCTAACATCTAGGAGAAAAATGTTTACTTAGATCATTTGATCTAGATGTCAAAGCATTGATCATTCTCATATATGCTAAAAAGTTAAGTGTAAATCCTAAATACTCATATCTCCTTAATAATATCCTCAATGCAGGAAAAATTCTCAAATCCCTTAGAGATATCAAATCCTACTAGGTTTTAAAATATCACATAATAATTCGTAGTTCCTATACGACATTCATATATCACTACTTCCACATTTATCAATTCGTACCATCCAACCTTCTTAGTCTCCAATTGAGAAAGAGTAAGATGAGATGAAGTATACTTTGAGAGCTATTTCAAATCAGATAACCTCTATTAAAGGGCAACACCCATAGCCTTTTGGGCTATTCTATAACTAGCAATAGCCTAGGATTTGATAGAACTTTAGGTCATTGAGACCTCAAAATTTTCTTATAGTTCCAACTCTACTTGCTCCATCTCAAGCATATGCAATAAATGTAATGATTCCTATAATGATCCCCAATAATCCAACTAATTTTTGTTATACTTGTAGTGATGACCATGACCTAATGGCATGCACGATCAATATCTAGTAACAAATGCAAGTCCAAAATATCATGAATGCAATTAGGCAACCTTAGTAAGCACAATAAGTTACAATTTATAATATGTAGAAATTATAAAATGTCACAATTCTAGACAATCTACAAGGTGACCAAGTGACTATGCTTTGGAACAATACAAGATTTATTTTCTTTGAGATTTTAGAACGTTTTCTTGTAACACAAGTTCAACTAAATTACAATATCATATCAAACAAGAGAGATTTAAAGGAGCCAAATCAAGAAGTTACAACTGCAAGTGGCCAACCTAACATCTAGAATAAAGCCTCCAGCAACAAATAGAAGTCAAAGATAAATTTCGGCAACTCCACTACCATAAAATAAGCGATATTATTAGCAATTACAAGCTTCTATATTTGGTGTGTTAAGGATAATAGCAAGGCATTCTAACATAATTTTAACCTATTTTATGATATCAATTTCTTCAAATTATAGTATACTCAATTTTATCAAAGAATAAGTGTCACATTGGTTGAGAATCCTAGGAAGGTGTAATTTGAAAAAATATTCTAAATAAAGTGCAGAATAGAAATATAACTTACATTTTTTAAATATAAAATATATAGATGTATCAAATTATGTATTTTAGTGTAGGTTGTCCTTATTTTTTAAATCTTTTCTTGGACAAACTGAGTGAAATGCATCAATAATTTCATATTATAACATGAGCATTTTAATAGAATATTTTATGAGCATCTATGTCTTATATATAAATAGATCTAATTGAAAATATCATTTTCATAATTATATTTTCATTATTTAATCAGTACTTATTTATTTTTTAAACATAGAAAGAAAGTAGACAAATAGACCCAATACAAGCATATGATTATGTTGGAAGTTTTGCACCATGCCACATTAAAATTTTGATGAAATTTTGTTGAATATTTTTTATTGTAAAAGCGACAAAATATATTGAATCTATGTTGCAGTATTTTGGCCAGTATAATATGTTGTAGTTTATTTTTATGTGTTAATCTCCTTCTTTGTTTTTTATGGGTTTCATGCTGGAAATAATGGGTGTTACAAGGAAAATCGGTTGTGGGAAAAGGTGTGACAAATCGGTTGGAATTGCCCAAGGAACGTCAACAAAAACAACACTTAAAAGATTAAGGTAAAATATATGTAACAATATTTTTACCCCAAGAGAAGGGTAAAAATATTTGTCGCCATTCCTTAGGGTGAAGACGTCTTTATTTTCAAAAAATGGAAAAATGCCTTCGCCCTAGAAGTGGGGCGAAAAACCCATTCGCGCTAACTTTGGGATGAACGTAAATTTGAAAAGGGAAAAAGACGTTAAGTTAGAAGATATGAATTCATCCCAAGAGAGGGAAGAAAGTCCCTTTCACCCCTCCTTGGGGTGAAAACACATTCAAATGTTTAAATTCATGGTGAGCTCGAAGTTGAAGTGTCCCAAAAATTGAAAGAAGTACGTTCACCCTAAATATGGGACGAAAGTATCATTCACCCCACCTTGGAACGAACATTATTAAAATTGAGTGACAATTCACCCTATCAAAGTGTGTAAAATTCAACTAGACTTTCACCTCAGGTGAGAGGCGAAACTCCCTTTCGCCCCTCCCTGGGGCAAAAGGTCCAGCAACGATGGATTTGAAAGGAGTTGTGTCATGGGTCCCGCAAAGGTGTTGTTTACAAATTTGAGTTTATAACTTCGAGTGAATATCAAGTAAGGGTAGCAGGGTGCTAAGTTTCGGTATTGTGCGGTGAAGGCTCTTTCACCCCTCTTTGGGGCGAAATCATATGGGAAATAAAACGTCAAGGTCCCCACAATGGCGCATATTTGTAAAGGGATTTTTAAATGGTTTTACCCTAAGTGAGGGGCATAAATCCCATTCATCCCTCTTTGTAGCGAACGTATATTCCAAAGTAAAAATAGAGAGTTTCCAAAGGAAGCCGCTAGCAATGCTTTTGTCCCAAGTAAGGGGCAAAACTCCCATTCACCCCTCCTTGGGGTGAAACGACATAAAGATTGGTAAAAGCGTTGAAAATAAAAATGAAGGCATAAAAGGTGTTTTGTCCAAGGGAGATTGTTGTTATGGGATGAATGTGATGAAATAAATTAAGTTGTGGGTTGTGTATTTAGTGAAATTATATGAAGCAATGCAAAGCACGACTCAAAGATGCAGATTGAGTAAAATTATAAAAATTATTGCTTTGGGGGCACCCTCTTCATCAGGAAGCGCAAATAAGGAGGAAGTGCTGAAATTCAAAATAGAACGCTTTTGTCCATCACTCTGTATTTGGCAAAGTTCAAAGAAGACTTTTTAAAGGTGTCCCAATCATACAAATAATGAAAATTTTAATGATTGAGGTGAAGAGTGATTGAATTTTCTGGTTTCATGCTAAAATGCTATAGGATTTATTATCACTGGATGATTTTCATTATTTCTAAGATATTATGTACAAGGGTAAATTTCCAAATAACAATGAAGGCATCAAGCTAATGACCATATTTACATTTTTTCGTGCACTGACGCTCGAAGTTGCTAGTTTCCCAGGAGTTTTCCCTTGAAAGTTGAATCGTTGTCTTAGAAGGAAAATTTTTAAGAATTCCAAGGAGAAATTTCTTTACGAAGGTTCCTGATCTGTAAACATTTTGTTTTTATGTATTAAATGAGCAAAGGTGAAAAACTCCATAAATACTATACATTTTCAATGTAAAAGTAGGAGGATAGACACTCTACAGAAAAACTCTTCAAGTTTAATGCGTAAATAGAATAAATTTGGCTTATGATTTTTGTAAGCAATTTTTATGTGTGATTTCTTTCTACTCTAAGCATTTCTATTTCATATTCATGTCTATTATTTGCTATTAAGTTCAAATTTTGCATTTGTATTTAAGCACTACTAGTGAAGGAATGAGTACTGGAATGCGATTTTAGAAGTTGTCTCCTTGGAATTGTAAGTGGATTATTTACCTTCTTTCTGTTCTATGCTGCTATAATGCTTGGTTGGAATTCTTGTTGCTAGTCTGTCCCCAATCCTACATCTCTGGCCTATGGCTATATTTCCCATTTCTTTCTGTTATTTTCATTTATTTCTTGCAACTCTAGACTTAAATCGATGTAGGATTAGTAAGGGAACTAGCCCTCTATGGATATTGGCACGGGGAAAATTTATTTCCTCTAGCATTTCAATGGTAGTCATGTCTAGGGTGCATAAATGTATGTTTGTATTTTAGGTATATTTGACCAATAGTTTTTGGTATACTCAATGGGACATTTAAGTCTCATATTGAGCTATACGCAATATTAAGGTCTTGATGTTCACCTTTGTATTGTCACATTAGAGCATCTAGAAAATTAGCTATACCCAGAAGCCTCCAAATGTGAAGTCAACAAAATTTGTACTTCATGATCACAAGATCAAAGGCTAAAAATCCTGAAAACCCCATTGAGTTATTTGAACTTGACACTCAAAAATTAGAACACACTAGATTAGTTACCTCACCTCATACGTCAGTCACAACATCTTCACAGATAGTTGGTGTGTTTCTTATTCCTTCAAATATAGCCAGTACTACTACTAGCATCCCACCTCCTCAACCTCACATACCAGTTCACATGGCTCAAAATCTACCACCACAGCAACCACAAACACCAAGATAGTTTCCAGCATGGAATAGCTCAGGATCTTTAAATTTACAAGCACAAAATCTAGTTCCTCAAGCAGCATTTATGGCTTTGCCTACCTATGATGGTACTGGTAAGACTACTTACGAGCATATCCAAGATGTGCCTTCTTTGGAAATAATCCATGGCATTGCAGATGAAGATATTATGGTAAGATTACTTGTATTACCACTCATAGGGAAGTTTTATTTATATCAATACTTACCACACGCTACTATCACCACATGGGTTTAGTTGGTGAAATTGCTGATCAAGAACTTTTATGAGCAAGCTGATAAATTTTCCTTACTACACCAATTTACTAACATCCAAAGACATTCGTAGGAGGAAATAGTGGATTTTAATGTTAGATTCACCCAAATTTGATAGAGAGTCCTTGATCTTCTTTGGCCCACTCATGAGAAAGCTGTGTTTTATTATATTAGAGCCTTTAACTCTAACATTGGTATGGTTTGTCGACAATACAATGTCAATACATTTTCATATTTGTACACGTAGGCACAAAAAATTTAGGTAGATCTAATTGCTATAGGTAAGTTGCCATCAAAGATAACCATACCCATTTTTCTTGATCTTCTGCAATATTTGTATTCTAGTGCATTTTCACAACCTATGCCCTCTATGTACCCTATTCCCTCATGGAGATTGGGTCCACCTCAAATCGCTCTGGTTTTGATTCCACAACTCCCTGCTCTAAGTATTTCGTAATTACCTGTTCTGCAGTTTTCAGTCCCATTTTTGTTCCCAACGCTATGAATGCCACATATTCCATTGTAGTTGCTTGCTTGACTAGCACCTCTACCTCTTCCAGTATTCCTTGCACCCTCAAATATTGATTCCTACATGAAGATATTATAGGAGATGCAGTCACTCAATTCAACAATGAGGACAATGTCAAATGAAATTACATTCGTTAAGAAGAAGCAGGTTGAAGCTGACTTTTGGTCAAGGATATTTCAAACACCGTCAATTACCAAAGAACAACCAACTGCTAGCAAAGGTCCTGAAATAAATACAATTGTATTGGCAAACGAATAAGCTAGTACATCAAAGCAAGCATATTGGTGTTCCACTTGTAATGATCCTCATGGTGAAGACACGTGCATGATCCATTTGAAATTTGTATAGACATTAGCAAAAAGTTTTGTTGGTGGAAAAATCAATATGATAGCTGAAGTTTATCATAATTTTATGGTCCCTTCCTAGGAGCAAGTTTTAATCCTTACAAGGGTTGGAAATAATCCAGTGACTACTGATCCAACAGAAATGTAGCCTCTCAAAGTTCTCGCTAAATAGAAGGAACAAGATGAAAAGGTGTAGTCACAAATAAGAGCACTTGGCACAACAACTAAACAACAAGATATTTTCTTGTTGAAATATCTGTTGCCTAAGCAATCTTAGGAGATGTTGCAGGAAAAGACATCAATTTCACATTCTGTAGTCACTCAAGTGCAAACTAAGGTAAAATAACTAGCCAAAGAGCACCCCAAGTACCCATCGTTGACCAAGTGCCAAAGGGTAGAAGCTACTCAATAATACCAAAGCAAATATGAGCTATCTAGTGAAGAAAAGGACTTAGGTACTTCTGATTACAATATTATTGAGGAGATGAAAAAAATTCCTGCAAAGTCAAGCTAGTTTGATGGATTACAATTACCTAGATAAGTTGACTTGTTGCAGGAGTCTCTCAAGTCTATGAAATATCATAAGAAAAGACTTACCCAAATAGTGTTAGAAAAAATATTGCTGACCTCTACCACTGGTAATAATAGACCACCTCCATTATATTTGTCTCTCAAAATGGAAGGATGAATCATGCATAATTATATGATTGACTCTGGTGTTGTGACTACTGTCATGCCAAAAGTAGTATGTGAAGTCATGGGGATGGAATACACAAGGAGCAGTCCAGGTGTTTTAAAATTGGATGGAACTTCAATGAAAATGATGGAAGTAATCAAGTATATTTCTATTGTTCTACACAATATGCCACAAATAACTATTATTCAAGAAGTAGTGGTAGTAGACTTAGAACCATACTTCAGCATGTGTCTTTTGAGGGAATTCACAACAAATATAGGAGGATATCTATCCCTGTATTTGTTGGATATTTGAGGTAATTTGAGGCATTTTATGTTGTCATTGATGTCACATGGATCACATTTGGTTTTGGTGGCCAAAATATTTCATAAATAAGCATTTATGATATTTTGGAAAGAATGGCTATTCACATGGTTTTTATGAAAACCAAGGCAGACAAAATAAAATGTTTTATTTAAAACCATGGTGGGCTTATGTGGAAAGGGCTTTTCTTAAAATCCAAGGTGAAATTTTGTTTCATCAAAAAAGGACATCCGGTGATGAAGATATTAAAGTTTAAAGTTTAAGTTTAAATTAATGGAGGGCCGACTTATGTGAAATTAATGGAGGTTGGCATATATATATATATATATATATATATATATATATATATATATATATATAGTAAAGGTTTCAATGTATTTCAGAAAGGGGGCATATTATATATCATCGAAAAGCTTATTTCTAGGGCTATTTGACTAACTTATTTAGAAGGAGAAATAAGGTGTGTGTAAAGAGATATTTTTTATTTTGCAAAGGGGTTCCAAAAGTGAAGTTTACCTTGTTCTTTTTTTCAAGAGGATTAATTCTTTCATGAGGTGACAAGGTATACAATATTGTGATTTATTTTAGTTTATGGTATAAGGGGTTTTGAGAGTGAAAAGGTTATGCAATGTTTTGATTTATTTTATTTTATGGTACAAGTGGTTTTAGGAGAGATAAGGAAGTTGTGCAATTAAATGCCTTGGTGATGATTATTGAAAAGTGGAGTAATGTTGATTATTTTGTGATCTACTAACCCTTGTGAAGATTGGTAAAATAATTTTGTGTTGAGTGTGGCAGATTTCCAAAGGGGTTTCTTCACTTCATAAAAGGTATGGGCACATTCTCCTATTGATTGTTTATGGTGGTTGATTTTTGAAATATCATTGGAGGGAAAAGGATTGTTTGTGGTTTCCTTTTCGAAAGTGGTTGGTTGAATGCTTCAAGGTTTTCTGAATTAAGATTTGTGTCTAAACCTTGTTTGATAAGAATAGTTGTTGAAGCTCATTGGCTATGAAAGAACTTGAGTTAGAAAAGAACATGAGTATCATTGTTATGTGAGATATGTGGTTGAGAATTGTTAGAAACATTTGAGTTGGTTGATACATACTTGGACTAGGGTTGTGTAAGAGAGAGTTGTCCCTTGTGGTGATTGGTTGACTTGAGTTGATTGAGCCTAGTCAAGTTATGTGTGAAGTGATTGTTCAAGACTTATGAAACAAACTATTCTATTATTTTGATTTGAGTTGAGAGTAATATTAGAACATATTAAGTCTCTAACAATTATCTTTATGCTTCTATGAGATTGACTTGAGTTGAGTTGAGATTGATTTATGTTGAGTTGAGTTGAGATTGATATTAGAACATATTTAGTCTCTAACAATTCTCTTTATGCTTCTATGAGTTGAGTTGAGTTGAGATCATTATGGATCATTGTTGTCATCCATTGAAGAGTACATTGTCATTCATTTTTGAGTTCATATTTGAGCTTTGCCTTGATAGATGTATGGATGAGATTTGAGTGCTACTTGAGCATGATTGATTGAGCCAGTGAGAAAGCATTTGTAGACAAGTTTTGGGGCAGTTTTGTGGACATATTTGTGGACAGAATTTAGATTAGATTTGGGCAAGTTCTTGGTGAGCTTGCTAGAGTAGAATTGGGCAAGTTCTTGATGATCTTGAAATAGAATTGGGCAAGTTCTTGGTGAGCTTGCTTGAGCAGATTTGATAATTTTTGTGTGAGCTTGTTAAGTAGGTTTTGTGTGAGCCTATTGTGCAGGTTATGTGTGATCCTATTGATTAGGTTCTTAGTGAGCCTATTGAAAGAGCGTTGGAATTTAAAAATTATAGAGGATAAAGTCTCAGTGGATAGAGATCCAGCAGCCAGCACAGTTGAAGACAAATCTGTGATGAGCATCAGAAATGCTCATATTTTGTATACATCTTGATTATTATGCGGTTGTATAATAAGGATTGCATACTTTTATGAATGATTATATAATTATTTGATGAAATTATGCGTGTTATCTAATTTATGTGTTTTCAGTGTTTTTTTTTGGAATTGCAATTGATTTAGTTAGATTTGGATCAGTCGAGGTATTTTCATGGACCTAACACTTTGTTTCTTTTAGAATCAACACAAATAAGGTAGGTGCCTTCCTCTTCCAGAAAGGTGCCAAATGTAAGTAGGTGCCTTTCTCTTCTAGGAAAGTGCCAAGTAAATACAAGCACCTTCCTCTCCCATGAAGGCGCAAATATAAGGCCAGCGCCTTCCTCTTCCAAGAAGGTGCCAAAGGAAAAGAATTGTCTTCCTCTCATAAGGAAGGCATCAACAGGAATGTGCCACTAGAAGGCAAGTGCCTTCCTCTCATAAGGAAGGCACCACTAGAAGGTAAGTGCCTTCCTCTCATAGGAATGCGCCAACAGAAGATAAGTGCCTTCCTCTTCCAGGAAGGCACCAACGACAGTAAGGCACCTTTCGCATAGAGAAGGTGCCCGATATACTTAGGCACCTTCCTCATAGGGAAGGCACCCCTATTCTTCGCCCGTTGACCAGACAAGCACGACATGGACAATAGTGACTGGTGCAGTTCCAACTCTATGTCATGTAGAGCTAAATTGGAGATCGCACTGACATATGAGAATGTCCTACCAATGCTATGTGAAGCACAAACAAATCAGCGAACATGCCACCGTTAGAACCGAATGCCAGTTTTAGCAGACGTTGATCACATTTACCAGACTATCTTAGTTTAGTCTAGAATGAATCGACTGTTATAAATTCTTTGTAATAAAAGTTCTGCAGGTGTGTTATATAAACACACGCAAACCTCTCTAAAGATATATAGATATAGAGAGAGAAGAGATAGAATATTTTGATAGTAATTGTAATACTTTGATAATTATAATACCGTTTTAAGAGTTTCTAAGTGCGTGTTCAGCTGGGAGGAAGCTGTTGGAGCCTGGACCCACTCCAAGCCAGTATTTCTTCCCCTATTTTTCCTGTGTTTTCTAGATTAGTTTACCACTTTTATAAGATTGTTTATCGTACTTATATTTATAGTATTTGCAAAAGGTTTATTTCTAGGAATGTGTGAATATTTTCTTTCTGTAGGTTTAATTGTTTTTAAGTAAATTATTGAGGAGTGCATGAATGATTGACAACCGTTTGAAACACCCCCCAATAGTAGAACTAGCAGACTCATCTCAAGTGGTATTGTGAGTAATCTTGTTCAAGACCCTTCACAAGTTTACGAAGCTCCCTAGTTGATAAATTAAATGCATGATCATGTGAGAAAAGTAGAAAAAAAATTAACCTTGTTTGGCCCGCAACATTTTGGTGCTGTTGTCAGGGAAGCGTCTCAACTAGATTATCTACAATACCTAGAAATCTTCCATCTAACCTTGTATGAGTTCTTCGAGAAGAAGAGGACTTGACGTTCGGTTCATAAAAACCAATCCATTAGAACCTGAGTTAGCCAAACATTCTAAATTTGAATTAGACTTGCCCGACCCACCTCCAGCAATCCATTGGAGTGAGGAGCCACACTTTGTGCAAAGTGCCTCCTCATCCCATCAACATGGGGAAGAAAAAATCATCATAAATCCCCTGTTTAATAGGACACCCTTAGAGGAAGCCCTATTGTGGAAAGTTGTAGAAGATCGGATGATAACACCAGACAACCTTAGAGCCTTGACTCGAAAAGTCTTAAACGATCGTAAGGCCATAAATATTGCATTAGAGACCACATTTCTTGAAAAAATGGCTGACAATGAAGAAGTCTCATCTGGCTTTAGTTTCCCGATTGAAGAAGGAGTAGGAGATACCAAAATGAAAAACATATCCCCTGCTCACCTTTCGACCTTCAGAGGATACCCAACTGAGGACCCTGGCCTATTTTTATTTAATTTTGATGTCTTATGTAGGTTTGTGGACTACAAATATGATACGTAAAAGCTGAAACTCTTCCCTTCCATGTTGGATGATGCAGATCTACGATGGTTCATTGATCTAGGAGACAAACACATTACCACTTGGGATCAAATGAAGAAGATCTTTTTAGAGCAATACCAAGATTTTTGGAGAGCAAGATACTCCAGAGAAGAGGTCCTGGGCATGACGCAAAAATAAGATGAGTCTCTCGAGGAATACTGAGAGAGATTCAACTTCAATCTTCAATGATCTCCTCACACGAAACTATCTGATAAGTCCCTCAAAAGCATCTTTTTAAGAGGACTTACCAATGAATCACTGGAGGCTCTTAACATGATTTGTGGAGGTTACGTCTACCAGCACACTATGGAAGATAGTCGATAAATATGTCGGAACTATTAAATAAGGAGAAGCAAGACCACTTCTAGAACCATGAAAGCGACTACTTCAGTCATGAATGCAAAAATAGGTTAAATGTTGGAGGATTTAAAGAGTGAAATGCTCTCATCTCTAGCATTGCAGATGGATACGCTACTATTAGAAAAAAAAAGCAAGAAAATGAAGTAGCATTGGCTTATTTCTATCCAAAATGCAGAGGGAAGCATGCAAAGAATGCATGCCTAGAGAACAAAGTCAGAGTATGCACAGTTTGTAGGATGAACCATAAAACTCGATTGTGCCCGCAACTACCCAGTAATCAGGAGGATGTTGAAATCACGGATGCCTATTTCATAGGAAATCAAAAGAGTTGGCCACAACCCCCTATGGGAAATATGCCAATCGAAATGTCATCATATGGGGGAGGACCATACATGCACCAAGTCCCACCTCAACCACCTAACATGGGGTGGTGGGGGCCATCACCCTAGTCTAATGCACCCCCAAAAACATTCCCAAACTAGCAGCCATGGATGCCATATCCATATCCTGGGCAGCAGTGGAGAGGCCACACTACGTGGAATCAGGACCCACATAATGCAGCACCAACTCACCCCCAACAAAATTTACCGGCATTGCTAGTATTGAGACCTGCGTAGCTACCCGCATAACCAATGACAAATCCTAATAACAGGGTGAACCAGCCAGCATATAACGTGGAGGGTGAGATGTATCTGATGTACCATATTCAGCTTAGGTCTAGTATACAGCTAGGAGTAGGAACGCCTCCACTGGTAGAAGGGGAGGAATAGGTAGAAACACCTCTTGTAGAAGAGGTGATAGAAGAAACGCCTGAGAGAGAAAAGGCTCCATTTCCAAACCGGTTGCAAGAATAGAGGAAACTAACACAGTCAAAGTTCGATACCTTGTCTAGCTTGAAGAACCTCACTGTGACAATTATATTATTTCAAGCCATCTAATATGTTTCGATATATACCAAGGTGATAAGAGAGATGTGTCTAAGGAAGCCAGGACGAAGAGCAACCCGGACTATTAATGTCATGGGTAAATTAGAAGATTTTATGATGGGCAAAACATGCCATCTGAAGTATGCAGACCCAAGCAGCTTGGTACTGACTATAAAAATTGAGGGACATTCCTTGTCTAATATGTTGGTCGATATCGAAGTAGCCATCAACGTAATGCCTCAAGAGACCATGCAGAGGCTATAGCTCACGAACTTGAAACCCATTGTGATAGTGTTTTAGCTGGCCGATCGATCGACCGTAGTGTCGAAAGGAATGTTGAAAGATGTAATAGTGATAGTCAGCGCATGGGAATACCCAATCGACTTTTTAGTCCTACAATCTAAAACTAGGTTGGGCGGTTACCCGCTCATCTTGGGAAGGCCATGGTTAGCAACAGATGATGCTTACATCAGCTGCCAGGATGGGCTGATGGCCATATTCGATGGACAAAATGTAAAAAGGTTGACTATTTCACCCCTAGCATAGTCCGTCAACTCAATAAGAGAACCCATGTTGACCGAGCATGAAATTCCTGAGCTGTCCATGATCCAACTGGTGATGATGTTGGATGAGTTGGCAGAAGAAGATGAAGATGGTGCTATTATGGAGTTCCTCCATGGAGAGGCCTCCATCTTCACACCTGGATCACCATTGGCTGGTGCCCAAGATCACCACATTTAGTAGATACACGTCGGGCCAGGAAGAACGTTGAATGTCAATAGTGGGTTGACTCCCACATAATTGACAAAAGTAGAAGAGCTCCTAGTTAGACACCAACAGGCATTCACATGGGATTACTCAGATATGAAGGGTATCAACCCAGAGATCTGTACCCATCGTATATACCTAGATGATCAAGCAACTCCAAGCAAGCAACCATAGAGAAGAATGAATCCGATAATGAAATACATTGTCAAGGAAGAACAACAAAAAATCTTGACTGCCAGATTCATCTATCCTATTTTTGATAGCGAGTGGGTATCATCGTTAGTGGTAATCCCTAAAAAGAATAGGAAATGGTGAATCTGTGTGTACTACAAAGCGTTAAAAAAAGTGACCAAAAAGGACCACTTCCCGCTCCCATTCATTGACCAAGTCTTGGACACACTCTCGGGGAAGAAGTATTTCTCCTTCCTAGATGGATTCAGTGGATACAACCAGATCCAGATAAGATAAGAGGATAAGGATAAGACAACATTCACCTGCCCATGGGGAATGTTTGCCTATCGGATATTACCTTTCAAATTGTGTAATGCACCTGCCACCTTCCAAAGGGCGGTGCTTAGCATATTTTTAGACATGATGGGAGATGCGGTCGAAGTATAAATGGATGAATTCATCGTCTATGGATAAACCTTTGGCGAGGCAATGACGAACTTGGAAAGAGTGCTCGAAATAAGCAAGGAAAACATTTTGTCCTTGAGCAACGAGAAATGCTTTATGATGATGCAAGAAGGCATCGTACTAGGACATCACCTCTCTGCAAAAGGAATAAAGGTTGATAAAATAAAATTTGAGGTCATCAGAGACCTACCTAGCCCCATAATGTAGAGAGAGGTAAGGATTTTTCTTGGATCATATGGGTACTATCAATGATTTATCGCCAAATTTAGCAAAATTGCAAAACCACTGCACACTCTATTATTTAAGGATGTGGAGTTCAATTGGACAAAATACTGTGAGGAAGCGTTTCAGTTGCTTAAAGAGAAAATGATATCCGCATCGGTTCTAAGAGGACAAAATTGGGCCATACCATTCCATATCTACTGTGATGCATCCAACAATACGATTGGAGTAGTCCTCAGACAGAAGTATGGCGAAGAATTTTATGCCATCTACTATGTCAGCAAAAACTTGGCAGGAGCCGAGCTCAACTACACAATGACGGAGAAGGATTTCCTTGCAGTTGTGCATGCCAAAAACAAATTCTACCATTATATCATCGGGTATAAGGTAATTTTCCACATGAACCATGTGGCTATCAGATACTTGATGAGCAAGCCGGCCATTGGTGGAAGAATTATCAGGTGGCTCCTATTACTACAATAATTTGACATCACAATAGTTGAAAAACCATGCAAGGACAATGTCATAGCATATTTTCTATCTAGATTGATACCGGTAGATCATACAGTAGTGGAAGACCAATTTTCGGATGAACATTTGTTCACCATTAGTGATCAAATCCCGTGGTACGCAGATATAGCCAATTACTTGGCCACCGGAAGAACCTCACCTGCTCTTTCTTTCTAAGAAAATTAGGCGGTCATAGAAAAAGCGCATCATTCCTATGGGTTGATGGCCTCCTGTTCAAAAAATGATGTGACCAGATTATAAGGAGATGCGTAGTAGAGCAAGAGTTCTCAGAAGTACTCAAAGTGTGTCACGACGAACCATGCAGAGGACACTTTGCAAGGAAATGAACTACCTACAAAATCCTACAGGCTGGGTACTTTTTGCCCACTCTATTCAAGGATGCAGCTACGTATGCCAGCAAGTGCAATGAATGCCAAAGAATGGGCAGACCAACCCATCAAGATGAAATGTCCCTCCAGCCTCAGGTACACCTGGAACCCTTTGATAAGTGGGGCATGGGCTTCGTGGGACCAATTAATCCACCTTCAATAGGGAGGAGGTTTATTTTAGTCTATACAAATTACGTCACCAAATGGGTTGAAGTTCAAGCGTTGAGAGATTCAAAAGAAATAACAGTCATCGATTTCTTATTTGCCCACATTTTTATACAATTTGGGGTCCCTAGAGAGATAACAACAGACTAGGGGCCTCAATTTACCTCTAGGTTGATCAAAGAGCTGATGGATCAATACATATTTTGGCACAATAAAACTACACCCTACCATCCGTAGGAAAATGGGCAAGTGGAGGTGACAAACAAAGAAATAGAGAACATCTTGACAAATACCATGCAACAAAATAGAAAGGATTGGGCTACACAGTTGTCGGAGGCAGTATGGGCATATAATACCACGTGGAAATCCACCATAGGCTTCACTCCCTTCCAACTGGTCTATGGGAAGAGTGCGATGATACCCATTTAATTTGAAATCAAGACATTGAGGATGGCTTCAGAATTGAACTTGAGCTTGGATGACGCTCAAGAAGAGAGGATTCAGCAGCTAGATCAGTTGGACGAAATCCAAATGGACGCTTTGCAGAGAATAGAAATCATACAAAAGCAAATAAATTAGTGGCATAATCGCCACATTAAACTGAAGCAGTTCCAAGAAGGAGAATGGGTGTTGTACAATTCTCGATTCCAAGAAAGAAAAGGTAAATTAATGTAAAGATGGATGGGACCGTATGAGGTGGTAGAGCTCATCAAGAATGGGGTAGTGCACGTTAGAACAATTGATGGAAGCAACACCGTGTTAACGGTCAATGGCCACTAACTATGCCCCTATAACACATCTAAAACCTTACAGGTGGAATCCAGAATAGATGTGGGGGAGACCCCATCTTGTTAGATTCGGACCAAACTCTTAAAAGGCAAAACGGTGGGCATGGAGGTGCTCACCAAAATCAGTTAATTTAGTTTTTTTCTTACAGTGTGTTTTGTAGGGACGACGCCTGTATGCAAGCTATAGGCATCCTAACCCAGGGCCTAACAGGCATGGAATCTGTCTAACTTTATTTTTCTTTCTTTTTGTTTGCTTTTTGTAGGTGGAGGACCTAACAACACGAGGAATAGGTATCTGGGAAACTAGGCCTGATTCGGCTCAACATTTTGACACCGACACTCGTAGGTAGAAGCTAAGGTAGCATGAAGCAAGACAGAGAAGGCTTGATCACTCTTTTCCAGTCAATCGCAACATGATTGCTGATAATAAGGCACCTTCCACATCGAGAAGACGTAGAAGAAGGCACCTTCCGTATAAATATTGTGCCCATAAAGAAGAAGACGCCTTCCTTATAAAGAATGTGCCTCGCTAGAATAAGGTGCCTTCCTTATAAAGAATGCGCCCAACCAGAAGAAGGTGCCTTCCTTATAAATAAGGTGCCCAGCCAGAAGAAGGCGCCTTCCTTATAAAGAAGGTGCCCCACCAGAAGAAGGTGCCTTCCTTATAAAGAAGGCACCCCGCCAGAATAAGGCGCCTTACTTATAAAGAATGCGCCCAGCCAAAAGAAGGCACCTTCCTTATAAAGAAGGCAGCCAGCCAAAAGAAGGCACCTTCCTTATATAGAAGGTGCACACACAAAAAAAAAATACATATATAGGTGCCTTCCATGGCTGGAAGGTGCCATACAAAAAAAAAAAAACTGAGGTGCCTTCCACATCGAGAAGGCGTATACAGACAGGCACCTTCCACATCGGGAAGGCGCATACAGACCGAGGCACCTTCCACATTGGGAAGGCGCATACAGATCGAGGTGCCTTCCACATCGGGAAGGCGCACCCATTTAGAAGCACCTTCCATAGCAAGAAGGCACCATCATCGAAAAGGCACCTTCCACCACCGAAAGGCGCATCCAATCAAAGGCACCTTCCACCACCGGAAGGTGCATCCAATCAAAAATGTGCCTTCCACCATGGAAGGTGCATCCATTCAAATAGCACCGACAACATCGAGAAGACACCATATAAGCACCTTCCACATCGAGAAGGTGCCACATTAGCGCCTTCCACATGGGGAAGGTACCAAAGAGCACCTTTCACGTATAACCAGCACTTACGTCTCTCGGATGCTTCGATCGAAACGAAACCACCACACGAACGAGCAACATCAGATGACCATACCCCTCCCCCATGTCACAAATCAACGAATCAACACCCTTCATGATGCCTAAAACACCGAATAAGGTACATGCATGCTAATTCAAATTTTTATATAATTATTTATAAATTATGCAGTACCAAAAAAATACTACCATCATAAAAATCATATCCCCCCATAGCCAGAACCGTGTGCCAATGATATGGCTCGAAATGTGTATCCTAGAAATGAATGTTAAGGTTAGGTGCCTTCCCTATAGGAAGGCACCTTCCTCAAGAAGGAAGGATAGAAAAAAAATGCAGTAGTAAGGGAAGGCGCCATGGGAGGAAGGTCGAAGAATCACGTAGTGAAGAAGAATGAACCAAGTGATACGAAAGGAATTAGGGGGGCGGTAAAGACACAGTTCGGGGCCAAGGGATGGCTCGAATATTGTACCCTAGTTAGTCAAGGCTAGGATATGGATGCAGCCAAGGAATTCGCTACCTCCTTGAGGGATGACGTAGCTCAAGTGCGAGGGGTAGAAATTCCAATCACCCTTGAATACATATCGCAGGTGACTGGATTACCCCTCACAAGGGAATGCATATACAAAGGTGGATTGCTGAATTCGTATGCCGAAGTGTTGTTGCCAGGGGAAAATGTGCAGATAGACAAGGAGGGGCTACCCAAAAATAGCCTTCCCATGAATCTATGAAAGATATTCGAGCAGGTTGCTTGATTCTTTACATGCACTAGGAAATATACCCATCTGTACGCTAACCATGTGTAGTTTCTCAATCATCTGGTGCATGGAAGGAAGTTGAATGTGCCCTTCTACCTGTCGAATGCTCTGAAGGATGAAGCGGCTCGATACCAAAATGGAGCACCGTGCACCTTAGCCCACCATGGGCTGATATCGGCACTAGTCCACCATGCAGAAGTGTAGAGGTAGGACCCCGACGTAGAGGGATATGGCGACCAAGAAAGGCAACAAGATGTTGTTGCTGAAATAGGGCAAGAAGAGGGAAGCCCTATAGAGGGAATGACGAGTATTGGGCAATTGGCATTGCCCTATTTCATAGAAGAAAGATGGCATTCACCAGTGCCTGAAAGCATAGAGGAAAGAGGACATTCCCCAGTGCTCGAGTGTGAGGAGGAAGGAGCCATTATTAGCGGTGAGGCCGAGTTTTGATCGACAGAACCAGTCCCCAAGAGGAAACGCTTGCGGTGACTCCTCTCTGTAGAAGAAGAACAGAGTGACCCAGAAGTCGACGTTGCATCCTAAACCCTTCGAGAATTGACAAACTAGAGCCCACAAGATGCAAGGACTTTCGAGATCAATTATCAGGTCGATGCGGCCTTGGAGGAAGCATTGAAATGGCAAACCAATTGTTGGATGGCCCAAAAAATTTTGGAGGACTACCAAAACAAGCATAAAGGGGAGTTGAAAGAATGAGATGGACGGATCGCCTAGCTCGAGAAGCTAGTCTAACAGTTACGATAGGAAAACAAACTACTCCAGGATAAGGGTATAGAAAGAAGGGATGCGTCGACCCAAAATGACTAGGCAAAAGAGGTCTCAACAAATTTTCCCACATCTTTCGAACGAGTATTCTCTTTAGAAGAATTTCGATCAGATGCCTGATAGAGCATCCCGGAGGCAGGGGAGAATTCCTCTATTTTTGGGAGTGAAAGGGAAAGAAGTCCCACAACACCCCCTGTCATCGTCCTAAGTGATACAGAGCAGGACGAGGGCCTCCAGTAGTAGACAGGACCATAGGATAAGGAGGAACTCCCCAGACCTAAAGAAGGAGGAGAAGAACCTGAGGGGTCGACATAGGACATACAGGGGGACGAAGAAGCACCCCTAGGGATGACAACACAGAGTGAAGAGAACGCTCCAGTGACCACAAAGTAGGCCCCTCAGAGTGAGAAGACGACCGCCAAGGATAAAGGGAAAACCCCTATTCAAGCCGTCGCATTTTTTGTAGAGGCTAGAGGAAAAGGTCCTAGGATGGCTCGAAAGAAGGTGAAGGTGACCTTCGTTGAGCCAGAGGAAGACAAATGGGATATGCAGCCATTCATGAAGAGGCAAAAAAAGTTCGAACGGCTACTCAAAGAAATGAAAGTAGCCAAGGAGACTAGGAAGGCAACCTCGAAGATGCAGGGGAACTCTGGTATCTACGTCAATCTGGCAGAGGACAGCCAGTTCTAGGATATTTACGGGTCATCCCGGGGATGGCCCTCCATGATAAGAAAGTATTTTGAACGGTGGGGGTATATGGCCCCAAATTGGAGGCCACAGCCATTGCAAGGGAGAACGCAGGGCTTACTCCTGAAGTAGCCCGATTGTACAAATCCCAAGTAGTTCATTCCAGAAGGGATAATTTAGATATCCCTATTGCAATGATTAAACTTCCAGATGCTAACCTATGGCAAGCTACAGAAGCTGCATTCCAGTTAGCAGAGACGACGCTGGCTAGATCATCATCGATAGCCACTAGAATGAGGAAATGATAGCTGACAGCTGCACCCTCAACTCCGCGTAGAAAAATAAGAGCCACATCTCTAGATGCCAGTGCAAAGAAGAGGCAGATGCGGGCCGCAGGTGCAACCAAACCCACCAAGAAAAGGCAATGATGAGGGGTCAACAGAGCTACCTGTAGTTTTGATGCCACAAGGGCGTGGCATATGTTAGGCGTGGGGGGATGATGAGCATCAAAAATGCTCATATTTTGTATACAATTTCTTGATTATTATGCGGTTGTATAATAAGGATTGCATACTTTTATGAATGATTATATAATTATTTGATGAAATTATGTGTGTTATCTAATTTATGTTTTTTCAATGTATTTTTGTGGAATTGTAGTTGATTTATTTATATTTGGATCAGTCAAGGTCTTTTCATGGACCTGGCACTTTGTTTCTTTTAGAATCAATGTAGAGAAGGTAGGCGCCTTCCTCTTCCAGGAAGGCACCAAACGTAAGTAGGTGCCTTCCTCTTCTAGGAAGGTGCCAAGGAAAGACAAGTGCCTTCCTCTCCCAGGAAGGCACCAATAGAAGGCCAACGCCTTCCTCTTCTAGGAAGGCACCAAAGGAAAATAAGCATCTTCCTCTCATAAGGAAGGTGTCAACGGGAAGGTGCCACTAGAAGGCAAGCGCCTTCCTCTCATAAGGAAGACGTTGATAGGAAGGCACCACTAGAAGGCAAGCACCTTCCTCTCATAGGAAGGCACCAACAGAAGATAAACACCTTCCTCTTCCAGGAAGGTGCCAATGGTAGTAAGGCACCTTTCGCATAGAGAAGGCACCCAACATACTTAGGCACCTTCCTCATAGGGAATGTGCCCCTATTCTTCACTCGTTGACTAGACAAGCACGACGTGGACAAAATCGATTGGTGCAGTTCCAACTCTATGTCATGTAGAGATAAATTTGGGATCACATCGACGTATGAGAATGTCCTACCAATGCTAGGTGAAGCACAAACCAATCAGTGAACACGCCACCGTTAGAACCGAATGCCAGTTTTAGCAAACGTCGATCACATTTACCAGACTGTCTTAGTTTAGTCTGGAATGAATCGACTGTTATAACTTCTTTGTAACAAAAGTTCTACGGGTGTGCTATATAAACACACGCAGACCTCTCTGAAGATATATAGATATATAGAGAGAAGAGATAGAATATTTTGATAGTAATTGTAATACTTTGATAATTATAATACCGTTCTAAGAGTTTCTAAGTGCGTGTTCAGCTGGGAGGAAGCTGCTGGAGCCTGGGCCCACTCCAAGCCAGTATTTATTCCCTTATTTTTCTTGTGTTTTCTAGATTAGTTTACTGCTTTTATAAGATTGTTTATCGTACTGATATTTCTAGTATTTGTAGTAGGTTTATTTCTAGGAATGTGTGAATATTTTATTTCTATAGATTTAATTGTTTTTACGTAAATTATTGAGGAGTGCATGAATGATTGACAACCATTTGAAACACTCCCCAATACTAGAACTAGCGGACTCATATCAAGTGGTATTGTGAGTAATATTGTTCAAGACCCTTTTCAAGTTTACGAAGCTCCCTGGTTGATAAATTAAATGCACGGGCATGTGACAAAAGTAGGAAATAAATTAACCTTGTTTGGTCCACAATAATCTGAGTGAGGAGTCTTCAAGTGGAGAGAAGTCCACTAGTTAGTGTAGTAGAGAGACAGAGTCTTCTAGAATATCACATAGCCAGAGTAGAAGTAGAAAGAGTTCTCCTATGGAAGAGTTCCATGAACTTGATATCAGGGTATCAGCATCTCCTTTGGATAGAGATCCATAAAAATTGTAATTGGGAGTGATTCCCAAAGATATTGATTGAGAAAGTTTTAGTAAAATATTTTCTACATGGAGTAGCCCACATTGGGTGAACCACGTAAATTTTGGTGTCTCTATTATGTATGGTTTTTGTGCATTGCTTTGATTACTGTTATTTATACTGTTATCTTTACACAACATAATATTTATTTGGAAGAAAAAGTAAAAAGTGGTCTTATATTGTTCACCCCCCCTCTCAGTATAAGCTTGTGTTCTTCAGTATTATTCCCATTTGGAGATTCCTTTTAAGGAAATAATAATCTGCATCTATAATGAAAAGCCTTCCATATTTCATATAGAAAAAACTCAAAGAAGAAAGTCCACTAGCGTAGTTAATATGATGACAGAAGAAGTGCAAGAAGTGGTCTTGATGGAAGAACCTCTTGGTGAGCTCCACCTGGAAGATGAGTTTTCACTAATGGATTTCAACACAATGGTAGAAACGGATATCGGTTGTTATACCATAACTAAACCCAAAGAAACTGAAAAAGTTTTTGATTCCCTAGACCTTGTTTTTGATCAGCTATGGAAGCTATATTTCAATGATGCAAGATGCAAGAATGGTGTTAGAGCCAGGATTGTTCTTGTTTCTCCTATAGTGTTACAGAAAATATATTAATATCGGTTAACCTATAGTTCCACTAATAATGTTGCCAAATATGAAGCGTTGTACCTTGGTCTGAAGAAAGCTAAAAATTTGGAAATAAAATAGGTGCAAATATTTGGAGATTCTGAGCTCATCGTCAATAAAACTACAAAAAAATGCATGTTGAAGAAATACTATATGAAGGCCTACCATAACAAGGTATGGTAGTTTTTTGAGTCCTTTATAGCACTAAATATTCATGCAAATTTGTGGGAGTAGAATAAACAGGCAGACATCTTAGCTTCCCTTGGTGCCAATTTCTCTCCTGTAGAGCAAGTGGTCAGGATACCAAAGACTGTGAGAGTAATTTATATACCTCTGGTCCCCAAAAAAAAAAATTATTGGCAATTTTTTGACAGTGATGAATAAATAGTTAATTTCTTGATTAAGGAATCTGCAAGTGTAGAAGATAGAATACTCGTTGAGGAGTAAATGGAAGGAATAATTCAACTAAAGAATAACCACATTCCTAGGGGATTTATTTTGCTCGAGATATTGTTTGATCAAAATGACAAGGTAAATAAACATAAGATCAAGGTGGATGCAAAGGAGTATAAGGAAATGCAGTTGCATTCCAAAAACATTATCAAAGTCAGAACAGACTATACATTAGAGGAGCTCAAGGATATTAAAAATTTGTGTTATGAGTTTCTAGACATCATCACTTGGAGCTACCATGATCTAAAAGGATACGACAAGAACGTGATCCAATACACCATTGAATTGTAGGAAGGGGTGAAGCCCTTTCGATAGAAATACTGACTTGTCAATCCTAAAATCAAAGTGCTTATGAAGGCAAAACTGCTAAAAATGCTAGAGGTAAAGATAATTTATCCAATCAAGCACTTGACATGGGTGTTGAACTTGGTTTTAGTTCAAAATAAAAATGGAGATATTTTCTTGTGTGTGGAATTTTGGAATATGAACCAAGCATCCTTGAAATACCACTATCCTTTACCGTAGATCAACCAGGTTATGTACGTAGTTTCTGGAGCATAGATATTTTCATTGCTTTATGGTTTTTTTGGCTACAACCAAATCTAGGTGAAATATGAAGACCAACACAAAACCACATTTACTAAAAAATGGGGTACTTTCACCTATTAAAGGATGCCAATTGGTCTTTCTAACGCTAGCGCCACCTTTTAGAGAGCTATGGATGTCACTTTCAATGAGTTGTTAAATCAAATTATTGTAATTTACCTTGATGATATGACTATTTTCTCACATCACAGGGAAGAGCACGTCTCTCATCTGAGGTAAGTGTTCAAAAAGTATTAGGAATTTGGAATTTCCATTAACTTGAAGAAATCCATTTTTGTTGTCAAAGAGGAAAAACTCTTGGGACATGTGATTTCATAAGAAGGATTGGCGATTGATCCTACAAGAGCTGAAGCTCTCTTGAATTTGCCACTACCAGTTAACAAGAAGGATTTGTAGTCATTCTTTAGCCAGATCAATTTCATTCAAAAATTCATTGCTTATTTTGCTCAGGTAGTTAAGCCAATGACTAAACTTCTAAATAAGAATGCAGATTTCAAGTGGATAGAAGTGAGAAGATATGCATTTCAAGAAATCAAAGAGAGATTCACCCAAGAACCAGTATTGATTAATTTATATTATTTAAAATATTACATACTTTACATAGTAGGCGAGTAGGAGAGTTATGTTGCAGTCCTCACTCAAAAACAAGATGATGGGGATGAGAAACTGATTTCTTTTATGACTCAGGTCATAGATCCACCCCAAGAGAAATATAACTTCATTGAGAAATAAGTGTATGCAGTCATGAAGTATTTAAAAAAAAATTGTCATTTTGTTTCATAGAGTAGGACAATCGTCTACATTATCCATCTAGATGTCATAAATTTCATCATTCAAGGGGATTTGTGAGATAAAATATTAGCCTAGGTCTCAAAAAATTAGGAATACAATGTGGAGATTCGGCCTACTAAGTTGGTTCATGGTTGGGCCCTCTGCCATTTATTGGCCAAAAGTGCAGCTTCTAGATTATTGGATCCAGTACTGGACGATGTCATCGGTTAGAGTAATCTTTTCAATAAAGTAACAAGCGATCGTGATTGGATATAATACCTTGTCGGATCCTTCACATCCGAAATATTTCCATAACATCTCAATGCCTCACAGTGGCGAAGATTTATATTGCAGGTGCTCAGCTACGTCTTGTTGCCAAGTGGACTATTCTATAAAAACATATACATAGTACTCCTTAAATGTGTGAAAGAGTCTAAGAAGCAAAAAATCTTGGAGGAGTTCAACTCTGGCTTATCTTATGGGAATTATGCAAGAAGGTCTATGGCCTTGAAGATCATCCAATCTGGGTATTTCTAACCTACTCTTTTCATAGATGCACACAAGGTGAGTCAAAGTTACGATAACTATTAGCGGTATGTTGGTAGGAGTCAAAAGGCATCTCTGATCTTACATCAAATCCATGTAGAAGAACCATTTTAGCAGTGGGGCTTGGATTTCATTGGAGTTATCGATCCTCATTCCTTCACCGAGCATAAATATATCTTGACAGTGACCAATTATTTTACTAGGTGGATAGAGGCCATTCCAACCAAGAAAGCAAACCGGGATATAGTCATATCTTTCCTCGAAGGGCTGATTACCTATTTTTATGTACCAGACATCAATGTAACATATAACATGACTCCATTTATTGATGCAAATATCATCGAATTTGCAAGCAGGTATAGAATTTTTTGTATATGGTCTGCCAAAATCCATGAACATAAATTTGTTGTAGATGTTGAAAAGGATGCTTGGAAATATCAAAAGGAGTTGGCATTTATTTTTGAATCAAGCTCTATGGATGGATCATATATCAATGAAGAAATCTATTAAAACTTCCCCTTACTCCTTGGTGTATGGAAAAGAGGTAGTTTTACCCACCCACATCGAGCTTCTAGTTCTCCAGATCTTGCAATTATTTAAAGATGAAGATGATGAATCTGATCCAATGAGTGCAATGTTGGCTCAATTGTTGTAGCTAGAAGATGAGAGAGAACATGTGTATGAGACTTTCATTGAATATGCTAAAATGATGTAGAACTGGTTTGGCAAGAAGACGACAGAACACAAGTTTCAGGTTGGAGATCTAGTCCTCAAATGGAACGAGAATAAAGCCAAGCCTAGACAACATCACAAATTTGATGCGATCTGGAAAGGTCCATTTCAAGTTTCAAGGGTAAATTCGGTGAATGAGTATC
Source organism: Wollemia nobilis (assembly GCA_028583015.1). Classification (NCBI taxonomy): domain Eukaryota; kingdom Viridiplantae; phylum Streptophyta; class Pinopsida; order Araucariales; family Araucariaceae; genus Wollemia; species Wollemia nobilis. The sequence continues at coordinate 3,715,600 of JAQPPZ010003193.1, read as the reverse complement.
ATCTTCAAGATATGGATGGTTGGAGACTTTCGATTCCAGTTAACAACCTTCATCTGAAGGTTTATTTTCAGTAATATGATCAGAGATGAAGTATGTAAATATGTACAGATTTTATTTTCTACAAACATTTTATTATTTTGCTTAAAAAAATGAGAGGAGAGAAGATGAAGTTGATTCTGTTGAAGAGGTGCCAAACTACCCTCAAGAAACACAGATTATTTTTGCTCTCTCTCAAAATGGATTTCACTCCAAGATCATTTTTTGATGACCCATTGTGAGTTTCATGCAGAATTTGATTATTTTATGTTAAGATTCTAGCAGGGGTTTGAAGACTTTGAAATTGAAAGTTAATTTGTTCTCAAAATTAAAGGAATATGGGAGAAAAAGAGGAATAAACTTTGGAATTCTTCAAGCGGTAAGCACTATAAAGAAAAAATATGAAGGTACAAGAGGAAAGTATAGTAATTCTTGAAAGCACAAGTGAGATGCCTTGGTTAAAAAATCAAAGCATGAAAGATAAAAGGTGTGGGACCCGATTTCAAAATCACAGAATGTAACAACTAAATGTGCTTTCGCCCCAAGGGGCAAAAATCCCATTTGCCTTCCTTCAGGGTGAACACATTCTTAAAGTTAAGAGAAATACTATACAAAAATTACCAAGTCTGAGATTGAAAAGCCAAAAACACTTTCACCCCATGAAAGGGGTGAAACTTCCTTTTGCCCCTCATTGAGGTGAAAGCACTCTCACCCGAAAGCAAATTGTGCATCCTACACCTGAATGAAATCCAAGAGGATTGCTTTGGAGATGTGATGAAAGTATCGCGTGCCTCCATTTAGGGTGAATGCAATTTTAAGATGCGCCACTATTTCAAACTCATAAAAAGTCAACGACGCTTTCACCCTATGAGAGAGGTGAAACTCCCATTCACCTCCCACATGAGAAAAACGACATGGAGATTTTTTTAAATATGTGGGAACATGCTCATGAGAAATTCAGATTGGAACATGCAGATAAAGATATAAAAAGGGGAAGGGGAAAAAAGAAAATTGTTTTCGCCCTATCTTCCTTCAGAAATCAGATTCACTCCTAAATTGTTTTGAAAGCGATGTTAAGGGATTTCAGTGAAATTATTTAAATTATTTTTTTAGCAAAGGACAAGTTGTTAAAATTATAATTAAGTAGTGCTGAAAATAATTTAAATAAATTTTAAATTATAAAAGAAAAGTAGGAGGGCGAAAATAAAGCAAAGCAAAAAGAAAAAGCAAATTAAAACTCCAAATTAAAGGATTTTCTAAGAAAATAAAATCAATGCTTTTTCTAAAAATATGGGATGAAAAAGAAAGGCAAAGAATTATTTTAAAAGGAGGGTTTTTGCCATGGAATTAAATCAAATAGGTTGAAGGCATTTTTGGAGCAAGAAAAGGAGAGACAAAGTGCACCACAAAAATGTTTTCGCTCCTCCATTGTTTTTTTGAGCATGTGACAATTTTTTAGTGCCAATTGAATTTTTCTCATGTTTTTGGAGTGCCCCTCAAATTTTGGTTACACTATCTGGTAGAAAAACCCTTTGAGTTGAGGATAAACCATCTGAGTCTGAAATACATATTTAGTCTTTTTTTGCTCAATTCTAGAAAAAGATAGTGGATGGAGTTCCTCATCGAGTATGATTTTGGCATCGAATACATCAAAGCGTAGGAAACCAAGGTTGGTGATGCTCTCAGTAGAAGAATACACAATGTTATTTTGACCTGCATCCATGTAGACTTGATGAAACAAATAAAGGAAATGCAACATCAAGATGTGTATTGCCACCAATTTTGGACGAAGATGGAAAGACAACCTGACAAAAAAAAAGGATTTCAGCATCAAGGATGGTTTATTATGCTTCAAGGATAGGGTAATAATTCCTAAGGTCAGTGATCTGAGAAAAATTATCATGAATTAAGTAATAGATCTCCATATTCTGCTCACCCAAGAGGGTCAAAAATGAGAGAGAATATGAAAAAAAATTATATTGGCTAGGAATGAAGAGGGACATATCTAAAATTTTTACCCAATGCCTCAAATGCTAGAAAGTTAAGTTGAACATAGATACCTTGTAGGATTTTTGTATCCTCATGAATTACCTACATAGAAATGGTAGGTGGTTTCAATGGATTTCATTATAGGTTTTCCAAAGATCATATTCTAGCATGATGCAATCCTAGTTGTGGTGGATAGATTGACCAAGTTTACACATTTTATACCTAGAAATACTAAGGATGATATTGTAGTTGTGGCTAACAAATTTGCCAAAGAAATATTCAGGCTTCATGATTTCTTGAAAGTGATTATTTCAAGTAGATACTTGAGGTTTACTTTTGAGTTTTGATAAGCCTTACGTCATGTCATTGGCACCAGGCTAGACATTTGTTCTACTTATCATCCAAAAACTGATGGGAAAACAAAAATAGTGAACTAGGTGTTGGAGGACATGCTTTGCATGTATTCTATGGATCACAAGACTCATTGGTAAGACTACCTACACCTGATAGAATATGCATATAATAACAGTCATCACACGACCTTAGACATGGATCCATTTGAATAATTGTATGGTAGGAGGTGTAGGACACCATTGTCATGGGATAATCTAGAATATCAAGTAGTGCTTGGGCTAAACATGGTCAAGGATATGGAGAAGCAATTAAGGATTACTATATAAAGGCTTAAAGAAGCTACAAATTATCAAAAAAAAATTATTTAGATCTTAAATTGTTGCCAAGAGCATTTTCATTTGGTGATAGGGTGTTTCTAAGGGTGAGATCAAGGAAGAGTGCTATTAAGTCCACAAAACTAGATGCATCCTTTCCTATTCCACACATAAGATAAACCTTTCATACCTTTGGCTTCTTATATTTCCATTTATATACTTGACTCTTGGTTTTACATTAAATTAATGCACACTTTACTCTATGACACTTTGTAGTCTCCTACATCTACACACTTGCGCACATAGTTATATGACAGTTACACACATTGTTACATGACACTTATCCACACTAAATATAGACACATGCATAAGGGGAAATATAAACCACACTCCTAAACTATTGACTCACACTCTAATCTAATATTTAAAATTGTACCATGAGGGTACATTCATTCTTATCAAAGAATGTAATATTCTTCAACATGATAACAACTTCTTCCCCATTTCCTCAAATGAGATGGATGAAAGTGAGTTGAGTGTTTTCTTTCTCCTTATTTTTCATCCATGATATAGATAACTTGTTAAGGTAATTTATTTTATAGTGTCTATTAGCTATTCACTCATGGAAAATTATAGACATTTTTTGATAGAAATATTATCACAAATTGTAAACCTTGAGTTCCTACATTATTTCCTTGTAATAAATTAATGATGAGCTATTTCATATTCTTAATTCTATCTTCAACATTAGTTATAGAAGTGGAAGAATATCTGGTGTTTCAATTTCTATACTTGTTACTTGTTATGAATCTTTACTTGGGGATATTGAGGTAGTTATTATTGGTGGTATAGTTGCCTCCTCCTGTCTCTCCTCCTTTCATCACATGATATTGTATTGTAAATATTTTCTAATTTCTTATATTATACGTGTTGTCTAATTACTATATTTAATACTATAGAAATATATTTATATAGCATACTATCAATATTAATCATTAGGCTTTGGACAAGTCTTCCTTAAGACTTAAGGCTTGACCTTTTTCCAAAGTTGTTGTATTCAAGCATAATAATCATGAATATTCTTCTCATACTTCTTGACCAACATTGTGGTCTTGATAATTAGATTAAAAAACTTATATGCAAACAATAACTAAAATAAATTATTTTAAGTTAATTTTTATTAAAATAATTTTACATTCATAATGTGTAAAAACTAGGGCATCGACCAAGCAGATGAAGTATTTTTTTATTGTTGTAGAATCAAAGACATTGTCCCATGTGATTCCAATTGGGATTCCTTTGGATCCTCTCTTAGATAGACAAATTTCATTTTCAGATTTATTGAAGAAAAAATATTCAACAAACACTAAAGCAACACAAAAAACTACACTAAAAATGCTCTTTACGGTTGTGGGAAAAATATCAACATATCAAAGAGTCAATGGATGATTTGCATATTTGGAATCAAGCCCAAATATCATTATTGAGCAAAGTGTAGTAGAAGAAACAATCTTATATAGAGCCAATCACGACCTAATTTGTAAATTCATAGGTATTTTTCCTACCCTAAATTTATTGCATTCATGGGTTTAATAGAATTAGGAGCCTCTTGGTGAGTATTCTTTGTGGTTTATTAGTAATGGATATTTTATTATTAGTTTTTCCTCACTTACCGAAAAAAATAGGGCTTTTAAATTAGAAGAGAGGAATCATGGTCTAACAAGATTATTTATTCAGTCTTGGAGAGTGGGATTTGATCCCCAAATTGAACCCATTGTTATCTTGATTTGGATCCAATTGTATGTACTCCCTATAGATTTTTGGAGTGAACAGATATTGGAAATCGTTGGTAATTTATTTCAAAGATTTATAGGTGTTTCTAGAGACACAATGGAAGGGAACACAATCATTTATGATAAAATATGTATGGAAATGTATCTCAACCAACCTTTGTTGACATAAGTGAAACTTGAACTTGTAGGACTATATTGGATTTAACAACTAGATTATGATACAATGCCCTCTAGGTATATAGTTTGCCACAAGTATGGGTATTTGTCCTGGTCCTACCTAAACAATATGATCACAAAATTTGGGGCTCCTTTGGGAATTCCAAATCTTCCTCAATAAGATTATTCTATAGTCAATGAAAAAGCAACCAAAATTTCTCATTGAGGAGAAGGACAAAGAGGTAGTTTTTAATAGCCCAAAAGAGAAAGGAAAAAAATATGGTAAATAGCAAACCTAAACCAAACCCTCAAGTAGGTATGAGATCTTCAAGATACTAGTGGATCGAGAAGCATAACAACTCATGGAAGGAGTGGAGGAGAATTGTATACATAAAAAGAAACACCATTGCAATAAAACAAAATATTTTATTAAGTTCAGGAAAGTCCCTTTTGATACACTTTGACCATTTTAGGGTGCATTTTACAATAAAATGTGCCAAAGGGGAATCCCTTTTACAGATCAAGGATGGTGTCTTTGTATATTCATGCTACAACAATGTGGAAGGTGGGTTTGTCATGACCATTGTGATGAGCTTGAGCTTGTTGAACCTGAAATTTGTACACATGGAAATGGACAAGGGTTTAGTAGCACCTGTCACAATGATAATGATAAATGTAAATAAAAATGACTAATGTAAATGAATATGGATAGAAGAAAAGAAACAATAAGTATAGCTTACACAGCATAATTCGAGTAGCATAACATTAGCATTTTCTCCTTCTCATTTCTTGGACATGTGAAGGTGCCTTTATATGCCTTTGAGGGTTTTGGAGGGAAGGATAGATGGCAATCCAGGACTGCCAAGTGGTAAGGACTGGATAGCCACCTATCCTCGATAGTTACAGTGAGTCACTGGAAGTGTCTCACTTAACTAGGGAGATGTGGCAAGTGGGTAGGTGCAAGTGGAGTGATGTGTGGAGTGAGGTGTGAGATGTGGCAAGTGATTAGGTGCAAGTGGAGTGAAATGTGGAGTGAGGTGTGAGATGTGGCAAGTTATTAGGTGCAAGTGAAGTGAAACGTGGAGGGTTGCCCATGTGAAGGGATAAAGGGAACAAGGGTGTATGAGAGGTGGCAAAGGAGTGATGGTGATGTGGCTAGGACACATGTCAAGTGAGGAGAGAGGGTATCCTAAGAGGATATTTTCCAGATTTAATAAAATCTAGAAAATACAATTATGTGCAGGATTTTATGCCTAAGTCAAAACTTAGGCACATAATGTTATGCAAAACTGAAATGTGCAATGTGGATGAATAATGTGCAGGAATTATATGCCTAAAAAGAAACACCATTGCAATAAAACGAAACATTTTATTAAGTTTGGGAAAGTCACTTTTGATACACTTTAACCCTTTTAGGGTGCATTTACAAAGAAATGTGCCAAAGGGGAATCCCTTTTACAGATCAAGGATGGTGTCTTCGTCTCTTCATGCTACAACAATGTGGAAGGTGGGTTTGTCGTGACCACTATGATGAGCTTGAGATTGTTGAACCTGGAATATGCACACATGGAAATGGACAAGGGTTTAGTAGCACCTGTCACAATGATAATGATAAATGTAAATAAAAATGACTAATGTAAATGAATATGGATAGAAGAAAATAAACAATAATAATGACTTACACAACACAATTTGGGCAGCATAACATTAGCATTTTCTCCTCCTCCTTTATTGGACATGTGATGGTGCCTTTATAGGCCTTTGAGGGTTTTGGAGGGAAGGATAGGTGGAAATCCAGGAATGCCAAGTGGTAAGGACTGCATAGCCACCTATACTAGATAGTTGCAGTGAGTCACTGGAAGTGTCTCACTTAACTAGGGAGATGTGGCAAGTGGGTAGGTGCAAGTGGAATGATGTGTGGAGTGAGGTGTAAGATGTGGTAAGTGGGTAAGTTCAAGTGGAGTGAAATGTGGAGTGAGGTGTGAGATGTGGCAAGTGAGTAGGTGCAAGTGGAGTGAAATGTGTAGGGTTGCCCCATGTGAAGAGACAAAGAGGACAAGGGTGTATGATAGGTCACAAAGGAGTGGTGGTGATGTGGCTAGGACACATGTCAAGTGAGGAGAGAGGGTATCCTAGGAGGATATTTTCCAGATTTAATAAAATTTAGAAAATACAATTATATGCAATATTTTATGAGTGTGTTACAAAATGGATTTTTGAATTGCCCCAAGCGTGTCGAGAGCAATGTTACAATGCTTCTTCTTGTCTATCTGATATCCAATGCTTTCATGGAGGAGAGGAGATATTCTGGCTCTTCCGCACGGTGTGGTGTTCTTCGTTCCTCTGTTACAATTTCAAATGGGTGAGTGGGCTTAAGGGACCACTCCAGCTTTAGCAACTTATCCAAGGTACCTATTACCTGTGCACATACAAAACCAGTAAATAGGATTAATAGCACCTGTATAGTAAAGCGGTAAACCTAATGCTATGCATAAACCTATCACTAATATGTATATATATGAAAAGCATATAACATAAAATATTTAATAGATACAAGCCTTGCTCAACATTTTCAATTGCTTATCTCTGTCAATAAAAAAAAATCGGTACTGTAGAACTGTAGAAATGCGGTTATGGACTGAAAATCGTAGACCTATGGTTGTGAAACCATGGATGCACATTTTTGACTGTAGAACCACGAGTGAGTGGTTTCGACTGAGATGACAGGTCCCCTCGGGATGCATGCCAATGGTCACAATCGAGCTCTCGGTTTCTCATCGGGTCTGGGTGTATTCTGGTAGCCTGTCGATACGTAAATTTAGCTGAATTATCATTGCAATAAAATGAAACATTTTATTAAGTTCGAGAAAGTCCATTTTGATACACTTTGACCATTTTAGGGTGCATTTTACAAAGAAATGTGCCAAAGGGGAATCCCTTTTATAGATCAAGGATGGTGTCTTCGTCTCTTCATGCTACAACAATGTGGAAGGTGGGTTTGTCGTGACCATTGTGATGAGCTTGAGCTTGTTGAACCTGAAATATGCACACATGGAAATGGACAAGGGTTTAGTAGCACCTGTCACAATGATAATAATAAATGTAAATAAAAATTACTAATATAAATGAATATGGATATAAGAAAAAAAATAATAAGTATGGCTTACACAACATAATTTGGGCAGCATAACATTAGCATTTTCTCCTCCTCCTTTCTTGGACATGTGATGGTGCCTTTATAGGCCTTTGAAGGTTTTGGAGGGAAGGATAGGTAGCAATCTAGGACTGCCAAGTGGCAAGGACTAGATATCCACCTATCCTAGATAGTTGCAGTGAGTCACTGGAAGTGTCTCACTTAACTAGGGAGATGTGGCAAGTGGGTAGGTGCAAGTGGAATGAGGTGTGATATGTGGCAAGTGGGTAAGTGCAAGTGGAGTGAAATGTGGAGTGAGGTGTGAGATGTGGCAAGTGAGTAGGTGCAAGTGGAGTGAAATGTGGAGGGTTACCCCATGTGAAGGGACAAAGGGGACAAGGGTGTATGAGAGGTGGCAAAGGAGTGATGGTGATGTGGCTAGGACACATGTCAAGTGAGGAGAGAGGGTATCCTAGGAGGATATTTTCCAGATTTAATAAAATCTAGAAAATACAATTATGTGTAGGATTTTATGAGTGTGTTACAAAATAGATTTTTGAATTGCCCCAAGCGTGTCAGGAACAATGTTACAATGCTTCTTCTTGTCTATCTGATATCCAATGCTTTCGTGGAGGGGAGATCTTTCGGCTCTTCCGTAGGGTGTGGGTTACAGCTTCAAAGGGGTGAGTGGGCTTTGGTATCCATAAAGGGACCACTCTAGCTTCAATAGCTTATCCAAGGTACATGTTACCTATGCACATACAAAACTAGTAAAGAGGATTAATAGCACCTATATAGTAAAGCGATAAACCCAATTCTACGCATAAACCTATCACTGATATGTATATATATGAAAATTAGATAACATAAAATGTTTAATAGATACAAGCCTTGCTCAACATTTTCAATTGCTTATCTCTGTCAATAAAAACCTATTCGAGCCTGTAGAACTATGAAAATGCGGTTGCGGACTAGAAACCGTGGACCTAGGTTGTGAAACCGTGGTTGCACATTTTCTACTGTAGAACCGCGGGCGGGAGATTTTGACTGAGATGACAGGTCGTATCGGGATGCATACCAATGGTCACAATCGAGCTCATGCTCTCAATTTCTCATCGGGTCTGGGTGTATTCCGATAGCCTGTCGGTACACAAATTTAGGTGAAGCACCATTGCAATAAAATGAAACATTTTATTAAGTTCGAGAAAGTCCCTTTTGATACACTTTGACCCTTTAGGGTGCATTTTACAAAGAAATGTGCCAAAGGGGAATCCCTTTTACAAATCAAGGATGGTGTCTTCGTCTCTTCATGCTACAACAATGTGGAAGGTGGGTTTATCATGACCATTGTGATGAGCTTGAGCTTGTTGAACCTAAAATCTGCACACATGGAAATGAACAAGGGTTTAGTAGCACTTGTCACAATGATAATGATAAATGTAAATGAATATGGATAGAATAAGACAAACAATAAGTATGACTTACACAACACAATTCGGGCATCATAACATAAGCATTTTCTCCTCCTCCTTTCTTGGACATGTGATGGTGCCTTTATAGACCTTTGAGGGTTTTGGAGGGAAGGATAAGTGGCAATCTAGGACTGCCAAGTGGTAAGGACTGGATAACCACCTATCTTAAATAGTTGCAATGAGTCACTGGAAGTGTCTTACTTAACTAGGGAGATGTGGCAAGTGGGTATGTGCAAGTGGAGTGATGTGTGGAGTGAGGTGTGAGATGTGGCAAGTGGGTAAGTGCAAGTGGAGTGAAATTTGGAGTGAGGTGTGAGATGTGGGAAGTGAGTAGGTGCAAGTGGAGTGAAATCTAGAGGGTTGCCCCATGTGAAGGGACAAAGGGGACAAGGGTGTATGAGAAGTGGCAAAGGAGTGATGGTGATGTGGCTAGGACACATGTCAAGTGAGGAGAGAGGGTATCCTAGGAGGATATTTTCTAGATTTAATAAAATCTAGAAAATACAATTATGTGCAGGATTTTATACCTAAGTCAAAACTTAGGCACATAATGTTATGCAAAACTGAAATGTGCAATGTGGATGAATAATGTGCAGGAATTATATGCCTAAGTTTAGACTTAGGCATTTATTATTATGCAGAATTGTGGTGTGTAGTGCCAATGAATAATTTGCAAGAATTATATGCCTAAGTTTAGACCTAGACATATATTATTATGCAGAATTGTGATGTGTAATGCAAGTGCCTATATTTTAGTGTCTACAAGAACAATAAAAATAATAACTATGTTCAAGCCCCTATTTTGGCTCCTCCTATCCTAGAGTAGGTAATATAGTGTAGTGAGTTACCACAATCATATATTGTAGAGATATTAATAGTGCATAACCAAGAGCAACCAATAATAAAGGATGTCATCATGGGTGTGGCAAAAAAATAGAGAAAATATAACTCTAGGAATAGGCCAAGTGGAGAAGAGATCAAAGAATATCAACTCTCAAGGAGACGGTAAAAAATAAAATAAGGAATTGATAGCATCTAAAGAAGACAAATTGATCATTGGGAGATCAATGAGGCCAATAGACTCTTACTAGTCTTAAGGTAACCAATGGTTATATAATCATGGAATATTAGGGGTTTAAATAGTAAAACCCATCAGTATGTTGTTTTAAAACTTTTAGAGAAAAGTAAAATATTTTTTTCTTATCCAAGAGATAAAAATATCGCTAGATCTCATTTATAAAATAGTAAATAGACTTTGGAGGGGTTTTGGTCATATGGAAGTTGTTGGACAAGGGGTCTTAGGGGGATAGTTACATTTCAGAACTATTTTGAATGTATACCAATAGAACATATAGCTTTGAGGGGTGTCCTCACATCACATTTTAGGAACAATATGATAGTTGAGAAGGTTTTAATTACAAATTTCTATGGGGCTCAAAACCTAGATGGTAAATTAATTAATAGAAAGTGGTGCATAATATGAGTCTCAAGGGATGAGTTAGGTTGGATTGTTGTTGGGGATTTTAATTCTAAATTATCATCCAGAGATCAGGAAGGGGGAGCCCCAATTTTGAACCTAGGGGATTAGCTTATGATTTCTTATGTCCATGCATTACACATGATGGCTATTAAATGTCTTGGAATCAACTAGGAGGAAGCCACATAGTAGGAAGGTGAAGTTAAACCATTTTATATTTTAGAGGAGGTATTCATGAAATAGAATAGAAATTTTTAGATTTTGGAGGGTCTAGTTTTAGATAACTTTCCCATTCTAATAGAAGGGGGATCAAGATAGGGAAGCACCACAAACTATTCCAATTTGAAAACTTTTGGTTACAAAAGGAGGAACTTTGAAATAAAAACCTATAGTAGTGGGAAGAGGTACGACAAACATATGGGACAACAATGTTTAGATTCCACAAGTAGCTTCATTATATCAAGGATCAACATAAAGAATAGAGGTGAGCTAATAAGTCAGACTTCTAGGCTTAAAGATCTTCATTGGTGGTCAAATGGGATTAGGTGCAAAACCTCTTTAGGGAAGAAAAAATTATAGATAAACTCAAAGAAGAGTATGATAAATTACGTAAAGTGATTGAGGACATTGACAACCAAGAGGAGATTTACTGGAAACAGAGAATAAGAATCACTTGGTTATTAGAAGGTGATAAAAATACCAAAATTTTCCATCAAGATTTTTTTTCTAGGAGACAAAAAACAAGATGGAAGCTCTTCAATATGAGAACGAGCACTCTTTTTATATGATCCTAGGTATGCATTTCCATTCAATAGATTATTTTGTAAAACTGTTAAAGGAAGGTATGGTGCAAGATGAAGAGGCTTAAAAATAAATTCTTGTTGTCATACCCTCTATTATCTTTGAAGAATAAAATTAGGCCCTACTTAAATCCATTGATAGAGAGGAGTTGAATAAGGAGTATTTGGAATGAGTACAAAAACATGCTAGATCCAAATGGCTTTCCAATCGGTTTTTTAGACCTTCTGGGACAACTTGGAGGAGGATAAATGGTTTTTATTAAGGATTTTAGAGGTAGTAAATGAATTCTTAAAGCATTAAATCATACATTCATTGCCTTAATTTTGAAAGGGGAGGAGGGAGTGCATATTTTAGATTACAAACCTATTGCCTTATGTAATGTCATATATAAAATAACCATAAAGGTAATGGTAGAGCAACTAAAATATCTCCTAAATAGAATTATATCCTTGGAGCTATGGGTTTTATAAAGGAAGGTAGATCTTGGATGGTGTAGTTCTAGCTCAAGAGACAATCCATGCAAAAATCTAGCACTAGAGGAATGTTCATAAAATTGGATATGTCAAAGGCTTATGATATGGTGGAGTGGAGCTTCTTGTCAAGTATGATGGAAACCTTTAGTTTCTCTCAAGATCGAATGGAATAGATCATGATTTGTATCTCTAATCTAACATCCTCAATGTTAATCAATGGTCTTCCCTTGCAACCATTTAGATCCACTCGAGGCCACTGTTAGGGAGATTCCTATCCTCATATTTTTCTCATATTTGTTGAAGGTCTAGGTAGATTCATCTTGAGGAGAAGATAATATGGTTTGCTAACAGGTATGAAGGTGGGTGAGGTGGTTTTGACTCACCTATAGTTTATGGATGACACATGATTAGTGGGAGTGGCCAACAATAGGGAAGAAAAAATGATCAAAGATACTCTTAATGTTTACCATAGGACCACAAACCAAGTCATTAATGACAAGAAATCCAAATTGATCTTCTTTGATATTGACCAAAGGCTTTAGGGCAATATTTTAGATATCTTGAGATTCACAAGCACTTCTCTCCCAATGGTCTATTTAGGGGTCCCTTTTCTTTTTTGGTAACTAAAGATAACTATCTGGAGAAATATTTTGGATTGTATCAAAAAAAGAATTAACCATTGGTCTCACAAATGGTTAATATTTGGGGTAGATTAATTTTTTTACAGACATTCATTCAAGCCATGCCAATTTATAAATTTTCTATCCTTGATGCCCCACATACCATATGGAAAGAGTTAGATGAGATGGCTAGAATTTGTTATGGGGAATAAAAGGAGAGAGGAAATGAGCATTAGTAGGTCAGGAAAACTAATCTAGCCCAAGGCAAAGGGAGGGTTTGGATTGAGGAGATTAGAACTAAATAAAAATTCTTTGATTGGAAAGCTTTATTGAAGGTGAATCTCCCAATAAACTTCTTTATTTAGTAGAGTTTTAGCTAGTAATATTTGGAACATGTGAACCTGAATGACGTGAGTTATTTCTCTTTGGATGGTAATGGGTCCCTATTGTGCCAGGCTCTAAATTTATGATATTAGGTAGAAATATGAATTATTTTGGAAAGTGGGGAGAGGGGAGAAGACATGAATTTGAATAGATTCATGGGATCAATACCCACCTATCATTGCTAAATTTCTAAAACTGCAACTAGTAAAAACAACCATGGAAATCATGGACTAGATGAAGATTGACAATTATTTCAAGGCTAGATAGTTGGGGGATTATAAGTTTAATAAATTTAAAAAGTTGGACGAGTGGCCAATTCTAGTCCCTCAAGAATTGACACCCATCATGACTAAAATCTTGGTAGAAATATTTTTCAATAGGTAGAGATGAGGAGGATGAATTAGCTTGGGGGCTATGGGAGCCTTGGAGTCTATATAGTGAAGGATGGATATGAAAAGATCCTTCTCCTCCTCCTAATACATATTAAGTTGAGGATTGGAGAAATGTAGTCTAAGGGTTGGCTAAAAGTAAACTTGTTTGCCTAGCAGTTCATGCATAATGGAATTCTTACTTTTTATAATCTAAGACATAAAGGAATCATTGGTCCATCCTAATGTGTTTTATGCTACAAAAGTGAGGAATCATCTGACCACTTGATATTTGAGTACCCATTCACATGCCAAATATAGAAGCGATGGTTTTTAGCTTATAAAATCTGAGTCAATGGTTATCTAAATTGAATTAATATTTGGAGGAAATATGAAAGAGGAGAAGATTTAAATCTGAAGATCTTTGTATTCGGTGGAACCTTGGAGTAAAATTTATTTAGTGGAAAGTATGGCTAGATAGAAATGGTAGAATTTTTAGAGAAACCTTTTCAATTTGGATGGCGTCTAGCAAGTCATTTGGAGCAAATTCATGGAAACTGTGGCAATGTATGCTAAAGAGGAAACTCATGCTGATATAGGGATGATGGAGAATGAATCTGAGGTGTAAGAGGGATGGGATAAAACTAGTTGAAAAACACCCCTAGAAAGTTGGATTAAAATTTATACGGATGGAGTTACAAAAGGTAATTTTAATAGAGCTGGAATTGGAGTGGTTTGTGAAAGCACGAGATTCCGGGCAAAGGAAACACTAATTGCGATGCATTCAAAATCAAATACGCTTAAGTCCTAGAAATGTAGAATGCATGAAATGAAAGAGACGCATTGAAATGAGATACAAGCAAAATGGAGAAAACACAGCCCTTTCATTAAACTCTCTTGATCTCTGTTACAAAGACGCCTCCTCCCTTTTCAGGGGCTAGGAGCGTTAAAAGAATTTGATTACAATCAAGACTTAAGGTTCCTCTTTTCGCGTGCCCACACTTGAGATGGGCGGGCCAAGACGATGCCGTCGCTGATGTTGATGAGTCCTTGACCTCTGCTGCTCCTCCTATGAACAAAGAAACAACGAAGATGTCAGTAGCACCTGCTGCACATAAGAAGTGTTTGTTCTCTAAAATCGCCAAAAGATGCATACAAACATTTGTCTGAAACAGTGAGTAAAGTGAGTCCAAATGACCTGAAAACCTGACAGAAGATAGAAGATATTACCAGAAGGCCATTGCCACTGAGACAGTCGGCCAATCTGCCTTCACCTGGAATTCGTCCCTGGGCAGGACGAATCTCGACTGCAATTCGTCCCTGGGTGGGACGAATTCTCTTGTGTTGGAAAAGCCGAATTGACACCGCTCCAATGTCGACTCCCGAGACCTCCAAAACACCTACAAACAAGGGGGTTATGTAATTGGGGCCATTTTGGGACGACCCAGATGGTCGGATTCTCCCAATTTGGCCTCTATCCTCGGGAATTCGATATCGCCACCTGCAAGTTAGTAGGACAACAAAGCGACAAAAGGCATGATAAAATCTGATCAAAATGTTATGAAATTGAAGCTATGAGTTAACCAAACAGAATAACATGAGATGCAACCTGAAACAATAATCTAGAATGCTTTTAAAATAAAACTTGGAAAATGCGGGGGTGCCCAAGTGGGCCTCCCACCGTTGGCACTTGATTTCGGAGCCAATCCACTAGGGATGGGTCCAAAACCTCTTAGGATTGGGATGTCTGCAAATTGGTGGTGTAAGGTGGTCAAATGTTGGATTTGGGTTGGATCCACGCTTCCAAAAGCCACCCAATAACCTCCCTTGCGAAAGAGATTAGTGGATGTGAGAAGGTGAATCAAAAGGATGCAAGTGGGTAATCAATCGGACAAGCACTTCGTTGCTTGAAATCGCCTCCAATCTGTCCTTTGGGTGAGAAAAGTCCCACCTTTTATAGACCCATGGGGTCTCTTTTGAGAGGGAAGCATAAGCGCCATGTGTTGGTCATAGGTGCCATGTGGCGGTCATGTCTTCCCATGAGGGAGGGGAGTCCTCCATGACTTGGGCTTTCATAATCGCCCTTGTGACGGTCCTCTAACGGCCTATCTGTCCACCCACACACGCGTGCGAGGCGAGAGTCATCAAGCGATCTGTCTTTGGCTGCCACTTGGCGCCATTCTTCTTTTTTCCCGTTAAACTTGGAATTCGTCCCTACCAGAGACGATTTCAGAATTCGTCCCTAGGTGAGACGAATCCCAGTTAGAATTCGTCCCTGGGTGAGACGAATATTGAGCAAAGTGTCTAAATGTACCAAATTGCCTCTTGACCTTACAAAATTGCTATGAAAGTGGTTAGGACCACTGTTTGACCTCTGAGGGCTGCCCTGGGGGCTGTGTTTGTCAAAGCGATCAGTGTTTGTAGTCACATAATCGGATTGGTGTTGTTTTGGTGTCTACAGATGCCCCTTTTTGGGATGCGTTGTGCATGGCGCAGTGCCGAGCAAAAATAGATAACCAAAGCACTAATGATTAGGGTTTCTTGGTAACCTAACCAACTTTTGATGCCCCAAGCATGGAAAGGGCATGCATTCTTGAATCCTTGCTTCTGACGAGCTAAGGAGTTTGATTTCAAGTGTTAACCTGTTTTGGTGAGGTGTGACTTGAGCTTGGACATTGATCAGTCATGATTAGGCAAAGGGCGCAACCTTTTATCCTCAGGGGAACCTTGTGTTCATGATTCACGAAATGCCAAGTGTTTGATTGATTCGATTGTTGCTTGTTTACTGCCCCAAGCAGGAGCGTGATTGTCTTTGTCAATGATTCTTTGAATGCATGTCGTTTTCCTTAATTGGGTGTGTGATTGTTGATTGGTGACTAAGTGTGACTACCCCCTCAAGCGACGAATCGATGAGGGAATGACCTTCATGAGAAAAGCGACGAGTCGCTTGACCCAAGATGACTTGTGCAAGGGTGCCTTTAGATGGTTTATCGTTAAGCATGTGCAATTTTTCCAACATTTGGACCTATTTTTGGTGGGTGTTAACCCTTTTGGTGATGCCATAATGGGGTGAAATCATCAAAAACCCATCTTCCCGTGGAGCGGTCCGGCTATGGTAGCCTTCTTGGGGAAGTAGGAGAGTGACAATTTGAACCCCGACATCGATTTTCTTTGCCTAGAGGTTAAGTGCAAGAGCACTTGTGTCCGGAAATGCTTATTGTTGTGTTTTTGTGTTGCATTTATTTGTTGTTTTTGTTGTTTTTTGTGACACCATTTGGGGATTAAATTGTCAAAAATCCGTCTTCCCGTGGAGCGGTCCGGCTATGGTAGCCTTCTTAGGGAGTAGGATAGTGACAATTTGTGACCCCGACATCTATTTTGCTATGCCAAGATGTTAAGTGCAAGAGCACTTGTGTCGGCAATGTTTATTGTTGGTTTTGTGTGCATTTTTTTGTTGTTTTTGGTGTTGTTGTTTTGTTGTTTTTGAGTGGGTTTTGACCCATTTGTGATGTCATTTGGGGGTGAAATTGTCGAAAATCCGTCTTCCCGTGGAGCGGTCCGGCTATGGTAGCCTTCTTAGGGAGTAGGATAGTGACAATGTAAACCTCGACATCAATTTTGCTATGCCAAGAGGTTAAGTGCAAGAGCACTTGTGTCTGGCAATGTTTATTGTTTTTGTTTTTGTGTTGCATTTATTTGTTGTTTTTGTTGTTTTGATTTTCTTTGATCTTGTGCATGATGGTTGATGAATATGGATGCATGCATGTTGATTTATTTTGATGGATGCATATGCTATGATGAATGCAAATGTTTTTGATTTATATGTGATATGCAGAGATGAAATGGATGAATGGGATTTGTGATGTTTGGCTATGGCACCATAGACTGTTTAGAACTCTGTTATTTTGTTTTTAGGCGATTGTTGTGATGCATGACTTTGTATGTATACATGTGGTTTTTATCTTTTTTTGTATTTTTTGATGGTATTGCAAAGATGAAAAGTAGCGCAGTTGGTTTAGAAATGTAGCTAAGGTTTTCTGAGACTCAGACGGTTTTTAACTCACTAGCCACGACTGTACTTTATCTTACAAGACTTTTGAACAAGGTATGAATCGGACTTGTTTTTGACCAAGCTATTTCACATCCCTGTGTGTGCAATTGAGTTCATTTATGTGGTATTTGTCAGGATACCGCTAGTGCCAGATGGGCTTTCAACCGAACTTGTACTGAGGATCACCTAATTAGCTCCACTAACTCCTTTGTTGTATTCAGTTAGATTAATCTGCGATGTTATCCAGGATGCCATAAGCTAGCTCATCCACATGCAAACATTGATCTGTACGCAAGTTAATGTGACAGATATATCGTCATGCGAGAAGTTTACCGCCGATTACCGATAGGCTATCAACCAAACCGATGCGAGGCTTGCCTCATGACCTGTTAGAATGCTGAGAGTTCCAAGGATTCAAGTTCAACTCCCTTCTTTTCTTCAATTGTATTGGGATACTTGCTCGTTTGTAGTGATAAGATCACTGTTTATTTTGATTTGTTTTTCTTTTGAGCAAGGGATTGGGGATATGGAGTGATGAAAATCACTATCGTTTGTGCCGTTTGATGTGTGCACTTGTATGATGTCAAATATTTGATTTTTGACATTTTGCAAATTTTTGATGTTTTGCAACTATTGAGAACTAGGGATTCTTAGGGAATTGGGTAGGGAGGATGCTTGTCCTTTTGCCAACTCTCAGCATTCTTGGGGTCATTCGCAGAGGGGGATGAGCAAGATAACCGTTTCGCTTTTGGTGACTTGGATTACCCTGCAGGTTTCATCTTTCGTTCACACAACTTAGGAATTGTTTTATGTGTTTTTATGTGTGTTGGGATGTTACGTAACAAGGTGTATTTCAAGTGTAACTCTACCTTCGTAAAATCTGTTTGACTTGATACATTACATGGCTAAAGAGCAAAATGATGACTGAATCACGAAAACTCTTGATACATTAAAAGACCACTGACTCTAGTGTGGTAAAAGCAATGCATGGTGTTTTTGTTGTTTTTGTAAAATGGAACAATGTGGAACAAGATGGACTAGCGAGACAATTACAACCTATGGTGCCTTTGACCTATATGACCACAAATATGCAATGTATGGATGCAATGCTTAATGCAGCTACATATTTTTGTATTTTTGATGGATTGATTTTTGTGAATATGAAGATGAAGTGCGAGAAGAGCTCTCTATTGATGAATTTGAGTATGCCTAGAAATGAGATGCAAATTTTTGTGTTTTTGATGATTTTTGTTGTTTTTGAATTTTCTTGATTTTGGTGACCAAGCGATTGTGGAAATCCTTGGAGCATTTTTGGGTTGACCAAGCGATTTAAAGAGATCCTTGGAGCTTTTTGGGGTTGACCAAGTGATTGCGATAATCCTTGGAGCTTTTGGGGTGACCAAGTGATTGCGATAATCCTTGGAGCTTTTGGGGTGACCAAGTGATTGCGATAATCCTTGGAGATTTTTGGGTTGACCAAGTGATTGCGATAATCCTTGGAGCTTTTTGGGTTGACCAAGAGATTGCGATAATCCTTGGAGCTTTTTGGGTTGACCAAGAGATTGCGATAATCCTTGGAGCTTTTGGGTTGACCAAGTGATTGCGATAATCCTTGGAGCTTTTTGGGTTTTGACCAAGTGATTGCGATAATCCTTGGAGCTTTTTGGGGTGACCAAGTGATTGCGATAATCCTTGGAGCTTTTTGGGTGACCAAGTGATTGCGATAATCCTTGGAGCTTTTTGGGGTGACCAAGTGATTGCGATAATCCTTGGAGCTTTTTGGGGTGACCAAGTGATTGCGATAATCCTTGGAGCTTTTTGGGGTGACCAAGTGATTGCGATAATCCTTGGAGCTTTTGGGGTGACCAAGTGATTGCGATAATCCTTGGAGCTTTTGGGGTGACCAAGTGATTGCGATAATCCTTGGAGCTTTTGGGGTGACCAAGTGATTGCGATAATCCTTGGAGCTTTTTGGGGTGACCAAGTGATTGCGATAATCCTTGGAGCTTTTTGGGTTTGGATTATGGCTCTTCAAGGGATAGAGGTACCCCCAGCTTGATGGTCTTTGCACTCCGGATCTGGCTCTAGAGGTATGGGCACGAATGGATCGGCCCTATGTGTTGATAGGAAGACGGGGTCTTCCCTTGGTACTGATGTCATGATGGGATCTCGGGGTGGACGGTGCTCATCGTGGATTTGGAGCCATGGATCCAATACTTGGTCCCACCTTGCTGGGTCTACCCACCATTCATGCCCTAGCCGTATGCCCATCTGTCCCATTAGATCTTCATGAGTTAAAGGGCGGTGATGCCATCGCGCATGTCTGAGATAGTCCATCTCAGTCTCATCTTCTGAATCACTTTCGGAGACCCAAAAATGTTCATTCTCTTCAGAAACTATTGCTTGCGACGTTGAGGGCTCTCCTTGTTCCAGCAAGTTAATCTGGTCCCATTGTGGTTGTTCCACTCTTGGTGGAGGGACCTGATTCTCTTGACACTGTGTTGGTTCGGCTGGAACCTCTAAGGGGAATAGCTTCAAAAAGATGTCCGGAAGCCGTTGATGTTCTCTTTGAGGATTAATCTCCGAACTCTCGCCTCTCTCTAGCAAAGGAGAGGGATTACTACTATTGCCAAGGGTGTTTGTTGACCATGGGAGGTAATCTCCCAATGTATATTCTCGTATTCGGGTTGGCATAAAGATCCGGTGCCAATCCCCCCTTGTTGCCTATTTCTAGGCCTTGCATATTTTTGACCAAGATGTCTAAGGGTAGGGGGTGGTTGAACCCTACTCCGACTTATCATATGGCATCCGATATCTTGGTTGGCAAAGGACCCGCATCCCTTGCTCATATCTCGCCTAGCCCGTATCCATGCCAATTGCATTGGCCGAGATATCTTAGGGCGAATTCCGGGTTTGATGAGATAGTTGATATTTTCAAAAAAAGGCTCTTCGAATGCTTCCTTTTGTTTGCATGGTTCAAGACCATGATCAAGGCCCCCATACACAAAATTTCATCTGGTTTGGTGGGTAGCCTAGAGGAACAACTATCCCTATGGGAAGGCGAGGTCTTCCCATGTCTCGTACTCGACTCCAATGCGGGGGTTGCCACAACATTTTGCACTAAATACTCCCCCAGGCCCGTACTGGCCATTTCAACAGTGATTGTTGATGATTGGGTGGGAGGAAACGGGAGTCCTTCCTGAGTCCATTCCATGTTCGACATTTTAGGAGTCTCCACTTCTACTGTGTGAGGTGTTTCTTCTATTGATACCGTTGAAATTGTGGGCAACCCCTCTTCTAGGGGCTTAGCCTCTTCCATGATCTGTTTTCCCTTGTCCTTCTGTTTGGCCATGGCAAGTGGCATTGATAATGAAGGAGCAGATGATGAAGACTCACCTGGCTGGGATTTTGTTGTTTTGGTCACCAGTGGTGCCCGCGGTATTGGACCCTGTTTAGATGGATTTAACTGGAAATCCAAATGCGTTGAAGGGAGGGTCGATTGAGGCATGAATTGTACCGCATTGCAATACTTGAAGGGCTCTAAGTCCATTGGGACTACATGTATTTCTCCTTCAAAAGCATACTTTAAGCACAGGTGGGCGATCGAAGGGACACACTTCATGTCCCCGATCCAAGGCCGCCCTAGCAGATATATTATAAGCCATCTCGCCTTCCAACACATGGCACAATGTAGGTATTGTCTTTTGTCCTACCCGGACAGGCGGAACAACCATGCCGACCGTCGAGCATATTGCATCGTTGAAAGCTCGCAGTGTGTACGTGGAGGTCGTGATGTGAGAGGTCGGCGACTTCAAATGTTTTAAGGCTGCAGTGGTAATGATGTTCATCGGACGAGCCGGTATCTACCAACACTCTCTTGAATGGGATCCCGTTGACCCGCGCGATAACGTGCAGGGGTGGATCTGCCATGTCATTCGATATTGTTTTGACTTCATCTTCTCTGAAGGTGATGACCGGCTCCGTACATCGTTTCACATGTCCCACGAAGTTGTTGAAAGAATTTGCTTCGTGAGGCTATAATTCGATGGCTTTTAAAATGTCCATAAGAGCTTCCCTATGGGGTGCTGACTGTTGAATAAGCTCGTAAATGGACAGCCTAGCCGATGTGGTCCGCAAACTCTACGTGAGTTTGGTCCGTATCGTGACCTCGGGTCTAGGCGGAGGCAACTGCGTTGGGCGTTGTTGAGGCTGCGATGTTGTCGAAACTTCCCTCGTAGCTACCTTGGGGGCAACTGCTGGGTACCTTTTGTTCCTTGTCACTATACTAATCATTCCCATAGATCCTTGCATGGGAAGATTCTGCAGCACCTCGTTAATCTGGAGAGGTTTTGCCTGTGCTTCGTGGGCAGGCAAAGGGTCCTTGAATACCCCCATTTGTTGATTATTTGGCGCTATGGGGTTGTCCACGGCCAATGTTCTATTGTCGATCAAATCTTGGATTAATTCTTTGAATTTCCAGCATCCATTCAAGTCGTGTCCTTTGCGCCTATGGAATCTACAATACAATTCCTCTCTGTATCCCCTAGGCTTAGGAGCGTTAGGGTCTATAGTTTGGATTTACTGCAGAGTGACTAAATTTGCCGCTGACAAGCGGTCAAATAGGGAGTCCCTGGACTCCGTGTAAGGGGTGAATTGTCGCCTAGGGCGACGCCGTCGATTTTGCTCCTGTCTTCTATTATCTCTTTCATAACCAGGAGGCACTGCCTGGTAATTAGCCTTTTGGGGCTGCATTTCTTGCATAGGCGCGGGAACATTTATCGCAACTTGGTTAACCGTAGCGTGTTGTGATTGCGTTGTCCCGGTCTTAGTGGTTTTATTCCACTCTTTCTTTTTAGGCTTGGCGATTGCGCCTTCGCCTATTTTGATCTCTTCTATAACTTTGGCTTGTGCCAAAGCTTCTTCTAAGTTGGCGTATTGTTGCAGCTGCAATAGCCCAGAGATCGATTTCAAGCAACTTTTTGCGAACATCTGTGTGAGATCAGACATAGGGGGACGGTAGGGTAACTTAGAAAGCAAAGCTCTCCATCGATTCCCGTATGCTGCCATTGTTTCTTCCTCAAATTGCTTGAGGCTAGCCAGATCACTCAGTGATGCCTTCTTCCTTGTGTTGAAGGCAAAGCGTTCAAGAAACGCATCTACTAATTGATCTAGGTTGCTTATGTTGTGTTTGGGTAATTGTGTGAACCAATCCGAGGCGGGGCCTGCGAATGTGGTTATGAATGTTCTAAGCAACAATGCGTCATTATCTTGGATGCCGAAGCATTGGCTTAGAAATCTTGTGACATGTTCTTGTGCGTCCTCTTCACCTTTAAAGACTGCCAATTGAGGCAACTTGAAATGTTCGGGGTAAAGAGGTGTGGGCACTGAGGGATGCACCGGATGACTGCGGAGTTGACGTAATGTGGGTTTTTGATGCCCAACAGCTTTTGTCTCCACAGACTCTAAACGCTCTAATAGCGCTTTGTATGCATCGAAAGATTTTATTTCTTCCTCTCTTGTTTGCTCCCGTTGTAAGTTATGGGAGACTGGAGGCCTATGGAGGGGTGGCCGAATGGCAGCCCTCCTGCCTTGATGGGGAGTTTAAGCATATTCTATTTCTGGTTCATACTCCTCATAAAATTCTTGAGGAGTCTCTGGGCGAGACCTATAACCCTGATTGGATCCTTGCTGAAGGTACCCATCATTGTTTCGGGGAGTGGCCTCCCTCTCGGGTCTATAAGGTCTCGGAGGCAAAGCTTGACGAGGTCGTGGAGACTTGTCCTGCACCAACGGATTATGCCTCTCATATTGTTCGGCTCTTTGGGTGCGAGGGGTTGGCCCCCTCTCAGGTAGTTCATAGCGTAACTCATCCGCTTCGCGTTGCATGCGCTCTCTATCCAAGCGGTGTCGATACTCTATCTCCTGATGACTTTGTTTAAGCCGCGTGATTTGGGCTTGACGGGTGGCATGTCTGGCGACTATCGGGTCAATTTGGTCTACCCTATTTTGCTCAGGAGGTTTGAATGTTTCTCCTATGTGTTTGCCTCGATCTTGATGATCTAAAATTTCAATGGGTCGCTTCCCTCTGTCGAGGTAGGCGACATTTACTCGAGGCTCTGGCCTCGATGTATGATCATGATACCTAGCAAGTGCGAAAATGCAAGGTTCCCACGCTTGTTTGTTGTCCTCGAGGAATGCGATGGCTTTCCTCGTACTCCCTTTCATGGGTTTGGAAGGGGCGGGCGGAGTTAGCTCGCCCTGTGTAAGGAGCCCTACGCTCCGGATTTTGTCTTTCCGTCCCGATGGGAGGTAAAGAAGGGATGCCATATCCACGTTGTCCCTCCAAATGGACGAGTGTGCCTCTCTAGCGCTTCATCACGCTGTGGCCACTCATGTCTAACCTCAGAAGGCGATTCTCTGTTTACATCAAGGTCTACATGTAAAGCGTCTTCCCGAAAGGGGCTGTTTTGAATGGGCATACCCCACCGAGGATTCTGACATGGATTCTTTTGTAGGCCAGACCGATAAGGCGGTATGACCAAGTCCTCAGGATCGAAGCGAAGGCGACTTGTGCCTGCTTCTTGTGTACCTTTCGGAGCTTCTGCCCTTGATTGGGCTTGGCTACGGGTGTACACCATTGCGGTGCTTCTCTACTATCTAAGTAGATTTTTATCTCGTTTATGATGATTTTTCTTTTTGTCTACACTAAGCAGAAATGAACACACACATACACAAACCGTGATTATCTCTTTTAAGGATTAATGGTGTGCCCTAAACTGGTTTAGTGCATTTTGATGTTTTGTTTTGTTTTTGCATGTTTTTGAAGAACGTTTAAATGCATAATGAAGGCTCATATAACTCCCAAAATGGTCGCCCCTTCAATATACCAACCAGGCCGATATACCAACCTCTCTATATACCCGCCCTTACGAGAGGGAGACTATAGGTACGTGAGAGCAAAAGGTACGTGGTACGTAGGCGGTACGGAAGGGGGATTGTCTCGTTAATGGCACCTACCATAGAAGACTTATCCTCGCGCGCATGGGAATCACCCCAGTGACACTCGGTCAGCTTTCGTCAGGATTTACGCCTAACAACAGTGACAATCGGGAAATGGATGCAAAGCTAAGCCAAGGTGGTGATGAACCCACCGTTGGTCTTGCTCAAGGGCTGGGGTCTTACGACCAGCTCCTTGGTTTAATTTACCACGTGATGTGTGTGGGATTCATTTTATTTAACGAAAATGAAACAAGCATAAATGACTTTCCCTAAGCAATGCAGGATAAAATGAAAACAATCAAAGAAACAGAAACAAAAATAGAAAATTTAACAGAGATTATAAAAATCCCTACCTCTTCTCTGCCTGGACCGGTTGCTTCTAAATTTTTGCTCTGAAAATCCACGAGCAGGAATTCGTCCCCTCGTGAGACGAATTTCGAACGGAATTCGTCCCTCCCGGAGACGAATTTGAATTCGTCTCGGGGTCGAACGAATTACGATAAAGAATTCATCACAGTCGAGAGACGAATAACAATCCGCAACAAAAAAATGTACCTGTCAAGCACAAAACACAAAAATTTAATCAGTTTATGTGATCTTAAAAACCAGGGAACAGGGTCCCACCGTGATCGCCACTGAAAGCACGAGATTTCGGGCAAAGGAAACACTAATTGCGATGCATTCAAAATCAAATACGCTTAAGTCCTAGAAATGTAGAATGCATGAAATGAAAGAGACGCATTGAAATGAGATACAAGAAAATGGAGAAAACACAGCCCTTTCATTAAACTCTCTTGATCTCTATTACAAAGACGCCTCCTCCCTTTTCAGGGGCTAGGAGCGTTAAAAGAATTTGATTACAATCAAGACTTAAGGTTCCTCTTTCCGCGTGCCCACACTTGAGATGGGCGGGCCAAGATGATGCCGTCGCTGATGTTGATGAGTCCTTGACCTCTGCTGCTCCTCCTGCGAACAAAGAAACAACGAAGATGTCAGTAGCACCTGCTGCAAATAAGAAGTGTTTGTTCTCTAAAATTGCCAAAAGATGCATACAAACATTTGTCTAAAACAGTGAGTAAAGTGAGTCCAAATGGCCCGAAAACTTGACAGAAGACAGAAGATATTACCAGAAGGCCATTGCCACTGAGACAGTCGGCCAATCTGCCTTCACCCGGAATTCGTCCCCGGGCGGGACGAATTCGACGCACCAGTCGTCCCTGGGTGGGACGAATTCTACTGTGTTGGAAAAGCCGAACTGACACCGCTCCAATGTCGACTCCCGAGACCTCCAAAACACCTACAAATAGGGGGGTTATGTAATTGGGGCCATTTTGGGACGACCCAGATGGTCGGATTCTCCCAATTTGGCCTCTATCCTCGGGAATTTGATATCGCCACCTGCAAGTTAGTAGGACAACAAAGCGACAAAAGGCATGATAAAATCTGATCAAAATGTTATGAAATTGAAGCTATGAGTTAACCAAACAGAATAACATGAGATGCAACCTGAAACAATAATCTAGAATGCTTTTAAAACAAAACTTGGAAAATGCGGGGTGCCCAAGTGGGCCTCCCACCGTTGGCACTTGATTTCGGAGCCAATCCACTAGGGATGGGTCCAAAACCTCTTAGGATTGGGATGTCTGCAAATTGGTGGTGTAAGGTGGTCAAATGTTGGATTTGGGTTGGATCCACGCTTCCAAAAGCCACCCAATAACCTCCCTTGCGAAAGAGATTAGTGGATGTGAGAAGGTGAATCAAAAGGATGCAAGTGGGTAATCAATCGGACAGCACTTCGTTGCTTGAAATCGCCTCCAATCTGTCCTTTGGGTGAGAAAAGTCCCACCTTTTATAGACCCATGGGGTCTCTTTTGAGAGGGAAGCATAAGCGCCATGTGTTGGTCATAGGTGCCATGTGGCAGTCAAGTCTTCCCATGAGGGAGGGGAGTCCTCCATGACTTGGGCTTTCATAATTGCCCTTGTGACAGTCCTCTAACGGCCTATCTGTCCACCCACACACGCGTGCGAGGCAGGAGTCATCAACTGACTGTCTTTGGCTGCCACTTGGCGCCATTCTTCTTTTTGCCCGTTAAACTTGGAATTCGTCCCTACCAGAGACGATTTCAGAATTCGTCCTTGGGTGAGACGAATCCCAGTTAGAATTCGTCCCTGGGTGAGACGAATACTGAGCAAAGTGTCTAAATGTACCAAATTGCCTCTTGACCTTACAAAATTGCTATGAAAGTGGTTAGGACCACTGTTTGACCTCTGAGGGCTGCCCTGGGGGCTGTGTTTGTCAAAGCGATCAGTGTTTGCAGTCACATAATCGGATTGGTGTTGTTTTGGTGTCTATAGTTTGTAGGAATCATGTTGAGACAATGCTTTATTGGGGACTGCAAGGCCTGGGTAGGACCATGAACAATGAAGCAAAAGCCATAGCTACCCAAATTGCTTCTATCTAGGTGATAATACATGGTTATAGGGGGATAATCATAGAATCTGATTCTCAGATCTTGGTAGCAGCTCTAGATTGCATGAGGATCTTTGCTTTGGAGACATGGAGGTTGAGGATTCTTGTCACCTAAATTAAGGAGTTGTGGAGGGATTTGGATGATGTGATTATTATTTATGAAGGTATAACTCAAAATAAAATCGTAGGCTTCTTGGCTAATATGAGTACCGAGAAGGAGGTAGGGGTTTAATGGTACAGTGGCATGGATATTGAGGATGAGAGGATTAGTCAGGTTGATAAGTAAATCCAATATTTGGCTAATTTAAATAGCCATTCCAAAAATATAGTTTAGGATATTTAGCTCCACTGCAAATATCCTTTTAATGTTATAATATTAAATAGTTAGTTTTTAGGATCTTAAGTTTTAAAATCATAAAAGTTTGTTAGGAAGTTAAAAGGATGAAATAAATGCTCTTGTTAACTAAACTAAAAAAAATCTAATCTTAAATTATAAATAATCTTGTTTTGATATAACTTGTTAAAATTCTTAAAATAATATATTTCTAATATATATGAGTTATTATATTTTATCTTTTTAAACCCTGTATTAATTTTTTAAAAAATCCACTAACTTTGATCTAACATTTAAAAGAAAGTATATTACATAGTCCAAGATAATATAAATTAAAATGCTAGCTGGTCATAATTACCCATATTAAATCTCTATTAAAAATAAGAAATGGTGTAAGTTAAACACGTTAACCATTCATCGCTGCTAAAATAAAAGTAAAAAGAAATATAAATCATAATTACAAAAATAAAGTGTCCACGTAAATAATAATAACAGTAGAAAAATTAAATTGAAAGAGAAATTATATATGATTAGGTAGTTGCATAAACTCTTAGATTGATAATTTTTTTAGTTATAATTTTTGGTAAGAGCAAAAACCCTGTTTAAGGGATTAACATACAATTATACATATGTTATGAATTAGATTGAACCTTGAATTTTTTTAAAAAATCAAATTTTGCAACCTAGACAAATAAATTAATTTTATTAATTATAAGATAAATACATTTTTAATGTTTTTAAAAATATTTGTGATATGGCTGCCTTTGTAGTGCAAGTGGAGAAGGCGAGCTTGACCTCGTTGAACGAGAGGTCTATGTATCAGGTCTTTGCGATACCAAGGGGACAAAAAAAAGTCTCTTGTGGCTTTCTTTTAGATAGTGGTATATTGGATGGGATGACAATATCAGTTATCTAAGAGCGGCTCTTGAGGTTTTTTTTCTATCCTAAGAGTTTGTTTACCTTTGTAAAGCAAGTGGAAAATGTAAGCCTAGCCCCGTTGAATGGGAGGTCCTGGTTTGAATTTTTGCGATGCGAATGGAGACAACAAAAAAAAACTCTTATGACTTCTTCTAGATAGTGGTATACTAGGATGGAACGACATTGTCGACCACGGCCACTTAAAAGCGGCTCTTGAGGTTTGTTTTTTAATCTAAAAGTTTTGTCCACGGGGTAGCGCAATGTTTCGAGCTTTAGCTTTTCTTCGAAAGGTCTAAAGTTCAAACCATGGCGTGGGTGAGCAGGTGAGGGGATGGATATATGTATGGTTATATGTTTGGCCTCTATTGATAAGCTTAACTCTCATTCTTATCAAAAATTATGGTTGGGATGGAGATGCCCAAACTCTGCATCAGATCCTAGAGGTTTCTCACAATCACTTCAATACAAAATATATATGTGATATAAAATAATATTTTACCTATAACCTTACCTTTACACTACTAAAACCTTTCAAGGAAAATCCTTCATGGATTTTTATTGGGATAACCAATCTATTGCTATCAACCAATCTATTTTCTTGTAAATAGACCCTCGTTTGAACTTAGATCTCCCAAAGAAAAGTACACTACACTACCCAAAGAAATACAAACTCTTGAGGAAATTTTATTGGGGTAGCCAACCTATTGCTATCAACCAATCTATCTTAGTGTGAATAGGCTCTTGTTTAAACTAAAATCTCCTCAAAGAAAAGTACACTATACTATCAAAAGAAAAATACAAATTTGTGTGTGGGGACGGACCCTCTTGCTTTTTATCTGGTTAATGTGGATAATGTGATGATGCAAGTCCAGCAACATATTCCATAATTAAAATTCCGTTCCACCTTAATACCTATCTATCTATCTAATTGCTAATTTCAAACCCTCGTTGTCCCAAACTGCCGACTACTTTTTAATTGTTAGTTTAAATGTGAAGCTCTTTGACCAAATTTTTTATCGTGGAAAGGTAATCTCCACGACTTGTGCATGGAAAGTTACCGCGTCCGTACCACTATTTGGACCGACGAGATGTTTCAGTGGGCCCCATGTGCACGCCATTTTTTCTTAGAAAACGCGTTCAAAACAATAAAAGGAAGAATAATGTCAATTCCACACCCATACACGCGGCAAAAACATGAATAATCAAAACACTTTCAACTCTACATACACAGAACCAGACAACGTCGGAAACTTCGTGGAACTACTCAAAACAGAAACTCTGTCGTACGTAAGAGCCTTCCCATAACTAACGGTATGATTATATTCATACGCGGACTGGGCTTTCACAGAATTGGCTGCAATAGTTTTAACGGTATCTTCATACGCGGTAGGCTGGGAGCTTTCACAGAATTGGCCTACATTGAGCACCCTGAAGCAAATTAAGAGGTGTTAAATGGGTAGGAAATTGAGGTATTAAAGTGGAAAGTATAAAAATATGTTATAAAAATTTTAATCTGTAAAGAACAAGTTTACTTGAATTTGTTAGAAAGTAAAACGCCAGGCCAACTATCCATTGTTTGGGAAGTTGAATTAGATGTTTAGAGTTGAAAGAGAAACTGTGGAAAATTTAGATTTAAAACGTGGTGGACCAGGAATTTCAATGTTCTGTTTCCACGCGCAATGAACGCAGTTGCAGACTAGTTTCCCTTCACTCTGATTCGAGGTTCGTTTTCTAAATCACTGCAATTGCCTAGTAGTTTCCTTCGGCGGTTACTGAATTTACTTTATTGGGTTTTTAAGATATTTGTATAACTGGTTCGTTAAGTAGATTTTTCTTCGGATTTTACGATTGTGGAGTTTGATCTTTCTGACCCTGTATTTGTCTCCCCATTTCAGAGTTTCGACTTTGTTTCAAACTAATTCCTTTCGATTCAACAATGGCGACGAATCCAATTTGTTTGCCTCCTGGGTTTCGGTTCGACCCGACAGATGAAGAGCTTGTTGGGTACTATCTCAATAGGAAAGTACATGGCCACAAGATTGAGGTGGGCATCATTCCAGAGGTCGACATTTACCACTGCGAACCGTGGGATCTACCGGAGATGTCTTGCCTGCCCAGCGAGGATTTGAGGTGGCATTTCTTCTGCACACGGGCCAGAAAGTACTCAAATGGTTCGCGTACTAACAGAGCCACTCACGCTGGTTATTGGAAATCCACAGGTAAGGATCGAAAAGTTACTTCTAGTTCTTGTTCTGGACAGCGCACGATTGGAACGAAGAAGACTCTCGTGTTCTATAGAGGGCGCGCTCCATTTGGGCAACGCACAGATTGGATTATGCATGAATATAAGTTGGAGAAGAGGGAGTGCCAAGAGGCTAGAATACGGGATGATTTTGTTTTATGCTGTGTTTTCAAGAAGAAAAGTGATGAGATTAAGAATAGCTCAATCGATTCCATGCCAAAGATGGTAAAGAAGGAAGAGGAAGATAGTAAAGAAGATTCAAAGGAACAGCTGCCACAGTCCTCGCAAGTTGACATTGACAAGTGGGTGGAAATGTTAATGGATGAACCTGATCATGACGATCAATGTTCCAATTTGGATTTGACAGCTCCATCAGACGAGCTCAAAAAAATCAATTATCTTGACGAGGAAGCTTCTCCGTTGCAACAAATGAGTGCATGTGGATGCCCATCTCTCATGGTAGACCAGCGGATTCCCATCAGTAGAAATTTTCCTGCGGCTGCTTTTGTTCATGGATGCCAATCTCCGAATTCTGCAGATGGGCTTTCGGCAGAATATACAGTTTTTGAAGAGGTATTGTCTGCAACTCAAACGGCTCAGATTGATGTTTCTTATTATCAGATGAATGATTTATTTCATTGTTGTAGGAACCTGAATGAAGATAAGAGATATTTGAAGGGAGAGTACATAGAACTTGACGATCTTTGTTTTATCTAAAGATAAATTGTAAGTGCAGAGTCTCTGTAATCTTCTATGTAGATATTTTGTAGGTCTGATGGAACAGAGAGAGATTAAAATGTAGATATTCGACAGGAAGAATATTTTCGCTGTATAATTTGACATGATGGACATCAACATTCAGATCTCCATGGCATCGACATTTTATGCTGTATTCTTGTTTATAATTTTGTAAAATGTGAATGACAATTTTATTTTGTAGTGTTATCTTTCTTCTAATCAACTTTTTCAGTTTTAAGAAGAGCTGAATCTATCTTTCGTTTAAATGAAGACGTTAATATTTAAGACTTTGTTAATTGCTTGGGGTTTAAGATATACTCCGCGTGGATAGTTTTCTTCTAAGAATTCATTAGGAGGGTTATTATCCAACCTTTTTAGTTGTTAAAATAGAGATATTATATTACATATTTATGTCCAGATAATGCTTTGTATAAATCTGAAGTCAAGGTTTATCTTATTTGATTATAATGTAATAAACCATGCGCGTGGCAACCAAACAAATATATGGAGTACAAATTTTCGTGTAGCAATTTGGTGGGTTAGGAATGAAATTTAAATTAAAGCAAATTATATGTAGGAATTAGGTGGGCTAGGAAAGAAAATTAAATTAATGCATTATACCTAGGAATTAGGTGTGGAATAAATTTTCAAGAGACAAGGCTTTTTAATACTATTAAAGAGAAATATTAAAGTCTATATAGATTAAAACAAAACAATTGGAGGATACACAGGTTCAACAAACATTTTTTCATTTTTTTTTGGTTATAGGAGAGTTGGCTATATCCACGATGACAGCGCAAGGTTCAAACCACATGGATTGCAACCACCAAACCTATCTGTCTCGTTTTCGTTGACCCGACGTGAAATAGGGACCGTCAAACGCGCGGATCAAAGGACTCAAAGCAGACTACTACCTTTGCAAAATACAAACATAGCTAAAAATAAAATACAAACCTTAACATATGGAAGTACTTAATTCAATTAGAATCCCAAACCAGAAACAACCACCATTTAAAACAAAATAATAAAATAAAGCCAAAACTATAACATGTCGTTACAAATTGATAACTACAAATTTTATAATGACAGAGCCACAAACTTTATAACAATAGATGGAAACATAACATCAGCAACTTACCATACAAACTCTTGATAGTAAAAAATTCGCTCATGTAGAGGAGTTGGAGAGCAAGTGGGTAGGCAAAACTCTCTAGTTATCGAGAGGCCCAGGTTCAAATCTCTCCCCTCACATGCTGCGGATATGTTGTATATAAAAAGGTTCCTCATTTAAAAAATAAATAAATACAATAAAAATCAACTTCATTAAAGGACTAGTTATAATATTGAAAAAACACTAGATAATAGATAAAAAAAAATAACATTTATATGTTGTATATAAAAAAGTTTCTCATTTAAAAAAAATAAAATACAATGAAAATCAACTTCATTAAAGGACTAGTTATGATATTCAAAAGACACTAGTTAATAGATAAAAAAAAATAACATTTATGTAAGAATTCCATAATTATTTTTTAATGCAAAAATTAACAGAAAATATAATTTAATGTTTCACAAAAATTAACAGAAAAAATAATGGCCCTTCTTTGAATAAAGGAGTTAAAGTACACATAGAACTTTTATGACTTTCCACACCATGTCACTACCCCCAAACTATTTATAGGGTGTAATTTTATGGTTATTTATCGTAAGCAAGCCAAACGAGATATACTAGCAGACGGAAAAAATATTTTTTTTAAAGAGTATGTTTCCTTCTACTACAAGATTCTTTCTCCTACGGTGTTTGTAAAAAGATTAAGCAATAAATGAAATGGACTTTGACAGAGTAGTCATCAAGATATTAAAAAATCATCTTTCTTTCTGTGCAATAAAATTCCATAATTATTGTATATTTATTTTTTAAGACCATCTTTTTATAAGAGATCGTATAGTCCCTTAATGTTCCAATAGTATTCTAATGTAGTCTTGATAAGAAGATTTTTCTTATATTTTCAACGGAGGATTGAACAAACTTAAATGAAAATTATCCATCGTAATCTTAATAAATGTTTCATTTATTATTGGAGAATTGAACTAAATTTTTAACTTTTATATATTAAAAATAAACATTAGACAAATTTAAGTAAATCATTTTTTATCCCATAAAACTTGAATATGACATCCTTATCATTGAGCAAACGTCACTATCAAGATCCATTTATGTATAGGAACATGACCCTAAAGTTAACACTCTTATTCCATTCATAGTTGTACTAGACTACACTCTCTACCTGACCATCAATCTCATTAACGATGGATCTAAAAAATAAATTTAAGAAGGGAAACTCCACCCATAAAGAATATTTTTCTTAGATGAGCCTTTTGGGTGGAAGTGTTATGACAAAGCATATATGTAGAAAGTATGGCCATAAATGATCCATGTTTGAAATTAGAAAATTGCCTTTTTTAAGAAACTTTATTCTCATTAACAGAAATCATTCACCAATATACAAAAATATCAAATCATTCATGCATAAATAATTATCCATAATAACAACCCACACAATGAGACAAAGGTAGATAATACCCTTAGGGTAGGACAATACCAATAATACTTCTTAATGAAGAAAAACTCTATACAAGATCTCTTAAGATGAGAGAACCACTTAGAGAGAAAGCAAAGTCTCATAAGCCATTTCATGAGCAAAGATAATTACATGTAATACTCCATATGAAAATTATGATCTCCATTCATGATGATTACACTAATTATAACCCTTCTTTATATATCCTTCTTCTAATTATACTTTGGGGATGACTACAAAATCCTCATCCCACTCATTATTTTATTATAGTATAATAATATAATCAATATTAGATTATGTGTGGCCCATTCTAACTATCCATAATACCCTTATACAATATAATATTATATCCTCCTATACCTATTCCTAGGTACCATAGCATTCCAAACTCCTTACAAATGTTTTAGTCCTTGAAACATGAGAAGAAACTAAATAATATTATCCTCTAAGCAATGTTGATAGTTGGTACCAATCTTGACTGGTGGTGGTCTTCAGTGATGCCAAGCTACCATTATGCCACTTGAGTATTTATAAATGCTATGTTGGCTCCATGCTTATGTTGCTTTACTATGATGTTTCATATAATTGGTCATATTTTTCCGTAATGTTGCTACATCCCTTTTATAGAATCACTATATACTTTTTGCTAAAAATTGCTATACTTGATGTATTTTCAACTCCATGTAGATCCATAATAATATTGATGTCCTAATCCATACCTTTAAAATTGTTGCTACTTAGGATGCTGTGGGTGGCAATATGTTCTAACCTTAATCTAACATTTTGTTTTCTTTGATTCTTTGGCTTTTTGTTTCTTTATTTTATATTTTTCCTCATTCTCTTCTCTCTTGTGCCCTTCTTTTGGTGCCTCCTTATGCACTTCTTCCATGGAATCTACTACTAATGCTATTGTAGATTCAATTTTTCGTTCTTCTATTCGATCCTTGACTTATTTCTTTACCATGATTACTTCTTTCTTCTCTTTGGATCCTTACTTCTTCAATGAGAAATATCATATAGTGTTATCTTCTTTTTTTGATATCATAATTTTATAAACTTCTTTTGCACATGAATGTTAATAATACCTAAAGAATCCAAGGATGACCAAGAACAATATCTACATTATCCATCTCAATAGTATAAAAATATAAATGTAAAAAATATTCATTCATATTGATCTTCAAATTATCAAAAATATGAACATTCTCCCCCTCAAATTGTATATCCTTAAACAAAATTGCTTGAACTTGCAACCTCCTAGCCAAAGCAATATTAATAAAATTATATCTACTGCTAGGGTTAATGGAAATAATAAGGTTTTCCTTTTGAATACATACATGAACCTACAAAATAGAAGTTTTAGATAGACTTAGATCCTTCTCTTGCATTTGTAAATCCAAAAATGTGGCTTCTTCATTCTTATCACTACATTCCTTACCAATTCGCTCTTTCTCTTCCTTGAGTAATTTTATTTCTTTTTCATAGTCTTTTTTTTGTTTCTCTAAAAATTATTACACTTATTTTATTTCATTTCTCTCATTATAAACCCCTTGTAGTTTCTTTTCAAGGTCTTTGATGACACCCATTGAGCCATTTATCTCTTCATAAAAAAATTAAAATGTTTAGTTTCAAAATGTTTAAATTTTATTTACATTTTTTTTTAGATTATAATTTTTCATTGGGTTTCACAAGTTAAAAAATAAATTTATCATTTTTCAAAAACTTGTCCTACAAGTATCATTTCCATTCTTACAAATTGTATCCAACAAGTATCAATTATCACAAGAATCGTCTACTCTAGCTTCCATACACATTGACACTATCTAGGAATGTAGGTGTCACCTTACTCTATTTCTAGGGTAACACATCTCCACGGGAAAATTGAAATTTTAATTTTCTAAATGTTCAAATTTTGATTATTTTTTTGTTGAGATTAGAATTTTTTATGGGATTTCATAGGTTCAAAATTAATTCCATCATTTACCAAATTATTTTCCAACAAGTGTCATTTATATTGGTAGGAAATTTTTCCAACAATACTATTCATTATAAGAATAGTCTACTTCCATACATATTGAAACTATCTAGGAATGCATGTGTCACTTTACTCTATTATGATGGTTTGTTTTGTAGTGCTTTGAGAGAGTAAATTAATTTTACCACAATAGGATGTACGTGTTATTAGAAATGATGAAATAATATTAGTCTAGCAATGTCCAAACAATAATTTTTATTGTGAAATAAGATGTGTTGTATAATAGAGTTCATGGTGACCATTGACAGACAAATTGTATGAATGGAAAAGCAAGCAATTCTAAGTTATATCTTATGTTCATATATTTTTCCTTTGTGTGCAATATGGGTTATAATAGATATATTTTTCTATGGATTTTACCATCCCAACTTGTACTTCTCTATATTTATTTAAATTTATTTCAATTCAAGTTGCAATTATTTATGATAATGACAAATCTAAGTCATTAAAATCTTGGGTTTGGGTTTTTTCACAACATATGAAGAGCTTGTGGTTACTATCTCAAAATAAAAGTACATGATCATAGGATTGAGGTGGATCTTTACAAGTGTGAGCCATGAAATCTATTATATAAGTCTTTACTACCCAAAAATAACTTACCACGATATTTCTTGTACATATGATATATAAATTACCCAAATTATCCATGTATTAAAAAAGCCACTTTGTAATGACCCAAACACAAGCAAACAAAAAACACACAAAAAATAAAATATTTTTTTAACTAAGGAGAGGGATTCATAAACCCCTAACCAATCCAAGGTGTACCTATAGTTTAAATTCCCTAAGTTTTCTTGAATATCTACATCTCATGAAATACCCTCACACAAGTCTTATCTGTGTAGGCGTATCATGTGTTACCATAAATAAGCCTATCCATCTCATCATTCTTGATGAGTTAGACTTATCATATTCTATCAATTAAAGGTATACATGCATCACCATACCATACACAAACTAGTGTGTGTAGGTATGCTATGAGTATTATGAGTTAAGCTATCCATATCATCTTCTCGATGATTTATCTTAACTCAAGTGTAGACTTCTCACAACTTAATTTCCATTCTCTCTACTGGGTCCTAATCCCTTAGGTCTTCCTATGTTCACCCTAATGGGTCTCAATCCCTTAAGTCACTCTCTAAGTTCACCCTAGAACTTATTACTTAGTTTATTATTATTATTGGTAAGGAAAACAAGAACAATTCTAGATACTAAATCTAACAAAGAATATAACTTTAAAAGCATACAAGAGATACTAGGAAGAAGCAACATTTTAAATAAAGTAACCATTGAAAGAGAATATAATATAAAACATATATAACTCAAATAGTAAATTAAAAATGTATATTCTTCATCATCCCACCATTATTACATACATATTAATATGGTAAAACCTCCATACTTTTAAAGAATGAGTAATACATCATGATAATTTAGGGATATCTCCCTAAAAACCTAGTCTATTTGAGCATAAGTAAATAAATGGTAAGTAGAGAACAAAGTGGTGCATTAGTCTCATGCATCGCTTTGGATATCCTTCTCTATCCACTGATCATTTGAGTATAATAGGGAATCATGGCACTCATGGTCCAGGATAGGCATACCTCTAAATGCATCTAACATTTAACTTTACTAATTACAACTATACAATTTCTATCAAGTCTCTAACCATCTAATGCATAGTTGATATCATAAAAGAATCATTACTTTTATTTCCACCTCTCAAATACACTTAGAGAGGCATTCCACATGCGCAACTTAGATCATAATTTTACTCAAATAAATTTTGTCTTTGTTCAATAAATTAAAGTTCCATAACCTTTAATCTATAAAACAATCCTTTCATTTATTTGCTAAATTAAAGTATCCTTACTTCAATTTAAAAATAACCATTTCCTTTCATTTCATAGACTAAAGTCCCATAACCTTTAATCCATAAAACAATCCTTTCATTTATTTGCTAAATTAAAGTATCCTTACTTCAATTTAAAAATAACCATTTCCTTTCATTTCATAGACTAAAGTCCCATAACCTTTAATCCATAAAACAATCCTTTATTTTATTTTCTAAATTAAAGTATCCTTACTTCAATTTAAAAATAACCATTTCCTTTCATTTCATAGACTAAAGTCCCATAACCTTTAATCCATAAAATAATCCTTTCTTTTATCAATCTAAAGTTCACAACTTTAATTAAAATATAATCATAATTTATTTCCTTCATTAATCTAAAGTTCATAATTTAATTAAAATATAATCATAGTTTCTTTCCTTCATTAATCTAAAATTCACAATTTTAAATAAAAGATAATAATAATTTCTTTCCTTCATGAATCTAAAGTTCACAACTTTAATTAAAAGACAATTATAATTTCTTTTCTTCATTAATCTAAAGTTCACAACTTATTTAAAAGGCAATCACAATTTATTTTCTTCAATAATCTAAAGTTCATGACTTTAAGTAAAATACAATGATAATTTTTTTCCTTCATTAATCTAAAGTTCACAACTTTAATTTAAATATAATCATAATTTCTTTCCTTCATTAATCTAATGTTTACAACGTTAATTAAAAGACAATTCCACACCTTACAAGCTTGACTGTGTGTCTTGAAATTTGTTGTTGTTCTCCAATAATAGGTGCTACTAAATAGTGAATATGCCTTCCTCCTTATGACAATTTATGCTTGAGATATGAGCTCTTCTAATGCTCATTTTCCTATGTAATGATGGTTGGGTATTTGTAACCTCCCAATGATGGCTAAGCTTAAGTAACCTCCTAGTTTGTAATCGAATATACCTTTCTTAAATGTTCTTCTTTGAACATATGTTGAGCAATATGAGGGTGCCAAGAAGGGATGTTCCAAGTGGAACTTAGGGTTTTTGCATGTAAACCTTCTCCAATATATTATTTCTTACCTCTTCTTTTTCCAACCAATGCTTTTGATATTTTATCTCCAACGTCTTCTTCCAAGCCATTGTATTTCCTATATAAGTGGCTCCAGCTAAGATGATGAGCAATACTATGATAGAGGTTCTATTGGACTCTAATGGTAGCTTTGGCTAGGATGATGAGTAATTCTTCTATGGAGGTTTTGAGACACTCCAATGGAGGCTAGGATGATGAGCAATGCTTTGATGGAGATTTTGAGACACTCCAATTGTGGTTTTGAGCTAGGATGATGAGCAACACTTTGATGGAGTTTTTGAGACACTCCAATGATGGCTTTGAGTGCTCCTTTTGGATGAATGTCTATCTCTTGGGTATTTCTCTCTTTGTTTATCCTTATACTTTAATCTTCTCATGTTTTCAAGCTACTATATTTCTACCTTTGTAGACGATATAGTCTTCCTTGTGCTATGTTATGTATGCTTGTAGGTTGCTCATTGTGACTATCCAAAACCATGGGTTATGTGAGCTTCTTGAAGGCTTTTTTAACCTTGCTTGGGTAGTTCTCCTCTACGACCGCTTATGAGATGATCCTTGCTTGTGAAGGATGTGTCTTTATGACACTTAGACTCTATCCTTTTTGTTATGTAGGATAGGATATTATGGTATAAAATAATGTAAATATTCTTATAATAGAATACCTTGCTTTTGCACCTTCTATTGCAAGATTCTCCTACTGGTTTTGATGGTGGCTTTTCTGTACTAATCCTTTTAGGAAATGACTGATTTGACA
The DNA here is from genome assembly GCA_028583015.1 of Wollemia nobilis. NCBI lineage: Eukaryota > Viridiplantae > Streptophyta > Pinopsida > Araucariales > Araucariaceae > Wollemia > Wollemia nobilis. Next base: position 3,676,177 of record JAQPPZ010003193.1, on the reverse strand, counting down.
TTGTCTTCTTTTCTAGACAACCCTCTCCTTTTCTTGATTAATTTTGTAATGAATCCAAGCCAATAATCACGTAGATAGTATATTTTGGAAGGAGTAATTTCTATACTAATATTTAACCTATAAAGAACTCTTAGTGCACCTTGAATCTGAGAGTCACCAAGTCTTAATTTGTAGCTTCTATCACTAATTTAATTGTTGCATTCTTCTTCTTCATAATTTATTTCCTTCATTAATCTAAAGCTCACAATTTTAAGTAAAATATAATTATAATTTATTTCCTTCACATAGCACACAACGAAGAAAATAATGCTCATATAGCTCAGTTGGAAAGGAGGGTCAACACACAAGACCACCATGAGGGACCATGGAGATAGCCACAATGGTTTCTCTAGAATGGGCAAGAACAAACTTTCGAGATAGCCACTAGTCACCTCTAGCCCAACCATGATCCATTTGAGGATTGACCTCATGCCTAGCCTCACTCCAAGGTTTCTAAGGATGGATGATTCCCCTACACAACACCCAAAATTGCCAACGGAATAGGAAGCATAGTGCACAAAATGAACAACATAGATAGAGGACAAAAGGGCATGGTATCAACCAACTCTCGCATTTGGTTTTTGAAACCTTGGTGCTAGCCACCACTGCAACAACAACATCACTAAGCCAATAACATCCCATTTGTGGACAACAAATACATGGAGTAGTGACCCATTCATTCACAAAAAATACAAAGAGAAGCAACCCATTCACAGATAACGTATACAAAGAGCAACAACCCATTCACACAATGAATACAAAGAGTAGCAACAGTCTTAAGGATAATAGAATCCCATTCTCTTATATATAATACAAAGAGCAGCGACAACCTTAAGGCCAATAGAGGTACATTCGCTCACTATGAATACAAAGAGTGACGATAGTCTTAAGGCCAACTGAGAAACATTCACTCACAATGAATACAAATAGAAGTGATAGTATTAAGGCTAACAGAGACCCATTCATTCACAGTGAATACAAAGAGTTGTGATAATCTTAAGTCCAACAAATATCCATTCGCTCACAATAAATACAAAGAGCAGTGATAGTCTTAAGTCCAACCAAGGTCCATTGGCTCACAACAAATACAAAGAGCAGTGATAGTATTAAGGTCAATAGAGGCCCATTTGCTCACAACTAATACAATAAGATATAAAAAAAAATGACTAACAAAGGGATATCAAGAATTAATAGAAATGTGGATTCATTTTAACCAACCTATAGGTTTAAGCTTTTCCAATTTGGTGAGCTCAATGGCATAGAGTTCCAATCTTCCTTGTCTATTTTTCACTTTGAATATCATTTTTTCTCCCTTGATTTCGTGAGTACCCCCCTCTGTTCTACTACTCCCCAAAACTATCTTATCCCATGAGGAGTGAAGATCTTGGGATATTATCCACCACCCTCCTTCCTCATAACTCCCTTACCTATCCACATTCAATTCCTCTTATCATCTCAGTAGATAGAAAGACATTCTTCCAAATTTAAATCATTATTCACATACTTTGAAATCTCATCATAAAGAAGCTATGAACTAAAGCTTCTCTTCACAGCACGTACTTCATCTACTTTTTAAAATGAAATATTATTTTATTGAAAATTAGATTTTGAGCTAACTAGAGGATGGAAAATATTTTTCAAAATATTTTAATATAATTAAAATCTCTTTTAAATATCAGTTTTCTTCAAATGAAACTTTATTACCATTTTAAAACAACTTCTTTTATTTATAGAAAGAAACTCCATTATCATTTTAGAATAGAAGATCTATATTTATTTAAAAAAAATTTATATTATCATTGCAAAATAAAACATATTTCTATTTATTTAAAAATGAAATTCTATTATCATTTTAAAATAAAACATCTTTATTTATTGAAAATGAAATTTTATTATCATTTTAAAATAAAACATCTCTATCTATTTAAAATGAAATTCTATTATCATTTTAAAATAAAACATCTTGCTATCCATTTAAAATGAAATTCTATTATCATTTTAAAATAAAACATCTTTCTATTTATTTATAAAATGTAGAGAGTAAGAGGTTTTTAATCAAAACAAGAAGCTCTCAAAGGCATCCTACTCATGTATGCTTTTATTTCCTAAACCACTAATGCAGATAGTGATGAAGTAAAAGACAATCAAACATATGCAATAGATAAAGAGGGAATATTTCCATCAACCTAGTCACCTGTCTCAGCCTCGAGAATTTATGATAGCTACTAGGCTATCAATCTAAGGCTCAAGGTGACTAGTTATTGATGATTATCCCTATCGATAATGCATGCCTATATGAAGGTATCCATCCATGTTACCCTCGAGTTGCCTTAATCATCATTTCCCCAACCTCAAGTACCCCCACTTCTGGTGGATGATTCTGCTTCTTCCACCTATGAGTGTACCTGATCCTGCACATCTTGGCAATATGTCAGTAGTACCATGCTCTTTCAAATCAACTAAACATCACATAGTTGGTTCAATTGCTCAAGTTAGGTATTAAAGTATCATAGATTAATACATTGTTTCTTTGTGCCAAAAAGTTCACCAAGGAGGGTCATGACATCCTACCCCCTTGGACTAAACACCGTCCTAGGTGTTTCTAGTTTTACAAACAAAATAAAAGTTATTACATTATATATTTTCAAAAAAAAAAGGGAAAATATTTTTGCATATCATCCACTTTTTCCCAAGTGGCATTTCTTTCAAAAAATTGGTCCCACTGGACCTTACATTGCTCAAGAGTTTGATTCTACATAGATTTAGAATGAAACTCAATAATATTTACTAGCATTACTTCAATAGCCTCTGGATTTGCCATCTACAAATTAGAAACATCCCACACATGTTCAGGGTCAGAAACATATTTTCTAAGCAAGGATATGTGGAAGGTGTCATGGATCTTGGATAGGTTAGGTGGTAAGGCAAGTCGGTATGCAACCGAACTGATCTTTTTAGTGATTTTAAAGGGTCCCACAAATCGTGGATCCAACTTCATGGATTTGATAGCACTCTTCATTGGTTTAACCCTTAAAAATACCTTATCTCCAATTGAGTACTCTCTTGGAGTCCTTTTTAGATCAACATAACTCTTCTACCTATCAACAACTTCTTTAAGTCTTTGCCTAATTACCTTCAGCTGATCCTCCATTTCTCTGACCATTTTTGGCCCAATCACAACTCGATCTTCTAGGTTATCCCAAGATAATGGTGTTCTACACTTTCACCCATACAAGGCATCGAAAGGAGCCATTCCTAGAGAGGAGTGATGTCCATTATTGTAGGTAAACTCTACAAGATGTAGATAGTCTTCCCAATGAGACTTGTGATCCATGTAGTACATGCAGAGCATGTCCTCTAGTACTTGGTTTACCCATTTCATTTGACCATCTATTTTAGGGTGGTATGTTGAGCTCATATTCAGTTTTGTGCCCACTGCATGATGTAGGGACTTCCAAAATTTAGAAGTGAACTTGGAATCTCTATCTGAAATGATCACCTCAAGAAATCCATGTAATTGGAATACCTCTCTGGAAAATCTATTAGCCACTACTTGAGCATCATCCTTGATGTTCCTAGGTATGAAATGTGCAACCTTAGTCAATCTATCGACTATTACTAGGATTGCATCATGTTGGTACTAGGTTTTGGGTAAACCTACTATAAAATCCATAGATATAACCTACCATTTCTACGTAGGTATATCATGTGGATACAATTTTCCTATAGGATGCTTACATTCTACCTTAACTTTCTGACATTCGAGGCATCAAGCAATAAAATCGATGATGTCCTTCTTCATTCCTACCTAGAAGAAGGTTATTTTCATGTTTTCCCTCATCTTAGCTCCTCTAGGATGAGCAGAATAAGGGGATCTATGGGCTTCTTGCATTATTAATTTCCTTAAATCACCTATTTTTGGTATGATGACTCTACCTTTGTAGCATAAAAGGTCATCTATCATGCCAAATTCCTTATTATTTTTAGGATCTCTATTCATTCTAGCTTGAATTTCTTGGTAATACTCATCCTGAGATTGCTCTTGTCTCACTTGATCCATCAGACCCATGTGACTTCTGGTTATGGTTGTTATGTGTTTCCTTCTACTCAAGGCATCAACAACCTTATTCTCTTTCCCTTTAATGTACTCAATTTCAAAGTCATACTCAACGAGGAATTCAACCCATCTCCTCTATCTCACATTGAGTATAGGTTGGGTGAATATGTACCTCAAACTTTGATGGTCAGTTCTTAATTCAAATGGCTTTCCCACCAAGTAGTGGTGCCAAACCTTTAGAGCATGGACCACTACTACTAGCTCTAAATCATGTGTAGCATAATTAACTTCATGCTTCTTGAGCTTCCTTGAAGTATATGCTACTACTGACTCTTCTTGAGAGAGTACTCCTCCTAACCCTTCTAGTGATGCATTTGTGCATATTGAAAAGTCCCCTTGAGGGTCAAGAATATTTAGTATTGGTGCGGTAGTGAGCTTATGTTTCAACAATGCAAAAGTAGCTTCACACTTTTTTGACCACTTGAATTCCTTTCCCTTCTTCTGAAGGTTAGTTATTATCACAATAATCTTGGAGTAATCCTTTATATAACATCTATAGTAGCCTATTAACCCCATGAAGCTTCACACTTCAGTCACATTAGTAGGGGTGGCCAATTCAAGATGGCCTCTATCTTCTCTAGATCCACAATAATTCCTTCTACTGATATGATATGTCCAAGATATCGTACCTCTAAAATATAGAAATCACTTTTGGCTAGATTCCCATAGAGTTGATTTTCTCTCAACAACTCTAACATGATCTTGAGATGTTTATCATGCTCTTCTTTGTTTTGAGAGTATATTAAGATATCATCTAGGAATACAAGGACAAACTGGTCTAGGTGTCTTTTGAACACACTATTCATTAGGTTCATGAATGCATTTGGGGTATTAGTCAGTCCAAAGGGTAGAATTATAAACTCATAATGCCCATATCTAGTCTTAAATGTCATTTTGTGAGTGTCCTCCTCACGTATTCTTAACTAGTGATACCCTGATCTTATATCAATCTTAGTGAATATCATGGCATCTCTTAGTTGATCAAATAAATCTTTGATCCTAGGTAAAGGATATTGGTTCTTGATTGTAGCCTTATTTAGCATCTTGTAATCAATACACAATCTTAAAGAATCATCTTTCTTTTTCATAAATAAAATTAGTGCACCCCATGGTGACACACTTGGTTTTATCAATCCCTTTTCCAATAACCCTTGTAATTGAACCTTTAGTTCTTGCATCTCGATAGGATTCATCCTATATGGTGATCTATGAATAGGTTCTGATCCTAGCATAAGATCAATTATGAAGTCAAATTCCTACATAAGAGGTAGTCTAGGTAAATCCTCTGGAAATACATCCTTAAAATCTTATAAAATTGGGTGCTTTCCTAGCACTTCTCTCTTTTGATCATCACCTACTTCATTAATTTTTACAACATACACTATCCCTCCTCTCTTGAGGACTTTCTTTAATTGCATAGCCAACAACATCTAGGGCTTGAACACCCCTTGTTCACTATGAATTCTTAGTCTTTCCTCGCCTTTCTCTGAATACTCGATCCATCGATCTTGGAAATTGATCAAGGCTTTATGGGCCTGTAACCAATCCATCCCTAGGATCACATCAAAGGCATGAAGTGGAGCTACATATAAACAACATTCCATGGTTCCACTAGTTAAAGCAATTTCTACCATTGGATAACATTGGTTTATTGAGTAGGTTTATCCAGAACCATACTCTACCTTCCATCCATGGGCCAAATATCTTGGCCTTTCCGACATAGTCCTTGCTAGACTAGAAGAAATAAAACTATTAGTGGCCCCACTATCTATCAAAATATTTACTTGCTTATTAAAAATATTACCTTTCACAAGTAATGGGGTGGCTTGCCCCTCTAGCTTTTGTTTCTCTATTGTGGTGTAGATCCGATGCTTAGGTTCCTTTCCTTTAGCATTGGATGAACTCGGTCCTAGTCGGTGTGGACACTGATTAGAATAATGTGGACCTCTGCAATGGTAACACCCATCCTTGGGTCCTTGCCTCTTTTTTTATTTTTGCTCCCTCTCTTAATTGTTGGAGCTAAAGTTTGTGGTTTTTGAGGGTGAGGTTTTGCATTGTTGGAATTGTTGTTTTTCTTTTGGAAATTTTTCTTGAACTTTTCTTTTTCTCATTATTTCCTTTTTTAAATTTTGGAGGATTCTTGGTCTTTCGATCCTCTTCCTCTTCCCATTTTAATAATCCTTGACTATTCCTCTTCCTCAGTGCTTGTCGATCTTGCTCAGATAGGGTGGCATAGTTAAATTGGAAGTGCAACTCTACTTTCTTTGCTAAGTCATACACCTTTTGTAGTGATTTAGGCTCATGCATGTTTACATCATGCTTTATTCTAGATTCCAACCCATGGATAAACTTATGAACCCTCATTTTCTCATCATAGGTAGGTACATACTTAAGTAACCGTACCAACTTCTTATAGTATATCTCCACCATTTTGGTTCCTTGTCATAGGCTGGAAAATTCTTCAAATTTTAGTGCATAGAAATGCTCTGTTAGGAACCTTTTCTTGAAGATAACTATGAATTATTTCCATGGAATGTCAACATGTTCAATCTTAGTCTTCTCATAGTGGGTTTCCCACCAATCTAGAGCAACCCCTTCTAAGTTGATCATGGCCCAAACTATTCGGGTTCCTAGGGAATAGCCTTTTACTATGAAGTAAACTTCTAATTCTCTCAGCCAAGCTTCGACTGCATCCCCTTCCCCTTCTCCATCAAACTTGGAGATATAAATATTTTTTAGATCCCTAACTATTTCCTTTTCTAGGAGGGCTCTAGCTTGCAACTACTCTGTAGTTAACCCATCAGCTTGGCCAATATTTGAGCCTCTAGCTTGCAAGTTCTGATTCACAATTATTTCCAACACTTGTCTCATCTGATCCTACATGGTAGCAACCATAGTAGTGAGGTCTTCTACCCCTCTATTGGAACTCTCTGGATCCTCCTTGATCTCTTTTTTGGATCTCTTCTTTGATATTATTTTATTGAGTTTTTCTAGGTGTAGGCCTCTCTTTTTGGCCTTAGGTGGCATTTTTAACCTAGTTACAACCAAGAAAATATTAGGTTACAACTTCACCTTAAACTGTATCACTAATTCAAGCCATAATATAGATTTCTCTTGCTAAAAGCATCAATAATCTAACTAGGGTAGTATTCCAAGTTTATGATGTATCATTAATACCAAAGCCCATACTAAGGTATCATAACATCCATTCACACTTGGGATTAATTCCCATTAGATTTTAGCAAATAGGGCATTCTAGGTCATCCCAAATTTAGCTTATACTTTAAGCAAGCCTTCATTGGAGACATCCAAATCCCTTTAGCACACATAAGAAGCTCTATACCCTCGTACCTAGAGCTCTGATACCAAATGTAATGACCCAAAAACAAGCAAATAAAAAACACAAAAAAAAAAGAAAAGAATTTTTTTTAACTAAGGAGAGGGATTCATAAACCCCTAACCAATCTAAGATGTACCTATTGTTTAAATCCCCTAAGTTTTCTTGAAGAGCTACATCTCACGAAATACCCTCACACAAGTCCCATCTGTGTAGGTGTATCATGTGTTACCACAAATAAGCCTATCTATCTCATCATCCTTGATGAGCTAGACTTATCACCTTCTATCAATCGAAGGTATACACACATCACCATACCATACACAAGCCAATCTATGTAGGTATGCTATGAGTATTGCGAGTTAAGCTATCCATCTCATCTTCACGATGAGCTATCTTAACTCAGATGTAGACTTCCCACAAACTTAGTTACCATTCTCCCTAAGGGGTCTTAATCCCTTAGGTCTTCCTATGTTCACCCTAAGGGGTCTCAATCCCTTAGGTCACCCTCTAAGTTCACCCTAGAACTTATTACTTAGTTTTTTTTTATTAGCAAGAAAACAAGAACAATTCTAGATACTAAATCTAACAAAGATATAAAAAAGCATACAAGAGATACTAGGAAAGAAGCAACATTTTAAAGAAGGTAAACCTTAATTGAAAGAGAATATAATACAAAATATAAATAATTCAAATAGTAAATTAAAAAGGTATAATCTTCATCATTCCACAATTATTACATACATCTTAGTATGGTAAAACCTCCATACTTTTAAAGAATAAGTAATACATCATTTTAATTTAGGGATATCTCCCTACAAATCTAGTCTATTTGAGCATAAGTAAATAAATGGTAAGTAGAGAACAAATTGGTGCATTAGTCCCATCTACCTCTTTAGTCCTCCTTCTCTTTCCATCGATCATTTGAGGATAGTAGGGGATCAGGGCACTCATGGTTCAGGATAGGCATACCTCTAAATGCATCTAACATTTACTTTACCAAATTGCAACTATACAAATTTAATCAAGTCTCTAACCATCTAATGCATAGTTGATATCATAAAAGAATCATTACTTTTATTTCCACCTCTCAAATACCCTTAGAGAGTCATTCAACATGCACAACTTAGATCATGGTTTTACTCAAATCAATCTTGTCTTTGTTCAATAAATTAAAGTCCCATACCTTTAATCTATAAAACAATCCTTTCATTTATTTACTAAATTAAAGCATCCTTACTTCAATTTAAAAATAATCATTTCTTTCATTTCATAAACCAAAGTCCCATAACCTTTAATCTATAAAACAATCCTTTCATTTATTTACTAAATTAAAGTATCCTTACTTCAATTTAAAAATAACCATTTCCTTTCATTTTATAAACTAAAGTCCCATAACCTTTAATCTATAAAACAATCCTTTCATTTATTTACTAAATTAAAGTATTCCTACTTTAATTTAAAAATAACCATTTCCTTTCATTTTATAAACCAAAGTCCCATAATATTTAATCCATAAAATAATCCTTTCTTTTATCAATCTAAAGTTCACAACTTTAATTAAAAGACAATTATAATTTATTTCCTTCATTAATCTAAAGTTCACAACTTTAATTAAAAGACAATTATAATTTCTTTCCTTCATTAATCTAAATTTCACAACTTTAATTAAAATATAATTATAATTTCTTTCCTTCACATAGTGCACAACAAAGACAACAATGCTCACACAACTTGACCGAAAAGGAGGGTCAACACACAAGACCACCACGAGGGACCACAGAGATAGCCACAATAATTTATCTCATATGGAAAAGAATAAACTTTCGAGATGACCATAAACCATCTCTAGCCCAACCTTGATCCAACTAAGGATTGATATCATGCTTGACCTTACTCCAGGGTTTCTAAGGATGGACGATTTCCCTATATAACACTTGATGATGACCAACAGAGTAGGGAGTAGAATGCACAAAAGGAACAACACAAATGGAGGTCAAAAGAGTGTAGCATCAACCAATTCTTCCACTTGGTTTTCAAAACCCCAATGCTAGCCACCATTGTAACAACAACATCACTAAGCCAAAAGTGTTTCATTCATAGACAATAAATACAAGGAGTAGTAACCTATTTTCTTATATTGAATACAAAGAGCAGTGATCCATTCACACACAGTGAACACAAAGAGCAGCAATCCATTCACACACAGTGAATACAAAGAGTAGTGACAGTCTTAAGGTCAATAGAGGCCCATTTGCTCATAGTGAATATAAAGAGTAGGGATAGTCTTAAGGCCAATAGAGGCCTATTTTCTTATAGCATATATAAAGAGCAGCGGCAATATTAAGGCCAATAAAGACCCATTCACTCATAGTGTATACAAAGAGCAGCCACAGTCTCAAGGTCAATAGAGGCCTATTCGCTCACAGTGAATATAAAGAGCAACGATAGTCTTAAGGCCAATAGAGGCCCATTTCCTCACGGAGATACCAACAAGCCAATAGCCAATAGGTCCCTTCACTCACAACAAATACAATAATATATCAATGGAAACGACTAACAAAGGGCTATCAAGAATTAAGAGAAATATGAATTCAACTTAACCAACCTGTAGGTTTAAGATTTTTCAACTTGGCGAGCTCAATGGTGTAGAGTTTCATTCTTCCTCATCTATTTCCCACTTCGATTCTTATTTTGTATTCCTTGATTTTGTGAGTCCCCACTCTATTTTGCTACTCCCCATAACTATCATATCCCATGAGGAGTGAAGGCCTCAGTTTTCATCCACTACTCTCCTTTCTCATTACTTCCTTACCTATACGTATTCAATTCCTCTTATCTTCTCGATGGATAGAAATACATTCTTTCATTTTTAAATAATTCTTCACATACTTTGAAATCTTACCATAAAAAAGCTATGACCAGAAGCTTCTCTTTGCAACACGTACTTCATCTACTTTTTAAAATGAAATCTTATTTTGCTGAAAAGTAGATTTTGAATTAGCTAGAGGATGGAAAATGTTTTTCAAAATATTTTAATATAATTAAAATCTCTTTTAAATATCAATTGTCTTCAAATGAAACTTTATTGCCATTTTAAAAAAAACTTCTTTTATTTATAAAAAGAACCTCCATTATAATTTTAGAATAGAAGATCTCTATTTATCTAAAATGAATTTCTATTATCATTGCAAAATAAAGTATCTTTCTATTTATTTAAAAATGAAATTCTATTATCATTTTAAAATAAAACATCTTGCTATTTATTTAAAATGAAATTCTATTATCATTTCAAAATAAAACATCTTGCTATCTATTTTAAATGAAAATTTATTATCATTTTAAAATAAATCATCTTGATATATACTTAAAATTTTATTATAATTTTAAAATAAAACATCTTGTTATCTATTTAAAATGAAATTCTATTATCATTTTAAAATAAAACATCTTTCTATTTATTTAAAAGAAAATTCTATTATCATTTTAAAATAAAACATCTTTCTATTTATTTAAAGTATAGAGTAAGAGGTTTTTAATCAAAACAAGAAGCTCTCAAAGGCATCCTACTCATGTGTTTTTTTATTTCCTAAACCACTAATGCAAATAGTGATTGAGTAAAATACAATCAAACATATGCAATAGACAAAGAGGGAGTCTTTCCATCAACTAAATCACCTATCTCATATAGAGAATTCACGATAGCTACTAGGCTATCTACTGAGGCTCAAGGTGACTAGTTATTGATGATTATCCCTTCTGATAATGCATGCCTATATGAAGGTATCCATCCATGTTACCCTCAAGTTGCCTTAATCATCATTTCTCCAACCTCAAGTACCCTCACTTTTGGTGGATGATTATGCTTCTTCCACCTACGAGTGTACCTAATCCTGCACATCTTGGCAATATGTTAGCAGTACCATGCTCTTTCAAAATAACTAAATATTACATAGTTGGTTTAATTCCTCAAGTTAGGTATTAAAGTATCATAAATTAATACATTGTTTCTTTGTGCCAAAAAGTCTATCAAGGAGGTTCATGACACACTTAGTTTAGTTGTTGAAAAATCACATCCAAAGATACAAAGATAGAAGTTGGGACATAGAGAAAAATTTGAGTGGTGGAGATAGGTTATAAAAGTAGAGTATGATTCAAATTATGGAGTTAAATTTCAACCTAGCTCATGGACCATAATGTAGTTGATAGATTTAGTTGCATATGCAAGCATTCCTTCATAACAATATCATAGTGTAAATGAAGATAAATATAATTAAATGAAACAACAAAATTAGAAAAAATATTCAAACCCATATAGCTTATTTTTTTTTGGAATTCATAATATTTTCTATAAATTAACAAAAGAAAAATATTCACTCAAATTTTATATAGAAAACAAGATAAATATGAAAGAGAGAGATTTGGTGGGCATACATAGGCACCAAAAATATTCACTGTATCCATAGATAATAGTACACAACACTTTGATGATAAAATAAGGAGTTAGAGGGGGTATTTATAGCAATATAGAAACCCTAATTACATCATAAATTTAACCTAAACAGACATAACAAGAGGTATTTAGGTCTATTACAAGTGATAAAGAGGATTTAACTATAATAAGGTTAGTCATGACCTATAGGGATTACATAATAAAATATTACAAATAATTAATACATGGTGCAATTAAATGCCCTGAGTCCTATCCAACACATTGCACAATGTCAACCTTGACCATGAATTAGATTATAATTTTAAAACTCCCACATAATTTGAACTAAGGGACCAAGGAGAGAAGATATTAGTAATAATAATATCTCCATCCCTTAATCAATGCTCTAGTGGGCTTCTGTATTTGATGCAATGCCTTTTGAATATCCCTCATCATTTAGAATATGCCCATCTAGCTTCAAGAACTCATCTTCAATCCTTTGTAGCTTTAGTAAGTAATACTTCATTGGATGTCCTTCCCTCTTACAATATCTACTAGTGGTTTTTTTTTTATTTGAATACTTAGTCTAGTCCTTGATCCCTTTGATCTTAACCTCCTTAGATTTGAATTCGTTTACATAAGCCTATAGAGTCCCACCATAATTTAGCATTCACAACTAAAAGTGAAATATGAAAGAAAAATTTTGATCAAGAGTAAAAATCTTTTAATATTCCAAAAATATAGGAAACATATGAACCATTAAGTTCAACATTTGAAAATAGGGGGAGAGATTATAAAGGACACTTTTTATGTATTCTACACCACCTTTGCTTTTGCCTCAAGGAAATAACATCTATCCTCAATGCCTTGAATTTTATAATATAGTCCTCAATGTTATCAAAATTAACTAGCTTAAGATAAGAAAGCTCCAATTACAAGTGAATTACTTTAATAGTATTTATTTTCCCACAATGTTCATGCAATTTTGACCATACCTTTCTAGCATCACTTTCCTCTTTGATGTGAAAAATAACTCTACTTCAATTATCAAGGAAAATAGGATAAGATATTTTGCTTTTTTTATTATTAGTTTCTTCATCAAGAATGAGTGATATACCCTCATAAAATATGGATCATAGGTTCTTACTTCATAGCAATTCGATCATCTATGTTGACCAAATACTATATTTTTATCCATTAATATGAGTAACTAGTGCTTTGTGGTCCACCTCACATAATCTAATCCCTAACACCATATTAGGCCTATGAACTGATGCCACCTATGCATAGAGCTCAAAAATCATATGATTTAAAAAATTATCTCAAAATTCTTATTTATACAAATGATATGGTCATTGAACTTTTTTTTAGAACTGACCCCAAACAATAAAAAATTAAAAACTCAAACCTTAGGGTTGCAAGGACCAATCATGACATATCACTTGTAACAATATGATTGATGGTGCAATCCAATTACTTTTTCTCACTTTAGATCCTTTGGTATGCCTAGTCATTTATGCTTACTAAATTTTAACTGTCTAAGCAGGTATATATAATAAAAAAACATGTTTAAAATGGTGATAGAAAGGTCTATATCAGCCACCATATCGACTAGGATTTTTATTTCTTCTATATAATCTAAGCTTTATCCATGGATTTTGAAATTTATCCCTCCTCCTACTAATAACCTTGGTATAAACAATGCAACAATTATTCTATTAGAGGGGGGAAGCCAAGACACCATCTTTATTTTTGACTTTCAAATTAGCCCTACCGAAAAAACTTTATGCAAAGAATTGACCCTACAGTCTCAAGGTCCTAAATGTGCTATAGAGGATAGCTTTGCTAGTATACCATAGAATTATACTACAAGAAATTCAACAATGATATTGTAGCAATCATCACATGTGTTATCCCTTAAGATAAAAACAATTGTTATGAAGGCTCAAACCTAGAGCCTTTACCTTTCTACTCTTTTGTAGTTGTCCTATTGTTCATTGTGCCATACTATTGGTAAGAAAATTGGGGCTCCATAGGATCCTCTATTTCTTACAAAATACCTATGTACAAAATGTTAGGTCATGTGGGACATCAAGTCCCCAATCCTCCAATGCTCAACCCTTTGTAAACCATCACGTAACCGTGATGTTGCCCCTCTAATGCTAAAAAAACTAATGTGACCCCATATGGAGGGCTTGTCAAAAGTAACCAAAGGAAATGGTGTCATATACAAGGTGCGTGCACAAGTGGGCACATGCAAATTCTAGTAGTTACCATATTTTTAATTTAATTTTAAAAATTTGTTCTCCTTCCATTTTGTCACTAGTTTGAAAGGAGAAAAACATGTAGCAATATTAAATATGGTCCAAAAAATAAAATGGAGAGCCAAAGAAACTTCAATAAGCACTATGTAAGAAGAATAAATGGTATAATAAATTTAAAATTACCAAAAAGAGTGGAAGAGAATATATTCATCCTAATGTTTGAAAGGAGGACCAGACACTTTGATATGATTCTAGAATTTAATTTTTTTTCTAGAAGCAAATGAAAGGAAAAGATTCACTCACATCTTATATTTTGAATTCTTCCTTAACAAATGGTTTTATATCTTCGTTATTTTTTGGGAATTAATTTAAGTTAATACTCTATTTGGTTATGCACTTATCTTGTTTTATTCATGTATTCTTTCTCTTATTTAGATCCTCCTGTATTACAACCTTAGGACATCTATTTGGATACATCTATTTGATTCATTTTAGATATTCTAGAATACAAATTACAGTAGTTATTTATAAAGAAGCTATAATTTTCTACTAGAAGAGTCTCATATGGAACTATATTTTTTATTTTTAAAATTATTTACAATCAATAGCTTTTAAATCCTGTCTATTTGTCTCAAATTTAAGCCTAATGTCTTGTTAGTCCAGACTTCATATTCATACAACACCACTCGTACCACTAATAGCCCAAATAAAACCCATATAATTTTTAATCCTATAATCAACATCTCTTCTATTTTGCAATGCAAAATATACTCTCTATCCTCCAAAATCCCTCCTCCCTCTACATTTTTTTTAATTAATATTATTAGTTAAGTCTATCCTAAGGTATATGTACTATATTACTTCTTCTAAGAGATTCCTTTCAAATTAAAAATTTAATTATTTATTTTACTTTTTGTTGAAATTAAAATCATATTTTTGTTGGTATTTACTTGTATACCTACCGCCTTGCAAAACACTTCTAGGGTCTAAGTACTCCCTCAACCCTTGTGTTAATATTACAATAAAAATGAGATTGTCTACATAAAGAAAGAAGCCTCACTACATATTCTCCCAAACAGACACCATCCCCTCCTCTCATATTAATCCATTATTTTAATTTGTCAATATATATTCTTAATAAGATAGGAGATAATAAGTATCCTTATTTAAACCCTATGTAATTTTTGAAGCATTATAGGTTTTTTTAGTTTTGATTTTACATTGGATATCCTCATAAAGTTCGTGAATTGATGCTCTATATTGTTCTAGTATACCTAGATCTTCCATTCTAATTGATAATTTACTTCTAGGCATTATATCAAAAGATTTCTTAGAGTCCTAAAATCAACATGGTTCTCTTTTTTCATTTCATATTTTTCAATTATGTGTATCAAAGTGATGTCATGATCTAATGTTGAGTATTTTGGCTAGAAATCTACTTGTCCTTTTGCCCTCTTTTCTTGTTATTTTTCCCACTTGTTGATTCTACTCTCAACCATGCTTTCAAATAGATTTCTAAACAAAGGATTGACCATATTGGTTTGGTAATTTGAAGGTTTTTTTACATGTTCACTCTTAAAAGAGGTATTGATACACTTGTTGTTCAACCCCTTTGAAAGTCAAGATGAATTGTTGTTGAATACCCTCTTGATGTGTTTGGTTAAGTCCTCTACTTTCCATTTTAAGTATTATGTTTGTAGTCCATCCACATTACAAGTCTTACCTTATTCTTAGCTTCTTAAAATATTCCTTAACCTCCTTTGAGGTGAATATATTTGGTGTTGTGTTGATTGTGGGTGGGGCTTCTTCTCCTTGGTCAGGCCCATAAAATTGTTTTATATATTCCATGGCTTGCTATAATGTTATATTTATTGATTTCTTTTTCTCTTGGATTTATTTCCAAAATAGCTTTGGATTAGTCTTCTCTAATCCTCATCCTATGCTCACATACTCCTCTTTTTCTTGGTTTCATTATTTGATAATATATTTTTTTGTTTTTCTCCTCTTTATCCAAAACTTCTAGAGCTATCCTTGCAGCTTTATATTCTTCGTTGTATCATGTATTTATAGAAAATGTCTCTTTTTCTCTTCTCAACTTTAGATTTTGTATACCTTTTTAATGCTTTTTGAATTATACATGTTAACTTATTACTCTATATTTCTTGCTCTCTTATTTCTTTTCTCTTTAAATTATATATTTTATTACGTCCTTAAAAATTAAATAATTCATTATGAAAATAACTTTATTTAATTAAATTTTAACTTTATATTTACTAATTAATTTTTTATAATAAAAATTTTATGTTTTATTACACGATTAGATAATCTTTAATCTTTACATCCATTATTTTTTTGTATGGAACTTTGTAAGCACGTTACAAATATTATCTTCTTTATCTAACTCTCATATATACATATATGACGGACTTTGGTGAGACACTTTCTCCCACATTGAGCGAAAGTTAAGAAGACGTTAACTCGCTTATAAAGGCCTATGTGTAATGGTTTCTGTAAGCAATGGATGTCCCACACAAGTGTTTACATTTTTAAGTACGCAACAAACTGTTCATCTCTCTACACGTACCCCTAAAATTCTTTTTATTGTTACTTGGAAAAATAAAATGGAGGCAGGCTACTGGTTTCACTTATCTTATTCAAAAGTTTCAAGTTTGAAAGGTTGGTTTTGAGGTGCTGGCTTTCAACAGATACTATGTAGCAATAAATCTACTTGGTATCTATTTTTATTTTAGTTTATTTTTTATATTTAGTTATATTATTTATTTACCCTCTTAAAAGTGAGTTTCCATATAACTTTTACACCTATACATCCAAAATTATAATCTTTTTCACTCTTTTTATTATAACCTCTTTTATTTTTATTAAATATAATTATTAATTCTAATAAAAATGCAAACTTGATGATTCTCTATTCTCTCGTAATATTATCAGCATTATCCTTTGCTGAGTTGTACATTAGAATTTAAACTCAAGCATGTGAGTGAAGTTAGCCCAGTTGTACTTATTGAAATAAATTTAGCTTTAGTCTTTTCCTAAGACAACACTACAGAAAAGGCTCAGTTGTACTTATTGGAATAAATATAACTTTAGTCTTTTCTAACATACAACACTACGGTAAAGGAGAGGAGAGCAAAGTGAGCGGAGTTGTATCGACTTTAGTAGAGCTCAATCAGTCTATCACTACCACTACCGACCATGGATTTCAATATTTTTATATTTTGTTATTGCTCGATCACATCAGACATAGACATAGACATATATAGAAACATTATGATAACGACGCCCTGCCACTAACCAGTGTACATTCCCCAGCTTTTGGAATAGATCGCCTATTATTTGTGGAGCGGAGTTCACAAAGTCTACCACACATTCAAAATTAAAATTTACAAATCTAGTATTTGTGGATATTCCATGTGGGTTTTAGGTTTCTTTTTCATAAGATTAAGTTTAAAGGGTTTTAAAAAAATTTAAAACCCAGTTCAAACCAGTGGTGCATGTATAAATGAATTTACGTTAAAAAGTTAACAAATTTAAAAACAAACACACAAACAATTTTTACACCTGATAAAAGAAAATAGAATTTATTTACCTTGTTTCTTGATTTCTAAGCGTGCTTGTTGAGAAATTTAAAAAAAAAAATCCCGAATGATACGCGAGGCCACTCTTTGAGACTTTCTGCTTTATCTTCCACAGACTTGGAATCCCAAATATCACAAAACTTTAAGTCAAAAAAAAAATTATTATCAATTAAAACTGCAGTTCACCATTGTAAGAAATCTCTAATGTTTTTGATTAATTGATCAACTTTACTTAATCGTTTACGGCTTTTAATTGAATTATGACTTCGTCCAAAGACGGTGGTGGTGGTGTCTCCTGGCATGACGCTGCCTGTTGTGAAGCCGGTGATATCACCTTCGGCTGTGATGGGCGTGTCTGTTGTGAACTCGGCAACGGGACCGTCTGCTGTGATGGCCCCGTCTGTTGTGAACTCGGTGATGGCACCGTCTACTGTGATGGCCCCGTCTCATGTGAAGTCAGTGACGGCAACATCTGATGTCAAGTTGGCGATAACTCCGTTTGCGGATCCGGAGTGCTCGCCCTCCCTCCCTTCCACGGTGGGAAAAAAAGGACACCAACCCAATTGGCCATAGCGAATGCTTAAAGATTGTAGGGCAAAGATCAATAGGTAGTTGATATCAACACTCTCTTCTCTTTCGAAGAGACCTCCTCTGCCAAAGCACAACATATTTAATCTGGATTGTCTGTTCACAAATGCCCCAACAGCAATTGAAAGGCTCGGACGTAGAAGCCCAACGGCACAATACAACTCTCTATAGATGGTATATTTGGTTTCTTCTCGTTGAATTTTTCAGAAACGTTGCTGCCGCCTGCAACAGAGATGTCCGGTTACAAAAGTAATTAAGTTAAGGCTTTGCCATTCTTTCGTCTCTATGGAGGAAAAGGAGAAGACAGAGGAAAAAAAAAAGCATCTTCCTCGTCAAGGAAAATAAAATTGTCTGTCCGCCACTCTGCCAAGCAAAGGTTCCCCACACTGTCAGAAAGAGTCAATGAAAGTCACGTACTATAAAAAACAATTTCGTGGAAGATAGTAGTCTGATTTTGAATAGTGACCATCTTTTAGTAAACAATAATTCCCTTCAACAAATTTAAACTTTACACAATTACTAAAATAATATAATAATATAATTGTAACTAAAAAAAATCCTTTAACTTTACTCTGATGAAGTATCGGAGAAGGGGCGTTGAATATGCTATAACTCTATTCTCCTTCCATGATGGTGAAGTATCGCAAAAGGGGCGTTGGTCTCATTTTGTTACATTTTTCGTTTCTTTATTAATAATTAATATATTATTTTGAAGGAAAAGATATAAAGTTTTTTCTTTGTTTCTTTATTAATAATTAATATATTCTTTAAAAGAAATATATAAAGCTTTATTAATAATTAATATATTATTTTTTAAATTATTTTAAGAAAAGATATAAAGTAAGGTATATTAGTATGTTATAAGTAGATTTTATAAATTTAAAAAATATATAATAAAATTGATTCAAGTTCAAACTTTAGAATTTGTAACTTGTTATAATTTTTTACGTTTTTTCGTGGGTTCGAATCATGTTGTTGTTGTCACTGTAACCTTTAGTTGTGTTAGGTAAATTTTTTATCGTAGCCAACAGCTTTGGCATGATACGCCCTCTCGCATGAGGGATTGAAAATGTGGTCTTCTTGCTATCATAGGTGCATTTTGACCATTGGACTAGACCTTGAAGATTGTGTAAACTTAAATTTTAAAACTAGCTACAAATCTATTGTAGCGGTAAAGTCCTTGGGTTTTCATTTAAGAGACACAAGTTCAAACTCCACTTGATACAAGGGGGTTGAGACTTCTGATAAAAGTTTGTGTAAACTTAAATTTTTAAGTTGTAAGCTTATTGCAGTGGTAAGGGCTTTTACTACTCAAACTCCACTTGGTACAAGGGGGTTGAGACTTCTCATAAAATTTTGTGTAAATTTAAATTTTTAAGTTGTAAGCTTATTGCAGTGGTAAGGGCTTTGACTACTCTTTAAAAGGTTAAGGTTCAAATCCTTAAATTTTTAATTTGTAAACTTATTGCAGTGGTAAGGTTCAAACCCCATTAAGGGATCACGACCCCTCATAAAAACCCAGTGTAAACTTATTGAATATATATAAAAAAAAATTAAGCTATATTAATAGTGTGTAAAAAAAAAAAAAAACTTATTCCTCCATTCTTTTAATTCAAATTTTTATACAAGTCTTTTTTTTTTTTGCCTCCATATAATATTTAATGAAATATTATGAAAATTATGACACCAAGATTTTTAGTACTTCCTAATTTTTAATTGAAGAAATTTCAAACAATTTATGGCTTTGATAGTATCTTCTTCAATCTATGTATTTCTTCAATTTGATGTTAATTTTTTTAAAATATTATAGAAAGTTAAATATGTTTTAATATTAACATAGAAATTTTTTATATTTCAATTATTTAAGTTATTTCTCTCAAGAATGTTGTCCAATATAATTTTTTGTTTGTAATAAATTATAATAATAAACAAGTAACTATTTTTTTAATAATCAAATAACCATGGTTAAATAGATTCTATTTTTTATTTTCAAAGAAGAGATCGAGGATTGAATCTTACCAAGGAATACACGCATAATTACCAAGTTGTTGGAATACCACTATGTTGATAATGTAATACGGGTGGCACCTATCTCAATCCCATATAACCCAATGAAAACATATTTTTTAATAAGTTTGTTGGACCATTCTATTGGTTCCCACTATCTCTTATAGATTATTGAGTTTGAATGTAATTTTTCCTTTCTTTTAAATATTAAAAAAAGTGACACCATAGTGGTATGTCATTGGACTATTATTCAAGCTATCCAAACTCAACTCACGGGGAAGAAGGTCCCTGTTATGCCCCAAAAGTGTGGCCTCTAATTGTAATTGTACTTTGCCTTACTTGAGAAAATAAAATAAAATTTTACAAAATAATTTGACCATTTAGATTTGTATTTGTCCATTTGGATATTTAATATTTTGAATAAGCATGTGTATAGTTAGATTGTCAAAATTTTGATTTTCTCAATTTTAAATAACCATTCACAAGAAATTATGGTCTTGGAGTTACATAGACTAGTTTGGGATGACCATTATTTGTTTTGATAAGATGGATGAAGAGGTTTTGAAAGGTGCCACAAAACTTTTACAAGAGTGGATCAACAAACCAGCTAAAAAAATAAATAAAGATATCAACATAGCAAACCAAGAAGGACCCACAAAACAGACAAACAACAAAGCTACATAATAGCCGAGTAGGACAAACAATAAATTTTTCCAAGAGATCTCTACTATCGTAGATCAGAGCCATTTGAAAACACAAATTATCTCCTCAATATTTCATTATCTATTTGGATTTATCATCCATATTTTCCTTGTGAGTAATTGTGTTTTCCAACACAAATTATGAGTTTCTATAGGGTGTATACTAGGGTTTTCTTGTCATTCAACCATCCCTAGTTATCTTTTCAGATTTTATAGAAATCTATCTTGGCTTTCAGATGGTAAGATGTATTGAAGGAGTTTCCTTAAATTTACTATATTTTAAGTTGAAGGGATGTCCTTATCGTGGCTTGCTTAGAATTAATTAAGTATATAAAAAAAAAAAAGAAAAAAAAATTATCTTTCAACTTCATTCAAGGTTAGTAGAAGTTTTACGGGTCGCCACAAATAGAGATGTGTCAAGTCATCACATCTGGTAGTAAAGCATGGTTTGTAGTGAAATAGGTTCGTCGTGCAATAATTTGTCTTTGGTATGTGATAGGAAACATATTAGATAATAGTGAATAGAGGACACTAATAAAACAAATCTAGTTGAACTAATTTGGATGCTATAGGTAAATAGTAACTAGTAGGAAGAGCAAATTGGAAGGCTAAATGCTAATGAATACCTACTATCTCTTTTGGTGCATGGCCAGGGAATAT
The DNA here is from genome assembly GCA_028583015.1 of Wollemia nobilis. Lineage (NCBI taxonomy): Eukaryota > Viridiplantae > Streptophyta > Pinopsida > Araucariales > Araucariaceae > Wollemia > Wollemia nobilis. Next base: position 3,654,436 of record JAQPPZ010003193.1, on the reverse strand, counting down.
GCCACCCAAAATAAGAAGAGGAAGTGTTTTCCCAACAACAAGGTAGACATGAGGAACCAATGCAAAAAATAGAGCACTTGATGTTGGTTCATAAAACCCCAATGAAAGAGAAAATCTTATTGAAACAGTGGCTCTACTTTGTGAGTAGGTGGAGACCCAAAAATAGTTGTTGGATGTTGTGTTAAGTTAGGAATACAAGTTGGTAATCCAAGGAGAGAGCAAGGGAATGAACCTCTTATAGAGGTGCAACTGGAAAGAGTTTGACTCGAGGCTGAGCTAGGCAAAGAGATGAAATATCTAAAATCTTCTAAGTTTAATGGAGAGGAAGATGGGGATAAGGACGAGGCTTGGTTAAAGGAGATAGATACATATTGTAACATGAAGAATTTCTCCTCCAAACTCAAACATCTTATGCTATATTACACTTGTAAGGATATGGTATAGCTTGGTGGGAAGCCCTTAGCGAAGAACTAAAGCTAGTAGCTACAGTTGACTTAAAATAGGAAGAATTTGTAAAATCTTTTAAAGAAAGATTTCTCATAGAATACTTCTATTCCCATAAATTTGATGAATTCACTAAACTTCATCAGAAAATAAGAACAGTGGAGAAGTATTATCATAATTTTTTTTAATTTGGTGAAGTATGTACTCGCTTACATTAAGAAAATGAAGGTCCACAAGTTTATAATGGGAATAGATCCTAGGATAGGTCAGGAAGTGGACATGCAAGAACCTAAAATATTACAAAAGGCTTATGAGCTAGCGAGGAAAGCTGAAATGTATCTCAAACCCTACTTTGATTATGAGGGGTTAGATGAACAAGGCAAGGAGGCACTAAGGAAAATAAATAGTGCAAGTTTTGTGAAGTGGGAACATGATCAAATGATTAAAAGCAATGCAGGATAGGATGAGAAGGAAGACAGGAAGCAAGGAAAATTCAAAAGAATATTTTGAGGAAGGAATTGTAGATGCTATAATCATGGCACTAATGGGAATAGATCACCACAAAGATAAAACAACCTACCAAAATAAGGAGTAACAAGGGAGATGAGATGAAAAGAACATCCAGGACCAAAAGAAGGATGTTATATTTGCAAGGGATCGCATTACGCAAACAATTATCCATATAAAATAGGGATGAGTTCAAAAGGAAAGGAACCAATGTACAAGGAAAATACACCTAAGGAACCAGTGCATAGGATTTACATGGCAACCGAAAGCTAGAATCTAGAAGGTCAGGCTACACCATTAGTGATCAAAGGTAATATTTTTGGTAAAAATGCTAAAATCCTATTTGATAGTGGAGCTACAGATAGTTTTATTTCCACTAGTTTAGTTAAGGATTTAACTGAAAGGCCAAGAATCTTGGCACATGGGTGGAAGGTTGAGTATGGTTCAGGATAAACCTACTCTGTGAATCAATGTTATCCTATGGTAGAAGTTGATTTACCTAGTGGGATGATCTTAGGATGTATTTATGTTGCACCACTACATGCCTTTGACATAGTTATAGGAATGGATTGGTTGCATGAGCATAAAGTAGTGATTAATTTCCAAGATCGATGGATAGAATATACAGATGTTGAAGGGCTTATTCATAGAGAGAATAGCTTGCAAGGAGATTTTCAACCTCAAATCCTTTTGGCTATGCAACTCAAGAAAGCCATCAAAAAAAGGGGAAATGTATATATTGTTAAGATAAATGAGTTAGAGGAAGGAAAAAATGAGGAAATGCTTGGGAAATACCCTATTCTTCAAGAGTTTAGGGATGTATTTCCAAAAAAATTACCAAGATTACCACCTAGAAGGGAGTTTGACTTCTCCATTGAACTTGAACCTGGAACAGAGCCTATCCATAGGGCTCCTTATAGAATGAATCCCATAGAAATGCAGGAACTAAAGATACAACTACAGGGATTACTGGAAAAAGGACTAATCAGACCAAGTGTGTCACCATGGGGTGCACCAGTGTTATTTGTGAAGAAGAAGGATGGATCCTTAATATTGTGTATCGACTACAGAATGTTGAATAAGGTAACTATCAAAAATAGATATCCTTTACCTAGAATCAATGACCTCTTCGATCAACTCAAGGATGCCTAAATATTTTCAAAAATTGATTTGAAGTCAGGATATCACCAATTGAGAATTAGAGAAGAGGATACTCATATAAACTTTTAAAAATAGATATGGACATTATGAGTTTACTATCTTATCTTTTGGACTAATGAATGCTCCAACAACATTCATGAACCTAATGAATAGTATCTTTAGGAAGTATTTGGATAGATTTGTTCTGGTATTTTTGGATGACATATTGATATATTCCCAAAATAGGACAGAGCATGATGAACACCTCAAAATAGTATTAGAATTTCTAAGGAAGAATCAACTATTCGAGAACCTATCCAAGTGTGAATTCTATGTGACAAAAGTGCAATATTTGGGTCACATTGTTTCAGCTCAAGGAATCATCATAGATCCTAAGAAAATAGAAGCCATCATGAGTTGGCCATCACCAACAAATGTGACTGAGGTCAGGAGTTTCATGGGCTTAACTGGGTATTATAGGCGATATGTAAAGGATTATGCCAAGATCACTTCATCAATAACCAACCTTTAAAAGAAAGGGAAGGAATTCAAATGGATAGAGCAATGTGAGAAAGCATTTGAATTGCTTACACATAAGCTTACTACACCTCCTATATTGAAGATACCTGATCCACAAGGAAGTTTCTCCATGTGTACAAATGCATCACTAGAAGGATTGGGAGGAGTGATTTCACAAGAAGTAGTAATAGCCTACAGATATAGGAAGCTAAAAAAGCATGAGGTTAACTATGCAACTCATGACTTAGAGTTAGCAACCATGGTTTTTGCTCTCAAGAATTGGTGACACTACCTAGTTGGTAGACCCTTTGAGCTAAATATGGATCATCAAAGTTTGCAATACGTATTCACCCAACCTTTACTCAATGCTAGATAGAGGATATGGATGGAATTTCTTGTAGAGTATGATTTTGGCATTGAATATATTAAGGGAAAGGAGAATAAATTCATTGATGCCTTAAGTAGAAGGAAACATGTTGTAGTATTATCTCATGTTCATGTTGATTTGATTGAAAGGTCAAGATGCCTACTGTAGTTAAATCCAAGAAAATATGGAAAGAAAATCAAAATAAAATGGAGATTTTAACATTAAGGATGAATTCCTATGCTTTAAATATAGGATAGTAATACCCTAGAATAGTGAGCTAAGGAGAATAATCATGAATGAAGCACATAGATCTCCCTATTCTGCTCATCCAGGAGGAGCAAAGATGAGAGAATATAAAAAAGATATTATTTTGGCTAGGAATGAAGAGAGACATAATAGAATTTGTTGCTCAATGCCTCGAGTGCCAAAAAGTAAAAGCAGAACATAGACATCTTGTTGGGTTATTATTTTCACATGATGTGCCTACACAAAAATGGTAGGTGATTTCGATGGAATTTATAGTAGGGCTACCTAAGACCAAGTTCCAGCATGATGTAATCCTAGTAGTGGTCGATAGATTGACCAAGGTTGCGCACTTTATACCTAAAAGTACCAAGGATGATGCTATAATTATGGTAAATAGATTTGCCAAAGAGATATTTTGGCTTCATGGTTTTTTAAAGGTAATTATATTGGATAGGGACTCAAGGTTCACCTCTGATTTTTGGCAAGCCTTACACCGAGCCATTGGCACTAGGTTGAATATCAGTTCAGCCTATCACCCAAAAACTGATGGAAAAATAGAAAGGGTAAATCAAGTATTAGAGGATATGCTTTGCATGTACTGCATGGATCAGAAAACCCATTGGGAGGAGTATTTGCATCTAGTAGAATTTACCTACAATAATGGTCATCATTCGATGTTGGGCATGGCTCCGTTCGAAGCCTTGTATGGAAGAAAATGCAGGACACCATTGTCATGGGATAATCTAGAGGATAGGATTGTGCTCGGACCCGACATGGTTAAATAAATGGAGCAACAATTAAAGGTAATCAAAGAAAGGTTGAAGGAAGTGATAGACCATCAGAAAAGTTATGTCGATATTAAAATATCACCTAGAGAGTTTGTTGTTGGGGATAGAGTGTTTCTGAGGGTGAGACCAAAGAAGAGTGCTATCAAGTCCACAAAGCTTGATCCTCATTTTGTAGGACCCTTTGAAATCATAGAAAGGATCAGTCTTATGGCATACCGACTTGCCTTGCCACCCAATCTGTCCAAGATTCATAATACCTTTCATGTTTCTTTACTTAGAAAGTATGTTGCTAACCCTGAGCATGTATGGAATTTTTCTAATTTGTAGATGGTGAATCTAGAGGCTATAGAGGTTCGACCAATCAAAATCCTTGAATTTTAATCTAAATCGATGAGGAAAGGAATTTTGGAGTAGTGCAAGGTCCAGTGGGACCAATATTTTGAAAGAAATGCTACTTGGGAGAAAGTAGCTGATATGCAAAAGCATTTTCCTTTTCTTTTTGAAAATACATTATAATGTTATTTTGAAACTATATTTGAAAGAAACTACTTGTATGAACACAGAGGAATGTGTTAAGCCTAAGGGGGAGTATGTCATGACCCACCTTCGATAGACCTTGAACTTGATAGATTTTTCTTAGCTAAGATGTTTTGCTTCAAGGAACAAGTGATATGCTATGTTTTAATTTTGCAAGTATGGATGGTTTATAGGAAATAAAATATTTAAATGAAGAAATGCTTGAAAATAAATGGATCATTGTTTCAAGTAAGTATTTTTCATGAAAGAATATGATGTTGCTAATAGACTGTGTGTTTGTGCAGAAAAATAGGGTTCTTGTGGGTGGAGAAAGAATAAGCCTCCGAGAACAGGAATGCCTAGGGGAAACGATGTGATGGGTTATTTATCAGAATAATTGGGAAGCAACATGAATGAATGCTTCACCCTTGATGATAATGCTTTTCATTAAAATTTGCACATGATAAAGAAATTCTAGTCTTGTGATTGCTTGCATGATTTTTTGATATTGCATTATGATTGGATTGATAGGGATATGATTTGGATATACATATTATATGCATGATTTCTTTGTCTTCCCTAAAAGGAACAACTAGTTATAAAGATCTATTTGTATGTGGTAACATCACCATGGAAATGAATTATGTGTAAGTGGAATTTGATAGCTAGCATTAACTGAGCAAAGTGCACTAGCGGTAATGGCTTGCACTTTGGACTTGAATGTTAAAGGAACCCACCATAGAAGGATGTGGGATTTATTAAAAATGTTAGTTGAGGACCACTTGGAAAAATGAGGCTCTAAAATACTAGCAAGGAGGTTGAAATATGTGCTTGAGTGGTGAGAGAAAGTAGAGAATTTTGGAGGAATGAGAGGAGAGCATAGAGGAAAAATGCTTGTGGCTGGGAAGAGGAAGAACATGAACAAAAAGATACTTTGTGGAGTTGTTAATCAAAATGTGACTGATAGGTAAGTGGATATGAGATCTTGTCTTACCATTGGTTATGTGGAAATGCTCTTGTTTTATGTGATTTCTTCCAAGAATAATTCTCTGTGTTTATTTTTAAGAGTGTGAAACCGTAGTGCAGTTGACTACCTTTGGAATTATTGAAGTATAGATTACTTGGTGTTGAAGTTAATCATGATTTGCTAGAAGTAGACGTAGATGGTCTAGGAGTGCCTTGGTTGAATGTATCATCTTCTTTGGATGAGTTTGATGGTCGTACTTTTGATGGATTGATAACTAGCAATGCAAGTTAATTTTATGACTGCATGATTTATGGTTAAACTCGTTGGTAGCCATCTGAAACATAGGGAACATTGATAGAATTGGACCTGAAAGATAAAACATGTATTTTCCAGATCTTCTGTTATTTTCATTAACGTAGTGTTTCACTACATATGGATTGGTTGTGATGCTTGGTTAAAGTGTGTGTTTACCTTTTATATAGAACGTTTGATCTATAGATAGATGAATGAAGAATAACCTGAATTCTCTATGAAAACCTATGGATTAATGGTAAATAATTGATGGTGTTTTCATAATTTGTTTGGTTATGTGTAGCTATTGTAGAAATCGTAGTTTTTGATATCCCAGGTTTATGGGTGGAAATGATGAATGTAATTGTGCAAATGGATAGCATGTTGTGGATTAGATGAGCTTTAAAGAATTGTTGAAATATTTATTTATTGGAAATGCATGGGTAGATAGAACATAAAGGAACTTGTTAAAAACCCTGTGTGTGAATTGAATTTCAATTATGCAATTGTATGCTATCTGGAATGCGATTGTGTGCAAATGGAAAGCATCAAAGAGGGAATGGTGCAAGTTGGAATTGATGCAAATAAGTTTTTTTGGAGTTGTCTCTGATCCCCAATAGATGGAAATCACTATTCTTGGCTGGTTTATTGTAGAAATCGTGGAAGAGGTGCGTGAGGAGTGCTGTACCAAAATATTGATAGTTCAAAAAATCCATTCTACGATAGATGTAATGCTGAAGAAACTAGGCATGTCCAAGTTGATTGGATATCCTATGCTACAAAACAATGTAATTCAAAGATATTGTAATATACTTATAGATATCTACTCCTCCTCTATATTGATGTGATGGAGAAGTGATACTACGATTATGAGATTCGAATTATTAATGGTGAATGTATGTAATCTACTCACTGAATTAAATGAATCTATTGGGAGTTGTTTTATTGACAACTATATTTATCTAGTTCTCCACCATGGTATTGATTAATCTGGATGTGTTATGTTTTAATGAATGTATGTTCCATTGAAGTAATGAGTGGGTCTAGATGGTTTAATATCGCCAGGGAATCTGCATATCTATTTGTTGCCTCATTGTTTAACCATAGTGTTGTGAATGGAAGACCTCCAGATGGACTTGGGGAGTCGTGTAAGCATGGGTTTACCATTAGGAGTCAATCCAAATTTGCATTACTCCTAAGGTAATGTTGATTAAGCTAGTTTTTGGTAGTAAGTCACATATTCTACTATCATAACAACTGAACACTTCATAATAATGAGTGAGTTCTTTATATTTATAGATCCTTGGGTATGATGTCCACTGACCTCCTTAAATAATTGGAAGCGCTATCTTCCCAAACCAAAGTGTAGTAAGCATGTCTAGGGTGTAATATTTATATGGTGATGTCTTCACCGAAGGATGGGTGAATGGTGAATGTTTAAATATGATAGAATGCTAAACACACCATGCAGATGGAATTGCATAGATGTGCAGGGATTGGCATATTACTTTTCAATAGAATGAAAAGTGAAAGCCTTTACGATGGACTATAAAGGAGTGCCCTTTTGAAAGGAAGAAAGGGGAAACCTCTCTATGGACTTATGAGGGACAATCCTTTCGATAGACTGAAAGGAATAGAAGTCGCTAAGTGGAAGTAGTTGAGTGAAGTACTTCTTAAGGCTAGTGTCTAGGAAGTCACCTTATAGATTATGAGTTGGATCTTAGCGATGTGTTACCTTGTTTGTTATAGATAGTGAGGATGATGCCTTCTTGTGTTGAAGGAGTTTCCTTAAATTTACTATCTTTTAAGTTGAAGGGATTACCTTATCTTGGCTTGCTTAGAATTAATTAAGTATATAAAAAAATATTATCTCTCAACTTCATTCAAGGTTAGTAGAAGCTTGATAGGTCATCACAAGTAGAGATGTGTCGGGTCATCACAAAAAGCACATAGACTTTAAGGCAACCAAAGGTGAAATTCTTCTCTATTTATTGTAGGAAGCTTCTCAACTTCTAAGAACTAATATTTTTCAACAAAAACTTAGATAGTAGCAACCAAATACATTCAAATTTCTAGAATTCTAAAATGAATAAACTTCACTAGTTATTCTCAAAACTAGTGGAAAGAAATCTATGTTGAGTCCTAGTCTTCATGATTTCTCCTTCAACCTTGTGAAAAGACTCTAGTCAAATAGAAATCTAGAATCTCCTTCAATCTATCAAAATTTTCAATAGGACCTCCTTCTTGGGCCTCTTAATCTCCTCAATGTCAAGGTTTATCTTCAAAACCTATAATTCCCTTATATTCTGAATTTGCTCTTAGAATAGGTAAATCTTCAAACTTCCCTAGTTTTCTTTATAGAGGTAATTTCTTTAAATTCATTGGTTTCTCTTTAACCAGTGGAAATCTCCTTTGCAACTTTAAAACTTGTGCAAGTCAAAACCTTGTTGTGGCTCTAATACCACTGTTAGATTTTGAAGCTAAATATTAAAGATAAAATAACTTCAAGATCTAAAATAAAGTTGCAACATGAAACATATGATAATGGGAATATTATAAATATGTAAAACTCATAAATAACTTTAATAATAACTCATATTGAATAGATATCAAGTACTCATACTTACAATCACTCTCCAACTATAATATATGTGTCTAACACACACACATAGATACATATACGATGGAATGCGACTCTTCATATGGTGCACCCTTTGGTCTTCACTCTTCTAGAGACTCGTCATTTTCCTATTCTATGGACTCATGTGCACATGGACTATTATGCACATTTACATTATTGAATACTTTGCACACCTTAATAATACTTGTGCATTTATTACATTGCATAAAGTAAATATTCACACTCTAATCTAATATATTTAACCTAATCTAACTATGTACCCATGGTGGTACATTATCATGTACCAAATAATATAATATTTTTTAACATTTGGGTGCTTGCTTCAGCCCATAGAGATATTTGATGATATTGCATACCATGTTGTCTTAACTAGGTATGATAAATTCCTCTATATATATCATGTAGACTTCTTCATTAAGGTCACCATTGAGTAATGCACTCTTCATATCCATTTGATGTAATTTTCATCCAAATGATATACCCATTGTAGAAACCATTTGAATTCTTGATCTTCATTTTTGGTGTAAAAGTTTCATCATAGTGAATTCCTTCTTCTTGTGTACAACCCTTTGCAACAACTCTTACTTTATATTTATCAATGATCCTATAAGCATTTTATTTGATGTCATAGTTCATAGTAATTTCTAGAAATGAATCAAATCAAATATTACTTAGTATTACTTAGAAAAATATATATATAACATGAGAAGAAAACAACATATAATTAGGTGACCATGACACCAAATGATCTTCACTAAAAGAGTTAAAATTACACTCCAACCAATAACTAAATGATAGGTGATAAGGAATGTTTATACCAAGTACATGATGAATTTAAGTCAAGGTTTTTAGACTAACCCTCAAGAATAAGATATTATAAAATTTATAAAAATACATTTTACAAGGTTTATAAAAATTACACTCCAACCAATAACTAAATGATAGGTGCTAAGGGATGTTTATACAAAGTACATAATGCATTTAATTCAAGGTTGTTATACTAACCCTCAAGAATAATATATTATAAAATTTATAAAAATACCTTTTACAAGGTTTATATGGGCCCAAAGAATGGGGGACATAAAGAGAGACCCTTATATTGGATTCCCTATTAAGGGATACTCTCCATTTCCAAGAAGCTCCTATATGCACACAAAAATAACCTCAAGCATGATCTTGGTCAATATGTTAATTGTCTTCCCTAAGGAAGGCACAACATTGGGTCTAACATCCCATGAGCATTAACCCATCTCACAAAATATATTCATATTTCAAAGTGTTTTATATGTTGATGAAACATAGGACTATTGACAAGATAAATAGTACTTTAATTTTCATAGTAAATAGAAATAGGAAGGCTCTTAGGAACGCTAATCTCCTCCAAAATCATTAGCATTCACTTGATATGCTTAGTTACCTCATTGGAAGCACAATATTCAACCTTATAGAAGACTAAGAAATGGTGGATTGGCATCTAGAACACCATGAAACTAGGCTAGATTCCAAGTAGAACACAAAGCCTATGGTGGACCACCACTCATCCAAATCACCTACCTAATCAACATCTAAAAAGCCTATCAAAATTAGAGAAGAACCCCCCAAATAATAGATGCACATTCGATAGATCCCTTTGATGTATCTAAGAATCTACTTTGTTGTTGTATAATGACTCTCCTATGTAGTGACCAATTCTCTGATATGCAATCCCATGAGAGACAAAAAAATCATGAATATTATGACTAATATATTAACCACCCCATCTATTCTTAGACACTTTATCTTCCTATATATATTCAACAAGATCCTTAAAATTCTTAACATTTCAAACATTGCATCCTTAATATGAATACTATATACCTACATATATCTAGAAAACTCATCAATGAAAATAAGGAAGTGCTTATTTCCTAAAATAAAAGGTATACCCATAGGTCCATAGGTATCACTATGCATTGTCTCCAAAGGGTAGGATGCCCTTATAAGAACTCCTTTCAAAAAGGTCTCCCTATGATGTTTTCCCAAAATGCATCTCTCACATGCACCACTTGGTGGAGATATGCATGGAAATTTGATAGTCGTCTAATACTAACTCATGTATCTCAAAAAATTATAACTAAGATGCTCAAGCTTATGATGCCACTTTTGACCCTCATCATCAACATGCACAACCATAGCAACAAAGCTTTTTATGCTAGAAGTAGAAGAAAAAAATTTAGGCTTTTCACCTAGCTTATACATGTGGTTAGTTTCATCATAATATCTATAAGTGGTAGTTTTGAAATCGTTATCTATATATTTAATCACCCATCTATCAAGTGTTGGCTTTTTAAGCCTTACTACCACAAAATATCTCAGGTCCTAATATAAAATAGCCACAATATTAAAGGTCAAAATATCAATAATGAAGAGTAGAATAATATATGAGAAAACTAATATGTATATCAAGGCCTATATAATACTAAAATAAACAATCACTTAAATAATAAAATATTATTGCAAATGGTCCGAATCATTCATTAACTATGCATGAAGAAAACTTACTATATTAATTTCTCAAAAATTTGTATACAAGTTTTATTATCTCTTCCTCTTACAATCAGATAATGAGGTATATGGATATCTAGATCACAAATCTCTTGAGATTATTCTTTAACCTCGAGTTCAATAGCTTGAAATTATTCTTTTCCCTCACATATATATATATATATATATATATATATATATATATATATATGATTCATTTCTGATTACTCCATATTTGATCCATTTTTTTTCCTGTTTTCTAAACATTTTATCATAAAAAATTTTCCTTCTTGTATTTCAGAAATTGAACACTTTTCTCTATTGTTAGAAGTTGCTTCAAAAATAAGTTTTTGAAAAGAATTGTCTAATCTGAACAATAGCGTCCTTTCAAATCTTCCATAATATTTTTCTTTGTACCAAAAAAAAAACTAGAGAATGAGATTTTCTTTCACAATATTTACATGGATAAAGATTCTAGCAATTAGCTTTTTCATGACCAATTCTATTATAATAACTGCACTTCAACTAAATGTAATGTTTTTTCTTTGATTTATGCTTCCTTGTTAGTGCTTCAAGTTATTCTGTTTCCTTAATAAAACAACATAACAATTTATGCACAACCAAGGCTACTCTTTCTTTATTTTCCTTATAAATAAGTTGCAAGATTTGATAATCTATGACATTCTAAGTAGATATAGGTTTTGTGATAGAATAATCTATTTTTGATGTTCTATAAAATTGAGATTTAGTAGCAATAAGATCTAATTTTGAGCTCTCAAGAGTATTTAATGATCTTTTTTTTTCTTTTTATCAAGATCATCTATCAAAATTTGAAAACAAAAGCTTTAACTTGTTCAATATTTTTTCACTATCCTCATTGAATGTATTTTTAATAATTTCTTCCATGATATGAATCAATTCAATGATTTATTTTCTTTGAAGTAGTAAACCTTATATCTCCCTAGTTAAAATATAATTCAAATATGAAATTTGCAATTATTAAATTTTTCTAAACATTTTAACTCCCAAAAATTTAAATTTCAAAAACTTTCTAATATTTTAATTTTCTCAAAGTTTAATAAAGAAATATTTAATCTTAAAAAACTCTAAAAATCTTCAAAAACTTGAAAAAAATTAAATAATAAAATAAACTAATCAAATTTTGAAATCCTTATCACTCCACACTTACAAAAAAACTCAAAAATAAAAAATTTACATCTAAACCTTATAACTCCAATTATAATCTCCTTTATCCTAACTTATAACTTTAATTAAAGCATTTGAAAAGCTTTAATTTTTCAACTGACCTTTCTTTTATCCTTTCTAAACTGGTACTTGAAAACAACTCCACCTTGGTCAACTTTTGCTCACTTACTGGATACGTTAGCTCATATACAATCTGAATTTAGTAGCTTGTGTCAAGCTAAACCCTAATTCCATGTGGTATTATGCATGCAATCGAATTATTTTATTGGTTTATTACTATTGTAATGGCATGTGTTAATTCTACTAGATAGATATTGGATCTTGTAGATGGTATGCTTACCTTTTTTACTAATGCTCATCTCTTCACCTAACGCTTGTCTCTTCACCTCCTTTGGACTATGGATTGTTATGACTACTAAGTAATATCTTATGATGAATGTTATATTTCTGCTCCTTGATGTTGTGAGATGTATTATGCCTGATTTGAGATATACAATGCTCAAAATGAATCTATGAGATTCTATTGGTAGAACGTTAGATAGCTTATCCCTGGCCAAATTTTGGATATCTTATCCTTGGCCAAAATCTATATATCTTCTTCTTAGATAAACTCTCGATATCTTCTTTTTGGCCAAACTCTGAATATCTTCTTCTTAGCCAAAATCTAGATAGCTCCTCTTTTGCTAAACTCTAGCTTATCCTTGGCCAATCTATAGTTTCTCCTTGACCAAACATCTATGTTAGCTGGTCAAACTCTTGATAGCTTTCCCTCTACTAAACTTGAGTTAGTTGAGCACCTAATGTGTAACAACCAAAAACTACCAACCATGTTTTATTTAATTATTAATTAGCACTTACAAATAGAGGCTCACAAGGAAACACCCTTTAGAATACAAGGCTTCACCACATTTGAGTTTTTATTTGCTATAGACGACACTTAGTGGATAGGAGTGGCTAACTCCTATAATTTTTCTAGGGTTCATATTACTAAACCTACACATTTAGAAGGATGTCAAAAGTGGTCCCCCACTTTTCCTATACCCTCCTTAGCATAGTTCCATGTGACCATGGCATAGGGATTACACTTTAAGGCCCATAACACTTAAATAGGGATGCTTATTCCCTAACCTAAATCTAGCTCCACCTAGGTAGTTTAATTAGCATAGAGACTTAGTGCTTAGTTACCACACTTCTACGGGCCAAGGTCATTGTCACTTTGATGACAACTAACATGACCTCCTAATCCTACATAATTGAGGGGTAACCATTGTTGTCTTGTGAATGGTCTTCCCAAAATTCATATGGGACACACTCGTTCCTACATGTATAAGGTGTGATGATTCACAAGTATCCTGGCTATTGTACTCGCACAACTCCTTTCAATTTCATGAATTCCTAGCTATTTCATTCTTGCAACTCCTTCTAGGATCATGGTTCCCTAGTTGTTGCATTCTCATAACTCCTTCTAGGATTGGGATTTATGGCTTACTTAGAGGAAGATTATCTATCCAACCCAATGTTAGAAAAATAAAAAAAAGCCTCATTAACTTTAAAAGATAACAATATCAATAAGCATGATATAAATAACCCAATATGAAAAGCTACTAAAAGTTAACATAAATCAAGATCTCCTCATAACCACAAAGTCGCATTTGCTTAAGATAAAACTTGACATCATCTCAAAGTACACTTATATAATTAACCAAGCATTTCACAATATGTAATCCTTTTAAAAATAATTTCCATACATTACAAAAGATTCATTCCTACCATTTATAGATCTCAAAACTAAACTATCCAAAAGAAGGATTGCACAACACTTTTTAATGTATTAAAGAAACATAAGTTTCTCAGTATATACAATAATCAAGTTCATAAAACTCAATGAACAAATAAGCTTTCTTATACATTGCCTTTCTACAACAACTAAAATATCAAAGCCCTATGAAACCAATCCACCAAAGTTCTTCAAGTCATCTAAGTGTCTTCAAGCTCTTCCATGATGGGAAAACCACCCTTATCTTAAGAGGTACTTGGAGATCAAAACAGTTCGAAATGCAATGCAACTAACATGCCTATTCTATTATGTAATCCAGATGCACAACAGTAATATATTATTGAAACTCACATTCATCAATATCAATAATAAATAAGGCTCCAATATTTCTTTTCTTTCTTTTGGAGGGAGGTTATGAGTGAGCTATCTTGGAGAATTATTTAACAAGCCTTAGATAGTATCTAGGTAAACCCATAAATTTGTGGAGTTCATGCACATTATGTGGCCTTGGCGATAACATTATATTTTTATCCTTATAACATTTGAATATAAGTATTGCATCATCAGGAATGAGTGAGCTGAGGTTTAGCGGGTGCGATGGGAGTGAGGGTTTGAATTTTTTGGGCAAGAATCTCAGCCAAGGCAATAGAGGTAGAGTAGGTATGGAAGGGGCGGGTGGGAACCTCAAACATGGATCAAGCGAGGATCCAAAGGAAGGCGATCAAGCTATGGAAAATTTGGAGGCGGGCATCATGCGGGGGCCCGACCCTCCTCAGAAAGACCTCGAAAAAAAAGATACGAAGGACAATGTGGGGCCCAAGAAGTGGTTGTATTTTGTTGAGACTTAGAGGAAAAAGAAAGGAGGTTTTCTCTCTTCCACCCCTAGTTCCAGTAAATAATAAAATTTCAGCCCCGACAAGTTCCATGAGCCCTTTTCTTTCAATGGAAGAATTCTCCCTGGTAGGCAAGTTTTTGGGAGGTAGGTTGGACATGGAGACTATCAGGGCTTGGGCGACGCGTAAATGGTGACAGGTAGGTAGCTTGAAGTTGGTATCTCTAACTCAATGATTCTTTATTATCTATTTTAACAATATGGAGGATGCTAACCACATTTTAACAAGAGGTCCTTGGTTTTTTGGCAAAATGAGACTTTTTCTCAAATGATGGGGTGAATATTTCGACCCTGAAAAGCAAAATATTAACATTACCCCTATTTGGGTTCATATCCTAAGTCTACCTACCCAGTTATTCAATGAATATTGGCTACAAGGCATAGCCAAAACTATAGGGGACCTGATCTCCATTGACCATGCGACCTTGGCCAGGATAAGGATGACTCATGCACGAATCTACGTAAATGCTAATTTGGATAATGAATTGCCAAGGTTTGTGGAGCTAGAGTATGGAGAATACTATCAAAAATAGTCGGTATAATACGAGAACAGACCAAAATTCTGTGCAAAATGCAAAAATCAAGGATATATATGCAATCAGTGCCCTAACCTGGCAATGAATAGAGAAAAGCATAAGCAGGGAATGCTAGACAGAGGAAATTTGAGGAGTTTCCTTAGCAAAGGTGATGTCAATTAGGCAAACTATGTCTACCAAAAAAATAAATGAGAGGGTGCAGGGTCCCAATAAGACAAAGGAAAACAACAGGTTGTTGGCAACCAAAATACTCAGGTAAGTTCCAATCCTCTAGTTTCAAATAAATTTTCAATTCTATCCAATATGGGAGTAGGAGGTTTATCGAAAGACATGGAAGCCCAGAACCTTCAGGCTAACCTTTCTAACTCTCTGGAATCCCCATCCAAATCAGGATCCTCAAACCCTAATTCTAAAATTATTGTAAGCCCCGTGGGCATCACAAAGCCAATCCCTAATGCCCAATCTCTAGAATCCCCATCCAAGTCGGGATCCTTAAACCCTAATGCTGAAATTACTTCAAGCCCAATGGGCATCCCAAAGCCAAACCCTAATGCTGAAGAACTTAAGAAGAAATTTGAGGCATTGGAAAATAAAAAATATCATCTCCCTAACATCATCACTAGGAGCTAGGTGAATCCTACTGAGGTGTCATCCCACAGACCAGGGGAATACAGGAAAAAATGACAAGATTTGGATGTAGGGGTGGAGATATATAAAACTCTTCAGACTTGGGAATATGGCAGTCTGGTTCTGCAACAAATTGCCTCCCCCTAGTTTAGTCCTAAATAAACCATGAGCACTGTGAAGTCTCCTATAGATTTTGGTAGTGAAAAAAGAAGAGGGAGAATATCAAATGCTGAGCATCAAAAAAATTAAAACTGATAGTGACGTTGCCAATGGAAACTATAGAACCTTGTTTCAATAGGTTATTCCAGGTTCTGAAGACAACAAATTAGGAAAACCCCCTCAAGGGAGGTGGAGAGGAAGAAATCCCAAACAATCTAAATGAAGTTCCTCTCATGGAACGTGAGAGGCCTCAATGGCCTGCCCAAACACAGGGAAGTCAGTTCAATAATAAATCAAGTGAATCCAACTATTATCATGTTGCAAGAAAAAAAAATGATGAGATTCAGTCAAAAAAGTAATACAAAAATATGGAATCAGGGGGATATGGTTTGCAAATCATCCAGAGAAGCATCTAAAGACCTTATGACTTTGTGGGATCCCCGAATAGTAGAAGGCACCATTATTCAGAAAGATGACAGGATTCTTAGTATTTTATTTAAGGAAATAAACAACAATAGGTAGTGGATCCTTTCAAATATTTATGCCCCGACTTCAATTCAAGGGAGAGCTCTATTGTGGGAGTACTTAGGCAATCTGAGTGAAATCTTCCATAATATCCCCTGGATTTTGGCTGGGGATTTTAACACTCCTCTTTACACTTTAAACAAAATGGGTCAAAATGGACCACCTATCAGGAGCATGGATGAGTTCAATGACTTTGTGAACTTCAACATGTTGATGGATGTAAAACTTAGAGGAGAAAATTATACCTAGAGAAATCAGCGGATAGGGTGTCATCTCATTCAAGAAAGGCTTGACAAGTTTTTTCTATCAAAGGAGGCTACAACTTTGTTCGATGATTCTACCTTGCAAGCCCTTCCTAAAATTACCTCTGATCATAATCCCATTTTTTTGGAGATCCCTAACTCTTTGTCCTTCAATAAACCTTTCATATTTCAATCTATGTGGATCAAACATTCCAGTTTTAGAGATAACTTAATTCAATGGTGGCAGTAGCCTGTTAGGGGTAGTGCAGCTTTTAAACTTGCTGGTAAATTAAATTTTGTTAAGGAAAAGCTTCAAACTTGGAACAAAGAGGTATTTGGGAACCTCTTTGAAAATAAAAAATAGGTTGTTGAAATTTTGAAGATAATTGATCAGAGGATTCAACATGGTGATGTTGATGAAACTACTAGGCAAGAGGAACGGACAAAACTAGCAGAGTTTCATAACATTTTGGCCTATGAGGAAATATATTGGAAACAAAAATCAAGGGCTCTTTGGTTAAAATATGAAGATTCAAATTCCAAGTTTTTTCACGTCACCACGCTTAGAAACAGAAGCAATAACAAGATAAAAAAAATTAAAAAAGCATATGGTTATATTACTCAGGACTTAGCAAAAATCAGAAAGGATGCAGTAACTTATTTCAATTCTATCCTTGGTCAGGAATCACAGTGCAATGAGGAGGCCAAAGATATTCTCTTGCAATCCATTCCTAGGATAATAAATGAGGATATAAACCTTAAGCTTCTAGCTCCCTTTTTTGATGAGGAAATTAAGGAAGACTTGTTTAGCATGGAGCCAGATAAAGCCCCGAGACCCGATGGATTTCCCCCTTGTTTCTATCAAGCTTTTTGGGACATCGTAAATGAGGATGTAATTTTTGCTGTCAGAGAATTCCAAGCAAGCAATCATATCCCAAAAGGTCTCAACTCTACTTTTATTTCTCTAATTCCTAAGAAGCAAACCCCTAAATCTATGGCTGACTTCAGGCCAATTAGTTTGTGCAATGTTTCTTACAAGATCCTAACTAAAGCCATTGCAAATAGAATGAGAGATGTTCTACCCTGCATCATAGATCCATGCCAAGGAAGATCTATCTAGGGTAGGTCAATCTTGGATGGAGTCATCATCATTCATGAAGCTCTGCACTCTGCTCATAAGACTAACAAGTCTGTTTTTGCCCTCAAGCTTGATATGAACAAAGCATTTGATAGGCTAAATTGGGACTTTTTGATTGCTATCCTCCTTAAGTTTTGTTTTCACCACAAATGGGTTAATTTGATCAAAGAATGCATTTCTAAAGCATGGTTCTCAATTCTGGTTAATGGAACAATTGTTGGTTACTTTCAAAGTCATAGAGGAATTCGGTAGGGGGACCCTATCAGCCCCATGTTATTCATCATTGTGGCAGAAGCTTTAGGTAGAACCATCAAAAATTCTTGCAGTTCAAGGCTAATATCGGGAATCAAGGCAACATCTCTCACTAGGTTTTTTTCTCACCAACAATTCATCTATGATACCTTTCTATTGACTAAGGCATTGGTGGTTGAGGCCAAAATAATTAAATACATCCTGCAACTCTACGAGGACGTTGATGGTCATAAAGTTAATTTCAATAAAAGTAAGTTATATTTCTTGAATACCCCCATTCAGAGGTAAGTAATGATTGCAAAAATTTTAGGGTGAGATATAGCAAACCTCCCCACTTCATATCTTGGTCTCCCTCTTTTCATTAGTTCTCTGAGAGAGTCAATGTAGGGCAGGGTTATTGAAATAATTCAAAAAAAACTTGTTGGATGGAAAGGTCATATTATATCTCAAGCAGGAAAGCTAACCCTCACTAAGGCCTCTCTTCAAATCATTCCAGTATATTTCCTCTCTATTTTCAAAGCCCTTGTGAAGGTTTTCCAAAAAATTGAGAAACTCCAAAAAGAATTTTTATGGACTGGATCAGAGGAGAAAAAAAGGATACACCTTGTAGGGTGGACCAAAGTGTGCAGACCCAAGGAAAATGGGGTCTTAGGTCTGAGGAGAATTGCTCTTATAAAATTAGCTTTACTATCTAAGCAGGCGTGGCGCCTCATTTCTGGTGAAGAAAATGAATGGACAACTATCATCAAATTAAAGTATCTTCAAAATAAGGAATTTCTAAGTGACTCAGTTCGAATCAGAGGTTCTGCTTTTTGGAAAGCAATTCTCAATTGTAAGGAAATCATCAAAAAAGGTTTAATATGGGTTTTAGGCAATAGTGAGAGGATAAATTGTTGGAATGACAGGTGGGCTAAGGATGAACCACTGACGCAATATCCTAACTTAGCCCAAACCAGAGATATCATGAAAGAACTCATTGTCAGAAAAGTCTCTGATTATATGGTTGAGGATAGAGGCAGAATGAAGTGGAAACAAACAAGGATTCAGGAATTTTAAGCGAAATCAAATGATCTTTGTAACATTCTCGGGTAACATTTTATCCCCATGAGACGTAAGGAAGATCAAGTGACTTAGGCTCCTACAAAAAATTGGCAGTTCACTATTAAATCATCTTACAATATTCTACTTGATGACGAGGATTTTGTCATCCAAAAGGACTTAGTTTGGATAAAAAATTTAATTCCAAAAATTGTAGTCTTTTCATGGTTGGTTATCCAAGTAAGAATTCTAACCATTGATAATATGATGTGTAAAGGTATTTGTATCACTAATCGTTGTTATCTGTGCAGGGCTAATTGGGAGACCATTTATCACATTTTCCTTGAGTGCCCTTTTTCCTTGACTATCCTAAGTGGGGTTTTTCAGGCCTTCAATATTTTTTGGGTTAAACCAACCACCGTACTTGATTTATTCGTGTAGTTGCCTTACCCATTTTCAAGCCAAATACTTAGATACATGTGGAAAATTTGTCTCAATCACTATCTTTGGTAGGTGTGGTTAGAAAGGAACCATAGAGTCTTTAATGAGTCTATCCATGATCATCAAACTATCATTGCCAGGATCCTATCCTTTGCCAACAATAATGTGAACCTTATCCCTTTTGATAATCGTAAACCTCATCTGTAGGAGACCATGATTGCTCAATATTTAAGCTTAACCTTGTTAGATGAGTCTGTGCCTAGGGTAGTCAACCCTAGAGCCAATGTTAAGTGGTCCCCACCTCCTACAGGTTGGTTTAAGCTTAATTTTTATGGAGCGGCTAAGGACAATCCTGGCAAAGCAGGCACTGGCGGTATTGTGCAAGATTATAATGGGAATATGATGCTTGTATTTTTCAAATATTTGGGAATAAGGACGAACAATGAAGCTGAAGCTAGAGTTATGTGGAGAGGCCTTCAAATGACTCAAGACTTAGAAGGCAATTTGATCGTAGAAGGGGACTCTATGCATGTTATAAATCTCCTCAATAATTGGAAAACACCTCCTTGGAGGATTAAAACAATTGTTGAAGAGGCTAGGATCCTTTTCCAGGGAAGACAAGATAGAAAAGTCCAATATATCTTTCGGGAAGCTAACAAAGTTGCTGATAAGCTGGCCAATTTGGGTGTCGATGGTGATGGACTTTTCAAATGGGAACATGGTGTCCCAAGTGAAGTAGAGGAGCTTATTCAACAAGAATGCCAAGAATGATAGTTGAATTTACCAACAGGGAAGGCACTGTAAGTTCGAAGGCTATGAGTATTCCCATCTCTTTCTTGGTGGATGTTGCTTGGAAATACCACAAAGACTAATGGGGACAGTCATATGTTAGATAACATGGCTCCTAGTCATCTTAGTAATTTGAGGTTGGTTGATAATCACAAGGCAAGAAAGAAACGACAATATAAGACTTCGAACCAAAGCCATGTGGACCACCAGATAGCCATCGCCATAAATCTAGTCAGTAGGTTTACTTCTCCAAGGCTGATTGGCCAAGACGGGATGTGGTCCCAAAGCATTTCATATATGGAAGAAAGCAATTACCAAAGAATTATTAAGAGTAACTATCAATACAAAGCTTGTGGGAGTTTTTTTTAGTACTCTGCTATGTGTGTCAGCAACTTTTTGTTTCTCCACTATTTCAAGGAAGGTATCTATGTCTGTTTCTTTTTTTGTAATTATGATGCAGGTGTGTTTTCTTGGGGTATACCAAAATTTTGTATGGGAAGTTTATTTTTTATAACAGGCTATGTGCCTTACCGGATATAATGGCTTTGGCGGCATGTAGATTTTACATATATAGGATCCTTAGTAAGGACATGTTCATCAATAGCCCTAGGCTAATTTTTGTAAAATGTTTTTAGTCAACTTGTAAAACCCGGTATTAATGCTATAGTATCTTATCTACCAAAAAAAATAAATAAGGCTCCATACTTTTCTTTTATAATGGCCC
This sequence comes from Wollemia nobilis, assembly GCA_028583015.1. NCBI lineage: Eukaryota > Viridiplantae > Streptophyta > Pinopsida > Araucariales > Araucariaceae > Wollemia > Wollemia nobilis. The sequence continues at coordinate 3,633,141 of JAQPPZ010003193.1, read as the reverse complement.
CTTAATCCACAAGGATCTTAGGAACCAAAATAATATATTTTTTGATATTTGGTATAAAACCAATCCATGCAAGAGAATCCCATACTTCTCTTTCATAAGGAAACCTTAATATTCTCAAAATCCTAGGAACTCATCATAATATTTTATCTTTCAAAACCAACAATAAAACTACATTTAAACACCAAGAGCATCCCATACTACTCTTATAAATATTCCATCATCCACATAGATCTCAGGAAAACATAATAGCTTCTAAAGCCCAACCAAGCCAAAGCATACGTAACACTAAAACCATATTTATGATGGCACTACCCTTCTTAAAAACATTACCAACTTAGCATCTATTAGAAATATTCCTAAAACCAATATGGCAAGGGAGAAATATTATTCTTTAAAATAAATAAGCATTTAAACCAAAACCATAAAAACAAAGGTCTTATATCCATTATCTTAATAAACTTTCTCTTTTAAACATGCCAATAAAAAGACTCCAATCAAAGGCATGGATCTAATAGACCTTCCTAACATAAATAAGCCATAATTCAAATGAATAAAAACCTAAATCTAAAACCACTAAGGTTCAAGCAAACCCTAACAATAACCCACGTGACCCAACAATGCTACCAAAGAGCATTTTACAAGTCAACATAGAGATGAAGGCGACAACGTGGTTCAAGGATAGAGAATTTGCACACAACCCAAGGTATCAACCCTAGAATACTGCTAAAAATATGAACACACACATGCAACTCAATGTAACCATAGCATGACGTACATCATGGATTGTGAGGTGTAAAAACATAAAATGCACAAGCTACCACAAGTGATAGAAAGAAATAAACTAGAGTCTGGATTAAACAAGAGCAAAAAAAACACCATCACCAAGCAAATAAAGGTTCCAAACCAGAGAAGAAACAAATATTTCAAAGCAAGAGAGAGAGGATAGAACACCAATACATGAACTTTAGGTTGGTCCAAACAACACAATGAGCAACCACGTGATTATCTAGCAATCAAATACCAAGCAAGGTAATAACAAAGAAATAAGATGCAACCTGGTATCATGCTTCCTCCTATGTATCTTTTGCTTGGATGCCACACTCCCTCCTCAGTCAATCCTCTCCCCCAAAATTCAATCTACCCTCGATCCAACTTACCAGATTTAAGTAAAGCATGATCTTTGCATGGACAACATAGAAAAATGCCTCGAAAGAGTGTTACTTTGTCACCTTAACATGGGCACTCCAAGAAGGTAAGGTTCTACCCACATTATTCAAAATGAAATTACCAAAGAATCCACTAAGAAGGTGGTAATTAATAAAATTTTAATTTTAATTAATTCTTTAAACAACCTTAGCAAACAAAGATCTATTTTGATATTTAGTTTTAATTAAATAATTGAACTATTCCTTAAATAAATACAAATATAATACAAATCCAAACTTAACAATCATATCCACTATGCACAATAAATAAAATCATGGATTTGCATCAAAAATGTTCTACACCATCATTTTATCCCTAGATCAATGGCATCCTTTAAGATAGTCCAAAGCTATCACCAACCTAGTAGGGAGACTCATTGCACAAGCAACATCCCAATCCAATGGTGTGAACATGGAAATGAAAAAAATGAATGCATCTACATGAAGGTAATTTTCCTTGTTACCCCAGGTTTTCGATGAGCAAGTCATCATCATCATTTTCTCAAAATATCTCTCATTGCAAGTGGTTTTCCCCAAGGCTTACACCAAAGAGATATAGTACATGCTTTTGTACCCACAATTACATCAGTGGTACCATATTATATGTTTCAAATAATGAGATCATTCTATCAAATAAACATTAAAAAGGAAATGACGTCATTAATCACATCACATCAAACATAGTTCATTATACATAAAAGTTCTATCAAGGTGGTGTATTACATGATGGCTTTTCTTTGATTAAACTTTAGTTGGTTGAATTCCTTAGCCACACTTTTGATAGCTTCTTTGTATGCTTGAATGATTCAAACATTGTGCTTCTACATAATTTTAGAAGCTTTTAATGTTGCACTTCTATTATGGTCAATAACTTTTAACGATGAGCTTCTACATATGGCTAGAAGCTTTGAATAATGTGATTCTATGTATGGAACTTTTGTTGTTATAATTTTTTATGATAAATAACTCTACTTTTCATTTATGCTTCTTAATATTGATGGGATTACTATCTTTAGCTTCACAATGGCCCTTTTACTTTATGTTTTTAAAATGTAGAATGTTGCTCTAGTTTCTATTTATCACATGCAACTTATATCCTTTCTTTAATATAGGCTTCTTGAGCCTTTTCTTCTGTAGATGGGTTTCTTGAGCCTCTTTTTCTGTATATAGTCCTCTTAAACTTTGTTTACTGATATAGGTCTTTTTATTTCAATTTTGTAGTATGTATCTACCTTGAAGAACCTACTTCAAAATATGATCCACGACCAAGACTAAAATGATATAAAGATATATTCAATCAACCTAGTTCTTCAATGTATCCTAGGAAGATACTTCCTTCTTTTCTACTATGTGCTTTCTTCTTCTCTTTATTCGTGTATGTGCTTTCTTAGGAATATTTGAATACTTCTCAATCCACTGCAAATTCAACTATTCTTCTTATTTTATTTTCTCTACTTTCTTATCTCTTTACTATCTTACTGCTTCTTTATTTCTACTTTGTACTTAGAAGTTGAAATTCTTCTCTATATTTGTAGGAAGCTTCTCAAACTTCTATAGCTTAATATTTGTTGCTTATCTATTAATCTAAAAACTTTAATGTCTTAGGTCACACCTAAGAACCCAATATGATTCTCCTCCTTACTAGAGAACCCAATATCAATGTTAGGGTGGCTTTAAATATCCCTGAATGACCAACTATCTTCTAATTTGGTTCTACCTCAATCTTTAATAACAATTTTCCTCTTTCTCTAGAAAATCCAATAAATTATTAGGGTGACTTTGTATGTCCCAAAATATCCAACTATCTTTTGTGTTGGTTTCCTTCAATCAATATCCAACTTTATTTTGAGTTTGTTTCCAATATCAAATGTCCAAATTTTCTTCTAAATTGGCCCTTTCTATCAATATAAGTCGAGTCCTAGTCTTCACTAGTTTTCCTTCAACCTAGTGGAAAGACCCTACCTTATAAATCAGGGTGACTAAATCCTTTTCCCCTCAATCTTCTACTAAATTAGATATTTTAGAAAATAGATTCCAATTCTTCACTACCTTTAAAGTGGACAAACTCTAAATTAACTTTATCAAAAGTGGACAAATTTAAATATTGATAATGGTGGCTAATTAAATGAACTCTATCAAAAATGGATAAAGTTAGGTGGTATCTTTGATACCATTGTTGTCTTTTTAAGCCTTACTACCACAAAATATCATAGGTCTCAATATAAAATAGCCATAATATTAAAGGTCAAAATATCAATAATGAAGAGTAGAATAATATATGAGCAAATTAATATGTATATCAAGGCCTATATAATACTGAAATAAACATTCACTTATATAATCAAATATGAATGTAAATGGTCTAAATTATTCATGAACTATGCATGAAGAAAACTTACAATATTAATTACTCAAAAATCTCTATACAAGCTTTATTATCTCTTCCTCTTACAATCAGATAATGAGGTATATGAATATCATATTACCTTCTTATGGACCATTATCTCCATAATATAGCCATAGTAATATGGCTCTTCATGTACTTGACTATTTCTCTCCATGTGACAAGTACCATGACTCTTGGCTTATCATCTTGCCACTTGCATACTAGATGGACACTTGAATCTAAGACACTTGCACACATCTACATGAATCTTACACTTCTACATGCACTTCTAATATAAGACACTTGTGCACATCCTCACATTACATATTTGTACTCTTACATACAAGATACTTGTGCACATTATCTCAATCTACACTTGCACTCTAACTTACATGACACTTGTGCATTTCCTACACATTACACTCTTACATGACACTTGTGCATTTCCTACACATTGACACTTACATAAAAAGGAAAATATAAATCACACTCTAAACTATAGACTCAACTCTAATATATTATATATTTACAATTATACCATAAATGTACCATGGGGGTACATTAGCATGTACCAAATAATGTAATATTCCTTAACATCAAACCCAGATTCTACTTTCATATTTGTGTGAGTAATGTGATGAATAGACAAAAATTTAGGTCTAACATTAGGAACATGTAGTACCTCATAAAATTATTAAGATCCAATATTAATGTCTCTACTTCCTATAATCTACAATAAAGAGTCATCTCCAATCACAACATGTTCCCCTACATAATTTTTTTTATAGCCTTGAAGAAGGTGCTTGTGATTTATCTTTTTTTTGGTAATTAAGGGTCATTTCATTAATACCGGGTTTTAAAGGTTAACCCAAAACCTATTACAAAATACAACCTTAAGCTGATGTGGATCCTTGCCTTGTTAAGGACTACCTGTCCTTTACTATTCCTTGCCTTTCTAAGCCCAAGAAATGAGTGGGCTTGATACCCCTTACCCATACTAATAGCCCAACCATCAAGCTGACAACATACCGTAAGAACACTATAGACCCCCAGACATATTTCAAGACAATCTACAGAGCTATTAAGAATGATATCCCCACGAAGGACCCTTTCCTCAGTATAGACAAAAAACCAAAATTTGTCACGGATTGGAATAGAACAGGGCTGACAAGCCAAAATTCCTCTGTATCGGGTGGCTGGATGGAGGAAGCTAAGTTTCCTCCTCATCATCATCCTCGAGCTCCTCAACCTCCTCATCCTCATCTTCATCCGAGTCTTAGACAAGTTCAGCTGGCTTTCCACCCTGATATCCTTCATTAAAAAATAGATTGGTGAGGGCTCCATGGAGCTCATTCATGTGCTGAATTATGTTGCCCGTAGTGTCCCCACCTCAGACTTCATTGGCGGTCATTTTGCATTACTTCTTCCATGTCACTAGGGACCCCTTGCTCCCACGTGACAAGTCCATCAACATCCACCCCTAAGTTGGCCAGCTTATCTACCATTTTATTGCCTTCCCGGAACACGTGTTGTGCCAGCCTATCATTCCTAGCTTCAAAAAGGATCCTTGCCTCTTCTATGACTGATTTGATCCACCACAAAGGTTTTTTCCCATTGGTTAGGAGGTTTATAATGTTCATTGAGTCCCCTTCAACTATTAGTTTGCCTTCAGTCTCCTGGGACATCTGCAACCCTCTCCATAGGGCTCTTGCTTCCACCTCATTGTTGGTCTTTCTTCCAAGTTGTTCAGAAAATGCCAGCACCAAGTTTCCTTGGTGGTCGCGAACCACTCCTCCAGCACCTGCTCTTCTAGGATTGTCCTTAGCTGCACCATCGAAATTGAGCTTGAACCAACCAACCGGGGGTGGGGTCCACTTCACACCTATTCTAGGATTGGGCTTAATGACCAAGGGCTCCTCTTCCAAGGTAATATGTAGGGATTGAGCAAGTTGTTTTTCCCAGGGATGGTTATACTGAGCTTCATAGGGGATGATACTAACATTTTCATGAGCAAAGGCAAGGATCTTGTTGGTAATGGTTACGGGATCATGGCTAGAACCCTTAAAGGCTCTATGGTTTCTTTCTAACTAGACCTGCCACAGGAAATGGTGAAGGGAAATCTTCCACATGAACCTGAGCCTAAGGTTAGTAAAGGGGTTAGGCCATTGCTAGAAGAGGTCAATGATGGAGGCCGATCTGACCCACGAAATGCTAAAATCTTGGAAAACCCCACCTAGAATATCATCTACAACTGGACATTCAAGGAAGATATGGAGGGTGGATTCCCAGTTAGCCCTGCACAGATAACAATGATTAGCAATTATCATACCTTTCCTTAACATATTATCAATGGTGAGTATCCTCCCTTGGATCACCAACCATGAAAAAAAGGAGATTTTGGGGATGAGATTTTTGACCCACACCAACTGGATCTGGAGGATGGGATCCTCAGGATCAATCATAAGCTTATAGGTGGATTTGATAGTGAAATACCCGCTCTCGGTTGCAGCCCACGTTACATGGTCCTCTCCACTTCTCATGGGAATGAATTGTTGGTGCAGGATATTTTGAATTTCTTTTGACTCGACTTCAAATCCTGGTATCCTGATTTGTTTCCATCTAAACCTTCCCCTATTCTGCATCATAAAATTAGCCACTTTCCTTCCTATGAATTGATCAGTATAATCCTTGACCCTGGCTAGGTGTGGCAATTGAGAGAGAGCCTCCTCCCTAGCCCACCTATCATCCCAAAAGCTAATATTTTGCTCGTTCCCTAAGATCCATCTCAACCCTTTATTGATGACATTTTTGCTGGTCAAGATTGCCTTCCAAAAAGTCGATCCTCTGTTTAGGATACTGTCCTTTAGAAAATCAATGCCTTGGAGGTATTTTCTTTTAATAATGGCAGTCCATTGGTTCTCCTCGTTGGTTATGAGATGCCATGCTTGCTTAGCTAGTAGTGTTGTGTTCAACTGAGATACTCTTCTCAGGCCTAACCCCCCATTCTCCTTAGGTCTGCATACCTTACTCCACCCAACTAGGTGTATTCTCTGTTTTTCCTCCGACCCTGACCAGAGGAAGTTCTTTTGGAGTTGTTCAATATTTTGGTATACCTTAGTTGGGGCCTTAAAAATGGATAAAAAATACATGGGGATGCTCTAAAGGGAGGCCATAGTGAGGGTAGCTTTACCTACCTGAGACAGAAAGAGCCCTTTCCAACCAGCCAGTTTCTTTTGAATTCTTTCTACCACATTGTCCCACATTGATTTTCCTAGGGAGCCTGTAAATAGGGGAAGACCTAGGTAAGAAGTAGGGAGAGTAGCAATTGAACATCCCAAAATCCCAGCTATCCTGACCTACCTTGGAATGGGGGTGTTGAGGAAGTAAATTTTTCTCTTGAAGAAGTTCACCTTCTGCCCAGCCACCTCCTCGTAAAGCTTTAGAATGTGCTTTATCCTTCTAGCTTCAACTACTGACACCTGGGTCAACATAAGGGTATCATCAACAAACTGTTGGTGGGTTACCGGATTGGTAAGGGAGGTGGCTTTAATCCCAAAAATTAGACCTACATTGTAGGCCGCTTTGATAGTTCTTCCTAGAGCCTCCACCATAATAATGAACAACATTGGACTGATCGGATCCCCTTGTCTGAGGCCTCTAAGGCTTTGGAAATACCCTGTTGTCGTACTGTTTACAAGGATAGAGAACCAAGGCTTGAGAATACATCCTTTGATAAGTCTTACTCACTGAGGATGGAAACCAAATTTTAGAAGAACTACAATCAAGAAATCCTAGTTGATGCGGTCAAAGGCTTTATTCATGTCAAGCTTTAGGGCAAATGTTGCCTTCTTAGTTTGGCTTGTAGTGTGAAGGGCTTCATGGACTATAATCACCCCATCAAGAATCGATCTTCCCTGAACCGAGCTCCCTTGACAAGGATCAATCATAAGGGGTAAGATTCCTTTCATCCTATTAGCTATGGCTTTAGTAAGGATTTTGTAGGACACATTGCATAGACTGATTGGTCTAAAATCTACCATAGTTTCGAGGGCCGAGCCCTTAGGAATCAATGCAATGAAAGTAGAATTAAACCCTCTAGGGATGTGTTTTGAAGCCTGGAACTCCTTGACCGTCGAGATTACATCCTCCCCAACAATGTCCTAGAAAACCTGGTAGAAACGAGGAGGGAATCCATCAGGACCTGGGGCCTTATCAGGTTCCATGCTGAACAAAGCATTTCTGATTTCCTCCTCTGTGAAGGGAGCTAGAAGTTTGGCATTAGTGGCCCCATCTATGACACTAGGTATGAATTGGAGGAGAGTCTCCTTGGCTTCCTCTTGGCATTGGGTTTCATCCCCGAGGAGGGAGCTGAAATAACTAACAACTTCTTCTCTGATCTCAATTAAATCCTGAGTTTTGGATCCATCAGCTCTAGTCAGTTCTCTGATCTTATTATTACTTCTATTTCTTAGGGTAGTGATATGAAAAAATTTGAATTCGAGTCACCATCCTTCAACCATAAAGCCCTAGATTTCTGCCTCCAATAGGTTTCCTCACAAGCCAGAATATTATGATATTTTGAAAGCTTAATTTGCTCCTCTATTCTTATTGTTTCATCATAAGTACCATTTTGAATCCTATTGTCAATAGCCTTTAGACTTTCTCCCACTTGTTTCTTGTTCTCAAACAGGTTCCCAAAAACATCCTTATTCCAGATTCTCAGGTTTTCCTTCACTGATTTCAACTTTTGGGCTAACTTAAAAGCTGAGCTGCCCTGAATGGGTTGTTGCCACCAACTTTTGATTCTTTCCTTCAGGTCTGGATGTTTGATCCACATTGACTGAAAGCAAAAGGGTTTCTTAAAGGAGTTAGCTTGTGGGACCTCCAATAAAATGGGGTTATGATCTAACGTAATTTTAGGAAGATATTTTGCAGAGTGGAGTCTCCAAAAATTGTGACAACTTCTTTTGATAGAAAGAACCTATCTAACCTTTCTTGAATAAGTTGGCTTCCTATCCTACGGTTGCTCCAAGTAAACTTAGCCCCTCTTAGCCTCACATCCATCAACTCGTTAGAATTGACAAACTCATTAAATTCTTCCATGCTCCTTGTTGGAAGCCCAGCCCCACCCTTTTTGTCTGAAGGGTATAAGGGAGTATTGAAATCTCCTGCTACCATCCAGGGAATATCATGAAATATTGTGTTCAAGTGGCTTAGATATTCCCACAATGAGGTTCTTCCTTGAACTGAATTGGGTGCATACACATTTGACACAATCCACGATCTATTCTTGTCAATGTCATGAAAAAACACACTTAACACCCTATCATCATCCTGAATAATGTTGCCTTCCACACTCCTAGAATCCCATAGCACCATGAGTCCTCCTGAAGCTCCTCTTGCCTGCTTGAAAACCAAATCTCCTTGACTCCATATTTTTTTTACTACTATTTTCGATTGGGCTTCATCTATTTTTGTTTCTTGTAAGAGAATAATGGTTGGGTTGTATTGCCTTCTTATTGAACTGACCACCCTGTGGGTCGGTGGGCCATTTAGGCCTCTCACATTCCATGAGAGTACCTTCATTTAGACTGTTTGGGATTTTTTCCCCTCCCCCTTCCTTGGGGAGGTTTGCCTAATTTGTTATCATCTTGACCTGGGATAACCTGTTGTATCAGTGTTTTTTGTTTTCCACTTGCCACTTCGTTGTCAGTCCTCAATCTATTCTGTTCAGCATTAGACATCCTTCCCCTATTTTTCTCACTATCGTAATCAATTGGGGATTTTGTTGTGCTTCTGGTCTATTTTGGGCTAAAATGAGGAGGTACAATCTGTTGAAGGACTGGACTAGAACACTCTTCTGGCCTGTTTGTTCCTACCATTTCAGTCCTTGATTCTAACTCTTCCATCCTTATCCTATATTCTCCACAATTCTGCTGTGAACCTTCCTGAAATTTTGTAGGGCTTTTGGTTATGATATTGGAAGGACCCGATTCCTTTGATCCTATCTCCTCCATCCTTTTCCTATATTCCTCAGGGGTGTGCTTTAATCCTTCCTGATGGTTTGGGAGTCTTTTAGTTTTGATGTTGGAAGGACCCGATATGGATGAGGATTCTAAATTTTTTGGTAATTCAACCTGAAGGATTTCATCCTCACCCATCTCCCCTTCTACCGTCAGGTCAGCAAGAACTTTAAACTTATTTGAACTCGGGATTCTAGAGCTTACCTAATTTTCCTACTCATTGGTGATTTGTTGCTTTCCTTTCTCCTGGGGTTGAGCCTGGTTGTCCTGCTCCTGGTAAATATTGTTGTTCTTGGCCGGCTTGAACCCTCCTTTGCCTGCTGGTCCTCCCGTGGATTGGTTCCTGGGGAATGCTTTGCCATTTGTCCTTTTGCCTTCTGTCCTCTGAGCTTCTCTGCTAGCTGCTAGACTTGGACATTGATTTCATAGGTGACCTTGAGTTTTGCATTCTATGCAAAATGTTGGCTTATTTTCATATTCCACCGACTATTTTCTTAGATAATCTCCATAGCCCAGTTCTACGAAGGTTGGCAGTTCAGAATCTAAGTCTGCATTGACACAGATCCTTGCATGCATCATCCTTGTCCTTGCCAGGGTTGAATGGTCAATGGCAACCAACTCCCCAATGGCTCTAGAAATCCCTTGCAACCAGTACTCATTAAAAAATTGAGCGGGAAGGTTTGGCAGGCGGACCCAGATGGGAGCTATATTAATATTTTGTTTTTCGGGGTCAAAGTCCTCCCCCCATTTTTTGAGAAACAAGCTGTGTTTTCCTAAAAACCACGGCCCGCCTGTTAGAATGTGATTTGCATCCTCCTTGTTATTGAATCTTAAGATGAAAAATCCCCTAGACAAAGCAACAATCTCCAGGTTCCCAACTGTTCTCCATTTGGATAGCGCCCAGGAGCGTATAGTTTCTATATCCGGCCTTTCGCCCAGAAACTTGCCTACTAGTGAAAACTCCTCCAGGGATAAAAATGGACCCATAGCATTCGCAGGTGCCATAATCCGGTTGTTCTCAGGTATGAGGGGTGGGAGTGAATGAAAATCACTCTTTTTGCCTTTTAGGGTTTCTACAAAGGATAGACCTCTTCTGGGACCCGTAGTACTCTGTTGGGTCCATTTGTCCGGGTCTTTGTCAGGGGGTTTGGGTCCTCGTACCTTGTCAACTTGCTCATGGATGGGCCCCTGACCCCTTCTAGAGATAGTCAACTTTCCTGCCTCTAGATCCTCACCTGTCGCCTGCTCGAGGTTCCCGCCCGAAACCTTCGAACCTCCTTCTCTGCCTTCACTATTCCCGCTGCTCTGCTGCTACATCTCCCCCACTAAAAATTTTAATTTACCATGCTTGAACCAAAACCTTATGTTGGTGCTTGTGCTTTATCATGTGACTAGTAGCCCTTGAATTAGCTATCCACTCATCCAAAGAGGTGGATGTTCAATATGTAGAATGAACTATAATATGTACCTATGGGGTTTCTTATTTAAAGTTATTATCACCTTGTGTATATAAGAGAGAAGCATCAACACCCCTTTTTCTTGTTGCTTCATCCAGCTTCATGGTCTAAACCTACAAATTCCACCTTGTGTCCTTCATCTTTGCACACTTTGCAAGTGGGTATCTTGAAGATCTTCATGGGAATTTTCTCATTTTATTTAGGATTTTTATCACTTTGAATTTTAACTTATTTTAGATGTGCCTAATTAAAAATAGAATTGCCCTTACATCTATTTCTTCTAGCTTAATGATGTGATAAACATTTAAATACCTCATCAATAGGTGGTGTAGGATATTCTGGAAAATACATGCAAATCATATCAAAAACCATAGCAACTCTCTTATGTGTATCTGTAACGTTGTTGAAGAATATATTAAGCAACTCTATATTCCTTTATTTCTCTAATTCTTCTTGTTTTTCCCTTCTATTTGGAGGTAGTCCTATCAAAGTTTGAATTTCCTCTTGCAATATCTTGAACCAACTAATATACTTATCAATGGTATCAAAGGAATCCATGGATAAGTTTACAATTTGAAACTTTAGTCTATAAATCTAAGTAGAATTGATTCGATCATACAACCCTTGAAACTTCTCAATCAATACTTTAGGATCTAAAGTGTTGCTAACATGGGTGTCATATACATTGTCCACATGAAGGGTAATGTCACCATGAGCTTCATCCTTCTTATCCTTGTAACATTGCTATACCTCTTCAAAATCATTGTCTTGAGGTTGCTCATTCATGTACTTGAGTAACCCCTTGCTTTAGAAGAACACTTTAATCTTGATCTTCCATGTGGTATAGTTAGGACTTCTCAAAAAGGACACTAGATGATCCATTCTTATTATGCTAAAAATAAAAAATTTGTAAACAGTTATAACTAAAACCAATAGTACCAATTGAAAGAGCTCAAAAAGCCATGCAATTTGAAAAAATGGTGTCAAAACACTTTCCTATGCAAAAGTTATGGCCCCAAAAATATAACCCTAGAATTGCAAACATTGCCTCTAAAATATTTTTAAAAATTTAAGATTTTTGAAGTACTTATACTAAATGAGATATTGGCATGTGTTATTACATGAGTAGTTGAGAGGGCATGCTAACTATGTATCATACCAATGAATATCATGATACCACTTATAATAATATGATTGAACACCTTATCTACAAACCATACTACACAACTTTTTATTATTTGATTTGCTTCAATATCCATGTATTACCATGTCTATTATTACCTCAACCACATGTTACCTTAAAATTGATGCCATGTCAACACCCTCACAAGTTTCCACATGTCACCTTGCATCATATATCTAGACTACCTCATTAGCTACTATGTGTAACCTCAGGATTCATGCCATGTTAGCACCCTCATAAGCTACCATGTGTCATGTTGTATCGCTTGTTTAGACAACAGATAAATTTCCATGTGTTACCTCAGGATTCATGCACCTACTACCATATTACTTGTAGAAATTCCTATATTAATTGTATAAATTGATACATGTTACTTCCACATTCATGTACCTAGTGCCACCTCAATTCTATGGATTGTCATGTGGCATCCATATGAACCTACCATGTCATCATGATTATGCAAAGGGGTTTGCATATCATTTATTATTATGTCATTATTTATCTATCATGCTAGCATCAACATCAAAAAAAAAGGGAATGAGGTTTGAACTTGTGACCCCCTATAGGTAAAGGCTTTGAGTCCCTCGTAGAAGCCACCTTTCCAAGTGCTAATATTGGTAGGATAATGAGAGCATCTATTATTAAATTCAAAACAAAATATCACCTTCTACCCCCTTGCATGTGACCAATGCAAACCTACATAAGGATGACATAGGCATACCCATGCATGTGTTTTCCCTATTACATGGAATATTTTTCTATATTTTAAATATTAAAAAAAACAAATTTTGGAGGAAAAAAATTCAAGTTTCAAACACAATTTGGAAGTATCTGGAGGTAAAATGATAAAAAATGAACTCTAATCCCCTAAAAAAATTAAAAAATCCAAAAAATCTAATGGTTTGTTTGTATCTATTACAATTTTCCATATACAACCATTTTGTCAAACATAACCAATCAAGTCCTTCTCTTATGTGTTGGTTAACACCAATAAGTGGTTAACCTCAAGTTAACATTAACTTGACCTTGAGGTTAACTTATAATAAATAAGTAATAAATTATGATCTTTAGTCAAGGTTATCTATAAAGGTGCATTAACCAATATCCTTAAGGCTAAAATATGAATGATTCCCTTAGGCTTACATCAAGATGTCTATAGGCTTACATGTAAGAATATCTATAATATTACATTAAGAAGCTCAAAGACTTATATAGCACTTGCCTATAGGCTTACATTAAGAGCACTCGTAGGTACTTCATCATTGTTGGCCTTGGCCTAATAAGGTTAGATTATAAACATTTTAACACCATTATAGTCTAAACTAATGGGCCAAGGAGAAAATAATTTAATGATGATACATATCCCTCCACATAATAAATGCTCATATGGACCAATTGATATTGGTATATTCTCTTTGCCAAAGGTACATGAAATAGATCAACTTCTCTCAAACTTGAAGTCATAACTCCACCTCCTAGATTAAGATGTTCAGTTTCCCATGGGAAGATCGTGAACATGCACTATAGTGAAAACTATCTATCCCCCTAATCTCAAGAGAAGGTAGTTGAATCCTGAATCAATAGTAGATATATAAATAACCAACCCCAATGGCTAGAAAGGGGCCATATAAATAAGGCATATCTTGAACAAATCATCTAAAACCTACCCCTCTTAGATCCCCTTAATGGGTTGTTGGAATTTGATCAAACATCCACTATGAGAAAGGAAAAGGATAAGCATAAATTTTTTTAAATATCTCAATATAGTATAGCTAACTAACTACTACATCATCAAGCTTAGTTGGATCTAGATGTTTAGTGCTTCATAAAGACATCAAACCTACTATTATAAAAAATAAGAAAATAAGATTTTAACTTGTGACCTTCTTGTAGAGGGAGGATTTTAAATTATGCATGATCTAGACACAATAAAAAATACCAATAAAGTCTATTTTGCTTTAAAAATCCCATAGAAAATAGTAAAAATTCCTTAATTTGATGCTACCAATCTATAGAGCTTAAAAAACTATGCAATTTGAAAACAAATTGAGCCAAAAATACTTCCACATGTAAATGTTATGGCCTCTTGAAGTTTTGGGCATATTAGAGCTGAAAGGAGAGCTAAAAATTAAATGATAGACCTTAGGAGAAAAATGACCAATTGAAAGCTACCACTTGTCACTCCAGGTTCCACCTCTATTAATGTCACTCACTAATAGGGTTGCCAACTAGGATGGTGATAGCAAATTAGGTATCAACATTTGGCAAAAAATGGTTGGTTGATCTTCGTACATATATATAAACTAATTTATATGCACAAAAATACCCCATGTAAGTGGAGGGGTTTGAACTTGGATTAGTTGGATATGAACATCTTATTCCTCCTCTTGGTAGCCACAATGTCATCGATGCACATGAGAAATAAAAAAATATTCCATAATATGAACTAAAGAGAACTTCAAGAGGGGAAAAGTTTTATTAGGATTCAAACCTGGGTCTTTACATGAAATATGTCCTTGGACTTGTGTTCCATACACCCACACCCTATGTGCACCATTTGAAAGGAAGATTTTCCTTTATCTATTTGACCTCTTGTAAGATTAATGGTAGAAAAAAGGAGAAAAGAGCATCTTGAACCCAAGCCCTCTAACAAGACAACCAAATGCCCTATCACTATCTCATAGGCATGAATACACTTAGAACAACATGGTGCTTCAATAATATGTTTTGAAAAATGTGGGATTCCTAAAAAATAAAAAGGAACACACCTTCAAGACTTGAATGAGGGACTTTCAATTGATTGCAAATGCATCCAGCCATTACACTACTCCATACATACATAATCAAATATGCTTTACAATTAAAAATACCTCTAGATTTTCTATCATAAAAATCACTACACATGCCTCCCTACTATATCTTACCACTGAATAGAATATTTCATGGAATATTTTGAAATTTAAAATTTAAATTTAGGAGGGAAAATAGGCATCTTTTTTAGATGTAAAAATAGGCATTAAAATAGTGAAATCTCAAAAAGTGTTAAACCAAGATCCCCACTAAAATTTTACAAATAATCCAATCACTCATATAGATTTTGTAGTGTTTTTTCTACTTTACCATATCTAGATTGCTAGTTTCCTTCCTAAAGCATAAGTGCAACCACAAAAAATGTAATAAATATTTTATATGGAAACACATTAATGTTATACAATAAAGCAAATATACCAATGAAAAACATTAAGGTAAATATTAATCATTATTTTATTCCAGTAGTCAACATTTTTTTTTTAGCTTCAACTAAACTTATTACTTCCTCTAACCAAGGAAAATAAAATTTAACTTCACAATCCTTAATTAAAACCCCTCTATTGGCTAGCCTATTTGCACATTTGTTTCCTTCCCTTAACGTATGTGTAAATCTAATTTATTCAAACTCTATAGCAAGGTCTTGAATTTCCAAAATTATCTCTTATATGTTCCATGGAACCTTTGCTTTCCTCAAAATTGTATTTATTACTATTACTATTAATGAGTAACCTTTCATCCATACTTTATTCCATTTCATTTATTTCCATATGTTTAACCCTTACAAATTTGACCAAGCTTCAACTTCATTACTTGTCTTAAATCCACTATTAAATGAGTAATGAGACAAAATATCTCTATTATTTCTAATTATTCCTCCTCCTACTGGTCCCAGATTTCCTTTAGATGCTCCATGAAAATTCAATTTTACCAACTTCACATCTGGTGGTTTCCACTTTATATTATTTACCTTCTTTTTTCTCCTATACCCAACATCATCATTCCATTTAATGACTTGAATCCATCTATCAAATCTCTCTAATTCTAAATTAGGGATTGGGTGAGTTGATAGGGTTGGTTTAGACTCCTCTATGGCTAAATAAATATTCCATTCCATTACCTCTAAACTGGTTTCCTTTCTTTTAAATATTCTTCTATTTATTTCTAGCTAAACAGTCCAAAGTATTGTATCTTTTGATATATCCCATATTGTCTATAAAGCCTCACTTTTAAAAGTGGTATGCCAATGCTTTTACCATTCTTCAATTCTTCCATTCTTCACCATGCATTTGCCAAACATATTAAGAATACATTGCCATAGTTTCTAGACTATTGAGTAGTGTCCCAAGAGATGGTCTAAACTCTCCTCCTTTTATGTGAGGGGAAATGAAAACCCCTTTTCATTAGGTTATCCTAGGATAAAATTATTCTGACCTACTAGCCAAACAAACATATTAACTTTAGGAAAGCTCAATCTATCCCAGATATATCTCCATATTCTTGTGATATTCCTATTATGTTGGTGTTTTATATTATATCTTCTTGTGTATTCTCCTAAGTTAATCAAATCTCAAATTAGATTATCCTTGTCTCCCCTTAGAATAATCATTTTAGTTATATTTCTACTCAACTACCTCCTAACATCAATGTCTTGTATACTTGTAAAAATATCTTCTTTTCATTATTATCTTCCTTCCTAATCCTTGTACATAATGTTTGAAACCATTTCACCATATTTCTCTTGAAGCAATCTCATTTATGGTTTCAAAATTGGATCTAGATTGAGTGGATTTTTTATCACACCAAGTATCGATCCAAATAATTTTTTTTCTCCATTTCCCACCACCCATCTTACACCTTTAATCACTAAATCAATTGATTTTTTAAAACCGTTCCTTAGACCAAAATCATCTAGTAGTGAGAATACAATAAATATTAAGATTAGGTCATTGGGCTCAACATATTTACTTAAAAGAATTCTTGCCCATTATCTTTGAATCTCTTTGTACAATCTCCACATTACTTTTCTCTTGAGAGCTAAGTTTGTGTTTGTAATAACTCTTAAACCAATACCTCCTCTAATTTTATCATGACACACCTTGCTCCATTTCACTAAATGAAATATCCTTTTATCATGTAATCCTAACCACATAATATAGATTAAAATTTTTTCTATCAATTTTGGCATAGTATACAAGGACATATAATATGTTGGAATGGCATGTAAGACTAATTTAATTAGCTACACTCTTCTTGCTAACAATAACCATCTACCTTTCCATACTGGTAGTTTATTCTAAAATTTACATATAACTAGATTTCATAATTCTAACCTCATTCTCCCTTGAAATAAGGGCATCCCTAGATAAATTGTTGGTAATTTTTCCTCCTCCATTTAAAGTAACTTGCAATGTTGGACATTTTGAGTCCCTAAGCTAAAATGTTGTCATTGATGTCAAAAGGTTATTTGATGTCAAAAGGATCTATGATGGCATGCACTATGTTTTGTGAAAAGTGCAAGGAAAGTCTTTTTGTGAAAACCAAGGCAGGAAAAATAAAAGGTTTTATTTAAAACCATGGATGGCAGATTTGAAATGGGTTTTTCTTAAAACCCAAGTTGGATTTTCGTTTCATCGAAAAAGGTGCCCCGGTGATGGAGATATTTAATTTTAAATATTTAGTTTAAATTTTAAATTATTTAAAATTTTAATTTTAATTTTAAAATTAAAATAAAAGTAATCCGTCGACGTCGTCGAATATGAGGGAGAAGACTATAAAAGGATGACTAAGGTTTATTATTCCTCATCCTTGCTCTTGTGGTTAATGCGATTATTAGAAAGCGAAAAGAGCTCGTGTGAAAAATGTTTAAAGGCAGAGGCAGCGAATAAGTTGAGGTGTGGTCGATTCCAAGACATCATGGGCAGTGTGGCCTGTTGGCAACTCGAGCAATGCAAAGGCATTGGGAGGCAAGTGGTTGAGTGTTCGAATCACGTGCACTTCATTTTGTTTGAGAAAGGAGAAATTTGTTTTGCGTTGGCTGTTGCATGGAGGATAAAGGAGAGTGAGGCACCTTTGGTCTTGTGTGGAGCGCTAGCTCACGTGGTGCGCAAGCGCCGTTAGGACGTAGGAGCCGCAGGACTCAGGTTCGAATCCTGCGAACTCCCTTTTGTTGTGTAAAAGGGAAATAGTGCGTTGGTTGTGGTTTTTCGTGCGCATGCTGCCAAGGTTTATATGTTGTGTTTGATATTCCGAAATTCATGCCAAGGTATGCATTAAAGTTGTAAAAGAAAATTAAAACAAATTTTTGTTTTATTGGGTGCTAAAAGTTAGTTTAAAATCTGTGCATAAATTTTATAGTAAAAGTGGTTTTTGGAGAGATAAGTAGGTAGGCATAGATTTTAATTTCTTTAGGGTATAAGTGGTTTGAGGAGTAATAAGGATTATTACTTATTTGGCACATTGTTGAGATGTTATTTGGAGAGTGCTTTTAATTATTGAAACATTCTTGAGAAAAATATTTTGCTTGAGGGTTATTGAATATATCTTTGGTGGATGTGATTATTGAGTTGGAGTAAAAAGGTGTAAATTGAGTTATGCTTTATTTTGTGATTATTATTTGAAGTCCACTAACCCTCATTGAGATTGGAAAGGAAAGTTGTGTTGAGTGTGGCAGATTTTGTGGACAACTTCTTGGCATTAATAAGGTATGGGCAATATTCTCTATTGATTGTTTATGGTGGTTGATTTCTGAAATATCATTGGAGAGAAAAGGATTGATTGTGGTTTCCTTTTCGAAAGTGTTGGTTTAAATGCTTCAAGGTTTTCTGGTTTGAGTGTTGTGATTAAACCTTGTTTTATAAGCATTGTTGTTGAAGCCCATTGGTTGAGCAAAGAACTTGAACTTGAGTTAGAAAAGAACATGAGTATCATTGTTATGTGAGATTTGTGGTTGAGCATTGTTGGAAACATTTTGAGTTGATTGATTCATGCTTGGACTAGGGTTTGTGAGAAAGAGTTGTTCCTAGAGGTGATTGGTTGAGTAGAGTTGTTTGAGCCTAGTCAAGTGAATGTGTGAAGTGGTTGTTCAAGTTCCATAAAACAAACTATTCTATATTCTGATTTGAGTTGAGATTGAGTTGAGAAAGAAATTGAGTTTGTGAATAGAACATATTGAGTCTCTAACAATTCTCTTTATGCTTCTATAAGATAGAGTTGAGTTGAGATTGATTGAGAAAGAAATTGAGTTTGTGAATAGAACATATTGAGTCTCTAACAATTCTCTTTATGCTTCTATAAGATTGAGTTGAGTTGAGATTGATTTGAGTTGATATTGGGATTTGAGTATAGAACATATTGAGTCTCTAACAATTCTCTTTATGCTTCTATGAGATTGAATTGAGATATTGATTGAGCAGATTTGAGCAGGTTCTGAGTGAGACTTATTGAGCAGATTTGAGAAAGTTATAGAGTGAACCTATTGAGCATATTTGAGTAGGTTCTGAGTGAACCTATTGAGCATATTTGAGCAGGTTCTGAGTGAGCCTATTGAGCATATTTGAGCAGGTTCTGAGTGAGCCTATTGAGCAGATTTGAGTAGGTTATGAGTGAACCTATTGAGAATATTTGAGGAGGTTCTAAGTGAACCTATTGATAGAGATTTGGAGGTGATAGAGTATAGAGGATAGAGTCTCAGTGGATAGAGATCCAGTAGCCAGGACAATTGAAGATAGATCTGAGTGAGGAGTCTTCAAGTGGAGAGAGATCCACAAGTCAGAGCAACAGAGAGACAGAGTCTTCTAGAAGATCACTAGCCAGAGCAGAAGGGGAAAGAGTTCTCCTATGGAAGAGATCCATGAACTTGAGATTTAGGGGATCAACATCTCCTTTGGATAGAGGTCCATAAACATTGTAATTGGGAAGGATTCCCAAAGAGATTGATTGAGAAAGTTTTAGTAAAATATTTTCTCCGTGGAGTAGCCCACATTGGGTGAACCACGTAAATTGTTGTGTCTCTATTGTGGATGGTGTTTTGTGCATTGCTTTGATTACTGCTATTGATACTGCTATCTATACACTACATAATATTGAATTGAAAGTTGAATTGAAGGAAAAAGTAAAAAGTGGTCTTATACTGTTCACCCCCCTCTCAGTATAAGCTTGTGTTCTTCAATTGGTATCAGAGCGGGTTCCTTCAGAAGAGTTTGACAACTTGAAGGAAAAGTGGTCTAAGAACACAATGGATCAAAAGGATCAAAGAGACGGACCCTTCAATAATGCAGTACCAGTATTTGATGGAAGTGACTTCTTGTATTGGTGTATGCTGATGAGATTTCACCTGATGGCACTTGGAAATGAAGTTTGGGATGCAGTGGAACTTGGATATGATTCTACAGTCAATCCTCCGATAGATAAGGAAGGTAAGCTTCTAATGCATGCAAATTCAAGAGCTATGAATGCAATTATAAAAGGATTGGGTAGATCAGAATCTATGAAGGTTATGGATTGTAAAACAACAAAAGATATGTGGGATCTACTACATGACATATATGAGGGTGATAAAGGTGTCAGGAAAGCTAAGATCAGAAATCTCAAAGGAGAATTTGAGAACTTAAGAATGAGAGATGATGAAAATATTCGTGATTATCTCAGTAAGATTGATGAACTTGTGCATGAGATGAGAGGTCTTGGAATGAAGGTTGATGAATCAGATGCTTGTGATAAGATCTTGAGAACTCTTCCAAAAAGGTATAGTGAAAAGGTTTCTGCTATAGAAACATCAATTGATAGTGATTCTTTGACAAGGAATTCTTTGCTTGGCATGCTTACTACTTTTGAGATAAGAACAAAAGATCCTATTCCTCCGAAAGAAGTTGCTTTCAAAGTGGATAAAAAGAAAAAGGGAAAGCAGATAGAATCGAGCAGTGAGTCATCTAGTGATGAAGAAGCTAACTATGGTAGGAGAGATAAAGGTTCCAAAATATTCATAGATGTTAGATCTATTAAGTGCTTCAATTGTGGAAAGTATGGACATTATGCAACAGAGTGCAAAAAGCCAAAGTACAACAGTGATGAAGAAAAATAGGATCACAAGTACAGGGAATCAGAAAGACACAGGTACCAGAAGAAAGGCAAGGATGGACAGAACAAACAAGGAAAGAAGTTCTTCCAAAGGCAAAAGAAAAGCTACTATGCAGATAATGCAAGTAAGTACTCATTTGATAGTGATGCTAGTTTTTCAGACAATGATAGAGATGAAGTCCTATTTATGGTTAAAGAGAAAAGGACTCCAGTTATTCTCAAATGTTTTAGATGTGGTAAATTTGGACATCTTGAAGATGATTGCACTAGAGATGGCTATAGTTTCAGTGATGATGGTTTTGAAGATGCACTTGAAAGACCAGATGAGAATCTTCTAATGGCTTTAGAAGATGAAGTAAGTGATCCTATAGAAGATAAGCCAAAAGGAAGTAATGATAAGGACAAAGGCAAAAAAATAGAGGATTACTCAATAGAGAATGGTTATGATCTCAAGGGAGAACTTATCTATGCCCTTGACACAGTAAATAAGGTAAGAAAACAACACTCTAAGCTTGAAAATCAGTTTCAAGAATGTGATGAAGAAATATTATTGCTCATAGAAGACTTAGAGAAGTCAAAGGCTAAGGCAAGTAAGTTCAAAGAAAAGTTAGAAGCAAATATTTTGGAATGTGAGAAGTTAGCACAAGAAGTGGCTACTCTAAAGAAATATTTAAAGGACTCCAAGATCAAGATGAAGAGTTTCACAAATAGCTCTAAGAACTTGGATAAGTTCATTTGTGGACAACAAAGAACATCATGTTCAACAGGTCTTGGCTTTGGAAAGAAACAGGAAAAAGAATCTACTTCAAGTCTTGATGAAGAAGAAACTTTAGAAGAAGATACTTCAGAAGATGATAGTGTAAGTGGGAATGAGACATCAGAGGATGAGTTGGACAATAGAGAGTTCAACAAAGATAGGAACAATGCACAAAGAAGATACAGATGGAACAACAATCAGAACAGAAGACCAATGAGGTCTAGGCAAGGAAGCTTCAATGGGAGATGCTTCTCATGTCACAGGTTTGGGCACATGGCTTCACAATGTAGGTCATATGAAAGACAGGAATATGGAAAAGGATAGTTTTTTCAAGGATATTGCTACTCATGCAATGGTTTTGGTCACAAGGCAATGAATTGCAGGGTTCATGGTAGAAGAAGATTTGGCTTCACTAGGAGGTATCCTAAGACATTTGCACCTCCAAGGAATAATAACATTAAGTGTTATAAGTGCAATAATGATGGTCACACAACAAGATGGTGTAGAGAAAATATTCCAGAAGCAGGTATGAACAGGAACAGGAACATGGATGAGAACAAGAATGGGAAAAAAAAAGGAACAAGAACATGGATGAGAACAAGAATAGGAACAGGAACATAAGTGATGATTACTTGGAAAGAAATAGTGAGAGGATTCAGAAAACTCAGAAAGGAAGAGAGAAAGATAAAGGTAAAGAGCAGTGCTTTCGGGGAGTAGAAATACTCCCACCCCAAAATTAACCACCTCATGAGGAGGTGGGGGAGGGGCTAAGCTAAGAGGCTCATTCTTAGCCCCGAGCCCCAAAGGTGACCCTTTGCCATTGATGTCAAAGGGGGAGAGATTTGTGTATATTAAGGAAAGTTTTGATATGGGGAGAGATTTGATTTTTGAGAGAGCATTGAGCCAGGGGGAGCAAAGTCCCAGGGGGAGCAGAAAAGAAGGTCAGATTTCAGTAAATGAATATGGGTTGCCATCAATGACAAAGGGGGAGATTGTTGGACATTTTGAGTCCCTAAGCTAAAATGTTGTCATTGATGTCAAAAGGTTATTTGATGTCAAAAGGATCTATGATGGCATGCACTATGTTTTGTGAAAAGTGCAAGGAAAGTCTTTTTGTGAAAACCAAGGTAGGCAAAATAAAAGGTTTTATTTAAAACCATGGATGGCAGATTTGAAATGGGTTTTTCTTAAAACCCAAGTTGGCTTTTCGTTTCATCGAAAAAGGTGCCCCGGTGATGGAGATATTTAATTTTAAATATTTAGTTTAAATTTTAAATTATTTAAAATTTAAATTTAAATTTTAAAATTAAAATAAAAGTAATCCGTCGACGTCGTCGAATATGAGGGAGAAGACTATATAAAAGGATGACTAAGGTTTATTATTCCTCATCCTTGCTCTTGTGGTTAATGCGATTATTAGAAAGTGAAAAGAGCTCGTGTGAAAAATGTTTAAAGGCAGAGGCAACGAATAAGTTGAGGTGTGGTCGATTCCAAGACATCATGGGCAGTGTGGCCTGTTGGCAACTCGAGCAGCGCAAAGGCATTGGGAGGCAAGTGGTTGAGTTTTCGAATCGCGTGCACTTTGTTTTGTTTGAGAAAGGAGAAATTTGTTTTGCGTTGGCTGTTGCATGGAGGATAAAGGAGAGTGAGGCGCCTTTGGTCTTGTGTGGAGCGCTAGCTCACATGGTGCGCAAGCGTCTGTTAGGACGCAGGAGCCGCAGGACTCAGGTTCGAATCCTGCGAACTCCCTTTTGTTGTGTAAAAGGGAAATAGTGCGTTGGTTGTGGTTTTTCGTGCGCATGCTGCCAAGGTTTATATGTTGTGTTTGATATTCCAAAATTCATGCCAAGGTATGCATTAAAGTTGTAAAAGAAAATTAAAACAAATTTTTGTTTTATTGGGTGCTAAAAGTTAGTTTAAAATCTGTGCATAAATTTTATAGTAAAAGTGGTTTTTGGAGAGATAAGTAGGTAGGCATAGATTTTAATTTCTTTAGGGTATAAGTGGTTTGAGGAGTAATAAGGATTATTACTTATTTGGCACATTGTTGAGATGTTATTTGGAGAGTGCTTTTAATTATTGAAACATTCTTGAGAAAAATATTTTGCTTGAGGGTTATTGAATATATCTTTGGTGGATGTGATTATTGAGTTGGAGTAAAAAGGTGTAAATTGAGTTATGCTTTATTTTGTGATTATTATTTGAAGTCCACTAACCCTCATTGAGATTGGAAAGGAAAGTTGTGTTGAGTGTGGCAGATTTTGTGGACAACTTCTTGGCATTAATAAGGTATGGGCAATATTCTCTATTGATTGTTTATGGTGGTTGATTTCTGAAATATCATTGGAGAGAAAAGGATTGATTGTGGTTTCCTTTTCGAAAGTGTTGGTTTAAATGCTTCAAGGTTTTCTGGTTTGAGTGTTGTGATTAAACCTTGTTTTATAAGCATTGTTGTTGAAGCCCATTGGTTGAGCAAAGAACTTGAACTTGAGTTAGAAAAGAACATGAGTATCATTGTTATGTGAGATTTGTGGTTGAGCATTGTTGGAAACATTTTGAGTTGATTGATTCATGCTTGGACTAGGGTTTGTGAGAAAGAGTTGTTCCTAGAGGTGATTGGTTGAGTAGAGTTGTTTGAGCCTAGTCAAGTGAATGTGTGAAGTGGTTGTTCAAGTTCCATAAAACAAACTATTCTATATTTTTATTTGAGTTGAGATTGAGTTGAGAAAGAAATTGAGTTTGTGAATAGAACATATTGAGTCTCTAACAATTCTCTTTATGCTTCTATAAGAAAGAGCTGAGTTGATATTGAGTTGAGAAAGAAATTGAGTTTGTGAATAGAACATATTGAGTCTCTAACAATTCTCTTTATGCTTCTATAAGATTGAGCTGAGTTGAGATTGATTTGAGTTGAGATTGGGATTTGAGTATAGAACATATTGAGTCTCTAACAATTCTCTTTATGCTTCTATGAGATTGAATTGAGATATTGATTGAGCATTAGATTTGAGCAAGTCCTAGAGAGGACTTATTGAGCATATTTGAGCAGGTTCTGAGTGAGCCTATTGAGCATATTTGAGTAGGTTCTAAGTGAACCTATTGAGTATATTTGAGCAGGTTCTGAGTGAGCCTATTGAGCAAATTTGAGCAGGTTCTGAGTGAGCCTATTGAGAAGATTTGAGCAGGTTTTGAGTGAACCTATTGAGTAGATTTGAGGAGGTTCTAAGTGAACCTATTGATAGAGCTTTGGAGGTGACATAGTACAGAGGATAGAGTCTCAGTGGATAGAGATCCAGCAGCCAGGACAATTGAAGATAGATCTGAGTGAGGAGTCTTCAAGTGGAGAGAGATCCACAAGTCAGAGTAGCAGAGAGACAGAGTCTTCTAGAAGATCACTAGCCATAGAAGAAGGGGAAAGAGTTCTCTTATGGAAGAGATCCATGAACTTGAGATTTAGGGGATCAACATCTCCTTTGGACAGAGGTCCATAAACATTGTAATTGGGAAGGATTCCCAAAGAGATTGATTGAGAAAGTTTTAGTAAAATATTTTCTCCGTGGAGTAGCCCACATTGGGTGAACCACGTAAATTGTTGTGTCTCTATTGTGGATGGTGTTTTGTGCATTGCTTTGATTACTACTATTGATACTGCATAATATTGAATTGAAAGTTGAATTGAAGGAAAAAGTAAAAAGTGGTCTTATACTGTTCACCCCCCTCTCAGTATAAGCTTGTGTTCTTCAATTGGTATCAGAGTGGGTTCCTTCAGAAGAGTTTGACAGCTTGAAGGAAAAGCGGTCTAAGAACACAATGGATCAAAAGGATCAAAGAGACGGACCCTTCAATAATGCAGTACTAGTCTTTGATGGAAGTGACTTCTTGTATTGGTGTATGCTGATGAGATTTCACCTGATGGCACTTGGAAATGAAGTTTGGGATGTAGTGGAACTTGGATATGATTCTACAGTCAATCCTCCGATAGATAAGGAAGGTAAGCTTCTAATGCATGCAAATTCAAGAGCTATGAATGCAATTATAAAAGGATTGGGTAGATCAGAATCTATGAAGGTTATGGATTGTAAAACAACAAAAGATATGTGGGATCTACTACATGACATATATGAGGGTGATAAAGGTGTCAGGAAAGCTAAGATCAGAAATCTCAAAGGAGAATTTGAGAACTTAAGAATGAGAGATGATGAAAATATTCATGATTATCTCAGTAAGATTGATGAACTTGTGCATGAGATGAGAGGTCTTGGAATGAAGGTTGATGAATCAGATGCTTGTGATAAGATCTTGAGAACTCTTCCAAAAAGGTATAGTGAAAAGGTTTCTGCTATAGAAACATCAATTGATAGTGATTCTTTGACAAGGAATTCTTTGCTTGGCATGCTTACTACTTTTGAGATAAGAACAAAAGATCCTATTCCTCCGAAAGAAGTTGCTTTCAAAGTGGATAAAAATAAAAAGGGAAAGCAGATAGAATCGAGCAGTGAGTCATCTAGTGATGAAGAAGCTAACTATGGTAGGAGAGATAAAGGTTCCAAAAGATTCATAGATGTTAGATCTATTAAGTGCTTCAATTGTGGAAAGTATGGACATTATGCAATAGAGTGCAAAAATCCAAAGTACAATAGTGATGAAGAAAAATAGGATCACAAGTACAGGGAATCAAAAAGACACAGGTACCAGAAGAAAGGCAAGGATGGACAGAACAAACAAGGAAAGAAGTTCTTCCAAAGGCAAAAGAAAAGCTACTATGCAGATAATGCAAGTAAGTACTCATTTGATAGTGATGCTAGTTTTTCAGACAATGATAGAGATGAAGTCCTATTTATGGTTAAAGAGAAAAGGACTCCAGTTATTCTCAAATGTTTTAGATGTGGTAAATTTGGACATCTTGAAGATGATTGCACTAGAGATGGCTATAGTTTCAGTGATGATGGTTTTGAAGATGCACTTGAAAGACCAGATGAGAATCTTCTAATGGCTTTAGAAGATGAAGTAAGTGATCCTATAGAAGATAAGCCAAAAGGAAGTAATGATAAGGACAAAGGCAAACAAATAGAGGATTACTCAATAGAGAATGGTTATGATCTCAAGGGAGAACTTATCTATGCCCTTGACACTAATAAAGAAGGTAAGAAAACAACACTCTAAGCTTGAAAATCAGTTTCAAGAATGTGATGAAGAAATATTATTGCTCATAGAAGACTTAGAGAAGTCAAAGGCTAAGGCAAGTAAGTTCAAAGAAAAGTTAGAAGCAAATATTTTGGAATGTGAGAAGTTAGCACAAGAAGTGGCTACTCTAAAGAAATATTTAAAGGACTCCAAGATCAAGATGAAGAGTTTCACAAATAGCTCTAAGAACTTGGATAAGTTCATTTGTGGACAACAAAGAACATCATGTTCAACAGGTCTTGGCACATGGCTTCACAATGCAGGTCATATGAAAGACAAGAATATGGAAAAGGATAGCTTTTTCAAGGATATTGCTACTCATGCAATGGTTTTGGTCACAAGGAAATGAATTGTAGGGTTCATGGCAGAGGGGGGGGGGGGGGGGCCGGGGGGGGGGGGGGGGGGAGATTTGATTTTTGAGAGAGCATTGAGCCAGGGGGAGCAATGTCCTAGGGGGAGCAGAAAAGAAGGTCATATTTTAGTAAATGAATATGGGTTGCCATCAATGACAAAGGGGGAGATTGTTGGACATTTTGAGTCCCTAAGCTAAAATGTTGTCATTGATGTCAAAAGGTTATTTGATGTCAAAAGGATCTATGATGGCATGCACTATGTTTTGTGAAAAGTGCAAGGAAAGTATTTTTGTGAAAACCAAGGTAGGTAAAATAAAAGGTTTTATTTAAAACCATGGATGGCAGATTTGAAATGGGTTTTCTTAAAACCCAAGTTGGCTTTTGTTTCATCGAAAAAGGTGCCCCGGTGATGGAGATATTTAATTTTAAATATTTAGTTTAAATTTTAAATTATTTAAATTTTAAAATTAAAATAAAAGTAATCCGTCGACGTTGTCGAATATGAGGGAGAAGACTATAAAAGGATGACTAAGGTTTATTATTCCTCATCCTTGCTCTTGTGGTTAATGTGATTATTAGAAAGCGAAAAGAGCTCATGTGAAAAAGTTTAAAGGTAAAGGCAATGAATAAGTTGAGGTGTGGTCGATTCCAAGACATCGTGGGCAGTGTGGCTTGTTGGCAACTCGAGTAGTGCAAAGGTATTGGGAGGCAAGTGGTTGAGTGTTCAAATCATGTGCACTTCATTTTGTTTGAGAAAGGAGAAATATGTTTTGGCTGTTGCATGGAGGATAAAGGAGAGTGAGGCACCTTTGGTCTTGTGTGGAGCGCTAGCTCACGTGGTGCGCAAGCGTCTGTTAGGACGTAGGAGCCGTAGGACTCAGGTTCGAATCCTGCGAACTCCCTTTTGTTGTGTAAAAGGGAAATAGTGCGTTGGTTGTGGTTTTTCATGCGCATGCTGCCAAGGTTTATATGTTGTGTTTGATATTCCGAAATTCGTGCCAAGGTATGCATTAAAGTTGTAAAAGAAAATTAAAACAAATTTTTGTTTTATTGGGTGCTAAAAGTTAGTTTAAAATCTGTGCATAAATTTTATAGTAAAAGTGGTTTTTGGAGAGATAAGTAGGTAGGCATAGATTTTAATTTCTTTAGGGTATAAGTGGTTTGAGGAGTAATAAGGATTATTACTTATTTGGCACATTGTTGAGATGTTATTTGGAGAGTGCTTTTAATTATTGAAACATTCTTGAGAAAAATATTTTTCTTGAGGGTTATTGAATATATCTTTGGTGGATGTGATTATTGAGTTGGAGTAAAAAGGTGTAAATTGAGTTATGCTTTATTTTGTGATTATTATTTGAAGTCCACTAACCCTCATTGAGATTGGAAAGGAAAGTTGTGTTGAGTGTGGCAGATTTTGTGGACAACTTCTTGGCATTAATAAGGTATGGGCAATATTCTCTATTGATTGTTTATGGTGGTTGATTTCTGAAATATCATTGGAGAGAAAAGGATTGATTGTGGTTTCCTTTTTGAAAGTGTTGGTTTAAATGCTTCAAGGTTTTCTGGTTTGAGTGTTGTGATTAAACCTTGTTTTATAAGCATTGTTGTTGAAGCCCATTGGTTGAGCAAAGAACTTGAACTTGAGTTAGAAAAGAACATGAGTATCATTGTTATGTGAGATTTGTGGTTGAGCATTGTTGGAAACATTTTGAGTTGATTGATTCATGCTTGGACTAGGGTTTGTGAGAAAGAGTTGTTCCTAGAGGTGATTGGTTGAGTAGAGTTGTTTGAGCCTAGTCAAGTGAATGTGTGAAGTGGTTGTTCAAGTTCCATAAAACAAACTATTCTATATTCTAATTTGAGTTGAGATTGAGTTGAGAAAGAAATTGAGTTTGTGAATAGAACATATTGAGTCTCTAACAATTCTCTTTATGCTTCTATAAGAAAGAGTTGAGTTGATTTGAGTTGAGATTGAGTTGAGAAAGAAATTGAGTTTGTGAATAGAACATATTGAGTCTCTAACAATTCTCTTTATGCTTCTATAAGATTGAGCTGAGTTGATATTGATTTGAGTTGAGATTGGGATTTGAATATAGAACATATTGAGTCTCTAACAATTCTCTTTATGCTTCTATGAGATTGAATTGAGATATTGATTGAGCATATTTGAGCAGGTTTTGAGTAAGCCTATTGAGCATATTTGAGCAAGTTTTGAGTAAGCCTATTGAGCATATTTGAGCAAGTTCTGAGTGAACCTATTGAGCAGATTTGAGTAGGTTCTAAGTGAACCTATTGAGTAGATTTGAGCAGGTTCTGAGTGAACCTATTGAGCAGATTTGAGCAGGTTCTGAGTGAGCCTATTGAGCAGATTTGAGCAGGTTCTGAGTGAACCTATTGAGCAGATTTGAGGAGGTTCTAAGTGAACCTATTGACAAAGCTTTGGAGGTGATAGAGTACAGAGGATAGAGTCTCAGTGGATAGAGATCCAACAGCCAAGACAATTGAAGATAGATCTGAGTGAGGAGTCTTCAAGTGGAGAGAGATCCACAAGTCAGAGCAGCAGAGAGATAGAGTCTTCTAGAAGATCACTAGCCAAAGAAGAAGGGGAAAGAGTTCTCCTATGGAAGAGATCCATGAACTTGAGATTAGGGGATCAACATCTCCTTTGGACAGAGGTCCATAAACATTGTAATTGGGAAGGATTCCCAAAGAGATTGATTGAGAAAGTTTTAGTAAAATATTTTCTCCGTGGAGTAGCCCACATTGGGTGAACCACGTAAATTGTTGTGTCTCTATTGTGGATGGTGTTTTGTGCATTGCTTTGATTACTACTATTGATACACTACATAATATTGAATTGAAAGTTGAATTGAAGGAAAAAGTAAAAAGTGGTCTTATACTGTTCACCCCCCTCTCAGTATAAGCTTGTGTTCTTCAATTGGTATCAGAGTGGGTTCCTTCAGAAGAGTTTGACAGCTTGAAGGAAAAGCGGTCTAAGAACACAATGGATCAAAAGTATCAAAGAGATGGACCCTTCAATAATGCAGTACCAGTATTTGATGGAAGTGACTTCTTGTATTGGTGTATGTTGATGAGATTTCACCCGATGGCACTTGGAAATGAAGTTTGGGATGCAATGGAACTTGGATATGATTCTATAGTCAATCCTCCGATAGATAAGGAAGGTAAGCTTCTAATGCATGCAAATTCAAGAGCTATGAATGCAATTATAAAAGGATTGGGTAGATCAGAATCTATGAAGGTTATGGATTGTAAAACAACAAAAGATATGTGGGATCTACTACATGACATATATGAGGGTGATAAAGGTGTCAGGAAAGCTAAGATCAGAAATATCAAAGGAGAATTTGAGAACTTAAGAATGAGATATGATGAAAATATTCATGATTATCTCAGTAAGATTGATGAACTTGTGCATGAGATGAGAGGTCTTGGAATGAAGGTTGATGAATCAGATGCTTGTGATAAGATCTTGAGAACTCTTCCAAAAAGGTATAGTGAAAAGGTTTCTGCTATAGAAACATCAATTGATAGTGATTCTTTGACAAGGAATTCTTTGCTTGGCATGCTTACTACTTTTGAGATAAGAACAAAAGATCATATTCCTCCGAAAGAAGTTACTTTCAAAGTGGATAAAAATAAAAAGGGAAAGTAGATAGAATCGAGCAGTGAGTCATCTAGTGATGAAGAAGCTAACTATGGTAGGAGAGATAAAGGTTCCAAAATATTCATAGATGTTAGATCTATTAAGTGCTTCAATTGTGGAAAGTATGGACATTATGCAACAGAGTGCAAAAAGGTCAAAGTACAACAGTGATGAAGAAAAATAGGATCACAAGTACAGGGAATCAAAAAGACATAGGTACCAGAAGAAAGGCAAGGATGGACAGAACAAACAAGGAAATAAGTTCTTCCAAAGGCAAAAGAAAAGCTACTATGCAGATAATGCAAGTAAGTACTCATTTGATAGTGATGCTAGTTTTTCAGACAATGATAGAGATGAAGTCCTATTTATGGTTAAAGAGAAAAGGACTCCAGTTATTCTCAAATGTTTTAGATGTGGTAAATTTGGACATCTTGAAGATGATTGCACTAGATATGGCTATAGTTTTAGTGATGATGGTTTTGAAGATGCACTTGAAATACCAGATGAGAATATTCTAATGGCTTTAGAATATGAAGTAAGTGATCCTATAGAAGATAAGCCAAAAGGAAGTAATGATAAGGACAAAGGTAAACAAATAGAGGATTACTCAATAGAGAATGGTTATGATCTCAAGGGAGAACTTATCTATGCCCTTGACACAATAAAGAAGGTAAGAAAACAACACTCTAAGCTTGAAAATCAGTTTCAATAATGTGATGAAGAAATATTATTGCTCATAGAAGACTTAGAGAAGTCAAAGGCTAAGGCAAGTAAGTTCAAAGAAAAGTTAGAAGCAAATATTTTGGAATGTGAGAAGTTAGCACAAGAAGTGGCTACTCTAAAGAAATATTTAAAGGACTCCAAGATCAAGATGAAGAGTTTCACAAATAGCTCTAAGAACTTGGATAAGTTCATTTGTGGACAACAAAGAACATCATGTTCAACAGGTCTTGGATTTGGAAAGAAACAGGAAAAAGAATCTACTTCAAGTCTTGATGAAGAAGAAACTTCAGAAGAAGATACTTCGATGATAGTGTAAGTGGGAATGAGACATCAGAGGATGAGTTGGACAATAGAGAGTTCAACAAAGATAGGAACAATGCACAAAGAAGATACAGATGGAACAACAATCAGAACAGAAGACCAATGAGGTCTAGGCAAGGAAGCTTCAATGGGAGATGCTTCTCATGTCACAGGTTTGGGCACATGGCTTCACAATGCAGGTCATATGAAAGACAAGAATATGGAAAAGGATAGATTTTTCAAGGATATTGCTACTCATGCAATGGTTTTGGTCACAAGGCAATGAATTGCAGGGTTCATGGCAGAAGAAGATTTGGCTTCACTAGGAGGTATCCTAAGACATTTGCACCTCAAAGGAATAATAACATTAAGTGTTATAAGTGCAATAATTATGGTCACACAGCAAGATGGTGTAGAGAAAATATTCTAGAAGCAGGTATGAATAGGAACAAGAACATGGATGAGAACAAGAATAGGAATAGGAACAAGAACAGGAACAAGAACTTGGATGAGAACAAAAATAGGAACAAGAACATGGATGAGAACAAGAACAGGAACAGGAACAGAAGTGATGATTACTTGGAAAGAAACAGTGAGAGGATTCAGAAAACTCATAAAGGAAGAGAGAAAGATAAAGGTAAAGAGCAGTGCTTTCGGGGAGTAGAAATACTCCCACCCCAAAATTAACCACCTCATGAGGAGGTGGGGGAGGGGCTAAGCTAAGAGGCTCATTCTTAGCCCCGAGCCCCAAAGGTGACCCTTTGCCATTGATGTCAAAGGGGGAGATATTTGTGTATATTAAGGAAAGTTTTGATATGGGGAGAGATTTGATTTTTGAGAGAGCATTGAGCCAGGGGGAGCAAAGTCCCAGGGGGAGCAGAAAAGAAGGTCAGATTTTAGTAAATGAATATGGGTTGCCATCAATGACAAAGGGGGAGATTGTTGGACATTTTGAGTCCCTAAGCTAAAATGTTGTCATTGATGTCAAAAGGTTATTTGATGTCAAAAGGATCTATGATGGCATGCACTATGTTTTGTGAAAAGTGCAAGGAAAGTCTTTTTGTGAAAACCAAGAAAGGCAAAATAAAAGGTTTTTTTTTAAACCATGGATGGCATATTTGAAATGGGTTTTTCTTAAAACCCAAGTTGGCTTTTCGTTTCATCGAAAAATGTGCCCGATGATGGAGATATTTAATTTTAAATATTTAGTTTAAATTTTAAATTATTTAAAATTTAAATTTTAATTTTAAAATTAAAATAAAAGTAATCCACCGACGTCGTCGAATATGAGGGAGAAGACTATAAAAGGATGACTAAGGTTTATTATTCCTCATCCTTGCTCTTGTGGTTAATGTGATTTGTTGTGGAGTTTCCACAACCACCCCAAAATTCTTCGGGACCCACTTGTCATATTTTGATATGAAAGGTTTTTGGTTTTCTTTGGTTTGTAAGAATATGGATGTTTGACCATTTTGTTTTAATTATTTTAATTGCTTTGGTTATTTGATATTTAATGATTAATTAATCTAGGCATTAATGCTTAGATTAATTAAAATATATTTTGATGAATAAGAGTTTAATGTTCTTCATACTATCTAAGGTGATGGAATGTGTTTAACAGAGCAAGGCCTGACCTAAAACAAAAATAGGATACAAAAGGTACAAAGAAATTGAGATAGAAGCCAATATGCTATTATCTACCTAATATAATTGCATTAACTATATTATGTACATAATAGTAATATTTTTAAGATTATGTTATAAGGTTCTAAAATTTTATCATTATAATAATATTATTATGATTATATTATAATTTTATTATTATAATAATATTTTTGTGATTATATTCTTCTAAAATGTTATTATTATAATAATATTATTATATTGTATATAATAATATTATAATGTACTTTATAAAAGACATGATAATAATATTTACGATAAGGTAAAGTTTAACGTCTTTTCGTTTGATTGCAGATAAGGCGATGGTGGCTATTCAAAAACATTCGAAGACATGAGTGGCTAGTCCAAGAACATTCAACGCTATGGCAGTGAAGCTTCGTGGAGCAACGTCGACAAAGAAGAGGTGGTCCAAGATGGTGTTAGGGTTTTAGAAGAATAACATGAAAGGCACTAGAGTTGTCAGTGAAACGGTCGAGAGGCAGAGGTATGCCATCGAACAAGGAAGGAAGAAGCGTTATTAGGGCAACCTATGACGCCAATTGACAGAGTTAAAGGTTGGCCTCGAAGAGCATGGAAGGTTTTAGTGTTGCATATGTTTCATTATGCTATGGCAGTGTGAGTGTGAGAGTAGGGAGTTGAACAACGCCATGGTTGCCAAGGTTTGGTAGCACCACGACATCGATGGCTGCATAGGTTTGGTAGTGCCACGGTGACGATGGCAGCGCTATGGCTACGTAGTCTTAGCGGTGCCATGGATGTGTAGGTTTGGTAGTGCCATGACATCGATGGTAACTCTATGGATGTGTAGTCTTGTAAAAACCATGGTTGCATAGGTTGGGCAGTGCCATGACAACGATGGCAGTGCTATGGCTGCATAGCCTTGGTAGCACCATGGCTACATCGTTGGTAGTGCTATGGCTGCATAAGTTGGATAGTGCCATGGCTGCATAGGCAGTGTGATGGTTTCGTTTGGTTACATGGAAACCAAAGTGCCCAGGATGGGGGAATACCATCCTAGTCCTTGGGCACATTGGTATGGCTTAGGAGAAATACCATCGATTCTTGGCCTCAAAAAGTGACAAGAAAAGTTTCACTGAATAATATTGGCCTGTATTATTTTAGTTAATGTGAATGTGGTTTGATCACGTTCAATATTTTAAAGAGGAAGTGTAGGGGTAAAGGTATAGTTAATGCTTTTATCATTCGTTTGATGGATGTAAAGGGGTATTCTTGGGTAGAATTCTTATAAGAGAAAGGGGAGATATAAGGAGTCATGCAGGGTTATGTTTTTGTTGTTAGTTTTTTTTTAAATAAATAATGTTTAGAAGTGTTATGTTTATTAAATCACAAAAAATGATGATGGGTTATTTTCTTATATCCATTCATTATATTGGTTGTGAGAGAAGGGGAATCGAAAGGACTTCTAAGCATTATTTATACCTTGCATTCCTACCTTTTTCAAGGGAGGCTGGAAATGATGTAACATTCCGAGAAAGCAATAAAGAAAGAGCATTTTTTAGATTTTGAGAGGGTAGCAAACTTCTGTGAGCAAAATCAAAAGGAGGGTTTTTATCATAAAACTAACGTTTTTAGTGTCTTATCATTTTTGCATTTTAGTGACTTCTAGCCATTGTCTTATGCCATGAAATGGGTTGCAATAGGTGAAGGTCAAGATTATGTAGTTTCTTTATGTTTCCTTTGAGTCTCTCACTTGATTTAATGGTATTGTGCTTATGTTGCAAGTCCATTGATTTAGGTTGTTTTATGATTACCTCATAACTTGGGATTTTGCAAGGAGGAGCTTGCTAAACTAATTCAGAATTTGACTTTTTCAGCTAACCAAATTTACATGTTTATTTCATTTACTATTCTCAAAGTTTTATTTCAAGAATTCAAGCATTCCATTATGATCCATCCATAATTTCAATTTCTTTCATTTCCATTCTAGTCCTTTTCTAGAATTTTTGCTAATTTCTTGTTAGTTTCATTTTTTTTGGTCCATTTCTAGAATTGTTAAGCTTTCAAGTTATTTCCATTCTAGTCATTTTCCAGAATTTATGCACCTCCAAGTTTCATTAATCTAAAGCTTTCAGATAAAACACATGGTTTAGGAGGGATACTAACCTACTATTTCACATTAAACTAAGATAAGAAATGAAAGCTAACTTTTCTAACTTTGCTAACATTGCTAACATGCTAACTTCTACTAACCACTATTAGGGTAGTGACATCAACATAAGGAAGATAAAATGAACCCAACTATCTAAAATTTACTTCATCTTAAATGCACGGGCATTAAAATGAGGTGGAAAATTCCACATTTTGTCATTTGAAACCTTTTAAATGAAGATAAAATACTCTACTAACGAGGATTCAGGGTAGCACCAATTTAAAAAAACCCTAAAAGCATCTACTTTTATTTTTAGTTAGATCTTTCAAATCACTAAGAATTTTTTAGAACCAGTAAATACCCCTTGTTTATGGTCACATGTATTATTGAATTATTGAATTATTTCTGGCACTATTGTAATCTTTTAGATATTTTACCAGAACCTTGGAGAAGTTGAATGTTTGTCATTTGGTTTCTTTTCAAGAGAGAGTTTTCTATTCAATACTCTACATGTGGTGGTATTTTACAATTGGGAAAAATATACACTCAACATCTTTGGCGCTAGAAGGAGGGCCTTCTTTTATGCTTTGTTATTTAGTTTTTTGCTAATGCTAACGTGGTTAGTTTTGGTTCAACAGTATTGTTGTGTTTGCAGGTGCAACATTTTACTCTTGACTAGTTTGTGAGAAGCCTTAATAGAATAGATTTGAGTTTTCCCAAGATGGACCCACCTAGATGCATTGCTACTAGGTCTAAAACCATTGAGGAAACCATTTTTCAAAGTCTTTCTCCCAAAACTAGAAAACCGAGGTACAAAATCCAGGAGATTAAAATCTCGTTTGAGCTTTTTGATACATTAGGTTTAGAGATGCTTTGCCAAGATTTGGAAAGGCTAGCTCTCAGACCTCTGAATCTGAATACCTTTAGTGGATGTGCACCCATTAGTTCCACCGCAAGAGCTACATCAAGTGTACCCATCTCCATCATCCCGAGTGTATCAACTGCTTTAGTAGGGTCATTACCTTTGGTTAATATGGCCCAACAACAACAGCAACAACAACTAGTTCCCTGGTTTGGTACCCAAAGTTCTCCGTTAAGTATACCTAGGGATGTCCATGACATACCTAGGCACCTTGAGAGGTCTATCCCTAAGTTTGTCCATGATGGTCCCATTTTAGCTGAAGAGCATGTTCAAATTTACAAGGACCATATGATTAGGCACGGAGTCAGTCATGAAGATGTTGCTTGTCGACTCTTCCCTAATATCTTTGACCAAATGGATCATGAATGGTATAGGAATATTCTTGCAGGGTCCATTACATCTTGGGCCCAATTGGAAGTTGCCTTTGTTAATCAATTTAGGTCATTTCTAGATCCTACCATCATGTATAACCAATTCGTGTCATGCAAGAGGTATCCTAATGAACCTATCAAAACATTTAATGCCATATTCCAAAATATTTACACAAACGTGACTCGTCACTTTGCAATAGACATTGTTGTGGCATTGCAATTATACCTTGTAGCCTTAGATCCGATGACAACCATGTTTACCAGGAGAAATCCTCAAGTTACAATGATGGCCTTAGCCTATGCTGAAGCCATGACTATTGAGCAACAAATGACATTGCAAGGTGGCACTATGCCTCAATTTCCCATGTTAGGGCAATATGGCCCTTACAATCAATTTGCCATGATGAATCAAGTTGTGACACCTCAGATTCCCATGATGAATGCTTTGCCATATCATCAGTCATACCCATTTGCTCCCACGCTTCCATATTTTTTGATATACCCTAGTGTTACCATTCCACCCACTCCAAAAATGATGGCTACTAATCAGATAACCTTGCCAGGATTTGAGGTGAGTAGTACTCAAGCCTCAAATTCCTATCCCATGGTTGCACCTCTTCATGCCAAGGGTCCATGGTGGACCCAAAACACCCAAAGTCAAACCTTAGTGCCTAATCCAGAGGTTTCTAATGTCAGAAATGTCAGTGGATTTGGGGCTGTCATGCCCCAGCCACAAGGACCCAATTTTGAGCTGGAAGAGCTCAAGAGAATGACCATCAAATAGGGCAATGACATCATTTGGTTACAAAAACAAGTTGCCCAAAATCACATACCCAATCGAAACCATGACCATAGGAGAATAGGACTGTACAATACGCAGCCTAATAATGGGCATGTATCCAATCCGATAGCCAATCAGGCTGATGTGTTAGGAGATTGTGATGAGTCAGAGTCATGTGATGAGTAAATGCATCACTGTTGTCATAGAAATTCAGAATCTTTGGTGTCTGAAGTCATTCATTATTTAGAAAATGATGAGATGGAGGAAGATATGAATGTGTTAGGAGAGGAAGAGGATGAAGCTTTGGAAGCCCAGGTCGCTAAACATTTTGGGAAAGCTAATCACAAGTATTTTACTAGGAGTTCTAAGGATCCCAAAACCTCCTCTACTCCCCCAAACAACCCTTTAGTTCCTCCTGATACAAAAGGTGATGTGAATCCACCACCTCCATTTTTGGAAGCACCTAGGACAATGCCAAAAGTGTCAAATCCTAGAACATCCACTTATGACTTGGAAGAAGATATGAAAAGTACCAAGGCCAATATCTCAATGTATGAGGTCTCTCTATTGTTGGGGTAGGATAAAATCATGGGGAAGAGATTAAATTCCTCGAGTCAAATTCATGAGGTTAAATTTGTAGAACCCCAACTTGCTATGATGAAAGAGAAACCAGAGGTACCTCCTTTTCTCATAACTATTAGGATCGCAAGCAAGAATTTACACAACTGTTTGATTGATTCTGGTGCCTCGACCAACATCATGCCTCTTGAGATAAGCCAAAAGCTAGGACTTAAGCTTGTTCATTCGAATAGAAAAGTGGTCCAATTAGAAAGATCTATGGTGGATGTAATAGGTGTTGTAAAATATGTCCTAGTTTAGATCAACTCAGAGCCTAGGGTCCAAAATTACATAGATATCCTTGTGCTAAATATTGCTGCCAAGTATGGCATGGTGTTGGGTAGGTATTGGAGCAGAAATATCAATGGTTATGTGGTGACTGATTCCTCCCATATGTTGTTGCCATGGAGAGGAGTTGCAAACCAAATTTGGGTAGATAGAGAGCTTAGACTTAGGGAAATGATTACAAAATATAAGATTCAGTTTATTGAAATAGAATTAGGGGTTTACAATTTTGACATAGAGGACATAGCCGAAGGGTCCCAAAACAATAATCTTTACCATTGTACTTTGAAAGAAAACAAGAGGGTGTGGACCCTAAATTTTGATGGGTCCAAATAAAAACAAGGTGCGGGAGCTGGGGTAGAGCTCACATGTCCTGGTAGTAAGCCTTTGCTTGTTGCCTATAGATTACAGTTCTCGGCCACCAATAATGTGGTGGAGTATGAAGCCCTAATTTTTGGACTTCAATTGGCCCTAAGAGAAAAGGTAAAATACCTTAAGGCATCGGGAGACCCAGAGTTAGTAGTCAAACAGGTCAAGGAGCAATATACCTATAGAGACAAGAGGTTGAACCTCTATAAAACCACAGTGAGGGAATTAATTAATGAGTTTGATGCTTTCAATATTTCCCTCATCTCAAGAAAAAATAATAAAATGGCTGATTTGTTAGTCGTAGCGGCCAACATGCTTTCGCCTATAGACCATAAAAAAATGTAAATTTTTTTCCATTGAGTTAGTGCCTTGCCCCTCCATACCAGACAATGTCACGAACTTACAGGTCTTTGATAGTGATAGACACATTTTTAGTTTTGTCACTAATTCTGGTATATTTGAAAATCAGGTTATAGATGAAGAAGAGAGAAGGCAAGTAGAAGTAGGAACAACCGTAGTATGGAACAAAATGCCAAGTGATAGGGCCTCTCTAGAAAAGTTTTTTGATATTGGATATCAAAATAAAGAAGAAAGAAAAATACCATCCCCCAAGGAATCATGCAATTCAGTCAATTTGGGGAGTGCAGTAGATCCACGTGAAGTGTTCATTGCAAAGGCATGCACACAACGAGAGAAGGAATCAATAGCTCATGTTTTTGGATAATACATTGATTGCATAGCTTGGAGCTATGAAGATCTAAAAACTTATGACCCGAACGTAATCATGCATACTATTCCTCTGAAGCCCGATTCCAAGCCTTTTAGACAGAGGCAAAGAATGGTTAACCCAATCCTAGAGCCCCTGATAGAGAAGGAAGTGAAGAGGTTATTGGAAGCCAAAATCATCTTCCCTATTAGGCATTCCACATGGGTGGCTAATCTTGTCCCTATTAGGAAGAAGAGTGGAGAGATTCGGTTGTGCATAGATTTTAGAAATTTGAACAAAGCTTGCCAAAAAGACAATTACCCATTACCCACCATTGACGAGATACTCCAAAAGGTAAATGGGTCTAAAATGATGTCATTATTGGATGGATACTCAAGATATAATCAAATTCTCATACATCCAAATGATAGGATGAAGATGACCTTCACCATAAAGTGGGGAACATTTGCCTATCGGAGGATGTCGTTTGGTTTGTTGAACGCTGGAGCCACTTTCCAAAGAGCCATGGATTTTGCATTCAAGGGGCTCAGTGGTAAGTGCATTATTTTCTATGTGGATGATATTCCTATCTTCTCCAAGAAGAGGGAAGATCATGTTAGAGACTTGAGGAAAGTGCTCCAAAGGTGTAGGGAACATGGAATTTCCCTAAATCCAAAAAAGTGCATCTTTGGGGTAACAAAGGGTAAGTTGTTAGGACATGTCATTTTGAAATATGGGATTTCTATAGACCCAGATCAAATAGCCGCTATCCAGGATATTCCTCATCCCAATAGCAAAAAGGAGCTTAGGTCCTTTTTCGGTAAGATTAACTTTGTGAGAAAATTCATTTTAGGTTTTGTTGAAATCGCCAAGCCCCTAAATGACATGCTGAAAAAATATGTTCAGATAAAGTGGACCAGTGAGAATTGGGATGCCTTCACAAGCATAAAGGATGCTATTTCCAAAGCCTCTATTCTTATTAGTCCATACTATGCTAAACCATTTTATATTTACACATTTGCTTCATATCATTCTTTTGCAAGTGTGTTAACTCAGAAAAATGAAGACAACATTGAAAATCCTATAGCCTTTCTGAGTTCTCCTTTGAAGAATGTGAAACTAAGGTATTTTTTTCTAGACAAGCAAATGTATGCCTTGTTTAAAACTGTAAAAAAATTCAGGCATTACATTGTGCATAGTAAAGTTTTTGCTATAGTTCCTGACCCGAAAGTAAAGTTCATGTTCTTATAGAGTGATCTAGGTGAAAAAAGGGGGAAATGGCTTTCCACCCTTCAAGAATTTGACTTAGAGATAAATCCCATGAAGATAGTGCGTGGACAAGGTTTGGTCAAGGCTATCGCAGAAATTGACCCTTTAATAACGTGCCAAAACTATGAGGTTAATGATATCACTACAAAGGAATGGTACATTTTTTTTTTTGCTGGTAAGTGTTTGATTTCCTTTAATTTGATTAATCGGAAGAATCACGAAGGAATTTTCCTTCGTTGCATTACTCAAGAGGAAGCAACCCAAGTACCCAAATAATTCCATGGTACTGATGATAAACTTGAAACCAGATTAACCCAATTAATGCATCTTGATGAGAAAAGGGAGGAAGCCATGCTTCATTTCAGCAAACATCAAGACATAATCAAAAGGTGGTTTGATAAACGGTCCAAAATTAAGGTCTTTAAAGTTTTAGATTTAGTTTTGTTGTGGGATAAAAGGCATGAAAAAAAAGGAGAACATGAAAAGTTTGATTGCTTGTGGCTGGGACCCTATCTAATATCCGAAGTCCTAGGTGAAAATAGTTTTAGATTAAAAACTTTGGATGGAAAATATTTGGCCTTACCCATCAATGGCCTTCATTTAAAGCATTATTTTTAGGCCTAAGGGTAGAGTCATTTTATTATATGTACACTAATCAACTTGCTTAATTATTTGTCTTATCAGTTTTATTTCTTGTTTATTTGATCTTGTTTCTTTGATTTTAGAAGTCTTTAGTATGTCAAAGTGGTCCAGTTTTGGATTTTATTGTAGGAGTAAGAGGTCAACCTATGTGTATACGAATGTCAACCAAGACTAAAAGGATGTGAAAATTTGGAATCATATGGCAAAAGGCTTGAACATGTGAAATATTGTTTGTAGCTCATGAAGCATGAAGTCGT
The DNA here is from genome assembly GCA_028583015.1 of Wollemia nobilis. Lineage (NCBI taxonomy): Eukaryota > Viridiplantae > Streptophyta > Pinopsida > Araucariales > Araucariaceae > Wollemia > Wollemia nobilis. The sequence continues at coordinate 3,591,004 of JAQPPZ010003193.1, read as the reverse complement.
TGATCTTGCATATCATCCACCCATGTCTCAAAGGCACATTCTTATTACATAAACATCATATGCTAAACCCAAACACTAAAAGTGATGTCCAATTATCTTGGGATCAAAGGCACAAATAACACTAAGAAGATCTTAGGTTTGGAAGTTGTTGTCGAAGTTGTCGTAGGTCTATCACATTTTTGTCCATGTCCAACATCTTGGGTAAAATAATATGAAACAATACTTGGATGGGGATGTGAGATGAAAATATAATTCTGGTCTATCCTGCCCTACACATAGTCCATAAAATAGTGGTTTTTACCACTTTCGTAATACTTGAAAGCCCAAAATCAGAGTAGTAAGAATAGGGTCAAATTCTCATCATGCTTAGGTTGAGAATTTGATTCCTCAAAGCTTTGATTTTGCCTCCATCACACCATGGATCATTGGGTTGTAAGGATCGTACTATGTGTCCCTCATAAGGATGGGTAGTCATCCCAAGATTCAAGAAATCCAAAGCAAAATGTTTACCACTCAGCTCTCCATATCCATTGCCATAATTCTAGTTAGGTAAAATTGATGATGCAATGCGGAAAAGTTACAAAAAAATAAGGTGTGGAGTGCTACACACACCCCGAGCTAATATTGCATGATTCTAATATTTTATTGTTCTTATAAGTCTATTGACATTATTCATGCATTTGTTGATGCTTGCTGCTTTCAGGTTTGGAGTGTGTTTTCATATTTTCTTTTTGGGTTCTCACCAAAATGCTCAGGAGCATTTCCCATCAAAGTCACCATTTGTTGTGGAGTTTCCACAACCACCCCAAAATTCTTGGGGACCCACTTGTCATATTTTGATATGAAAGGTTTTTGGTTTTCTTTGGTTTGTAAGAATAAGGATGTTTGACTGTTTTGTTTTAATGATTTTAATTGCTTTGGTTATTTGATATTTAATGATTAATTAATCTAGGCATTAATGCTTAGATTAATTAAAATCTATTTTGATGAATAAGAGTTTAATGTTCTTCATACTATCTAAGGTGATGGAATGTGTTTAAAAAAGCAAGGCCTGACCTAAAACAAAAAGAGGATACAAAAGGTACAAAAGAAATTGAGATAGAAGCCAATATGCTATTATCTACCTAATATAATTGCATTAACTATATTATGTACATAATAGTAATATTTTTAAGATTATGTTATAAGGTTCTAAAATGTTATCATTATAATAATATTATTATGATTATATTATAATGTTATTATTATAATAATATTTTTGTGATTATATTCTTCTAAAATGTTATTATTATAATAATATTATTATATTGTATATAATAATATTATTATAATGTACTTTATAAAAGACGTGATAATAATATTTATGATAAGGTAAAGTTTAACGTCGTTTCGTTTGATTGCAGATAAGGCGATGGTGGCTATTCGAAAACATTCGAAGACATGAGTGGCTAGTCCAAGAACGTTTAGTGCTATGGCAGTGAAGCTTCACGGAGCAACGTCCGCAAAGAAGAGGTGGTCCAAGATGGCGTTAGGGTTTCAGAAGAATAACATGAAAGACATCGGAGTTGTCAGTGAAACGGTCGAGAGGCAGAGGTATGCCATCGAACAAGGAAGGAAGAAGCGTTATTAGGGCAACCTATGACGCCAATTGATGGAGTTAAAGGTTGGCCTCAAAGAGCATGGAAGGTTTTAGTGTTGCATCTATTTCATTACGCTATGGCAGCGTGAGTGTGAGAGTAGGGAGTTGAACAACGCCGATGGTTGCATAGGTTTGGCAGCACCACGATATCGATGGCAACGTCGATGGCTACGTAGGTTTGGCAGTGCCACGACGACAATGGCAGCGCTATGGCTACGTAGTCTTGGCAGCACCATGGCTGCGTAGGATTGGTAGTGCCATGATGTCACGTCATGGTTGTGTAGTCTTAAAACTTTTAATTTAGCCATGGTGCGAGGTGCACTATGGTTGCGTAGCCTTGGTAGCGCCATGGCTACATTGTTGGTAGCGCTATGGCTGTGTAAGTTGGACAATGCCATGGCTGCATAGGCAGTGTGATGGTTTCGTTTGGTTATGTGGAAACCAAAGTGCCCAGGATGGGGGAATGCCATCCCAATCCTTGGGCACATTGGTATGGCTTAGGAGAAATACCATCGGGTCTCGGCCTCAAAAAGTGACAATGAAAGTTTTGCTAAATAAGATTGGCCTGTATTATTTTAGTTAATGTGAATGTGGTTTGATCACGTTCAATGTTTTAAATGAGGTCTAAAATTTTAGGGTTAATAAGGTATAGTTAATGATTTTATCATTCGTTTGATGGATGTAAAGGGGTATTCTTGGGTAGAATGCTTATAAGAGAAAGGGGAGATATAAGGAGTCATGCAAGGTTATGTTTTTGTTGTTAGTTTTTTTTTAAATAAATAACGTTTAGAAGTGTTATGTTTATTAAATCATAGAAAATGATGATGGATTATTTTCTTATATCCATTCATTATTTTGGTTGTGAGAGAAGATGAAGCGAAAGGACTTCTGCATTATTTATACCTTGCTATCCTACCTTTTTCAAGGGGGGCTAGAAATGATGTAACATTCCGAGAAAGCAATAAAGAAAGAGCATTTTTCAGATTTTGAGAGGGTAGCAAACTTCTGTGAGCAAAATCAAAAGGAGGGTTTTTATCATAAAACTAACGTTTTTAGTGTCTTATCATTTCTGCATTTTAGTGACTTCTAGCCATTGTCTTATGCCATGAAATGGGTTGCAATAGGCGAAGGTCAAGATTATGTAGTTTCTTTATGTTTCCTTTGAGTCTCGCACTTGATTTAATGGTATTGTGCTTATGTTGTAGGTCCATTGATTCAGGTTGTTTTATGATTACCTCATAACTTGGGATTTTGTAGGGAGGAGCTTGCTAAACTAATTTAGAATTTGAATTTTTCAGCTAACCAAATTTACATGTTTATTTCATTTACTGTTCTCAAAGTTTTATTTCAAGCATTCAAGCATTCCATTCTGGTCCATCCAAAATTTTAGTTTCTTTCATTTCCATTCTGGTCCTTTTCCAAATTTTTGCTAATTTCCTATTAGTTTCATTTTTTCTGGTCCATTTCCAAAATTGTTAAGCTTTCAATTTATTTCCATTCTGGTCATTTTCCAAAAATTTTGCACCTCCAAGTTTCATTAATCTAAAGCTTTCAGATAAAACACATGGTTTAGGAGGGATACTAACCTACTATTTCAAATTAAACTAAGATAAGAAATGAAAGCTAACTTTGCTAACTTTTCTAACATTGCTAACATGCTAACTTCTACTAACCACTATTAGGGTAGTGACATCAACATAAGGAAGATAATATGAACCCAACTATCTAAAATTTACTTTGAGTGTTGTGATTAAACCTTATTTTATAAGCATTGTTGTTGAATCCCATTGGTTGAGCAAAGAACTTGAACCTAAGTTAGAAAAAAACATGAGTATCATTGTTATGTGAGATTTGTGTTTGAGCATTGTTGGAAACATTTTGAGTTGATTTATTCATGCTTGTACTAGGGTTTGTGAGAAAGAGTTATTCCTAGAGGTGATTGGTTGAGTAGAGTTGTTTGAGCCTAGTCAAGTGAATGTGTGAAGTGGTTGTTCAAGTTCCATAAAACAAACTATTCTATATTATGATTTGAGTTGAGATTGAGTTGAGAAAGAAATTGAGTTTGTGAATAGAACATATTGAGTCTCTAACAATTCTCTTTATGCTTTTGTAAGAAAGAGTTGAGTTGATTTGAGTTGAGATTGATTTGAGAAATAAATTGAGTTTGTGAAGAGAACATATTGAGTCTCTAACAATTCTCTTTATGCTTCTATAAGATTGAGCTTAGTTGAGATTGATTTGAGTTGATATTGATTTGAGTTGAGATTGATTTGAGTTGAGATTGGGATTTGAGTATAAAACATATTGAGTCTCTAACAATTCTCTTTATGCTTCTATGAGATTGAATTGAGATATTGATTGAGCACATTTGAGCAGGTTCTGAGTGAGCCTATTAAGCATATTTGAGCAGGTTCTGAGTGAGCCTATTAAGCATATTTGAGCAGGTTCTGAGTGAACCTATTGAGCATATTTGAGCAGGTTTTGAGTGATCCTATTGAGCATATTTGAGCAGGTTCTAAGTGAACCTATTGAGAAGATTTGAGGAGGTTCTAAGTGAACCTATTGACAGAGCTTTGGAGGTGACTGAGTACATAGGACAAAGTCTCAGTGGATAGAGATCCATCAACCAGGACAATTGAAGACAAATTTGAGTGAGAAGTCTTCAAGTGGAGAGAGATCCACAAGTCAGAGCAATGGAGAGACAAAGTCTTCTAGAATATCACAAGCTAGATCAGAAGAGGAAATATTTCTCCTGTGGAAGATATCCATGAACTTGAGATTAGGGGATCAACATCTCCTTTGGACAGAGGTCCATAAACATTGTAATTGGGAAGGATTCCCAAAGAGATTGATTGAGAAATTTTTAGTAAAATATTTTATCCATGGAGTAGCCCACATTGGGTGAACCACATAAATTGTTATGTCTCTATTGTGGATGGTGTTTTGTGCATTGCTTTGATTTTTGCTATTGATACTGCTATCTATACACTGCATAATATTGAATTGAAAGTTGAATTGAAGGAAAATGTAAAAAGTGGTCTTCTACTTTTCACCCCCCCTCTCAGTATAAGCTTGTGTTCTTCATGCAAATCCATGGTTTGACTCTAGCTAGGGTGTTTAGGAAGTAAATTTTAGATTTTGTCTTATTAAATTTTTGCCCTAATGCTCCTTTGTATTCCTTTAATAAGTTATTCCAAGCTTTGGCCTAGTTTATCCTTGCCCTCCCAAAAAGGGTTGTATCTACAAACTATTGATGGGTGATGTTGTCAATGTTATTGCTAGCCTTAAGTTTACTTATTAGCCCATATTTGTTAGCCTTCAAGTTCCTACCCAATACCTCTACCATAATAATGAAAAAAAATTGGGATAGAGGATCTCCCTGTCTAAGACCTCTCTTGGCTTTAAAAGATTCTATTACTAACCCATTGACCATCACTGAATATGCAACTGTAAAGACATAAGATTTAATCCATCTCACCCATTTTTTCCCAAATCTAAACTTATCTAATATTGCAACAAGAAATCCCAATTAACCCTATCATAGACCTTATTCATATCAAGTTTTAATATCATTGCTCTCTTTTCTTGAAGCTACTAAATGCATAACTTCATGAGAAACTATGATCATGTCTAGAATTTGTCTCCCTTTCACAAATCATACTTGCTCTTTTGAAATAATTTTGTCTAATAGTGGTCTTAACTAATTCACCATCACTTTGGAGATATTCTTATATACCATATATTTTTTTTTAAACATGGTGGAATCGGTAGCCACCATGAATCTAGGCAGGTTGTCCATTTTTTATGGCCGCCATAGTATTCTGCATTGTCCGCCGCAAAAGCCACTACACAGATCTTCGTGCAGTCCGCCCCTATAAATTGTTGGCAATTTTGGGTACTTTGGGTACATTGCCTTTGCTCAAGTGTATAATTTGTCATTGATGTCAAGAAGTTCTTGAAGGAATTTGATTTGATGTCAAACAACTTGTTTTGATGAAGGTTACGACATGACAATTTCAAAGGTCTTTTGTAAACTCCAAGTTGGCAGGTTTAAATATTACAGGTGGATGCATTAGTTTAATGCATTTGGGTCCAGGAGGAAGTATTTATTTAAATAATTAAAAACCTTGTTAAGGTTCCTTTTAATTATTTTTAAATAAATATTAATTTATTTGTTTGCATTGGGTTCTCCTAACCCATGGCACAAATGTCTTAACTATGATGGCGCTATGTTCTAAGATTGTGGGCACTAGCCAAGACCTCCGTCGACGTGTTAAACTCCTCCATCGACGTGTTAAACCCCTCGTCGACGTCAATAGTTTATGGGAAATATGCATATAAATCTCCCACGATGAAGTTCAAAGATCATCCCATCTACATTTTCGAAAAGTGTTGCTCGTTGTAATTTTGTGATCTGATGTTCGACTTCTTCCTCGCTGAGATTTCGTGATCCGCTGTTCGGATATACGTCGTTCATTTTTTGTATCCACCGTAAGGTTTTGTCGTCGTTCGTGTCAGAAGACAAGGAGGCATGTTGTTTATTTTATCCCTGGCACAGAAGGTACAAGGGAAATAGAGTGAGGTTTAAACCTCACCGAATGCCTTTGGTGCACCGGTAGCGGCTAGGCTATTGGCGCGCTACCCGAATGGGAGGTTTCGCATTCGAATAACGTGAAAGGGTTTTTCTTTGTTGAAGTGGACGTAGTGGGTGGTGTTAGAGTTTGTGCGCAATTTCTCCATAGCATGATTTTTGGTGTTGGCCAAGGTATTTTTGAAATTAATTTTTGCTAGTGTATTTTGCGGATGGAGGAAGTTTATTAGAGAGAAAAACAACTTAGGAGTTATAAGGAGTTTGAAGCTTGCTTTATTTTGATAAAAGATTCTTTTTAAGGTGTTTTTTGCATTATCTTATTGCATTCTTATGAGAGATAAAGTTTATTGTTGATAAGACTATAAGGGAGAAATAAGGTGTATAAGGGATAAATATTTCTTGTAATGTTGAGAGTGCTTTTGGTTGATTATGGAAATGAAAGCATGATGTTTTAAGGTTAGAATTGCTTCTTGTGTGAAGTTGTGAAACCTTAAGTGGGCAGCTTTGAGATTGACATTAGCTTTCATTAAATTGGTTATAATCAAGCTATTCTTTACTTGGTTAGAGTGTTGGGATTACTCCTTTGTTGATGATTTGAAAATTTGTTTTGTGCTTGGTGATTTGAGTTGGTGGATGCTTTTTGTTCAAACAATATTGGAGAGAAAAGGAGTTCTACTTGTTTCCTTTTTTAATGTTGATTCTGAAATGCTTCAAGGTTGTGTTTTGAGTTGAATGGTGTTGATTGAACCTTGTTTGATGAGCATTGTTGTTGAAGCCCTAATTGATGGTGAAAATAACATGAGTATCACTGTTATATGATTCTTTGCATAGTTGGAAATTTTTGGGGTTTCATGTTCTTGAAATAAAGCATTCTATCCTATCTATTTCAGATATTGAGTTGAGTTTTCAGATTTGATATTGAGATTGAGCTGAGTTGATTTGAGTTGAGTTTTGAGATTGGGATTTGTGTATAGAACATATTGAGTCTCTAAAAATTCTCTTTATGCTTCTATGAGGTTGACAAATCACATTGGGTCTTTAACAATTCACTTTGTGATTTCCTACTAAGAAAGTTTTTCTTGGTGAGCTTGTTGAGTTTTGGATAGTTTCCAATAGGGACTTGTGAGCAGTTTTGGACAGGTTTCGATGAGGACTTGTGAGCAATTTTGGATAGGTTCCGATGGGGACTTGTGAGCTGAGTTTTGGATAGGTTTCGATGGGGACTTGTGAGCAGAATTGGACAGGTCCTAGCAGAGGACTTGTGAGCTGATTTTGATAGTTCTATTAGAGAACTTGAGGACAGAGGTGCACTGGTTCTATGAGAAGAACCTAAGGACAGATTTGGCAAGTCTTTGAGAAGGCTTGTATGCAGAGGATTGATTTGTTCAAGAGTTGGACAGATCTAACAGACAAAGGAAGACTTTTACTAGACCGACTAACTGTGTTTGGTACAGGTTGCTGAGCTGCTATAGACGTGATCATAGAATGCAGAGGTCTCTTAGGCTAAGCATTAAGGACAGGAGGTCTTCGATGGAAAGGAGTTCCACGTGCTGGCAAGAGGTAGAGGCAGTTGATCTTTTTAGGGATCATTTCCAGAGTAGAGGGGAAGGTATCTCCTTTGAGCAGAGGCTCATAAATTCTGATTGGGGGAAGGTATCTCCTTTGAGTAGAGGCTCATAAAATTTGATTGGGGGAAGGTATCTCCTTTGAGCAGAGGCTCATAAATTCTGATTAGGGGAAGGTATCTCCTTTGGGCCGAGGCTCATAAACATTGTAATTGGGAAGGATTCCCAAAGAACTTTGAGATAACTTTTAGAGAAAAGTTTTGTGGACGTAGCCCGACCATTTTGGGTGAACCATGTTAAAATTGGTGTCACTTTGTGGATGATATTGTGCATTGCTTTGATATTGCTTTGGATATATTGCTTTACTATTTTGAAGTATAATGGAAAAATTAAAAAGAGGTCTTATACTGTTCACCCCCCCTCTCATTATAACTTGTGTTCTTCAATTGGTATCAGAGCAAATGCCTTCGAAAATTTTAACAGCTTGAAGAAAAAGTTGGTAAAGAACACAATGGATCATTCAAGTGGCAATGCAGCACCTATTCTTGATGGGTCATATTTGGTCTTTGGAGTGCAAGGATGAAGGTTCAGCTAATAGCACTTGGGAATGAGGTTTGGGAAGTGATTGAAGATGAGTACACTATTCCTAAACATGGTCCTAATACTAAATAAGAAAGGCTCCTACATCACAGCAATTCAAAAGCAATGAATGCAATCTTGAAAGGCTTACTGAAGCGAGATCTCACCAAAGTGATTCACTGCAAGACAGCTAGTGAAATGTGGAATCAGTTGAAGGTGGTTCATACAGGTGATACAAATGTCATAAAGGCCAAGTTGATACACTTCAAAGGTATGTTTGAACAACTCAAGATGAATGATGATGAAAATATTAGTGATTACATGCTTCGTATGGATGAGGTTGTTAACTCCATGAAAGACGTAGGTCTTGAGCTTGCTGAAAATGATGTTTGTGATAAGATTTTAAGATCTCTTCCTAATAGATTTAGTGAAAATATTTTTGCTATTGAGAAAGCTAAAGATTTGGATAAGTTGAAAAAGGATGAGCTCCATAGTATTCTTATAGCATTTGAGTTGAGAACTCAAGTGAAGGTTGATGTCAAGAAAGAGACAACTTTCAAAGCTACCAAGAAATCCAAGGATAAACAGCTTCAAGATAGTGATGAGTCTTCTAGTGATGAAGAGGCATATTACAGTAAGAAATGCAAGTTCTCTATAAAGCACAAAAGTATGAAAAATGTAATATGTTTCAATTGTGGAAAGTTTGGTCATTATGCTACTTGATTGTCTTGTTCCCAAGAATGAAAGTGATGAAGATAAACAGGATTCTAAGAGCAAGGATTCTGAAAAGCACAAGCATCATAGGAAAAACAAAGATGAGCACAACAATCAATGAAATAGGTATTCTCACAAGCACAAGAAGAGTTTCTACCTAGACAAAGCAAGTAAGTGTTCTAGTAGTGATAGTGAAAGTTCTTCAAGTGATAATGAAAATGAGATGTTGTTCATATCAGAAAAGGAGGAAGAACCGAAACATAGATTCATTATCATGAAATGTCTTAGATGTGGAAACTTTGGTCACCTTGAGGATGATTGCACAAATAATTATTTTGTTTCTAGTATGTATGAGGATGCTTCAAAAAACTATAAGGAAGATGCATGTATGGTTTTTGAAAAGGGTAGCACCTCTAGTGATAAGAAATCTGAAAAAGGCTTTGATGATTCAAAAAGCAAACAAATAGAGGAAGATATAGAGAAAGGTGAAGTAGATCTTAAAGGTGAACTTATTAGTGCTCTTAGTGCTTTGAAAAAGGAAAGAAAGAAGAATGCTAGACTCAATGATAAGTTAGATGAATGTTGTATGGAGAGAGATGATCTTATAGAAAGTCTTGACTTCTCTATAGCTAAGACACAAGAACTCAAGGATGAGTTAGAGTCTAAGGTTCTTGAGTATAGTGAGTTAGAATAGAAAATGGCTTCTTTGAAAGAGAAAACTAAAGAGTACAAGGATAAGCTTTACAGTTTCCAAGATAGCTCCAAAAAGGTTAAGTCACTCATCAAAGGTCAAAGAAAGACAACAGATAAAACAGACCTTAGTTTTGTTAAGCCACACAAGGAACAAGTTGGAGAGTCTAGTAAGAGACTCCAAAAGGAAGAGAGTTTCGATGAGGAAAGTATTTCAGAAAAGGAGTCCTTGAATGATAAATGCACAGAAACAGAAAATAGAATTCAGAATGAGAAGAAGTTTTCAGAACCTAAGAGGTCAATTAAAGGAAAGTTTCAAGGCATATGTTTTGCTTGTCACAGGTTTGGTCACATGGCTTCACATTGCATGGCTCAAGTGAAGAAGGTAAATGACAGTTTTAGAAGTGTTAGTTACTTTCAAGAGTATTGCTACTCTTGTCAGCAGTTTGGGCACAAGGCAGTTTATTGCAAGGCAAATAACAGGAACAGGTTTGGTCAAAACAGGTTTGGTCAAAACAGGTTTGGCCAGAACAGGTTTGGTCAGAATATGTTTGGTCAAAACAGGTTTGGTCAGAACTTGTGGATTCAAATATCAGGTTTACCTCAGAGAAACAACATCGTCAAGTGTTTCAAGTGCAACAATGAAGAACTGGTGGATTCAAAGATCAGGTTTACCTCAGAGAAACAACATCGTCAAGTGTTTCAAGTGCAACAATGAAGGTCACATAATCAGACAGTGTAGAGCTGAAATTCCAGAATACATGAACAGGAATAGTGGCATGATCAGGTCCAAGGATCAAGGCATGGACAAGAATAGGGATGAGGACAAGAACAAGAACAGTGACAAGAACAGGAATATGGGCAAAGAGTTCAAGAGAAGTCTCGGCAAGGAAGTTATAGACGCTAATGATGATCAGTGCCTAATGGGAGTTTTACTCCCACCCTAGAATTAATCACCTCATCAAGAGGTGGGGGAGGAACTAAGTTAAGAGGCTCATTCTTAGTCCCGAGCCCCAAAGGTGACCCTTTGCCATTGATGACAAAAGGGGAGAGATATGAGTAAGGGGGAGAGCTTCAAAGTGAATAGGAGAGCTTCAAGTCAGGGGGAGCAAAACTTCAAAGGAATATTCTTAGTTGTGGGCACAGTTGGTCGATTGTTAGCACGAGTTGGTTTAAGTTTTGGCTCTTGAGAAGTGTTTTCAGTGAAGGTTTGCCATCAATGACAAAGGGGGAGATTGTTGGCAATTTTGGGTACTTTGGGTACATTGCCTTTGCTCAAGTGTATAAGTTGTCATTGATGTCAAGAATTTCTTGAAGGAATTTGAATTGATGTCAAACAACTTTTTTTGATGAAGGTTACGGCATGATAGTTTCAAAGGTCTTTTGTAAACCCCAAGTTGGTAGGTTTAAATATTACAGGTGGATGCATTAGTTTAATGCATTTGGGTCCAGGAGGAAGTATTTATTTAAATAATTAAAAACCTTGTTAAGGTTCCTTTTAATTATTTTTAAATAAATATTAATTTATTTTTTTGCATTGGGTTCTCCTAACCCATGGCGCAAATGTCTTAACTATGATGGCGCTATGTTCTAAGATTTTAGGCGCTAGCCAAGACCTCTGTCGACGTGTTAAACTCCTCCATCGATGTGTTAAACCCCTCGTCGACGTCAAGAGTTTATGAGAAATATGCATATAAATCTCCCACGATGAAGTTCAAAGATCATCCCATCTACATTTTCAAAAATTGTTGCTCATTGTAATTTCGTGATCTGATGTTCGACTTCTTCCTCGTTGAGATTTCGTGATTCGCTGTTTGGATATCCGTCGTTCAGTTTTTGTATCCACCGTAAGGTTTCGTCGTTGTCGTTCGTGTCAGAAGACAAGGAGGCATGTTGTTTATTTTAGCCCTAGCACAGAAGTTACAAGGGAAATAGAGTGAGGTTTAAACCTCACCGAATGCCTTTGGCGCACCGGTAGCAGCTAGGCTATTGGCGTGCTACCCAAACGGGAGGTTTCGCGTTCGAATAACGTGAAAGGGTTTTTCTTTGTTGAAGTGGATGCATCGGGTGGTGTTAGAGTTCATGCGCAATTTCTCCATAGCACGATTTTTGGTGTTGGCCAAGGTATTTTTGAAATTAATTTTTGCTAGTGTATTTTGCGGATGGAGGAAGTTTATTAGAGAGAAAAACAACTTAGGAGTTACAAGGAATTTGAAGCTTGCTTTATTTTGATAAAATATTCTTTTTAAGGTGTTTTTTGCATTATCTTATTGCATTCTTATGAGAGATAAAGTTTATTGTTGATAAGACTATAAGGGAGAAATAAGGTGTATAAGGGATAAATATTTCTTGTAATGTTGAGAGTGCTTTTGGTTGATTATGGAAATGAAAGCATGATGTTTTAAGGTTAGAAATGCTTCTTGTGTGAAGTTGTGAAACCTTAAGTGGGCAGCTTTGAGATTGACATTAGCTTTCATTAAATTGGTTATAATCAAGCTATTCTTTACTTGGTTAGAGTGTTGGGCTTACTCCTTTGTTGATGATTTGAAAAGTTGTTTTGTGCTTGGTGATTTGAGTTGGTGGATGCTTTTTGTTCAAACAATATTGGAGAGAAAAGGAGTTCTACTTGTTTCCTTTTTTAATGTTGATTTTGAAATGCTTCAAGGTTGTGTTTTGAGTTGAATGGTGTTGATTGAACCTTTTTTGATGAGCATTGTTGTTGAAGCCCTAATTGATGGTGAAAAGAACATAAGTATCATTGTTATATGATTCTTTGCATAGTTGGCAATTGTTGGGGTTTCATGTTATTGAAAGAAAGCATTCTATCCTATCCATTTCAGATATTGAGTTGAGTTTTTATATTTGAGATTGAGATTGAGCTAAGTTGATTTGAGTTGAGTTTTGAGATTGGGATTTGAGTATAGAACATATTGAGTCTCTAACAATTCTCTTTATGCTTCTATGAGGTTGACAAATCACATTGGGTCTCTAACAATTCACTTTGTGATTTCCTACTAAGAAAGTTTTTCTTGGTGAGCTTACTGAGTTTTGGACAGGTTTCGGTGGGGACTTATGAGCAGTTTTGGACAGGTTTCGGTGGGGACTTGTGAGCATTTTTTGACAGGTTTCTGTGAGGACTTGTGAGCAGTTTTTGACAGGTTCCAGTGGGGACTTGTGAGCTGAGTTTTGGACAGGTTCCTGTGGGTACTTGTGAGCAGAATTGGATAGGTCCTAGCAAAGGACTTGTGAGCTGATTTTGATAGTTCTATCAGAGAAATTGAGGACAGAGGTGCACTGGTTCTCTGAGAAGAACCTAAGGATAGATTTAGCAAGTCTTTGAGAAGGCTTGTATGCAGAGGATTGATTTGTTCAAGAGTTGGACAGATCTGATAGACAGAGGAAGACTTGTACTAGACCGACTAACTGTGTTTGGTATAGGTTGCTGAGCTGTTGTGGATGTGATCATATAAGGCAGAGGTCTCTTAGGCTAAGCATTGAGGACAGGAGGTCTTCGATGGAAAGGAGTTCCACATGTCGGCAAGAGGTAGAGGCAGTTTATCTTCTGAGGGATCATTTCTAGAGCAGAGGGTAAGGTATCTCCTTTGAGCAGAGGCTCATAAATTCTGATTGGGGGAAGGTATCTCCTTTGAGTAGAGGCTCATAAATTCTTATTGGGGGAAGGTATCTCCTTTGAGCAGAGGCTCATAAATTCTGATTAGAGGAAGGTATCTCCTTTGGGTCGAGGCTCATAAACATTGTAATTGGGAAGGATTCCCAAAGAACTTTGAGATAACTTTTAGAGAAAATTTTTGTGGACGTAGCCCGACCATTGCGGGTGAACCATGTTAAAATTGGTGTCACTTTGTGGATGATATTGTGCATTGCTTTGATATTGCTTTGGATATATTGCTTTACTATTTTGAAGTATAATGGAAAAATTAAAAAGAGGTCTTATACTGTTCACCCCCCCTCTTAGTATAAGCTTGTGTTCTTCATAACTACCATGCCACAATCATTTTAAACCTTTTACGCCACTGAAATCACCTGGAAAGGGACAAGTGTTCAGTCCGACGAGGCTCGAGATTTGAACCTTGGACCTCTGCCCTCCTTATGGGGTTTGGATGAACCAATTGGTCTACACCTAGGACCTATTCTTATATACCATATTACATAGGCTTATGGACCTAAAATAATCAAACAATTATGCGTTCTTTTTTGGAATCAAAGTAAGATATGTTGCATTTATTTTATAATATATGCATTGTTTTACCCTAGACTGTTCCATTACCATCAATAAAAAAATCCTTCACTAAATCCTAATTATGTTGATAGAATGCTACAAATAGCACATCTAGACCTGGGGTTTTATCTTTATCAAAAGAGAAAATAGCTAAATAAATTTCTTCCAATAGGCTTCATCAATTTATTATTATCTTCATCTATTATAATTGAAGGTACTTCTTATAGAAGTTTATTATTAAAAACTTCAAACTCCTTTAATCCTAGAATATTCTGGTAAAACAACCTTACCTCCTTTTTTATTTCATTTTGTTCTTCAATCCAAACCCCTTTTACTGATTTAAGTCAACTAATTCTAGATGTTGTTCTCTGTACTTTTGTCATCCTATGAAAAAAATTATATTTTTATCTTCTTATTTTAACCAAGTATGTCTTGATTTTAATCTCCATTATTTTTCCTCCTTACTCAAAATATTATGATGCTCACTAAACAACTTCATTTCCTCTAAGCTTGGATTATTATGATCACCTTTTTGGGATTTTTAAAGATTATCTTTTAGTTCTTCTTTCCTCTAAAAAACATTTCCAAAATTGTTCTTGTTCCATTGTTTTAATCTAGATGTCATTAATTTAATTTATTTTGGAAGTGTATACAACCCACCGTTTCTTGAAGAATTCCATGTTTGTGCTATCATATCAACAAATTGAGGATGGTCTTCCCACATCTGCTCATATTTAAAATATGATCTATTTTTTAATTCACTTACCATCATTTTAACTCTTATTGGCCAATGATTTGAACCAATCCTTGTCAAGGTATTAATTTTAGCATAAGTCCCTTCATTTATCCAATGATATGAGAGAATACATCTATCTATTCTTTTTGCTATTGGGTTTTGGCCTCTCCTAATATTGGTCCAAGTATAGTTGTCTTCTTCAAACTCAACCTCCCATAGATTATTTTTAGAATAAAAGCTAAGAGATCTCTCATACTTTGGGTTAGTTACCTAATTCCCCCTAATTTTTCATCCAACTTGGTTATGGCATTAAAATATCCTATGATCATGAATTGGGTTTCTTGGTCTTTACTTCTTATAAAGGCTTCAATCCTACTCCATATTTCTAATCTACCTAACTGAGTTGTAGGTCCATAGACATTGATAAAGATGAAACAAGTATTTGCAAAGTAGCACGTAACTAAAGAGGCTATCTAATACCTAGTTTTATGAATGGTTACACAGAATGTTCTAATAGGATTCCAACAAATTAGAATTCCCCTTGTTGCTCCTTAAAAATCTATAACATCCCATTCACATCTCACCCATATTGCTTTCATAGGTTTGGAAACTTCTTCATTTGTTATTTTAGTTTTTGGGATACAAAGAATAACAAATTTATTACTTAAACAATCTTTGATACACCTTTGATTTAAGGGGGCATTAGCATCCCTTATATTCCATGATATGGTAATCATGTCTTATTAGGGACTACTAGCCCTGCCTGCGAATTACTAATATCATTTTGTTATTTGGTAAAGAGAAGTTCAATCAACTTAGTTTGTGTTTTTTCTCTATATTTACTCTTGTAAATAAATTTAAATAGGAAGATTAATAATTTGTTTTTTAAGAGAAAAAAGGTTATATTAGAGTCCCCACCCTTGACAAATCACAACTCTCTTCTTTAGAGCTTGTGATTTTTACAAACAAATTCAATTCTCATCTCAATTGAGTTGCTATAGCTAAATATCTACATCTTTTGAATTCATGATTTTTATTTTTGGATCTTCTTCAATTTTCTTTGTAAACACAAATATTTCAAAATTTAGCATCATTTTTCTTGACATTTTCTTGCAACAACCTTCATAATACATGCATTACATCTTAGTAAATAAATATTTCTAAAACTTTGTGCCATTAGTCTATTTTACTAGATTTGGACTACAAGTTTTCTTCCTAAAGTGTAAGTACAACCACGAGAATTGTAATAAATAATTTATATGAAAACACATTATACAATACAATAAATATTACCAATGAAAAATATTAAAGTAAATCCTAATCGTTCTTTAATTAATTTAGTAAATATTTTATTGTTAGCTTCAACTGAACTTACTGCTTCATCTAATTACAAAAAGAAAAAATTAACTTCATGATCCTCTATTAAAACCCCTCTACACATTTGTTCCTTCCCTCCAATAAAAAATATAAAACCAAAAAATAACTAATAACAATTAAAAAAAATCTAATAAAAATAAATTGTGTAAAAAATAAAACTAAAACATTTAATATTTATAAAAATATTTTCAATATATTTATAGCCAATTTAAAATAATTGAAAAAAACCCATGAGGGATAGTGCAACGGTTTGGGTTCGGGCTTTGGTTCTTCTTCAAGAGGTCCAAGGTTCAAACCGCGAGGTGGACGAGTGTGTGAGGGGGTCGATGTGTGGTGGTTGTATTAAATTTCCTATTGATAAGCATAGCTCTAGGTTTTACGAGGGGTCATGGTTGGGAGGAGATTGCTCAGCTGTGGTCGTAGAGGTTTCTCACACTAGCCAAATTAAAAATATAATAATAATTGAAAAAAACATATTTACAAGTACTTTGGTTGTAGGGGTTTCTAACACTAACCAAATAAAAAAATAATAATAGTAATTGAAAAATAAAACATATTTAAGTAACCTATATTTTAAGTTTTAAAATATTAAAAAAATTTACTAAAAATTTTAAGTGGATAGCACAACATATGTCTTTTCTTATCTTTTAAAACTTAAAATAATAAAAGTGATATAGGACGATATCTTAAATTGATAAAAACTAGATACTACACTTGATCTTAGTCAAGAAGACAACACAATGGTTAAGGCTTTGGTATTTAGTTTCGAAAGACCCAAACTCAAATCATGATGGGATGTGTAGGGGTTTCTGACACTAACCAAATAAAAATAATAATAATAGTAATTGAAAAATCATATTTACAAGTTTTAATCTATAAGTAACCTATGTTTTAAGTTTTAAAATATTAAAAAAAATTACTAAAATTTTTAAGTAGATAGCACAACATATGTCTTTTATTGTCTTTAAAACTTAAAAAAATACAAGAGTGATATAGGATAGTATCTTAAATTGATAAAAATAGATACTAGACTTGATCTTAGTCAAGAAGACAACACAATGGTTAAGGCTTTGTTCAAACCATGATGGGATGTGTATATGTCTTAATGAGCATGTGAAAAGAAATACATCTTAATATATTAAATCTATTAGTAGTCTATTTTTCTATTTTTAAAGCTCTAAGAGAATACAACATAAAACTATTAACAAATTATCTTTTAGGCTTACAATTAAACATAAGATAATATGTTTTTAATTTTTTTAACACACACCAACACATGCATACATCATGTTTAAACCTTGAACCTTCTAAAGAGAAGCCAAAGCCCTAACCATTGTGCTATCTCCACTGACACAAAGTTATTTAATTTTAAAAACTTAAAATAAATCTCTTTGCAAGGACACCACTATGGTATGTCATTACAGTCTCATTCAAGATACCTAAGTTTGAGGAGGATGGTCTCTGTTGGTGCCCTAAAAAAGTAACCCCTTAGTTGTACCCTCATTATTAAAAAAAAATATCAAAATAAATAATATTAGGCGATATAAGAACATAATCCTATACACCCTTATTGAAGATACCTTTTGCAAGGACACCATTGTGGTATGCTATTACACTCTCATTCAAGATACCCAAGTTCAAGGAGGATGGCCTCTGTTGGTACTTAAAAAAAGGTGACCCTTTAGTTATACCTCATTATTTAAAAAAATTAAATAAACAATATTAGGTGATATAAGAACATAATTCTATACTTTTTTTAATTTTTGTAGGGACACCATTGTGTACGCTCTCATTTAAGATACCCAAGTTTGAAGACGATAGCCTCTATTGTGCCGTCGAAAAGGTGACCCCTTAATTGTACTTTATTATTCAACCAAAAAAGTAAAATAAAGAATATTAAGTGGTATAAGAACATGAACCTAGAATTTTAGTAATTTTTGTCTTCACAATGTTAGCCACTTAAGAGAGGTTCTCGAGATTTTCTCTCTACCCTAAGAGTTTAGGTCCCAAAGGCTAGGTGGATTGGTAATTGTCATTCTATCTAGGCACTTACTAAGAAGAGATCTAGGTTTAAATCTTGGGGGCATGCTTGTTGCAAAGGTAGTAATTTGATTTGAATTCTCTGAGTGTGTTAGACCAACAATGATAGTACGAATCCTCAACAACTGGTAGTTCCCCTCATGCCAGATCAACAATAACAAGGTGGAATAAGCTTGTTGGAACAACCCATGTGGTTTGAACCATGCACTTGGTAGTTACTAAAATTAATGTGGATGTAACCAACTCCCCTATGTATCATCAAATAAAAATAATAAAAATAATAATAATAAAAATTTTGATTTGGTTAGTATGTTAATTTCTGTGACCAAACACAAGGCTGAACAATCTCCTCCCAACCATGACCCCTCGTAAAACCAAGAGATATGCTTATCAATAGGGAATTTAACACACACACCCCCTCACACACGCCCACGATGTGGTTTGAACCTTGGACCTCCCAAAGAAGAGTCAAAGCCTGCCCTGGGATAAATACTAATAATTATTATAATTTCGATTGTATAGTCTTAAACATAAACTATTTATTTCATGAGCCAAAAACAATTATTTTATCCCAAAAAAGGATTTCATAATATAAAAATACCAAGGAATTTGAATTCAATCTCCTTCTCATTTAATCAATTTTTTACTCTTAAGTGTCACGGACAACAACTTTGGCTCTTCTTCGAGAGGTCTAAGGTTCAATTCTTGGTGCGTATAGTTGTGTATTAAATTTTTTATTGATAAGCTCAACTCTCCCCTTATCAGAGGTTACGGTGGGATGGGGATGCCCAACCCTAAGCATTAGTGTCATAAGAGTTGTGTCAAGGGTTTCTTCGAGGGGAAAATGTAATGACTGTGTGTTAAATTTTCTATTGATAAGCTTAGCCTTTCCGATTATAAGAGGATTCTCTCGAGAGGATTCACTATCGATAAGCTTAGTTTTACCCTTATGAAAGGTCATGGTGGAATGGATGCCCAACCTTAAGCATCAGTCATAAGGGTTTCTCACACTAACCAAATCTAAAAAAAGGTCTCGAGAGACAATGCAATGGTTTAGGCTTTAACAAAATCTAAAAAAAAGGTCCCAAGAGGACAATGTAATGGTTCAGGCTTTGGCTCTTCTTTGAAAGGTCCATAAATTCCCTATTGATAAGCTCAACTTTCTCCCTTATGAGAGGTCATGGTGGGATGGAATGCCTAGCCCTGAGCTTTAACCAAATAAACCACAACATGTGTGTGGTTGTGTGTTAAATTCCCTATTGATAAGCTCATCTCTCCCCCTTATGAAAGTTTGTGGTGTGGGATGAGTATGTCCAACCCTCAACTTCAATTGTAAGGGTTTCTTACACTAACCAAATCTAATAATTGAGATATTTTTTGGGTCTATATGAGTTTTTGGGCCTACAATTAAACATAAGATAAAAAGTTTTTAATTTTTTTAACACACTCTCTTTTTAAACCTTGGACTGTCTAAAAAAGAAGCCAAAACCTTAACCATTGTGTTGTTCTCATTGAGACAAAGTTATTTAATTTTAAAAACTTAAAATAAATATCTTTGTGAGGACACCACTATGCTATGCCATTAGACTCTCATCTAAGATACCCAAGTTTGAGGATGGCCTCTATTGTGCCCTCAAAAAGGTGACCCTCTAGTTGTACCCTCATTGTTCAACTAGAAACATTAAAAAAAAAATATTAGGTGATATAAAACATAAATCCATACTTTTATTAATTTTGTAGGGATATCATTGTGGAATGTCATCACACTTTCATTTAAGATACCCAGATTTGAAGACGATGGCCTTTATTATGCCTAAACTTAAAATAAATCTCTTTTTGGGGACACCGCTATGGTATGTTATTACACTCTCATCTAAGATACCCAAGTTTGAGGATGGCCTTTATTGTGCCCTCAAAAAGGTGACCCTCTAGTTGTACCCTCATTTTTCAACTAGAAACATTAAAAAATAAAAAATATTAGGTGATATAAAAACATAAATCCATATTTTTATTAATTTTGTAGGGATACCATTATGGAATGTCATTACATTTTCATTTAAGATACCCAAATTTGAAGACAATGGCCTTTATTATGCCTTTGTAAAGGTGACCCCTTAATTGTACTTTATTATTCAATCAAAACATTAAAATAATTTTTTTTTTTTTTTTTTTTTTTAATATTAAGATAGGGAGGTTTTGACCAAGAATCCCCCAACCTGTTACAACAACTCCACCAGGGAGACACACATCCACCCCCTCACACACTCACCCACGTCATGGTTTGAACCTTGGACCTCTCGAAGAAGAACCAAAGCACATCCACCCCCTCACACACTCACCCACATCATGGTTTGAACCTTGGATACCAAAGCCCAAACTGTTGCGTTGCAATACATAAAAGAATAAAAGAATCGACAACTACTAAAATAAAGAATATTAAGGAGTATAACAATATAAGCATAGAATTTTAGTAATTTTTGTCTTGGTAAAATAATTTTGATTGTAAAGTCTTAAACATAAGCCAATACCAATTATTTTATCCAAAAGAGGATTTCATAATATAAAAATACGAAGGAATTTGAATTCAATCTCCTTCTCATTAAATTAAATTTTTACTTTTACATGTCGTAGACATCTAACTGTTTAGGCTTTGGTTCTTCTTCAAAGGTCCAAGGTTCAAAACTTGGCGTATGTGGTTTCTTCTTCAAAGGTCCAAGGTTCAAAACTGGGCATATGTGGTTTCTTCTTCAAAGGTCCAAGGTTCAAAACTCGATGTGTGGTTGTATGTTAAATTTTTTATTGATAAGTTCAACTCTCCCCCTTATGAGAGATCATGGTGGAATGGGGATACCCAACCCTGAACGTCGATGTCATAAAGGTTTTTCTGAGAGGACAATGCAATAAGCTTAACTCTCTCTGTTGGAATATGTAATGCAACATTGTGTAAATTATTCTTAAATTAAATATAGTCTAAAAAATAATATTTGAATTAGAAAATAATTCTATTTCATGTAAAAATATTTCCACCCAATTAATAAATAAAATAAGGGTGTTAGGAATATTTAATTTGTGAGAAAAAGTTATTTCCCCTTTTCTAGCAAATATTAAAAAGTAACCAATCACTTTTTAATATTTGATAGATGCCACTTGTCACACATCTCAAGATAAGATTGTGATAATATTAGGGCAATTTTAGGGTTGTAGTAGAAAAACTTCTCTTTAAATAGGGGCCAATCACTTTTTAATATTTGATAGATGCCACTTGTCACAAATCTCAAGATAAGATTGTGATAATATTTGTCACACATCTCAAGATAAGATTGTGATAATATTAGGGCAATTTTAGGGTTGTAGTAGAAAAACTTCTCTTTAAATAGGGGTGTTGTCTACTACATCTTGTCATATCATGTTGATGCATATTATTGCATAACATTGAAACATTCTTGTGTTGTTGAATCATTGAGTAATATAGTGAGCTTCATAGTGGATGTTTCCCTTCTTCATTTGAAGTAGGGTTTTACCACTTAATATTGGTGTTGTGGGTTTTCCTCTTTTGTGTGTGATTGATCTTGTGGAGCATTCTTCGATCTTGGGGAGACTTTGTTTGTCCACCACTCTCCATTATGAGATGATTCCTTTCCGTAAGGATTCTTTATTGATAAGCCCAACAACTCTTCCCTTATGAGAGGTCACAATGGGATGGATGTCCAATCCTCATCAGTCGTAGGGTTTCTCACACTAACCAAATATATAAAAAAAGTCTTCGGGGGCAATCGTTCAAGCTTGAACAAAATATAAAAGGGGTCTCGGGAGATAGCACAATGGTTCGAGCTTTATCTTATTGATAAGCTCAACTCTCTTCTTTATGAGAGGTTTTTGTTTAGGTTACATAGGAGAGTTGGTCACAACCACACTATTTTTAGTAGCTGACAAGTGCAGTGTTCAAACCATAGGGGTTGTTCTCACCAAACCTATTTTGCCTCATTATTGTTGACCTCACATGAAAAGGACCATCGCTCGATCGGGATTTATAGTGTCAAACTTATTTCGCCTAGTTATTGTCAAACCTATTTCGCCTAGTTATTGTTGACGTCAAGGGAACCATTGGTCAATCGGGATTTGTGTCGTGTCTGACTAGGTTGTTCCCACCAAACCTATTTTGCCTCATTATTGTTGACCTCACGTGAAGGGGACCATCACTCAATCAGGATTTGTACTATCAAACTTATTTCGCCTAGTTATTGTCAAACCTATTTCGCCTAGTTATTGTTGATGTGAAGGGAACCATTGGTCAATCAGGATTTGTGTCATGTCTGACGCGCACTCAAAGGATTCAGATCAAACTACTACCTTTGCAAACAGACTGCCCCGAAGGTTTGAACCTGGGTGTCTTCTTGGTAAGTGCTTGGCTAGATAAGCACTTACCAATCCACCTAGCCCTTGAGGGCTAAAACTTTTTAAGTTAGAAAGAAACCTAGAAAGCCACTCGTGGTCGGCAATGCCGTCCCACTATCTAGAGGGAAGCCACAAGAGATATTTTTGTCTCCCTTCGCATCGCAGAGGTTCAAACCGGAGTCGGAATCAAACTCGCCTTCTCCATTCCCATTTGGGTATACCACTATCTGAGGGAAGCCATAAGAGATTTTTTTGTGTCGCCTTTTCCATCGCAAAAGTTCAAACAAGAGCCAGAGTCGCCTTCTCCACTTTTTTTGTGTCCCTCTTCGCATTGCAGAGGTTCAAACCGGAGCCAAAGTCGCCTTCTCCACTTGCGCTACAAAGGTGGACTTTTATGAGAGGTCATGATTAATGACGATGCCTAGCCATGAACTTTAACCAAATCTAAAAAAGGTCTCCGGGGAACAACACAATTGTTTGGGCTTTGGCTCTTCTTCGAGAGGTTCAAGGTTGAAACAGCGGCGTATTTGTGACTGTGTTAAGTTTCCTATTAATAAGGTGGACTCTCCTCTTTATGAGAGGTGATGATGAAATAAGAATATCCAACCACATCACACAGTAAACAAATCTGATTTAAAGAAAATCTTTACTCTTACGCGAAATAAACTGCCACCTTTCTAAGGTGCATTCGAAGGAAAAAATTTAAGAACTTTTAGAAAAGACTGGTTGATCCCAAATTTCAGAAAAGTTCTGGTAATAATTGTAAATAGGGAGACTTAATTAGTAAGAAAGGTATAATACTAGAGTTCCATCGCGTTTATGTATATATGCTTTCATTTTGCAAGGAAGAGCATGGAAGGCACGCTGTTTTATAATTGAAATCAAGTCAGTAATGGCCTTATGTGGGATTTGCTTAGAGTGGAAAACCCCATTTGTTTCATCTTTGTGGTCAATCACTGGTATCTTTATATATGTAATTTGAGATGCATAGTCTAGATCAAGAACACTAACATGAAATCGTTTTGTTTATCATGGCAGCAATTGCAGAGCTTCTTGATAATGCAGTTGATGAGGTAGTGTAGCTTTATTTTCTGTTACCCGAGATAAATAATTCAGGCAGTTGCTGCCACTTGTTTGTGATACTTACAGTGCGGAAATTCATATCTTTAATATGAATTCTGTTCTTATTTATTTCTTATCTAGCCAGTGTCATTTTGTTATCTTATTCCAGTTGTCAACTTGTTCTTTGTGAACTGATGGAAAACTGTGCTGTTTGCAATTGATAATTCAAGGGGTTACAAGAGTGGCCCTTTTGCCAATTTGCCTTTTGGAAGCTACAAAACGGGTTTTGGGAGATGAAAAATCCTCTTCCTGTAAGTGGTTTAACAACACCAAGAGTCTTCCAAAAGGTCCTCTAGGGAGTGGCAATGTGTGATTTTTAGGTGTCTACACTTTGATGGCTAACTGTTGAATTGATCTATGGTTTCATGTAAAAAATATGAAATTAGTGTTTAAAGATTAACATATTGCTATTCTTTACACCTTCTAGAGGATTTCCCTTCTTTTCTTCTCATATTGTTTCTAATATACAGGTCCCACATGGTGCAACTCATGTCAAAGTGGACCAAATTTACAACCACCGTGAATATAGTCATGCTCTGCTTGTTCAGGGTATGAAGATGATACCTAGATACCTTATTATTTGTGCATTTATGTTTTGGATTGTGTTTACATTTATGAATGTGGACTAACCGATAATTTCATCTTGGATTTTTTCTTTATAGATGATGGAGGTGGTATGGATCCTGAATGCATTCGACAATGCATGAGCTTGGAATATTATGTGGAGAACACAAACACTAGTATAGGACAATGTAAATCAAACTTTAGTTTCTGACTTTGAAGAAAGACGATCCACGGCATAAAAGTTCTCATATTGTATTTTACTATTTTGTATGGATATATCTAGTAAGTGGCAGACAAATCTTGTGATTAAACTGATTCTATCGGTCTCTGTGTATAGATGGTAATGCGTTCAAAACAAGTACTATGAGGTTAGGAGCAGATGTAATTGCTTTTACTCGGACAGCACGTGGCAGGTGATTTTTGTTCTTCATTGTTTTAATTTTGAGGATCTGTTTAATCTGGTGTTATAATCATGTTTACCTTGAGGTAATAAGGGCTTTTTGATATTGTTTTTATTTATTTTTTTAAGTTATTCAGCCAAAGAAATCACAATCTATTATAAAGGAGAAGAGGGTGGTGTGACAGCATACTCAAAGCCATTTCATCTATAAGTTAAAAATGTCAGTCAAAACAATGACAAAGAAAGTTAAAGCAATCTCACAGTAGCAATATGCTCCAAGGGCAACAATGAAATGAACAAAACGACTTTGCTAATAGGGTATATAGCATGAAACAAGTGGCATGGCCAAAGGTCCAGGTTAAGCACAAGTCTTAGTTTTATTTGGGTTTCACAAAAGTGGCTTTTCTTTCCGTCTTTCTTTCCCTGTCTTATTTTTATGCTGTCGTCTTAGAGGTTGTCAATTTTGTAGAGCTAGCTTTTTCTCAAGTTGTGTGCCACCTGTAGCCCCACCATACTCAAATTGGCTCTTAAACTTTGTTCTGTTTTCATTAGCCAACATATGAATGTGGACATGTAGTCATTGGAGTTGGCCCAAACTGAAGGGAGACTAGTGACCATACAAGGGTATTCCTTTACTTCCTATTTTCATAGAATTTTGAGCTCATATGACAAACTTCTTTGTTTATTTGTGAATTTGGTTAACGAAAATGGTAATTATATAGCATGAAGGATATATTGGGCTGGCATGGATATGGAATTTGTTATGAACAGAATGGTTCTTCTTCTTCTCAAGGAAAAACAGGATATCAGATTTTAGTAGCTTATCGCCTTTTTATTCCATTTTTTATCTGACCTCTACATATATAAATTTCCTGAGAGATCCAGCTTGTATCTTTAATGGAGGGTTGCATAATTGTTCATCTTAGACTTGGGCATGGTTTTAAAAACTGATATTCTAGTTGGTGAAGTCAAACAATAAGTATTATTTCTATTTTGAGAAATCAATAATACGACTATTATATATGTCATCATGTCCAGTTCTCAAGGAAAAACAAGATTTTAGTTCTGGCATCTTGGTGCTTTACAGACAAGGCTGTAAACTGAACATTTCCTTTCTCCATGTTTAATCCAATCTCAATCAACATGATGCGAATCTAGCAACGCATTTATATTTTCAGAGTGTTTCAGCTTTTACCCTTAATAGAGGGTTGCATTGTTGTTCTTCTTAGACTCAGTCAAGGTTTTGATATCCTAGTTGATTAAATCAAATATGAGAGTTATTTCTATTTTGAACATAAGATATATATATATATATTAAAATTTTATCTTAGTATTTAGTAATTTACTATCTTATGATTATTGAAGGGCATAAAGTCAATCTGTTAGATTTAGAGGCATTATGCAATTGTAACAGATTACACCTACTTTAGTAATCCTGCAAGTTGCAAAAGTATAGACATCAATAGTGTGTTGTTTTTCTTCTTCTCTTTGGAAATGTTTAACAAGTCTATGTTTTGTGGACTTTCTTGCAAGTTTCAGCATATTTTCGCTTTAAAAGCACTTCAGAAAATTTCCTATACTCAAGTTGTCATCCATTACTTATCAAGTTTGTCAGTGACACTTGGTCTTTATGCATCCCAATTGTATCAGTTGCCATGGCCAGTACCTTTCATCAAGGATCATGTGTATTTGAAAAACTAATTACTATGAAGCAATTTAAAGCACACACTTATCGCCAGATGCCTTTAAATTCTCTTAAAGGCTGCCTTGTACGTGTCTTGTCATTTATCTTTAATTTATGGTTGTAATGTTGCTTTCTCATGGTTGTTTATGACTAGTTCCTTTTCCTGCTTTGAATTCTTGCATTGTGCAGTTCTTCAACTCAGAGTATTGGTCTCCTGTCCTATACATTCTTATGAAAAACTGGCCAAGATGGCGTTGTTGTTCCAATGGTATGCTTTAAACGTTGAGGTAAATTCAAATGTATATGTTGTTTGAAAATAAATATTTGATTTTGAGCTTCCAATTGGTCCTGGAAAACCTAGAATATTAGTTTGGAATGGAAGAGATATTTGTACAAAAAACTTGGCCACAATCCTGACTGGTCCCCTTTTGCAACAGAATCTGATCTTATGAAGCAGGTAGAAGATTTTTCCATATGTTGTTCTTTTTTGGATTTGAATTTTGTTGCAGAGTTTACTAATTCAAACAACAAAATGTCTCTCAAGATTGATGATATATTTTAAGGCTGTTTTCCTCTAAAAAGGTAAATTAAAAAATAAAAAAAAAAGAATAAATATGTAAGAAAAAACTGAAAAATGGCATGAATATTCAAGAAAAGTGCCATTGAGAAGCATATGCCTCTCATGTTAACGCATTTTATAAGATTATATCAAGACTATTTATATTTTTTTAAACATTATTGTTACTGTTTTTCAGCAATCTGATAAACTTTTCATTAGCTTTGACCTGCTTCCTATTTTTTTCTTATGGTTAGGACTTATATATTTGTTTTTTGTATTGGTATTCTTAGAGAGATGCTCCACTTCTCTTTGGCCCATAGTTGAGAAAATCGGAATCGGCAAATGATTAACCCCAAAAAAATCAGGAATCGAGAAAAAATCGGCAAAAAAATACCAAAGAAAACGTAATTTTCATTGAAAAAAAGTTTTTTTCGTACATATTACAACGAATTAACATTATGCAAATTAAATATTGCAATAAAAACAGTAATTCATGTCAAGATATCATACAAGGCTCAAGATTTAACTACACATGAAAGTGGCAAAACACATTTTGTATTGCTTATAGCCTCATATACAAATCCCATTGGAAATTGTTCTCCATCAACAAGACAAAGAACCTTCACCAAAGGCTCTGACACCTGAAAAAAAATAATAATAATAATTTAAAGGAAAATATTTTACAATAAAAATAAAATAAAATAAATTAATAAACTTAGTCTTGTACCTTGATGGCCTCATCCATGGCCATCCAAAAGTCCTCAAATAAATAAGTATATACATTATGCCCTTTAGTTGACATTATGTATCTTTCATCGGCTTTGGAATTCCAATCATCACTCACAAACATTTGCTTCAGTGACCTTGCATCATAAACGCTCTACAATGTCACAACGTTTGTGGTGAAGAGTGTAATGCCAGGCCACACTAGCTTCCTCCCATTAGTAAATAGCCTCATGAGGCTAAGGACCCATGTATGGTTGTAAATGAATTTTGTGATAGCCTTAGCCTTCCATACAACCTTTGCCACCCAAGGTAATTTCCCAATGTCCTCGAGGAGCAAATCGAGAAAATGGGCTGCACATGGGGTCCAAAAATTAGTGGGGAATCTCTGCTCCAAATCCTATCGGCTGCCTTATATGCTGTTGCATTTTCTGTGATGATTTGGACAACATTCTCCTCCCCGACCTCCAACAACCCTACAAGCATTTCGACACTCTTAACTTGTGCGGATGCATCTATTGACTTGAGGAATGCAATTCCTCCTACAAAAGCAACCAAAAAATTAATCAGGGGTCTTCTCCTCCCATCCGTCCAACCGTTAGACATTATACTGCAACCCTTGTTCCTCCACACCCTACATTGGTCTTCAAGCACAACCTGAAGTATAAAAAAAAAATTAGTCATGCACATTGCATATTATCATATATATAAAAAAATTAGTCATGCCATATATATATAAATTTAGTCAAGCACAAAGCACAACCTGAACGTTGTCCATAGATTGTCGAAGGAGAGGGCCCCTAAGGTCATCATAAGTTGGCACCTTAAAATTTGCACCACAACTTGCAACGACATCTATCATGTGCCGCCAGTATGGAGACCTTGCCACATTGAAGGGAATGTTAGAATAATACCAAAAGTGGCAATGGTTGTCCTCGCTGCATTGTGCTTCTCTTGGTTCCATGCGGCCATACCCTCAAGCATGGGTTATGCCCGTGGCACGGAACAGTCTACAAAATGGGATTCTCCTGTCCCACTAGCTGCTTGTGCACACGATGGACTAGAACTCTCCTAAAACCGGCTAAAGTTGCTGCCAGTACGAGGAGTTTGGGAAGGGGGGGTTGACATGGCATCGGTATGACTTCTTTTGAGATTACTTTTTTCCTTTGAGTCAGAGATCATGGCCTCTACTTTATTTTTAATTTCATCCGGCACCTTAGAGCATATCGTGACATCTTTGCGAGCTCTCTTTGCCAAATGGAATTTGAGGCGGAAAACACCTCCAGTAAGATGTTTGTTACAAAAATTGCATGTAACATCCCCTTTCTTTTCCCCTGGCGTTCCATACGCCCATGTTGGATCTTTTGGTTTCATTTTTTCTATGCCTGCACATGGAAACAAGTAACAACAAAGTTACAAACAATTACTTAAAAAAAAAACTCTAAACCCTAAACCAAAAGGCTAGGGTTTAGGGTTTTAAATTGAAACATTGAGAGTTGAAAAATGGGCTTGCACACATAGTTATCAGGAAACAATATTTACTGAAAAAGAGGAAAAACAAAAAAAAAAACTAAACCCAAAACCCTAAACTAGGGTTTATGGTTTAAACTCCAAAGTTCAAACATTAACAGCTGAAAAATGGACTTGCATATATAGTTATCAAGCAACATTAAGCAATATTTAGTAAAGGAAGAAAACAAAAACCTAGACTAGGGTTTAGGGTTTAAAGTTTAACTTGAAATATTGATAGCTGATAAATGGGCTTGCATATATCAGGCAACAATATTTACTTATTTAGTATCTACTCAAAAGGAGGAAGAAATATAAAAAACCTAAACCCAAAAGTTTTAAACTTCGAAGTTCAAACATTGACAAATCACAAAACTATTTGCAAACAGCCCTAATCTAGATTCTAAACCTTGTTTCAACTTGGAGAAAAAAAAAAAAAGAGTTTTCAAAGATTTTCTTACCTCGGATGAATCTTCTGGGTGGTTGTTGTTGGCTGTTGGATTCCTTCAAACCACAATTGCTCGCTGTTATGATGCCCTAGCGTGTTTAGGTCGGGGTGGTAGCAGGTAGGTAGAGCCCTTTCCTTGTTTGGAAGAGTTTACGTTGAAAAAATAGGGAAAAAAGTGAAATTTTCCCTTGAATCATTCGCAGCCTCTACCCATGTGACTATGACTGATTTGTTGGAGATTTTTTGCCCATTTTTTGAAAAGATCGGAATTGTCGATTTTTTCAAAAATTAGCAAAGAATCGCCAACTCGCAGATTCAATGTGATTTGACTTGGCAAGTCAAAGAATCGCCTTGGAATCGCAATTTTTCCGATTCTTTGACGATTTTTGCTACTATGCTTTGGCCTATGTGCTTTGAAGTTTTTGGAAGTTTGCAGGATTCCTTACACATCTTAATGCATTTTCCCCTCTTTGCAGTATTTCTTTGGAAGTTTTGTCTGCTTTTGTTTTTTCTCTTTAAATGTTCCCTCCAACTATATGGTAAAACACTTGACTTGTTTTCATCTTTAGAGTAGGGGCTTGTGCATCTTTGGAATATCTTGTCTATGGTGACCTATTATTCTACTCCTTGTGGTCCTCGCTTTTTGAAAGCCTTCATATTGTTCGCTGCTTGAGCTTTTCTTCTATCTTTTCCATACTGTCTTTCTTGCTTTTGGAAGCAATTAAATGACCATACTTTCTGGTTTTTGCAAAACTTGGTTGCAAACATTATTTATAGTTTCTGGGAGGCTATTGTCCAAAAGGTATTAATTTGAGAAAGATTCCACACAAATCTATGTATAGTCTAAGATTTTCTTGCTGTTCCAAACCCCGACTATCTGATGAAACACAGACTTATATTGGTAATGCACTCCATATTGGATAAATTTCAAATTGCTTGTTGCAAAGTTCCATTATTACAGCATAGCTACACTCTTCAAGTTTCATAGACATTCAGTGGAGGGACAACATTTTGGCACTTGTATGTTGTGGTTTGAATTGTTTGTTTTGGTCAGGCATCTTGAAACCTAGGTGCTCATGTTGCTTTCATTTCATTTGTTTTTTGGTTTTTATACAAGTACATTGGTTGTTACCATGGAAGATGGATGGCTAGAATTCTGATTTTTTCATATGTTTTGCAGTTTGATGACATTGGACCTTATGGAACAAAACTCATCATTTAGAACCTCTGGCTTAATGATGATGGGATCCTGGAGCTTGATTTTGACTCAGACAAGGATGTATGGTTCTAAACTAATGGAATGTCTTTTTTGGATACTACTGCTTTGTAGTTAGCATAAAATGTTAATGGTTGTTTGGATGGATAAGAAAAGTTGGCCATTTTGACTTTTAATCTAACTTTTGTTATTTTTTTTTTTCTTTGTGTGTTGAATGTTTTAACAGATTTTCTTGAATAATTACTGTACCCTATTTTGTAAATTATCACAATCTTATTTCGTAGAGTTTCTTCATCTTTTTTAAGAATGGAGAAATTTCATCATTCCTATATTAGATCTAGATTAATGTTTATTTCAGACAATCATTATTCAATTTCTCACGTGTTCAGTGGCATGCGTTAGTAGTGGTTCCTAGGAATATGTATTATTTAGCAGCACCATCATGTGTTGTATTTCTATTTTGATTCTAGGGTACTTCTTGTCTACTCCTTACAATTAGCATATTATCAAATATCTCATTCATAATTTTATGAGAAATAATGCCATTATGTACAGTTAGACTGGAAAAAAAGAAAGTACTAAACAAGATGGTGTCTATTAAAAAGAAAAACTACTATAGATATATGCAACAATGTGTGTAAAAAATGAGATGAGCTCTTCAGTTGGAGATCTTGGAAGCAAGTATAAGAATCAAAATAGTGGACAGGAAATAGAAATAAACTCTGTTTCATCTTCCACTAATCTCAAATCAGAATCCCTATATGGAGTTACTTTAAAGGGCTTACTGAAAAGAAAGCTACAATGTTCAGAAAGTTCAGTCTGAACAGAGGAGCAAAACTGTTTTGATGGTTCTGATTTTCAGAAGATGATCAGCTTGGTTCCAAGTTATAGTAAAATTGGTTATATGAGATTGAAATGGCCCCCATCTGTATTACATCATGACTGTGTTACCATATTATTTCAACAAATGACATAGTGGTATTGCACCGACATCTTGGCATTTATGCATGTATCACCAGGCAAGATTCGTACATGGTCTCCTCCTTGAAAGTCAAGGTATTTACCTGGTTGAGCTCATGCCATTTGATAATAAAAATTTCAAATATGTATTAAAATACAACAAATCAATTAGTAAAACAGTATTTCTTTTGCAATATATAATGAACTAATTAGTAATAACTAATATATAAAATGAAGGTCCGAGGGCCTGGTTCAACGGTCAAAGCGCTTCTTTCGGAGCGGGGAGACCGGGGTTCCATTCCCTCGGGCCTCGCCGGACTGAACACCTGTCCCTGTCCTGGTACTTCAATGGCGTAAAAGGTTCAAATGATGGCGGCATGGGGGTATAGGAGCGGTTAATTGGGAAGCGGAACTCTGGCGGTTTGATCGGTAGGCCCCCGAACGCCGACGGTTTGATCTGGGACGCGGTTGCTACTGATTTCCCCCATGTAAATCAAAATATATATATATATATATATATATATATATATATATATATATATATAAAATGTATAGAAAAAATATAAATATAAAGTTTTTTAATATATTTTTTATTTTTTTCAATTTTTACTTTTATTTGTATAATGTGAAAAAATTAAAAAGGGCCCTCTGAAAAATTTGGATCAGTTTGGTGAACCTTGTAACTATGGTGAAAAATGCAAAATGGAAGACCCTCACAGTGGAGGAAGTGAAGAAAAGCATCTCTATCCGTAAATATTGACTTTTTTTCTGCATGCCTTAAGAATGTTGAATCCATAGTAATCTGGTATTCTGGAAAATACCTGGATGTATGGTTTCAATTTATGGAGCAGGATATTAACAAATGTATTTAAGTTATTTAATCCTTGAGAATATGGTCAAATAGTGTACACTGTATACAATACAAGCATACTTATTGCATAGCTACAAGTGCCTGGATATGCTATCATTTGCAGACAACAGTATTTTTGATTAACAATATGCTGGAAACCACTGGGAGGGGCTTGAACTTTAAATTTACAAATCAATGTTCAGTAGTAGCCTTAAATGGCTAAAGGCACTGCAAAAAGTACAACAAAAAAAAGTAACAATGGTAGTGCCTGATCAATCTTAGATGGTGGAAGGACTTGAATGTCAACAAATTAGAAATAGAAATATATACAACTTAGTGGAAGAAAACCCTCAAAATGAATAAGAGGATGCAGGTACCAAAATTGGATCTAAGAAATACACCGAATAAGAAGATAATCAAGGAACCTATTCTAAAAGCTATAAACCAACTGCATCCTGGCATTCAAGTCTGGCAATAAGTTGGAGATTGATATTTCTGCTGATAACTACTAGATGCATCTGATCTTGATTTTCCTGCGTGATCTTATATTTTATGGATGTAATTTGATTGCAAGGTATTTTGCAACACAAGCCATTCAAACTCTGAAGGTCAAGGTGAGCAGCCTGGAGCTAGCATTGTTTTTATTTTATATATATATATATAAAGTAGGGTTTTGAAAGGGTTGCCCTTTCCCTTTTACATTAATTTAGTCACATTGAGCTATTTGGTGCCGCTGAGATTTGAACCTTGGTGTGGGCTACATCAACTATTTGTCCCAATCGTTGAACCAAGGACCCGTTGGCAAATTTTGAGTTAAAAATTTGGTTTTTATGAGGGGTCCCTATCCCCTCGTACTGACCGGGGTTTGAACCTTGAACCTTCCCAAAGAAAGGCCAAAGCCCTTACCACTACAGTAAGCTTGCAGCATGCCTAGAGCTAGAATTGTTGGAAGATCTTTTATAGATTAGTTTTTGTCAAAGGTAAGATGCATCTTGTAAAAGCTAGACATGCTATCTGAAAGTCTTCAAGAAGCCATCCAAACTGATTAGATTTTGCCACAATTAAAACATGTCTTGTAAATAAAGCTAGACATATTTGGTCCTACTATCTGAAAGTCTTCTAGAATCCATGCATATCTATAAACAATAGTATTGTAAATGCATCTCATGATCCTCAAGCTTGTGCTTCTATCATCAGTGTATGTAAATTTGATCCTTTAAGAGGATGCAATATTCTAATTCCATATGCAGTTTGACTGAATCAGATCTGATAGGGAAAACTCTTTGGCTAGGTATGCAGACATAGCACTATTGTGCTTTTACTGTTCACAGGATTGGGGCAATTCCTTTTGCAATTAGGTATAATCTTGGTTCCTTTGGCATTGCTTTGGAATGAGGCAGCTTTTGTGTACTCCTCAGATATTTTCTCTGCATCTGAGCTTTCAAGTCAAGTATGCTAATAAGCAAGGGTTAGCAGGAGTCTTTGAGTCTTACCAAGTCAAAATACAAATTCTACTCAAGTGGCAAAGTAGCCATTTCTTGATACAGGTTGGAAAATAGTTTTCACCATAGTTGGAAAACTCACAACTTGGCAAAACCTTGACGCTCCATTTGTGGAGAGTTTCTTGGCAACTCGGGAAAACTCCGCAAAGAAAAACATCAAACAAAATAATTTATTTAAAGCAAATACATTTAAAACAAGAATTAGAGAGACAAAAAGTTGATTTTCTATTAGATATTTATAAAAAGAGTCCAATTATAATTCTTAATTAGTAAAAACAAAAAAAATAGTAAAATGCAACAACTTAAGCTAGGTCTTGAGCCCATAAACACCATATTATGGCTCATGAATGAATGATAGTAGAGAGGTTGGGTTGCCCATGATAAGACGCTCCAACCTTGTGACCCAATAATATAATATTTACATACTAAATCCAAAGAACTTCAAGTTCAAATAATTTAATAACCTTTATCATTTGTCTTGAATTATTCCAAAGTTGTTTCACTAATTAGGTAAGTGTACTTTGTATATGGTTAGTTTCTGAGTTTCTTTAATTAAAATGATTTAAAAATGAACGTCATTTTCCATTTGTTAGGTGAACTTCTCATGGATTTACTACGTATTGCTAAGTACTACCTTGATCACCATGCTTGACAAAAACTATAGAAGACTTTGACTAAATTTAAGAATAGTAGTGTTTTCATTGATTCAAACCTCAATCTTATGATCATCAACTCATTGTTATACACGCCAATATTTTCTATGTGCTTAATGTTCATAAGAGGTCTAATTTAAAGCTTATGTAGTGTGTTCTTAACCTGTTGTTATATACGCCAATATTTCAAGTTCTTATTTCTAAGTAAAAAAAGGTATTTATACTAGTAAGTGTTACATATCAGAGTTGGCGTCGATTCGAGCCAGTGCGCTACAGTCGAGTGAAGTGCTCCGTCGGGAAAGTTAAGTTGTGAAGATCTCTACTCAGATCTGTGCAGAATGGCAGATGCTACCTCTGGAAACCCATCGGGCGGCACGTTTGAACATAGACCTACGACGGGCGCCGGGGGTGAGAAGCAAAAGAAAGCAACGTAGATCCATGCTATCGATGAGCTTGAGGTGCGCGTGGTGCAGCGTTGCGATGAGCTGCCCGATAATATCTTGTCCTTGGAAACCTTCATGGGTGAATGGAAGGCAACGACGGACGAGTCCCTGCTCGGGCTCGAGGAAATGGTGCAAAGAGATCGTTGAGTGGCGAAAAGAAAGGGAGAAAATTATTATGGAGTTGCAGTGCTGTCTTGAGGAAAGCCTACATGCTTAGAAAGCTATGAAGTGTTAGAAATATTAATCCAGATTTCACGCCTCCGCCGGACTGCGCTCCGAACTTGGGCGAAGCCGGACTGCGCTCGCGCAGTTGGGGATCCCGACAAAAGGTTTGACATGACGTCGCACCTACCCTCTGACAGATGTGACATCTGACAGATCCGATCGCCGCAGAAGTTAATGCCAGTTCGGCGATTTAATGCCAGTTCGGCGATTGGTCAGAAACCCTAGTTGAGGGCCTGTCAGAGGACAAACCCTATCTTCCTCTCCCCGCGGCTATATAAGGCAGTTCGGGTCTTCAGACATAAAAGTGAGTGTGAGCGTGGAGAAAGTGCGGAGAATAGAGCAGAGAAAGAAAGGAGAGCGTTTCAGTGAGCAGTGTGGCTCATCTGATTAATGTCCGAAGCAGCCGACTCGACATTTTTCCTTTTAGTTTATCCTGCAGCTTAGTCTATAGATGTTATTTCCTCAGTTGAGGACTTATGTAACCCTCGTTTCATATGAATAAAGTTTGTTGTTGTTTAAGGCATCTTTAGGGTTTGCTGTTATTTTTATGTGCTAAAGTTTGTTGTTCTCTGTACAAATCGCCTCAGAGCGATTTCGTTCGGGTTCTATAAGTTAGAGCTCAGATCCGAGACTTTGCTCTCAGTTTCGGTGTTTCTCTCCTCCCAGCCAAGCAAGCCATCACCATTGCCGCACAAGCCTTCGGACAAGAAAATATTGCAAGGCCAAATTTGGCTAAGTCTGGAAGAGTCTTCCAACTGTTGTCGCAACCAATTGCGCCGAGATCCAGCGCGGCGGCAGCGCAACCAGTGCGCAAAGTTGAGCGCACCGAGTGCGCAAGCGCAACCGGTTGCGCAATCCGCGGGAGCGCACTTCAGTGCGCAAGCGAAGCTCGAGTCGGCGCCGTCCGCACTCCGCTTGCGCTCCCCCTTCGCCCGACTTGCATCCTCGCGCCGCCTCGCTCTTCGCTCCCTTCGCTCCGGACTTCGAATAGAAATTAAAATTCTTCAAATTGGTATCAGAGCTACTGATCCCTTGACGCGGAGACCGAAGCAGAATGGCTTCCAGCAACAACAATTTGCAGTTGCAGATCCCGCGCTTCAATGGGAAAAATTACGATTACTGGAGCATCCAGATGAAGATCCTGTTCGGATCTCGGGAGCTGTGGGAGTTAGTCGATAATGGCTGCCCAGAATCGACAGATGCAATAGCACTAGCCGCCCTCTCTCAAGTAGACAAGGACCTATTGAAATTGAACATGAATAAGGACCAAAAGGCCCTTTTCTACATCATGCAAGCGGTCGAGGAGGCCATATTCCCATGGATCGCATCGACAACCAAGGCGAAGCGAGGCTCAGGAGATTACGGCCAGCTCGTACCGGGGCACCAATAAGGTAAAGTTGGTGAAGCTACGAGATGCTCGGGAGGGAGTTTGAAAATCTGCGAGATGAGTGAGTCCGAGTCCATGAGTGATTTCTTCACCCGGACGACGGACATTATCAACCGAGATGCGGTTGAATGGAGAAAATGTGCGAGCCAGAGAATCGTGGAGAAGATTCTCGAGAAGTCTGCCTGCCAAGTTTGACTCGGTTGTGATAGCAATCGAAGAGTCGAGGGATCTGACAACCCTCTCGACGGACGAACTCATGGGTTCATTGCGGACACATGAACAGGAGGCTTGAGCCGTTCATCTCGGACCTCTCTGGAGCAAGCATTCAGGGCTCGGGTCTCATTTCGAGACAACGGCAGACAAGATTCCCACCATGGCGCCTCTAGTTCTCACGGAGGAAGAGGCAAAGGCGAGGCATGGGAAAGGCAACAAGCAAGGAGGAAGGTCAAACCCTAGCGAAGGGGAGACCAAGCTGTAATTTCCATCGGCAAGGTGGAAGAGGCGGTTCGAAAAATCAGCAAGCTGGATCGCAGTCGGAAGAAGGACATGTCAAAGGTCCGGTGCTATTTTTGCAAGAAGTTCGGCCATTACATCTCACGGTGCGAGAAAATGGATGGCCACGGAGAACCGACGACAAGCCCATTACACGGATGAAACCGAAAATGCGGCAGGAGGAAATGTGTTGTTGACTTGCAACATTGAGGAGGAGTGCCAGAAGAATGTCTGGTACTTAGACAGTGGGTGCAGCAACCACATGACGGGGAACAAGGAGATGTTCTCCCAACTGGATGAAACAGTCCAGTCCGAGGTGAAGATGGGGAACAACAACAAGGTTCCCATAATGGGGAAAGGAAAAATCCTCATCCGCACTAGGCACGGCGAACGAAAGTAGATCTGTGACGTCTACTATGTGCCTGGCCTGAAGCACAACTTGTTGAGTGTTGGATAGCTTGTGCGGAAGGGACATACGGTCCAGTTCAAAGACGGAGCTTGCACCATCGGAGACAAGTCGCATGGGCAGATTGCTACGGTGTCCATGACGAAGAACAAAATGTTTCCACTGTAGATTCAGAATGAATCATTGATGTCTCTGAGTGCAGTTGTGAAAGATGCTACCTGGTTGTGGCATCTTAGATTTGGTCACCTGAATTTCAGTGGCCTAAATCAACTGCACAAGAAGCAAATGGTGAAGGGTTTACCCCTGATAGAGCAGCAAAATCAAGTTTGTGAGGGCTGCTTAGTCGGCAAACAACATAGGGATTCGTTCCCTTTCGGTCAGTCTTGGAGAGCATCACGGCCATTGGAGTGGTGCACTCAGACATTTGCGGTCCGATGCAGACCAGCACGTTTGCCGGCAACAAATACTTCTTAACATTCATAGATGACTTCAATCGGAAGACTTGGATCTATGCCATCAAGTTGAAGTCAGAAGCATTTGCCAGATTTAAGGAGTTCAAGGCTCTGGTGGAGAAACAGAGCGGATATCAGATCAAGACTCTCGGGACAGATGGTGGAGGTGAATACATCTCCAACGAATTCCATAACTACTGCAAGCGGCATGGAATTCGAAGGCGGTTCACTACCAGATACACGCCACAACGGAACGGCGTAGGTGAGAGGAAGAACCGGACCATCATGGAGATGGCACGAAGCATGATGAAGGCGAAGGGATTGCCGCACGAATTTTGGGCGGAGGCTGTAACATGTGCGGTCTATCTGTTGAACAGATGTCCCACCAAAAGCGTGAAGGACAAAATCCCTCGGGAGGCCTGGAGCGGTGTGAAGCCAAGTGTGGCTCACTTGCGTGTGTTCGGGTGCATTGCATATGCACATGTTCCAGAAGAGAAGCGACAGAAGTTGGATGATAGAGCTGAGAAGTGCATTTTCATAGGGTACAGTGAGCAGGCGAAGGCATATAGGCTGTACAACCCTGTGACGAAGAAGCTCATCATCGGCCGTGATGTGAAGTTTCTTGAAGATGAAGCACAGAGCTGGAAGTCGAGACGGCGGTCAGAGCCGACGATAGTACAGTCTGTTGACTTGGAAGAAGGAAGTGTGTAGCCACCTGCAACTTCCAGCAGCAACAGCGGTGCCAATAGTAGCACAACCACTCCATCTCGGTCGCCTCCATGTGCAAGTAGAATCCAG
Organism: Wollemia nobilis; assembly: GCA_028583015.1. Classification (NCBI taxonomy): domain Eukaryota; kingdom Viridiplantae; phylum Streptophyta; class Pinopsida; order Araucariales; family Araucariaceae; genus Wollemia; species Wollemia nobilis. The sequence continues at coordinate 3,552,045 of JAQPPZ010003193.1, read as the reverse complement.
AACCTGGTGACGCCAGCGAAGACAAGGAGCTTGCAAGAAATCTACGAGGCAACCCAAACCCACGTAGATGAAGAGTACTCTGACTTTGCATTCTTTACTGAAGTTGATCCGGTAGAGTTCGAAGATGCAAGTCGAGAATCGGAAGTGGGTGCAGGCGATGGACGAGGAGATTAAAGCCATTGAAAAGAATGATACATGGCAATTGACTGATCTTCCGGTAGGGAAGAAGACCATTGGGGTCAAGTGGGTGTATAAGACGAAGTTCAACACCCAAGGAGAAGTTGACAAGCATAAAGCAGGCTGGTGGCGAAGGGTTACAAGCAGAAGTCGGGCATCGATTACCATGAGGTATATGCGCTCGTAGCCCGACTTGACACGGTCGGGATGATCCTGGCATTGGCAGCCCAACAAGGGTTGGAAGATGTACCGAGATGGATGTCAAGTCGGCCTTCCTCAACGGAGTGTTGGAGGAAGAGGTCTACATAGACCAGCCACCGGGTTACGAAATTGAAGGCCGGGAGGGCAAAGTCCTGAAGGCTGAAAAAGGCCCTGTACGGTTTGAAGCGAGGCGCCCGGGCTTGGTACGGCCGGATTGACGGCTATTTTCAGGAAAATGGGTTTATCAAATGCCCATATGAGCACACCATGTACATGAAGACAAATGAAGCAGGTGAGCTCATAATCGTGCTACTGTATGTGGACGATTTGATTTATACTGGCAACAACAATGTCTGTTCGACCGATTCAGAACGACCATGAAGAAGGAGTTCGAGATGACGGACTTAGGGGTGATGAAGTATTTTCTCAGTATTGAAGTTGACCAATCGGCGAGATGGCATCTTCATTTCTCGGGGCAAGTATGCGAAGGATGTTCTGAAGCGGTTCAAGATGGAGGACGACAAACCTGCCATCACACCTGTAGCCAGAGGTTTGAAGCTGAGCAAGCTGGATTCGAGGAGGAATGTAGATCCAATCCTGTTCAAGAGGCTAGTTGGTAGTTCGATGTATTTGACTGCAACTCGGCCAGATCTGATGTTCGGAGTCAGTCTGATCAGCCGTTTCATGGAGACTCCGAAGGACACGCATTGGCAAGCAGGCAAGAGGATCTTGCGCTATGTCAACGGGACGCGGAACAATGGCCTATTTTACGCCAGACAGGACCAGTTGGAGCTGGTCGGCTTCACAGATAGTGATTGGGTTGGCAGTACCGACGATCGAAAGAGCACCTCCGGGTATGCTTTCCATCTCGGATTGGGGCGATCTCATGGGCGTCCAAGAAACAACCCATCGTTGCGTTGTCCACGAGCGAAGCGAGAATATGTCGCCGCCACGTCTGCCGCATGCCGAGCAGTTTGGGCTGCGAAGAGTTCTGAGTGAACTGAACTATCCTCCGGAAGGCGCGACAACAATTTTTTGTGATAACAATTCGGCCATCGCATTGTCAAAGGATCCCGTGTTCCATGGCCGGACGAAGCACATCGATATTCGTTATCACTTCATGAGAGAGTTGGTGAAGTCCGGAGAAATTCAAGCTGCAGTTTTGCGAGATCCAAGGAGCGGTTGGCGAGATATTTTCACGAAGCCTTTGAAGGAGGAAGACTTCGACAGATTGCGAGAGCGACTTGGAGTCAAAGCGCTCGTGAAATCAGGCTTAAAGGAGGGTGTTAGAAATATTAATCCAGATTTCACGCCTCTGCCAGATTGCGCTCCGAACTTGGGCGAAGCCGGACTGCGCTCGCACAGTTGGGGATCCCGGCAAAAGGTTTGACATGACGTCGCACCTACCCTCTGACAGATGTGACATCTGACAGATCCGATCGCCGCAGAAGTTAATGCCAGTTCGGCGATTGGTCAGAAACCCTAGTTGAGGGTGCAGTCGAGGAACCTGGTCAGAGGACAAACCCTATCTTCCTCTCCCCGCGGCTATATAAGGCAGTTCGGGTCTTTCAGACAGTGAAAAGTGAGTGGAAGCGTGGAGAAAGTGCGGAGAATAGAGCAGAGAAAGAAAGGAGAGCGTTTCAGTGAGCAGTGTGGCTCATCTGATTAATGTCCGAGCAGCCGACTCGACATTTTTCCTTTTAGTTTATCCTGCAGCTTAGTCTGCAGATGTTGTTATTTCCTCAGTTGAGGACTTCTGTAACCCTCGTTTCATATGAATAAAGTTTGTTGTTGTTTAAGGCATCTTTAGGGTTTGCAGTTATTTTTATGTGCTAAAGTTTGTTGTTCTCTGTACAAATCGCCTCAGAGCGATTTCGTTCGGGTTCTATAAGTTAGAGCTCAGATCCGAGACTTTGCTCTCAGTTTCGGTGTTTCTCTCCTCCCAGCCAAGCAAGCCATCACCGTTGCCGCACAAGCCTCCGGACAACAGAAAGATCTTGCAAGGCCAAATTTGGCTAAGTCTGTTCGGAGCGCTCTTCCCAACTTCGCTGCCGCAACCCGACTGCGCCCGAGATCCGAGCGCAGCCCGATAGCGCAAGCGCAGCCCGAGTGCGCAACAAGTTGGAGCGCACCCCGAGTGCGCAAGCGCAACCCGGTTGCGCAATCCGCGGGAGCGCACTCCGAGTGCGCAAGCGAAGCTTGAGTCGCTGTGCGCCGTCCGCACTCCGCCTTGCGCCGTCCGCAGTCCGCTCTTCGCCCCCGCGATCGGACTTCGGCAAAACTCCCCTCCTGCGCCCTTCCGTCGTTCGAAGTTCGCACTTCGCTCCCGACGTTCGCACTTCGCTCGCTGTGCGCTGTGCGCCGTCCGCTGTGCGCAGTCCGCACTTCGCTCTTAGCTGAGCCGTCGGACTTCGGGAAATAGAAATCGAAGTTAAAATTCTTCATGAAAGAGGAGGTGACCATGCTCCGAGTGGCCACCGTGAGCCATAACGTTAATGCTGGCCATGGCGCGACGCCTCCTCATGCCAAAGTCCCTAAGCTGAAAGAGCCCAAGTCATACGACGACGCCCGTGATGATAGAGTGCTTGACAACTTCTGCTAGGATGTAGAAAAATATCTTGCGGTGTTGGGTGACTTATCGGGCGAGCAAGAAGTCAAAACCGTGACGAGGTCCCTTGATGGTGTTGCCAAGACGTGGTGGCAAAATCTTGCCACGGTCACTGATGCGGGAAAATGCAAAAAGCCTAGTTCCTGGAACGAGTTGAAGGAAGCTTTACGCGGCCAGTTCAGGCCTGAGAATGCGGATTGGCTAGTGTGTCGTAAACTGCAAGCTCTTCGCCAAACCGACAAGCTTCGCGAGTGCATTAAGTTGTTCCAAGACTTGATGGTAGATATCAAGGACATGGCAGAAGTAGACCGTCTGTTCAACTTCGAAGTTGGCCTGTAGTCGTGGGCTCAAGTCGAGCTCCAACGACATAAACCGAAGGATGTTGCCTTGGTGATTGCTGCAGTTGACTCATTTCTGGACTTTCGGGCAGAAGGCTCGGGGAAGAAAAATGCTTAGGCGTCGGGCCAAAGCAAAGGGAAACCGCCGGCTAGTGGTAAAGGCTCAAGCCAAGCCCCAAGCAAATCGAAGGGGTCACCGCCGAAGAAGCACAAGACCACGCCCTCGTCTTCTGTGGCATCCGAAAAGTCTGGGAAGTCGACCGTGGGCATGAAGCGGAAACGAGTTGAAGGCAAATCATCTAAGGCTGAAGGCGACAAGCCTTGGCTACGGTGTTGGACTTGCCAAGGTCCGCACCCGCAGAAAGAATGCCCCCAGCGGGCAAGACTCACCACGGTGTAGCAGGATGCCTAGCAGAGCTCCTCGGAGTCGGACAAAGTTCAAATGTCCATCCTGCAGAAGTTCAATGCTGTGGTCACGGCCCAACCTCGACAAGAGGAGAAAGTTGCAAATCGGAACAGCCTGTTCTATGTGGACACGGTAATCGGCGGACACACAACTTCCGCCGATTATCGTTGTTGCCTTAGTCGATTCCAGGGCGACACACAACTTCCTGAACGAAAAGGTTGCCAAGCAGATTGGACTAAAGTGCCAAGGTGGAGACCACAAGCTTAAGTTTGTGAATGGCCCGACCTTGCAAACTTGCGTTGCGGCTAAGGATGTGCTCGTCCAACTGGGCGAATGGCATGGCAAGATAGATGTATCCGTGGTGCCCATCGATGACTTTGACCTGGTGCTGGGCCAAGACTTCATCCGCGTTGCTCGAGTTGGTTACCTCCCCTGTTTGGACAACATGTTCATCTTTGACAAGAATGGGCCTTTGCATCGTGAGGTCAGTTCAAAAGAGGCAAACGGTTGCCGTCCCGGAGAGGCAGCCTAAGTTACAAGAAATTTCAGCTATGAGCCTACGCGAGGCGGCCTGAAAGAAAGCAAAGGAGCCCATGTTCCTGGCGGCTATGCTCGGGGGATAGGACGAAGATGAGCCAAAGGTTCTAGTCCCGCCTGAGGTAGAAGAGGTTCTGAAAAAGTTTGAAGATCGTATACCCAAGTAGTTACCTCCTCACTTACCACTGCGAAGAGCGATCAATCACAGAATTGAGCTGCTGCCTGGAGCAGTCCTGTTGGCAAGGGCACCGTATCGGTTGAGCGGCTTGGAGTTGGTTGAGTTGTGCAATAACTAGAAGAAATGCTTGAAGCTAGCTACCTCAGGCCGTCGTGCTTGCCATATGGGGCGCCGGTCTTGTTCGTGTGCAAGGCAGATACCGCGCACTAAACAAACAGACCGTTAAGAACAATTACCCGCTCCCAAGGATAGACGACTGCTTTGATCGCTTGGGAGGAGCAAGGGTTTTCACCAAGTTGGACCTGCGCTCAGGGTATTACCAAGTGCGGATTTGCCGAGGGATGAGCAGAAGATTGCTTGCGTTTCAAGGTATGGCAGCTTCGAGATTCTAGTTATGTTGTTTGGCCTTTGCAACGCCCCGACCACTTTTTGCACGTTAATAAATGACGTCTTCCGCCCGTTGCTAGACAAGTGCGTAATTGTTTACCTTGATGACATCCTGGTGTACTCAAGGAACATGGACGATCATAAGAGGCATCTCGCGGAAGTGTTCAAGTTGCCAAGGGAGCATGATCTTTATGTGAAAAAGGGAAAGTGCGCCTTCGCGCAGTTCGAAGTCAAGTTCCTCAGCCTTGTTGAGTAAGGGCTCACTTCGTCCGGACCCGAAGTGCCTAAGGACGTTCGAGGGGTAAGGCAGTTCATGGGCCTTGCTAACTTTTATCGCCGCTTCGTGAGTAGGTTCTCCAAGCTGGCAGCGCCCCTGATAGACTTAACAAAGTAGGATTGGCTGTGGGCCTGGACGACAAAGTGGCAGGCGACGTCCGAACTTTTGAAGGAAAATCTAACTTCAAGTCCGGTCCTCACTTTGCTAGATTTCTCTAAGCCGTTCGAAGTTCATATGGACGCCTCGAACTTTGCCATGGGGGGTGTGCTGGTGCAAGATGGGCACCCCGTCGCTTTCGAATCGCAGAAGTTGAGCGACGTGCAAAGGAGGTATCCTATGCATGAGAAGGAGATGGTTGCCTTGGTTCACTACCTTAGAACCTGGCGGCACTACCTGTTGGGAGCACATTTTGAGGTTAAAACCAACAATGTTGCCAATACTTACTTTATGACGCAGCCCAAACTGACAGGGAAGCAGGCCCGCTAGCAAGACTTCCTTGCCGAGTTCGATATGGACATTGTGCATGTGGTCGACAAGTTCAACGTGGTGGCGGATGCTCTAAGTCACAAACAATAGTTGGCAGCCATGGAAGAGGTTGCGAACAGCTTGGTCGCCATGCATGGTGAAAGCACAATTCTACTAAGTGATGAAGTGTTGGCGAGGGTCCGAGAGGGTATCATGAAGGACCCCATAACCGAAGCCCTGGCAGAAACCGCTCGTGGGTAGATTGATTTGGGGAAGCTAAGTCGGTATCAGTTCAAAGACGGGCTGCTCTGGTATAGGCAGACCTGCTTGGTCGTGCCGAGGTGGGATGAACTCTGCCGTGAGTTCATTTGCGAATGTCACGACAACATTTGGACAGGCCATCCCGAGCAGGCTAGGACGTTGGCTTTGTTGGAATGCGGACTGTTTTGGCCGCACATGGACAAGGACGTTGAGGAATATGTCAAGACTTGTCTAGTTTGCCAGTAGGATAAATCGATGAACGTGAAGCCGGGAGGCTTGCTCCAGCACCTACCGGTGCCGATAAGACCTTGTGCCAGTGTGAGCATGGATTTCATCACTGGCCTTTTGAAGGCTAAGGGCTATAAGTCGATCATGGTGGTGGTCGATTGTTTTTCCAAGTATGTCGTCTTTGTGCCTTGCCCACAGCCTTGCTCGACAAAGACCGCAACTGAGTTATTTTTCAAAAATGTGATCAAGTGTTGGGGTGTGCCATTGAGCATTGTCTCCGATCGAGATAGCCGTTTTACGAGCAACTTCTGGATGGTGTTGTTTCGTCTGATAGGGACGAGGTTGCAAATGTCAAGTCGATTCCACCCACAGATGGATGGCCAGACCGAGCGGATCAACCAAGTGTTGGAAACATATCTGCGGCACTTTGTCAACGACGACCAGTGCAACTGGCTGGACCTCCTTGACATGGCCCAGTTTTGCTACAACATCTTGAAGTCTCGGTCCAGCCAGTACTCGCCCTTTGAACTCGCCACAGGCCAGTAGCCACTTACTCCGCACATCATTTTGGCCGAATATCTGAGGACTTGTCCACCTATAGTAGAGTACCTGAAGCAGTGGCAAACAAGGATTGATTTGGCAAGGATGCACTTGCTGAAGGCGACAGAAAAGATAAAGGAGCAGGTGGATGTGAAGCACCGGGTAGAAGAGTTCAACGTCGGGGACTTAGTCTTGTTGAGGATGGAATTGGAGGTGTTCAAGCCGCCAAAGGGGAAGTCTAAGGCTCTAGTCCGCCGATTCGATGGTCCCTTCGAGGTGGTCGAGCGAATTGGTGCTGTTGCCTACTGACTCAAGCTGCTGTCGCACCTAAGGGTTCACCCTGTTTTCCATGTCAGTCAGTTGAGGCACTTGCATGCTGATGAGTCCGCACCTGAACGGATGCAACCCACTCGACCCCAACGAATGTCTGGGATGCTACTGGTCAAGAGGTTCAACGAGTATAGGATTTAAAAAACAGTTGGGTGGACGAACAGACAGCACAAGGAGTACTTAGTGACTTGGAAGGGGAGCGCGGCAGATAGTTGGGAAAGGGAGGAAACTTTATGGAAATGGAGAAGTAAGATTGAGGACTACTGGAAGCGGCAGGCTTCAGATGATACTTCCATTCCATGAGCATTTCAGGGTTGCTCGACTAGGTTCGATGGCAGGCAGGCCACGGTGACCAGGGCGTCGTCGAACTCAGCGGGGGAGGATATGGTAGGGGCGGTGCGCTCATCGATTCTGCTGTGATGGTTGGCATTCCGTGGGTTGGCTCGGTGCTCCAAGGGGCTGGGCGGTATGGAAAAGTCCTAAGTGCCCAGGGGCGGCCAAAGTGCCGTGAGGACTAAGTCTTAGACGAATGCATTCGGTTTGCTTCGGCAAAGGCGCCTGCCAAGCGGGGCGTGCGGAAAATGTTCTGAGTGTTGGAAACGTGCGGAATGGGTAGCTGCCAAGGTTGGAAACAGGTCCTTGCCAAGCGGGCAACTTGGCAGGGGGTTGGCCAAAGCCACAGACTTTGTAGCAGACAAAGTGCAGTTAATGCACTGTGGCTTTGGTCGGACAAAGGACTAAACAGCGCGCCAGCGTGCCGCTAGCAGTTTGAATTCGAAATGGACGCGGGCTCGTGGATAGCTCGGCTCATTGAGTGTGCAGGCCGTTTGAGTTTGAAATGGGCGCGGGCTCGTGGGTAGCTCGACGCATTGAATGCGCGGACTGTTTGAAAGCTTGCTAACGGACGGAAGGGCCGCGGGCTTCCAGTCTTGTCTTGCATTTATTGTAGGCTGTTGGCCACTTGGCCGCTTGACTGTTTTTAAACGTTGCACTGCGCTGGCAGCTTTTGAAATGAAATGAAATATTTTAATTAAGTCCGCGAGACCCAAATATGGTCTATGGGACCTCAAATATGGAAGTACAATTACTCAAATCATATTATATGATCTTTAATATCTTTGAGAAGGTTGTTCCTTCTCCTCCTGCTGATTTGCTAACAACTTATTTTATTTTACTGTCTTCAAATAAATCTGCCATAAACTCGTTCCCAAGTGTTTCTTTGTATTTGTCACGGATATTTGAAAAACTTGGGCATTTATAGATGAAGTGTTCCTCTGTCTCTACTGCCCCTATGCTACATAGAGTACATATTCTTTCGTCTTGTTCTTTGGGCGTTATCCATCTCCCTGTTTCACATCTAAGCCTATGAGAGCTAGTCCTTATCTGAGCAATGAGTATTTTTTCCTTCCACTTGATTTCAGTGCCTATATACGCTTTTTCCTTGTGGTCATACGTTGGGTTAAAATTTGCAATATAATATTGTCTTTTCTTGCTTGCATTTTTCCACATTCCACTTTTGAACTTTTCATTCACATAATTTTTTATGTCTTTGTTGACATTTGGGCATTCATTTATGTTGATTTCCCAATGTTTCATCCATTTCTCATTTTGTTTCATCCATGTATTATTTCGCCTATGCAATTCTTCGTCCCTAGCTGCCCTAGGCCATCTATCATTTGTCATGTTTTTTGTTTTTTTCAAGTAACATAACAGCTTGGTCATAGCAATTGCTTCTAAAGTAAGTGGCCAGCTAGGCCACGTGCTATATATAAGCTCCACTGCGTTATGTAAAAGGCTTTCTGTTGCCTTGCGTTGTAATACTTTATGTTAATGAAAATGCTGCCTTCCGCCATGCTGCTGTGTTTTGTGCTGTGTATGCTGTGAGTGCTGAGTTTACTTTGCATTGCTTGATGTACTGTAGCTTAACGTAATGGCAAACGAATGTTTACTTTCCCCTCGCTGCTGAAACTTAGAAACTTCACGAAATCAGCTAAGGCATGGATGCTTGGCAGTACGCTGCGCTGTGAGAAAGGGTAGGCGTAGTCCCCGTGCTGCGAAGGTTCCGTGGCAGAAAGGGGTGCCGCGGAGGGCTTCCAGCCTTGAGAAGGCTAGCTCTCCGTCAGATGGTCAGAGAATGATACATAAAGTAGACAGCACAGGTTCTACCAGTTATCTCAGTTATCTGAGTTTTCTGTGATGACAATGTAACTAAAGGTGTCACATGGTAATCAGTGATATATAAATATGAGTTTAAGAGTGGTGATCGAAGTAAACATGTAATCCACTTAGCTATAGGTTGATAGTTTTCCCCTGTGTGTGTGTGTAAGACATCGTTATGCTGAAACTGAAGTGGGTGTATTGTTACAATATTTTGGGTTTCAGTGCTTGGATTCTATTTTCTGAAGCTTGCAATGAAAAGCTGATAACTCATGAATTTGTTGCTTTCACACATAGTAATCCTATACTGAAGAAACTACCTCTGATAGAGCTTCAAACATCAAATATTTTATTCTTGATTGGTGAGGGAGGTCAGTGTCATCTAGAAACATAATGGTGAATCCATGTCAAAATTTATGGTTCATCTGTCACCATTAGAACTATCATTAGTTGGAGATAGGACTGGTTCTCATTGGAAGAATCTTCAAATTGGAATTTGTGAAGTAGTAACTAGGATGGTGATATTGGACTAAAACTTTGTTTTCTATTACAAGTGTGTATAGCCAGTTTTTGATGTGATGCATCTGCTCAATATTATCAAAATTTAACTGTTTTATGAGTTCTCTACTTGTTATATTTTTTATGGCAAAGTGGTAATGTTTTATTTACTTTCTATTACAAGTGTCTGCAGCCAATTTTTGATGTGATACATGTGCTCAATATAATCAAATTTTAATAGTTGAACTGTTTTATGAGTTCTCTACTTATATTTTTGGTGGCAAAGTGGTAGAGTTTTATGTTACCTTCTTCCCATGATAAAGTTGTGAAGTGAGCATGGTGGAATTGAACCAAGCATACGCATGAATTCACAGAAGGAATCGCTTCAATCACATATTTCTTACCGTCTGCAATATTCACTACGAGTAAATCATAATTTTTTTATATAAATTTTTAATGTAATTTTCTTTACTGTGCATGGTCATTAATTCTGAAGGTAACCTGAATTTATTTAATCTGTTAATGTACTGTTCAACAGACTTATACGTCTATTCTTTGTCTAAGGAGACAATCAAATTTTAAGATTATTTTAAGGGGAAAACCAGTTGAACATCACAGCATAGCTAATGATTTGAAATTTCCTAAAGTAATAACATACAAGCCACAACTTGGTCCTGGGATGAAAGAGGTAAGGAGGAATTAATATTCTTATGTACTCTTAGTCATTTGTATTTCATTGTCTTATGGATAGCGGGCTGCTTTTTTTTCATTTTTTCATTCCGAAGTACATCTGTACTTGTTATGTCATTGTTTAGCCATGTTGTGCTGAATCTACTTGCAACAGTTGTTCGATAAGAACGTTATTCTTTTTTCTTGCAGCTATGCATTTTCTAGTGCAATTAATTCTTTTGCTTCAATGTGACTACATGAATTAAATTTTAACTTCATGACTGCAGTTCTGGTCTTGTGTATGTTCCTCGAGGATTTTCTTTTTCTGTACATGAAGCTGTGTTTGTAGTTGTTTAGAGGGCTGAATGATTATCTGTTGCATTCTTTGCAGGTTGTTTTGACAACCATAGGTTTTATGAAGGAAGCTCCCTTTGTTAGTGTTCATGAATATAATGTTTATCACAGGCATTGGCTTATCATGGTCAGTAATAAGCACTTCTACTTTGAAAATATTTATATTTGTTTGCCAAAACAAGTTTTCTAGATAGTTTGGCAATTGTGAAAATTTTCATTTCTTTTTGCGATGGTGCTACTTTTTATAAAATGGTTATAATCTCCTTGATGTATTTAAATATGCAAAAGTTAATTGAATAACCTTAATTTAATAGTAGTTACAACTGCTGTAACTAACTGGGATACTAAATAATGTAATAATCTTTTTTAACATCCCCTCATTACATTATTTGGTAATATCTGACAATTCCCTTCTTTTATTGATTCGAACTTGAACTTGAACTTGAACTTGGACTTGTTCTTGGGCTCTTGGCTCTTGGCTCTGGCCTTAGTTTTGCTCTTGGCTCTAGCTTTGCCTCTGGGTCTGCCTCTGGTTCTACTGCCTCTAGGGCTGCCTTTGGATCATCCAAGTATATTACACACAACAATAGTGGGATCGAACTCACTTTGCTTCTTCAACTATGAGTGTCCTTACGGCAATCTTCTCATCCTACCAGATTGCATGGATAACTAGTAGCTGCGACCGCCAGGTGTAATAGAGTAGATCATTGCTTACAAGGTTCACTATGGTGTCATATGTGTAATGAGGAGTGTCGGGTACTACCAATCATAGTTGAGAAAATCTGCAAAATCCCGTTTTTTTTGCCGATTTTTTAAAATGTTGATGCAATCGGCCAAGTCTTGGCGATGCAAAGATTTTTTGAAATTTTTTTGCCTTTTTTTTTGAAAAAATCTGCATCCCCATTTTTTTTTCTTTTTCTTTTTAGGTTGTGGCCAATTTAGGGTTTTTTTATGCAAGCCCATTTTTCCGCTGTTAATGTTTGAACTTCGAAATTTTAAACCTTAAAGCCGAAACCCTAGTCTAAGGTTTCAGGTTTATTTTTCCTCTTTTTTTAAAGTAAATATTGTTGCCTGATAGGGTTTTGGGTTTTGTTTTCCTCCTCTTCTTAAGTAAATATTGTTGCCTGGTAACTATGTATGCAAGCCCATTTTTCAGCTATTAATGTTTGAATCTGAAACTTTGAACTTGAAGTTTAAACCCTAAAACCTAGTCTAGGCCCTAGGATTTTGGGTTTAGGGTTTTTTTTCATCCTATTTTTATGTAAATATTGCTACCTGATAACTATGTATGCCAGCCCATTTTTTTTTTTTTTACGAGACTATTTGGTTTGAGATTGTTGACAAAAGGAGACATATTATGCAATTACATAATTTAATACAAGATATAACAAAAATACTCAAACCAAGATAGACTAAATTACTTGACACCTTGGTATTAAGGACCAAAACATCTCATATTAATCATGGTTGTTACTTGTAACTTTTCATATTATAAGCAATACAAGATGTGTTTTGTCACTTTCATAATGTCGGACATGAATTATTGCTTTTATTGAAATATTTGATTTGCATAATGTTAATTCATTGTAATATGCATGAAAAAAACTTTTTTTCAATGAAAAATTTTGTTTTCTTCGGTTTGCCAATTCTTTGCCGATTCCGATTTTCTCACCTATGCTACCAAATCATGGTCTTTTTTTCTTTAATGTGCATGCCATATTGCCTTTTTTTAAAATTAAATAAAAAATAAAGTTCTAGAGTGTAATATATATATATATATATATATATATATATATATATATATATATTAACTTTAGAACTATATAAAAAAAACTTTCATCTTGAGTGACAGCTCACTCTACGGTAATGGTGGCAAGGACTGAGTCACCATGCTGTGGGGCCTGGCCGAGGGCAAGCGCCTTTACTTCCTAGACACCAACAGCATCATTCACGGCTTTTTCTTCATGCCTCTGGATACACCAAGGGTGAAGGCCTGGGGGGCCGACATCGTCAAAACTTTCGTGCTGGTGTACACAATGTTCTCCACCATGGACACAAAGCGCAATGTGAGGGAGAAGATCAAAATTAGGAATTTCTATGTATTTCTAGGCATGGCACTATTGCTGGCCGGATTTCTTATGGTCTTCATTCTGTTGGAAAACAGGCTAAAGCCTCTATGAGCGAGGGCATTGTAGCCCATGGCGCCAAGGATCGGCATGCCGGTCTTGACCTCATCGTTGACAGAGATGATAGCTTAATGCTTCTCCGTATGTCCAGAATGATGCAGAGGGCCAGATGTGCCCTTCTTCAGCACTGCACCGAAGGACGATAAGGGTCCTCAAGACACGGAGCTGGAAGTGATAAGCCTCGTCGCCGATAGGAAACTGCCAGAATTAGTCCTCACTATATCGGGAGATCCAGCCCCTCCCTCACCTGCTGTAACCATCGCAGCTGTTTATGGGACTCCAGTCTGCGACATGACAAGGTATCAAGCTCAAGTTGTTTTTCACCCCACCTTTACGTAAGCGGCAATGTCATCTTCAGTGGCTTTGGATCTACTGCAGCTCCGGATTTTGGTTGTCCCCGCTTCTAACCAGATTCAGATCTGGAAACAACGACATGATAAACAAAGGCTATGGAAAAAGGGGAGGGAAGAATCGCCAAAGAGGCTATTCCACCCTCAGACTTCAAGCAGGAAAGAACCTGCTCTCATCGAACATGCTCTGATACCACTGTTGGGATATTAATGGACTTTATTCAATTAACTTTTATCATATTTAAATACATCAAGGAGGTTATAACAATAACCTTAATTTAGTAGTAGTTATAACTGCTGTAACTACATGGGGTACACTTACTAAATAATGTAATAATCTTTGCTAACAGGTTCAAATCTTGTCAATCAGAACACGTATAACTGCTGGTTTATTGAAATACCTTGATAATACGGTCATGATGTCATAGGGTTGCACGCCGAGTTGTCTCTTGTATACAACACCTTGATGAAGAGGTACTGTTAAATAAGTACTACCAATAAAATCTTTGCAGTTTCTTAAGGCAAAGGAAGATGGCGTTGTTTTCAGTGCTATACTAATTAGCATACTCAATATTTTTTTGTATTGAAAAAGCAAAGTTTATATAAAACAGTTTCAAAGTTTAGGTATGGAAAACTTGCTCAAAAATATATCATGAGAATTTGTGAGCCCCAACTATTGTCAACAAACAGCAATGGTTTAGTACACTCAATATTTGGCTTCTTAATGGTCGGAAATATTGACAAAGCCAAGATGTTTCTGTAGTTTATGGTTGAGGGAAGGCATTTTCCTAACTCTAATGGATTTTGTAGAACAAGAGATGAATTTCAAGTCCTAAATTTTTAGACAACATGCAGGAGTTGGATTTCAGCCTGATGGTTGTACATACAATTGCCTATTAAATGACATATACATTGAGCCTTGAAGCACAAGGAATTTTTGAAATCAAAGGAGTAGATCTTGAGAGAGGTAGGTATTGTGTTTGTTAGGGCACATGCAGAGCTGTTAAAATGGTCGAGGCATATATACGGTTTTTGATTCCGTGATATATGCAAATATGTTGGTAATTGTTGAAGCACTTTCTGCTTCTGAAAATGTATTAAGTTTCACATTGTTTTACACTGACAGGCACAAGTACATTCCTGTCAAGCGTGGATGAGTGGAGTTTTTCAATTGTATGTCAACCATTTGAAACAAAAACTAAAAACAAGAAATGGTAAACAATAAACAGTAAGAAATTTTTAACAATAAATAAATGTCCAATCAACCACAGCATGTGTTATAGAAAGTGCCAGATGTCCCAATCAAAGCCACTATCATTTTTTCAAAAACATTGGATGTAGCATCTATTTGTCCATATTGTATCGAGTGTGTATGCTTCTATGCTAGTTCAATAAATATCATGTATTAAAGTATGTCTTTTACTTTGTTTCATTTTTCTTGTTGGGACGAGCATCACCAATGTGTTTTGATTTTAGTTTGTTTTGTTGGGATTGCCTTTCCGTCCTCATTCATGTTTGTCCTTCCAGATTTTATTTTCCCCTTCCTCATTCATGTTTGTCCTTACAGATTTTATTTTCCCTTGACATCTATTTATGTACAATGCTTGTGTCACACCTTAACTATCAAAACCCAGCATTTTGTTTCAGCTCTTATAAGTCTGTAGTGTGAGTTTCAATGCTTCTGAATGTTATAATTACATTCTGTTTTGAGACTGTTAAAAATATGGACAACACGGTATAATCTAATATTATATTTCTCAAGTTTTTCTCAAGACTGTCAATTAAAATGGCGTAGCTTTATGCCTCTTCGTAAAGATTTGAAGTTTTGTACAAAAATGTTATATGAATAAAACTTTGATTCTCAGATTCATTATTGTTCTTTCTGTGTATGAATATTTTCATATTTTTGCTACATTCATTACAATTTGTTTTTTCTATAACATACAGTATTGGACAATTTAATGTGATGGAGATGTTCTGGAAATCCAAATTATGGTGTGTTGACTCAAGTCAAGATTTTCAGGATTTCCACCCCATTTTTTGTATCTCTTTGTAAATATGTCCTTTCTTTAAGGGACAAGAAGACTGGAATGCACAAATATTGAACCTTGTGCCTTGAGGAACCCAGCCTGTTGTGCTCAACTGAATAAGCAAATCCATCAAAGTTCTCCTTCCTCAATTTGCTGAAAAGCTTGTTACTTGTAAAAAATACATCACTGGAAGTTCTTGTTACTCTTTAATACTGGCATCGTGTATGATTCACCATTGTCCAAAGAGCAACATCCTTTTGTGATCAATCGCTTTTATGTATGGAAAGTTACTCTGTTCAAGAGTAAACTCAGTGAATTGGGTGCAGACGATGCGACTGCACTACCGTTTGAAAATATTTTAGTAACGGCTTCCTTTACTCTCATGGATTCCTCCTGATCCTTCACAGGGGCCCTTGTCTTCCTATTGCTTTGGTGAACACATCATCTGTGTTTCAGAGTTAGTGCATGCACTAATACAACTGTTTGTTGAACACATTCTATCTTTGGGAAGGCTTCAACACCTCTACAGTAATGTTATCCAAGACGTTTTTAATATTGGTGTCCTGCTTGTAATTGTTGCCTAGGCAAGGTTTATCCATATTTGCTTTCGAAAGGGAATCATCTACTAATATTGCAAATCTGTGTAGGAACTTAAATTAATCCATCAATCCTCATAAATAACAATATTTCAACATATGCAGGGTTTTTTAATCAAATTTTCTTCAAGTTGTCCACACTTCACTAATTACCATGGACAAAAAGCATGTTTGACCTGGAAGAGCTGACTCAACATTAAGAAGTATCATGCATAATTGTACTTTAGGCAACTTTAAAGAATGCTAACCTGGAAAGTTCTTTAAAATTTTCTTGAGATTGGTGATGACTTGTTATATTTATATCTTTTTACTGTGACAACCAGTCTGCAGTGATCAATTGGCCAGGGGGTCACAATTTCTTTACATAATCACAACTTCATATCATTATACAAACCATTACATAACTGATGTGGTTTTCAATGCACCATCATCATATTTCATTATGTACAGATAACTGTCTTGCAACATCACATTTAATCATATGCAAGAAAAATAAATGACTTAGTTCCTTTTATCATGGCTCTTGAAGATCTGCACATAGGAATCATCAACATTCATGGAGCTTCTTCGTTGTCATATAATATCATAACCAACAGTGACTATCGAATGCAAATCAAATCAACCAGTCACCACCATCTCCTTTTCAAGCAGCCACCTAACCATCCAATGGGTCAATATTAAGATCACAAGGATGTGTGTCACAATGGAAAGCAATGAAGTTGCCTCCACTGCTTGAAATAATCAGCGAGTCTCATAAGTGGACACTTAAGTTTCATTTCACTTGGATTGCTTCCCTTTTAGCAATTGGGTACAATGTACTTTCCCAAATAGGACAGAACCATATGGACGAGAATTGAGCCGAGTTAGTTTTGCAGTATGCACTTAATTAAGAGTTTAAGTTTTTCCTGATTATAAGGACTTTCGTCATAACTACTCAAGCCGTTGTTGTCTGAATGACCCCATACTTCAACCTTAGTACTTTATGTATTCATACATGGAATTGACAAATAGAAGGCTTATCTTGAAGCACTAATCCTGTTTCCTAGAGGATGGTTGACAAGATACACTTAGTTGGCCCTTTAGCAATCTACACTAGGCAAGGAGATTTTTTTCATTCCAACCAGCTATTAATGAATCGAGGTTCATTTTCGTCATTCCAACATCATCTTCAAGCATGAACATTATGACTCAAGTATACATAAGAACCAGAGTTACTAGGTTTTGGTCTGGTACAATTTTTTTTGACGATCTGAATAGGTCCAGTTTGGGCCAGACCAGTTTTTTTCTAAATAAAACATTTAATAAAATAATTGCAAAATCCAAGCAATTTTAAAAAAAAATTATTAAGTTACAACCCTTATAAATCTTTACATGCATCCAACATTAGGTTGACCAAACTGTGAATGCCTTAGAAGATGAAGCCCACACCATAAATAATTTTTTTAATGTCATTTTTGTTGAAAAATTTCTACAAAGTTTGATAGTGTGAAGACTTTTCAGTCCGCCCTCATACTTGAATGGTTCGAGCTCCATCAAGATTGCAAAGATGCCAATACATTTGTGAAGCCACGAAGACCAAAAGAAATAGGTCTGACCTGTATTACATTGTGAACGCATTATCATGGTATTTTAGCAAACCATATTAGCATGGGTCACCTTATCAGGGGAGTTTCCATCATGATGCATGGATTTGAACTTTGGTTGTGCTGATATGATTGTATCCCATCTGCCATTGCTTCACAATGCCTTAAATGATAATTACATTTTTTTTTTTAAATTGTTCATATAGTTTAATATAAAAATAATACATGTATATATGTGCATGGGTATGTGTATATATATAAAATTTGGTTATGTGGGGTTGAAAGGGCCCTGCCTATATTACATCATGACCTCATTATCACGATATCTCAACATACCACATTATTGTTGTATTGCAACAAAACCGTATTATCACGGGGTTTTATTGTGGGATTGTTCATTGCAATGTAGGAATTTGAATTCAAGTTGCCCTTATATGATTGCTTTTAATTTACAATTGCTCCCCACTGCCCTGGACTTTTTTCTTTTCTCTTTTAAATTGGTTATATGGGATTGAAACAGGCCCCACCCATATTACATTATATGATCACATAGTGGTATTACAATAGTTTGAAAATTATGTATGGCTTGGCAAGATTTGAACCTGGGTCTCCTTGAAATTTGAAGAATATAACCAATTGAGCTAATGCCATTTGATTCCAAAATGTTAAGGTTTACCCATGGGATTTGAACCTTGGTTTAGGGTGTCAACTCTTCACTCCAAACCAATTGCCCTAAACCCCATGGGCACATTGGACTTAATTATTTATATGTTTTAATATTAAAAATGTTTTGTACATTTATAGAATTTTCTAAACCAAACTAAACATTTTTGAAAAAGCTGGAATTTCAAATGTTTCTGGTCTTCAGTTAAAACTGAAGCAGCCAAACCTCGTAACTATGACAGGAATGAGGAATGTCAAGCGATGTCCTATTAGTTAGCAGATCCATCATAAATTTTTCCAACTACCACTGATATCAAGAAATCCCAGAACATTTTCTTGCCATTGGGATATCATCTATAAATTCATCGTGCACAGATTCCTCTTCAAAGTATCTATATGCTGCTAACAATCAATTGGCACGAGTCCCCTTGTACCCTACCAAGTTCCATCCCTATACTCTTACATCCAAACCATAAGTCGGGAAACTGCCAAATCCATCTATGTTGGACAAAATCAAATCCATGCCTAAGAAGTGATTTGGGCTTACTTCACTTGCATGGTACATGAAGTACAGGTCAAGTGCATTGTAGAACCAAGTATTAGAGTGGAATGAAATACCATCATATAAATATGCCACCAAAAACAACTTGTAGAAGAAGAGCATCAAGCATCAAAATGAACCAGTTAGAAAGCAAGAGGGCCAACTACCCCCTACACATGCCACAACTCATGTTAATAGGGGTGAGGAATCCTATGTAAGTGGAATTGACGGCTTGCACCTCTAAGCCTACTATCCTATTGACAAAAATTTTGGCAAGCGGAGGGACTCATAAGCCACTCAAGTCCTACAACCGGATCAATGTGAGATTATTAGCTTTTACACATGCCCCATTACACTAAGGAAAACCAGGCATTAGAGTGGAACAATATTTCATTATAGGAATAACAATATTTCATCATAGGAATATGCCACTAAAAACAACTTCTAAAAGAAGAGCATCACAATGAACCTGTTAGAAAGCAAGAGGGCAACTGCCACCTACACACATATTGAGAATCAATGTTAATAGGGGTGAGGAATCCCATACAAGCAGGACCAAGGGTTTGCACCTTTAAACCTGCTACCCTATTGGATTCAGACCATTTTCTGCTGTTTATAATCAATGCCAACCGTAATGTACAAATAATGATTCTTATTAAATCTTCAACCCTTCATAAAGTTCCAATGAAGACTAGCATATCTGCCCTACACAGAAGGCCAATGATCACATCCACACATGGATTACAAGTTCAGGCAATCACTTCAAGTTCCATCATTGTGCAGGAATGAAAATAGAAGTTGTATAATCATAGGCAGCAAATTTAAAATGTCTTTCATACCATACCATATGCACCAAGAGCTATGACAGATTCAAGATTTGAAGACACATTTCTCCTTTCTTTGTCCATGGAAAGTGCTGATCATAAATGCAGAAAGCTGCAGCAATCAATCATACCAATATTACTAGGAGATGTGACGGGTTCAGAGCCTTTTTTCATTATGATGAAACATCTAATCACTATCCCTTGTACCCCTACAAGGTACTGACCTGCTTACAGAACAGATTTGTAATTCATTTTATTTAACAAATGACAATGCTGCCTGCAGTACTGTGTCATATGTATATGACAGGATAACTTAAAACCCTCATTAGATATAAAAGATCTCATATAAAATCTCTTACATCAACAAACTATCTTGTCTGCTATACTGTCATAAAATTATGACAGAGCCTCTAGGATCACTATAGGGATCATTAGATTTATCACATATGCTTGAGATGGAGCAGACAAAGCTGGAAATATATGTATACTTTGAGATCTCAATGGCCCAAAGTTCTATCAGAACCTAGGCTACTACTATTTATAAAATAGTCCAAAAGGCTATGATTCTTGCCCTTTAATAGAGAGGTCATCTGATTTGCCATAGCTCTATAGCTCTTCCTCAAGTGGGGACTAGGAAGGCTGGATGGTAGGAATTGATAAAGGTGAAGTAGGGATAGATGGATGTGGTATAGGTAATGCAAATTGTTGTGTGGGATTTAGGAATTTGAAATCTACTTGTGCATGAGGTACTTGGGCTATCTAAGGGATCTAAGAATTTTGCTTGCATTAAGAATATACATAAGGGGATATGGGTATTTAGGTCTTAGATTCAATATTCTAGCTTATTTGGGAATGTTCTATGCTTTGAGATCTAGATCAAATGATCCAGGTAAAGAATTTCCTCCCAGAGGTTGGATCATTGTGGCTATGTGAGAATGAAAGGATTTTAAAAAATACAAGAAAGACATTCTTAAAGGAGGACAAACCTCAAGTGGTATTTTATGCCACGATCTCTTTTGATCACAGTGAATTTCTCCAACAAGAAATATTGTATTATTTTCTCTAAAGTCCTTTACAAACAACCTTTCAAACCCATCTTGGTCTTGATCTGAACTAGTAGGATGCTCCATGAGCTATTCTAGTGCTAATCTTCTCAACTATGTCATAAGTAATCAGACAGTGACATCTTTATGTTCAAATGATTCATTGTCACTATATTAGCAACATCTTGGAGGTGATAGACTAGAGAAATATTTATGTTTTCATAGAAGTATGGAATAGATTTTTGTATAAAAATTGGATTACTGTTGAAATTATGTAGATTGAGTGGACTATGTGCATCCCATGAAGCAAATGAAAGAATTCTTTAAGGAGGATTTAAAACCATTTAAGTCATGGATTATATTCTAGGATATGCATGTATGAAGCTTTCTTCATCTTGGTGGAGATAAATACCAAAATATTGGATTATGCTTCTCTCTTACAATTGATTTATCTTATGCAATATGGCTTCATGGGATAAATAGTGTAATCACCAATGCTTCAAAAGAAATATTCAAATTTTTGGGTCTTTTGACAACGGAGTCAAAAATAGAAAGTCTAGTGGAGTATTCCATGATTGGAATTTTGTTCCACGTTAATACCTATCTATCTATCTATCTACAACTTCAAGGATCTTGCTCGTTTTCCTATAGATCTAAAATATTATTAGGTGTCACTCTAAATATTGAAACTTGAATTACAACATGAATAGGGGTCCTATCAAGCATATACTATAAAATATACTAATGGTTGACCTAACTAGTCTGAAATAAATTACACCCTTGATAAATAGTCTAATGGGAATCTCAATGAAATGCACAATCCCACCTTCAAGATTCCCATTATAACATTAGTCAAGGGCACAATTGCCCCCGAACTCGCTAACCAATGTTTATGTGTTCATCATGGTAATAATCACAAGTATAGTATTTTTTAACCATGGTTTGTCTAACAATAATATGCATACAATAAAAGCTTTGTTCATGACTTGAAAATTTATTATAGAAAAAGTTCCCATGACTAAAACTACTACATCACTGATTCTTCTTACCTTAATTTTTTTAAAATTAAAATTCTAACTATAAGATTAGAAAGACGATCTGTCCTTAGCTATAAAATACTTAGTCCAAATTTTGTTATTATAATGACAATGGCTTCACTATTTAATAAGACTATAACTTCATCCCTCTTTATTCATCTAGAACTAATCCCATTGCATAACTCCCTTCATTTTTATGATGTTACTGCTAGTAGTTATCCATTTGTAGTATTAGCAATTGACTTCTATAGGTCCTCCATGATCAAGTATGGTGCTTCACCTTATAAGAGTGGAAAATCATGAACATCAAGTTTTATTATTCTTTGCCTTTTATTGTCTTTTTCTTCTCTCTTCTATTTAAGTTTTTTTCTTTATCGGGGTTCTGTTCTAATGCTTGTTTCATTTCTATGACATCGACTTCTTTCCCATTGTGTCAAACGAGATGGATGACATTGGCCCGAGTTTTTTCTTTCTCATTTATTTCTATTCATCATGCAGATGACTTGTTAGGGTAACTTAATTTATAATGTCTTTTAATTGTGCACTCATAGAAAACTACTTGACAAAAATTTTGGTAGAAATCTTATCATAAATTGTAAACCTTAACTTCCTACTTCCTTTTCTTGTAATAAATTAATGATGAACTACTTCATATTCTTAATTAGGTCTTCCACTTTAGTTATATAAGTGGAAGGAGGACATGGTCTTTAAATTGTTATACTTGTTTCTAGTTATGGATATTGGCTTCCAGATATTTGGCCTAGTTATTTTTAGATAGGTTCCTCTTCCAAACTCTTCTTTCATCACAATATCATATGGTTGCTAAATAGTTGTCAATTGATTATACTATACATGTTGTCTAATTATTGCATTCAACCCTACAACAAAAATATTTATAAAGCATACTATCAATATTAATCATTAGGCCTTCCACAAGTTTTCCTTAATTCCTTAAGAATTAGGGTTTCAACCTTTTGCCAAAGATTTTGTATTCAAACATAATAATCATGAAGATTCTTCTTATATTTGTTGACCAACTTTATGGTCTTGATCATTAGATGAGAGTATTTATCGCAAGAATTAGGGTTTCAACCTTTTGCCAAAGATTTTGTATTCAAACATAATAATCATGAAGATTCTTCTTATATTTGTTGACCAACTTTATGGTCTTGATCATTAGATGAGAGTATTTATCGCAGATTATATTCTTTAATTATACACTTGCTAATTTGGTATGAGAAATTCTTGATGTCTTGATCTCATCTTCTTAGGTCTCATACCATGACAAGATAATATTATAATTTATTTCAGGTACTAATTAAATAATAATAATAAAATTAAAAATTATGTCAATTATAAATAAAGTAAATTAGATTAATTTTTATTAAAATTATTTCATAATCTTAATGTGTGGGTTATTATTTTTTATTGTTTGAGTCCCTTAATTTAAAAAAAAATACCCACCTAACTTGATGTGTGGTTTGAGAAATTCAAATGTCTACATAATTTCTCTCAAGAATAATATAAATAAAAAATGTTACTTATAATAAAATTAATTAAATATTAAATTTTTGTTACAAATGATAAATAATGTAAATTAAACATGTTAACAATTTATAGTTAATAAAATAAAAATTAAAAAATTAAAAATTATAATTACAAAAATAAAATATCATGTGTTTTTAATTATAAATCCCAATAAGGGGAGTGTAGTGAGTACGAATGTGATTTGGGAGGGAGTGTAGTGAGTGTGAATGTGAGCTGGGAGGGAGTGCAGTCGGAAGCGAGCGCGAGACGGGAGGAAGTGTAGTGAGTGTGAATGTAGTGAGTGTAGTGAGTGTGAATGTGAATGTGAATGTGAGCTGGGAGGGAGTGCAGTTGGAAGCGAGTGTGAGCGCGAGCTGGGAGGGAGTGCAATCGGAAGCGAGCGCGAGACGGGACGGAGTGCAGTCATAAGTGAGTGAGCACAATTCGAGAGTGAGGAGGAAGTGAGAGCAAGAAGTAGAAAGCAAAGTGTGATCTAGTTGAAGAAAATCTAGTGTGAGCTGAGAGGAAGTACGATCTAAAAGGGAGTGCAAGCTAAGATTCAGTCATGGTAGAAGAGTAGCATGTTCATCCAGAGTGCATCAATGCTTCAAACCCTTACCATGAATGCGTGGAACATTGTTTCCAAAAAAATGTTGAAGCGAAGGAATGCCAAGAAAAAGGAGACAAGGGCTATTGCGAGGTAGGAGGGAGTGCAAACCGGGAGGGAGTGCGAGGTATGAGGGAGTGCAAGCCTAGAGGGAAGGTGAGCCAAGAGGGAGTGCAAGCCAAGAGCAAGCCCCATTAGCTAATATGGAAGGAAATTCATATTTGAAAGCCCTAATGGGAAGTTAGGATGCCCTAGTTGGATGTATGGAGGCCCAAGTTGGAGATAACCAGAAGAGCAAATACATGGCAAGTTTGATCCAAGTAGCAGAATGTTACACCAGAAGTGAGTATCAAGGATGAGATGATTGAGCATGATATAATGGTTATTAAAAGTAGAGGGTTAATATGTAAGTTCCATAGATCATGGCCAATGTTTTTGGAGATTCAAAATTGGATCAAGTGGAAGTGGGGATTAAATTCAAATTACTTATTAACTTTTCTTTTTAAAGGTTTTTTTCTTATCATCTTTTCTAGTTCATAAATTAGGGATAAAATAATGGTTGGTGGCCCATGGTTGAACAGAGATGCACTTAGTTGAGATCATGGAATGAAAATTTTTTTGTTGAGACAAAAACTATTAAGAAGCTTTCAGTATGGGTTAGACTTTTTGGACTTCCATATTAGCTTATAAATAAGGATGTTCTAAAGAATATTGGAAATACCTAGGGAATTCATCAAGGAAGGACTAACTACTAAGGAGCGAAAGCATGCTATATATACTCGAGTATGTGTTGCTATGGATATTTCAAAACCTTTGCCACAATCCATTAAGATAAAATTTGAATCAAGAGATGGGATCAACAAGTAGATTATGAAAATATTGCATTTCGTTGCCACAATTATTATGAGATTGGACACGACAAGAGTTTGCAAAGTTAAAACTACGAAAAAAGAGACAAAATTCTAGCCATGAGATAAACTTCGAGACGAAGCAAGGAAATCATACAATATTAGAAGGGCTAAGAAAGCCTATCTACAATATCATTTGGCAAGTTCAAAAGGAATTAAAGGTGCAAAAGAAGATGTGCAGAGAAATTTTTAAAACAAAGACAACAAAAGAGATCAAGTTTTTTTCTAGGTAAATCATCTTCATTTTCCTCAAGTAGTATAGAATCCTCTCCAAGTAATAAGAGTGAAAGGGATGAAGATGCTATCCCTTGCACTTCAAGGTTTCAAGAGCAGCATAATAAAGAAATAAAGATGGAGGAAACCCATAACAATTTAGATTTTTTAGAGCAAAATAAGAAGATAATTGCTACAGAAGAGCATCCTTGCACTTTAGGGTTTCTAGTGCAACATAAAGAAGATTGTGCTTTTGAGGTTATTCCTTGCACTCCAAATCCTTCAGAACAAGGCAAACCTAAAGATGATAAGTCTTATTATGAGCAGGGTGAGAAGATGGAAGAGATTGATGAAGTTGAAAGTATTGCTAGGAATGAAAAAAAAAGGAAGACCCAAGAAGCAAAAACAGAGAGAAACATAAACCCAAAGGGATATTCATATGAGAAAACAAAAGCAAATATCACAAGTGCTAACAAAAAGTGGGGCCAAACCCACAAATAAAAAAATAACAATGAAAATAATATCTTGGAATCTTAGGGGAATGGATAAGAACCCTATAAAAATATATTAAAAATTTGTGAAGTTGTTATAGACAAGGTATTTATAGATACGGAAGTTGCTTAGCAAATATTTTAGTCATTAGTAGTGTTGAATTTCATCTTGCCAGAATATAAATTTTAGAAGACATCTCACATATAAAAGGAGTTGATTGTGGAAACTTAATAGTTTGAAGAAGATGGAGATTGATAGAAAGACAAATGAAGAATATCTTTTATCCAAAGGTAAAGTTGGATATGCTTTAATTAACCTGATATAAATGTAAGGAGAGCAATGTTGTTTTGTTTTTGTAATGGGAGTGACCCTAATAAAAACCACACATAGTTTATTAAAAAAAATAATAATAAATCCCAATAAGATTAAAAGGGGAAAAAAAATTAAAAATTAAAATTTTTAACTATAAGGGATGAATATAAACCTCTACTATCCCTCTGAGTGTGGTATCCCTCTGAGTGTGGTCTACCACCAAGAATGCCACATGCATTATTGATGATGTGACCCAAGTTCAATCCCCATACTGGATGTGTATAAAAAGTATTAGTCAAAAAAATTAAGAAATCTGAGTCGGCAAGCTCTTGCAAAAGAGGCCACATTTCTCGGTCCACTGCAAAGCCATGGCTGGTCTCTCTCTCGTCAGACAACTAGCCATTGAAGAAGCTATGAAGGTGATAGTTTGTGAGAGAGGTTACAGACTAACATCTATCCACAGGAAAATTCAAATTTTTTTGTTTTTAAATGTTCAGAGTTTTATTATGTTTTTGTTGACATTACAAATTTTCATGTGATTTTACAAGTTAAAAATTAAATCCATCATTTACAGGAAATCTGTCTAACAGATGTCATTTGCATTTGCAGGAAGTGTATACTGCTGCAGTAGCATTTGTTACAAGATTAGTTTACTTCAGCTTCCATACACATTGACACTCTCTGGAAATGCAGGTGCCACTTTACTCTGTTTTGAGGATTTGTAGGAGAATAAATTAATTGTGTCATAATAGAATGTATATGTCATTTTGTATAATAAAATAAGATACAGTCTGAAAATGATGTTTAAACAATAAGGTGTATTACAAAATAATAAGGTGTATTGTAAAATAAAATTTATAGCAACATTGTTAGACAAACAGTAAGAATGAAAAAATCTAAGTTATATGTTATATTCTTCTCTTTATCTCTATGTGTAGTATGGCTTATAACAAATCTTCTCTTTATCTCTATGTGCAGTATGGCTTATAACAAATAGATTTTTATGTAGATTTTACTTTCTCAGCCTATATTTGTATTTGACTCGATATTTCTTTAATTTGATTCAAATCCAGTTAACATCAACAATGCCAAATTCAAGTGGTTTGGCTCTTGGGTTTGGGTTCTGTTCAATACACGAAGAGCTTGTTTTTAATAATCTCAAAAGTAAATATATGACCATACAATTGTGGTAGTACATCATTTCTGAGGCAAACCTTTACATCTGCAAGCCGTCTGATTTACATAAGAGATCTTCCTTACCTAGCAATGATTCAACATGGTATTTCTTTTGCAAACGGCACAAATAGTACCCAAATGGTCCATGTAGAACCCAAACGACACAAAAGAACCAGGAGAACCACTTGAGTTGGCTATTGGAAGATCATGGCCAACAAATCTCTAATGGAAAACGGCTCACAGTTGTAAAGGTCCACCTCTGGAATGATGTAGTACTACAATTCTGTGGCCATGTATTTTACTTTTGAGATAATTAGAAACAAGTTATTCTCCTAATCAAATTAAAAAATACGGAGTCAAATACATGCTGGGAAAGTAAAACCCATATAGAAGTCTATTTGTCATAAACCATACTACACATAGGTAAGTGAGAATTTTTTTAATTTGTACCATATGTCTGACAATGTTTTTCTAAACTCTATTTTAGAGTACACCTTATTATTTTATAATATACTTTATTGTCTAAACATTTCCAGTCAATGACATATACATTCTATTATAACAAAATTAATTTATTTTCCTATACTACTACAGACAAACTCACACTCACAGACTAAAGTGGCATGCAGCTTCCAATAGCCAGCTTGAGCGGTTTTCCTAATTGTACTTTTTAAATGTTGTTTATATTTGTATCTTTGGCATTAGAAGTTTATATAAAGATTTGGGTTTAAAGTATTTGATGAATATAAAGATATATGTTCTATAGGTTTATTTTAATTTTAATAAACTATTTTTTAATCTTATTTTTAGTTTTTATTAATTTATGCATTGTTATTTTTATTTGAAAGTTTTACAGATTGCTATTAATAAAAAAAATTGAGTCTCCATAGTCACCAAGTCTCATTGACCATTATATGCCTCTTTGTTTGTAATAAGTGGTTGACATGCGGAGTTTACTTCCTTTTATTTTAATTTAGTAAAACATATGGGATTTGTAATTTAAAAAGATAAAAGTACATAAATATATAAAAACGTTCTTTGTTATTATTATTATTATTTTTTAATTTATTTATAAATAATGTTCATTTTTGTAAGTTAGATTAAGATTTTTATATCTCCTTTGGATTTAGTCTCGACATATTTAATTATTTTTAAAATATGCATTACTTTTAATTAAATAATTTTATTTTATTCGTTGTTTATTTATGTTTAGTTATTTTATATATATTAATTTGAATTTAAATTTATTATTAAATTTAAATATGAAGTTTAGGAATTTGTAGTTTCATAATATTTTCTATGGCCAATGTTTTGATCAAAGTGTTAATTTTGAAGGTAATTAAATGTAGACATTCTTATGAAAATGAATATTTAAATGACATGAAACTTCATAATTAGATTTGAAATGAAATGAAATGACTTTAATTATGTTGATGAGACCAAAATAGTCTATGGGACAAAGAGCTTTAATACAATATGGGTTATAGTGTACAACTCTACTTCCTTTTGGCTTCAAACCTTAGACCTTCTATTCAAAGTTCCAAAGTTTAACATTTAAGAAAAAAAATGTTCAACAAAGTCAAAAAGCTCAACATCTTCTTATCATCTTTTGAAGTGTATTTCTTTTGTTGCTTTGGATGAGAAGTTTCATTTTTTCTATTTTCTCAGATTTTCAAAAAGTTTTATTAATGAGTTTTATTTTAGTGCCCATATACAATCCTAATGTCCTTGAGCTTCATATATCATGATAATGTTTTCCCCCTCCATTGCTTTTGTTGTGCAAGACATTTGTTCTAACCATGTCTTTTAAAAAAATGTCCATCTCCCATTTTTGTATCTGAGATGGTGTGAACTAGATCTTAGTTGGGCTATAAGCGTTTTTCCTTCTATTTGATTTCACATCTATGTATTTATGGTTGCGTTCACAATTTGGGTTGAATTCGTTGATGTATAACAATTTTTTTTCCTAAATTTTTAGTCCACATGACAAGTTTGAATTTTTCTCACATACTATTTAATTTCTTTGGACTTTGGGACCTCATGAAATTTAATGCTCCATTTTTCCATCCATTTATTGTTTTGTTTTATGTATGCGTTTTTTCTTCTATTTATTGTTTCTTAAATTATTTGTTTTGGCAACTTGTTATCTTCCATTCTTTCTATTTAATTTAGGTGCCCCAATAGCCTTATCATAGGTTCTGTTTTTAGTGGAAAAGTCCATATTTTAGAAAGTAAAATCTTATATGGATTTATGCTTTAATTATAAAAATGATTTATAATTAGTTGTTTTTGAATTCTTTCTATTTATCTCATTTAAAATTTGATGTATTGGTAGCCCATGCCTCACCCATTTAGCACCATTGAAATAACTAAGAACCCAAAAAGGGCCCTAATGGTTTTCCAATCCCACAAATATATTTGTTTGTCCTTATTTAGCAATAAGTAGAGTGCCTTCCATCTTGCTTGTATTTGTTTCATCCTATATAATTCCCAATTAAGTTTGCTTTGAAAATCTATCCCAAGGTATTTGTATTTTGTTACTACTTCTAAAGGATTTCCTTCAAATAAAATATATGGCTACTTTTGATCTCTCTAAGTAGAGAACACCATAATTATAGTCTTGCTAGAGTTTATCTACATCCCAACTTCTTTGAAAAAATGATCCAAAACTTTAAGATATTCTTTTATACATTCAAGTGTCTTGCCAATCAAGATGAGGTTATCAATATAGAGAAGAAGTTCCACCTCATAATTAGCCAATTGTATTCCCTCTTCTCCCATCCTTTTTACTCATTTCTCCAATTTGTTAATGTAAAGACCAAGTATGTGACTATGGATAACCCTATTTCACCTTAATATCATTCTCAAAATATTATGATAGTCTTTCTGGAGTTTTTGGCTTTTGCCACCACTTGCTCATAAGGTCTATATAGTTGCTATGTAGTTGGTTGGTACACCAATTTCTTCCATTCTTTTTCATAATTTACCTTTAGGTACTATGTCTAAAGCCTTTTTAAAATCTATAAAACTACAATAAAATTCTCATTTTTCTTTCAATATCCTCTCTATTAGGTGCCCTAAAGTAATGCAATGATTTATTGTTGGGTATTTTGGTCTAAACCTTGCTTGCCCTATTTTTCTCTTTCTTTGATTTTTGGCCCATTGTCTGATTTTGATTTCATGTTGTGAAACAATTTTACAAAAAGAGGATTAATCAGCATGGTGTAGTAACTTAAGGATTGTAGGTGTCTCTAATTTATGCAATGATATGTCTAGATTGGTTTTTCATTCCTATGGAAAGCCTCCTTGAATGATGCCATTAAAAATATTTTGCATGTGTGGTGTTAAGATGTCAACCCCATACTTGAGATATATAGCTTCTAAACCATCTACATCTTGAGATTTACCTATTGTTATTTTTTTAATTCCCTCCTTCATGTCTTCCAGAGAAAATATTCCTTAGTTGTGTCAACTATAGGAGGGGTACCTTTTTCTTGGTTTCTCTCATAAAATTGCTTAACATACCACAATCGTTATTTGATTATGAAATTGTTTCTTGTATGTCTTTTTCTTTGTTGTAGCTCTTTCCAAAATTATCTTGGGTAATGCTTTATAAGATATATTAACTATTTTTGCCATTTATGTATTCTTCTTTTTTGTTTTCGTGAGTTGTTTATATATCTTGTTTTTTTTTTTCTCTTTGCTTGGTTCTTTCAAGGTTCTTATTGCTTTGAATTCTTCATCATACCATATATTTATAGGGAAGCTTTCATGTTCTCTTTTCTTGGGTTTTGAATTTTTGCATGATTCCAAGGCTTCTCTGATTATATCCATCAACTTACTTCTATCAAAGTTATACGTTTGAAAAATATGTATCCTTTTTCTTTCCTCTCTTGGAATAATTTGTTTTCATTATGATAAAGATATTTACTATTGCATTTCTTTCAATTACTTGAAGATGTTCTTCTTACCCACTTTCTTGCATTCGAATCTATTTTTTTTATTTGTGGAAAAAATCCCAAAAGGGATGCCACTTTCGGGTAAGACCCAAGGAGGCAAGGGTATCCATTCCGCCAAAAATGCCCAGGACTCATACCTGGCCTACCACCTTTGACATACTCAAGGAGCAAACAAACACACAAAACCAATTTAAAAATAAGTAAGTAACAACAAAAATATAAAATAAAATAAAAAACATGCTCCTTGAGTGTGTCAAAAACAAAAGCACAACCAAACACGCACAATAAGATAAAATAAACCACAACACAAACCACATAGAAAAACACAAGAACCACATAACAAAAATCACAAACAATACAAAAACAACAGAGCACTACAAAGACATAACAAAAAAAACCATGAAAAATAAACACAACCAAAACCTAAAAAATTAAAAAAAATAAAATAAAAATAAAAATAAACCAACAACAGACTAAACAAAAACAAAAAACATAGAAAACACGAAATAACACAAACAAAGAGAAACCCAAGAACAAGAATGAAAAAAACACAAGAACAATAACAAAAAACATAAAAATAAAAATAAAACAACAAAAATACAAGAACAACAAAAAACAACACAAAGAACACAAAAACAAAACAAAACAAAAGAACCCACCCACCTTAAAAAACTAAACAAAAAAAAAAACAAAAAAGAAAAAAGAAAAAAAAATTGAACAAAACAATGACCTATCTAGACTAGAAGACTATTAAGACAAGAATCAACAGAGAAAACAAAATAAAGAATAGAATGAGCTAGGAAACTAAAAAAAATTGAATGAACCAAAGAGAAGCAAAAAAAACAAGAAGAAACTAGGTACCTTTAGAACTGGAGCCATCCAAAGAAATGATAGAAAGAAGAGCTTCCCTAATTTGAGAGGCCCACCATATAGGAGGGTGGCCATAACAAGTAAGATCACCTTTGTCCAAAGCCCAATTAGATAAAGCATCAGCGCTCTTGTTTTGATCTCTGACCACGTGATTGTAATCAACTTTCAAAAATCCCATCTGGATTAACTGAATCTTCTCAATAATTATTTTTATTCTCTAATCCACCTTATGATTCTTAGAAGGAGTCTTCAAGAGACTAATCATAAGTTGAGATTCAGACTCAACTAACACCTTTTCCCATCCAACCTTAGTAGCCTCCTGAAGGCCTCTGAGGATACCATGTCCCTCAGCAAGTTTATTGGAAAGAATACTCAAATTCTCAGCAAAAGTAAAAACCAGGGAGCCATCTAAAAATCTACCAATTCCTCCCACACTGGATTTTCCAAGGTTCCCTCTAGAGGCTCCATCAGTATTGACTTTTCCAAAATCCTTAGGAGGAGGTTGCCAATTTCTAGTCCTATCCATCTTACTAATACTCACATTCCCTTTAAGTTGGTTGCCTTTATAAGATTTAATCTTCAATATTTGCATCACTTGATCCCATCTTTGGTGGGAGTTTTGGGGGTGATTAAGGAGTTGATGGACTGATTCAACTAATTTGGCTATGGTTTTTTTCCAAATATAATGAATATCCTTCCTATATTGATTAAAAATTTAGTTGTTCCTTTCATTACAAATATTCCAAAGAAGAATGGTAGAACCCATCCAAACTAACTGCCTAATAAAATGATCAACACCCTCTTGATTAGGCCAATCCCTCCAAAGTTGTTCAAAAGTAACAAAATTGGACCACTGTAAGCCAAGTAAAGTGGTGATTCTCCTCCATAGCTCAGATGCTAAAGAACACTCAATAAAAGTATGGTTGATATTTTCTACATTCTCTTCACACATTTCACATCTAAAAGGGCCATGAAAACCATGCTTCATAAGTTGCTCACCAGTAAGCACCCTACGATGCAATAAAAGCCAATTAAAGATCCTCACTTTAGGCTAGAGATTTTGAGCCCACAATCGAGAAAAAATGTCAGAATAATGGTTGGGATTATTATGGCATAAAGTCAAATAACCTTGAGCAACTGAATACTCACCCTAGTAGTGTTGTTCCATCCAAAACAATCTTTTTCATGGGACCAAGAGAGGGATCTCATATGAAGGATGCCTTGGATATCTTGTCTTTGCCTTTCTGATATTTGAATAGGCCAGTCCTCAATAAGGATCCAATATCTACCAACCTTTGAATTACCAGTATGGTACCGACAGTAATTAGCCACCTTTATCCAATTAGCTCGGTGAAGCTCCTCCATCCAAGGCCTCCAATCTGGAAATTGAATTATCAAAGGCTTGTGACCATCCCAAGAATCTGTCCAAAAATTTGCATGTTGACCATTATGAATGATCCAAAATAATTTTTTCTTTATCAAATCCTCACCAGTATTAAGAACTGCTAAAATGGGAGAACCTTTGGTAGGAATTTGATAGTGAACAAGGTCTTCGACTTTTGTTCTCAACATATTTAGCACGAAGATTATTAGCCCAAAGAGCATTGGGGTTATGCAACATCCTCCAATATAATTTAGCAGCTAAAGCTTTGTTGTTATTAATTGAAGACCGGAATCCTAACCCCCTTCACTCTTAGGAAGACATAAAGTATCCCATTTCACCAAGGCCCATTTTATTTTCTCCTTAGTACCACTCCAAAGGAAACGATGACTGGTTTGATCCAATTCTCAAAGAACATCCTTTGGGATATTCAAAACGGAAGAAACATAAATAGGAATAGCTTCAAGGACTGATTTTACCAAGGTGATTCTACCCCCAGAAGAAAGCCACTTGTTGGTCCACTTTCCAATTTTCTTCTTGACTTTGTCCAACAACCAACTCCAATCTTGTTGTAATCACAATGACACTGAGAGGGGGGGTGAATCAGTGTGTTCTTTAAAAACTTAAAACAATTTAGACTTTTAAATAAACTACAGCAGATTAAAACAGAAATAATAAAAGTACTAAGAGCATCACACATAACACGACATTTTAACGAGGTTCACCGATGTGGCTACTCCTCAAAAATACTGCTTGGACTACCATCCAAATCCAACCAAATGCAAAGCTACAACTTTACATAATCATTCACCAAAGACTAACCGGTAAGAGGCACCAACCTCTAAATTTTATCTCACTACAAAAGAATGGAGCACCAACTCCAATTTTTCCAGCTCCAACTGGAAAGAGGCACCAACCCCTTTTTCAAGCTACAACTTGAAGATAATAATAAAAATTGCAGAATGTAAACTTTCACCTCAATTATCACGATCTGCTATTTTTCTGCGATCTGTTGCTTGTCGGCATTCGATCGTCGTCGTGAAAAAAGATTCGCACTTTTTCAACCACTCCTCTATATCTCTCCGCGTTCTCTGCTGCAACTTCACGTAAATATCACTTCTACAACCCGCGCACTGTCATTTCAAACTCGGACCACGACTTCTGCATATCGCGTTCTTTGTTCTCGATCAAACTTCATGCACTCACGCTTCACGCACTCACTCTCTATCTCATCACTGCGATCTCTTTTCTTCAACTCCCATGAACTGTCACTTTGCTCACACTCGAGATCGAAACAACTTACCCGCTGCTGCGCACGAACTTCTTTTTCTTATATCGCATCACTACCCCACTTTTAAACTCGAAGAACCCTTGCTTTTATAGAAGAAATTTTAGGAACAAACCCTAAAAGAATGTCAGTTGAGAAACCCTAGAATTTGTCAGCTGCCAAACCCTAAAATCCGTCGGCTGTAACCCTAAGAATGTCGGCTGCAAAAACCCTAAAATCCGTCGGCCCAGATTTAACTTTGTCGGCCTCAAACTCTTCTTCCACCTTCGTCACTTTCCCGTAGCTTATTGCCGCGAAATAGTAACACGTCGACCCTTTTAATTTAATTTAATATTTTAATTTAAATTTTAAATAAAATAAAATTTAAACTAAATATTTAAAATTAAATATCTTCATCACCGGGGCATCTTTTTCAACGAAACGAAGAGCCAACTTGGGTTTTAAGAAAAACCCATTTCAAATCATGTTATCCATGGTTTAAATAAAATTTTTATTTTGACTGCCTTGGTTTTCACAAAAAAACCTTTCCGCTTCTTGACATCTCAGGTTCTAAAGACTTCTTCTTCTCATTCTGAATTATGTTTTCTATTTCTGTGCATCTATCATTTAAGGACTCATGATCTGACTAATTTTTGAACTTTATCCTCTGGTATCCGAGTGACTTCTCGAACCGCTCGTCCATTGCATCATTAGATCTAACTGACCGTATTGACAACAATGACAATCCTCCCGCAACACCTTGCTCAACACCGAACTCCTATCCATTGTACTTTGGCTGCACCTTGTTGTTCAATAAACTCTTGTCCATTGCATCAATAAATCTGTCTGACTGTGTTGACAACAATGACAATACTTTGCTCAACAATCTCCCCCTTTGGAATTGTTGGCAACACATGTGCAGGAAAAATTTTCCTGTGAATCTTCTCCCCCTTTGACAATAATACCAAAGGGCTGCTGCAGACTCCCCCTGAGTCTATGCACAACATTCTTAGACACAAATTATTACAATTAGCAAATATTCCAAGCATGAACAAGAAGAACAACAAATACACAAATGCTCCCCCTGAGTCCAAGACCACTTCATTTCACTGATTGACAACATCATGATAAACATAATAGGCATCAATAAAATCAACAATGTGAATAGCAACAATAACCATTGAGTGACACCATCACCGTCAACTTCACCAATATAACATGTGTAATAACATGACCGAACCACTGTATTCTGTGCAACTACCCTCTGTTACCTTGCAAACTCAAACTTGTCCACTGTTAGTGAAGGCATACAATAATCTTATATAGCCAACTTTTTGTTCTCGCAATGCCAAGAACATCTCGCATACAACTTCACCATGCATCTTGGATATATTCTCAACAAGCTTGAACCCAATGACAACTGTTTGTCTCTCTCTGCAGTGAGAATCCAACAGGCTACCTCAATCCACTTTCAACTCCGTGCAAGTACTAAACACTGTACCACAAAGACAACCAACATCTTTTCTCAACCAATTAGGGCTTTAGCAACAATGCTTATAGACAAGTTTTAACCAACATCATTCAACTCAAGATTAACCTTGAAGCATTCAACCAATCACTACATGAAAAGGAAACTAGTAGACATCCTTTTCCTTCCAAAGGTATTTGAACAAGACAACCACCAACATAAATCACCAAGGCAAAGAATAACTTGCTCAAATCAAACTCAATGGAGTAAGCCCAAATCATGTATCAAGAAAAGCATTAACTTGATCAAAACAACCACTATGAAAGCAACTCAACTATTCATCACCAGGCTGGAAATCATCTGGCCGCTCATTAAAAACTTTTTCTTCAATCTTCCCATTTAACATGCTGATTTCACTTTTGTCAACAGAATTGACAAGTGACTCACATCTCGTACCAATTTTTGTCCAAAGACTCGCAATTTTACCGCCAACTCTTACTTTCAACTATGCATGTCGAAAGAAGACATTTTGTCAAACACTTTATGGCCAACCGTAGTGCACCTTACTCATCCTCAAGCTTCTTATCCTTGGACTGGCATTAAATCAATAGTTAAAACAAAACTGTCTGTGAATTAAATATATTCACCAAGGTGTCATGAAAGATCTGGCAATCTTCACATCAAAGAGTAAAAACAAATACATGTTGTTTGAAACACAAACACACAACTAGGGCAAGCATTCTTTCGTTGAGCAAATTATCCGGACTATTATGATTCGTAATTTTGAACAAGTGGTATTAAGAATCATCAACAAGACAACAAGTGGCATATCTCAAAACTACCACTGGTGACAACTCTCAAATTAAACACCACACTTCACGGCATTTCCACAAACCACTATATAAACCGAAAAACACACTTTAACAACTATACAACATTAACCCGACCGCTTACCTTTCATCCTCAGATACCTAGACAAATACATAGGAGCATTAAAATAAAACTTTAATATTGCTCCTCCTGAGGATGTGCCACCTGGAGTTGCTTAGAGCAATGGCAGAGTAGCCTCCTTCACTCCAAGGAGACACAATTTCCTTTCTTCCTCGTCTTTCTCCGCACTTTCCCGAACTTGGGCTTGGGTTTTTCAAGAACATCCCTATTTTGCTCCTCGTTCGTGAACTTGAACATTTCTCTTGTGGGGTTGTCTCTTGTGCATTCTTGATGGATGATTATTTTCTTTTCTTTTATGCACATGATATGTTCCTTGTCGGTGTTGTCCTCTTTGTGTCTGATGAAATCTAGGGTTTTGCCTTAGATTAGGTATAGAAGTGCTTGGATAAAACCTTGCTATGTGCCCTTGACCGTTGCATTTAAAACATTGCACATGTTTTATTCCCCGTCTTGTATTGCATTCTATGTGTATGATGAAATCTATGGTATTGCCTTAGATTGGATGCAGAAGTGCTTGGACAAAACCTTGCTATGTGCCCATGACCATTGCATTGAAAACATTGTACAAAGTGTTCACTCAGATATGCAGATGTATTTTGACTAGCATAACTCTTTGATTTATTATTTAATCCACAATAAGTTGCCTTGTGACCAAAGTGGTTGCATTTAGAACAATAGCCATAAAAAGCATTATTAAAAGAGTGAGAGTGAGAGAACCTCTTTTGCTGTGGTTGCTTTGTTGTAGACCTTCTTTGATATTTTCTTCCTTTTGAAGATTCAGCTTCAGACTTTTCTTGTTTCAATGCTTCAATCGAGGACTTCTTCTTCTCTCGCATATTTGGAGGATGAAGGTTGTTCAGCTTCATATCCAAGACCAAACTTAGTCGTGGAGCTTCTTTGATCACTTAGAATTTTGTCCAGCTTCACCGAACTTTCTTCACGTTTTAAGTGACAACTGATTTTTTGATCCAGCTCTTGTATCCGTATTCGAAGACTAACATTTTCTTCTTCCAATTTGTTGTAGTGGTCTATCTTCATGGATACCTGTATTTCCAGATCTTCAGACATTTTCTTGTATTCTTCAACTCGTATTTTTAAACCGGCAATAATGTTGTTTGCATCCTTAAGTTTCCTTGACAGCTTTTTCATTCTTCTTTTTCTCCGATTCCCATTCCGTAAGGGCATACACTAGCTCACCCTCTAAATCAACTTCAGCCTCAACTTCTTCAACTTCATAGTTCATTCTTTCTGCCATTTCTGGTTCAATTTTCTCAACCATAGGAACTGAAACTGGATGAGATGCCTTTTTGGATGAGGATCTATTCTTCTTAGCCATTGTGTACTAATCCAAGATCTACCCTATCTGATTTAGCCAAAATTGGGAACCTGGCTCTGATACCAATTGTTGTAATCACAATGACACTGAGAGGGGGGTGAATCAGTGTGTTCTTTAAAAACTTAAAACAATTTAGACTTTTAAATAAACTGTAGCAGATTAAAACAGAAATAATAAAAGTACTAAGAGCATCACACATAACACGACATTTTAACGAGGTTCACCGATGTGGCTACTCCTCAAAAATACTGCTTGGACTACCATCCAAATCCACCAAATGCAAAGCTACAACTTTACATAATCATTCACCAAAGACTAACCGGTAAGAGGCACCAACCTCTAAATTTTATCTCGCTACAACATAATGGAGCACCAACTCCAATTTTTCCAGCTCCAACTGGAAAGAGGCACCAACCCCTTTTTCAAGCTACAACTTGAAGATAATAATAAAAATTGCAGAATGTAAACTTTCACCTCAATTATCACGATCTGCTATTTTTCTGCGATCTCGTCGCTTGTCGGCATTCGATCGCCGTCGTGAAAAAAGATTCGCACTTTTTCAACCACTCCTCTATATCTCTCCGCGTTCTCTGCTGCAACTTCACGGAAATATCACTTCTACAACCCGCGCACTCGTCATTTCAAACTCGGAACATGACTTCTGCATATCGCGTTCTTTGTTCTCGATCAAACTTCATGCACTCACGCTTCACGCACTCACTCTCTATCTCATCACCGCGATCTCTTTTCTTCAACTCCCATGAACTGTCACTCTGCTCACACTCGAGATCGAAACAACTTACCCGCTGCTGCGCACGAACTTCTTTTTCTTATATCGCATCACTACCCCACTTTTAAACTCGAAGAACCCTTGCTTTTATAGAAGAAATTTTAGGAACAAACCCTAAAAGAATGTCGCTTGAGAAACCCTAGAATTTGTCAGCTGCCAAACCCTAAAATCCGTCGGCTATAACCCTAAGAATGTCGGCTGCAAAAACCCTAAAATCCATCGGCCCAGATTTAACTTTGTCGGCCTCAAACTCTTCTTCCACCTTCGTCACTTTCCTGTAGCTTATTGCCGCGAAATAGTAACACGTCGAGCTCTTTTAATTTAATTTAATATTTTAATTTAAATTTTAAATAAAATAAAATTTAAACTAAATATTTAAAATTAAATATCTTCATCACCGGGGCATCTTTTTCAACGAAACGAAGAGCCAACTTGGGTTTTAAGAAAAACCCATTTCAAATCTGTTATCCATGGTTTAAATAAAATTTTTATTTTGACTCGCCTTGGTTTTCACAAAAAAACCTTTCCGCTTCTTGACATCTCAAGTTCTAAAGACTTCTTCTTCTCATTCCGAATTATGTTTTCTCGTTTCGTGCATCTATCATTTAAGGACTCATGATCCGACTAATTTTTGAACTTTATCCTCTCGCATCCGAGTGACTTCCGAACCGCCTCGTCCATTGCATCATTAGATCTAACCGATCGTATTGACAACAATGACAATCCTCCCGCAAACACCTTGCTCAACACTGAACTCCTATCCATTGTACTTTGGCTGCACCTTGCTGTTCAATAAACTCTTGTCCATTGCATCAATAAATCTGTCTGACTGTGTTGACAACAATGACAATACTGTTTGTTGCACTTTGCTCAACAAATCTTTATTTTTCTGCCTTTGAATATTTATGGGAATACCTAAATAAGTGATTGGAAGAGAGGTCTTATTATATCTTAATTTATCTAAGACCATGGATTCCTATCTAGCAGAGTAGTGAAAGAAAATAACTTTAGATTTGTCTTCATTGATAACTGCCTAGTAGCCTTAGAAAAACAACTAATGATTTGCTTAATATTAGAAGCTTCCTTAACTGTAGCTTTACCTAAAAGAGTAGATTCATCCACAAATTGAAGATGAGAGATAGGTCTAGCTACATGAGCAATGGTAACTCCATCAAGTGTTTTATTTTCCCTCTTTTTGGTTATAGTCCTACCCAAGCATTCAACAAGAATGATGAATAAATAAGGGGATAGCGGGTCACCTTGCATAATACCTCTGGAAGCTGGGAAAGACTGAGAAGGCCTACCATTGATAAGAACTAAGTAGGAAACTGAAGAGATACATCCCATAATCCAATCCATCTAATCTTTAGAAAAACCAAATTGCCTCAAAAATTTGATAAGGAAGTGCCAATCCACTCTGTCATAAGCTTTGGATAAGTCTAACCGAATGAACATGGAAGGAGAATTTTGCATATCCATGGAATTGATGGCTTCCTGAGCAAGAACTATCTCATCTACTATTTGACGTCCTTCCACATAACCCCCTTGCTCGGGGAAATAATCTTATGCAAAATAGGCTTCAACCTTTCTGCCATGATTTTAGTAATGATTTTGAGAAGAACATTACATAAAGCAATAGGTCTAAAAGCTGAGATATGATCAACATCTTGAGCTTTTGGAACAAGAGTAATATAAGTTTTATTGATAACCTTCAAAATTTCTTTGGCTTTCCTAGCTTCTTCCACCACCTCTAATAAATCAACATGAAGGATATCCTAGAACTCTTGGTAGAACTCAATGGGAAAACCATCAGGACCTGGGGTTTTCCCTTTTTGCATTTTAAAAACTACTTGTTGAAGCTCATTGATAGTAATAGAAGCATTCAAAATAGAGTTCTCCTCAAAAGTGATAAGAGAAGGGATTGCTTGAAGAACATTTTTTTGTGAAGCTGAGTCAAGAGGAGTAGCAAAAAAAATATTGGAAAAGTAATCAACAACAATAGAGTTCATGCCATCCCAAGTATAAACAACATCTCTAGAATCTGATTTTAAGGAAGAAATAAAGTTGTGAGATCTTCGAGCTAGAAGAGATTTGTGGAAGAAATTTGTGTTTCGATCTCCTTCTTTGAGCCATTGAATTCTAGATTTTTGCTTCCATAAGATTTCTTCTCTTTTTTCCCATTCCTCTAATTGAGTTGTGAGTTTAATTTCATCTGCACTTCTCTTCTCTGTGAGGCCATCTAAACGGATTTTCTTATTTAAATTTTCAAGATGAGCAATAACTTCATGTTTTTTTATGAACATCCCCAAACTCTTTCCAGTTCCAAGTCTTGATTTTGGATTTAATGTATTGTAGTCTTTTGGCAAAACAGAACATCTTAGTCCCATGCCTAGGTTTACCTTCCTTCCACCATTGTTGCACACGAGGTCTGAAGGAAATGTCTCTAAGCCACATTAATTGAAAATGAAAAGGAGAGAAACTCACATTGGTTTTCCACATTTCCACCATGACTGGCCAATGATCCGAACCAACATTATTAAGAGTCTTCACTTTAGGAATGTGACCATGGATTAAGAAATTTTCAGAGAGCAAAAACCTATCCAATATCTCCATTATACAAGCTAAGCCTTGCCTTCTGTTAGACCAAGTCATAAGGCCATTATCTGGTTGGATATCCACAAGATGGAGGTTTGCAATATATTCGCTCATGAGGTCAGTGCTTTTTTCCAAATTTCTATTTCCCCCCCTTTTCTCATCCAGAGAGAGGATGGTATTGAAATATCCTCCGATCAAGATCCAAGATTTAGGAAAATGAGAGATAATATGAGTAATATCCTTCCACTATTTTCTTTTTTCCTCCAAAGAAGTCGGAGCATAAACAGTAATGCAGAGCATAATCTGGTTGGAATGTCTACTTTGAATAGCTATAGCCAACAAACCCCAACTACAAACCATATGGTGAATAACTACCTCTTTTGGGTCCCAAAGACAAGCAATGCCACCCGAAGTCCCTTGGGAACTAAGGGAAACCACTTTTCCAACTGGCCAAATTTTATTGGCAATTAAGTCCATATCCTCCATTGAAATCTTTATTTCTTGAAGGAAAACAAGATGTGGATGATTTATCTGAATCATTCTTCTAATTTCATTTTGTTTTGAAAGACTCCCTTTGAGTCCTCTAATATTCCAAGTGATGATCTTCATTAATACTAGGGCTAAAAAAGTTGGGAAGGGCATTAATATTACCTTCCTCTACAAGCTTTTCACCTTCTTTTACCATATGATATTGATTGGTCTTGCGACCTACTTTTTGATTAGAATCCATCTTCAATTTTTTTTCCCTGTTTCTTGAATTATTCCAATTGAATCTGAGATGGCTTCTAACCTTGAAGAATGCTCGTACACAGCCAAAATTTTACTAGATGGTTCAACGGAGTCTATATTGGGACTTGCATTATTTGAATTTTTGACATTTGAAATATTGTTTTTCTTGTGTAAATTTTCTCCTTTTTTTTTGTTGAAAACCTTTGATTTGTTGGTTTGTCTCTGAGTTCTTCCCTTCATATTTAAATTGTGTTTCTAAGATTTTAGTTTCCAATATTTCTTATTCCTCACTTGGGACATCATTTGTGGAAAGGATTTCAAACATATCAGCAGATGACTTTGATTGATCCTTCATAACTGGTTTTTTCTGAGTATTCTTCTTCTTAGGTATTTGGAAACCTGCTGAGTTTATATCTTCTTTCTTTTGATCAGGAATTTTATTTGGGCAAGCACTGGCCAAATGACCATATTCATGGCAAATTCTACAACAAAAAGGAATGTTCTCATAGTCCACTACTTGCTCCCAAGTGTCTTTCCCAAATTGTAATGTGATATTTTTAGGTAGGGGTTTTTCAAAATCCATTAAAACACAAATTCGAGCATAAATAATATGTTCAAAATTTTGAGTACAATCAACAGTCATCATAAAAGTTCCTAAAGAGTTTCCAATTGAAGAAAAAATAGTAGGATTCCAAAATTCAATAGGGAGGCCAAAGAGTCTAACCCGCACAGGAGCTATAGAATGCATCTCTTCTTTGGATTTAAATTTAGTATGCCAGGGCTTCATGAAAAGCCCTGCCCTTCCAAAAACCAAGGACCCCCTTGAAAAGTTTTCTCTCTATCTTCATTATTAGCAAATAAAACAAGAAAATAACCATTTGGATAAATAGAGATTTGTAACTCACCTTTAGTTTTCCAGATTTTTGCAGCCCAGATTTTGAAAGCAGATAGACTCGGATGAAAACCCACGAATCGACAAATTAGTCCTCTTTTTTCCAAATCTTCAATGCCAGTCTGAATGTTACCCATATCAAGCTTAACAATAGGAGTTCCATCAGCCGCTTTAAGACATCCTGACTCCATTTTCCTGGGATCAATCTTAGGCATTCTTAGAGTTTTATGGGAAGCCCTAATATTGATATTAGCATTGGGTTGAGGCTGTCCACCATGAAGGGCATCCCTAAAATTCATTTTTGGGACCGAGTCTTCGAAATTCTTACCCTTGACAGGGGTTTTCATAGTAGAATTATTTTGTGGGTGCACCTTAGCACCAGATTCACTTGAGATATGAGCCATTTTTTGATCAACTGCTTGAAACTTGTTTCGTGATCTCTTTAATCCTTGCCCTAGACATCGTGGAAAGGTATGGTTTTCACTTTTCTTTTGTGCAGCAAATTGGAAGTCGTTGTCACTCAAGTTCACAGTATGATCTGTTGAAAGACAAATTTCTAACCCATATTGTATCCCTTGCAATATTTCCTGCTAAAATATTGAGCATAAACCACAAAAATATTTGCCGCTAGGGCCCGAAGGCCCTAAAAACCAACCTCTGGAGCTGCTTGCACTCAACCCAGATGAAACCCTCACAAAGTCGCTTGCCAAATATCTCATTCACACATAGGGATGCGCTAGGATCTGTGTTGCTCCAAATGATATGAAAATTGGTGGAGATGTTCTAGGGTTTTTTAGGCATCTACCCTCAAATTTTCAGCTCAATCCGAGTTCGGATGAGTG
Source organism: Wollemia nobilis (assembly GCA_028583015.1). Classification (NCBI taxonomy): domain Eukaryota; kingdom Viridiplantae; phylum Streptophyta; class Pinopsida; order Araucariales; family Araucariaceae; genus Wollemia; species Wollemia nobilis. Next base: position 3,508,266 of record JAQPPZ010003193.1, on the reverse strand, counting down.
AGATATGGCCAAAACGAGTTCGGTAGTTTGGGCAGTCCTGCGAAAAACGTCTAATCAATTTCAACTAATTTTTTTTCCATCTTCTATGATTCATGTCTTTTTTTTCTGTATTTTTCTTAATTATGATACAAAATCTCTCAATGATCAAATGTGTGTGCTTATGAAGTTCATTTACCAATTTTTTCGCATTTGAATATTTGTGTATATTGGATTGTGATCAAATTTTTTTTTTTTAAAAGCGAAAAACCCCTTGTGGGGCCGCCTTGGTCTAAGAGACCACGAACATGGGTTTCTACATCGTCAAAGTCACCCGGGAGTCACACCGACCCTGCCCGTACCAACATTATCAATTGGATTTTGGATACCCAATTTAGCTTTTTGGTAGGGTGGAGATTTGAACCTGGGACCTCCCTTGGAGGATTGCCCTCTCCTCTCCAACTCACCTACAACACCTGGGTGATTGTGATCAAATTTTAGCTCCATAGGAATTGCTTATATTTCTAGATCTGTTATCCTTGAATGAAGTTTGGTGAGCAATTAACATTATCAACTACACTATGTCCATTATGTGTTTGACAAGTATATTTTCTAAAAAAAATACGATTTGTTTATACCATTGTAGACGATCAATCCTTCTATGATACATAGTTTAAGAAGTTTTCTACAATGTGTCATGGATCCTCAATTGTCAATTGATGACCTTAATCAATGGTGATCCACCTCTTCTTCTAGCCATAGAAAATTATCATTTATGCCTTCATAGATCTTTAAAGAGTTTGCTTATTTATTTTTTGTCTTGGAATTAAAGTTACACACTAAATTCACCTCTTCAAGCTTGTTATATTTTGTGATGTATTTTGCCAATGCCATATATGGATCCTCATAATCTAAGCCATGTTTCTTATAGAACTTTAATTGCTAATCAATTTGACATTATATGTAAGTACTAAAGAATACCCAATAAACAATATATATATATATATATATATATATATATATATATATATATATATATATATATTGTTTATTGGGTATTATTTAGACAATATGAGTCTATCCCAAAACTCTTTTATTAGTATTGTTACTCCTCCATGTCCTTTTCCATTTTTTTCTATTTCATTCCATATTGATATCTTTTTTGTATCCTTTGTAATCTAAAATCTTACACCCATCATGTTCATGTATTTCTATTAGTACAATTACATCATTCACTTTAGCTAGCCCACAAAAGTCATTCAATAATTTTTTATTAGTTTTTAACTTAGGTCTAAGTATAGCACCTTATGAATATCATTACCCATAAAGTACAATAAATTTAAATAATCAAACCATATGAATTTAGCATCAAGTTAGGTCATTTAATTATTGTCCATAAAATTGTAAAATTGTAACTTTCATTAAAATAGTTTCCTTTTTGGCCAAGAGCTAGTCTTTCTTTTACTACTAGATATCACTTGAAGTCTTCCAATACACTTGGGACTTATAACCAGGTTACTAAATGGTTTTGAGGAATGTTGGCATTTTAGTACCATTAACATAAGGTTTCCCATTTCCTTCCCATAGATTCCTACTTATGTCAAAGTCAATGTGGGGATCAGCATAAAATATCCTGATGGGAATTATCAAAGATCATGAAAGCATCATGGTGTTATCATGATCAAGATAAGTCACATATAAGAGAGATTTAAAGTCTTAATAAATTTCCAATGCATGAATTGCATAATAATTGTCTTTAACATTAAGAGAGAAGGGACCAATAGGGATTTGCCCCTCTTATGTGCAAGTGGACAATCCATTTTAATTAAATGTTATTGTATTTAATCTATGTTTAGTATATTTCCTTATAACCTCAAGCACACTTATTTAGCTTAATATAAAATGTAGTTACTCAACCATATCTATTAGAGTGAGTTTAAACACTTGAGTAAAAATGGGATCTTTAAGATTAATGATAATAGATTCTTTTATATTATGTTATGTCTTATATCAGACTTAGAAAACTTGACTACTCCTAACTTCACAAAATTATTACATTTATCTTTATCTTTATAGAAGGGATATTTCTATATTGAGGTCCAATTATAGTGATAACATCAATATTCAAATGTTGGTCATCTTTTTCATATTTTTGATAGAAATTTTGAAAACTATTTTTTAATTAGTGCATTGCTTATAGAAATTTTAGGGTTAAGAAACATAATTGCATTTATTACAAACTTATTGGTAGACTAAAAATTTGAAATACATGTAAACATATTAGGTTGAAACATTATAATTGGATACCAAATATCTTGTAAAGGCATCATATTTCTCTTTGTCCCCTCTATAAAGTGGTAAAGCCAAATTTTCTTGGTTTAAATAGAATAACTTGTGAATTTCTTAGATTTTTACAATTCTAAGAATCATTGATTTGAGCAAAGGGAGGGTTACTCAAACCATCAAAGATTGTGTTGAAAAAGCAATGCTAGAAAATAGTGCTTAGTTCCTATCATGAATCTTTAAGATACAGTTTAATTGCATATTGACTTATGATACTATACTTGCTAATGATGTCAACATCACTTGTGGTGTAAATGCTACCTCCAACATCATGCTTACTATGGTGTGATGGCTATATTGATTTCAATTCATATGGCCCCTACAGACCTACATAGATAGACCTATGACATAAAACCAATATATTAACAATCGATACGAAAAATCTAAACATTGGATCTTTATAGCATCATGCAACAAATATGAAACTATAGTTATCTACTCTTTCCACCAAGCATCTTAATTGATATTAACTCCAAATATGTAGACAAATTATTGTATAAATATTATTTAAAATTACTTCCTATCAATTGGAAGCTCATTCGTTTTCTTTTCCAACTATTTTGAAAATGCTATATATATCATGTATAGATTAAATTACTATAATTTAACACCTATCTTTATTTGTTGTCTATGATTGTGGTATTTTTCTCTCCTGTATCTATATAGAACTTGTTGTCCTTGTAATCCTCAAAGCTTTTTTCTACTAGTTCTTTCATCATATAGGAATAAATTTTAGATGTACCCCACTTACAACACATATGTGATTAACCATTTGTACTATTGTCAATTCTTATATATGATCCCTATATTATATAGTTTATTTACATTTACATTACTTATAAATAAAGTCTTTTTTTAATGCTTGAATACAATATCTATTGTATACTTTATTTGTCTACACAAATTTGAAGCATAATTCACCTAAATACATAAGATGGCTCAAGGGAGTTATCTTTCATGTTATTACATCTAGGACCTAGAGTGCATATTAATTATATTAATTATTATTATAACTACCAAGTGTCAATTTTTCTTATAACCTTTTGCATCTTATTTACATTTTTTTACATATGTTCCTAGTAGGATTAGACATCACTAAATGTTTGCTTATTTAGAAAAAAAGACTCAGCAATTTGTCCAAGTATCCTCACTAGTTCCATACTCATAAAGAAATATTTAAGATGAAGTCGTCATTTTAACTAGACATCAGGAAACTCACTTGAGATGCCTTGGAGGAATAGAGGAATATATTGTTTGGATAGTTTTAGGATCTCATTATCAATATAGAGGTACAATCCACTACAAACCTTGTACTTTTCCAAATCCATGTACAACCCTATATATATATATATATATATATATATATATATATATATATATATATATATATATATATGACAACAGAAAAATTATCTTATCAACTCAAATTAATAGCAACCCATATAATGTAGAAAGCCTATTTCTCTACAAATAATTTCATGAAATTATTAGGATTGATTGTGTAGTCTTAAATATGTAAAAATTGGTTGTTCTCTAGTGGGAAGCCACTAGTACATAATTCCAGATATAATATCCCTACCACAATAGATACCACTAATGCAAGAATTAAACTATATGCTATACAAGCACCTATAATACCATAGCTAAAAAGACTTACACTGTTATAGAAATATAGGAATCTTGTTTTAGAGGACAAAGGAAAACAAATTGTAAGTATTAAGTTATCAACCATTATAAAACTTATAGCGATGCTGAATAGAAAACTCAATAATTTTTTTGCTAGTATAGCCACAACTTAATAATTGCCCATTGACACTAGATAATGAAGATAAAGTAGACACCACATACATAAGTGTCAATACTTATAGGACTAGGAGGATGTTCAAATTGGTGATGATAACAAAAGAAGCTTGTATGTTTTAAACTATTGCTAGGTAAGAGGCAAATCCCTTCATATCATCAGTGACTAGATGTCATAAACACCATCATTGCATAGGATATCATCAATTGAATTATATTCTAAATGTCAACACACCAATATCCTTGTTCTTTTGGTTGGATTCACCAAAGAAAAGAAGTAAATGATTGACTACAATGAATCCTTGGGTATGACATAATACCAATGTGATAAATCATAATTTGTGTTGTGTTGTATTAAAAAACCCTAATCTCCTAATTAAAAGGGATTATATCTTTGATTGCAATTGACCTACCAAGCTTATCCATAACAATGGTCAATGCACTTTAGTAAAATGACTTGTCACATGCCAAAGTGTACCCTAAAAGAAGGTAATTGTTTTTTCTTTGAAGCAATATAAGAAGCTCACTTTTTATACATGAAAATTTATTTATATCACATTTTGGCCAAAGATTCATTGTGCCAAGAATTTTTCCCTTCTCACACCAAGAAAATCCAACTTTAAACAATCCAAATAAGTGGACATCGTTGCTTCAACCATACTTGAATATTTTTAGCTTCTAGTGGGAACTTGCCATTTCATTTTTTATCAAGCATTTTAAGAGACTCCAATTTTAGAAGTAAAGATAAGTAAGAAGGGCACCTAGGTTACACATGACACAAATAGGTTGAACAATAGTGAGGGTTAGTAATTGACCGTTAGATAATTGGCATGTCAGTCATGGTAAAACTTACCCTTTGTATGGTATAAAAGGTTTATAAAAAATAAGGAGGGACATATTTTTAATTAATACATTAATTGAATTAATTATAATTGTTGAAGTATTAATTAATTAATTATTTTGAGAAATGATTAATTAATTAATTTGAGGGATTTCGTATTAAAGAGGCTTAATAATTTGAGCTTTATTTTAACACTCCATTATAAATTTGGGGTGAAGCCCTTCTATTGTATGCTTTTAAAATATTTGTATCCACTTGCATTTGTGGAGTTTGTAATTAGATCCATGAGATATTTGAGGAGTTACATTATCTTTTACTCCTCCCATTTGGAATGTAATTTTAAGGCTCATTTTTTCAACACAATTATTGTAATATGGAGTGCATTCTTGGTTGTACCCGAAACTCCTCAACACACTACAAGTGTACCTCATAAACACACTTGTCTTGGCTCAAAATTATTGTATACATGTGCAATTTTGGTGTAGACCAACACCATCATACATGAGACAAGTTTTACCCTAAGGAAAACATACTTAACAACAGAGTGAACCTCGTAAGTAGTGATCTACTCTAGTACACCTAGTAGTTGCAACGACTGGTTATCCATGCAATCTAGTAGGATGAGAAGATTACAATAAGGACACTCATAGTTGTTAAAGCAAAGTGAGGCAAGACCCACTTTTGCTTAAGTAATCAAGGAGTATTTATTTTTTATTAGACATAGAGGCAGAACCAAAGGTAAAATGACCTAGAGGCAGACCTAGAGGCGACATATCCAAATATTTATCTAAGCATGAGCAACCAGAGCCACGAGCCAAAGCAACTCCATAAAGAAGCAAAGAGCCAAGAGCCAACACTAAATCTAAGAGCCAGATTTTATTGGTCTCTCTATATTAAGGGGGATAGTAATATATGTTATCCCAAATAATGTAATAAGGGGGGATGTTAGGAAATATTATTACATTATTTAGTAGCTTCTAGATAATCTATCTAGAAGCATATGTAAGTTTGAATATTGTTAAGTTTAGTTAAAACCTAAGATTAATTGCTTTCTCTAAGTTTAATTGAGTTGTTATCAACTAAAATGAGCTATGGAAGTTGTATAAAATCATGTGCATATTGAATACATTTGATTATTTTTATTTCCAACGGTAGGGGATAGAGATATGTAAGTAGTTATACAAGATACCTCTCACAACATAGAGATAGTTGGGACCCCTATGCATATATTGACCAAAGTTGAATATGGTCCAAAAATTGAGGTATAGTCCCATAAAGGACTCATGAAGATATTGTCAAAAAACTTCCACCACTTCGGATCAAGAATTATCATTATAATATAAGGTTTGAAGCACTTGAGTGGCATGATGCCAATTTTACTTTTGGAATGGACTATATGGATATGATAATTCCACCTACTTAGAGTCGCACAAGTTTTGTCACAAATAAATAATTTGTTCTAATTTTATTAGTAATAAAATTAATAATGATAGAATTTACTTATTAAATAAAAATACAAAATATCTCAAAAATAAGTCTAGTCATCATCACAATTAGAGGTGAGGTATCTATAATACTCCATTCCCTAACCATGAGCAACAAGGTCCTAAAATAAAAACAATAATAGGGAGTGAAATAAACTCAACATCAAGGATTCAATAAATGGGGCAACCAAAACTATAAAAGTCAAGGATACAATCCTAGTCAGGGCAAATTAGGGTATAGCAAAAGAGAGGGTCCAAGTAACCAAAACCAAAATGGCATTCATCCCAAAGCCTAAATTCATGGACCTAACAATTCTCAAAATCTTTCAAAAGTCAATCAAATATTTGATCAACTCGGCCCATATGGAAAATACATTTGTAGTTAGACAAATGTGACTTATTACGTCAATATTCAGGAGGTGCAAAGAGAAACCATTACATATTTGGAACAATATATTACTGCTACTACTAGAAGTTCACCCCAATATAAAAAATAGATAAAATTATAAGGATGAAAAGAGGAGAAGAATAAGGCTAAAGAATATATTTAGGTAATGGTTAATCTAGCCATAATTAATAAAATCCCAAACCTTCCTTTGGTCATTCAAGAACCTGCTAGAAATATATAACCATCTAATAATGTAGAAAACATCTTTGGTAAGACCTCAACCAATCCTATGGATTTTATCATTCCTAAAATATTAAATGACCATGATCACCATTTAATGTAGTGATATTGACTCCCATAATAGAAAAATATCAAGGCCCTTGCTAGTCCAAAGAATCACAATTTCTCTATCAGTGATAGTGATTAAGAGAATCATGAAATGATATGGAGATATATGGAACCAGGTTGCTAATATAATTCCAACCATTCGAGGTTCTTCTTTTGTGAAATATATTCAATCACAAAGAAAATATTTACATCGTTGCACATACTAACCCTAATTTGATTATCAATTTTAAGTGGTGATTTTAGTCCTTTTGGAAAAACTCCTATAATTAGAAAGCTAATAGTGGAATTTGACCTAGAACAGTTAGGAGTAATGCTAGAATGACTTAATCAGAGATAAAGCAACCAATAGGACTATCTTTGCAGTAGTTTTGAAAGCAATAAATTTTAGCTTTTGTTAAATGCCTAGGTAAAGGAATTATTACTATTTCACTTGATATGTATGAAGGTTTTGTTGTAGAGATAATAGAAATAATATTTATATGCCTTTATAGCTTAGTTTTATAGATATCACAACATCATTTCTAAACATACAATAAGAAAAAAAATATTACTATTTATATAAAAAAATTTACAAAGATTTACATCAACATATTATTCATCATCACTTGTAAATCTTATGAGGAAGCGTGTTCTTCGAGTGCTCCATTATGGAGTGGTAAAGTTGACCACATTTCCCAAACAGAAAAGCACTTTACCCAACAAACAACATTGGGTGGATGAGTTGGTTGGGTGGGGTGTATTAAAGCGCTCGGTAGAAGGTGCGGGTTTCAAACCCCACAAAGCCCGAAACGGACTATTTTGCACAAGGCAGATTTCATAAGGTATTTTTTTTACCTAACCATTCTTTATTGCAACCTTTCCATTGTTTTTGTCTTGGAGGGATAAGGCACAATAAAAGCAATTTGCAATATTAGTTTAAAAATTTGCCTTAGTGAAATTCGGTCGTAAAACAAAATTACCTATACCTTAGATTTATTTATTCAAACATTCATTTTTTTTGCAATATTAAATCTATCAAAACAAGAAAGTGGTAGCATTTCCAAACTAAGTGAATTTTTGGAGGGATAAGAAACTTGTTTTGCATCCAATTGAAAGGGTTTACACTCCTTGTTTATTTTGCATCAAAAAGGGGGGATAAGATAAAAGCATTATTATTTTCTCTTGCAAAATTATAAGACAAAGGGGGAAGCAAACTTGGATTTGAATATCAATTTTTTTTGCAAAGTATAATTTTTTTTTTTTAATTTTGCAAAAATTATTGTAACAAAGATGCATTTTCGGTGGTAACCGACATCTTGAAAAACTGGTATTGTAATAGGTGCATTTTCGGTGGAAACCGACACCTAAAGTGTTTAAATTTGTGGGCACTTGTGATTGTTTTTTGCATTTAAATTTCTTGTTTTCTTGCATTTCAATCATAAAGTAAAATATACAAAGCAAAGAAAAGACCCCAAATTTTACACCTATTTGTGCAATTTATTGCACAACAACGTTCGGTATATACGATACCTCTGGTCCACACTTACAGGTGATGTTGTCGTGCTTGGACTACTGTATCTAACACCTAATATAGCTGCAACAATGATGTCTGAGCTATTGTTCTCTATCAATCATCGGGGAGAAATAAGGCAAACCAGTTTTGATATTCACTCCATTTAATACCCTAATTCTTTCTGATTGTTTGGCTTAAACTCCTCCAACTCATCAACCTTCTTTCGAAGGGTTTTGAGGTAGGTGCCATCAATTTGATTGAATTCCCTTTCACGTACTCTTGCAAGTATAAAGAAAGGGGGACCATTTGGTGTTATAAGGAACCTTCACAATGGCCACTGTTCACAAATATCTATCAGATTCATAGTTGCTAAAAGGTTCTAACTTTGCACCATGGAAGACAAAGATGAGAGCTATCCTTCAGGTTGAATATTTGTGGGATGTAGTGACTGGCACTACAAAACATCCTACAATAGCAGGGCCAGATCAAGAGGCCTTTGATAAGAAGGATAGAATATGTCTCATGTTTATTCTACTTGCTACTACAGATGAGGTCCAACCTCATATCTGTGATGCCAAATTTGGTAAGGAAGCTTGGGATGCTTTGATTACCATTTATGAAGGGAAGAATCAGTCCACTATTCTAAACCTTCAAACTCAACTACATACACTCAGTATGAAATCTGGTGAGACAGTTGACCTATTCCTATGCAGAGTGGTGGAATTGAAAGCCAAATTGAATGCTATGGGAGAGATAGTGGTAGATACTCTCTTGACCTCAGTCATCTTGAGAGCTTTGCCAGAATCCTACAAGGTGTTGATTACCTCTCTTAATGTATCTGGTAGACAAGTTTCATTTGTGGAATTGGTGAATTTGCTTCAAACTAAGGAGGCAAATCAGTTTCAGAAAGATGAAGTGCCAGATAATGCCCTCTACACCAAACAAGGGGGTAAGAAACAAGGTAATTTTTAGAAGGGAGGATCTTCATCAAAAGGAAAAGGGAAACAACATCAGCAGAAAGATAAACAATATTGCAAAATTTGTGATATGAATAACCATGACACCAATAGGTGTTGGTTTAAGAATAAACAACAGAATGACCAAGATCACAAGAAGAAGGGCAAAGGGAAATACAAACCACAGAAGAAGAATAAGCAACCCAAGGGGAATGTTGCTTATGCCGAATCAGACTCGGACTCAGATTCTGAGCGAGCACACAAGGTGCTCATGACTCACACTTCATCTAAGCAGAAATATGCAGTGTGGTATATTGATTCAGGTGCCAGTAAACACATGACTGGAGATAGATCATGGTTTGAGACATTTGAGGAAAAGGAAGGTAAGCCAGTGATAATTGTTGACAATCAAACCTACCGAGTCCAGGGTGAAGGAGATGTTTTCGTCACTCTTCCAGATGGAAAATGTCAGATTGAGAAGGTACTCTATGTTCCTGGATTGGCCAACAATTTGTTGTCCATCCCTCAGATCTTGGATAGAGACATGAATGTTGTTTTTCATGTTGAGGAGGGTAGAAAGAGATGTTTCATCACCAACAAGGGAAAGCATGTAGCAACAGGATCATACAAGCATGGCTTGTTCATCTTAGATGTCGTTTCAATGCCTCATGTTGCCATGGCAGCAACAACAAAGGAGGCTACTTCTCTTTGGCATAAGAGATATGGGCATATGAGTTCAGGATATTTGCTCGAGTTGAGAAAATATGAGATGGTGAAAGGCCTTCCCAACCTTTCATCCACATTGCCAGTATGCTCGAATTGCTTAGCAGGGAAGCAACACCGGGTACCATTTGAGGTTAGCTCTTCAAGAGCTAAGAAACCTTTGGAGTTGGTACACACCGATCTGTGCGGTCCTATGCCAAACAACTATGGTGGAAAGAGGTATTTTCAATTGTTTGTTGATGATTACTCATGGAAGATGTGGGTTTTCTTTCTTCAATTGAAGTCAGAGGTATTTTTGTACTTTCAGTAGTTCAAGAAGCTTGTTGAGAAGGAGTCAGGATGTTCCATCAAAACCCTCCACTCAGATCGAGGGGGAATATACCTCCAAGGAATTTTCATCATTTTTGAATGAACATGGGATTAAGAGACAGCTGACCACAACCTATACTCCACAGCAAAATGGAGTTGTTGAAAGGAGGAATCATTCCATTATGGAAATGGTTCGATGTATGCTTAAGGGGGCACATCTTGAGCATGAGTATTGGGTAGAAGTAGTGAGTACAACATCATACCTCCTGAATAGAGCACCCACAAGAGCTCTACAGGGCAAGACTCCACAAGAAGCATGGAGTGGTAAGAAACCCTCCATTTCTCATCTAAGAGTTTTTGGATGTAAGGCATTCATGCACATACCAAAACAGAAGAGGAAGAAGTTAGATGAGAAAACCCTGCAATGTATTTTTCTTGGTTATGATGAGCATTCAAAGGGATATCGGTTGATAGATCCTATGACCAAGAAAACACACATAAGTCGAGATGTGGTATTTGATGAAGCTTTCACATTAGATAACACTTCTACAATTGTATACCTAGAGGAAGAGGAGCCTAAGAAAGAGGTTCCACCCCCACAGAACAAGGTTCCAAAATGGTATACTAGTACATTGAGAGATTCAAAGTTGACATCACTTCCAGATCTAACTCTAGATCGACCTTGTACTCGTAGTATGACTCAACAGATGAGAGCAGAGGCATCAACTTCAGAGGTTGATGAGCTTTACCAACAATTTGATGAACTATCTGTAGATGCAGAGGAAGACAGAGAAACATATATGGATGATGAGAGGGTTTATATGTCAGCATTGGATGAAAATGAACCCACAACAGTTCAGGATGCACTTAGTGAGCCTCAGTGGAAGGCTGCTATGGAAGCAGAACATACATCTCTCATGAAAAATCATACATGGAAGCTAGTAAATCTGCCTTCAGGAAAGAAGCCCATTGGCTGCAAATGGGTGTTCAAAGTGAAGTATAAGGTAGATGGTACTATTGATAAGCATAAGGCCCATCTTGTTGCAAAGGGCTATGCTCAGAAAGAAGGCATAGATTATGAAGAGACTTTTGCCCCTACTACAAAAATGACTACCATTCGAGTACTTTGTGCCATGGCAGCTCAGTTTGGGTGGAAGTTACATCAGATGGATGTAAAAAGTGCTTTCTTGAATGGTGACCTACAAGAAGAAGTGTACATGACCCAACCAGAAGGATTTGTGGTTGAAGGGCAAGAACAGAAAGTTTGCAAGTTGATCAAATCCTTGTATGGGCTAAAACAAGCTCCACGAGCTTGGTACATCAAAATAGACAGTCACCTGGTGCAACATGGATTCAAAAGAAGTCCTTCAGATGCAAATATCTATATCAAGAACAATGGTTCTGACATAGTGATTTTGGTGCTATATGTAGATGATCTGATCATAACAGGGAGTTCAGAGAACATGATTGATGCAGTGAAAGATGATTTGAAATAATATTTTGAAATGACAGATCTAGGACTTCTTCACTATTGTCTTGGTTTGGAAGTGACTCAGAAAAAGAATCATATCAGAGTAACACAAAAGAAGTATGCCAAGACATTGGTTGATAAATATCGCATGACTGACTGCAAGTCTAAAGCAACTCCAATGGAGCCTGGACTTAAGTTATCATGATATGATAAATCACCACAGGTAGATGGTACTCTCTATCGCCAACTGATTGGGAGTCTCATATATCTGACAAATACCAGGCCAGATCTCAGTTTTGTTGTGGGTTATCTTTCAAGGTTCATGCAGGAACCTAAGGTGAGTCATTGGAAAGCAACAAAGAGAGTTCTTCATTATGTCCGTGGTAGTACAGACTTTGGCTTGGAGTACAAGAAGAATAGCAAGTTCTACTTACAGGGATACACGGACTCAGACTATGCCGGATCCATTGATGATCGCAAGTCGACTTCTGGATACATTTTCCATCTTGGATCTGGACCTGTCTCTTGGCATAGTAAGAAGCAGTAGGTGGTTGCTTTATCTTCTATAGAGGTAGAATATCATGCAGCAAGTGGAGCAGTCTATGAGATAATATGGTTAAGTCGCATTCTTACAAACATGGGTCTTCCAAAGAATCTTCCACTTCATTTGTTTTACGACAATCAAGGTGTTTTGAATCTTGTCAAGAATCCAATATTTCATGATCGTACCAAACACATCGACACTCGATGTCATTTCATTCGTGATGAAGTTCCAAAGCATCACATACAGCTCCAGTACATTCCCACTGATGAGCAAGTTGCAGATATTTTCACCAAGGCACTTGCACGTGTCAAATTTGAATTGTTTTGCAATGCTCTTTGTATTTGCCAATAATGTAATAAGGGGGGATGTTAGCATAGCCATGATGTTATATTACATTATATCTCATAATACAGTCGTAGCTCACATTGGGGTAGTTAATTGGTTGGGTGGTTGAATGAACCAAACCAACTAAATATCATATTGTACAATTGTATTATGAGATATAATGTAATATAATAACATGGCTATGCTAACAGTCATCAATGGCAAAGCTATGTTCGGTATGATGTTGATCTACTTACTATTTCATATGGTTCTAAGCCATGTCCAAATTAAGCTTGAGTTGGCGAAGAATGGAATCACATTGGAAAAGAGTGAAATCCACAACCTAAACCTTGGAGCTATCTAGAATGTAAGAAGTTGGAGTTGGTGGAAGCTGACCACAGACTGCTTCAAATAGATTCACCTTAGTGGCAGAGTGATAGGTGGTGTTGTACCACAATTCAGCCAAAGGAATCCACTTATCCCAATGAGTAGGATATTCAGAAGTGAAGTAGTGATGGTAGATTTCCAACCATTTATTAACAATTTTAGTTTAGCCATCGATTTGAGGATGGTCGATCGAACTCACCTTGAGTTGTGTCCCCTACAAATTGAACAGTTCCTGCCAAAATCGACTGGTGAAGTTAGGATCCTGATTGAAGATAATGAATTTAGGTATTCCATGGAGGCAAAATATGGAATCAAGGAAGATTTGTATGACAATGGATGCAATATAAGGGTGGGATAGGGAATAGAAGTAAGCATACTTTGAAATACAATCCACTATTACCAAAATAATCGATTTTCCTTTAGATTTTGGTATTCCTTCGATGAAGTCTATAGATATATCTGTCCAAACCTACTCAAGAATGGGTAAATATTGAAGTGTTCTTGGAGAACTCACAGTTTCACCTTTCATGCATTGGTAGTGATCACATTCAACCACAAATATTTTGATGTCCTTTTTCATTCCCTTCCAAAAAAAGGTATGCTTGGTTTAGGTATATATTTTGAGAAAACCTGAATGACCAGCTATGGGGGAAGCGTGCATTTCCTAAAGGATGAGGTCATTGATTTGAGACTCAAATGGAATTAAAAGGTCATGAAACCATAAATCCTGACCATCCCAAACATAGCCTAGGTGGGACTGATGATCCTCTTGGAGATGGCAAAGGAGAGTTTGTAATGATGAATCCTTGGCTAGATCTTCATGAAGTTGATGAATCCATTGCGAAAGAGGAGTAGAGATAGCATGTAACATAGCTTGATATTCATGGAGATGAGACAAGGCATCAACCACCACATTATATTTACCTTTCTTATAAGAGATGTCAGTCATACCCCAATAATTTGGAAACCCATTTTTATTGTTCCAAAGTAGCCACCCATTGTTAAAAATAATATTTTAGCTTTGATGATCAATTTTTATGGAAAATGTTGACCAATGAGATATGGATGCCAATGGGTGACCACATGTAAAATGGTAAGCATTGTCTTCTCATAAGTGGACTTACCCAAATTTTGAGGAGAAAGTGCCTTCTAGTAAAGACCAATGGTCGACCCTCCTACATTAAAACTACCCCATTACCTATGCCTGATGCATCACTCTCAATGAAAAAGGGTTTAGAAAAATCTGGCATTGCCAAAATAAGGGTGGTGGTCATAGCATACTTCAAATCAACAAAAGGCTTCTCGATTAAATCAATCCCCACAAAAGAATTTTTTCATAACCGGTTGTTAGGGGAGCTATAATCTTGTTATAATTTTCGTAAATTGTTTGTAATATCCTGTAAGACCCAATAATCCATGAAATCCCTTCAAGGTATGAGGTTTGGGCCATTCTTGCACTACCTAAATTTTATTAGGGTCCACCTAAACTCCTTCCTTAGTGACTATATGCCCTAAATACTCAACCTCATGCTGACCAAAGGAATATTTTGATTGCTTTGCATAAAGCTGATGGTTAGACAAAAGTTTGATAGTTTCATCTAAGTGGTGAAGATGATCCCCCATGTGCGACTATAGATCAATATGTCATCAAAGAAGACTAGAATGAATTTGCAAAGATGAGGGCAAAATACAGAATTCATAAAACTCTAAAAGGTGTAAGGTGCATTGGTCAACCCAAAAGGCATAACCAAAAATTCATAATGCCTTTCACGAGTTTGAAAGGTTGTTTTCGAAATATCTTCATTCTTTATGCAGATTTGATGATAGCTCGACCATAAATCCAACTTGAAAAAATACTGATCCCCATGCAATCCCTAAGTTCATCAATGACAAAAATACGAAACTTATCCTTGATAGTAATTTTGTTAAGGTCTCGATAATCCACACATAAATTCTACATGCCATCCTTCTGTCTAACTAACAACACTAGTGAAGAATATGGACTAAAACTAGAACACATAATTTCAAAAGCTCGAAGTTCCTGCACAATTTTCTCAATTTTAGTTTTTTGAGCATAAGCATATTGGTATGGATGAAGATTAGGAGGTAGATTACCAGGAAAAAGTTGTATTACATGATTATGTGAGCGCTGAGGAGGAAATCCCTTGGCTTCCTCGAAGACTTGAGAATACCTGTTTAATATACCCTATAACTATTGTAGGTGACTAGACTTCCCTTCCTCGAGAGTTGTGATAGAAAAAAGTTGAGCTACCATGCCATGGGAAGATTTATTTAACAATTTTTCCATCTTATGAGAAAAAATAAACTGAATTGCTCCCACCTTTGTGCCACGAAAGGTATATTCCTGCCCATCCTGACTAATTTTCATCTATAATTTTACAAAATCCATAGGACTGGTCCTAACATTCTTAACCATTATGCTCTCAAAACTATATCATACCCTCCTAAGGGTAAGGTAAACATTTTGGACTTGAGATTATAGTCCCCAATTTTGAGTTTTACATTATAGATTTATTTAACAATTTTTCCATCTTATGAGAAAAATAAACTGAATTGCTCCCACCTTTGTGCCACGGAAGGTATATTCCTACCCATCCTGACTAAATTTCATCTATAATTTTACAAAATCCCATAGGACTGGTCCTAACATTCTTAACCATTATGCTCTCAAAAATATATCATACCCTCCTAAGGGTAAGGCAAACATTTTGGACTTGAGATTATAGTCCCCAATTTTGAGTTTTACATTATGACATTTGCATTTGCATGGTAGGGTGCCACCATTAGCAATCATAACTTTGAAGGAATTGCATGTGGTAATGTAACAGTTCCCTTGTTTGGCGATACATTGATCAATAAAATTATGTGTGATGCTAGTCAATCAAAATGGTGACCCTTTGTCCCTTAAAACGACCAATCACCTTCATGGTTTGGGGTGTGGATACTCCTGCTACAACATGTACAAAACTTTTTGGTTGAGTTTCCTCTTGATTGACCGACTGGTCTGTGGTTTTTGTTTCTTGAGGATCCTCCTCATCCTCAGAAGATTCTATAGTGGGAACTTTGTCCATATCGATCAAGTATAATTTTTGTTGCACACAATTATGCCCTCTAGTATATTTTTTTATCACAATTGTAACAAAATCCTTGTGCCTTTCTATGCTCCATCTCCTGGTGACTCAATTTTTTTATAAGTGGAGATTTATTATTCGAACTTGGCATTGGCTTGGTTAAAAAAAGATGGCTTAGAGGGAGGAAATTTAGAAGTTTGACCAACAACCTTGAATTTATCTTCCACCATTTTGACCAATTTTCTGACCTGTGGTTGTGATTGAGGTCACAACAATTTAACCTCAACCTTGATATCATCCTTCAATCCACTCACAAAACAACTTTGGAAAGAATCGATACTTAGTCTCGTGGTTCGATTGACAAGTTTTTCAAATTGAGTTTGGTATTCTTGAACGGTTGAAGTTTGCTTGAGTTTGAAAATAGCTTCTATAAAATCTTCAAACTTGCTAGGACCAAAGAGAGTGAGTAGGCATTGCCCAAATTCGGACCATGAAAGTTCAGGTTCAGCCTTCCTAAGCCACAAAAACCAATGAAGTGCATTTGATTCAAAATTAAAAGAAGCAATGGTCAACCATAGGAAACGATCAACATTATGAAGAGTGTAATATTGTTCTACCTTACAAATCCACCCCTCAAGATCTTTTCCATCGAACTTGGGAAAGTCTAATTTTGGTAATATTATTCTGTTGTGGGTTGGTATAGCTCGTTGGCAGTGGCTTGTACCAACTTCTTCTTGGTCATGTTGATCTGTTGAACTAGCAAAGACTCTATTATCCAATTCAACCTTCATTTCTTTTTGTGCAATAGAGAGGTCAGTCATAGTTTCTCAAAAAGAATGGAGTTGTGACTGTATTACCTATAGGTTTTTGTTAATTGTATCCCATAGTTTGTTGCCCATAGCATCCACTTTGGATTGAATGTCCCTGTCTAATGCTTGTTGTCGAGTACCCTAAGCCAAAATTGAAGGTTTTGATCCTTTTAATGGGACTTAATAAAAAGAGATAGGTGGTTTTTAGGAGTTATTATTTTTAGTAAGGGTTCAAAAAATGGTTTGGGTGTGTTATATCAAAATGATCAGCTCGAAAAAGCAATCACAATGAGTTATTTACCACAACACTAATTTTGGGCACCCTAGACTTTTTTTTATGTTGTTTTGATGAGTCTACTGGTGTGGTCAATTTTTTCTTTGGAGGTTTGGTTCAAAAAAATGAGTTATGTGTCAAACACCCTTTTCTAATGGTTTGTTTTGACCTATCTAACCACTAACTGATTCTAACACTATTTTTTCCATTATTTGAGTCTAACTCTATCACAACTATTCCTTGTTTGTTTTCTTTCTGATTATCATAGGTAACTATTCTGACTATCTAGGTAATTGTTTTGACTATCATAGGTAACTCATATCCTGAAAACCCTGTAATGACTATTACTGATAGAAATTCCTGACTGTAACTGACTTTAACCCCCATGTTGCTCCTATTTTAATCTCTATAATTTATGTTCGCTTGATATACTTTTCTATAATTTTGTATTATCTATTTTGCATGTAGAAATTCTGAAATAGGGATGTCTTCTTCGTATGCTCAACTTCTATGAAGGATATGGTAACAGGTTTGAATTTTTTATTGCAGGTTGAGTAAAAACAAAAAGACTTGGAGAACAGACTTGGTTTGCAGGTTTTAAACAAAACCAAGGTACACTAGGAAAATGTGTATGTAATACACATAGGCCCTCTGTTATACCACAATGACAAACAATAGTGCTCAGACCAATATTTTAGGCCACTACTCAAGGAGGATTCCACACATACCCTTGAGCACACTATTTGCCTCTTTGACAGTACAAGAGGGTAGTCTTCTAGGATGTTATGTCCCATGCACTATGGACAATACAAGGCCAAAAAAACGTCCTAGGGATAATTTTTTTTTTAATAGATGGTCTCTCGATATACCCGAAGATATGTGGGGGCTCAAATATGTGTGTGAGTGTTGTTTAAAGCCTGAGTATTGGAACCTGATTGCCCCTCACTTCACTAGATGTTGTATGGGCTATCTAGCTTAGCCAATAATGATAGTTCCTTCGCGATATTTTAAAACCCCCGATGCAAGGTTTCTAACCTACTCAACTACTATAAAAAAGAATTGGATTTTTTTTGCTGGATTATATATATATATATATATGAAATAAAGAAAATTGACAAACGAAAGTTTGAATACTCAAATTGTATACCTAACAGTCGAATTAGCAAAAATCGTCGCAATCGTGGAAGAACATAGCCTTGGAAAGCGCTCTGATACCACTTGTTAGGAACCTACTATTAAAATTAAACACTCTCACACAAATCCTGATATATACATACATGCTCACAACACATTTGGAAATAAAATACACAATATGAAAGTACATTGCAGAAAATGAACAATCTCACAATAACATTGAATCGGAAGTCTCTTTGAGGGGACAACCTCCTTCAATACTTCATTCAATTATGCAAAAGATATATACAATACTGCCCCTCGCAGTTTTAAGGAATTCCTCTAACACCCAACTGCCAAGGTTGGCTTACATGCAAAATGCCACCTGGGTTAGAATCTCCTACCTACATTCAGTTGCATTCTTGAAAAACAGTTACATAAAAAAATATCATTTGACATAGGCACTTCTTAATCTAAAAATATAATAAAACATTATATATTAGCATAGATACTACCCACAATTCACAAAGACTATTACATAAGTGTTAGGATGGAATCTAACATCCCATTAGTAACTGTTTATTCTGTTTCTCATTACTCTCTCCTAATCCACAAATTTAATTCAAATCTAAACGTAAAACGCAGATTCTTTAATTGCTACCCATTAGGACATCTCTCTAATTTTGCCCATATTTTTTTTTGAATGTCTTGCTAGGCAATGACGAGAAGGTGCAACTATTAGATGCAAAGATTCATTAGCTTAGGAAATATGGCAATACTAGACACATCATATTGGGTGTAGTTCAAAGATCCAAGATGGAATTTTTGGCAACACTTATTAGCAGCTTAGGAAATCTGGCAATACTAGACACATCAAGTTGGGTGCAGTTCAAAGATCCAAGATGGAATTTTTTAGCTATGGGGGAAGGCTTCAATGAGTGGCATAGATAATAAGAATATTAAGGCAAGTAAATGTTTTGTGTTCTGTTGTAAGTACGAGCTTAGCTTCTCAAAAATGGTTAATGAGTCAAACATGAATATGTGGGACATGGATTTGTGATTCGAGGATTTGTTTTCTCTTCTAACTCAAAATCAATCACATAGACGTGGTAAGATTTCCTCTAAAACAACCAACATGAGGAACTTATGTAGTAAGGCATTAATTTTGATATGTTTGTTTCTCTGCGAGGCCCCGCATGAGGACTCCTTGGATCCACATAATGATGTGCAGGCAGAAGTCAGGATGGCCCCACAAAGCTAGAACACCAAATTGTAGTTGCAGAACAGTACAAAAACCAGCGTGATGGAAATGGTCCACTTGAGTATTCCAACAATTTGTATATCAAGAATCTATTTTGGGACTCTGATTATGACTACAGTTTATTTTTTTTTGAATCTGTGATCAAACAATTTATTTATTTTTATTTGTGCTATCAATCCCTTTCGATGGTGGTTGTATCCTAGAGGGATTTTTCTCAATGCTAATCAATTTCTTAGATTTCTGGTACAATCTCGTTAGGTACCATTTGGATAGTTGTCAAATTTTTTAAAAGCTGAGCTCACCCACACAGTGGACATTAGCCTATGGGATGCAAATAACAAGCTCCATACCTAAGGTTATGTTGATTAATTCCAGTTTTTGATGACATAACCTGGAAAAACTTTTCAAGAGCTTTACGATCCAAATCTTAACAAAGATTGGAACTGCTCTAGTAGATATGGCACTGAATTTGGCTATTGATTGTTGCATACAATAAACCTTAAATAAGTATATACAAGAGAATCTCACAATGACAACAAAGCATGTATAAATAAACTGAATGTGACAGCATGCTAAACTGTCCCAGATGGATATAACAAATTTCACAACATATCCAATTGTGGCCACAACCAAAAAAATAGACAAAGGGTTACATTATTCCTCATCATGTGCAATGGATATCTTTAAGCAGATTTTAACTTGAGTTGTTCAAGATATGACTCCTCTCGAGAAATTGACAGGCAATAATCCTAACATGGCTAACTTTTATCTTTGGATCTCCTACATGGAATTATATTCCCAAAGATACATGAAAGAAGCTAGAAGCAAAGAGTCATTGCTACATCTTTGTGAATTATTCTAACACCTCCAAGAATTATAACTTACATGATCCTGAAGGGCTGTATATTGTTATTTAGAGAGATTTGATCCTTGATGAGGTACATCCATCTACTTACTTTGGCCCTCTCCTTGTTATTTTATCCAATGACTCTTCTCTCGCTCCTCCTCTCTAGTGGTTTCTATAACCCATTAGAAATTCTCATTGACACTGTTCTAGTTGCTTTAGTTCCTTCACCTCCCAATGAAGATACATAATTAGGTTCTCCAAATTTGACTCCTCTTCCTTCGGCTTCTTCTTGAACATCAATAGTTTTGGATCCTAGACTATATGAGCTTAATTCCCCTATGACTTGTGTAACAGGACTTCTCTGTAAAAGTAGAACTGACAAACAGTTTACATATCAGGAATTACGGTCGGCAACTTCTGGGTTCCCAGCATGTTGCGTCTTTACTCCCATCCATCCTATTTCAACTAATTCTCTTTTCTTTCATGCAGTCTATTAATTTTAATATTGTTCATCCTTGTTATATGTATTATGTAGATAAACTTATTGGAAAAGGAGGCTGGAGTACCGTGTATAGAGGATTACTTCCTTTGGACAGTCTGTGGGAGTGAAATCACTAAATGCCTCTCCAGAAACAGAGCAAGAACTTCTTATAGAAGTTGAGATTACTACAACCTCGCAACATAAGAACATTATTTCATTACTTTGGTAGTGTGTTGAGGATCAAAAATATCTGCTGGTCTACATCTTGTTGGTCAGAGGGAGCCTTGAAGACAACCTTTATGGTATATAACATGCTTGTCGTTTTCAAATACTATGTTTTGTAAGTGTGATTTTCATTTTGTAGGTCCTGGCTTTGTAGTTAGTTTTGGTGAGTGAAAAGTCTCTCCTACTTTGCAGGAGGAAAGGAGAAAGCACTAGTGCCTTGGGCGTCAAGGGTGAAAGTGGCCATTGGAGTTGCTGAAGCATTAAATTATCTTCAAGATGGCTGTCCTCGTCCTGTCATCCTTAGAGATGTTAAATCGTTCAATATTTTGCTATCCGAAGACTTTGGACCCCAGGTACCATATTTAGTTGTGAGACTAATAAATTTTGAATATTCTACTCTTAATGTCTTCACAACAGGTCGGTGTCAATAAATAAATATCAAGAAAAATTGTACCTTGTTGAAGGCCTTAGATTAAGGTTTTGGTACTATTTCACTTGTCTTTATACCCTAGAATTCCAAGTTATGACAGACATTCTATTTCATTGTTATTTTCTACATGAGATGTTTAATACTCTTGGTTAGATGGAACTATACATTCAGATTTTTTACAAGCAGTTGTCAACTACTTCGGCGTACATCACATGCATTGATGTCGTTGGTACATTTGGGTATGCTCACATTCTTTCTTCTGAACAGTCCTTTGATCTTCATAAATGTCACTTGTTTTGAAACAGTCCTTTGATCTTCATAAATGTCACTTGTTTTGAACCACTGCTTTTTACAAAAGTAACGTTAGTATTCTCACACGTATCTGGCCCCAGAGTATTTCATGTATGGCAAGGTTAATGAAAAGACAGATGTGTATTCCTTTGGAGTAGTTCTTTTGGAGCTAATAACAGGAAGAAAACCAATAAATGGCAATAATCCCAAGGGCCAAGGGCCAAGGGCCAAGAAAGCTTGGTTATGTGGGTAAGGTCTTTGGTTTCCTTTATTACTATAAGTTAGGTAGTTTCACATTGCTTTGTTTTCTATATGTTTGTTGGTTCTACATCTCACTATCCTTGGAAATTTCAAAATTTAGGCAAGGCCATTCGTGGGAGATGGTGCCATCAAAGGTCTTGTAGACCCACTTGTAGAAAATGCTTATGACACAAACGAGCTGAAGAGAATGATAGTTGGAGCGGTACTCTGTGTTAGACAGGCATCTCAGTTTTGCCCTCGCATGAGTCCCTTCTTCATGGATGTTTGAGTTTTTCATAACTAGTAAAATTATATGTATAGATCATGAAGTTTCTTACCTGTAAGAGGTATTGAGGGATCCAATATTTCTAAAAGTCTGAAAACTATGGCAGACTAATAGTATTTCAATTGTATCTACTTATGAGGGGAGGATATTCCAGCTTTTGTTCAGCTATAGTGGGGTCATGATCTTGCTCTTGGAATAGTTCTAAACCAAGTTTTTGTGTCTTTAGCTATAAAGTTTATTTTAAGTCAGTAGTGTGTGAATAAGTATCAAAGCAAGAGGGAAGTTTGGACCTCATTTTGGAGGTATGGTTAAGGACTTATATTCGAATCTAATAGTCGATAAGACCTTATTCTGGATTTCTAGTTAAGGATCTATATTCATATTTAAAAGTTGTGTATATTTAATATATATATATTTTTTAATATAAAGGAGTTGGTTATATTTACATTATTTTTAGTAATTGTTTAAAAACTCTCAAGTACAGTGTTTAAATTATAAGGTTGTTTCCAACAAGCTAAAAAATTTAGGTGAAACAGAAACCCTATAAACTAGAAACCTTAAAAACCTAAAAATTTAGGTGAAATAGATACCCAAAAACCTAGCTATATGGCCAGTCCTAACTGTCCCATCCTATGTATATCCTTTATATTACGGAAAGGATAGTAAAATAAAAGGCAAATGAAGAAGCTTAGATGGACCTCTACCAACAACCAAAACATTCACCAACTGCACTACCCAATCTGATATAATGTATTTAATATTATCTATGTTCAACTTAAGTTTTTACCATTTAACCTAATAATTAGAACCTGAATAATTCCTCTGAAATTAAGACAGACTAAGACGAGTAGAGTTTCACCACATCCACGGTGGTTTGCCTTTTTTATTTATTCATTTTACTTTTAGACTTTATTTTCAAATGGTTTCCTTTGTTGACATTTTGATCATCATGCAAGATTTTTCCCTCATTGTGACTGGGATGGTGCAGATTTTTAAATTGTTACGAGGTGAAGTGTATGATCTGAATTACCGGTCCAAGCGGCAACTAACAATACACAAGGACACAGATCAACTTGCTCAAGTGGCAACTAACAATAAACAAGGACACACATCAACTTGCTCGATGAATGTGAACAAATTTTTTATGGGAGAGTTGGTTATAATTATATTATTTTTAGTAATTAATGAGTGTAGAGTTCAAACTACAGGATTCCTTTTATCAAACTACGTTATCCTTGACCAAACTTATTCCACTTTGTTATTGACCACCGGTCTTTCATACGTTATCCTTGACCAAACTTATTCCACTTTGTTATTGATTGTTATTGATCACCAGTCTCTCATACGACATCTTCGGTCCACCTACCTTTGCAAACAGGCTCTACAAAATTTAAACTTAAATTAAACTACTACCTTTATAAACAAACTCCTAAAATTTGAATTGGATTAATATACAAACTCATCATCTGCTTGGGTTGATGATGACATGGCATAAGTGTTGTTTCTTTGCATGCTAACAAATCCTTGGAAGATTAGTTTCAACAGCGGTATAACCGTTCATCAAGTTTTGATGGATCCGATTTCGATTTCGTTGGTCATCAAGAGTTTTTGGCACCATTTATTTATGCTTTCACGTTAGAAATTCTGCTTGGAAGCTGAAGGTGGTGATAATCTAGGAGAATACATAAAGAAATGTAGTTTACACTAATGTAAATATAAAGTTACACTGATTAATACTGGGACTCTGGCACACCTCTTTGTTTAACCACCACAATTGTATGTTATATGAAGGCAAAGCTTTTATAATATGATTTGCCCATGTTGTGTTATACAAATGTTGATGTTATAAAGGTAAAAAGTTAAAAATTAAAATAGTTTTTATCTTGAAGTTATAGGTAATATAAGAAATATATTGTTTATTTATTATATAGATATATATAAAACACATATTGTTTACTTGTCATTAATTTTAGTTATGAAATTACAAAAATATAATGTAAAATCCTACTCCCACAAATAAATATTATTTGTCCAATAAATCTTTAATTATATTGGGGTTATCAAAGCATAACATGATGGAAAATTCTACTCGTCTATTTATAGATATATTTTTTCTCATATTTTTGTGAGAAAAAAAGGGTTGAGAAGTCTCCTCCCAGCCATCACCCCTCTTAAAATTGAGAGCTATACTTATTAATATGAATTTAACACAAAACCATCACACATCCACCCCTCACACTTGTTATTTATCCCATATCCCTAACCATACTCCATTTATGAACATGGTATACAACCCTAGCTTCCACAAGATTCTAACTTTAAACCTCCACCCCTCACAGTCATTTATCCCATATCCCTAACCATACTTCAGTTATGAACATGGCTTACAACCCTACCTTCCACAAGATTCCAACTTTAAACCTATGAAATCTCCACCTTCCACTACTCAAATATACATTAACTAATAAGGAAAGGAGAGGAGATAATTCCAACTTTAAACCTCTGAAGTCTCCACCTTCCACTACTCAAATATACATTAACTAATAAGGAAAGGAGAGCAGCTATATAAAGAGTAAAGAAGCCCAGGTTAACATTTACAAATTCTATCCTTGCGAGTGTGGTTTACCGACAAAGATGTCACTTATATTATCCATAATATGACCAGAATTCAATATCATAATAGATGTATATAAAAAATATTACTTAAAAAAACATTCACAAATTCTCTTGAGAAGGTGGAGCAGGGCATGGCACCTGATACGCCAGTCAGAATAAACGGAATGAATTTGTCATCCTTCATCCGATGGAATTTACATGGAATTTGGGGAAAACTGGAGACGCCAAGAAATCCACTTCCTCTCCTCTGGCAGAACCTCTCCTTGGGTCTCCAGTTTTTCGCAAATTCCATTGGATGAAGGATGACAAATTCATTCGTTTCCTGCCTGGCGTATCAGGTGGCATGCCCTGCTCCACCCTCTCAAGAGAATTTGTCATTGTTAACGCCCTGCTCCACCCTCTCAAGAGAATTTGCCATTGTTAACATGGGCTTCTAATGATCGCATAATATTCCAACAACTCGTCATATAATTAACATGGGCTTCTCATGATCACATAATATTCCAACAACTCGTCATATAATTACCATGGGATTCTGATACTACTACAAGGAGTTGTCAAACAAACCTATATCTTTTATCAAGTTTAAACTTAATTCTTAATGTTATGTAATTTTAATGTTTAAATTATTATTAAAAAACTAAAGTGTAACTTTTATCTTTACCTAAAATATTAAAAAACAAACATCAAATTTAAATAGTGAAAGATGTATAAAAATGATACAAATATTTACTAGTACGAGGAGATGGATAACCTTATTAGTTTGTTGGGTATTTAAACAATTAATATAATATGATAAAATTTACAATGAATTTAGAGTACCAAGATGTTTTATTATTATTGGTTGTAGATATTCTCAGGTGGATAATTGATGTTTACATCAAGTATTAGGATGGTGAGATTTATATTGTTTCATTCTATGTTAATGATATGTATATTGTAAAGACTATTTCCTTCATGATGAAGATTTGAAGTTATATATTCAAAAGTCATTTGAGATAACTAATTTGGACCTATATTATTTTTTGGCTATTCATGTTTCTTATCCTTTTTTAAAGATTTATCTCCAATCCATAGTCTACGTGGGATATACTACAATGGTTTTGGATGAAGCATTATAACCTAACTCCCATGACATTTGCTTCACAACTAAAGCTTGATGTTAATTATCCTTCTAATTCGATGGATGCTTCTCTTTATTGTAAATTTGTTGTGATCCTAAACACAATTATTTGTGACTCCTAATTCTTGTTGATGGATCATGTGACCTTATGCTTAATGCACAAAGTGCATTAAATTGCATTGCAACATACAAGTTAACATCATAACATATGAGATGCTATTTCATTTATTATTTGATCTTCCGAATGTTCTTAAATAGTCACTTTGATAGTCTCAAATCACATTAAATGTGTAAATGGGTATTTATATTTGTAACAAGTATAAATATTAAAAATAATGGTTAAGAAGTTATCAATGTTGACATGATCTTCTTTTCATACAATTTATTGAATTGCCTTAGACAATGTGCATTCATGATTGTTGATGTCCGTGTATGGGTCACGAAATCTTATAATTGATATGTAAAGGTATAAATTTACATCATAGCATATGCCAATGTAAAAAATTATGGTCTAGATGGTTTGCAAATGCCTATGTGACATATATTTAATAGTTAATATTTTTGATAAGCTAAATGGTGACCTTCATGGGTGTTAGTATGTACTGATGGGCTCCACAAGTCTATGATCGATGCAAGTGACACATTTTTGCATCATAACATACCTTCTAAGTATAATTGCAAGTGGTCAAGTGACCATTTCATGTTCATTCATCAAATAACCTCCTAAATAACCCTAAATAATAAATGTTTATTCTTGTTAATGGTTTGTACAGCCTTATGCAAAATGGATATTCTATAAAATTTTAATGACTTTTCTAGGTTTGTTCAATTCTTGTATAAGATATATCTCATGCAAAACTTTATTTTGTATATCTTAAACATAATAAATTTGTTAGCTATTATTACATTATTTAATGTTTTCTAATTATTAGGAGAATTAATGATTTCACTTCTTATAAGGTTGGATAGCCACATCTTCGTGAACATAAAAGAAGATGAAAAGATAAAGTTCAAGGTGAAACACCAAGGGTCTCTTGAATCTACGAGACACCATCATGTATAAATTTGAAATATGTATAACAATTTTAGTTGGTTGTGAAGTATACAAGATATTGTTGTGTTAAAAATATTGCATGCTTGTGTTGATTCTAATATTTGGTATGTTAGGAGCATAAAATGTATTTTAAAATATTATTCAAAAGTAGGTATAAATAATACAAATGAACCTTAGGATATATATTAACCAAATATCTTCCTAACTTGACGCTAACAACAACGCGCTAAGAAAATAAAGCGCTAACTTACTAGCAACTAACAATGTAGTCAAATTGACTACAATTACTAACCATAGGATAAATATTAGAAAATAATATCTTCAAGATTAAAAGTAAAAAGTAATAATCTAATGGTAAAAGTAACAAACTACTTTTTACCATGCAGTAAATTAAATCTACCTAGGAGAATCTACTAATTACCAAATGAGGTAATAATCATAGTTACTGTAGCATAGTAACTCTAACATCCCCCCTTATTACATTATTTGGGTAATGTATATAACTACCCCAATACAATGAAAAATATGTTGATATGTTGGCTCTTGCTTTGGCTTAGGATCTATCATAGTGCTCTAGTTGTTCTAAGCAAAAAGTGGGTCATTCCTCACTTTGTTTTCACATCAATGAATGTCCTTATTGTAATCTTGTCATCCAACCGGATTGCATGGGTAACTAGTCACTGCAACCGCTAGGTGTACTAGAGTAGATCACTACATATGAGGTTCATTATGTTACAATATGATTTTGCAAAAGTTTTGATAAGGTAGCTAAGGTGTCGATCGCTGTCGAAAATGCACCCTTATAAGTTTCCCCCTTGTTGCAAAACATGTTGTAATGGAATTTCTGCAAGAAGTGTGACTAAGGTGTTGGTCGCTGTCGAAAATGCACCCTTATAAGTCTTTCTCCCTTTTTAGCAAAAATTGTGTGAAGTAGGAAAGAAATGTTTATCCCCCCTTAATTGCAAAAGATATGCAACTCATGAAGCTTTTTAAGGCTTTTACAAAGATTACCTCCTAGGAAAATTTCAAAAAATTACACCAGAAAATCCCTCCCTTTTATTACAAGTACTTCAAACAAAAAGAGTTTGTTATTTTATGAAGCCTAAAAAGAGGTCCAATCACCCCTTCATTGCAAGTACTTCAAACAAAAACATTTGTTATTTATGAATCCTAAAAAGAGGTTTGAAATAGTGCATGCCTAGGGTGACAAATTTATTTCCCTTACAAAGCTGTATGGGCCATGAACACTTTGTATGATCTTTTTGAACCAGAACCAAAATTAGAATCATACACTTCACTAGCAACATGACCTCTTTGTTGTCTATTTTACCTTTGTGATGTGCCTTTGCCATTTTTGTTTTGCTTGTTTTTAAACCAACACTGATTGGTGTCATGGTTTTCCTTTTTACAATTTATCTTGAAGATGATATTGAAAATGATCCTGCCTTCTGAAATTTTCCTTTCTTCTTTCAACCCTTGTTGTTCAAGTAAAGTGCATTGTTTGGCACTTCATCACTTTGGAGCTGATTTGCTTCCTCGGTTTGAAGTAAATTGACTAACTCCATAAAGGTGATTGTTCTTTGAGATACATAAAGGGATGTTATTAAAATCTTGTAGGATTATGGAAGAGCCCTCAATATTACTGAATTTAGGACAGTATCTTCTACTTTTGCTCCTAAAGCATTCAACTTTGACTTCAGTTCTACCACTCTGTAGAGGAATAGTTCTACTGCTTCTCCTAACTTCATATGGAGTGTATGAAGTTGTGTTTGAAGGTTTAGAATAGTCAATTGATTCTTACCTTCAAAAATGGTACTTAATGCATCCCATGCATCTTTACTATTTTTGGCTTCACTTATGTGAGGCTGTATTTCATCAGTAGTAGCTAGGAGAACCATCATGAGAAGACGATTGTCATTTTTATCCCATGCATTCTGATCTTCTCCAATTGATGTGGGTCTTTTAATAGTGCCATAAACTAAATTCCACATTTCATCTACAGTAATAATGGCTTTCATCTTGGTTTTCCATGCTAAAGATTTAGAACCTTTAAGCAATTGTGTATCATTTAGGTATTTATTGATAGTTGCCATGATGAAGGTTCTAGAATTTGCACCAAGATGATATTTCTTTCACTCTTAATTGGTATTTAATGGCACCTACCTGAAAACTCTCTTGAAGAAAGATGATCAGTTTGAGGAAATTTAAGCCAAACAAATAAGAAATGAAAGAGAATTCACTCAAAAAGATATTTAATGGCACCTGCCTGAAAATCCTCCTGAAGAAGGATAATAAGTTTGAGTAAATTTGAGCCAAACAAATAAGAGTGAATGTAGGGTTGTATGGAGAGAATATCAATTTTAAAAATGGTTTATACTTGTGCAAATAAATTATACAAATGAGTGTAAAATTTGGGGTTTTGAGTGATCTTGATTTTGATGACTTATAATTGCAAAAAAAAAGAAATTAAATGCAATAATCAATCAAAGAGTGCCCACAAATTTTTATCACTTAGGTGTTGGATGCAATAAAAAATGCACGTTATTACTAATTTTTGCAACAACATTTTTATTTGTGTTGTGCAAAAATTTGATATTAAAAGTCTCCTCTTGTTTTTTAATTTTGCAAAGAATGTGACATAAAACAATTACCTTTCTTTTTTGTGTTGCAAAATAAACAAGTTTTAATTTTTAAGTGTCCCTCACTTTGTGTTACAATTTTGCAAAGAAATACAATTTCTTGTCTTCCCCCATTTGATTTACAAAATTAACAAAGTAGCACTCCTTTCAAGTCAAGTCGACACACTACCTGCATTTGAAAGGCTTTCTAGAACCAGTCGATACATGAATTGGTTTTTATGGACCCAAGGTCTTCAATATCTTCTTGGTTTTGCAAAAAAATAAAATGTGCAATTTATTTTTTTATATTCCTCCTTGGAGAAAACAAATGCACAAATTTTAAATTTGGATTTTGCAAATTTTGTGTCTCCTTGTGTTACAATTTTGCAAGAAAGAATCAAATTTCTTGATTTTTTCCCCATTTGATTTTGCAAAATTAACAAGGTTTTGAGAATATTTTAGGGCTCCCTAATTTTGCAAAAGAAATGATGCTCTTCTTTGTCTTACATACCCTTAATGGAGAAAACAAAAGCCCTCTTATGTTTGAAATTTGAAAAAATAGGTCTTTTAATTTTCAATTTTATTGCATTATTCTAATTAATTTAAGCATAATTTTATCAATAATAAAAATTATTTTGTTAAAAATCACTTTAGTATATATAAAAAAATGATTTTATACAAAATAATATTAAATTATTAATAAAAAATACCAAAAATCTAATTAAAAAAATGCAAAAAATACAATTTAAAAAAAAATACCTTAATTGAAAAAAAATCAATTAGCTTTTAGTAAAAAAAACTCTTTTGTCCCCGTTGGGACTTGAACTCTTGATGTCGAGGTCGCGCGCTTTAGAGCTGGCACGCTTCACCAATCGGGCTAGCTAGCCCGATGGGAAGAAAGGAGTGTTGCCTTCGTATTAAAGACAATTTCCATTATGAAGTGAAAATCATCAAAGCCTTTTATGGCTTTGGGACTATTATCCCATATTGATGCCACGGGGTATCTTTGAGCAGGATAAAATTTTTGGCACCCCCCTTTGTAGTGATTGCCTTCGGGAAATCAAAGCCCTTGTTTTGCCACCCACTCGACCAATTGATAAATGCCACATTAGCTACCATGTGGACCAACTACTAGATGCCACGTTACACACATCAATTCTATCACTTTGATGGTCACCATATCAGACACCAGTGAGATTTTGCCACATCAGTGTCAATAGGGGATTGCCATGTCAGTTAGGATATGCCTTGATACTCGCACTCACCGCATCACTATGCCAGATCAGATGGATTTTCTACCACATCAACCAATAGTAGCACGTCACATCATCCGCTAGATGTCCCTCAATATTCACACCATCTAGAAGATCTACCTAGGGTATCGTGCGTTGAAATCGATGTGGTTCGATGATGAAATTAGATTCTCATCCGCTAGTTATCTCCATGTTATAGGTCCTCCGATCTACTGCATAGGGCTCTCAGATTTAGCACATACCAATTTCCACAATGATCATATCATTTTACAGCGTGCAAAATACAAGATTATACTGAGAGGGGGGGTGAATAGTATAATACAATTTTTTACTTTTCTTTCCCAAACAATATTATCCAATATATCAATGGCAATATCATTCGTAGTAATAAAAACAATGCATAAATCATCACACACAATAGAGACACCAATTTAACATGGTTCACTCAATGTGGGCTACTCCACGAAGAAAATATTTCACTTAAAATTTCTTAACAAATATCTTGGGAATCCTTCCCTATTACAATTTTTATGGACCTCTGTCCAAATGAGATTCCAATCCCTTAATCAAGTTCATGGATCTCTATCCACAAGATAACTCTTTCCCTTATGCTGGTTTGTGGATCTCTATCCATAGGAGAAATCCTTCTCCTCTGCTTTGGTTGGTGATATTTTAGAAGACTATTGCCTCCACTGCACTAGCTTGTGTATCTCTCTCCACATAAGACCTATGTCCTCACTCAGAAGACTTCTATCCTCACTACCCTGGCTAATGGATATCTATCCAATGGAGACTACTATCCTCTACTCTGTCACCTCCAAAGATTACTCTAAGCTCTGCTCAAATCTATACTAAACATTGTCCTTTATTCTAGCACAAATATGCTCAATATCTATCTAAAATTTACACTAAATACTATCCTTCGGTCTAGCACAAATTTGCTCAATCTATGTCTCAAATCTGCACTAAACACTGTCCTTCAATCTAGCACAAATCTGCTCAATATCTATCTCAAATTTGTACTAAACATAGTCCTTCAATCTAGCACAAATATGCTCAATCTCTGTCCCCAAATCTGCACTAAACACAATCCTTCTATCTAGCACAAATTTTCTCAACTCTATCATAAAATCTGCACTAAACACAGTCCTTTGGTTTAGCACAAATCTGTTCAGTCACTGTCCTTAAATTTGTACTAAACATAGTCCTTCGGTCTAGTACAAATTTTCTTTGGTAGATCTATCCCAAACCTTAACTCAAGGTTTGAACAAATCAATCAATCAACTTTGCTCTCAAGTCTTCTCAAAGACTTGCCTCAAATTTATCCACAAGTCCTCTCAAGAACTTGCTCAAATTGCTCTCAAGTCTTCACCAAGACTTGCCTCAAAATTCCTCACTAGAACTTGCTCCATCTGCTCAACAAGTCTTCACCAAGACTTACCTCAATTTTTCTCAACAAGTCCTCACTAGAACTTGTTCAATCTGCTCAACAAGTATTCACCATAAAATTACCTTAAATCTGCTCAACAAGTCCTCACTAGAACTGTTATAATCTACTTGTAAGCTTCTACAAAATCTCACAAAAATCTATCCTTAAGCTTTCACAAAATCTTATTCAACTCTGTCCTTAAGTCCCTTCTAGGACTTACTCAAATTTATCCACAAGCTTCCACAAAATCTTGTTCAAATCAATTGCAAAACTTGCATACACAACTCAACTTAATCCTTTCAGAAAACCTCTTCAATTGCACAAACAAGTTTCACTCAGAATCTTGTTTAACCATAGAAGCATATAGAGAATGGTAAGAGAATCAATATATTTCACACTAAGAAATCACTCTAACACTTTCAAACTCTCTTTCAAATCAATTTAGAAATAAAGAATAATTTGTTTCACAAATCGTGAACTATCATTCCAAAGCTCTCAATCAATAATGATCAATCAACTTTACTCAACCAACCACTCAATGAAACACAACTTGCATACAAACCCTAACCAAGTGTTTCGCTATAATTTCAACAATTCACACTAAAAACCTTGACTCAAGATAATTCCAATTTTTACATAACAATGATACTCATGTTCTTTCACAAACCCTAGTTCAAGATAGTTCTCAACTTCACATAACAATGATACTCATGATCTTTCATAGTTTTTAAATTCACATAACAATGATACTCATGATCTTTCACAAACCCTAATCATGCACATGAACACTCACTCAAATATTTTCATCAATGCTTATCAAACACCCCTTTTCACTCCAACCTTGCATTTCACAACATTCAATCCAACAATATTTCACTCATAGGAAGATGTGCCCATACCTTTTGTTTTTATGGAGATTTGTCTTCAAAACCTGTCTCAACCACAATCAAATCTTCTTTGCCAATTTTAAGGTTAGTTAACAACAATATTTCTCAAACTATCCTTGCAAATATTTTTCCAATAATTATTTTTCCACACACAAATAACAAGTCTTAAATACACCTTATAATCTCCACACTTTCAAAATATAATACAACAATTTTATTAAAAGAAAATAACCAAAATAATCTTCTTTAGACACCTTATTTCTCCTCTCAAAATAATTAACACATCATAGCTTTATATCAAAATATAAAATATAATTCCCTTTGCAAACCTTATAACTCCTATCTCATAGAATAAATTCTAACCACCAAAATTAAAATAAAATATTTTAATTTTCCTTACACCTTATATCTCCCTTAATAAACTCACAAGCTATCCTTTCAAATTTCATGCAACCCTTTAAAGCAAATTTTTGGATATCAAAAACCTTTGAAAAATCAAATCATAATTTGCATACCTTTTATTTTGACTATGCCAAAAATATTTCCAGCCAAAATTGAACTCACAACCTTGTTGCCTCAACACCCTAGCCCAACACTAGGCCACCGGTTGGGCTATGAGCCCACACAAAACTCAAGGTGCACGATTTACGTTTTATCCCTTATGTCTTATGTCCTCTAGCACTAAAAACCAAAATATTTTCCCTTGCAAAGCACATGACGTGAATCAAACCCACATCTTTGCCCTCTCAATGCTTTCACTTGGCCTCAACTGCCACCTGCGCTACCGTCATCGGTGGTACCTCCTTTGACTTCCATGTTTTTTAAAACTTTCTCCTTGTCTTCCTTTTTCGAAGCACGAAAACCTCTTCTCTCAAAACACGAAGCACACAAATTATATATTTAACATCAGTATAACACTACACTTAATAACATAGGTCATAGGGAATAAAATGAGAATTCATTTTCCCCTTTTATACATGTTTTCCCTTGCACAAAACTTGTCGACCCATAATTTGATTTGAAATTTGAATTTAGGTTTAAATATTAAATTTAAAAACCTTTGCCACCCATTATTTATTTAAATTAAAATTTTAACCATGGGTTAAAATATTTTAATTTAAATAAATTAAATTAAATATTTTGCAAGTTGCTTCATGGGTCTTTTCAAGAATAAATTATTTTAATAATTCCTTGGACCCGGTTTACTTCATCTCATCAATTTGTCCAATAATATTAAATAATATTATATTATTATTTAGGCCTTTTAGGGTCTTCAACCTTTTAGGCCTTCATTTCCCCCTTTTATACATGTTGGGTCTTTAACCTTTTAGGCATTTTTAGGCATATAATATTAAAAATAAATATTATATCCTATTCCTTTTAAAACCTTCTTACTTTTGGGAGAACCACTTGATGTCCTTAATGATGATGAAATTGAAACAATACTCTTTTGACATCAATGACAATAAACTATTCAAAATTTCCAACACTTTGGAGTCAGCAATTGTCATTGTGGGTTACGTCTGGTCGCGAGGGAGTCAGGTTCTCGTGTTTCTATTGGAGATGATGCAGCATTATGGCAGAGCGTGTCAGGAGATCACCGACAGGAGTCCATCAGTGTGAAGTGCCCGCTCTAATAGCCACGGTTTTCATGATGTCCACGGGTTTTAGTGCCCATCTTAGGGGGACAACCGGTTGGATCAAACCGTCAGTGGCCCACCATAGGCGGACAACTCCTATCAGTCTGCAAGCTAACAGGTTTTTAGTTCGCCTACGGGCTGATAGGTTATCGCTGTTAGTGCTGCGAAAAAATAAAACATCAATGCATTCCAGTTTGAATTTTTTTTGAAATTTCATGCCAGTGCTCTCGCTAGGTTCCAACCAGCACACCTCAAGATCCGTATCGAAGCTCTAGAACATTTGCTTCGAGAAGCGTATCCTATCCAGGGGGATCTCATCTCAGGATTTGTGCCCCCGTGGTCCGGTCTAGGAGTGATAAAAATGTCGCCTTATCCTGCTTCGGAGATTGTCTAGGTGAGTTTGAATTTCACTCTTATACCAATGTTAGGAGCATAAAAGGTATTTTAAAATATTATTCAAAAGTAGGTATAAATAATACAAATGAACCTTAGGATAGATATTAACCAAATATCTTCCTAACTTGACGCTAACAACAACTCTCTAAGGAAATAAAGCGCTAACTTACTAACAACTAACAACGTAGTCAAATTGACTATGATTACTAACCATAGGATAGATATTAGGAATAATATCTT
This sequence comes from Wollemia nobilis, assembly GCA_028583015.1. NCBI lineage: Eukaryota > Viridiplantae > Streptophyta > Pinopsida > Araucariales > Araucariaceae > Wollemia > Wollemia nobilis. Next base: position 3,472,275 of record JAQPPZ010003193.1, on the reverse strand, counting down.
CTAGGTTAAAAGTAAAAAGTAATAATCTAATGGTAAAAGTAACAAACTACTTTTTACCATGCGGTAAATTAAATCTACCTAGGAGAATCTACTAATTACCAAATGAGGTAATAATCATAATTACTATAACATAGTAACTCTAATAGTATTGAAGTAGGAGAGTTTGCATAAGGTAGTAGTCAAGATTGGAGTTGTAAAGGGAAAACTATCACCATTCGACGACATGCCCTTGGTGGTTTTAATATGTTTGTCTAGGATGAAAAAAGAGTACATAAAAGGTTCCTCTATGTTAGGATCCCATCCTAACATTATTATGTAATGACCCCTTTCCAACGTGGGGACCCTATTCGAATGATATTTTGTAATGGTATATGGCAATTGAGATGCCTAGACAAGTAGGGTCATTTCATGTAACCATTACAAAGAATGTAATTGTTTGTTTGGTAGAAGATTCTAGCTCAAGTTACTCTTTACATGTAAGCCAACTCTTGAGCATTAGGTTAGTGTTGCATAAAGTGTATCTTTAAAATATAATAGGGCATAAGTGAATGTATCTTTTGCACATTGAATTAAATTATTTAAGGAGGTTGCCCCCTTTAAGAGACCCATGATTCAATGTTGTGATTTATGATATTAATATATTTCTACATTTACATTTCATTTGCAATATTTTTTTCAATTTGTTATATGGGATTGAAACGGGCCCCACCCGTATTACATCATCACCACATAGTGGTATTACAACAAAGTTTAAATATTATCCATGTATCATTGGGTAAGATTTGAACCTTGGTCTCCTCTTTAAATATTGAAAAATCTAATGGATTGAGCTAATGCCACTTGATTCATATTGCAATATTTTATTCTTTTGTGAATTTCTACTTTTATTACAATACTTATGTGAATGTGCTTATTTTAAATATAAAGTTCCTAACAAGTGGTACCGAAGAAATTTTTAAGGTCATGTTCCACTGTGAGTATGACTATTCTTGCCCTACCATTTCGACTATTATACATAAATTTTCTATGTTTTCAATTTTGAGCCCGTTTCCTTATTTTAAAAAAATCTAGCCCTTTTTTCTCATTTGTATTTGTTTATTAGGTTAGAAATCTTGCATAAGGGGTTTTAAAATATCACAGAGGATATTCCATTATTGGCTAAACTATATTATCCATAAAGCATCTAGTGAAGTAAGGGGCAATCATGCTCCAATACCTAGGCCTCAAAAAACACCTGTATATGGAATTGAGCTCCCACCTATCCTTGGGTATATTAGGAGGTCCCCTAACGATTAGAAGAAACCTTTAGTCCTAGGAATATTTTGACCATGAATTTTCAATGGTGCATTATACACAACATCTAGGAAGATTATCCTCTCATATTGTTAAAGAGGTGGGCAGAATGCTCAAGGGTATGCATGGAATCATCCTTGAGTAGTGGCTTAAAATATTGTTCTGAGAATTATCATCCATCACTTTGGTATAATAGAGGGCCTATGGGCAGTACACACACCCTAGCTTAGAGTACCCTATTTTTGTTTATCCTGAATGCCAAAAACTACATCACAAAAATTGAGCATATTGAGGAGACTACCCTACCATAAAATTAACTAAACAAAAAAAAATGATAAAAAAACTGGAGGAGAGAATAACAAACATAATAGGGTTTGTAAGTAATAGTTAGGTACTAGTCGATAACAATCTAAATATATTTTGGTAGTGTAGTATTAATTGCAAATTAGCAATCCAAAAAGGGTATTTAGTAACAATAAGGTATCAATTAGAATAGTTCAAACATAGTTGGTCATGTAGTTACTAGTTACAAAGTTAATTTTAATTGAGATATATTTATACAGAATAGTTGTAGAGCCTAATTAAGGGGTGTCAAACAAAAATCAATTTTCTGAGTGAACCAAGACTCTAGGAGAAAAATGGATAACACTTGAAGATAACCCCCCTTAGAAAAAAATGTTTGGGGTGTCAAAAAAATTGTTGTGAGATATAGCTCATTGTGATTGTCTCCTCAAATTGATCATTTTGGTACATAGACTCCATGCACTTTTTCTAGGGTGCCAAAAAATAACATTGTGAGACCTAGTCCATTGTATTCATTTTTGAGTTGATCATTTTGACATATAGCACCCAAACACTTTTTTTGATCAATTGCTAAAGTAGTAACTCCTGGAACAACACTTATATTTTTAGTAAGTCAGTGGGAGTGGTTCAAATCATACATAAATGGCTAGAGGAACTAGAGGAGCACAAAAGGAGTTAGAACAAAGCCACTATATGGAGCAATTGAATCTCATACTTAATAACCTACAAGGTCAAATATCCCATATTGGAAATGAAGTTAAACAGATGAAGGATCAAATAGCAGCTTATAAGAAATGACTAGATTAGATCCAAAACTGAACTTGAAGAAAAATTTCTAGAGGTTGAAGATCGATTAAGGGAAGCCCCAAAGATGTTCAAGCATATTAACAATGAAAAAATGAGCGGTGGTTCATGCAATAAAGAGAAATACATCTATCATTCTCTTTTTGACACAAATTTCCCATTTAAGATGCCTAAATTATATATTTCGAAGTTTAATAAAAAGGACATTGATGGTTGATTATATTGAGTTGATCAATTCTTCAAACTTCATAATATACTTTGATATTTGTGGGTCACCATGGCATATTTCAACTTTGAATCTGAAGCCTTACAATGGTATCAATGGTCACATAACACAACTTTAGATCATTCTTAGGAATATTTTAAGTCCCAATTACTCACTCGTTTTGGTCCTAGTGAGTATGAGGACTTTACAAGAGCCTTGACCAAATTGAAACAAACTTCCATTATCCATGAATATTAGATCCAATTTGAGAAACTAGCTAATAGAACAAAAGGGTTGAATGAAGGATTTTTTTAGAGTTGTTTTATCAGTGGATTGGAATATGATATCAAGGATGAGGTAAAAATTTTCAAACCATAATCTATGATGCAATCCATAGGAGTAGTAAGATTGATAGAAGAAAAAAAATTGGTTCAAAGGGGAAACTCTAAATTTCCATAAATCAAACCCACATTTTCCTCCAAGTTCACATCGAATACTAGAAATAAGTCTACCCCAACCAATTGATTGACTATAGAGGAAATGGATGCTCATCGAGCATAAGTCTTATGTTATTATTGTGATGGGAAGTATTTTCCAAGGCATAAATACATTCAAAATATTTTTTTTGTTTTTTATGTACGTAGAGGAATCAGTGAGAAATAAACAACTTGATGAAAAAGTAGATCCACTGGAGGAATAACCTCAAGATGGAGGTGAAACACAAGAAGAACCACAACCAAAAATCTTTGTCCATGCTTGCAAGAATATTGACCCCTCAAACAATGAAGGTGGTAGGATTATTGAAAGGAAAACATCTTACAATTCTCATTGATTCAAGTTGTACACATAACTTTTTGATCCTCGAGTAGCCAAGCAAATTGTTAAATACATGCTTATAACTCCTTTGAATTTATGGTGGTAAATTGAAGAACACTATATTATAAGGGTAAATACCATAGTGTTAAGTTGAATATAGGGGACTATAAACTCAAAATTGATATGTTTCCTCTTCAATTGGGAGGATGTGATGTTGTGCTAGGAGCACAATGGCTAAGCACATTTGGAAAAATAGCCTGAAACTTTACAAAATTATGGATTCAATTTTCATAGAATGGTAAGTCCTACACTCTCTATGGTTCACCAGAAGGATCTTCATAGATTATAAGTTTGAGTCATATGGAGAAGTTAAACAATTCTCACATGGGATAGTAGTTCAAATATTTACACTTCAACCACAAACTTCAAAAGAAAACAAGCCCCAAGATCATTTACAACTCATTCCAACTAAGCATGATGCAGTCTTTACAAAGTTGATAGAATTACCTCCATACCATTCCCATTATCATGTCATAACATTGGTACCAGGTAGCTTGCCAACTAACATTAGACCTTATCGATACCCCTATGCCCTTAAGTAAAAAATTAATAAGTTGGTACAACAATTATAAAAAACAAGGGTAATTTTTCCTAGTAATAATCCTTATTCATCTCTAGTGCTATTGGTTAGAAAGAAATATGGATTATGATGGTTGTGTATAGATGTGCATGAGCTCAATAAGATCACCATTAAGGAAAAATTTCCTATCCCAATGGTTGATGAATTGTTGGATGAGCTACATGGTGCAAAGTTTTCTCCAAGTTTGATCTCTACTTAGGCTATTATCAGATAAGACTCAAGGAGGAATATATCCCCAAAACAACATTTTGAACTCATAAGGACCATTATGAATTTTTTGTCATGGCATTTGGCCTAACTAATGCACCATCCACATTTCAGAGCCTCATTAATAATGTCTTCCACCTCTTCCTTTACAAATTTATTCTAGTTTTCTTTGATGATATTTTGATTTATAATCACTCTTAGGAGGAGCACCTTATACATTTAGATCAGAATCTACAACTTTTGTTCAAGAATAAATTTTATGCCAAGAGGTAAAAATATTTTTTGGGGATGACAAAAGTAGAGTATTTGGGTCACATTGGTACCAAAGACAAAGTTAAAGTTGACCCTAAAAAGATTCAGGTTGTTCAAGATTGACCAAATCTTCACACCCTCAAGGGAATTCAAGGATTTTTTGGACTCAGGGTATTGCCATAAATTTGTACAAAACTATGGAAAGATAGCTTGCTCCTTTAAAAACCATGTTGAAAAATAATTCTTTTATTTTGTCAGCACAAATGGAGAAGGCTTTCAATGACTCAAAGCAAGCCATGACAACCATCACAATGTTTGCAATACTTGATTTATCTAAACCCTTTGTAATTGAAAGTAATGATTTGGGCAATGGCATAGGGGTTGTGTTGATGCAAGAAGGGAGACAATTGGCCTTCACCAGTAAAGCACTTTCAGGTCAAAATTTGGGTAAATATACTTATGCCAAGGAGATGCTAGCTATTTTGCATGTTGTTAATCATTGGAGGCCATTTCTCATTGGGCATCATTTTTTATTCAAAGCTGACCACCAACGTCTCAAGTACTTCTTGGAATAAGTAGCCGCACCTAAACAACAAAATGTGGGTTTGTAAATTGATGGGCTATGATTATGAAATCACATACAAAAAGGAAAGGAGAGTATTGTGGTTGATGCACTCTCTTGATAGTTTGAGGATCAGATTATGTTAAATGGTATTTCTTTCCCAATACCTCAATGGATTAATTCTATTAGAAAAAACATGGCCAAGAACTCTGGCTTGCAAAATTTGATCATCAAACTTCAAATAGAGCCTAACTCATGCCCTAAATACACTTGGAATGGATAATATTGAGATATCATGACTAAACTTCATAAATGTAGGAATTCATCTTGAAAAAATGCATGCCTCACCAATAGTAAGACATTCTAGGTTCCTAAAAACTTATGAAAGGATTAAGTGTAATTTTTTTGGAAGGGAATGAAGAAGGATCTTTAAATTTTTATGGTTGAATATGACATGTACCAAAGAATGAAAGGATAAAATATGTGTTCCTCTAGAACCCTTCAATTCTTACTAATTCTAGAACAAGTATGGGAAGATATTTCCATGGATTTTATTGAAGGGTTACCCAAATCAAGAGGAAAATTAGTTATTTTGGTGGTAGTGGATTGTCTCACAAAGCATGCTTATTTTTTCTCCCTCTCCCTTTCATACACAACCTTAGTAGTAGCCCAACTCTTTTTAGATTTTATATTTTACCTTCATGTCATTTTTGCATCTATTGTGTTATATAGAGACCCTACCTTTACAAGTTATTTTTGGTAGGAATTGTTTAAGTTGTACGAAACTCAAATAAAAATGAGTTTAACCTATCATCCATAGATGGATGACTAAATAACTATTGTTAACGAATACTTGGAGATCTACCTCCATTGATTTACCTTTGAACATATTACCTAATGGGCAAAGTGACTTTCCTTGGTCAAATGGTGGTATAATACTTCATATCACACCGCGACCAAGGTTAATCCCTTTGAAGTAATATACAATTATCCTCCATCAACACCCTTCTACATTCCAGTAAGCTCCAGGGTTCATGTTGTAGACACCACTCTCAACCATCATGTCACAGTTTTTCGATAACTTAAGATGAATATTGAATTGGCCTAGAACCATATGCATCAACAAGTTGATCAACACCATTATAAGCGCAGATTTGAAGTAGGATATATAGTTATTCTTTGCATACAACCCTAAAAACAATCATCACTCCATATTCTCAAAGTACAAAAACTAGTTGCTAAATACTATGGCCCTTTTGGCTACATCAAAGCTCCATATAGTCTTTCATGTCTCCTCTCTCAAGAAGGTTGTGGGTAATAAGGTACAAGTTCAATCCACTTTACCAAAATTGGATGAAGAAGGTTCCATCCTGCTCGAGCCTAAATTTTTTTTGGATTGGAGATTGTGTATCCTTTTCAACCTTGTCATCACTAAGGTTCTTGTTCAATGGTATGGATTACAACCAGAAGATACCACTTGGGAGTCACTCTAGAAGCTACAACAACAATTTCCTCATCTCCAACTTTGAGGGAAAATATTCTTGAAGGGGAAGGACATATTAGGACCCATCCTAACATTATTATGTACTTCTCATATTACTATGTATTTACCGTTTTCCATCGTGGGAACCCCATTCTAATGATACTTTGTAATATTTTGTAATGGTATGTGATAACATTGGTGCCTAGACAAGTGAGGTCATTTCATGTATCCATTATAAAGAATGTAACTATTCATTTGGTAGAATATTCTAGTTCAAGTGGCACTTTGCATGTAAGCCAACTCTTGAGTGTTAGGTTAGGGTTGCATTAATTATATCTTTAAAATACAATGGGGCATAAGCAAATGTATATTTTGCATATTGAATGAAAATATTGTAGGAGGTTGCCCCTCGAAGAGACCAACAATTTAGTGTTGTGATTTGTGAAGTTAATATATTTTTTGCATTTACATTTTGTATTGCAATATTTTGTTCTTTCATGAATTTCTATTTTTATTGTAATATTCATGTGAATGTGCATATTTAAATTAGAAGGTTCCTAAAAATCTAATACATGAATATTTTGAGTCACACATAGTCTAGTAATTTAATAATGGGTTGTAATTTTGCTTGCCTTTTGTCTCATCCAAAATTTTCTTGCAACCATTTTAATTTTAGTTTGCTCGTCTCTCTATTTTATATTTTAACTCCTCATAATGTATAAAAGACATATTTGTTCTATATTTTATATCTTTTGATTTTATAAAAGCTTTTAAAAAATTATATATGGTGTAATTGAGATGTGTTTGATCTCCTCTAAATCCCTTCAAGATGTATTTCTACTTTCAAGCATATCTAAAATTATTCTAAATTTATCCTATATGCATTTCCCCTTCTAGATTGAGAGAGATGTACATGTTCACCTATTTCCTTTCTCTATCTAAATTGTATATTATTTTCTCATCAAAACGTAAAAAAATATCAAAGTTAAAGATGTTTCCTCCTCTCTCTACCTAAATTATTGGCACACCTAGGAAATATTATTGAGAGAGACACACTTGTTCACCTATTTTCTTTCTCTGTAAGAGTTATTTATTATTTTCTCATCAAAATGTAAAAAATATTGAAGTTGAAGATATTTCCTATTCTTTCTACCTAAATTATTGGTGCACATAGGAAATCTTAATTAAAATTAAAAAAAAAATTCAAAAGGATAACATATACTACATGAAGTTTAAAACATTCAGCAAAGCATAATAATATTTTTTTTAATGCAACCAATAATGAGTCACCACATGGAAATAAAACATTGGTTCAAAGTGAGGACATTATCAAACTAGTCAAGATACTCTATGTAAACATTTGACATAAGACCACTGTTAAATCTACCAAGGTGTTTGACATGAGACTACTATCAAAAGGCCACTTGAATTGAGGTATCACTCATATCACATCTTCCTTTATTTCAAGTCATATTTGAATTGAAGAAAAGTTTACAAAAGTAATTTTTTTAAGGGAGGTTGCAAGTTCAAATCCCATTTCTATAGTTTAGTAAAACCTATAGTGAATATTTTGCAAAAAGGTGCATTTTTTTAAGTGGGCATTTTTTTAGGGGAAGTTCAATTTTGAAAAAAAAAACACAAAGGGGAATTTGAAAGAAATTTGAAAGTTTTTTTTTAAGAGGTCCAATAGTTTATAGTGAATATTTTTACAAGGACAATAGTATTTTTCTGGTAAAAAGGTGCATTTTTTGCACTGACCCACATCTTATTTTCAAACAAACTTTGTATAAAAAACAATTATGTACATCAAAATCAAAATATGTGCTTTACAAAATTACAATATTTGGTATAAATGATGCCTCTGATTTTTTTTATAGGTAATGATGTTGGGTCAAGTTACTACATTTTAAGCCTAATACAACTACCATAACGATGTCTAAGCATCAACTCTATAAATTATTCTTGTGATTTTTTTCACTCCATTTTTCCATTCATTACTATCAATATATGTAAATATTTAAATTTAGAAAATCCAAGCACAAAGTTACACCTTTTGAGTAAGTGTTATTAATAGGACAAATCATTAATAGTACTAGCTTGGTACCATGTATCACTCTCTTTCATATACCTAAAGGTCTCTCTCATGTACAACTATATATATCAAGAGGACTAGCTTCTCCCATGTATTGATAGGTATATTGAAATATTCAATATATAAGAATAAAGGTATACGAAAAAGAGGACCATTTTTTGAGATAAAACGAACCTTTTCGATGTCTACATAAAAAACAAATCTCACAAAAACTTAATTGCTCAAAGGTACAAATTTTGTACCATGGAAAACAAAAATGAGGATAATACTGGTGGTTGAAAAAATCTAGGACATAGTTACTGGTGATAAAACTCTACCCAAGGATATTACAACTAAACAAAGTATGATGAAGAATATGCAAGGGAATTTAAAGCTGATCACTTTTAGAGTGGTAAAAAAAATACAACCACATATTAGTAAAGCAAAAACATTTATAGATGCATTGAACATACTTTTTACTATATTTCAAGGGATAAATAAAACCACAATCCTTCACCTTCAATCACAACTACATACATTAAGAGTCTAGGATGGAGAGAGTATATAATAATTTTTACGAATAATTGTAGAGGTAAAATTGAACACAATGGGAGAAAAGGTGGATGACAAGCTCTAAGTCTTTGTTATACTTAGAGCTCTCCTTGAATCATTTTGAATATTGCTCATATCTTTACAAGTATCAAATAGAATGATGACATTTGAAGTATTGGTAAACATCCTTCAATAACAGGAATATAAAATTAATTAAGAAATAAGTTGTCCAATAATGCTCTTATCTCCACAAAGAAACCACAAAAAGTTTTTGAGGGTCCTTCTATCTCATCTTCTTTACAAAAGCAACCTCAATGAAGGAGGTAGTATTGTCATATTGTGAAAAAGAAGCACATGATACCAAGTTTTGTAAATACAATTTGATGATTCGTGGGGCTCAATTTTGTAGACCTCCTTAGAGGAAGCATTAGTTTTAATCACAACATCAATAGGGGCAACATAAAAAAGGACAACAATAAGGGTATTTTATTTAAAAAGAATTTGAATTATATTATGAATAAGAGTGTGAAACAACACATAAGGTACTCACGACAAAAGAAGTAACAAAAACAAGAAATAAAGGGGTTAGTAAACAAGACAAGAAATACAGTAAAATTCAAAAGTGTGGGTCATCAAAACTAATGAAGGTGAAGAGTTTTAGAAACTTAGGTATCATTTACAATCGATCCTCAAAAAAGCTAATACTTGTGAAGAGTACTTTGAAAATGGTGTGACAATCTCTATTGGTATTGTGAATAGAATGTGCATGGCATTATTCAATATTGAAATTCTTGAGGTGCAATGTAGAAAACAATAGAAATAACTACAAAGTTAAAGGACAAGCCCATGAAGGTAAGCATTTGTTGTGACACAAGCAATATTATTCAAAGGATAGATTTTGCTTATGATACAAGTGTTTTAAATCTTATAGTGGTAAATGTGTGTTGTGACATAAGATATATTATATAAGAAATATACATAGCTTGTGATAACAATGATTTGAAGATTTTTGATAAGAGAAGAGTTTATGTAGAAGATGATTATATTGGCCATGACAAAGACCATGTTGTTAGAGTTTAAAATGATAGTGCTAGTTCAAATTGTGTTGAAGGTCATTATGATGATGATATATGGTATTTGAACATTGTTGATGATAATGATAGAGACCATAATGGAGATAAAAAACTAGGTATTTTAAAAAGTATACCATAATAATTGGTTCAAAACTAATGAGAAAAATGGGATAGAATGATATTGGTTTGGGAAGATATGGGTAAGTTATGAAAATGCTCATAATGCCAGATATAAGGCCAAATAATGAAGGCCTTAGATATATTGGTCAAGAAAAAAATAGTGACACTAAATTTGTAAAAAATTATCATATGTAGAGAATGAAGCTCCTAGGATGAGTTGTTGTAGTCATTATGGAAGATTAAGACAAGTAACAACTAGGTATTGGAATTTGCATCCTTGTGAGATTTGTGGAGGTAATAATCACTCTAAAAAAAGTGCTACCACAAAGAAAAAGTGCCCTCCAAAATACATATAAATTGTGGATGGACGAATGTGTTAGAGTGGATAAAACAAAAGAAATGTTAAATGGATTCTATAGAAGAAAGTGATGTTTGGTGGTTGAAAAACATCATAGTTTATAAAATGTAAGTTTTCCCATAGAGCAATGTTATATTGGAAAACTTGAAATGAATGATTTTCATATCAAAATATGATCTAAGCTATGCTTAGAAGGCTTGTAGTGATAAAATTATAGTGAAATATTATGTGGAATATTCCAAATATATGGATTGTGACAAAAGCTATAATTTAGTAGTAATGTCCCAGAGGTTATGACCTAAAATTAGATCTATAACCTGACCTAGAGGCAACTAGAGGTGATCAACCAAAGGTTATCTAGAAATAATGATCTAAAGGATGATCCAAAGGCAACCTTGAGGTAATTACCTAGAGTAAACTCGAAGACGATGACATAAAGGCAAATCAAAGGTGACCAAAAGAGAAATATACAAAGACAACCCAAAGGCAATGACCCAAAGGCAAATCCTAAGACAAAACTAGTGGATATTATCCAAATCTAGAGCCAAAGTACAATTCTAGTTTACCAACCCTTGAAATCATGGGGATAATGATATTTATACAAAAAAATGTAATAAGGGGGGTGTTAGCCATTATTACATAATTTGATGTTTTGTAATTATTAGGGGATGATTGATGATTTTACTTCATATAATGTTGGATAGTCACATCTCCATGATCATAAGAGAAGATGAAATAATAAATTTGAAGGTGAAACACCAAGTATCTCTTGAATTCAAGTGACATCATATTGTACAACCATTTTGGCTAACAATGAAATACAAAATATTTTTGTGTTTAAAATATGGTATGCTAGCACTGATTCCAACAAAAATTAAGGATAATATTTATACCTATATTTAGCATAATTTTTAATTATTCTAACATACAAATTTCAACATTCAAGCCACAAAAAATAATTGTGTTATTTCTAAACGATATAATCCTTTAGAGTCAAATTAATGAGAAATACTATTTTTTTATATATATTTTTATATTATTTTTTACTTTTTATGTCTTCCATCAAATTCACCTTAGATTTACACTTGACCATGTCTATCAAGGTATGTTGCACCCACGCATGGATACAATTTTCTACCTAATAATTTTTACTTAGTATTTGGCAATTATGAATGTATTATTAGTAATTTTTGAACTTGGGTTTGTTTTTAAGATACTCAATCTCATGCCATCTGACAAATTTTAATATAGTTTTAATACAAACTAAAACCCTTATCATATACTCCCTTGGTAGATGTAGTATTAATAGTACATAAAAAGTTTAAATAACACTAAAATATTTGTTTATAAAAATAATGCAAACAATAAATGAATAAATTTAAAGGTAAAGTAGTAGGCCATATGAAATGAACATTATAAAGGATGTTATTTATCTAATATATATTTATCCAAACAAACTCTGCATATCGAAGTATGGTGTACAACTCTATTCCCATTGGATTTGAACCTTGGACCTCCAATTTGGAGGTCTTAAGTCTTATTGTTAGACCCATTCATTAATGACCAACCACCTTGTCATTGGGATGAGCCTGCCATTACCTATGTTTCGATATAGGTTACCTAACCTACCTTATGTAATTAAATTATTATTAGCTTCAAGTATATTCAAGGTTCTTCATATTTTCCACCACATATAATTAAATGATTAGTAGCTTTGAGTTCATTCAAGGTTCTTCACCCCTTCTCTAGGTGGCATCATTAATCATATAAGTATGGTGTTATGATATGGTTTTAACCTACTTGATAAATGTTGTGAATGAAGAGTAAATTAGGTATATAATTTTATTTTTAGAAATTCAGAAGCAATTATTTTTTTAAAGTTTTATAAATATAAATTGAATATGAATCCTAATTAATCTCATATAACATGAATATTTTAATCAAATTTTCAATGAATTGTATTCTACACAAATAGATATATTTTAAAGATGTATTTTTCATAATTTTATGGTTAATGATCTAACTATTATTAATTTTTAGGTTTAGAAGTAAAATTTTGATAGAATGATGCAATTCCATATGTTAGGCCACCAAATATCAGTATTTGTTTACAATTTTTAGATAACATAAAAGTAGACACATAAATATAGGACAATGATAGCTTTATAGATTTTATATATATATATTTTTATATTTTACTTGTATAAAAATAAAAAGTTTACATTTTTTTGGATTAAAAAAACATTATATTAAAATGGCTTAATCATACAAAAAATGGTGGGTGGAATTAGCACACCTCGAGCACACAACCAACACACTAACTGTGTGCTAAACAGCTAGCAAAGCTACCAAAATAACTTACAGAAGTTCACAAGAAAACCAAACTGAGAACTGCCTAAAAAACAACTAATAGACTATGCATCATTGGGAGCATTACCCCAATGATCAATAAGGTCCCGTAAGTGATGAAGCTCTATATTCATTTTTTCTGCTTGCACTAAAATCTGTAGCCAACAATCATAGAAACCTGATGCTTATTAGCAAGAGAAAAAGTAGAAGAAGGCTCATGAAGGCTAAAAATCACTCTGTTGCAATTTTTCCATAAATGAAAAAGAATCCCCACTCTAAATATATGCCACACAAGAACAAGCTTCTCAGAAAACTGAAGTGGATCCCCTAACAAAATATTCACCCAAGAATAGGGACCTGTCATATATGGTCTGAAAAAAGAGAAAATCCACTACCAAGCCTCTTGAGCTCTCACACAAGACCAAAATAGATGATGCACATCCTCCTCTGCTCCACAAGATCTGTAGGAAATATCATTCACACCCAAATATCTAAGCCACTGACCAATAAGAAGCCCTTGAAACAATAAAATCTAAGCAAAAAAGGCTTGCTTAGGTTCAAGATACTTTGCCCATAGTGTATTAAATCTGAGATTCCATTTGGACTGAAGAGATACTACATCCCACCTAGAATTAAGCTTCTCAGCCATAGGCACAATAGGGGAAAGCCAAGAGTATCCCAAATGAGGTTTATACTTGGTGAGAGAAACATCTTTGGGCCAAGACCAATCAGTCCACCAAGGTTTCTAATAATATTGAAAAACTTTACCCCAAACAGATAAAGGAGTGGAATCAATAACAACCTCATAAGTAGTCTTATCAGCAGAAGATAAACCAAAAAAATTCCTAAAAATTTCCCAAGGTATCCAATACCTTGAATGAAAATCCATGAAATCAGATAACCAAGCAATACCTCGTTTATAAAAATTTTGAGCATGTATCCACTAGACTTGAGCAAGGGGAGTCCCCTACAAAGTGATGGTCGAAGACCACCAGAAATTAAGCAAAGGTATTGAAGCCCCCAACTTCCCCTTGTGACCTTTCCAAGAAATCTAGGGTTTAATGGCCTCCCAGGCCTTCCAAATGCTTTGCATAACAAAGGACCCATAAATATTTATTGGAACAGGGACTGTAAGAATGGTTTGCAAATCAAGCCCTTTCCACACCTTCTTACCAAAAGGAAGCCCCGTGGAGAGGCAGTGACAAATTAAAATTTTCCAAGCTTCCTCCCCCTATAATGCTCTCACAATCCATTTAGCACAGAGGGAAAAACCTTGTCGCTGACAGTCAAACAATCCCATTCCTCCAAATTTTTTAGGAAGACAACAAATATTCCAAGCCACCCTATGAAATCCCTTCTTACCAACAACATTGGACCACAAAAAATCTCGAAGTAACTTATCCAATTTTGCATAAAAAGTCTTGGAAGGGACCCCAAAAGAAGAGTAATACTCATGAGTAGAGGCCAATACCTTGGAATAAATCTGAAACTTGCCAGCTAAGGATAATTTTTTGGTATACCAGTACAAAAGCTTCTTCTCAACCTTTGAACAACATAATCCCACAAATGGGCAGGAGAACCCAAAAAAAAAAAAGGAATACCCAAAAATTTAAAGGTTTTCCCAGGTTGAATCCACTTCCAAGGCTTATCAGCTAACCAGGGAGGCATATCTTTTCCAGACTATCTATAGCAAGAAGTTTTTCTCTATTGAATATTAGAGCCAGAAGCTAAGTAGAATGTATGAAGACAATCTAAAGCATGAGTAACAAAGATCTCATCTTCTGCAATAGTCAAGAAAGAATCATTTGCAAAATGACCATTAATCAACTGCTTGGGGGAGGAAGGGAGATAAATTCCCTTGATCAATCCTTGAGCAAATCTATGAGCTAGAAGATAACCAAAGGCCTATATATATATATTTTTTCTTTTCTTTTTATTTTTTCTTTTTTTGGAGAACAAGGGGTTGTACTTGGGTCCCCCACCCTTGACAAATCACAATTCTCTCCTTTATAGTTAAAAGTTTATAAACAGATTCAATTCTCTTCTTAGTTGAGTTGCTATAGCTAGATACCTATGTCATTTTCATAAAAAATCTAAATTCATTGATTTTCATTTTATGGATCTGCAATTTTTTGTGTGAATACATATATTCCAAAATTCAACATCCTTCTTGATATTTTCTTGTAGCAGCATTCACAAAACCAAAACTCAACCTCTATTGTCTATGCATTACATCTTTGTAGAGTAATCTTTTCAAAACTTCGCACTATCATAGTCCACTTTACTAGATCTAGATGGCTAGTTTTCTTCTTGAAGCACATGTGAAACCACAAAAATTGTAATATATAGTTTATATGAAAACATATTAATGTTATAAAATAAAGCAAATATTACCAATGAAAAACATTAAAGTAAATCTTAATCATTATTTGATTCAAGCAGTTAACATTTTCTTGTTAACTTTAGCTGAACTTATTACTTCCTCTAACCAAGAAAAAAAGAATTTAACTTCAAAATCCTTAATTAAAACCCTTCTATTGGTTAGACTATCTACATATTTGTTTCCTTCCTTTAACATATGTGTAAATTCAATTTCTTAAAACTATATAGCAAGGTCTTGTATTTCCACAATCATCTCTTATATGTTCCATGAAGCCTTTGCTTTCCTCAAAATTGTATTTAATACTATAAGTGAATCACCTTCCACCGTACTTTGTTCTATTTTATTTGTCCACATATTTTTAACCCTTCTAAAGTCACCAAGCTTCAACTTCATTATTTGTCTTGAATCCACTATTGAAAGTGTAATTTAATTATTCCTTCTCTTGTTGGTCCTAGGTTTCCTTTAGATAGTCCATCAAAATTCAATTTGATCAAACTTGTGGTAGTTTCCACATTACATTCTTTGTCTTCTTTTTGTTTCCCTTATATCCAACATCATAAATTCATTTGATGACTTGACTCCATCTATCAAAGATCTATGCTTCAAAATTAGGGACTAGATGAGTTGATAGGGTTGGTTTAGACTCCTATATGGATAAATAAATCTTTCTTTTCATTACATCTAAATTGCTTTCTTTTATTTTAAATATTCTTATATTTCTTTCTAGCCATACAGTCCAAAGTATTGTGTCTTTGATATATCTTAGTTTATCTGTAAAGCGTCACTTTTAAAAGTGCTCTACCATTTCTTTAACCATTCTTCAATTATGTCATTCATCACCATGCATTTACCAAACATAGTAAGAATCCATTGTCATGGTTTCCAAACTACTGAGCAATGTCTAAAGAGATGGTCGATACTCTCCTCCTTTTTACATAGAACACATTGTGAGAGGCCATGAGAACCCCTTTTCATAAGGTTATCCTCAGAGAAAAATATTCTATGACCTACTATCCAAACAAACATTTTAACTTTAGGAATGCTTGGACTATCCAAAATATCTCTCCATATTCTTGTGGTATTTCTATTTCATTAATGCTTTACATTATATCTGGTTCTTGTTGTATATTCTCTTGAGCTATTCAACTTCTAAATCAACTTATCCTCAACTCCCCTCGAAATAATCATGTTATTATCTTTATGCTCAACCTCCTCTAGCATCCATGTTTTCTATACCTATAAAAAAATTCTCTTTTCATTTGCATCTTCCTTCTTGATCCTTTTATACATAATGTTTGAAACCCTATCACCATATTTATCTTGAAGTAATCACATCAAATATTCATCAAAATATATGTTTTTCTCCAATTCTCACCACACATCTTAGACCTTTAATCACTAGATCAACTATTTTTTTTAATCGTTCCATAGTGTAGAACCATCTAGTTGTAAGAATACAATAAATATTAAGCTTGGGTCATTGAAATCAATGTACTTAAAAACTTCTTTCCCATTGTCTTTGACTTTCTTTGTACAATCTTCATATTACTTCTCCACTAAGAACTAAGTTTACATCTATAAAAACTCTTAAATGGAGACCTCCCCTAGATTTATCATCACACACCTTGCTCCATTTAACCAAAGAAAAATATTTTTATCATATAATTCTAACTACAAAAATAACCATATAATATAAATTATTATTATTTTTTGTCGATTTTAATACAAGAACATATAATATATATATATATATATATATATATATATATATATATATATATATATTGATATATTGATGAATACACACCCACACTTTCACACTCACCCATGCCACAGTATGTATATATATATATATATATATATATATATATATATATATATATATATATATATATATATATATATATATATATTGTGATGAATACACACCCACCCTTTCACACTCACCCACACCACGATGTATATATATATATATATATATATCGTGGGTGAGTGTGTGTATATATATATTTATTTTGATGAATACACACCCACCCCTTCACACACTCACCTATGCCACCGTTTAAACCTTGCACCAAATTATATATTTAGAATCTACATTATAATTGAAAATGTTATACGGTGTATACCTAACTTTTTCAAACTATAGCGTAGATGAATGTGTGAGGAGATAAGTGTGTATGCTATACTTTAACTCATACAAAACCTTAAAAACTATGTAAATAACCTTGTAAATTATGATTTATGACACTATACAAATTCCGAGAGGTCCTCCACTTGACATTTATCACTAATGTTCAGGCCAATAAAACCATGCGTGTTTAGTAAAGCATCCAAACTCTAAATACAGTGTACATGGAGGATTAATCATAGCCCAACCAATTTAAGATGTGTATATTGTGGGGATTAATTATCTTACAATATGCCCCTAAGAAAATCATCCATCTCTTTTTAGGCATATCTTCCTTTTATTTTTTAAATTATAAATTTTATCTTTATTTTATATTTTATGTTTATTAATTAATTTATTTGTTATATTTATTGTTAAAAAATTTATGGTGATTTTTATTTAAATTGTTTTTTCATTTTTTATTTGGTTAGTGTAAGAAACCCTTATGGTCAATGTATAGGATTGGACATGCTCTCTCCACCATGACATTTTTAAAGCCGAGAACTATGCTTATCAATAAGGAATTTAACACATACTCACCATACACCCACTCCCTTACACACTCGCCCACGTCGTGGTTTGAACCTTGGACCTCTCGAAAAATAACCAAAGCCTAAACCGTTGCGTTGTCCTTGGGACTATTTAAATTTGCTTTACTAGTAATTTTAAGAGTAATTAAATAGAAATACTTAATTTTTATAACAATAATATACTTTTTATAATTCCACTTAAACTATAAGATCATTTACTAAGAAAGAAAATATTTATCAAATATAATTATTTGTTTTCCAATCCAATAATGTACTTATGTGTTCAGTGACGTAAAATGTTTAAAATGATTGTGGCATGGTGGTTATAGGGGCGAACTATGCGAAGATCTGTATGGCGGTTTTTGGAGCGGACAACACAGAATATTGTGGCAGCCATAAAAGCTGGACAACCTACTCGGATTCGTGGCGGCTACCGATTCCACCATGTAAAGTCAAAAATAAATAAATAAATAATGTACTTATGTGCATCACAATGTTTATGTATATCACCACAAAAAATAATCATAAATATTATGTCACATCAACTATAATTTATCTCGATATATATCTCATTGAACACATATTAGTCCATATAATAATGACCATATTGTTAGATTTCATAGTAGTTTTTAAAAATGAATGGAATCAATCATTATCTAGTATTGCTTTAACCAAAGGAAACACACAACGTAAAGAACACATAATATAATAAGGTGTCTATAGACATCAAAAGATCTTGACTAAAGAGATTAAAATTATACTCTAATCAATAATTAAATGATTGGTGAAAAGGAGTATTCATACCCAAGTACATGATGCCTCTAGGTCAATATTATGAGACTAACCCTCATGAATAAAATGATAAAAAGATTAAAATTACATTTTACAAGGTTCACATAGGGTTAAAGGGTAGATATAACAAACACAAGTGCAAATAGTCGATCATGGTCTCATGAGAAGCTTAACCACCACATATTACAACATCTTCCCTTAAGCTAAACGAGGAACATGAAGAGAGACCCTTATTTTATATACCTCCTTAAGGGACACTCTCCAACTCCATGAAGCTCCTGCATGCACACAAAAAATGACCTCGAGCACGATCTTGATCAAAACTTATGCTACCTAGTCTACTGAAGGAACAAACAATGGATCTAACATCCCATGAGCATAAAGTCATATTACAAAATGCATCCATATCTCAATGTGCTTTTTCCATTGATGAAATAGAGGATTATAGACAAGTTGAATAGAACTATGATTGTCATAACAAAAAGTAACAGAAAAAATCTAAGGAATACCAATCTTCACTAAAATCATTAGCATCCACCTAAGATGGTTAGCTACCTCATTGGTAGAAAATATTTAGGCACTATGGAAGACTAAAAATGATAGATTAGTGTTTGGAACATCATGAAACTATTTAGATCCCAAGTAGAACACAAAGCCTATGGCAGGACACTATTCATCCAAATCACTTACCTAATCAATATTTGAAAAACCTATCAAATTATATGAGAACCAATAGAGCAATGGATGCCCATTAGATATGTCCCTTTGATGTATTTGAGAATCCACTTTGTTGTTGTCTAATGACTCTCTTGAGGTGTCTATGTATACTTGGAGCAATAGTTAACAACAAAGGTTATATCTGGTCTAGTGTGAGTGAGATAAAGGAGTCCTCCTACAAGATACTGGTATAGGGTGGCATTAACTAAAGGTGTAATACAATCAACCTAAATTTTTAAACTGAAATGGGGTCCAAGTAGGCTTACACTCCTCCATATTGAAACATTGAAGAATATCCAAAACATACTTGGGATAATAAATGACAATGCTAGAGTCTATGTAATCAATATAGATCTCCAAAAAATAATGTAAAAATAATGTAAAAGCCCTAAATCTATCATCTCAAAGGTGGAACAAAGCTATGAATTTATATCTTGAATTAGAGTAGTGGAGCTACCTATGATGAGAAGATCCTCAACATTTAATACAATTACTAGAGTTTCCTTATCATAATGTATAATTTTAACATCATGCTCAACCTCACATCATTGAAATCCATAACTGAGAAAAAAAGAATGCATCTTCTTATTCCAAGCACAAGGAGACCACTTAAGACCAGAAAAATGTCAATTCAAACAATATACCAATGGAGTAGGACCTCTGTTGGCAATTTTGGGTATGTTGCCTAGCTTCATGTTTGTGAGTTGTCATTGATGTCAAAAGGAGTTTGTGTTGATGTCAAAAGGAATTTGTGCTGATTTCAAAAAGAGTTTGGTGCCAAAAAGATCTTGAAAGTTCCATGATGTTTTTTTAAGGGTTTTTATTAAAACCATGGTGACAAGGTTAAATGTTTTTCTTAAAACCATCTGAACTCATTAAGGGTTTTTATTAAAACCATCTTGGCTTAATGAAAATGTTTTGCTCCTTGAAAAAACCTTGAAATTTCATTTTGATTATTAATAAATAAATTAACTCAAACCTTTGAAAAGGTTTTAAGTTAAGTTTATTATTAATAAAATAATAATTATTATTGAAAGGGTTTCTAAACCCTTAGCGGTGCTCATGTAAAAGACTTACCTCACCAACATCAACTTGCATGGGATGAAAAACGCAATGTTTGAAAGGAGCATCGACGTCAATTTGCATGGGATGAAAGACTATTAAAGGGCATTATTTCCTAAGGTTTTAAGCACCTCCGATTTGCACGATTACCTTAGAATTTGTATTGCTCTATGACCTTCAATTTTAGATTGCTCTATGATTTTTGAGTTTTGTATTGCTCTGTGTTTAAGTTTCGATTTCGTACACCTATGAGGAAGACAAATCTGTTTGTCTTTAATCTCTGTGAGCAAAGGGAAGGTAAAATGACGAGTGGTGCTTGAGAGTTTTGTTGGGCACTTGTGCTCCAACGACGGAGGCAGTGGAGCGAAGGTGCTCGCTAGGTAGAGGTGTCAAGATCGATTTGCATCGGGCGTGTTTCATTTTTGGTCACAGATTATTGTGCACGTGGTACAATAGTTTCTTTGGGCCATGAGTTTGGAGGAGGAAACACTTTGGCACTTATGTTGGTGTCTCCACACTTCTCCTAAGGTTGGAGAATTGATTTTTGGCCAAGGTAAATCTTTTGTTGATAATGTGGAATATTTGATTTGACTTGGCAATTATTGTTGGTAATTGGATGGAGGTATAAGGTTAAATAGAAATATTGCTTTGAAATTGTTATTATTGATGCTTAATGTTTATATGGTAAATGCATTTAGAAGTAAATGTATTTTAGGAGTTATAAGGGTTTAAGGAATAATTGTGCTTAATGTCATATTGGGGTTAGAAAGCCTTTGGAGTTATTGAGTGGATATTCTCTTGTAATTATTTTTGAGGTTGAAGTTATTTTGTGATATAAAGTAGGCGTTATAAGGTGTAAAAGAATATAGTTGATATGTATATTTGTGATTTTTTATTATTGATGAGTTGGAGTGATAAGGTGTTATTAGGACTCTTATCATTGTGCATTATTCCATTGTTGCTAACTCTAATTTGTGGTAAATTGAGAGTTAGTGTTGTGACAAATTTTGAGTTCTCCTTCTTCATCAAAGTAAAGGTATGGGCACATTCTTCCATTGTTATTATTGATTGATGGTTTTCTGAAAATAAGTTTGGAGTAAAAAGGATTAAATTAAGTTTCCTTATTTGGAGTGGATCTTATTTTCTGAAAGTGGAAGTACTGATTATGCATTATGAGATCATGATGAGTTTATGAGTTATTGCATAATTTTGGTTTATGAGAGTGGAAGCATTTGAAGTTTGCTTTAGGGTTTTTGAGTGAGAAGCTTATGCCATTGCTATAAGTTGTTGAAACCCTAATTGAGTTGTTTGGTTTTTGAGAGTTTAGTTTTGAGATTGCTTCCATTGAGATTGAGTTGATCAAGTTATGCTTTACTTGATACATGAGTTGGGCTTGCTCCTTTGAGATTTGATTTTATCAAGTTGTACTTTGCTTGATAAACTTGATTGTGTGGTTAAGTTGAGCATTCCCATTTGAGAGAAGTTGGAAATATCTTGAACCCCTTTTGATGCTTAGAGAGATTGCTTTGAGTTCTTGAAAACTAACTTGGCTAGGGTTTGATAGCAAGTTATGGTTCTATGTTGGAGGAGTTGATTTCTTTATATTGCATTATTGACAATTGTTGGGTCGTGGTTCAAGATCTTGTGAAAGTATACTACTTCTATCTTTATTCTGATTTGAAAAAGAGTTTGTTTTTGAGTTGAAGGATATAACATATTGAGTCTCTAACAATTCTCTTTATGCTCCTATGAGATTTATTTCAGTTGATATTGAAAATTGAAGGATATAACATATTGAGTCTCTAAAAATTCTCTTTATGCTTCTATGAGATTGATTTGAGTTGAGATTGAGAGTTGAAGTATAGAACATATTGAGTCTCTAACAATTCTCTTTATGCTTATATGAGATTGATTTGAGTTGAGATTGAAAGTTGAAGGATAGAACATATTGAGTCTCTAACAATTCTCTTTATGTTTATATGAGATTGATTTGATATGATTGGATGAAACATATTGGGTCTCTAAAAATTCTTTTTGTGTGTTCACATTGGGCAAGTTTCTTGGTAAAATTGCTTGAGCTGATTTGGGCAAGTTCTTGGTGAGCTTGCTAGGACTGATTTGGACAGGTTCTTGTGGAGAACTTGTGGACTGATTTGGACAGGTTCTTGTGGAGAACTTGTTGAATGATTTGGACAGGTTCTTGTGGAGAACTTGTGTACTTATTTGGATAGGTTATTGTGGAGAACTTGATTTGGACAGGTTCTTGTTGAAGAACTTGTGGAAAAATTTGATGAAGTCTTGGTGAAGACTTGTGAGCAGTTGTGATTGATTTTTTCAAGATTTTGGCTTAATATTGGGACATATCTGACAGAGATTTGAGAGCAGATTTGTGTTGGACCAGAGGACTGAGTTTGGTGTAGATTTGTGACAGAGTTTGAGAGGACTTGTGCTGGACCAACTAACTGTGTTTAGTACAGGTGTTGATGAGCAGTTGTGGAGGTGATCAGTGAGGACATAAATCTCTAGAGCCATAGCAAGGAGGACATGACATCTTCTATGGAAAGGAGTTCCACCTGCTAGCAACATAAGAGGCAGTGATATTCTAAAGTATCATTTCCAGAGCTTTGGGGGATAAGACATATACTTCGAGTAGGAGGATCATACATAATTCTTTGGGGGATAGGACATATCCGTTGTGTAGGAGGCTCATAAATATTTTATTAGGGGAAGGATTCTCCTTTGGATAGGAAGTCCATAAACATTGTAATTGGGAAGGATTACCAAAGGATTTGATTGAGAAAATTGAGTGAAAGATTTTCTCTGTGGATTAGCTCACCTTGGGTGAACCATGTTATATTGGTGTATCAATTGTGTGATGACTTATACACTGGTTTGATTTCTGCTTTTATTTTGCATTGGTTCATTGCATTGCTTTTTGAAGTAAAAGGAAAAAGTTAAAAAGTGGTCTTATATTGTTCACCCCCCTCTCAGTATAAGCTTGTGTTATTCAGACCCTTTAGGTCAAATATGTGTGATTTTAGCATTGTATATTTTCTCCTAAAGTTTACCTTGAAGAAAGGAACTTTTCATGTCCACCTAATGCACCTTCCATCCATAGGAGGTAAAAATAAAAAGAATTATTCTAATGAATTCCACCCTGGCCATAAATGTAAAGGTCTTGAAATAATCCACTCCCTCCTCTTGAGATAAATCCTTGGTGATGAGGTGTATCTTGTGCTTTTTAAATTGACCATCCAATGTGTATTTGGTCATGTAGACACATTTACACCCACAATGTTCTTTCCTATTAGAAGAAGAACCAACTCCCATGTTCTATTCTTCATTGATATCTCATATTTTATTGTCATAGAATATTTCTATTTGAACTTTCCCTTAGGCCAAGATTATATGAGAGGATCTTGTGAATGAGATACCTTTAAAATCAAAGCTTGATAAAGAGTCTTTTGATGTTGCTCAAGAGATAGAATAGGTTGGGAATTCATCAAAAGCATCTTAATCCACTT
Source organism: Wollemia nobilis (assembly GCA_028583015.1). Classification (NCBI taxonomy): domain Eukaryota; kingdom Viridiplantae; phylum Streptophyta; class Pinopsida; order Araucariales; family Araucariaceae; genus Wollemia; species Wollemia nobilis. The sequence goes on along the minus strand of JAQPPZ010003193.1, from coordinate 3,448,009 downwards.
GGGTCTAAGATAATTAGAAGAAGTATGTGTATCCTACACCATATCAATATCAAGAATTTAAACAAAATAATCCAACTCATTATAACTCACCTCATATTGTAAAGTTGAAACATTCTAAATTGAAGAATCTTGCTCATCTTGTACTACTCTAAAGGAAGAAGAAATTGTTGAGAAATTATTTGTGATGGGGCAAAATAGATAAGCATGGAATTACCACACAAATAATAAGATGATCTAATGGGAATATAACCAACCAAAATATTTGAAGAACTTGTTGAGTCTAGAATAGATAAATAATCAAAATATTTAGTAGCTAAAATATCTAGAAGAGCGGAATGAATACCTAGAAGAACCTCATAAATATGATATCTCTCCTGATGAATACCTCATGCCTCTGAGGGTCATAGAAATGATTTACCTTTGAGGTATCATAATACCCCAATAATATACACTTATATCTCTTTGGTAACTTCTTTTTCTAAAGATTCGTGGATATCTAATCCCATACTAAAGACAAAAATATTCAAAACTAAGATATTTTTGGCTTATCCTTTGTAATTATCTCAAAAGGTATCATCCCTTGAATTTCCCTTGCAAGGACCCTATTGATGATGTACCCTATATAAGTGGTTGCCTCACCCTAGAACTTGTGATCTATTCCTTTGGTATAAATCATACAACTTGCCTTCTCTATGATTACCCTATTTTTCTTTCAATTGCACCATTATGTTGAGGAGTGTAATAAAGAGCCCTTTGATATGTTATTCCATGAGTGGAAAAATAATTATGAAAAGCATGACTAACATATTCACCATCCCAATTTATTCTTAGACACTTGATACTCCTATCTAGTTGATATTCAATAAGAGCCTTTAAATTCTTGAGCCTCTCAAACACTTCATCCTTGGTACGAGTGTTATAAACCCACACATATCTAGAAAAGTCATTCTAAATAAGAGAAGGCATTCTCATAGGTCCATTGAAATCACTATGTATGATCTCTTAAAGGTGATATTTCCTTCTGGCAACTCCTTTTGGAAAAATTTCCTTGTGATGCTTTCTTAAAATGAATTCCTCACATGCATCACTTAGAGAGAATATACATGGAATTCCAATGGTCATCTAATGTAGATTCATGTACTCTAAGGAACCATAATTAATATGCCCAATCCTACGATGCTACTTCTAACTCTCATTATTAGCATGTGTAACCATAGCATTAAAAAATTACTAAAAGAGATAGCAAAAAAGTGGATCTTTCCCCCAACTTATACATATGATTAGATTCATCATGATTTATAGAAGCAACAATTAAAAATCCATTGTATATATCCTTAATCACCCATCTATCAAAGAAAATTATACTTGTTTGTTATGCAAGTAAAGCAATAAATAGACAAAAGGTTAGGACCATCGTTAGGAACATGAAGTACCTCATCAAGTTATGAAGATGTAATTATGATATCTCCACTTCTAGCCATCTATAATGAAGAGTAATCTCCAAAAATAACACATTATCTTGCATGAATTTTATTGTAGCCTTGAAGAAGATGTTTGTGCTTCATCATGTGCCTATTAGATCTTGAATTAGCTATCCATTCATCCAACAAGATGGATGTCTAATATGCAGAGTGAAAAACAACATGTACCTATAAAATTTATCCTTCAAAGCCATCCTCATCTTATCCATAGAAGAGATCAACATTATAACCCTTATTAATTGTTTCTTCTTCTAATTTATTGGTTTGAAGCCTATAAAATTATGCCTTGTGTCTTTCTTTCTTGCAAAATTTAAAAGTAGGTTTCTTGAAGGGTTTTTTCAAAAATTTCTCAATATATTTGGCCTTTATGTTTACCATAGCTTCTTGTCAATGTACATGCCTAAAATAGAATTGTCCTTACATATATTTATCCTAGCTTGATTATGTAATAAATAGTTAAATACCTCATTAATATGTGGTGTAGGAGAGTCTAGAAATACACATGAAGCATCTTGAATACATAACAACTATATCATATGTTATTTGACACATTGTTAAAGATAATATGAAGTAGCTCTATGTTTCTTCCTTTATCTAATGCTTCTTGCCCTTCTTATCTCTCCTTAGTAAGTCCTCTCATAGTTTGGATATCTTCTTGTAATTTCTTGAACCGAATGATACACTCATCAATGGTGTCAAATGAGTCCATGGACAAGGTTGTAAGCTCTACCTCTAGTTTTTTGGTTTGAGTAGAATAAATTTGATAAAATAACCTCTAAAACTTATCAAGAAGTACTTTGGGATCAATAGTACTACTTACATGGGTATCGTATACATTTTCCACATGAAGAGCAATCACACCATAAAATTCATCCTTCTTATCCTTGTATAGCTATTTTACCTCCTCAATATTAGTATCTCAAGGTTGCTCATTCACATACTTGAGTAAACCCTTGGAATAAAACTTCAATCTTAATATTCCATGTAACATAGTTTGGACTACTCAATAAGGGTACATTATGATCCATATTTTTTTTAAATAAAAAATCTATAAGAATTTATGACCAAAACCAATATCATCAATGTAGAGTGCTTGAAAAACCATGCAAGTTGAAAAAATGGGCTCAAAACACTTGTATGTAAAAGTTATGACCCTTAGAATTTTATCCTTTAAAACACAAAAATTATCTTTAAAACCTTTGAGAAAACTATTTTTTTTAGTACCAATAGCAAATGAGAGGCCACTATGTATCGTTGCATGAGTGGATGAGAGGGTGCTTATAATATGGTGTGTAGTGTGTAAAAAAATCACATGATGTCACTTATCATAGTCTAATTTATTACTTTTTTTGCAAACCATATTGCACCAATATTATTGCCAAGTCTGCTACTAAATATGTGTAGCACGGTGGTGAGTACTTTGATGGTTAGAGGAACAATTGGGATGATAGATATTAGGAGTCAACTGAGATTATAGTCATCACTATTCCAACACTAGTCATTTTCCATACTTTTACAATAACTCTACTTGTATGACAATCAACTATCATATACTTGTATGACAAACAAGTATTCCACTTATACAACAAGTTTGGTTTTTACTTGTATAGTAAGAACTTATATGGTAGCACTTGAATGATAACTTCATGACTCACTTATACGATGATCAAAAAGTGACTTGTTTGGTAGTCACTTGTATGACACACTACAATCCACTTGTATAGTACTTTTCACAACTCCACTCATATGTAAATCCTTGTATGGTGGTCTATACTGCAACTATTTCACTTATAATGATCTAGATACAACTCTTCCACACCTACACATAGCACTTAATATACAAAGAATCTACTAAATAATAGCAACAATAATATCACATAGAACACATAGATCATACAAATGGAGGATGAAACACCATTATATTACTCAATCTATATGAAAATAATAGTATAGAACATTTGTATTGGAAATAAAATGCAACAATGGATACATAGACTATCTGAAATGGATGCTCTCTCTAGCATACAACATAGTCTCTTCAATACATGCTACTGAGGGACCATATTTAACTTTGTACCCTAATAGTTTACAATAATTTCTACCGAGGAAACCTCACCCATAAATACTTTTCCATTCATACATATATTTCATACTTTATTGCATATTACATTATATTTACAATTAATCAACAATGATTACATCATCCTTGACATCACACACTAAAATTGTATTCCATGTACATTTTATTTCATTACATTGATATTTACAATTACATGTGCATTTTACACTTATTACTACTATATACACTATTTCGTTGGCTAGTTATAATTGGCTCCTACATATATCCTTCCTTTTAAATTGGTCAACGTCCTCATCAATTACTACCTTGCTATTATGGAATCAATTTTGTTTGAAGATTAATAATAAGTACACCTTCCAACTCCTAGATTTACAATTTTAAGGCCTATGTTTCTTATTTCAATCTCTTGGTATAGAATAGCATCGACCCCACTAGAATATGTAATAATTAGTTCTCTACTTGATTTCTACCAAAATTTCCTTCATCTCAACCGACTTCTTGGATTCCATAACCAATTGTTCATCCTTCTCTACTATTACTTTATCATAGTGCTTTACCTTCTTATTCTTCACCTCCAATAGTTGCTTTCTCCTTGAATATTTTGACTTCAACTACCCAATTAATTGTTATTGCTCCTCTTGCATCTTAGTATTCTTCTTAACTTTCTTCCTCAACCTAGCTAGTTCTACTTTGGCATCCTCTATACATGTTGAAGTCATAGTTCCAAATCCTATAATTGGTTAGCCTTTTCTTCCTTTATTTTATGGATATTATCCACCCCATGGCTAACCGCTAAATCAAGTATGCTAGAAATTTTATCTTGTCATATGTCTTCACCAACTTAATTGTAAGCTTAACATACTTGACACCTACTTCATATTTTGGATAAGACCTCTAATTTCTTTTATCAATATAGACTCATGTTAACCACTTGTATAATGTTTGAGTTTCTTCTAGAAGATTCTTGATACCAATTATATTTCTTATACTTCCATACTCCAACTCCCATGGCTACATATAATGAATGTTAGAAAGTTTCTTCATTTGCTTCTCATCTTGAACCCATTGTACTAACTTGTCTAGTTCATCTTCCACCATCAACTATCATTGTCACCAATTTTCAACACATATAAACTATAACTCCATCCTTGTTTTATCAAAGGCTCTAGACACATTGAAAAAAGCAACTGTTAGTCTTACAATGGCACTGAGAGGGGGGGTGAATCAGTGCAGCTATTTAAAACTTAAAACTTTAACTCTTAAAGCCAAAACAATGAAAGCTTAAAACCAGAAACAACAAGTACCACAAGAGAGCATCACATAACACAAGATGTAATGAGGTTCACCAGTTTTGGCTACTCCTCAAAATAGACTGCTTGGACTCCCATCCAAATCCAGCCATTGCAAAGCACCAACTTTACAATCAATTTACCAACATCCACTGGAAGGAGCACCAACCCCTAATTTACCAGCACCAACTGGAAGGAGCACCAACCCCTGATTCCAAGCACCAACTTGGATTTCTATTTTAAATCTTGATTGACATAAAAATGCCTTCTGTGTTACAAGACCCTCACTGGTCTATCTTAACTCAAATCAATCTCATGGAAGCATAAGGAGAATTGTTAGAGACTCAATATATTCTATTTCTAACTCTCAATCTCAACTCCCTGTCCACAAAGCATACACTCTTTTACAACTCTACCTACTGCACACTTACAACCCTTTCTTATGGCTTACTCTTGCAGCTCTCATAGCTCTGTACTTCTTACATACATTCTACTTCGCAATGCCCACAACACTATCCCTCTCTATTGCAAGCACTCTTTCCTCACCCTGCTCTTTTCTCTCGAGTTCTCTATCTCCCCACCTCTAGCTTCTCTTATCTGTCTCTACCCACACACGTGCTCTAACCGTAACGGATACACTCTTACCGCTTTCTGGCTTACTGTACTCGAGCTTAAACCCTAAATTCTTGTGGCTCTACGCTCTGATAGCCTTATCTTCTTATTTTGGCACTTTGACATCCTTATCAGTGACACCTTCCCTCTTTATGGTGGCACCCTTTTCAATTCTGAGCTACACTTTCACTTCTGCATGCAACTGCCATTTTAAAATAATATATTTCATCTTGAAACCCTAAGTCTTCTGTAACTGCCATAATCCCGCATGTAGCCTCTTAATAGCCATTCCTATAAATAACTCCTTTCTGACACACTGTTCTTACATGCAACCTATTAATAGGTTTGTCTCTTTATTTGGGATTCTCAGTATGGCCATCACTCTGATAGTTTCACCGCATCACGGCCCGTAATGATCGTTCTGTCTTTAAAGCACTGTTCTAATTTTAGCTGTATAATTTATTCTGTAACTGCCCTTGTAACTACAGTTCTGACTCCAGTTAACTCTTCTTTATTTTTCTTGCATGATTTTCTTTGCAACACCCCCTGCAACTGTAGTTCTGACTCTAGTTAACTTTACTTCGGTTGGGTTCTTCTTCTTCCATCACGCCAATGCGACCTATCGCGAAATCGTGACATTTCTGCCCCTTTGAATTTTCTTGGCGTTTGACCACGAAAACAAGACATGTCACGATATCGTGACACTTTCGCCTTCTTGCTTCATTATTCGGCTTGCACCCACGAAAACACAACCTGTCGCGAAATCGTGACACTTTCGCTGCCTTGAACTCTTCTCTGTCGCTTGCCCGCGAAAATGGAACATGTCACAAAATCGTGACACTTTCGCTTCCTTGCACTCTTCTCTGCTTGCACTAGCGAAACCATGACATGTCACAAAATCGTGACACTTCTCACTGTGGTACATTCTTCTTTGCATGCACCAGCGAAAACATGAGATGTTGTGAAATTACGACATCTTTCACTTCCGTACACTCTTCTCTGCATGCACTAGCGAAAACATGACATGTCACGAAATCGTGACATCTTTCACATCCGTACATTCTTCTTTGCATGCACCAGAAAAACAGAACATGTCACGAAATCGTGACGCTTTCGCCTTTGAGCTCTTCCTCCTTGACTTTGTCGTGAAATCGCGACGCTTCTGCTTCCATGCTCTTTCGTTTTGCTTCTATCGTGAAATCGTGACACTTCATCCTTCGGAGCCTTCCTCTCTGCTGTTGTCACGAAAATGCGACATGTCACAAAATCGTGACATCTTTTCTCCTTAGCTCTTCTCTTCTCTTCAGGTCGCGAAAACGTGACATGTCGTGATATCGTGACACTTTTTATCTTGCCTTCTCTCTCCTACAATATGTCACGAAATCGTGACACTTTTTCTCCTTAGCGCTTTCTCTTGACATCGGATCATGAAAACCCGACATGTCACGATATCATGACACTTTTTCTCCTTAGCGCTTCTTCTTGCAAATTGTCGTGAAATCGTGACACTTTTCCTTGCGAGCTCTTTCTCTCGAACTTGTCATGAAATCGTGACACTTTTTCGTCCGTACCATCCTTCTTGCAAATTGTCGTGAAATCGTGACACTTTTCCTTGCAAGCTCTTTCTCTCAAACATGTCACGAAATCATGACACTTTTCTTTGCTTGCACCTTCTTTCCAAACATGTCACGAAATCGCGACAGTTTTCTTTGCCTGCACCTTCTTTCCAAACATGTCGCGAAATCGCGACAATTTTCTTTGCCTGCGCCTTCTCTCCAAACATGTCGCAAAATCGCGATAGTTTTCTTTGCCTGCGCCTTCTCTCCAAACATGTCATGAAATCATGACAGTTTTCCCTGCATGCGCTTCTTCTTCGAACATGTCACGAAATCGCGATAGTTTTTCCACTTGCTTCCTTCTCTGCCAACATGTCACAAAATCGCGACAATTTTTCCACTTGGCTTCTTTGCCTCCAACATGTCACAAAATCGTGACATTTTTTTCTCTCTCCTCTTTCTCTTCGCTTTGGACCGTGAAAATGAAACATGTCATGAAATCACGACAGTTTTGCTAGCATTTTCTCTCTCCTTCGATATGTCGTGAAATCATGACAGTTTTGCTAGTAGTTTCTCTCTCCTCTGATATGTCGCGAAATCGCGACAGAAAACATGTCACGATATCGCGACAATTTTCTTACTTGTCTTTTTCTTTGAGCTTTTGAATCTAGGCCACTTCTGTCTTCTTGGAAATTCATTGTACATGCTCTAACTCTCTGAACTCTTGTTCACTTCATCAACCGATCTATCTAATGACCTCTGCACTCCTGTCCATTGCATCAACCGATCCTCTATTTGTGTTGACAACAATGACAATACTTTGGCTGCACCTTGCTCATCAATCAACTCCTGTCCATTGCACCTTGCTCATCAATCAACTCCTATCCATTGCTATCCATTGCATCGATCAACCTGACTATGTTGACAACAATGACAATACTTTGGTTGCACCTTGCTCATCAATCTCCCCCTTTGGAATTGTTGGCAACACACGTAATTGTGTGCAATTACCTGTAATTCTTCTCCCCCTTTGACAATAATACCAAAGGGTGGCTACAAAACTCCCCCTGAGTCCATGCACAACATTCTCAAGCAAAAATTATTACAGTTAGCAAAAAGCATAAACATGAGCAATATGATAAACAAATGCATAAATGCTCCCCCTGAGTCCAAGACCACTTCATTTCACTGATTGACAACATCATGATAAGCATAATAGGCATCAACAATATCAATAATGTGAATAGCAGCAATAACCAGTGAATGACACCATCACCGTCAACTTCACCAATATAACATGTGTAAGAACATGACTGGACCACTATCTTCTGTGCAACTACCCTCTGTTGCTTTGCAAACTCAAACTTGTCCACTATTAGTGAAGGCATACAATAATCTTATATAGCCAACTTTTTGTTCTGCAATGCCAGCAACATCTGCATACATCTCCACCATGCATCTTGGATATTCTCAACAAGCTTGAACCCAATGACAGTTGTTTGTCTCTCTCTACAGTGAGAATCCAGCAGACTACCTCAATCCACCTAGCCACAACCAATTTTCTTCTTCTCAACCAATTAGGGCTCTAACAACAATGCTTATAGACAAGGTTTAACCAACATCATTCAACTCAAGATTAACCTTGAAGCATTCAACCAATCACTACATGAAAAGGAAACTAGTAGACATCCTTTTCCTTCCAAAGGTATTTGAACAAGACAACCACCAACATAAATCACCAATGCAAAGAATAACTTGCTCAAATCAATCTCAATGGAGTAAGCCCAAATCATGTATCAAGTAAAGCATTAACTTGACCAAAACAACCTCTATGAAAGCAACTCAACCATTCATCACCAGGCTGGAAATCATCTGGCTGCTCATTATAAACCTCTTCTTCAGTCTTCCCATTCAACATGTTGGTTTCACATCTTTCAACAAAATTGACAAGTGACTCACACTTGTACCAACTCTGCAATTTTACTGCCAACTCTGTGCAAGCATCAAAACCTGTACTATAGCACAACCAAATTCCTTTTTATATTTACAACCTGATCTGAGTTTTCAATAGTTACTGCAGATCACACCTTACTTTCAACTGTGCAAATCAGGAGAAGACATTTTGTCAAACACTTTACAGCCAACCATAGTGCCCCTTACTCAACCTCATACTTCTTAACCTCGGATTGATATTTTATCAATAGTTAAAACGAAACTGTCTGTGAATTAAATAATATTCACCAAGGCGTCATGAAAGATCTAACAATCTTTACATCAAAGTGTAAAACAAATACACACTGCTTTTATCGAAACACAAATACGTAGCTAGGGCAAGCATTCTTTCACTGAGCAAATTATCTGGACTGACAACTCTCAAATTAATCACCACACTTCATGGCACTTCCACAAACCACTACATAAACTAGAAAACACACTTGACAACTATACAACAATAACCCGACTGCTTGCCTTTCATCCTCAGATACCCAGACAAATACATAGGAGCATTAAAATAAAACTTTAATATTGCTCCCCCTGAGGATGTGCCACCTAGAGTTGCTTAGAGCAATGGCGGAGTAGCCTCCTTCAGTCCAAGGAGACACGATTTCCTTTCTTCTGCCTTTCTCCAGACTTTCCTGAACTTGGGCTTGAGTTTTTCAACTACATCCCTATTTTGCTCCTGTTCGTGAACTTGAACATTTCTCTTGCGGGGTTGTTTCTTGTGCATTCTTGATGGATGATTATTTTCTTTTCTTTTATGCACATGATATATTCCTTGTCTGTGTTGCCCTCTTTGTGTCTGATGAAATCTAGGGTTTTTCCTTAGATTAGATACAGAAGTGCTTGGATAGAACCTTGCTATGTGCCCTTGACCATTGCATTTAAAACATTGCACATGTTTTATTCCCTGTCTGTATTGCATTCTGTGTGTATGATGAAATCTATGGTCTTGCCTTAGATTGGATACAAAAGTGCTTGGACAAAACCTTGCTATGTGCCCATGGCCATTACATTTAAAACATTGCACAGGGTGTTCACTCAGAAAAGCAGATGTATTTTTATCAGCATAACTCTTTGATCTATTGTTCAGTCCACAATAAATTGCCTTGTGACCAAAGTGGTTGCATTTAGAACAATAGCCATTAAAAGCATTATTATTAAAAGAGTGAGAGTGAGAGAACCTCTTTTGCTATGGTTGCTTTGTTGTAGATCTTCTTTGATATTTTCTTCCTTTTGAGGATTCAGCTTCAGACTTTTCTTGCTTCAATCCTTCAATCGTGGACTTCTTCTTCTCTGCATATTTGGAGGATGAAGGTTGTTCAACTTCATATCCAAGACCAAACTTAGCCGTGGAGCTTCTTTGTTGATTTATCATTGTATCTAGCAACTCTGTGCTCTTCTCAAATTTGAGATTTATATTGGCCTCTTCTAGTTGTTTCTTCAATGAAACAATCTCTTCTTCTTGTTGGCAGCAAACAGTCTCTTTCTCATTGATTTGAGACCTAAGAATATCTTCAATCCTTTTGTACTATTCTACTTGCAGCTTTAGATCAACAATAACTTTGTTAGATTCCTCTTCACTTGTGCTGCATACATCATCCTCATCATCCAGGTGTGTCTTCAAGGCTTCTTCTGATTTCTTGGCCTTTTGAACTTGTAGGAAGAGATCTTCAATCTCATCCCCATATTCTTCTAACTTCTTGGACATTCTTTTGTTCTTTTTCTTTTCTATACTCAACTCTTCAAGTGCAGCTATCAACTCACCTTCTAGATCTACTTCAATCTCCAGGTTTTCATTGCATACTTTAGAATCCACTTCTTCTACCTTCTCTGGTTCAGTTTTCTTTTCCACAAGAACTAAAACTGGCTGAGATGCCTTTTTGGAGGAGGATCTATTCTTTTTAGCCATTGTGTACTAATCCAAGATCAACCCTGATTGATTTAGCCAAAACTAGGAACTTGGCTCTGATACCAATTGTTAGTCTTACAATGGCACTAAGAGGGGGGGTGAATCAGTGCAGCTATTTAAAACTTAAAACTTTAACTCTTAAAGCCAAAACAATGAAAGCTTAAAACCAAAAACAGCAAGTACCACAAGAGAGCATCACATAACACAAGATGTAACGAGGTTCACCAGTTTTGGCTACTCCTCAAAATAGACTGCTTGGACTCCCATCCAAATCCAGCCATTGCAAAGCACCAACTTTACAATCAATTTACCAGCATCCACTGGAAGGAGCACCAACCCCTAATTTACCAGCACCAACTGGAAGGAGCACCAACCCCTGATTCCAAGCACCAACTTGGATTTCTATTTTAAATCTTGATTGACATAAAAATGCCTTCTATGTTACAAGACCCTCACTGGTCTATCTTAACTCAAATCAATCTCATGGAAGCATAAGGAGAATTGTTAGAGACTCAATATATTCTATTTCTAACTCTCAATCTCAACTCCCTATCCACAAAGCATACACTCTTTTACAGCTCTACCTACTGCACACTTACAGCCCTTTCTTATGGCTTACTCTTGCAGCTCTCACAGCTCTGTACTTCTTACAACATACTTCCTACTTTGTAACAGCCCACAACACTATCCCTCTATATAGCAACACTCTTTCCTTTGCACCTCGCTCTTATCTCTCTTAGCTCTATCTCCTCTCATCTTTTCTCTTTTCATCTTGTATTCTACCTCACACATGCTTAACCTAACGGATCACTCTTACCACTTTATGGTTTACTATGCTCTGATTGCCTTCTCGAGCTTACAACTCTAAATTCTTGTGGCTCTGTGCTCTGACAACCTTATCTTCTTATTTCGGCGCTCTAACATCCTTATCAGCGACACCTTCCCTCTTTATGGCGACACCCTTTTCAATTCAGAGCTACTTTCACTTCTACATGAAACTACCATTTTAAAATAATATATTCATCTTGAAACCCTAAGTCTTCTGTAACTGCCATAATCCGCATGTAGCCTCTTAATAGCCATTCCTATAAATAACTCCTTTCTAACACACTGTTCTTACATGCAACCTATTAATAGGTTTGTCTCTTTATTTGGGATTCTCAGTATGGCCATCGCTCTGATAGTTTCACTACGTCACGGCCCTGTAACAGTCGTTCTGTCTTTAAAGCACTATTCTAATTTTAGCTGTATAAATTTATTCTATAACTGCCCCTTGTAACTGTAGTTCTGACTCCAGTTAACTCTTCTTTATTTTTCTTGCATGATTTTCTTTGCAACACCCCCTACAACTACAGTTCTGACTCTAGTTAACTTTACTTCGGCTAGGTTCTTCTTCTTCCATCATGCCAATGCGACCTATCGCAAAATCGTGACATTTCTGCCCCTTTGACTTTTCTTGGCATTTGACCGTGAAAACAAGACATGTCACGATATCATGACACTTTCACCTTCCTGCTTCATTATTCGGCTTGCACCCTTGAAAACATAACCTATCACGAAATCACGACACTTTTGCTGCCTTGAACTCTTCTCTGTCGCTTTCCCACAAAAATGGAACATGTCACGAAATCGTGACACTTTCGCTTCCTTGCACTCTTCTCTGCTTGCACTAGCGAAACCATGACATGTCGTGAAATCGTGACACTTCTCGTTGCCGTACATCTTCTTTTTTTTCGAAAATGCATGTAATGCATGTTGCTTTCACATTTACTTCTCTTCCTTCTTGACTTTGTCATGAAATCGCGATGCTTTTGCTTCCATGCTCTTTCGTTTTGCTTCTATTTTGAAATCGTGACACTTCATCCTTCGGAGCCTTCCTCTCTGCTGTTGTCGTGAAAATGCGACATGTCAGAAATCGAAGACGAACTCTCTTTTCTCCTTAGCTCTTCCTTCTTCTCTGTCATACATGTCATGATATCGTGACACTTTTTATCTTGCCTTCTCTCTCCTACAATATGTCGCGAAATCGTGACACTTTTTCTCCTTAGCGCTTTCTCTTGACATCGGATCGCGAAAACCCGACATGTCACGAAATCGCGACACTTTTTCTCCTTAGCACTTCTTCTTGCAAATTGTCGTGAAATCGTGACACTTTTCCTTGCGAGCTCTTTCTCTCGAACCTATCATGAAATCGTGACACTTTTTCGTCCGTACCATCCTTCTTGCAAATTGTCGTGAAATCATGACACTTTTCCTTGCAAGCTCTTTCTCTCAAACATGTCACGAAATCATGACAGTTTTCTTTGCTTGCGCCTTCTTTCCAAACATGTTGCAAAATCACGACAGTTTTCTTTGCCTGTGCCTTCTTTCCAAACATGTCGCAAAATCATGACAGTTTTCTTTGCCTACGCCTTCTTTCCAAACATGTCGCAAAATCATGACAGTTTTCTTTGCCTGCGCATTCTTTCCAAACATGTCACGAAATTGCGACAGTTTTCCCTACATGCGCTTCTTCTTCAAACATGTCACGAAATCGTGATAGTTTTTCCACTTGCTTCCTTCTCTGCCAACATGTCGCGAAATCACGATAGTTTTTCCACTTGGCTTCTTTGCCTCCAACATGTCATGAAATCGTGACATTTTTTCTCTCTCCTCTTTCTCTTCGCTTTGGACCATGAAAATGAAACATGTCATGAAATCATGACAGTTTTGCTAGCATTTTCTCTCTCCTTCGATATGTCGCGAAATCGTGACAGTTTTGCCAGTAGTTTCTCTCTCCTTCGATATGTCGCGAAATCGCGACAGAAAACATGTCGCGATATCGTGACAGTTTTCTTACTTGTCTTTTTCTTTGAGCTTTTGCATCTGGGCCACTTCTGTCTTCTTGGAAATTCATTGTACATGCTCTATGACTCTCGAACTCTTGTTCACTTCAACAACCGATCTATCTAATGATCTCTGCATTCCTATCCATTGCATCAACCGATCCTCTGTCTGTGTTGACAACAATGACAATACTTTGGCTGCACCTTGCTCATCAATCAACTCCTGTCCATCACCTTGCTCATCAATCAACTCCTATCCATTCCTGTCCATTGCATCAGCTGATCAACCTGACTGTGTTGACAACAATGACAATACTTTGGTTGCACCTTGCTCATCAGCAACAACATGTTCACTGATATAATACCTTATAGCTAGTAGTCTCCTACAATTTGGCACTTCTAAGAGAAAATACTCACTCATATCCAAATTCATTTTTGTATCATATCTAGTGGTTATTTCTACATCATCTTCATAATGGCCTATTAGGTTGATCAGTATCTTAGTTGCTTGACCCTTCTGAATAGGTTGTGTTGCATCAATTTCTAACATTTATTGCTCTCTATGGATTCTTCTCCAATAGTTGACTCTCTTAACCTTTTTTCCATACTCTTAAATCTAATGCAAACTACTTGTATTTATCTCATATTTCCTCTACCAAAATCCATGTTGGTGTTTCCTCCCATTATGTAGACATGATTTCTATTTATGCATCCTCATCCAGTGGTGGTGACCCACATATATCCACTTGTTATATATATTGTAATGGTGTACTAGGAAAACTACATGGTGAATATTCACTCTCTTCCTCTTTCTATTCAACCTTCACTACAATATGTTTCTTCTATATCAACATCGAAAATGACTAGTTCTTGTGCTTATTACATAGTCCTTTCCGACAACTATTATGCAATCCTCTTTATCTCCTATACTTGTGCAATAGTATACTATGGCTATTGTATGCCTATTGTAGCCTTAAACAGAGTTATCCTTCTCCTTGCAATGCCTTATGACATATATTGAATCTCCTATTACACAAGAAATTCCTCTTGCACTGCTACTTGTGGCATTTCATTCTTTCTACTCTATTATGACTACTATCTCTCCATTTTTTGATGTTGAGGTTGATCTCCCAACTACTGCTTCTACATCCTATGTATATTCTATTTTTGCACTAATTCCTCTAGTTGTGGTTGCTCATTAACTCCCTATAATTTTTTACTCTCCTCCTCTAAAGCTTCATATTCCTTTCTCTTTCTTGTAGTACCTTTCTTCTTTATTGGGGTACTAGTCTTCATCAATGACATCATATGGACCCACCTTCATATAGTTAGTTGATTATTTTAAATCACTCTTGGTGTGTTCAACCTATGAAAACATAGCTTCTCTTAAATAAAAATATTCATCATGATTGCAATGGCATGGAAAGCCATCAAAATGTTTTGTGTATATACTACATCAAGAAATTCTTGATATGGTAAGACATGTGTAATACCCAATAATATGCAATGCCAACCATAATAATCTCCATATATTTTATGAAACAAGTAGTCATCTATGAGTCTCTTTGTTATGTTGATAGCTTTGACATGATCAAATTCATCATAAATTATAGATCCTATGTCTTCAACTGCTACATATTTTGTTTATAGCTCCCATGCTTCAATAGTTTGGCTATCTTCTTTGGACTGATATGAATGAACCTATCCATTATGTATTTCCATTGAGATCAATTTTTTACCTCCTTTATCATCTACATTCCTAAATATAGCAATCCAAATTTCTTCTAGTTACTAAGTGAGAACACCATTTGCATCTAATATTCGCCAATCAAAATCCCGCTCCATATGATGTTGCTAATCATACATTTATAATACTTGTATTAGTTACTCCTTGAACAAATCATTCTTGAATTTTAGAACCTATAAAGAATGATGCACTCATAAAATTTTGAATGCATTCTTTAGTGGATGATCATGTTTATGCACCTACCACTAGCTGCTATTGAACCCTATTATTAGTTGTTGCCAACTCATTTCCTACAAGATTATAAGAATCATATCTTATCTCTTGCTCTTTTCTTTCTCCTAAGGTGTAGCCCCAAATTATCTCTCTCTAAGAGTGTTATACATTTTCCTATCCCTAGAGTGTAAACCATGTTGCATTTCCACGTTATCTTATTCAATGTCCTCACCATGCTCTTTCTCTCTTGTGTGTACACACTCTACAAGTCCCCTCATTGTAGCTATTATGATTTCATCTACTTGTGAATGAGATTCAAAATATAACATCCAATTTTGTGGAGCCTTCCTCTCCTACTACTCTACTTGGTGTATCCTCTCATCAATACTTGGCCATTTCTACAACTTTTCAATCTTCAACCACATTAATTTTGACTACACTTTAGCTTGCATGACATTTGTTGTCAAACATATTCACTTATATGGAATAATTATTCATATAGTATGGTAGAACTATTTGTATAGCACTATCATCTAATGATTTCACTTGCACAATACCCCTCAATCCCACACTTCTATGGTATTTTTTGTATGGCATAACTTTGATTTGAATGACATAGTTTCAACTACTTATATGGCACAACTTATATAATAGTCCACTTCATATTATTGTACAATAGCTTATTCACTTGCCTTTTATAGTTTCTTATGTCACCCTACCCTATGAATTATTTCTTATCATCCATATGGTCTTCCTTGTAACAATTCTATAACCCTCGTGTCTATAATTAGAAAATTCTCACTCCTATCATTTTCCATACAACTATATGATTGTCCATATGTTTATGATTTTTCTCTTATATAATTACCATTGTTGTAATTATTCACCTCAAGGCATGTCTATTTGATCTGCTATCAAAAAATATTTCATCTATTGGTAGTTCCTTACACCGTAATACAACTCACATAATTTTGCTTCACTTTTGTATGACTCATTTTCTCTGCACTTCATACTACCTCCATATACATTGAAATCCTTTTGCTCATTATTTTTTAGGCATTGGGATTTGGAATTCCCAAGTATTTCCCAATGCATGTATTTATAATGTTTATTGAGGGGATATTTTGTTGTAATGCCCATGAAATAACTACTCAGTAACTATTAGTTTGCCACCTCACCACATTTGCATGGTAACTTAATAAGCACGATTTTTCATCTTTTTCCCCAAATTTTTAAAAAGTATCTAATCCTATATTTTTCATCTGATTTATATGACCACATAGACTACCACTTGCTTTACATCATTTTCCAAGGAATCATTTTCCTCTACATAATTATACCTTTCTTATTGATCTATCATTTGACCTCCATTTGTACAATAATTTTCTCTTTGTGTCATACTTATATGCCCATATATTGTATAATCATTTTCATTTATTTGACTACTTTGATTTAGAATTATATGGTCATCATTTGTATGAATTATTTAATTAAAACTCATACAATAATTATTTGTATGGCAGTCTATCATACAAGTGCTTTTTTGACCTCTTGCATTTGTATGACAAACTAGCTTACCTCTTACTCTTGCATTTTGTTATTTTTATTGATCTTATTTTATCTAATTCAATTAGTCATAATCACTCCTATCTCGATTATTTCTTTCCCCTTCTTCTCCTTCATGAGGATCCACCAATATTAGACACATTTATTTTTATATTTTCATCCTTAGGTAGGCCTCCATCACTTGGGATTACCCATTCCTTCCTCTAGGCTATTTGAGATTTGTCTATAGTCTCCCTTAGATCCTTCATTATCTAGTTCTATGACATATTTAGTTTAAATGATAACCAAGAGGTAATATCGATGGTCCATCTTGATGGTTACATTGTAATTAGTTGTACACCACTAGAGAATGGTTCTAATAAGCCATCCTACCAATTCCATAGCCTAGGGATAGTTATAGGGAATTTTTTTTCCTAAAAATACTAGGAAGGAGGTCAATCAACCTCCTTCCTTGGTAGAGCAAACTCAAAATATTGAAAAGATCTAATGACCCTCCCAAGCTACCAAATATACCTACCCTTTTTTGAATCACTTGGATCTCTTTATTTATCATCTACAATTAACGGTGAATCTTCCAATCTCCTCATTTTTTATTTTCTCCTTGGATCTAGTCTATTGGTTATTTATTTCTTCTACTTAGGAAACTAGTTGAGGCCTTGATATACTTCTTGTAACTTATCTCTTGTGTCATGATTTTGAGATTGAATGAGCTTGTGGAAAATGTACTACTTGTATTTGCTTGCTAATTCCTCCCATATCCTTTATGATATGTAGGTGTTTCAAATTTATATCTTCATAATATATCATTTTCTTCTCATCTTCTCACTTTTCTTTGCTCAAGATCATCCAACACTTCTTGTATTCTAATCTATCTTGCTTCCAGACCATCTACCATTCTTGTAGATTGTTGGTCAATATATTCCCTCATTTGTACATTATGCCTTCAAATTTTCTCACATTATTACTATAAATATAATTAGTGTTGAATACCAACTCTTGCTAGTAGACTAATCCCCTCAAACTTGCTACCTTAATTTTGAGGTTCATGATTAGATGGCTTTCCTTATATGAATACCATCCTATATACATATTCTTTTCTAAGTGATATAAGCCTTATTTCTTTTGCAATATTTGGAAGTCATACATGCACTCATATTCACCTTCACTCTATGGGAAGGGGTACTAGATCTTGTTGTTCAATTATGGGTTGCTTTTATCTTGTATTCCCAAACAACCAATCTAGTCTTAGATCACTTTCTTCATTTCTTCTACACTATATTCCACTTTGATCTGGCTTGATTCTTATTATTCCCAAACCACTATTGCTTCAAATGCCTAAAAATACTAATTTGGTGCTACAATTACTGTTTCTATGCTCCTCTCATCCTCTTCTCCTAGATCAAGATCTACCATATTTTTCTATGTTTTTATTTTATATGGTTTTAATATCAATCCATTAACTAACTCAATAATTATTGTTCTATTTAGATTTTTCAATAACACCATTCCACTGTCTATATCTATTACCCAGATTGGTCCAAGCCATAATATATTCAACTTTCATAGCTTTATTTTATGCTTGCCATTATAACTCAATACCAAGTCACCTAGTTTCAACTCCATATTCCATAGGTGCTTGTTATGCCATAGTTTACTCTAATTTTGGGAATCATCTATTGCCCATAGTTCCACCACTTTTATTTTATCCATATTTATTAGTGTTATCATCCTCTCCTCCAATATATATTGGTCACTCAAATAGTTTTGTACACCCTCAAACTTAGTACTAGGAACTCCATTAACATTATTGCCTCCTGTCCATAAATTAATTAGAAAGGTGTGTGGTTTATCCTTGATTTAAATATAGTTTTGTACACCCATAGAACTACTAGAAGTATTTCCTTATAGTCAACACCCTCAAATATACAAGTCTTACACATGATAGAGACCAAGACTTTATTCTTTGCTTCAGCCTACCCATTTGCCCTAAGATAGCATGGGATTGACAATGAGTGCAAAATGATCAACTTATAAATAATATCATTTTTTAAATGTTCACCTTTATCACTTTTCAACCACAAGGGTATCCCAAACCTTATAATCACATGTTCATACAAAAATTGAGTTGTACTCCTTGTAGAATTAAGTAATACCATTGTATCTACCCATTCGGTCAAATATTCAATCACCACCATAATATACTAACATTTTCCTCTTAAAATTATTCTCAAAGGTCCAAAAAAGTCAAGACCCCATCTCTTAAATAACTCCTATGGATGCAATGGATGTAATGGCATGAAGTCCCTCTATAATAATCTCCCAACTTGTTGGTATGTATTGCATGCCTTTACAAACTCCTTTGCATCAAAATAGAGGATAAGCCACCATAGCCCTACTAGAAGCACTTTTATTTCCATAAAATTTGGCCCCATATTCCCTCTTGATAATCCCTCATGAACTTCTCTTAGTTTTACATTCACTTTTGCTTCCATTATGTATCTCCTTAATATTCCATCAAGTCCTATTTTATACAAGCCAAGAATTAACTATATGGTGTTGATAATATTAGGCCTTGTCAAACTGAACACTTGTCCCTATATTGGTGCTTTCAGTGGTGTAAAGGGTTTAAAATGATTGTGGCATGGTGGTTATAGGGATGGACTGCATAAAGAACTGTGTGGTGGCTTTCGAGGCAGACATCATAGAACACTATGACAGCCATAAAATCTGGACAACCTACCCAGATTCATGATGGCTACCGATTCCACCATGTAAATTAAAAAACAAACTATATGGTGTTGATTTGATGATGATGTTTTTTATTTCCACTATCATCATATCCCTTGGTAGCTCCCATGTTGACAAGTATTCACCAATAAAATTTTACCATGATAGTAGTGCATTGAGTGTAAATAAATGAGCATCAAGAAACTCGTTCGACACTCCTCTTTAGTGAGTTATCCCAAGTGAATCCTTGAAAACTGATCCACTATCACACATTTCTTTCTAGGTCTCACCACCACTTGGAACACAAAATCCTATAATATGATGAGCCACCTGCTAACTTGTTTATGGATATTTAGTTTTTTGATCATATACAAAGCACCTAATGATCTACATAAAAATAAAAAGGGTTGGACAACAAATAATACCTAAATTTTTGAACTATATAGACCATCCATTAGGATCCTCTCTCTATTTTTTTTGTAGTTATTTTTTTTGTTGATAAAAAGTGCCTATAAAATGGTTTGATCCAGTCCAAATTGTCCCTCCTAGGCCAAATCACATCCAATCACAAAATTATATGCATCCACATGGGCATGAAATTCCTTATCCCAATCTATAAACACTAAAATGGGTGCACAAACCAACTTTACCTTCAACTCCTTGAAGGTTTTTTAATGCTCCTTCATCCATAAAAAGGAAACATTCTTGCACATCTAAGCATATAACAAATAGGAAATTTGGGCTAAATTATTGATAAATCTCCTATAATACCCAACATGTTCTAAAAATTACTTACACAAGATCATGTCATATGGCTCCTCCATACTCATTACATCACACATCTTATCAAGATCAGTCTTTAGCCCTTCCTTACACACTACATGTCCCAAAAAATTTCCAAATGGTATTAACAACTTGCACTTTTAGGATTTAATGATAAATGAGCATTCATCCACAACCTCATGCAATATTTCAATGCCTTTAGATACTCATGTTTTTCTCGTTTAATGGCTGAACATCCAAGAAGACTTTAAATTTTCTAGTGGACATTTGTTCAAAATATACAAATTTTTCTTTAAAACATAGAAGGGCATTGCATAAATCGAATGGTATTTAATTATATGCATGGATGCAATTCTCCACCATAATTGTTATCTTCATATTATCTTACTTGACAATACTTATTTTATTATAGACAAAAAAATCCATCCAATTATAAGTAGATCTCATGTGGATTTGGTTTGCTTCTTTCTTCAAGGTATTAACAATTGGAGACACCCACTTGCTCACCATAATCTTGAATATTATGCTTGCATTCAACATATTTTGAATCTCTACATTCATCAAGGCTACATACTTATGATTAATTCTATGTGGCCTCCTACTTATTAGTAGTGAATCCAAAACCAATTAAATCTTATGCATACATAATTATGGTAATATCCCTTTCAAATCCTTATATGTCCATGCAAAGATGTCTTTATATTGCATAACAATTTTAAAAGTTGTTGCTTTTAATATTAGGTACCAATCATCTTTGTAATGTATTATATTTTCTTCTCTTTCACTACCAATATTTAGCTAAACCATTTATGGCCCCTCATATTGTATGGTTTTAGGTTCACTTGTTGCTTTATCCACATCCAATGGGTGTGCTAGCTTTTCATTGATCACAATATCACGAGTGATATACCTTGCAAAATTCTTTACGAATATCCACTATTCCTTCTATTCATCCTTTGGTGCAAATTTTTTCTTCTTACTACTTTATCTAACCTTGTATAGACTCTTTCCTTGTTCATCATGGTATTCCTCAGTCTATTTTACCTCAATGCAAATATAGTTTGGTATAAATACTTCATAACCCTCCATTTTATAATGGATAAGTATATTATCGAAATGTTCCTCATCCTCTGTACATTCCTCCAACTACAACACTCATTTATTTAGTTCATTGCTATTGTCCTCATCCAATATGAAATTCCTAAATTATTAGTTAGAATGATTCTTTAGATTAATCATACTCCTCATGTTCTCGAGCCCATATGGCATCATAACACTGTGTCTGAGCATCAATCATTGTAATCTTAGCCAAGAGCCCCTTAGGGTGATCTACCATAATATTCCCCCATCACCAAACTTGTAGGAGCAAGCTACAGGTAATGCTGACACGTCCTCATTGATGGATGTGGTACAACTCATCATAGCACTAAGAGAATAGTGATCTACCCCATGCATAGATGATAGGATCCTCGCTATCCAATATATCTTGCACCATAGCCAAAAGGTTCCATGGGAACCTCAAACCCGAGTAGTTCAGGATAAGAACATTGCTAATCACCATCAGTAATATGACATGCCTCACCATAAAGATGCACTCCCCATGCCAACGGTTGATAAACACTCCTCCGAATTTGTTGTCCTTGAGGGCATTCATAGAGTGCCCTATAAACGCCCGAGTGAAGACAACCATCTGATCATTAGTGGTTGAAGAGATAATGGCCACCCCATCGAATGGAATATGAAAGATCCTATATACATCCTTCGATGTAATGGTCATCTCATCGATCGGGAGGTGGAAGGTATTAGTCCATGGGTCCCAACAATGGGCCAGAGTCGTAAGGTAAGCCTAATATGCCATGATGTAAGACAACCTGATGACATACTGCAACCCACGGGCTTTGAACCATGCAGGTTCATTTATACCATTCCATCACATAAGTTAGATGCATACAATTAAATCAAAGTTAAAACATGAATGTAACAATAACATCACATTCAGGAAAACAAGTCATTAATCATCCATAAACCACATCATAAAACATATAGGCAATATCCATTTGCATACCAATCATAAATTTATTATTCATCATCAAAATACATCGTATCATATCATAAAATCATATAAGCATCTACACATCCATCTAAGCATCTTCAAATATCATCTATCATCCGATATATACATTAAATCATCATAATACCATCATCACATCATATCATAAAAAAAAATAATAACCAAAACATGAGCAATAAACGATACACGTAATAATTCATAATGCAAAGCTATCATAAAATTATGTGTGTCAAGTCCAATGGATGTACAAAAATTCCTGTTGGCTACAATCATCTAGGTCAGTCGACCTCCAAAAACTGGACCAAGGACCAAGTAAAGCATCAATCAAGTACTGGGCCTGAGCCCCCTACATCACCTCCTCCAGTGCCACCTCCCCATGTGGCGGTGTCATGAGTCGAATGATGTGAACCTGTTGGTATCTCTGTCTGAGTCCGTTTCCTCTAGCTAATATGGGTGGAAGACTACCCCGAGGTGGAGTGCCCACTAACTTGCGAACCACCGACACCTTCTGGATCCTTAGGGACAATCTCGAGCTTCCTGAGCTGCATCTAAATAAGGGTAACCTAATACACAAGTCCCTGGATCTGCACCTCATGATCATACAACAAATATTGAAGATGTACCACATATGCTCCTAAACATGCCACTGGAACCTCCTGTGGTGTAGAATGAGGAACAACAAACTGCATCCTGACATCGCCACCCCAATAGTAGCCTGTAGAGCCTGTATCTATGCTGAGAGCTGCTCAATGGTAGCATATCATCACTGTACCTGGATCTTAGTGACCTAAAGCTCAGCCTTGATATCATGTAGCTATGCTCTTAGAGGAGAGTCTCTCCTCAGGCTCTAACTCCTCCTCATGAACATCAGCATCCTCCACTACCATCTGCTCTATTGGCTGGCCCTATACCTCGGTCTTGGATCAGACTCTGCATCCTGTCGGATCTGCATCATCATCCTGACCATCATCCTCGTGCCCTAGGCTACCAATGCCATGCCACATTTTATCACCCCACAACTGAGTGTAGGCCTCTATAACTCCCCCAACCACTATAAGGTCAACAGTTGGGGCATCCTCCTCATCTGAAAGCTTGGTAATCTACCATGGAGGTAGGTCATTCTCTGCTGTGAGGAACCTATACAAGAATGGTATCAAGGGCACATCCTACTACAATTCATATTGACGAAGAACCCGAGAGTAGAAGTAATACTCTTGGATGGTAATCTTACGGCCAATGAGCCATCGCTCATGTCGTGTCCTGGTAGTAAATCTAGCTGGATCATCCCAAGCAGGGAACTCATAGTAAGACCGCCACATGACATCTTCGGCCAACAATATAGTGAAAGCATCAATGTAGTGGGACAACTCCCCTACGAAATCCAACTCCCCAATGTTTAAATGAAATGTGCATGTGTGGTGTTCATTTTAAGCTTGCATAACATAAAGTGCATCATATAGCAGCAATGAATCTTTCCTATATGCCTAAGTGCAAAAATACGTTTTAATATTCAAAAAGATGCATGAACTACTATGATTTGTATGAGCGCATTTTATTTCATGAAATTATGGCCTCTAGCAGGGCCTCAAAGCAAGCAAACAACATACAATATCTAGCACATTGGATTCTAGGGTGAACTTTTTAGGCATAAGCCATTGTTCCTAGCAACACCTAGTGAAAATTTTAAAAGAAGATATAAGATATGCAAAATGCTTAATTCTTTCTCCTTTTATTCTTTCAATTTATAAACATAAATGTGCTTTAAGTTCTCTATTTTAGACACACAGAAGTAGACAGAAAGCTATAAAATATCAGAGAAGCTATACCAACCTTTGATCCATCTCAGAGAGTCGGTGTTTTGACCTCTGTTGTACTCTAGTTCTAGCTGTTGTTGACCAAAGTTGCTGGTTCTTGGCCACTGTAGCTCAGAGCGGCTAAGCTCTATTGACCGCTGTAGCTCAGAGTGGCTAGTTTATGGCCGCTGTAGCTTAGAGCGGCTAGAACTGCACACAAAACTAAGTTAGTATCCTGGTAGAAAATGAAAAATTAGTGGTGGTCCCACCATGATCACCATCTGCAGCAACCTCGAGAACGCACACACCGACCCTTTTTAACCCTACTTGCAATGTTATTAAAAAACCCAAGATGAAATGGAAGACAAGAAGAAAAAGCATATAACATGAAATAACAAAGATAGATCTCTTTATTGATATTGAAGCTCGGTTACATGTCGGTCCCTCTTAGGGATACCCATTTCGATACAATAAGTTACAAATAGGCAAAGAGTGCCCCTTTCGCGAAGAGGTGGTGCGCTTATAAAAGCTTCCCGGTTCCGCACACGAAAATGTATGAGGGCTTACAGATGCCTCCTTCTCTAGGTCTATTTCCTAGAGGGATCCCTTTTGCTCTCGTATGTTGCAAACTTCGTCCGATGAACCTGTGGCCCTGCAAGCAATGAAACAACAACACACGCTTAGGTGTCCGAGATTGCCTCCCTGGATGAGGTTGTTAGTAATAAAATAATGTAATGGAAATATGATGAAACTATGCCATGAAATCATGTAAATCTATGCTAATGATATGAAAACATGAAGAAACAGAATAAAAGAAGCTATGTCTAAAACCTAAGCTAAGCCTATGGGCCACTGTCCAAGACAACGGCCGCTAAGGTAAACCTTGCTCTCTTTGCCCCAAAGCTATGGGTCAAAGCCTGTATCTGATGTCGAAATAATAGGTGTTATGCTCTTCAATTCATCAGGGCTTCATCGTACATGTGATCTCAAAGAGAACTCTCCAAGTCTTGAAATCTCTCCTCAAAAATATGTCTCTCTCTATGATATGATCTCCTATCTTTGTGATAGATAAAAGATCTCTATATGATCCCTTGGTGCTCTTAGGCTTGCACCTTTTATAGTGTGAAACCCTAGGTCTATGTCCAAGCCCTAGGAATGAATTTCTCATGCGTAGTGCAAGTTAGCATGAGAAGATTTTGTCCTTTGTCTATGTTTGAAGGCTAGTTAACTGAAATCTAACTGCCCACTTGAGTCTCCTATGCGAACTGGTCGTTAGCATGAGAAGATTTTGTCCTTTGTTTATGCTTGGAGGTCAGTTAACTAAAGTTTAAATGCAAACTCAAGCCTCCTATGTGAACTGGTCATGAAAAGGAATGCAAAGTTACTCCCGCTCACCTTTATTGCATGCAGACTACCACTTCCACCTGTGATTAGGCCTGTTTGTCGATAAACTACTTCTTATGGCTTAGCCATTATCATCTACAGTGGCTAAGATCTGGCCACTGTCATCTACAGTGGCTAAGGTCTGGCCACTCTAGGCTTGAGCGGCTAGGATCTGGCCGCTCTTGGCTTGAGCGGCTAGGCTTGGATGGCTTGAAAAGGCCCCAAATGAGTGGTGAGAACCACTATTGATGCTTGGAAAGTCCAAGATTATGTCTTATGATCTTATGAGTGTGTCTATGTGAGCAGCTCCCCTAAGCATGACATGATTTAGGTGTCTACAGATGCCCCTTTTTGTGATGCATTGTGTGGAAAACACAACGCTGAGCAAAAATGTAGACTGATCTGTTTGTAGGGTGTATGGTGATCAATGGTCTGATCAATGCCGGATGGCCCAATCATGCAAGATGGTGCACATCCCTTGAATCATTGCCTCAACGTTCGGAGGACTTAGCTCAGTGGCTTTTGCATGTTAAATTGCACTCATTCCTCAAACTCAATCGGGTAGCTTCAACTGCTACAACAATTCCGATCGGTAGGAGAGCTACAATTGAAGATGTCATGTCTACTTACGTTCCTAGCAAACAAGGGAAATTTGTGATTGTTGTATGCAATGATTCATAGGATGAACATGATTTTTCTATGATCGAGTGATATTTTGTTGATTTTGATTATGATTATGTTGAAGTTTTGAACTACTTCCTCACACAATGAATTGGTGAAGAAATGACAATGAATGAAGTGACAAGTCGCTTGACCAATATGACTAATCTGGTTCCTTTCTAGCATTTGTTGCTTTTAATGGGCAATCCCACATCCAAGTGTGATTCCAATTGTTTATGATAATCATCCATCCTTATCCCGAGGAGCGGTCCGGCTATCAATAGCCTTCTTAGGGAGTTAGGATGAGTGATTCTATTTATGTTTAGATTGTATCACTTTGACTTAATGTTTTTGATGTCATAGGGGAATTAGGATGATCCTTTCACACCCGTGGAGCAGTCCAACCATCTTGGTCTTCTTCGGGATTGAAGGGTGGCACATCGTAATTCCAAAATGAGTTGTTTTTGCCCCAAGTGGCCTTATGGTTATCTACTCATCTCACCAAAATACATGGAGTGCAAATCATTGCAATCATCGAGTTGATAGAGTAAGTAACTGGGTACGAGGCCTACCTGAGATTGTGCTTTTATGTGATTTTTTTGTTATTTTGAACATTCTGATGATCTAAAACCACCAAAGTGTGTTTATTTGTTATTTTTGTGGGATCCCTCAAGGAGAAAATCCCTTATTTTGATCTGTGGATCTGGCCACTGTCAGGTCCAATGGCCTCTGAGTTCCTGCCTATGGCCACTGTCACCTTGAGCGGCCAAGAAGTTTGGGCCACTGACGTCAGTAGCGACCAAGGCATAATTAAGGAAATATAAAATTTGCATTTCTAGGGTTTGACCTTTCACTTTCACTATTTGAAGATTCACTTTGGGAGCTCTGGTGTGATGACGATGGTTGCGACTTTGAAATTTGTTGGTGTTGAGGACATGGCTGTGTAGGGTGAGACATCAGTTGTTGGAGGAGCCAGAGCTTCTTGGGTATTTCTCTTTTCTAAACCCTAGCTCTCTTTTCTCTTGTCTGAGTAAAACTGAACCTCACTAAGTAATGGGTAAACTGAACCTCACTAAACCTGTTGGTAATGAACAAACTCCGTAATTAGGCTTAGCTTACCCTTTGCTATGGTGGGTTAGTCCCCAATTTTATTTTTTTTGTTAGTGGCTTTAGCCTAGGGTTTTTGAATTTTTTTGTTATTCACCTACTGCCACCATTTTGAGCATTTTGAACTTAGCTTAGTTTTTGATGCTTGGGTGGGAATATTTGCTTTCTATTTTATTTGTTTTCCCTCCCTCTTTTGATTTGTTTAAGTTATTTTGTAATTTTGCAATTTTTTTTATTTTTTGGCCAAGGGTTCATGGGTTTGTCATGTCGCCCCTTGGCCGCTGTCGCTCATAGTGGTCGATTCTGAGCCATTGTCACTCAGAGCGGCCAAGCTTGAATCCCAATGGTAAAAA
Organism: Wollemia nobilis; assembly: GCA_028583015.1. Lineage (NCBI taxonomy): Eukaryota > Viridiplantae > Streptophyta > Pinopsida > Araucariales > Araucariaceae > Wollemia > Wollemia nobilis. Next base: position 3,419,853 of record JAQPPZ010003193.1, on the reverse strand, counting down.
ATTTGACCATTGGGTCTTGGTCATTGCTGCCTCCAATGACTAGGTTTCGACCATTGTAGGCAACAATGGCTAAACCCTTAGCCTTGTTTTCTTGCATTTTGTTGAATTTTATGACATATTTGATTTTTTTTTTGATTAGGTGCAATCTTATCCTTTTTTGCTTAGACTTAGAATAGTCCATACTCTTTTGCACCATTTTCATGTTTATTGTGAATTATGCCTTAGATGCACTGTAGTTATATTTTGTCTTTCTTCTGCTTTGCTTAGATCCTTACTGCTCGGGCTCGGGACCCAAAGCTCCTGCTTGACTTACTTCCTAGCTTTGATGATATGGACTGGGCATGGTTCAAAGCCCATGGGTTGTAGTATGTCATCAAGCTACCTTACATCATGGTAGATCAGGCTTACCTTATGGCTCTGGCCCATCATTGGGACCCATGGACTAATACCTTCCACCTCTCGATCGATGAGATGACCATTATGTTGGAGGATGTTTATAGGATCTTTCGGATTCCATTTGATGGGGTGGCCATTGTCTCTTCGACCACTAATGATCATGTGGTTGTCTTCACTCGGGTGTTTAGAGGGCACTCTATGGATGCTCTCAAGGACACCAAGTCTGGAGGAGTGTCCATCAGCCATTGGCATGGGGAGGGCATCTTTACGGTGAGGCATGTCGTATTGCTGATGGTGATCAACAATGTTCTTATCCCGAATTGCTCGGGTTTGAGGTTCCCATGGAACCTTTTGGCGATGGTGCAGGATCTATTGGATAGTGAGGAGCCTATCATCTATGCATGGGGTAGATCACTATTGGCTCAGTGCTATGATGAGTTGTACCACATCCATCGATGAGGACATGTCAACATTACCTATAGCTTGCTCCTACAGGTTTGGGGATGGGAGCATATTATGGTAGATCACCCTAAGGGGCTCTTAATCGAGATTACAATGATCGATGCTCGGACACAGTGCTATGCTGCTAGATGGGCTCGAGAGCATGAGGAGCGTAAGAGCCACACTTTCATAGGGGAGCTATCCCACTACACTGATGCTTTCACTAGACTTTTGGTCAGAGATGTCATGTGGTGGCCTTACTATGAGTGTCCTACTTGGGATGATCCAGCTAGCTTTACTTCCAGGACATGGCATGAGCGATGGCTCGTTGGCCATAAGATTTCCCTCATAGTAGAGAAGGACCTACCTCCATGATAGATTATAGAGCTTTTAGATGAGGAGGATGCCCTAGCTATTGACCCTAGAGTGGTTGGGGGAGTTATAGAGGCCTACACTCAGTGGTGGGGTGATCGGATGTGGCATGGCATCGGTAGCCTAGGGTGTGAGGATGATGGTGGGGGTGATGGTGCAGATCTGATAGGATGTAGAGTCCGAGCCAGGACCGAGGTATGGGGCCAGCTAGTAGAGCAGGTGGTAGTGGAGGATCTTAATGTTCCTGAGGAGGAGGAGGAGTTAGAGCTCGAGGAGAGAGACTCTCCTCTGAGAGCACAACTACATGAGGTCGAGGCTGAGCTTCAGGCCACTAAGATCTAGGTACAATGGTGAGATGCTACCATTGAGCAGCTCTCAGCATAGATACAGGCTCTATAGGCTACTATTGGGGGTGGCGATGCCAGGATGCAGTTTGTTGTTCCTCCTTCTACACCATAGGAGGTTCTAGTGGTAGGTTCAGGAGTAGATGTGGGACATCTTTAGTCTTTGTTGGATGAGCATGAGGAGCGGATCCGGGGACTTGTGGATCATGTCACCATTCTTTAGATGCAGCTCAGGAGGCATGGGATTGTCCCTAAGGATCCAACTGGTGCGGGTGGTTCGTAGGTTAGTGGGCGCTCCACCTCGGGGTAGTCTTCCACCCATCCTAGCTAGAGGACCCAGACTCGGATAGAGAGACCGATAGGCTCACATCATTCGACTCGTGACACCACCATAGGGGGAGGTGGCACTAGAGGAGGTGATGCAGGGGGCTCAGGCCTGGTATTTGATTGATGCTTTACTTGGTCCTTGATCCATTTTTGAGGTTGACTGACCTATATGACTGTAGCCCATGGGCATTTTTGTACATCCATTGGACTTGACACACATACTTTTATGATAGCTTTGCATTATGACTTATTATGTGTATCATTTATTGCTCATGTTTTTGTTGTTATTTTGTTTTATGATATGATGCGATGATGGTATTATGATGATTTGATGAATATGTTAGATGATAGATGATATTTGAAGATGCTTAGATGGATGTGTAGATGCTTATATGATTTGATGATATGATGCGATGTATTTTGATGATGAATGATGAATTTATGATTGTATGCAAATGGATATTGCCTATATGTTTTATGATGTGGTTTATGGATGATTAATGACTTGTTTTTGTGAATGTGATGTTATTGCTAAATGCATGTTTTAACTTTGCTTTAATTGTATGCATCTAACTTATGTGGTGGAATGGTATAAATGAACCTGTATGCTCTAATCACTTAAAACATATGGAATGCATATGACATTGACAATCTTAATGGGTGATACCACATAAAGTAAAAAAATAATCATGAATTTAAATAATCACTCTTATCATAAGAATTGATTAAGTATTCATATATGAGATGTAATGGTGTGTAATGTATTTTCTTAATAAGTTTCTGTAAATTAAAATATATAAAGTAGTCAGTGGTCATCTATATACTATTTCTAATATATATGCGGTATCTGTCCTACTATGTTGATACCCCCTAATTTATAGAATCTTATAAAGAAAGTGATGGTGTGAATGATGTTATGATTTGTTGCTATGTAAGAATTTTTGGGGCTTTTCAAAGATTCAAACACTCTAGTTACCCTATCAACAACTGTCTACTTACCACTTAGACTTTTGAAAAGTAAGGCTTTTACCATGGACCTGGTTTTTCATGATCTCTGTGTGTGCAAGTGATTGTATATTTTGAGATAGAACTCAAGCATTTCCTCCGATGTCAGGCGGGATTCTTTCAGCCCATTGCTAAGATCAGGGATCCTCAAGTGTTCATCTCATCCTTATGTTGGACTTAGTTGGACTATACCACTAGGCAATATTGGGTTACCTAAGCTAGCTCATCCACATTCAAACATTGGTCTACACAAATGCATGAAGCAATTGTAATAGACATATCATCATGCATAAGGATTTCTCCTTCCAGTTTTGTACAATGTTGAGAATTCCAGGGATTCAAGCTTTATTCCCTTTTTTTGGCTTCTTTTTGGCTTTGGATATTTGCTCATATGTAGTGATGAAAATCACTTTTTATTTTGATTGATTTTTTTTTTGAGCGGGGATTTTTGTAGTGATGATAATCACTGTTTATTTTTCTCATATGTAGTGATGAAAATCATTGTTTATTTTTTATTGATTTTTTTTTGAGCTATGATTTTTTTTTTGAATTTATGATTTGTGTATCGGATTATTGCTTTGAAATCTTGACTGTATGCTTGGCCTTTTGAATATGTACTTTGCTTTGGGATTTTGCTTATTTTGATTTAAGCAAGGGATTTGGATAGGGTAAAGCTTGTCCTTTTGCCAATTCTCAGCACCTTTAAACCGGTTGCATAGGGGGATAAGCAAGGAAGATCCTTTTCGCTTAAGGTAACCTAGACCGCTTTGTAGCTTTCATATTTTCCTTGTACCAGCTAGGATTTTAGTGTTTCAATTAGTGATGGGATCTTGAATATCCAAGGCATTATCATAGCTAGACCTTACCTTCTACTAATCAAAGTTGTTTTCCTCAAAAGTTGATAAGATCACTAGGTGTGGTTGATTAACCAAAAAACCTTAGTATATTATGTATAGCAACAAATAATGGTTGTGTTGAAAAACACAATTACACACAGTGTGTTAATGGATGGATATGGATTTGAATGATTTGCATGACAAACTTTGGTATCACTTTTAAGGCTCTCATGACATATGCAATTGTAGTGGATATGAAAATGCAATGCAATGATGTGGATGCAAGATGTGAGATGCAATTGTTTTTGTATTTTTGATTTTATGTTGTTTTTGTATTTTTGATTAATTTGACCAAAGGGCTTATTATGCCTTTGGGGCTTTTGGTATTGATTTTGACCAAGTGGTTTGAATTACCCTTGGAGCCTTTGAATTGATGTTGACCAAGTGGTTTGAATTACCCTTGGAGCCTTTGAATTGATGTTTGACCAAGTGGTTTGAATTACCCTTGGAGCCTTTGAATTGATGTTGACCAAGCGGTTTGAATTACCCTTGGAGCCTTTGAATTGATGTTTTGACCAAGCGGTTTGAATTACCCTTGGAGCCTTTTGAATTGATGTTTGACCAAGCGGTTTGAATTACCCTTGGAGCCTTTGAATTGATTGGATTTGACCAAGTGGTTTGAATTACCCTTGGAGCCTTTTTGAATTGATGTTTGACCAAGCGGTTTGAATTACCCTTGGAGCCTTTTGAATTGATGTTTGACCAAGCGGTTTGAATTACCCTTGGAGCCTTTTGAATTGATGTTTGACCAAGTGGTTTGAATTACCCTTGGAGCCTTTGAATTGATGTTTGACCAAGCGGTTTGAATTACCCTTGGAGCCTTTGATTGTATTTTTGAAATTTTATGTTTTTATGCTTTGTTTTGTGTTTTTGACATATTTGAATGTTTTTGAATTTTTTGAAATATTTGAATGTTTTTGTGTTTTATGAAATATTTGAATGTTTTTGATTTTTGAAATATTTGAATGTTTTTGATTTTATGAAATATTTGAATGTTTTTGTGTTTTATGTGTAAAATGCCTTTAAGTGAATGATATTGAGAGGTTCAGGCTCTTCAACACCATCTAATGATATAAGGTGATATGCTCTAGGCCCAACTCTCTGTGAAATCATGTATGGACCTATCCAGTTTATCATGAACTTATCTCGTAGATGCGGTGGTAGATTCGAATTTTGTTGGTTTTCTTTGAGCACTAGATCTCCAACCTTGAATTCCCTTAAATGGACTTTACTATTGTAAGCTCATGCAAGGTGATCTTGGTAAATATGAAGATGCTCTAAAGCATTGACTCGACGTTCATCAAGAAGCATCAACTGATCAAGGTGGCCTTGCCGTGCGACATCATCATCTATGAAGTCCTTTAATGCTATGCGTAGAGTCAAAATTTCTAACTCTAGTGGCATGATGGCCTCAGTGCCATATACTAGTGAAAATGGTGTTGCCCTAGTGGGCATCCGTATACTAGTCCTGTATGCCCATAGTGCAAGAGGCAACTGCATGTGCCAATCCTTGTGATTGTCTTGCACCGTCTTCCTCAAAATGGAGACTATTGTTTTGTTTGAGGCTTCTGCTTGCCCGTTTGCTTGTGGATAATAAGGCATTGAAAAATTATGTTGAATATGGTATTTTTTCATTAAAGCATGCATATTTTTGTTCTTGAAATATGGCCCATTATCTGATATTATCTTAGAAGGGACCCCAAAATGACTTATGATATTGTGGAGTATAAACTCCGTAATCCTTGGTCCAGTTGTTGATGTTAAGGGGATCACTTCTACCCATTTAGTGAAGTATTCTATGGCTGTTATGATGAATGTGTGTCGGCCTGAGGATGGGGGTGAGATCTTCCCAATCAAGTCTAGTCCCCATTACGAGAATGGCCATGCTGCCTGGATGGGCTGCAAAGCTTGCGATGGTAAGTGCATTAGATTTGCATGATGCTGGCACTTACTACATTTCTTGACATACTCATAGTAGTCCTTTTCCATGGTGGGCCAATAGTAACCCATTCTCAAGATGCGCTTAATGATGGCCATGCCACTGAAATGCCCTCCACATGTTCCATCGTGAGCTTGCAAAATTGCCCAGGATGCTTCCTGGGGCTCAAGACAATGGAGTAATACTCCATCATATCCTCGTCTGTAGAGGATTTCTCCTAGCAAGATGTATCTTGTTGCTCTCTATTTGAACGTTCACCTTTCAGTATGCGACAAACCTTGAGGTACTATTCCAAGCTTCAGGAAGTCCCACAGTTGGGAAAGCCAATCCTGATAAGCCACGACTTCTATAGAAAAGATAACTTGCTCTTCTTGTATTTCTGAGCTAGTGAACATGGATTGAGGAACAACTCTATGGTGTATGGTTGCACCACACTCCATAGGTCCTTGGGAGATCAAAGACCCCCAAGGTGCCATTTGCAAGAAATCTCTGGCTATGAAGGACCAATCCTGATTTGGCTCGATGTTGATCATGTTGATTGATTCTTGATTGTCAAAAGCTTCATGACGTATTGTTGAGTGCGAAAGCACTTTCACATGAATGGTTGTAAAATTAGTAGATGGATTCTGAGGGATTAAGGATCCCAAAGAGGCCATAGTGTCTACAAATCTATTTGATGTATGAGGGATTGCCTCGATGTCGTACCATTCTAGCCGGGCTAGGTAGGTGTCAACAAGTTCCTTGTAAGTCTTCAGGAGTGGGCACCTGCATTGGAATAGTCCTTTGACCTGGTTTACTATGAGCAAGGAGTCACCAAAGATATTCAATATTTTAATGCCCATTGCTATGGTTGTTTGGAGTCCCAGGATCAATGCTTCATATTCTGTATTGTTGTTTGTGCATGGGAAGTCTAGTTTGAATGATAAGGGTAATGGAGTACCCTGTGGTGTGATAAATACAATCCCTACTCCACCTCCTTGTTCACACTTCGAACCATCGAAGAACAATGACATGTCTCTTTCTTTCTTAGGTTCTTCGAGTTCTGGCGGATCTGATAATGCAAAGACCGCATCATCAGGAAATTCTATAGTGAGAGGCTTGTTATCTTGAAGAGGCACCTCTGCTAATTGATCTGCTATGACTTGTCCCTTGATGGAATTTTGGCTTATGAACTCTAGATCAAATTCTATCAATAGCATGATCCACTTTGTGGTACGTGTATTGTGATATGTCTTGCTCATCATGTACTACAAAGGATTCTATTTTGATATGACGTAGGTCGTATGGCTCAACATGTAGTGTCACAACTTTCGAGTTGCAAAGACCACTGCTAAACACAACTTTTTGACATACGCATATCCTAGCTCATAACTCACCAAGGTGCGACTAATGTAATATATGGCTTGCTCTTTGTCTTGTTCATTCTTTTGGGCTAACATGGTGCCCAATGCAAAATCAGTAGCCGATATATATAGTAAAAATGGTATGTCTGGCCTTGGTGGAGCCAATACTGGCGATGTTGCTAGATAAGTCTTGATCTCTGCAAAGGCTTGATGGCATTCTTCATCCCAATGAAAGGGGACTTCCTTGCATAGCAACCGATTCATAGGTCGACATTTGTCTGATAATTGCATGATGAATCTTTTGATGGATGCTATCTTGCCTTGTAGGCTCCTCAATTCCCTAATGTTGGTAGGGGTGGCCATTTCTAGTATAGCCTTTACCTTTGTAGGATCTACTTCAATGCCTCTCTTGGATATGATGAATCCCAAAATCTTGCTAGAAGTTATGCCAAATACGCACTTCTTAGGATTCAATCGGACATTGTGTTCTATGAGGTGATCAAAGACTTGTCTAAGGACTTCGACATGCTCTTGCCACAATAGGGACTTGGCTAATAAGTCATCCATGTAATCTTCTAAGATCTTATGCATATAGTCATGGAATATGTATGTCATGGCCCATTGATATGTGGCACCAGTATTTTTGAGACCGAATGGCATCACTTTGTAATAGAATGTTCCCCATGGAGTAATGAAAGTAGTTTTATGTTGATCTTCGAGCTTAATCCGGATCTGGTTGTATCCAAAAAAACCATCCATTAGGGAGAGCATTTCATGACCTACGGTTGCATCTACAAGAGCATCTATGTTTGGCAATGGGAATGAATCCTTTGGTGTTGCCCTATTTAAATCTCTAAAATCCATGTAGATACGAACTCTTCCATCAGGTTTCCCCATGGGTACCATGTTTGACACCCACTCAGGGTAGTCGATAGGAACTATGAATACTGCATCTAGTAGTTTTTGCAATTCATTCTTCACCATCAAAGCGATGGTTGGATGCATTTTCCTTAGCTTTTGCTTGATTGGCTTCTTCATGGGATCCAATGAAAGGTTGTGAATGACTAACTTTGGATCTATCCCTGGCATGTCTTTGTAAGTCCAAGCAAAAATATTTGGCCTCTCCTTGAGGAGAGGAATTAGGATGGCTTGTTCCTCTGGAGATAGACTTTCTCTGAACTTGAATTTCCTTGGTTGGGTAGGATCATCACTGATGTCCACCTCGAAAGTCACTTCTATAGCCATATGTGACCCATCCTCTAGCTGATGAGGCATGGGTATCAAATGAATGTCATCGATGGGATTTATAGGACCTAGTGACTCAGGTTCCAAACCAACATGGAAGACGTCATACGCACAACCTGATGCAAAATGGAATGGTCTGTAACATCTCTTCATTGGGGAAGAGGTCTTCAGGCTCTATGGGTGAATTAGCATGATCCCAATCAATAGCCTCTATATCAAGATGCAATGATTTGGTAGGATCTACTGGATTATGAAGTGGAGTGGTCAAATCAATGGAGATCATGTTGATGGATGGGATGAAGTCTCCAGGACCACATGGGTGCAATCTTGTCTCAGGGGTTTCCCTTCCATACTCATGATGAGGTTCTGGAGGAATGGGAATTTTTGGATCTGGCCCATGAGTAGGGTGGACAATAGGATCATTGGGCTCTAATCACTCTCTGAATGTAGGTGAAGGGGGATTGACCATCCGATGAATGATAGCTAGGTCAATAGGTCTCCCCAAAAATCATAGATGAGGGTCTATGGCATGGAGTGCCACCTCTCTCTCTACTAGCTCGTTCACTTGCCGCAAGTGGTGAGGTCCAAGATAAGCCATCTCGGTCTCATCCTCAAAGTCATCATCACTTATCCAAAAACTGTTAGCATTGGTATGCGGCCCTAAGACAAGGGGCTCATGTCTTGGCCCCAAGTAGGCCATCTCTATTTCATCTTCATATTCTTCATCACTTATGAAGAATCCATTTGCATTTGTCTCTTGCCCCAAAGTCAGGGGTTGATGGCTTAGGCCTAAGTAGGCTCTTTCTATTGAGTCTTCTGATTCATAGTCACTTTCATCTGATGTATATCCACTCTCATCATGGATGGACCATGTGAATATTTGTAAATAGCGAGGCCCCTGATAGGCTAAGCCAAGTTGCACCTCATCATCACTTGCTTCATATCCATTCTCCTCATCCCATGAGTTGTACCCTATTGGGGTGGAATCAATTGAGATGTTTGGATGATAAGTTTTTGGAGGTGGTATGTTTACCGTGGCCACTTGTCTGTTGCTCAAATTTCCTATTCTTAGGGGATGATAAGGAATGAAATCAATGTCTTCTCCTAACCCTAAGCTTAATATTTCCAATGCCACTACAAGAGAGTCATCTCGACCTCCGATATAATAGCCTAAGCCAAATCTATCGGAGGGAAGCTGATATTGTGGCTCGTATGGCCGCCTGCGCCCCTGCTCATATATGCCAAGGCCATAGCCATGCCAATGGCAATGCTCAAAGTAGCTTAGAGAAAACTCAGGGTTAGAGAGGTAATGAACATTGATTATGAATAATTTATCACTATCCTCTTCTATATCTGAAGACTTATGAGCGTAGTCTAGGCTGGCATAGACAAAATTGGTTTGGTTGGGAGGGATTCCAAGTGGAACCACTATTCCCACTGGTGGCCTCAAGTCCTTAGGCCTTCCCATGTCTTGTGTAGACTCAATGATAGGTGTAAAGGTGATGTTCTACACAAGGTACTCCCCTATGCCTGTGCTTGCCAAGTGTATTGATGCATGCGACGTTGATGACCCTACGGATGATACTGGTGAAGCAGGGTGATAATCACTATCTTCATCTTGATCTTGAAGATCTTCCTCTTCCATAGGACTTGGCATTTCAGCAATGGCTATAGTTGGCACTTCCTTGGGCCTTTCTTCCTTAACTAAGGGTACCTTTAGCTTCTGATTATCTTTTGGTTTTGACATTGATGGTACTTTAGAAGCATTGACTATTTTGAGTGCACCAGGAGGTGTTGATGTGCATGGGTCTTTTCTTACCCCTTTGTCTTCGTTATCCACTTGTGTGGTTGGGGATGAAGGTGCCACGTATAGGTGAGTAGAAGGGATTACAAATTCTCCTAGAATGTCCACCTGATTGATGTATTTAAAAGGCTCTTCATCGGCTAGAACCACATAGACTTTGTTCTCGTGCACATACTTGACACACTTGGTGCAAGATCGAAGGCACACACTTCATGGCCCTTATCCAAGGGTGCCCTAAGAGGATGTTGTACTACATAGCTCCTTCCAAGACATGACACATCATGGGGATGGTCTTGTGCCCCACCTTGATGGGTAGGACTATCATTCCCATAGTATTGCATAAAGCATCATTAAAAGCTCTCAATGTGTAAGCTCCTGGAATGATATTGGACTTGGGGATTTTGAGGTGCTCTATTGTAGTTGTTGTAATGATGTTTATCGATGAACCTGTATCGACCAAGACCCTCTTGAAAGGTAAGTCATTGATTGCCACTACAATGTTTAGCAGAGGGTCTGGTAAGGCAGCAGGAACTGTCTTAATCTCATGATCATAGAATCGGATTATAGGTTCCTGGCATTCTTGTACTTGTCCCACAAAGTGAGTGAATGCATTCGCATCTTGCGGTTGGAGCTCAATTGTTCTTAAAATCTCCATTAGAGTCTCCCTATGCTTTGGGGACTATTGTATGAGCTCATAGATGGATAACTTAGTTGGAGTCATCTGTAGGTTTTGCTCCAATCTACTCTGAATAGTTACCACAGGTCGCGTTGGTGGACCTGGAAGGTTGTCTTGCCTTTGCCTAGGAGTGGTTGGGATGTTCATGGGAGCTACAGGCGGTTGCGGTTGACCATACCGCCTAGTCCTTGTTGCTATGTTAACAATCTCAACCATCCCAATGCATCCGTGGGTAGGTATGTCAGCTCGAACCTGATTGACTTGGGCCCCTTGCTCTCGAGGGGCCTCATGATTGGGCAATGGGTTTCTGTATATGCCCATGTCTCTATTATCGGGAGCTAGTGGGTTGTCAACTTTGAGTTCTCCCACCTCAATCATGTTTTGCACTTGATGCTTAAACCCGATGCAAGCCTCAATGTCATGCCCCGGTATCCTGTGATAAGGGTAAAATTGATCTTCCCTATATCCTTTTGGCTTAGGATGGTTGGGATCTATAAGAGGTATATCAAGAAATCTGATCCTCCTGGCCTCACTCAACTGATTAAATATTGATTGCATTGATTCTGTCAGAGGCATGAAATAACGAGGTGGCTTGCATTCTCGATTTCTTCCCTGATTGTTCTTTTGGTCGTAGTTGGCCGATGGGGGATGTGCTTGATAGTTCTGGGGTTGTTGTGCACCCCCATCCTTGGGTGTAGCCAATACGACTTGATTGACTGGAGCAGGGTTGCCCTACTTCTACTTATACTTGTCATTCTTACCATTCTTGTTCCACTCCTTTTTGTTTCAGAGTTTAATGGTTCCCTCATCTACTTTTATTTCTTCGATGAGCTTGGCTTGTGCCAAAGCTTCCTCAAATGAAGGATACTACTGAAGTTGTAGCAAGAGGGAGATGTGTTTAGAGCAAATTTTGGTGAACATGCGAATGATCTCTTCTGTGGGAATGGAGAATGATAATTTTACCATGATTTTTCTCCATCTATTCCCATAATCCATTACTAGCTCATCATCATACTGTTTCAAGTTGGCCAGGTCTGAAAGGTTCACCTTCTTCTTAGCACCAAAGGAGAAATACTTTAAGAATGTGTTTACTAGTTGTTCAAAGTTGGTTATGCTATGCTTAGGTAGTTGGTTGAACCATTGAGTGGCAACACCTAAAAATGTCATTATGAATGTTCTTAGCATGAGAGCATCATTGTCTTCAAGATGAAAATAGGCATTGATAAAATTGGTGACATGCTCTTGTGCATCCTCTTCACCCTTAAAATTTTCTAACCTAGGCATCTCAAAGTGCTTAGGATATGGAGGGCTAGGGATTGATGGGCACAATGGTTGGTTGTGTATTTTTCTCAATGTTGGTGAGTTCCTAGCTGCCTCTTGTTTCTCAAAGGTTTTCATATTTTTAGCAAGCTCTTGAAATGCCTTTGATGCATAGATTTCCTCCTCTTGTAAGCCTATTCACATTGGCAATGGAGGTAACTCTCTATCCATTTGATTTGTTCCATTTTCCTCCCTCCTACGAGGGGACTCAAGATTATGATCTTGGTTTGTTGTGTTTGCCCTTCCCCCATTAGTTGGATTTCATTCATGATTTGGTGGGGGATTTCATTGTGGGCTATCTTGTCTAGTGCACCTCTCCTTAGGTGAGTCAGCATGTCTTGTTCTTTGGTGGTCACCACCATTTGTCTATAAATTGTTAAGAGCTAGCCGCTCAACTTGCTCTCTTAAATGTTGCTCATGTTGGTGCAAGAGTCTTTCTCTTTGTTTCTCTTGTTCGAGAGCTTCCACTAGCTCTCGCTCCTTACGTAATGCATTTTCTAACCACCTCATTTGGTTAGTTTGTATTGTTATAGATGACTCATGTTTATCTGACTCTATTCTTGTTGTCTTGACTCATAGATTCCTCGAGGAGGTTTCTGTTGTATCTGTACTCTTGCTAGCTAATGTGACTTGTTCAGTGTACTATTGAGTATCCCTATGATCAGACTCCATGCATCTACTATGGGGTCACTCTGAGGTACCCCTAGACTGAGAGATGTGTTTAGAAGTCACTGTTCATGAGCTTCTAGATGCAGAGTTCTCAGTAGCTATAGTTCTTTGAGTTGGTCATGTAGGAAACCGATCCAACCCATCTAGTTGTCTTGTTTTCCATGGCTGGTCCCATGGGGTGCCATTCACTCCTATGAGGTCATAGTCTATGGGAATATTTCCTTTTGTGTGAAGGGTTTCTTCTATTTGATTCCCATGACTAGATGTAGCTCTAGTTTCCTGCCCTTCAGTAGGCAGACCTGTTTCATATGTTTCTTGTGAGTCTTGAGGTGTTGCAATTCTTGTTTGCCTTCTTGATGAAGAGGGCTTTGTGGTAACATGTTTTCTCCATGTGGATGGAGATGTAGCAGTCTCATCATCCCTATGTGAAGAATGAGTCTTAGAACCTTCTTTATGTCCATGTGAGGAGGAAGCCCTTGAAGCTTCCTCACATCTTTGAGATGTTTCTGTGTGTTTAGAGGAGGCCCTTGAGGTCTCCTCATGTCTCCTTGATGAGGATGGTTGTGAAGCCTCTTTTTGTTTATGTGACTTTGTTCCATGATGTGGTTCCTTACTTGGGGTTTCTCGAGGAGATCCCCCAAGGGTTGAGTTATCACCCCTTAGGCTCATGGAGCTACGTCTCATGGTCTTACGGGTAGGTCATTCAATGTTACTATGACTCCACCTATGGGTATGAGTTGCTTCTGTCTCTCCCTCGATATCAGATCGAGGGTGCTTACTTCTTGTTTTGACCATGTTGTCTTATGAATTGATCTTTTGAGTTGCAATTTAGGAATAACCACACAATACCAAACAAATGTTTATCTTGATTACCGATTTGAGTGTGCCCTAAATTGTTTGGTGTGTTTTGATGTGTTGTTCTTTCAATTTCTTTGCTCTTGTTCTTGGATTAAGAATGAGAAGACTCATCCATAGTGACAATCAAGTACACTCATGCCAAACATGATTTTCTCAAAAGAAGCTAGGGTACACTACTGAAGACCCAATGGAGGGTTCACCTAGCTCTTCCACTCTGAACCAATGATTGTTCCAATAGTGGGAGATAGTTTGAGCACAAGTAACTTAGTATCACTATAAGTAAGTTTCTCAATCCATTTCTAGGAAGCTCTAGGGGGTAAACTAGTGGAAGGAGATGAATTCCAATGTCACTGGACTGAATTGAAGGTTGGTGATGAAATCCAACTCCCCAATGTTTAAATGAGATGTGCGTGTGTGGTGTTCATTTTAAGCTTGCGTAACATAAAGTGCATCATATAGCAACAATGAATCTTTCCTATATGCCTAAGTGCAAAAATACATTTCAATATTTAGAAATATGCATGAACTACTATGATTTGTATGAGCACACTTTATTTCATGCAACTATGGCCTCTAGTAGGGCCTCAAAGCAAGCAAACAACATACAATGTCTAGCACGTTGGATTCTAGGGTAAATTTTTTAGGCATAAGTCATTGTTCCTAGCAACGCCTAGTGGAAAATTTAAAAGAAGATCTAAGATATGTGAAAATGCTTAATTCTTTCTCCTTTTATTCTTTCAATTTCCAAACATAAATGTGCTTTAAGTTCTCTATTTTAGACACACAGAAGCAGATAGAAAGCTATAAAATATCAGAGAAGCTATACCAACCTTTGATCCAGCTCAGAGAGTCGATGTTTTGACCTCTTCTGCACTCCAGTTCTGGCCACTGTTGACCAACTGAGTAGCTGTCTATAGCTCAGAGCGGCTAGTTTATTGGCCATTGTAGCTCATAGCGGCTAGACTTGCACACAAAATTAAGTTAGTATTCTAGTAAAAAATGAAAAATTAGTGGTGGTCCCACCATGATCGCCATCTGTAGTGACCTCGAGAATGCACGCATCGACCCCTTTTAACCCTACTTGCAATGTTATTAAAAAACCTAAGATGAAATGGAAGACAAGAAGAAAAAGCATATAACATGAAATAACAAAGATAGATCTCTTTATTGATATTGAAACTCGGTTACATGTCGGTCCCTCTTAGGGATACCCATTTCGATACAATAAGTTACAAATAGGCAAAGAGTGCCCCTTTCATGAAGAGGTGGTGCACTTATAAAAGCTTCTCGGTTTCGCACATGAAAATGTATGAGGGCTTACAGATGCCTCCTTCTCTAGGTCTATTTCCTAGAGGGATCCCTTTTGCTCTCGTATGTTGCAAACTTCATCCGATGAACCTGTGGCCCTACAAGCAATGAAACAACAACACACGTTTAGGTGTCCGAGATTGCCTCCCTGGATGAGGTTGTTAGTAATAAAATAATGTAATGGAAATATGATGAAACTATGCCATGAAATCATGTAAATCTATGCTAATGATATGAAAACATGAAGAAATAGAATAAAATAAGCTATGTCTAAAACCTAAGCTAAGCCTATGGGCCACTGTCCAAGATAGTGGTCGCTAAGGTAAACCTTGCTCTCTTTGCCCCAAAGTTATGGGTCAAAGCCTATGTATCTGATGTTAAAATAATAGGTGTTATGCTCTTCAATTCATCAAGGCTTCATCGTACACGTGATCTCAAAGAGAACTCTCCAAGTCTTGAAAGCTCTCCTCAAAATATGTCTCTCTCTGATATGATCTCCTATCTCTCTTGTCCTCTTGTGATAAAGGATAAAAGATCTCATGTCTTGGTGCTCTTAGGCTTGCACCTTTTATAGTGTGAAACCCTAGGTCTATGTCCAAGCCCTAGGAATGAATTTCTCATGCGTAGTGCAAGTTAGCATGAGAATATTTTGTCCTTTGTCTATGTTTGAAGGCTAGTTAACTAAAATCTAACTGCCCACTTGAGTCTTCTATGCGAACTGGTCATTAGCATGAGAAGCTTTTGTCCTTTGTTTATGCTTGGAGGTCAGTTAACTAAAGTTTAAATGCAAACTCAAGCCTCCTATGTGAACTGGTCATGAAAAGGAATGCAAAGTTACTCCCGCTCACCTTTATTGCATGCAGACTACCACTTCCACCTGTGATTAGGCCTGTTTGTCGACAAACTACTTCTTATGGCTTAGCCACTATCATCTACAATGGCTAAGATCTGGTTGTTGTCATCTACAACTAAGATCTAGTCGCTATCATCTATAGTGGCTAAGGTCTGGCCGCTCTAGGCTTGAGCGGCTAGGATCTGGCCACTCTTGGCTTGAGCGGCTAGGCTTGGATGGCTTGAAAAGGCCCCAAATGAGTGGTGAGAACCACTGTTGATGCTTGGAAAGTCCAAGATTATGTCTTATGATCTTATGAGTGTGTCTATGTGAGCAGCTCCCCTAAGCATGACATGATTTAGGTGTCTACACTATAGACTCTTTCCTTGTTCATCATGGTATTCCTCATTATCTTTTACATCAATGCAAAGATAGTTTGGTAGAAATACTTCATAATCCTCCATTTTCTAATGGAGAAGTATATTATCGAAATGTTCCTCATCCTCTGTACATTCCTCCAACTACAAAACTCCTTTATTTAGTTCATTGCCATTGTCCTCATCCAAGATGAAATTCCTAAATTATGAGTTAGACTGATTCTTTAGATTAATCATATATTTGTGTTGTCCCTTTTAGAATGTTATATGATCCTTCTCCCATTTATGATTTGCTTTTTTCATGCATAGCCATCCTCTTTCCAATATTGCATTGTATGTTTTTTTATTAATGGTGAAAATAGGGGTTTTTTGCAAGGGTCCCAACTCTTTTCTATAGGACAAAGAAACTTATAGCGAGGAAAAAATACCAAGGCCAAAAATGTACAACCAAATAAAAAATCAGAGCAAAGAACTTGAAAACTAACACAAGAGGCCAACAATAAAATATTGTAAATAGAATAAGAGAGCAAAATGGCTAACTAAAATTTGGAGAGGTAAATATCAACCTCCAAGTATTCTTTCTACTTCTTAATCTGCCCTAGATCTATAGCACCTCCTAGGAGTCTTTCAATATTTGTCCATCTCATTATTCTAATACAATGGAAACTTAGCCTTGTTCACAAAAGCAACATGACTATTCCATTTCTTTTCACTCTTATTAGTGCTAAGAACACTGCTTAGGGAAATAGAACTAGTCCTCATAGGAAGCATATCCATGACAGCATAACCTATAAAATTTCCACATTGCTGGAGCTGGAATGACCATGAATACCTAAAGAGGAGATCACATGAGGAGGAAATGAGTCCATCCAAATATTGTTTGAGTTGCTACTAACTCCCTAATTTGCCATAAAGTCAATAAATGTGTTCCCTTCTCTTAATGTGTGCATGATTTTAACCTCTTGGAAGTATTTTACCAAGGAATTATTGTTTCTTAATATTTATTCCATCATCCAGTTTGGTTCTCCCTTCTCAATTAAGTAGTTAATGATGTTCTGGGAGTCCCCTTCCACTATAATATTTGAAGAATTAAGCAAGGAGAGGATCTTTATTTTGGATAGAAGAGCCCTTTGCTTTTTCTACATGGTTGGTTTGTATAACATAATTATTTGAGTAGGTACCAATGAAAAGCTCTTTCAAAGTTCTAACTACACCTCTAGCCCTAGAATTTCCTAGGTTACCTTTCAAGGCCCTATCAAAGTTAAGTTTCACCTAGCCTTCCTCAAGAGCCTTTCTTTTGGTATTCTTTTTAATATCCTCCTTTGAGATGGGGTCAAAACCAACCCGAGCTTCCAAGTTTTAAAATTTAGCTATCTCCTTTTCTTCTCCCTTCACAACCCCATCTCAATGCTTGGTAATTGAGGCATTATCATGAGCAACAAGCTTTATTCTAAAGAAAATCCCTTTTTTTATCTTTATTGACACCTCTAAAGATCCTATGGTTGTGTTCCAACCATATACCCCCAAAAAAATGAGTAAGGGAAAAATTCCATAAACTTGTGAGTCTATCACTTTTAAAGGGGGGTACCATTGTTCCACAAAACTAAGGATCGAATAAGGCACCACCCAAAAATAGCCAAAGGATTGAAGCAAAAAGTTGAGAAACTTTATTTATAAAGGATAAAGAATAAAGAGGTGCAATATTGATTCATCATCCACCTTGCACAACATGCACATATTTAGGATACAAAATCCTTTCTCCTTGAGATTGTATATCATTAAGATTTTTTCTTGAAGGGTAAGCTAGAGGAAGATACCAAATTTTGGAGAGAATTATTTTAACCACACTCTACTAATAGGAAACCTAGGAATAGACTCATCCTTAGGTACAATAATAACCTTATCTAGCCGAGTAAGATCCATAAGAAGGGACCCAAATGAAGGAGTCTTGAGAGGTGCTTAAGGGAATGTAATAAGAGAGTAGTAAAATTTTCATGAATGATACCTGATGTTGGGACTCCTTAATTGAGGTAATAAGGGAGATATCCTTCCATTTTCTCATCCTTCACCTTCAAGATAATTGCAGATCCTACTTCTAAATATTTCCTTTCGGGGAACCAAAATCTAACTGCATTATCTCAAAGCATAGAGGGGCTTGTCTATAATCTAAGTGTCTTCCCAAAATATAATGGAGTTGTGACAAAGTAAAAGGCACCACAACATGAAATAATTAAAGTATGATATTAAAAAATATGCGCTTTTATTTACAATAAACCCTATTGGAATGTTTTACAATGATACGTCCAAAATGGAGGGTTTTTATTTTACAATCAACCTATGGTGCTACACAATATTTCCTTGGTCACACTCAAACATGTTGGGTTATTTTTTCCTTGAGCCTTGTTTCTTGACCACCCTAGGCCTTATGCTGCTCCAAAATACCTAAAGATAAGCCTACAAGAAAATGTTCGTAACATCAATTGGGCCTTTTGAGATTAGGCCCAAATCCAAGGAAATGCTAACACAAAACTTACAAAAACTTAATTAAAAGTTACACAAGCATATAAAAAGGCTATAAAACATTGATTTACTTTTTCTAGCACAATTTTAGCAAAATTTTGGCTTATGATTTCTAATCTCCCCAAAAATGAAGGAAAAGAGGGGTATTTATAGATTTTGTGAATGGTTGGTGAAAGGAGGTGACATGGCAAGTCAAGGTAGTCAAGTGGTAAGGGTAGATGGGATGGAGAGTCTAAAGTGCTCCAATTAGGGGAGATGTGGCAAGTGAGGTGTTAGAGTGGTCAAGTGAGGGTAGGTGTGATTAGAATGAGATGTTGGAGATGTGGCAAGTAGGGGTAGTGAGGTGTTAGAGTGATGTGTGCACATGTGGCAAGTGGTATGGGAGATCACATGGTGACTAGGGATTTAGTGTAGCAAAGTATTTAGTGGGAGAGAGGAGCTAGAGAGAATTTATTATTAATTTATGCAATTTTATAAATTTTTGTTGTGCAAAAGGTGGATATGGGCTTTGGGGATTTATGTGGGGGATTGGAAGATTTTGTAAAATTAGACAGAATGGCTTCAAGTGATTATAAAATTGATACATTTTGGGTGTCTAAAGGATTTATTATCCCCAAGATTTTATTTTAAACCTTTCATCAAAAGATATCTAGAGTTAACAAGCCTATTCTAGAAAGTAGAACCCTTAGGAGGGTTCTTACATTTGAAGAAGGGTATGGAAGAATCTAAGTAATTGGTCTTGATGACTTTGACCAAAGGAGTTTTGCCTTATTTGATTATTATCCAACTAAACTTAGATAACAGAGCATTAAATTATTGAATTCACTTTATGCCTAGCCCTCCTTCTCTCTTAGGTATGCACACTTTATCCCAAGCCACAAGAGGGAGCCTCTAGTTGTCCTCAACCCTTGACCATAAAAAATATCTTTGGATTTTCTCCAATAGCAAGGCCACTTTTATAGGGATTTTTAGCATCAAAAGAAAATAAACTAGTAAATATTGAAGAGTAGATTGCAAGAGTTGCACTTTACCTGCCTAGGACAATAGAACCCCCTTTAACCCCACTAACTTACATTGAAATATTTCTATCAAATAATTCCATATCACATATTTAAATCTTCCTTTAAATAGGGGTAAACCATTATAGGTGAGGATAAATCAAAAATATCGCAATCAATTTTTTTGGAGATTTCGACGTATCTAAGGGCCAGAGTGTTAACAAAGAATAGCTTACTTTTGTTAAAATTGATGCATTGACCTAAAGCTTTTTCATACTCATGGAGCACCTTCTTTATATTAGTGGCTTATCTAACTGAAGCCTCCCTAATAGTAATACTATCATACACAAACTTATGATGAGTAATCATTTCCACTAAAGTAGTTCGTCTAATCCCCTGAATTTGATCTTCCCTTCTAGTTGAATAAATGGCCCTACCAAGCTCCTAAACCATTAAAATGAATACATAAGGGGATAAAGGGTCTCCTTGTATTAATATCCTCTAACTGGGAAAGAATCCTGATGCTTGGACATTTACTAATATAGAGAACATAGGGGAAGATATACATTGAGAGACCCAAATTTCCAAACTAAACTAAAACCAAAGCTTTACAAAATCTTATACAAAAATGTCCAA
The DNA here is from genome assembly GCA_028583015.1 of Wollemia nobilis. Lineage (NCBI taxonomy): Eukaryota > Viridiplantae > Streptophyta > Pinopsida > Araucariales > Araucariaceae > Wollemia > Wollemia nobilis. The sequence continues at coordinate 3,399,547 of JAQPPZ010003193.1, read as the reverse complement.
GACACCTTATCATATGCCTTGCTCATATCCAATTTTAAAATCATACCTGATTATCCTCTTTAACCCATGGAGTGTAGCAATTCATGAATGGATATAACACCATCCATAATCTACCTCTTAGTCACAAAGCCCCATTGACCATGAGAAATTAACTTGGGAAGAAATGTCTTCAGTCTATTAACTAAGGGTTTGGTAAGAATTTTATATATGATGTTGCAAAGGTTGATCAGTATAAATTCCTTGAACATGTTGGCTCTATGATTTTTAAGGATTATTACTAAAAGCGTAGAGTTCCATTTCTTCAATAAACCATTTTGACCTTGGACATCCCAAAGAGCATCCCCTATGTCCTACTAAACTATGTGCCAATACTCATGGAAGAAACCTAGGGGAAAAATGTTAGGGCTCGAAGATTTTTCCCCTTGCATACCAAACATGGCTTCTTTGATTTCATCATTAATGAAATATTGGATTAAGTACTCATTTAATTCAGCAAAAACCATCCTAGGGATGTTTGAAAGAATGAAATGAGATGAATTCTTATTTCCATCCGAACTAAAATTTAATAAGTCACTAAAAAAATAATGGTTGTATCTTTAATTTCATCCTCTTTTCAGATCACCAAACCATATTCCAAATTTATCTCCTTGATTTTTTTTAAACTCATGTGTTTGAGAGTTGATAAGTGAAATAACCTAGTGTTATGGTCTCCCTCCCTTAGCGAAAGTAATATGGACTTTTACCTCTAGGAAACCTCCTCCTTTTCCAACACACTATGGTAGTTACTGAGAAAAGACTTTTACTTCTCATAAAGGAGAATAAATCTCCCATGATTTTACATCATTGGCTATAAGTCTTGGATCTAGTCCCAAAGATATTTTTTTCTTAAAAATATTATCAAAGACCTCCCTATTCCACAACCTCAACTTCAATTTTAAAAGTTTCATTGTTTTTACCACAGTAAACATTTTGGTCCCTCTAACATCAACACTCCACCATTCCTTCATTTTCTCCTTCAATTGGGGGTGATGAAGACACATTAGTTTGAATCTAAAAGGAGGGATTTTTGGTTTAGATCCAAAGACCATATCCAAAGGTCAAAGGGTTGTGGTCGGAGGAAATATTAAGGAGGGAAGTAAAAACATAGTTGTTGAACTTAGAAAACCACTCTAGAGAGACCATAAACCTTTCCAGCCTAAATGAATAATACTTTCCTCAATACTTTTATTAGACCATGTATATTTAGTTCCCTTTAGATAAATATCAATTAGGCTAGTCTTTGAGATGAAATCTGCAAGGTCTTCCATCCCAAAATTAAAATTTTGGGAGCCCCCTTTCTTCTCACTAGGTAAAAGGGGAGAGTTAAAGTCCCCAGCCACCACCCATGGGATGGTGAAGGATTTATGTAGCTCTATGAGGTCCCTCCATAACCTCCTTATTCCCATAATAAAATTGGGGGTATATATATTGGTGATGATCCATCTAAAATATAAATTTTTCATTAAAAAGAACTGAAACATACCTATCTAATTGGTGGATGCAAGAACCTTCCACTCTATATGGATCCCAAAGAGTCCAAACACCTCCTAAATATCCATAAACCACACTAGATGTAATTTTTGCATTTCTCCACACATTATTTTTGGTACTCAAAATATTATTTAAATCTATCTTCATCTCATAAAGAGGTAAAATATCAGGATTATACAATTTTCTTAAGCTTTTAATGAATTTCTACTTGCTAGGGAAATTCATCCCTTAAAATTTCCAACATATAATATTCATTTACTATTGTAATTGGAGTTGCAACCTCCATTTAAATTTAGGACTTTTTGAGTGCCATTGGAAATCTCCTTTGAAGTTTCCTTAGCTCTTGCCTCAGCTAACAAAGGTCTCTTCACCTTGGTTTCACTGCCTAGGTCAACATTCTTCCTTGAATATTATGTCTTCCTCATCGAAGGAGTTTCCTCTATATTGCCTACCTGTGCAACTTTACCCTTGGGATGAAGTGCTTCCTCTATCAAAATATTCTCCTTGCCTAAGATCTAGATCTCAAGAGCTAACTCTGGTTCACACTCAAAACTCTGATCCAAAATAAAATCACCCCCTGAAAGGTCTTCCACCATACTAGCCTATTGAATCCCTTGGTAATATATTTTATGATGTAGTTTCTTATACTCTAAAAGAGTTAAACCTTCAATATCCATCAATTCCTCTCTAGAATCATAGATGTATTCTATACCTTGATCCTTATTACCCCCCACTAGGTGCTCCTTTCCATAAATAACCAATATCCTCTATTGGAAATTCCTCGAGTATTACTCTCTAAAATCATATGGGTATTTTTTAGCTTCTTACTAACAGACACCTCCTTGGTATTTGTATCTACTTCTAGCCCTTTAGATTTATTCTTATGGGTATCATAGCTAGAGCTCTCCCCTTTCTCCATTTGGGGTTTCTTGGAATTTTGGTCTTGATATTTCGATTGGGGATGAGAAGCCTTCTTTTTCCAAACTTTCATAGAGTCCCTCACATTAGGGAAGGATTTCCCCACATGCCCAAACTTCTTTTATATGTAGCATGAAGTAGGAGGGTTTTCATATTTGATCTTTTAGTCCTACAACCTAAAATATGAGATTATTCTTCTAGAGGATAGAAGTGACTTGTATAGGTTAACATTCACACAAAATATTGCATGAATCAACCTAGTTATTGATTTGGTAGCATAATTCATTATTATGAGAGATCTGATGGCCCTAGCAATTCTCACAAAAATGTCTATATCCCAAAAATCAAGCGGTAAACCTGAAAGCCTTACCTAAACAGGGGTTGCATTCATGATTTATTTGAATGGGTCAAAATATATATCCCATTTATTAAGTGTGAGACCTCTTCTCCCATAAAACCATGGCCCCTAAAGCATGACGTGCATAAGATCCTCAAGATTCTGGAAAGAAAAAACACAAATCCATTTTTCATGGCTGCCACCTCAATAGGGTTTTCTAGGTTTCTATTTATCAACCACCCACTTCTTGATAGAATTTGCATCTTGTCTAGACTCAATAAATCTACCAACCAGGCTATTCTACCTTTTATCAATCGGTATCATGGCTAAAAGGCATGGGATGCATAGGTAGACCATATCACCCTCTTCAATAGGATAAATGGTAAATTTCTCTTGATGGGAGCCCAGATCCTAGACAACGTTCTTCCAAGACTTATCTCTCATCATAGACTGGGTCCCTTGATAGGCCCCCTAATCACAATAAAAATCATGATAAACTCTTGATTTGCACCATATAATTTGAAATTTGGATAATATAAGAATGGTGATCCAATCTCTTGATAAGGCTTATTAAGATATACATTGACACTCGACCCTCTATCAATGGTCTCCTACATAAAATTTTTATTCAACAAATCAATTTGAATTAATGTTGGTTTGTTTCCAACAATGATCATTAATTCTATTGGATCAATAAATTGATCTCTTATCCTCCCTGTTGCTTCTTACCAGCACTGTGGCTCTACTGTTCACCTCAGTTACATCATATCACCTACCATCACATAAATATCTGGTATGGTACTAAATAAACTTGAGACCTTAACTTCATTCATTGTATTTAATACTTAAATTGCCAACTCTTATATTGACAACTTATATTTTTCAATAGTGACTAGTTTTTTAACTTTTTTTCTTGAAGAAGTTGTTCTTACCTAGCCTTCTTTATCTCTTCTTCTATTGCATCATGTGCTTCTTGCCATATTTTCTTCTCTATTGTAATATTGGGATATTATTTAGCCTTCTATGCTTGATCCCTTGTCACAACAAGCACTTTATTATCTTTCTATTTATGATCTCCTGAAGGCTTCTCAATATCAATGAAATTGATATTTTGTAAATTACTCAAACTTACTTTCTTTTGTTAATTTCCCTCCTTATGGTTTCCTAGACTACACTAATGACTCATCAAACCATTGTTTGGAAAATAAGGATATTACATTATTTGGTTATTTACTAATGTATCTTCATGTGTACGCATTTAGATTAGGATTATATTAGGAGATATATAATTTATTAGAGTTATCTAATAAATGCAAAATTGTTAGAATGTGCAATGATGTAAATGTGCATGTAGTCCACATGTACATGAGTCTTGGGTTGAGTGAGAGGCAAGGAATCTATATTTCTATATAAAGGCCTCATTGTGAGTGATTGAAGGTATTTTTTTTTAGTGCAAAGGTGAGAGTAGTAGTAGGCACAATGTAGATCCATTTTGCTATCATGGAGGAGTTGCAAACTCCATGAGAGGAGCATTGTAATTTTTGTGAGCTTTCTTATATGAGCATTTATAGAGCATTGTATCAAATTTTCTATCATATTTTCATGCATGTTAAGTTGCCATTATCATAGTTATTTTATTGCATGCTTATTTCAATTCTTGTGAATGCATTTCCTTTATGTTTATGGTTCCAAAATATAACAATGGTATTAGAGCCATGATGGATCAAAGGAAAGCCACAAGTGATCACCATTTTTATTATTGAGTATTTTCAAACTAGATTAGCCATAGTGCACCATTGCATGCAAATACCATCACAATATATTTTTTGATAGAAGTAGCTCCATATAGAAGAGTAGAAAACAGAGAAAGCCAAATGAATTGGCTAGAGTTTTCCCACAAGAGTTGGAATGCTTGTGAAGACTAGAAATCAACATTGTATCCACTAGATTGGCAAACTAACTAGTGAAGATTATTTTTCATAGAGTCATAGAAATTTTTATTATCTCTAATATTCCATTGCAAGAGAGAAAAATAATTTTTTAGGAGAACCATTGGGTTACTATCATCTAATTTTTCCTTGTAAAAATTTAACTCTAATAAGGTGGGAAGCTTCCTACAATAGATAGAGAAGAACTTCATCTTCATTTCCTAAAATTTGAAGTTACTTTCCTCATGCAGGGATTGATTCTTTGTTGCAAAAAAATGAGGATTGATGATTTGGAGGTCTAAGGAGAAAGGTCCCATTGAAATATTTGTAGATTGAAGACTCCTAGTTGAAATATTGAGGAGATAGCTAGTGGCCAAGGAAGCCACATTGAAGATTGTAAATCTAGGAAGGAGGTCCTAGAAATAAGACCCCATTGAAGATCTAAGAGACTCAAGGAGAAGAGTCCTAGAAAAATATTGGATATTGGTGATCTACATTGAAGACTTAAAACTTCACATTGAAGAAGAGGTCCATTGAAAGTATTATTGAAGAAAAGGTACATTGAAGGCCCCATTGAAGAAGAGGTCCATTTAAGGCCTTATTGCAAAAATTCCATAGTGGAAGATTGAGAATTGAGAATAACTAACAAAATTTATATTGCATATTTCAATAGCAGTAGATTCAGGAAATCCTAGAAGAAGATATCACATCCATAGTTGAAGATTAAAAAGGCCAAGGAAGTTCTCATTGAATATTTTGAAGTTGAAATATTGATAACCTTGGAGAGGTCTCAAGGAGAAACAAGAAGAAGGCTTGGTGAGCCTCATTGAAAGAGTCCCTAGAAGGACTCATTTGAGAGATTACTACCAAAGAAGAAGCTAAGGAATTGGGACAATTTTTTCCATCCAAAAGCAAGTCCAAAGGAGAAGGTTTGGAAAAAATATTATCAAATCAGAAAGGTAGTATTAAATAGATCTCAATATTGATATATTGTTTGAGGAGGAGATCTTCTTTGAATTCAGAATTTAGCAAGAGAAAAGAGATAGAAGAACCACCAAATATGAGAGATTTGGGGGAATCAATTGAAGATTTATTGAGCAAACATCTCCACTGCAATTTACGGAGAATCCTAAAAAATATTTGGAATTGAAGGATAGTTTTTTAGTGATGGTATTAACTGCCTTATAATCTGAAAATTTTCAGATTTGAAGATAAAGAAAAGGCAGCATATTGATAGCACTTAAAGCTGCAAAATACAGAGTTTGTGGATAGTGAAAAGGTAGAAAATCGAAGGAGTTAGAAGAAACATTTAATATTGCATTTATTACTGAAAGATTCAAAAAATTTGGGTAGTGTTAGTGACTGCTAAAATTAGATTCTAAAAGTACATTCTGAAGAAGTTTTGGAGCCACCAAATTAGAGTTTTGAGCAGCAAATTGGTAAGGTATTGAAGCTGCAAAAATGTGAGCAAAGAGTTTGGACAACATAGAAGAGCTGCAAAATCATCCACAAAAGGCAGCCATTGAGGTGAGTTGAATCACCACCATCTTCATCATCTACAAGATTGAAAGGTATGCAACATAAAGGTGCAAAAGTCCATTAGTTGAGCTTTCATATTTGGTTTCTATTAAAGTTTCTAAAGTACTAATTACAAAGCTTAAAGGTTGCATCAAAAGTTTCATTTCAAGTCTTCAAAATAGTGTATAAGTTATAGTTTACAAAGACCAAAACTGCACATAGAAGAAAATAGAAGCTAGGTATATTTCGAGAGAAAGAAACGTATCAACATTTTATTGATCATTATAAATAAAATAAGACTACACTTGCACAAGATAGAGTGTAAAGTATTACATTGATTAGCTTGGATTGAAAATATAAATAATAGCCAAGCAAGGAAGCTATTGCCAAGAATTAAAGGCAATAATCTATTTTAGCCTAATAAGTGAACAAAGACATATTTATCAAAAGCTCTTTTGAAGAAGTTAAAGGTAGAATTTTGTGGTAAGGAATAGCCACCAAAAAGGTTAACATTACCTCCAATAGATGAGAAGATGTAACAACCCAAGTCCTACCCACTTGGTTGTCCTATAATGAAAACCTCAACATAGAAAAAAATTCATGCAATATTAGAGTTTTCTAGTACAAGGCATGTTAAATTCTTCATGAGTGTTCATTTCGTTGTAGTCAAAATAACTCATGAGATCGAGACTATCCAAATCTTGTTGTTGTTGCCTTAATTGAACTTCACTCTTATTCTCGAGATTCCAAGTTTAGGCAGGGGTTTCTCCTCTAGGGCCCATTTCACCTAGAGGTTGGACACATATTTTCCCCATATCTTATCATGAATTTAGGTCATGTAATAATTAGCATATGCATGCCCGAGCTAGATGAACAACCATCTTCCTTGGAGTTCATCTAGGGTTTACCAATACCCTGGTAACTACCCAGTGTCTTGTATTGTTTAACAACATAATATCCCATACCATTATGTTGACAATATTCACCCAATGATTCAAGTACAAGATTCACCACTCTGTACTATCAGGATTTAACCTAGGAGTGATGCCCATATCATCCCCCTGTTACCTCCCGTTTTGACCCTACCTGTAAAAAATACGATTAATCCTGAGTATGGTATTTGTCCTCCTACAAGTACCATAAATGCTTAAAAATAAGATTGTCTAGCCCACAATCTTGAGTTGCAAAACAAGATTGTCCTTCCTACAATATTGAAACCTTTCTATCATAGAATTTCTCTTATGGTTTAATAGGTTACAAGTTTCACTAGTTTTTGGGTTTGAAATAGTGGTTTGGGGCAAATGCTCCTACCTCTCTAACTAATATCAAAGCTACACCAATAATTAATTATCATCAAAACTTATGTCTAATTTCAATAACAAAACTTAAACATTTTATATTTCATATTACCTTTAAGAGGATTTATTTAAACATACCAACCTCACATTCTATAAAAATTATTTATTTTAACTAAAACAATATTAATAAATTTTACTATCGAAGATGGGTTCAAGCTTTCAAATAATTATTTGTTTGTTTGTCATTATGAAAGAATGGAAATCAAAGAAGTCATAAGAATGCCATAATATTTGGAAAATTGAAATTAAAGAATCTTAAAGATATCACTAAAATAATTTAATTAGGTTTCATTTTGCCTTGATTTCTAATTGTGTCCTACAGTGGTTTAAGGGACTACTCTATGGTTTTCACGTAAATATTTTTCTCTCTTATTTTTTATACTACAAGATTTACAACTATATCCACGATGTTGTGTAGGCAGACTCCTTTGAATCTAAGCAAAGCTAAGATTGTCTTAATGCTTTAGCTATGATATAAGGAATAGACAAGCTTTAAGGTGTCTATGGTTTATTTCATATTAACTAGGATAGAAGATACAATGCTATCAGTACACATATGGCGACCTCAAACTAAAGAGAACCTAATACTATTTTTCTTTACCACTGTGTATTTTCATTCTAAGTAGAACATATTGCGATACAAATACACAAATATAGTTTACAATCTAATTCATCACATTGTTATAATGGTTGTAACTCATTCAAAAGGAGAATATAACAAACGAAAATAGTCATTGGCCCAAACAACCATCTAATTTTATCCTGGCCTTATGTCGAATTTCCCAGACGTAAACTTGTCCAAACAATGATTAATATGGGTGAATTCAAAGTATATAAGTCGATGAATTGAATTGTTTTACTGCATAAGGTAACAAGACTCAAGTTTGTTAATCAAAATGTGAACAGAGTGGTGTTCATGAAGAAAATTATCAACCAAAAAAATTATAAGTATGGTAACGAGGGTCTAAATATTAATTTTTCTATCATGCATTCCCCAGTTCACTTGGAGAGCTCTAACCTGGAATGCGTCTCCTAGAAATACGCCCATAGTCGGTTTAACTAATTACATGCTACAAATACAAGCAGGATTAAATATATGGACTAGTTGGACAACTAACATAATAACTTGGAGGTCTTAAGACAATAGTTCAAGCATGTCAGAAAGAACAACACATTTAATCAACATATCTTTCACAGGCAAAACGTAGATAAAAAATATTTATAATATATTTTTTATATCTAAACAAAGTATGATCTAGAGATATGATATGAATTCCTTCATGTAATCTTATCCATCCATATTTAAAAAAAAAACAAAACCAGTTACATTTTTAACAACTGGATTCATCATATTAACCGAAAAGACACTCAAAATCATGCCATGCAATTCTTTTTGAGTATCCATATTCTAAAATACAGGTAAAATACATTTAATATTTGTTTTGGGTACTCTATATATCATCTGGGCTCATATTTCACAATTCCATGGCATTAAAATTACAAGGGTCTCAAGTTTGAACAACAACTCGTCTTCCAATTGAATGTTGCATCTTGCAACCGAACACTAGTGGTTTTTCATATAAATTGCCAAGGAAAAGAGAATGGCTTTCGTCTTCAAGAGTTCTCCAAATTTCATACCAAGGTTTGTCGATGTTTTTCCAAGGGTCAGAGCGACCAAACTAAGATGATATGCAACTAATATTATACATGCATACAATCATTTCACATCCAACACAGAATGCAATCCATAAGTTTGAATTAAACATCACATGCACCAGAATGTGTTTTGTTCACCTCTAGTTCACATTTCGTTTATTAATTTACATCCACACAACAAAATTTCCAACACCTTTAACAATCAGTTTACTACTATTTCATGACTTTAATTTGTCAAATAAAATTGCTAAAAGAGATCCAACCTTACTGGTGAGCGCTTGTTCCCTTCTTGCTTCAGAAAATCCTCTTCCCTCTTACTTTTTTTTTCCAGCCAAAGAAGACAATGCCCTCCATTTTTCCCACTTCCATATTTTTAGAAGAAAAGTCCTATTTTTATGCTTAACAACTACTAATCGTCCGATTCTTGAAGCTCGCCATGTGGAATCCACATTGTTTCCACGATCAACAACCAAATCTTCATAATAATTTTTAATGCATGATGTTTCCAATTGCCTTGTTTAATAAGTAACAAGATTTTTATTTTATTTTTATTATTATTATTTATATTTTATTATTTAATTTCTTTATTATTATAATTATTATTATTATTATTATTATGATTATTATTATTTTTAATATATTTGTATATATATATATATTTTTAAATAAATTCCAAAAGAAAACATACACAAGCATACCTATTAATGCAACTACATGATATGCATCTATATGGATTGCTAGCGGATGCATTGCCAGTAGGGTTCTTTGCCCCTATCAACGATGAATACTCCGCCGCTCATCATTTCCCTTGACTTACCTTCCACTTGTAAACCCTTTTTACCAGTTGGAGGAGACATCTACCCTTCGAATTGCTCCCGCCAGTATTAGTACCTATCCCTGCATCCACAGATACATTAGCAATATCTCATCTTTGTAGATAAATTAGGTATATAAGAAGTTAGATCTTGGAGGGGTATTACATACTCCCCCTCTAAGATTAAACAAAGTCCCCGTGTTTACATTGCACATTGAAACATAGAATATGTTGCCATGAATAATGTAAAGTCAATATAGTACAACAACAAAATTACATGGTCAAAAACTTAATCATTATTTATAGCAGAGATAACATGCATTCATATACAATAGATATATTATTATATTCCTCAAACCAAAAACATGATTATATCACTGTTCAAACAAAAATGGAAACTATTTTCATGATAGCCACATCCTCCCACGTGGCACTATTTTTAGAATACTGGTCCCATTGGACCTTACATTGCTCAATATTTCATTTTCTCAACTATTTTATTCTATAACCAAGGATCTTAACGGGTCGCACCTCAATGCATAGGGGATCGATCATCTGCAATTGATCAACATTCCAAACATGCGAGGGGTCAGGAACATATTTCTTAAGAAGGGACACATGGAATGTATCATGGATTTTTGACAAGTTGGGTGGTAAGGCTAGCTTGTAGGCTACTGGGTTTATTTTATCAATAATTGCAAAAGGTCCTACAAATATTGGACTAAGCTTAGAGGATTTGATAGAGCTTTTGGTTGGTTTAACCCTTAGGAATACTTTGTCTCCCATAGTGAATTCCCTTGGTGTTCTTTTAAGATCCGCATAACTCTTTTATCGGTATGAGGCTTCCTTGAGCCTCCGATGAATTTCATTGAGTTGTTCTTCCATTTATTTAACCATATCCGACCCGATCATCACCCGATCCTCTGGATTACTCCATGACAATGGCATTCTACACCTTCTCCCGTATAGAGCCTCAAATGGAGCCATACCCAAGGAAGTATGGTAACTATTATTATAAGAAAATTCTACCAGAAAAAGGTAGTCTTCCCACTTTGTTTGATGATCCATACAATACATTCGTAGCATATCCTCTAAGACTTGGTTTACCCTCTATATTTATCCATCAGTTTTTAGGTGATAAAAAATACTAATATTAAGTTTTGTTTCTCATGCTTGATGCAATGTTTGCCAAAATTTAAAAGTGAACCTAGAATCTCTATCTGATATAATGGTTTTAGGAAAACCGTGTAACCATACCACTTCCTTGGAAAATTTATGAGCTACAGTAGGAGCTCCATATTTAATATTTCTAGGAAAAAAATGTGCCACTTTAGTTAATTTATCAACCACCACCAAAATGACATCATGTTAAAATCGTTTTTTAGGTAAACCAACTATGAAGTCCATAGACACAACCTGCCATTTATATATTGGAATTTCATGGGAATACAAGCGTCCAACTGGATGTAGATGCTCTACCTTAACCTTTTGATATTCCAAGCATCTTGCTACAAATTCGGCAATATCCTTTTTCATCCCAGGCCAATAGTAGTCTTTCCTCATATTTTCATGCATCTTAACATAGCCCGGATGTGCAGAATAAGGAGTAAAATGTGCCTCCTAAAGAATTATTTTCCTTAGATTCAGATCATTTGGCACTACTACTCTATTATGAAAGAACAAGATATCCTATTGAATCTTAAATTCCCTTGCTTTTTTAGAACCCTATCGAACCAGATCCTAATATTTTTTGAGAGAATTCATCTTGAAGTTGAAGGTTTCTTATTTGTTCAAAAATATCAAATTGACATTGCGACATAGCAGCGATATGCCTTCTTCTGCTCAAAGAATATGCTATCTTGTTTTCTTTTCCCTTTATATACTCAATATCGAAATCATATTCTTCCAAAAATTCCATCCAACGCCTTTGCCTAGCATTGAGCATTGGTTGAGTAAAGATGTATCTTAGACTTTGATGATCAGTTCTAAGCTCAAAAGGTTTACCAATCAAGTAATGATGCCACATTTTAAGAGCGTGCACCACTACCACCAATTCTAAATCATGTGTGGCATAATTCAATTCATATTTCTTAAGCTTTCATGACTCATAAGCTATAACTCCTTGCATAAGAATGCCACCTAGTCCTTCAATGGAAGCATAAGCACATACTGTAAACATAAGTTTGAAATTCGGTATTCTAAGGATAGGAGTAGTCATTAATTTTTCTTTGAGTGTTCTGAAATCTTCTTTACACCGTGTAGTCCATTTGAATTTTTTTTCTTTCTTCCAAAGATTTGTTATCGTATAGGTCAATTTAGAAAAATTCTTGACAAAGTGATGATAATACCCAGCGATTCCCATAAAACTCTGCACTTTAGAAACATTTGTTGGAGCAAGCTAATTAATAATGATTTGGGTTAACACACACTCCTTTAGTAGAAATCACATGTCCAAAATATTATACTTGGGTTGTGTAGAACTCACACTTGGACAACTTCCCATACAAATGATTCTTTCTAAGTATCTTGAGAGCAATCCTCATATGGTGATCATGCTCCTCTTTATTTTTGGAATAGATCAAAATATCGTCTAAAAATACAAGTACAAACTGATCTAGCTGTTCCTAAAATACATTATTCATTAAATTCATAAAGGTTGTTGGAGCATTAGTTCATCCAAAAGGTAGCATTGTAAACTCATAGTGGCCATATCTAGTCCAAAAAGTAGTTTTATGGGTGTCTTCTTCTCAAATTCTCAGCTGATGATAACCAAATCTAAGATCAATTTTTGAGAAAATGGAAGCTCCTTTCAATTGATCGAACAAGTCATCTATTTTGGGTAGTGAGTACTTATTCTTAACTGTCATCTTATTTAGCATTCTATAGTCAATACATAGCCTTAGTGTTCTGTCCTTATTTTTAACAAATAGAATTGGTGCACCCCATGGAGAGACACTAGGTTTAATGTGTCCTTTTTCTAATAGATCTTGAAGTTGAGTCTTGAGCTCTTGCAACTCTATTATAGTCATCCTGTAAGGTGCTCGGGCTATAGGGGTTGCTCCTAGAAGAAGTTCTATAGAGAAATCAAATTCCCTTTGGGGCAAAAGACCTAGTAAATCCTCAAGAAAGATATCCCAAAAATATTTTATCACCAGATAAGTTTGGAAAAGACTTTCCCCAGAGTCAGTTTCTTCCTTATTAAGTTTAACTACATAAACTCTACTACCCTTCCTTATAGCTTTCTCAACTTGTATGGCTGTTAACAGATGGGGTTTCACTGATTCACGTCCACAATAAATTCGAACCCTTTGCTTGGTGTCATTAGTGAAATCCATCCATATTTCCTCAAATTTTATCAATGCTTTATGTGCTTTAAGCCAATCAATGCCCAAGATAACGTCAAAGGCATGTAATGGAGCTACATACAACTACCAACTAGTTTTTCCTTGAGGTAATATTATCTGAGGGTCAAACAAACATTGATTTATGGTATAGGTTTACCTAGATCCATACTCAACCTTCCACCCATTTGCCATAAACCTAGATTTTTTGGTATGTCCCTCAAAATGTTAGAAGAAATAAAACTATCAGTTGCTCTAGAATCAACCAAAATATGAATATTTCTATTGTAAATTTTACCATTCAATAGAAAAGGTGTTGCTTGTCCATTGAGTTTAGGATTACCTATTGCTGCATATATCTTATGGGTAGGCTCTGTAGGTTATTTTCTCTTATCAGCTCTCAAAGGACACTTATCAGCATAATGAGCTTCTTGGAAGATATAGCATCCAGTTTGAGGTACCCTTTCTCTCTTATTTCCATCATTGCCTTCCTGAGTACCAACTCCCGGTGCATTAGCCCTTTGATCATTCCTTTCTCTAAAATTTCCTTCTGTCTTGGCCATCTCGGTTGTTAGGGTTACCTATGTTTCCTTGATACCTATTTTTGTTCTGATCAAACTTGTTTCTGTTTTCGTTCCTACCCTTTTTACTCCAGTTCTTATCCCATTTTGCTAAGCCAACATTCTTCTTTTTTTGTGGCTCTTCTCTATCAGTAGATTTTTGATAATAGGCCTTCTTGGCCTTATAGTTATCCTCTTCTTACCGAGCCAAGTCATAGGTAGTAGTAAGGGTTGTAGGCTTAAGCATAAGAATAAGGTGCCCAATATTTGGGTGTAGTCCTAAAAGAAATTTTTGGACTTTGATTTTAGTTCGCTGCTCATATTCAGGCATATATTTAAGTAGTTGCACAAACCGTTGATAGTATTCAATTATGGTCATACTACCCTGAGTTAATATTGAGAATTATGTAGTCTTTTCAAGATAAAATTGTGGTGTCAAAAATTTATCTTTAAACACCTTCACAAATGTATCCCAATGGATATCTACAACCTCCACATTATGAGTTTTCCTATAGGTATCCCACCAATCAGCAATTGCTCCAATCAAACGAAAAACTGCCCACGAGGTTTTTGATTTAGAAGAGAGGGTTCTAATGATAAAATATGCCTCTATACTATTCAACCATCTCTCAGCTTCTTCTCCATCACCTATGTCATTGAATTTAGATATGTCAATTCTTCGCATATCTTTATCCAACTCAGAACCCACTTATTTTCTTCTAGGATCAATAGATGTTTCTTCCTTAGTTATCATCGGTTCCTTTCCTTTGGATAAATTCTCTATTATTTTTTGTTGTTGTGAGATCATCTCTTGTTGTTGAGTTAGCTGAGATTTTTGTTGTTCCATATGTTCTAACATTTGAGCCTTCTGTTGAGCCATGTGCTCAGTCATTTGAGCTCTTTGTTGCTCCATTTGCTCATTTTGTTGGCTCATCTGCTCTTGCATTAATTGTATCATTCGAACCATTTTATCCTCTTTTGGAGCCGGTTGTTTTTCCTTCCTAACCACTCGAGGAGATTTTGTGGCTTCCTCTATAGTTTTGGTCCTTACAATATTTTGAATGACCCTCCTAGGATTTTCAGTCAGCCCTTCCCACTGTACCACCATAGGTCTCTTCGAAGAACTAGCTTTTTGTCCAGATGCCATTGCCTATTCAGAAAAGAGTTTTGTCAATTTTGGGTTTAGATGTTCAAATTAGCAACACAAATTATATTTGTCACAAGGTTTTCTAAAATTTTATTGCCTAGGGATTCACAACCTAGGCTCTGATACCAAATGTAACAACCCAAGTCCTACCCACTTGGTTGTCCTATAATGAAAACCTCAACACAAAAAAAAATTCATTCAATATTAAAGTTTTTCTAGTACGAGGCATGTTAACTTCTTCATGAGTGTCCATTTCGCTGCAGTCAAAATAACTCATGAGATCGAGACTGGCCAAATCTCGCTGTGGTTGCCTTAATTGAACTTCACTCTCATTCCCGAGATTCCAAGTTCAGGTAGGGGTTTCTCCTCTAGGGCCCATTTCACCTAGAGGTTGGACGCATATTTTCCCCATATCTTATCATAACTTCAGGTCATGTAAGAATTAGCGTATGCATGCCCAAGCTAGACGAACAACCATCTTCCCTGGAGTTCATCTAGGGTTTACCAATACCCTGGTAACTACCCGATGTCTTGTCTTGTTTAACAACATAATATCCCATACCATTATGTTGACTGTATTCATCCAACGATTCAAGTACAAGATTCACCACTCTGTACTATCAAGATTTAACCTAGGAGTGATGCCCATATCATCCCCTCGTTACCTCTCGTTCTGACCCTACCTATCAGAAATACGGTTAATCCTGAGTATGGTATTTGTCCTCCTACAAGTACCATAAATGCTTGAAAACAAGATTGTCTAGCCCACAATCTTGAGTTGCAAAACAAGATTGTCCTTCCTACAATCTTGAAACCTTTCTATCACATAATTTCTCTTATGGTTTAAGAGGTTACAAGTTTCACTGGTTTTTGGGTATGGAATAGTGGTTTGGGAAAATACTCCTACCTCTTTAACTAATGTCAAAACTACACCAATAATTAATTATCATCAAAACTTATGTCCAATATCAATAACAAAACTTAAACATTTTATAAATTCATATTACCTTTAAGAGGATTTATTTAAACATACCAACCTCACATTCTATAAAAATTATTTATTTTAACTAAAACAATATTAATAAATTTTACTATCGAAGATGGATTCAAGATTTCAAATAATTATTTGTTTGTTTGTCATTATGAAAGAATGGAAATCAAAGAAGTCATAAGAATGTCATAATATTTGGAAAATCGAAAATAAAGAATCTTAAAGATATCACTATAATAGTTTAATTAGGTTTCATTTTGCCTTGATTTCTAATTGTGTCCTACAGTGGTTTAAGGGACTACTCTATGATTACCGTGTATACCTTTTTCTCTCTTAATTAATACACAACAACCATATCCGCGTTGTTGTGCGACAGAATTATTTAAATCCAAGCAAAGCTAAGACTGACTTTATGCTTTAACTGTGATATGAAGACTAGATAAGCTTTAGGATGTCTATGTTGCATTTTACATTAACTAGATTAGAAGATATAAGGCTATCAAACCACGTATGGTGACCCTCAAAACCAAAGAGAAGATAATACTATTTTCCTACACCACTGCGTATTTTATTTCTAAGTAGAACATACTGCCATATAAAAATGCGATGACAGGTAACAATCTATTTCATCACATCGTTTTAATGGTTGTAACTTATTCGAAAGGAGAATATGACTAAAGAAAAGAGCTATTGGTCCAAACAGTCATATAATTTGATCTTGGCCTAATGCCTAATTTCCCAGACATATTCTTGTCATGACAATGATTAATAAGACTGAATTCGGAGTATATAACTCGGTTATCTAATGACATATTAGCATAAGGTAACATGACTCAGGTTTGTTAATCAAGACGTGAACAAAGTGGTATTTATGAAGATAATTATCAACCAGCATAGTTGTAAATAAGGTATCGAGTGTCTAAAAATTAATTTTCTATCATGCATTCCCAAGTTCGCTTGGTGTGTTCTACTCTAGAGTACGTCTTCTGGAAATACACCCATAGCTGGTTTAATTAATTGCATGCTATGGATATGAGCAAGATTAAAGATGTGGATGGGTTGGACAACTAACATAATTACTTGGAGGTCTTAATGCAATAGTTCTAGCATGTCAAAAAGAACAACACGTTTAATCAACATATCTTTCACAAGCAAAATGGATATCAAAAACCTTTATAATATATTTTTATATCTAAACACAGTATAATCCACAGATATGATATGAAATCCTTCAAGTAATCTTGTCCATCCATATTTAAAAAAATAATAGAACCAACTATATTTTCAACAACGACGTTCATCATATTAACCAGAAAGACGCTCAAAAACATGCCATGCAACTCGTTCTGAGTATCCATATTCCAAAATACAGGCAAAATACATTTAATATTTGTTTTGGGTACTCTATATATCATCTGGGCTCATGTTTCACAATTTCAATGCATTAAATTACAAGTAACTTAAGTTTGAACAACAAATCGTCTTCCAATTTGAATTCTACACCTTGCAACCGAACGTAGGTGGTTTATCATATAAATTGCCAAGGAAAAGAAAATGGCTTTCATCTTCAAGAGTTCTCCAGATTTCATACCTAGGTTTGTTGGTGTTTTCCAAGGGTCAGAGCGGCCAAACTAAGATGATATGCAGCTAATTTTATACATGCATACAATCATTTCACATCCAACACAGAATGCAATCCATAAGTTTGAATTAAACATCACATGCACCAGAATGTGTTATGTTCACCTCTAGTTCACATTTCGTTTATTAATTTTACATCCACTCAACAAAATTTCCAACAAACTTAACAATTAGTTTACTATTGTTTCATGACTTTAATTTGTCAAATGAAATTGCTAAAAAATATCCAACCTTACTGGTGAGCGCTTGTTCCCTTTCCTTGCTTTAGAAAATCCTCTCCTCTCTTTCTTTTTTTTTCCAGCCAAAGAAGACAATGCCCTCCATTTTTCCCACTTCCATATTTTTAGAAGAAAAGTCCTATTTTTATGCTTAACAACTGTTGATCGTCTATGAGTCCTCCATCCTGAAGCTCGCCATGTGGAATCCACATTGTTTCCACGATCAACAACCAAATCTTCATAATAATTTTTAATGCATGATGTTTCCAATTGCCTTGTTTAATAAGTAACAAGGTTTTTATTTTATTTTTATTATTATTATTTATATTTTATTATTTATTAATATTTTATATTATTTATTTTATTATTTACTTTATTTATTATTATAAATATTATTATTATTATTTGATTATATATATATATATATATATATATATATATATATTTTTTAATAAATTCCAAAATAAAACATACACAAGCATACCTATTAATGCAACTACATGATATGCATCTATATGGACCGCTAGAGGATGCATTTCCAGTAGGGTTCTTTATCCCTATCAATGATGAATACTCCTCCGCTCATCATTTTCCTTGACTTACCTTGCATCGGTCAACCCTTTTTACCAGCTAGAGGAGACATCTGTCCTTCGAATTGCTTTCGCTAGTATTAGTACCTATCCTTGCATCCACAGATACATTAGCAATATATCATCCTTGCAGATAAATTAGGTATATAAGAAGTTAGATCTTGTCGGGGTATTATAGAAGAAAAGCCAACATATTGTAGTAAGGAAAAAAGCTTGAAAGGAAGAAGGAATTCCAAGTTTAAGGTACAGTTAAAGGTCACATCTCCAAACGGATTTTGAGGACAATCTTGGGGAGGATTGAAAAAAAATTTTGGAAGCAAGGTTGGGCCATACAAATAAAGACCCAAATCAGAAAATTGAAGCCCACACTCCAAATAAATTAAAGGATAGGCTTCCAAGCATAGGGGATAGTCATAACCTATGGTTGAGATCCATTCAAAGAACTCCATAAGAGCTAGAAAAAGATAAAATCTATAAGGAGAAAGAGATGTATTATAAACTCCATAAATGGCATTCTACAAAGCCCTAAAAGATAGCCTTTGGAAATCAAAATAAATGGCCATTCAAAGAGGCCTAAATTTTAGTTATTTGAGGTGTTAAAATACACCCAATGGAGTGTCATAATAGTTGGAGTTGATGCCTACAAAGAGGACAAAACCAGACCTACAAAAAAAATAATACAAGTAAAAATACAAACATAAAAGTTGAGGTCATAGTGCAAGTATTCGATCATCACAAAGGAAACACCATCACCATTAAAACTAGATAGAAATTAGAAATTTTGTATGTATAAAACAAAATACGTAGAAAACCAGAGTTGAGCATTGGAAAAGTGTTGGAAAGACTCAAAAAAGTTGAAAATGAGTTAGATACATATTACCACATGGAAGGAGTTATTCCATTCATTCAAAGTGAAAAGTGTCACATTGAAGAGGAAGGTTAAGCACATAGCATCATAGTGTAATATCTCATACTCATAAATCCAGCAAAGACAAGACAAAAGAGCACCCAACATCATAGTGTAACATTCCATATTGCAAGGACATGAAGAGCGTCCAATATAGGTAGAAAAGACAAAAAAGTGTTAAGAACCCTCCGTATTTGAGCACCCAATGTGGAGGGAGAATGTAAGAGAAATTATAATAGTCATAAACCACAAAGATATAAGAAACTGAGCACCATTTATGATAGGCACTGAAGGAGGAGCTACAACAAATGTTTCCAATAAGGGAGAAAAAGACAAGTGCCACATGTCATAGGTGCCACACGGAGGTAATAAGGAACATTTTCAAGAAGGTTGAAAAGGACAAGTGCCACTTGGCACTCCCATATCATAGTGCATCAAGTTAATAAGGCACCCACATACGTAAATACAAAGGAGGAGAGCTGAAGAAGTATAGAAGGTAAAGTAAAAGGCTGTTGTCTTGAAGAGTACGTAGAAACCAGCAATAGAAATATGACTACATTCAAGAGATACCAGATTCAAAAAGAGGTAAAGCTCCATACAGTGCACATAACAGTTGAGGATAAAGAGTGCATATTAAAGCACATATTCAGCCAACATTTAGTTGAAGAAAGAAATACAAATTAGTCCATCTACAAGAAGGAGAAAGTGGACAAGCAAGGTGAAGAGAAACAAGTGAAATCAACCCTTGCAAACAATATACACTCCAAACAACTTGTAAATCAGAATCAAGTATAAATAAGGTGAGAATTATTCATTATTATATTACAATTTTGATATCAAAGTTTATTACATATTCTAGAGATATTAGTAGGAGTAATAAGGTGTTGAAAGGATCTCTAGAGGAAGAAAGCAAGACTTAAAACTAGAAGTATTTATACCATTTCCATTGCTTCAAAATAATATTTGCAAACCTTAAACATAGGGAGATATAAGGAGTAGTAAACAAAATCTAGTTTGCAAACATTTAATATTTCTAAAACTTCAGATATAAGGAATCCTACTTCAATTGAATTTCTAGAAGTTTAGAACCTATCATTGCATCAAAATTATAGTTGGAATATTGACTTAGAAGGATATAGACAATTCAAATAAATATATAGAACTCTTATATTTGAAATAGCATTTCTAAAAGCTATTCTAAAAATAGTTGATTACAAGTGATAGATGTAAACCATATTCATACCATACTTTACAACTAGAGAGAGAAAAGGTATTCTAAAAATACTTGAAAATCAAAAGAAAAGTGTTAAATACCTTTATGAAGGAGATTATTTCAAGATTCTATTAACACTTACTCAAATGTACTAGACTCTACTCACATAATTTAGACATCAGTGAACAATAAGGAATTCATACTCAAAGTACTGTTAAAGAGAAATATGGATGATATTGTGAAGAATGCATTCAATAGTGAGGAACTACTGCATGAGTTGGAATTTTATTCTCAGAATCTAATAGATACATTTGAAAGATACAAACACATACCTACTAGTAAAAGGAATAGATTCTCAATGTTCCTCAAGGAAGCAAAAGAAGGAAACTTCATAACATTAATTGGTTATCTTCATGAAGTACTTTTCAAAGCATGGTGGAACACTCAAAGTGCAATTATATTAACTGCAGAAGAATGTTTGATGATATATCTATCATTGATTATTTTTGAATTATTTCAAAGCAAGGAGAAAAATAACAATTGCAGTCACTACTATTATGATGATTTACTAATCCATCATGAAGAAGATATTTCTCTAACAAACTTGCAAAAATAGAAAATAAGAAGAAGAAATAAAAATAAGCACAACAGGAAAATGAAGATAAGAGGAAGCATACTCAAATCAGATACAAATCATAGCGAATCAAAGATGCAAGAAGATAAAGCACGTCTTGATGTTGTTAGCCAATACAATGAGGAAGAAAATAAAGAAGAACTAAAGCATCAAAATGAAATCCTTATTGAAGATAAATATGAGATCCTTATTGAAGACTAAAGTCTTCAAAACCAAATAATGTAATACAAGGAGGTGTTGGAAAATATGTATATTACATCATTTGGTTATTTACTAATGTGCCTTCATGGGTACATATTTATATTAGGATTATATTAGGATATAAATAGTTTATTAGAGTTATTTAATAAATGCACAAGTGTTAGAATGTGCAATTATGTAAATGTACATGTAGTCCACATGTACATGAGTCTTAAGGTTGAGTGAGAGGAAAGTAATCTATATTTATATATAAATGCCTCATTGAGAGCGATTGAAGGTATTTTTTTGTAGTGCAAAGGTGAGAGTAGTAGTAGGCACAATGTAGCTCCATTTTGCTATCATGGAGGAGTTGCAAACTCCATGAGAGGAGCATTGTAATTTTTGTGAGCTTTCTTATATGAGCATTTCTAGAGAATTGTATCAAGTTTTCTATCATATTTTCATGCATGTTAAGTTGTCATTATCATATTTATTTCATTTCATGCTTATTTCAATACTTTTGGATGAATTTCCTTTATGTTTATGGATCCAAAAGCTAACATTTTTGTTACTAGTTATGACATTATCTACAACTGGCTAATTTTGACAATTTTGTGCAAAGTGCCCTCATCCTTGACATCTTTGACACTATATAATAGACCATCCATCTTAATCATATTATAATTTACTTTATCCTACCTACTTACAAATACCTCTTTGAAATTGTCTTCCACCTTGACAGTTATTTCTATATCCACCGATCATAATCGTTTGCCCATATTTTATGTATGTGGTTTCTCTTATTTGTCTTCTTTCTACACCAACAAACTTTGGTGCCTTGTAATTCTTGAATTAAATGGGAAATCTCCAATTGCATGCCCTAAAACCTAGGATATATTTTTTGCAAATATTGAGTATGTTGTGTTGTCATTGATGTCAAAGGTTTGATGTCAAAGAGAGTTTGGTATGGCAGAAATATTCTTCTATGATTGAATAATTATGCAAGGCAAGGCTTATCTCAAGCAAGGAAATTGTTGTAAATAAAGGGTTTATAATATTTATGTTTAAATATTATAAATAAGAAGGATAGACAGGTTTAAGAAGTTTACTTTAGATAAAGGTCTCAAAAAGAAATTAATTTGATAAAAGACTACAAGAAAAAATATTATAATATTTAACACCAAGGTTAAATATTATAATAAAGAATAAATCTTAATTGTCAAAGGCACCAAGAATTTAAATTTAAAAAGGTAGCAATACAAAGGTAGAGCCAATGTCATGGTAAAAATCATAAGGCATATTTAAAGAGGCAAATAAAATCATTTTGCAAAAGGTTTTTTGGAGAATGTATGTTTCATATCATTCGTCGAAGGCATAAAGTGAGACTAGAGCCATTTCGTTTGAGAGCTGAGTGTGGAGAAAAGATGAGCACCATTTCGTTTGAGGGTAGAGTGAGAAGAGAATACCAGTGCCATTCCATTCGTGAGGGTAGATTTTGAAGAGAATACCAGTGCCATTCCATTTGTGAGGGCAGAAGAAAAGATAAGTGCCATTCATGAGGGCTGAAGATAATACGGATAACATATGATTGAGAGTAAAGGAAAAAGATAAATGCAGTTCACTGAGAGCAAAGGTTGAAGGAAAGATAGCGTAATTCGTTGAAAGTAGTAGAAAAATACAATCATTGTTTGTTGAGGTATAAGAAAGGACAAAGCACAAGGTTCAAGGTAGGACAACGATTCAAATAGAAGTTTGTGCACTAAAAAATTATATGGGCAACTAGTCCACATGGTGGAATAAGCTTGTGCTAGGACGCAGGCCAGTGAAATGTGGAGGTTCGATTCATGACGACAACACTTGAGGCAAAGCAAATGTTTTTATTAAAGTGAGGTATGCATTACGTTTGACCTAGGGAGGCATAAGGTTTATTTTTGCTTTGTTAGTTGTGCATATTGCTTGACTTAGGGAGACATAAGTTTAAAGTATTGCATGATATAATTAAAATTAGAAATTACTGTATGTACATTTTATATTTTGTGTATGGTTCATAAGAGTGAAATAGTTTCAGAAATTTAGGAGGAATAAGGTGCTTGAAAGTAAAATTAAAATACAATATGCACTTAGGGTTATTGTATAGTGAAATTGAAAATTACAAGTGGCTCTTATAAGTAGGAGTTATAAGGTGTTTGAGGTTTAATAATTGTGTGTAATTCTGCATTGTGAAAGAAAGTTTGAAAGGTTTTGATCTTTGTTTAGAAAGGCTTATTTTGGGAAATTTAAAAGGTTGTAAGGCTTTATTTTTGTGCACAACTTTTGAGAGGAGTTTTTTATGTGGGTAATTGAAAAGTGTTATGCTAACTAATACTTGAAGTGACATAATAAAGACAAAATTTTGAGACAGGTTTTGAGGGCTCATCTTCATCAAAGAAAGGTAAGAGGTATGGTGACATTACTCCTTATCTAAGATGTTTTATTGAACAAATATTTCTGAATAATAAGGTGGAGAAATAAGGATTATATATGTGCATTGTTGGAAATGTTTCAACTAGGGTTGTGAAACAAATTGTGCATCCTTGTTGAAATAAATTGAAACACTTGAGCTAGGGTTTGTGAAACAAATTGTGCATCATTGATTGGTGAAATTGGAAACACTTGTGCTAGGGTTTTTAAGAACAAATTGTGCATTCTTGTTGAAAGAATTTGTGAAGCATTTGGGTATTGATGTGAGTGACATTGAATGTGAATGGGCAAGTGTTAGAGACCAGTTTTGTGAAGCAATTTGTGCATTATTGTGTTTGATCATTGAGAGTAAATTTACAAGGAATATAAACCAATTTTGTGAAGCGAAGTTATACACTAGTTTGATTTGATTTGAAAGGGATTTGCAAGAGGTAGATATCTTATTGGATGAATGCAAGATATGTGAATGTAAAGAACATATTTGGTATTTGATAGTACATATCATTCTCTATATGTTCAAGATGTTAAATAAATTCCAGGTAGAATATGTCTGAACTACCTAGTTGAAGAAAGCATTTATGAGAGAGATATAAACATTATTTGTATGCAATATTTGGAAATATTTGAGCAGGTTTTATGAGCAGCATTGAGGTATATTTGAAGTAGGTTTGAGATAGACTTGAGCAAGTATTTTTAGAATACTTGAAGCAGGTTTGAGGCAGATTTGAGCAAGTCTTATGAAGACTTGGGATAAAATTGAGAGAAAATTTGTGAGAAGATTTGAAGTTGGTTTTGGACAAATTTATGAGAAGACTTTAAACATATTTGGATATATTGTGTGAGTAGGTTTGAGATAGATTTGTGCATGTAATGTGTGTATATTTTGGGTAGTGTTGAGAAAGTTATTTGAGAAGATCTTGGTACATATTTGAGCAAGCCTTGTGTGAAGGTTTTGAGCAGTTATTGAGCAGAGTATTGAGTTGTATTTGGAGCAAACTAGAGCAGAGGAGATAGAGTTATCCTATGGAGAGAGATCCACAAACTAGAGCAGAGGGGATAGAGTTATCATGTAGAGAGATATCCATGAACTAGAGCAAAGGGGATAGAGTTCTCCTATGGATAGAGTTCCACGAACCAGAGCAAATGAGAGGAGTCTCTTGTGGATAGAGTTCCATGAACCAAACCAGCAAGGGGATATAGTTCTCCTATGGATAGAGGTCCATGAACTTGAGAATAGGGGATTGGTGTCTCCTTTGTACATAGGTCCATAAACATTGTAATAGGGAATTGGTTCCCAAGATATTTGTTGAGAAAATTTAGAAGAAAGATTTTATATGGACGTAATTCACATTGGGTGAACCATGTTAAATATGTGTCTCTTATGTGTGTGATGATTTGTACATTATTTACTGCATTTATATTATTGTTGTTATAATTTGGATTGAAAAGTAATTTTTTTATCTTATACTATTCACCCCCCTCTCAGTATAAGCTTGTGTTCTTCAATATTATAAAAGGTATTCGTTGGACATGTGATATTGTGATATTTGTATATCCTTTCATCTTGTAGTTAAAAAACCAAATATCTTATTTCTCTTTCCTCATTTTCTCCTTCACATCACATACAATTCTTTCCAGGTCTTTTCTCATGGCCTAGATTACCATATGTAAGTCATCTAAGTCACTATTAGAATCAAAATCCCTATAATGAATTAAGCCTACTATCGTCTATTTTCTTCACTCTCCAAGGTTATTACTCTATCATATACCTCTTCATAGGTAGTTGGTGGAACTACCTTCATATTATTTTTGCATCTAGACAAAAATATGTCTAGGAACCATCATCCTTGCAACCCATCTAATGGTGCAACTTCCATTTTATCAATGAACTTCTTTAATATTTTATTATAATATTTAACATATTCATCATTTTCTTGCTTTGTGGCATATATCTCCCTAATTATCTCAATATCAACTTGAAGTAATATTTTTTCTTAAATGAATTTAGTTGTCAATTCTTCCCATATGTTGAAGGGGTTTCTCTTTTATCTCTTCAAGTGCTAATCCATTGTAATACCTTGCAGTATGACTGGAAATAATCTCAATTAGGATCCTTCATTATCAATTCCTTTAGCTTGCCATATCATCACACATATCTCTATATGGCATTATAGGTCTTCATTCCTATCATCCAAAAATAGTGGGCACTTTTGCTTGCTTGATTTTGCTACACTATTAGATATTTTTACCATTGGTGATTGTTCTTCATTTTACTCATGTTTTTTTTATGACACTTCTTTACCTTGTACTTATTCACTAGAAAACAATATTCAACCAATTTCTAGTGCATCCATGCTTCATGATCTACTTCATGAATATATGATTATTGGTTCTAGTCTCTTTGCCTAAGAAATCTCCTTTGGTTTCTATTGTACCTAACTCATTTCCTATGCACCTCTTGTCAAACTTCCTCGATATTGTATTAACATTACCAACTAATCATGTGTACTCTCCATGTTGTCACCTCCACTTGAACAAATTTTATCAATGATCTTTGTTTCATTTGCTTGTGTGTCACCTTGTACTCCCTCCATTGTTAGAAATAATTTCTACCATATCTTTTGTGATTCACATGGATTTTTCTCCTCTTGAGGAATCCACACATGTTTAATCACTGAATCTTCAAGTTTTATCTCTCATTACTATAGTATTTGGTTAACAATATTTGACTCTTCACTTCATTCAACACCATGTTGTTGAGCAATTTTTCTAATCCTCCTCAAAGAATGTTGACTCCTTCTATGATATCATCTACCATTTATTTATGATAATCTATTTTTCATTAACCTATCCATACTATACTTTTTCTAGTTTGACTTCATTAATGGCAATGACAGCAAATGTAGCATGGTGGTGAGTACTTTGATATTTGGAGAAACAATTGGAATGGAAAAGTTTAGGATTCGACCAAGATTATAGTCATTACTAATTCAATTCTAATCATTATTCATAGTTGTGTGATAACTATACTTGTACAATAATTAACTATCATAAACTTGTATGGTAGACAAGTGTTCCACTTGTATGATAGGTTTAGTTTTTACTTGTACCACAAGTGCTTGTATGGAAAGAACTTGAATGACAACTTCATGAATTACTTGTATGAGGATCAATAAGTGACTTGTATGACACACAACAATCCACTTGTATGACCCTTCCTATGACTCCACTTGAATGGAAATCCTTGTATGATGCTATGGGTTGCAATTCTTCCACATATAATTATCTAGCTATAAATCTTCAACACCTACATGGAAAACTTGATATACATAGAATATACTAAATAACAATATTAATAAGATCATACAAAACATATGTATCACTTAGATGAATTATGAAACACCATTGTATTACTCGATCTATTTGACAATAGTAGTACAAAACATCTACCTTGGCAATATAATGCAATAATGGATACATCGACTATCTAAAGTGGATGCCCTTTCTAACATACAATATAGTCTCTCCAATACATGGTAATACAAAAATGAATAGGAGGTCCTATTTAACTTTGGTTCCTGCTAGTTTCCAACAACTCCTGCCCATGATACCTCACCCATAACAATACCCCCATTCACACATACACTTCATACTTTACCACACATTACATTATATTTACAATTATTCAATAATAAAATCACCATCCTTGATATTGCACACCAAATTTATATTGTATTACATTGATTTTTATATTTACATGTGTATTAGACACTAATTACTACTATATACACTATTTCTTTGGCTGGTCAAAATTGGTTACTACAATGTGCAAGCTACTTATCAAGTTTGATGAGATGGTGGAATGTGATTTGTTGATCCTATTTTTATAGGTTCCAAGTGGCATATGTACTACCATGTTGGTTGTATGAACTACCACATTGGTGCAACTAGAACAAGCCATGTTGGCCCTTATATCAACATTTGCCATGTGTCACCCCATGCCATTTGACTATTCTATCAGCTTAGTGATCATGTATCATATTAGGATTTTTCCACCTCTTTAAATGTTGTCTATATAGACTACCACATCAATTTCCATGTATTATCCTGGGATTCATGCATTAGTCATACAAACTAACATATATCAACTTATAATTCATGCATCTAGTGTCATCTTAGTTGTATACACTACTAGATGTAACCTTGGGATGCATGCATCTAGTCACACTTCAATTGTATAAACTACCATATGGCATATATATGGACCTATCATGTCATCATGCTAGTGAAAATGTGGTGCCACATCATCCACCAAGTTATCTTCCATGTCATCCAGATATGTCATGTTATCATCCCCATTGAGGTTATCATAAGCACATGAAAAGAAGGTGCTAACATCATCACTAGTTTTTTTTAAGGGAGGGTTGAACTCATGACCTCCCATGGGAAATGCCTTGGATAGCCTCTTACTAGCCACCTCTCTAAGTTCCAATATTGGAAGCCTAAAGGCAAGAATTATATTTAAAATGTAAACAATTACCAAGCACCACCTCTTCCCACACTAATAAATAAGTCCTACTTTAGCATAACATAGTCATATCAAATTATGATTTTCCCACTCATAGCTTGGAATATTTTTCAAAAAATTCTTTATTTTAATTTTAAAATTCAAATTTTGGAGAGAAATAAGTAATTTTTTTTAAATTTAATTTGGATGTACTTGGAGGCAAAACAACAACCCCCCTAAAATTTATCCACGTCTTCTATAGTTTTCCCTAAAAAACCATTTTTTAATGCAACTAATTAGGCCCTCCTCTTATGTCTATGTAATAAAAAAATTGCCAAACCATTTTTGTAACTTTATAAAGTGGATTAGAGGTCTTTACTAAGCACACAAGCCTACACATGTCTTCTCTAGCATCAAGGGTTTTTTTGAAAAAATATCAATTTCTTTACTTCTTTCATGGTGTCCAAGTAGTATATCCTCTCACCAATGTTGTTATTGGATATCAATAGCTAGAAGAGAAAAATAAATAGATATTTTTGAAAACTCC
Organism: Wollemia nobilis; assembly: GCA_028583015.1. NCBI lineage: Eukaryota > Viridiplantae > Streptophyta > Pinopsida > Araucariales > Araucariaceae > Wollemia > Wollemia nobilis. The sequence continues at coordinate 3,370,552 of JAQPPZ010003193.1, read as the reverse complement.
ATAAAATATAAATAAAGTGTTCAAAAAACTCAATCCTAAAACTAGAGCATCCATCTAGTCAAAAAAATTAAAAAACAATATTGAGTGCCAATGAGAGGAAAAATAAACCTATACATACATATTTCTCTTAAAGCAAAACTGTTGATTCTAATTAAATCCATACAATCCAAGTACATTTGGCATTTTTATTAGAAACCTTTCTTTAGATTGCATCATCAACTTTCAAAAACTCTTCTTTGCAACACCTTAAAAATTTATCCTCAAGAGAAGTTGGAAGAGAAATCTTTTGTTGATAGAAGTAATTGAATAATGAAGATTCATACTCACTGTAAGACTATGTTAGATTTTATAATAGTTTATATAAATTAATAAGGTCAATAATTACCTAGTATTTATTTAATAAAAGGAAGTACACAACATAAATAATATAAAATATTATAGGGTGTTTTTAGACACCTTTTGGTCACAAATCTACGTAAGTACAAAATGCTTGTGCACTCTAGACTCAACAAATATTGAAAGGTTGAAGGAGAGGGATGTCCTTCGGGTCAATTTATAGAGAGGTTTGGTTCCCTTACTAATATAATTTGGTTTAAAGCTTAGAGTAACATGAAAGAGATGGGAAATGATAGAAAGAAATGAAAAAATATGGCTATGAGCCAGAAATGTAAGGTGGGAATAAAGTAAAAGCTGAAATCAAAATCAAGGGTTAATTAGCATACAACAGAAAGAAAGGCATAGGAACCACTCACAGTTTGCAGAGATAACCTCCAAGAAGCATTTCGGTATTCATTCCCTTACCAAAAATTAAATTCAGATGAAAAATTTAAATTTAACTAATAATGGACATGAACATAAATAGAAATGATAAGTAGAAAGTGATCAAGCACAACACTACTCAAGGAACCAAAAGCCGAATGTCTTTCTATTAATGCAGAAAACTCAAAGTGTTTTTCTGTAGAGTCTCTAACCTCATTCATTACATTGAAATGCTTAGTATTTATAGAGGATTTTTCCTTTGAAATTAAATGCAAATTAAAACAAAATTTTGGCTAGTCAAAGACCAGCTAGAGCAAATTTATCCTTGGTAATAGCGGTGATCGAATCATAATATTCTTCAGGAAGAAATGATCTAGTTTTATGGAGTACACCTAGGAAATCAGCAAAGATGCACGATAGGAAGAATGTTCTAAGCATCGATGAATCCAAACTCAACAAAATCATGCAACAATTAGGATTTTGGATATTAAATTTTGGACACCACCCCATCACTTTACATCTCAGACTCTTACCCTTGCCTGTGGAGATCCAACGAACATTTACTCTACTTTGAAAAGGAACAAAATCAATAGAGGGCACCTTGAAAATAAACGAGATCACACCAAAATCTAGGATGTTGATTAAACCTCAGGATCTCTTCAGCAGGATTTGAGGAAATATTAATTTCATTTCCTTAAACATTAAATTCCACCAGTATTTGCTCTTTTCTAAAAGATATTAGCAATAGGGACACATTGAAATAAATCATTGCTAAAAGGAAGGGGCAAGAATTGATTTCACCCTAAAATCTGATGTTTTTTCCCATCAATATGTTTTCACACTCCTTCTGAGTAATTTCACATGAAAAATAAGGAATTTTACTCGAAAAATGGGATGGAAATATCTTCTATTGAAAACTGGGTAAAAATAATTGATTTCACCCTTAAGAGGGACAAAAATAAAATTTTCCCCACCCCATGGGTGAATTTGACTTTGACCGACTGTTTCAGGATTTTCGCTCTGAATTGGGTGAAATCACCGTCCTGCTCAAAGTGGGGTGAATTCACATGGGCAAGTGCCTTCTTTAAATTGCTTTGACTTTGAATGAAGAAATATCTACTTGGATGATGTCATCTCATCATTTGCACTCCGAAAAACATCCTTAACTTGATTTTTTACCCTTAAGAGGGGCAATGGGGCAAAAATTATTTTTGCCCCTTCCCAAGGGTTACTTTGACTATGACTTCACCAGGCACACGTTTCACTTGATTTTCACCCTAGAACGCCTTCAACTGGAAATTTGCCCTGAAGAGGGATGATAATGTTTTTCGTCCCCTCCCAGGGGAACCTTTGACTTTGACCAGTTTTTGTCCATTATTTTTGCCCTTTTCCACTTGTAAAATTTTGCCTTCTTCTCACTTGGATGAAATCTTCTTATCATGGTATTTTCACCCCAAAATAAGGGTAAAAATAATCTTCACCCCTCTTTGGGGCGAAAATGTCTTTCCATTCATTTTTACTGGCGCTTTTCTTTTAATAATAACTATTGAAGCCTTTTTCCATTTTTCATCAATCCTTTGATATTGAAACATTTCTTGCCATTAATTTCTACCTTCTATATTTTGCCCATGATTTTCATTAAAATTTTCACTGGCAATAACTTATTGTGCATTTTCGGAGACGAAACCAATCTTCTTTATTTAATAAAATTGCTCAAATGAGGGAAACAAAAATGTTACATTAAAAACAATAAAACCAAAAAAATTGCATCACTTATATGATATTCTTCAATTTTTTTACAATTAAAATTTAGTGTATCAAAACTACCAACACTTTTGGTGGCTCTCTGGGTATTCAGATCATTTGGATGCAACCAACCTTAGGTATTTATCCATTAGGATCATTTTTCACCACTGCTGGCTACATTAGGTGGTACATTTGATTCAATAGCCTCCTTTTTTCTTTCATCCTGTACCTATTTCTTCTACTCTTCTGCAGCTTCTTTTTGCTCTACTTCCATCCATGCTCGATATTATTGCTTGGTGAGGATCGCACTAGTAGTCTCATATACTACAACTTCCTGGGCCCAATATTATTCATCAAGATTCGAAGGACACTGGAGAAAATCAATGACAAAGCACAATGTCTTGACTTGGTCCAAGTTGATGCAATTAGTTCTCTAGCTAAGCTCCAACAGAGATGATTCAATGTGGGTGAGCTTCTCCATGTATGGCAGTACTTGTTCCTCCATGATTGACTCCTCATAGCTATCGATCTATAAAGTATCTTTGACAAAATTATCCCGAGATACCTCCAAATATTTCTTTGGAAAAATCTCACCTCTCTCATCAATGAATCTTGGAAACTCGATATTGGCTAGATCTTTGAAATATACTAGTGAAACACAATGCTCCTGCTCAAACATAGTGGCCAAATTTTGGCCCTCTCTAGCTAGATTCAACCTGGAAAAGAAACTACATAACATTATTATGGCACTAGTCCAAGCTCAATCCATTCCACTCAGTGTCTTAACTTGGAAGTCATACTAAGCAAATACCTGAATATTTAGTGCCATATCCAACTTGGATTTCAGCTGCTCCTCGACGTACTTCAAGGTTCGATCACCAATAAAAATTATTATTCAGGCCTCATGAATGTACAACAGAACCTTGAGTGTGTATTACACCAACGTCACACAATATTTGGTTAAATGGCGATGAGCTTCTTTGATTTTTTTCTTGGAGAAGTCCACTGATTGTATGGATTTTTCATCCAACTATTTCTATAAAGCTTCAAGTTGGACGATTAATGCTTGCACTTGCTTCTCTGATCCAACCCAAGCTATCTGATATACCTTGGATGCATTCTTCCACTCTACCACTTTTCATTGTGAATGCTCTACCTCTGATTTTGTTGCTTCTAGTTGTGCTCTGTTTTCGACAAGAGCTTCATCGAACTCAACAATCTTTGCCTCAGCATTAAAAAATATTTTCTTGTAATGCTCACTATGTAGGTAAAGAGAGCTCATATCTACCTCTATATTCCCTATCTTCACCATGGTATCAATTTTCATTAGGTCCTCTGTAATGACTTCATAAGTGTAATCACTTGGGACAATTTCTCCTTCAGGATTTTGGACTTGGGGAATCATTTTTACAGTATGAGACTCCATAGCTATAGGGTCAAAAGTGACCTCCTTCAACTTCTTTTTTGGAGCTTGAGCTTCTTTTCTCCTATGAATTTTTTAGCCACTACAATTAACTTTGGTGAGCTCGACTCATTTTCGCTATAATAGGATGCTTTGGCACAATCTCCATCTCTGGATCTGGTAGAACCTAAATCTTGATAAATGGAACAGGGAGAAAATAATCTTGCTAAGGTTTCAACTTGAAATGGAAGTAGAAACGAGAATGGTTGGTGGAACAAAAGTAGTTAAGGAAACAAAATTGAGGTATTCAGCTACAATTACACTTACTCAAGGAGGAGCTTGTGTACTTATAACTGCGATAGAAATTATTGGAATGGAGGATGAAGGGAGAAAAAATGGATTGGGAATAGATACAAAATAACTAAAATAAAGGGAAACATTAGAAGCAGGAATAGAAGAAGAGGTAGCATCAATAACTAGGGACTGAGAAATGGAAAGAAAAATGGTATTTCGAATAAGGGTGAGATAGAAGTGACAACTATGAAAAGTGGTGTAACAGTCACTGAATGATCAAGGGGAAGGGAAGAGGATATAGAAAATGTACCTTTGAGCTTTGACACCTTTTGAGTCAATTATGAAGGTGGTTGTGACACTGGTTCACCCTTGTCTTGTTCCTCCTTTATCTCCTTCTCTAGATCTATAACTTCCATGTGTTGGCTAAGCTGTCCTACCTGAACCAAAGGAGGGTTTCTTGAAACATCAACTTGTGTGGCTTTAGCTACAGGAGGAGGATTTGCACTTACTGAAGAAACTGTACTAGTTCTTGGCTTCTTGGTTATTTTTAGAAATGGAAGCACCTCATGATTTATCTTCTTATTTTGCTAGGGTTGCACTTCTGGTGATAGTTTTTTCTCTTCTTCTACAAGTTGTGCTTCCTCAACCAACTTTTTCTCCTGTCTAGCCACAATATTTTTGCTATCAAATATTTGAAAGCTTTGAGGTATAATTTTAGCAAAATATATTGGATGATAACTATCATAGTATTCATCATAGACTTTTGAAAATGCCTCATCCATCACCAAGCCATAAGCTGACCCAGTTTTCCCTCTATGGGCCCTCATAACCCACTAGTTAGTAATTTTCTCTTTAGACCAAGCAGACAACTATTCTTTCATTTTTCCAAAAAAACCCAAAGGAGGAAATTGGTACCTATGGACTATAGGGTTATATTCAAACTCCATCTCATATAAGTTGTGCCATGGCAACAACGTCGTCATCTGGTCAATATGCCATTCAAGATCATGCTATTTTGAATTATTTCTCATCTACTCAACATTCAACCAGGGGCAGCAATGAAAACTCTTAGCTTTAATTAACATTGCAAAATGACCCAAAGGGTCATACTTCCACCGTTGAGGTAACTCCACCATATCCATGTTATGAAGAGCTTCATTAATCAATTTATTCTTACCAACTTGATCTACTTCAATATCACCGAAGCAAAATGGCATGGTGCATGTAGTCTTCTTTCCTTGTCCTGCCCCATATACATCATTAATGAAATCGATCTGGCAAAAAAAATTCATTGCAAAGAGACACTCTATAGTAAAATATGAAAGAAAAAATGGCTTACCAGTGAAGCCAAAAATTTGTACCATGATACCCTATGTTAACAAGAAAATATCTCCTTTCTATTTTACAATGATCTCCTCCCTCATTGACCTTGGCACTCTCTCACATGTGCCAAAAATAATTTTGAGGGTAGGGCCCAAAAACATGCGATTGAAATTATAACATGACTCCTTCCTGGACAGGCATGGAATCCACAAGTAAAATGACAACTTATTGTTTACCTGATCAACCTACTTGACTACTATGAAAGAAAAATACTGGTGAATGTGAAAGAAGAAATACCAGGATAAAAATGAAGTGTGCTTGAATAAAAATGCTCCTTTGTTTTGTATTCTCTCCAATTGGGTATGTATTGCTCAAGCCACATAGTCTTCCCAATCGAATAAAATTGGATTCATGCTTTCTTGCATGGCTATTGGGGCATAAAATTCCACCTACGAAATACATTGCACTAGTGCTACTTGCCATTTTTACACCATGGAATCGGTAGGAAGACAGGACACCCAAGCCAACATGAAATACATATCTAGACTTTTAAATTCTATCAGAGGCTTCAGTAAAGTTGTCAACCCTCCAAAATGGGGCACCTTTATCAACTGGTTCTCCATGAATTGATGCAATTTTAAAATCAACTGATACCTCTCTTCTTGCTCCTTGAGATTTAAATTTTTAATCATAACTTCTACGGAAGGCTTCATCCCACAAAAAAATGCCTCTCTGATTGTGCTAGGTGAAATTAAATAATTTATCTTCCTTTATATTTTGGATGGCCCTCATGGCAGGATGATAAAATTTTGAAATTGTCATTACCAGCTCAGGGTAAGTATGAACAGGCGAACACAGGTACTAGTAAATTTACACATGATAGGTGATAGTTAGCGAGCTTTCTGGCATCGATCCTTGACCAATAGTAGCTTCCACATACTAGCCCAAATTTTACACACCGTTGTTTGAAATAACACATTCTCCAATTTGAGCCAGCGCATCAAAATATGGGTCAAGCTCTGTATTTTCATTATGCTTGGATTTTTTTATCTTTTTTACCTCCTTGTGCTTTCTTGGGCTCTACAATTTTTGTTAACGCAACAACTTTCCTTCACATATTTGTACAGTCAGTTTTACTACAAAAATCTGATAAACCTGCAACAAAGCAGCAATTAGGGGTAACTCAATGATAATTTGAAAATGCTTTAGAAAAATAACTTCAATCTTTTGTTCAACTACAAGCTTCTGATTAGTTTTATTTAAAATATTTGCTCCAAACTACCAAATTAAATGCATGTTGCACTTTTGATGAACTCGGGTGGATGTGCTTCCTTGGTTCTCTCACCCGGTACATTTTTTTAATAAGAACTTAACTACAAATAACACCCTCACACTGTAAATATTCCTTGAACTTTGTACTTAGCCACTTTTCATCTTGAAAAGTGCAATTTGGCTATTTAACGGGCAACTCCAGGAATGATAAATGCCACGTGTGAGTGATGGACTTTCTTCGGGGGTGAAAGTTATTAATTGCGCTGCATGATAATGTTGAAAAAATCTTCTAAGGGTTTCACCAGTGAAATTACTTTATTTCATGCAATTAACTAGAGCTCACTCTAAAATTAACGCTGACTAGCAAAAAATATCAAATTGTCATGCCCTTTCTACCAAAAACTTCAACTGGGTGCAAATACCAAGATGATTGCACTCCGAAAATACTCTTTTGCTTGCTGCTTGGTGAAATTACATGCTTTGCAGTCCTTTTAAAATAATTCAGCTCCAATTTCACCTTGAAAATCTTATTGCTAAAAAGCAAGCTTTAATTGAGAGCGCTTTGCTGAAAAAGTGAAGACATTAATTTTGCCCCCTTTTTTTCTGAAAATAAATTTGCCACATAGATTTCTTGAAAGAGCATGTGACTTTTTAATCTTTTGTGGAAATTTTGCTTCGAAAATATCTTTGGGTAAATAAATGAGAATTTCACCCTAAAAATAGGAAAAGCATGGCAAATCTTCTTTGTCGGGCAAAAATAAAAGTTTTTATCTTTTAATTTTGCTTTACCTTTTTGCTTTTATCTTATCCCCTTTTTAATAGTTTATCTCCTTTTTGGCAATTAAAAATAAGGGCACTTTTAAATCAAATCATTCCTTTGGACAAATTTTAAAATCTAACTTTGACTTTGCCTCCAAAATTAATTGCCAGGGAATTATATATTTTTCCCTTTTAATGATTCTCACCCAAGATAAGATGAAAAGTTTTTAAAACTTTTACGAGGCAAAAACAATTTTTCGCTAAGGGCAAAACGCTTTCGGGGTGAAAATAATTGTTTGGTGGAATTAAATTCTCCTAGAAAAAATACACACATTTTTTTTTTTAATAAAAAAAAAATAACATAACAAAATTTTGTACATATATACATACTTGATCAAAAAAATTTCAATGATGATAAACCTTCAAATGAAGACCATTTATTAGGAATCGGCAATGCACAATCATCCATATATTTCAAATAAAATGATTTGATATGATTCACACCTGAAACCTGGAACATGTCCTCCCATATCACTTCAAACTTGTGATGCTTGCTAGGCTTAGCCTTATTTTCATTCCATTTCAGCACTAGGTCACCTACCTTGAATGACTTTTTGGAAGTTTTTTTGCCAAACCATTTCTGTGTCATCCGAGCATGTTCCATGAAGGAATTTTATGATTTTTCCCTCTATTCCTCCAATTGTAAAAGTTGAGCCAATCTCGTGCTCATGGGGTCAGATTCGTCGTCTTCACCATACAAGTGCCACGACTAAAGGGTTGGCAATTTAATATGAATGGGAAACACTGCTTCTTTACCTTATACCAAGGAATAAGGGGATACTTTGATGGACTTTTTTACTAATATGTGATCGATCCATAATGCTTGGTTCAGGATCAAGTGCCAATTGTGCTTATTATCTCCCAGGGTTCTCAAAATTCTTAGCAAATTATTGTTTGTGGACTTGTTGGAGCAAAATATGCCTTTGGTTACGTTTGCGCCTAATATTTTTCCAACATTGAAAGACTAGGTTAACACAGAGTTTACTTGGTTCAATCTCCAGAGGAGGTTGGTTCTTGGTTCTCAGCCACTGTTAGGTCCAGCGACCACCAAAGGCTTGGCCCTAGCTGCTCTAGTCCTGAGCAAGCAAGCGATGCAGGCCACTGATGTCAGTAGTGGCTAAGGCAATATAAAATTCAACCTAGGGTTTTGTATTTTCACTTCACCAGTTGTCAATTTGCTTTCTTGATCTTTGAGGTGAAAGTGACTTTTACGATTTGGAGTGTTTCTGTGACTTGGAAGATCATGGCTGCATGAGACGAAGCATCTTCGGGTGGAGGAGCTGGAGCTTCTCGAGTACTCCCTCAAACCTTAACCCTGCTTGTTTATTTTTATTTTGGGTAAAACTAAACCACATTAAGTAATCGGTAATTGAACCTCATTAAGCTTGTTGGCAATGAATAAAAACCCATAGCTAGGCTTAGTTTAGGTTTTTATGTGGTGGTCTTGTCCCCATTTTGTCTTGTTGTTTTTGCTATATTTTCTTTGGTATTTTTTGGCCTAGGGTCAATGCGTCTGCCTCGCCACCCATTGGCCGCTATCGATCAGAGCAGCCAGGAAGACCTGCAACTTGGCCACTATCGCTAGTGAAAGCACGAGATTCCGAAAAAAAAAAGGATAGACTAAAAATGCAATGTAAACAAAACTAAAATAACACTTAAACCCTATGTTATTGAAAAATGCGTAAAAAGAAAGAACATGAACACAAGATATCAAAGCAATATAAAATACGGCCCTTTTATTGATATGCTTTTCAAATTTGTGTTACAATGCATCTCCTTCCTTTTTAAGGGATAGGAGCATTAAATGTTAATCTTTTACAACTTGTTTTAGAATTCCTTCTTCCGCGTGCCCACATATAAGATGGACGAACCAAAATGTTGTCGTCGCTTGCATTGGTAAAGGTAGATTCCTCGCTGCTCCTCTAATTCTGAAAATTTGCATTCAAAGAAACAAACAAAGAATCAGTAGCACCTGTGTATGAAAAATAAAAGATAAATCTAATGATGGTTAAAATGAATCTAAATAAGCTGAAAACTTGAGAAAAGCATAAACATGAAACTAGCTAAATACTACAAAATAAATAGTCACCAAAGGCAATAAGGCGAGGGGTGCCCGAAGGCAAACCACCCGCGGGTGAAACTTTGCTTCGACACCAATCCGCTTGGGATGGGTCCGAAACCTGATGTGATGTGTTGTCGGCAAATTGATAGGATATTGTGGTCAAAAAAATTGGGGTTGGTTCTTGATTCATGCCTTCAAAAGTCACCCACTAACCTCTCTTTTGATTAAGAGATTATGGATGTTGAAAGCACAAATCGCAAGTAAGTGAATTAGCAGCACTTCGTCGCTCAAAATGCTCCTTCTACGTATGTCCTTTGGGTGAGGAAGCTCACCATTTTATAGACCCAAGGGGTCTCTTTGAATTAACATGCAAAAGTGTTTCTTTGCATGAATGCTTTTTTGTGAAGAGAAGACTTCTTCTTGATCAAAGGCTTCTTAACTGCCTCTGTGCATGTCTTTGTATGTTTAGAAAAGCTCACTCGCACTCCCATGCAATGAAGGGATAACTAAGTGGCAAATTTGAGTTGTCTTAAAAAGCTCACTCCCATTCCCATGCAGTGAAGGGAGAGTCAATTAGCAGATATGAGTTGTCAAAAGAACTCACTCGCACTCCTATGCCATGCAGGAAAAGCTAAGTGGTAGTTCTGAATTGTCATGCGTTGAGGTCTGACTTTTTGTCGGTCAAACCTGGCATTCGTCCCACCCTGGAGCGAGCACTGGTAATCATCTCTGGGTGAAACGAGTACCAATATGCACTCGTCTCTGGGTGAGACGAGTACAAATCTGCACTCGTCCCTGGGTGGAGCGAATAAGCAACAGAGTGTCTAAAAGATGCCAAATTGATCCTTGACTTGTAAAACTGCTATGCGAGTGGTTAGAACCACTGTTTAACCTCTGGGGGCTGCCCTGGGGGCTGTGTGTGTTAGTGTGATCAGTGTTTGTAGTCACATAATCAGATTATTGTTGTTTTGGTGTCTACAGATGCCCCTTTTTGGAAAGCACTGCACATGGTGCAGTGCTGAGCAAAAATAGATAACCAAAGCACTAATGATTAGGGTTTCTCAGTAACCTAACCAACTCTTGATGCCCCAAGTATGGAAAGGGCATGCATTCTTGAATCCTTGCTTCTGACGAGCTAAGGAACTTAAATCAAGCATTAACCTGGTTTGGTGAGGTATTACTTGAACTTAGACATTGATCAGTCATGAAGAGGCAAAGGGCACAACCTTTTGTCTATGGGAACCTTGAGTTCATGATTCACAAATGCCAAGTATATGATCAGTTTGTGATAATTGCTTGTTTGCTGCCCCAAGCAGGGGCGCGATTGTCTTTTGCAATGATCCTTTGAATGCGTGTCATTTCCAAGATTGGGTGTATTGTTGTTGATTGGCAACTAAGTGTGACTACCCCCTTAAACGACAAATCAATGAGGGAATGACCGACATGAGAAAAGCGACGAGTCGCTTGACCCAAGATGACTTAAGTGAGGGTGCCTTCAGATGTTATCTGATGCATGCTCGAGCAGTTTCCCGATTGTTTTGACCTATTTTTGGTGGGTGTGAACCCAGTTTGGGATGCCATTTGGGGTTAACATTGGCAAAAATCTGTCTTCCCGTGGAGCGGTCCGGCTATGGTAGCCTTCTTGGGGAGTAGGATAATGACAAGGTAGACCTCGACATCAGTTTTATTATGCCAAGAGGTTAAGTGCAAGAGCACTTTTATCCGGCAATTTTTAGTGGTTTTGTTGGCATTTGTCATTTTTATATGTTGGTTGCTTTTGATGTTTTTTTTTTATTCGTTCCTGGGGGGGACGAACTCCATGATGGTACTCGTCCTGGGGTGGGACAAGCGTGCCTCCGAGGAAAAAGTGCTTGTTCCAGTCAGGGACGATTACCAGCAAGCAAAAAAGGTATAAATAGGCGAAAATGACGAATTTGGCTCATTTTCATTGTTCATCGATTGCGATTTGGAGCTCTGGGGAGGAGGTAGATTTTCTGATGAGAAACGCTGTCGGATTTTCCAGCCACCATGAGTGCACAAACCAGGTCGTCAGGTGACAGAGCCAAGGCGAGACCAGTAAGTGCACTATCTCCTCGAGTTTGAATTTGAAAAAATGCAAATGTGTTTTTATTATGTTTTTCTTTTAAGACATGAAACCCTAATTAATTAAATTAAAAGGTGAATGAATTAAAGACCATGAAACCAAATGAAACGTGGATGCAAACCGATGGAAACTTAGATGGAAAACCGTAGGATAAACCCAAAATGAAACTTAGAGTAACATCTTAGGGTAACCATGGTTATAAAAATGTTTTTTTTTATGTGAATGGTAAAACGTAGGTCGAAACCGTAGGTAAACCATGCCTATTTTTTTTTTGTTATTTTTATGGAATTAAAAAATGAAAAATGGATGAATTTTTTTGTTGAAATGGTAAACTTAGGTCGAAACCATAGGTAAACCATGTCGAATTTTTTTTTTTTTGTTATTTTTATGGAATTAAAAAATGAAAAATGGATGAATTTTTTTGTTGAAATGGTAAACTTAGGTCGAAACCATAGGTAAACCATGTCGAATTTTTTTGTTATTTTTATGAAATTAAAGATGAAAAATGGATGAATTTTTTTTTTTTTTTTTTTTTTGTTTGAAATGGTAAAATTAGGTAAAACCGTAGGTAAACCATGTCAAATTTTTGTTGTTTTTGATGAAATGTAAGATGAAAAATGGATGAATTTTTTTTTTTTGTTTGTTGAAATGGTAAACTTAGGTAAAACCGTAGGTAAACCATGTCAAATGTTTGTTGTTTTTGATGAAATGTAAGATGAAAACTTGATGATTTTTTTGTTTTGTTTTGAAATGGTAAACTTAGGTAAAACCGTAGGTAAACCATGTCAAATTTTTATTGTTGTTTTTTTTTTTTTTTGGTAATGGATGTACATGTGAATGAAAGATGTTACTGTACAGTTATGCATTTTTGTACATGTGATGGTAATTTGATGCATGTTTTTGATGTGTGTTATTTTATGCGATGTGCAGGTGGTGAAGAGTCGACATCGGGTATTGATTGTTTTTTCTAATGCCCACGAGGCGTTGAGTGCGGAGGACTGGGAGTGGCTTGATGCCTTAGGGCTCAAGCATGTGGCTCGGTTGGATGCAGTTGTTGCGGATCAGGCATACATTACAACTTTGATCAGCCTATGGGATGTTCGGATGAACACCTTCCATATTTCGACAGGGGAGATGATAGTCACCTTAGAGGATGTGTATCGGATTCTCTGGATTTTGATATATGGGGTTCCCATCCGGACGACGCCAAGAGGCCAGAGGACGATTGTACTAACTTGGTATTTTGGACATAGGGAGGATGCGGATAGGATGAGCTCATTGGAGAGGGCAGAGCTGGATTGTCAGATTGGGGAGATTCTGGTATGATTATGGTATGCGAGGGGAGTGCTAGGAGTGAGGCATGCACTGCTTATGAGCCTCATTTCTAACATGCTCCTGCCAGACTCGTCAGGAGCGAGGTTCCCATGGAACCTATTGGAGGTGGTGTGGCAGTTAGTGGATTGTCCGATGACAGAGCCGATGATCATGAGATGGGGCCAGACGCTTTTGGCTCAATTATATGATGAGTTGTATGAGGTCCGCTATTGGAAGCGAAAGGGGATTGGCTACAGTTACTTGTTGCAGTGCTGGGCATGGCAACATATAGCCATAGAGCGACCACGAGGGCTACCCTGGACTACACGGGTTGACATGGTGGACAAAGATATTGGGTATGGTGCTTTATGGTATCGGTTTGAGGAGCGGGGGCAGAGTCGACGGTTTGCAGGAGACGTGGACCATTACAGAGATGCATTGGCACGACTGACTTTAGGAGATGTGGTGTGGAGGCCATATCAGGATTGTATCGCATGGCCAGAGGTTGATGAGTGGCTTTGGCAGGTCCGAAGGGGGAGATGGGTCATTGGACGACACGGGACGAAGCAGGAGTACTTTCATTACCTTCGAGTGACACGACAATTTGGGGTATGCCAAGGGTTGCCTGGGGAACCCGTAGTCTATCAACATCGGAGCGATGAGAGGACCCTAGCTACATTGATCCTCGAGCCATTGGGGGAGGAGGTAGATATAGTACTGGACATTCCGGATGTGGATGACGTCGGAGTGACTGCCGAGTACCAGGAGTGGTGGACGCTCTGGCAATGGCGAGGTGAGGGGCCATTGGGAGGGGATGAGGCAACAGGAGGCAGAGAGGGTGCAGAGGCACCAAGAGAGGGTTGGGGAGCTCTTGCTGATGTGGACATGGTGGAGGTTGCAGATGCAAGAGAGGACTTTGGTGATGAGGAGCAGCCAGAGATGCAGGATGCTCCGAAGCAGGTTGATGCTCTAGAGAGGCCGACGTAGCCAGCTGTGCCGGGGGATACAAAGGCGGGGTTACGTGCTGAGGTAGCCTGATTAATGGAGGTGCTACGAAGGCAATATGGAGATCTTTGGGAGATGGCACAGGAGAGGGATCTCCTATGGACACATTTGGCAGAGTAGGAGAGCGCAGGAGCTATGTCTCACCGACAGGAGGGTGATATGGATGCTGCACGGGAGAGGGATCTCCTACGGGTGCAGCTAGCACAGCACGATAATGTAATCACATACTACCATAGGCGGGAGGCAGAGTGGAGTTGACATCGATGAAATATGGAGGGTGAGATTATCCGCCTTGGTGGGAAAATACCATAAGTGGCTCGTCGTACAGGACGAGAGACAATGGGACAGAGCAGTCGGCATCATCCCGTCACAGGCGGCGAGATGAGGGAGGCGCTAGTGGGCATGACGCAGGGGCGAGCAGTCGCCCTAAGAGGTCCCAAAGGATCGATACTATAGGGGGTAGTTCTCGTCACACCGATCCTGCATGATCATGGTGGCCGATGCCCTAGGTTGGGGGTTTTTGAGTTTTTGGATTATGGTAGCGAGGTCCGAGGACCGGTTCACTGTAGCCTACGGGAAATTTTGTTATGATATATATATACAGATGACTTGTTTTGATGTTTGTACATTGTTCATGATTTATTTTTATGTGCATGTTTTTATATTGATGTATGCATATCCGATTATGAATGTGATGGTTCTAATTTGTATGATGTATGCATATGGAATGAATGAAATGAATTGTTTTATGATTTGTCAATGCACCATAGACTATACAAAATTGGATTGACTTGCTATAGTAATGGGATAACATTGTGGAATGCTTGTGCATGTGAAAACTTTGCTTTTGTATTTTGTCAATTTTCTTATGGTGATGTATAGAATGAAATGTACCGGTTGTTTGAAAATGTAGTTAAGCTTTTTTGAGATGCAGATAGTTTAACTAACTAGCCAAGACTATACTTTTATCTCATAAGACTTCTGAACAAGGTCTAAATCTGACTTGAATTTAACCAAGTTATTTCACATCCCTGTGTGTGCAATTGAGTTCGTTTATGTGGTATTTGTCAGGATACTGCTAGTGCCAGATGGGCTTTCAACCGAACCTGTACTGAGGATCACCTAACACTAACTCCTTTATTGTATTTAGTCAAATTAATCTACGGTGTTATCTAGGATACCATAAGCTAGCTCATCCACATGCAAACATTGATCTGCACCCAAGTTAATGCGACAGATATATCGTCATGCAAGAGGTTTACCGCCAGTGATCGATAGGCTATCAACCAAACCGGTACTAAAGCTTGCCTCATGACCTGTCAAAATGCTGAGAGTTCCAAGGATTCAAGTTCGACTCCCTTCTTTTCTTCAATTGTATTGGGATACTTGCTCCTTTGTAGTGATAAAATCACTATTTATTTTTGTTTTATTTGTTATTTTTTTTTTTTTTTTTTGAGCAAGGGATTTGGATATGGAGTGACAAGAATCACTATTGTTTGTGCCTTTTGATGTGTGCACTATAGGATGTCAAATTTTAGTGTTTTGACGTTTTGCAAATTTTTGATGTTTTACAACTTTTGAGAACTTGGGATTCGTGGGAAATTGGGTAGGGAGGATGCTTGTCCTTTTGCCAACTCTCAGCATTCCTAGGGTCATTCGCATAGGGGGATGAGCAAGATAGCCGTTTCGCTTATGGTGACCTAGATTACTGTGCAGGTTTCATCTTTCGTTCACACAACTTAGGAATTATTATATGTGTGTTAATTGGTGTTGGGATGTTACGTAACAAGGCGTGATCCAAGTAAAACTTTCTCGTGTAAAATCTGCTTAATTGTGTATAGTTTTTGGCTAGAAATTTAAAAACAGCTGAATGACGAAAACCCTATATACATTAGGAGACAACTGAAAATGCAAAAAATGGCGATGGTGCTATTCTAGATGTATGCGTTTATGAAAATGGATCTGAGGTGGAAAAGGATAGAATTTCCAAATAATGACTGTTTGTGGTGCTTTTGACTTGTATGACCTAGCAAATGTATAATGTATGGATGCGATGCCTAATGCAACCTATATTTTGGTATTTTGATTTTTATGAGAATTCATGGAATTGGAATGCAATTGTTTTTGTGATTTTTTTTTTTTTTGAATATGCATGGAATTGAAATGCAATTGTTTTTGTGATTTTTGACGAATATATTGTTTTTGTTTATTTTTGAATATTTATTTTTACCAAGCAGTTATGGTAACGCTTGGAGCTTTTGGTGTTGACCAAAGGGTTTATAGAGACCTTTGGGGCGTTTAGGGTTGACCAAGCGATTATGATAATCCTTGGAGCTTTTGTCTTGACCAAAGGGTTTATAGATACCTTTGGGGCATTTAGGGTTGACCAAGCGATTATGATAATCCTTGGAGCTTTTGTCTTGACCAAAGGGTTTATAGATACCTTTGGGGTGTTTAAGGTTGACCAAGCGATTATGATAATCCTTGGAGCTTTTGTCTTGACCAAAGGGTTTATAGATACCTTTGGGGCGTTTAGGGTTGACCAATCGATTATGATAATCCTTCGAGCTTTTGTCTTGACCAAAGGGTTTATAGATACCTTTGGGGCGTTTAAGGTTGACCAAGTGATTATGATAATCCTTGGAGCTTTTGTCTTGACCAAAGGGTTTATAGATACCTTTGGGGTTTTTAAGGTTGACCAAGCGATTATGATAATCCTTGGAGCTTTTGTCTTGACCAAAGGGTTTATAGATACCTTTGGTGCGTTTAAGGTTGACCAAGCGATTATGAGAATCCTTGGAGCTTTTGGGTTGACCAAGTGATTGTGGTAATCCTTGGAGCTTTTGGGTTGACCAAGCGATTACGGTAATCCTTGGAGCTTTTGGGTTGACCAAGCGATTGCGGTAATCCTTGGAGCTTTTTGTGTTGAACTATGGCTCTTTAGATGTGGAATGGCCTCAAATGAATGATATTCAAGGGTTCTGTTTCCTTTATTCCTTCAAGAGAGGCAAGCCGGTATGTTTCGGGTCCTATTCTACTGTCAATGATGTAAGGACCTAACCAATTTTCCGTGAACTTGTCCCGTAGATGGGACGACAAATTAGAATTCTGCTAGTTCTCTTTTAAGACCAAGTCACCAACCTAAAATTCCCTAAGGTGGACTTTCATGTTGTATGCTTTCTTAAGTCGCTCTTGATAGATATGCAAATGCTCAAGAGCATTAACGCATCGTTCGTTGAGCAACGTTAGTTGATCTAACCGGGCCTGCTGCGCAGTATCATCATCGATGAACTCTTGCATTGAAATGTGTAGGGAAGGGATTTCCAAATCAAAAGGCATGACTGCCTCGAGCCATACACCAGCGAAAATGGAGTTGCCCCAGTGGGCGTTCGAATGCTAGTGCGATAAGCCCATAGGGCAAGCAGGATTTGAATGTGCTAGTATTTATGATTGTCTACAACTATCTTTTTGAGAATGGTGACTAGCATTTTGTTGGATGCCTTCGCTTGCCCATTTGCATGCGGATAATAGGGTGTTGAAAAGCTATGCTGAATCTTGTACTTTGTGGTCAAAGCACGCACATCTTTATTCTTGAATGATGTCCCATTATCTGACAGGATCTTGGATGGAATACCAAAACGACATATGATGTTATGCAAAATAAATTCTGCAATGCGGGATCCAGTCATAGTGGTCAGCGGAATTGCTTCCACCCACTTGGTAAAGTACTCTGTGGCCGTTAAAATAAATGTGTGACGACTAGATGATGCAGGGGAGATCTTTCCAATTAGATCAAAGCCCCACTATGAAAAAGGCTAAACTGATTGAATCGGCTGCAAGGCCTGAGAAGGTACATGTGTTAAATTAGCATGGTGCTGACACTTCATGCACTTCTTCACATATGCGCAACAATCTCGCTCTAAATATGGCCAATAATAACCCATGCGAAGAATGCGCTTTGCGATGGCCATACCGCTGAAGTGGCCACCACATGTACCATCGTGAGCTTGGGTGATCGCCCAAGCGGACTCTTGCTGGTCCAAACAACGAATGAGGATTCCTTCATAATTTTGATGATACAAAATGTCTCCTAACAAGACATGCTTTGATGCTTTCTATTTGAATGATCTTTTTGCGGCTTGTGTCAATCCAAGTGGGAGATTACCTAGCTTGAGGTAATCCTGAATGGGTGTGTACCAATCCTGTTGATCAGAAACCTCGATAGTATGAACGACCAATCCCTCTTGAAGTCCATCCCTAACAAAAGCTGAGCGGGAAAGAACTTGTAAAAACAATGTGGTGTTGCTAGTAAGAGGGGTCGGGGAGAACAAGGACCCCCAGTTGGCTTGAGTCAAACAATCTCGAATTCGAGAGAACTTATCCGAAGATGGTTCAATCTGGATCAGGTGGATTCCTAGTGTCAAATCAGAGCTTGCACACTCCATCACATATTGTGATAATGTTTTAACCTAAATGGTTGTCATTTCACCAGAAGGGTCTTGCGGGATGAGTGACCCCAAGGAGGCCATAGTATCCCCAAAATGATTTGATGATCGAGGGAGTGCCTCGATGTCATACCATTCAAGTTGTGCCAGGAATTTGTCCATAAGGGCTTTGTAGGCCTACAGAACTGGACATTTACATTGGAATATCCCCTTTACTTGATTGACAATTAACAGTAAATCACCAAATATGTTCAATCGTTTAATGTTCATGGTGATTGTTGTCTGAAGACCTATGAGCAAGGCTTCATATTCTGCATTGTTGTTGGTGCATGGGAAGTCTAATTTAAATGACAAGGGCATTGGAGCACCTTGTGGAGTGAAGAATACAATTCCCGTGCCACCCCCTTGCTCACATTTAGAACCATCAAAGAATAGGGTTATGTCAGCCTGTGACTCAGGCTCATCAGAATCTGGTGAATTTGAAACATGGAATACCCCATCATCAGGTAGTTCAAAATTCAAAGGCTGATCGTCTTCAAGAGGAGCCTCGGCTAGTTGATCGGCGATGACTTGACCTTTTATGGATTTTTGTCCAATGAACTCTATGTCAAACTCCGTCAACAACATGATCCATTTCGCCGTGCGACTACTATGATAAGTATGACTCATCATGTATCGCAATGGATTCTCCTTAGAAACAACATACGTCTTATTACTGAGCATGTAGTGGCATAGCTTTTTGGTAGCAAACACCACTGCCAAGCGAGCTTTTCAACATATGCATAGTTAAGTTCATAACTGACTAGGGTGCGGCTAAGATAGTATGTAGCCTATTCTTTGTGAAGTTCATTTTTGTGGGATAGCATGGCGCCCAGTGCCACCTCAGAAGCTGAGATGTATAAATAGAATGGCACTCTTGGTCTAGGTGGTGCCAATACTGGCGACGAAGCCAAGTACTATTTAATGTCGTCAAAGGCTGACTGGCACTCGTCATCCCAATGAAATGTGACCCCCTTATGCAATAATTTATTCATGGGTCTGCATTTGCAGATAACTACGCTATGAAGTGCTTGATCGACGCAACCTTTCCCTGCAGACTCCTGAGCTGCTTGATGGTGGTTGGGGGACGCATTTCAAGGATTGCCTTGACTTTGTTTGGGTCGACCTTAATTCCTCGTTTGGAGACTATGAAACCCAAGAGCTTGCCAGATGTGACACCAAAGACGCACTTCTTGGGGTTTAGTCTGACTTTATGTTCAATGAGGCGATCAAGGACCTTGCTCAAGTCACCAATGTGATCTGGGCGCAAAAGAGATTTGGCCAACAAATCATCCATGTAATCTTCCAAAGTTTTGTGCATGTAATCGTGAAATATGTACATCATGGCATGTTGGTAGGTAGCTCCGGCATTTTTAAGGCCAACAGGTATGACCTTATAGCAAAATGTCCCCCAAGGTGTTGTGAATGCCATTTTTAGTTGGTCCTCAGGATTGATATGAATCTGATTGTATCCTGAGAAACCATCCATAAGGGAAAGAATTTCATGGCCCGCTGTGGCGTCTACCAACACATCGATGCTTGACAAGGGAAAATCATCCTTAGGACTCGCTTTGTTAAGATCTCAAAAATTAGTGCATATGCGAATCCTCCCGTCGGGCTTCTTGACAGGAACCATGTTAGACAACCATGGAGGATAATCCACACAGATGACAAACTGGGCATCCAAAAACTTTTGTAACTCGTATTTTACCATTAAGGCCACTGTTGGGTGCATCTTGCATAGTTTTTGCTTTACTGGCTTGATTGTCGGATCAAGCATTAAATTATGTGTGACTAGTTGTGGGTCTAGTCCCAGCATATCCTTTTATGACCATGCAAAAACCTCCTTTTCCTTAAGAAGGGTAACATAATCGGCTCGCTCTTCGAGGGAAATACTTACCCCTAGCTTGAGAATCCATGGATTCATTGGATCTGTGTCGATGTCTACATCAGTCGTTGCTTCGATCGACATATGGGATCTGTCTTCCAACTAGTGTGGAATTGGGATTAGATGGATATCGTTTGCTGAATTAAGATCATCATTAGGAACGTCAAGTTCCTCTTCAGCATGGAAGACATCCTGAGTCTGTCCTAGAGTGAAATGAAACATCCCACCGCAAGGCCAATACTCCGATGGAGATGGTGGTGTGTCAGCACGATCCCAATCTATAGCTTTTATGTCTAGATGCAATAATCATGTTGGATTGGCTGGATCATGGATGGGGGCGGTCAAGTTAATGGAGATCATGTTTATGAGATGATGGTAACCTCCATTACCACAAGTGTGATAAATATGACATGCTGGATGTTCTTGGTGCATTGGATCTAGCTCTATAGGCACTGGCACAAAGGGATCAGCCCTATGCGCAGACCTGCAAACAGGGTCTGCCCTAGGCATTGATGGTTTGATAGGGTCTCCAGGTGGAAAATACTCTCTGTATACCTGGAGTGGCGGGTGCAGTAATTGCTATAACTACACCGGGTTCAAATGCCACCTCCGTCTTTGACCTATGTGTAAGTGTTCAAACATGTCATCTATATCCAAAGGATATTGTTGTTGTTGAGGTAGCCTATGCTCACTGGGATCATTCAATGGGAACATCATCAAGAAGCTTTCATGATCGTCATTCATTGGATATTCATGCGAATGATCATACTCCGACTCATCTTCAAAAGACCTTTCATGGTCTTGTCCATCTTCCCCTTGTGGGTGATTCCGCAAGGTTTCTCCTTGTTCGGCCATAGGGAAAGGGTTGTTGAGGTCAACAAGGTTATTTGTTTGTAATGGGAAATAATCCCCCAATGTATAAGTTGTATTTGGATTAGCATATGGATCTGATGCCAACCCATCCTTGTTGCCTATCCCTAGGCTTTGCATGTTTTCGACCAAGATGTCGAGGGGCAAAGGGTGATTAAACCCTACTCCTGACTTATCATAAGGCATTTGGTATCTTGGTTGGCACAAAACACACATTCCTTGTTCATACCTACCTAACCCGTATCCATGCCAATTGCATTGGCTAAGATATCGTAATGCGAAGTCTGGGTTGTCCAGATAATTGACATCTTCCACAAAGGGATCTTCATATTCCTCTTCTTGTCGGGAAGGTTCAACGCCATGATCCAGGCCCCCAAAAATAAAGTTTTTCTGATTAGTTGGGTAGCCTAAAGGAACCACGAAACCTATGGGGAGTCGAGGTCTTCCCATGTCTTGCATAGACTGAAGTGTGGGCGTTGCAACAACATTGCGCACTATATACTCCCCCATGCCTATGTTAGACATCTCAACAATAATTGTTGGCGATTGAGGGGAAGCGAATGGGGGTTCTCCTGGAGTCCACTCCATGTGGGGTGAACTAGGCGTCTAAACTTCCATTCTATTAGGCATCTCTTCTATAGAGATGTTGGAGACTAGAGGTGGTTCCGCTTCCAAGGGCTTCTTTCCTTTGTCCGTTGGTGTGGCCACCATAGGTGGCATCATTGTGGGAGGAACAAATGAAGAAGATGAACCCACTTGGGAATATTATAGATTTGGTAATGGAGATTCTTGCTTAGTCGGACCCCTCTTAGATGGATTTAACTAGAAATCCACGTGCGTTGAAGGAAGGGTCGACTGTGGCATGATTTGCACTGAGTTGCAATATTTAAAAGGTTCCAAATCTACGGGGACCACGTGTACTTGTCCTTCAAATGTATATTTCAAACATTGATGAGCAATTGAAGGGACACACTTCATATCTCGGATCCAAGGCCGCCCAAGCAAGATATTGTAAGCCATCTCACCTTCTAAAATGTGGCACAACGTATGAATGGTCTTTTGTACCACTTGTATGGGTAGGACAATTGTGCCAACTGTCGAGCATATCACATCATTGAATGCTCAAAGAGTATAAGTGGAAGGTACAATGTGAGAGGCTGGCAACTTCAAATGTTTTAGTGCATCGATTGTAATAATGTTACTGGACGAACCAGTGTCTACCAACACCCACTTGTACGGAGTCCTGTTGACCCACGTAATAACGTGCAGGGGTGGATCCGATACATATCCAATCACCATTTTTAACTCATCTTCCCTGAAGGTGATGATCGGTTCAAGACACTTGTTTGACATGCCCCACAAAATTGTTGAACGAATTCGCTTCGTGGGGATGCAACTCAATTGCCTTTAATATCTCCATAAGAGCTTCATGATGAGGTGCCGATTGTTGAATAAGCTCATAAATGGAGAGCCTAGCCGATGTGGTCCGTAGACTTTAAGTAAGTCTAGTTCGAATCGTGGCCACTGGTCTAGGTGGGGGCAACTATGTAGGCTTTGGTTGAGGTTGTGACGTGGATGGAACTTCCCTGGTGGCTATCGTGGGGGCAGCTCCTGGGTGTCTCTTGTTTCTTGTCACAATGCTAATCATCCCAACATACCCCTCCATGGGGCAACTCTGTTGCACTTCGTTGACATGAAGAGGTTTTGCTTGTGCATCATGTGTGGGTAAAGGATCTTTGAAAACACCCATTTGTTGGTTGTTGGGTGCGATGGGGTTATCCACTACCAATATGTTATTATCAATGAGATCTTGCACTAAACCTTTAAATGTCCAACAGGCGTGAAGGTCATGCCCTTTACTTCTGTGGAATCTATAAAAAATATCCTCTCTATAGCCTTTAGGCTTTGGCGCATTAGGATCAATTGTTGGAATCTCTGGCAGATTAATCAAGTTTGCCACTAACAAACGGTCAAACAAGGAGTCCCTAGACTCGGTGTATGGTGTAAATTGCTGCCTAGGGTGACGCTGCTGATTTTGATCTTGTTTTTTGTTATCTTTCTCATAGTTATTATGAGGCACTGCCTGATAATTAGCCTTTGGAGGCTGTGTTGCTTGGGCAGGCGTAGGGGCATTGATAGCAACTTGATTGACCACGACGGGTTTCTGTTGCGTATTCCCTGTTTTGGTGCTCTTGTTCCACTCTTTTTTCTTAGGCTTGGCAATTTTGCCATCCTGTATCTTGATCTCTTTGATACATCTAGCTTGCGCCAGAGCTTCTTCTAAAGTGGCGTATTGATGTAGCTGCAATATCACATAGATCGATTGCAAACAACTCTTGGCAAACATTTGAGTTAGGTCGGACATAGGAGGGAGGTACGACAACTTTGAAAGCATCGTCCTCCATCGACTCCTATATGCCACCATAGATTCCTCCTCATACTGCTTGAGGCTAGCTAGATCACTGAGTGACACCTTTTTCTTTGTATTGAAAGCAAAACGTTCTAGGAACGCGTCCACTAGCTGATCCAAGTTGTAGATGCTATGCTTCAGTAGATGGGTAAACCAATTCGAGGCAGATCCTGGGAATGTGGTTATGAATGTTCTCAAGAGCAATGCATCATTGTATTTTATACCGAAATATTGGCTCAAAAATTAGGTCACATGCTCTTGAGCATCTTCATCCCCTCTAAAGAGTGCCAACTGGGGCAACTTGAAATGTTTGGGGTATGGAGGTGTTGGCACTGATGGATGCACCGAATGACTATGGAGTTGGCGTAAGGTAGGATTTTGGGGCCCAAAAGTCTTGAGTTCCATAGTCTCCAAGCGTTCTAACAACACTTTGTATGCATCGAAGGACGTAATATCCTCCTCCTTGGTTTGCTCTCGCTGTGGGTTGTGGGGAACTTGAGGCATTTGGAGGGATAAATGGATAGCATCCCTTCTGCCTTGATAGGGCATTTCAGCCCGCTCTTCTTCTTGGTCATAATCCTCATAATCTTCTTGAGGATTGTTTGGCCTAGGCCTGTAAACATTGATGGGTGCCCACGGAGGATGCCCATCAAAGTTGTGGGGAGTGGCCTCCCGCTCAGGTCTAGGAAGTCTTGGAGGTAGTGCTTGCTGATGTTGCAGAGACCTATCTCGCACTAGGGGGTTGTGCCTCACATAAACCTCAGATTTTTGTGCATGAGGAACTGGGGCCTTCTCAAGCGCATTGTTGTGAAGCAATTTAGCTGTCTGACACTGAATGCGCTCTTGATTAAGGCGACACAAATGTTCTAATTTCTGTTGGTCTTGCCTAAGCCGCATGATTTACGCTTGGTGGGCAGCTAGTTGGGCAAATGCCAAGTCATTTTGTTTTGCCGTCTCTTGTTTAAGAGGCCTAGATGCCTCCCCTACATATCTGTCTCGATCATGGTGCTCTGAGACCCCTATATGTTGCTTCCCTCTATCGAGGTTGGCAGCATTGAATTGAAGCTTTGGTCTCAATGAGTGATCTGGATATAAAGCGGGTGTAGATGTGCATCGTGCCCACACTGATTACTGTTCTTAAGGAATGTAGTGACCCTCCTCACTCTCTTTGTTATATGCATAAAAGGTGCGAGAAGAATTGTCTTGCCCTGTCAGGAGAACCTAAGATTCTAGATATGGTCTACTGTGTCCGAAATTAATCAGGGGTAAATTAGGAGTAACAAAGTAATATAGTTCCTCCTTTTGGACCCTTTGCTATTCTAGAGAAGTACACAGTGCTTCATCACTAGGCCACCCAAAATGAACTTCCAAGGGAGGCCTTGTACTTAGACCAAGTGCTACATATTGGTTATTTTCTTGAAAAGATTGTTGTTGCTTAGGAGTACCCCTTGAGGAGGTGCCTCTATAGTCCTGTCTATTGATGGCATGAGTTGGAGTGCCCCTCAAGGAGGTGCCTCTAGAGCCATGTTCTATGACTGCATGAGTTGGAGTGCCCCTCAAGGAGGTGCCTCTAGAGCCATGTTCTATGACTGCATGGGTTGGAGTGCCCCTCAAGGAGGTGCCTCTAGAGCCATGTTCTGCATGGTGTGAACTAACTTGTGTACCCTACCGCCAATGCAGGATGGCCAAGTCTTCAGGGATATATCGAAGATGACTTGTCTCTCTTGGTGCATTTTCTATAGCTTCTGCCCATGATTAGGCTTTGCTACGAGTAAACACCATGGTAATGTTAACCTAAAGATGCAAAAATTCTTTTTATGATTTTCTTTTGTTAACCGTGATCGCCATTGAAAGCACGAGATTCCAAAAACAAAAAGGATAGACTAAAAATGCAATGTAAACGAAACTAAAATAACGCTTAAACCCTATGTTATTGAAAAATGCATAAAAAGAAAGAACATGAACACAAGATATCAAAGCAATATAAAATACAGCCCTTTTATTGATATGCTTTTCAAATTTGTGTTATAATGCGTTTCCTTCCTTTTTAAGGGATAGGAGCGTTAAATATTGATCTTTTACAACTTGTTTCAGAATTCCTTCTTCCGCATGCCCACATATAAGATGGGAAAACCAAAACGTTGTCACCGCTTGTGTTGGTAAAGGTAGATTCCTCGCTGCTCCTCTAATGCTGAAAATCTGCGTTCAAAGAAACAAACAAAGAATCAGTAGCACCTGTGTATGAAAAATAAAAGATAAATCTAATGATGGTTAAAATGAATCTAAATAAGCTGAAAACTTGCGAAAAGCATAAACATGAAACTAGCTAAATACTCCAAAAGAAATAGTCACCAAAGGCATTAAGGCGGGGGGTGCCCGAAGGCAAACCACCCATGGGTGAAACTTTGCTTCGACACCAATCTGCTTGGGATGGGTCCGAAACCTGATGTGATGTGTTGTCGACAAATTGATAGGATATTGTGGTCAGAAAAATTAGGGTTGGTTCTTGATTCGTGCCTTCAAAAGTCACCCACTAACCTCTCTTTTGATTAAGAGATTATGGATGTTGAAAGCACAAATTGCAAGTAAGTGAATTAGCAGTACTTCATCACTCAAAATGCTCCTTCTCTGTATGTCCTTTGGGTGAGGAAGCTCACCATTTTATAGACCCAAGGGGTCTCTTTGAATTAACATGCAAAAGTGTTTCTTTACATGAATGCTTTTTGTGAAGAGAAGACTTCTTCTTGATCAAGGGCTTCTTAACTGCCTCTGTGCATGTCTTTGTATGTTTAGAAAAGCTCACTCGCACTCCCATGCAATGAAGGGATAACTAAGTGGCAAATCTGAGTTGTCTTAAAAATCTCACTCCCATTCCCATGCAGTTAAGGGAGAGTCAATTAGCAGATATGAGTTGTCAAAAGAACTCACTCGCACTCCTATGCCATGCAGGAAAAGCTAAGTGGTAGTTCTGAGTTGTCATGCGTCGAGGTCTGACTTTTTGCCGATCAAACCTGGCGTTCGTCCCACCCCGGAGCGAGCCCTGGTAATCATCTCTGGGTGAAACGAGTACCAATATGCACTCGTCTCTGGGTGAGACAAGTACAAATCCGCAGTCATCCCTGGGTGGAGCGAATACGCAACAGAGTGTCTAAAAGGTGCAAAATTGAACCTTGACTTGTAAAACTATTATGCGAGTGGTTAGAACCACTGTTTAACCTCTGGGGGCTGCCCTGGGGGCTGTGTGTGTTAGTGCGATCAGTGTTTATAGTCACATAATCGGATTGGTGTTTTTTTGGTGTCTACAGCTAGCAGCGGCCGATTTGAATCCCAACAGTCAGAGAATTGATCATTGGGGCTTGGCCGCTGCTAGCTTTAATGGCTGATTTCTGGCTGTTGTAGGTGCTAGCGGCCAAGAACACATAGTGAAATTTTTTATCTTTTTGAAAATTTTTGGGTTGATTTATTGATTTTTTTGAAATTTTGACTTGTTTGATTAGGTTCAACTCTATTCCTTTTCCTAGACTTAGGATAGCCCATCATTACTTGCACCATTTTCATGTTTATTGTGAGTTATGACTTAGATGCATTGTAGTTATGATTCATTTTATTTTCTTTTGCTTAGATTCTTACTGCTCAGGATCGGGACCCAAAGGTCACGAATACACTTATGCCCCTCTTGGATGGCGATGATTGGGCTTGGCTCAAAGCCTACGGACTATAGTATGTCACAAAACTATCCACCATTATGGCATATCATGCCTACCTTACAGCTTTGGTCCATCGATGGGACCCTCAGACCAATACCTTACACTTTCCTACTAGCAAGATGACCATCACATCGAAATATGTGTATAGGATATTCCATATTCCCTTTGATGGAATGGCCATTGTCTCTTTGGCCACTAATGATCTGGTTACTATTTTCACTTGGGTGTTCGGAGGGCACTCTACGAAGGCTCTCAAGAACACCAAATCTAGGGGAGTGCCCATCTCACAGTGGTATGAGGAGGATGTCTTCTCTATGAGGCATGTAGTGTTGCTGATGGTCATCAGTAATATCTTGATTTTAGATTGCTTAGGTTTGAGGTTCCCATGGAACCTTTTGGCAATGGTTCAGGACTTGTTGGATAGTGATGAGCCTATCATCTATTCATGGTGTAGGTCTTTGTTGGCTTAGTGCTATGATGAGTTGTACCACATCCACTGAAAATGTCACGTTGGCATTGCTTGCAACTTGCTTCTACAGGTTTGGGGATGAAAGCACATCAAGGTAGATCATCCTAGAGGCCTTCCTCTTGTGATCACAACTATGGAGGAGCATATGTAGTGTTATGCTACTAGATGGGATCGAGAGCGCGAGCTGTGCAAGAGTCATTATCATGTGGGGGAGCTTCCCCATTATACTGCTACTTTCACTAGGTTGTAGGCCAGGGATGTTATGTGGCATACATATCATGAGTGTCCAGCATGGGATGATTTTGCTAGTTTTATTGCTAAGATGCAGCATGAGCAGTGGCTCCTTGGCTGTAAGGTTGACATCTGAGAGCATTTCTTCTACTCTCGGGTTCTTTGTCAGTATGGGCTATAGCAGGATGTGCCTCTTGTTCTATTTTTATATAGGTGACTCACAACAGAGAAGTACCTACCCCCACAATGATTACAAAGCTCTCACATGAGGAGGATGCCCCAACAATTGACCCAAGAGTCATTGGGGGTGTGATAGAGGCATACACTTAGTGGTGGGGGGATCGAATGTGGCATGGTGCTGGCATCCTAGGTCGTGAGGATGATGGCATAGATCTGATAGGGCTTAGAGTCCAAGCCAGGACCAAGGTATGGGGTCAACCAGTAGAGCAGGTGGCAGTGGAGGAGGCCGATGTTCCTGAGGAGGAGTTAGACCTCAAGGAGAGAGACTCTCCTCTAAGAGCATAGTTGCATGAGTTTGAGGTCAAACTTCAAGTAACTAAGATCTAGGTGCAGTAGTGATATGCCACCATAGAGCAGCTCACAGTGTAGATACAGGCTCTTTAGGCTACTATTGGGGGTGGCAGCACTAGGATGTAGTTTGTTGTTCCTCCTTCTACACCATAGGGGGATCCAGAGACAGGTTTAGGGGCAGTGGTTATGCAGCTATAGTCACTGTTGGATGAGTATGAGGGGTATATTTATGAGCATGTTGGTCACATTATTGCTCTCCAGATGCATCTCAGGAGGCATGGGCTTATTCCTAGGGAGGCACCTGATGTAGGTGGTTCACAGGTCAGTGGCTGCTCTACCTCAGGGTAATCTTCTATCCGTCATAGCTAGAGGACTCGAACTCGAATAGAAAGACCAGTAGGTTCACACCATTTGACCCATGACACTGCCATAGGGGTAGGTGACACTGGGGGAGGTGATGTCAGGAGCTCATCCCTTGTTTTTAATTGATGGTTTTCTTTTGATTCATTTTTGAGGTCGGCTTGACCTACTTGACTATAGCCTACGGACATTTTTGTATCTTTATAGACCTATTACACACATTTATATGATATCTTTGCTTTATGACTCATTATGTGTATCGTTTATTGCTTATATTTTTGTTTTATTTTGTTTTATGATGCGATGGATGATGGTATTATGATGAATTGATATATGTATGTGTTAGGTGATAGATGATGCGGATTTGAAATAGATGCTAATGTGTGTATATTTGTAGATGTTCATATGATATGATGTGATGTATTATGAGTTGATCTAATGATGGATTTATGGTTATATGCAAATGGATATTGCTTATATATTGTATGATGTGCTTTATTATGTTATGATGGATGATTGATGACTTCTGTATTTATGGATGCAATGTTATTGTCAAATGCATGTTTAATTTTGGTTTAATTGTATGCATCTACCTTATGTGATGGTATGGTATGACTGAACTTGTATTATTTAATCACTTAAAACATAAGGAATGCATATGATATTAACAATCTTAATGGGTGATACCATAGAAAGTAAAAAAATAATTATGAATTTAAATAATCACTCCTATCATAAGAATTGATTAAGTATTCATATGTGAGATGTAATGGTGTGAAATTTATGTATTTTCTTGATAAGTTTATGTAAATTAAAATATATAAAGTAGTCAGTGGTCGTCTATATATTATTTTTAATATATATGCAGTATATATCCTACTATGTTGATACCTCCTAATTTATAGAATCTTATAAAGAAAATGTTGGTATGATTGATGATATGATTTGTTGCTATATAAGAATTTTTAGGGCTTTGCTTGAGATTCAAACATTCTAGTTACCCTATCAATAGCTGCGTACTGACCATACTAGACTTTTGAAGAAGCAAGGATTTCATCATGGACCTATGGATTCATTGTCCCTGTGTGTGCAAATGAATATATTTAGATAGAACTCAATATTTTCCTCTAATGTCAGGCATAATTCTTTCAACCCATTGCTAAAATCGAGGATCCTCAATTGTTCATATTATCCTATGTTGGACTCAGTTGGACTATACCACTAGGTGACCTTGGGTTACCTAAAGCTAGTTCATCCACATTCAAACATTGGTCTACACAAATGCATAATGCCTTTGTATTAGACATATCGTCATGCTTTTGGTTCGGTTGTGCTGAGAATTCCAGGGATTCAAGTTTCATTCCCTTCTTTTCTTTATTTTACTCGGGATACTTGCTCATGTATAGTGATGAAAATCACTGTTTATTTTAACTGTTTTATTTTATTTTTAGCAAGGGATTCTTGTAGTGATGATAATCACTGTTTATTTTGCTTTTGTTCTTTTGATATTTTGAACTATGACTTTGGGTGTTGATGTTCGAATTTTGAATATTTTGAACTTTCAATTTTGAGATTTGAATTTGGCTTTGTTTCGGGGTTTTGCTTATTTTTATGAAAGCAAGGGATGTATGTAGTGATGATAATCACTCATTTTTGGGTAGGGCAGAACTTGTCCTTTTGCCAATTCTTAGCACCTTTGAACCGGTTGCACAGGGGGATAAGCAAGGATGACCCTTTTCACTTAAGGTAACTTAGAACCCTATATGCAACTTTCATCTTCCATTGTCCAGCTAGGAATTAAGTTTTTATAATTAATGATGGGATTCTGAATATCTAAGGTTTTCATGAATATTCCTTATTCTCTTATAATCAATATGGCTTTTCACAAAAGTTGATAAGACCACTAGATATGGTTGAATAACCAAAAAATCTTAGCATGTTCCTTATAGCGACTTGATATGGTTGTGTTGAGAACCACAATTACACACATGAATGAATGGATTATGGTGGATTTGTGAATGATTTATGATACAAACTATGGCATTACTTGTAAGGCTATGATAATACCATATGCGAATGTAATGGAAATGACAATGTAATGCAACTATGTAGATGCAAGATGTGAGATGCAATTATTTTTGTGTTTTTGATTTTATGTTGTTTTTGTAATTTTGATTAATGTGACCAAAGGACTTGTTGTGCCTTTGGGGCTTTTGATTTTTGACCAATTAGCATGAAATACCTTTGGAGCATTTTGATTGGAATTGACCAAGCAATTTGAATACCCTTGGAGAATTTTGATTTGAATTTGACCAAACAACTTGGATACCTTTAGAGCATTTTGATTGGAATTTGACCAAGCAACTTGGATACCCTTGGAGAATTTTGATTGGATTGAGTTTTTTGTTGTTGTTGTTTGTTTTTTATATTTGTTTGTATTTTTTATTCTTTACAATGTTTTTGTGTTTTTGACATATTTGATTTTTTTTGTGTTTTTTATTTTATGTGTAGAATACCTTCAAGTGAATGATATTGAGAGGTTCAGGCTCTTCAACACCATCTAATGATATAATGCGATATGCTCTAGGCCCAAACATTTTTGAAACCATGTAAGGGCCTATCCAATTTATTGTGAATTTGTCTCGTAGGTGCAGCAATAAATTATAATTATGCTGGTTTTCTTTAAGCACAAGATCCCCAATTTTAAAATCTCTTAAGTGGAATTTACTATTGTAAGCTCGTGTAAT
This sequence comes from Wollemia nobilis, assembly GCA_028583015.1. Taxonomy (NCBI): domain Eukaryota; kingdom Viridiplantae; phylum Streptophyta; class Pinopsida; order Araucariales; family Araucariaceae; genus Wollemia; species Wollemia nobilis. The sequence goes on along the minus strand of JAQPPZ010003193.1, from coordinate 3,338,755 downwards.
ACGATCTTGGTAAACATGAAGATACTCTAAAGCATTGACTCATCGTTCATCAAGAAGCGTCAACTGATCAAAGTGGCCTTGCCGCACGATATCATCACCTATGAAGTCCTTTAATGCTATGCATAGAGTTGGAATTTCCAACTCTAGTGGCATGATGGCCTCAATGCCATATACAAGTAAAAATGGTGTTGCCCCAGTGGACGTCTATACAATAGTCTTGTATACCCATAGTTCCAAAGGCAACTGTATGTACCAATACTTGTGATTTTCTTGCACTGTCTTCCTCAAGATGGAGATTATTATTTTGTTTGAGGCTTCTACTTGCCTATTTTCTTGTGGATAATAAGGCATTGAATAAATTTGCTGAATATGGTATTTGTTCATTAAAGCATGCATTTTTTTGTTCTTGAAATATGGCCCATTATCCGATATTATCTTCCAAGGGGCCCCAAAATGACTTATGATATTGAGTATAAAATCTGCAATCCATGGTCCAATTTTTGATGTTAGGGGGATCACTTCAACCCATTTAGTGAAGTACTCAGTGGTCATTATGATGAATGTGTGTCGGCCTAAGGACGGGGGTGAGATATTCCCAATCAATTCTAGTCCCCACTGCGAGAATGGCCATGCTGATGTGTTTCAAGGCTTGTGATGGAAAGTGTGTGAGATTTACATGATGTTGGTACTTAATGCATTTCTTTACATATTCGTAGTAGTCCTTTTCCATGGTGGGCCAATAGTAACCCATTCTTAAGATGCGCTTAATGATGGCCATGCCACTAAAATGTCCTTCGCATGTACCATCATGAGCTTTTGAAATTGTGCAGGATGCTTCTTGGGACTCAATAAAATGGAGTAGTACTCCATCATATCCTCATCTATAGAGGATTTCTCCTAGCAATATGTATCTTGTTGCTTTCTTTTTGAATGTTTGCCTTTTAGTATGTGATAGACCTTGAGGTACTATTCTGAGCTTTAAGAAGTATCGCAGTTGGCAAAGCCAATCCTAATAAGCTGTGACCTCTATGAAAAAGATGACTCGCTCCTCTTAAATTCCCAAGATGGTGAATATGGATTGAGGAATGACTCTATGGTGTATGGTTGTACCACACTCCGTAGGTCCTTGGGAGATCAAATATTCCCAAGGTGTCATTTGTAAGAAGTCTCTAGCCATGAAGGACCAATCCTAATTTAGTTTGATGTTGATCATGTTGACTTATTCTTGATTGTCTAAAGCCTCACGTTGTATTTTTGAGTGTGCAAGCACTTTCACATGAATAATTGTAAAATCAGCAGATATATTCTAAGGTATTAAGGATCCCAAATAAATCATGGTTTCCGCAAATCTATTTGACATACGATGGATTGCCTCTATGTCATACCATTCTAGCTGAGCTAGGTAAGTATCAAAAAGTTCCTTGTAAGTTTTTAGGAGTGGAAACCTGCACTAGAATAGTCCTTTGACTTGGTTTACTATGAGAAAGGAGCCACCAAATATATTCAATATTTTAATTCCCATTGCTTTAGTTTCTTGGAGTCCCAATATCAATACCTCGTATTTCATGTTGTTGTTTATGCAAGGGAAGTCTAGTTTGAATGATAAGGGTAATGGAGCGCCCTGCGGTGTGATAAAGATAATCCCTTATCTACCCCCTTGTTCACACTTCAAACCATCAAAGAACAATGACATGTCTCTTTTCTTCATAGGTTCTTCGAGTTATAGTGGATCTGATAGTGCAAAGACCACATCATCAGGCAACTCTATGGTGAGAGTCTTGCTATCCTAAAGATGCACCTATGCCAATTGATCTGCTATGACTTGTCCCTTGATGGACTTTTGGCTTATGAAATCTAGATCAAATTATGTCAATAGCATTATCCACTTCATGATACGTGTATTATGATATGTCTTGCTCATCATGTACTACAAATGATTTTTTTTTGATATAACATAGGTCATATGGCTCAACATCTAGTGTCACAACTTTCGAGTTGCAAATACCACTGCTAAACACAACTTTTCGACATACGAATACCCTAGCTCATAACTCACCAATGTGTGACTAATGTAATATATGGATTGCTCTTTGTTTTGCACATTCTTTTGGGCCAACATGGTGCCCAAAGTGAAATCGATAACCAATTTATAATAATAATGGTATGTCTAGTCTTGGTGGAGACAACATTGGCGGCATCGCCAGATAAGTTTTGATCTTTGCAAAGGCTTGTTGGCACTCTCCATCCCAATGAAATGGGACATCCTTGCATAGCAACTGGTTCATGGGCCGACACTTATCTGATAATTGTGCAATAAAACTTTTGATGGATGCTATTTTGCCTTGTAGGTTTCTTAATTCCCTAATGTTGGTAGGGATGACCATTTCCAGTATAGCTTTTACCTTTGTAGGATCAACTTCAATGCATCTCTTAGAAACTATGAATCCCAAAAGCTTTTTAGAAGTTACGCCAAAAACATATTTCTTAGGATTCAATCTGACATTGTGCTCAATGAGGCAATTAAAGACTTTTCTGAGGACTTCAACATGCTCTTGCTGCAACAGAGACTTGACAAGTAAGTCATCCATGTAATCTTCTAAGATCTTATGCATGTAGTCAGGGAATATGTATGTCATGGCCCGCTGATATGTGGCACCAACATTATTGAGACTGAATGACATCACTTTGTAAAAAAATATTCCCATGGAGTAATGAAAGTGGTTTTATGTTGATCCTCGAGTTTAATTCGGATCTGGTTGTATCCAAGAAAACCATCCATTAGGGAGAGCATTTTGTGACCTACTATTGCATCCACGAGAGCATATATGTTTGGCAATGGGAACAAATACTTTGGAGTTTCCCTCTTTAAGTAACTGAATTCTGTGTAGATACAGACTCTTCCATTGGGTTTCCCCATGGGCACCATGTTCGATACCCACTCAAGGTAGTCAATAGGAACTATGAAAACTGCATCCAATAGTTTTTGCAATTCGTTATTTACCATCAAAATGATGGTGGGATGCATTTTTCTCAACTTCTATTTGACTGGTTTCTTCATGGGGTCCAATGAAAGGTTATGAACGACTAACTTTGGATCTATCTGAGGCATATCCTTGTAATTCCAAGAAAATATATTTGGCCTCTCTTTCAGGAGAGGAATTATGATGGCTTGTTCTTCTAGAGATAGACTTTTTCCAAACTTGAATTTATTTGGTTGAGTAGGATCATCGCTAATGTCCACTTTGAAAGTTGATTCTATAGCCATATGTGACCCATCCTCCAACTAGTGAGGTGTGGGTATCAAGTGAATTTCATCGATGGGATTTATAGGTCCTACTGACTCAGGATCCAAATCAGCATGGAATACATCATGGGCACAACCTAGTGTGAAATGAAATGGTTGTAACATCTCTTCATTAGAGAAAATATCTTCAGGCTCTATTGGTGAATCAACATGATCCCAATCAATCGTCTCTATGTCAAGACACAAAGGTTTATTCGGGTTGGTTGGGTTATGAAGTGGAGTGGTCAAATCAATGGATATTGTATTGATGGATGGGATGAAATATCCAAGACCACATGGGTGAAATCTTATCTCTGAGGTTTCCCTTCCATGCTCGCGATGAGGCTTTGGAGGAATGGGAATCTCTGGGTCTGGCCCATGAGTCAGGCTGACAATAGGATCATTGGTTTATAAGAGTTCCCTGAATGTCGATGGAGGGGGATTGACCATGTGATGAATGAAATTCAAGTCAACAGGTCTCCTTAAAAATTGCAAGCCAGGGTCTATGGTGCAAAGTCTCGCTTCTCTTTCCACCAACATATTGACTTGTCATAAATGGCAAGGCCCAAGATAGGCCATCTTAGTCTCATCCTCAAAATTTTCATCACTTATACATAAGCCATTAGCATTAGTGTGCAACCCTAATACAAGGGGCTCATGTCTTGGATCTAAGTAAGTCATCTCTATTTCATCCTCATATTTTTTGTCACTTATGAAGAATCTATTTGCATTAGTATGTTGTCCTAACTCATGGGGCCATTGCTTTACCCCTAAGTAGGATCTCTCTATTGAGTCCTATGACTCATAGTCACTTTCATCCGATATGTATCCACTCTCATTGTGGATGGACCAAGTAAGTATTCATAAGTAGTAAGGCCCATGATAGGCCAAGACCTCTTGTGTTTCATCATCACTTGCCACATATTTATTTTCTTCTTGCTCTTCATCCCACGAGTTGTACCCTACTGGGATGGCCACAATTGTGAGTCTTGGATGATAATTCTTAGGTGGCGATATGCTTACCATGGCCACTTGCCTACTACTCATAAGTCTCAAACTTAGTGGGTGATAAGGAATAAAATCTGTCTTATCCTAACCCCAAGCTCAATATATCTAAGGCTGCTACTAGAGAGTCATCTCAACCTCTAATGTGAGCCTAAGCCAAATCTATCAATGGAAATCTGGTACTACGGCTCGAGTGGCCGTCTTCACCCCTGCTCATATATACCAAGACCATAACCATACCAATGGCAGTGTTCAAAGTAGCTTAAATCAAACTTGAGATTAGAGAGGTAATGAAAATTAACAATGAATAATTCATCATTATCCTATTCTTATTCAGTAGACTTATGGGCGCAATCTAGTCCAACGTAGACAAATTTTGACTGGTTGGGAGGGATTCCAAGTGGAACCACTGTTCCCACTGGTGGTCTTAACTCTTTTGGTCATCCCATGTCTTGTGCGGACTCTATGATAGGTGTAAAGGTTATGTTCTATAAAATATACTATCCTATCCCTGTGCTTGCCAAGTTTATAGTCATGTGAGGTGGATGACCCCATGGATGACACTGGTGAAGCGGGGTGGTAGTCATCATATTTGAATTGGTCTTGGTAATCTTCTTCTTCCATGGGATTTGGAACCTCTTCAATAGCTATGGTTAGAATTTCCTTGAGTTTATTTTCCTTAACCATAGGTGCCTTTAGCTTCTAATCATTTTTTGGTTTAGACATTGATGGTTGATTAGAAGCATTGACCACTTTGTGCGCAGGATGAGGTGTTGATGCAGACGGGTCTTTTTGTACCCTTTTGTCCTTGTTACTTAGTTGCACAGCTGGAGATGAAGGTTCTATATACAAGTGGGCAGAAGGAATCATAAATTCTCCTAGACAATCCACTTGATGAACATACTTGAATGGCTCCTCATCAGCCAAAACCATGTAGACTTTGTTATCATGCACATACTTGACACATTGGTGTAAAATCAAAGGAACACATTTCATGTCCCTTATCCAAGGTCTCCCTAGGAGGATGTTGTATTGCATCGACCCTTCCAAGATATGACATATCACGGGGATGGTCTTATGCCCCACCTTGATGTTAGTCTCACAATGACACTGAGAGGGGGGGTGAATCAGTGTAGCTATTTATAACTTAAATCTTCAACTCTTAAAGCCAAAACAATGAAAACTTAAAACCAAATAAAGAAAGTATAATAAGAGAGCATCACACAACACAAGATGTACCGAGGTTCACCGATTTGGCTACTCCTTAAAAATGACTGTTTGGACTCCCATCCAAATCTAGCCTTTACAAAGCACCAACTTTACAATCAATTTACCAACACCCACTGGAAGGAGCACCAACCCCTAATTTACTAGCACCAACTGGAAGGAGCACCAACCCATGATGCCAAGCACCAACTTGGACTTCAATTTTGAAACTAGAAGATTGACATAAAAATGCCTTCACTTTTACAAGTCCCTGATTGGTCTATTGCTTACCCAACATCACCCACAATTCATAAAACACACACCCTTCTCGCTCGCCTCTCGCTCACCTGTCACTCTCCTCTCACTCTCTTCACAAGATAAAATCCACACAAAATTCTCCAAGAAACACTCCTTTTATAACCATCCTTTCTCTTTGTAACTCTAGTTGTAACTCTTCTTTAATATTCTCATATGCCACTTGTCAATTGTAACTTCTTCTTTATGTAACTCTTTTTGTTTATTTTGAGAAGGCATTTTGTCAAACACTTCACATGCAAATAATTGACACCATGTTATCCTACCATGACTGTTCATTTTCTCGATCATGACTATTCATTTTCTCCTTTGATGACTGTTTGTTTTCTCCTTCATGACTGTTCATTTTCTCCTTGCATGACTGTTCGTTTTCTCTTTGCATGTCTATTCATTTTCTCTTTGCATGACTGTTCATTTTCTTCTTCATGACTGTTCATTTTTTTTCCCTTGTGCATGCATTTTTTTTCTCCTTCGATGACTGTTTATTTTCTCCTTCATGACTATTCATTTTATTTTCCCTTGTGCATGCATTTATTTTCTCCTTCGATGACTGTTCGTTTTCTCCTTCATGACTATTCATTTTATTTTCCATGACTGTTCGTTTCTATTTTGAGGCTCTTCTTGAGTCGTGAAAATGCGACATGTTGTGATATCGTGAAACTTTTGTTACTCTGCCTGCCTACCCTTCCTTCTTGAGTCACGAAAATGTGACATGTCGCGATATCGTGACACTTTTGTTACTCTACCTGCCTACCCTTTTTGAGTCATGAAAATGCGACATGTTGCGATATCGCGACACTTTTTTTTCTCTGCTTGCCTGCCCTTTTTGAGTCACGAAAATGCGACATGTCGCAATATCGTGACACTTTTTCCTTCTTGCTCTTTCTCTTCACTTTGGACCACGAAAATACAACATGTCACAATATCGCGACACTTTTTCTCCTTGCTCTTTCTCTTTGCTTTGGCCCACGAAAATACATGTCACAATATCGCAACACTTTTTCTCCTTGCTCTTTCTCTTTGCTTTGGCCCGCGAAAATACATGTCACGATATCGCAACACTTTTTCTCCTTGCTCTTTCTCTTTGCTTTGGCCTATGAAAATACAACATGTCGCAATATCGTGACACTTTTTCCTCCTTGCTTTTTCGCTTCTCTTTTGGCCATGAAAATGCAACATGTCGCGATATTGTGACACTTTTTCCTCCTTGCTTTTTCGCTTCTCTTTTGGCCGCTAAAATGCAACATGTCGTGATATCGCGACACTTTTTTCCCTTTGCTTTTTTGCTTCTATTTTGGCCGCAAAAATGCAACATTTTAATGATATCGCGACACTTTTTTCCCTTTGCTTTTTTGCTTCTCTTTTGGCCGTGAAAATGCAACATGTCACGATATCGTGACACTTTTTTCTCGATGCGATGTTTTGCTTTTTCTTTGATCTTTAGCATATGGGCCACTTCGGTCTTCTTGGACAACCTGTAACAACTTCACCCAAACATCAAAAACATCCTCATAAGCATTTAACATCACTATACATACTCTGAATAACCTTTGAAATCATGTCCACTGCATCAACCAATCTATCTAACTGTGTTGACAACAATGACAATACTGTCGCTGCACCTTGCTCAACACTTGATAGGTAGGACTATTGTTCCCATAGTATTGCATAAAGCATCATTGAAAGCTCTTAATGTATAGGCTCCCAAAATGATATTGGACTTGGGGATCTTAAGGTGTTCTATTGCCATTGTTGTGATGATGTTGATTGATGAACCTGTATCGATCAAGACCTGCTTAAAAGGTAAATCGTTGATTGATGCCACAATGTGTAACAGATGCTCTAGTAAGGCAGTAGGTACTATCTTAATCTCATAATCATAGAATCAAATTATAGGTTCTTGGAATTCTTGTACTTATCCCACAAAATGGGTGAATGCATTTGGATCTTGCAGTTGGATCTCAATTGAACTTAAAATCTCTATCAAGGTCTCCCTGTGCTTTGGATAATATTTTATGAGCTCATAAATGGATAGCTTAGCCAAAGTTGTTTTTAAGTTTTTCTCAAGTCTACTCTAGATAGTTACCACAGGTCATGTTGGTGGATCTGGAAGGTTGTTTTTCCCTTGCCTCTGCCTAGGTGTAATGGGGACATTTATGGGAGTTGCAGGAGGTTGTGGTTGACCATACCATCTAATCTTGGTTTCTATATTGATAATTTCAACCATCCCAACACACCTGTGGCTAGGTGTATCAATTAGGACCTAATTGACTTGTGCACCTTGCCCTCTAGGGACCTCATGGTTTGGTTACAGGTTTTTCTAGATGCCCATATCTCTATTTTTAGGGGCCAATGGGTTGTCCGCTTTTAGTTCTCCCACATCAATTATGTTTTACACTTGATGTTTGAAACCAACACAAACTTCGATATTATGCCCCGATATTCTATGATACGGGAATAATTGATCTTCCCTATATCCTTTTGGATTAGGATGGTTGGGATCTATAAGAGGTATATCAAGGAATTTGATCTTTCCTGCCTCGCTCAATTGTTTGAATATTTTTTTTGATTGGTTGAAAGGGTATTGAAAGGTCCCTAAACCTTGTACAAGTATTATTTACATGTTTTCCAAACTGACCGAAGAGGCCCGAGAGCTAAATATTAAAGAAAAAGCAAAACACCACAAGAAGAAAGGTGTCACGATATCGTGACATGTTGCATTTTTGTGGTCCAAAGCATAGGGAAAAATCCAAGAGGAAAAGGTGTCACAATATCATGACATGTAGCACTCTCGTGGCCAAAGGAGGAAAAGATGTCACGATATCATGACAAGATGCAGCATCACGACTGAAGGAAGGAAAGTGTTGTGATATCGTGACATGTTACAACGTCGCTACCAGAAGAGAAGAAGTGTCATGAAATCATGACAAGTTGCGTCATCACGGCCATAGGAGGAAAGGTGTTGCGATATCACAACATGTAGCATCGTCGAGGCCAAAGAAGAAAATATGTCACGATATCGTGACATGTTGCATTGTCGCACCCAAAGGAGAAAAAGCATCACAATATCATGACAAGTTTCACCATACCGACCATAAGAGAAAAAGTGTCACGATATCGCGACATGTTGCATTGCCACGGCCAAAGGAGGAAAAGTGTCACGATATCGCGACATGTTGCAATGTTGCGGCCAGAAGAGAAAAAGTGACACGATATCGTGACAAGTTGTATCATTGCGGCCTAAGGAGAAAAAATGTCACGATATTGCGACATGTTGCGCCGTTGCAGCCAGAGGAAAAAAAGTGTCGTGATATCATGACATGTTGCAGCACCGTGGCCAAAGGAGAAAAAATGTCATGATATCACGACATGTTGCATCGTCTCGACAAAGATATAAAAAATGTCGTGATATCATGACATGTTGCATTGCCGCGGCCAAAGAAGCAAAAGGTGTCGCGATATCGTGACATGTTGCATCATCACGGCCAAAGAAAAAAAGTGTCGTGATATCGCAACATGTTGCATTATCACAGCCAAAGAGAAAAAGTGTCACGATATCACGACATGTTGCAACATTGTGGCCAAAGGAAAAAAAGTGTCACGATATTGTGACATGTTGAATTGTCATGGCAAAAAAAGGAAAAAGTGTTGTGATATTGTGACATGTTGCATTCTCACGACCAAAGAGAAAAAGTGTCGCGCTATCACGACATGTTGCATTATCGTGGCCAAAGAGAAAAAATGTCATGATATCGTGACATGTTGCAGCATCGTGGCCAAAGGAAAAAAAGTGTCGCGATATCGTGACATGTTGAATTGTCATGGCCAAAAAAGGAAAAAGTGTCACGATATCGTGACATGTTGCGTCATCGTGGCCGAAGAGAAAAAGTGTCACGATATCGCAACATGTTGCATCATCACGACCAAAAGAGAAAAAGTATCGCAATATCACGACATGATGTAACGCCACGACCAAAGGAGAAAAAAATGTTGCGATATCGCGACATGTTGCAACATCGTAGCCAAAGGTGAAAGAAATGTCACGATATCGCGACATGTTGCATTTTCACAGCCAAAGGTGAAAAGTGTCACGATATTGTGACATGTTGCATTTTCGCTACCGAAGGAGAAGAAGGAAAAAGTGTCACGATATCATGACAAGTTTCATCAGCATACCAAACCAATCCCCTAGCAACATCTCACATTGTGCAAACATTAAAACTTGTAGGATCATTCCTTAGGCCAATGGGAAAAGAGCATCTCCACACTTGAATATCAGATTCGCTGACTCCCTTGTTAGCAAAACAGTCCGCAACTTTGTTTCCTTCTCGGTATTGATGCTTAATGACTAATTCTGGGTAATTACCAATTAGGGCCTTGCATTCTTGGAAAATTGAAGCAAGGGCCCAAGGAGGCTTAGCGATACCTTTGAGCCAGTTGATACAGTGCAATGAGTCTCCTTCAATGATAAGTTTGTTGATGGTCAACCCTTCCATGAGGATCAAACTTTGGAACAGAGCCTGCGCCTCTACCATATTGTTGGATTGAATTCCCAGGTTTTGGGCAAAGGCCAAAATTATTTCTCCTCTGTGGTTTCTGAGAATTCCTCCTCCGCCAGCCACTCCTGGGTTGCCTTTAGCCGCACCATCGAAATTGAGTTTGTGCCACCCAGAAGGTGGTAAGACCCACTTGATGACAGACCTGTCAACAAAATTATGGGGCAAGACAAAGATGTTAGACAGATTGAAAATTTTGGTAAGGTTCGATTCTAAGCTAGGAGGAGGGGGTTTTGGAGATGAAACAAGAGAGGCATTCTTCACAGCAAGGGCCATGATTTTGAAAATGATAATTTTTTTATCAGTGGCTTGATTTTTGAAAATTCTGGTGTTTCTCTCGATCCATATCTACCACAGGTAAAGGTGGAGGCAAGCTTGCCACATGAATTTTAGTTGGTTGCTCTTTAAAGGTCAGGGCCATTGCTTAATAAGGAGGGGAATGGAATGTGGGAGGATTATGGAGATGTCAAAGGTGTTATGAACCTGGTTGAGAACTTCTAGTGAAAAGGGACATTCCAAAAAAACATGTGAAGTTGACTCACAAGCGTTTTTACATAGGATACACCAATTGGGAATGAGTAACCCTCTGATTATCAAGTTGTCAATGGTGAGGATTTTGTTTTGGATGGACAACCAACAAAATAATTTGACCTTGGGAATGATCTTGGGAACCCAGACCTGATTTGATAAGTCCCAACCATCTGTGGGAGTTTCCTGAGTATAGTAAGTTGATTTGATAGTGAAATTTCTAGATTCTTCAAGGTTCCAGACCATGGAATCATCTTTGTGAGAGCTCGGGATGATGCAAGTCCTCAAAAAGTTTTGTAACCGCCTGAGAGCCTCGATGATATGCCCGGGCCCGTTAAGAGTCAGGTGTTTCCATTCAGGTCTTGCAGGACCTTGGTTAATTAAGTGACACACTTTATCTCCAAAGGTGGCTTCAGTAGTCGCCTTGAGCACTACAAGATGCAGATCTTGGCTGAGAGGTTTATCACGGATCCATGGGTCGTCCTAGAAACTTATCAATTGTTTGAATATTGATTTCATTGATTCTGTAAAATTGTGTAAAATAATGAGGGGGTTTGCATTCTTTGTTTTGACCCTAATTTTTCTTTTGATCATAGTTGGCTGGTGGGGGCTGTGCTTGATAATTTTGGGGCTGCTGCGCATCCCTATCCTTAGGCGTAGCCAATACCACTTGATTAACTTGGGTAGGGTTTGCCTGATTTTGCTTATATTTTCCATTCTTATCATTTTTGATCCACTCCTTCTTAGTTCAAAGTTTTATGGTTCCATCATCTACTTTGATGTCCTCAATCAGTTTGTCTTGTACCAAAGCTTCCTCAAATGAGAGGTATTTTTGTAGTTGTAGCAAGAGGGAAATGTGTTCGAAAAAACTCTTGGTGAACATCCGAACAATTTATTCTATGGGAATGAAGAATGATAATTTTACCATGACTTTTCTCCATCTATTCTCGTAATCCATTACTGGATCATCATCATAATGTCTTAAATTGGCCAGGTCTGAGAGATTTACTTTCCTCTTAGCACCAAAGGAGAAATGCTTTAGAAAAGCATTCACTATTTGTTCAAAGTTGGATATGCTATGCTTGGGCAATTGGTTAAACTGTTGGGTGGTTGTGCCTAAAAATATAATGATGAATGTCCTTAGCATAAGAGTGTCATTGTCTTTGAGATGAAAACATGCATTGATGAAATTTGTGACATGCTCTTGTGCATCTTCTTCACCTTTAAACTTCTCTAGCCTAGGCATATCAAAGTGTTTAGGATAGGGAGGGCTAGGAAATGATGGACACAATGGTTGGTTGTGTATTTTACCCAATGTTGTTTGGCTCCCAGTAGCCTCTTGTTTCTCAAAGGCTTTCATATTTTAAGCAAGCTCTTGAAATACCTTTGAAGCAAGGATTTATTCCTCTTGCAAACCCCCCCATGATGATGGTGGAGGTAGCACTCTATCCATTTTATTTGCTCTATTTTATTCCCTTCTACGAGGGGATTCAAGATGTGCCTGATCCGACTCTATTAAGTTTACCCTTTCCCCACAAATTTTATTTTGTTCATGATTTGGTTGGTGGTTTCATTGTGGGTTACTTTCTTGTCTAGTGTGCTCATTATGTTGTTAGTCAACACGTTGATCCCTTTGATGATCATCTCTATTTTCTTGTTGGTTGCTACGAGCAAGCTACTCAGCTTGCTCTCTTAAGAGTTGCTCATGTTTGCGTAGCAACCGTTCTCTTTGTTTATCATGTTTAAGAGCTTCTACAAGCTCTCGATACTTATGCAAAGTGTTTTCTAACCATCACACGTGGTTGACTTACATAGTCATAGAAGACTCATGCTTATCTAACTCCGTTCTTGTAGTTCTAATTCACAGATTCCTCGAAGAGGTTTCTACTGTCTCTTTGCTTTGGGTAGCTAGTGTGACTTGTTTAGTATATTGTTGGGCATATCTATGGTCAAAATATATATGTTTACTATGAGGTCATCTTGAGGCACCACCAATTTGACAAGTGGGCTTAGAATTCATAGTTCATGAACTTCTAGATGCAGAGTTCTCTATGGCTACAGTTTTGGGTGGTGGTCTCGGGTGCAACCAATCCAAATCATCCAACTGTCTTGTTTTCCATGGATGATCCCACAAGATGCCATTCACTCCAATGAGGTCATAGTCTAATGGAATTCTTCCTCTTATTTGAAGGATATATTTTGTTTGATGTCTATTACTGGATGTGTTTCTAGTTTCCTACCCCTCAGTGGGCTGATCTATTCTAAGTGTTGGATGTGAATGTTGAGATGTTTTGACTCTTGTGTGTCTTTGTGGTGATGATGGTTTTGTAGCTATCTACCCTCCATGAGGATGGATATGGGAAAACCTCATCATCTATGTGTGAATAACGAGTTCTATAACCCTCTTTATATCTATGTGAGAAAGAAGATCTTGAAGCTTCCTCATGTATCTGAGAAGTTTTTGTGCGTTTAGAGGAATCCCTTGAGGTTTCCTCATGTCTCCTTGATGATGATGGCCATGAGGCCGCTTTGTGTTTATGAGATGTAGTTTTACGCTGTGGTTCCCTATTTAGGTTTTCTTAAGGAGAACCCCAAAGGGTTGAATTATCACCTCTTAGACTCGTAGAACTGTGTCTCATGGTCTTCCGAGTAGGTCTTTCAATGTTACTACGGCTTCACCTAAGGGTATGAGTTGCCCCAGATTCCCCTTCGATGTCAGACTGAGGGTGTTTAATTCATTTTTTTGACCATTTTTTTGGAATATTTAGCTTTTGTGTTCCACAAACAATATCAAGCAAATTTTTATCTTGCTTACAATTTTAAGTGTGCCCTTAATTATTTGTTGTATTTTGATGTTTTGTTGTTTCTTGTTCTTGATTTGGATTTGTAATGAGGAGACTCATCCATAGTGATAATAAAGAGTATTCATGCCAAACATGATTTCCCAAAAGAGACTAGGTTACATCATTGAAATCCTAATGGGGGGTTTTCCTAGCTCTTCCACTATGAACCAATGAATCTTCCAATAGTGGGAGACAGTTTGAACACAAGTAACTTAGTACCACTATGAATAAGTTCTTCAATCCATTTCTAGGAGAATCTAGGGGGCAAACCGGTGGAAGAAGATGAATTCCAACGTCATCGGACTAAATTAAGGGTTGGTGATGAAATCCAACTCCCTAATGTTTAAATGATACGTGCGTGTGTGGTGTTCATTTTAAGCTTGCATGAAGTAAAGAACATAATATAGTAGAAATGACTCTTTCCTATATTCCTAAGTACAAAATGTGTTTCAATCTTCAGAAAGATGCATGAACTACTATGATTTGTATGGGTGCACTCTATTTCGTGCAAATATAGCCTCTTGCAAGGCCTCAAAGCAAGCAAACAACATACAATGTCTAGCATGTTGGATCCTAGGGCAAAATTTTCAAGCATAAGTCGTTGTTCCTAGCAACGCCTAGTGGAAATATAAAAGAAGATCTAAGATATGCAAAATGCCTAATTATTTCTTCTTTTATTCTTTCAATTTCCAAATAGAAATGTGCTTTAATTTCACTATTTTAGACACACAAAAGCAGACAAAAATTTGTAAAATACCAGAGAAGTTGTACAACCTCTAATCCATCTCAGAGAACCAAGGTTCTATCCTTTGCTGCTCTCTAGTGTTGGCCATTTTCGACCAGAGCAGATGGTTTTTGGTCACTATTAGAAAGAGCAGCTAAGGCTCTATTGACCGCTATGGCTTAGAACGACTGATTTCTAGCCACTGTAGACCAGAGAGGCTAAGACTACACACAAAACTAAGTCAGGATCTAGGTAGAAAAATGAAAAATTAGTGGAGGTCCCACCATGATCGCCATATGTAGCAACCCCAATGCACACGCATCGCTCTCACTCTACTTGCAATGTGTTAAACCTAAAATGAAATGAAAGACCATGAAAAAGCATATAACATGGAAGTAACAAATATATATCTCTTTATTTGTATTAAAACCCGATTACATGTCGGTCCCTCTTAGGGATACCCATTTCGATACAATAAGGTTACAAGTGGGTAAAATGTCCCCTCACAAAGGGGTGGTGCACTATCACAAGCTTCCTGGTTCTGCACACGGAAATTTATGAGGGCTTGCAGATGCCTCATCCAGGTCTATTTCCTAGAGGGATCCCTTTTGCTCTCATATGTTGCAGATTATGTCCGATGAACCTATGGCCCTGTAAGCAATGAAACAACAACACACGTTTAGATGTTCGAGAATGCCTCCTCGGATGAGGTTGTTAGTAATAAATATATAAAATGAAAGCAAGTGCAAATTAAATCAATGTTATGAATGTGAATGAATGAAATGATGCTATGCTAATGATATGCTAAACAAAATAATGAAACTAATGTCTAAAATCCTAAGCTAAGCTTGCGGGCCACTATCCAAGACAACGGCCGCTAAAGCGAATCTTATCCTCTTTGCTTCAAGGATATGTATCAAAGCTTGTATCTGATGTTGAAATGATGGTTTATTTGCTCGATACGTTGAATATCCTATATGTGGAAAACCCTCAAGTGGACTCTCTAATCTGACAAGGCTTTTTCGTAGAGTTGATCCCCAAGGGGAACCCTTCAAGTCTTGAAAAGCTCTCCTCAATATCTCAAAAATTCCTCTTGGTGCTCTAGAATAATTATCTCTCTCGTTATTGATCAAATTTTTGTCCTTGATCTAGTGTATCTTTGTTTGGTGCTCTTAGGCTTGCACCTTTTAAAGTGTGTGAAACCTTAGGTCTATGCCCAATCCCTAAGACTAAATCCCTCATACGTAGTGAAGGTTAGCATGAGAAGCTTTTTGTATTTTATATGTTTAAAGACCAGTTAACTGAAGTCTAAATGCAAACTCAAGTCTCCTATGTGAAATTTCCATGAAAAGGAATGCAAAGTTACTCCCGATAACCTTTATTATATGCAAACTACCACTTCAACCCATGATTGGGCATATCTGTCAGCAAAATGCTTTTTATGTCTTAGGTGTTGTCATTTGCAGTGGCTAAGATCTGGATGCTATCATCTGCAGTGGCTAAGGTCTGGATGCTCTAAGCTTGAGCGGCTAAGGTTTGGCCACTCTAGTCTTGAGCGGCTAGGCTTGGATGGGCTTAAAGTGCCCCATATGAGTGGTGAGAACCACTTTTGATGCTTGGAAAGTCCAATATTATGTCATATGATCTTATGAATGTGCCTATGTGAGTAGCTCCCATAAACATGACATGTTCTAGGTGTCTACAATAAGGGAATTTATTATTTTTTGAGATTGAAGGTTGTTGAATATTATTTTAAAGTTGGATATTATAAGGTGTATTTGAGTGTTATTTTTTGTATTAAAGAAATATTTTGAAGAAGTTTTAGATTGATATTTTTGTCATCTAACCTTTGTGCTTGGAAAGGAAGGTGGTTATAATTTAGACAGGTTTTTAAGGGTACTTCTTCATAAAAAAAAAAGGTATGGGTACATATTTCTTGTGAGTGATTGTTGGATGTTGTGAATGCTAAGTTGGAGTGAAAAGGATTGTTTGGTAAGCATTTTTGAGTTTGGTTTTGAATTAATGCTTCAAGGTTTTTTGGAATAAAGGTTGAATATAGAAACCTTTTTTGATAAGCATTGTTGGAAATATTTATTGAAACTTTATATGCATGATTAGGGTTTGTGAAAGAACATGAGTATCATTGTTATGTGAAGTTGTGAACTATATTGAATTATGGTTTGCAAGATCATGAGTATCATTATTAGGTGAGATTGGTTAATAAGTATTGTTGGAAATATTTGAGTGAGTTTTCATATGATTGGACTAGGGTTTGTAAGCAAGAAGTATTTTTTTGAGTGATTGATTGAGTGGAGTTGATTGACCCTAGTCAATTGAAAGTGTTGAAGTGATAGTTTAAATTCTTTGAAACAAATTGTTCTATATTCTAATTTTATTTGATAAAGATATTGGAAGTGATTGAGCATTGTGATGAGTGTGAAGCATATTGATTCTCTAACAATTATCTATATGTTTATGTGAGATTGGATAAGTTCTAGTTAGGACTTGTTGAACATATTTGAGGTAAGTCTTGGTGAAGACTTGTTGAGTAGATTGAATAAGTTCTAGTGAGGACTTATGGAGCAGAGTTGAGGTAAGTCTTGGTAAAGACTTCTGGATAGATTAGTGTGAGCTTTGGTGGAAGCTTAAAATGTATATTTGAGATAAGTCTTTAATAAGACTTGTGAGAAGAGTTGATTGATTGATTTGTTCAAACCTTGAGTTAATGTTTGGAGAAGATCTATCAGAGTTGATTTGTGATTAAGTCAAGCTTTGTGTTAAGGCTTGAGGACAAATATTGAGCATATTTGTGCTAGATCGAAGGACTATTTTTAGTACATATTTGAGGATAGACATTGAGCATATTTGTGCTAGACTGAAGGACTGTGTTTAGTGCAGATTTGAGAATAGATATTGAGTAGATTTGTGCTAGATCGAAGGACTGTGTTTAGTGCAAATTTGAGAATAGATATTGAGAAAATTTATGCTAGATCGAAGGATTATGTTTAGTTCATATTTGAGGATAGAGATTGAGCAGATTTGTGTTATATCGAAGGACTGCGTTTACTATAGATTTGAGGATAAATATTGATCATATATGTGCTAGATTGAAGGACTGTGTTTAATGTAGATTAGGGTATTGGTGTCTCCTTTGGACAGAGGTCCATAAATATTGTAATAGGGAAAGGATTCCCAAGATATTTGTTGAGAAAATTTTAGTGAAATATTTTCTTTGTGGAGTAGCCCACATTGGGTGAACCACATTAAATTGATGTCTCTATTATGTGTGGTGATTTGTGCTTTGCTTTGATTACTATTTTTGATATTACTACTGATACATTGCATAATATTTATTGTGAAAGAAAAGTAAAAAGTGGTATTATACTATTCACACCCTCCTCTTAGTATAAGCTTGTGTTCTTAAATTGGTATTAGAGTGGGTTCCTTCGAAAGAGTTTAACAACTTGATGGAAAAGCTTACAAGAACACAGATGGATTCTCGTAGTGGATCCTCAAGAAATTCAACACCATTGTTCGATGGGAACAATTATACACTATGGAGTACAAGGATGAAGTTTCATCTAATGGCACTTGGAAATGAAGTATGGGAAGTAGTTGAAAATGGATACACACCACCATCAACTCCACCTACAGATAAATATGATAAGCTTCTACATCAATATAATTCAAGAGCAATGAATACAATTCA
The DNA here is from genome assembly GCA_028583015.1 of Wollemia nobilis. Lineage (NCBI taxonomy): Eukaryota > Viridiplantae > Streptophyta > Pinopsida > Araucariales > Araucariaceae > Wollemia > Wollemia nobilis. Next base: position 3,320,586 of record JAQPPZ010003193.1, on the reverse strand, counting down.
AAAGGGCTTATGTGAAATAGATTTTATAAATATTATGCATTGCAAATCAACAAAGGATATTTTGGATAAGTTGCAAGTCATATATGAAGGAGATAAAAGGTCAAAAGGGTAAAATTTTAAAATTTCAAGAGAGCATTTGAAGACCTAAAAATGAAGGATGAAGAAAATATTGTAGGATATCTACTTCATGTGGATGAGGTTGTTAGCTTCATGCAAGGACTTGGGATTGAAGTTTCAGAACCTGATGTGTGTGATAGGATTTTTAGGTCATTCCCAAAAAGTTTTAGTGACAAAATATATTGATCATTTGATAATATATGAATCACATGACACTCTCATAGCATTTGAGATAAGAATAAAATATGAACCTATTCCCCAGAAAGAAGCAACATTTAAATCCATTACGAAAATGAAGGGTAAGAAGTCAGATTCAAGCAATGAGGTATCCAATTATGAAGAAGAAAATTATGGTAGAAGAAAAAATGACTCAATAAAATATAAAGGTACGAAATCAGTAGATGTTTTAAATGTTGAAAATATGGTCACTATGCATCTGGTTTTCTAGAAGCTATAAATAGTAATGGTGATGAGAAACAAGATCATAAGAATAGGGATACAGAATGACACAAGTGCCAAAAGGAAAATAGGTATGGACATTAATATTCACACAATGACACTGAGAGGGGGGTGAATCAGTGTAGCAATTTAAATACAGATCTACAACTCTTTCAAACTTAAGCAGAGAGAACTTGAAAACAGATACAACAAATAAACAAGAGAACAATCCACAACACAAGATTTAACGAGGTTCACCAGATTTGGCTACTCCTCAAAAATTAGACTGCTTGGACACCCATCCAAATCCAGCCTTTGCAAAGCACCAACTTTACAAAACAATTTATCTGCACCAATAGAAAGGAGCACCAACCCCCTAATACCAAGCACCAACTTGGACTTCAGATTTGAACATAATTTTTGACATAAAAATGCCTTCTCTACAACAAGACCCTCACTGGTCTAAATCCTTTATAACAAAAACTTCATATTCTTACAACTCTGTCTTCTGTATATTTTTTAGCAATATACTCCTCTGTACTTTTACAACACTCTATTCTATACTTTTACAGCACTGACTTCTGTACTTTTATAGCACACTATTTTGTACTTTTACAACACTGACTTTTGTACTTTTACAGCACACTGTTCTGTACTTTTACAGCCCAGTCTTCTATACTTTTATAGTACTCTATTTTGTACTTTTACAAAACTTTTACAGCACTCTGTACTTTCTCTGCACTAAACTCTCTATACTTTTCACTGCACAATACACTCTGTATTTTCTTTGCAAAATACACTCTCTGTACTTTCTCTGCAAAATACACTCTCTGTACTTTCTCTGGAAAATATTCTCTCTTGATTAATTAGCTTTCACAGCACCTTTTTCCTTTTATCCGACAAGTCACAATACTCTTGCCACGTGTAGAGCTCAACCCTAACCCTAACTTTCTGTACACGTAAAGCATTCTTACAGCACTGCATACTGCGCTGTTAATAGCCTTAAAAGCTTACTTGTGTCTCTGACAGACTTATCTGCCCACTTTACTGCTCTGACAACTTTTTTGGCTCTTTGTAAGTAAATTCGATGTTCTGACAGATTTATCTTTCTATTTACAGCTCTGACCGTCTTACCTGCATTTTTATGGCTCTGTCAACCTTACCTGCGTATTTACAGTTCTGACAGCCGAACCTGCTTCTCTGACAGCAGAACTGCCGCTCTGATAGCTTTTTGTCTTCTTCTTGGCAAGCTGGCACGAAAATGGAACATGTCACGAAATCGCGACAACATTTTCTCTCTCCTCCCATGAAAACTCGACGCCCACGAAAATGGAACATGTCACGAAATCGCGACAACATTTTCTCTCTCCTCCCGTGAAAACTCGACGCCCGCGAAAATGGAACATGTCGCGAAATCGCGACAACATTTTCTCTCTCCTCCCATGAAAACTCGACGCCCGCGAAAATGGAACATGTCGCGAAATCGCGACAACATTTTCTCTCTCCTCCCGTGAAAACTCGACGCCCGCGAAAATGGAACATGTCACGAAATCGCGACAACATTTTCTCTCTCCTCCCGTGAAAACTCGACGCCCGCGAAAATGGAACATGTCACGAAATCGCGACAACATTTTCTCTCTCCTCCAGCGAAAACTCGACATGTCACGAAATCGTGACGCTTTTCCACTTACTTCTTTCTCTAACATGTCATGAAATCGCGACACATTTTCTCTCTCCTCCAAAGAAAACTCGACATGTCGCGAAATCGTGACAGTTTTTCCACTTAGCTTCTTTGCCTCCAACATGTCATGAAATCGCGACACATTTTCTCTCTCCTCTAAGAAACTTGACATGTCACGAAATCGTGATTTTTTCTAACTTGTTGAAATCGACGCTTTTTAGCATTTTCTCTCTCCTCATTTTTGTCGCGAAATCGCGACAAAAACATGTCGCGATATCATGACAGTTTTTCAGCATTTTCTCTCTCCTCATTTTTGTCGCGATATCACGACAGAAAACATGTCGCGATATCGCGACAGTTTCCTTACTTGTCTTTTTCTTTGATTTTTTTGAATCTGGGCCACTTCTGTCTTCTTGGAAATTGATCGTACACTGCTTCGATCGACCTCCGAACATCTCGTCCACTGCATCAACAATTGATCTATCTGTCTGAGTTGACAACAATGACAATATTGTTTCTGCACCTTGCTCAACAATCTCCCCCTTTGGAATTGTTGGCAACACATGTTCAATTTCTAGAAATTCTTCTCCCCCTTTGACAATAATACCAAAGGGCTGCAGACTCCCCCTGAGTCCATGCACAACATTCTCAGGCACACACTATTACAGTTAGCAAAAAATACAAACAAGAGCAAACAAATATATATTAAAGGGCTGATAATCAAATATATAAATGCTCCCCCTAAGAATGTGTTCCCAAAAGCTAGTCAGTTCTTGGGTAGTGTGACCACACCCAACTTACTACGGAGATATTCAAAAACTTCCTTGGGCAACGGTTTAGTGAAGATATCTGCAACTTGCTCTGTAGTTGGAACAAAGTCCAATTTAACCTCACCTTCTGCAACTTTATCCTTCAAAAAGTGATACCGGATTGCAATATGTTTGGTGCGGGAATGCATAACCGGATTCTTTGAGATGTTAATTGCACTGGTATTATCACATTTAATTGAAATTGGCTCTTTGAAATTAATACCCAGATCTTTCAGTGTTTGTCTCATCCATAAAATCTATGTATAGCTTGTTGTTGCTGTAATGTATTCTGCTTCTGCTGTGGATAGAGAGACTGATTCTTGTTTCTTGCTGTGCCATGCTACCAACCTGTCTCCAAGATAGAATGCACCACCACCGGTACTCTTTCCGTCATCTATACAACCTCGCCCAATCTGCATCTCGAATATGCAATCGTAGTGAAGTCTTTTCCTTTTGGATACCATAACCCATACTCCATAGTACCCTTGAGGTACCTAAAAATTCTCTTCACAACTATCACATGAGTTTCTTTTGGACTAGCCTAAAATCTTGCAACCATGCAAACTGCCTGTAATATATCTGGTCTTGTGGCTGTTAAATACAGTAGGCTTCCAATCATGGATCTGTACATGGTCTGATCTACATCTGGAGAAATGTCATCCTTGCTCAATTTGCAACCTGTTGTCATGGGAGTGCTTACAGGTTTACTATCCTCCATTGTGAACTTTTTCAACATTTCTTTCACATATTTAACTTGAGAAATAAAAATGCCCTTTTCACTTTGGTTAACTTGCAGTCCGAGGAAATATGAAAGTTCACCAATCATAGACATTTCAAATTCTTTTTGCATTTTATTTGCTATGTCTATACATGACTCATTATTGCTACTGCCAAAAATTATATCATCAACATAAACAACAAGGACAATAAGTTGGCCATTGTCCTGCTTTGACATATAAGTTACTATCCACCATACCTTTCTTGAACCCTTGTTCAGTGAGATAGTTGTCAAGTCTTGCATACCATGCTCTGGGTGCCTGTTTCAAGCCATACAAGGCTTTCTTTAACTTGCAAACAAAGTTGGGATTATCACCGAGTTGAAAACCATCTGGCTGTTCAATATACACTTCTTCTTCAAGATTTCCATTCAAAAATGCTGATTTCACATCCATCTGATAAACTTTGAAATTCTTGTGGACTGCTAAAGCCGTAAACATTCTCGATTGCCTCAAGTCCGGCCACTGGTGCAAAAGTTTCCTCAAAATCAATACCTTCAACTTGAGCATAGCCTTTACTGCACCAATCTTGCTTTATTCCTTACAACCTCGTCCGTCTTCATTCAATTTGTTTCTAAAAATCCATTTAGTACCGATTATGTTTTTACTTACATGCCGTGGTACTAACTCCCAGGTTTTTTTTCTCTCAATATGGTCTAGTTCTTCATTTATTGCCTTCATCCAACTTACATCTTTGCTTGCTTCAACAATATTTTTGGGCTCAATGCTGGATAACAGGGAGTAGTTACTTACTACTCTTCTTCTTGTCTTAACACCAACTATGGGGTCCCCTATAATTTGTTCTCTGGGATGATTTTTTTGCCAGCTTCCAGTTTTAAATTTATTGTTTTCTTCTACTTTTGAATCAATACTTAAATTATCTGGGTCAATTTTCTGATTCTCTTCTGATTCCTTTTCTTCATCTCCTTCAATAACATCTTCATAAATAGGGTAGTTATTTTCACAACTCGACAACTTGTTTCCTATCTTCATCAAATTTAACATCAAGCACTCGTCTACAATTTTCTTTAGCCTTTTGTTGTAGCATTTGTAAGCTTTGCTTTTTGATGAATAGCCAACAAAAATACCTTCATCAGCTCTATCTTCAAATTTACCAAGATTATCTTCTGTTCTTTTAATGTAACACTTGCTGCCAAAGACTTTGAAGTATTTTGCTGTTGCCTTCTTGCCGAACCAAAGCTCATAAGGGGTTTTGCTTTCATGAGTCCTCAACATGCACCTGTTTTGGATGTAAACTGTAGTATGGACTGCCTCTTTCCAAAATCTGTCTCGCAATTTTGCTTTCAGCTAACATTGTCCGTGCCATTTCCTGTACAGCTTCTATTCTTTCTCTCAACAACACCATTCTCGCTGAGGTGTCCTTGCCGCTGAAAACTGTCTTCTGATCCCATATTTTTGACAGTATTCTGCAAACTCTTCTGAGATGAACTCTCCTCCTCTATCTGATCTTAAGCATTTGATCCTCTTTCCTATTTCATTCTCAACTTGGTTTTTGAAAGTCTTGAACATTTCAAAAGCATCAGATTTCTTCTTTAAAAAGAATATCCAGGTCATTCTCGAATAGTCATCTATGCAAAGCATAAAGTATTTATCACCATTTATACTTTGAGTTCTCATGGGTCCACATAAATCAGTATGAATTAGTTCTAAGGGTTTGTTGGTAAAGTACTCCTTTGATTTAAATGTGGCTCTAGTTTGCTTTTCCTTTTGACAAGAAGCACAAATACTATTTAGTGGTTTGCCAATGGAAGGTATATCTCTTACAGACCTTTTTGAACTTATTTTAACCAAATTGTCAAAGCTGATATGACCGAGCCTTTTGTGCCACAGCCAATTTTCATCTTCTTGTCCAATCAAGCAAGCTCCTTCTGAGGTCTCTGAGAGAGTATACAGATTTCCAGAAGTCCTTGATCCAATAGCAATTAACTTCCCACTGTTAGCTTTTCTCACTTCACAACCCTGCTTCTTAAAAACTACTTCATGACCTCTGTCATAGATTTGACTTACATTGAATAGGTTATGCTTCAGACCAATTACAAACAAGACTTCTTCTGATTTGATCTTTTCATCACTGATCTTGACAGATCCTTTGCCAACTATCTTTGCTCCATCATTATTTCCAAATTTCACAGAACCACCTTCATAATTCTGTAACTTCTCAAATTTTTGCTTGTCACCTGTCATGTGACTGGAGCATCCACTGTCAAGTATCCATGGTGCTAATTTGTTCTGAGCTTTAAAAGCAGCCTGGACAATCAAAGATTCTTTTTCTTTCCATTCTGGTTTGATAGCAGATTTGGCAACTTGTTTTGCCTTTCCCCTTTCATTAGCCTGTGCCTATTTTTTAGTAAATTTCTTGTTTTGTTTCAACCCATTCGGTTGAGATTTTCTACCCCGATAATTATTTGCTGCAAAAGTGCTTCTATAGTTTCTTGCAATATGTCCAAAATTATGACAGCTTATAACATTCAACCGCATAATTCATTAATGGAGAAAAAACATTTCTATTGGTGAAATTCCTTTGTCCTACATTATAACTACAATCTGAAATCTTATGACCATAAGCATTGCATTTAAAATAGTAACCAGAAAAGGAATGATTAAACCTGGGTGCAGGTCTTTGCCAGTTTGAAGTAGGAGCCATGAATCTTTTCCTTCTAGGATGTGTGACTTTTGTGAATCCATCTTTGTCAGTACTCTTCTTGAGTCTGGCATTATTGCTTTCTTTGGCATGATTTGTTTTTTCTTGATCAACCTTGATCTTTTCTTCTTTCTTTATGGGTTCTACATTTAAGGCCTTTGAACCCTTTGATGATTCTCCTTCATCGAAGCCCAAACCAAATTTGATGCCGAAAGGCCTTTGGTTATTTAAAATTTTATCCAACTTTTACAAGTACTTTCTTCAAACTTATGATAACAGCTCAATTTCTTATTCATCTCCTCTAGCTGCATCCTTAACTTAACAATGTCTTCTTCTAGCTTGTTGCATTCAACTGTCTTTATAGTTAATTGTTCATCAAGAACTTCAGACATTTTCTTGAATTCATCTGTCTAAACTTTCAAGCAGTTTATTATTTCATTGGCATCTTCAAGCTTTCTTGAAACCTTTTTAATCTTTTTCCTTTCTATGCTCAGTTCTTTAAGAGCAACAACTAACTCACCTTCCAGATAAACTTCAGCCTCATCCTCAGGTATTTCATTACATTCTGGTTTTTCCTCTGTTATTCTTTCTTCAAAAGCCATGAACAGAGCTTCACCTGCTTCTTCTTCAGAATCCTCATCGGAGCAGTCTTCAGAAGAGCTGACATTCTTGGATATGAAACTTTTCTTCTTGAAGTTGCTTTTTCTAAATTGTGGTTTCTTCTTCCAGTCACTTCTCTCTTGGTGTGTCCCTTCATCATTTTTTTTTTCTCATTCATTGGACATTTAGCAACAAAGTGCCCGACTCCTCCATAGTTGAAGCACTTAAACGGTAACTTACCTCTGTACTTTCCTTTTCCCTTTATTAGTTTCCTAACAAAGTTTGCTTCTCGTTTCATCTGAAGACTCTTCTTCTACAAATTTTTGATTAGCTTTTATATTCTTGTGTGCTTTAAAAGCAGCTTCTCCGTCAGAGGGCTTAGTTTGCCCTATTCTCATTTCATATGCGCTTAAAGAACCATGCATTTCATCCAAGCTAAAAGAATTTAAATCTTTAGCTTCTTCTATAGCATAAACTTTAGAATCAAATCTTTTGTGAAGAGTTCTTAATACCTTTTTCACGATGACCGCATCTTCTATTTCCTCACCGAGTCCTCTAATTGCATTAATAATTCCATTGACTCTCAGCATATAGGCCTCTATGTTCTCATCATCATTCATTTTTAAAGCCTCGAACTGAGCTCTATGAGTTTGAAGCTTGGCTTCCTTGATCTTGTTGTCTCCTTCATGAATGCTCTGCAGTTTGTCCCACATGTCTTTTGCTATTTTACAGCTCATGATCCTTATCAGTTCACTATCTACTAACCCACACATTATAGCATTCTTTGCCTTAGAGTTATTCTCAAACTTTTTCTTCTCAGCAGCATCAGATGGAGGAGTAGAGGATAATATTGTGTACCCTCTTTCTACTGACTCCCAAATGTTATAACCCAAAGCACACAGATAATTCTGCATCCTAAGTCTCCAGAAAGAGTAATTAGTTCCATCGAACAAAGGAGCTTTGTTGGATGAAAATCCTTCACCATCAGCCATTGTGAATCTTCCAAGATCACCTTAGCTGATTAAGCTAGAATAGAAACCTTGCTCTGATACCAATTGATATTCACACAATGACACTGAGAGGGGGGGGTGAATCAGTGTAGCAATTTAAATACAGATCTACAACTCTTTCAAACTTAAGCAGAGAGAACTTGAAAATAGATACAACAAATAAACAAGAGAACAATCCACAACACAAGATTTAACGAGGTTCACCAGATTTGGCTACTCCTCAAAAATTAGACTGCTTGGACACCCATCCAAATCCAGCCTTTGCAAAGCACCAACTTTACAAAACAATTTATCTCGCACCAACAGAAAGGAGCACCAACCCCCTAATACCAAGCACCAACTTGGACTTCAGATTTGAACAGAATTTTTGACATAAAAATGCCTTCTCTACAACAAGACCCTCACTGGTCTAAATCCTTTATAACAAAAACTTCATATTCTTACAACTCTGTCTTCTGTATATTTTTTAGCAATATACTCCTCTATACTTTTACAACACTCTGTTCTGTACTTTTACAGTATTGACTTCTGTACTTTTACAGCACACTATTCTGTACTTTTACAACACTGACTTTTGTACTTTTATAAAGACACTATTCTGTACTTTTACAGCCCAGTCTTCTGTACTTTTATAGTACTCTGTTCTGTACTTTTATAGAACTTTTATAGCACTTTGTACTTTCTCTGCACTAAACTCTCTATACTTTTCACTGCACAATACACTTTGTATTTTCTTTGCAAAATACACTCTCTGTACTTTCTTTGCAAAATACACTCTTTGTACTTTCTCTACAAAATATTCTCTCTTGATTAATTAGCTTTCACAACACCTTTTTCCTTTTATCCGGCAAGTCACAATACTCTTGCCACGTGTAGAGCTCAACCCTAACCCTAACTTTCTATACACGTAAAGCATACTTACAACACTTGCATACTGCATTGTTAATAGCCTTAAAAGCTTACTTATGTCTCTGACAGACTTATCTCGCCCACTTTATCGCTCCTCGACAACTTTTTGGCTCTTTGTAAGTAAATCCGATGTTCTGATAGATTTATCTTTCTATTTATAGCTCTGACCGTCTTACCTGCCTTTTTATGGCTCTGTCAACCTTACCTACGTATTTACAGTTCTGACAGCCGAACCTGCTTCTCTGACAGCAGAACTACCGCTCTGACAGCTTTTTGTCTTCTTCTTGGCAAGCTGGCGCGAAAATGGAACATGTCACGAAATCGCGACAACATTTTCTCTCTCCTCCCATGAAAACTCGACGCCCATGAAAATGGAACATGTCACAAAATCGTGACAACATTTTCTCTCTCCTCCCGTGAAAACTCGACGCCCACGAAAATGGAACATGTCACAAAATCACGACAACATTTTCTCTCTCCTCCCGCGAAAACTCGACGCCCACGAAAATGGAACATGTCACGAAATCGCGACAACATTTTCTCTCTCCTCCCGTGAAAACTCGACGCTCGTGAAAATGGAACATGTCGCGAAATCGTGACAACATTTTCTCTCTCCTCCCATGAAAACTCGACATGTCACGAAATCGTGACAACATTTTCTCTCTCCTCCAGCGAAAACTCGACATGTCACGAAATCACGATAGTTTTTCCACTTAGCTTCTTTGCCTCCAACATGTCGCGAAATCGTGACACATTTTCTCTCTCCTCCAGTGAAAACTCGACATGTCGCGAAATCGCGACAGTTTTTCCACTTAGCTTCTTTGCCTCCAACATGTCACGAAATCGCGACACATTTTCTCTCTCCTCCAGCGAAAACTTGACATGTCGCGAAATCGCGACACATTTTCTCTCTCCTCTAGCGAAAACTCGACATGTCGCGAAATCGCGACAGTTTTTCAACATTTTCTCTCTCCTCGTTTTTGTCGCGATATCGCGACAAAAAACATGTCGCGATATCGCGACAGTTTTTTAGCATTTTCTCTCTCCTCATTTTTGTCGCGATATCGCGACAGAAAACATGTCGCGATATCGCGACAGTTTTCTTACTTGTCTTTTTCTTTGATTTTTTTGAATCTGGGCCACTTCGTCTTCTTGGAAATTGACTGTACCTGTTCTGACTGACCTCTGAACATCTGTCCACTGCATCAACAATTGATCTATCTGTCTGAGTTGACAACAATGACAATACTATTTTTGCACCTTGCTCAACAAAGGTACACAAGGGAAAAAGTTTTTTCAGAGGTACAAGAAGAGTTTCTATGCAGACAAGGAAAATAAGTACTTAAGTGATAGTGATAATAGTTGCTCAGATAATGATAGAGATGAAGTTCTATTTCTGGAAAAAGATAAAGAAGTGGTTAGGAAAAGAACACCAATAATCCTCAAATGTATTAGATGTGGTAACTTTGGTCATCTTGAGGATAGTTGTACAAAGAGTGGTTTTAGTTTCAGTTATGATGAATATGAAGATACACTCGAAGGACCAGAAGAGAATATTATTATGACACTAGAAGAAGAAGGAGGTGATCCTAAAGAAGACAAGTCAGAAAAAAATGAAGATGTTTTCAAAGGTAAACAAATATAGGAAGAATCAGAAAAGGGAGAAGTTAATATTGATGGAGAGCTTATTCATGATCTTGATGCGTTAAAGAAGGTAAGAAAGCAAAATTCCCAACTTAAGTTTCAATTTCAATAATGTGATGAAGAGAAAGGAAATCTTATAGAGGATCTAAATAAGTCAATGGCTAAGACAAGGAAGTTCAAATATAGGTTAGAAGCAAAGATCTTAGAATGTGAAAATTTTGAGCATGAAGTAGCTTCACTAAGGAAGGAGGTGAAAGAGTCTAAGGATAGGTTACATAGGTTTGGAAGAAGCTCAAATAAATTGGATAAGATTATCAAGACACAAAAGTCTACATAAAGCAAAATGGGTCTTGGATTTAAACAGGTATAAAAGAAACAAAAAGAGGAGTCAATATCAAGTTTTGAAGAAGAAGAAACTTCAGAATAAGATAGTGTAAGAGAAAGTGAGGCTTATGTGGAAGAGTTGGACAACTGAAAGTTTAGCAAGGAAAGGACCAATGCACAAATGAGGAATAGATGGAATAGGAACCAACACAGGGTAAAAGAGACTAAAAGACCAATGAGGTCAAGGAAAAGCAATTTCAACGGACGATGCTTCTCATGTCATAGGTTTGGGCACAAAGATTCACAGTGCAGGACACATGGAAGACAATAATATGAGAACTGCAGGAACATACCACTATTTCAAGGGTATTTCTACTCTTATAATCGGTTTGCCCACAGGACAATGAATTGCAGGGTTCATAATAGGAATAGATATGGCTTCACCAAGAGAAATCCCAAGATATTTGCACCTCCAAGAAATAATAGCATTAAGTGTTATAAGTGCAATAATGATGGACATAAAACAAAGTGGTGTAGAGCAGAGATTCCATAGATAAAAAAAATACAAATAGGTAGAGGAATCAGAAGGATCAAACAAGGAAGAAAGTGGACAAAGGAAAAGAACAGTGTATGCTGGGAGTAGAAATACTCCCACACCAGAATTAACCACCTCAAGAGGAGGTGGGGGAGGGGCTAAGATAATAGTTTCATTCTTAGGCCCAAGCTCCAAAGGTGACCTTTTTCCATTGATGTCAAAGGAGGAGATATTTGAGTAAGGGGGAGAGATTTGAGTTAGGAGAAAAGCATTCAGTCAGGGGAGCAGTTTCCTAGGGGGAGCAAAACAAAAAAAGGTTAAGGAAATGGTAAAAATTAATTGGGTTGCCATCAATGACAAAGGGGGAGATTGTTGGAAATTTTTAGGAGTGTTTTTTGTCATTGATGTCAAAAGTATTTTTGTGCTATGTTCGTCATATTTGAGGACATTAAGTGTTTCCTCCAAAAGCAATAAGGTCTTGAAAAACAATAGGTTATAATATTTATTTTTAAATATTATATACCCATGAAGGCCCAAAGGATGAAGACCAAAGGAAGGAGAAGCAAGTTCAAATTAAATAATAATATTTTATTATTATTATTTTGAGCAAAAAATCAAGCTGAAGAAGATCAAGGACCAAGTTGAAAAAGACCCACAAGCAGATTTAATTTAAATTAAAATATTTTAATCTTTGATTAAAATTTTAATTTAAATAATGATGGGTGCTAAGGTTTAATTTAAATATTTATTTAATATTTAAAATTAATATTCAAATTCGAATGCTCGCTAACGTTGGAATATGCTATGGTTTGCATATAAATAATGCCAAGGTTTGGCATTTGAAAATTATCCATGCGAACGATTTTTGGCTCGTGCAAAAGAGAGAAAGGCTTGCATTTTTGCATGTGTGTTGAGCGTAGAAAAGGACAAGATTTTGTGGCCTCCGAAATTCACTCGAAGCCCCTCGTAGCTGAGTTGGTAGCCAAGGGCTATGTTAGATGCATTCGGGAACGCCAGGTGCGGGTTCAAACCTCGCACACTCCATTTTTTGAAGGGAAGATCGTGTTGTGTTTTAGCATTATTTGAGGATGAAGAAATCAAAGGCACATTCATACCTTTTGGCTCTTGTGGAGCCATGCAACCCAGTTGGTGGGTGTGAGTTCTACGGAAGCGCTTGGGGGAGAGCCATCAATGGCTCGAATCCTACCAAGGCCTTTTGGGCAACATAATAGAGGTATGCACATTATTTGGGTTGACTTGGCTTAAAAAAAATAAAAGGGTGAAAAATATTTTTATTTCCAAAGGTTTATTTAATTAAAGTTTTTTTTTGCATAATTAATTTGGATTATAAGTTGTTTAGGGGAGTTAAAAGGGGAATGCAAAACTTTAATTTCTGAGGTGAATTTTTAAGTGATTAAGGAGTTATAAGGTAGTAAGGAAATTTATTATTTTTTGAGATTGAGGGTTGTTGAATATTATTTTAAAGTTGGAGATTATAAGGTGTATTTGAGTGTTATTTTTTGTATTGAAGAAATATTTTGAAGAAGTGTTAGAGTGATATTTTTGTCATCTAACCTTTGTGCTTGGAAAGGAAAGTGGTTATAATTGAGACAGGTTTTTAAGGGCACTTCTTCATCAAACAAAAAGGTATGGGCACATATTTCTTGTGAGTGATTGTTGGATGTTGTGAATGCTAAGTTTCTTGACTTTTTTTTGTTTTCTCCTCACTCTACACCGGTGGAAGCTAAGTTGGAGTGAAAAGGATTGTTTGGTAAGCATTGTTGAGTTTGGTTTTGAATTAATGCTTCAAGGTTTTTTGGAATAAAGGTTGAAGATAGAAACCTTGTTTGATAAGCATTATTGGAAATATTGATTGAACCTTTATATGCATGATTAGGGTTTGTGAAAGAACATGAGTATCATTGTTATGTGAAGTTGTGAACTATCTTGAATTAGGGTTTGCAAGATCATGAGTATCATTGTTATGTGAGATTGGTTAATAAGCATTGTTGGAAATATTTGAGTGAGTGTTCATATGCTTGGACTAGGGTTTGTAAGCAAGGAGTATTTCATGTGAGTGATTGATTGAGTGGAGTTGATTGAGCCTAGTCAATTGAAAGTGTTGAAATGATAGTTCTAATTTTGTGAAACAAATTATTCTATATTCTAATTTGATTTGAGAAAGAGATCGGAAGTGATTGAAAATTTTGATGAGTGTGAAGCATATTGAGTCTCTAACAATTCTCTATATGTTTCTATGAGATTGGACAAGTTCTAGTGAGGACTTGTTGAGTAGATTTGAGGTAAGTCTTGGTGAAGACTTGTTGAGCAGATTGAACAAGTTCTAGTGAGGACTTGTGGAGAAGAGTTGAGGTAAGTCTTGGTGAAGACTTGTGGAAATATTAGTGTGAGATTTTGTGGAAGCTTACAATGTATATTTGAGACAAGTCTTTGAGAAGACTTATGAGCAGAGTTGATTGATTGATTTGTTCAAACCTTGAATTAAGGTTTGGAGAAGATCTAGTAGATTTGATTTGTGATTAATTCAAGCTTTGTGCTAAGGCCTGTGGATAAAGAATGAGCAGATTTGTGCTAGACTGAAGGATTGTGTTTAGTGCAAATTTGAGACAAGTCCTTGAGAAGACTTATGAGTAGAGTTGTTGATTGATTTGTTCAAACTTTGAGTTAAGGTTTGGAGAAAATATAGCAAAGTTGATTTATTATTAAGTCAAGCTTTGTGCTAAGGGTTGAGGATAGAGGTTAAGTAGATTTGTGCTAGACCAAAGGACTATGTTTAATGCAGATTTGAGGATAGAGATTGAGCAGATTTGTGCTAGACTGAAGGACTATATTTAGTGCAGATTTGAGGATAGATATTGAGCAGATTTGTGCTAGATCGAAGGACTGTGTTTAGTGCAGATTTGAGGATAGAGATTGAGCATATTTGTGCTAGACCGAAGGATTGTGTTTAGTACAAATTTGAGGATAAATATTGAGAATATTTGTGCTAGACCGAAGGACTATATTTAGTGCATATTTGAGGATAGAGATTGAGCAAATTTATGCTAGACTAAAGGACTATGTTTAGTGCAGATTTGAGATAGAGCTGAGAGCAATATTTGGAGGTGAAAGAGTATAGAGGATGATAGTCTCTAGTGGATAGAGGTCCATTAGCCAGAGTAGTGAAGACATGTCTTTTGAGTGAGGATAGGAGTCTTCAGTGGATAGAGATCCATAAGCCAGTGTAATGGAGGCATCGATTATTCTAGAAGATCACCAACCAGAGCTAAAGGAGAAAGAGTTCTCTTATGGATAGAGATCCATGAACTTGATTAGGGGATTGGTGTCTCCTTTGGATAGAGGTCCATAAACATTGTAATAGGGAAAGGATTCCCAAGAGATTTGTTGAGAAAATTTTAGTGAAATATTTTCTCCGTGGAGTAGCCCACATTGGGTGAACCACATTAAATTGGTGTCTCTATTGTGTGTGGTGATTTGTGCATTGCTTTGATTACTATTTTTGATATTGCTATTGATACATTGTATAATATTGATTGTGAAAGAAAAGTAAAAAGTGGTCTTATATTGTTCACCCCCCTCTTAGTATAATATTGTGTTCTTCAATTGGTATCAGAGCGGGTTCCTTCAGAAGAGTTTAACAGCTTGAAGAAAAATCTTACAAGAACACAAATGGATTCTCAGAGTGGATCCTCAGGAAATTCAGCACCATTGTTTGATGGGAACAATTATACACTATGGAGCACAAGGATGAAGTTTCATCTAATGGCACTTGGAAATGAAGTATGAGAAGCAGTTGAAAATGGATACACACCACCAAAAACTCCACCTAAAGATAAATATGGTAAGCTTCTACATCATTATAATTCAAGAGCAATGAATGCAATTCAAAAGGGCTTACATGAAATAGAGTTTATAAATATTATGCATTGCAAATCAGCAAAGGATATTTGGGATAAGTTGCAAGCCATATATGAAGGAGATAAAAAGGTCAAAAGGGACAAGTTGCAAAATTTCAAGAGAGCATTTGAAGACCTAAAAATAAAGGGTGAAGAAAATATTGTAGGATATCTACTTAGTATGGATGAGGTTGTTAGCTCCATGCAAGGACTTGGGCTTGAAGAATCAGAACCTGATGTGTGTGATAAGATTCTAAGGTCACTCCCAAAAATGTTTAGTGAAAATATTTCAGCTATAGAAGAGTCAAAATATATTGATCATTTGACAAGAGATGAATTACATGGCATTCTCATACCATTTGAGATAAGAATAAAAGAGAAACCTATTCCCTAGAAAGAATTAGCATATTAAGCCACTAAGAAGACTAAGGGTAAGAAGTCAGATTCAAGCAATGAGCTATCCAGTGATGAAGAAGCCAATTATGGCAGAAGAAACAAGGACTCAAGAAAATATAAAGGTACGAAATCAGTTAGATGTTTTAAATATGGAAAATATGGTCACTATGCATCTGATTGTCCAAAAGTTGGAAATAGTAGTGGTGATGAGAAATAGGATCATAAGAATAGGGATGAAGAAGGGAACAAGTACCAAAATAAAAATAGATATGGACAAGGTACACAAGGGAAGAAGTTTTTCCAGAGGCACAAGAAGAGTTTCTATGCAGATAAGGCAAGTAAGTACTCAAGTGATAGTGATAATAGTTCCTCAGATAATGATAGAGATGAAGTTCTAGTGTTCCCATACAAAGTTCTATTTCTGGAAAAATAAAAAGAAGTGGTTAGGAAAAGAACACCAATAATCCTCAAATGTTTTAGATGTGGTAACTTTGGTCATATTGAGGATAGTTGTACAAATAATGGTTTCAGTTTTAGTGATGATGAATATGAAGATACACTTGAAGGACTAGAAGAGAATCTTCTTATGGCACTAGAAGAAGAAGGAGGTGATCCTAAAGAAGACAAGTCAGAAAAGAATGAAGATTTTTTCAAAGGTAAACAAATAGAGGAAGAATCGGAGAAGGGAGAAGTTGATCTTGAGGGAGAGCTTATTCATGCTCTTGATGTATTAAAGAAGGTAAGAAAGCAAAACTCCCAAATTAAGCTTCAGTTTCAAGAATGTGATGAAGAGAAAGGAAAGCTTATAGAGGATCTAAATAAGTCAATGGCTAAGACAAGGAAGTTCAAAGATAGGTTAGAAGAAAAGGTCTTAGAATGTGAAAGGTTGGAGCATGAAGTAGCTTCACTAAGGAAGGAAGTGAAAGAGTCTAAGGATATGTTACACAGGTTTGGGAGAAGCTCAAATAATTTGGATAAGATTATCAAGACACAAAAACCTACATCAAGCAAAACAGGTCTTGGTTTTGAACAAGTACAAAAGAAACAAAAAGAGGAGTCAATCTCAAGTTCTAAAGAAGAAGAAACTTCAGAAGAAGATAGTGTAAGAGAAAGTGAGACTTCGAGGAAGATTTGGACAATAGAAATTTCAACAAGGAAAGGAACAATGCACAAATGAGGAATAGATGGAACAGGAACCAGCACAGGGTAAAAGAGACTAAAAGACCAATGAGGTCAAGGCAAGGCAATTTCAATGGATGATGCTTCTCATGTCATAGGTTTGGGCACAAAGCTTCACAGTGTAGGACACATGGAAGACATGAATATGGGAAATTCAAGAAAATGTAACTATTTCAAGGGTATTGCTACTCTTGTAATCAGTTTGGTCATAAGGCAATTAATTGCAGGGTTCATGATAGGAATAGATATGGCTTCACTAGGAGAAATCCCAAGATATTTACACCTCCAAGGAATAATAATGTTAAGTGTTATAAGTGCAATAATGATGGACATACAACAAAGTGGTGTAGAGCAGAGATTCCATAGCTAAGTACATTTAAGAATAGTCAGAGGAATCAGAAGGATCGG
Source organism: Wollemia nobilis (assembly GCA_028583015.1). NCBI lineage: Eukaryota > Viridiplantae > Streptophyta > Pinopsida > Araucariales > Araucariaceae > Wollemia > Wollemia nobilis. The sequence goes on along the minus strand of JAQPPZ010003193.1, from coordinate 3,303,181 downwards.
ATGAGGAGGAAAGTAGGACAAAGAAAAAGAGCAGTGCATGCTAGGAGTAGAAATACTCCCACCCCAGAATTAACCACCTCAAGAGGAGGTGGAGGAGGGGCTAAGCTAAGAGTTTCATTCTTAGCCCCGAGCCCCAAAGGTGACCCTTTACCATTGATGTCAAAGGGGGAGAGATTTGAGTAAGGGGGAGATATTTGAGTTAGGAGGAAAGCATTCAGTCAGGGGGAGCAGTTTCCTAAGGGGAGCAGAATAGAAAAAGGTTAAGGAAATGGTAAAAAGTAATTGGGTTACCATCAATGACAAAGGGAGATATTTTTGGACATTTTGAGGAGTGTTTGTTGTCATTGATGTCAAAAGCATTTTTGTGCTATGTTCGTCATCTTTGAGGACATTAAGTGTTTCCTCCAAAAGCAAGAAGGTCTTGAAAAGCAATAGGTTATAATATTTATTTTTAAATATTATATACCCAGGAGGGCCCAAAGGATGAAGACCCAAGGAAGGAGAAGCAAGTTCAAATTAAATAATAATATTTTATTATTATTATTTTGGGCCAAAAAATCAAGTTGAAGAAGATCAAGGACCAAGTTGAAAAAGACCCACAAGCAGATTTAATTTAAATTAAAATATTTTAATCTTTGATTAAAATTTTAATTTAAATAATGATGGGTGCTAAGGTTTAATTTAAATATTTATTTAATATTTAAAATTAATATTCGAATTTGAATGCTCATCGACGTTGGAATATGCTATGGTTTGCATATAAATAATGCCAAGGTTTGGCATTTGAAAATTATCCCATGCGAACGATTTTTGGCTCGTGCAAAAGAGAGAAAGGCTTGTGCATTTTCGCATGTGTGTTGAGCGTAGAAGAGGACAAGATTTCGTGGCCTCCGAAATTCACTCGAAGCCCCTCGTAGCTGAGTTGGTAGCCAAGGGCTGCGTTAGAAGCGTTCGGGAATGCCAAGTGCGGGTTCAAACCTCGTGCACTCCATTTTATCGAAGGGAATATCATGTTGTGTTTTTGCGCCATTCGAGGAGGAGGAAGTCAAAGGCACATTCATGCCTTTTGGCTCTTGTGGAGCCATGCAGCCCAGTTGGTGGGCATGAGCGCTGCAGAAGCGCTTGGGGGAGAGCCATCGATGGCTCGAATCCCACCAAGGCCTTTTGGGCAGCATAATAGAGGTATGCGCATTATTTGGGTTGACTTGGCTTGCGAAAAATAAAAGGGGGAAAAATATTTTTTTTTCCAAAGGTTTATTTTAATTAAGGTTTTTGCATAATTAATTTGGATTATAAGTTGTTTAGGGGAGTTAAAAGGGGAATGCAAAACTTTAATTTTTGAGTTGAATTTTTAAGTGATTAAGGAGTTATAAGGTAGTAAGGAAATTTATTATTTTTGAGATTGAAGGTTGTTGAATATTATTTTAAAGTTGGAGATTATAAGGTGTATTTGAGTGTTATTTTTTGTATTGAAGAAATATTTTGAAGAAGTGTTAGAGTGATATTTTTGTCATCTAACCTTTGTGCTTGGCAAGGAAAGTGGTTATAATTTAGACAGGTTTTTAAGGGCACTTCTTCATCAAACAAAAAGGTATGGGCACATATTTCTTGTGAGTGATTGTTGGATGTTGTGAATGCTAAGTTGGAGTGAAAAGGATTGTTTGGTAAGCATTGTTGAGTTTGGTTTTGTATTAATGCTTCAAGGTTTTCTAGAATAAAGGTTGAAGATAGAAACCTTGTTTGATAAGCATTGTTGGAAATATTGGTTGAACCTTTATATGCATGATTAGGGTTTGTGAAAGAACATGAGTATCATTGTTATGTGAAGTTGTGAACTATCTTGAATTAGGGTTTGCAAGATCATGAGTATCATTGTTATGTGAGATTGGTTAATAAGCATTGTTGGAAATATTTGAGTGAGTGTTCATATGCTTGGACTAGGGTTTGTAAGCAAGGAGTATTTCATTGAGTGATTGATTGAGTGGAGTTGATTGAGCCTAGTCAATTGGAAGTGTTGAAGTGATAGTTCAAATTCTGTGAAACAAATTGTTCTATATTCTAATTTGATTTGAGAAAGAGATTGAAAGTGATTGAGCATTGTGATGAGTGTGAAGCATATTGAGTCTCTAAAAATTCTCTATATGTTTCTATGAGATTGGACAAGTTCTAGTGAGGACTTGTTGAGCATATTTGAGGTAAGTCTTGGTGAAGACTTGTTGAGCAGATTGGACAAGTTCTAGTGAGGACTTGTGGAGCAGAGTTGAGGCAAGTCTTGGTGAAGACTTGTGGATAGATTAGTGTGAGCTTTTGTGGAAGCTTACAATGCAGATTTGAGACAAGTCTTTGAGAAGACTTGTGAGCAGAGTTGATTGATTGATTTGTTCAAACCTTGAGTTAAGGTTTGGAGCAGATCTAGCAGAGTTGATTTGTGATTAAGTCAAGCTTTGTGTTAAGGCTTGAGGATAGAGATTGAGCAGATTTGTGCTAGATTAAAGGATTGTGTTTAGTGCAGATTTGAGAAAGATTTAGAAATTTGTGCTAGACCAAAGGACTATGTTTAGTGTATTTGAGGATAGATATTGAGTATATTTGTGCTAGACTGAAGGATTATGTTTAGTGTAGATTTGAGGACAGAGATTGAGCAGATTTGTGCTAGACCGAAGGATTGTGTTTAGTGTAGATTTGAGGATAGAGATTGAGCAGATTTGTGCTAGACCGAAGGACTATGTTTAGTGAATTTGAGATAATATTGATTTTGTAGATAAGGATTGTTTAGTGTATATTTGAGGATAGATATTGAGTAGATTTGTGCTAGACCAAAGGACTATGTTTAGTGCAGATTTGAGATAGAGCTGAGAGCAAGCTTTGGAGGTGATAGAGTATAGAGGATGATAGTCTCTAGTGGATAGAGGTCCATTAGCTATAGTAGTGAAGATAGGTCTTCTGAGTGAGGATAAGAGTCTTCAGTGGATAGAGATCCATAAGCTAATGTAGTGGAGGCAGCAGTTCTTCTAGAAGATCACCAGCTAGAGCTAAGGAGAAAGAGTTCTCCTATGGATAGAGATCCATGAAATTTGATTAGGGGATTGGTGTCTCCTTTGGATAGAGGTCCATAAACATTGTAATAGGGAAAGGATTCCCAAGAGATTTGTTGAGAAAATTTTAGTGAAATATTTTCTCCGTGGAGTAGCCCACATTGGGTGAACCACGTTAAATTGGTGTCTCTATTGTGTGTGGTGATTTGTGCATTGCTTTGATTACTGTTGTTGATATTGCTATTGATACATTGCATAATATTGATTGTGAAAGAAAAGTAAAAAGTGGTCTTATATTGTTCACCCCCCTCCTCTCAGTATAAGCTTGTGTTCTTCAATTGGTATCAGAGCGGGTTCCTTCGAAAGAGTTTAACATATTTGAAGGAAAAGCTTACAAGAACATAGATGGATTCTCAAGGGGTCCTCGAAATTCAACACCATTGTTCGATGGGAACAATTATACACTATGGAGCACAAGGATGAAGTTTCATCTAATGGCACTTGGAAATGAAGTATGGGAAGCAGTTGAAAATGGATACACACCACCAACAACTCCACCTACAGATAAATATGGTAAGCTTCTACATCATTATAATTCAAGAGCAATGAATGCAATTCAAAAGGGCTTACGTGAAATAGAGTTTATAAAGATTATGCATTGCAAATCAGCAAAGGATATTTGGGATAAGTTGCAAGGCATATATGAAGGAGATAAAAAGGTCAAAAGGGCAAAGTTGCAAAATTTCAAGAGAGCATTTGAAGACCTAAAAATGAAGGATGAAGAAAATATTGCAGGATATCTACTTCGTGTGGATGAGGTTGTTAGCTCCATGCAAGGACTTGGGCTTGAAGTTTCAGAACCTGATGTGTGTGATAAGATTCTAAGGTCACTCCCAAAAAGGTTTAGTGAAAATATTTCAGCTATAGAAGAGTCAAAAGATATTGATCATTTGACAAGAGATGAATTACATGGCATTCTCACAGCATTTGAGATAAGAATAAAAGAGGAACCTATTCCCCAGAAAGAAGCAACATTTAAAGCCACTAAGAAGACTAAGGGTAAGAAGTCAGATTCAAGCAATGAGCTATCCAGTGATGAAGAAGCCAATTATGGCAGAAGGAACAAGGACTCAAGAAAATATAAAGGTACAAAATCAGTTAGATGTTTTAAATGTGGAAAATATGGTCACTATGCATCTGATTGTCCAGAAGCTAGAAATAGTAGTGGTGATGAGAAACAGGATCATAAGAACAGGGATGCAGAAAGGCACAGGTACCAAAAGAAAAATAGGGATGGACAAGGTACACAAGGGAAGAAGTTTTTATGCAGACAAGGCAAGTAAGTACTCAAGTGATAGTGATGATAGTTCCTCAGATAATGATAGAGATGAAGTTCTATTTTTGGAAAAAGAAAAAGAAGTGGTTAGGAAAAGAACACCAATAATCCTCAAATGTTTTAGATGTGGTAACTTTGGTCATCTTGAGGATAGTTGTACAAAGAGTGGTTTCAGTTTCAATGATGATGAATATGAAGATACACTTGAAGGACTAGAAGAGAATCTTCTTATGGCACTAGAAGAAGAAGGAGGTGATCCTAAAGAAGACAAGTCAGAAAAGAATGAAGATGTTTTCAAAGGTAAACAAATAGAGGAAGAATCAGAGAAGGGAGAAGTTGATCTTGAGGGAGAGCTTATTCATGCTCTTGATGCATTAAAGAAGGTAAGAAAGCAAAACTCCCAACTTAAGCTTCAGTTTCAAGAATGTGATGAAGAGAAAGGAAAGCTTATAGAGGATCTAAATAAGTCAATGGCTAAGACAAGGAAGTTCAAAGATAGGTTAGAAGCAAAGGTCTTAGAATGTGAAAGGTTGGAGCATGAAGTAGCTTCACTAAGGAAGGAAGTGAAAGAGTCTAAGGACAGGTTACACAGGTTTGGGAGAAGCTCAAAGAATTTGGATAAGATTATCAAGACACAAAAACCTACATCAAGCAAAACAGGTCTTGGTTTTGAACAGGTACAAAAGAAACAAAAAGAGGAGTCAATCTCAAGTTCTGAAGAAGAAGAAACTTTAGAAGAAGAGAGTGTAAGAGAAAGTGAGACTTCTGAGGATGAGTTGGACAACAGAAAGTTCAGCAAGGAAAGGAACAATGCACAAATGAGGAACAGATGGAACAAGAACCAACACAGGGTAAAAGAGACTAAAAGACCAATGGGGTCAAGGCAAGGCAATTTCAATGGATGATGCTTCTCATGTCATAAGTTTGGGCACAAAGCTTCACAGTGCAGGACACATGGAAGACAGGAATATGGGAACTTCAGAAACAGGCAGCTATTTCAAGGGTATTGCTACTCTTGTAATCAGTTTGGTCACAAGGCAATGAATTGCAGGGTTCATGATAGGAATAGATATGGCTTCACCAAGAGAAATCCCAAGACATTTGCACCTCCAAGGAATAATAACGTTAAGTGTTATAAGTGCAATAATGATGGACATACAACAAAGTGGTGTAGAGCAGAGATTCCAGAGACAAGCAGGAACAGGAATAGTCAGAGGAATCAGAAGGATCAGATGAGGAGGAAAGTGGACAAAGGAAAAGAGCAGTGCATGCTGGGAGTAGAAATACTCCCACCCCAGAATTAACCACCTCAAGAGGAGGTGGGGGAGGGGCTAAGCTAAGAGTTTCATTCTTAGCCCCGAGCCCCAAAGGTGACCCTTTGCCATTGATGTCAAAGGGGGAGAGATTTGAGTAAGGGGGAGAGATTTGAGTTAGGAGGAAAGCATTCAGTTAGGGGGAGCAGTTTCCTAGGGGGAGCAGAACAGAAAAAGGTTAAGGAAATGGTAAAAAGTAATTGGGTTGCCATCAATGACAAAGGGGGAGATTGTTGGACATTTTGAGGAGTGTTTGTTGTCATTGATGTCAAAAGCATTTTTGTGCTATGTTCATCATCTTTGAGGACATTAAGTGTTTCCTCCAAAAGCAAGAAGGTCTTGAAAAGCAATAGGTTATAATATTTATTTTTAAATATTATATACCCAAGAGGGCCCAAAGGATGAAGACCCAAGGAAGGAGAAGCAAGTTCAAATTAAATAATAATATTTTATTATTATTATTTCGGGCAAAAAATCAAGTTGAAGAAGATCAAGGACCAAGTTGAAAAAGACCCACAAGCAGATTTAATTTAAATTAAAATATTTTAATCTTTGATTAAAATTTTAATTTAAATAATGATGGGTGCTAAGGTTTAATTTAAATATTTATTTAATATTTAAAATTAATAATCGAATTCGAATGCTCGCCGATGTTGGAATATGCTATGGTTTGCATATAAATAATGCCAAGGTTTGGCATTTGAAAATTATCCATGCGAACGATTTTTGGCTCGTGCAAAAGAGAGAAAGGCTTGCATTTTCGCATGTGTGTTTGAGTGTAGAAAAGGACAAGATTTCGTGGCCTCCAAAATTCACTCGAAGCCCCTCGTAGCTGAGTTGGCAGCCAAGGGCTACGTTAGACGCGTTCGGGAATGCCAGGTGCGGGTTCAAACCTCGCGCACTCCATTTTTCCGAAGGGAAGATCGTGTTGTGTTTTTGCATCATTCGAGGAGGAGGAAGTCAAAGGCACATTCGTACCTTTTGGCTCTTGTGGAGCCACGCAGCCTAGTTGGTGGGCGCGAGCACTGCGAAAGCGCTTGGGGGAGAGCCATCGGTGGCTCGAATCCTGCCAAGGCCTTTTGGGCAGCATAATAGAGGTATGCGCATTATTTGGGTTGACTTGGCTTGCAAAAAATAAAAGGGGGAAAAATATTTTTGTTTCCAAAGGTTTATTTTAATTAAGGTTTTTGCATAATTAATTTGGATTATAAGTTGTTTAGGGGAGTTAAAAGGGGAATGCAAAACTTTAATTTCTGAGTTGAATTTTTAAGTGATTAAGGAGTTATAAGGTAGTAAGGAAATTTATTATTTTTTGAGATTGAAGGTTGTTGAATATTATTTTAAAGTTGGAGATTATAAGGTGTATTTGAGTGTTATTTTTTTGTATTGAAGAAATATTTTGAAGAAGTGTTAGAGTGATATTTTTGTCATCTAACCTTTGTGCTTGGCAAGGAAAGTGGTTATAATTGAGACAGGTTTTTAAGGGCACTTCTTCATCAAAAAAAAGGTATGGGCACATATTTCTTGTGAGTGATTGTTGGATGTTGTGAATGCTAAGTTGGAGTGAAAAGGATTGTTTGGTAAGCATTGTTGAGTTTGGTTTTGTATTAATGCTTCAAGGTTTTTTGGAATAAAGGTTGAAGATAGAAACCTTGTTTGATAAGCATTGTTGGAAACATTGGTTGAACCTTTATATGCATGATTAGGGTTTGTGAAAGAACATGAGTATCATTGTTATGTGAAGTTGTGAACTATCTTGAATTAGGGTTTGCAAGATCATGAGTATCATTGTTATGTGAGATTGGTTAATAAGCATTGTTGGAAATATTTGAGTGAGTGTTCATATGCTTGGACTAGGGTTTGTAAGCAAGGAGTATTTCTTTGAGTGATTGATTGAGTGGAGTTGATTGAGCCTAGTCAATTGGAAGTGTTGAAGTGATAGTTCTAATTTTGTGAAACAAATTGTTCTATATTCTAATTTGATTTGAGAAAGAGATTGGAAGTGATTGAGCATTGTGATGAGTGTGAAGCATATTGAGTCTCTAAAAATTCTCTATATGTTTATGTGAGATTGGACAAGTTCTAGTGAGGACTTGTTGAGCATATTTGAGGTAAGTCTTGGTGAAGACTTGTTGAGCAGATTGAACAAGTTCTAGTGAGGACTTGTGGAGTAGAGTTGAGGTAAGTCTTGGTGAAGACTTGTGGATAGATTAGTGTGAGCTTTTGTGGAAGCTTACAATGCAGATTTGAGATAAGTCTTTGAGAAGACTTGTGAGCAGAGTTGATTGATTGATTTGTTCAAACCTTGAGTTAAGGTTTGGAGCAGATCTAGCAGAGTTGATTTGTGATTAAGTCAAGCTTTGTGTTAAGGCTTGAGGACAGAGATTGAGCAGATTTGTGCTAAAATATATGAGAAGATTTGTGCTAGACCGAAGGACTATGTTTAGTGCATATTTGAGGACAGATATTGAGCAGATTTGTGCTAGACCGAAGGACTGTGTTTAGTGCATATTTGAGGATAGAGATTGAGCAGATTTGTGCTAGACCGAAGGACTATGTTTAGTGCAGATTTGAGGATAGATATTGAGCAGATTTGTGCTAGACCGAAGGACTATGTTTAGTGCAGATTTGAGGATAGAGATTGAGCAGATTTGTGCTAGACCGAAGGACTGTGTTTAGTGCAGATTTGAGACAGAGCTGAGAGTAAGCTTTGGAGGTGACAGAGTATAGAGGATGATAGTCTCTAGTGGATAGAGGTCCATTAGCCAGAGTAGTGAAGATAGGTCTTCTGAGTGAGGACAAGAGTCTTCAGTGGATAGAGATCCATAAGCCAGTGCAGTGGAGGCAACAATTCTTCTAGAAGATCACCAACCAGAGCTAAGGAGAAAGAGTTCTCCTATGGATAGAGATCCATGAACTTGATTAGGGGATTGGTGTCTCCTTTGGACAGAGGTCCATAAACATTGTAATAGGGAAAGGATTCCCAAGAGATTTGTTGAGAAAATTTTAGTGAAATATTTTCTCCGTGGAGTAGCCCACATTGGGTGAACCACGTTAAATTGGTGTCTCTATTGTGTGTGGTGATTTGTGCATTGCTTTGATTACTGTTGTTGATATTGCTATTGATACATTGCATAATATTGATTGTGAAAGAAAAGTAAAAAGTGGTCTTATACTGTTCACCCCCCTCTCAGTATAAGCTTGTGTTATTTAGAAGCAAGGAACTAGCCTCCTCTGGAGATTGAACCATGTAAACTCTATGGTAACATAGTCTTTCAATATTGGCAAAGTCTTGGGCACAAATCTAACCAAAGATAATTTTTTCTCCAATAATTTTTGGCACGCCCGGTGGGACCCAAATCCCATGCAGTATACAGATCAAAGCCTCGATGAATAGCTTTGCTCTATTAGTTCTTTTTTCACCTAGCAATTCTGCATGAGAAAGAAAATCTATAAAAGCCTTTACCCAGTTTCTAGTTATGCACTATATTTTATGATAACCATATCTAAAGCAAAAAAATCAAAAGATCCCATAGATTTCTTCGAAGTACACCTTGGTAGCCTTCGAGCTAATCCTATTTTAGTTGCTATAACAACTTCTACATATGCCCATAATATAGGATACACAAATCCTTCCCCTGCAACACTCCCTAGTACTATTGCTAGTAAAATTTAACTCTAGAGACCCTTATAATTGTAATGTTCATGAATCAACCAATCCTACCTTACCCCGTATGGAACCACATAGGTTCCTTAAACCTGGTAGATCAACATCTGATTGCTATGATGGTCTTGAAAGCACTACCCCAGTATGATGACACTAGAAAGATGACTTATGCACACTGTCAAGATGTAGCTGCACTAGCCCCGATACATAAAATCCATGAATAAGATGTTATGATAAGATTGCTGGTAATTTCCTTGAAAAGAAAAATTCTCTATTGGTACAGAGCTCTTGAAAATCATACCACATCTACTTGGGCCCGGCTCGCTAGTAAACTAGTGGAAGAATTCAATGAGTAGGAAAACCCTTTCTCTCTGCTAAGTTAGTTAACTATTATCCAAAAACACCCCCAATAGGAGATTATAGATTTCAATATCAGATTCAGTCGGACTTGGTAGAGTGTACCTGAGGCCAATGCACGATCAGGAGATGTATTATTATCTAGGAGATTTGAACTCAAATATAAGTATGGTAATTAGACAATCTCACGTGTCTACCTTTCTTGAGATTTATCAAAAAGTGCAAAAGGCAAGGAGATACTTGATCACTATTGGGAGATTCCCAACCAAAATGATGATGCCTATTTTCCTAGATCTACCTCAAGCATCAAATGCTACTTTGCCAACTCCTACTTTAGCTTCCAATGCTAGTCTTCCTAAATGGACTGGACAACCTAACATACCAGTAATACAGGCACCCCCTACCCCTTTAATGCTCCCTATTATTCTTGCACAACCTATAGAAATAGTTCCATAAACTCCAAATCTCCAACTTGCAGTGTTGCAAGATCTGCAAACATATTTTAAAACTCTAGAAAATAAATTCACATCGATGGAAATAAGAGAAGCAGAAAGGAATTTTTAGCCAAGAAGGTTCCCACAAGTGACAAAGGATCAAGCATCCATGAGTGGTAGAAGCTACGATAAATCTAACACTATTTATGCCAATGAAGATAGCAAACCCAGTAATATTTAAACAAAGTCAAATTTATGGTTCTCCATGCTTAATGACTCCCATGACAAAACTTCTTGCATGATTCACCAACATTAAGTACAAAATATAGCCATTGAAAATGTTGAAAGAAGCCTTAAGGGTCAGGTTAATATGATCGTAGAAGAGAATCAAAATTTCATGATGCCTTCTATTGAATAAGTAGTTGTTCTTACCAGATCAAGAAAGAAACCCTTACAGTTTGATCCTCAAGATATCAAACCCCTAAAGGTGCCTTCGCCCATAAGGAACTCTATGGATAAAAAGACCTCTTATAAAAAAATACCCTGAGTTCAAACCAGAAAGATTCAAAAAATTGTAAGGAAGCTCCTCGATAGAAAAAAGCAGAAACACAAGAACAAGCTAGGGACAAATTGAGATATCCCTCACTAACTAAGCATCAAAGTATTGATGATACTCAGGGGTACATAAATAATTATGATGCAACAGTGAAGGAGAAAAGTGTTGAACCCATTTCATTTATCATAGTCAAGGAAATGAAGAAAACCCTCTCCAAGTCAACTATGTATGAAGCTTTAAAACTTTTAGGATAGATTGACTTGCTGCAGGAATACTTGAGGTCTATGAAAATAAGAATAAGATCCCAAATCAGATGGATTATGCACAAGCTAGTCTGACATCCACTTTGGGAAAAAATAGATCCCCTCCTTTTTATCTGTCTCTCCAAATGGAAGGGTGGGTAGTTCACTACTGTATGATAGACTTTGGAGCTGCAACCACTATGATACCCAAAGAAGTATGTGATATCATGGGCATGTAATATACAAGAAGCAGTCCCGATGTCTTACATTTAGATGAAACCCTTGTAAAAACTATAGGATAATTAAAGATATCCCAATAGTGCAAAAAAGACTACCCCAGTTCACAGTCATACAAGAAGTGGTAGTAGTGGATTTTTAGCCCTATTTTGGTATGTGTCTCTCCAGGGAGTTCATAGCTAATATAGGAGGATATTTATCTCTAGATTTTTCACATCTAGAAATCTTGTTCAAGGGCAAAAGAGTGAAAATATTTAATGAAAAACCATCAACCTTCCATATTGGAAGACTTGAAGAGGAAGACAAATAGTCCACCACTATGAAATGATGACAAAGGAACTAAGGGACCTGAACTTGATGGAATAAGCTCTAAACATATTATAGGATGTATACCAGTTCTCTCTCCAAGACTTTAATTCCATGATCGAGACTGACATTTGGAGTTATGCAATTCTAAAACCTTAAAAAAATGCTCCTATTTTCCCCCCTTTGGTTAACTAGCCCATTGATTAGCTATGGAAGCTTTTATTTGATGGTGCTAGATGTAATAATGGAGCTGGAGCAAGTATTGTTCTAATATCTCCAACAGTTGAAGAATTTTTTTTTCTCTTACCGATTAACCTGGAGTTTCACTAACAATGTAGTAGAGTATAAAGCACTTTGTTTAGGGTTCAAGAAAGTTGAAAATATGGGTATCAAACAACTACAAATCTTCAAATACTCCAAACTGATAGTAAACCAGGTAATTGAGAAATGTGTAAGTAAGAAACATTACCTTAAGGCTTACAAAAATAAAGTTTAGGATTTGTTAGCGTTAGGTCATGACAAGAAGGTGGTATGGGACAATAAAATTTGGCAAATAGTCAAGTCTTGAAGAGCTCTGCTAGGGTTTTATGAGGAAAAAATACTATGCTAGGGTTTGATGAATAAAAACTGCTCCTCGAGGATGGCAGCAACTTCTAGAGGAGGTCTAAAAAATTGAAGGAATGTCGTGATGGCATCGGGTTTGGCATAGAGAGTGCATATTCGTGATATTTTTTCATCTAAAAATTATTGGAAGGAACAAGATTTTCCAGTGCATGTTTGGAATCGCTTGTTAAAGAACAATGGATGTTTGGAACGATGTGAAGCCAGGCCAGTTCTAGTGGTTCAACCAGAATCAATGGCGGAAGATGTGGAGTATCTAAAAAAACATGCCCTTATTGGTAAATTTTTGGGCATTCAAATTTCTCTCCCCTTTGTGGAGGCTTGGGTAAGGAAGACTTGGAATCTTGAAGGCGATGTGGAGGTGATGCTGAGTGCGAACAACTATTTTATGGTGGTTTTCTCTTGTATTGCAGATTTTAACAAAGCATTTGAAGGGGGTCATTATTTCTATAACCAGGTGGGACTATTTATTAAACCCTGGCATGTGGGTTTCAACCCATCAGAGGAACGGTCATCACAGGTTTTAGTATGGGTGTGACTTCCATGGCTCCCATTGGAATTCTGGAGAACTAATATCTTGCATAAGATTGCCCTTCTTCTTGGGAAGTTGGTTGGACCATCACAATAGACAATGGATAAAAAGGTAATCTCTGTTGCTCATATTTATGTTGAAATTGACTTAAATAATCCTATTCTAGATTCTATTGAAATACAATTTGGATCAACTACATGGGTTCAAAAACTTGACTATGAAGATTTTCCATTTTGTTGTTAGATTTGCCATGAATATGGCCACCTGCAAAGAAAATACCCTAATTTTGTCTCACCTATGGCTTCAAATCCTAGGCCCTCTCGGTCTGGACAAAGTTTGGATAAAGGAAAAGCCTCGATAAAGGAAGGGGAATGGGATAAGGAAGATTTTGTTTTGGTAAAATCCCAAAACAAAGGACAAAGGGCAAACAAAGACCTTAAGGATAGCCAACCAGATGCTCTACTCAACCGTTATGAAATATTAGATTATCTTGATCAGTGCATGGAGATACTTGAAACATCACTACCTGATGCAAATATAACAAGGCCAAATCAGATGTCTCTTCTTGAAGGGGAACTTAAGGAATCAGATCTAGGGGTTTTAAATGAAGAACAAAGGGCTTTGGATATGAGTATAGGGGACATGGTTGGGTCTAGCTCTATAAGGAAAACTATTTTGAAAAGTGGTACAGATTTAGTTATGCCCTCTCCTAATCAGGCACTGATGCAGTCATCCTTGGACTGCAAAACTCCTATGGTGTTGGGATTGCAACAAAAAATAATTAATTTTTTTTTTTCAAATAAGAATATGAAGGTGGGTCGAAAGAAGGACCAGGATAAAATTAAGTTAATGGGGGAGACTTTGGTGGAGTCAGGCTTGGTGAGAACATTGGACTCCCATTTTTATAACCCCAAAAAATGATTATCCTCTCATGGAATGTAAGGGGGTTGAATAGCATCCCCAAACAAAAAGTTGTTCGTGATTTGGTTTGTGTGCATTCTTCGGATGTGGTGTTTATTCAGGAGACTAAATTGGCTATTGATAGTATGTTCAATATTGCTCCCAAGTTGTGGATAAGGGGGCAATGCTAGTGTATTGGTGCATGTGGATATGCTGGTGGCGTCGCTTGTTTATGGGATCCGGTTAAGATATCCCCTCTTACTTGGATTTCTAGTAGATGGTCTATTTCAATGGTTGGGCATGATAATGAATTTGGTGAAATCATCCTACTTACAAATGTGTATGCTCCTATTGATTACAATGATAAAGTGAATTTTTGGAATCACATTTGCTTTGTGAGAATTTTGGTTCCCTTGTACCCATGTATTTTGGCTGGAGACTTCAACTCTATAACTTGTCTAGAGGAGAAACGTGGTGGGGTGGACCGTCTCAAGCCTTTTTCTTCTATCTTCAGTGCTCATATCCATGCCCTAAACTTGGTTGACATCAAGCCAGATAATGGGATCTTTACTTGGCACAATAGAAGGGTGTGTGGAAGCTTCCATATCAGAGAGACTGGATAGGTTTTTGATATCAAGTTATTGGATGGGTAATAACATAGGTGCTAGTTCTATGATTTTGGAGGATAGGGGATCTAATAATTGGCCTATCAAACTATCTGATTTGGAGTTAGGGCTAAAAAATAATCCCTCCTTCAAGTTTCAACTTATGTGGCTTCGTGATCCTAAGCTTCATGATTTCATGCGAGGCTGGTGGACCACTGGCAAACTTCCTCATGGCACCACTATGTATTCCTTTATGAAGCGACTACAATTTGTAAAACATAAATTGAAGAGATGGAATAAACTAAATTTTGGGAATCTTTCCTTGGCTAAGCTAGCAGCTCTTAGGAGGATAGAAGAAGCTTCAAGGAATATTAGAGATTAGGGATTCACGAAGGAGCTTCTTTTTTAGGAATCTTAGGCTGCGAAAGGCCTTGCTGAATGGGAACTAAGGGAAGAATTTTTTTGGAAATAAAAAACTCGAGTAGATTGGCTTAAGGAAGGGGATAGGAACACAACCTTCTTTTATAAATCATTTAAGGCTCACCGTAATAGTAACCTGATTACCTCTCTTGTGAATTTTTAGGGTGCCCTGCTCTCTTCTTTTAGGGATATTTCATAAGAGACTAAGAGGTATTTTTCCTCTCTCTTCAAGGAGGACTCCCTATCAGATGATGAGAATGAAAAGCTTATTCTAAATTGTATTCCAGTGATTGTTTCTAGAGATATGAATGAGCACTCGGTCCAATTTCCCTTGATGATTTGGAAAATGTTGTATTCAAGATGAAAAAATGAAAAGCCCCAGGCCCATATGGATTCCCGATTGAGTTTTATCATGAGTTTTGGGATTTAATCAAATTTGATCTTTTGGAGGTGGTCCATGAGTCCCAAAATAAAAAACAAATGCTAAGGGCCCTAAATGCTACCTTTGTGGTGCTTATACCTAAAAAATAAGGAGCGAATTCCTTGGATATGTTCAGGCCTATTGCTCTCTACAATGTTGTGTATAAGATCATCACAAAAATTATTGCTGAGAAGCTGAAGATATGGTTGAGAAAAATCATCTCTGAGGAGCAAGGAGGGTTTGTTGTTGGTCAAAAATTTTTGGATGGGGTTGTTATTGCTACATAAGCTATTCACTCGATGGAAAATTCTAAGGAGAAAACTATGTTCATTAAGTTCGACTTGGCCAAAGCCTATGATCAGGTCAGATGGTCCTTTCTTTAGAAATTTCTTGTTACTTTTGGATTTGAGGAGGAATGGATTAGATGGATGATGAGCTATGTTTCTTATTCCTTATTCTCTATTCTTGTTAATAATGAGCCATCAGATCTTTTTGAGGCCTCAAGGATATTGAGTCAATGAGATCCTTTATCTCCTTATTTGTTTATCATTATGGCGGAAGGTTTGGGAAGATTGCTCAAGTCTCAAGTCATGCAGGGTCTCATTCAGGGGTGGAAGTGGGATAGTAGTTTGCCACCTCTTTCCCACCTTAAATTTGTTGATGATACTACTTTATTGGGAGTTGCCACTATCAAGGAAGTTGGTAATATTAGATAGTCTCTTGACATATATCTTGGTGCTTCTAGACAGTTTATTAATGAGGACAAGTCTTCTATTTTCATCTTCAATACCCCTCCTCTTATTCAATATAGGATTGATCACATTCTAAGATTCCAGGTTGGGAATCCCCCCTTCATTTATCTTGGTATTCCAATTTCATCTCACCCTCTACCTAGATCTTCTTGGTAGTCTATGCTTGATAAGTTTAGAAGGAAGGTGAATCATTGGACTTTCAGACGACTATCCACTGCAGGTAGAGTATTGCTTTTAAAATATGTTGTTCAAGCTTTACCCATTTATAGATATTTTGTACAAACATCTCCCTCTCACTTCATCAAGGACATGGATGCTTTGTCAAGATAGTTTTTATGGTATGGAAAACTTGATCAATCTAAATGGAGTTTGGTTAGGTGGGATTCTATATGTAGGCTAGTGCAAGAGGGAGGCCTTGGGTTGCGACAGACAACTCTTTTTGGGTAGGCTTTGGTTGCAAAACTTTATTGGAGATGGTGTACCTCTCAAGATCATATTTGGGCTAAAATATTATCTTGTAAATACTTGAGAGGTATTTCTAAGGCTGAAATCCCTAGAATCAGCTTGGTTGGGAAAGGTTCAGTTATCTGGGACACTCTAAAAAGAGGAGCTAATTTAATCAAGCAGGGTTTTCTCTAGATTTGCAATCAGAGATCAAATGCTCTTTTTTGGGAGGATTCTTGGGATGGCCACCCTCCTATCTTGAATCAATACCCTAGGTTATGTTACCTAAGCATTTTTTTATTGGAAGCAGGTTGGTCTCGTGTGGAGGAGTTTAACAAAATTTAGTCTTTTGGAAATATGGAGATGTATAGGTGGAAAGATACACAAGAATTGCCCCAGGGGGTACTGGCCAAGGAAAAAGAGGTGCTTGCTCTTATTCTTATAGGGAATCCTTGTTCTTCATTGAGGGGTAAAGATATTTTGGCTTGGAACCTTGATTCTAACGAAACCTACTCGGTAGCCTATGGTTATCAGGTTCTTGATAAGAAAAAGTATGGGAGTATTCCTATCACTTGGTGGAAAAAGATGTGGAATAAATTTTCCTTGCCAAAATGTAACTTCTTTCTTTGGTTGGTATCTCATAATAAATGCCTCACTTGGGATAATGTGAGGAAGAGGGGATTTCAGGGTCCTTATTTTTGTGTCCTTTGCGGTAAGAATGAGGATGACTCTTCTCATTTATTTTTCCAATGCTCCTTTGCCAGAGACATTTGGTACCATTGGTGGAGTGCCTGGAACCATCCATGTTTTCATGTGCTATCCCTGGTGGAGTTTTGGAGTAGTATGGGCAGACCTGCGACCAAGGCCCCCTTCCTTCGGGTGGATTAGAATTTGGGCCCTTATTGCATCATCTGGAAAATTTGGCTCGAATGGAACCGACGCATATTTTAGGGTAGTTATTTGGCTATTCAATAGATATGGCAAAGGATCTTGTATATGGTTCAGGAAACCATCCATAGCAAATGTGATGTGGACCCTCTTTTGGATTCTAGGGAGGAGAAGGTACAACAAGTACTTGGTCTCTTTGGGGATGGTTGGAACTCTTCTATCCCTAGTAGGGTTCCTCAGCTTAGCAAGAATGTTAGGATAGATGGTAGGTGGAGGCCATCCCCTAGAGGAGTTTTAAAAATTAATACTGATGGATCATCCAGGGGTAATCCTACACATGCTAGCATTGGTGGTGTTGGGAGATATTCTACTGATGGTGTCAGTTTTTTCTTTTCCATTTATAAAGGTGTTCACTCCAACAATTTTATGGAAGCTATTGCAATTCTTGAGGCCTTGCGAAGGGTGTTTTATCTTTGCTGGCATAGGATTATTTGCGAGTCTAACTCTCAAATTGTCATTAATATTTTAAATAGTAAAAGGGTGGAGGAAGTTAAATTGCAGTTGGCCTCTATAGCCGTTCAGATTCTCAGAATGAGTGAAGAGTTCAAATTTATATCCTTTGTGCACATTCCAAGGGAATGAAATGTGGTTGCTGATTACTTGGCCAAAAGGGCTTCTGAGCTACTAGATCCTTGGAGTATCAATACTTGGGAGTCTCCCATCTAGGGACTCTCAACACCTATGGGAGTTGATCCACAAGGATGTATAGACTTAATGTGGTTTATTCTTGTTGTCTTTTTTGGGTGTCATTCTAGTCTAGTGGTTTTAGCCTGTTTGGCTATTTATTTGAGTCCTGGTTGGAAGCTTAGTTGTACTCTGTAATCCAAACTTTTTATCAATGATTTTTTACCCCTTTATTTAAAAAAAAAAAGTTTAGGATTTGTTAGAATCCTTTGAGTCTCTGAACCTCAAGGTAATTCCAAGAGAGAAAAATACTCATGCATATTTGTTGTCTTCAGTAGGGGAAAATTTTTGCCCTATCAGCAGCATCATCCAAAAGTTAAAAATAGTTAGGCTAATCCACAGGCCTTATGTGCCAAACAGAGATACCTTTTGGTAATTTTTCGAGAATGAAAAATAGATAGTAGAATTCCTCATCCAAGAGATGAAATGCTCTAGCAATAGGATAACTGACAATGAGGAGGATGTAAGCATGATCTAGTTAAAGAACAATCACATCCCAAAAGGGTTGGTCACCCTTGACAGTTTATTTGATAACAATGACAGGTCAATTGGCCATAATATGTGTAGACACCTAAAAATATCATTTTATCCAAGTTTTGGTTCTTCTAATATCTCTTCGATATTTTTAAATTCATCTAAATTCCCTCTATTTTCTTGTGCACTATTCACTATTCATTGTTCATTGTTCATTGTTCACTACTCATTGTTCATTTTTCATGAATTTAATATTTTTAAATCAATTTTCAATACCTCCTCACATGCTTGAGCTCAAGTTAAGGATTCTAGAATAGCCACATTTTCTACACGTACCTTCTCACATGCTTGGGCTCAAGTCAAGGATTCTAGATTAGCCATATTTTTTACACCTACCTTATCACATGCTTGGGCTCAAGTCAAGGATTCTAGATTAGCCATATTTTCTACACCTACCTTATCACATGCTTGAGCTCAAGTCAAGGATTCTAGAATAGCCACATTTTCTACACCTACCTTCTCACATGCTTGAGCTCAAGTCAAGGATTCTAGATTAGCCACATTTTCTACACCTACCTTCTCACATTCTTATGCCCAAGTCAAGGGTTCTAGATTAGTCCTATTCTACATTTTCTACATCCACCACCACTCATGCACACCAAATTCAAGGATTCTTTCTTGCATGCCAACCCACATAGTAATTTTATTTTCCTCCATTTATCCTAAGTCTTCCCTTACCAACCCACTTAAAAAATTTATATTCTCTCACCCACCCAAAAGTCTTCTATGCCAATACATTCAATATTTAAAAATCTTCACCCACCTAGTCTTGTCTTCCACTATGTCAAACTCATGTGCCACATCATCCTCACCCTCCTCTCTTCTAAAATTCTATAAATACCTCCCTCATTCCCTTTATTAAAGTGGGGGAGGAATCAAGGCATGAATGAAGGAATGAATGAATGAAGAAAGAGGTAGCTAGGACAACCTACCATCATTGCATGAGTTCTAAGAATATCACTCTTTTACATTCTATTTTAATAGGAGCATTTACTTGTTTTAAATATCATCTTACTTGAGTAAGAGCCCAACCGAACAAGGTGGGCTTATTTTATCACTAACCTTCTCTTTTGAGTATTTCATGTAGGTATTAAATAGCATTGGAGCAACCTTGGGAGAGAGGAATATCACACACCCCACATCATAATTCTGTTGTGAAAAGGAAGCATTACACCATCTTCTCTTGTAAAAGCCTTCAAGGCTTCACTATATTGTTAAAAGACAAAGGGGTTGTAAAAGTTTCACATTTCATAATCAAATTTGTGTATTGGTCTTATTTCCTTTGTATTTACACTTTATTTTCACATGGTGGTTTCCTTATTCTACAAAATGGCACGCCCGATGGGACCATTCCCTTGACCTCCACTTTTGCCCTTGTTGAGTTTTAATTTATACTAGTTATAGGGATAAAGTGTAGGTTTATTTTATGCAATCTTTGCTCCTACTTTCAACTATTGTTGCATATTTTTGCTAATTGTTGTTGTTTTGAAGGAAAAAGTCAATATCACCTTGGTGGAGATGGTCTCACATGTCTATATCGCTTGGGTAGAGATGGTTTCATCCTAGAAGATTCCAACTTGCAACATCCACTTAGTCTTCCAACTAAGTCCTCCTTATTTGTTCCTAGACTTGTTGGATAGCATAATTTGGGTTTTTATTTTCACACATAAGCTTCTTTAGGCTTTTATTTTAGTTTAATTTATATTTTGTTTTAGGATCATTTCACATACTTGTCTAGCATAGTTTATTTCTAAGATTGTTTTTAAAATAAAATTAGCCTCCTTTGGCTCCTCTTTTAGCACACTTGACATTCTTAGGCTCTTTCACAATTGCAAGCCTCTTTAGGCTTCTCTCTTTTACCACACTAAGCCTCCTTAGGCTCCTCTTTTAGCACACTTAGCCTCCTTAGGCTTCTCTCTTTTACCACACTAAGCCTCCTTAGGCTCCTTTTTTAACACAATTAGCCTCCTTAGACTCATATTTTACCAAATTAGGCCTCCTTAGGCTCATTTTTTTAACACACTAAGCCTCCTTAGGCTTCTCTCTTTTACCACACTAAGCCTCCTTAGGCTCTTTTTTTTAACACACTTAGCCTCCTTAGGCTTCTCTCTTTTACCACACTAAGCCTCCTTAGGCTCTTTTTTTTAACACACTTAGCCTCCTTAGGCTTCTCTATTTTACCACACTAAGCCTCCTTAGGCTCCTCTTTTAGCACACTTGGCCTCCTTGGGATTCTCTCTTTTGCCACACTAAGCCTCCTTAGGCTTCTCCTATTTTAATACACTTAGCCTCCTTAGGCTCCTCTTTTACCACACTAAGCCTCCTTAGGCTTCTCCTATTTTAACACACTTAGCCTCCTTAGGCTTCTATTTTACCACACTAGGCCTCCTTAGGCTCCTTTTGTTTTACACTTAGCCTACTTGGGCTCCTATTTTAACACACTTAGCCTCATTAGGATTCTCTATCTTACCACACTAAGCCTCCTTAGGCTCCTTTTTTTTAACACACTTAGCCTCCTTAGGCTCCTCTTGTACCACACTAGGCCTCCTTAGGCTCCTTTTTTTAACACACTTAGCCTACTTGGGCTCCTCTTTTAACACACTTAGCCTCCTTAGGCTCCTCTTTTAAGCCCAATTGACCTCCTTGGGCTATTTTCACAATTACAAGCCTCCTTAGGCTTCTCTCTTTTTCCACAAGCCTCCTTAGGCTTCTCTTTTAGCACACTTTGTGCCCTTGGACTCTTTTCACAATTACAAACCTTCTTAGGATTTTTTTTTCTTTTATTACCTTTAGCTTTCGTGGGCTTCTTTTGCACATACATCTAGCTTAGCTTACCCTCTTGGGTCTTACTTTTTCCACACACATAAACCTCCTTAGGCTCCATTTATTACACACACATAAGTCTCCTTTACCTTAACGCACACACAATAACCCTTTTTAGTTTACTCTCCTTAATTAGAATAATTAGTTGCACTTGCATATCTAATTTTAGTGTTTTAATTTATTTTAGATAGCTTTAGTTTTTAAATTTTCTTCCCTTTTAGCATAGATTTATTTAATTAGATAATAGCAATAATTAGCTTAGATTTCTATTTTTTGGTACCTCTTAGGAATTGTGCTCCATTAACATAATATATTTTTGTGTGAATAATTTTTGGCCATATTGTTTGTCCTATGGTTTCAACTCAAAGTCAATTCTGAGCTTTAAACCAAATCACTATGGATTCTACCCTAACATCTTCCACTGCACCCGATCTAACACCTGTGAGTGAAGATTTAGCCACTCTAGGTACCTCTTATTTACGACATAATCCCTTTCCTCCTAATATCCATCACAATTATGATGCTTATCCCATTTTTACCAATGTTGAGACCACTTCTTCACATACCTCTAAAGAAGGTACTCCAACCTACACCCAAAAAAATCCCTCACCCTTTGATCCATTGACATCTACCTTAGCCTTAATCACAATTCCCCAACCCCCATCGACTTCCACCACTACTCCTGATCTTTTATATCAGCCCCTTATTGATTATCCTACCACCTAAACCTCTACTCAATCTTCTACTTCAATGCCACCCCCGCTCCAAAAACTAATGGCTCAACCTCAAATTAATGTAGTTACCCACTCCATCATCCCCTCTTCCACTTCAACCCTTGTTGCTACTAGTGCTACACTTTCTCAACCATCTTCTTCCACACTCCCTACTCAACCCAATGCTAGCACTACTTCACCCTATACCACAACTTACCATATGCCAATTCATGATCCTGGTGTTGCCATGCCTAGTCTTCCACCTCCAACCAATCCCCTTCTTGCTTTAGCCTCACAACCACCTACTAATCCAAATCCACCTCTCCAATATAATACTACTCAAACTCAAACACCACCTCAAATCCAATTACCATCTAATTTCTCTATTCCATCACAAGTCCCTAACCTTACCCAACAACACATACCCTCCCCTCAATCTCAAAATCAACCCTTTGTATCACCACAACAATCTCCATCCAATCCTACCAACCAACCTCCTAATTCCCAATACCCAATTCTTCCTCAACAACCATCCCAAGCACCTCAATGGCCCCAAAATTTAGCCACATATCCCCAATATCAGTACCCATCATCTCAAGTTCCTCAACCTCCTCCCCAATCCCAACATGCCTCATCCCAAATTTATCAATCACAAGTCCCTCAACCATCTCCTTTATCCCAACCTATGCCATACCAAACTACATGCACTCCATCCCAGATATATTTGTCCCTACCTCAAAACTTCCCCCAAATACCCCCATTCAATGTTCTTACCCCCAACATCAAACTTCCCTCTAAAAACCATATCAATCCCATAATTATCCTCCTTTACAGGTCCCTCAACCTTCTCCCCAACCTCAACCCGCATAGTCTCAAAAACCTCAATATTACCCCCTACAAGTCCCTCAACCCCTTGTTCAACCACAGTCAAATCCCTCCCATACAACCCCATATTTTCAACCCCCTTCAGACCTACTTCAATATTACCCCCCATACCCATCTCCCTCCTCCTACCCTCCACAACCCATACCACCTCAAAATAACACCCAAACTTATATTTCCCAACAATCCAATTGTACCGCTACCATTCCTAATCCCACTTACAATCTCACATCATCCTCTCCTATGTTGCATAAAACCTCCCAAGATGAGATACAATGACTTATTAGTCACATGAATGCATTGGAACTTCAAACTGCAAGTATAGGATACCAAAAGCCCACCCTTAGCCAAATCTATATCCTACCTATTCATCCATTTGTGCATGCCCCAGTCTACCCCTATAAATTTGAGCTACCCAAACTTGAGCCTTTTATAGGACAAGGGGATCCAAAAGATTTTTTAAGCAAATATTTGAATGCTTGTTTCCTCATTAGTGGTAGTGACCATCTCCTTCTTCGTACCTTTGCTATATATCTAAGTGGCACTACTCTCAAATGGTATAATGCTTTACCACAACATAGCATTTACACCTTTGAACAATTGGCAAATCTCTTTCTTGAATGCTTCACCCTCTTAGTCAAGAAGAAAACCAACCTCACTGATATCTACAAACTTAAAAAGTTTGATGATGAATCTATTCTTGATTACGGAGCCCAATGGCAAGCTATTATTAATGAACTTCATTTTTCCATGCCTGTCACTGAGCTAACTCACCTCTTTACTCATAGTTGTGTTGGCAATTTTGGGTTTGAGATCCTAGCTTCTTGTCTATGAGTTGTCATTGATGTCAAAAGGAAATGGCATTAATGTTAAGAGGATGTGTTGGCTTCAAAGGTGGAAGATTCCAAGAGAATCGTTTTAAGAGAATTCGGAGAGATTCCATTGGCAAGGGTTTTTCATTAAAACCAAGATAGGGTTTTTATTAAAACCAAGTTAAATAGTTTTTATTAAAACCAATGGAAGTTCTCTTTATTATTTATTTAATTATTATTTAAAACCCTTCAAGGTTTTAATTAATTAATTATTTAATTAATTAAGGGAGAAATTATTAAGGGAGACTTTTGATTAATTTCGAAATGGTCTTTATTTCCACCGACGTCAAAGTGTCTTCGAAGAGACTATTTATTCTCCAACTCCTAAGGTTGGAAGGCTAATTAATTTGAAATTCCCCGAATGCAATTTGCGATGTTTGTGCTCTGTATTCGCTACGATCGAAGGATGACTTAGAAGCACGTGCGGTTGAAAAGTCTTCGGGAGTTATTTCGAGGGTGAAGTGGAGAGAATTTCACTTGTGAACTTTGTAGCCCACGTGGGCTAGTGGCAGCGAAGGCTGCTGTTGGGAATTGCATTGGCGGAGGTCGTCGTTTCGAGTCTCACGGGGGTGCTTTGCTAGAGTAACACACATTTTTATTAAAACGTCTTTATGCCGCAAAATTCGGAGTTTCTTGGACAGCGATTTATAAGGTGTGATTAAATTTTATGAGTTTTGGCTTTTGTGATTAGCATTGAATAAAAGCTTAGGAGAAATAAGGGCATATTTCTTTGGATGTATTTTTAAGATTATTCTTTGCTATGCTAAAATTAAAAATGGAGGTAGAAGGTGTGAGTCTGTGATTGTTGATTTATTGGCATGCTATGGTGGTTGTGTTTAAAGAAGTGGAGCTAAAAGGTGTAATAAAGGAAGTTTATATTATTGCTCATTTCTTTTTATTCTAACCCTAACTTGGTTGGAAGTTTGAGAGTTGTGTGTGGTGACATCTTGAAGGTTCAATTATCTTCTACTCCAATAACGTATGGGCACATTCTTCTTATGAGTATGATTGGTGTATGTTTTTTAAAATAAGGTTGGAGTGAAAAGGTATTCTACTAGGTATCCTTTGGCTAGGTGTAAATCCTATTTTCTGGTTTGTTGAAGACTAATGCATTGTTATAATTAAGGAGAGTTTTTGGTGAATGCATAATTTTTGGTTTGAGATAGTGGAAGCTTTGTGCACTAGGGTTTATATTTGTGAGTCTAGCTACTTGCATTGAGTTGGTGGAACCCTTGGTTGGCTGTTTTGAGTTTGATGGTTGAGTTGCTTCCATAGAGGTTGTTTGATCAAGTTATTGCTTTACTTGATTCATGATATTGGGCTTACTCCATTGAGTTGATTTGAGCAAGTTATTCTTTGCATTTGGTGATATTGTGTTGGTGGGTGTTTTGTTCAAATATCTTTGGAGGGAAAAGGATTTCTACTTGTTTCCTTTTCTTGTGATGATTGGTTGAATGCTTCAAGGTTGATGTTGAGTTGAATGGTGTTGGTTGACTAAACCTTGTTTGATGAGCATTGTTGTTGAAACCCTAATTGATGGTGAAAAGAACATGAGTATCATTGTTATGTGATTCTTTGCATAGTTGGCAATTGTTGGGGTTTCATGTTCTTGAAAGAAAATATTCTATCCTATCTAGTTTAGATATTGAGTTGAGTTTTGAGATTGGGATTTGAGTATAGAACATATTGAGTCTCTAACAATTCTCTTTATGCTTCTATGAGTTTGACAAATCACATTGGGTCTCTAACAATTCACTTTGTGATTTCCTACTAAGAAAGTTTTTCTTGGTGAGCTTGCTAAGTTTTTGGATAGGTTCCAGTGGGGACTTGTGAGTAGTTTTTGGACAGGTTCCAGTGGGGACTTGTGAGCAATTTTTGGATAGGTTCCAGTGGGGACTTGTCAGAATTTTTTGGACAGGTTTCAATGGGGAATTGTGAGCAGTTTTTGGACATGTTTCGATGGGGACTTGTGAGCAGATTTGGATAGGTCCTAGCAGAGGACTTGTGAGTTGAGTTTGATAGTTCTATCAGAGAACTTGAGGATAGAGGTGCATTGGTTCTATGAGAAGAACCCGAGGATAGATTTGGCAAGTCTTTGAGAAGGCTTGTATGTAGAGGATTGATTTGTTCAAGAGTTGGACAGATATGATAGAAAGAGGAAGACTTGTACTAGACTGACTGACTGTATTTGGTATAGGTTGCTAAGCTACTGTGGACATGATCATAGAAGGCAAAGGTCTCTTAGGCTAAGCATTGAGGATAGGAGGTCTTTGGTGGAAACGAGTTCCACGTGCTAGCAAGAGGTAGAGGCAGTTTATCTTCTGAGGGATCATTTCCA
This sequence comes from Wollemia nobilis, assembly GCA_028583015.1. Lineage (NCBI taxonomy): Eukaryota > Viridiplantae > Streptophyta > Pinopsida > Araucariales > Araucariaceae > Wollemia > Wollemia nobilis. The sequence goes on along the minus strand of JAQPPZ010003193.1, from coordinate 3,277,209 downwards.
GAGTAGAGGGGAAGGTATCTCCTTTGGGCTGAGTCTCATAAAAATTGTAATTGGGAAGGATTCCCAGAGAACTTTGAGATAACTTTTAGAGAAAATTTTTTGTGGACGTAGCCCAACCATTTTGGGTGAACCACGTTAAAAATGGGTCTTCAATGTGTGATACTTTCTGTCTTGATTAATGTTGTGTTGATGCCACTGCTATCTAAAGTTAAAATTGTTAATTGGTTAAGTCTTATACTGTTCACCCCCCCTCTCAGTATAATTCCATGTTCTTCAATTGGTATCAAAGCCGATCTCTCCAGAAAGAGCCTAAAAACTTGGAGAAGGATCTATCAGAGGAACATATAGATTTAGAAAGAGATGAAGAGGTTGAGTTCGATCTCAAAGGTGAATTCTTCTTGGCTTTAATAAAGCTTGAGAAATTCAGAGAAGATATTTCTGTTCTCAAGCATCAATGTCAGGAAGAAGAGATAACAAGATCAAAATTGTCTCAAAGTGTTATAGACTTCAAAATTCTAGCTGAAGAAGGGAAGAAGGTTGAACAGGTTCTGACAGAGGCTCTCAAAGGAAAGGAAGCTGATTGTGAGAAACTAGAATAAGAGGTTATGTCTCTTAGAGTGAATTTGGAACAGTTGGATCTCAGATAGAATACTCCGTGTGAAAAGCAAAAGAAGGATTGTATCACCATTCATGAAATAGGGTCTTCGAGTAAGATCAATCTTCATCCTAAAGAGCGGTGGATTCCAGTTGGTCACAAGAAGAACAATCATCCAAGGCATCAAAACAGGTTACATAATACTTTCCATGGCTATTGTTTTTCCTATAAGAAATTTGGTCACAAAGCTATGCATTGCAATAAGTATTTGAATAGCCATAGTAAGAAAAATGTTAACTCTTTTGCACCTCTTATGAATAAAAATGTCATGTGTTACAAGTGCAAGAATTTTGGGCATATAGCAAGGATGTGCAGTTTGGATAGATCTAGCCTTGACTTCACTAAAAAGAGAAATGAGATCAAATCTAATTCAATAATAGTTCAAACTGCTTTTCATGCTCAAGACAAAGTAGAAAAATGGTATCTTGATAGTGGTTGTTCAAAACATATGACTGGTGAAAAGGAAAATTTTTTGGTCTTAAAAGAAACAAATAGAGGAACAATCGAGTTTTGGAGATAACAAGTCAGCTAAAATCTGTGGTAAAGGGACTCTTAGTTTGGATGGGAAATCCAAAATAGAAAATGTGATTTATGTAGAAGGCCTAAGACATAATCTTCTAAGTGTGAGTCAACTTTGTGATCAAGGGCACATAGTATCTTTCTTTTCAGATAAATGTGAGATAAGTAAAGAAAAAATGGAAAACTTATTGTTAGTGCTACAAGGACTCCAAACAATCTTTACATGTTAAGTGAGATAAAAAATGAAAAGTGTTTTCTAACTCAAGAAGATGAGAGTTGGTTATGGCATAAAATATTGGGGCATTTGAGCTTTGATAATCTTGTCAATATTAGTAACAAAGAAGCAGTTAGAGACTTGCCCAAAATAAAAAGGCCCCATAACATCATTTGCGGTCCTTGTCAACATGGAAAACAGACCAGAACCAGTTTCAAATCAAAAGGGTACTTCTTCAAAACCATTGGATCTTATTCATACTGATTTATGTGACCCTACTAGAACTCAGAGCATTCAAGGAGAAAGCTACTTCATGATGTTTATAGATGATTATTCTAGAATGACTTGGGTTACTTTTCTCAAAGAAAAATCTAAAGCTTTTGAAAAATTTAAAGCTTTCAAAGAAATGATTGAAAATGAGACTGACAATAGAATCAAATTATTAAGATCAAATAGAGGAGGAGAGTTCACTTCAAATGAATTTATGGAATACTGTGAGCAACAAGAAATCAAAAGAGAATATTCAGCAGCAAGAACTCCTCAACAAAATGGAGTAGTTGAAAGGAAAAACAGAACTATTGAAAATATGGCTAGAGCTAAGTTAAATGAGTCAAAACTTTCAGATGGTTTTTGGAAAGAGGTAGTCAGTACGACAGTCTACATTATCACCAAGGCCCAACTTAGAGTCAATCATCATAAAACTCCTTATGAGTTGTGTAAAGGAAGACCAACTACAGTAAAATACTTCAAAGTGTTTGGGAGTAAGTGCTTCATCAGAAGGGAAGATCATAATTTGGGTAAGTTTGATCCTAGGTGTGATAAGGGAATCTTTCTTGGATATTCCAACAGAAGCAAGGCCAACAAATACTTCAACAAAAGAACTCATACAGTTATAGAGAGCATAAATGTAACAGTTGATGAAAATATAGGGATAAGAGAACTAGTCAAGGAACTCAGTGATGAAATTTTTCAAGAAGAATTCAAAGAGGTTTCAGATGAAGAAGAGGAAAGACAACAACTGCTTCCCAAAACTCCTTCACGATATGTTCAAAAACATCATCCCAAAGATTTGATCATTGGTGATCCAAATAGCGAGGCAAACAAGAAGAAGAGTCATTCCTTCACATGATTCTACAAATGTTTCATTATTATCTCATATTGAGCCAAAATATTTCAATGAAGCATATGCGAGATAAGTTTTGGGTAAAAGCAATGGATGAAGAGCTAAATCAAATAGAGAAAAGTGAAACTTGGGAATTGGTTCCAAGACCTAAGGACAAGAATGTCATTGGCACAAAATGGATATTCAAAAATAAACTCAATGAGGATGGAAATATTGTCAGAAACAAAGCTAGGTTAGTCTGCAAAGGTTATGCTCAAGTAGAAAGTGTTGATTTCGAAGAGATGTTTGATCCTGTTGCTCGTCTTGAAGCTATCAGAATATTTTTGGCCCTTTCAAGATTCAAATCATTCAAGGTATATCAAATGGATGTAAATTCAGCTTTTCTAAATAGGGTGTTGGTAGAAGAAGTCTACATAGAACAACCAGAAGGAGTGTCTCTCTCGGAACAGTCAGACTATGTGTGTAAACTGAAAAATGCCTTGTATGGGTTAAAGCAAGCACCTAGGGCTTGGTACTCAAAACTTGACAAGTATCTTCATGAGCAAGGCTTCAGGAAAGGCGTGGTAGATATAAATTTGTATATTAAGAATGAAAATGATGATATGTTGATTATGGTTGTCTATGTTGATGATATTATTTTTGGGGGAAATAATACTCAGATGTGCAAAGTTTTTGCTAACACCATGCAGAAGGAATTTGAGATGTCTATGATTGGAGAGCTACCATTATTTTTAGGTCTTCAGATTGCTCAATCAAAGGATGGTATATTTCTCTCTCAAGGAAAGTATATCAAAGAAATGTTGAAGAAATTTGGGATGATGGACATCAAACCAAGTGTGTACTCCAATGATTACAGGGTGCAAGATGAGTAAAGATGATGAATCTCCAGCGGCAGATCAGAGGTTGTACAGATCTATGATTGGTAGTTTATTATATATTATAGCTACCAGACCAGATATCATGCAAGCAGTTGGGTTAGTAGCAAGATTTCAGGCAGCTCCAAAAGATTCTCATGTTATAGTAGTTAAGAGGATATTTAGATATCTGAAGGGCACTATGGACTTTGGGCTTTGGTATCCCAAAGGTGATGATTTCACCCTCACAGATTATACAGATGCAGATTGGGCAGGCATTATTGATGATAGGAAAAGCACTAGTGGTGGAGCATTCTTTCTGGGAAAGAGTTTGGTTTCTTGGCTAAGTAAGAAACAACCTTCGGTTTCCTTATCTACAGCAGAGGCTGAATACATAGCGATGAGTGGTCTGGGTGTACACAATTTTTATGGATGAAAACCACCTTGGAGGATTTCAAAGTCAAGCATGAACAACCTATCTGCATACTTTGTGATAATACAAGTGCCATAAGTATTTCCAAAAATCCAGTAATGCACTCAAGGACAAAGCATATTTCCATGAAGTATCACTTTCTAAGGGAGAAAGTGCAAGACAAGCGAGTCAAGGTAGAGTATGTGTCTACTAAAGAGCAGATTGCAGATATCTTCACCAAACCTCTTCCAAGAGATATGTTTGAGTATCTAAGGGAGAAATTGGGAGTTTTACTCCCACACCAGAATTAATCACCTCATCAAGAGGTGGGGGAGGGACTAAGCTAAGAGGCTCATTCTTAGTCCTAAGCCCCAAAGGTGACCCTTTGCCATTGATGACAAAGGGGGAGATATTTGAGTAAGGGGGAGAGCCTCAAGACAGGGGGAGCTGTTTATGTTGAGTTTCTGTGTTGTTGAGAAGCATGGTTTGCCATCAATGACAAAGGGGGAGATTGTTGGCAATTTTGGGTTTGAGATCCTAGCTTCTTGTCTATGAGTTTTCATTGATGTCAAAATAAAATGGCATTAATGTTAAGAGGATGTGTTGGCTTCAAAGGTGGAAGATTCCAAGAGAATCATTTTAAGAGAATTCGGAGAGATTCCATTGGCAAGGTTTTTTCATTAAAACCAAACCAGTTTTTATTAAAACCAAGTTAAATGGTTTTTATTAAAACCAATGGAGGTTCTCTTTATTATTTATTTAATTATTATTTAAAACCCTTCAAGGTTTTAATTAATTAATTATTTAATTAATTAAGGGAGAAATTATTAAGGGAGACTTTTGATTAATTTCGAAATGGTCTTTATTTCCGCCGACGTCAAAGTGTCTTTGAAGAGACTATTTATTCTCCAACTCCTAAGGTTGGAAGGCTAATTAATTGGAAATTCCTCGAATGCAATTTACGGTGTTTGTGCTCTGTATTCACTGCGATCAAAGGAAGACTTAGAAGCACATGCGGTTGAAAAGTTTTTGGGAGTTATTTTGAGGGTGAAGTGGAGGGAAGTTCACTTGTGAACTTCATAGCCCGCGTGGGCTAGTGGCAGCGAAGGCTACTGTTGGGCGTTGCATTGGCAGAGGTCATCATTTCAAGTCTCACGAGGGTGCTTTGCTAGAGTAACACACGTTTTTAATAAAACGTCTTTATGCCTCAAAATTCAGAGTTTCTTGGACATCGATTTATAAGGTGTGATTAAATTTTATGATTTTTAGCTTTTGTGATTAGCATTGAATAAAAGCTTAGGAGAAATAAGGGCATCTTTCTTTGGATGTATTTTTAAGATTATTCTTTGCTATGCTAAAATTAAAAAAGGAGGTATAAGGTGTGAGTCTGTGATTGTTGATTTATTGGCATGTTATGGTGGTTGTGTTTAAAGAAGTGGAGCTAAAAGGTGTAATAAAGGAAGTTTATATTATTGCTCATTTCTTTTTATTCTAACCCTAACTTGGTTGGAAGTTTGAGAGTTGTGTGTGGTGACAACTTGAAGGTTCAATTATCTTCTACTCCAATAAGGTATGGGCACATTCTTCTTATGAGTATGATTGGTGTATGTTTTCTGAAATAAGGTTGGAGTGAAAAGGTATTCTACTAGGTATCCTTTGGCTAGGTGTAAATCCTATTTTCTGGTTTGTTGAAGACTACTTATGTATTGTTATCCTTAAGGAGATTTTTTGGTGAATGCATAATTTTTGGTTTGAGATAGTGGAAGCTTTGTGCACTAGGGTTTATATTTGTGAGTCTAGCTACTTGCATTGAGTTGGTGGAACCCTTGGTTGGTTGTTTTGAGTTTGGTGGTTGAGTTGCTTCCATAGAGGTTGTTTGATCAAGTTATTGCTTTACTTGATTCATGATATTGGGCTTACTCCATTGAGTTGATTTGAGCAAGTTATTCTTTGCATTTGGTGATATTGTGTTGGTGGGTGTTTTGTTCAAATATCTTTGGAGGGAAAAGGATTTCTACTTGTTTCCTTTTCTTGTGATAATTGGTCGAATGCTTGAAGGTTGATGTTGAGTTGAATGGTGTTGGTTGACTAAACCTTGTTTGATGAGCATTGTTGTTGAAACCCTAATTGATGGTGAAAAGAACATGAGTATCATTGTTATGTGATTCTTTGGATAGTTGGCAATTGTTGGGGTTTCATGTTCTTGAAAGAAAACATTCTATCCTATCCATTTCAGATATTGAGTTGAGTTTTGAGATTGGGATTTGAGTATAGAACATATTGAGTCTCTAACAATTCTCTTTATGCTTTTATGAGTTTGACAAATCACATTGGGTCTCTAACAATTCACTTTGTGATTTCCTACTAAGAAAGTTTTTCTTGGTGAACTTGCTGAGTTTTTGGACAGGTTACAATGGGGACTTGTGAGTAGTTTTTGGATAGGTTCCAGTGGGGACTTGTGAGCAATTTTTGGACAGGTTCCGGTGGGGACTTGTGAGTAGTTTTTGGATAGGTTCCAGTGGGGACTTGTGAGAAATTTTTGGATAGGTTCCGGTGGGGACTTGTGAGTAGTTTTTGGATAGGTTTTGGTGGGGACTTGTGAGCAGATTTGGACAGGTCCTAGCAGAGGACTTGTGAGCTGAGTTTGATAGTTCTATCAAACAACTTGAGGACAGAGGTGCATTGGTTCTATGAGAAGAACCTGAGGATAGATTTGGCAAGTCTTTGAGAAGGCTTGTATGTAGAGGATTAATTTATTCAAGAGTTGGACAGATATGATAGATTGAGGAAGACTTGTACTAGACTGACTGAATGTGTTTGGTACAGGTTGTTGAGCTATTGTAGACGTGATCATAAAAGGCAGAGGTCTCTTAGGCTAAGCATTGAGGACAGGAGGTATTCGATGGAAAGGAGTTCCATGTGTTGGCAAGAGGTAGAGGTAGTTGATCTTCTGAGGGATCATTTCCAGAGCAGAGGGGAAGGTATCTCCTTTGGTCCAAGGCTCATAAACATTGTAATTGGGAAGGATTCCCAAAGAACTTTGAGATAAATTTTAGAGAAAATTTTTTGTGGACGTAGCCCAACCATTTTGGGTGAACCATGTTAAAAATGGGTCTTCAATGTGTGATGCTTTCTGTCTTGATTAATGTTGTGTTGATGCCACTGCTATCTAAAGTTAAAATTATTAATTGGTTAAGTCTTATACTGTTCACCCCCCCTCTTAGTATAAGTCCATGTTCTTCAAGTTGCAACAAACACATTTCCTTACTCTTACAATTACAACAATATAGGACCTTTGAAGAGGCGTTAGCCCAAGCTAAGGTCATTGAAGATATTAAGATCCAAGAGGGCATCATAAAACTTAAAAAGAAAGAGTGGAACAACAAAAATCAAAAGGCTAATGCCACTTCCTCCAAATCACCCCAAGTCAATCAAGTCTTCCTTACCACACCACCTCCTACTACCACTATCCAATCTCCTCCACAACCCCAACCCCAACACCTCAACCATTCTCCACCCAACCCTTGGCCTCCACTTTCACATCCCAACCTTCAAATAGACCTCGTCGAGCGCTAATACGAGAGTTTACTCCCCTTGTTGAGCCTTTAGCCAACATATTTCATCATCTTATCAATCCCAAACCCTTATCTTACCTAAAATTAAGCCTCTTTATGATCCCAATAAGCCCTTACCTCAATCTTACAAAGCACATATTTACTGTATCTACCATCGTCAACTAGGACATGACATTGAACATTATATTCAATTTAGAAATGTGGTCCAAGACATGATAGAATGAGGGGAAATTTGCATTGACAATCCCGTAGCTCCCCCTAATAAAAACCTTAGGATCTATCAAAATCCTTTGCCCCAACACACTACAACTTCCACATATTCTACACCTCCTAACAAAGTTAATCATATTGACCACAAACTCGGCTTCGTTGGAATGGTGCATGTGACCACTCGAAGTCAATGCCAAACCAACCACCAACATCCTTCTCAAACCCAAGTTCAAACTCAATCTCCAAATGCTCCACCCAATCCCCAAAAATTGCCAACCCCCATTATTATCGTAGCTTCTAAACAAACCCCTCCTAAACCTATCCTTAACCTTACCCAAAAATTAACCAATTGCCTTAAACTTGCACCTACTAAAATTTTTGTCTATGATCTTATCCAACAATCCCCTACCCATTGAGAGACTTTAATGGAAATCCTAAAAGAAATTGATGTTCCTTCTCAAGACCCACAAGCCTTTACCAATTTTTAGGTCATATTCGAACATGCATCGGACCTGCTATTGCCTTTTATGACTATGAGATTAATGCAATACCTATGGGAGCACCCGATCCCCCCATGCATATTATTGCTTCAATTAATGGCTTACCCTTTAAGAGGGTCTTGGTTGATACAGGATCTTCCATTAGTATTATTACACCGGTGGCCCTTAAACACCTCAACATTCCCTCTTCCTATATAATCCATACGGATTTCACCCTTCGTGCCTTCAATGATACCCTTTGCTCTACCTTAGGGACTGTGGTCTTACCTATCCAAGTTGGCCCTAAGACCATTCATACCCTCTTATACATATTTGAGGGAGAAATGCAATACAACATTATCTTAGGACGACCATGGATCCAAGAGATGTGATGTGTTGCATATACTCTACATCATTGCTTAAAGTTTGTGCATGACGGCCTTATCCATTGTATACTAGTAGATGACGAGCCATTTAAATATTGTAATTTAATCATTGACTCATCCTAACCTTCACTACCCACCATTCATTTTTCCCTCACCCCTAATACTAATACCCCTACTTCCTCACTCGTACCCAAAATGATTTCTCATGTTTTGAACCTAGTAGAGGCTCAATCACCCACCTCCTCCCAAACCCTAAATCCTATACCTACCCAAGAACCCCTTTCACTACTTAAAAATACAAGTCATCCTCTTACTAATCCTACCCCATATTCTACCACTCCTACTTTCCAAGAAGAGGATCCCCATGCTTCACACCATACACCACTTGATCCCACCTCACCAAATATTACCCCTTCATCAACACCTATGTCGGCTACTTTTCCACACAACACACCTATCTTTTTTGTAAACCCTATATCCTCTCACTCTACGATCCCACACGTCACAGTACATATGTCCAACATGGCCATAGGTGAATATCTTGTACATGATGTAAATATTAAAAATCTACCATATGTAGAGTCTATTAGAGATTTTGGTAGACCCCATGATATACCTACAGTTATAGATGTTATTGTGTCCTTAGGATCATCCTCTAGCCATACCAATTTTGATACACCCACATTACCATCCGCTTCCATTTCACCCCAAGATCATTTTTGTGCTAGTGTTGGTTTCCTATCCAAACCATCTTTTGTCCTATATTATTTTCAAAAATATCATTGGTAAGGCTTCGGTCTAGGATGATATGAACAAGGCAACCACACCTTTATTGACCTTCCAGGTCAATTACCCAATATTCGAGCTGGCCTTGGATATACAAACATGCTTTCCCTTGCTTCATTTACCAATTCTTATTATACCTTCAAAGAGGATGAGGAGGAGATACTATCCCCTAATATATCACTCTCCTCACACCCTTAAGTCCTCATGATATATTTTGATCTCTTCACCCTTCTTCAAATTACAAGTGAGCCTAAACATCTATTACCTATTCAACCTGACACCATTGATATGATCCACATTTCCACTTTTCAAACTCCAAATGACTTCCTAACCATACAACAATTTGTCCCCTATACTCTTAATTACATCTCATCCTCTTCCCCTACTATATCCACTATTGATACATCTAATAATCCTACACTTATATCTTCCAATGACCCACTCCTTATACCTACACCACACCAATTGGAGGAGGGCTCTCATATGTTAATTGAAGAAACCTTAGATATCGACCTTAGCTCTGACCCTACCAATCCATAAATAGTCAAAATAGGAAAAGGTCTTTCTAAGGAGGAACAAGAACAATTTATTACACTCCTAAAAGAATAAAAGAAGGTATATGCTTGGTCCTATAAAGATATTCTTGGACTCGATCCTAATTTAGTGGTCCACAATCTTGTGTTAAGTCCTGATGTTCGACCTGTTAAACAAAAATTACGCAAACTACATCCTACCATTGCCCTCATGGTAAAATATGAATTACAAAAACTACTTGATGTGGGCTTTATACAACCCATTGATTATCCTGAGTGGGTTTCTAATATGGTACCCATTTCTAAACCCAATGGGGGGATATGCGTATGCGCTGACTTTCAAGATCTTAATAAAGTGTGTCCCAAAGATGATTTTCCGCTACCTAATATAGACACCCCAGTAGATGCTACAACCGGACATGAATTGTTATCCCTCATGGATGGTTTTTTGGATTATAACAAAATTCGAGTCAATCCTACTGATCAACACAAGACCTCTTTCACCACTCCTTGGGGAACTTTTTGTTATAAAGTAATGCCCTTTGGAATCAAAAATGTTGGGGCCTCATACCAAAGAGCCATGACTTATAATTTCTATGATTACATGCATAATTTCATGGATGATTATGTTGATGACCTTCTTGCTAAATCTAAATATCAACATGACCACATTGATGTTCTACGAAAAGTCTTTAATCGACTTCTCAAACACAATGCTAGACTCAATCCTAAGAAATGTGTTTTTGGTGTTACCTCGGGAAAGCTCCTAGGTTTTATTGTTTCCAAAGAAGGCATTTGAGTAGATCCCAATAAAGTTAAAGCAATAATGGATATGCCTCCTCCTCAAAACCTTAAAGAATTAAGGAGCTTGCAAGGCAAGATCCAAGCCATTTGACAATTTATAGCACAATTATCTGATAAATGCAAACCCTTTAATCACATTTTACAAAAAGGAGTTAAATTTGAATGGACACCCGAATGCCAGGTTGCTTTTGATAATCTCAAGCGATACCTTGCATCCCCTCCAATTCTCACTTCTCTCAAACCTGATGCTCCCTTCCTTTTGTACATATCTGCCATCAATGTTGCCATAGGAACAATGCTTGCATAAAAGAATGATCTAAATTGTGAGCAAGGCATTTATTACTTGAGTCGCACTCTTGTCGATTATGAGAGCCACTATCCTTATGTCAAAAAATTATGCCTTTTTGTAGTATTTACCACCAAGAAATTACGACACTATATGCTAAATCATACTACATATATGGTGGCTAAAGAAAACCCCTTGCGATATATGATGAGTCGCACATATACCAATAGTAGAACCGCCAAATGGATCATGCTCCTTAGTGAGTTTGATATAGAATTTATTAGCCAAAAATCCATAAAGGATCAGTTCATTGTTGATCAACTTGCAGAAGTTCCTCTACCCAATGATGAACCTCTTAAAATTGAGCTTCCCGATGACTTCATCTTTGCTATTGATAAAATAAATGAATCAATATCACCTAATGATGTTGATGATGATATGACTCTATTCTTTGATGGTTCTAAATGTGAACAAGGGGGTGGTGCAGGAGTAGTTGTAGTCACCCCACAAGGGATTCCTATCCCCTTTTCTTTTAAACTAGACTTTCCTTGCACCAACAATAATGAAGAATACAAGGCTCTCATTCTTGGGCTTCAAACTATTTTAGCGATGTGTGTCAGACATTTACATATCTTTGATGATTATCTTTTGATCATAAACCAAATTAATGGAGTTTATCAATGTAAATATCCAACTCTAAAGTTATATAAAGACATCACAAAAAAATTATTAGCCCAAATCGATTGGTATGACATTGATGCCATCCCTCACTCATCTAATCGGTTTGCAGACACTATGGCTTCCTTAGGGTCCCTCATACCTAAGAATCCATTCTACGATGTTACTATTCTCCATGTCAAAACCTTGGCCCAATCTGCTCTTCACTCGTCCACATATAACATCAAAAAATATGTAGATCTTATTACTACGGAATCTCCTCAAACCTCCCAAATACGAATCCTCCTCCAAGCCCTCATCCATAGACACCTTCCCCCTTATACTGAGCCTATAACCACTTCATATCCCTCTATTACCACCCCACTCCTCAAAATATTCACCTAAATAATAGACCAACCCACAACCTCCACCTTCATTATTGTAGGAGATTGCAACACCACTACCACTTCCACTGACCACTATTCCACGTTCTTTGCCCAATTACGAGACTATCTACAAACTGGGTCTTTTCCTCCTAATATTTCTTCTACCACCAAGTGAACATTCAAACAAAAAGTAGCATGATATGTGCTACTGGGGGACATCTTATATAAAAGAAGTTATTATGGTATCCTACTTCATTGTTTGGAACCCCTGGAAACCCAATGGGCAATCACTCAAGCACATGATAGCACATGTGGAGGCCATTTTAGTGGCTTAGCTATTGCCAAACAGATTTTACGAATGGGATATTATTGGCCCACCATGGAACACGATTGCTCCGAATATGTTAAACGATGCATCAAATGCCAAACTCATGCCCCCTTAACACATGTGCCTTCACAAGCTCTTCAGCCCATACAAGCATGTTGGCAATTTTCACAATGGGGGTTAGACTTGATTGGTAAAATTTTCCCACCTTATTTTGGACAACACACCTTCATAATAATGACTACCGAATATTTTACCAAGTGGGTAGAAGCCATTCCCCTTATCTCTACCACTGGGGCTAAAATCACAGAGTTTATTCTTCATCATATTATATGTTATTTTGGGATACCATCCAAGATTATTTTAGATAATGGTCCTCCATTTAAAAATAAGGACGTTCATAACTTATGCCAAAAATACCACATCCATCACATTTTGTCCACTCCATATTACCCACAAGCCAATGGGCAAGCCGAAGACACCAATAAAACCATTTGTTCTATTTTTAAAAATACTGTTAATAATAATCATAAGGATTGGCACTTACAATTACCCCTCACACTATGGGCTTATCGTACTAGTATCTGTACCCTAACTCGGGCAACTCCTTTTTCATTAGTCTATGGTACTGAGGCAATTATGCCTTTAGAGCTTAAAATTCCATCACTTCGCATCTCTTTACAAGAATTCATAGATGATGACATAGCCCTTCAAGCACGGCTTGATCAATTAACCCTTCTTGATGAACATCGGATTAATGCCCTTGAGCATCTTTGAGTTTATCATGATCGCATCAAGCAAGCCTATGATCTAAAGGTCCATCCTTGTGAATTCTAAGTAGGTGACCTTGTCCTTAAAGCTAATCAACAACAGTCTCACATCTCACCTCACTTGCATGACAAATTTACTGCTAATTGGCTTGGACCATTCATCATTAAACACAAATATGGACCTAAAACTTATAGGCTTGCCACTCTTGAAGGAGTTGAGGAGCTTGATCCCATCAATATTATTCATTTGAGAGCCTTTTATGCTTAGTTCATTTAAACTTGTCTTCCTTATAAAAATAAAAAAAACTCACACCATATCTCATCCTTCACTTTCTGCCCTTGTGATGCTAATTCCTTTATATTTAGTTCATTTCATATTACTTTGAACAATGGGTATCTAGTTTTGGACCATAATTGATTGACTTCCCTTAATTAAGGGCATATACAAAACCACTAGTATGGTCTTTTTATTCTAATTTCTTCCCTTCTCTTATGTCCATTCTTATACCTATTAGACCTGGATTTATGAGTCTCTAGAAATCCTTTTCAGTCACTCAGCCATACCTAGTATCCTCCTCAAGTGTGCATTTATCCCATTCAAATCCATGATGATTTGGAGCTTCCCTTTGTGATCTATCGAGGCATCCTAGGACCCACATGTAATACATATATTAATATTATTTTGATTAGGTAAGGATGACATCATGATTAGTCCCAATGCTCATATTAGCTCATCGTGCATCCTTTAGTGGTCCAAAAACCAAGGATTCATGCTAAAAAAAGAAAAAAAATGATGATAATAATAATATAGCCTGAATCCTTGGGCATATTAGACGACTCCATCGGGGCTATAGACGCCTGGCTGGTAGTGGAGCAACATTGATGGACCGTGTGTTCTCTCCATCGGGGCTATAGATGCCTGACTGGCAGTGAAGTATGCATTTATGATTGAGCTCTATTTTTCTCATTAGGACTATGATTGGTTGAGTCCAAACCTTTTCAAAATTTGGTTAATGAACTCACTGCACACACAGTGATTCTAGGATGTCTTGATACATCTCAAGGGACCTCTAAATCTTAATGACCTTTGCATGGTAACCTCACCACTTGAGCAGAGAACTAGGGTGTTTGAGTCTCTTGAAAACACCTCTAGATACTCAGCAACCTACGACATTGGAGTTCTCTTTATTTATCATTTGTTCTATCTTTCTTCCTCATTATTCTATGCTTCTAATCATGTATATGACCTTAGTTAATGAGTTCAATCATGCATGGTACTACACATACATATCCCATTGTCCTTACATTCCTTCTCTATCCTATTAAATTGTTCACACCATTTAACATCTACTTTCTGACAAGTTGTGTGCAAAAAAAAACCATAAGCATAACACATCTACAACATCAATCATGAATCACATTTCAATTCACATTCTTCATGCCCATAGGTTACATAACAATGGCTCGTAGGCATCAAATTTTATGAATACATATAAAATTATGCCATCTTAATCCATATACAAATATTGATCCTCTCACCACCCCCACTTCCCCTCCTCTGGTTGTGCTTCTGCAACTCTCCCCTGTACACTTTGATGAGTCCCCTCACTCCCCTCTTGATTCCTATTTATCAGTGGTGAAGCAATTCCTAGAAATTGTGCAGCTACTGGATCTATGCCTTGTGGTATTCCTAAACCCATCACTGGTGTCCCCCCTTGGTGGTGTTGGGATGAAGGAGTTAAAGGAATAAGTAACCCATGACTCACCAATGCATCAAAACAAGACACTAAAAAATTTGCCTTGTAATATTCCCTTGCATGTTGTGGTTGCAAAACCTCTTTCTGCATAACCATCATATATTCCTCAGTATTCACAACCTCTCTTTCAACCCATAGCACCCCATACCCTAATATTGCACCCATCCATCCACCAATCCCTCCACCCTCAGAAATGGTCATTAATTGTTCCCCAATCACTGCACTGGAGGTCCTAATTGTCTCGTCCACTTGATGACAAACATCTTCATCCACTTTTTCCTATATCATTGTTTCCCCTCCTTCATGTATCATATATTCTCCCCCACTAGTAGCCTCCACCATCTCTCCAATTTCCTCTCCAACCTCACCCACATGCTCTTCTACTCCTCTCCCTACTTTCCAATGCTGTGTAGCCCACCAATTCTCAAACTTTGGGGTTGTGCCTGCATCATCAACATCAGACACCACCTGAGGCTCATTTGGCTCCATGTCTAATACAATTATCATTGGGGCATCTACAGTATAATTATATTGTATTTGATACACTACATGTGGATTTGGTACCCCTTGTCTCAACCCAAATTGGCATAGCACTCGAGTATACTAAAAATACTCAACTTGCTCACTCCTTCACCCAATTAGCCATCTCCCTCATCACACACGAGCCAATTTCCTTGCTTCATCATTCCATATTGGTGCTCCTCTCCATGGTTGCCAATAAATATCTTGTGGCCTCAGACTCCCAAAGGCCTCCCGATAGTGATCTCCATCCTTCGAATACGGTCTACTCCACCTTATCTCATTAGTTGTTAGCCATCTTAATACATACAATACCTCTGATCCCATAAATCTATGAGCATCATAAGGTAGACCTAGTGGCTTCTCTACTGCTATATGCTCCCACCCCCACTCTTGCACCAGTAAACTACAACTCAATCCATTTCATGTTGTCCTCTTAATTTCATAAAGCTCCCTATACGTTTGTGCTAATAAGGCTAGTGTCCATGCAAAGACTACTGACCTCGTCACCAAGTCTGTTACAATCCCTAGCATATTTCATGGGAACCGTGACCTTGATGAATCAAGCAAAACCCAATTTGATATCAATATCATTGCCAGGGTTTGTATTACTGATAATACTCCTACCTCAAAATATTCCTCATACAACACCCCACCACTATTGATATCAACACTATGCCAACTACTACCAAACATCTCCTCCATCACTAACCTTTTTTGTTGTCGATTTGCCACTGTAATGATAGCACCCTCTATCAGTAATCACAAAATTTGATAAACATCCTCCAAGGTAATTGTCATTTCCCTCGTAGGAAAATGAAATGTACCCCTATCTGGATTCCATCTCTCACATAATGCTTATAGGTACATCATATTAGCATACACCATCTTAACCTGGGCAACACCTGCAAACCCTACCATCTCCAACCACCTCCAATCCTCATCTATCATTAATCGCCTTAAATTTCCAACCAATGGTCGATGTCGATATCATGACCACAATACTTTCAACTATATTCATATTACATAGCCCCACCCCATGTAAAAATCATAACAAACAAAAATAATAAATAAATAAATACATCCATAAAAATATCTACCCACCCACGTAGCCACAAACCCACCAAAACAATTTTTATCTTCCTACTCCATCTACAATAAATAAATTAGCAACTAAACACATAAAATAAAACTTCACTCACTGGATCTTCTCCTTCTCTATTGTGCGACACACTTCTTTCATCAGACCTTTGGTAAACCTCCACAATACTTCATGTCCATTTTTTTCCTCCATCCCTTGTTGTTATCCCGTGCAGCATCTTGCATGTGCAGTTTAATACCCCACATGAACCCTTTGTTACCCTATAGTGAATCCATGATCTTTCAAATTTTTCTTTTCTCTTAAAGCATATGAACCAAAATCTCTGCAAAAATCAACAAAAAAATCACTATGAACACCATTGGGACAACTGAATATATGCTCAAAAGAATAAGCAATATCACACATATATCACGAAAAAGTGACATATCCAATCAATAGATCAATATTCTTATATTGATATACGAAACAAATGCTACATATATTTGATAGATGTTGTTTCCCCTACACATATATGTACACAGATGCAGATTTAGTGCCCTCCAACTTGATCCAAAATTGACATTTAAGACAAGGGTACGTGTCAATGGTTCACAATAAATGCACCATGACAAGTGGACAACTATCACCAACTACATTAAGTACATTTATTTACAAAAACCTACCCATACCCTTAACATTATGATGTGCTTCACTTTTCAACAATACACGTCACATAGGTGCATAGGTTATGGACTCCCTATAGCCTTCACCATCAAAACATCTACTCACTATCAGAGTCAGAATAATTTGAAGTTACTGCATATTCCCACTATCGTTGATTCGTTGACAACCCCCAATGCTGGTTAAATTTAATATTCTTTGGCCATTCAAACTCATTAAAATAAGATAAATCAATAGTTTCTTGCACGACACAAGAATAATGGTTTACACTTCGCACATCTACCACACGTCGAGGACCACTTGCCAACCATGTTACTTTTTTATCAATCATAAGCCTACAAAATAAAAAGTTAGGCACGAATCCCCATTCCAATCTATCAATCACATTTTTAGCATAATTCACCTTTTGTGTCCATTGAAGTACTCGAAGTAATCCCTTATGAAATTGGAGGATGAATCTACAAGCTATTAGATTAGCCTTAAGATCTGGGGAGTTCAAATCATAACAATTCATGTTCCAATCTAGGATTAGTGCTCCTACAAGCCCAATGTAATTATACCAAGTCAACTTCTTACACAGAGATATCACTTATGGTTTCCTCCAATCATATAGATCCCAATTCATGAGATGAACCAGAATCAGACCCCCTGCAGAATACGACATAGTGATAGGACAATACAATGGCTCCACTAAGCCGAGTCTCAATGAAATCTAGAATTTTGATGACATATTCTTAACCCTATTAGATATCCATGACTTAAGGGATCGAATAAAATTTACTTTTTAGGAGGCACTTGCACTCAGTGCAAATATTCACTCTTGTATTCCATCAGGAAGGCTAAACATTAAATTCCTCCTGAAAGAATTGGTAGATCCTATCTCAACCATCTACACAGGTAGTCCAAATACCCAAGCTATCTCACCAACCTCAATCTTATATCCTCCTACTCTCGCTAGTACACCTCTTACTGCATCGACCCCAAATATATCCTATTGCTCTTCTTTTGGTCCACTACCCTCACCACACTCATTGCACCATGATACTTTTCAGACCTGGTAGTACCCCCACATTGCACTATTGTTATATTTACTTGCCTCCTTGGGAACCCCTTTCAACCTACATCCTTGGGAACTTCTTTTACACAATGCCCCCTTGGGCATATCTTTTTATACTTGCCCCCTTGGGCTACACATTTTCACTAGCCTCCTTAGGCTACACATTTTTACGCAGTGCACATGTGGTCTCTTCCTGTCTTGGTCTACTCTTTTTCATGGTTGCCTTCCACTTCCGTACATCCCCTTGAACACCTCCCTTATCCACTACCTTCATATTGTCTCCTTGGGCACCACTTTTTTTCCACTTCAAACATACTTATTACCTATATCCCCTTATCCTCATCCCCCTCAACTTTTCTTTAATCTCACACCTTACCCATCCTTACCCTTATCTCTCCTACCCATTGACACATTTATCAAGTGGCTTGTCCTTGGTCATGTGTCTTCCCTTGCGCACTTGCCACTTGAGGGGGTTATCAAATATACTCCCACAAGGATAATCATTTCATTGGGGCAACAAACAACAAAATTTTAGTTCAAGTTTTTGCACTATGTTGTTTTTTTTACAAACAACACATTGCAAAAAGGGGCATCTATAGACACCTAAAAATATCATTTTATCTAGGTTTTGGTTCTTCTAATATCTCTTCGATATTTTTAAATTCATCTAAATTCCCTCTATTTTCTTGTGCACTGTTCACTATTCACTATTCACTGTTCATTGTTCACTGTTCACTGTTCACTGTTCACTGTTTACTGTTCACTGTTCACTGTTCAATGTGCACTATTCACTGTTCAATGTTCACTATTCACGAATTTAATATTTTTAAATCAATTTTCAATACCTCCTCACATGCTTGAGCTCAATTCAAGGATTCTAGAATAGCCACATTTTCTAGACCTACCTTCTCACATGCTTGGGCTCAAGTCAAGGATTCTAGATTAGCCATATTTTATACACCTACATTATCACATGCTTGGGCTCAAGTCAAGGATTCTAGATTAGCTATATTTTCTACACCTACCTTATCACATGCTTGAGCTCAAGTCAAGGATTCTAGAATAGCCACATTTTCTACACCTACCTTCTCACATGCTTGAGCTCAAGTCAAGGATTCTAGATTAGCCACATTTTCTACACCTACCTTCTCACATGCTTATGCCCAAGTCAAGGGTTCTAGATTAGTCCTATTCTACATTTTATACATCCACCACCACTCATGCACACCAAAGTCAAGGATTCTTTCTTGCATGCCAACCCACTTAGTAATTTTATATTCTTCCATTTATCCTAAGTCTTCCCTTACCAACCCACTTAAAAATTTTATATTCTCTCCCCCACCCAAAAGTCTTCTACACCAACACATTCAACATTTAAAATTCTTCACCCACCTAGTCTTGTCTTCCACTATTTCAAACTCATGTGCCACATCATTCTCACCCCCTTCTTTTCTAAAATTCTATAAATACCTCACTCATTCCCTTCATTAGGCGGGGGAAGAATCAAGGCATGAATGAATGAAGAAAGAGGAAGCTAGGACAACCTACCATCATTGCATGAGTTGTAATAATAGCACTCTTTTACATTCTATTTTAATAGGAGCATTTACTTGTTTTAAATATCATCTTGCTTGAGTAAGAGCCCAACCGAACAAGGTGGGATTATTTTATCACTAACATTTTTTTTTTAGTATTGCATGTAGGTATTAAATAGAATTGGAACAACCTTGGAAGAGAGGAATATCACACACCCCACATCATAATTCTGTTGTGAAAATGAAGCATTACACCATCTTCTCTTGTAAAAGCCTTCAAGGCTTCACTATATTGTTAAAAGACAAAGGGGTTGTAAAAGTTTCACATTTCATAATAAAATTTGTGTATTGGTCTTATTTCCTTTGCCTTTACACTTTATTTTCACATGGTGGTTTCCTTATTCTACAATATGAAAGTTGACAAGCGCAGATACAGAGAATCTCAAATGGGACCTAATAAATCTATCAAAGTAGGAGTGAACACTATGAAAGTAGAACTACATAAAATCAAGGAATTATGTAAAGAATTTTCAAACATCATCACCAGACTTATGGTGACCTGAAAGTCTATTCCAAAGAAATAATCTAGTTTATAATCGAACTTGAGGAAGGTGCAAAGTCGTTTCGAAAAAAGCAATGACCGATGAATCCTAAAATTGAAGCTGTGATGAAGTAAGAGCTGCTAAAATTACTTGAAGCTAAAATTATTTACCTAATCAAAAATTTGATTTGGGTTGCTAACCTAGTCTCAGTTAGAAAGAAGAATGGAGATATCCAAGTGTGTGTCAACTTCATCATCCAAGGGGAGCTTGATGATAAAATATCTGGTTGGGTGAAAAAAATACAAGAATACAACGTAGAAATACACCCAACCAAGCTAGTAAGAGGTAGAGCACTGTTCCAATAGCTCACCAAGCAAGATTCATCAAAAAACATAGCTTTCCAAACTTGGGAAGTAGCGTCAAATGATGATTAGCCTTTGAAGTAGCTCGACTGGGCAGATAAATTTACTCAATATTTCCAAACTGGAAAATGCCCAGCAAGCTTTAATGTTTCACAAATAAGAAGGTATAAAATTCAAGATCTGAAATACAACCTACTATCTCAGGGGCTATATAGAAAGAATTTGGATGGAGTGTTTCTTTTATGCATAAATGAAAATAAAAAATAGAATATCCTAGAGGAATTCCATGGTGGTTGAAGAACACAAGCTTATACTGAGAGGGGGGGTGAACAATGATAAGACCTCTTTTTACTTTTTCCTTTATACTTCAAAATAGTAAAGCAATACACCCAAAGCAATATCAAAGCAATGCGCAAAATCATCCACAAAGTGACACCAATTTTAACGTGGTTCACCCAAAATGGCTGGGCTACGTCCACAAAACTTTTCTCTAAAAGTTATCTCAAAGTTCTTTGGGAATCCTTCCCATTTAAAATGTTTATGAGCCTCGGCCCAAAGGATATACCTTCCCCCAATCAGAATTTATGAGCCTCTGCTCAAAGGAGATACCTTCCCCTCTGCTCTAGAAATGATCCCTCAGAAGATCAACTACCTCTACCTCTTGCCAGCATGTGGAACTCCTTTCCATCGAATACCTCCTGTCCTCAATGCTTAGCCTAAGAGACCTCTGCCTTCTATGATCACGTCCATAGCAGCTCAACAACCTATACCAAACACAGTCAGTTGGTCTAGTACAAGTCTTCCTCTGTCTGTCAAATCTGTCCAACACTTAAGCTTGAACAAATCAATCCTCTGCACACAAGCCTTCTCAAAGACTTGCCAAATCTGTCCTCAGGTTCTTCTCAAAGAACCAGTGCACCTCTGTCCTCAAGTTATCTGATAGAACTATCAAACTTAGCTCACAAGTCCTCTACTAGGACCTATCCAAATCTGCTCACAAGTCCCCACCGAAACCTGTCCAAGACTGCTCACAAGTCCCCATCGGAACCTGTCCAAAACTTAGCAAGCTCACCAAGAAAAAAACTTTCTTAGTAGGAAATCACAAGGTGAATTGTTAGAGACCCAATGTGATTTGTCAAACTCATAGAAGCATAAAGAGAATTGTTAGAGACTCAATATGTTCTATACTCAACTCCCAATCTCAAAACTCAACTCAAATCAACTCAGCTCAAACTCAATCTCAAATCTAAAAACTCAACTCAATATCTGAAATGGATAGGATAGAATGCTTTCTTTCAAGAACATGAAACCCCAACAATTGCCAACTATGCAAATAATCACATAACAATGATACTCATGTTCTTTTCACCATCAATTTGGGCTTGAACAACAATTCTCATCAAACAAGGTTCAATCAACACCATTCAACTCAAAACACAACCTTGAAGCATTTCACAATAAACATCAGAAAAGGAAACAAGTAGACTCCTTTTCTCTCCAATATTGTTTGAAAAAAAAACATCCACCAACTCAAATCACAATAGCACAAAACAACTTTTCAAATCATCAACAAAGGAGTAAGCCCAAAACTTTAACCAAGTAAAGAATAGCTTGATTATTACCAATTTAATGAAAGCAAATGTCAATCTCAAAGCTGCCCACTTAAGGTTTCACAACTTCACACAAGAAGCAATTTTAACCTTAAAACATCATGCTTTCATTTCCATAATCAACCAAAAGCACTCTCAACATTACAAGAAAAATTTATCCCTTATACACCTTATTTCTCCCTTATAGTCTTATCAAAAATAAAATTTATTTCTCATAAGAATGCAATAAGATATTTCAAACAACACCTTCAAAAGAATCTTTTATCAAAATAAAACAAGCTTTAAACTCCTTATAACTCCTAAGCTGTTTTTCCCTCTAATAAACTTCCTCCATCCCCAAAGTACACTTAGCAAAAATTAATTTTGAAAATACCTTGGCCAACATCAAAAATCGTGCTATGGAAAAATTGTGCACAAATTCTAACACCACCTGCTGCGTCCACTTCACAATGAAAAACCCTTTCGCATTATTTGAATGTGGAACCTCCCGTTCGAGTAGCGCGCCAACAGCCTAGCCGCTATCGGTGTGCCAAAGGTGCCCAGTGAGGTTTAAACCTCACACTGTTAGCCTTGTTCCTTCTGCGCCAGGGATTAAATAAAACAATAGTGCCTCCCTTTCTTCTGATGCGAACATGAAGATGAAAACCTTACGGTAGATTTACGACAAACGACGAGTACAAAAAAATGAATTGCGGATTCACAAAAATGGCAAAGACACAGTCGAATAATAGATCACAAATTCACAACGAGCAACTCTTTTCCAAATGCGGATCGAATCATTCTTGATTTTCATCGAGGGAGATTTATATGCATTTTTACCATAAGCTCTTGACATCGACGAGGAGTTGAACACGTCGACGGAGGTCTTGGCTAGCGCCCACAATCTTAAATCATAGCGCCATGGGTTAGGATAACCCATTACAAACAATAATTTAATATTTATTTAAAAATAATTAGAGGGAACCGTAACAAGGTTTTTAATTATTTAAATAAATACTTCCTCTTGGACCCAAATGCATTAAACTAATGCATCCACCTGTAATCTTTAAACCTGCCAACTTGGGGTTTACAAAAGACCTTTGAAACTGTCATGCCATAACCTTCATCAAAAAAATTTATTTGACATCAAATCAAATTCCTTCAAGAGCTTCTTGACATCAATGACAACTTATACACTTGAGCAAAGGCAATGTACCCAAAGTACCCAAAATTGCCAACATTCTCCCCCTTTGTCATTGATGGCAAACCTTTACTGAAAACACTTCTCAAGAGCCAAAACTGAAACCAACTATGCTAACAACTGACCAACTATGCCCACAACTGAGAATCTTCCTTTGAAGTTTTTCTCCCCCTAACTTGAAGCTCTCCTCTTCACTTTGAAGCTCTCCCCCTTACTCATATCTCTCCCCATTTGTCATCAATGGCAAAGGGTCACCTTTGGGGCTCGGGACTAAGAATGAGCCTCTTAGCTTAGTACCTCCCCCACCTCCTGATGAGGTGATTAATTCTAGGGTGGGAGTAAAACTCCCATTAGGCACTGATCATCATCAGTGTCTATAACTTCCTTGTCGGACCTTCTCTTGAACTCTTTTTCCATATTCCTATTCTTGTCACTGTTCTTGCTCTTGTTCTCATCCCCTGTTCTTGTCCATGCCTTGATCCTTGGACCCGATCATGCCACTGTTCTTGTTCTTGTATTCTAGAATTTTAGCTCTACACTATCTGATTATGTGACCTTCATTGTTGCACTTGAAACACTTAACGATGTTGTTTCTCTGAGGTAAACCTGATATTTGAATCCACCAGTTCTGACCAAACCTGTTCTGACCAAACCTATTTTGACAAAACCTATTCTGGTCAAACCTGTTCTGACCAAACCTGTTCTAACCAAACCTGTTCTGATCAAACCTGTTCTTGTTATTTGCCTTGCAATAAACTGCCTTGTGCCCAAACTGTTGACAAGAGTAGCAATACCCTTGAAAGAAACTAGCACTTCTAAAATTGTCATTTACCTTCTTCACTTGAGCCATGCAATGTGAAGCCATGTGACCAAACTCTGTGACAAGCAAAACATCCGCCTTGAAACTTTCCTTTATTTGATCTCTTAGGTTCTGAAAACTTCTTCTTCTCATTCTGAATTCTATTTTCTATTTCTATGCATCTATCATTCAAGGACTCCTTTTCTAAAATACTTTCCTCATCAAAACTCTCTTCCTTTTGGAGTCTCTTACTAGACTCTCCAACTTGTTCCTTGTGTGGCTTAACAAAACCAAGGCCTATTTTATCTGTTGTCTTTCTTTGAACTTTGATGAGTGACTTAACCTTTTTGGAGCTATCTTGAAACTTGTAAAACTTATCCTTGTACTCTTTAGTTTCATCTTTCAAAGAAGCCATTTTCTATTCTAACTCACTATACTCAAGAACCTTAGACTCTAACTCATCCTTGAGTTCTTGTGTCTCAACTATAGAGAAGTCAAGACTTTCTATAAGATCATCTATCTCCATACAACATTCATCTAACTTATCCTTGAGTCTAGCATTCTTCTTTCTTTCCTTTTTCAAAGCACTAAGAGCACTAATAAGTTCACCTTCAAGATCTACTTCACCTTCCTCTATATCTTCCTCTATTTGTTTGCTTTTTGAATCATCAAAGCCTTTTTCGGATTTCTTATCACTAGAGGTGCTACCCTTTTCAAAAACCATACATGCATCTTCCTTATAGTTTTCTGAAGCATCCTCATACATACTAGAAACCGAATCATTATTTGTGCAATCATCCTCAAGGTGACCAAAGTTTCCACATCTAAGACATTTCATGATAATGAATCTATGTTTCGGTTCTTCCTCTTTTTCTGATATGAACATCTCATTTTCATCATCACTTGAAGAACTTTCACTATCACTACTAGAACACTTGCTTTGTCTAGGTAGAAAATTTTCTTGTGCTTGTGAGAATACCTCTTTCCTTGATTGTTGTGCTCATCTTTGTTCTTCCTATGATGCTTGTGCTTTTCAGAATCCTTGCTCTTAGAATCCTGTTTATCTTCATCACTTTCATTCTTGGGAACAGTACAATCAGTATCATAATGACCAAACTTTCCACAATTGAAACATCTTATATTTTTCATACTTTTGTGCTTTCTAGAGAACTTGCCTTTCTTGCTGTAATATGCCTCTTCATCACTAGAAGAACCATCACTATCTTGAAGCTGTTTACCCTTGGATTACTTGGTAGCCTTGAAAGATGCCTCTTTCTTGACATCAACCTTCACTTGAGTTCTCAACTCAAATGCTGCAAGTATACTATGGAGCTCATCCTTTTTTAACTTATCCAAATATTTAGCTTCCTCAATAGCAGAAATCTTTTCACTAAATCTATTAGGAAGAGATCTTAAAATCTTATCACAAACATCATTTTCAGCAAGCTCAAGACCTAAGTCTTTCATGGAGTTAACAACCTCATCCATACGAAGCATGTAGTCACTAATATTTTCATCATCATTCATCTTGAGTTGTTCAAACATACCTTTGAAGTGTCTCAACTTGGTCTTTCTGACATTTGTATCGCCTGTATGAACCACCTTCAACTATTTTCACATTTCACTAGCTATCTTGCAGTGAATCACTTTGGTGAGATCTACTTTCTGTAAGCCTTTTAGGATTGCATTCATTGCTTTTGAATTGTTGTGATGTAGGAGCCTTTCTTTTTTAGTATTAAGACCAAGTTCAGGAATAGTGTACTCATCTTCAATCACTTCCCAAACCTCATTCCCAAGTGCCATTAGATGAACCTTCATCCTTGCACTCCAAAGACCAAAATCTGACTCATCAAGAATAGGTGCTACATTGCCACTTGAATGATCCATTGTGTTCTTTACTAGCTTTTCCTTCAAGCTATTAAACTTTCCAAAGGCACCGGCTCTGATACCAATTGAAGAACACAAGCTTATACTGAGAGGGGGGTGAATAGTATAAGACCTCTTTTTACTTTTTCCTTTATACTTCAAAATAGTAAAGCAATATACCCAAAGCAATATCAAAGCAATGCACAAAATCATCCACAAAGTGACACCAATTTTAACATGGTTCACCCAAAATGGTTGGGCTACGTCCATAAAACTTTTCTCTAAAAGTTATCTCAAAGTTCTTTGGTAATCCTTCCCAATTACAATGTTTATGAGCCTCGGCCCAAAGGAGATACCTTCCCCTCTGCTCTAGAAATGATCCCTCAAAAGATCAACTACCTCTACCTCTTGCCAGCACGTGGAACTCCTTTCCATCGAAGACCTCCTGTCCTCAATGCTTAGCCTAATAGACCTCTGCCTTCTATGATCATGTCCACAGCAGCTCAGCAACCTATACCAAACACAGTCAGTCAGTCTAGTACAAGTCTTCCTCTATCTATCAGATCTATCCAATGCTTAAGCTTGAAAAAATTAATTCTCTTCACACAAGCCTTCTCAAAGACTTTCCAAATATGTCCTCAGGTTCTTCTCAAAGAACCAGTGCACCTCTGTCCTCAAGTTCTCTGTTAGAACTATCAAACTCAGCTCACAAGTCCTCTGCTAGGACCTGTCCAAATTTGCTCACAAGTCCCCACCGGAACCTGTCCAAGATTGCTCACAAGTCCCCATCGGAACCTATCCAAAACTCAACAAGCTCACCAAGAAAAAAACTTTCTTAGTAGGAAATCACAAGGTGAATTGTTAGAGACCCAATGTGATTTTTCAAACTCATAGAAGCATAAAGGGAATTGTTAGAGACTCAATATGTTCTATACTCAACTCCCAATCTCAAAACTCAACTCAAATCAACTCAGCTCAAACTCAATCTCAAATCTAAAAACTCAACTTAATATCTAAAATGGATAGGATAGAATGCTTTCTTTCAAGAACATGAAACCCCAAAAATTGCCAACTATGCAAAGAATCACATAACAATGATACTCATGTTCTTTTCACCATCAATTTGGGCTTGAACAACAATGCTCATCAAACAAGGTTCAATCAACACCATTCAACTCAAAACACAACCTTGAAGCATTTCAAAATCAACATCAACAAAGGAAACAAGTAGAACTCCTTTTCTCTCCAATATTGTTTGAACAAAAAGCATCCACCAACTCAAATCACAATAGCACAAAACAACTTTTCAAATCATCAAAAAAGGAGTAAGCCCAACACTTTAACCAAGTAAATAATAGCTTTATTATTACCAATTTAATGAAAACAAATGTCAATCTCAAAGCTGCCCACTTAAGGTTTCACAACTTCACACAAGAAGCAATTTTAACCTTAAAACATCATGCTTTCATTTCCATAATAAACTTCCTCCATCCGCAAAATAAACTTAGAAAAAATTAATTTCGAAAATACCTTGGCCAACATCAAAAATCGCGCTATGGAGAAATTGCGCTCAAATTCTAACACCACCTGCTGCGTCCACTTCACGATGAAAAAACCTTTCGCGTTATTCAAATGCGAAACCTCCCGTTCGGGTAGCACGCCAACAGCCTAGCCACCACCGGTGTGCCAAACGCGCCTGGTGAGGTTTAAACCTCATGATGTTAGCCTTGTTCCTTATGTGCCAGGGATTAAATAAAACAACAATGCCTCCCTTTCTTCTGACGCGAACACGAAGACGAAAACCTTACAATAGATTTACGACAAACGGCGAGTACAAAAAAATGAATAGTGGATTCACGAAAACGATGAAGACACAGTCGAACAGTAGATCATGAATTCATAGTGAGCAACTCTTTTCCAAATGCAGATCGAATCATTCTTGATTTTCATCGAGGGAGATTTATATGCATTTTTACCATAAGCTCTTGACGTCGATGGAGGTCTTGGCTAGCGCCCACAATCTTAAAACATAGCGCCATGGGTTAGGATAACCCATTGCAAACAATAATTTAATATTTATTTAAAAATAATTAAAGGGAACCTTAACAAGGTTTTTAATTATTTAAATAAATACTTCCTTCTGGACCCAAATGCATTAAACTAATGCATCCACACGTAATATTTAAACCTCGCCAACTTGGGGTTTACAAAAGACCTTTGAAACTTGTCATGTCGTAACCTTCATCAAAACAAATTATTTGACATCAAATCAAATTCCTTCAAGAGCTTCTTGACATCAATGACAACTTATACACTTGAGCAAAGGCAATGTACCCAAAGTACCCAAAATTGCCAACAGTGGCTCATCTAGAGGACGCTAATTAGGAGGGACCGCTACCTTAAATATCATTAGAACTATATGCTACTAACCAATAATTTTTGTAGGCACCTTCAAAATAACAAGAAACTATGAAGAATGCTAGAGATACATCGGAAGAAATAGGAATGCTTCAATACCCCTAAAATCCATTCAAGTTGAAGAACCTTTTCAGCAATGGGGTTTGGACTTTATTGGAATAATAAAGTCCAACTCATATTCTAGACATAAATACATTTTTATGGCTACCGACTACTTCATGAAGTGGGCAGAAGCAATACCTACTAAAAAAGCAGACCAGGAGGTTGTAATGGAATTCGTGGAAATATTAATCACAAGATTCAACATCCTAGATGCATTAGTCATGAAAAATAGCTCATACTTCGTAGGCACCAAGATGATTGAATTTACATGTAAATATGGTATTTACTTAAAAATATCCTCAAATTATTATCCACGGGGAAATGGATTAGCCGAATCTACAAACAAAAACTTGCTCAAGATTTTGAAGTGAACCCTGCAGGACAATAAAAGAAGTTGGCACTCTCTGATAAATCAAGCACTATGGGCTGATAGAATAACCATAAAGAAGTCCATAAATACATCTCCCTACTCTCTGGTCCATGGAAAATAAGCAGTTCTTCCAATACACATAGAGATCCCAACTTTAAAATTACTCAATCAGACTAGCACAGAGGAAGCAAAACCAATGGAGAATAGGTTGATCCAACTCCTACAGCTAGAGGAATAAAAGGATTAAGCCTATGACCACTATCAAAAACATGCGGTTGCCACAAAAAAATGGTTTGATAAAAAGGTCACTCTAACAAATTTCAAGGTAGGAGACTTGGTCCTAAGATGGAATGAAAATAAGTTGAAACCTGGAAATCATGATAAATTTGATGCATTCTGGAAAGGCCCTTTTGAGGTAATAGAAGAAAAATAGCAAAACTTTTTCCAGCTAAGAAACAAACATGGTCAGGTTCAACCTATCCTAGTCAATGACTTCCACCTAAAGTTGTATTACAAGTAACATGTTTCCCTTTGCCTTGTATGTATTTTATGTAAATATTTGCTTTCTTTCAGGATCCAAGGAAAAGTGTCACAACTTTTCAGCTCTCAAAGGTCCCTTCAATGTAAATTATTGTGATTTCATGACTTTTTGACAACCAATGGCTACTCCAAGGAAAAATATCACGATGGCACGACTTTTCGGTGCTCAAAGGTCCCTTCAATGGAAATTGTTGTGATTTCGTGACTTTTTGGTAGCCGATGGCCACTCCAAGAAAAAATGTCATGATGGCATGACTTTTCAATGCTCAAAGGCCCCTTTAATGTAAATTGTCATGATTTCATGACTTTTTGGCAGTTAATGGCTGCTCCAAGGAAAAATATCATGATGGCATGATTTTTCGGTGCTCAAAGGCCCCTTCAATGTAAATTGTCACAATTTCATGACTTTTTGGTAGTCGATGGCTGCTCCAAGGAAAAATATCATGATGGCATGACTTTTCGGTGCTCAAAGGCCCCTTCAATGTAAATTTTCATGATTTCATGACTTTTTGGCAGTCGATGGCCACTCCAAGGAAAATATCATGATGGCACAAATTTTTGGTTCTCAAAGGACCCTTCAATGTAAATTATCATGATTTTGTGACTTTTTATCAACCGACGACCGCTCCAAGGAAAAATGTCATTATGGTGTGACTTTTTGGCGCTCAAAGGCCATCTCAAAGCATCTGGGAAATTTTTATGAGAAAAGCAGTTTTCTTAACATTATAAAAGTCCCCACTTTTTAATGTATCGCCATACCAATTGATTGGTCCAGAGCAAAGGTGATGCCAATTTATTAGCCCAGGATGATGGTAGAGAAATATCATTGGCTTGAAGCAAAATGGTAATACATGGTAGTTGGTTTCTTGAAGTAGCACATGAACTAAGGCACCCACCAACGTTCAAAAATAATATTGGAGAGTGTGCCACCAACCATAGTTATTGCACATCATCTTTGCATGTGCATGCATAGATGATTATATAAAAAAAAAATTGTCACCTTTCCATCTTCTACATTATTTCCCTTCTGCTCATTATGCTCCCTTCTCTCCTAGAAAGCTCTGCAACATTGTGCTAAGAGCATTTCGAACAGGTTTTATTAAAGAATCCTAGAATAAACCCATGACTGCTATGCCTCCAACTACTAATTCAAAGGGAAAATGAACATCGTCCAAAAAGGGAAGTAGTTTCGTGGATCCTGACAGCCATATCACGAATACAAAGCTGACATGGAAATACCCAGGGTAAATTTAGAAGGACATAGCAACCAAAATGACCACAAATATCTCTCCATCGAGCCCAAGCATGTTCCCTTACCACTCTCTGCTCTATTGGTACGTCTACCCTCAGATCCACCCCTACCCTGAGTTAATCATGGCCATGGTGGAATTCTATGATGTAAATAATAGAATAGTGAGAAACTCCATTAATAAAGTTATTTTCATTCTCGACACTGACTCAATTAGGGCCACCTTCACCTGTGGTAGGAAGCCTATAGTTCCACCCATTCCACTCGACCCTACTAATTCTGTAAAGTGATAAACCAATACCCTAAACATATGACTATTCCTGCAAGAGCATTTGTTAGACTCTCTTCCCAAAGGAGCAATGCCAAAATACCTAATTCTCTTGGACAAAGTCAAAAGCAAGGAGCTCTTTTTCATTCTGGCCATGGTGGTAGGGCTGGAAAAAGAGACACAAGTCTACAGGTGGAAAATCGCAATAGCTCAATGCATATCTAACATCAATTTTTATGATGCAACGTGCATAGACCCAAGCAAAGTATCAATCTTCTTTGACTGGTCATAATACCTGGCCTAGTAGCTGGATGAAGAGCTCTTCAAATTACATAAAGATATCCTGGATGCCTTCAGGTTCTTCTCTTACATGGTATAGATTTTCTTCTTATTTCAGGCAAAAATTCAAAATTTTATCCCTACCATGCAAAAGGACCAAAAGGGAGACCTTCTGTATGTATGTGAATGGACATCACTCTTTCAAAATGCATTTTCATACTATCACTTCAATATGAATTTCTTGGGCCTAATATTGAAACTCATGTATGGCGCCATGCCAAGAATTCCCCAATAGATGTGAGATACTTTACAGCACCCCCATGCAGAAGAGGGGGACTAGTTTATTCTAACATAGGGGGTGGTCATCAGGCTCTATGGCTTCATAGAGAAGCCCTTCTTATTGCCTTATTATGTTACTAAGCGATTATTCACTCTAGAGTACATAAGGAAAATAGAGTTCATCAATAGTAAATTTGGTACAGGCGCTCATTTGATAGGTACTTGCCTCATGCCTTTTTAGTACGAGGGAGTAATAGTGTCAAAAAAATGGGACCACAAACGAATTGCTTGAACTTTAAGAAATCTCAAATTGATAGAGCTACCACAAAAATGGAAATATGACCCTGCAAAAAAATTTGCTCAGAGGCAAGCCACCCTAAATAAAACCCCCTTCAAGAAATTTCACTCATTTGATAGGCAAATCGATAAGCAAGGCAGGAATAATGATGAATATTGAACCTTTAGAATGGCACATTGAAAAAATGCAGCCATTACCCCCATGGCATGACTTCTATTTGCACTTGGCAGATTGGTGCCCTAAGGTGAACCCAACCCACAAGCTAAGTAACAAGACCATTGAAAGTGCCAAGAAAAGGGGGTAAGGCTGGATCACACTAAAATATTAGCATAGTGGCAAATGAGATATCACATACAAAACTTTTCTAGGTATGGGAAGAAGATTGACAAGGAATTCTTTGAGAAGTACAATGAGAACCATAATAATTGTTCCAAGACTTTGGTGGATAAAGTCCCTTTGGGAATAAATGGTGTCCCCATAAAAAAAATTGAAGGTAGTACTGAAAAGGATAAAGGGAAGCAAATCACTACTGAGAAAATAGAAGTCCCTAAAAGAAAACGTCGAAATTTCATTCCCCCTTTTGGATCAGACACAGAGTCTGATGATGGTGCTTAGCTCGAGCACAGGAGGCAAAGAACAAAATCAAGAAAATAAAAAGCAAAATTGGAGAAGGGAGGAGACCAAAAGAAAATGAAAAGAGAAGAAACACCCTTTGAAGAATCATAGGAACATGAAGAATCAGAAGAACATGAGGAATCAGAGGAACACAAATAATAAGGGGACCAGGAAGGAATAGGGGAAAGCTCTGAGTAAAATTCTGAGCATTAGAAGATAGATGAACAAATTTTCAAGACAACTAAAGAGCCTCCCCCAAAATAAAACCCTAGTGGGGAGCAAACCCTAATGAAAGTAACAATAGGTGTCGATGACTCGAGCCTAAAGCAAATCATAGAAGCTTACACTAAGAAATAATAGGGGACCGAAGACACCAATCCACAAAAGGACTCAGGTATTTCTCCTATAAATCTTGATACTCCTTCCTCTTCTTATTTCTAGAAGAATTCTCCTCCAAACTATGAATATTGAGGTAATCCATCTCCCACATCTTCTCATCAGCCTCCACCATCGCCATCACCTTCTCATTAGCCTCCACCATCGCCACCATCAACTCAACAAACTCCACTAGCATCCTCCTCTGCTCACATAGGTTCCCCCATAGAAAAATTGAGTATGGAGGTCTCTCTAGCCACCACTCCTTTCCCTTACTCCACCAACCTGCTAAGCTTCCAAGCCATGCAAAATGCTTCTCCCGCAAGAAACCCTACCATTGCTAAATTCAAAAAATTGAAGAAAGCCACCCTAAACATTGCTACATAGCTGAAGTCGTGGAGCTCCCAAAGTTCTAAATATATAGCCCATGTCAAAGAAGGATTAGTGTTGGATCCCATCAACATGTAGCGTTCCACCATGAAGATGACCCCACTCATACAGAAGCTAAAGAAATAAATGACCTTGGAGGACTACCAAGCTAAGGTAACCACGGAAGATATCACTCAGCTACCAATGGATGATGAGTGGGGCAAGGCTTAGACTCACATGGGAACAATTTATCTGAACACTAAGTTCTACAAATAAAAGTACCTCTAGGCTAAACAATCAAGAAAGCATTTGGAGGAAGCCTTGCACTAGCAAAAATAATAGAAAAGGCTTTGAAAAATGAAGCTAAGAAATGGGAGCAGATGTTCAATGAAGTGGCCCCCTACAAAGAGAAAGCAATGAAAGGCCAAAGAATAAATTCAAGTATTGTAGCAGTAGTTCGAGGACCTTAAAAGGTAGCTATCTGACATCACTGATAAAACTAGTGGGTTGTCTAAGGAAAAAGCAAGTATAGTCAGAAGGAAAATGATTGAAAGCATCAAAAAGATGACCTTCAAGGCTAGGTCCACACTCTCATATCTTCTCAAAATCAAAGATACGTTGGGCCAAGTAGAAGATGAATTAGAATAATCTTTCAAGCTCCTGGTGACAAGGCTATCAACAACCAATAAAATTCAAGTCTTGGTGGATAGCACACAAGAAATAATTGGATACAGAGCGTGGGATAAGAATTGGTCCTAAGCCAAATTAGCTACCAAAAATTTCTTCAAGAGGCACAAGATAGTGATCAAAAGTGCCAAGCTCATACAAGAGCTCAAAGTAGAGGCTAAGGAAATTCTAAAACATGTAAGTATAGCTAAAAATTATGGCATGCCTAGCTTCTGGGACAAGGATTCAAATATCCTAACAAAAGATGAATTGAAAGTTGCCTGGAAGAAATTTGTAGAAGATGAGTCAAAAATTGATAGCTGGGAAGAGCCTGTTCAAGAAGAGTAAATATTTAGCATGGCTTGGGATATTACCCTTATGAATTCTCACCTACATGAGTTTTATATGAAATAAAGAACCTTATCATATGATAAGGTTGAAGAGTTGGAGTATCTGTACAACACTTTCAAGGAAAAATAGATACAAATGAGGAAACCTGGAGGAAGGCCTACACCACCTATAACGAAGTAGTAAAAGAAAAGCAAAAACATGAAAATCCTAAGAAATATTCATCAAGCAGTGCAGTAGCTCTCGACCAAGGTGAAGCAAAAAAATCTAATGAAGAAGATACTCCAAAAGAATGACCACCCCAAAGTAGGAAGCTTTTTGTGCTTGGTATCATTCCCCTTCTTTCCCTTTTTTTCTTAAGTTGTTTTTGTTTACTCCATTCCCCAATGGATAAAGGCTCTAGGTTCTAACATTTTGCTAACAGAATTACCCCAGGAGGCACCAAGAATGTTGGTCAAAATGACCACATCTAGGGAAATAAGGAGTAATCTTCTCAATATTTTGCTAAGTGTAGAGAACAGTCACGATGGCATGACATTTTGAAGGCTGGAAGCAAAACTAAGGTGAAAAGTCATGATAGGGCAACATTTTGAAGGTTGAAAGTAGAAATAAGGCCAAAAGTCATGATAGCATGACATTTTGAAGGACAAAGATCAATTCATGACCAAAAGTCACGATAGCGTGACATTTTGAAGGCCTAAGGCAGGGCCTGAGTGAAAATTTGCAATGGCATAAAATTTTTAAATCCTAAGGCAGATTCAATATGTAAAGTTGTGATGGTGCAAAATTTTGAAGGCCTACGGTAGGTCCAAGGTAGAAATTCATGATGGCACAATATTTTGAAGGCCTAAGGTAGGGCCCAAGTGAAAAGTTTTGATGGTGCAACATTTTGAAGGCCTAAGGTATGGCTTAGGAAGAAAGTTGTGATGGCATGATATTTTGAATACCTAAGGTAGGTCCAGGGTGGAAAGTTATGATGGCACAACATTTTGAAAGCTTAAGGTAGAGTCAAGGCATAAATTCATGATGGTGTGATATTTTAAAGACCTAAGGTAGGGCTAGGGCAAAAATTCATGATGGTGCAACATTATGAAGACTGAAGGTAGGGCTCAGGTGAAAAATTCATGATGGCATGATATTTTGAGGGCCTAAGGTAGGACCAAGGTGGAAAGTCATGATGGCGCAACATTTTTAAGGCCATATGGACCATGACATCTCTGAATAGGTTAAAAAAGATCACCATAACTAGAATATCTCAACCACTTCTAGTTGAAATCTCCATGCTCTCTTCAACTACTTCTTTACCAGAATGAGCCTACGGGCATATTGTTGTAACAAATTTTAGTTTTTTGTTATGTAAAAAATCTTATATATAGAATGAGCAACCCAAAAAAATGGTTAGCTCTTAGGTGTTTACAAGGCTATGTATACAGACTTCTAAAAAGCTTAATAAAGATCATCCATTCTAGTTCTTGGCTCACTGGTGTTTCAAATCAAGTATGTATGTGTTGTCTATTGCTATATAAATCTAAATTGAATGTAACCTACATTAATTATTATTCTAAATTCCTACAATAAAGTTTAGTTAGATCTGCAATTAACTTCATAGATAAGCTTGCACTTAAATAGATATTCACCAGAAGTTTTAGTTCCTCTGTTTTGGTTCTCTATTATGCTTCTCTGCAAAAGGCTACGATAATTGCTTTTTTGTTACTTAATATGTACAATTTTAATCATCTAGCCATCGCTATATTTCCCTCTATTTATGCATTTCTTTCTTCCCCTATTTTCCTAAAAGAAGAAAGGAACCAACCTCCTCTAGAGATTGAACCAGGTAAACTCTGTGTTAACTTGGTCTTTCAATGTTGGAAAAGTCTTGGGTGCAAACATAACCAAAGGTATATTTTGCTCCAATAGTAATCAGCCAAGACATTCCCCTATGGATAATAGTTAGATGATATCTTCAAATAAATCCTATACTTACCCGTGAATTCGATTATCTTGGCACTGATGAAGGGAGTTCTATTTTCTATTATGACTGCATCTGGTATACCAAAATGAATGATTAAACCTTCAAGAAAAGAGATAATTATTGTTTGATCTACCTTCTTGGTTGGAATTGCTTTTGACCATTAGGTGAAATAGTCAATTGCAGTTAGGATGTATTTGTGTTTGGCAGAGGAATTGGGATCAATGACCCCACTAAATTCTAATCTCCATTGCTGAAACAATGTTTCTACTTGAATCGTATGAAGGGGTAATGATGCATTATTGCTTATACCAATGTATCTATGGCACTTGTCACAACTCTGGTTGACTTTGAAAGCATTTGCAAAGAGAGTGGACTAGAAATAACCTTCTTTAATGATATTCAATGCAATCGACCTCCCTACATAATGGCCTCCTAATAAACTAGAGTGAAACTCCTCCAGGATTATTTGTTTCTCTAATTCTTGAATGCAACTGAGAAGTACTCCATAAATTTTCTTATGAAACAATCCATTTGGTAGGATCATGTACCTAAGAGCCTAAAATCTAAATCTCCTTCTTTGTGAAGCATTGAGGTGTGGAGGATATCTTGAATAGATATATTTGACAAGGTCCTCTATCCAATCATGATCACCTATAGAGAAATTAGTAAAATTTCTTGCACTTACTGAATCTTCAAGTTGGAAAACCATAAATTTGAAAGCAATGCTTTTTGCAAGCTCCTGACATAATGCTTGAACTTGAACTAACTTGGTTGGATGAAACACAACATTATACTCCTAGATTTTGGAAATCCAACCAACTCTCTTGTCTCCAAGCTCTCCTTGAATGATGAAACTCCAAATATTTGGGTGCACAACATAAGCAATTGTTTTACTCTAAGAAAAAAATGCCAAAACTTCTTTAAGGATTTCATCACCACATATACATGATATTTAATGAAATTATAATTTTCTTTATATGGTTGAATAACTTGGATTAAGAAAGCAATTAGCCACTCGTATTTATCATCTCCTTTATGTGTAAGCACCACTGCATAACTCTCCTATTCACCAATGACATACAGGATAAAATATTTTGAGTAATTAGGATTTACTAAGACTAAGGCTTGAGAAATTTTTTATTTTATTTATTTGAATGCTTGCTTCTTCTACTCAGTCCATTTGAACTCAACATCCTTATTTAAAATCTCGAACATCGATTTCACCACTTGGGTGAAATCTATAACAAAATTTAAAATAAATTTGATCTACCTAAAGAATAATTTCAAGTCCTTCTTGTTGGCTAGCAATGGAAGCTTCAGGAGGGCTTCAAATCTGGTTGGATCAATGGCCAAATATTTCTCCAAAATAACATGGCCTAGGAGGTTTCCTTATTTTACCATGAAGATGGACTTCTTTGGGTTGATATATATTCCAAACTCCCAAAACTTCTTGAAAACTTGTCTCAAATGTAAATTATGCTCCTCCCTATTGTGAGAGAAAATAGTCATATCATCCAAGTATCACAATAATGCAATTCAATAACTCATCAAAAGCTACATCCATCGCTCTTTGAAAAGTTGCACCAGTGTTTGAGAGATCAAGTGACATGCAAAGGTTCCCCATTATTTGGTGAACACCATTTTATATTGGTCTTCATCCTTGACCCAAATTTGGTTATAGCAAGGGAATCCATCCAACAAAGAGAATATCTAAGCACTAAAAACTACATGCAGGATTTGATCAATTTGTGGTAAAGGATAGTGATCCTTCAGAGATTCCTGGTTTAAATTTTGAAAATCCATACAAAGGAAAATATCTCCATTATTCTTTAGCATAGGGACAAAATTTTCTACCTAGGTCAAATGTTTAATCGAGTAAATGATCTAGGTCTCCAACATCTTCAGCAGTTCTACTTTCATCAGGGTTTTAATCTTGGGATTGATCGACCTTTGTTTTTTCCTGAAGGGTTTCACTCCTTCATGCAACTCAATAGTATGTTGGATCACATCTTTATTGTAACCTTATCTTAGTAGCTCCAAGCAACAATGTTTGAGTACTTGTGGCACAATTCATTGATCTACTCCTACTCTTTCTAAGTGCAATCAATGCTAAATTTGATCAACTTCTCGGGTTACAACTATAGTTTAGTGTACTCCATATTGTCCACTTTGATCTTGTGCTTTTTTGCTCTATATTTTTTATCAAAGAGACTCTCAATTTTAATAAATACTTTTGGGATATGATTATTTTGCAGTTGTTACAACCCCTTAGCTTCTTCCTCATCAAGTGTTCTTTCTTTCATGTTACTAGCTTCTCTTATCAGAAAATTTACAATCTACTCATCATTGTCAAACACTTGCTAGAAGATATTTTTGTTAGGGATTGAAGGTCTATAAACTAACCTCATAATCTTGGACTTTCTCACCATGTGCTCGACTGGAGAAAAAATAGCGCCAAGGGATGTCAAGATATATGCATGTTTATTTTGTTCTCGTGAAATCGCTTGAATGTTTAATGTTGTGAAAGACTCAAATAAATCCCATACTTTATTATGGTACGCCTTCAAGTAATTTTTCTTGGAAACACACTTTCTAGTCACTTGATTAATATTAGCTCAAAATCCCCAAAAATTTGTAGTTGTTTTATTTTGAGCTTCTCTACTTTTTTTAGATTCAAGCAGAGTGATTCATACTCGACAGTGTTGTTTGTACAGCTCCAAGTCAACCGATATGAGTATATTTTTTGTATGTCATAAGGAGAAATGAGAATGATTCGAGCTCTTACACCTTGCGCAATCAAATTACAGCTTCCATAATTGATCAAGAATATGATCTTCATTGTTAGAGACCTTCACTTCAGTTTTTTCAGGCTTAATAATGGTGTAACAACCAATTTCAGTCCCCATCATGGCATTAAGATTGAGCATTGAAAAATCATCATCTATCTGAAGTTTATCCAAAACTTCTTCCATCAACTATAATTCCTTCAATTCTTTAGTCATCAATTTGACAAATTTTATGGGTTTATCTTCTTCTTCAAACTTCTCTATTTGATAAGTCGAAGGCTTCTCATTATAGATCTAGATTCTATTCCATTTTATAGGGATATCTAGATGAGAATAGTCTAGAGAAAGGTAGCCTCCCAAATTTGTAGTAAACTCCTATGACAGGCACATGCTAAATTATGGCTCCAGATCAACCACAACCACCTCTTAGATCATAGTGATTTGAGGTATTTTGTACAACACAATGGGGATGTCTTTGATGACCCCAACCATCCTCACTGAGGTTCCATCCAATTGTAAAATTCCAGGGCTACTTCTTGTATATTCCATAACCATAACGTCATAGACTACATTTGGAATGATAGTCATTGCAGCATCGAAATCGATCATGCAATTGTACACAATCTAGCCTTCCATCCTGAGAGAAGTAGAAATGGGATGGTCTATTATTTACATTGGTATAATTCATTAGTGTTTGAGCTAACACCGTTTGATTCAAATTATTCCTATTATATTTCATAAATTTTAGTGATTCTCGTAATAATTCCACTTGTCCAAGCAATTGCAGTGCATCATAGAGGCTCACCTTGATTGGAATCCTCTTCAATTCTTCATTGATGTTGTATGTGGATGCACTAGAATCTCTTCCTTCATTTGCAACCTCATATTTTCTTTGATACTATTGTGTAGCTTCTATCCTCTGATGCTTAGTCAGGTATGGGTATTTGAGCTTCTCTTTGGCCTATTCCCCTATTTCAACTTTCACTTGCAAAGTTGAAGCTTTTTCTTGTAGTCTTTTTTTCACTCACGAAGGCAAAAAATATTTTAATAGGATAGGTGCATCTGGCTTGGATGCTGGAATAGACACTTTCACTTGTACTTATTTTTTCTCATCTTGCACCTTCAGATCAGTAGGTACCTTTAGGGGCTCTAGTTCAGTTGGGTCCACTATGATGGGTTTTCTTCCAACTCTCATGAGAACTAAAACTTGCTCTTTAGAAGGGACCATAAAATTATGTGATCATGTTGATTTGACCACTAGAAGAAATTTTTTCCAGTGTTTGCACGTAGTTCAAGTGAACCATGCAAGTTTCCTCACCATGTAGATCATTATAGGTAGAGAACCAATATGATTTTTTTGATGCGCCAACTTCTTTGTTTTCCAATACAGTCGAATTTTGCTTAGGCATCTTGTTGGTTGAACCTGCTTGCTCCCTCTTGATTGGCAATGGCTAAAATCTCCTAGGATGGAGATCTTTCTCAACCTGCTTCCTCTTAATAACATGATCTCATTACCCATTGTTGTTATGGTTGAGTGTGTTAGAGGAGTTGGTAATAGAAGTGTTACAGGAAAAGATGGTAGTGTTGGGAATGGAACCAGAGCAGGTAACTATGGAATGGTTGGAGCAGGTAGTTGAGGGAAAAAAAAATTTCATCATGGTTTGAGATGGACTCAGACTCCATGAAGGGATTGGATACATGGGGTACATGGGCAAGGGTTGAGAAGATGCATTAGCATACAAATACTATGGGAGATCAGGAAAAATAAGCATCATCATTTTTTATGAAAGCTTACCAATAATAATCAGATCAACTTTGACCTTTTTTGCAACATAATACAAATTAGGAAATGTGTTGACATTGGACTGTCAAATGGCCATGTTGATATCAGAATTAAAGGCACAAAGGTAATAGAATGCAACTTACTCAGGAGTCAACTGGAGACCATTGGGAACTCTCTACCAAGTTTGGGCAAACTTGACATTGAAGTTCACGATTTCCTCCTATTGATGCCTCTTAATGGTGGTAAATTGATGCAACAGAGAGAACAGATCCGCTTGTTTGTTGAAATATTTGATTAATAATTCAATCAATTGGTCCCAAGTGGTAATGGTGGCAAGTTGTAACGATTGGTACTAGTAAAGCAACCTACCTCTAAGAGAGAGAATGAGTAATATTACCATTATATTCTCATCTATGATGTTATGGATTTTTTCCAAGGCAGCCACATCTTGGACATGCTCATAAGTCATCTTCCATGTACCATCATAAGTAGGTAAAGCTTTAATTGCTACTTGTAAAATCAGGTTCTGAGCTTACATATTCAAAGGTCTGAAGTGGGTCCATGCTAGAAACTATCTTGGTGGCTATGGTGGTGGATTTTGAGCCATTTGGACTAGAGGGTTTGGTTGGGAGGTAGAAAACTAGTGGTTGTGCTATATGGACTTGAAGGAATAGAGAACACTCCAGCTAACTATGAAAATGTTACACTTTACAGGATAGTCAAAGTGACTAACCTAGGATGTTCTCCTAACACTTGGGTGTAAAGCTCATAAAAATAAATGAGATCTTCTAGATTTTTGGCCTTTGATCTTGTGATCATGAAGAAATATTTCACTCACTTCACGTTCGAAGGCTTTTGGGTAAAACTGAGTCACTAGATGTTCTAATCATATAGTACAAAGGTGAACACCAAACCTCAATACTGTTCAAAATGTGTTGAAACTGTTGGCATCTATGGTGATTTTACCAGATAAAAGCAAGCCAAATATTCACCAACTAGGGCTTCCTTAACCTACAGAGATGATTTTCCCACTGGGTATACCAAAATTGTTGGTCACGAATCTTCCTAAGTAAAAAATTCTTGTGCACACTAGACTTGGCCAATATTTAAAGGCCAAAGGAGAGGGATGTCCTTCGGGCTGATCTCCAGAGAGGGTTGGTTCCCTTACTAATCTAATTCAGTTTAAAGCTTAGGGTAGCAAGAAATATATTGGAAAGGATAGAAAGAAATGGGAAATATGGATATGATCCAGAAACGTAAGGTGGGGATAAACTAATAGATAAAATCTAAATCAAGGGTTAATTAGCATACAAAAGAAAGAAAGGCATAGGAACCACTCATAGTTTGTATAAATAATCTCCAAGAACCATTTCAGTATTCATTCCCTTACCAAAAATTAAATTCAGATGCAAAATTTAAATTTAGCTAATAATGGACATGAACGTAATATGAAATGATAAGCATAAAGTGATAAAGAACACCACTACTCAAGGAACCAGAAGCCGAATATCTTTCTGTTGATGCAAAAAACTCAAAGTGTTTTTATGTAGAGTCTCCATCCTCATTAATTACATTGAAATGCTTAGTATTTATAGAGGATTTTACATCTAAAATTAAATGAGAATTAAAACAAAATGTCTACGAGTCAAAGACTAGCCAGAGCAATTTTCCCCTTGGTAATAGCAGTGATCGAATCAAAATATTCTTTAGGAAGCAACAATCTAGTTTTCATGGAGTGCACCTAGGAAATCAGCAGAGATGCATGATAGGAAGAACTTTCCAAGCATGGGTGCATCAAAACTCAACAACATCACATGGCAATTAAAGTATTGGATATTAAATATTAGACACCACCCATCACTTTACATCTCAAACTATTACCCTTGCCAGTGGAGACCCAATGAAAACTATCTCTCCTTTGAAATAAAATAAAATTAATAGAGGGCACCTTTAAAATAAACAAGATCGCACCAGAATCCAGGATGTTGCATTTAACGTCAGTATCTTTTCAGCAATATTTGAGGAAACATTAATTTCATTTCCTCAAACATTAAATTCCACCAATATTTGCTCTTTCCTAAAAGATATTAGAAACTGAGGTGCATTGAAAAAAATAATTACTAAAAGGAAAGGGCAAGAATTGATTTTTCCTCAAAAATTTGATGTTTTTGCCCATCAATATGTTTTCACACTTGAGTAATTTTGCCTAAAAAATAAGGAATTCTGCCTAAAAAATGGGATGGAAACGTCTTTTGCTGAAAAGTGGGTGAAAATAATTGATTTCACCCTCAAGAGGGGCAAAAATGATTTTTGCTCTACCCCAAGGGTGAATTTGACTTTGACCGACTATTTTGGGATTTTTCTCTCCAAACTAGGCAAAATCAACGTTCTGCTCAAAGTGGGGTGAATTCACATGGGCAGACACCTTCTCTAAATTGCTTTGACTTTGATTGAAGCAACCTCCACCTGGATGATGTCATCTCATTGTTTGCACTCCAAAAAACATCCTTAACTTGATTTTCACCCTCAAGAGAGGCGAAAATGATTTTTGCCCCTTCCTAGGGGTGACTTTGACTTTGAATTTGACTTCACCAAGCACACGTTTCACTTGATTTTCATCCTAGAACACCTTCAACCGGAAATTCACCCTGAAGAGGGTAGAAAATGATTTTTGCCCCCTCCTATGGGTGCCTTTGATTTTGACCAGTTTTCATCCATTATTTTTGCCCTTTTCCACTTGTAAAATTTTACCTCTCACTTGGACGAAATATTCCTATCATGGTATTTTCACCCCAAAAGAAGGGCAAAAATGATCTTCGTCCCTCCCTAAAGCAAAAATGTCTTTGCATTCATTTTTACTAGCTTTTTTCTTTTAAATAATAATTGTTGAAGCCTTGGTCCATGTTTCATCAATCCTTTGATCCTGAAACATTTCTTGCCATTCATTTCTCCCTTTTATATTTTTCCCACGATTTTCATTAAAATTTTCACTAGCAAAAACTTACTGTGCATCTCCAGGGATGAAACCAATATTCTTTATTTAATAAAATTGCTTAGAGGGAAACAAAAATGTTACATTAAAAACTGTAAAACCAAAACAACTGCATCATTCATCAGATATTCTTCAAATTTTTACAATCAAAATTTAGTGTGGCAAAACTGCCAACAACACCAAATGATCTTCACTAAAGATAATACAATTACACTCCAATCGATAATAAAATGATCAGTGAGGAGTATTTATACCAAAGTACATGATTCCTTTATATCAGTATTATGAGACCGACACTTAGGATTAAAATAATTAAAAATTTATAAAAATACCTTTTACAAGGTTTACATGGTCCCAAAAGGGAAATATAACAAATACAAGTGCAAATAGTTGGTTGTGGCCTCAAGAGAAGATTAATCAGTAGATATTCCAACACACATAGTGTATCAATATATTTATGTGAAGAATCTACTAAAAATTTAATGACTATTATTTTATCTATCCCAAGTAGTAAAGTATGGGGTATGACATCTCCCCTTATAAATCCCTCTTGGAATTTTATCTGAAATGTATAGATATCTCTTATTTAATTTATATATCCTTTTAGGTAGTATAATACTCAATATATAAATCCCATAAGACCCTACATCAATCAATAATCCCAACCCACAACTCCTCAATGTGATAGTCTAAGATGCAAATGGAGTCCATCTCCATAGATTCATCTTTAAAATATAATCCACCTAGAAGATATTATATTTTTAAAATATACTTTATCAACATTGATATGTAAAACATATTATGGGCTTATGACAAAGTGGGTGATAGAGCTAAGTGATAGGCTATAGCCTAATCCTATATAGGATCTCAATTGGTCCAACAAAGCAAATAACCACTTTCAATTTCTTATCAAATGAGATTGGAATGTTATTTGGACTCATTTGTAGGAAAACCCTATCTCCATTATCAAAACATTAGTCAAACCTCTTTTCATAAACCAATTATTTAAGTATATCACAACTTTTATAGGTTTTAGTGAAGAACACAAACTTATACTGAGAGGGAGGGTGAACAATATAAGATCAACTTTTAATTTTCTTTCCCAAACAATATTATCCAATGTTATCAATTGCAATATCAATAGCAGTAATCAAATCAATACATAAATCATCACACACATGAGAGACATAAATTTAATGTGGTTCACCCAATGTGGGTTATGTCCATGGAGAAAATATTTCATCTAAATTTTCTCAAAAAATCTCTTGGGAATCAATTCCCTATTACAATGTTTATGGACCTCTGTCAAAAGG
Organism: Wollemia nobilis; assembly: GCA_028583015.1. Lineage (NCBI taxonomy): Eukaryota > Viridiplantae > Streptophyta > Pinopsida > Araucariales > Araucariaceae > Wollemia > Wollemia nobilis. Next base: position 3,232,224 of record JAQPPZ010003193.1, on the reverse strand, counting down.
AGATCTCAATCTCCAATACTCTGGTTTATGGATCTCTCTCCATAGGAGTAATATATTCCTTTTGCTCTAGTTTATGGATCTCTCTCCATAGGATAATTCTATTCCCTTTACTCTGGTTTGTGGATATATCTCCATAGGATAACTCTATCCCCTCTACTATGGTATGTGGATATCTCTTCCACTAGAGAACTCTATCCCCTATGCTCTATTTTTAGGATCTATCTTCCATAAAATAACTCTATCCCCTATGCTTTGGTCTACTCCAAAGTCTACTCTTAACTCTATCTCAAATCTACACCAAATATCATTACAAGGCTAGCACAAATCTGCTCCAACTCTGCTCACAAATATCTACCTCAAATATGCACCAAACCTCATTACAAGGCTAGCACAAATATGCTCCAAATCTGCTCATAAATATCTACCTCAAATATACACCAAATATCGTTATAAGACTAGCACAAATCTGCTCCAACTCTGATCACAAATCCATCCAAATTTGCACACGTTACATGCACAAATATACCTCAAACCTACTCTCTATATCTACCCTAATTTGAACCAAACCTCATTACAAGGTTAGCACAATTTTTTTTCAAAAATAGCTCTTTGTTACTTCCTAAATCTACCTCAAATCTACTCAACTTTGTCCCAAGTCTTCTCACAAGACTTGCTCATATCTGCCTCAATGCTTATTCAAGTATTCTCACAAGACTTCCTCAAATCTACCTCAATGCTACTTCAAATATTATCACAAAAATTGCTCAAATATGCCTCAGTGCTGCTCACTAAACCTGCTCAAATATTTCCAAATCTTGCATACAAATAAAGCTTATATCTCTTTTAGAAATGCTTTCTTCAACTAGGCAATTCAGAAAAATTCTACTTAGAATTCATTTAACCTCTGAAACATATAAATAATGATATGTACTATCAAATAACTAATATGTTCTTTACATTCACAACTATTACATTCATCTAATCCAATCTCTACCTCTTGCAAAATCCCTTTCAAATCAAATCAAACTACTGTATAAATTGCTTCACAAAATTGGTCTATCTTTCTTACAAATTTTCTCTCAAGGATCAAACACAATAACGCACAAATTTCCTTCACAAGATTGATATCAAAAACTTTGTTGTTACTTTCAATGTCTTTCAAACCAATTCTAAAAATATTTTATAACGATGTACAAACTTGATCTCAACCCTAGCACAAGTATTTTATAATCATGAAACACAAGTAGTTCTCAAACCCTAATGCAATTATTTCCACTTTCTTTCAACAATGAAGCACATGTAGGTCTCAAACCCTAATGCAATTGTTTCCACTTTATTTCAACAATGAAGCACATGTAGGTATCAAACCCTAATACAATTATTTCCACTTTATTTCAACAATGAAGCACATGTAGGTCACAAACCCTAACTCAAATTTTTCCGATAATCCACACTGATGAAACCTTTTATCTCCACCTTATGATTCAAAAATTTTGCTCAACCAGATATCTTAGAGAAGGAATAATTTCAACATACCTCTTAATTTTTTTTGATGAAAACGATTCCTCAAAACCTGTCTCAAAATGTTCTTTCAATCTTATGCCACTTCAAATGTTAGTTAGCATAGCACTTTTTCAACCATCCACATAAAAACCTCTTGTGCACAATAATATTGGTTTAAAATTCCTTCAACCTTTCTTTCACCATGACAAAAATACACACAATAATCAACCACAACACACCTTACAACTCCTACTTGTAAAAACCCACAAGCAATTTCAATATTATCAACCAAAAACCTAAGTCACATACAAATTTTAAATCCACTTTAATACACATTGTATCTCCAAATTTAAAGTTATTCTAACTTTATAGAACCAAACAAAAATCTGAATTGCATACAATATTGGATTTTAAAGCATCGTCCTTATGTCTCCCTAGGTCAACAATATGCACTTCTTCCAAAGCAAAAATTAAACCTTGTCTTCCTAGATCAAGCGCTAAGCAAGCCACACTTTAATAATAATAAAAATATTATTGCCCTTACCATGTCTGCCACTACCACTACCATGAGTCAAACTCGAGACCTCACAGATCCCATGCTCTAGTGCAATCTAGAGTTCCAGCTGGGTTGGCCCACCCGTTGGGAATGAATGTGCACTAAAATAATTTTGTCTTTATTCTACCCAATGAAAAATCATAAAACAACTATCATCGAGTTTTGAACATGAGATCTATCCACTGCAATCACCTTACGTAGGACCCACCTACCACCTGGGCTAGCCACCTGGTTGGAACTAAGTGTATGCAGTCTCCCTTTTAATTCATTATCCTCACCTTGAAAATCATGCTCCTTTAACTACATTGAAAAAACCTCCCTCCAAGGGAATCGAACCTGCAATATATTCTACACCAGCACCTTAGTGCTGCCCCTGCAACCAGTTATGCTAGCCTTCCAATTGTGTCTTCTTGACCATCACCTCACCTTTGACCCTTCTGTCCTCTTTGCAAAAAAATTTGGCCTTCGTCTTCTTTTATTTTTCGAAAAAATGCACAAGCAGATTATTTGATATTTCTCACACAACATCTATTTACCAAGGTTTTGAACCTTGATTTATATGCAAGTCGTGTCCTCCCTTTGTCATGATGTCGACACCTCCCATTGATGATTTTTAATAATTTAAAATTCCTACCTTTGAATTTTGGTGCCCAATATTTTTATGAAATATTTAAATCTTTTAAAAAGATTAAATATTATAACCTTTCACCTCTAAGCCCATGGTGGTATTTTAATTAATTTTTTTTTACAAAATTTTATCCCAAATGTTATAATTTTATAATATTATCTCTTTTAAGCATTAGTCACTTAATTTATTTTTGAACCATGGTCTTAAAACTTGGGCCTTCAACCTTTTAACCAAACACTTAGAACTTTGTCCCAAACCTCTTTGGCTTATAATATTTAAAGTAAATATTATAACATTTTCTTTTTATCAATTTCCTTGTATTGGGATGAACCTTGCCTTGTTATCTTTTTGCCATACCAAACTATCTTTGACATCAATTCTTTGACATCAATGACAACCAATGACATCAACCTATGCCATCAATCCTTTGACATCAATGACAACACAATATACTCAAAATTTCCAACAATCTCCCCCTTTTTCATGATGGAAACCCTTTCTAAAAATTCCTTTTCCAACCATTGGATTCCAAATTTTCTCCCCCTAAAAATTGCTCCCCATGATTGAATGCTTTCCCCCTTACTCAAATCTCTTCCCCTTTGACATCAATGGCAAAGGGACTCATTTGGGGCTAAAGATAAGACTCTTAGCTCAACCTCCTCCCACCTCCTCTCCTTGAGGTGATTAATTTTGGGGTGGGAGTAATTCTACTCCCAACATACAATGATCTTTTTCTTTTTCAACTTTCATTTTCGACACCTTTGTAATCATACCCTTTTGATCCTTTTGAGTGTCCTTATTCTTGCTTGACTCTAGAAGTTCTAGAAACTCTGTTCTACACCACTTGGCATTATGCCCAATATTATTGCACTTGTAACACCTAATGTTGTAGTTCTTGGAAGGTGTAAATGACTTTAATTTTCTCTTGGTGAAGCCACAATCATTTTTGTCATGAATCCTACAGTGGATCACTTTATGACGAAAGAAATTAAATGAGTAGCAATACCCTTGAAATAAATATTCATCTTCGAATGAGTTGAAGTTCCTTTTAGTGAGACCATACTCCTTCTTTCCATGAACCTTGCAATGCATATCTTTGTGATCAAAATTATTACATGAAAAACAATACCCTTTGAAGAAATCTTGTTTTGAAACCTCTAGTATCTTAGTCCTTTCTTTGCCTTCTCTATGATGATCCATGTTTCTTGTTTGTGCATTGTTTTCTTTCTTAGTGAAACTTCCCTTCTTCAACTTATCTACATAGGTCTTAGTTTCTTTTTCAATCTCTTCCTCTAAAACTTCCTCTTCTTTTGAGCTTGAGCTTGACCCTTCTTCTTGTTTCCCTTGTCCTTCAAAACCAAGTCCTATTTTGATAAATGAAGATCTTTGTGAATTGATAATTTTATCCAAAGCTTTTGAAATTTTCCCAAACCTATGCAACTTGTCCTTAGAATATTTCACTTCCATATTTAGAGAAACCACTTCATGTTCTAAACTCTCATATTATAACTCTTTTGCTTCTAATTTTTCAATCATGACTTCTTTGAATCTCCTTGCCTTAGCTTTTGAGTTTGTGAGGTCTTGTAGAATTTTTTATTTTATTTCCTCATGTTCTTGAACTTGAGCCTTCGGTCTTGAATTATGCTTTCTAACTCTTTTCAAATCTCTAAGAGCAACAATAAGTTCTTATTTTATATTAACTGTGCCTTCTTCTTTTTCTGATTCTTTCTCTAGGTCTTCAATTATAGGAGCATCTTCTACTTGGTCTTCAATAGGAGTGTTTTCTTCCTCTTCTATTGTTAAAAATAGAATATATTCTTCTTCACTATCTGAGAGTCTTTCATCACTGTCACTTGAAGCACTACTTCCATTTTTATCATAGAATATCTTCTTGTGCCTTTGAAAGAACTTATTTCATGCTTGCCTTGACCATACCTATTTTTGTTTTCATGCCTAAATTTTATTTCTTCCTTCTTATAATATTGTTTCTCTTCACTACTACTGATTCCAACTTGTGGATAATTATATGCACAAATCTATGAGAGGAGTAGCTATAGGTGTGAACCCGTCCTCAATATATTTCCATGTTTCATATCCTTGTGTCATCAAATAAGTTTTCATCCTCATACTATACAAAGAATAATTATTCCCATTAAACAATGGAGCCTTATTTGATGAAGATCCAGTCTGAGATGCCATCTATGTTCCTATAATATCTCTCTTCAAGCTATTATACTTTTTCAAAGGAAACCGCTCTGATACCAATTGAAGAACACAAACTTATACTAAGAGGGGGTGAACAGTATAAGATCAAATTTTACTTTTCTTTCCCAAACAATATTATCCAATATTATCAATTGCAATATCAATAGCAGTAATAAAAGAAATGCATAAATCATCACACAAATAAGAGACACAAATTTAACATGGTTCACCCCATGTGGGTTATGCCTACGGAGAAAATATTTTTTCTAAATTTTCTCAACAAATATCTTGGGAATCAATTCCCTATTACAATGTTTATGGACCTTTTTCCAAAGGAGATATCAATCCCCAATACTCTAGTTTGTGGATCTCTCTCCATAGGAGAAATCTATCCCATTTTCTCTGGTTTGTGGATATCTCTCCATAGGAGAACTCTATCCCCTTTACTCTGGTTTATGGATCTCTCTTCACAGGAGAACTCTATCCTCTCTACTCTGGTTTGTGTATCTCTCTTCCATAAGAGAACTCTATCCCCTCTACACTAGTTTGTGTATCTCTCTTCCACAGGAGAACTCTATACCATCTGCTCTGATCTTCTCCAAAGCCTGCTCTCAACTCTATCTCAAATATACACCAAACCCCATTACAAGGCTAGCATAAATCTGCTCCAACTCTTCTCACAAATATCTACCTCAAATTTGCACTAAATCCCATTATAAGGCTAGAACAAATCTACTCCAACTCTGCTCATAAATATTTATTCTAAATCTGCACCAAATATCGTTACAATGCTAGCACAAATCTACTCCAACTCTGATCATAAATCTATCCAAATATCCACACGTTACATGAACAAATCTACCTTGAAACCGCTCTCTATATTTGCCCAAATTTGCATCAAACCTCATTACGAGGTGATCATAAATCTGTCTCAAAATAAGATATTTTTTAATGCCCAAATATACCTCAAATTTTTTCAACTCTGTCCCAAGTCTTCTCACAAGACTTGCTCAAATATTCCTCAATACTACTTCAATTCTTCTCACAAGACTTTCTCAAATCTACCTCAATGTTGCTTCAAGTCTTCTCACAAGACTTGCTCAAATCTTCCTTAGTGCTTCTCACTGAACCTTCTCAAATATTTCCAAATCTTATATACAAATTGTAGATTAAAAATACATGCCAAACAAAAATAAATAAAATCACAATGACAGAGTACAGAATAGTTGCACAAAACAAATGATTTCTATTAATCGATGGAGTTTAAAAACTCCTTTTTGAATACAACTGGGCCTGTAACCCTTTATTTGTGATACACAGTTACAAGTTATGCTAGGGTTCTCCGAAACCCTAGCTGGAACAAATGGTGGCGCTTTCGAAGAATGTATCTTCAATCCCAACAGTGTGAGTGGGCTTTGTTGTATCCCTTGCTTGGACCACTCCAGCTTAATCAGCTGCCATCAATAAACCGGATCTGCTTGTCAAAACACTGCACACATTAACACTATCAAGGAGTTAGAAATTAATAAGAGGGCTCCACTGTGTGAGCCCTCGGAAACAATCTAAAACCCTAGAAAATGAAGTGCAGGAATTCAATAACAGATCAAATAGAAGAAAAGAAGTTACTTGCTTTAAACTAATTTATACCTGTTATCTGTTAACGTAGCTAGACCAGGCGACACCGGGAAGTAATGTGGCTATCAAATCGGCTATGGAAGGTGCCTTGGTGCACTCGTTGAACGCCCACGTGCTTCTGGATTAAGGTTTCAGACACCGGTCTAAGTCTGTGGCTGTGGGTAAACGCCCGTGGGCACTTGGTAAATGCCCGTGGGCACTTGGTAAACGCCCGTGGGCACTTGGTAAGGGGGTAAACGCCCGCGGGCACTTGCGACAAGAATGGGGGATTCTACAGAATTCTGCAGAAGAGATGGCGGCAAAAGCGGCGATGGAAGTGGCGATGGATGCGACGAAAGGGTAGCGAAGAGAGAGAGGAGATAGCAGTAGAAGAATTAGAATTAGAGATAGCGCATAGGAGAGATAGAAGTAGCAAAAGACATAGGGTTTGAGCCATCAAGGTGACTCAATTTATAATCTACTCTTAGGGCACACTTTAGGGTTTTAACGACACTTTAAACGTGTGGCTAAGATTAAAGTGGATCTAAGGGTAGAGAATAAATCTAGGTTGTGAAATGGATTAAGATGGATGGACGGATGAGAATAAGTCTGGCATGGCTAAATATATATATTAAAATATTAAAATATATATATAAATATTAATTTAAATAAATTTGGGGATGAAAAATGGCGGAAAAGGTGAAATTGGGCCAAATAATGGCGGGAAAGTGTGGATTTGGGCCAAATAATGGCGGGAAGGTGGATGACCGACACGTGGCTGACAGGAAGGTATAGATAACTTGCAAGTGGCTGGATTTTGGTGTCTACAGATGCCCCTTTTGAGCTGCTTTGTGTGAAGACACAATGCAGCACAAAAACTTAGGACACCTGAAAAGCTGGATCAGACGCAACTCTCTCTCAAGACTAAAGCACAACTTTGAAGACCAAAGAATAAAAGAATGTTTAAAATTTATCAGCTTACCCCCTCAATTGGCGAGCGAGAATGGTTCTCACGAGCCAATTGAAATAAATTCGAAAGAAAATGAACCGTTTTTGCCCCAACGGTGAAGAAAGGGGTTGGTGTATGAACCATCTGTTTATGTCCCAACAGGAAAGGGGTTGGTGTACAAACCAAAAAATAATATGATTGAAGACGATATGAGTGATGTGAAAGATGAACCGTTTTCTGCCCCAACGGTTAGAAAGGGATTTTTGCCAAATTTTAAATTCCATGATCATGTAAGATGAATTCTACTATTAGGAAAGTTAAAAATTGATAACGGATGCCCCAACTCCTGTGGGTGAATCCATATCGTTGATGAAATTGCCTTGTTGGCACCATTGATATGCAGAGATGCAATATGAAAGAGTCCAGAACTTTAGAGATGATCCTAGTGACTTGTATGGATAATTCCTCGGGTCGAAACCAATCAACCTAGGTAGCCTTAATCTCTAGCAAGACTCAAAATAATGATGATATTGAAGATTGTCCACGTTTAAGGCCCCATGAACTAGGCCATCAATGACAATTTGTTGAGCAAATTGATCTTGGTATGAGGTCACTTGAAAAGTAGGATACCCAAAATTGATTTTCAATTTTCAAACAAGTGAAATAATTGATGATGATAAATGGTAAGTGTCGTTATGGTGGTTTAATCCTCTTACCGAATTGCATGGATGCAAATCGCTGCAATCGCCAAGGTGATAGAATATACCACTAGATACGAGGTTTACTTTAATTTAATTTGGCAAAAATATGCATGATGAAAGAAGAATGAATGAAATTGACGATAGATCAGAAGAATTGATGAATGTTGTTAATTTTGTGAAGGTTTTGAATGTTTTTAACCCAATTTGTAAATCAATGATGAATGATGCGCTTTTTGAGAAAAATGACAAAATTTGTTTCCAAAACTGTTGTAACCTTCACAAAATGTTTTATTATGATAATAAGAATGGATGAATTGAATTTGATGAAATTTGAAGGAGGTAATCTTCAATTTTGCAAGTTTTGTTCCTTTATTCAATACTGACACCAAACGCCGGTATGCATTTGGAGGTGGCAGAAACGCCCGCTAGTGTTTGAATGCATCATGAAATGCCCCACTATGTCTAAATGTGCCATGAAATGCCCCACTACATTTCAGGGTGCCAAAAATAGCTATTTAAACAGTTTTAGTGAGAATTTCGCTCATTTGTGCGTTCAAGCTTGAGAGAAGTGCGTCTGAGGGAGTGGAGTGAAGTGAAGTGAAGTGAAAGGTTGTGTGGGAGAGTGAAGCACGCGGGAGCTATGGCGGAGATGGGAGCGGACGCGCCAGTGCAGCCAGCTAAGGTATTTGTTTATTTAAGCAAGTACTTTTATTTGTTTTTTTTTTTTTTTTTTTTTTGCAGCTTTTTTTTTTTTTTTTTTTTTTTTTGAAAAAAAAAAAATTGTAACCAATTTTTGTTTTGTTGTTTTGTAGCTTAGGGTGTTAGAGGCACGAAACCAATTCTCCCCTATCATTCTAGGGATGAGGAGGTCCTTGTCCCAGGCAGACTGGGAGATATTGGAGGCAATAGGGCTAGCGGAGGCAGCTCGGTTGGAGGTAGTTCAGGCAGATGAGGGGTACCTCTCGGCTTTGGCCGAGAGGTGGGATCCAGATCGAGGGACGTTCCAGCTTTCGACTGGAGAGATGACGGTGACACTTTAGGATGTATACCGCATCCTCAAGGTGTCCATGGAGGGGGCACGGGTGGAGGTTGGACGAGATAGGGCCACGGAGATGGCCAAGTTGTTTGGGGATGATTGGAGGGAGATCGAGACGAAGAGCGGGGGGATTCCTTACTTGGCCATGTATACGGCCAAGGAGTTGGTAGCGGTGGAGGCTCTGATGATGTTCGTATTGGCCAAAATTATGGCCCCGAACAACAACGGGTGCAAGTTTCCATGGAACCTGATGGGTGTAGTGAGCGAGATGCTCACTAATAGGGTAGTGTATGCTTGGGCGCCTGCTTTATTGGTGCAGGTGTACCAGGAGTTGTATGAGGTTCAGAGACAGAGCCGAAAGGGCCTAGGCTACAGTTTTGTTCTCCAGTGCTGGGGCTAGGAGCACTTCAGAGTGGCCCGACCGGAGGGGTTGCCATGTGCTTACTGGGACATGAGCCAGGCTTATGGTAGGAGATGGCCAGTGGCGGAGGAGAGACAGTCGAGCCGCCCCGTGAGATCGGGGCAATGGTATAGGATTTTATGGGCAGACTTGAAAGATGCCCAAGTCATTTGGAGGCCTTGGCGGGAGGCGAGGTGGATCGGTGATGGAGAGCATCTGAGATGGGTGCGACAGGCTAGATAGGTAGTGGGTCGGGGCCACAGCGAGGCGGAGTACATACAGATGTCTCGAGTGCTCCGCCAGGTCGGATTGAGATAGGATGTCCCCGATGAGCCAGTGCGCTACCGGAGGCACAAATCAGAGGGGGATTTGCCATGTGCTGAGCCATGGAGGGAGGCGATAGAGGACGATGAGGACATGGAGATCCTTGACATGGACGACGTCAGGGTAACAACTGAGTATGCAGCATGGATGGTCGTAGAGCCGAGGTGGGAGCCACCATTGGTGGCTGTTGGAGCTGGAGAGGACGAGGGAACCGCAGAGGTTCCCAAGCGCAGGGACGGTCCCCGCCTTCGATTTGACAGTCGAAGGCGAAATGGGAAGATGACGCGGCAGGCACCGGGTGTTAAGATCCTGCTATAAAATAAACTCAAATAACACACTCTCACATAATTGCTTGGAATAACTCACATAAATATCACATTAATATAATAGAAATTTGCATAAAGAACAATCTCACAATAGAACTGAATCGCAGGCCTCTTCGAGGGGGCAACCTCCTTCAATACTTCATTAATTTTGCAAAATATGGTTACATTGGTGCCTTTTCGGGTATTTAAGGAGTTTCCTTCCAAGGTTGGCTTACATGCAAAATGCCACCCGGATTACATGCATAATGCCACCCGAATTACATGCATAGTGCCACTTTGAATTACATGCACAATGCCACTCGAATTACATGCACAATGCCACTCGAATTACATGCACAATGCCACACAAATTACATGCACAATGCCACCTATCTACCATGTGTTACATAAAAATGGTGCCATTTGTCATAGGCACTACCTAAGCTAAAACTTAGAACATTACAAAATATTAATCATGGGTACTACCCACGTTCACTAGGAATTATTACAAAAGGGGAGTTATTACATTAAGGGTTAGGATGAGATCCTAACATGCCCTTCTCCTTAAAGGAGCTTTGTCCTCAAAGCTGAAAATGAGGAAACTGTTGCTGGAGTTGATGGAGAGACTCCCATGTAGCATCCTCAGGTTGAAGTCCACGCCACTGAACCAGGACCTCTGTGATGGTACGGTTGCATAGAGTGCGAGTTCGACGATCCAGCTGTTTCGGTGCAAGTAAGATGGAGCCTTCTTCATCCAATTCAGGGAGTGTTGATTGAACCTGTACCTTTGTGCCCACAACTTTCTTGAGAAGGGAAACATGAAAAATAGGGTGGATCTTGGAAGTGGGGGGAAGAGCCAATTTGTAAGCTGTTGGACCAATCCATTGCAGAACTTGATAAGGACCATAGAATTTTGGAGCAAGCTTCTGACACCTGCGGAGTTGTAGGGATGATTGTTTGTATGGATGCAAGCGAAGGAAGACCATATCACCCACATCAAAACTACGCTCAGAACGATGCTGATCAGCTTGTTGGCGCATCCGATTCTGGGCCATGTTCAAATTTTGCTTGAGTTGGCGGAGGACCTCGGTGTGTTGACTCAGAGCATTGTCGACGCCTGGACCTTGGAGCTGCCCGGAATGTAGGAGGAATGCGTGAGTGGAGGGCGCCCGTAAACTGCCTCAAATGGTGTGAGTTTGGTGGCGGTATGATAGGAAGTGTTGTACCACCATTCAGCCAAAGAAAGCCATTTTTCCCAATGAGTAGGATGATCAGAGGCAAAGCAGCGAAGGTAGGTTTCCAAGCATTTATTAACAACCTTCTGTTTGACCATCCGTTTGCGGATGGTAGGCTGAACTCATTTTGAGCTGAGTCCCCTGCAACTTAAACAACTCTTGCCAAAAATTTCTAGTAAAGGTGGGATCACGATCAGATACAATGGAGGCGGGCATGCCATGAAGGCGAAATATGGAGTCAAGAAAAGTTTGGGCAATAGTGGATGCTGTGTAAGGATGGGTTAGGGCACAAAAGTGAGCATACTTTGAAAGGTGGTCCACTACCACAAAAATAATAGACTTGCCTCCAGATTTAGGTAGCCCTTCTATGAAGTCCATGGAGATGTCAGTCCACACCTGATCTGGTATCGGCAATGGTTGAAGAGTGCCTGGGGAGCGCACTATTTCTCCTTTCATCCGTTGACAAGTGTCGCAATCCGCTACAAAAGAGCGAATGTCCTGTTTCATGCCTTTCCAAAAGAAGGTGCGCTTGAGTCGTTCATACGTTTTTAGGAACCTTGAATGGCCAGCAGATGGAGTAGCATGTGATTCCTTCATGAGGAGTTCTCGAAGTGGGGACTTAGGAGGAAGAACCAGACATTGATGGTAACGCAGATCTTGGCCATCCCAACTATATCCTGGTGTAGACTCTGGATCATCCCTAAGTGAAGCAACCAGGTCTTTCAAATCTGCATCCTAAAGTATTTCTTGACGTAAGGGCTCAATCCATTGGGGCAATGGTGCGAGAGATGGCACACGACATACTAAGGGCCTCAAATTGGCGAGAGAGAGCATCTGCCACAAGATTTTCCTTCCCTTTTTTGTACGTGATGTCATAATCATAGCCCATGAGTTTTGATACCCACTTTTGTTGCTCGGGAGTGGCAACTCGTTGTTCTAGAAAGTATTTAAGGCTCTGGTGGTCAGTTTTGATGGAGAAATGGTGCCCAATGAGGTAAGGCCACCAATGTAGGACTACATGCAATATTGCCAACATTTCCTTAGCATATGTGGATTTTCCCAGATTGCGATCAGATAGGGCTTTGCTAGTAAAAGCCAAAGGGCGTCCTTCTTGCATCAATACTGCCCCAATACCACGACCAGAAGCGTCACTTTCAATGAAATTTTTTTTTGAGAAGTCTGGCATGGCTAAAACCGGAGTGGTGGTCATGGCATGTTTGAGGTCCAGGAATGCTTACTCGGCAGGCCTTGTCCACATAAAATAATCCTTCTTCAACATGGAGGTGATGGGGGCGGCTATCTTTCCATAATTGCAGACAAATTTACGGTAATATCCTGTAAGCCCTAAAAATCCTCGAAGTCCCTTGAGTGTGCGAGGTTTTGGCCATTCTTGGACTGCTTGGATCTTCTTAGGGTCAACCTTGACACCATCCTTTGAGACAATGTGTCCCAGATATTCTACTTCAGATCAAACCAAAGGAGCACTTGGACCTTTTTGCAAACAATTAATGGTCGGCCAGTAGTTGGAGAGTTTGATCTACATGATTGGGATGCTCTTCCCATGTGTGACTGTAAATCAAGATGTCATCGAAGAACACAAGGATGAACTTCCGCAAGAAGGGGCGAAAGATGTTGTTCATCAGGCTTTGGAATGTGGAAGGAGCATTTGTGAGACCAAATGGCATTACCAAGAATTCATAATGACCTTCATGAGTGCAAAAAGCAGTTTTAGGAATATCTTCATCCCTAAGCCGGATCTGATGGTACCCAGAGCAAAGGTCTAGCTTGGTGAAGTACATGGTCCCATGTAATTCATCTAGTAATTCATCAACCACAGGGATAGGAAATTTATCCTTGACCGTTATCTTGTTGAGCTCTCGGTAGTCAATACACAATCGCCAAGAGCCATCCTTCTTGAGGACCAGTAAGACTGGTGTAGATTAGGGACTAGTACTAGGCCGAATGACACCCGCCTTGAGTAATTCTTGTATCATCTTCTCAATCTCTGACTTCATGGCATGGGGGTATCTGTACGGGCGGATATTGGGAGGTGTACTATCTGGCAATAATGGAATGGCATGGTCATGAGAGCGATGCGGTGGTAGTGTGATTGGTTCTGAAAATATGGCCTCATGTTTGTGGAGAACCTGTTGCATGTCTGGTGGAATTTCACCCATTGGGGATGTGGATGGTTGGATGGAGAATAGTTGTGCAATGACCCCACGTGATGATTTCTTTAGCAATTTCTCCATGCCATTTGAACTGATAATTTGAGGTGTTCCTGCTGGGGAGCCCTTGATGATGTGTGTTTGGCCATTCTGGGAGAACTGCATCCAAAGTTCAGCAAAGTTCCAACTGATAGTGCCCGAGTGTACTCAACCATTGAGATCCCAAAACAATATCACATCCACCCAGCTGGAGGGCAAACATGTCCTGCTTGAGTGCATAGTCCCCTATCTGGATTTTAACATTGCGACACTTTCCCTTACAAGGTAAGGTTCCCCCATTGGCTACCATGACCTCAAAGGAGTTACAAGTGTGGATATAGCAATTTTCCCGCTGAGCAACTCTAGGGTCAATAAAGTTGTGTGTGCTTCCCGAGTCCAAAAGGATGGAAAGACGTTGGCCCTTGAAAAATCCTGTAACCTTCATGGTTTGAGGGGTAGTAATTCCTGCAAGGGCATGGACTGTAATTGCTGTTTCAGGTTCCTGTTTCACTTCTTCTTGTGGAGGAGGTGTTTCTGGAGGGTCCTCATCCTTATCACTCTCATCAGAGGTATCAGGTTCTTCAACATCGATCAGGAACAATTTTTTGTGTGCACACTTATGCCCTTTGAAAAACTTTTCATCACAATTATAGCATAATCCTTGGGCACGACGTGCATCCATCTCTTCGATGGTGAGGCGATTTGGTGCAGCAGGTTTATTATCAACTGGGTTTTGGGCTCTAGGAGGAAATGAAGGTCTATTTTGCAGAAACTTTGATGGGCATCTTTGGGCAGAGAGTTTAGATTCGTCCAGACGGGCCAAACCGGATAGCTTCCATCATAGTTCGTGGTTTCAACATTTTGACTTCTGCTTGGAGTTCCATCTTCAACCCACTGATATAACAACTCTGAAAGAACCCTTCACTCAATCCTCTTGTTCGATTGGCCAAATTTTCAAATTGAGCTTGGTACTCTCGAACTGACCCTATTTGTTGTAGTTTGGATAAGGCTCCTGTGAAGTCCTCAAACTCACTAGGACCAAATCGAGTGAGTATTTGGGATTCAAAATCCTCCCAAGAGAGATTTGGGTAGGTAAGACGCAACCATTGAAACCGAGTGTAGAGCCTCGGATTCCAAGTTAAAGGAAGCCATCCGGACTCGATGAAATATCGGTACATTATGAAGTCGAAAGAATTGGTCAACCCGACATAGCCACCCATCAACATCCTTCCCACCGAATTTGGGAAAGTCCAACTTGGGCATTCTGAAGGGTGTATCATGGTCACGATTCCTTGTAGAACTCTCAGCTTGGTATTCTGATTTGGGTGGTTCTCTTCTCAGTTTGCTGTCCACTTCAGTCAATGCTTCTTCTAAGCGATTGCTAGTGGCCTCATGCTCTAGGTGAAGACCTTGGACTTCTTCCCTTATGGAGTGAAAAGCTGAGTTCAAGTTCTCAATGGCTTTTGTTAGGGAATCCAAGTGTTCTAGTTCTTTCTGGTGTCCATGAGTACCCTGGGCCATTTTTTGACCTTTTGTGACCAGTTACTAAAAATAGAATTGAATTTTTTTGACTTACTATTTTTAGTAAATGCCCAAAAAAGTGCTTGGGTGCTATATATCAAAATGATCAGTAGGAGGAGGTGGTCACAATGAGCTAGCGGAGCGAGAGTGACGACATGGGATAGAAATATCTAGACTTAGGTCTAGGACTCGTTATATTGAGGCTCTGGAGGACACATTGTTTAGGCATCACATTGTGCTACCTGATCCTCCATCTTCTTCTGTCTCTAGGCGTAGTGAGTCTAGGCACACCACTAGGTCTAGGGCTCCTACTAGGTCACAGGGATCTACTAGGTCTCAGGGGTCCTCTTTTGATGGTTAGCTTAGTGCTTAGATGCACTCTTTATGAGCCTTGGTGCTCTATTGTATATTGTAGCCTTTTGGCATTCATTGTACAGTTTGTCCTTTATACATATATATATATACATGGCTTTTATTTATTTGGTGTTTTACTCTCTTGTGTGTGAATGCCTATGTTTTTGTGATGCATATTTTTATATGTTTTAATGTTTTTGATGCATATATGATGGAATGGAATGCAAACTTATAGATGATTAATGCAAGACTAAGTAAATGAAATATGCACTAAGAAGCACTCATACTTTTAGATAGTTAGATTTAGCCAACTGTTGTCATAATTGTTTAATCAGGGGCACCAAACTTGGTAGCTTGTGAATGAATGACGTATGGAATGACATGAATATTGAAGAAGATATGGAGGTTGATATGGAAGAAAATATGGAGGAAGACTATTTTACAAAGACTCAAACATGCTAGTGGTATCAAACAAACTTCCTAATACTGCCTAATTCAACTAGGACCAAATGTGTGTGCATGTGAGTTCATTAACCAAATCCGAAGCATGGTAGTGACTCTAGGCAATCAAAAACCCGTGTGTGTGCAAGTGTGTTCATTAACCTCATCTTGCAAAAATTAGGTAACCCTGTTATGGAAAAGACCCCGAAGCTAGTTTGTCCGTATGAGCATTCAGAGGTCTCTTTTTGAGGAGAGACATGTCGCCACGCAATGAGTATACTCCACTGCTAGTCAAGCATCTATAGCCCCGGTGAAGGTTAACTCCATAGTCCATGTTGTTTTTGACCTTTGTAAGCCTTGGGGATGACTACCTATCCGTCTGACTGGACAAGTAGTACTATCCTTACAACTTATTTGGGATCAGTGGTGTGTGAAAAATGTTCATTTCCTTAGAGCTTTGGGGAATCGGATTCTCAACCGAAGTATGATGAGAATTTTACCCTATCCTTACTACTCTGTTTATATTTATATTTTGTGATTGCTTGTGATAGTGGTAAGAACCACTATTTTATGGACTATGTTTGCATGATAGGACAAACGAGGATTACCCTTTTCACTTCAAGGCACAACCCAAGGATGGTGTTATCTCTCTTTGACACAAGATGTTTTTAAGATGTGAAAATGTGATAGGTTCAAGACCGCTTTTGAAATCATTTCCCAATACTCAAGATTTTATTTAGTGTAATTTGTGCTATGGCCCTAGAGAACTTTAACATGCATTTCAAAGTTTGCTTAAAACACTAGGAATGGCTGAGTGACTGAAAACATTTTGGCAATGTAAATATGTGCAAATGGAAAATGGATGTACGAATGACAATTCGGTTTGATGGATTTTATGAAGGTGCCCCTGATTAAGGCAACATGACTTTTGCTTGACCAAATTTTATATCCAAAAGATAGAATGGTCTCTAACATGATATGCAACTATGGATGAAAATGAAATGTTATGGTTTTCAATGAGATGTATGCACATGAAATGCAATGTTTTTGAATGAGATGTATGCAACTAACAATGAAATGCAAATTCTTTTATTTTATTTGTTTTTTTTTTTACAAGCCATGTATATATGTACATATAAAATTCAAACTATGCGTAGAATGCCCTCAAGTGTATAACATTAAGTGGTTCGGGTTCTTCCTCTCCCTCTAAACTGGCAAGTCTATAAGTTCCATTACCCACTCTTTCAGTGACCATATATGGACCTAACCAATTAGCCGTGAATTTATCTCGAAGATGCGGCAATGCATTGGTGTTTTGTTGATTCTCTTTAAGGACAAGATCCCCTACTTGAAATTCTCTTAGATGAAATTTGGCATTGTAAGCACATTTCAATCGGTCTTGATAAACTCGCAAATGCTCTAAAGCATTGATTCATTTTTCATCTATGAGTGTGAGTTGATCAAGACGTGCTTGTCTAGCAGTATCATCATCGATAAATTCTTGCAAAGAAATTCGCAAGGAAGGGATCTTGAGCTCAAGAGGCATGATTGCTTCAGCTCCATAGACCAAAGAAAATGGCATTGCCCCAATGGGAGTTCTGATGCTTGTTATGTAAGCCCATAATGCCAAGGGGATTTGTGTATGCCAATATTTATGATTTTCTTTAACAAGTTTCTTAAGAATAGCAATTATGATCTTATTAGAAGCTTCAGCTTGTCCATTGGCTTGTGGGTAGTAAGGATTTGAGAAACTATGTTGGATATTATACTTTTCGCAAAGAGCTCGAACATCCTTATTCTTAAAAGACTTGTGGTTATCAGAAATGATTTTAGAGGGAATACCAAAACGACAAATGATATGGTGAAGTATAAACTCCACAATTCTAGGACCTGTCAGATCTGGTTAGAGGAATAGCTTCAACCCACTTTGTGAAGTATTCGAGTAGTCTGTAATGATGAAAGTATGCTGTCTCGAAGAGGCAGGTGAAATCTTGCCAATTAAATCGAGACCCCATTGTGAGAAGGGCCAAAGGCTTTGGATGGGCTGTAAAGCTTGTGATGGTATATGGATTAAATTAGCGTGTTCTTGACACTTTTTACATTGTTTAACATATTTGCAACAATATTGTTCCATAGTGGGCCAATAATACCCCATACGTAAAATACGCTTCGCAATGGCCATTCCACTAAAATGACCACCACAAGTACCATCATGGGCTTCAACGAATAGCTCTATGTGTTTCACCTGCTTCTAGACAATGGAGGAGTACTCCATCATATCCATGTTTATACAACACTTCCCCCAAAAGAACAAAACGAGCTACCTTTTGCTTAAAACAACGACGGGCAGTTCGAGACAAATCAGGTGGAAGTGTTCCAAACTTGAGGAAGGCTACTATCTCACTAGACCAAGGCTCATATGGATCCGAATGGATAAAGCAAACACCTTTTTCATCTTTAGACTCAAGCACGGACAATTGCAGACTTAGAGATTGTGGAAATGATTAGGGGCGTACCTCTCCAAGGGAGTCCTTTGGAATCAATGATCCAAGAGAGGCCATGGCATCCGCAAATCTATTAGTCGAACGAGGCAAACTAGTGATCTCATACCAATCAAACTTAGAGAGCAACTTCATTGCTACATCATGATAAAGCTTAATGGTAGGTTCTTTGGCTTGGTATTCTCTTGTAATTTGTTTAACCACGAGTTGAGAATCCCCAAATATCCGAATACGCTTAATACTCATAGCTATGGCTGATTGAAGACCTAAAATTAAGGCTTCATACTCTGTTGTATTATTGGTGCATTGGAAGTGTAGTTTGAATTATAAAGGGATGGGAATCCCTTGAGGTGTATGAAACACAACTCTAGCACCCTGACATTTCGTGCACTTAGAGCCATCAAAGAATAACGTGATGTCAACATCTTCCTCCGAAATGATGTCCTCTTCTTGTTCAGTGATAGCAAATACCGAATCATCTAGGAGCTCAATAATCAAAGGATGATCACTAGGTAGTGGAGCTTCCGCAAGTTGATCGGCTATAACTTGACCTTTAACAGATTTTTGGCTAATGAATTCAAGATCGAATTCGGTAAGCAACATTATCCATTTAGCGGTACGAGTGTTATTATAAGTGCGAGACATCATATAACGCAGAGGGTTTTCTCTAGCTATGACATATGTTGTATGGCTAAGCATATAATGACGAAGTTTCTTAGTGGCAAAAACCACTGCTAAGCACAACTTTTCTACATAAGCATATCGGGTTTCATAGCTTACCAATGTTTGACTAATATAATAGATAGCTTGCTCACGATTTTGTTCATTCTTTTGTGCAAGCATTGTCCCTAAGGCAAAGTCTGTTGCTGAGATATAAAGGTTGAAAGGGACCCTTGGACGAGGCGGAGCTAAGACTGGCGGAGATGCTAAGTACTACTTGATGTCATCAAAGGCTTTTTGACACTCATCTGTCCATGAAAATTGTACCCCCTTTTGTAGTAGGTGGAAAAATGGCCTACACTTATCAGAAAGTTGCACAATAAAGCGACGGATTGAATTAATCTTTCCTTGCAAACTATGCAATTCCTTCAAATTAGTTGGGGGACACATTTCCATAATGGCTTTGACCTTGTTTGGGTCCACCTCAATACCTCGTTTAGAGATAATAAAACCTAGGAGTTTGCCTGAGGTAACACCAAAGACACATTTCTTAGGGTTCAACCTTACTTTATGCTCTAGAAGTCTATCAAAAACTTTTTCCAATACATCAAAATGCTCTTGTCGAGTTTTAGATTTTGCCAATAAATCATCCACATAATCTTCGATAATCTTATGCATATAATCGTGGAAAATATAAGTCATGGCTCGTTGATAGGTTGCACCTGCGTTCTTAAGGCCAAAGGGCATCACCCTATAACAAAAATTTCCCCAAGGTGTGGTAAATGTTGTTTTGTGTTGATCCTCAGGGTTTATTCGAATCTGGTTGTATCCTGAAAATCCATCCATGAACGAAAGCATTTCATGACCAGCGTAGGTGTCGACAAGAGTATCAATGTTTGGAAGAGGAAAGTCATCCTTAGGACATGCTTTATTTAGATCTCGAAAATCGGTGCAAACACGTATCCCCCCGTTAGGCTTGCGAATAGGTACCATGTTAGAAAGCCACTCAGGATAATCAATCGGGACGACAAATTTAACATCCAAAAGTTTTTGAATCTTCGATTTAACTAGGAGGGCCACAGTAGAATGCATTTTCCTAAGTTTCCGTTTGACAGGTTTAGCATCTTTTTGTAAGGTGAGGTTATGGACAACCAAATTAGGGTCTAGGCCTGGCATGTCTTTGTAAGACCATGCAAATATCTCCTTCTTCCGCTTGAGTAGAGCAATCATTTGCTCTTGTTCCTCTGATGATAGACTTTTAGCCAGTTTCACAATTTGGGTGCCATCTTGGTTTGTACTAAGGTCTACATCGATAGTTTCTTCAATAGACATGTGGGAACCTTCCTCAAGCTGATGGGGAGTAGGGATCAGATTTATGTCATCTAAAATGTCATCGAGCTCCTGTGCCTTGCTCTCATATATGTCTGCCTGGAAGACCTCTGGCTTAGAATATGAAGGTGAATGTGGAGGTGAAGGAGGAATGTAGTTGACGAAAGCCCTTAACAATTCCTCAGAAAGGATGAACTCTGAAATAGATGGAGGGAATGAAATCCGATCCATGTCAATCAGGCTTGGGTTGATCGGGATTGACTTATCCGGATCATATGGATTATGGAGCGGGGTGAATAAGTCTTCGAAATTCATTGTCGACTTATGGAAGAAAGGATCGGCGGAATGGAAGGGAAAATCGGTGAAGACCTCGGAAGACCTGAAATGCAAAACAACATAGTTTTTCAATTTTTTTTTTTTTTGTAGTTTGAGTTTTTTTTTTTTTTTTTGTAGTGGTGAAAACCACTATTACACACATACATAAAACAATAAAGTATTTTTATATATTTTGATTTTTTTTTTTTTTTTTTTTTGGAATTTTCTGATTTTTTTTTTTTTTTTGGTAGTGGTGAAAACCACTATTTTAGTATATACATATAATACAGGTTTGGATTATGGCTTATGGATGTGGCGGAGGGGGTGGTTCACCTCGTTCTTGTGGAAGAAACAAGCGAAAGATGGCTTCTTGGAGAGGGAACAATTGGAGATAAAACTCGTCTTGTTTAGTGAGGGGAACAATGGGCGCCGACTCTTCTTCAGATTCATCACCATTTGACATGACGTCAAATTCTTCATAGACTTCATCTTCGGATTCGTCGGGGTGGAGGATTTCTTCTTCTGAATTAAGATTAATGCTTTGAAAAGCTTGCTCAAAAGAAGAAAGGGATGGAAGTGGTTGGTAGCCCAAACCAAAACGCTCAGTGGGTCTCTGGTATGGCATATCGATGCGTTCAGTTACCCCTTGCTCGTATCGACCTAGGCCAAATTGCTGCCAATTATGTCTATGGAAATAGCGAGAGGGAAAACCCTCCATCCTTTCGATATTGGCAGGGACTGGATGCTTAGGTTCTAGTATGGTGGTAGGACTAGAAGATGACTCTATTCCCCCATATACAAAATTAATGGAATTTGGCATAGAACCCATGTTATAAACCAATCCAATGGATAAATGTTGGTCATGTGGACGACCAAAATATTTAACTATTTGCACATTGAACGGTGTGATATGGACATCTTGAATGGCATACTCACCAATACCTGCATCAGTGAGATGGAACCTGACTTGGGAGGGAGATGGACTAGATGATGGAATAGAAGAATGTGGGATAGAAGAATTGGAAGGATTTGGTTGGGTTGATGCTTCATTGACTTGTGAAACATCAGCCGGTGATGGTTGGGAAGATGGAGGAATAATAGGTGATGTTGAAGAAGGTGTAGAAGAAGGGGGTAATGATGTGGAAAGAGATGATTGGTCATGGCCACATGTGCATGTGGTCACTGATGAAGAAGAAGGAAGATTATGAGATGAATAAAGTGGTGAATGAGATGGAATAGCAAAAGAGGAAAATGGTTGCGATATGATGGGTGGCTCCTCAGGAATGGGAGCTTTAGAAGAAGATGGTATAGAAGAAATAGATGGGGTCAAGAAAATATGAGTGGATGGCAACACAATCTCATAAGGATTTGAGACATAGTTGCAATTTTTGAAGGGTTCAATGTCAGCAGGTACACAATGAACCTGTCCCTCATATACATACTTCAGACATTGATGAAGTATAGAAGGGACACATCTCATCTCCCTAAGCCAAGGCCGTCCAAGCAATACATTGTATGCCATGGACCCTTCCAAGATGTGAAACAAGGTATGCAAAGTTCGGGCCCCTACCTCAATGGGCAAGATAACCGTGCCAACCGTGGAAGATAAAGCATCATTGAATGCTTTAAGAGTAAAAGTCGACTTTGTGATAAGGGATGGCGACAGCTTTAGATGACTCAACGCCGATGTTGTAATGATATTGATTGAGGAACCGGTGTCAATTAAGACTCTCTTGAATGGCTTGTTATCGATCTTGGCCATGATATGCAGTGGAGGATCTATACTTTTCGTTGACATAGGTTTGATTTCAAAATCATAGAAAGTGATGGAGGGCTCCATGCATGTTTGAATACTCCCCACAAAGTTGTTGAAGGCATTAGTATCTTGAGTTTGAAGCTCGATTGACTTTAATATTTCCAGTAATGCCTCTCTATGCGGGGGAGATTGTTGAATGAGGTCATAGATCGATAACTTGGCAGAAGCCATTTTTAAACTGGTAGTTAACCGGCTACTTAATGACATGATGGGTCATTGGCATTGAGTAGAATGATTTAGCGGTTGTTGAGAAGTACTAGCACGTCGTTGGGTCACTGTTACCTAAGGTGGACTGGGGGTTTGTACAAGTGGTTGTGGTTCAGCCTGATTTGGTTGGTTCGCCCTTTGACCCCGGGTTACTACGTTAATAGTACCCACAAAACCTTGGTATTGTTGTACATGGTTGACTTGATTAGGAGGAGTTACCTGAGTTACTCCCCCTGAAGTTGTTGGAGCTTCCTCCCGATGTGGAAGGGGTGTTTGAAATATACCAATATTTTGATTTTGTTGGGCTAAGGGGCTATCCAATTTAATGGCTCCAATCTCAATAAGATCTTGGATCACATGTTTGAAAGCTATACAATTATTGATATCGTGCCCATTTTGCCTATGATAAGGATAAAATAGGTACTCTTTGTAATACTTCCCCCTTCTAGATGGGTCTAAAGGTTTAAACTCAGGTAAAGTTAACTGATTTGTGCTATATAACTTGTTGAATATGACCGCATATGGTTCATCTAAAGGTGTGAATTGTCGCTTGGGACGATTATTTTGCCAAGGTCGAGTTTCCATGGTTGGCCCAAGTATTGGGAGTCTGGTTGAGGAGGGGTGGGTACCGCATGATAAGCAATTGGTTGCGGTTGACTTTGCATTACTTGTTGTTGTTGAGCCATTACGGGCTGACTCGCCACCACTTGATTAACTTGGTTAACATTTGAGGTCGTACTAGCCTGTGTTTGTTTGTTTTGGCCATAATTATTATTTTTTTGTTGGCCCTTTTGTTGCCATTCTTTTCTACGAGGTTTTAAAAAACCCTCTTGGACTTTAATGTCTTCTATGATACTTTCTTGGGCCAAAGCCTCTTCAAAAGCCCTGTATTGTTGTAATTGGAGTAACCAAGAGATAGGTTTTAGACAACTTTGGGTGAACATTTTGGTTAACTCCTCCATTGGTAGGGAGAATGGCAGTTTATTAATGATAGCCCTCCAATGGTTTCCAAACTCATAAACTGTCTCATCGTCATGTTTCTTGAGCTTGTATAAGTCGGACAATGAAACTCTCTTTTGTACATTCAAGGAGAATCGTTCTAAAAATAGATTAATCAATTGCTCATAAGCATAAATGCTATGGTGAGCTAAATGATTATACCACTGTACAAAGATCTCCTCCTAATGTCCCGAGGAAAAGTTCCGAGCATAATAGCGTCATCATTTTGGATTCTAAAGCAGGCATGCATGAATGAGCTCACATGTTCATGAGGATCCTCAGTTCCTCAAAATTTGTCAAACTTCGGTAATGTGAAATCGATCGGATATGGTGGTGAAGGTACCGAAGGATGAATTGGTTGATTGATCAATGACCTTAGCATAGGTTTCTGACTAAATGAGCCAGGCGCGTTAAGCATAAGGTTGTCAATCTGTTGTTGCATAGCATGGAGTCGTGGATCTTCATTAAAATTTTGACTTGTTTGATGATTATGATGATGTAATGGAAGAGTGGAAAATTGATGAGATGGGATGAAATTGCCTGGATTAGGCAGTGTGGAATGGACAGGTTATTGGTATGGATGATACCGGAAAGAAGGTGATTGGGGGCCACCATTGGTGGCTGGTGAATGATGAATTAGACTAGGTTGGGAGAAAGGTGGGGTAGGAATGGACACCACCGAAGATTGGGGGACCCAGGTGGGGCCTGAGCTAATAAAAGCTGGCTGGGTAGAAATTGGTTGGGGTGTAGGTTTTACTACGATAGGTGGTTGAGAATTTTGTTGCTGTTGTTGCAAAATCAATTTGTCGAGATACTCCTTAACCTTATTAATCTCTAACCCAAGGGAGATGGGATGATTGGATGAAGGTGGAGGGCAGGCTGCCATGGTAGTCATAGGAGACTGCATAGCAGGGGCAATGAAGGTGGCTAAAGTAGGTGGTACCTGGGAAGAATCAGTAGACTGTGCCCCAGGTAGGGTGAAACCATAAATGGTTTGGGAAGAAGCGAGTTGAAATTGGTTATGGTTAGAGGAGTTTCCACCAACTTCATAAAGAGAATTGGTGTACACCCAGGTACATGGAGGAGAAGGTGGTCGGGAAGACACTACATTTGTCTCCAAAGGAGGACAATTGAGCATCTGGGAAGATTTTGGATATGAAGCCGACTAAACAGATACCACATTAGCCTCAAAAAAAGGGTTAGTGTAGACCTGAGTGAAACCAGCGGGTATGGTTGATGCAATATCCTGTCGAAAAATAGAATCTTGCATAGGGGAATCTTGGATTGGCTCAAGGACATAACCGAGTGCCATCTCTTAAGTGATTTTGCACTTGGGCCATATCAATGTGGGTAATATGACAGGAATTGTCTTCCTCCATGGGCATGGCCATGTGATAGACAGTAGAAGGACGTGAAAGACCTGCAGGCGAACCTGCCTGAAATTCACTAGGATAAGTGGTCATGTTGGTGATGGGGATGTTTTTTGAATTACCCATTTGATTATTTAGATTTAACATTTTAGATTGATTCCTTGTTAAGACCATAGAGCAATAAATCTAAACAAATTCAGAAAAGAAGAATGCAAAACTAGAATGATAAATTTACACTACAAAAATTATCAGAAAACAGTCACAACCTAGGTTTCAACCAATATGTCTTACTCAGCGGTTAATTAATTATTTTCTGATCTTAATCTGCAGTAAATTTTAAGTGCCTGGTTTATGAGTTTTGCATGTGATCTAATCTTGAATTATTCACAAAAAAAGGTAAAAACTATGGCTAGGAAAGGACAACGAGATTCTTACTGGTGATGAAATCCAGCAAGTTTGCTCGGGGGTGACCTATGGTGTCTAAGGCAGAATTTTAATAGATGGAGATGAATTCCACCGTCACTAAACTTCAAGCAATACCTGGTGATGAAATCCAGATATTCATCGTTTTAAATGCAATATGAAAATGCAATGAATTTTTTTTTTAAATGTTTTAGTTATCTAATGTGTACATACAAGGCTATAAATCAAAAGTTCTAATGATCTAAGCAAGAGGCTACTGAAAACATGTCATTTCCTCTGAAGAAGTGAAGTACACCATTTAAAACCCCCTGCCTACCAATGATATCGGATATCAAAGGAGCAACCGGAAGGTTCGTCCACTTCTCTGCCTGGAATCACCCAATGGCAGGAGTACTATTGACATCCAATCAATAGTCCTACTTAGATAATTAAAACAAATAATTCGTAGCTATTCTAATATGCAGCTAGGTATGCAAATTTTTTTTTTTTTTTTTTTAATGCAAGCAACAATCAATAATGCAATGCAAAGAAAAATGTAATTAAAAATAATCGTTCTTTTCCAGATTACTTGGTTTTTGTTCATTTTAAAGTAATGATCTGAAAAAGAAACAAAATATGGCAGAAAAACCAAAAACGTAAAAAGTACAGCACTTACTTGGAAGCCTACGCTTTTCTGTAAAACTGACTTCAAATGCCCATGGGAGTCTGCACAGGCTGAAACACACCTCTACGTTTCGTATTGGACTTCCAGATGCCCCTATGCGTCTGCTGCATTTTTCGCAAACTCGAAACCCTAGTTCGCTGGAACAGCGAATTTCATGATTTCTGGAACCTACAAAATAAAACAGAAAACAAGAACAGATTAGTAAAGCAAGTATTAAAAATATGAAACCCTAGGGGGTCCCATCGTGATCGCCATTTGTAGATTAAAAATACACGCCAAACAAAAATAAATAAAATCACAATGACAGAGTACATAATAGTTGCACAAAATAAACGATTTCTATTAATCGATGGAGTTTAAAAACTCCTTTTTGAATACAACTGGGCTCGTAACCCTTTATTTGTGATACACAGTTACAAGTTATGCTAGGGTTCTCCGAAACCCTAGGCGGCACAAATGGTGGCGCTTCCAAAGAATGTATCTTCAATCCCAATAGAGTGAGTGGGCTTTGTTGTATCCCTTGCTTGGACCACTCCAGCTTAATCAACTGACATCAATAAACCGGATCTGCTTGTCAAAAACCTGCACACATTAACACTATCAAGGAGTTAGAAATTAATAAGAGGGCTCCACTGTGTGAGCCCTCGAAAACAATCTAAAACCCTAGAAAATGAAGTGCAAGAATTCAATAACAGATCAAATAGAAGAAAAGAAGTTACTTGCTTTAAACTAATTTATATCTGTTCTTTGTTAACGCAGCTAGACCAGGCGACACCTGGAAGTAATGTGGCTGTCAAATCGGCTACGGAAGGCACCCTAGTGCACTCGCTGAACGCCCGCGTGCTTCTGGATTAAGGTTTCAGACGCCGATATGAGTCTGTGGCTGTGGTTAAACGCCCGTGGGCACTTGGTAAACGCCCGTGGGCACTTGGGAAACGCTCGTGGGCACTTGGTAAGGGGGTAAACGCCCGCGGGAACTTGCGACAAGAATGGGGGATTCTACAGAATGCTGCAAAAGAGATGGCGGCGAAAGCGGCGATGGAAGCGACGAAAGGGTAGCAGAAGAGAGGAGATAGCAGTAGAAGAATTAGAATCAGAGATAGCACATAGGAGAGATAGAAGTAGCAAAAGACATAGGGTTTGAGCCATCAAGGTGACTCAATTTATAATCTACTCTTAGGGCACACTTTAGGGTTTTAACGACACTTTAAACGTGTGGCTAAGATTAAAGTGGATCTAAGGGTAGAGAATAAATCTAGGTTGTGAAATGGATTAATATGGATGGATGGATGAGATTAAATGAAGGATGGACGGCTCATATTAAATCACTTAAACTATTATTTAAATATATATATTTAAATATTAAAATATTAAAATATATATATAAATATTAATTTAAATAAATTTGGGGATGAAAAATGGTGGGAAAGGTGAAATTGGGCCAAATAATGGTGAGAAAGTGTGGATTTGGGCCAAATAATTGCGGGAAGGTGGATGACCGACCCGTGGCTGACAGGAAGGTATAGATAACTTGCAAGTGGCTGGATTTTGGTGTCTACACAAATAAAGCTTATATCTCTTTTAGAAATTCTTTCTTCAGCTAGGCAATTCAAATATATTCTACTTAGAATATGTTTAACCTCTGGAACATATAGATAATGATATGCACTATCAAATACCCAATATGTTCTTTACATTCATAAATATTTCATTCATCTAATCCAATCTCTACCTCTTGCAAAATCCCTTTCAAATCAAATCAAACTAGTGTATAACTTGCTTCACAAAACTAGTCTACATTTCTTGTAAATTCGCTCTCAAGGATAAAACACAATAATGTATAAATTTCCTTCACAAGATTGATCTCAAACACTTCATAATTACTTTCAATGTCTTTCAAACCAATGTTCAAAATGTTTCACAATGATGTACAAACTTGATCTCAACCATAGCACAAGTATTTCTAATCATGAAGCACAAGTAGTTCTCAAACCCTAATGCAATTATTTCCACTTTCTCTTAACAATGAAGCACATGTAGGTATCAAACCCTAACTTAATAGTTTGCACTTTCTTTTAAAAATGAAGCACATGTAGGTATCAAACCCTAACTCAAATATTTTGAACAATCCACACTAATCAAACCTTTTATCTACACCTTATGATTCAGAAATATTTTCTCAACCAGAAATCTTAGAGAAGGAATAATGTCAACATACCTCTTAATTTATTTTTATTAAAAATATTCCTCAAAACCTGTCCCAAAATATTCTTTCAATATTATTCCACTTTAAATATTAGTTAGCATAACACTTTTTCAACCACCCACATAAAAACCTTTTGTGCACAATAATATTGGTTTACAATTCCTTCAACATTTCTTTCACCATGCAAAAATTACACACAATAATCAACCACAACACACCTTATAACTCCTACTTGTAAAAACCCACAAGCAATTTCAATATTATCAACCAAAACCCTAAGTCACATAACAAAGTTTAAATCCACTTTCATACACCTTGTATCTCCAAATTTAAAGTTATTTTAACTTTATAGAACCACACAAAAATCTGAATTGCATACAATATTGGATTTAAAAGCATCATCCTTATATCTCCCTAGGTCAACAATATGCACTTCTTCCAAAGGAAAAATTAAACCTTGTCTTCCAAGATCAAGCGCTAAGCAAGCCACACTTTAATAATAATAAAAATATTATTGCCCTTACCACGTGTTGTGGCTGATCCACAACGTACCCCAAAATTGGGGACCCACCTTTTTGCATGTGTTCCAAGAAGACCGAAGTGGCCCATAGGCTAAAGTTCAAAGAAAAAAAGCAAAACACCACAAGGAGAAAAAGGTGTCGCGATATCGCGACATGTTGCTCCATCGCAGCCAAAAATGAAAAAGTGTCGCGATATCGCGACATGTTGCTCCATCGCGGCCAAAAATGAAAAAGTGTCACGATATCACGACATGTTGCTCCATCGCGGCCAAAAATGAAAAAGTGTCACGATATCGCGACATGTTGCTCCATCGCGGCCAAAAATGAAAAAGTGTCACGATATCGCGACATGTTGCTCCATCGCGGCCAAAAATGAAAAAGTGTCGCGATATCGCGACATGTTGCTCCATCGTGGCCAAAATGAAAAAGTGTCACGATATCGCGACATGTTGCTCCATCGCGGCAAAAAATGAAAAAGTGTCGCGATATCGCGACATGTTGCTCCATCGCGGCCAAAAATGAAAAAGTGTCACGATATCGCGACATGTTGCTCCATCGCGGCCAAAAATGAAAAAGTGTCACGATATCGCGACATGTTGCTCCATCGCGGCCAAAAAAAAAAGAAAAGAAAAGTGTCGTGATATCGCGACATGTTGCATTTTCACGATTAAAAATGGCAAGACAAGCAAAGAAAGAAAAAGTGTCGCGATATCGTGACATGTTGCATTTTGCGATTCAAAGCAACAAAATATGGAAGGGCAAAAGTGTCGCGATATCGCGACATGTTCCATTTTCATGATTCAAAGCAACAAAGGAGAGCAAGGAGGCAAAAGTGTCGCGATATCGCGACATGTTCCATTTTCGCCAAGGTAACGGACCTGCATAGTGACGTGGACATAAGGACAAAATCCAGTGAATAAGGCAAGCGTTACATAAGGAATATTTAATGATTTGAAATCATTTAAGATGGTCGTTACACACGAAGGGAAATGGACGCAAAACCATGTGGAGAAATCGTAGCGAAGGGCCACAAAATGGAAAGCAAAGCACACGCATACAGGGAAGGTGAAATGAATAGTCAAGGAAGGTGAAACGAACAGCCATCGGACAAATGAAACGAACCATCACGGAAGGAGAAACAATGTTTTCACAAGTTTAAATACGCCATTCAAAGAGGCCGAGAGAAGGGGGGAAAACTTTTCGGAGTAGATTGCGGTTTGAAGGCGATAAGGCCATTCTAGCAGTTGGGTTCTAGTTTTTCTTTCAATTGGACTGGTTTTTCTTCTTCATGGACATGGGTTGGAAATCCCGGCGAGCAGAGTTGCAGACTTGAAGGCGATGATGCCATTCTGGACCTGTTTGAGTCGTTTTTCTTCCATGGACTGGTTTGGGAAAACCAAAAATTCTGCTATTGTAAAATGACACATTTTTAATGCGAAGTGTTCAGAAATTTGCATCTTGTGGGCAAGAAAGAAGGAGATTTTCTTTGCATGCTATGGATTTAATGTTTATTCTTTCATCTTTTCAGATTTCGAATTTATAGATAATGTTGATGCCATTTCTTTGGGTTACATTAGGCGAATATTTGAAATCTGAATTTTATTTCGTACCCTAGGAACCAACACTTAGCTTATCCGGATTGTGCTTGTTTGCAGGTCCAATAGGTTAGGTTGCATGCATGGAGACCTCACATCTTCGGTTTTGTCAAAATAGGATAGCATCATACTGAATGCATTTTATTTTCAGTTTTCTGCATTTCATTTTCATTATTTCTGCATTTTTTATTTATTTTTATTTTCCAAAAGTTTTAACTTTTCAAGGCATTAAAATAAACATCTAAAAAAATATCAAAATCAAAAAAACAATGAACAATCACTAAAGTTTCATGATGAAATAAACCAACATTGCCCCTTGTTTACAGTTACTTGCAATCACTAAGGTGTTCCAAGCATTTAAATTGAATATCTTATATTTGAGATTACTAATACACATATGCAAATGCTAATACAACGGAGACCTTGGAGAAGTTGTTTGTTTAACTTCTTTGCAAGAGGGGATTTGGAACCCAAATCCTAAAGGAGAGTGTACTTTCACAATTGGGTGAAAATACCACTCAACAGATTGGCGCTAGAAGGAGGGCCCGAATCGGTTTATTTCAGTGTGATTTAAATGCTATAGGGATTTAAATTTTGAATAGTTCATGCCCTATTGATTATTATCTTTAGCCCTCTTTTAACAATACAACCTTGTAGTGTTAAAAGGAGGACATGAATTGCTATGCATTGTTCTAACATTTTTGATTGTTCATACAGGAATAATGTGTCTTGATTTGATTTAAAAAAAAAAATTCTTGACTAGCGAGGTTGTCTCCATGCAATTACTTTCATTTGATTTTAATGGATACATCTCTTGGTTGATGCTAACATGATTATTCATACGTTACATGTTTGATATTTGCTAGTCATTTCAAGGTTTCTTTCATGCATGACTAACAAATTGGTTTTGAAGTTATTCTTTGAATTCCATTAATTACAGATTTTTCTGTGTGTCGCAAGTCTTCTTCGAGGTATTTTCCACGGCCCTTGTAGGATTATCATCATCGATTTTAAATCAAATGGCCCAACCTCCACCACCTCCTTGGTACGGAGCCCATAACATTCCTTTGAATATTGCAGGGGATATTCATGAGATCCCTAGGAATATAGAGAGATTTTTTCCCAAATACAAACCGGATGGCCCAAGGACCGCAGAAGAACATATTCAGGCCTATAGGGATGTTTTGATAAGATTGCAAGTTCAACATGAAGATGTGGCTTGTAGACTCTTCCCCATGAGCCTAGACCCAGTGGCCTACGAATGGTATATTTGCTTACCTATTGGTTCCATTACGTCATGGACGCAAATGGAGAATGCTTTTGTCAACCAATTCAGGTCACCATTAGATCCCACAATCATCTATAATCAGTTCATTACATGCAAAAGAGGCCAGGGTGAGCCAATCCAAACTTTTAATCAGAGATTTCAGAAGTGCTATAATAGAGCAATTCGACATTTTGCCATTGATCCCGCAGTAGCTTTGCAAATATATTTTGGGGCATTGGATCCTATGACGGCAATGTTTGCAAGGCGAAATCCTCAAGTTACTACGCTTGCTCTAGCCTACAATGAAGCTATGACCATTGAACAACAAATGACACCACAGAATTATGGGTTTTCCCAGATGCCCATGGTAGGACAATATGGTCCATATGGTCAAGCTCCTATGATGAATCAGATCACGGCACCACAAATGTCAGGCATAAATGCTTTGCCTTATCAACAACCATATTCATCAACACCCGCTTACGCACCCATTCCAATTCAACCAATCACATCCATTCCTCCCATTCCTCCATTTTTGCAAAATAGTCAACAGACTATGCAAGGAGCTAGTCTGGTTAATTCTCAGGCTATGGTTCCTTTCCCCAATCCAATTCCGATTCAAAGTGTGAATCCCTACGCAAACCAAGTGGCTCAAAATCCAACTCAAATGTTAAGTCAAAATCTCACCAATTACGCAAATCCTATTGGAACTAGCAATAATATAGCTCAACCAAAAGAGATTTATTCAGAGGTTGAAGAACTCAAAAAGATGGTTCACAAATTGAGTAATGATTTGGTTCAAAAATAGAAGTATGAATCCCATGCCCCTCACCCAAATCAAAATTTCAACAATAGAGGGAGACAGTGGAATACGAAGCCAAACAATGGGGGTGTACCTTCCGCTATTGCTAATCAGATTGATACTTCTACAGGACCAAGTCACTCTAGTTCCATTCTTAATATTTCTGATTTTGCATGGGAAAACGGGTGTAGATTGCATGATACAAAGGAGCATAATGAAAGGAATTGTCCCGAAATTGCTATGTATACTCATTGTCTCCAAGCTCAAGTGGATGGTTTGGAACTTGTGCCAAATAAGGGTCCACCCCAACATCAGCAAGGAGAAGACAACATTCTGGTGGTGGAAACTTTATATCATCAAGAGAGTGATGACCAAGAGGATCCACACCTTCCAAATTGTGATAAAATTGAATCATGGGTTACAAATTTGGATTATGATAGCTTTACCAATTTGAATTCAAGAAATAACCCACTTTTGGAAATAACTGGACCATCTATGGAAGGTGAAGGCGAATTGGATGAGAAATATGTTGATGAATCAGAAGATGAATTGGATGAGAAACATGTTGATGAATCAGAAGATGAAGAAGAAGTGCTTGAGCGTCACGACCTGAACTTGGAAGATGATTACTATGATTCGTGGAAGAAATGGGAAGAGTATTATCAATCTGAATCTTCTAACAAACTTATTGCATCAAACAATATGCAGGATAACTCAATTGCTTCCTCGCATGAGGATACTATGAATCCTGTACAATTTGAGAAAGTTTTGGAAGAGGAATTTGAATCTCATCAAATTTTGGAACATGATAAGGATTCTGCAACCATGAACCAAGAAAGAGAGTCACTTGCTTTAGATCCCTTTGAAGGAAAAGAAATTGAAAATCTTGATCCTCGTACTTGCGCTACAATGATTATGCCATCTCAAAATGAGAAAATTACAAAACCTGAATCATTTGGGTTTGATATCATTGATGATCCAATTGAAAATCTCACGTTACCCAAAACAACCCAAGTGATTGATCACGAAAATGTGTTAGTCAACCCGCCCCTAGATAGACAAGACTTATGGTTTGAAAGGGATGGGCATATTTTCAATTGGGTACCTAAGTTTGGTGCCTTTGATAAACAGGTCATTGAGAAAGAACAAGTGCTACGTGATGATGAAGGTCATGAGAGGGAAAAAGAATTTTCAAATCCTCTTCAAGTAAGGTCAAATGAAAGCATGCCAAAGGTAAAATCTCATCTTTTTGGTTTCACCATGCAGAATTCGAAGGGAGGTTTGCCTAATGAATGGTTTGATTCAAATATCATTAATGTTATGGCTTTATTGAAGGAAAACGAAAGCTTATTTCTACACCGTGAATCAAAGTGCGGAATGAACATCTTAAAGAATAGACATAAAGGAATTGAATATCAATCATTGTCTAATCAATTTGAAAATTTGAAACTCCACCATAGGATTATTAATGAAACTAAATCAAATTGGTATGGTGAGAGGGGCAAGTGGATATTTGTTTCTTTGTTTGGGTTGATCTTGTTTTTGTTGGATTCCTACAAAACTGGATATGCGTATCACGTCATATATCTTTTAAAGAATTCTAATCAGGTTTGGGATCCGGGGAAATGATAATCCAAATTTGTTTTGTTTTTGTACATTTGTATATACTTTTGGTTTTCGTGTTTTAGTTTTAGATTAGATCTCATTTTGGTTTTAAGTTTTGTGTGTTGGTCCTTTGGACATTTTTGGTTTGTTAAGTTAGATCCTTATGAATGTTGACTAAGATTAGGATAATATGAAACATCGGAATTGTATTGCAGAAAGCTCCACGAATTTCGCAATCACATTAAAGAATATCGTTTGGAACTTATGATGCAGGAAGTTGTCAGTTTTATAAATTATGGCAAAGTAGGTGGTATACTCCATCCGCATTTCAAAGGGAGCAATGCATTCATATCTCATGTACATTCCGCATTGCATATACATTCCATCTCAGTTGCATCTTCATTTCATGTACAATCATTGAGAAGGTGTCGAATCCTCTTAGGATTATTACATAACATATATTAAAAGGATCCTAAGGTTGGGAACTGATGCCCGAACTATCTTGAGCCAAGCACGTTCTATGCATATTAAAGAGAATCTTGAGCAAAATGGTCAAAACCATACTTGGAAGAAAAGGTGAGGCGAAAGGAGTATTTCGTGTCTGTCCTATTATGCAACATAATCCTTAAAATAGTGGTTTTCACCACTCCCATAGTGCTTAAAGCCTAAAATAGAGTAGTAAGGATAGGGTTAAATCCTCATCGAACTTAGGTTGAGGATCCAACTCCCCAAAGCTCTGATTTGACCTTCATGGAGTAGTAAGGATAGGGTCTAATTCTCATCTCGCTTAGGTTGAGAATCCGATTCCCCAAAGCTCTGATTTGACCTTCATGGAGTAGTAAGGATAGGGTCTAATTCTCATCTCGCTTAGGTTGAGAATCCGATTCCCCAAAGCTTCCATTTTTCCCACTCAAGAACTTGAAATTCAAAAGAAAATATTTTTCATTTCTTTATTAATACTGGACTGGAAGGATCGTACTACATGTCCCTTGCAAGGATGGGTAGTCATCACCAAGGTCCAAGAAATCACAGTAAAGTCAAATCCTGGATTATGGGGTTAATCTCCATCGGGGCTATAGACGCCTGGCTGGCAGTGGAGTATGCTCATGCGTGGCAACATGTCTTGTCTAAAAGCAAGACCATCGATCGCTCAAACGAGACGAGGCTAGCTCTGACAGGTTTCATCCATAAGTTAAGGTTAGTCATTCAGTCATTTTGTTCAAGATGAGGTAATGAACTCTAGATCGATAGAGTAGTAAGGATAGGGTTAAATTCCCATCTCGCTTAGGTTGGGAATCCGATTCCCCAAAGCTCTAATTTCACTTACACCTGCACATGGGTTCAAGATGGTAGTGACACATAACCAACTTTGGGATCTAGTAAATTAATTCAGTATACATATATTTGGTCCTAAGAGGGTTCGACAGTTTTAATATGTGTGTTCATGATACTAGAAGGTCTGAGCCTTTGCAACGCAGGTTGCTATAGCATCTTCATCATACATCAAATCCTGCATAAATCATTCATAGCCTTGCATACGAATCATAAGTGAAACTGACAATGGAATGTGATCAATTTCAAACGATAGGGAATGAAGCACATTGCACACACCGAGCTGATGCTTAATAATTCTAATGTTTCATGTATTTCTCGTCTAGTTTCATTCTTGGGATATTTTCTAACGCTTGTATTTGAGTCTGTGTGTTTTCAGGTTGAGTTCTCACCGAAATGCTCAGGAGCATTTCCCAACAGAGTCACCATTTGTTGTGGCTGATCCACAACGTACCCCAAAATTGGGGACCCACCTTTTTGCATGTGTTCCAAGAAGACCGAAGTGGCCCATAGGCTAAAGTTCAAGGAAAAAAAGCAAAACACCACAAGGAGAAAAAGGTGTCGCGATATCGCGACATGTTGCTCCATCGCGGCCAAAAATGAAAAAGTGTCGCGATATCACGACATGTTGCTCCATCGCGGCCAAAAATGAAAAAGTGTCGCGATATCGCGACATGTTGCTCCATCGCGGCCAAAAATGAAAAAGTGTCGCGATATCGCGACATGTTGCTCCATCATGGCCAAAAATGAAAAAGTGTCACGATATCGCGACATGTTGCTCCATCGTGGCAAAAAATGAAAAAGTGTCACGATATCGCGACATGTTGCTCCATCGCGGCCAAAAATGAAAAAGTGTCGCGATATCGCGACATGTTGCTCCATCGCGGCAAAAAAGAAAAAGTGTCGCGATATCGCGACATGTTGCTCCATCACGGCCAAAAATGAAAAAGTGTCGCGATATCGCGACATGTTGCTCCATCGCGGCAAAAATGAAAAAGTGTCACGATATCGCGACATGTTGCTCCATCGCGGCAAAAGCAAAGGAAAAGAAAAAAAAGTGTCGCGATATCGCGACATGTTGCATTTTCGACAAAAAAGAGAAAGAAAAAGTGTCGCGATATCGTGACATGTTGCATTTTCGTGATTCAAAAGGCAAAAAAAGATAGAAGGAAAAGTGTCACGATATCGCGACATGTTCCATTTTCGTGATTCAAAGCAACAAAGGAGAGCAAGGAGGCAAAAGTGTCGCGATATCGCGACATGTTCCATTTTTGCCAAGGTAACGGACCTGCATAGTGACGTGGACATAAGGACAAAATCCAAGTGAATAAGACCAAGCGTTACATAAGGAATATTTAATGATTTGAAATCATTTAAGATGGTCGTTACACACGGAGGGAAATGGACGCAAAACCATGTGGAGAAATCACAGCGAAGGGCCACAAAATGGAAAGCAAAGCACACGCATACAGGGAAGGTGAAATGAACAGTCAGGGAAGGTGAAACGAACAGCCATCGACAAATGAAACGAACCGTCGGGGAAGGAGAAGTAATGTTTTCACAAGTTTAAATACGCCATTCAAAGAGGCCAGAGAAGGGGGGAAAACTTTCGCAGTAGCAGTTGCGAGGTTATGAAGGCGATAAGGCCATTCTACGGACCTAGTTGAGGCTGTATTTTCTTTCAAAGACTGTTTTTTCTTCTTCATGGACATGGGTTGGAGATTACGGCGAGAGAGTTGCAGACTTGAAGGCGATGATGCCATTCTCGGGCCTGTTTGAGTCGTTTTTCTTCCATGGACTGGTTTGGGAAAACCAAAAATTCTGCTATTGTAAAATGACACATTTTTAATGCATAAGTGTTCAGAAATTTGCATCTTGTGGGCAAGAAAGAAGGAGATTTTCTTTGCATGCTATGGATTTAATGTTTATTCTTTCATCTTTTCAGATTTCGAATTTATAGATAATGTTGATGCCATTTCTTTGGGTTACATTAGGCGAATATTTGAAATCTGAATTTTATTTCGTACCCTAGGAACAAGCACTTAGCTTATCCGGATTGTGCTTGTTTGCAGGTCCAATAGGTTAGGTTGCATGCACGGAGACCTCACATCTTCGGTTTTGTCGAAATAGGATAGCATCATACTGAATGCATTTTATTTTCAGTTTTTTGCATTTCATTTTCATTCTTTTTGCATTTTTATTTTTTTATTTTCCAAAAGTTTTAACTTTTCAAGGCATTAAAATAAACATCTAAAAAATATCAAAATCCAAAAAACAATGAACAATCACTAAAGTTTCATGATGAAATAAACCAACATTGCCCCTTGTTTACGAGTTACTTGCAATCACTAAGGTGTTCCAAGCATTCAAATTGAATATCTTATATTTGAGATTACTAATACACATATGCAAATGCTAATACAACGGAGACCTTGGAGAAGTTGTTTGTTTAACTTCTTTGCAAGAGGGGATTTGGAACCCAAATCCTAAAGGAGAGTGTACTTTCACAACTGGGTGAAAATACCACTCAACACCACGTCTATCGCTACCACTACCGTGAGTCGAACTCGAGACCTCACAGAGCCCATGCTCTAGCGTAATCTAGAGTTCTAGCTGGGCTGGCCCACCCACTAGGAATGAATGTGCACTAAAATAATTCTATATGCCTTTCTTCTACCCAGTCAAAAATCATAAAACAATTGTCATCGAGTTTCGAAACGAGACCTTCCCACTGCAAGTGCCTTATGTAGGACCCGCCTACCACCTAGGCTAGCCACCTGGTTGGAACCAAGCATGCATAGTATCCATTTTACTTCACTATCCTTACATTGAAAATTGTGCTTCTTTAACTACCTTGCAAAAACCTCCCTCCAAGGGAATCAAACCCTTGACCTATTCTACACCAATGCCTTAGCACTGCCCCTATGACCAGCTATGCTAGCCTGCTAGTTGTGTCTTCTTGACCAGTAGCTCACCTTTTACCCTTCTATTATCTTCATAGAAAAATGCACCCTTCGTCTTCTTCTATTTGTCGAACGAAATGCACGAGCAGATTATTCGATATTTCTCACACATCTATTTGCCAAGGTTTTAAAACTTGATTTATATGCAAGTCGTGTCCTCCCTTTGTCATGACATCGACGCCTCCCATTGATGATTTTTAATAATTTAAAATGCCTACCTTTGAATTTTGGCTTCCAATATTTTTATAAAATATTTAAATCTTTTAAAAATATTAAATATATAACCTTTCACCTCTAAGCCCATGGTGGTATTTTAAATACTTTTTTTTTATAAACTTTTATCCCAAATATTATAATATTAAATATTATAATATTGTCTCTTTTAAGCCTTAGTCACATGCTTTATTTTTGAACCATGGTCTTAAAAACTGGGCCTTCAACCTTTTAACCAAACACTTAGAACTTTTTCCCAAACTTTTTTGGCTTATAACATTTAAAGTAAATATTATAACATTTTCTTTTTATCAATTTCCTTGTATTAGGATGAACCTTGCCTTGCATAATTAACCAACTTATAAGCCTTATATTTTTTCAATACCAAACTATCTTTGACATCAATGACAACCAATGACATCAACCTATGCCATCAATCCTTTGACATCAATGACAACACAATACACTCAAAATTTCCAACAATCTCCCCCTTTTTCATTGATGGAAACCCTTTCTAAAAATTCCTTTTCCAACCATTAGATTCCAAATTTGATCCTCGTGAAAAACTGCTCCCCTTGACTGAATGCTCTCCCCCTTACTCAAATCTCTCCCCCTTTGACATCAATGGCAAAGGGACTCCTTTGGGGCTATAGATAAGACTCTTAGGTCAGCCTCTTCCCACCTCCTCTCCTTAAGGTGATTAATTTTTGGGTGGGAGTAATTCTACTCCCAACATACAATGCTCATTTTCTTTTTCAACTTTCTTTTTTGACACCTTTGTAATCATACCCTTTTGATCCTTTTGAGAGTCCCTGTTCTTGCTTGACTCTGAAAGTTTTGGAAACTTTATTCTACACCACTTGGAATTATGCCCAAGATTATTGCACTTGTAACACCTAATGTTGTAGTTCTTGGAAGGTGTAAATGACATGAAGTTCCTCTTGGTGAAGCCACAATTATTTCTATCATGAATCCTGTAATGGATCAATTTATGACCAAAGCGATTACATGAGTAGCAATACCCTTGAAAGAAATATTCATCTTTGAATGAGTTGAAGATCCTTTTAGTGAGACCATAATCCTTCTTTCCATGAACCCTATAATGCATAGCTTTGTTATCAAAATGATTACATGTAAAATAATTCCCTTTGAAGAAATCTTGTTTTGAAACCTCTGGTCTCTTATTCATTTCTTTGCCTTCTCTGTGATGATCCATGTTTCTTTTTTGTGCATTGTTTTCTTCCTTAGTAAAACTTTCCTTCTTCAACTTATCCGCATAGGTCTTAGTTTGTTTTTCAATCTCTTTTTCTAAAATTTCCTCTTATTTTGAGCTGTAGCTTGACCCTTGTTTCCCTTGTCCTTCTTCAAAACCAAGTCCTATTTTGATAAATGAAGATCTTTGTGAATTGATAATTTTATCCAAAGCTTTTGAAATTTTACCAAACCTGTGCAATTTGTCCTTAGAATCTTTCACTTCCATATTTAGAGAAACCACTTCATGTTCTAATATCTCACATTCTAATTTTTTTGCTTCTAAATTTTCAATCATGACTTCTTTGAATCTCCTTGCATTAGCTTTTGAGTTTTTGAGGTCTTGTAGAATTTTTTCTTTTATTTTCTTGTGTTCTTGAACTTGAGACTTCAATCTTGAATTCTGCTTTCTAACTCTTTTCAACTCTCTAAGAGTAACAATAAGTTCTTCTTCTAGATCAACTGTGCCTTCTTCTTCTTTTTATGATTCTTTATCTAGGTCTTCAATTATAGGAGCATATTCTACTTGGTCTTCAATAGGAGTGTTTTCTTCCTCTTATATTGCCAAAAATAGAATCTTTTCTTCTTCACTATCTGAGAGTCTTTCATCATTGTCACTTGAAGCACTACTTGCATTTTTAACATAGAAGATATTTTTGCGCCTTTGAAAGAACTTCTTTTCATGCTTGCCTTGACCATACCTATTTTTCTTTTCATGCTTGAATTTTCTTTCTTACTTCTTCTTATAATATTGTTTCTCTTCACTGCTACTGCTTCCAGATTATGGATAATTAGATGCATAGTGACCAAAGTCACCATAATTAAATAATTTCACAGTATTTATATCCTTGTGTTTTCTTGATCCCTTCTTATTTCTTCTCACATAATTAGCTTCTTCATTACTACTTGACTCATAACTTGATTTTGGATTTTTATATTTTATCTTATTTGAAGCTTTGAAAGCTACCTCTTTCTTGGATTTATTATATTTTTATATTCTCATCTCATAAGCTATGAGAATTTCATAAAACTCATCCATAGTCAACTTATCAATATCCTTCATCTCTTCTATAGCTGAAACCTTTGCATCATACCTTAAAGGGAGTGATTTTAATACTTTCTAAGCAACACTAGAGTCCTCAATTTTAAATCCAAGTCCTTTCATGGTATTAACAACCTCATCAACACAAAGTAAGTATTTAGTAATATCTTCCACATATTCCATATTCAACTCTTCAAACCTTATCTTGTGGTTTACCAACTTGACCTTGTTATCTCCTTCATATGTTTGCTTCAATTTATCCCATATCTCTTTTTTTTATTTGCATTGCATAACTTTCACAAATTCTAATTCACGTAATCCACTTAAGATTCCATTCATAGCCTTGGAATTATTCACATGTAACTGCTTATCATCCTTATCTGTGGGAGGAGTAGTTGTATGTGTGAACCCATCCTCAATAGATTGTCATGTTGCATATCCTTATGCCATCAAATAAGTCTTCATCCTCATGCTCTAGAAAGCATGATTGTTCTCATCAAACAATGGAGCCTTATTTGATGAAGATCCATTTTGATATGTCATATATGTTCCTATAATATCTTTCTTCAAGCTATTATATTTTTTTGAAGTAACCTGCTCTGATACCAATTGAAGAACACAAGCTTATACTGAGATGGGGGAT
The DNA here is from genome assembly GCA_028583015.1 of Wollemia nobilis. Lineage (NCBI taxonomy): Eukaryota > Viridiplantae > Streptophyta > Pinopsida > Araucariales > Araucariaceae > Wollemia > Wollemia nobilis. Next base: position 3,190,521 of record JAQPPZ010003193.1, on the reverse strand, counting down.
GAACAATATAATATCAACTTTTACTTTTCTTTCCCAAATAATATTATCCAATGTTATAAATTGCAATATCAATAGCAATAATCAAATCAATGCATAAATCATCACACACATGAGAGACACAAATTTAACATGGTTCACCCAATGTGGGTTACGTCCATGGAGAAAATATTTCTTCTAAATTTTCTCAACAAATCTCTTGGGAATCAATTCCCTATTACAATGTTTATGAACATCTATCCAAAAGATATATCAATCCCCAATACTCTGGTTTGTGGATATCTCTCCATAGGAGAAATCTATCTTTTTCTCTCTGGTTTGTGGATCTCTCTCCATAGGAGAACTCTATCCCCTTTGCTATGGTTTATGGATATCTCTTCCACAAGAGAACTCTATCCCCTCTAATCTAGTTTTTGTATCTCTCTTCCATAGGAGAACTCTATCCCCTATACTATGTTCTACTCAAAATTCTACTCTCAATTCTATCTCAAATCTGCACCAAACCCCATTACAAGGCTAGAACAAATTTGCTCCAACTCTGCTCATAAATCTCTGCCTCAAATTTATACCAAACCTCATTACAAGGCTATCACAAATTTTCTCCAAATTTGCTCACAAATATTTACCTCAAATCTACACCAAACCTTGTTACAAGGCTAGCACAAATTTACTCCAACTCTGATCATAAATCTATCTGAATATACACACATTACATGCACAAATATACCTCAAAACTACTCTCTATATTTGCCCAAATTTGTACCAAACCTTGTTACAATGTTAGCAAAAATCTGTCTCAAAACCATATCTTTGTTACTATCCAAATATACCTCAAATTTGTTCAAATTTGTCCCATGTTTTCTCACAATACTTGCTCAAATCTACCTCAATGCTGCTTCAAGTATTCTCACAAGACTTTCTCAAATCTACCTCAATGCTACTTCAAGTCTTCTTACAAGACTTTCTCAAATCTGCCTCAGTGCTGCTCATTGAACCTGTTCAAATATTTCCAAATATTGCATACAAACAAAGCTTATATCTCTTTTAGAAATACTTTATTCAACTAGGAAATTATTTTAACCTCTGTAACATATAGAGAATGATATGTACTATAAAATACCCAATATGTTCTTTACATTCACAAATATTGCATTCATCTAATCCAATCTCTACCTCTTGTAAAATCCCTTTCAAATCAAATCAAACTAGTGTATAACTTGCCTCACAAAACTGGTCTATCTTTCTTGCAAATTCACTCTCAAGGATCAAACACAATAATGCATAAATTTCCTTCACAAGATTTATCTCAAACACTTCATAATTACTTTCAATGTCTTTCAAACCAATGTTCAAAATTTTTCACAATGATGTACAAACTTGATATCAACCATAGCACAAGTATTTCTAATCATGAAGCACAAGTAGTTCTCAAACTCTAATGCAATTGTTTCCACTTTCTCTTAACAATGAAGCACATGTAGGTCTCAAACCCTAATGTAATTGTTTCCACTTTCTTTCAATAATGAACCACATGTAGGTCTCAAACCCTAACTCAAATATTTTGAACAATCCACACTAATCAAACCTTTTATCTCTACCTTATGATTCAAAAATGTTTTCTCAACCAGACATATTAGAGAAGGAATAATGTCAACATACCTCTTAATTTATTTTGATGAAAAATATTCCTCAAAACCTGTCTCAAAATATTCTTTCAATATTTTTCCACTTCAAATGTTAGTTAGCATAGCACTTTTTAAACCATCCACATAAAAACCTTTTGTGCACAATAATATTGGTTTACAAATCCTTCAACCTTTCTTTCACCATGCAAAAATTACACACAATAATCAACCACAACACACCTTATAACTCCTACTTGTAAAAACCCAAAAGCAATTTCAATATTATCAACCAAAACCCTAAGTCACACACAAAGTTTAAATCCACTTTCATACACCTTGTATATCCAAATTTAAAGTTATTTTAACTTTATAGAACCACACAAAAATATGAATTGCATACAATATTGGATTTTAAAGCATTGTCTTTATGTATCCCTAGGTCAACAATATGCACTTCTTCCAAAGAAAGAATTAAACCTTGTCTTCCTAGATCAAGTGCTAAGAGAGCCACACTTTAATAATAATAAAAAATTTATTGTCCTTAACATATCTGTTATTGCCGTCGAGATCTCACGGAGCCCACACTCTAGCATGATCTAGAGTGCTAGCTGGGTTGGCCCACCCATTGGGAATGAATGTGCACTAAAAAAAATTTATATCTCTTTCTTCTGCCCAGACAAAAATCATAAAACAACTACCATCGAGTTTTGAACATGAGACCTATCCACTACAAGTGCCTTATGAAAGATCCACCTACCTCCTGGGCTAGCCGCTTGGTTGGAACCAAGCGTGTGCAGTCTCCATTTTACTTCACTATCCTTACCTTGAAAATTGTGCTTCTTTAACTACCTTGCAAAAACCTCCCTCCAAGGGAATCGAAACCACGACCTATTTTGCACTAGCACCTTAGCATTGCCCCTGCGACTAGCTATGCTAGCTTGCTAGCTGTGTCTTCTTGACCAGCACCTCACCGTTGACCTTTTTATCCTCTTCACCAAAAAATGTGCCCTTCGTCTTCTTCTATTCATTGAAAAAATGCACAAGCGGATTATTTAATATTTCTTACACATCTATTTTCCAAGGTTTTGAACTTTGATTTAAATGCAAGTCGTGTCCTCCCTTTGTCATGACGTCGGTGCCTCCCATTGATGATTTTTAATAATTTAAAATGACTACCTTTGAATTTTGGCACCCAATACTTTATGAAATATTTAAACCTTTTAAAAATATTAAATATTATAACCTTTGACCTCTAAGCCCATGGTGGTATTTTAAATCCTTTTTTTTACAAACTTTTATCCCAAATATTATAATATTAAAATATTATAATATTATCTCTTTTAAGCCTTAGTCACTTGCTTTCTTTTTGAACCATGGTCTTAAAACTTGGGCCTTCAACCTTTTAACCAAACACTTGGAACTTTATCCCAAACCTTTTTGGCTTATAATATTTAAAGTAAAAATCATAACCTTTTCTTTTTATCAATTTTCTTGTAATGGGATGAACCTTGCCTTGCATAATTAACCAAATTATAAGCCTTATATTTTTTCCATACCAAACTATTTTTGACATCAATGACAACCAATGACATCAACCTATGCCATCAATCCTTTGACATCAATGAAAACACAATATACTCAAATTTTCTAAAAGTCAGATGATTTAGGGTATTTACTCTTCTATATCCCTTAGCATATTGAGTCTAATCATTGCTCAATGATTCAAGTAATCATAACTCAAATATTTACAACATGTACTATCATACAATACCTTATAAGGTTCTATTCATATAGAGATTTAATAGAACTATTATAGATAAATTCATGAAGTAGATATACTAGTACCACTTAGATTTTATATGTATGGTATAACTCCTAATCATATATTCTAAACTTGCTTTACCCCATAGATTTAATTAATTGTCTATGTGTGATAAATTGTGTTCATGTTGAACTTTGTAGTGGGTCTAATTCTAAAACTTTAATATTTAAAAATCCATATAACCTTGTAAGCTTATCAACATAGAAATTGGCTACAAAAAAGCATCAAATATTGTTCATATATGATAAATATTAGTGCCATTTTTCATTATCTTTTAGTGTCACATGATGGCATCCTACCTTCAATATGGCATAGGTAGTTAACCCAATTATACCATGTCTTATTTTTGGATTAGAAATTAATTATGATGAAGAATTTGGCTAGATGTTAATGCTTTGTTCTGACTTTTGACAATGAATCTATAAATAAACTTTTATATATCCTATATCATGATAGGCCATTAATACAAAATATAAATATATACATACATTTACTAACACCTAGGTTGTGACATAAGTATGTCAATGCCCTTATGATAGAATCAACTCATGCACATGTCATGTACCAAGAACATAAATTTATACTTATCATAGCAATATATATTATCTCCCTCAAAACTACACCCCTATAGTTATGCTACTTCTAGCCTTATTGGAATAGATAATACATTGTGTTCATTGATAGAACTCCTCATGAGGTAATTGCTTTGAATATTTATCTTGAGATAAAACTAGGTTTGAATAATGATGTAAACATGGTGATGCCTATTTAAAGTGATTCCCATTATATGCTCTCTTTCTCATTAGTGTACTTAATCTCTAAGTAATTTTTTAATAGATATACATGCACATTCTTATTGGACTAGTAGAATGTTAGACAAGTTTTATTAATAAAAAATTATGCTCTTTATATAACAATGTGGATTTGATTCTTGTAATTAAATACAATCAACTCACCTATATATAATTGAAAAAATTCAAAGTCTCCAAAATTGAAAAAAGTATAAGTAATGTAATATATATTTTTCTTTAGCTGGTTAATATAATAGTTCAAAATAAAGAGTGTGAACATGAACCAGAAGGAAGTGTAGCCGATAGTGAGTGCAAACACAAATCAAGAGGAAGTGCAGCCGGTAGGAGGAAGTGCAGTCGATAGCGATTACAAATGTAAATCAAGAGGAAGTGCAAGTGGTAGGAGGAAGTGCATGTCGATAGTGAGTGCAAATGCAAACCAGGAGGAAGTGCAGCTAGTAGCGATGCTAACTAGGAGGAAGTGCAACCGGTAGCAAGTGTGAATGCAAGTCATCCAAGAGTGAGTGTAGCCAGTAGCGAGTGCAAACACAAGCTAGTCGAGAGTGAATACAATTGGTAGTGAGTGCGAGTGCAAGCCGAGAGTGAATGCAAATGGTAGCGAGTGCGAGTGCAAGCTAAGAGCGAGTACAATCGGTAACAACTACAAACGCAAGCTAGAAGTGAGTGCAACTAGTAGCGAGTGTGAGTGTAAGTCAGAAGTGAGTGCAATAGGTAGCAAGTGCAAATGTGAGTTGGGATTGAGTGCACAAGATAGGAGTGAGTGCAGTCAACAACGAGTGTGAAAAATTTAGGTAACATAGAAATAAAGTTAGTTGTGAAAGTGCTTACTGAAAGTGTAAATGGCCAAGTTGAATTTTGGACCTAGCAATAAGAAGAAGAGAATCTATGGAAAACCTAGTCCAGGTAGAAGATTTTATGCTAGAAGTGATTATCAAGGAGAGATGATTAAGCATGATATAATGATTCTTAAAAACAAAGGGAAGCTAGGTCAAATCAAGGATTTTCCACTCCTGAGAAAGTGGCCAGAAAAATACCTCTACATCATTAGATGACGAAGGCCATTATAGTTCACTTGAATCAATCATTATAAGGAAAAAATGATATGGAATATGAGGAAGTACAATGCACAAGTTCAAATATAAAAGGAGCTAAAGGTGCGAAGGAAGAGGGGAAGACAAGTTTTAATATAAAGGAATATGGGGAGACAAATTCTAAAGCAAATGAGGTGAAGGAGGTCAAGATTAATCCATGTAAATCACCTTTATTATCCTCAAGTAGCTTAAAATCTTCTCCTTACAAAAAAAATAAAATTAGTAGGGAGTGTATTCCTTGCATTTTATAATTTCAAGAGCACTATAGTAAAGAAATCTTGTAGAAGATATGATGCACCTTGTCGGAGCCATAACTTGTGAACCGTACGCCCGTTGGCCTTGAAATTTAACAGGTGGTTTTGTGTGTGTGTTATGCATTAGGCAAATTTTTGATTGGCCTGACTCTCCAAAAAACATGTTTTCGGGACCTAACTCCTCCATCTAGTGTCCCAAAATTAGCTTTTAGAATATGTTCTCGGGTTTTTTGGGTTTTTTTGCATGTTAGAAGTTTATTATATTTTGCTATACCTTAAGTTGAGACCTAATATTTTTAAGGTTTTTTATTGTAATAGGGATGTGTGCACCACATTTGGGCACAGTCCGATGCATTTCTATTTTTAGTAGTTTTTAGAAAAAGATGTTTTTAGGGTTTCTTTGGTTTTCAGTTGCTATATGATGGATTGAAATTTTTTGGAGAAGGGGTATGAATTTAGGAATGAGAAGAATATTTATTTGCAAGTTTCTTCCATTATATTGTATTTGTGTTATGTGATTGGAGTCCATTTCGTTGGTCTCTTGTAACTGAGTTTACACCAAGATATCCAAGGAAATTTAGGTGTTTCAGTACAACATAAGAAAGTGATAACTATGGAGGACCATCTATGCATTTTAGAGTTTTTAGGGAAACATAAAGAAAAAAAAGTTATTGAGGCTATGCATTGCACTATATACTCTTTAGGGTAACATAAATTTTAAGAAGATAAGTCCTATATTGAACAATATGAAAAAATGGAAGATATTGATGAAGATGAGAGTGGTGGCAAGAATGGAATAAGGAGAGGAAGGCTATCACATAAAGAAAAAAGAGAAAAATAATATCAAAAGGATATTTATTTGGGAAGCCAAATAAATATATCATAGGTGCTAACAAGAAATGGAGTTAAGCCCACCAATAAAAATAAAAAAGTGTTGATGAAAATGATATCATGGAATATTAGGGTATGAATAAAACCCCTAAAAAATAGTTATTAAGGAATTAATAGGTTGTTATAGCCCTGATTTTATTTTAATACAAGAAATAAAATTAAGTAGTGAGGAATGTAAAGATGCTTTTAAGAAGATTTGGAAGGCAAGTGATTGTTTAGCATTTTATTCTACAGGAGCTTCAGGCGATATTGCAATAATATGGGATAAATGAAAATGGGATGGACAACTATTATAAGCAAAAAGTAATTGTGTTGCTAGATTATTTTGTAAGAAAAAAGGAAAACATAAAAGTTGGGGTTATAAATGTATATGCTCCATCTATAGTTACTCCTCGTGAAAGATGTTGGAAGGACCTTAATATATTTTCATCAAATACAATGATGATTTATTGTGATCTATGAATTCTTAGGGGTTATTTTAATACTTTTATATCTCCTTTAGAAAATAAGGGTAGCATTCTAGGATGGTCAAAATCAATGCAATATTTTGATTCATTTGTCAATTCAAATGACCTTTGGGATGTTAGTCCCTCAAGCTTTCAATAAAAAATCATATAGCAGAAAGACTAGATAGATTTTTGTTATCCAATAAATAGTTGCAAATAAAGTATACAATATCTTCAGATATTTTATTGCGAGCAATATTAGATCACAAACCCATTCTTTTGACTTGTGAGTCACCTAAAAATGGTCATCCAAAGCCATTTCACTTCTATTCTATGTGGCTCCAAGATCCTAATTTTTTCTAAATGGTTATGTTATGGTGGGATGAATCAAAATTTGAAGGATCATGTATGTAAAGGTTTGTTCAAAAGTTGAAATATTTAAAGGAGAAAATGAAGATATGGAATTTCAAATATTTTGATAATTTTTTAAAGAAAAAAAATTGAATCCAAACTCAAAAATTTACAAGAGATAGTAGAAATTAATGGAATGGACCAGGATTCTTATGTGAAATAAAAATAATTACTTTCTGATTATCATAATGCATTGAAGAAGGAGTCACATTGGTTTCAAAAATCTAGAGAGAAATTGCTTAAGGAAGGAGAAAGAAATACAAAAAAAATTCATGCTACAACAAAAACCAATTTTTTTGTTCATCATATTAAAAATAGTATAACTCCTGATGGAAGAAATATTGAGGATGAAGAAGATATAAGGAAGAAAGCGATAAATTATTTCAAAAATATTTTATCAGATTCTAGGTAATATAAGGAGGCACAAGAAAAACTTCTACAAATTATTCCATCACTTATCACTCATGGACAAAATTAAATCTTGATGAAGGAGATTTGTATGGAGGAGATCCATGAAGCAATTTTCTCTATCCATCCTAACAAAATCACTTGGTCTCGACACATTTCCTGCAATTTTCTTTCAAAATTTTTGGAATTTATTGAAGAGTGATATGTTAGCTGCATTTGAAGAGGCTCAAAAAATAAAGGCTATAATAAGTGATATCAATGCTACTTTTATTACCTTGGTTCCCAAGAAATATGACACACAATATTTTTATCTTTCATTCAATAAGCCTTTGTAATATTATTTATAAGATCATTTGAAAAATTATGGCAAATAGGTTAAATGGCATTCTCGGGTGTCTTGTCTCAAAGGAGCAAGGTGAATTTTTTCAAGGTAAAAAAAATCTTTATGGTATAATTATTGCACAAGAAGCCATACATTCTTTTCATTCTATGAAAAACCGGTTATGCTTTTGAAATTAGATATGAACAAAGCATATGATAGGGTTTCCTAGAATTTTCTACATGTTATTCTCAAAAATTTTAGCTTTGATTATATTTGGTGTGAGTGGGTTAAATGTTGTTATAGCACTGCAAATTTTTTTATTTTGATCAATGGTTCTCCTACTGGATACTTCAAGTCATCTTGTGGACTTCGTCAAGGTGATCCTCTTTCTCCTTATATATTCATTATTATATCATAAACATTAGGGAGAGCCTTTTCAAAGGCAAAAATGGAAATAAAAATCAAGGGTATTCAAGTTGCAAAAAATGGTCCCTTCAAATCTCATCTCCAATTTGTTGATGATACTTTTCTTTTGGGCCATCCCTCAATCAATGAGGCCATGGAGTTCAAATCAATATTATCATGTTATGATAAGGCTATTGGATAGTTGTTAAATACTTCAAAATCAAGGATATTTTTCATTAATATTGCCCTAGATTTACAACAAATTATTGTGAATATTTTAGGGTTTAAAATTGAAAAATTCCCATCAAACTACTTGGGTATTACTCTGTCTGATAAAGGGAATTAAAAGGATATTTGGATCTATTTTTGGATAGAATGAAATATTGCTTGGCAGGTTGGAAAGGTAAGTTTTTAACCATGGAAGGAAGGCTACAACTCATAAATACTACTTTACAATCCATTCCTATTTATATTATGTCACTTTGAAGACTGTCAATAGGTATTACATCAGAAATGGATAAAATTAAAAGAGACTTTCTATGGAAAGGTTGTGAGGAAAAATTTAGGTTTCCTCTTTGTAAGAGGGATAGGGTTTGCAAAGGAAAGAATATTGGAGGAGCAGGCTTGCAAAATTGCAAACTTATAAATTTGGTATTAGGAGCAAAGCTTGGGTGGATATTATTCAGAGATCAAAGAAATAATTATACATTTGGAATTAGGTGCAAAGCTTGGGTGGAGATTATTCAGAGATCAAATAAAGAATTGGGTAAAAATATTACTTCAAAAATATATAGGTTCTCTTGATGCAATGGAATTATTTAGGAAAATAACTCTACCCAAAGGATCATCAATATGGAACTTCATATCAGAGAGTTTACATTTGATAAAGAAACATATTAGATAGTTAGTCAATGAGGGGATTTATGCAAATTTTTGGTCTGATGCTTCATTGAAGCCTTATCCTCTTATCTCTGACTCAAAATGGAAACCATTGGCTCAAGTGTGTGTAGCATGTAAAGGTTCAAAGGTCAAAGATTATATTATTATGAGCAAAAACTCTAGAACATGGATTTATTTTAGTAACCTGGTTGAAGGAGAGGAACTCAAAAAAATTGTAAATGAACTTCAAAATATGCTTCAAGAGTTTTATTTTCCAATTTTTACACGAAAGGATGATTTGGTTTGGAATTTATCAAAGGATGGGGGATACTCAGTCATGTTGGGATATGAGGATTTAGAAAAATAAAATTTTCCTTCTCCCAATGATTTTCCTTGGAAGAACGTTTGGTCATTAGAGGATCTCCCTAAGGCCTCAACATTTCTTTGGTTAGCAGTTCAATATAAGATTCTTACCGGAGAGAGTCTACAAAGAAGAGGATATTATGGACCCTTCGGATGTGCCTTGTGTGAGAAGGATTTAGAAACATCATAATGTTTACTTCTTCATTGTCAGTTTGCTCACACCATTTGGGGTTATTTTTAAAAAAATATGAAATTATATTGGGTAGATTCATCAACATTGAAAGAGTTAATAAAATGTTGGATAAATTATAATAAAGTTAAAGCATTAAGTATTCTTTGGAGGATTAGCCCTAGCATTATTTGTTGGAATTTATGGCTTGAAAGGAATAATAGAAATTTTAAAAATAAATATCAAAATATTGCCTAAGTTTGGAACTCTATTAGTGCCTCTCTTGCAGAATGTCTAAAAATAAAAGTGTGGTGCTCATCATGGGAAGTATCAATTGCAAAAAAAGAAAAAGAGGTTCTAATAGCTTGGCTATAGGATTTGAACATACATGGAAGATTCATCTGTGACAACAGAATTAAAAAAAAGATCTACTTCGATCTATGGTAAAATAGAAATATCCAGAAATTGGATTTATTAAAATTAATTTTGATGGTGCTTCTAAAAAAATCTAGGAAAAACTGGTGGAGGTGGTGTTTTTAGAAATAGTTACGATAAAATTCTCCTCACTTATTAAAAATCATATGGAAATTCAACTAACAACTATGCAGAGGCTAGGGCACTTTTTACAGGGATTAAAATTGCAACAAAAAAATGATGGAAATATATTTCAATTGAGGGGGACTCACAAATTATCATCAATGCTATTAACAAAAATGGATGTGGAGATTAGATAAAAAAAATTGTATTATTATTGATGTTCATTGTCTATTACTAGAGGTAATATCTTGGCAGTGTGAGCATATTTATAGATAAGGAAATCGAGTAGCAGATAAATTAGTGAATTATGGTGTTGATCTTCATCCCGATGAAATTCAAATTTTAGAAGGTAATTGGCCAAGTGAGATTTTATGTCTTAATCAAAATTATGTCAAGGAGTTGATTGTGGCCCCCAATGAAGTCTTAATCAATATGCTACAACAAATGTAATATTTTCGTATTTTTATGGGAGTGGTCCCCAATAGAAGCCACATATATATATATATATATATATATATATATATATATATTTCTTTAATAATTAAGTAGGATTCATCAACCTTCAAGCAAAGGTTCATGCCAAAATTCAGGGTTTGCACCAATTAAAGTGATAAAACACCACACATATAACATGTGAACACAACATTATATCAATAATGCATAAAAAGTGCTTTGAATGTCTTCCGCATAACTAATATTGGATAATAGAGGTGCTTTGTGTCCGTAAATATCTTCAAATTTGTCACTTACACTACATGGCTATAATTTTGAAGGGCATGAACCAATACAAATAGAATAACCATAAGGATTTCCAAGTGCCAATCAAGTGACATCCACCATGTGCCATCAAAATATTTTGAAAGTCCAATACAATATAACTATCAAATACAATTTTTACCTATTGTATGTTGGATAAATGAATGAAGTAGGCTACAAAATAGTGCATGCTCAACTAATCAACTTGAGCCAAAGTGTTTCTTTGTCATGGAATTTTAGTTAGACAGTTTAATTTTACATGCAAAATATAACATATTCTCATGTTTTTCATTAGTATAATCAGACAACTATAAATTTATTTCATCCTTTAATGACTAATTGTAAATTGTTGCATCTCCCCCCAAAATGAACATATCATTGCGAATATTCATGATTTGATTTAATTAGGTTGGTGTTGTAACTTAAATATTGACGTAATATTCTATTAAGGTTTTAAGGTAATAAAAAATATGCCAAATCACCATCTTGTCACTTGCATTGAAAAACAATAAAATGAAAAATAATTTTTAAAGGCTTTAAAGAGCCTTCCTATGAAGCATGTGGATTTTTTTAGTTTTATTTTTTAAATATGTTGGCACCTCATTTTTATTTCTAGACACCACGTTCTTTGCATGCAATAGATCACACACAACACTTTACTACTAGTAAATTATAGGTAAGAGGCTTTTTTATTATTTTATAAATTTTTAATGTGTAACATAAGGCTTCAACTAGTAATACTTCACTAGAATTTAACTTTCAGATGAGCCATGCATTGATTAATTAACAATTTCATAATAGAGGATTCTTGTGCACATCTAGAAGGTCTTTGCTAGATCTGGTCAATGGATGATAGGGTTAAAATTCAATTTATATTACCCTTTTTATCAATGACAATATTAAACTTCATAGTAGATGATATCTTGTGGTGGAAACTCTAGATGACAAGTTATATGATTGTACAAATATCTTCAAATAACTCATTTCTTCATACGATAATATCTTTAAGTGATAACTCTTATTTGAATAATAGCTACAAATGATAGCTCTAGATGGTAACTCTTCTCTAGGCGGGATCTCTAGATGATAGTTCTTCTCTAGATAATAGCTCTAGATGGTAACTCTTGATGAAAATTCTTTTTTAGATGATCCTATTTTGTGATGGCATGATCTATAGATGGTAGAAATCATGTACAATTAATCTTGCTCAACTCCTATACATATTTGACATAAACAATGGTATAAATATACAAAGAGGATTATTTCCAAAACTCTCTCCCATGCAATTCTCTAAATATATCATTATTTGAATTAACTCCTTTATAAAACTCGGTTGCCTCAAACATTGCATTACTTCCATGCAATCAACAACAAGCTCAAACTTCAAGTTCTCCTACAAAGCTAAAAAAACATAAATCATATTAAAAACTTGTACCTTCTCCTACATGCATATATCTTCTAGATGACAATAATTATCTCTACTTTGAGCAATATATTCTAACTAAACATATACTTCTCTTCACATTAGGCTATAACACTCTTTACAACTTATATCAATCTTGTTAGCTTGTAACTCTTGCTAACTAGAATGCTTGGTAATGATTTTTCTTTATTCAAAACCTTCAACCATGATGGAGTTTCCATACCTTAACCTAATCTTCCTCCATGTAGCACCGCAAAAAAAATGTTGTCTTTCACATGCTCCATGAACAACAAGAGATCTAATATCGCATATTAGACTAGTAGGGTGTTGGATAAGTTTTATTAATAAAAAATTATGTTCTTTATACAACAAGGTGGAGTGGTTCACATAACTAACTACAACTAATTCACCTATATGGGTTTAACAAACAATCAATTATTATCAAGATTGACTATAGTGAAGGTGACCTAAAGTGCATTTAGGTAGCATGATCCATACTCTTAAACTATAATATGCTAACCATGCAATAAATTTCTACCAATTCTCTGTCTTTCATTAAAATTAAATTAAGTAAAAAGTTAGCAAAGACTTTTGTGGTTAATCCTCATATGACAATTTCATTATATCAGTTAATGTTTTTACATTTGAATAACATCCATTATAACTACTGGTTCAAGTTCATAGGTTGGATAAGTGAGTTTGTGGTACTTGATATTAATACTCTCATAAGTAATTATCTTAATGGTCTACATAATAATTCCACCCAATTCCAAGGAAGTATAATTTAAAATGAGAAACCATGTTAACTACCAAAAGTGGAGTTGTAATGACAAAATCTATGAATATTTAAAAAGCCATCTAACAATTATACGTCCATTCAAATTTTTTTTTTTTTTTGTCTAAATACATAATAGCATGAACTTCTTTAGAGAGACCACATATAAGTATTTGATAATAGCTACTAGACCAATGAAACTTCATACATTAATAACCCTAATGAATGTACATTATTATAATATGGATTTGATCTTATAAAGATACATCAAAATACCTTTTTCAAAAGCTATGTGACCCAAATATTGGATTTTTAATTAAAGGAATGATCATTTGAAGATCTTTGAATAGAATCGATGCCCTTGTAAACATAAAATAATAGGTATTTAAGTGATAAATATCTAAGGATATGATATCATAGTGTATATTGATGTTATGGAGTATTTGGCATGATCCCCATATAACCCAAGTTTTATTGTATTAAAATATCATTATAGTATCAATGTTATATCCTTCCCTAGTAAGAGTGATAAGGGGTCATAGAGTTATGAGGTCATCATCAATTATTAAGCATGACATTGTAATAGTTATTGTTCAAAAAGTGGCTTATGATACTTTACCCTCACTAAGTGACACTCTCATGTTAGAAGATCATGTGGAGTTATTTATTCCCTAAGGAACTTTACTTAGTGTTATCTCATCTTAATGGTATTCTCTATATTAATTTATTTTGTGGATTTATTATGTTATTGTTGATCCATTTGGTATTTTTTGCATTTTGGAGGGTGATTAATACTATTGAGCATAAAGGTGTATAATAAGTGGTATTAGAGTAGAGATTTTGGCAAAGTGAGGGGATTCTATTTTTTTTAGATTTATAAATTCACAATAATTTCTTTCAAAAAAATATTGTCTTCCACGATCCATATATTTACATATATATCTATATAGATAATTTGTACATCATTTTAAAAAAAATACAAGCTTTAAAACCCATGCTCATATAAATAAATCTATGTGTTGTTGAGGAGATATAACCTTGTGATATTAGCCATCTAGAATAGTTATAGTAAGTTTTTTTAAATATATATTAAAAAAATTCGATATAGATAAGTAAATCAACTATTATTTTTTGTATTTTAAAGGAAAGTTCAAGTCTACTTACCTATATAGAAGATTGGATTAAAACCATTTTTTGGGGAGATAAAATATATTGTTTTATCTAATCCTAGTTTTGATTACAAATTTCTTCATAGAAGATCATGAAACTGGTAATTTTTTTTTAAGAAGATGATATTGATGCTATATTATTTAATTTTATACATTCTATATGTGATATTTATTATATTATTTTTAAAATATTGTAAAATAAATTTAGTCATGAGCTTGATTACCATGATAGTGATTATAATTTCATAGGTTCTTTACTAGATAAAAACAATATTTATTTATTTTTAGATATAATATTCACATTTTCAATGAAATTTTCACCTTAGGAACCTATGCAACCCAATTTTCTTGAGCATTGTCAACGTTTTCAAGTTTGAATCCAATCATGTATAGGTTGGAATACACCATTGTCAATCTAGCCTACTAATATATAAAATATTTAGTGTCTCAAATAAGAACTAGGTAAGATTTTGCTCTTTCTAAGAATCATTGATATTTTACAATAACTTAATTGAACTACGCAATTTTCTTTCCTTGATGGAAAAATCACTTCTAACCCTAACCATTGGAGATTTATTTGAAAGGAATGAAATACTTTAATATATGAACTAAACTCTTATTATTATATCTTATTGAGGAAAATTGAGAGAAATGTAAAAAGTATAATTCTAAATTGTTTGAATTCAAACCAAGAATATAAATAGTGCAACATCATTGTGCTCAATTTATGCTAAAATGAAGGCTTTAAGAGATTTAAAATTTGACTTCTTCTCTCACTTATGATGGATAAAATTCATTTTAATTTTATGGCAAGTTGGGCCAAAACCTTACCTAATTATTGGTATGATGAATTTTTTTTATCCCTTTTGCATTCAAATATAATGAAGAGTTTCATAGTATGTTGGTTAGAAATATTTTAGTTGTGGGTGAAGAGAATTCCACACAAATTTTACCAATCCTTCAATCAAATTTTGCATGGTATGTTGGTTAGAAATATTTTAGTTGTGGGTGAAGAAAATTCCACCCAAAATTATCCAATTTTTCAATCAAAGTTTTGCCATTGTCTAGACATTCTATTCCATTATTATGAGATACATTAAATTAAGAATAGTAAAATTTCATCTTTGATACAAAGGGTTTCAAACCTTTTTTTGATTGATGCAAGATAGGTAAGATGGATCTAGGGTTTTGAGTATCATTATGGTCTCCAACCCTGGTGGACCAATGCACAACATTGATGCTGCAAAAGAGAATGCAAGTGATAATGACTCCTCCCATCCAAATGTGCAGGTTTATGCTGAGAATGATCGACAAGGTAACCCTTGTTCCATGATGTAATTCTTTCATTACCTAAAGTTGATTATGCATGTCATAGTTTAGAATCACTCACCCTTGTCGGGTATTTCGTTGGATGCATCCCTAATGAGTCTTCCCTTAGGGCCTAGGTTAACACAGCTTGGACTCCTCATGGAGTCAAGCTAACGATGGTTCAAAACCTTACAAAGGATTTTTTTTTGTTTCACTTTGCAAAAACAACCCATGCTAAGGTGATTTACAAACATGGCCCCTAGTACATGAGAAGTTCTCTGCTTTTTTTTTCTCCTTGGACCCATGAATTTTATGTTTTTGAGGAAATATCTACCAAAGTCCCTATGTGGGTGGAATTCCCAAGACTCCCTCTACATTTGTGGCCCTTTCTTAGTCGCATAGCAGCCCCTCTAGGGCATGTCATTTTGGTGGAGGTGGACAAATTTTTCTATGCATGCCCTCAAAAACATGTTTGTGTCGAGATTGATATTTCTCAAGATCTCAAGGAGTCCATTGACATACAAGTTGGTGACACTATGTTATCCCAATAGGTCCTCTACATTAATTTATCCAATACATTTTTTTGGTGTCAATCCTCAACACACAAGATCAAATATTGTCCCTTGATACTACATAACAAGGACAAGCAGAGCCCCACCACACTAAGTGCACCCACTCCTCAACCTCAATAGGATGGTTGGATGACTATGGGAGGGTGTAAAAATGTATATTTGGCTGCTTCTAAAGGTACATAGTCCAAGTTGGCACATATCTCATAATCTATAAAAAAATTATATGAAAAGGAAAAATTTGATCTTCCAATTGAAACTGCCAACAATGAGGCTCCTCAGTATCAATAGATTCATACCCTAAGGGATGCAATAGTGGTTGCTTCACATTCTACCTAACCGTCCAATCCACCAATACATTCCCTTCAGTTAGCACAAGGCACTCCCATAGCCCGAGAAGGGGATCTACAAAAAATGATGATGCTCCAGAAAAGTGATTTCATATGACCAATGTTTATTTGGGCAGTTATATTCCTGATTCATACAACAACTATAGTGTGTTGGAGTATCTTAGCGGTGATAAGGATATGTCATTGGATGCAGAGCCATCATCAATGGAATTAGCAGTTCTTACAGAGGAAGCAAAATCTAAAGTTCATTCCCTTCATGTGTGATTTCGATGTTTTTGTAGTCCTCGATAGGGGAAAGAAGATGAAGATAGTCTACTTGAAAAATGGTTTCACCCATTTGGCCCAAAAGTTCCAACAACTTTACGTTGGATAGATGCATGATGAGCAATAAGTCTACTTGGTGCCTAGAGTTACAATTCTATAGTTTAGGGTTTCTAGTTTTTTTCTATGCTTAATTATGTTGTGTATTCACCCTTTTAGGGGCTGGTTTTGTTGTACATCAGTTCTGTAAGGGGGTGTTGAATAATTGTAAATTGTTTTCTTGGGTTCCCGCTCTATTTTGATAGGGATGGTTTTTTGACTGATGGTATTAGCCGTATGGCGTGTTTATCCATCTTTTTTTTTGTTTGTAAAAATGTATTTTGTTCTTTCTTTAATATAAGGCCTTTTTACATTAAAATAAAAATGTTTTCTTGCATGGAAATACATGGGGAAGGTATAGGATAAAGTAAAAAATTATAACTTATTTTCCTTGAGTTCATGCAAACAATTAGAGAGTACACATTTTTACTTTAGGGCATATTAGGGTTATGTTGGTTTAGATAATTTGGATTTCCTTATAGTAAATTAGAAGCAAATACCAAGGTTATATATAAATTAAACTATTTTATATAAATGACACATGTTGAGTAGGGGTGACACTTCTAAAGCCTCATAGGTATCCGCTTAAGTGTCAGGGTGGTGCTTTTGAGGCTTTAGTTCCTTCTTCTAGTCAAAATGATGTCCAAGTGCCCAGTGGTCTTGGTGGTCTTTCCTTTGTAGCAATGGTATCAAAGGCTAGAAAAGTGAATTCTCATCTTTTGATCTGGAACCAAGCCAAAGACCATTTTCTATACCAACAAACTTGTTGAAGCTAATGATGGAGGAAGGTAAATTAAACCTAGTTAGGAAGTTCATGGGTGTTCTATTTGATATTGATTCAATCAAAAAATGGGCTTTTTTAAATGGTCCCTAAGAGGTTATATGGAATTATTTGCTCTTCCTAAGGCCTTTTTTATTATCAAAATATCCGAATAAGAAGATATGAATCGCATCCATAGTGGAGGATCTTGGTTGTTTGGAAGAAGGAGTCTATTTTTGCATAGGTGGGGAACAAAATTTGATTCAAATACTCAAAATATTAACACAACCCCTCTTTGGGTTAGGGTTTTGGGCCTTCCTTTCCATTTTTAACATGAGGTAGTCTTGTGAGGCATTGTTAAAATACTGAGAGATATGATTATGATTGACACTACAACTTCTATGAAATTCATAATAATTTATGCTAGGATGTGTGTTATGGTGGATATGGAAGTTGAACTCCCTTGATTCCATTGAGCTTCTATCTGAGGTGAGCTCGAGAGTTTAAATTATTGAATATAAAAAGAGACTTCCATATTGTTATGATTGTAGTAAATGTAGGCACGACATGGCTTGTTGTCTCTCCAAGAAGTTTAGAAAAAAAGAGGACATGGTTCCCTTGATTTCTAAGAATTAGGAACCCCAGGTGTCTTCTCCTACCAAGGGATTTATTGATCCAAGATATGAAAATATTTCAATCAAAGAAAAGGAGTCCCTTTTGGATGTGATTCATGATTACTTGTGGAAATCATCCATTTCTTTGAATTCCATTTAGGGAAACCCTTTCGAGTGCTTAACCTTAGGGTAAGACCCAGTTGTGGAAAAAGCCTTGCAATACTCTTTTGTTGTTGAAAGAGAATTTGATGCTCCTAAGCCTCATTTGCTTTTGAATTTTGGTAAGGAAACCTTCACTCTTGAATGAAGATAAAATTATCCCTCTAAAGAAAGCATTAAGCTGGGGACTACTCTGTATTCATTTGGCCTTGTTATGAGGAATCAATCAAGAGGAAAAATAGATGTTGAAATCGAGAGGAAGGTAGGAAGACCTCATAAAATCTCCAGAAAACATGATATTGAAGCTGAAATACCAACGAATCCCAAATGATCCTAAGTATGAAAGGTAGCAAAGAATCAATGGGAATTAATGGAGCTAGATCCACTTCTCAAACCCTAGGTCTTGGTAGGTGGAGGAAAGACTCATAAATTTTATTTTTTTCCTTCGATAGAACTAGGAATGCTTCTTATGGATCCCTTACGATCTCTACTCTTTTTTGTTCAATCTTTATGGGGACTTTTGAAGTATTTTTGTTTCTTGGTTCCTTTCTCAAGATAGTGTTTGTTTTTAGTTATTTCCAGGGATAGTATCCTATTTGTAGCCATACTACTCATTTTTATTTTTAAAAAATGTTCTAGCCCTATTTGTAGTCGTCAAGGTCCTACAAAACAATGTTGTTTTTCTTGGATTATGTTATTTTTAGGGTAGTCTCTATAGGATTTGGTTCTATTTATTTAGTTCCTCTCTTTCTATTTTGGTTTGTAGTTTGTCGTTCATTGATGCTCTTTGTAAAAGGTTCGGGGTCCTTTTCAAAAACCTCTTTTTTTAAAGCTTTGTAGGATTTTTCTTGTAGTCTTGGTTGTATATATGTAAAAGGTTTGGAGATCCTTTAAAAACCCCTTCTTTCCATCTAATTAAAAACACATGTTGAGTAGGAATTATATAGGAGTGAAAATATTGTTACTATTTAGAATATTATTATAGATTCCAAGAAATATGAAAGCAAATGATATTAAGTAGATAGATTTTATTTAATTAAAACATTAGATTTTTAGGTCACTCATCAATTTAATTGGAAAAAATTATGAGATTATAAAGTAATAAAAGTATTTTTATTCTAATTAGTTATATAGATTGAAATATACCCCACTCATATTACATCATGAATCTATTACCATTATATTACATCTTAGCACTTACACATATATCGCTTGGCAATATTTGAACCTTGTTCTCTAGCTTAAAGTCGACATGTTTAACCAATTGAAATCCTACTATTTGATGATAAGAATAGTAAATTAAATCATCAGAATAAATTCAATTATTTTTATTATTTGGGTATAAATTACTAGTGTATTGATTAAGAAGACTTTAAATAGTTTGAATGTGAAATATTAAATTCTTAGCATTTTATTACACATCTTAGAATCTATGAATTGACAAATGACTTAGGAGATCTTGTATCCAAGAATAAATTTATGAATTGATACGTTAAATCTTAGTAAAGGAGAGAATAAAAAATAATAACTATATATACTAAATAAAATTCTTAATTTAAAAATTTATTTGTAAAATTTTCAAATTGCAATTAAAAGAAAAATACTTTAATATCCTCTAGATCCATTGATTTATTGAAAGACCACTTATTAAAACTATATCTTTTGTTTTAGAAATTATTGTCCTTGGGAAAATTAACATTAGAAACCTGATATTTACAAAATTACTATACCTTTAGACTTTCATAGTACAATTATTATCGTTTTTTTACATTCTAATTTATTTCAAAAGTGTTTCCAAGTAACAAATTAATAACTTAGAGATTCTTAGTCCTTTAATTATTTTAATATTAAGGATAACCAATTTTCCCTTTTAATCTTAGTTGGATGCATTCAATGCTCTTCAAGTGGAAATAAGATGCTCATCACAAGGAAAAAACATTCAATAATGCCTAATTTGTTGAGATCTAAGATTTATTTACACCTTGTCTTTTTCTAACATTTCATATGGGCCATCAATTAACTCTTTTTCATATTATATATTTTGTTTATTTTTTATTATGAATAGTCTTGATTTACCCTAGTAATTGGATAATTTATGACTAACATTGATTTGAAAACATTCACATGGATCATCCCTTGATTTGAATTAGTTATAAACATAGAATTCACCTAAACCTTTGTATCGTTTTGTGTTATTATTAGTTATATTATAAAGTTTGTTATGTTATGGAACATCATATTGATTTCTCACGTTTTCATATTTCCTTTATTTTAGTTTCTTATAGTGTTTGCTAAGGTATTTATTCTTATGCAAATTATGAATGATTTCTTCATGGCATTACAACCATAATGACAATGCTCAAAAAAATAAAGATTCAAGAAAAATAGTATAGCACAATTTATAGTTTATATAATTGAACTGTTGTGGGGTTTGAAGGTAAGCCTAAATTATCCTCTAATTTTTACAATTAGGTGTACATTAATACTTCAATGAGATTTGGTAAGTAAATATATTTAAAAAAAAAAAAAAACTTTGACTTTTTTAAAGTTTTGAAAATTTATTGACTTTTTTTAGGCCAACCAATTTTGGTTGGATTTTTTATATTGTTTTAACTTTTAAAGGTTATTAAAATCCTTTGAATTTTTTTGAGTCTTATCAATTTTCGTTGAGTTTCTAAAATTAATTGAAATTTTATAGGTTTTTAAAATCCTTTGAATTTTAGGGAAAAACTAGGGCATCATTTGGGTAGCCGAAGAGATTTCTGGTTATTGTGGATTTGAAGACAAGATTGATGCCCTAGGAGGGTCCAATGGGGACACCTTCGGATCCTCTTCTAGAGAGACATAGTTCTTTTGCAGATTTTTTAAAGGATAAATCTCCATCAAAGACTAAAGAAGCACAAAAAATTGCATTAAAAATGCTCTTTACAGCTGCTGGAAATATATCAACATCTCAACGAGTTAATAGATGCTTGCCACAGTCAGAATCAAGGCCAAATATTGTCATTGAGCAAAGGATGGTTGAAGAAACAATTTTATATAGATCCAATCATGATTTGATCTGTAAATTCATGGGTATTCGCACTACCCTGAATTTTTTGCATTCCTGGGTTTGGAAAAACTGGGAGCCTCTTGGTGAGTATTCTTTATGGTTTATTAGCAATGGATATTTTATTGTTAGTTTTTCTTCACTTGCCGATATAAATAGGGCTTTCAAATTAGAAAAGAGGAATCATGGTCCGGTAGGATTATTTGTTCAACCTTGGAGAGTGGGATTTGATCCTCGAATTGAACCCACTACTGTCTCAGTTTGGATCCGTTTGTATGCACTTCCAATGAAGTTTTGGAGTGAGTAGGTATTGGAAATTATCGGTAATTCCTTTGGAAGACATTTGGGTGTTTCCAAAGATACAATAGAAGGAAAAATAGCTGTTTATGCAAGATTATGTGTGGAAATGGATCTTAGCCAGCCTCTACCAGTAGAGGTGAAACTTGAACTTGTAGGACTATCTTGGATCCAATAACTGGATTATGGGGCATTGCCCTTCAAATGCAGAGTTTGCCACAAATATGGGCATTTGGCCCGATCTTGCCCAAATAATATGAACATAAAAATGGAGGCTCCTCTAGAAATGTCAAATCTTCCTATTGAGGGTAAGTCAACAATCAACAAAGAACCAATGAATATTTCTCAGGGTAAAGAAGCACAGGGATATGGTTTTGAACAACCCAAAAGAATAAGGTAAAAGAAAAAAATGGTAAAGAGCAAACCCAACTAAAGCCCTCCAATAGGTATGAGATATTTAAGACACTAGTGGACCAAGAAGAACAATTCATGGAAGGAGTGGATGGGAATAATGAAAATAATAACATCCATGTTCAAGATCCTCTTTCATCTCCCCCCATCATAGAGTAGGTAATTGAGTACAGTGAGTTACCGCAGTCAGAGAGTGCATGGGTATTGATAGTGCATAACCAAGAGCAGCCAATAATTAAGGATGTCAGCATGGGCATAGTAGAAAAGAACAGAGAAAGGCCAACTTTAGGGATAACTCAGGTGGAAAAGAGAAAAAAAATAGCAACTCTCAAGGAGTGGGTAGAAAATAAAATAAGGAATTGATAGCAGTTCAAGGAGACAAACTGATCACTGGAGGATCGGTGAGGCCAATAGATTTTTATTGCTCTCAAGGTAACCAATGATTATACAATCATGGAATGTTAGGGGTTTAAACAGTAGAACCCATCAATCTACTGTTCGAAGACTCTTAGAAAAATGTAAAACAGATTTTTTGCTTATCCAGGAGACAAAAATGTCATTAGATCTTATGTGTAAAACAGTTAATAGAATTTGGAGGGGTGTTGGTCATATGGAAGTGGCTGCCCAAGGTGCCTCGGGGGGATAGTTACTCTTTGGAACTCTCTTGAATGGATTGTAATAGAACATATAGCTTGGAGGGGTGTTATCACATCACATTTTAGGAACAATATCACAACTAAACATGTTTTAATCATAAATTTTTATGGGGCTCAAAACCTAGATGGTCAGATGCATCAATGGAAATTTGTGCATAACATGAGAGTCTCAAGGGAAGATTTAGACTGGATTATTGTTGGGGATTTTAATTTTAATTTATCCTCTAGAGATCAGGAAAGGGGAACCCCAATTTTGGACCCAGGGGATCGACTTATGATTGTCGAAGTCCAGGCATTACACTTGGTGGATATTAAATGCCCTGGAACCAACTATACTTGGACTAATAAGAGGAGGGAGCCACATAGTAGGAAGGTGAAGTTAGACCATTTTTTGGTTTCAGAAGAGGCATTTGTAAAATGGAATATAAATTTTCAGATTTTGGAGGGTCCAGTTTGAGATCACTTTCCCATTTTGTTGGAAGGAGGGATCAAGACAGTGCAGCATCACAACCCATTTAAATTTGAAAACTTTTGGTTACAAAAAGAGGAACTTCGAAAGAAAATTCCATAGTGGTGGGAATAAGGTCACCCAACATATGGGACAACAATGTTTAGATTCCACAAACAACTTCATTATGTCAAAGATCAACTAAAACAATGGAGGCGAGCTAACAAGACAGACTTCTAGGTCCAAAGAGCTCCATTGGTGGCCAAATGGGATGAGGTTCAAAAACACTTTAGGGAAGGAACAATTACAGAGCAACTCAAAGAAGAGGATGATGCATTGCATAAAGCGGTTGAGGACATTGACAACCAAGAGGAGACTTACTGGAAACAGAGAGCAAGAACCACTTGGTTATTAGAAGGTGATAAAAATACCAAATTTTTCCACCGGACTGCTTGTTCTAGGAGACAAATGAACAACATGGAAGCTCTTCAATATGAGAATGGACACTCCTTTGATACAATTCCAGGTATGTATTTCCATTCAATGGATTATTTTTCTAAACTATTTAAGGAAAGTATGGTGCAAGATGAAGAGGCTCAAAAAGAAGTTATTTTTGTCATACCCTCTGTTATCTCTGAAGAAGAAAATCAGACCCTACTTAAACCCATTGATAGAGAGGAACTGAAGAATGTAGTCTTTGGAATGAGCACCGAAAAAACACCAGGTCCAGATGGATTTCCAATTGAATTTTTTAGGCCTTTTGGGATAACTTGGAGGAGGATATAATGGATGTTATAGAGGATTCCAAAGGTAGTAAAAGAATGCTTAAAGCATTAAATCATACTTTCATTACCTTAATTCCAAAAGGGGAGGAGGGGGTACATATTTCAGATTATATACCTATTGCCTTATGCAATGTCATATATAAAATAATCACAAAGGTAATGGTTGAGCGGCTAAAACCTCTTCTACATAACATTATCTCCTCATAGCAAGGGGGTTTTGTAGAGGGTAGGCAGATCTTGGATGGTGTGGTTCTAGCTCAGGAGGCAATCCATTCAATGCAAACATCTGGTAATAGAGGAATGTTCATAAAATTAGATATGTCAAAGGCTTATGATAGGGTGGAGTGGAGCTTCTTGTCAAAGATGATGGAAGCCTTTGGTTTCTCTCAAGATTGGATAGAATGGGTCATGAGTTGTATTTCTACTCTGACATACTCAGTGTTAATCAAGGGTCTTCCATCGCAACCGTTTGGAGCTACTCGAGGCCTTCGTCAAGGAGATCCTTGCTCTTCCTATATTTTTCTCATATTGGCTGAAGGATTGGGTAGACTCATATTGAGGAGAAGACAACAAGGTTTGCTAATAGGTATCAAGGTGGGTGAGGAAGTTTTGACTCACCTACAGTTTGTGGATGACACGGGATTGGTGGGAGTGGCCAGCTTTAGGGAAGCAAGAATGATTAGAGATACACTTAATGTCTACCTTAGGGCTACAAACCAAGTCATCAATGATAAAAAATCCAAAGTGGTCTTTTTCAATCTTGATCAAAGGCTTCGGGACAGAATTTTAGAGATCTTGGGATTCACAAGGACTTATCTCCCAGTGGTATACTTGGGGGTCCCTTTGCATTTTAAAAAACTAAAAATAGATATTTGGAGGAATCTTTTGGATTGTATCAAGGATATAATTAATCATTGGTCTCACAAATGGTTAAGCTATGGGGGTAGATTAAATTTTTTACAGTCAGTCATTTAGGCCATGCCAATTTATAAATTTTCTATCCTTGTTGCCCCACATACCATATGGAAAGAGTTGGACAAGATGGCTAGAAAATTTTTACGGGAAGGAGAAAAAGGAGAGAGGAAATGGCCCTTAGTAGGTTGGGATAAAGTAAGCCAGCCAAAGGTAAAATGAGGTTTGGGATTGAGAAGATCAAAGTTAAATAATAAAGCTTTGGCTGGAAAGCTTTACTGGAGGTGGATTTCCCAACCAACTTCTTTATTCGATAGAATCTTAACTAGTAAATATTTGGGACATGTAAACCCAAATGAGGTGGGTCATTTCCCTTTGGATGGTAATGGATCCTTAGTGTTGCAGGCTCTCAAGTTAGGATCTCAGGTAGTAAAAGATATATTATTTTGTAAAGTGGGGAGAGGGGAGAAGGCACGATTTTGGACAGATTCATGGGATCAATACCCACCTATCATTGTTGAATTTCCTGAATTGCAACCAATAAAAACAGCCATAGAAACCAAGGGATGGGTCCAAATTGAAAGTTATTTCAACACTAGTCAGTGGGGATTATAAGTTTAAGCAGTTTAAGAAGTTGGATGAGTGGCCAATTTCAATCCCTCCGGATTTGACACCCATCATGACTAAAATCTTGGTAGAAATATTTCTCACAGGTAGAGACAAGGAGGATGAATTAGCTTAGGGCTATGGGAGCCTTGGTGTCTACACAGTGAAGGACAGATATGATAAGATCCTTCTAGAGCCTCCTCCTCATACATATCAGGTTGAGGATTGGAGAAAGATTTTGCAGTCCAAGGGTTGGCCGAAAGTTAACTTTTTTGCCTGTTAGTTCATGCATAATAGAATTCTTACTTTTGATAATCTCAGATGCAGGGGAATCATTGGTCCATCTCAATGTGTTTTATGCTACAAGAGTGAGGAAACAGCTGATCACTTGATGTTTGAGTGCCCATTCATGCGCCATATTTGGGAGAGATGGTTTTTATATTATAAAATTCAAGTTAATGGTGATTTGAATCGGATTAATATTTGGGAAAGATGGAAGAGAGGTAGATTTAAATCTAAAGCTCTTTGTATTGGTTGGGAAATTGGATTAAAATTTATTTTGTGGCAAGTGTGGTTGGAGAGAAATGCTAGAATTTTTAGAGAAACTTTTTCTTCTTTAGATGGAGTTTGGCAAGTCATTTGGAGCAAAGTCACAGAAACTATGGCAGTCTATGCTAAAGAGGAAACTCAGGTTGTTATTGGGGCAATGGAGAAGGAAGTTGAAGTGCAAGAGGGACAAGATAGAGCTAGTTGGAAACCACCCCCAAAAGGTTGGATTAAAATTAATATTGATGGAGCTACAAAAGGCAATCCGGGTAGAGCTGGAATTGGAGTGGTTTGCCGGAATCATGTTGGAAAAGTGCTCTATTGGGAACTGCAAGGCTTGGGAAGAGCCACAAACAATGAAGTAGAAGCCTTAGCTATCAAATCTACTTCTATTTGGGCTATAAAACAAGGTCATAGGAGGATAATCCTAGAATCAGATTCTCAAATAATGGTTGGAGCTCTAGATTGCATGAGGAACTTTGCTTTGAAAACATGGAGGTTGAGGATTCTTGTCACTCAAATTAAGGAATTATGGAGGGAATTAGATGATGTGATTCCAGTTTATGTGAGTAGAGATATAAATAAAGTTGCAGACTTCCTGGCTAATATGGGTACTAAGAAGGAGGTAGGGGTTCAATGGCACAGTGACATGGCTATTGAGGATGAGATGATTAGGCAGGTTGGTGAGCAAATTCAGTGCTTAGCTAATTTGGATAACCATTCCAGAAATACTATTTAGGATATTTATATTTCAATGTAGATCTTCTTTTATAGTTGTAAACACGTGAACAGTCATTGTAGAAATATGGTTTAAGAGATTTGGCTCCAATGCAAATCTTATTTTACTATTGTAAACATGTGTTCTCTCTGACTAAGGTTGGGAAAAGTCTCATCCCAACTTGTAAATGATCTTTGTTTTAATACAAGTTTTTTAAAATTATTTTTCAAAAAAAATCCTTTGAATTTTTTGATCCCAACCAGTTTTGCATAAGGATTTATAAATACTTTTATTTTTTTAGACACAAATTTTAATAAGCCATCAACATTTTGGATATTTTATAGAAAATTATAGTAGTCCCAATTCAACCTTTTTTTTATTCATCTATTTTGGTGCTTTTTAATAACTTTTTCCAAGGAAAAACTTTGTGAGGCCATAACTTATATATATATATATGAAAGTCTTTTGAATATTTTTCAGTCACATAATTATTTTGGAGTTCTTTGCTCTACTAGTTTTTGCTGAAGAAGTAAGATAGAACTAATTAAACTGAAATTATTGTATTAAGCCAAAGCATACAAAGATTATGCTTTAATAAGTTGAAGGATTTTGAGATATAGTTGAAGGCCCAAGCTAGGAAGGGATGACAATTCAAGGGAAAATTCTTCCAATGCTAGGATTTTATTTTGTTGCACTTCAAGCGAGAAGGTAGTATCTTGTATTGATAATAGTTTTTTATCTTCTAATGAAATTTATGTAAATTCAGGTGCTCCCCATCACACGACCATGCAAAAGGAGTCCTTATGTTACAATGAGGCTAGTAAAAATATAGAGTAATCATTTAGATAATAAATGTTTAAGGTCTTAAAGTGAGAGAGATGGGGTTATGCATAAGGGGTCGACCTCAAAATATATTTATAAAATCAAGGCGAATTGTCTTGGAATCTCGACGATATTTGTAGAAGTATACATGGCAAATTGCATTTATTTGTTTCCAAAAAAATTAAACCGTGGCAAATTTAATAAATCTATCTTCAAAAAATTTCAAACCATGGCAAATTTTTTTGTGTTGGGGGCTATGAATATCGGTTTGCAAAATCTAAAAAATGTATGGTATACTTAAAAGCTTTAGGCCAATATGAAAGACTTTAGGTTGATATGACGACCGATAGCATGACGATCGGCTACAGGAATTTCGATCGACTATAGGCATGACGATCGATTATAGGAATGTCGATTTGCTACAGGAATACCGATCGACTACAAGAATATCGATCTGTTGTAGGCATGTTGATTGGTTGGAGGTATGTCGATCAGCTGCAAGAATGTCGATCGGCTATAGGCATGATGATTGGCTATAGGTATGATGATCAGCTATAGGAATATCGATCGGCTGTAGGCATGACGATCGACTGCAGGCATGACGATCAACTGCAAGAATAACGATCAACTGTAGGAATACCGATCGACTATAGGAATGCTGATCGACCAT
Organism: Wollemia nobilis; assembly: GCA_028583015.1. Classification (NCBI taxonomy): domain Eukaryota; kingdom Viridiplantae; phylum Streptophyta; class Pinopsida; order Araucariales; family Araucariaceae; genus Wollemia; species Wollemia nobilis. Next base: position 3,161,926 of record JAQPPZ010003193.1, on the reverse strand, counting down.
AGGCATGACGATCGACTACAGGAATGTCAATCGACTTTAGGTATGACGAGCGACTACAGGCATGATGATAGGTTGTGGTCATGATGATCGATTACAGAAATGTCAATCAGTTGTAGGTATGACGATCGGTTGCATGCAAATCAGTTGCAAGCATGTCGATGTGCTGTAATAATGTTGAGTTTCTAGTAGGTAGAAGGGGTGCATTTGTACCACGTATCATCTATACGTTGAACTATTACATGCAAAGGACATGTGTCACCCATCCAGGAGCTTATTGCATGCAAAAAAGTCTATATAAAGGGATTAACAATCATTTTTTCATCTTTTCTATCATAGTTTTAACCGTTTTCCTCTTGTTTTAACGCATTCTCACCCATTTTCCTCTTGTTTTAATGCAATATTAACCCTCTTCCTCCACTTTTATCTTGGTTTTATCATTTTACCTTAATTTTTAAGCGATTTTTAACCCTTTTTCTCTCATTTGAACCCTTTTCCACTGTATCTTCTTATCCATACCCGTACACCCTATGGCATCCCCTACAACCCTTGGAATGTTTAAAGTTAATTATAAAAACCTGGTTTGCCCCCTGGTTTTAGAAATTTTATCAACATCGGGTTACAACATGTCTTGGGTCACGGACTGTAGTCTTTGGGGTCTAGTTTCAATGTCGCATTTTGACACGGACATTAAACTGGTGGAGAGGATCATTACAGATTATAATATGGATTAGGGTAAGGTAAATCTTGTCATCAACAATAAAAACATCATTATTTATTTCACAGCCACAGATGTTGCTATATTGATAGCATTGCCCCATGCTGATATTGAGCCTGTCACTTCCAAATACTAATTAACTGATGAGGATAAACTCTACTTGAAGATCAACTTCAAAGTGCAGTCAAAATTTTTTCAAGGTATAATTATTTTTTATTTAATTGAATTTAAATTCTTGTCACTGGTGTACAATTACTAATTTTGTATTTTTGCAGTTACGTCCACCAAGTCCAAAAGGGGTTTGACCGTATCGGTGATTGAAAATAAATTTCTTCAGGCATGTTACAAATTCTTCCTTGCGAGACTCATTCTGCAAGGAAGGCCGACAGAAATTTCGATGTGGGCCTTAGCGTATTTGGTCTATTGTATTACACACCAAAAATTTGACTGGTCCAGCTATGTCTCACATTCGATTAGATTGGAAATTGAGAACGTGAAAACCCACGCTTCACCCTCACCGATAGTTAGCACATGCAATTATATTATTGCTTTTTTTTATGAATATTTTTATAATTTGTAACACTTCTATACCAACATCTTGCAACTCAACCCTAGTCAATTTAGTCATGATAGAATAACAAGTTCAGGTAATTTTTTTGTTAATATTTAAGTAAAAAAATTTATTTTTCCATTGTTTGTCTTTTTGTAATTTTTACATTTTATACCAAACACAAAAAAATACATCCTCTTCCTCTTCAAAGTGGGATGTTGTTGTCAGATGTTATAATCCAGAGGAATCAGGAGACTCTGAAACACCTACGGAGGAAAAAACACCATCGCTAAGGAGAATATCAACAAGGAAACATAGAAGATCTAGTTCTCCTGATCATCGACAACCTATGGTTGCTTATCCTGTGCCAACGAGCGTAGTTGCACAAGAGGTTTCATCTTCGGGGAGTAAGTTTTAATTACTACCAAAACAATTTTTTCATAATTTTTTTACTATTTTTAATTAATTTTGTTATTTTTTCAGATGTACAGCATGCCCACATTCCATTTGTAGCAACAACTATGCAAGATGTTTTGTATTCTGCAAGTAAGTGTTATAACAAAGTTTGCAACCAATTTTCATAATTTAATTTTATAACTAGTTTTTATTTTCTACCTTCACAAATTTTCTACCTTCACAAATTTTATAACTAATTTTTATTTTTATGTTTCAAGGTCCCTTACAACAATTTCGTCAACAAAATCAACAAATGTCGCCCCCTCCTCCACAATGCCAAACTCAAATGCAAGGTCAATGCTTCCCAGTTGGAAAATACATTCTTCCATCTCGACCATAGAGAGAAGCAACACATCAATTTTTAGAGAAGGAAGCATCAAAGAATTTTTTAGGATTCAACCATATTTCTATTACTAATTTTACTTTTAAGGATATACTAAAAGCTTCTGGTGCTGGGTTGGATGATGTTCCACTTGATAAATATTTATTTTTTCAAGATAACACACCCACTACTTTTTAACTATCAGAATTACTTCAAGATAAAGGAAATTAAGGTGCAGAATGTTCAAGCAAATCTCCTTCAAGGGAAACAATCACCCATCAGGCTCCTCCTTGACAAGAGGATGAAATATTAAACATTTCAAAAAAATATTTGGTTTCTGATAACGTTGAATCTACAATTAAGGATTTACTACTTCCAAATATAATAGAAATGAAAAAATAGGAGTATCGGGCAAAGGTGTTGATAAAGGAAATTAATGCCTAATACAATAATTTTTTAAAAAGAGGAAAAAAAATGTGTTGTTGAAAATGAACCTAAAAAGATGGAGGCTCTGCTAAATCAAGTAAAATATACCATTTTGAATGTGAATACATCATACACAGATGAAATTTTAAAGTTTATGATGAACGGATTGGAGAACATAAACGGTGAGGCCCAAGCTTATTACAATGAATGGGCAAGTGATAAGAAAAAAGGTTGTTGTTGTAGCTACAAAGAATGTTGCTAAGGTTTGACTTAATCACTTTTGTGTTCAAAATTTTTTTGTTCTCTTTTTTAAAATGTAATTATCTTTTCATGTTGATTAACTATTATTCCTTTTTGCAGGTAAAGTATGAAAATCTCAAGAAGCAGGTTCAAAACCTGCATGACTATCTCAGGATGGCAAAGGAGTTCTTAAACACTTCCATGGCAATGAAAAAAGAGTAGAGGAATCAGTTCGACAAAACAACATTTTGCAAAAAATCATTATCCGCAACGGATTGGATCTTGATGTTCTACTAAAGGATAAGGGTAAAGAAGTTCAAGGACCAACATCTAAAGATGTTGGCAAAGAAGAAAACATCATTCTCGATGGAATGCAAAATGTTGAGAAGATCCTTATCAATTCTGGAGCAATTAATAGTATTGTTACCCAACCTGAGAAAAGAGTCATTGGAATGCAAAATGTGGTAATCGTGGAAGTAGTGGATGAGGAAAAAGGAGTTGAACATGGGAAAGAAGAGGGAGGAGTCATTGCTATGGAGACTATGGAAGCCATTGAGAAGGCAAAAGGAGTGGAGGAAGGGGGAAAAGATTCTGAAATGATAAATTGAATTTTAAAACTTGGTATTTCAAAAGACAATTTTAAAAAATTTCATATGTTTTCATTTGAAAATAAGATACTTGCTTTTATTATTTTACTATTACACTATTTACATTTATAATTGTGTGTTATTTTCATTTTGTCTTTTTATTATGCTATATTATTTTCATATTCAATGTTAGTTTACGATGGAGATATTAATGAAAGGGTTAAATTTTAATTTCCATATATTATGCTATGTTGTTTTATATTTCAATTTTCAAATGAGTTTACGAATGATATATCTATGCATGTGTTTAAATTTCAGTTTACTCATATTCATTCTTGTTGTAGTATAAAAGTGAGTATTTTCATTTCTATTATGCTATATTGTTTTTATATTTCAAGTGAGTTTATAAAGGATATATCTATGCATGGGTTTCAATTTTCAATGCATTCATGGTCATTCTAGTTGTTGTATAAAAATGTGTATGGTCATTTGTATTATGCTATATTATTTTTTATTTCAAAGTGAGTTTACGAAGGATATATCTATGCATGGGTTTCAATTTTTAGTGCATTCATAGTCATTATAGTTGTATAAAAATGAATATGGTCATTTGTATTATGCTATATTGTTTTATATTTCAAAGTGAGTTTACGAAGGATATATCTATGCATGGGTTTCAATTTTTAGTGCATTCATAGTTAGTCATTATAGTTGTATAAAAATGAATATGGTAATTTATATTATGCCATATTGTTTTTATATTTCAAAGTGAGTTTACAATACCCAAGTGTTGTAGGTGAGTTGGAGAGGAGAGGGCAATCCTCCAAGGGAGGTACCAGGTTCGAATCTCCACCCTACCAAAAAGCTGAATTGGGTACCCAAAATCCAATTGATAATGTTGGTGTGGGAAGGGCTGGATGTGACTCCCGGATGACTTTGACAGTGTAGAACCCCTGTTAGTGGTCTCTCAAACCAAGGCAGCCCCACATGGGGTTTTTCTCTTAAAAAAAAAAGAGTTTACAATGGATATATCTATGAATGGGTTTAAATTTTCATTTACCATATCTAGAGTAATATACTACATGCACTTTTCATACATATGTAGAGAAATTTTTACTAGTTATGTATGTATACAAGGTTTACTCAATGAATAAAGCATAAACCATAAAAAATTAGTATATTTTGTTACATCATACAACTTATGATACTAATGATACATATAGACATACATTTAAAGTCAAAGGAAAAATAACTATGTTTTGTCAACATATTCAAATAGTTCAATAACATAGCATCATTATGTATACATGGTTTCCAAATTTTTAGCTTACTCAAAGTTATAGCTTAAATCATAAATATTGAAAACATACACCTGTCCATATCATTAAAAAGCAAACATGCATAATAATTGAAAATTGAATGATTATATGATTTTTCAAATCATTGAAATTTTACAACAAATCAAATACGAAAAATCTTTGATAATATGAATTTTTTCAAATCATTGACATATATAAATGATATCAAATACGGAAAATCACTGATAATATGAATTTATTCAAATCACTAAAATTTTACAAAATGATTTCAAATCCCAAAAATCTTAGATTATATGAATTTTTCATATAATCATTGCAATTTTTAAATTTTTGGAAGCTGATACAAAGCTTTATCGACTTCTCCAAAAGAGCCAAGAATCATTTGTGAATTTTGTGTTTCCATAATCTCATCATCACTCCTAGACGAGTCATTTTCGTCATTATCAACCATATTAGAGAGACCTCTTATTTTTGCTAGTGACTTCCAATATGTCAACACTTTGTCATAGGGAAACTTACCCACCTCGTACGATGACACATACATTCTCAAACAATTTTCCAAATTTTTGTCCAACTTGTTACGAACTTTTGATTTAACAAAAGATAATGCACTGAAAACCCTTTTGTCTTCAACAGATACCAAAATTATTGTCTAACATAATTCACATAAAATAAAGTATTCACTCATAGTATCTTACAAGACACTTTTCGATACAATTTTTACCTAAAATGCGTGATTGAACCAATCTCATGTGGATTTTTGAATTGTGCAATTTTATTATCCATTGTTATTCCAAAATTGGTTGATCAATGTCTCAAAAAATATTTGTTTAGAATACCATTGATTTCAATGCCATTTATTTCCACACTTTTAGAGGAATGTGTCATAAGATTACCCATATATTTTACAAACAACTCACTTCTACTACTATGGTCACCACAAGGATTCTAAAAATTAGGATTAAAAACAACCATGGCCTCAAGTGTCTCATCTCTCTTAAAACGATCTCTTATTTCACTTGTTAATGCATTTGCAATTCTTTTTAATTTATTCTTAGTGCTATCCAAAACCTCATCGAATTCGAAATGTGTAACGGGCACTTGTTCAACATCATCTGTCAGAGTATTTAATCGCTTTTCAAAATGATATACATGAATAAAATTTCCATGGATAGCAATACAAATATTATTGTTGATGTTGAACTTTAAAAAGTTGTTCGGTTCATTGACATTAATTAACGTATTCCAACTATCAAACTTGGGATCCTAAAAATGTTACTAAAATAAATAAATCATGTCAATAATCATACATATTTGTTTTCTCATCCTCATGAAATCAACAATATAAATTGTCATTTCTTGTGCAAGTTTAATCATAATATGCATTTCTTGTAACATTGGTAGAATACCACATAATGTGAGAAGAGTTTCCAAGTCAGTCATACGAAAAAACAAATATTTTGCCTTGTCAACATCTCTACAATGTGCATACATAAACCCAACCAAGGATTGATATTCTAAAAATACCCTTTTTGCAATAAGAAACCATGAAATCCATCTAGTTTCCACATCTTTTAACAATTTTCTGCCTTCAGTTACACCTAGAGAAAACTGTTGAAAATCTGTAAACCTTTTTGGACTGCATGAAAAGTATGAGTGTATATCGTGGACAAGTTCTTCCACTTTGGCTACATTATCAAAATTGATCACAATTTTGTATGCAAGATTCATTCAATGAGCCATGCAATGAATAGGAATCACATATGAGGCAATGGAAGTCTGAAGCCTAATACAAAGACCATTTCTTTGTCCTTGCATTGTAGACGCACCATCAGCTCCAACACAAATTAACTTTGTGGTAATTTTCTTTTCATACATTATGGAAATATCCTTTAAACTGGTTACAACAACATTATAAATGTTTTCCACATTACAATTTTTATTCATCTTATGTAGTGCTAGTAAATTAGGTTGTCTCAAATGATTTTTGAATGTGTAAACATGTATGCAAATTCAAGATGTGTTGTCAATAACTATTACCTCATTAATGGAAAGTGAAATAAATTTTGCTTGTTTCACATTCTCTCTCAAGTCTTCCTTCTCAACCAGTGATAGACATTTTTCCATTTCCCAACCACTTAGATCTGACCAATGTGAACTGGTAAGGTTTTGTACATTGGCTAGTTGAAGTATTTCCTTAAAATCAACAAAATCAGACATAGGTTGACATTTTTTTAGAATATTGTATACAATAGCAAACTGTAATTTCTTTGAGGCTAATATAGTCTTATTAATTTTTTGAAATTATGCCTCGATTGTTCCACCCTTCTCAATGAGATTTTATTTTTGTTTCATTGCTTTTTCATATTCAAGTGCATATCTCACATGCACACATTATATTGCATCCTTCCACCTATAAAATCTATTAATTGTTTCATCACTTTGTATTTCTTTGATGTAAACTTTCCCACAATTTTTTTCTATTGTGTCTTTCTTATTTTGCAATAAATGATCATTTCCCAGCTTCCATGTACAAATAATGCATTTACACACATTCAGTTTCTCATCTCGCTCAATAAAGGGGTATAACCGTGCCCATTCATTTTTAAAATCCTTTTCAATAGTCCATTCGCTTATATTTTGATGTTTAGATTTTTGACTACAAGATTCCCTAGAGGACTGAATTTTAATTGTACTGTCTTTTTCTTTTTCGGTTGATGTGTCTAAATTTAAAATCTCTTAAAGTGGTTGTTGAATGTCATTATTAGGAAAATTATCATGTGGTTCCATCTCATCTGCTGGAATATCTTCGAGTGAACGCACATCAGGGTCAACAATGTTTACTGCATTCAATGTTTGGTATTCTTTATCATTTTTTGTTATAAAAAAGGTACGATTTTAAAGAATTAACATAATACAGTTTTACAAAGCATTTAAAAAGAGGTAGATAAGTAGAAAACCATTTATCTATTAATAGAGAAATATTTTACATTTAAGAAGAACATAAATTTTAAAAAACTGATGGTAAAAGGTGTTTGTACCTGCAAGTTGTGTAGAATCTATAGGGATTAATGCCTCATTGTATTTTTATATTTGTATAAAATATTTCAGAATTGTCTTTTTACAAGAAGATTGGCCTCCCTTCTTTCTATATTTAGTAGGTGACATTGTATCTGTAAATAAAAACCTTTAGATGTTAGGAAATGTATATGAATTTGAAGAAAAATAGCAGACATCTCTTAAGATGAACCTATGTTGCCCTGTAGAATGACATCTGAAAGACAAGAAGCAGTTTGACAAGAAAATGCTCCTAACACATAACATGACAGGGATACTTATCGACCACAGTTGTAGATAATGCTTCTACACTGGATATGCAACATACTCTAGGATACAAGAAGCAATATATGACAAGGGAAATGCTCCTGACACACAACCAGATGACATTGATAGTTATCTACCACAATTGCGTATAGTTCACCTACAGTGCCTATGAAACTATAGAAAAATATATTTGGACAAAAGAACAATGGAAGAATAATACTCTACCAATTTTTAGTCATGAATCCTTTGTAACCAATAGGCTTTTGCCGATAGACACTTCCCTGTAACTAATCGACTTATACCGATTGATAGTCCCTACAACCAATAGTCGAATGCTGATCACACATCCCTACAAATAACAAAATGATGTCGATTTATATACCTACAATCGATAGAAAAATATCGATCAACTATATTTGCAATCGATAGGATTATAATGACAAACAACTTTACAACTGATCAATGAATATCGATCAACAACATTGCAATCGACTGACCAATGTCGATCGACATAATCTTGCAACCGACAGACTAATGTCGATCGACACATCTGCAATAGATTGATAAATTTCGATCGACAATCCCTCCAATCGATAGGTAAATGTTGATCGACAGTCCTTGCAACCGATATATGAATGCCAATTGACACCTTTACAATCGATTGACTAATGACGATCAACATGGTTCTACAATCGACTAAATAATTCCAATCGGCACCTTTATAATCGATAGACAAATGTCAATCGACAATCCTTGCAATTGATAGGCTTATGTTGACATACACAAATCTGCAATCGATCGACTCATACCGATAGACACGCTTTTGCAACCGATCGACTCATGCCAACAGACATGGCTCTACAACTGATCAGCTCATGTTGATAGACACAGCTTTGCAATCGATCGGCTTACACCGACAGCCATGAATCTAAAACCGATCGACTTATACCAATAGACATGGCTCTACAACCAATCAGATGACATCGATAGACACGGTTCTGTAACCGATCGACTTATACCAATAGCCATGGCTCTACAACCGATCGTCTTGCATCGATCGACACTCCTCTGCAATCGATCGGTTTATTTCGACAGTCACTCCTCTACAACCTTCTTAAGTTTTTCGTTGTTTCAAAGCTATTTTTGAGTTAGATTATTTTTGATGTATGTTTATCGATACCCAATACAGTATATATATGGGTAGTATATGAGGCAATTTGGGAAGGAAAATTAAAATCATTTGGGCGAGAAATATAAAATCATTTATAATTTGAAGGTGAATTGGGTGGGAAAATCAAAATCATATGTAATTTGAGGTCGGCAAATTAAAATAAATTTAGGTTCATGATTATCAATGACGGGTGAATTTACCCCAAAAAATTCCACCCCATAAATTTCGAGCGAATGGGCCCTAGTGAAATGATCCAAAATTAGCCTTTTCAAAATTTTAAAAAACCTAAATAGAGCCAATTTATGATATTTCACGCTTATGCATAACCCTAGAGAGAGATAATGGATGTGAAGCAAAAAGAAGGATATATTTGATATAGTTACTATGTTATAGACATACATGTAAATTTTTTTTTTTCTACAAATTAGCTCATGAATGAAGATGAAAGTAAAGTTTGATGCTTACAAGGTCTAAATCAAGGGAAAAACAAGATAGTTACAAGGTAATTATTGCAAATTTATGGACATTATCATGGGAGAGTGTTTGAGTTATTACATATTTGAATTCTTAAGTCAATTTTAAGGAAGGTCATTGAGGATTAAGTCTGACTTATGCCTTAGATTTATTTAACAATTTGTAAGCACCATCACTTAACTCTCCTTCGTATTGTATGTTTTATTGCGAATAGTCTTGGTTCATCCTATTGGTTATGTGATCTATTTAACTAAAATTAATTTTGCCACATCCACATGGATCATCCCTTGGTTGAATTAGTTATAAATACACTTCTCACCTAAACATTTATATCATCTTGTGTTATTCATCCATTACATCCCTTGGTTGAATTAGTTATAAATACACTTCTCACCTAAACATTTTTATCATCTTGTGTTTTTCATCCATTACATCATAAGGTGTTTTGTGCTCTAATATAACATATTCATGTCTTTTATTTCTTATGGTATTTACTAATATTTTTATTCTTAGGTAAAATTATAGATTTATTTATTTTTATTAATGGGAAATTATAGTTTTATAGACTTTTATATAATATTTTTTCTATTTGACTATGTTGCAAAAATATAACCAATGAGGCTAGGCATCTCATAATAGATATATTCCAAGTTTATGTTACATATATGCCTGAGGCGGAATATGGAGTCACAACAAAAATATTAGGCGAGCAAACAAAATTAAATTAAATTCGACACACCAAAATCCTTAGAATCATATACACATATATATAGGGAATGGGAGATGTGGCGGTGAGGAGATAAGGAGAAGAAGTTGGAGAGAAAAAAATGGAGAAACGGAAGGAGGAATAAGGGGAGAAGAAATAGGAGGAAAAGGAGGAGGAATAAGGGGAGAGAAAAAATAAAATCATGCCGACAAATTTTTGCCGACCAAAATGAAGCCCGTTCACACTGCAACATGATAACAAGATTTTTCTAGGCCACTTAAGATGAAGCCACATTCACACTTGCAACATTCTCCCCCTTAAAGTTGAGAGGACTGACTAGACAGTCTCTCAGCTTTATAAATTGAACTTTAGCCATCCCTTTGGTGAAGATGTCTGCAACATTCTCCAAAGTGCGACAAAATTTAAGCTCAACAATTTCTTGCTCCACCATGTCTCGGATGAAGTGATACTTCATATCAAAGTGTTTTGTTCTGCTATGGTGGATTGGATTATATGCCAACTGAATGGCACTGATGTTATCACAGTAGATTCTGGTCGGACCACTTTGCTGCTCTCCAATCTCTTCTAACACTTTTCTTAGCCATAGGGCTTGAGTACTAGCATAGGTGATTGCTATATACTCAGCTTCTATAGAAGACAAAGCTACCACAGTTTGCTTTTTGGAGCTCCATGTTATTAGTCCTGATCCCAGACTAAAATAGTTCCCTGAAGTTGATTTCCTATCATCAATATTACTGCCCCAATCACTATCACTAAAGCCTACAAGCTTAACAGTATTACATTTATGGTATTGGATTCCAAAATCCAATGTACCCTTCACATATCTAAGAATTCTCTTAGTTGCTTGCAAATGCAGCTCAGATGGGCTAGCCATAAATCGAGAGACAAGAGAAACAACATACTGAATATCGAGTCTGGTGTTGGCGAGAAACATCAAACTCCCAACTATGCTTCTGAAAGTGGTCACGTCAACTTTTGATGCTCCATCATCTTTTCTCAATTGGATCCCATGTCCAACTGGAGTTGCAACTGGTTTGCAATGATCCATAGCAAACTTCTTGATCATGTCCTGAGCATACTTATGTTGATAGATGAAGATCCCTGTATCTGACTGATGAACCTCCATTCCAAGGAAGTAGTGCATTAAGCCGAGATCCTTCATCTCAAACTGCTTCATCATGGAGCGCTTGAACTCCATATTCACTTTTTCATTACTACCCATGAATATGAGATCATCCACATACAAGCAAACTATGAGGATGTCGTTACCTTGCTTTAGGTAGTAAAGTGTGGGTTCATTTCTACTTTTGGTGAACCCAAAATCTTTGAAGTACCCATCAATGCGTGAGTACCAAGCTCGTGGTGCCTGCTTGAGGCCATAGAGTGCCTTTTTAAGTCTGTAAACAAGGTGCTCCTTACCTTGCTCTTTAAATCCTTGAGGTTGCTCAACATACACTTCCTCTGTCAAGTACCCATTGAGAAAGGCACTTTTCACATCCATGTGTTGGACTTTCCATCCCTTGTGTGCAGCTAAAGCAAGAACTGTTCTGATGGTCTCCTGTCGAGCTACAGGAGCAAATGTCTCTTCATAATCAACTCCATACTTCTGTGTAAATCCTTTTGCAACCAGTATTGCTTTATGCCTTTCAATGCTTCCATCAGCATTGAATTTGGTCTTGAAGACCCACTTACATCCAACACACTTCTTTCCTTTAGGAAGCTCTACCAGCTCCCAAGTATCATTGTTTTTTATAGAGGTTATCTCCTCTTTCATGGCATCTTGCCATATCTTCTGAGTACAAGCCTTCTCATAACTAGAAGGTTCAAGTTGTGCATTAGTTAACAAGGCATAGTTAACTACATCTCCCCGAGGTTCTTGGGAGTCATCATCTCCATACAAATGCATATTTTCAAGTCTTTGCAAAACTGAACCCATTTCACTTGCTTGACTTCTAGTATATCATCTTTGAAAATTTGTATCCAACATCTGATAAGATGGATGATGTTGGAGAGTTCTCTTACCTCTAGATGGAGAATCAATATCCATTGGTGAGGAACTAACTGACCTTTGTGGAGAAGGACTTGGTGATGATGATGATGAACTGGAAGTCGAATGTCTGCTTGGGCTTGGAGGAGGAGGAGACTTATTGCTTTTCTATGGCGCCTGTTGAATTTGTGAAGAACCTGCATCATGAGATTCAACATCACTATAAATTTTGGGATTTCCCCATTCTCCCCCTTCATCAAAAATCACATCCCTAGAAAGTATTATCTTTCGAGTCCTAGGATTGTAGAGTCTGTAAGCTTTTGTGTTCTCATAGTACCCTACAAAAATGCATGCTTGACTCTTAGGATCGAGCTTCTTCCTCTGTTCATCAAGAATGTGTGAGTAAGCCAATGAACCAAACACTCTGAAATGCTTGACATTCGGTTTCTTACCATACCATGCTTGGTAAGGAGTTTTCCCTTTCAAACTTGAAGTAGGACTCCTATTCAAAATATACACACTGGTTTTGGTTGCATCTTCCCAATACATATTGCTCAAATGCTTCGTCTGAAGCATAGATCTTGCCATCTCAACAATGGTGTGGTTTTTCCTTTCAGCCACACCATTCTGCTGTGGAGTATAGGCAGTAGTGAACTGCCTCTTTATTCCATGTTTTTTACAAAAATTCAAAAATTCATTAGAGGAGTATTCTCCTCCTTTGTCTGATCTGAGACACTTAACAAAATATCCACTCTCATTTTCAACTCTTGCTTTAAAATCTACGAAGCAATCAAATGCTTCATCTTTATGCTTCAAAAAATATATCCAACACATTCTTGAAAAATCATCAATGAAAAGAAGAAAGTAAGAGTTGTTACCAATGCTTTTGGTCTGCATCGGACCACAGATGTCTGAATGCACTAGCTGAAGTGGATAATTGGCCCGCCATGCTTGTCCATGAGGAAATTTGGTTCTAGCATGCTTGCCCAAGGCACACCCTTCACAGACTTCCTTATTATCCTAAACTTTAGGAAGTCCGGTCACCATCGCTTGAGAAGTTAACAACTTCAAACTGGCTGAATTCAAATGACCATATCTCAAGTGCCACAACACACTTGGGTTTGCAATAGCAACATTTACTAACTGATATCCTCTTGGCTGGCCAAAATTTAAAGGAAATAACCTATTTCTTGTCATTGGCACTTGAGTAATGACTCTATCACTATTACTCTTATAAAAAATGGTACATTTACCCTCATCAAATAGCAACTTATAGTTCTTCTCTAACATTTGACCAACACTTAAAATATTGTGTTGGAGATGAGGTGTGTAATAGATATCACTTACTTGTTTCATGCCTTCTTTTGTTGGAACCTCCATGGCTCCAATGCCTTCAACCGCCAATGACTTGTCGTCTCCCAATTTGATGCTTGGATTTGTAGGAAGAATCCAGAGTAGCAAAGAGTTCTTCTTTGCCACTCATATGATTTGAACACCCAGTGTCCAAGATCCAGGTATCATTCAGGTTCTGATCTGACTTGCCATATGAGAGAAAGAGATTTGAGGTCCCTTCCTCTTCTCCAAAATTGCCATACTGACTGCTCTGACTGGCTGCTCCCTTGAGAAGATTTTGACCAACAGTCACGAGCAAAGTGGCCAAGTTTACCACAATTGTAGCAAGCTTGTTTTGACTTGTCACTTCCTTTTCCTCGTCTTGGATGCTTTCCTCTGTTCTGTTGTCCACCTCTATTCTGACCTCCACCTCTGTTTGAAGATCCTCCTCTGTTAGGAGTTCCACCTCGTGGACTATTTCTACCTCTACCTCTGTGCTGACCTCTGCCTCGACCTCTGCCTTGTCCTTTTCCTTCTTGTGAAGCGAAGGCTTTGTCATCACTTTCGTGGCTAGTGGAAGGAGATTCCTGCAATCTCTCTTCATGTGAAATAAGAGAACCAATTAGTGCATCAAAGGAAAGTGCAGTCAAATATTTTGACTCTTCAATAATAATTGCTACATGATTCCACTTAGGAAGAAGTGTTCACAACACTTTCTTCACCACAACCTCAGGTTTAACTTCTTCACCTAGAGTGACCATTTTATCTACTACGGCTTTGACTCACACGTAGTAGTCTCCTACTTTCTCATTCTCCTGCATTATGAGATTTTCAAAATCTCTTTTCAGAGTTTGAAGCCTGACTTGCTTCACTTGATCACTCCCTTGAAAACTTTCCTTTAAAGCCTTCCAAGCATCTTGAGTTGTTATACAGGATGCTATTCTAGGAAATATGCTTTTATCTAGGGCTGCTTGTAAATGATATAAGGCAAAGGAATTGTTTTTCTGGGCTTCTTTCTTGTTTTTTCTATCGGCAACACTTAAGGTAGACCAGTCAGTAGGAGAGGGTTCTGTGTAACCCTCTTCAACTATTTCCTATAAACCTTTACCAATCAACATAGTTTTCATCTTTATTGACCAAGTATTCATAATCACTACCATTAAATTCAGGAATTGGGAGATTCGAATTTGAAGCCATTTCTACTATTTGAAAGCAAACTTTGATTTGACTAAAAATAGGAAGTACAAAGCAATTACAAGTTCAAATCAAATCTAGATTTCTTAACTCTCTCACTGATTTCTTCTTCTTCTTCTTGTGGATTGCCCAGTACTGGAGGTCCAAAATTGTCTACAATGGAATCCTCGTCATCATTGATGACAACTATTTCAGGAGCTTTCATTGGCTCAGCCTCTGCTTGCTCAGGTTTCGTTGACTCAGGCTCTACTGGCTCAGGTTCTGGAGAGCGTGGGGTATAGCTCTCACTGGATTGTGCCTCAGGTTCACAGGCTACTGAATCAAACTCCTCCACTCGTTGTCCAAAAATATTGTCCTCTGAGTCAGCCTCGTATCCAGAATCTGGTTTCCTCTGGTGGGCTATAACAGAATTTTATAGCTGACTGAATACGACATGCAGTCCATCTCATCGAACTCATTCATCAAAAGCTTTAGCAGTTTCTCTCCACAGTAGAGAGCACAAAGCATGGTAACATCCGGTAGATCTGATCATCTACTCATCAAGGCAAAAATAAAACTTCGTTAGAGCTTCTGAGGTTACAATTTTTGCTCTTTTACAGCCGTTGAGGCTATTACACAAAATTTTTAGCCTTGAACGGGGTTCCAAGGGGCAGCGTCAGCGTGCCAAATTTTTGGAAGTGCTAAACGGGCGCTCCGAAAGACTTCCCATCACTTTTATGCTCCCCCTTTTTACAAAGATTGCCCTTTTAAAGTTTTCAAAAAATCAAGCTTTTCAAGCCCCTTGGGCGATTTACAATTTGCCACAATTTCTCTAAAGTTTACAATTAAACCTTATAAAGCACCTTAATAATTTTAATTTAATAATAAAAAAATATGCTTATTTAATTTTAAATAATTAAAAGCATTATTTTTAAATTATTAAATTAATATTTAAAAGCACTAAAGGTTTAAAGTAAAAAAAGAAACCTTTTAGTGGGTCGAACTCGTGACCCCAAGCCTCCAAGTGGGGGTTTTGACTGCTACTCTCGTGGTCCCTTTTGAAATCAAAAGGTGCCCTCACACCTTTACTTCATGCGACGGCTAGCACACAAAAAAAAAAAACTATTTGCGACGGGTTTTGAACCCGAAACCTTTCGCTTACAAGCAACAGTCCTTGCCACGCGTGCTATGCGCTCCTTTGGATTAGAAAGCAGGTGATATATTATTTAAACACAATGGATCAGATTGTTTTTTTTTTAAAAGACTCACAATAATCCCACATGCATTGGGATAAAGGCGCAAGAGAGATTTAAATACGTAAACGAGTGCCTTCATTATTGATTGCCTTTAGACAATCGTGTCCTCCAGCTCCTTTTGCCGACTGTCCAATCGTGAACAGCCAACTCAACACCCCTTTGCCATGTCGAACACCTGGATGCCACCTCAGTGCCATGTGTCATGCTCTCAGCCCGCCACCTCAGTAGCCTCCTCGAATCTCATGCCAATAGCTTCAGCTCTGCACTCGCCACGTGTCGCTTGCTCCTTGCACCACGTCTGTCTTCCATGTCAGACTCCTTTGCCAGCTCTGTGCGACCTCGGTTTTTGTGCCCTCATGCGGACTCTACCTGCACCCGTCTGGGACACCCAGTCAACTTCGACCTCGAACAACGTGCCTCGAACAACGTTTTGACAGCCTCGCTTTTTGTGCCCTCCTGACGCTCTGATACCAGAATGAGGCGGAATATGGAGTCACAGCAAAAATATTAGGCGAGCAAACAAAATTAAATTAAATTCGACACACCAAAATCCTTAGAATCATATACACATATATATAGGGAATGGGAGATGTGGCGGTGAGGAGATAAGGAGAAGAAGTTGGAGAGAAAAAAAGGGAGAAACGGAAGGAGGAATAAGGGGAGAAGAAATAGGAGGAAAAGGAGGAGGAATAAGGGGAGAGAAAAAATAAAATCATGTCGACAAATTTTTGCCGACCAAAATGAAGCCCGTTCACACTGCAACATGATAACAAGCTTTTTCTAGGCCACTTAAGATGAAGCCACATTCACACTTGCAACAATGCCTACAACACATCATACCTCAAGCTACTATACCTTTATGTTGGTATAGGAGAATAGGATTAATCTATAGGTTACACCTTGAAACCTTGATAGAGAATGGATATTACCCATGGATCTAAGAAGAAAATTCTAATATGATAGCAACAGAAGTGTACTAGTTCTCATTAACTATAGAAGTACATATAAAAATATTTTTAATGCCCAAGAATAACAAACTTACTAACTAAATAGGTGTGCTTATTTAATAAAACCACTAAAGTTGTGATGACAATGAAAGTTAGATTTGACTAGAGAGAGATCCATGTGTATCAAAAAGAAAAACCTTTTGATCTTAAAAACTTTCAAAGAGATTTGGGATATAAAAT
This sequence comes from Wollemia nobilis, assembly GCA_028583015.1. NCBI lineage: Eukaryota > Viridiplantae > Streptophyta > Pinopsida > Araucariales > Araucariaceae > Wollemia > Wollemia nobilis. The sequence continues at coordinate 3,144,680 of JAQPPZ010003193.1, read as the reverse complement.
TTGATTTCAAATTACTTCAAATTTTTATACTAGGTCATCTTTAATAGTAGTCTTGAACAATGTGAATGAATAACATGAGTTTGTTAGATTTATTTAAGGTGAAATTAACTTTAATATTACACCAACATGACTAAGTTAAGTGAATAACTAATTAAAAGTTAAAAAATGCCATTATATAGATATGAACTCCATCTATACATTATTTAAATTTGTAGTAGTAGTTTTTACCATTTGACAAGGATACCACTAAGATTGAACTCCACATTGTGTAACACCCCTCCTTGAGTGATCAAAAAACTTAACTTACAATTTCATTCAAAATGGATGCATTTAATAGTTTACTTGTATTTATAAGGATATTACATGATGAAGTGTAATGTCCATTTTAAGAAGACTAAATTTTAGTTACAATTTTTTTATTTTTGAATAACATTTGACAATTCCTCTTTGACTAAAGAGAGTAAGTTCCATATAACTTTAAGTAATGATTACACTAAGGAATCATAATGAATCAATCAGCCAAATTTCCCTTTATAGAATAATATTTCAATAAGCCACATAGTGATACTATACCATCAATTTTAAAAGTTGTGTTTTTTTAGTATAATAAGTTTCAAACCTTACAACTTCATAAAGCTCTATATTTTATCATATTATACTATAAAGTCAATTGTTATGGAAAACCTTCTAAAATTATACAATATAATAAAGTTATCTTATGCATCTAAGGAACCAAACTTAACATCCATCATAGATATCAATGGGATAAATCATTCGACAAAGGCCAAATATTTCTTATGGAAAAGTTTATTTAGTCATGGTCAAAGTTTCCTTATGGAAAGGTTCATTTGGTTGAGTCTAGAAATTCCTTATGAAAGGATTTTTCACAAGAGGTTGAAGAGTACTTACAAAAAGGTTCATTTAGATATTACTTACATTCCTTATGATAAACTTATTTGTTGAAAGGTTTGTTTCAATAAAGTCAAAATCAAATAAGAAAAATTCTAAATGAACTAGTCAAAATTAAATAAATTTAAATTTTTTTAGTGGTTGTTGTTGAAATCAAATCCACCTAGGCAATGAAATCAATTCTGTGCAAAAGTTAACTTCTTAGGATTCCTGAAGATATTATTGGATTTTGCTTTAGGTGAAGTAATATCATACAAAATAGATAATTTCTAAAGCTTACTTTGGATTTACTCTATTACATGCATGGAAAAAAGATTAACATAAATTAGGTGTAGATATTACCTATGTTTTGAACTTGTCCACACAAATTCAACCCAACTACTAAAATCATTCTTAACACTATTATAGGTTTGATGCCCAAAGGCTTGAAGTATAAATATCTAAAGTTTTGAAGTTAGAAGCCCAAATTTTTGAATCCCAACATCCCAAATATCAAAGTACTTAGGCTCCAAAGTCCGAAGTTTAAAGTTCTAAAGGTTGAAATTTAAAGTTTTGAAGTGATAAGAATTTCAAACATCACCTTCGCTAGGTTCTACTCCTTAACTTATCTAATATTTTATTTTATCAAAATAGTCAACAAACATCGAGGAAAGAAAATAATAATTAAACATGACTAAAATATTATTTAAATATAATAATTATGATATTTGATGACATTTATTTCCTTTTATTTTTGCATACATAATATTATCTTGAAGACACTAAAAGAGACAAGATCAACCAATATTACTATCTAATTGTAAGAAAGACTCTAAACTTGGAAAAACGTTTCCTTTTATATTAACAATTTCACAAATATGCTAAAATCAAATTTAAACATGGGGAATATTATCTTTAAGAAAATGACATGTTTGTTCAAAAACCAAAATCTTAAGACCAAAGCACTAAAATCTAAAGCATCAAAGATAAAAAAAACAAAGTCTAAAGACCAAAGCATCAAAGTTCAAAGCATTGAAGATCAAAAAAATTAAGATCAAAGTAGCAAGCTCATTTGAACATTACGTAAGTCTAGGACTTGAGTATAAAAATGCAACTGAAACCCCTAAATCTTATCTTTAAACATTTTAAGATTTTGAAGTCCAAAAATGAAGTGAGTTTGAACTTCACATTAGTCAAGTCTTGCTCCTTATCATTTTGATACAAGTAGCTTATGATTCTCACAATGAAGGAAAGTTTGTTAATAGAGATAAAAATGGTATTGTACAAACTTTTTGAAAGTTATATTTTATATATGCAAAGTGCAAAAATTGACAAGGAGTCCCTAGGTGAAGTGTATCTCAAGTTAGGCTTTTAGAATATGCCTATTATATATTTATGTCCCTTATTAAATGGATCTCAACTATGTTTCAATTAAAATAAGATATAATTAATTTATATTTCAAATTGAGTAGCCAAACTTAAACAAAACATAAAATAATTCTCAGTTTCAACAAAAAGATTTTAATTCCCTCCTCGTTTTTTATAGGGAACTTTTATATCATCACAACAAACAAACATTTTGATGTTCTTATTATAAGGTGATAAAACAATTAAATTTGATTAATATCATTATACATGTCTAATGCAACACTTACATCTCTTATTGCTTTCATTTTAGATTAAGTTACAAAGTGTAAGCATGATAAACAGAAGCTTTCTTTTCTACAATAATGCATAATTATAAAGATAGCATACTTTCTCACATTAACTTGGAAAATAGACTTTCATACTAATGGATCACTTTATGACGCTCTCTTGGTCATAGTAATAGATATTACAAATAATCTTATTTAATACAATTATATTCAATTGATTATAAAATTAAAAAAATACCAATATCCTAAATAAAGTCTTGTTATCATTGCACTCTGCACCATGTATTTTAGATCCCCTATAAATCCTTGCATCAATCATGACTTTTTTAATAGACATGTTTTGATAGGGAACACCACCTTGGGCAAGGGGCTTGTGCTACCAAACCTCCCACAAAGCCCTCCCTAACACTATTATAAGATTTTCTATTACAAAACCTCAGACAAACAATCAACATCATAGATATATACACCAAAACACTTAATAAAATTATTTTTAAAAATATACAAACATAAACTTGTTCATTTCTAAAACCAACGACTACATTGAGACCAAGACTCATCAAAGAAGCTCCATTTGATCTTAACATCAAATCATCTCTAGTCAAACTCTGGAATCACATCACATCTCCCAATTAAACTATCATTAGAGTAACTTGAAGTAAATCCTTGCTTCAAAACAACTACAATTAAATTTTAGAATTCTCAAATATCTATCAACACATCCATTCACAACATCCTAACATCATATATCTAATATCTAATCATCACTCTAGCATAATGCATACGTCTACATACAATCCTCTTGAAAATAGTTGCTCAACTTATAAAAAACATAACTTTGTCTTGAATCTACTTTAAGGACATTGCTCAATCCATAAGAATAGAAACATGGCTCCTCTATCCTTAAATAAAATTAGATCGGATCTAACAAGATATCCATACACCTTACTTCTCTTACTTTATCTCCCCAAATTTTAGTGTTGTTTTTTGTAAAAATTATTATAACATCTATACTTTATCTCTCTAAATATATTTTTTTAATTTGACGAATAACCCCTTGCAGGGCCGTCATGGTTTAATAAAGGGTTCTACACCGTCAAAATTACTAGAAGTCGTATCCAATCCTGACCACACCAACATTATCAACTGGATTTTGAATACCTGATGTACGTTTGATAGGGTGGAGATTGAATTGCCTTACCCTATCTAACTCATCTACAACACATCAATTATCTCCCCCAAATTTTAGTGTTGAGTTTTGTAAAAACTATTATAACACCTACAATTACCTAGGGATCACTTATTTGAAAGACATAAAATTTATTAAAATGCCTACAATTTTCTTTTTTTTGGTTACATAGGAGAGTTGGTAACAACAACTATTTTTAGTAACTTGCCAGCATAGGGTTCAAACCACATGGACTGCACCCAACAAACCTATCTGTCTCGTTAAGGTTAACCGGCGTGAGATGGGAACCACCGTCACTCGAGGTTTGCATCATTGTCATCAATCTGGCGCACACTCAGAGGATTAAGATCAAACTACTACATTTGCTTAACAAACACCACCAAGGTTTGAACCTAGGTCTCCTCTTGATAAGTGTCTAGCCACACTAACACTTACCAATCCACCTAGCCCTTGGAGCTCATGCCTACAGTTTTTGTTTCCTTTTAACTGGCACCACCAGTTTCAGCTAAACACTCGTTGTAAGAACATTATATTCAAAGTTCCATTATTTGCGAGATTAAATAAAAAAATAATTTTTATAAAAGTAACTTAAAATGAATGTACACATGGTCCCGTAGGATAGCGTAATGGTGAGGGTTTTGGCTCTTCTTCCAGAGGTTCAAGGTTCAAACTGTGGTGTGGGAGAATGTGTGATGGGTGGGTGTGTATGGATGTATGTTTGGCCTCTATTGACAAGCTCATATTTCACCCTTATTAGAAGTCATGGTTGAAATGAAGATGCCCAACCTTGAACGTCCTTTGTAAAGGTTTCTCACACTAACTTTAATAAAAAAAAATTAGCATCGTCTTTTGTAAAGGTTTCTCACACTAACTTTATTAAAAAAATTAACATCCTATGAACTTTTAACTTAAAAGATAATTCATTAACACACGTGTTGTAGGTGAGTTGAAGAGAGTAGGACAATCCTCCAAGGGAGGTACATGGTTCGAATCTCCACCTTGGTTGAAGAAGGCAGGACAATCCTCCAAGGGAGGTCCTTGGTTCGAATCTTCACCCTAGTTGGAGAGAGTAAGACAATCCTCCAAAGGAGATCCTTGGTTGGAATCTCCACCCTACCAAACACACATCAAATATCCTAGTACGATTTTTAGACCAAAATTTTTTTACTAAATAAAAATAGTAATAATAATTCATTATAAGTTACATATAAAATGTTAAATAAATTTAATGACGACCTAAGTGCCGTAGCATCAATTAAGCACATTTCGTACCACTTGTTTTTATCATTAAAAAATACAAAAATGTCTAATACAATATTTCATATAACTGATGTTAAAACCTTCTAACTTAAAAGATAATTCATTATAAGTTTGTTAAATAAATTTAATCACCACCTAAGTGCCCGTAGAATCAATTAAGTACATTTCGTACCACTTGTTTTTGTCGTTAAAAAATACAAAAATGTCTAATACAATATTTCATACAACTGATGTTAAAACCTTGTAACTTAGAAGATAATTCATTATAAGTTACATGTTAAATAAATTTAATCACCACCGTAGCATCAATTAAGCAAATTTCATACCACTTGTTTTTATCATTAAAAAATACAAAAAGTTTAATACAAGTTTTTAACATTTTAATACAATAACCCATATCACTTGTGTTTAATTTTAACATTTTTAAGGTATATAATAGTGGTAAGTTTTTAGGTTTTCACCTAAAAAATTCAAGTTTGTCTTTTACTTTAATATTTTGGTCCTATACGAAATATCATCATAGTAATAAGTCCTATGTGGAGTTCCCAAAGGCTACTCCTTTGAGTGTGCGTCAGACCAATAACCCGAGCAACCGCGGTCCCTCACGCCAAGTCAATAATAACAAGGTGGTATAGGCTTGTTGAGAGCACTCCATGTGATTGAACCGAACCCTAGTCTTAAAAGTTACTAAAAAAAATCCAATGTAAAATACCATAGTAATAAGTCTTTTGGTTTTTATCTAAAAGATCCCAGAGGAAACTAAGATCTCTCATAAAAAGTTAAGCTTTACCTTAACAATTTATCTGTTCAAAACTACACATTGATTAGAACTTTGAGCTCTCCTTAGAGATCCAAGATTCAAACCATGACCTACTTAAAAGGAGATAAAAGAAAATAGACCAAATGGTAATATATTGTTTATTAGTTAACTGTCCCAACTTTATATCTTGAAAAATCAAAATTCCATTAACTTCACCATACCTTATAAACTAAAATTTATAATAACAACATTCTTGCATTAAATTTCTCACGCTTTTGAAAAGTGAATGCACAGGAAGTTCCTCATGAGATTTTTTTTGGAAAGAAGAAACATGCTCATTAGAATGTATAACCTAATTGACTACCACATTAAGATTTAAATTGAAAACTATTTATTTACTTATCATAGTCTTCACTTAGGCATTTGTCAATTCGTAAAGTCATTAACACATTATTTATATATAATTAAATTTATTAATTATTTAATGATATAAATTATTTATTAATAAAGTAATTGATTTGGTCATTTTAAAAAATTATATGAAATTGAAATATATTGATATTATATCATGATTGGAGTATCACAACATTTTAATAAATAAAATAATATATAGATAGATAGATTTAGATAGTGTGAGAAACCTTTACCATTGATACTTAGGGCTGACCATTTTCATCCTGGTCATGATTCCTCGTAAGGTCAAGAACTAAATTTATCAATAGAGGATTAACACACATCCATACACGCATGCCACGGTTTGAACCTTGAACCTCTCAAAAAGAGTCAAAGCCCAAACCATTGTGTTGTTGTTCCCTAGGGCATAAATGAAATAATAATATTAATATAGCATTAAGCCCGTGAGGGATATCGTAATGGTAAGTCCTTAGGATTTCATCTAAAAAACTCAAGTTCAAACCTTGATACGAGGATATCAGGATCCCTCATAAAAACCTTTGCAAAACTCAAATTTTTATCTAACAAGGCCAACACAATGGTTAGGGCTTTGATCTTTCTTTGAGGAGGTCCAAGGTTCAAATCACTACGTAACTAAAAGGGAATAGGTTGGAAGGTAGGAGTCTAGTGTTTGTCAGTTGACTATTCTACTTCGACGTCATGAAAGGTCAGTGGTCTTGTTGACTTTTTTCTAATCAAACGGGCTAGACTTTATAATGGTGATCAATTCCTCTATATATTATTCCCTATTGATAAGCATAGCTCTCTGGCTTTAAGAGGGGTCATGGTTGGTTCAAACCACTACGCAATTAAAAGGGAATAGGTTGGAAGGTAGCATTCGAGTGTTTTTCAGTTGACTATTCTAATTCGACGTCATGAAAGGTCAGTTATCCTGTTGATTTTTTTCTAATCAAACGGGCTAGAGTTTATAATGGTGTTATCAATTCTTTTATATATTATTCCCTATTGATAAGCATAGCTCTCTGGCTTTTGCTTTGGTTGTAGGGGTTTCTCATACCAATGTTTTGAAAGCTCTTTGGCTTTACGAGGGGTTATGGTTGGTTCAAACCACTACGTAACTAAAATGGAATAAGTTGGAAGGTAGCATTAGAGTGTTTGTCAGTTGACTATTCTAATTTTACGTCATGAAAGGTTAGTGGTCCTGTTGACTTTTTTATAATCAAACGAGCTAGAGTTTATAACGATGTTATAAATTCTTTTATATATTATTCCCTATTGATAAGCATAACTTTATGGTTTTATGAGGGGTCATGGTTGGGAGGAGACTGCTCAACCCTGTGTGTTGGTTGTAGGGGTTTCTTACATCAATGTTTCAAAACTCACGGGTCAAGGAGGCCTGTGAGTTTTTATAATAAAAAATTCGAAGTGAGTAACTCGACGACTTGCGGCGAGTTACTCACTCATTATTTTCCAAATTATGGACAATTACTTGTCGATACTCTTACGAAGAAAAGCAGGGACCAAGGCAGAGAAAGTAGGGGAAAGACACGGGAGGTAAGGGCCGAGGCAAGGGGAAAGACACGGGAGGTAAGGGCCAAGGCAAGAGAAAGATAGGGAAAGCAGGGACCGAGGTCGAGGTCGAGGCAGGGGAGACAGGGGTCAAAGGAGCGAGGTGTTGAGAGCTTGAATTTAAATAGATTAGGCCAATGCCTGTTGAAAGCGTGACGAGACTATGAAATAATTAAAAAATAAAAATAAAAATAATTAATATATTATTATTTTAACTTTTTAATAATGTTTTTTTTTTTTTTGAATGAAAAAGCCAAAATTGTATTAATAAAGCTTAATCATACAAAACAGTGTGGGTGGGATTAACACACCCCAATCAACCAAGAGAAACTATTACAATTAGGAAGAAAAGTCACACTAACTGCAACAAACATATCACCTAACATATCTTTGTACATAATATCAGGAATCAGCTATCAGAAAACATAAGAGCAACAATCATGTAGAAAGAACTGAGACCAGTGACGAGGAGTTGTAGATCCATGATCCCGGGGCGTTCTTCCAGTGGTTCATAAGTTGCTGAAGGTACTGAAACTCCATGTTGAATTTCTTAATTTGGGCAAAAATTTGCAACCAGCAATCATAGAAAACCTCATATTTATCAGACAGTGAAAAATACAAAGAGGATTCTTGCTGGGAAAAAATAACTTTGTTGCGGGTTTTCCATATGTGGAAGAGAATAACAATTCTGAATATATGCCAAACCACTAAAATATTTGTGGAGAACTGAAGAGGGTCTCCCAATAAGATATGCCTCCAGGAGCATGAACTAGCAATAAAAGGTCTGAAAAATGAAAGAATCCAAGACCAAGCCTGTCAAGCCCGAGAATATTCCCAGAATAAATGAACATAGTTTTCCTCCTGACCACAGAACTTACAAGAGACATCATCAACTCCCAAGTATTTCAGGCGCTGACCAATAGGCAAACCTTGAAAAAGCACACTCCAAGAAAAAAAAGACTGCTTTGGTTCAATATATTTAGCCCATACAGTATGAAACCAAGATTTCCAAACAGATCGAGAAGAATTTAAATTCCATCTTCCATTGAGCATGGCTGCCATAGGAACTGCAGGGAAAGCCGGGGAATAACCCAAACGGGCAGAATACTTAAGCAATGAAACATGTTTAGGCCATTCCCAGTCACACCACCATGGCTTTTGAAAATGTCTATACAACTTGGACCATACGCAAAAGGGAGTGTGATCAATAACAGCTTCATAAGTGGATTTATCATCTTGTTTCAAACCATAATAGTGTTGAAAATCTTCCCAAGGGATCCAATTCTTAGTATGAAAGGAAAAAAAATCATAAAGTAATGCAATTCCTTTTTTATAAAAGCGTTGGGCTCTAACCCATTGCACTTGTGCTAGTGGCAAACCTTCATAAGAAATAGCCTGAGACCACCATACATTTAGAAAGGAGATAGAAGGGCCAACTTTCCCGCCAAAGCCCTTCCAGGATAACCAAGGTTTGAGAGCTTCCCAAGCTTTCCAAATGCTTTTAGCCACGAAGGACCCTGAAATCTTGACAGGAACAGGGGCAGTAATAAGCGTATGAAGATTGAGGCCTTTCCAAACTTTTTTGCCCAAGGGAAGCCCAGAAGAAATACAATTTCTAAGTAAAATTTTCCAATCCTCATCTCCTTGCAAAGAACAAGTTATCCATTTGGCACATAAAGCAAAACCTTGCTTTTGATAGTCAAACAAACCCATACCACCCGAGTGCTTAGGAAGACAACAAATATCCTAAACAACTCTATGAAATCCTCTTTTACCAACAACATTAGACCATAAAAAATCTCGAAGAAGCTTTTCAAGTTTCTTGTAACAATTCTTGGAAGGAACCCAACAAGAAGAATAATAAACATGTGTAGAAGCTAAAACTTTAGAGCAAATTTGGAATTTACCTGCAAGAGACAACTTTTTAGAAGTCCAATAAGCTATCTTTTTCTCTACCTTTTGCACTACATATCCCCAAAGTCGAGCAGGGAGATCCCTAAAATGCAAATGGAATGCCCAAAAATTTAAACATCTCACCCGATTGTATCCACTTCCATTGTTTATCAGATAACCAGGGAGGAAGAGGTTTCAAAGATTGTCTAAAACAAGATGTTTTTCTCCATTGAACATTAGATCCTGAAGCTAAACATAAAAGCTCAAGGCAAGCTAAAGCATGAGAAACAGAAATCTCATCTTTTGATAAAGTCAAAAAAGAGTCATTAGCAAAATGACCATTAATCAACTACTGAGAAGAGTGAGGCAGGGAGATCCCTTTAATAAGCCCTTGAGATGCTCTATGTGCTAGCAGATAACCAAAAGCCTCAGTTGCCAAAATGAATAGAGAAGGTGCTAAAGGGCATCCTTGTCTTACTGATCGAGCTAAAGGAATACTTTCAGATTGAGCTTTATTAAGAGTAAGAACAGCAGAAGCATCTTGAAACAACATTTGAACTAAATGAATAAAATTATCTCCAAAACCTAAAGCCTTAAGCATAGCTAAGATGAAATACCATTCAATTCTGTCATATGCTTTTTCAAAGTCAATATTAATAAAAAGGACATCCTGAGAAGAAGCATTAGCCCATTCCATACCTTCCCATACAGCAATAACGTTATCTAAAATATACCTGCTCTGTACAAATCCTGTTTGCTCTGGTCTAATAATAAGAGGAAGCAAGGGTCGGAGTTTCAAAGCAAGAGCTTTGGCAATAATTTTATAGCTAACATTCAAAAGTGTAATGGGCCACCAATTAGTGATAATCTCTGGATCACCTTCTTTAGGGATGAATTTAACATTACCTTTGTTGATAAGTTATCCTAGAGAACCATTAGATATTGCTTCCTTATACACATTGAGTAAATCTGACCCAAGCATGTCCCAAAACTCCTTATAAAACTCACAGGGAAAACCATCAAGACCAGGTGCTTTATCATTGGCCATATGAGAAAGAGCATATTTAAGATCATCCAAAGTGAGAGGAGCATCACAAACATCCCTTTGAGTTGGAGTGAGCCTAGAAGGGATGGCAGCACAACATTCATCAAGAGCCAGTTGTCTTGTAGGAGTTAAAGGTTGTGAAGCAAAAACATGTTGATAATGTTGGAAAAAAGCTATAGAAATCTCTTGCAATGAAGTAAGTCTGACACCATCCACTTGTAAAGCTTGAAACTGAGTAATATTTGGAGGAGGGCGTAGTCTTTTAAAAAATTATTTAGACACTTGATCACCCAGTTTAAGCCAATGAAGGCGAGCTCTCAACTAAGCACCTTTAGCTTCATAAATCTCAGCTTTTCTCATCTCATGTCGGATAGAAGCTGCAAAGGCTTGAAGATCTGAATTAAAATGGTCAGACTCCAATCTGACAGAGACTCTGGCAAGCTCAGATTTCAAAACCATATTTGATTTTTTCTTCTTCTTGCAACTTCAACTCCTAGAGTTCTCAGAAGAAAAGTTGTTCTTTTGATGGCATCATTCCACCACTCGATCCAACCAGAAGAACCTGAAGGCCTGGGGATAAGATTCTAGATTCTACAAATATGGGCTTTCATTGTTGCACTTTGAAGAAAGGAAGTATTAAAATAGAACTGGGATTGAAATTGGCTAGAAGATTGAGAATGAGACTCAATAGAAAACAGAATGGAGGAATGATCAGAAAGTGAAGTATCAGGAATAACAGAAATAGTAGGCAAATAAGGGGACAGGCGAGCCATATGAAAAGAGGAACTCTCAAAAATCATAGCTCTATCAAGATGTCTTAGAACACGAGATTCCCCAGCCTGGAAATTAGACCAGGTAAACCACTGAGTTGTTAAGAAATCAGTAGGAGAAAAACAAATATTGGGGTCATGAAGGGCCAATTTATTCTTCATAAAGTAAAAGGCTTCATGCTCACCAGCACACCATCTCATTGGCACGTGACTGAAATGGTCAGAAGCTTTCTCAACCATATTAAAGTCACCGCAAAGAATCCATGTGGCAGCAGGCATGGAAAAAGCTAACCATCGCCATAAAGCACATCGATGTGGAGCATCATTGGAAGCATAAATATTAATAATTCCAAAAGGTTTACCATTGAACTCAAACAAAACCCAATAAAGTTTTTTTAACTCTAGAGTGCATCCTCGAAGGAGGTGTATTTAGTTAAACTGAATGTTTAAAGTGTGTTTTCTAAATCCAACCATAAAACTACTTAAGAAGTTGATATCTGACATACATCTATGGTTGGTTATAAGACTTAATAATATTTTATTTGACAAGATTTATATATATTATTTGAAAATATTTGAACTTAAAAATTTGTGCTCTTATAAACTTAATCTTATGTCATTTAATTATTATTTTTTTATATACATAGGGGAATTGGCAACTGCCTTTCCTTTTTGAACAACTGGTCACAGGGTCAAATCACATTGCCTCCGATCGTAGCGTCAAATCATGGAGCTACCACTATAACCCCTAACTCATCTCAGTAAACATGGTACAGAGTGAGGGAGACCCCGGTAACTCAAGGTTGGTACCATCGTCATCAAGCTAGTGCACAATCAACGGATTCTAGTCAAAATACTACCTTTGCCCTAGAGTGGGCATGACCATGAGGCTTGAACCTAGGTCTCCTCTTAGTAAGTTTCCAACGTCTTACCAATCCACTAGCCCTTGCGAACTCTCACTTTTTATTTATATTTTAATATCAAAATTTATAACTTAAAATATGGATAATGAGGCCTTCTCTGAGTGGTGAGTAGGATGCTCTTAAGTGGTAAGTGGGATGCAATTATTGTGAGAAATTCAAGGGGTTAATCCTTATGGTTTCAAGTATGCACATGCATGTTTAACATTTTCAATATATTAAATACATGATTTATTCTTATATTATACTTATCTTTCACATTATGTATTAATATTTATTAAAATTATAGCAATCATATCAAAGTAGAATCTATTTTTACTAAATATGTTATGTCAAATCCATTCATTTTATTTTAACCTCTAAGGGCTAGGTGGATTGGTAAGTGCATGTGTGGTTGGACACTTACTAAGAAGAGATCTAGGTTCAAACCTTGAGGGGAAGCCAACCCTTGTAAATGTAGTAGTCTGCTTCGAATCCTTTGAGTGCGCACCATACCGACGAGGATGGTACGAAACCCGAGTGACCAACGATTCCTATCTCACGTCGAGTTACCCAAGAACGAGACAGATAGGTTTGTTGGAAGCAATCCTTGTGGTTTGAACCTGGTCTTGCATTACTAAAAATAATGGTTGTTACCAACTCTCCTATGTAATAAAAAACCACTCATTTATACTTCTTTATTATATTTAATATACTTTTATTATTTATTTTTAAGATATATATATATATATATATATATATATATATATATATATATATATATATATATATATATATAATAGTCAATAAATCTCTCTTTATATTACTTAAATATATTACTCATTTATACAAACATAGGACCATAAAAGTTGAAAGCCACACATTCTAATAATTTTTATACCATTTTTTATTATTAGCCATATAATTCTTTAATTGGGTGCTTGTATGGAATCAAATAGGCCCTTCATACTTGATATATGAGAAAATCCATTCTTTCTTCCTCAGTTGTGGATTTTGGCAGTGTGAGGCTAAATATAATGTTTACACCAAACTTCAGGATGAGGAGACCTTGGTGATTATTCTCCATGTTGATGTTGATGATCTCCTAATTATAGACAATTCTCTTACCTTGATTTAGGACATGAAATCATGGCTTTGTGCCTCCTTTGAGATGACAGATTTTGATCTTCTAAACTATTTCTTGAGTATTTAGTTTGATCATACTACTTCTAAGATCATCATATAGTATCCTAAGTATGGCTTGGATCTTCTTCTATGTTTTAAGATTGAGAATTGTAAGTCTGCTTAGGCTCCTTTTGCTCTAAGACTTAAGTTCCCACTCATTTTATGACTCCCTTGGTGGATGACACTTTATATCAATCTCTTGTGAGAGGTATCCTTTACCTTACTACATGCAACCTAATATTGACTTTATTGTCAATTATTGTTCTAGGTACATATACACCCTTTGAGAGAGTCTTTGGATAGTGGACAAGAGGATCCTTAGATATATCAAAGATACCTATCAAATAGGTAGTCATTATTTAGTTGGTTCACCTCCAATTTGATAGGATGTTTACATATATACTAGACAGTTGATTCTGATGAGCAACCCTTCACCATAGGTTTTTTCTTCTATATGGGTTTAGACCCTATTTCATGGTCTTGTAGATGACAGTTAACTATCTCTTAGTCTTCCATGAAATTTGAGTAGTGTGTCACTAATAAGCTAGTTAAGCACCTTCGATGAATGCTTCTCATTGTGGAGTAGTTGGGTATTCCTCATACTTATCCTATTACTCTTTGGTGTGATAGTCAAAGCACCATCTAGATTGTTTACAATCTAATATTTCATCAACAAACTAAGTACATTTATATTTGAATGCATTATGTGAGATGGAATTATGCTTGTGGTATCATTTATCTAGCCTTAATACAATCACCAAAGTAGGCAATAGATATCCTGACCAAGGAATAGGTAGTCATTATTTAGTTGGTTCACCTCCAATTTGATAGGATGTTTACATATATACTAGACAGTTGATTCTGATGAGCAACCCTTCACCATAGGTTTTTTCTTCTATATGGGTTTAGACCCTATTTCATGGTGTTGTAGATGACAGTTAACTATCTCTTAGTCTTCCATGAAATTTGAGTAGTGTGTCACTAATAAGCTAGTTAAGCACCTTCGATGAATGCTTCTCATTGTGGAGTAGTTGGGTATTCCTCAGACTTACCCTATTACTATTTGGTGTGACAGTCAAAGCACCATCTAGATTTTTTACAATCTAATATTTCATCAAAAAACTAAGTACATTTATATTTGAATGCATTATGTGAGATGGAATTATGCTTGTGGTATCATTTATCTAGCCTTAATACAATCACAAAAATAAGCAATAGATATCCTGACCAAGGAATAGGTAGTCATTATTTAGTTGGTTCACCTCCAATTTGATAGTATGTTTACATATATACTAGACATTTGATTCTGATGAGCAACCATTCACCATAGGTTTTTTCTTCTATATGGGTTTAGACCCTATTTCATGGTGTTGTAGATGACAGTTAACTATCTCTTAGTCTTCCATGAAATTTGAGTAGTGTGTCACTAATAAGCTAGTTAAGCACCTTCAATGAATGCTTCTCATTGTGGAGTAGTTGGGTATTCCTCAGACTTATCCTATTACTCTTTGGTGTGACAGTCAAAGCACCATCTAGATTGTTTACAATCTAATATTTCATCAACAAACTAAGTACATTTATATTTGAATGCATTATGTGAGATGGAATTATGCTTGTGGTATCATTTATCTAGCCTTAATACAAGGGATATGCTTGAATTTCCTTTTGTGCACATATGAGAGCTACTTGGTGTGGAAGAGTTTCCCTTAAGGAATATGACTAGTACAAGTCTTTCTCTATATCCCTTGTTCAACATAAGGGGATGTTGAAATGTGTGGTACTTAAGCTTCACTTGCATCCATCACTAAATTTTGTATTATATTGTATGTATACACCATATTGGCCCTTGCAAACCTTGTAAAAGGTATATTTGTAATATTTTATTATTTAAACCTAAAATTTGATTACTTAACCTTGATCTAAAGGTATTATGTAATTGTGTATAAATACCCCATCAAACTAACCATTTCATCATTGTTTGGAGTGTACTCCATTGTGATATAGTGAAATTATTTGTTTTTCACAAACACTTCCGTATATTATGTGCATTGCTATCATGTGTACTTATTTTTTTAGCAATATTGGGTAATGTGTTTGTTACATATGTTTTTAAAAATTGTTTGTGAATTTCAACTTATAATGCCATCATAGTGTTTTTTTAGTTAAATCAAAATTTTCATCATTTTAATGCTAACAAGATACTATACATTCAAAATGTAATAATGGCATATAAAAATCAAGGTAATGTTTGATGGATCTTGAAATCAATCCCTTGTATTCTAAAATCCAAACATTGAGAATCATTAGTATAATAGTCTTTATCACAAACCTTTTAATGCATTAAGGCAATTAACTAAAATTCAATAAAATTATTGATATTTCACAAGGCAAGGTTATTGTCCCCATATAAATCCTAACTTTGGGGAAAAAATAAAAAATCCATTAAGCAGGTTTCTTATAAACCTTAGCAATGTCAATTTGATAGCCTACTTTGACAATTTTAATCTTTAAATCCCTATCACAATAGAGTTATGGGTCCTTCAAATGTTGATCTAAAAATCCTAAACTTGCATTTGAAACCTTATCTCCCTTAATATATTTGCCAAAAAAATATTACCTAGTGCTTTCGATTTGATAGAATTCATTAGAAAACATTGTAGCACATATTTGTTTGAATCAATACCATAAAATGATATATGAATATTAAAATGGATGTTTTGAAGTAAATCCTAGGAAAAATTATTTTGATACTTTGTTGTCCTTACTACAAAAAAAAACTCTAATATGAAGGGACAAAATACAAGAGCAACGAATGAAAAAGTTCTAGATCTAGTAATGGATATTAACATTTTCTTTTATACCATGTAGAAAATTTAATTGTAGAGAGGAATGAATAGAATCAACTCATGACTCAAATGCAAAACCAAAAAGGGGAAATAGAACAAGTTTATTAATAAATAAATATAAAAAGATTCAAGATTTGGAATCTTAAACAAAAAATATTTCACTACTAACAAAATTATCTCTAGCTAAGGTATAAAATGATATAGGAGTGATAATTTAGATGCTAACTACAATATAATGAAAACAGTGCAAATAATTATCAAAAATACATTTTGTTAGATGATTTAATAATATATGAATCACTCCTTAAGTTGGAAAAGAGCTCATGGACCATTTAATAATACAACACAAGTACAAAATTAGATGTTTCCAAGTCTAAAAGACTACCACCTATTATAATTAAATCTAACTAGTTGGATGATGCTCTTGTAATAAACAACATGCAAAATTTGACAAGATGAGAATCATTAACTAAGCTTAAAGTTTCTATGATTGAAACAACTCATTCAATATTATTTGAATCATCTAATATTTCAGTTTATTTGCAATCATTGTCAGTGTGTATTAGTCAAATCTATCAATCATGATTGGGAAGAGCATTTAGGAAGAGAGGAAGAGTGTTTGGGATAAGATCATAATCTCAAACACTATATAGCATGGTTTAAGGTTTTCTACCCTAGGTTGGTCCCTATGATAGCCAATGAGGGTTCAGGATAAGGCTTATATAATGCTAACGAACATTCAAGGCCAATCTCTTATGCAAACAAACTGAGAATTAATGGAGTGGATAATCTGAAGACTCAAGATCACAAGATAATACAAGAAAATAAAAAACCAAAGAAGGTGGGACTTTTGACCAATCAAGTTAATGGTTGTTTAAGACAATATAAGGATATTCCCATGATTGAAATAACATAGGAGTTACTAGCTCAAGATATAGTCTATAAATCACAACATAACATGTCAAGAAATTTCATTGGTCTCAAACCTACTTTGTAATTTTTTTATTCCTGGATAGGGAACCATTGGAACCCAAAAGGAGACTTTGAAATTCTCCTATTACCCAATGGTTATTTTTTTGTAGAGTTCACTATCATAGCATATAGAAAAAAATATTCAAAGGGGGACCTTACCATTATGGTACAATAGGTATCATCTTACAACCATGGAAAGCATGATTCAATCCTAGGCTGGAGCCCACAACAATCCCCATATGGGTGATACTCTTTGCTCTCCTTTTGGAATTTTGGAAGGAAGAAGTCTTGATAGCACTAGATAACCTTATAGGTAGACATCTAGGGATATCTAGTGATATAGTATGGGTGATAAACCACTTATATCCATATCTGTGTGGATATGGACCTTAGCAAACCCCTTCCCATAGAAATAGATCTTAAGATAGGAAATTTCCTCTAGAGGCAATCCCTGGACTATGAATCTATACCCTTTATATGTAGGAAATATCAAGCAATGTAATAAATCTCAAACTTATGCACCAATAGAAAGGGATAGAGTGAATTCAACCAAGAATAAAGAAGACCCACAAACCACCCTTGAAAAAAAAACCCTGACTAAATATCTAGGAAACTAGGAAGGATTCCAAAAGGTCATGAGGAGAAATAATAGAAGGAAGAGTAAGAGCAGGCCAAAACAAAGTACTAGGGAAGAAAGAAGCTCTAATAGATGTAAAATATTTATACAGTTAAGAGACATGGAAATAGAAGGAGACCAAACACGAACAATAGAGGAATAAATGGAAGAATAGCCTCAGGAACAAGAAAGTGGGATACCTAAAATCGAGGAGAGTAGTAAAAATATGATCTATCACTCACCCCATGGGATTGAAGCACTTATTAATACACTAGACTAGAAGGAGGGAGATATATAACCTTAGAGTGTTCACATAGAAAGGTCAAATCAGAGGGAGGTAGTATCACTCAGTGAGGATGTTTAAATGAAGGGGCATAAGAATAAAGAAGGTCCAACCTTAGGAATCCAACAAATAGAAAAAAAACAAAGAGGTTCCAATTCAGCTTTAGGACAAAAATCTAATAGAAATAAAAAGGAGGAACAAGGCAAATCCCTAAGCTAGGCAAGTATGGTGAGATCGATGCTAACCTTATATATCACAAATAGTCAATGTTAGTAGTAACTTGGAATGTGAGGGGATTAGGTAGCTGCCCCAAAAAAGTGGCTGTTAAAAATCTTGTTCAAAAAATGAGAATGAATGTTCTTCTTTTACAAGAAAAAAAAATGTAAATAGAGGATTTAAGTAAGATTGATCATGAGATTTGAAAACTAGGGGATATGCAAGCAAAAACAACCCAAGGGAGATCAGGAGACCTAGCCACTTTTTTGGGATTATCAAAAATTTTAAGAATAGGATTTGGCTTCGGGTAAGGGAGTATTATTGGTTAGAATTAGAAATAGGGAAAATGGAAAATTTGGATAATTTTGAATTTCTACGAAGCTCAAACAATGACTATGCAAAGAGTACAGTGGAAATCCATTCAAGCTCTACGAGCAAGTTACCCAGATGAATTTTGGATAGTAGGTGGATACTTCAATGCAAAACTCAGATAAGAGGAGTAGATAGGATACAACCCATAGTTAGAGGAAAAATATAGGCATTTCCAATGGTATATTCAGAGTATGGACCTAGTGGATGTCCAAACTATGGATGGTTTAATAACCTGGACCAACAAGAGAAAAGGGGAAGATACAATTAAATCCTGCCTAGACCAACTTTTGGTAAAGACAGATATGATACAACATTTACAATGTCAATCTAAGGTTTTAAATAGACTAGCCTCTGATCACTTTCCAGTGAGTTTTTCGATCTTTGAACCAATAACTCAGAGAAGCAAATATTTCAAATTTGAACTATGGTTGCTAAAGAAAGACACTCTCCAAGAATCCATAGAAGAATGCTGGGAAGAAGGTAGGCCACATCATGACATTGCCTAATATTGCCTCCACAAATAACTAAATTATATTAAATTGTGCCTAAAGGAATGGAGAAAAATAAGATCACTAGTTTACAAAGACAAAAAAAAAATAACTAAAATTCCAGAAGGAAGAAGTAGCATAAATACTCAGAACATGGGCAATTACTGAGGATATCTTTCTTCATGAGGCAGAACTTCTCCAAAAGGAGGAAGAACTAGCCATAAAGGAGGAGATATTTTGGAAATAATGGGAAAGAGTTACATGGTTAAATAAATATGATAAGAACACAACCTTTTTCCATAAAATAATTCAACTAGAAAATGGACAAATAGAATCCACAACCTCAAGGATGTGGAAGGAAGAATTAGGTATGAGATTTGCAGCTAGTGAGTACTTTAAAATATTATTTCAAGATCACTCTGAGTTATCAATCCCCTACCAAATAGAAATTCTAGATAGTATTTCTGCAAAGACCACCCTAGTTCAAAATGAACAATTATTAAAACCTATCACTTTGGAGGAGGTGGAAAGGGTGGTTGATAAAGTTCAAAAAGGAAAGACACCTAGTATTGATGGCTTTCCTATAGATATATTCCAATACTTTGGTCAATCATAGGATAATTAGTACTGACAACTTTAGATAAGGTTAGGAAAAACAAATCAATTTTAAAAGCCTTGAATCACACCTTCATTGCACTTATTCCCAAGGGATTAGCAGGTGATAAAATATCCAATTATTGATCCATAGCTCTTTGCAATATAGTGTATAATATTTTGATTAAAGTGATGGTTAAAAGACTAAAATATCTCCTCCTTAAGATAGTAAGATCATTTTAAAAGAACAAGGGGGATTTTTTAAGGGAAGTTAAATCATAGATGGGGTAGTTATTGCTCAAGAGGATATTCATTTTATGAGTAAATAAAATATTCTAGGTATGTTTATTAAGTTAGATCTCTCCAAAGCCTATGATAAGGTAAGCTGGACCTTTTCAAAAGAAATATTATGTAATATGGGCTTTGTTGATAAGTGGACGGATTGGACAATGTCTTGTATCCAATCATTCTATTGAGGTAGGAAGAAGAATTCAACAGGGCAACCCTTTATCCCCCTATCTCTTCATTCTCTATGCGAAAGCCTTGGGTAGACTTCTAGTCAAAATAAAATGAAAGGGAAGGATTCAATGGATAAACTTAGGTTTCCAATTAACCTTTACACATATATAGTTTGTAGATGATATAGCCATTACTGTTCAAATTAGTATAAGGGAAGCACAATATATAGAGCAATCCCTGAACTATTACATTTAAGCTATAGGCCAAACTCTAAATGAAAAGAAATCTCAAGTGGTTTTTTCAATGTGATCAGGCGACTAAAGGAGCAATTTACTTAGATTATTCACTTCTTAGAGGCTACTCTACTCATAAAATATATGGGAATTCCTTTGAAAGACATGAAACTCAAGAATCAAGAGTGGAAAGGCCTTCTAGATAAAGCCAAAAACAATTAGCAAATTGGAATTATTGATGGTTAAGTTTGGGGTAAGGGTAACTCTGATCAAAGCGGTGCTATAGGCTCTACCTATTTACATTTTATTAGTCCTTATTTCTCCCAAAAGTTTCTTAAAGGAATTAGACAAAATCATGAGGAAGTTTTAGTTGTTAGGAACCAAAGAAGAGATAAAATTTACCCTTGTAAGCTAGGACAATATTTGTCAACCATGGATCAAGGGAGGTCTAGGTATACACTCAAAACAAATCACTAGTAAGGTTTTGGCTGGCAAACTGTACTATATATGGATGTGATCTCCGAATACCTTATGGAGTACAATTATGCGAGGTAAGTGCTTACCCCAAGAAATTATAGAGCTCATCCCAAGGATGAAAATAAGTAGGGAAGGATACCCAATATAGAAAAATATGAAGCAAGGGTAGGATATCATACAACCACTCCTATATTGGCACATTGGAATGGGCAGAGGTCCAAATTTTGGGATGACTCATGGGCTCAAGCACCCCCTATCAACAAGTAATTTTAGAGATGTAGAAAATTCTTAGGGAATTCCTTAGGCATGACTAAAGGGAGGTTCACAATTACCTAAAACCATAGTGCATGTAGGGATCGATATTACTTCAGTGGAAGAGATCAAACGAATGGCCCATTTTAGGCTTGGAATATATAAAAGATAAACTCTAACAATACCTCCTACAATAATGGGGAGAATATTGATGAGTCGGGTTGGGGTAGAAATGCAAGCTAATATTATACAATCAAATAAGGATGTTGAGTACTAATTCTACCAAAACAACTAGTAGGTTCTATACCTTAGACTTTCATTTGGAAAAGTTGAAGGTGGTTAAAGATTAATATGTTTATGGCTGGTTAACCATGGTAGGTGCCTAACCTTTGACAAGTTATAAAATAAAGGCTTTCAAGGCTTGTCTAAATATATTATATGTGGCAAAGCATCAAAAAATTTGGATCACATGCTATTTTCCTATGACTTTACTCAAGGGTTTTGGGATAGGTGGTTCAAACTCTTTAGAAGGTCGATGGACCATTTTCACAATATTGAATCCTTCTATAATATTTCGAATGTTGGAATATATTACATTATTTGGTACATACTAATGTACCATTTTGGGTACATATTTAGATTAGGAGTGTGTCTTAGATTATGATTTGAGTAATTACTTTATGCAATACAATAAATGCACAAATGTTGTTAGAATGTGCAAGATACTTGATGATGTAAATGTGCATGTTGTCCATGTGTACATGATTCTATAAATAGGAAGATGAAATATCATAGGAATACGAAAGGCCAAGAGTCATATTCAATTATATATTGGTCTTTGTAGTAGAGATAAAAGGAAGAAAGTGCAAGAGCACATTAGAGTAGAGTACATGCTCAAGTTAGATATAATGTAGAGCATGTATGACAAATGGAGTATTTGATATCTCCACATTTTGTATGAAGATTCTATTTTCGTGATATTTCATTAATGGTAGTTTTATGATCTATTATAGAATTTTTTTGTGAGTTTTACATGCATATTATATTGTCATTATCATATATTTAATATTGTATGCTTATTTTATACCTTGTGGTTGTATTTCATTAAGTATTTTAGCATCAAAAGCTAACAGTAGAATCAGAGCACAAGGTAGATTGATAAGAGATAGGGAGAGCCACAAGAAGATTGAGAGGAGAGGGAGATTTTATTTTCAGAATTTCTTTTTGGCTATGAGTCTTTCCACAGGGTTGAAGGAAAAATCGTGAAGACTAAGACTCAACATAAATCTCTTTCTACTAGATTTAAGAATAACTAGTAATGTTTATTGATTTATAGAGATGTAGATATTTGCATGGATTTGCTTTCTACCATCTAATTTTTTTTTTTGCAGAAAATTAGTTCTCAAAAGTTGAGAAGCTTCCTACAATGAATAGAGAAGAATCTCATCTTCAATTTATTGAAACTCTATGTGCTTTCCTCGTGTAGGGATTAGTTCTTTGTTGTAGGAAAAAGTAGACATTGAAGATTAAGGAGGTCTAAGGAAAAGGTCCTATTAGAGATTGAATATAGAATATTGAGGAGACTCAAGAAAGAGATCTTCGTAGAATATTGAATATTGAGGAGAACCAAGAAGGATGTCCTCATAGAAGTTTGAAGATTGAAAAATCCAGATTGAAGAAAAAAAAATCAATTTTATTGTAAATTGAGAAGGAGGAGACCCAAGAAAGAGGTCTCCCATTGAATAACTTCTATATTTGGAAGATAAAAGATAGAGTATTGAAGATAGAGGAGGACTAGTAAAAGTACTATTGAATATTTGAGAAGCTGTATAATTTGAAGACCCAAGAGAAGAGATCTCAAGAAAAACTTAAAAGGAGAAAGAAGAAGAAGACATTAAAAAGCCCTATTGAAGAAATTTGAAGTGGTCATTGGAGGAGATTTGAAGAAAGATCAAGGTAGAATATTGTAGGAAGGAGTAGCTCCTGAAAAGAAGAATTTGGAACAATTGTTGCCATCCGAAAACAAGTCCAAAATAAAAGAGGATTTGGCAAGAAGGTTGCCAAATTTTAGAAAGGAATATTTAAGATATCAACACATTCAAATTCTTGAGAAAAAAGCCATCTAAATAGGCCAAGTTTAAAGTCAAAATTGAGGAGGAGAAAGAAGGTAGAAGAGGCTACTAATTTGAGAAATTTGAATACTGACATTAAAGTATTGAAGGCTAATTTGCTAAGGAGAATATCATTGATTTTCATAGTAGAAGTTGAAGAGTCATAGGACAACAAATTGGAGATGACATAAAGCTATATTTTGAATAAATTCAGGGTAAATTTGAGAAAGCATTGGACGACATTTGATCAAAGAAATGTGTTGTAAATTTTAGAAGTTGAAGGTAACATATTGGAAAACATTATAGCTATAAAATCATACATTCTTGGACAACATAGTTGAAGAAAAAATAGATAGTAATTGAAGCTAGAAAATTGGAAAATTAAGGGCAAAATTTGAACAACATAGAAGCTGATTTCTAAGTAGCATTGAAATTTGTAAATTAAATATGTTTTGGATAGTAAGAGGGCAGAATTTGAGTAGAAACTAGAGCTGCAATATTGATAAGGTTGAAGCAGCAAGCGAGTAGAAAAGAGAGCTATAAATTTTACAAATTCGGGGAAGCAAATAGGTGAATCAAGTCACCAAGAAATATATCTACAAAAGGAGACCAAAAGGTATGCAATATTTGTGATTTAAAAGTTTATTATTTGAATGCTCATATTAGCTTGTTATTAAGTTTTTAAAAACACCACATGTGATTTTTTTAAAGTAGCCAAAGGAAAGGTATCAAGTTTATATCTTCAAAGTTGGAGAAGATAGCACTCCCAAGGGATTAAAACCTGTAACAAAGAAAGGAGAAGATAGAAATAATATAAGGACAGAAAAAATATCAAATCCTTACTATCTCTTGGAAAGTAAATAAGTCAATAGTTTACGATAGAGAATAGAAGTATTATTCTATTTGAAAGGCATAGGTTTTGGCACAAATTATAAGCTTAGAGTCACCAAAGAAGAAACCATCAAGCATAGAGATGAGGAGGAGTCATTATGGAAGAGTAGCCAACAAGGAGAAGTTGTCATGGAAGAAAAACCATCATTACAAAGTCTTGGCAAAGAGAAGAGGCACCACCATATTGGATAATAAATCCATTGTCTCAAGAAAGCTAATGTAACTATTTAAGAATGACTAAAAGTACAAGGAGGAAAGTAATAGAAAGGTATGAGCTAGTGTCTCTCTAGAGCTATGTACAACAGTCAAAAATATGTTATAGTAAAGGAGAATGAAGATCTATTGAAGTTAAGCACCCAAAAGTAGTACCACTTACATATCAAAGTTCCAAGTGAGCCAATTACCAAATAAAAAGGTAAGAGCACCACCAATAGAAATAAACCAATCAATGCCAAGTTGACTAGCCACCAAAGAAGTAGAAGAACTACTAGGCCAACATAGAGGAGCTACCACCATAATCAAATAAGGTTACCTAAAGCACCACCACCATTCAACTAAGAAGATATTTGAGGAAGATAATCACCATCAAAGGAGCTTTGGTGAAGTTAAGTGAACCACCATTAGGGTTGCATAAACTCAATACAAGATCGTTGAAAGGAGGACAACAGAGAGCTAATCATCATTTGCATCGTTTGATATAACACTTGCTACATAACACAAAAGTAAGGTAAGAAACTTGATTTATGAACAACATAATGTATACCTATTGAAATAGAAGGAAGAGCACTAGAATTGGTTGAAGATTACTCATAAATGAGTGTTACATTGGAAGGAAAGACATTGAAGAATCAAGCAATCATATGGTACATAAGGTGAAGAGATAATGTTTTTGTTTACCATTTGGTACGTCAAACACAAAGCACCAACAATTGTGAAGAGAGCTAAATCATACTCTAAGCACCAAATAAGTGAAACCATCATTGCATAGGGAAAAAACAAGTCAAGCACATTGAAAAATCAAATATTACCAAGGAGGTAGGAAGTTGTAACATTCATCCACAAGTGATATAAGTGTAAAAGAAACTTGTCACCCAAGAGATGAAACACCAACCACCAAGGAGTATTCAAGTACCATAGAAGAAGCAATAAACATGAATGCCAAGTGTCTTGATGGAAGAGAAGCACCAATCATCACTTAAGTAATACCTTCTACATGCAATAAAGACATGGGTCAAAGTTCCACTTATATACATTCAGAGAATGGATAAGAGGAGAGAGTAAAGATATACATTCAGAGAATGGATAAGAGGAGAGAGTAAAGTGTAAAATAATAGCGCATATGCGCTACGATGAAAGGAAGAGAAATATACAATTTGGAGAGTCAAAGAATTGGAGATTAAGTGTTAAAGTGCATTGAATGCATCACACTGAATGAAGAGCATCTTGAGAGCACATGTTACAAAATAAAGTAAGCAAGACAAAGCTTTGGAGTGCAATATTAAAGGAGGTAAGAAATATTTAGTCTAATTTAAAAACTTTGCAAAATATTAAAGAGATACAAGGCATAATATTGAAGTCAAGATTAATTAATTAAATATACTCAAGGTTTTTTAATAAAAGGAGAAATAAGGTATAGATTTATAACCTTAGAAGAATTATTAAATGCCTTAGAAGTTTTTGAAGAAATAAGTTTTTAGAAAGGTTTTGAAATTACCTCATTCAAATTTCATAGAAATATTTTGCAAATAGTTTAACTTGGAGTAATAAGGATTTTGACATTGAAATAGAAATATTAAATTTGTAAATACCTTTGTTTTCAAAAATTCCAACTAGGAAGTTATAAGGAATTGAACACCAAATTTAAGTTATTGAAATTTAGAAACTATATTATTGAAAATTGAAAAAGTAAAACATAGAGTTGCTAGAAAATTGGAAAATTACTTTTGATATTAGTCTCTAGCTCAAATTAAAGAGACATAAGGAATCCAACTTAAAGGTCTTGAAAATAGAGAACCTCATCAAAATTGAAATTGCATCAAAATATCTTTAGCTTTCTATTCATAAATAGGGAGAAATAAGGTGATTATCTTGAAGAGTAAAAGTTGAAAATTAGGGAGTAAAAAGGTTTTCAACTCAAAGGTAACCTAGAAAGCTAAGCATTTTATCAAGACCATATAATTTTCAAAATATTTGGGAGATACAAAGTATTCTAAAAAACTCAAGAATTGAAAAAATATTATCAAATCTGATCTTATACTCAAAATACTAGGGAGCTAAAAGGAATTATAACTAGAATTAAATTCTTATCAAAACCATTGTTTGATCATTAGAAATTACAAAGTATATTACAAAATTTGAAGAATTGAAAGGTAGAATTTGATTGTATGCTCAAATTCAACTTAAAATTTAGAAGTTGAATAGATTGGGAGACATAAGGAATACAACAATAAAATTATTTGCTTAAGATAATGGACAAGTTAGCAAGAGGAACATATCATCACAAGATATACTATGAAAGAATTCAAGACCAAAATCCATATAATATTCCATATAAAAATATAAAATTACTTCAAGCACAAATAACTCTACAAGTCAAAATGGAAAAGACATTTGGTTTATTAATTCTAGTGCAAGTCACCACATGATAGGAAATTTACAATGGTTTGATTACCTTG
Organism: Wollemia nobilis; assembly: GCA_028583015.1. Taxonomy (NCBI): domain Eukaryota; kingdom Viridiplantae; phylum Streptophyta; class Pinopsida; order Araucariales; family Araucariaceae; genus Wollemia; species Wollemia nobilis. Next base: position 3,117,668 of record JAQPPZ010003193.1, on the reverse strand, counting down.
AAGTCACTAACAATATTAGGTTGAAAATTGCAGATGGAAAAACCTATATTATATATGGACATGGGTGTGTAACACCTAGTACATCATTTCCAAACCTTTTGTTACATGATTTAATGTATGTTTCTGGTTTAATATCAAATATCATTTCAATAGCCAAATTGGTAGAAAGCAAAAGGATGGTTGATTTTAGATATATAAATGGAGTAAATAAGTGTCTCATTATAAATCAAAATGATATAGAAGCTATAGGATCAATCCACAATGATATATATACCCTAGACTCAATTGGGATTTCACAAAATATTGTAGTTCAAAATAATACTAATGGATTTTCTAAGAAACAAATTGTAGGAAATAAAAAATTTGTCTATCATAAAAGTTGACAAGGAAATCAAATATTTAGAATGAGAAAGATGAGAGGACAAAAATACTTTGGATTACATAGCCATATACATATCAAATAAGAAGAAAATGAACTTGGTCAAGTTGAAGAACCTATGAAATATGAAGAACCATATTGAAGACTAAAAGTCTTCAATAACCAAATAATGTAATACAGGGGGTTGTTGGAATATATTACATTATTTGGTACATGATAATGTACCATCTTGATATCATTTGGAGCAACACAGATCCTAGCGCATCCCTATGTGTGAACGAGATATTTGGCAAGCGGCTATGCGAGGGTTTCATCTGGGTTGAGTGCAAGCAGCTCCAAAGGTTGGTTTTTAGGGCCTTCGGGCCCTAGCAACAAATATTTTTGTGGTTTATGCTCAATATTTTAGCAGGAAATGTTGCAGGGGATCCAATATGGGTTAGAAATTTGTCTTTCAATAGATCATACTCGTGAACTTGAGTGACAACGACTTCCAATTTGCTGCACAAAAGAAAAGTGAAAACCATACCTTTCCACGACGTCTAGGGCAAGGATTAAAGAGATCACGAAACAAGTTTCAAGTAGTTGATCAAAAAATGGCTCATATCTCAAGTGAATCTGGTGCTAAGGTGCACCCACAAAATAATTCTACTGTGAAAACCCCTATCAAGGGTAAGAATTTCGAAGACTCGGTCCCAAAAATGAATTTTAGGGATGCCCTTCATGGTGGACAGCCTCAGCCCAATGCTAATATCAATCTTAGGGCTTCCCATAAACCTCTAAGAATGCCTAAGATTGATCCCAGGAAAACGGAGTCGGGATGTCTTAAAGCAGCTGATGGAACTCCTATTGTTAAGCTTGATATGGGTAACATTCAGACTGGCATTGAAGATTTGGAAAAAAGAGGACTAATTTGTCGGTTCGTGGGTTTTCGTCCGAGTCTATCTGCTTTCAAAGTCTGGGCTGCAAAAGTCTGGAAAACTAAAGGTGAGTTACAAATCTCTATTTATCCAAATGGTTATTTTCTTGTTTTATTTGCTAATAATGAAGATAGAGAGAAAACTTTTCAAGGGGGTCCTTGGTTTTTTGGAAGGGCAGGGCTTTTCATGAAGCCCTGGCATACTAAATTTAAAGCCGAAGAAGAGATGCCTTCTATAGCTCCCGTGTGGGTTAGACTCTTTGGCCTCCCTATTGAATTTTGGAATCCTACTATTTTTTCTTCAATTGGAAACTCTTTAGGAACTTTTATGATGACTGCTGATTGTACTCAAAATTTTGAACATATTATTTATGCTCGGATTTGTGTTTTAATGGATTTTGACAAACCCCTACCTAAAAAGATCACATTACAATTTGGGGAAGACACTTGGGAGCAAGTAGTGGACTATGAGAACATTCCTTTTCGTTGTAGAATTTGCCATGAATATGGTCATTTGGCCAATGCTTGCCCAAATAAAATTCTTGATCAAAAGAAAGAAGATATAAACTCAGCGGGTTTCCAAATACCTAAGAAGAAGAACACTAAAAAAAAACCAGTTATGAAGGATCAATCAAAGTCATCTGCTAATATGTTTGAAATCCTTTCCACAAATGATGTCCCAAGTGAGGAAGAGGAAATAATGGAAACTGAAATCTTAGAAACACAATTTAAATATGAATGGAAGAACTCAGAGACAAACCAACAAATCAAAGGTTTTCAACAGAAAAAAAGGAAGAAAATTTACACAAGAAAAACAATCTTTCAAATGTCAAAACTTCAAATAATGCAGGTCCCAATATAGACTCCGTTGAACCATCTAGTAAAATTTTGGTCGTGTACGAGCATTCTTCAAGGTTAGAAGCCATCTCAGATTCAATTGGAATAAGTCAAGAAACAGGGAAAAAAATTTGAAGATGGATTCTAATCAAAAAGTAGGTCGCAAGACCAATCAATATCATATGGTAAAAGAAGGTGAAAAGCTTGTAGAGGAAGGTAATATTAATGCCCTTCCCAACTTTTTTAGCCCTGGTATTAATGAAGATCATCACTTGGAATATTAGAGGACTCAAAGGGAGTCTTTCAAAACAAAATGAAATTAGAAGAATGATTCGGATAAATCATCCACATCTTGTTTTCCTTCAAGAAACAAAGATGTCAATGGAGGATATGGACTCAATTGCCAATAAAATTTGGCCAGCTGGAAAAGTGGTTTCCCTCAGTTCCCAAGGGACTTCTGGTGGCATTGCTTGTCTTTGGGACCCAAAAGAGGTAGTTATTCACCATATGGTTGGCATTTGGGGTTTGTTGGCTATAGCTATTCAAAGTAGACATTCCAACCAGATTATGCTCTGCATTACTGTTTATGCTCCAACTTCTTTGGAGGAAAAAAGAAGACAATGGAAGGATATTACTCATATTATCTCTCATTTTCCTGAAGCTTGGATCTTGATCGGAGGAGATTTCAATACCATCCTCTCTCTGGATGAGAAAAGGGGGGAAATAGAAATTTGGACAAAAGCACTGACCTCATGAGCGAATATATTGCAAACCTCCATCTTGTGGATATCCAACCGAGATAATGGCCTTATGACTTGGTCTAACAGAAGGCAAGGCTTAGCTTGTATAATGGAGAGATTGGATAGGTTTTTGCTCTCTGAAAATTTCTTAATCCATGGTCACATTCCTAAAGTGAAGACTCTTAATAATGTTGGTTCGGATCATTGGCCTAGTCATGGTGGAAATGTGGAAAACCAATGTGAGTTTCTCTCCTTTTCGTTTTCAATTAATGTGGCTTAGAGACATTTCCTTCAGACCTCGTGTGCAACAATGGTGGAAGGAAGGTAAACCTAGGCATGGGACTAAGATGTTCTATTTTGCCAAAATACTGCAATACATTAAATCCAAAATCAAGACTTGGAACTGGAAAGAGTTTGGGGATGTTCATAAAAAAAACATGAAGTTATTGCTCATCTTGAAAATTTGAATAAGAAAATCCGTTTAGATGGCCTCACAGAGAAGAGAAGTGCAGATGAAATTAAACTCACAACTCGGTTAGAGGAATGGGAAAAAAGAGAAGAAATCTTATGGAAGCAAAAATCTAGAATTCAATGGCTCAAAGAAGGAGATCGAAACACAAATTTCTTCCACAAATATCTTCTAGCTCGAAGATCTCACAACTTTATTTCTTCCTTAAAATCAGATTCTGGAGATGTTGTTTATACTTGGGATGGCATGAACTCTATTGTTGTTGATTACTTTTCCAATATTTTTGTTGCTACTCCTCTTGACTCAGCTTCACAACAAAATGTTCTTCAAGCAATCCCTTCTCTTATCACTTCTGAGGAGAACTCTATTTTGACTGCTCTCGTTACTATCAATGAGCTTCAACAAGTAGTTTTTAAAATGCAAAAATGGAAAACCCCAGGTCCTGATGGTTTTCCCATTGAGTTCTACCAAGAGTTCTGGGATATCCTTCATGTTGATTTATTAGAGGTGGTGGAAGAAGCCAGGAAAGCCAAAGAAATTTTGAAGGTTATCAATAAAACTTATATTACTCTTGTTCCAAAAGCTCAAGAGGTTGATCATATCTCAGCTTTTAGACCTATTGCTTTATGTAATGTTCTTCTCAAAATCATTACTAAAATAATGGCAGAAAGGTTGAAGCCTCTTTTGCATAAGATTATTTCCCCAGAGCAAGGGGGTTATGTGGAAGGACGTCAAATAGTAGATGAGATAGTTCTTGCTCAGGAAGCCATCCATTCCATGGATATGCAAAAATCTCCTTCCATGTTCATTCGGTTAGACTTATCCAAAGCTTATGACAGAGTGGATTGGCACTTCCTTATCAAAGTTTTGAGGCAATTTGGTTTCTCTAAGGATTGGATGGATTGGATTATGGGATGTATCTCTTCAGTTTCCTACTTAGTTCTTATCAATGGCAGGCCTTCTCAGTCATTCCCAGCTTCCAGAGGTATTAGGCAAGGTGACCCGCTATCCCCTTATTTATTCATCATTCTTGTTGAATGCTTGGGTAGGACTATAACCAAAAAGAGGGAAAACAAAACCCTTGAGGGAGTTACCATTGCTCATGGAGCTAGACCTATCTCTCATCTTCAATTTGTGGATGACTCTACTCTTTTAGGTAAAGCTACAGTTAAGGAAGCTTCTAATATTAAGCAAATCATTAGCTGTTTTTCTAAGGCTACTGGGCAGTTGATCAATGAAGACAAATCTAAAGTTATTTTCTTTCACTGCTCTGCTAGACAGGAATCCATGGTCTTGGATAAATTAAGATATAAGAAGACCTCCCTTCCAATCACTTATTTAGGTATTCCCATAAATATTCAAAGGCAAAAAAATAAATATTGGAATTGGTTGTTGGACAAAGTCAAGAAGAAAATTGGAAAGTGGACCAACAAGTGGCTTTCTTCTAGGGGTAGAATCACCTTGGTAAAATCAGTCCTTCAAGCTATTCCTATTTATGTTTCTTCCATTTTGAATATCCCAAAGGTCTGTTCTTCGAGAATTGGATCAAATCAGTCATCGTTTCCTTTGGAGTGGTACTAAGGAGAAAATAAAATGGGCCTTGGTGAAATGGGATACTTTATGTCTTCCTAAGAGTGAAGGGGGGTTAGGATTCCGGTCTTCTATTAATAACAACAAAGCTTTAGCTGCTAAATTATATTGGAGGATGTTGCATAACCCCAATGCTCTTTGGGCCAATAATCTCCGTGCTAAATATCTTGAGAACAAAAGTCCTGAAGACCTTGTTCGCTATCAACTTCCTACCAAAGGTTCTCCCATTTTAGCGGTTCTTAAGACTGGTGAGGATTTGATAAAGAAAAAATTATTTTGGATCATTCATAATGGTCAACAGGCAAATTTTTGGATAGATTCTTGGGATGGTCACAAGCCTTTGATAACTTAGTTTCCCGATTGGAGGCCTTGGATGGAGGAGCTTCACCGAGCTAATTGGATAAAGGTGGCTAATTACTATCGGTACCATACTGGTAATTCAAAGGTTGGTAGATATTGGATCCCTATTGAGGACTGGCCTATTCAAATCCCAGAAAGGCAAAGACAAGATATCCAAGGCATCCTTCATATGAGATCCCTCTCTTGGTCCCATGAAAAAGATTGTTTTGGATGGAACAACACTACTAAGGGTGAGTATTCAGTTGCTCAAGGTTATTTGACCTTATGCCATAATAATCCCAACCATTCTTCTGACATATTTTCTCGATTGTGGGCTCAAAAGCTCTGGCCTAAGGTGAGGTTCTTTAATTGGCTTTTATTGCATCGTAGGGTGCTTATCGGTGAGCAACTTATGAAGCGTGGTTTTCATGGCCCTTTTAGATGTGAAATGTGTGAAGAGAATGTAGAAACTCTCAACCATATTTTTATTGAGTGTACTTTAGCCTCCGAGCTATGGAGGAGAATGGCCACTTTACTTGGCTTACAGTGGTCCAATTTTTTTACTTTTGAACAACTTTGGAGGGATTGGCCTAATCAAGAGGGTGTTGATCATTTTATTAGGCAGTTAGTTTGGATGGGTTCTACCATTCTTCTTTGGAATATTTGGAATGAAAGGAACAACCAAATTTTTAATCAAGATAGGAAGGATATTCACTATATTTGGCAAAATACCATAGCCAACTTAGTTGAATCAGTCCATCAACTCCTTAATCACCCCCAAAACTCCCACCAAAGATGGGATCAAGTGATGCAAAGATTGAAGATTAAATCTTCTAAGGGCAACCAACTTAAAGGGAATGTGAGTATTAGTAAGATGGATAGGACTAGAAATTGGCAACCTCCTCCTAAGGATTTTGGAAAAGTCAATACTGATGGAGCCTCTAGAGGGAACCCTGGAAAAGCCAGTGTGGGAGGAATTGGTAGACTTTCGGATGGCTCCCTGGTTTTTACTTTTGCTGAGAATTTGGGTATTCTTTCCAATAACCTTGTTGAGGGGTATGGTATCCTCAGAGGCCTTCAGGAGGCTACTAAGGTTGGATGGGAAAAGGTGTTAGTTGAGTCCGACTCTCAACTTATGATTAATCTCTTGAAGACTCCTTCTAAGAATCATAAGGTGGATTGGAGAATAAAAAGAATTATTGAGAAGATTCAATTAATCCAGATGGGATTTTTGAAAGTTGATTACAATCATGTGGTCAGAGATCAAAACAAGAGTGTTGATGCTTTAGCTAATTGGGCTTTGGACAAAGGTGATCTTACTTGTTATGGCCACCCTCCTATATGGTGGGCTTCTCAAATTAGGGAAGCTCTTCTTTCTATCATTTCTTTGGATGGCTCCAGTTCGAAGGTACCTAGTTTCTTCTTGCTTTTTTTTTTTGCTTCTCTTTGGTTCATTCAGTTTTTTTAGTTCCCTAGCTCATTCTATTCTTTATTTTGTTTCCTCTGTTGATTCTTGCCTTAATAGTCTTCTGGTCTAGATAGGTCATTGTTATGTTCAATTTTTTTTTTCTTTTTTGTTTTTTTGTTTAGTTTTTTAAGGTGGGTGGGTTCTTTTGTTTTGTTTTGTTTTTGTGTTCTTTGTGTTGTTTTTTGTTGTTCATGTGTTTTTGTTGTTTTGTGTTTTTTTTATGTTTTTTGTTATTGTTCTTGTGTTTTTTTCGTTCTTGTTCTTGGGTTTCTCTTTGTTTGTGTTAATTCGTGTTTTTATGTGTGAGTGTTTTCTATGTTTTTTGTTTTTGTTTATTGTCTGTTGTTGGTTGTTTTTATTTTTATTTTTATTTTATTTTATTTTAATTTTTTAGGTTTTGGTTGTGTTTATTTTTCATGTTTTTTTTGGGTTATGTCTTTGTAGTGTTCTGTTGTTTTTGTCTTGTTTGTGTTTTGTTATGTGGTTCTTGTGTTTTTCTATGTGGTTTGTGTTGTGGTTTCTTTTATCTTATTGTGCGTGTTTGGTTGTGCTTTTGTTTTTGACACACTCAAGGAGCATGTTTTTTATTTTATTTTATTATTTTTGTTGTTATTTACTTATTTTTAAATTGGTTTTGTGTGTTTGTTTGCTCCTTGAGTATGTCAAAGGTGGTAGGCCAGGTCCGAGTCCTGGGCGTTTTTGGCGGAATGGATACCCCTGCCTCCTTGGGTCTTACCCGAAAGTGGCATCCCTTTTGGGATGTTTTCCACAAATAAAAAAAAAGATAATGTACCATCTTGGATACATATTTAGATTAGGAGTGTGTCTTAGATTAGGATTTGAGTAGTTACTTTATGCAATATAATAAATGCACAACTGTTGTTAGAATTTTCAAGGTACTTGATGATGTAAATGTGCATGTTTTCCATGTGTACATGAGTCTATAAATAGGAAGATGAAGTGTCATAGGAATATGGAAGGCCAAGAGTCATGTTCAATTATATATTGGACTTTTTGGTAGAGAGAAAAGGGAGAAAGTGCAAGAGCACATTAGAGTAGAGTATATGCTCAAGTTAGATACAATGTAGAGCATGTATGAATAATGGAGCATTTGAGATCTCCATATTTTGTATGAAGATCTTATTTTTGTGAATGACAGTTTTATGATCTATTATAGAAGTTTCTTATGATTTGTACATGCTTATTATATTTTCATTATCATATATTTAATATTGCATGCTCATTTTATACCTTGTAGTTGCATTTCATTAAGTGTTTTAGCATCAAAAGCTAACATGTAAGAAGCCCATATTCAAAGGTAAGCTATTGAGTTTGGCATGGAGATTGGACCCAAGTTTTGTGGGATGGAAAATATGGTTGGAACAAAATGCTTGTATTCTTAAGGAGATTCATACCTTAAAAAGTGTTTGGGAGATCACTGTGAGCAAAATTATGGAGACTCTAAAGACAAAGATAAAATAGGAACATGAAGTCATAGAAGATGAGGTCACCATACTTTCAAATGCAGGCTTAATGCTCCAGGTGATCCACACAACTAAAGAGAAGATGTCTCAAAAAGAAAAGAAAATTTAGCTTAGAAAATCCTCCTGATAACTAGAATAAAAGTAATTCAAAAGGGCTAGCCTCAAGAAACCCAAGCGGAACTAATATGGGAACCATAATTCAAAACAGTAAGGAAAATATGAGGAGGATAAATGATGAATCATGAAGCAAAAGGACAAGCAATCCTATTGGGCTCCATACAAGTAAGAGATACAAAGTTTAGAGAAGACAATGAGAGAAATAAGGGATCCTAAGAATGCACAAGAGATGCATAGGCCGAAGGAATACTAGTTATCCCTCCCTCAACATCAAACAACTAAGTTACAGGGTTGTTTTTAGTGTAGAACATTTATAGTCTGCAAAATAAAAATGGAATCACAGTAGAAGGGAAGGATGCATAGGCTCCTAAGTCTCTGCAACATTCATCACTATTTGTTGTTTATAATATTATAATACTATGAACTATTAATATAATTTTTTACCTTTAAAAAAAAAAAAAAAACCAAACCTATCAATAAATCCATAGAATGCAATCCTAAGCACCTTATCTTTTTGCTTTAAATGCTTAGAAATGAGGATCTCATATTGGTTTGCAAGCTTTGGTCCAAGATCAACATGAGCACATAGTCATAGCTAGACTTCATTCTCTTTCTATATAGTTTTTGGTCTAATGTTTATAACACTATTTTTTTTCAATATGAAACTTCTACTTTTATTTTATATCATAATGGTTAGCAAGTTTTGATCTAAGATGAATATGAATTTTAAGTCAGTCAAAATAGTTCTAGTCTGGTATTTTATATTTCTTTTTTTATGTAACTTTTAGTTGTAATTTATCTCCTAAAAAGAAGACCTAACTTTTTGGGTGAAATTTCATCTCAACAAAACCTAGGTGGCTTAATTAATATTGAAAAGCCATAAAAGTTTGAGAGTTACAAAAATCATGCACATATTTATCTATTTTATTTTTCTTAGAATAAATCATCATGAATAATTCTTTAATGTGATATTTATATTATTGATCTCATATTTTTATTTCATTTTATTATTGTTATTAGGATTAAATATTTAGTCAAGCATGTGCAGATTTATGTTAGCATAGAAGATCTACTTTATGCACAAACATGTGATATCAGCCCCTCTCTTCATCATGTGGTTAGATGGAATATGATCTAGGACATGACGATGTGACCTTTGACCAAATAAGTAATTGATTCTACATCACAAGTAATTATAGAAGCCTCTATTGCAATAAAGACAAGATACTAGTATCTAACTTGAGAATGATACAACTATAGTCAAATGATTGCTAATATTAATTAATGAAATATTAATCAAAGTATATACATTTAAAAAAAAAATCTATACTTAAAGATTCAAATATATCTATTTAAAAAAATATATATTATATATATTTATATGTATTATCCTAATTTTAAAAAATACAATTAATTCTAATTTTTAATTTACTCTTTACAAAAATTTTATTATATCATTTTTATAAGCGAATTGATTGTTGTTTGCTCCCCTATATTTTCATATTATTTTATTCTTATATTGCTAATTTTATCGTTTGAAACCTAATACATCCAATGGGTGGGTTTTCAGTTAAATTGTTCTGACTAGAGAATAAAGGGAGCAACCCAAGCAAGCAATTAAATTTGAAGAAAGAAGAATAAATAAATAAAATATATCTGTTAATGTTTAGTGTATAATTCTGTTTTGATATTGTATTATTGTATACATGAAGATAAAGATAAATAAATACATGGTTAATAATTAAAAATGGTATAAGTTTCGAGAGACAATGTAATGGTTTGGATTTAAGGTTCAAACCGTAGTGTGTATATATATGTTAATATTATATTGATAAGTTTAACTCTAGCCCTTAGGAGGGGTCATGACTGGGATGAGAATACTCAATCTTAATCGTTCAGATATATTAAAAAAAAAAAAAAAAAAAAAAAATGGTATAAAAATTGATAGAATATGCAGGTTTTAACTCTTGTGGTTTTATGTTTTTTTAATGTGAGTACTATGTTTAAGTAATATAGAAAGAGATTTATTGAATAAAAAATATATTAATTTTTTAAAAATAATTAATAGTAAAATACATTAAATTTAACGAAAAGTATAGTATAAATGAGTTTAACAACAAAGACTTGGATATTCTTAAGAGAAGGTTAAGTTTCAAATCCAAATGGGTAGGGCATGTACACCCTACAGAGGTGGAGTGTTTATTGGTAGGTTGTCCTAGTTCAATTCCTTGAAGGAGGGCGTCTTAATGACTCCACCTTTACCAAGCAAATTAGAGATTATAGAGGTTCCTTAAAAAATAAAAATAAACATAATATAATTTTCTCATCTAGACTTTAAAAATATAATATATATGTGTACATTGTCCCTAGGGGGACAACACAATGGTTCGGGCTATGGTTCTTTTTCGGGAGGTCTAAGGTTCAAACTGCGGAATGTGTGAGAGGGTGAGTGTGTGTTAAATTCTCTAGCTATAAACATAGCTCTTTACTTAATATTCATTTTCGCATAGCAATTTTACTAGAAATATATTGCACTTTGATAAGTTGTTTGTGTAATTAAAGAAACATTTATATATAATATAAAAGAGAGGTGTAGTATTTTCATTTTCACATAGCAGGTTTACTAGAAATATATTGCACTTTAAAGAAACATTTATATAATATAAAAGAGAGGTGTAGTATTTTCATTTTCTCATAGCATGTTTACTAGAAATATATTGCACTTTGATAAGTTGTTTGTGTAATTAAAGAAAAATTTATATATAATATAAAAGAGATGTGTAGTATGAAGAATAAACCATCTATTTAAATTGAAGTTTTTTAAAATTGAAAATATTAAGCATGCACATGTAAACTTGAGACCACAAAGATCAAACCTTTGACCTTGTCACAGTAAGCCCATCCCACTAACCACTCAAGTGTATCTTGCTCATCACTCACACAATACGTCATTGTCTATATTTTAAGTTATAAAATTTGATATTAAAATAAAAATAAAAGTGATTAATTAAAATATATAAGCTTAAGATAAGGTTTAAACCGTGATCTAGGTGAGTGTGTGGTGACTGTGTATTAAATTCTCTATTGATAAGTATAGCTTTCGATTTTACGATGGGTCATGGTTGGGAGGAGACTACTCACCCTTATGTGTTGGTCGTAGAGGTTTTTCACACTAACCAAATAAAAAAATAAAAATAAAAAAATATATATTAAATTGTATAAGCTTAAAATTTATCTTGACTATAGCAATTTGGAAGATCTAACCAAAAAATTAATATAGCTCTCTTCTAACAAGCAATGACTTCCGGAATGAAAGCAAGTTCTTCAAAGAGACCTGTGACAGTTCAGCGGGAAGGGCTGATTAAGAATCCCAAAAGAGTTCTTCATAGGATTGTGAGGACGTGAACTGCAGAAGAAGTTGAGGAACCTCCTTGAATAATAAGAAAAGAAAAGAAGTTGTTCAAAAAGAGGATAAAATGCTTAAAATGATACAATTGATGCAAAAAAAGATAAGTCAACAAAACGAATATATGGACCAACAACAAGCTCAAATGGCTGAGCATATGGAGCAACAAAAAGCTCAAATATTGGAACATATGGAACAATAGAAGGCTCAATTAGTTCAGCAACAAGAGATGATTGCTCAGCAACAAAAAATAATAGAGAATTTGACCAAAGGAAAGGAACCAGTAATAATAGAAGAAGATACTCCTATAGACCCTGGGAGGAAACAGGTTGGTACTAAATTGAATAGGGACATAAGGAAAATTGATATATCCAAATTTTACAACAAGGGAGACAAAGAGGAGGCATAAAGGTGGCTAAACGGTATAGATGCTTATTTCACCGTTAAAAAACTTACTTCCAAATCAAAAATTTCATGGGTAGTATTCCATTTAATGGGAGAAACTGCTGATTGATGAGATACTTATAGAAAAATAAATAATGTAGAAGTTGTTGATGTCCACTAGGATATATTTTTAAAAGCATTTAAGGATAAATTCTTGACACCACAATTCTATCTTAATAAATATGTAGAATTCTCAAGACTGACCTAGGGGAACATGACAATAAACGAGTATCACCAATGGTTTGTGTAGTTATTTAGATACATGCCTGAATATAAACAATAAAAAGAGATCAAAGTGCAAAAGTTTCTCTTGGGATTGCATCCAAAGATTGGATCCTTGATTCTCTTTCTGAAGCCCAAATATCTTACCACTACATGTGATTTAACTCGCCAAGAAGAAGCTAACTAGAAGGCCAATAAGGCCTACTACCTAAAATCCTTCGAGAGAGAAAAACTGCAAAAGAAAAACAATGATAGCTCAATGAGGTGGGAAAAGGATAAGAAAAATTGGGGTGGAGACAGATCCAGATTTGACAAAAATGGTAGCAGATACCAAGGGAACCGGGGCAATCAAGATAAATATCATAATAGTCGAGGCTATCAGAATAAGAGAAATTACAGGGAAAGAGATGATCAAAGAATTCTTGCACAAGGAGCGGTCACCCAAGAACGTAATGATGGTGATAAAAGGGAAAAAGCTCTACGTGATGGATGTTATTATTGTCGAGGGGCTCATTAAACCGACAAATAACTAGAGAGAGAAAATAAAATAAAATAACTGAGGAGCCTGAACACAAGATATATGCTGCTACGGGTAGTAAGATATATGCTTGTTTGTTTTTAAGCAAAATATGAATTTTAATATTCTTCCACTATTCAGAGGGACAAATCAAAAGGCCAAGGTTTCAGGCTATTGGGTGGACGACCAAATGTGGGTCAGGAAGTGACCTCAATGGATGCTATCAAAAGAGCTATGTTAATCCTCAAAGGACATCGGAAGAATTCTCTATGGGAAGACAGAATATTCTTGGGGGTGAAACCTTAAAAGAAAATCTTCCAAGCTCGATCATAGAATGCTAAATATTTTGAGATTATAAACCTCACCTATGACTTGGTCTTATCATCCAATTGGTCCAATAATCCAGGAAACCTTCCATGTGTCCCTCCATAGGAAACATGTTACTAATCTTTCGAAAAGATCAATAAATCTGTGTTATATTTAGTAGGACCACTGTTCTAATATATATATATATATATATATATATATATATATATATATATATATATATATAAAATGCAAAAACAATCTCCATTTTTGAAAGAACAATGATATACTATATTTTAAGCAAATGGATTAATGTGAATTTGTTTGATATATTTTGTTTGATGTACCATTTAGCTGAGATATATAAACTATTTGAATAAGAATTGCAAACACAGGGATGTGTTTAATTCTAGAGGGGGAGAATGTAACATCTCTCCAAAGTATAGCTATTAGTATGCTTACTTCATCTACAAGGATGAGATACTGCTGATCAATCTATGGTTGCAGAGACATATACCTTCCATGGAGGAAGCAGATCGAGGAAAAGACACCTCATTCTGTTGGCAGATGAAGAACATCGACAGAAGGTAATATGGGAGATATGATGAGTGGTGGGGTATTTACAGTTGTAAGGGATGTAAAAAGCCCTACTGGCAATACACCAATCAAGCGATCCATGTAGCTGCATACACATAGTTGCATTTAGGGTTTGTGCTTGAACTAAGGATGGTATATTATATTTTATTTTGTAAGTATATATAAAATAAACCATAAGAAATAAATAAAATAAAATAGATATAAATAAAAATAATAATAAATAAATAAATAAAACGAAATAATAATAATAATAACAAAAAAAAGTTAAATTAAATATTTCAACCATATTCATCCACTCGTAATACTACTTTGCAGGAGTATGAGTTGAATGTTTGCATGCCAAGAACAGTTGTCCCAATTACCTTTGGCTTGCTTACCTATTTAATAGCCCAAGCTTTGCGCCCATAAGGTAGCCCTGAAGAAATACAATGACGAATCAAAACCTTCCAAGCTTCAGGGCCTTCAATAGCTTTAACCACCCACTTAGCACACAGAGAAATGCTTTGCCTAATATCAGTGATGTCCATTCCACCCTTATTTGTAGGCGTACAACAAATATTCCAAACAACTCGATGAAAACCCTGCAAATTCTTTCCCTTGACCCAAATAAAATCCTTAAGGAGTCTGGCCAACTTATTATAATAATTCTTAGAGGGGGCCCAACAGGAAGAGTAATAAACATGGGTGGCAGCAATAATCTTTGTGAAAACCTAAAACTTAGCGATAAGAGAGAGGGGACGCCAGGCCCAAAAATAAATCTTCTTTTCAATTCTGTCAATAACATACTGCCAAAGTTCAGAGGGTGAGCTATCAAAAGCAAAGGGGATTTCTAAGAACTTAAAATGCTCACCCCTTTAAAGCCAATACCATGAACAATATCTAAGCCAAGCAAACATAGAAAAAGAAGCAAGACCGAAACAAAGTGACTTAGACCATTTGATGTTGGATCCCGAAGATTTACAAAAAAAAAATGTCCAAACAAACCAAAGTAATTAAAACTAAAACCTCATCAGATGTGCACTTTAAAATGAGCTTTCTAAAAAGAAGTATGAAAAAGTGTACCTTCTCTGGGCACTAGGAAGAATTATGATCCTTAATATCAGCCAATATGTAATTAAGATTATTTTGGCTGCGTTACCTCGAGCCTCAGTATTACTTTGGTCATCGCAGGTTCTATGAAAAATTCCATATTCATCTTGTGTTGTGGAGGTGCCCTGCTGATTTTATTACACTGGAAATATAAAATGATTTCTGGCTTTAATATGACATGAAATCACAATATATTGTATTTGCAGAAGTAAACGGTTGTCAAAATAAATGTTAGTTTACCTGCGAGCAATAGTTTGCTATTTTGAAAAAAAAAAAAATATATAATTAAGCTCTTAAAAGTATGTATCCATGCTGTGCGCTAATGCGACAGCACTTTAGCTGTTCTGAACATTTTATTTCAAAACTATGTCTTGTAGATAGTATAGAAAGTTTATTTGGTATTAAACTTGTTTTATAATCCCACTCCAACTTAATAAACTTGATTGTTTAACATCGTTGAATAGAAGTTTATTAAGAAAACATGTTATATATTTAATTTTATTTATTTATTAAAAAAAAATCTACAATATTTTCCTTGCAGTGCTGACATTGGTGAAAATTGAGATTAAGTGTGAGATCATAGATTTTCCTTGCGCTAATCCGAGTTAACGACAATATTCGCCCTAGATCTACCATTTATTGAACAGTAAACTTAACTAATTACAATAAGTTTAACACTTGAAGAATGAACTCTGTTTTTAAATTCTAAACCACAAGGTTTTATTGTTAAGCCGGTCAGGTATGAAACCCTAATTTATAAATACCAGTGTATAGTTGGTGGGTCTGATGTTCCTTTTTGCGTTTGCTTGCCCTCAATAGATACACACTTTTGGTTTATGACTTAGGTTAAGAGCCTGTGCAAACTTTTGTTTAATGTATCTTCCCCTACTCTGTATTTGAAATATTTAATAACTAAGCTTAAGTCTATAACCTTTTGATGTTCTGTCAAAGGATAGTATACAATATGTACAATTAATGTTTATCTTAATTTTGGTTTGTTCTTTTTGTACTGGGAATACCTCTCCTTCCCAACAAACGTTACCATAACAAGTCTGCCAATAGTAAGTTTTATTTCGATTTTTGCATGGTGCCCAATGGAGGGTTTTTGTTGGTTTCTGTCACTGTGTTAAATGAATATAAGATAGTTCATTTCTCCTCCTATACAAATATGAGTTGATCGGTTATCCTGTTGGTTGGTTGTGGAATGTTATCTTACTCTTAAGCTAAACATCGGGGGTAAAGTTGTAGGAAGTTTATATTAGCTAAACATATAGTGAAGAAGCTTTTCCACATAGCACAGATGCAATATGGAAGAATTACACCTATCTTAAGGACCGTGAAAACAAAATTCAAAGGTAGAACTATTTTTTATTTTTTGGACGACAAGACACTTTGTTAAACCTTAAATTTTATATTCAAATTGGATGGGATAATAGTTAATAAATCATAGGAAATTCCCAGATGAATATGAAAACAAATGCCAGCTTTGTCTTTAGTGGAAATAATTAAACATTTCCTTGGTTTTCATGTATGTTGTAAACTGAGTGATTGGGTATTAAATTTGTATGGTTTTCTTTTGCTTTTGCCTATTGATCTTTGTAATTGTAAAGTTATTTTTGTGGATATGTTGTCAATTTGAGGATTCACTCCATTTTAATCTGTCAGAATTGATTGTAGATGGGAATTGATTTAAGCTAAGGGCAAAATAAAGACTCTCCACGGGGATATGATTATTCAATCATATTAATCATATTTCTATGTTTTAGGGCAAAATAAAGTCTCTCCACGGGGATATGATTATTCAATCATATTAATCATATTTCTATGTTTTAAATAGGTGTTTCCTGAAAGTATTAGAGGCAAAACTTGTAGTAAATGACTGGACTCCTTTTATTTCATAGCAAAGTTACTGATTAAATTGATTGGCTTTATTTAAAGGGAAAAATGATAGGAATTGTATTGTAAAAAAAAAATTCCAATTTTGTTTTTTAAATGAAATTATATTTAATTAATTAAATAATTAAAGGTAAAGTAAATACGAGTTTATATTAAGTGTTACAAACCTTTAATTAGTAGAAACACAATAAGTGACTTCTAGTTACAATTTACCTCCTTAAATACAATTATACAGAATTATCAAATAATGTTGATATAACCTAATACATTGATAAAATAGAAAGAGACACCTTAGTTGGTTGCTTTAGTTTTTTTTAATAGGAGTTTATTAATTTGAGAATATGTAACTAAATAAAGCTTAATTCCATCACATTTTATTATATAAAAGTAGCTTTCCTTTAGCAGAAAAGAAAGGCTTTTACGAACTTCAGGAAGATTGCTTTCTTAAATAAAGTAGAGGCAAAGGGTTAAAAGGTATTATGAAAAAAAAGTAGTATGCCTAGAAACTTAATAGCTTTTGCCTATGAATAATTAGTTTAATATTTGAATGGAAAACAAATTCTTGGGTATGTCTTTTTTTTTTTACCGTAACTTATATGCTTTTAATAGTAAAGTAAATAGGTTTTATTTTAGAGCCATAGATGAAATAGATCTCAAACAAGGATCCGTTAGTAAAATAATATTTAATGAAACTTGGTTAAATTTTCCTTATGTTAAGTGGTTTTGAGATGAGCAACTTATGAAATTCTTAAAACATCCAATTTTGATGAATACAGGTAGGGCATTCATGGGCACCTGAACTCTTGCTGGGAAGGGGTAGGACGAGAGGTAAAAGAGGATGAAATGGGCATCGCTCTTACGCTGTCACCTGCATAGTACAGTGAGAGGTCACTTGATGCATAGTACAGTGAGGGGTCACTTGATCCTTGAACGATTGGGAGTTTACTCAACATCGAGATGGAATGGGACGTCTCAACGTCAATCGTGCCAAGTCAAGTAACACTCGATCCAAATCCAAGGCATTGGTAGACCCTAGATGGTTTCCAGGGAAGGTGGAAACTCATCTAGCACATGGTATGTACATGCTACTCCTTGCATGGCTAATATAAATCATACATGTTAAGGAATGGGGAATTTATGCGTCTAACCTCTAGGTGAAATGGGCCCTAGAGGAGAAATCCCTGTCGTGAATGTTTTAACTTAAAAATTTAAGTTTAAATTTTGTTAAGTTTTATGGCCATCTATGGATGTAAGGTGCTTTGATATCAACTCCTTATGTAGGTTTTATGGTTAAGTTTTAAAAATACGTAACAAACTAAACACACCCACACCCCATTAGAGGGTGAACTCTAAAGTAGGAAAACATTATTAAAAAGTCAAAATAGTGCTATATTAATATTATTATTCATTTGTTGAGATGTGATGATTGTATCAATGAAATATATTTTAAACTCATACAACCCATTAAATGGATTAAATCAACTAATTTATTAATAAAATATTCATTTATAATTTTTTTTAATTTGGTTAGTGTAAGAAACCCCTATGACCAACGTATAAAGACTGGACAGGCTCCCCCCAACCATGCCTCTCTTAAATTCAAGAGCTATGCTTATCAATAGGGAATTTAACACACAACCACCACACACCCACCCCTTCACACACTCACCCACACCACGGTTTGAACCTTGGACCTTCCAAAGAAGAGGCAAAACCCGAACCGTTGCCCTGTTCCCTTGGGATATTCATTTAAAAATTATTATTAAATAATTAATCAATTTTTTGATTTGGTTAGTGTGAGAAATCCCTATGACCAACGCACAGGGTTGAGCAAGCTCCTCCCAACCATGAACCCTCGTAAAACCGAGAGCTATGCTTATCAATAGGGAATTTAACACACAACCACCACACATCCACCCCCTCACATACTCGTCCACACCACGGTTTGAACCTTGGACATTCCAAAAAAGAGCCAAAGCATGGCCCATTGCGATGTGGCCCTGGGAAATTCATTTATAAATTATTATTATTAAATAATTAATCAATTTTTTTTAATTTGGTTAGTGTGAGAAATACCTATGACCAACGCATAGGGTTAAGTAATATCCTCCCAACCATGACCCTTCGTAAAGCCGAGAGCTATGCTTATCAATAGGGAATTTAACACACAACAACCACACATTCACCCCCTCATACACTCGTCCATGTCGTGGTTTGAAAATTGGACCTTCCAAAGAAGATCCAAAGCCCGAACCATTGCGTTGTCACCCTGGGACATTCATTTATAAATCATTATTATTAAATAATTAATCAATTTTTTTATTTGGTTAGTGTGAGAAATTCCTATGACCAACGCACAGGATTGAGCAGTCTCCTCCCAACCATGACCCCTTGTAAAACCGAGAACTATGCTTATCAATAGGGAATTTAACACACAACCCTCACATACTCGCCCACACCACAAAATAATTAATCAATTTGATTTATATAGTCTATAAATATGGATAATGTGTATTTTTTTCATAATAAGGGGTTATACTCAGGCCCCTCACCCTTGAAAAATCACAACTCTTTCCTTTAGATCTTGAGAATTTACAAATAAATTTAGTTCTTATCTTAATTGAGTTGTTATAGCTAGATAGCTCCTACATCATTTTTCATAAAAAAATTGAATTCTTGATTTTTATTTTTTGAATCTTTAATTTTCTATGTTAAAATAAATATTCCAAAATTTAGCATCATTTTAAATATTTTTTGAATGAAAAAATCTTATATTAATTAATATTAATCATACAAAAATGGCGGGTGGAATTAGCACACCCCACAAACCATAAAAGTTGCTAGGTGGAGGAAATCACACCTCCCCAATAAAAACAGAGTCCAAAAAACATTACTAAATGCTCGTTGCAAGCAATCATTACATAGATATCCCAAGACATAATCATTAAATAAAGATCAAGGAGCAGGATAGAAGTTATATTTCTCGCTGACACACTGCTAGCCACCTTATTTATCCCCGCCCTTCAAAAAAGGGTTGTATCATCTATAAACTATTGATAGGTGATGTTGTCGATGTTATTACTAGCCTTAATTCTACTTATTAGATCATCTTTGTTAGCCTTCATCAAGTTCCTACCCAATAAATCTGCCATAATAATGAATATATATGGTGATAGAGGATCTCCCTATCTAAGATATTTCTTGGCTTTAAATGATTTTATCACTAACTATCATGACTCGCCTTGGCAGGACTTTTTTCCTAATAGACTATGTATTGATGAATGACTATTTGATGCCTAGTTGTGATGCATTTGGATGGTTATGCAATATTTATATTGATTTATCTTTGAGGAATATGGTACTACTAATGTATTGTTGATATGCATGACCAGGTACACTCATGGGTGGGAGAGGTAGAATCAACCACCAAGAACAGGGTACTTGAAAAGGAAGATGATGATATGACAACTTAGGGTAACATGAACAACTACCCTTATATAGATTTTATGATTTCTTTCTTTTGTGATGATCATCTATGATTCAACCATCTAGAACCAAATTTGATAACCTAGAAGTTACCATAAGTCCTTAGCTAGGATAGGTGATTGGGTTTACGATGAATCACCCACCTTGCTTTGATGCACTTGATTGTTTGACTTTGTTTGCATGTGTGTTGTGTAAAAGGATTGGGTAAAGAACCCCTTTGGAAAGGACTAATGGATATAGAGGTTCCATTAATCTTTAGTTCGCTTAAATACCATACTAATGTTTAATATTAGTATAGGTATTTTATTTGAATAAGGAATGATCAATGACCTTTATGGTTTGAATTAAATCGAATTCAATATTATAAATATTAATGCTTTAAAAATCTATTTAATTCTCTCTTTTACATTTTTGAAAATATAAATAAATGAATAAATTTATCCTTTATAAATATGAGAAATAAAATAATGGTTTTATAAATGAAATAAAGAAAACAAATCAATTTTCATTTAAGACAAGATATTTGGAAAAATGAAAAGAGCCATTTTAACTTCAAATATCTCCTTTTAGCCATCTTGGGTAAGCTTGGCACTACTGCTGGTAGATGAAATTTATGTTGAAAGGAAGACTTTGGGGCTAGAGTAGATAGGATTCCTTTGTTAAGAGGGTCAGGAGTTTTGAAAATTAGGGATAATTGTTTTTGAGACTAAAAGGGATGAAGGTAAAAATAAAATACAATGAAGGAGATGACCTTGGAGGAGAATTCTGTCGTAGGAAGATTAAGGTTGGGAATGTTTTCATTTTAATTATTATCTATGTATTGCTTATACATGTCTTGGAAAGCTTCCCTCTTTGGAAAAATGTTTACTATGTTTGGTCGTAGTGGCTTGTTCTTTTAGCATGATATTAAAACCAACTTAACCCCCCTTTGGTGATTGCTCTTTTATGCTAGTCGACCTATGCATTTCGGTGTTTGGAAAGACTATGGCAACACCTCTAATTAATCAACCTAAAATGACCCTTTATGTCCTATAAGAAATGAAGGTTTGAATTGGGTTTACTATTGCTTGTTGTGCATAGTCAAACTCATGTTTAAATGTCTCTTCAATTTATTTTGAACTTCCCTTTTTAAATTGTTTGATTATCTATAAATGACTTTGATTACCTTGCATGGTTTTGGTCGAATGCCAAAGTAAGACATGTATTTTTAATCCCTTTTCTTGCAGAGGTATCCATGGATGGACATAAAATTTGTGGTACCCTATGTAAGGGTAAATATGTGTTCCTCCCATAATGGTCACTTGTGCATAAACTAGTTTATCGATGGTTGCAAAAATAACTTCATTTTAATAGCAAAATATCTTGATAGCAAACTTTAGTATTTTATTTGTGCTCAGTTCATCGACATGTGACTATGAATAGGTTGAAAGATACATGGTATTGTCTAGTTGTTGACTCCCTTGAGCTAGGGTAGGCATTTTATTTTGTTTGAACTTAATACCACATGGGATATATAGTGGGTATGGGCAACCATATAACACCCAGTGCCTACTAGGCATAGTAGCCAAGTGCACCAAGATGCTTGGATGTCTTGGGTAGCTCCACACAATGCCACCCTAGGCATTGAAGGTTCCCGCATGGGGCCACCTATTTTCTCAGGCCCCTATGTTAGATTTTGTGTTAGGTCTTGACCGTTGTTGACCCACTATTGTTAACTTGATTTGCTAGATGATCGCCTAGGCCTTTGTTTCTAATGCCTAGTCGGTTGTGTTGTTATTGAATTTTTTAAACAAAAAAAAAACCTTCTTAACTTTAGATTAAAGGATAATTGAATACATTGAAAGAATGATATTTTATGTAATTAATTAAGGAAATGGGCTCTTAGTTGATTAAAGAAATAATTTTTTGTAAGTGTTTAGTTGGTTAAGGATTATGAGACCTTAAATGATTAAAGAAATGGTTTTTGTAAGTATTTAGTTGGTTAAGAGTTATGAGACCTTAATTCATAAAAGAAATGGATTTTGTAAGTATTAGTTTGTTAAGGGTTACGTGACCATAATTTATTAAAGAAATGATTTTTGTAAGTATTTAGTTGGTTAAGGGTTATGGGACCTTAATTGATTAAAGAAATGGTTTTTGTAAGTATTTAGTTGGTTAAGGGTTATGGGACCTTAATTGATTAAAGAAATGGTTTTTGTAAGTATTTAGTTGGTTAAGGGTTATGGGACCTTAATTGATTAAAAAATGGTTTTTTATGTTAAAAGCATGGACCTTTGATTGATAAAAGGGAGGTTTTGTTGAATTACCCTATGCTTAATAAATGACAAATGACTTTCATTCCTAAAGGATAAAATGACTCTCCTTTTATGATAAGATAAATAATGGATGTATGAGGTTTTCTTTTGATGTTTTGAGTAAATGATTTATGAACAAATGCATTGAGTAGTTTGTATAGTTACAATTTGGTATCCAATTGCACCTATTTCATAAGTCATTTAGTAGATGGATTTAGGTGCATGCGTCATAAGATTCGTGATATGTCCTGATCCCTTACCACCATCAATTGAGCGATGGAAAAGTAAGAAGGACCAAGGGGTACACTTAGATCTGAAAATTTTACCTTTGATATATGTTGTAGTGAAGACTTATTATGAAAACATATTATGGAGTAGACTCTAGTTGAGCAATATCCTAGTTGGATAATGTTGTAATACTTTATTCTTTTAAAGTATGGAAGTACTTTTACCATACTTGGGTTATGTAATGATTTAATATATGAATGAAAGATGTATCTCTTACTTGTTATTTATAAAGAATATTTGATGTTGTAGTTTCATAAACTATTCTATTTTGTTAATATTTTAGTTAGATCATGATGTCTTATTTAAGTACCTTCTTTGATGTTTTTGTAGATATTATTCCATGTTTAAATTAAGTAGATAGATTTAATCATATTCTTCTAAGGAAAGAAAGATTAGAAGATATTAATGATTTAATGTAGTTAGATAATTAGAATTGATATCTAAATATGATTATGCTTAAATGTTAGAAGTAGAGAAAGAAACCTAAGGGATTATGGGATCCCTTAGGAAGGAACTTGGAGTAACCTTGATTTAAAGATCTCTTCAAAGAAACTAAACTAGATAGATTTACAAAATATCAAGTAATTTAAAATGAACTTGGTTATCATTAGGGGTGATGAAGGAATAAGTTAGCTCATAATTAGTGCACCTACATAGATAGACTTGTTTATGGTGTAGTGATGGATGTACCCTTTTGACAAGCAAAAATGTATAAGTTAGCTCATCCATAGGATGAGATTGATAGCTTATTTGCATTACACTTAGTATACCTACATAGACAAGATTATGTATGGTATAGGGATGGGTGTATCCTTTTGGTAGATAAGGAAGGAGATAAGTTGGCTCATCATAGGTATGATATGGACAACATAAAATATTATATTAATTTAGATATCTTCGTAGATTTACATACGTTGGTTAGGGATGTGTAAATCCCTATCGAGTATATGTTTTAAAAAAAATCTCTAGTTAGTTATATTTTTGGGTCGTTACACTAACCCATTAACCAAAACTGAATATGATATTATAGAGACACAAGATTTAATCCACCTGACTCATTTATTACCAAATCCAAAATTTTCTAAAACTATAAAATGAAAATCCCATTTAACCCTATCACAGGCT
Source organism: Wollemia nobilis (assembly GCA_028583015.1). NCBI lineage: Eukaryota > Viridiplantae > Streptophyta > Pinopsida > Araucariales > Araucariaceae > Wollemia > Wollemia nobilis. The sequence continues at coordinate 3,093,659 of JAQPPZ010003193.1, read as the reverse complement.
TTACTCATCTGTTCTATAACTTCATGGGATACTATGATCCTATCCAAATTCTATCTTCCTTTCACAAATCCTCCTTGCTCTTCTAAAAATATTTTTTTGTAATAGTGGTCTTAACTGATTTTCCATGATTTTGGAGGTTATCTTATATGCCATATTACATAGGCTTATGAGCCTAAATAAATCAAACAACTTTGCATTCTTATTTTTTAGAATTAAAGCAAAATATGTTGCATTTATTTTATAAGGTATGTATTATTTTATCCTAGAATATTCCATTGCCACTAATAAAGAATCCTTCACTATTTCCTGATAATGTTGATAAAATGTTGTAGAGGGCCCATTTAGACATGAGGATTTATCCTTATCAGAAGAGAAAAGAGTCAACTTCTAGAGTAATAGACTCCATAATTTTCCTATTATATTCATTTGTTATAACTGAAGGTACTTCTTGTAGTAGTTTATCATTAAGAACTTTAAATTCCTATGATCATAAAATATCCTAGTAAAAAAACCTTGCCTCCTTTATAATTTCACTCTGGTCTTCAATCCAAATCCCTTCTGTTGATTTAATTCTACTAATTATGGATGTTTATCTCTATACTATTGACATCCTATGAAAAACTGTGTTTTTATCTCCTTTTAACAAATTTTATCTAAATTTTAATCTCCAAAAATTCTCTTCCTTACTCAAAATATTATGATATTCATTAAGCAATTCCCTTTCCTTCAATATTAGATTATTATGCTCACATTTTTGGAATTTTGAATGTTTCTCTTTTAATTCTTTATTTTAAAAAATATTTCCAAAAGTATTCTTGATCCATTCCTTTAATCTAGATGTTATTGATTTAAATTTTTTTGCAATTGCATATAGCCCATCATTTCAAAAATAATTCCATATTTGTGCTATCATATCAAAAATTGAGGAGGGTCTTCCCACATTTCATATTTAAAAGATGATCTTTTTTTTAATTCATTTACCACCATTTTAACTCTTATTGGCCGATGATTTGAACCAATCCTTGTCAAGGTATTAATTTTAGTATAAGTTCCTTCATCTAGCTAATGATATGAGAGTATGCATCTATGCAATTGTTTTGCTATCAATTTCTAGACTAACCTTTTTTTGGTCCATGTATAGTTTTGCTCTTAAAATCAATGTCACAACCCTCCCTTGGTAGGTCTCATCATTGATATAGAGTTTGTATGTTTAATCATGTTTTGTAGTTGCAAATATAATGAGTAGTTAAAAATAGTTGATGTTTTAAATGTGGTATTGCTAACGTATCATTGATTTGCAAGAATAGGTACTCTCAAGGATGGTGGAGAAATCAACCACCAAAATTGAGACGCTTGATAAAGATAAATTCCTGTAAAAGATTCATAAAAAAAGGGAGAATGTCAATAATTGACATTGATTATTGTTTTAAATTAACCTAATTGTCTTTAGTACCTAGATGGTAATTAATTAATCATTTTGTTGTTACAAAATGATAAAAAGAAATAAAAATAAGAATAAAATGAGTTGAGTTCTAGAAGAGGAAGAAAAATTAAACCAAGGTAGACAATTTAGTCTTCATGAGGCCAATCTATTCTATTCTTAGATCATTCCTAGCATGACTTTTGAATGGATGAAAGTATATATATTCATATGTATAAATAGAAAGGAGGAGAGAGCCTTTATAAAAAGAGAAGGAAAAGCATGATCATGAGAAGGAAGCAAGGGGAGCAAAGGAAAAAGAATTGGGGGAGAAAGGCAATTGAAATTTTTATAGGTCAGAGGTCTCTCGATGATTTTTTGTATTTGATTATCCCATAAGTGGATATGTTTGATGATATGCTTTATAAAGGATGTTATATTGAAAGTTCTCCTTTAGTAATAGAACATCTATTATTGATGCTTATTTCTTAATGGTTGATTGAATGCACCAATTCAATAGTGAATCCACATTTTGCTTGATGTAATACTCACAAAAGTTTATATTATGCAATCCAATATTTTGGACGTTGTGATGCATGCTCAAATCGCACTCTTACTTTACAATTATAGCACTACTTGTATTTTGGGATGCGTGTTTTTGTTATAAATCCTAATGATGATTTTTGAGTCGTCCTCATTTAAGGTGTAACCTGTAACTTTCATTCTTTATCACTATAGCAAGCAAGGATACACTGAACCCTCACTTAAGTCATATACTATAATATGCCTTGATATCCATAATGATGCTTCTATTAATACCTTGTGAATGATCATTGAGTCAAGAATTACTTCTACATTTTCCTTCAGTTTCAAAAAAGGTCCAATTTACCATTGATGCCTTAGAAGCTTTAATAAACCTTTAGTTATATTTTAGATGATCTTTTGTGAGTTTAGACAAGATTTAATTACCTTTGGTGTTGCTCTTTGAGTCACCATGGGGTCTCTGATGTTCCTGGTGAGATCAAATTTATACATTTACATTGACCTTTGTCCCACATGTGTGGTATGGTGGGATAAAAGAAACATAAAATGTGCTTCATACCTAGTAGTTTATACCTAGGAACCTAGGTGCTTGGATAAGCCTCACCCAAATCCTTTTCCTTTATTTGATCGCATGTGATGTGATCCAACACAAAGCATATCCACTCCTCAAAATATATGCTAATAGGGATGTGTTGCTTTTGATCAAACGCAGGTGGACTTTAATAATTATTTTTAATAAGTGAGGACTATTGTCCCACATGCTCCCTATAGGAACATGTGGAAGCACATACATAAGGGAAGCCTCTCCTATCTCGATAACCACATGGTGGTGGTTATGCTAGCCACAGAGGCTAGAACCTAGTCATGCATACTAGGCTACTGGTGGTCAATCGCTAGCGAAGTTTGATGAATGTATTGGTTTAATAAAAAGATTTCATTTTTAATGTGAATGCTAATCACCAATTAAGGTTAATAACTAATTAATGTATAGGCCCCGATATACTATCTTGGTCAACGGTAAAAATACTTAATGAGGTCCACAACCATATTGATATGAGGACCAATGGCTAAAATAATAGTTAAAATAAAGATGAGGGCCAATTTCTAAGTTAAACCTTATTTTTTATTTAAGATTGAAATAATTGGCCTTAAAATTGTTTAACTGAAAGGTAGGATATATAAAGGGGATAGATTTGACCTTGAAGGGGAACTATTTACCCTTTTGAAGGCAAAATTTTTAGACCATCCTTAAGAGTTAAATCCTATAGTAATTTATGAAATATGTTGTGGAATTGTAGACACCAAAACCTAGCCACTTGTCGTCCATCCTGAATTTCTTGCCATTTCCACCCATTATTCATATATATATATATATATATATATATATATATATATATATATATATATATATATATATATATATATATATATATATATATATATATATATAATATTTAAATAATAATATTTTATATATATTTTATAAATTTATATTTATATAAGTGAATTAATCCCAACCATCCGATTTCACTTATTCCTAGCCCTCCATCTACATCAATCTATGCCACACCCTAAATTTAATATCCACCCTTCAATGTGATTTTATCTTAACCACACGATTAGTGTCATTGAAATCCTAGCATGCCCTAGGTTGGATTATAAATAGAGGCCATTATGATGGATCAATCTCTAAGTGTCTAAATTCCCTAAGTGTTCATCCTGAGTTTTTACCTTAAGCCTGAGTTCCTTGGTCATCATAACCTTCGTATACAATGTTGTTCATCTCGCCTCACTAGATATTCTTCTACAGACTCTCCCCTTAGCCATCGAATACCTTTGAGCACTTTTTTTGATCACCGAGAGCCTATGGGAGATTCCCCTCCACTACCAAGAACCTCTGGGCACCTTCCCACCATTCCCAAGTATCCATGGGCATTTCCTATAGCCACTGAGCATCCGTGGGTGTTTTACGTAAGATTTTTGAGGTCCTACTAGCCTTTGGGTAATTCTAGGGCATCATCGCACTGACTCACTACAACAGAATTCATTAGATCAGAGAACAACAAATACGTAAAGTAAATCCCTTATTTGATATTTTATTACATACACTTTTAGTTTTGTTAATTTTATTTAAAATAGATAATTAGGGTTTTTATTATTGATTATAGAGAGTCTCACATTGTGGAGCCCTCATAGTTGCTACAAATATTTTTTATTATTTTATGATGTGCAGATCTAAATATGTTACATTAGCATTAGACAATTGCTTAAGCTAGAGTGGTTCATCATCGGATAACTAGAAGATCAATCACTTCTATTGGGAGCAGAGACGCATTTGAAGTCACCACCAACATTGTTTGATAGGGTTTAGAAGAACCCTAGCCATTGTAAAATATGTATCAAAGGATTCAAAGATCCTTATTGTAACAATGGAGTTTTGAGGCTCCCTACGTTAATATAAAATCATTCATTGTGCAATATTATTTCCTTTGAGTTCAATCTATTTCATGTTATTTGGTGTTGCGTTTTTGTCTTCACAAATGATGATCACGGTGGGATCCACTAAGGGTTTATTTTTATGATTTGCATTACGGATTTATTTGTTGTTTTCCATATTATTTTGCAAGATTTTCAGAGGCACAAATCAAGCATTTTTTGTCGATTAGGGTTTCTAAAGACTTGCAAGAAGTCGCAGAAGGTGCACAAACACCCGAAAAAACTTGAGGATAGTCCAAAAATACCTAGGTGCATTTCAAAAATACCCAGAGGTATTTTACAAAGAGTTAGAGCAGATACGTAGGTCGTTTGTAAGTCTACTATCAAAACCCTAGCTTTTCTATTTACGTATTCTGGCAGTTTTTATGTTTTTTTTTTAGGTTTAAGATAAAGAGAACTTCATTAATTAAATATGGAACATAAAATTCATATTAGCTTGCATCTTAGGTTTTATATTAATCATTTGCATCCATCCACATCTTCTATTTGAAGTTTTTGATTTTCTGATGTGTGTATAAATTAAAAAATATATTGCATCCTGATTTCATGTGAATTGAAATTGCATAATTAGTTTACATTATAGGGTTAGGGATTCCTATTTTTGTAGGTCTAAGTAGGAATATTATTCATATACCAAAAGTATCCTTGTACTTGGGTGATTCCATATGGAGGAGTAGACAAACCCCCCAACTATCTAGAGTAGGTTTTAAGCGGTGTACTCTACATCCTTTGGAAAAATTGGTATTGTGAGTAGTGGCTTCTAATTTAGACTATCAAAAGTAGTTATCTTTCTAACATTGTATGAACACAATAGAAAATCATAAATTTTAAAAAGAACCACACACTGCATGATTCACATTTAATAGTAGTGGCTAGATTTTATCATCAACCATTGCTTGAGATTTGGTGACGGTGGCTTTCATCTCCATACATCGATCTCTGCCCTTAGAAACTCTAGGTCACCCCTGAGAAAACTTATTGGATTTCATCACCAGCAAGAATCTTGTTACCCCACCTTAACCATAATTTTTACCTTTCTTTGGTTAATTCATATTAACACATTTGAAACACACGATATTGAAAATTAAGAAAATGAACTCACATTAAAATGAGATAATCAATGAATGAGGTAAGACACATGGGTTAAAAAAACTTAGCATTGATTATTTATTTTTATTGTGAAATTTAAATTTGGTATTTTAAGTTTACTACACAATCTATATTTTGGTTTATTTTTTTTATGGTCTTAAAAAGAAAATAAAAGAAATCATGAATCCAAGATAATCAAATGAAAACTTCATCCACCTTCCCCACCACTTCTATGGTAGAATCCCTGAATGTGACACATGCATATTTTTCTGCAGGTCCCTCACATTCCTTACCATCCACAACCTTTCATATGGTTATGCCTAAAGAAGAGTCAACCTCACCAACCATTGACCACCACATTACGCACATAGACATGGCACAAGTAGAAAATCTCATGAAGTCTTCTAGCTATATATTAGAATCAATCCCCAACTCACCTAGACAGGATTATACTTTACAACAGGATCTTGTTTATTACCAGCCACCATCCACCTTTACTCAAGTGTACACCAACCCTATTTTCAAGGCATCAGTTGCACCTTCATCCCATATGTCCATTCCCCAACCATTATGTGCTCCTAGAACTTCATACACATCCACATACACCAAACCCTTGTATGAAGCACATGTAAATGTTGCTTCACAAGTTTTAGCCTCATAAGTTGCCATACCTAGTGTAACTTATTCCCAATCCACATATTCCATACCATCTACTTCCATACCCTTCACCTCTTATAGAGAGATTAATGAGGCATGGGAACGCTTGAACAAGTTGCTTAGACATCATCAAAATGATCAACAACAAGTGCAAGTGAACCCTAAACCTTTACCAAAATCTACTTAGACTGTCCTCATTAACCAAGGTCCATTATGGACCTCAAAGTATTCTATGGTTTCTATACCTGTACCTCCATTAGGTCATACCACTACTCATCATATTCCCATCTGCCAATCTAGCCATAACCCTCATACATCAACCTCATTCTAAAATTCTCCATATTTTCATCATCAATCTCCCCTCCATCAATTTCCATCAAATTCACCTAGCCATCATTACCAATATCATCATCACTTGGTCACCCCACAACATTTCTCCACTTCACCTCAAAATAATAAGGTAATTTAGGGCTTCAAAATTCTTGAAGAAGACCATCAAATTAAGGCCATGCAAAAATAGATAGATCAGTTGATACAGATCCCAACTGATCAACCAACCTATTCATCCTTCGGTACCATCACCGCCATATTTGGAAAATTTAATAATGCCTAAGTTTGACAAATTCAAGGGAACTAAGGATCCCAAAGAGCATGTGAGCACGTTTGTACATGCATGTTTTAGAATTCAAAATGACAATGCTCTCATGCTCTGAATATTTCCTCAAACATTAGGAGGATATGCCATAGAATGGTATAATAAATTACCCAACCATAGTATTTATACTTTTGAGCAATTGATTGACCAATTATTTGAGTGTTTCATCTTAAATGTTATAAATAAAGTCTCATTATCTGATGTCTAAGCTTTAATACAATATGATAATGAGTCTATCTATGATTTTAGAAACCGTTGGAGGGTTGTCATTACCACGTTGCAATTCAACCTACCAATGGATGATCTAATCAAGCTATTAACCAAGAGTTGTTTAAAACCCATCTCTTGGATTCTTCAACTACAAATTTATCATTCATTTGAAGAAGCTTTAGCTCATGCTAGTGTCATTGAGGAAATAAAAATTCAATAAGCCATACTTAAGCCTAAAAATAAGGAATGGAAAAATAAGGGTCAATATAAAAGCAACTATTTGGCAAATCAAAATCAAAACAAGCTACCCTAGCCACTCAGCCCAATCACATTAATCAAGTGGTCATGATCTAGCCGGTAATGGTTGAACAACAATCTGTTCAACAAACGCCATAACAATTTTCTTATCATGTCGTACCTTCAAAAACTCAAGCCATGTAGAACATAGGCCAGCTGTGGAAAACCATCCCTGACGACAATATGTCTGAAAAAATTACCAATACACCCCCTTAGCTGAGTCATATACTTCCTTTTTTTGAAGGTTGTATGAGATGAACAAACTTGCTTTGCCCAAAATTAGACCGTATGATCCTACCAAAAATAATAAACATTATCGAGAACATTTATTTTATCCCTATCACAAGTAAAATGGGTATGACATTAAAAATTGCCATGCATTTAAATACATAGTGCAAGAACTTATTGACTTGGGGATAATAAAGCTTGATAACCCCCTTGCTCAACAAAATTAAAACCTTGGTATATTTCAAACACCACTTTCTCATCATAAGGAGGCACAATCAAATGTAGGGGGGCTAACACCAAAAATCCTCCTAATCAATTCAATCATGTCCAACAATACCAAGGGTTTGTAGGGGCCATCCATACGATCACTATAGTTCAAAGAAATAACCAACAAAATGTAAGGCAACCACCTCAAGCAAGTGTGCCACAAGCTTCCACATCACCTCCCATTCAAGTTTCACCCAATCCTTCAATGCCTATCCATATCCCTAGCAAATCAAACCCTCCAAATCCACCCATAAATCATCCACCCCGACCAATTATCTCATTGAGTAGCCGATTAGCTACAAGTTTAAAGATGGCTTCCACCAAATTGTCAATCTATGAGTTAATCCAACAATCTCCTCCACAACGTGAGGCATTAATAGATATTTTGAAATCCATTGAATTGTAATCTTAAGATCCTAATACCTTCAAAAACTTTATGGAGAGAATCCAAACATACATGGAGTCTTTCATTACATTCTATGACTTTGAGATTAAGCCAATCTCATCAGACTCAATAGACCCTCCATTGCATATTATGGCTCTAATTGACAAGAAGCCCTTTAAAAGAGTGTTAATTGACATTGGTTCCTCTATAAATATCATCACCACATATGCCCTTCATCATTTGAACCTTCCTCAATCTCATATCACCAAGTCATCATTCACCTTAAAATCATTTAACGATGCTTTGTGTTCTATAATTGACACTATTATTTTTCCCATTGAAGTAGGGGCCAAAATGTTGCACACCATGTTCCACATATTGGAAGGATCCATGGTGTATAATGTACTCCTTGGAATACCTTGGATGAGGGACATGAGATGTGTCCCTTCATTACTACATCAATGCTTGAAATACGTTCATGAGGGATAGGTAAATTGCATACCACTGGACATCGAACCGTTTAAGTATTGCAATTTCATTTTAAATCCTTATGAGTCCATGCTTCCTTCCACTCATATTTTTATATCACCATAAACCAATCCATCTACCACATCACTCACTTCTTCATCAAAGGCTCCCATTCCTGAGGAGCTCCCTATTACCAATCACCATCAAGCTTCCACACCCCCATCATCTTCATCATTGACTACATGCACATGTGGTCACAGTCAATCCAAATCATCAACATAATTGCCATCCACATCATCAACATCCTTGCCATCCACATCATCTACGTCATCCACTCAATAATCCTCTCAATCCAATCCATCTCCTTCACCCAATGTTTCACAAGTTGAATTGATGGATTGTGAGATACCTTCATCTCCATCATTCCCCGAGCCATCATCTACTCATGATATTTCTACATTCACTAAGTTCCACCACACTAATCCTAGTATTGGTGAATATGTGGTCCAAAACATCACCGTAATGCCACTCCCATCCTTAGTTCTAAGGATTTTGATCACCCACGTGACCCACATTTAACCATTGGAGCAGTATATGACATGGGTTCATCTCCAAATAGTATAAATTTTATCTATGGGGGGATTGATTCGTCATTCATCCTAGATCCCCTAGAGGAACCCAAGAAACCAACACTTGCCAACATTCCAAACATGTCAGGATTTCCATCCCGCTATTTTCATATCAATTGGCAGGATCATGGCCTAGGATTGCATGAATAGGGAATGCTTCAACCCATTGATGTTCCATATCAAGAGGTGCACGACCATTCAGGTCTAGGCTAAGATACACTTTCCACCACCTCTTCTCTTGAATAGGTATTCCAAAGGCTTAATATAAATTCAAGAGAATTCCTCCATCCTAACCATTCTAACGATGAAATCTATGAAGAATTAAAACTTATATCGATAATTTTGGATGAATATGAAGAAGAATCGGAGCCCATCATTCCCCATACCAAAAAATATGAGTTTTATCTCAAAAAGTTTCCCATTCATGAGCCCATATTTTGCTTGATTCTTCCACAAGAATGAGCTTCCGCTACTGGTGAACCACCACCTCCATCCCATTAAGCCATTTTATAAGCTAATATTATAACATATGTACATAACACAAAAACAATGGTTTTAACCACTACCAATATATATATATATATATATATATATATATATATATATATATATATATATATATATATATATATCAAAAATTTAAAAAATCAATAAAAACATTTTCTTTCTTTGCATTGCATGTGTTCACTTAGATAAATGCATGTATTTGTGTTGCTTGCTGCTATCCAGGTTAACTAAGATCTTAGCACCAGTTCTTAGGTTCCATCCATTCCATCCAACCTTATCCACTTTTTCCCATAAGTCAAAATGAATCCTATTGATTTATTCACCCCACTCTGTAATCCATATGATCTAACTAAGACAATTCTAATTGACATAAGTCTCAATGATATGGACCAGATTTCCTTGCCTCCATTCTTTATCGAATTTGTCTTGTTCAAGGAATTTTTAAGGGCTTCTGCCAACTACATTCATCCATACCCTTCGCCTTTGCCTTCACCTTAAGAGTTTGATGATATCTTATATGACATTCATCTGATCCCTACATCCCATTAATTTGAGGAAGGTTCCAACATGTCCATTGAATATACTATCGATGTGGACCTTAGTTTAGACAAATACAATCCCCAAATTGTCAAGCTTGGCAAAATTTTATCACCTGACGAACAAGAGAAATTAATTACTCTCCTCAAGAGGAATAAGTTGCATGGTCCTATAATAACATGTTTGGTCTTGATCCTAGTTTGGTTATCCATAATCTCACCTTACATCGTGAGGCTAAGCTGGTCAAACAAAAACTTTGGAGAATGCATCCTACCATGGCCCTCTTGGTAAAAATAGAGCTTCAAAATTTCTTAGATGTGAACTTCATTGTTCCTATCTATTATCCTGAGTGTCTCTCAAACATGGTACCCGTTTGGAAACCTAACGGGGTGATACACGTTTGCACTGACTTTCAAGATCTTAACAAAGTGTGTCCTAAGGATGACTTTCCTCTTCCAAACATTGATACTCTTGTCGACACCTGCACTGGCCATGAAATGCTTTCACTCATGGATATCTTTTTAGGATACAACCAAATCCAAATAAATCCTAATGACCAACACAAAAAAACATTCACCACACCTTGTGGAAAGTTTTGTTACAAGGTGATGCCTTTTGGCCTAAAAAATGCAGGTGCCTCCTATCAACATGTCATTACATATATCTTCCATGACTACATGCATAATATTATATAATACTATGTGGATGATCTCTTGGATAAATCCAAAACTTGACAAGAACATATTGGTGTATTGGAGAAAGTTTTTGATCGACTCCTAGAGCATAATGTAAGGTTGAATCCCAAGAAATGTGTCTTTGGTGTTACCTCAGAAAAACTTCTAGGATTCATTGTCTTTGAAATAAATTACCATCATGGAGATGCCTCCCCAACTAACTTAAAGAAATTACGTAGTTTACAAGGAAAGATTCAATCAATCCATCATTTTATTGTGCAACTTTTTGATAAATATAGGTCATTCAATCACCTAATACAAAAGGGGTTGCCATTCTCTTAAACAGATGAATGTCAAAAAGCCTTCGATGATATTAAGCAATACCTATCTTCTCCATCGGTTTTAGCTCCTCCTCATTGGGGATCCCATTTTATCTTTATATCTTAGCAACGGACTTTGCATTAGGAAAAATGCTTGCACAAAAAGAATGAATAAAATCAAGAGCAAGTTGTCTACTACATTAGTCAAACATTGGTAAGCTATGAAACTAGATACGCTTATGTAGAAAATTTGTGCTGAGCATTGGTCAAGCCAAATAGTAGCCTTTCTAAAGTTTGGAATGCTCCCATCTGACATGTCTCGAAATTCCAAATGCATTTTCAAGAAAAAGGTAGCCCATTTCATTCTCTTGGGGGATGTGTTGTATAAATGTGGTTATGATGAAGTCCTTCTTCGTTGTCTCGAGGCTAGTGAGGCACAAATATCCATAGCTAAATCCCATGATGGTGCTTGTGGTGGTCATTATAGTGGAATGGCCATTGCAAAGCATATTTTATGCATGGGTTATTATTGGCCCACAATGTAACGTGATTGTTGAATTTATGTCAAACATTGTAAAAAGTGTCAAGAACATGCTAATTTAACTCATGTACCATCACAAGCTTTGCAGCCTATTCAAAACCTTTGGCTCTTTTCACAATGGGGTCTAGATATAATTGGCAAAATGTTATCTCCTTCTTCAGGACAACATACATTCATCATCACATCCACTGAATACTTCACAAAGTGGATTGAGGTAATTCCTCTAACTAGTATGACATGACCTAGAATTGTGGAGTTTATAATTCATCACATCATTTGTCATTTTGGTATTTCCTATAAATTAATTTAATACAATGGCAAGTCTTTCAAGAACAAGGATGTTCGAGAACTTTGTAAAAAATATAACATTCAACATAGTTTCTCAACTAGGTCCGAGGTGTAGACCAATTGGTTCATCCAAACCCCATAAGGGGGCAGAGGTCCAAGGTTCAAATATTGGGCCTCGTCAAACTGAACGCTTGTCCCTTTCCTGGTGCTTTCAGTGGCATAAAAGGTTTAAAATGATTGTGGCATGATGGTTATAGGGGCGGACTGCACGAAGATCTGTGTGGCGGCTTCCGGGGTGGATAGTGTAGAATACTGTGGTGGCCATAAAAGCTGGACAGCTGCCTCGGATTCATGGTGGCTACCAATTCCACCATGTAAATTAAAAAATATATATATAGTTTCTCGACTTCTTATTACCCACAAGAAAATGGATAAGTTGAAGATTACAATAAGACCTTAGTTGCTATTCTCAAGAAACTTATCAAATATAATAATAGAGATTGGCACACACAAATTTCCTTGGTATTATGGGCTTATTGAACAAGCATCCACATGCCTACAAGGGCAACACCATTTTTATTGGTCTATGAAGAAGAAGCAATCATGCATCTTGAGCTCGAGATACCCTCCTTGCAGGTTTCTTTGCAGGAATTTATAGATGATGACACTGCTAGTCAAGCACGTCTTGACCAACTCACACTTCTTGATGAGAGGCGAGTCAATACTTTAGAGCATTTATGAGTATATCAAGACCACCTAAAGTGTGCTTACAATACCAAATTTCATCTACGTGAATTCCAAGTAGGATATCTTGTCCTTAAAGAGAACTAGCAAAACACCAATGCATTACCACATCTTCATGATAAATTCATGGCTAATTGGTTAGGTCCATATATTGTTACATAAAGAGTGGATAATGGTACTTATAGGCTTGCCAGTCTAGAGGGAGAGGAAGAACCCAAACCACTTAATGTCATACACTTGAGAGAATTCTATGCATGATTTGATTTCTATATATGTGTATATATATGGCTAATACACAAAAAAAATTGCATTCATTTCATTTAGAACATTGCATTTCCTTTGCATTTACACTTCAAAAACATTGCATTCACTCACATCTCATATTGATTTTCACATTTCAAAAAATTGCATGTCATACACTGCATTTACATCCACATATTCACATTTCATATTAGTAAAAATTTATTAAATTAATATGTTAATTGTTCCAATAAAGTCATTTTTCCTTAATCAGGAGCACCTTCACATCACCACCCATGTCATTGCACCATTCCATAAAGCCAAATTGTCATTTGCCTCCATACATCCATAATTCCTAGGTGTTTTTGGTCACTCAGCCACTCCTAGTGTTTTAAGCAAACTCTAAATACATGTCGAGTTATTTTTAGGACAATCACACATATACACTAAGAAAATCTTGAGTTTTGGGAATTGACTCCAAAAAATTCTTGAACCAAACACAATTCCACATCTTAAAAACATCTTGTGTCAAAGAGATATAATACCATACTTGGTATGAACATCAAAGTGAAAAGGGTCATCCTTGCTCATCCCATCATGCAACATAGTCCATAAGAACAATGGTTTGCACCACTATAATAGTTGCTTAAAATCCAAAAGATATAGTAGTAAGGATAGGGTACAATTCTCATCATACTTAGGTTGAGAATCCGATAACCCAAAGCTCTAAATATTTTACATCACACACCATTGATCATTGGGTTGTAAGGATTGTACTACACTTTTTATCATATGATTAGGTAGTCATCCCCAAAACTTAAGAGATCAAAAACAAAAATTATGGACTATGGAGTTAGCCTCCACAGGAGCTATAGATGCTTTACTAGTAGTGGAGTATGCTCATGCATGGTGACACGTCTCTTTTAAAGAGACCTTTGACCACACATAAGGACAAGCTAGCTTCTTGGTCTCATCCATAATAGGTTTACCCAATTTACTCAAGATGATTTAATGAACCCACTTGTACACGCATTGGTTCTCGATTGCCTCGGGTCATTACCATGCTCTTGATTCGGTAAATGAATTCATTGCACACACATTTGGTCCTAAAGGAATTAGGTAGTATTAGTGAGTTTGTTTGATACCACTAGTATATCCGAGTCTTTGCAAAACAATCATTTTTCCATATCAACATCCATATCTTCTTCCACATCAACATCCATATCTTCTTCCATATCAACATCCATATCTTCTTCAACATCCATGTCGCTTCATGAGTCATTCACTCCATATGCCACCAAGTTTGGTGCCCCTGATTAAACAAAAATGATATAAAATGGCCAAGCAAGATCTAAGCTAGGAATGATCATTAGAAAATTTGCATCCCATATCTTGCATTAATCATCCATACATTCCACCTTGCATTAATAATCCATAACATATCATATAAATTCATCACCCATATAAACATGCATTCCATGCAAAGGATTAACACAAATACATATAACATAAAAAGGTAAACGCCATGTATATATATGTATAAATATCTCATGTACAATGAGTGCCACAAGTCTACATAAAATGGAACACCAAGGCTCATATACAAAAAGTGTATCTAAGCACTAATATATGCCCTCCAAGAGGACCCATGTGACCTAGTAGGAGCCTTAGACCTAGAGCTATGCCTAGAATCGCTATGCCTAGCAGCCTCGGAGAAATAAGAGATTGAAGGATTAGGAAGTGGAATATGATGCTCCATCAACCTATCCTCCAATGTATTGATATATCTATTTTGATATCGAATACATGCTATGTCGACATTATGCTAACTGTCCCTCTATAGTAGCTCTTCCTAGAGCCTCATGATCCTTAAATCCTAATATACCACCTACTTCTCCAACCACACCCAATCCTCCTTACTCCTATATGGGGACCCATCTGGAACCTCCTTCGCATCATCTCCATCTTCATCATCTCCCCCACTCTTGGGAGCTTTCCTAGCTACACCCTTAGTCCTTCTCCTTCGACTATCTGATCAAAGATGTCACTTCCACTTGGGGGCCTCATGGGTCCCCTCATCCTTAGCATCATCCCCATCCCCATCAGCCACTACTCAAGGTAGTGCCCATGATGGTTGTATCGTGAACCAAGCATCATACTCCACAATAGTCTTCACATTGTACACATTCAAGAGATTCATCTCCTTGTCATCCTCATAGGTCACCCTCCATGGCTTCGTACATGGTAGCCCTATCTCCTATTTATATCTCCTATACCATGCCAGCTCATCCAAAACATCCTGCCTCAAGCTGAACTGTCAAAGTGCTGATGAGAACTAAAAATACTCAGTCTCACTCTGATATCTCCCAACCACCCACCTAGCCTATCACACGCATCACAAGTGCTCTCCATATTTGGTCCACCTACAAGCCCACCATGACTTCCATATCATTTGGGTAGATGTCAATCTAACCCATATATCTTGATACCACTGGCTCGTCCACACAGGCCAACTCGATTCTACCTCCTCGACCACTAACCATATCCTAGCGTAGAGCTACTCCATACCCAAGCCTGCCACTAGTAAGCCCTTCGATCGAGCTATGCTGAAGTGCTCCCATCCCCAACACTGCAGTAGCAAGTTGCACCCCAATAATTTCCTCCCCCACCTCATCACATCATAAAGCTCCCAGTATACCTGCACCAATAAGGTAGGAGCCCATGCATACTAATGAGCACCAGATATGCTCATATTTTTGTATAAGTACTAACGGTTTTTGCACAACAATATATAATGAGTTGTATATTTTTATGAAATATTATGTGTTTATTTAATGAAATCATGTGTATTATCTAATCTATGCATGAAGTGTGTTTTGTGTAGTTATTCACCTAATTTTGTCATCTTTTGCTCAGTCGAGGTCCTACATGGACCTGGCATGATTTCGCTCAAATAGACTAAGGCATACTAAGGTAGGTGCCTTACTCAAGTAGGCACCTTACTAAGGTAGGTGCCTTACTCAAGTAGGCACCTTACTGAGGTAGGCACCTTACTCAAGTAGGTGCCTTACTGAGGTAGGCACCTTACTCAAGTAGGCACCTTACTGAGGTAGGCGCCTTACTCAAGTAGGTGCCTTACTAAGGTAGGCACCTTACTCAAGTAGGCACCTTACTCAAGCAGGCGCCGGATTATGCGTGTTGACCAAATGGCTGGAGAAGGACCCCGTTGACCACCGTTCCACGTCATCTGTGGGAAACCACTGAATGAATGAGTTGTCCCAGTCGAAGTGGATGAACACGTAACCACTCATGAAGCAGAACCGTAATGAAGTAGAAATCATCTGATTGCCAGGAAATGATGCAAGAGCTGATTATCGTGCGTCAGTTATAGTAACTGAACTATCCCAGTTTAGACTGTAACTGGGATGCCTATTGTAACAGAACTGCAATAGGAAGTCCTGTGTGTGTTATATAAACACACGGACTTCTCTGTAGTAGAGGAGGCATTATTTCATAGAACATTATCGCATGTAATATTTCACTGCACTATTAATAAAAGCTTGAGCGTTCTTTCATTTGCATGTTGTCTTCGTGATTTGTTGGGCGAGATCTACTAGAGCTCGAGCCCACTCCAAGCCAGTATTCCTCCCCTGCTCTTAGTTATTTTCATAGGTTTAATTATGCATGATAGTATGTTTATTTCTTAGATTAAATTTATCTACTTTTGAATGGTGTGCTTTTTAATTACATAGGTGTATTTACAGCTTTTAGAGTGGTGTGTTTATCTTTACGTATTTTATTTATGCATGAGCTTTATTGGTGTGGATAAATCAATTGTTGTTTTACAAACACCCCCAATGATAGTTGAATGGATTCATCTCAAAAATGGTAGTGTGAGCAGTCTCAACCATGGCACTTCAAAAGTCTATGAGCTCCCTGGTTTGACAATTTAAATGCGAGTGTTGTGACATATATAGGATAAATTTAACCAATGTTTGGCACCCAAAATTTTGGCATCGTTTCTAGGGAAGCGTCACTAGTAGACTGATTACATTACCCCTTAAAACCTTCTATTTGACCTTGTATGAGTCCACCAAGAAAAATAGGACCCGACGGTCATTTTATAAGATAGAGCCCATCAAAAAATTTTGAGTCAACCAAAGACCTAGAGTTTGAATTAGATTCTCCCGACTCATCACCAACAGTCCATTGGAGTGAGCATCCTCACTTCGTGCAAAGTGCCTCCTCATCTCATCGACCTGGGAAAGAACAGATCATCCTGAACTCATTGTTTAAAAGGACACCCTCGGAGGAAGCCCTACTATGGAAAGTCATAGAGGATCAGACCGTAACACCAATTGACTTAGAGGCTCTAATACAAAAAGTTTTGAATGATCGAAAGGCCATAGAAGCTGCATTAGAGACCACACTCCCTAAAAAAATGGCCAAAGAAGTTTCATTCGATTTTAGCTTCCCAATAGAGGAAGGAGTAGGGGAAACCAAAATGAAGAATATATCCCCTACCCATATCCCTACCTTCAGGGGATACCCAACCAAAGACCCTGACCTATTTTTGTTTAAATTTGATGTGTTGTGCAGGTATATCGACTATAAGTCAGATGCTCAGAAGCTAAAACTCTTTTCATCAACATTGGATGATTCATCTCTACGCTGGTTTATCGAGTTGGGGAACAAGCAGATCACCACATGGGAAGAAATGAGGAAGCTCTTCCTAGAGTAGTACCAAGACTTTGGTAGAGCACGAGACTCTAGAGAAGAAGTCCTCAGCATGACACAGAAGGAGGATGAATCCCTAGAAGAATACTAGGAGAGGTTCAATTTCAATTTGTAGTGATCCCCTCATGCGAAGTTGGGCGATAAGTCCCTCAAAAGTATTTTTTTGAGAGGACTCAACAATGAGTCACTGGAAGCACTAAACATGATTTTGGGAGGAGACGTTTACCAACACACCTGATGGAAGACATCCGACAATTATGTCAAAACTACTCACGGAGGAGAGGTAAGCCCACCTCCAGAATAGTCAAGGTAACTACATCGGTCACAAAAATAGAGATAGGCAACATGTTGGAAGATTTAAAGAGTGAAATGCTATCCTCTCTAGCACTACAGTTGGATACGCTCTTACTGGAGAAGAAGAAATAAGAGAACGATGCAACGTTGACCTATTTCTACCCAAAATGTAGAGGAAAGCATGCTAGGAATGCATGCCCAGAGAACAAGGTCATAGTATGCATGGTTTGCCAACAAAATCACAAAACTTGACTGTGCCCGCAGTTGCCCAATACCAAGGAGGATGCTGATGTAAGTGAAGCCTATTTCATGGGCAATCAAAGAAATTGGTAGCAACCCCCTATGGGGAATATGCCCATGGGGATGCCACCCTATGGAGGAGGACCATATATGCCACAAGGGTAGCCACAACCACCCAATATGGGATGGTGGGGACCACCACCTTGGATGAACGTACCTCCAGGAGCTGCATTCCCCAATCAGCAACCATGGATGCCATATCAACATTTTGGGCAGTAGTGGAGGAACCACGTTTCGTGGAACTTCGCTCCACAAAACATGGTACAGGCCCCACCTCAGCAAGGCTTACTAGCCCTACCTATGGCAAGACCTACGCAGTTACCAACACAGCCAATGGTGAACCCAAATAATAAGGTAAACCAACCAACATATCAAGTAGAGGGAGAGATGTATCCGATGTATCATATTAGTTGTAATCCCATTCAACTTAGATCAGGCAAGCAGCTAGGAGTAGAAGCACCTCCCCTAGTAGAAGAGGAGGAAAATATAGGAAACTCCCCTCTTATAGAAGAGGTGGAGGAAGAAAAAATTGTTGAGAAAATAGAGGCTCCATTCCCTAAATGGTTGCAGGAACAGAGGAAGCCGACACAACCAAAATTTGACATCCTCTCTAGCTTGAGGAATCTCACAGTTACTATCCCACTTTTTCAAGCTATCCAATCAATAAAGGAGTTGTGCCTAAGGAAACCAGGATGTAAAGCGACACAAACCATCAATGTCATAGGAAAATTGGTCGACTTGATGATGGGGAATGCATATCATCCCAAATATGCAAACCCATGTAGCCTGGTGCTGACCATAAAAATAGAAGGGCATTCATTGGCTAACACCTTAGTTGACCTAGGTGTAGCCATTAATGTAATGCCATAGGAAACCATGCAAAATTTGAAGCTCACAAACCTAAAACCCACCAAGACGGTGTTGCAATTGGTCGATCGATCAACTGTAGCACCAGAGGGAATGCTTGAAGACATCATCATGATAGTTGATGCATGGGAATACCCAATGGATTTCTTGGTGCTACAGTCTAAAATAGGACTGGGTGGTTATCCACTCATCCTGGGGAGGCCATGGTTAGCTACGACTGATGCCTACATCAACTACCGTGATGGACTCATGACCATCTCAAATGGCTAGGATGTCAAGAGACTTACTATATCACCTCCCATGTAGTCCATGGATATGCTGGGAGAACCCATGTCAGACAATCAATAGGATAGTTTTTATCTATGCTCTAGCTGGTGATGGCATTAATAGAGTTGGAGAAAGAAGCTAACATAGATGGTGTCATAACAAAATTCCTTCAAGGGGAATCCTCCCTCATAGTTCTTGAGTCACCGTTGGTCGGTGCCCAGGACCACCACACTAGGCAAATTGACATTGGGCCTGGTAGAATGTTGAACGTCAGTAGTGGGTTGACCTCCACACAACTGGCAGAGTTGAAGGAGCTCCTAACTAGACACCAACAAGCATTCACCTAGGATTATTCGGATATGAAAGGAATCAGCCCGGAGATTTGCACTCACCGAATTTACCTTGAAGAATAGGTAACTCCCATCAGAAATCCATGAGAAGGATGAACCCGGCCATGAAATAAATCATCAAATTCGAGTTATAGAAGCTCTTGTCTATAGGGTTCATCTACCCAATCTTCGATAGTGAATGGGTGTCACCACTTGTGGTGGTCCCCAAGAAGAATGGGAAATGGAGGATCTACATTGATTACAGATCACTGAATAAAGTGACTAAGAAGGATCACTTCCCACTTCCCTTCATTGATCAGGTGTTGGACACACTATCTAGGAGGAAATACTTCTCCTTTTTGGATGGATTTAGTGGGTACAATCAGATTCAGATCAGATAAGAAGACCAGGACAAAACAATGTTCACCTGTCCATGGGGAACATTTGCTTACAGAGTGCTACCCTTCGGGTTATGCAACACACCAGCCACCTTTCAGAGGGTGGTGCTTAGCATATTCTCAGATATGATGGGAGAGGCAGTTGAGGTATATATGGATGACTTCACCATTTATGGGGAAACATTTGAAGAAGTGATGATGAATTTGGAATGAGTACTCTAGAGGTGTGAAGAGAACAACTTATCCCTCAGCAATGAAAAGTGCTTCATGATGATGCGTGAGGGCATAGTGCTGGGACATCATCTCTCGATAGAGGGAATTAAAGTTGATCAAAATAAAATAGAAGTCATCAAAGACTTACCCAACCCAAAAACATAGAGGGAAGTAAGGAGTTTTCTCAGCTCTGCCGGGTACTACAGGTGATTTATCATCGACTTTAGTAAAATCGCCAAACCACTGCACACCCTACTGATGAAGGACGTAGAGTTCATCTGGATGGAGGATTGCGAGCAAGCATTCTAGACACTGAAGGAGAAGCTGATTTCTGCCCCGGTTTTATGGGGCCCCAATTGGGCTATCCCATTTCATATATATTGTGATGCATCCAATAATGCAATTGGAGCAGTCCTCGGGTAGAAGGATGGTGAGGAGTTCTATGCCATTTATTATGTCAATAAAAACTTAGTAGGGGCTGAGCTCAACTACACAGTAACAGAGAAATAATTTCTCATAGTTGTGCATGCTATCAACAAATTCTGCCACTATATCACTGGGTACAAGGTGTTCGTTCACACGGACCATGCGACCATTAGATACCTAATGAGTAAACCAACGATTAGTGGCAGGATCATCAGGTGGCTTTTGCTACTGCAAGAGTTTGACATTACCATAGTTGACAAGCTTAGAAAGAAAAATGTAGTTATGGATTTTCTATCTAGGCTAATACCAACAGATCACACAACAGTAGAGGACCAATTCCTAGATGAGCATTTGTTTATCATTAGCAAACAAACATCGTGGTATGTAGACATTACCAACTATTTGGCCATCGATAGAATGTCCCCTTCTCTTTTGTATAGAGAGAAGCAAGGGGTGATTGAAAAGGGCACTTTATTTCAATAGATTAATGGCCTCATGTTCAAAATAGGGCCCGACCAGGTCGTGAGGAGGTGCGTAGCAGAGCATGAGTTTTCGAAGATACTCAAGGCCTATCATAGTGAGCCATGTGGAGGGCATTTTTTAGGGAGAAGGACTATGTATAAAGTGTTACATACTGGGTATTTTTGGCCCACTTTGTTCAAATACATAGCCACATACGCCAGCAAGTGTGATGAATGCCAGAGAATGGGTAGGCCGACCCATAGGGATGAAATACCCCTTCAACCTCACATGCATATAGAGCCCTTCAACAAGTGGGGCATGGATTTTATGGGACCCATCAACCCACCTTCGGTCGGGAGGAGATATATCCTAGTCTGCATAGACTACATTACTAAATGGGTCGAAGTCCAGGCGTTGAGGGACTCCAAGGAAGGGACAGTGGCTGAATTCCTATTTGCCCATATTTTTATGAGGTTTGGGGTGCCCAGGGAAATTACAATGGACCAAGGGCCCCAATTTACCTCTAGGCTAATTGAGGAGTTGATGGAGCAATATAGGGTTTGACACAATAGGACTACCCCCTACCATCTATAGGCAAATGGGAAAGTGGAAGTGACCAACAGGGAAATTGAGAATATCCTAAAAAAAACCATGTAGTAGCACAGGAAGGATTGGAATGCAAGACTATCGAAGGTAGTATGAGCGTATAATATAACGTGTAAATCGACCATAGGCTTTACACCCTTTCGAATGGTATATGAGAAAGATGCAATGATGCCCATCGAGTTCGAGGTTAAGATACTCATAATGGTGGTAGAACTAGACCTGAGCCTGGATGAAGCACAAAAGGAATGAATTCGATAGCTGAACTAGCTAGATGAATTTCGAATGGATGCCCTACAGAGAATAGAAATCATGCAGAGGCAAAGGAAGTAGTGGCATGACCACCACATTAAAATGAAACAATTCAAAGAAGGGTATTGGGTACTATTGTATGATTCTAGGTTCCAAGAATGGAAGGGAAAACTAATGCAAAGGTGGATGGGACCGTATGAAGTGGTGGAAATCATCAGAAATGGTATCATGTGCATCAAGACAATTGATGATAGCAACACCATTCTAACAGCTAATGGCCATCGGTTGCACCCATACCACACGTCCGAAAGCTTACTAGTGGAGTCTAGAGTAGGCATGGGGGAGACCCCATCCAAGTAAAATTTTGCCAGAGTTCTCAACAACATGGTGGATGCAGAGGTGTCCACCAAAAATAAGTTAGCATAGTTTCCTATTTTTTAGCTTACAGTGTGTTTTGCAGGAACAACACCCGCATGCAAGCTATAGGTATCCTGAGAGCCAGGGCCTAACAAGCATGGATTACGTTTAACTACATATTTTTTTCTTTTTTTTGTTTTGCAAGGAAATGGCCTGATTGCTCAAATAGTAGGCATCTTGGGTAACAAGGCCTAGACTGGCTCAACATCCATGAACCTGCACATTTAGGAAATTTTGATCCAAGCATGGAGTGGGCACCAATTCCCCGCAAAGGAAAAATTATGCACCCCCGTGCCTGGATGAAGTAGACATCGATGTTGTACAAAGAGAATTTTTAGGAGGCTTGATCAACCTCGCATCAATGGACACATCAGCTACTATTGATTTTTAGGTGGGAGGACGACAGACCCCGGAAGGGAGGCGCCTTACTCTAGCACCTTACTCCGGAAGGGAGGTGCCTTACTCTGGTGCCTTACTCCATAAGGGAGGTGCCTTACTCTAGTGCCTTACTCCGGAAGGGAGGCACCTTACTCTAGCACCTTACTTTGGAAGGGAGGTGCCTTCCTCTGGTGCCCTACTCCGAAAGGGAGGCGTCACCCCAGAGGTGTTCTTTCACTCAAAAAAAAATATATATATATATATATATATATATATATATATATATATATATATTTCAAGGAGGCACCTTACTCCGACACCTTACTCCACCAAGGAGGTGCCACCTCGAGGTGTTAAAAAAAATGATGATCAAGTGGCACCTTACTCTGGTGCCTTACTAAGGTAGGTGCCTTACTCAAGTAGGCACCTTACTGAGGTAGGTGCCTTACTCAAGTAGGCACCTTACTAAAGTAGATGCCTTACTCAAGTAGGCACCTTACTGAGGTAGGTGCCTTACTCGTAGGTGCCTTACTTAAGTAGGCACCAAGCAGGCACCTTACTCAAGTAGGTGCCTCGATCAACTCAAAAGCACATGCACAACTTGGTAGTACGTGGAGCAGCCGAAGCCAACACCATCATCTCACATGATGGAAATCCGAAAGCACCCAAAAATATTTTGAAATTATTGGACAGGATCTCTGCACGTCCCAAGGCCAACCGTCGAGGAGATATGCATCCCAACCTGAACCAATAGGATCCACCACATTTTTAGCGTAGGACCTCGAGCGAACCAGAATTGCAGCACCCAAGGCGACATAATCAGCACATGGGAAATATATTATCGAGTACCAAATTGGCATACTCCACACAGCATGAAATGACCAATTAGGTATGCGCATGATTTCTCTTAAATATATACGTAATTTTTCATATGATATGCTTCTCTAAAAATAATGTCGATGCAAGAATTGAATTCACCCCTCATGCCTAATACGTCATGCCAAAAATCAATTCGGGTGGCGTACCCTGCCAACCCCAAGGTGAAAACAATTTCTAGAGTTAGGCGCCTGAGTCTATAAGAAGGTGCCTTACTAAGAATAGGGTATGAAGCTAGTCAAAATCAATAGAGAGCTCACCATGGGAGGACGTTCAAAGAATCATGCACTTAAAAAGCATAAACCCAACGACACTAAAGGGATTAAGAGAGAAGTTTACAACCTATTCGAAGTGGCCAGGTGGATGAATTACTATTGCCTGGTCAGCCAAGACCAGGACATAGAGGTAGCAAAGGAGTTTGCTACCACTGTGAGCGAAGGATTTTCTTGATTGCATGGACTGGAGATCCTAGTCACCCCAGAGCATATTGCTCATGTCATCGGTCTCCCCTTCATTAGGGAATGCACATACAATTATGGCATGAAAAAATAGTGTGTAGAATTGTTGCTCGGATATAGGAATGTCTAATGTTACCATGGGGGGCTCCTAAAGTAGGGACTCCCTATGCACCTAAGGAATTTATTTAAGAAGGTTGCAAGATACTTCACATGCACTAGGAAGTATTCACACCTAAACATGAATCATATGCAGTTCCTGAACCACCTGGTGCACAAGAAAGAAATTAACATCCTATTCTACTTAGAAAATGCCCTACAATATGAGGCATCAATATACCAGTGAGGTGTGACCTCTACCCTAGCCCACCATGAGCTAATTATAGCCCTGATACGCCATACAAATGAGCATAGGGAAATATCATTGGCAGTAGGAGCCGAACACTCTAGTGTGCAAGAGCAAGTGGTGGCCTACGTAGAGCAAGAGGTCGAATTACGAGAAGTGGTCAAAGAAGAAGGGGCCAAACATTCTGATGCATAGGAGTAAGCAAAATCAAAGGCTAAGTATGAGGCCAAATTTGGGGAAATGCTTGAAGGGGAACAACCCCAAACTTCACTAGATGCTGCGGAGGAGGGGTAGATTTCTCTGCCCAATTATACGAAGGATAGGCCAAAATCCTCCAGCCCCGAACCCACAGCATGATGGATAGAGCGCATACGTAGTCAAAGATGCCTATGACATCTAATCCTCTTGAGCGAGGAGGAAGAGGAAGATGTAGAGCTTGGATTTATGGCCCAAACCCTACGGAATTTGGTCGCTCATAGTCCACAAGACCCATAGTCTTTGGTAAGCCTGCAATAGCAATCCGAGGTGCCAATGGGAGAGGGCCATGCTGGATAGAATAAGAATTTCATGATGCAGGTGTTGTTCGAGGAGTATAAGGAGATGACGATGAGAAATATTCAAAGGCAAGAGGCCAACATCACCCAATTACAATAGTTGATCCAACAACTCAAGGTAGAAAACCAATAGCTACAGACTAGGGCGATCGAGAGGCGAGATACCTCTACCCAAATAGATTGGGCAATTGAGGTGCCCACAAACTCTCCAACCTCACCAGAGAGGGTATTCTCATCTAGGGCAGTCATGTTAGACACCCAAAATGAGGAAGTCAAGGTAGGAGAGGGTTCATGCACCTCTGATAGAGTGACTATAGAGGAACAAAGGGAATTCTATTTTTCAAACAAAAACCCTTGTTATTGACATTGATGATGATGAGGAGCCTTCAGGGCAGAGCCAAGGGTAAAACCCTAAACCAAAGGCCAAGAAGGACTCTCTAGAGTGCTAGGTACCCAAAATTGAGGGGCTGCAACTTGAAGAACTAGAATATTAGGCACTGGGCAATCAGGAAACAAAGGAGACAATTATGGGGGATCTAATATTAGAAGGGTAGACTCCTAGAGCCTCTAACAGGGAGGCATATTCCATAGGAATGGAAGATATCCCCATATAGACCACAATAATAATAGATAGGAGAAAATGGAAGGCACCTCAAACATCATAGAAGAGGGCCAAAAGAAAGGCCAGAGTTACATTCACCAAATCGAACCCCCACTCGGATGAAGAATGGGAAGAAGGCATGCAGGCCTTCATCGAACAAAAAGAAAATTTTGAAAATATCTGTGAGGATTTCGAGGCAAAAAATGCAGCTAGGAAAGCTGCCAAGAAGGTCAAAAGAGGGTCTGGTATCTATGTGGACCCTACTATGGATGACCAATTTTGGGAAATCTATGGTTCATCATAGGGCCGACCTTCCAAGATGAGGAAATGGTTGGAAAGATAGGGGATATATGGACCAGAGGCAGAGGTAGCAGCGATCGTAGAAGAAAATGCTGGCCTCACCCCCAAAGAACTTTGGTTGTACAAGGCCAGCATGGTCATTTGGAAGAGGGATGATTCTAAAATTCCCTTCGAAGAGTTACACCCTCAACTCATTGACTTGTGGTAGGAAGTAGAGGTGGCCTTCTAGAAGGGAGAAACGACTATGGCAGTAGTGCCCAACATAGGTGCTAGGCCAAGCATGATAGGGAGGCATAGCCAGTGCACTAGGAAGCTAGTGTAGAATGAAGGCCAACCCAACACAACCGGAAGCTAGCGTAGCCGGAGGTCAGCACAACCTAAGAATGCCCCATAGTAGAAACGAAAGCCTCAGACTAAAGGGAAAGCCAAGGCCACTAGTAAGAAAAATAAATAGGGAGAAGTGGCCTATGTAGAAGGAGGTGATTACCGGTTTTAGGTGCCATGAGGGCATGGCACATATTAGGCATGGGGGGATGATGAGCACCAGATATGCTCATATTTTTGTATAAGTACTAACGGTTTTTGCGTGGCAATATATAATGAGTTGTATATTTTTATGAAATATTATGTGTTTATTTAATGAATCATGTGTATTATCTAATTTATGCATGAAGTGTGTTTTGTGTAGTTATTCACCTGATTTTGTCATCTTTTTCTCAGTCGAGGTCCTACATGGACCTGGCATGATTCTGCTCAAATAGACTAAGGTATACTAAGGTAGGCGCCTTACTCAAGTAGGTTCCTTACTGAGGTAGGCACCTTACTCAAGTAGGCGCCTTACTGAGGTAGGCACCTTAATCAAGTAGGCACCTTACTAAGGTAGGCACCTTACTAAAGTAGGTGCCTTACTGAGGTAGGCGCCTTACTCAAGTAGGCGCCTTACTGAGGTAGGCACCTTACTGAGGTAGGCACCTGACTCAAGTAGGTGCCTTACTCAAGCAAGTGCTCAAATTATACGTGTTGACCAAACAGCTAGAGAAGGACCCCATTGACCATCGTTCCATGTCATCTGTGGGAAACCATTGAATGAACGAGCTATCCCAACTAGAGTGGATGAACACATAACCACTCATGAAGCAGAATAGAACAAAGTAGAAATCATCCGATTGCTAGGAAATGATGCAAGAGTTGATTATCGTGCACCGGTTACAATAACTAAACTATCCCAGTTTAGACTGTAATCGGGATGCCTATTGTAATAGAACTGCAATAGGAAGTCTTGTGTGTGTTATATAAACACACAGACTTATCTGTAGTAGAGGAGGCATTTTTTATAGAACATTATCGCATGTAATATTTCATTGCACTATTAATAAAAGCTTGAGCATTCTTCATTTGTGCATTGTCTTCATGATTTGTTGGGTGGGATCTGCTGGAGCTCGGGCCCACTCCAAGCTAGTATTCCTCCCCTACTCTTAGTTATTTTCATAGGTTTAATTATGCATGATAGTATGTTTATTTCTTAGATTAAATTTATCTGCTTTTGAATGGTGTTATTTTTTAATTACGTAGGTGTATTTATAGCTTTCAGAGTGGTGTGTTTATATTTACGTATTTTAGTTATGCATAAGATTTATTGGTGTGGAAAAATCAATTGCTATTTTACAAACACCCCCAATGATAGTTAAATGGATTTATCTCAAAAACGGTAGTGTGAGCAGTCTCAACCATGGCACTTCAAAAGTCTACGAGATCTCTGGTTTAACAATTTAAATGAGAGTGTTGTGATATATATATAGGATGAATTTAACCAGTGTTTGGCACCCAACGCATACACCTACTGCATAGTGAGCATATCGCTCACTAACCCTATTAGGTTCCAAGGGAACCTACATCCAGTTATGTTCAGGGCCATGATGTTGGCCAACACAAACATAACCAAGGCACAAAGGGCATCCAACTCCTTGTCCACATACATGGACAAGTAAGGTATACCTCCACTATCCACCCTCACACCCTACTAGCCATATCCAAACATCTTCCTCATATTCATCTTTTGATCGTGCCCAACCTCAAATTGAATCCCCTCCATTGACTCCTTGAGGATGTGATAGACATCCTCCAAGGTCATGGTCACCTCTCTTGTGGGGAGCTAAAAAGACCCCTATCTGCATCCCACCTCTCTGCTAAGGTAGAGAGGTACCCCTCATATACCCTCACCACATCAATCTAGGCTACCTCTTCTAGCCCCACTGCCTCCAGTAGATCCCACTCATCCTTCACAACCACATTACTCATTCCAAGAATGAGAGGTGAGAACTGATGTCGAGCCTACAAAATCCTAAGCTGCAGTACAACACAAAACATTTATCAATAATACAAAAAAAGGAAGATAAATCACAAAATGTTTTACATAATGCACAATAATAAAAGGGAATTACATTAGTAGCTCATACTCCAGCTGCATTCCTAGCCTCCACACCCTCTCCTTCCACCACCATAGCTTCCACACACAAATAACTTCATCTCACTTCACTCCACTTTCCCAAACACAACTTCTCAAACTCTCAAATGCATAAATGAGCTTCATTTCTCATCTTGTCAGCTATTTATAGCTACTTCAGGTGCCTTGAGATGCCCATGGGTGTTTCCTGGTGCATTTAAGTGCACCAGGGTATTTGCAATAGTGCCCAAACACTGGTGGGCGTTTATGCAGGCTTAAAGCACCAATGGGCATTTGGCACTAATTTTAACAAAAGATAAATTCTTAAAAAATAGTGGCTTATTCCCACCAAATCACTCCAAATTTCATCCATGCATCCATTCCATAATTTTGTAATATTTTGTGAAGATTCCAACTGATTTGCATGCATAATTTTTGTTTGCGACCACATATTGCAAATTCACCTACCAAGTTACAAAAGCACCCCAAAATGGTTTAAATATTCAAAAAATGATGAAAATCATCATTCTCATCATTCATACATCATAATAACATTATTTCACATCATATTTTGCATATTTTTCAAGTTTAAACAACATTCAAGTGTATCTTGTATCTAGTGGATTTTTCTATATACTTAGCGATTGCAACAATTTGCATCCATGCAATTCGGTAAGATGAATAAGCTACCATAAAAACACTTGGTCATTTTCATCATCACATATATCCTTGTTCAAAATTTTAATCATATTTGGTACTTTACATTTTACATGAAACCTTTCCAAGAACAATTTGCACAACATTTGTCATTGATGGCCTAGTTTATAGGGCTTAAAACATGGACAAAATCAAATTTCATCATGATGCATTTCATTGACAGTCATCATGGTAACTAGTCTTAACTAGGGTGATTGGTTCTGATCATAGGAATTATTTGATAATCACTAGTTGGCCCTTCGAGGTTGACTCCTTTTATTTTTCTTTGCATATTCATCATTGCATATCAATGACATCGAATCACCCCAAATTTGGGGTAACTACATCTAGTTCTAACTTTTCCACAATGGGATACATCTTACATGATCATGGAATCTACACTTGACAAAATACCTTCATCTATTGGGGTAAAAATAGACGCATATTTTATCACATATCCCTTCATAAATAGACATACATTTCTCACAAATACCTTCATCTATTGGGGAAAAAATAGACACATCATGTCACATTTTTCACCACTCCCCTTACCACCATTGGGGAAAAAATGATATCGCATATCACATCATCAATAATTCATTTGCATAGATTTTTCAATTGGCTTGTGAGATTCATATACAAAATTATTCACCAATTGAGGGGGTAAGCTATGCAAAATTCAAATTCTTTCATTATTTTATCTTCAAGCTCGTGTTTCACATCTCAAGAGAAAGTTGCTTCTACACCTCACCCAAATAGGTGTCTTGTGTTTTTGCACTGCATTGTGTTTCACACAACATAGTACAAAAAGGGACATCTGTAGACACCAAAACCTAGCCACTTGTCATCCATATTGACTTTCCCACCATTTCCACCCATTATTCATATATATTTATATATTTATTATATATATATTTAAATAATTATATTTTATATATATTTAATAAATTTATATTTATATAAGTGAATTAATCCTAGCCATCTAATTTCACTTAATCTTAGCCCTCCATCTACATCAATCCATGTCACACCCTAAATTTAATATCCACCCTCAGATGTGCTTTTATCTTAGCCACATGATTAGTGTCATTGAAACCCTAGCATGCCCTAGGTTGGATTATAAATAGAGGTCATTCTGATGGCTCAACCCCTAAGTGTTCATCTTGAGTTTTCACCTGAAGCCTAAGTTCCTTGGAGTATATGAGTACTTCTACCTCCATATTCACTCGCCATAACCCTCACATCCATTATCGTTCATCTTGCCCTACCATATTTTCTTTTACAAACTCTCCCCTCAACCATCGAACATCTTCAGGCACTTTATATCATCATCGAGCATCTTTGGGTGCTTCCCCTCTACCACAAAGAATCTATGGGTATCTTCCCATCATTACCAAGCACCCATGAGTGTTTACTACAGCTGTTGAGCACCCACAGGTGCTTTACATAAGGGTTTTGAGGTTCTACTAGCCTTCAAGCGATGTTAGGGCATCGCCACACTGACTCACTACAACTGACTTCATTAGATCAGAGAATAGCATATACGTAAGGTAAATCTCTTATTTGATATTTCATTGCATGCACTTTTAGTTCTATTCATTTTATTATAGAAAATAGTTAGGGTTTTTAGTATTGATTATAGAGAGCCTCACAATGTGGAGCCCTCACAATTGCTACTAATTTATTTTGTTGTTTTATGATGTGTAGATCTGAAGGTGTTACATTAGCATTGGACAACTACTTAAGCTAGAGTGGCTTGGCATTGAATAACTAGAAGTCCACTCAATTTTATTGGGAGCAGAGACGCATTTGAAGACACCACCAACATTATTTGCTAGGGTTTCAGATAACCCTAGCCATTGTAAATTTTGTATCAAAGGATTCAAAGATTCTTATTATAATAATGGAGTTTTGAGGCCCCCCTCATTAATATAAAATCATTCATTATGTAATATTGTTTCCTTTGAGTTCAATGTATTTCATGTTATTTGGTGTTGCATTTTTGTATCTACAGGAGCAATGGAATGCATTTTGGGAATAAATAGGATAACAAATTGGAAAACAATTAAATGTATCCATAGATACAATTTTGGAGAAATTTTGATATTAATAGGTAAAACAATTGAATGCATCTTGGATCAAATATTGAGAAATTTTATAGTTATTTGTGTGATAATTAAATGCATTCTAGGATCAAACTTTTGGAAAGTTTGGTTAAAAATTAGGAAATATTTGAATGTCTCCTTGGATCAAATTTTAGAAAACTTTGATGGTTATTTATGAGGCATTTTATGATGTAATCTGAATACCTTTGTATAGGATTTTATGAAATAATTAAATGTATATAGACAATTTTTGTGGAGATAATAATGAAGAACTATAGTATAATTTTATGGAAATTTTTTAGGAATTTATAGTGTAATATTATGGAAAAATTATTGAAAAACTATAGTATAAATTTATGGAAAATTTTGTAGGGAAACTATAGTGTGATCTTGTGGAAAGACTATTGAAAAACTATAGTACAAATTTGTGGAAAATTTGTACGAAACTATAGTGTAATATTATGGAAATATTATTGAAGAACTATAGTACAAATTTGTAGAAAAATTTGTAGGGAACTATAGTATGATCTTGTGGAAAGATTATTGAAGAACTATATTGCAAATTTATGGAAAATTTTTAGGAAACTATAGTATAATTTTGTGGAAAATATTTTGAGGATCTATAGTACAAATTTGTGGAAAATTTGTAGGGAACTATAATATAATTTTATGGAAAAATATTTGAGGAACTATGGTACAAATTTGTGGAAAATTTGTAGGGAACTATAGTAGAATTTTGTGGAAAAATTGTAAATGAAATATGGTACAATTTTATGGAAAAATTGTAAGGAACCATACTATAATTTTGTGGAAAAATTATAAATAAACTATGGTACAATTTTGTGGAAAAATTGTAGGGAACCATAGTATAATTTTTTTTTAAAATTATAGATGAACTATGGTACAATTTTGTAGAAAAATCGTAGGGAACCATATTATAAATTTGTGAAAAAATTATAGATGAACTATGGTACAATTTCGTGGAGAAATTGTAGAGGAATTACAAAACAATTTCATGGAGAAATTGTAGAGGAAATTATGGGGTTTCCTCTTTTAATGTGCTTTTGTAAATTAAGTTGATAAATACATGGTTGCTTTAGAATTTTATTGATGATGAATGCATGATTATATTAGAGATTCATTTTAGAAGAATGAATGTTTATATAAATATGGATGTGGAATCCATTCTTGAAGGATTATGGGTCTCTTATTGCATTATATTATTTTTATCCTATGATAGAATACTTTCATTCCAGATTGGATCAAATGATAAAATAACTTTTAATCTTGAAGAATGAATGTGAGATTCATTCTTGAGGGAATTATGAGGTTCCCTTCATTGACATTATTATATGAAACCAATTATCATTTCATAGTTTGAGATATAAGAATCATGATATTCTTGTGTGATTCATTGTATTAATGATATTTATTCATGATTTGGAAAATGGATCTTTATGGTTCCTTTATATCATTGTAAATTGGGAAAAATGAATTTATGAAATGTGAGGAGATATTTTGAGGCTAGGTTTATTCTACATGAGGGTTCGCAAGATATATAATGTGTTATGAATATTTATCTTGTGATATTGCAATAGTGCTTTATAGATCTAGTATGGATGTTGTATTTATATTTCTATAAGATGGTTATTGAAATAATATTCATTTGAATAATGATGAAATTATTTATGCTTACATGCAATGTTCAAAGAGATAATCTTTGTTATAATCATATATGAATGAATGTGATAAATTTATTACATTGTTTAATAATGTATGGGTTATGTTGCTATGGAAATGATTAATTATCATGTGATGATAATAATAAGATCAATTAGGGATTAAGTTCCAGGATTGAGACTACGATTAGTTAATTAAGTATGTTGACTTAATTAAACTCCCTAATTAAAAGAGATAAGTAAGTTTCATCATGCGAAGTGATAAATATCTTGGCTTTCCTATATCATAAAGGTACATAAGGTTTGATAGGAGTTGGTCACTCCTATCACAAGAGTTGACACTGACCATGTCGTAAATATCTTGGTAGCTTATTGCCTTAATGAATGGGAACAACTTAGTTTGAATGCATCATCCAATGATCCTTGATTATGAACTCTACCTTAAGGATAATTATGTTATGATATATATATATATATATATATATATATATATATATATATATATATATATATATAATTACTCTCTCTTGGGTTCATTTGAGTTCAGTAATGAGTAGGTCGTTATAATTGGTATCATAATTTGATAGTGCATTATATGTTATTTAAATATGGGATTACACCATTGTACAGTGCATGTGGCATCAATATCCATACATGAGTGCCTAGTATAAAGACATTACTAACTTATTTCAACCCTTTTTACTTGAATATGTCCTATGTATCAAATCAAAAAGGTAAATTTTTTAAATGAATTCTAATTTAAGAGGATTATGATATGCGGATTCTAGAAATGACAAGTGTAAAAAGAGAATAGTGCATTGATTGAGGCAAAAATCAATGTCAAAAAAATGATAATAGTTGAAATTGAAAATGGAACCCAAGAATGAGGCATATACATAGACCTGTACACGATAGATAGTTGGAATCATCGAAAAGGCGATGATGAGACATCAAATAGGATAAGATGTTATTAAAGTGAGACACGCATGAATAAATAAGAGGGTTTTAAGTACAAAGAGGTATAATGATCCCCTAAATAATTAAGATAAAATTGGTGGTGAATGACTTACAAGTCAATCAAAATATAATCTATAGAGGATGATTGAGTAAACTTGAGATAATCAAGTTATGATCAATTAGATGGTTGAGCAAAATGGTGGTTGGTTGGGCACATCATAGCTTTGAGAAAACAAGATGAGTTTTTGAAGGATTTTTATACCATACCGATGAAATAATAAACCTATCAAACTTCCCATGGTGTTTAAGGCAGTTATACTAGTATTGGGGTTTTCACTATTTATAATAATTATACTCAGGGTAAACCTCGCAGTATGATTCTTAATCCTTCAATTTTTTCTTGATGATCTACTGGTGCATACCCTATGAGAAGTGAATAATATGGCTTATGACCATGTTGGAACAAGCCGAGGAGGTGGGGCAGAACAAGAATAAATCATACCACTAAATATTATCAGATCATTGACCTCATTTAGAGTAATTTTTTAGGAAGTGAGGAGTATATTGAATATGAATGATCGATAATAGTTGAGAGAAATAGGATTAGAGGGAGAAATACTTCTAGAGTTGGTACAAGTAGACAAATGTTATCTATCATCCTTAATTGAAATATGAGATCTTAAAAGGGGGGCATTCTAATTATCCACTAGGGAAATGACAATCACTCTAGAGGATGTAACTGAATATATCAGATACTAGTAGAGGGATTTATAGTGATCATCATAGATGAAGTAGAGAAAGGAAGGATTTTAGAAAGAGTGCTTGTTTTAGAGTGGAGAGATGTGAACTCTAAAAATATAATATAATGTATGAACTGTATTATTTGTTTGGCATACTGACACGGATTGGTAGGGTACCTAGGAATAGATATTTGGGGATATATTATTATATTGTATAAGGGTTGGCATGGGCCACACATAACCCAAGGTTGATTGTATTATAATATTATATTAGTAGTAGGCTCTCCAAAGTAGAATAATAATATGAATATATAAAGAAGAGATATTTGTCATTGTAATCATTCATATCATTGAATAAGAATCATATGTAATCGTCGTGCCCATGAAGTGGCCTCTCATATTGGGAGATATTGTGGAGTTATTCCTTCCTTAAGGATTACTATTGGTGTTTCCCTACCTTAAGGGTATTATCTATCTCTCTCATTTGTGGATTGTTATTGTGGATAATGTATTATGGATGAATGATTTGATATTTCTGCATATTGGTGAATGGTTTATTTTAATGATAATAAATTTATGCAACAAGTGGTATTAGAGCAACGATTTTGGAAAAGTGGGGATTTATGTGAAATTGCAAAATTAGGGCAATTTTTTTTTGGAAAAATGTTTCATATTTCAAGAGTCATATCTCTGCGCAATTTTATCCGATTCAGGTGATTCTTAGATCAAATTGTGTAGAGTTTGAAGATATTTAAAATGGGTGGTCATATGAAGAAATCTGATCAGTATTGAGGGAGATATGACCTTTTGAAGTTAGTCATCTAAAACAAGGATAATGACAAATTTCTTAGATTTTTTTTGGAAAAATGTCTCATCTTTTAGAAGCCATATCTTTGAGAGATTTTATCTGATTCAAACGATTCTTAGATCAGTTTGTGCAGAATTTGAAGAGATTTAAAATGTGTGGTCATATGAATAAATCCAAGTAGTATTGAGGGAGATACGACCTTCTTAAGTCAGCCATCTGGAACAAGGGTAGTGATAAATTTTCAAGTCATGAATTTTTTAAAAGATGAAATTTGTTTAGTTCGAGTAAGAAAATCAGTTGCACTTTATTTTGTTTGGAAGAAAAATTGTAGATCTAGTTGTCTATGTGGATTTTTAGCTTCAAATCAATGGGAAGATATTTATTTCCATAAAACCCTAGTTTGCATTAGGGCATGATATATATTGTCAAAAAACCCTAGTTGCATTAGGGCATCAACTATGTCATTGCAAAAGTTTAATGGATAAAATGATATTGATGTGAGAGAGTGGTTGAAAATATTAAAATATCAAGCTAGTGAAAGGTTACAATATGGTTGTCATACCTTGTTTACGGGGAAAGCTTTAAAATGGATAAAAGAGTTTCAATGTGGTGAAGTCTTGTGTAAATGGGATCACATTGAACCAACATTCTTAAGAACATGGGTACCTATTCAATTACAAAGAAATTTAGATATTTGTCAGAGAAAACTTGAAGGAAGGGATAAAAAGATAAATAGCATGTTGGATGTCATCAAAGACCTTGAAAATAAACTACAAGGAATTCAAAATTAGCGGAATGAAATAAAAGGAGAATGGAAGTTTTCAAGAAACTAAATGAATACTATGAAAAAGAAATAAACTTACTCAAGAAGGAG
Organism: Wollemia nobilis; assembly: GCA_028583015.1. Lineage (NCBI taxonomy): Eukaryota > Viridiplantae > Streptophyta > Pinopsida > Araucariales > Araucariaceae > Wollemia > Wollemia nobilis. Next base: position 3,057,087 of record JAQPPZ010003193.1, on the reverse strand, counting down.
AAAGAGGAAAATGTTAAGGAATATAATGAGAAGAATGAAGTCACATCTTTAGATTTTCAAAAGCAAGAGAAGAATCAAAAGGTTTTAGATTCATCTAAAAGTTCTATTTTGTAGGTTCATGGAAGCATTAAAAAAGAACAAGTTATTATTTCCATTGACCTTGGTAGCAGATATAATTTTATTAATATTGCTTTGGCTAAGAAGCTGCAAGTTCAAGCAACAAAAATCAAGGACATACAGCTAGAGGATGAGAATGTTCAGATTTTTGAATATTTAAAGATCACCATGGATAAATATGTTTTACATTCAGATTTATATGCTATTGAGATGGATGATAAGGATATTGTTCTATGTTATCCTTGGTTAGATTATTTGGGAACTGTTAGCACTAATATGCAAAAGAATTTTATGAAGTTATGGTACAGGAAAAAGAAGATAACATTACAAGAAATTTCTCAGCTTAAGGAGCAAGGATACAAGGAAAATAAAGAAGTGGTTGTAGAAGAAAAAATTGAAGAACCTGAAACAGAATCCAAGAAGGTAGTAGTAGCAACAGAGTCCATGGAAGAAGTAGCAACAAATGATTCAGTGGAAATAATAGTAACAGAGTCTAAGGAAGCTTTGATACAAGAGCACAAGGACACATCACACAAAGAGAATAGGAAAGTACAATGTGAAGAAGAATTTAAAACAATGGAGCCCAATGTTGGGAAGTCAAAGAAGGTAGAAAATCAAGTTAAGGTTGCACCATATCACCATCCACACCACCATGAGCAGCAATATTATGGTTCAACATGGAATCATAAGGGCATCAACTATGGCAGTGTTTGGCAGAAAAAGCATAGGGATCCTGGTTTTTAGAGTGGATCATTACCATCAAGGAAAAAGTGGACCCATCATTCAAGTTATCAAAATATAGAAGTAAAAGTGTGGAGCCAATGAAGTATATTTGGATACTCAAGTAACAAAATGGCATACCAACATCAACATGTTTCACTTGGATGGATGAATGATCGAGATTGGTACTAGTTGCTAATATTGCTTAGCAAATCATACTACCAGGTTTCTTCATATATTTGGAGGACGAAACATTTGTAATGAGGGTGGCATGGTAGGGTACCTAGGAATAGATATTTGGGGATATATTATTATATTGTATAAGGGTTGGCATGGGCCACACATAACCCAAGGTTGATTGTATTATACTATTATATTATATTATAATATTATATTATATTAGTACTAGGTTCTCCAAATTAGAATAAGAATATGGATATATAAAGAAGAGATATTTGTCATTGTAATCATTCATATCATTGAAGAAGAATATTATGTAATCGTCGTGCCCACAAAGTGGCCTCTCATCTTGGGAGATCTTGTGGAGTTATTCCTTCATTAAGGATTATTATTGGTGTTTTCCTACCTTAAGGGTATTATCTATCTCTCTCTCATTTATGGATTATTATTGTGGATAATGTATTGTGGATGAATGATTTGATATTTCTGCATATTTGTGAATGGTTTATGTTAATTATAATAAAGTTATGCAACATAGATAGGCTATAATAATGATGCTTATATCGAATTTCAATTTACTTGATTCACTAGGTGCATGATTTCCTAAGAATATGCTAGGGGTGGTGCAAGACTTAGTGGATAATTCAATCATGTTTGCATGGGTACTAGCCTTATTGACCTATAATTATAGAGAGTTGTTCGAGGTGTGAATGATACAGCAAGCTAGGATGAGTTGTAACCTCTTACTGCAAGTATGGACCTAGGAACATGTGGTTGTGAGAAGACCCTTAGTATTTCCTTATGATGCATACATTCAGGTTGGGCTAGAAGTACCTTATGCATTAATATGGTAACCAAAAAAAGAGTTGAGGACTAACAGACCACATGAAAGTTATTGGGAGAAATATCGCTCTATACGGGAAAATATGAAACCCCAATATGTGATATGGAGACCATAGAAAAAGGGCCCAATTTGGGTAGAATATGGAATGCATCTAGCTCATTTACGATGAGCAAGGTGGATGATTGGATGATTGAGCATGTAATATGAGTACTTTCAATATACTTGAGTATTGTGATAGTTTGGTATTAGACAAGGAATACCAGATTCCCCCATGGTCTATACAAGAAAAGGGAGGAAAGGAGTAGTACCACCACAAATGGAACCATTAACCATAGAGGCAAACAAGGTTATATGGGTACAAAATAAGGATGATGCTGGTACAACCATAAAATACGATATATGATGGGCCACCCAACAATGGAAAAATGAGGAAAGCATAAAGGAAGAGGATTTGGAAGAAAGTGATGAAGTATTGAAAGAGACAATAGAAGCCATTGGTAGAGAATAATTTATACCTGAGGATATAGAAAAGGAGGTGGAAGAACTTCTTGGGTGACATGTATGTCATCGACTAGAGATAGAAGTAGGTCCATCAGACCATCAAGAAAGTGATGATTGGCATTCTGTTATGGATGGACTACATGAAGTGGAGTTTTTGAGGAAGCAAGTATGATAGTTGGAAATACACCAAATTGAGTGATAAATGTTAGCTTTTTATGAGTATATGATATAGGAAATGCAACAACAAGATGCAAGATAAGCAAGCTATGATATCTATATGATAATGACACTATAATATGTAATAAAATAATAAGAGAAACTTCTACAATAACTCAAAAATATACCATTAATGAAAGCTCATGAAAATAGTACAATGTAGTATAATGGAGGACATGAACACTCCATAAATTGATATGAAAGGACTACATTGTATCACACTACTAATCTATACTATGCACTCTCTATATTCTCTCCTCTTTTATTTCACTCACTATAAGGCCTTTATATAGGAAGATAGGTTCCTTGGTGCTTACTCTACCTTTGACTCTATTCTATGACTTATGTACATTTGTACTACATGCACATTTACATAATTGCACATTCTAACACTTGTGCATTTATTACATGATGAAGTGATTACTTAATTTTACTCTAACGTAAACCCCTACTCTAGTAGTTTACCAAATGTGGTACATTGATATGTGCCCAATAATGTAATATATTCTCTAACACCCCTTGTATTAAATTATTTGGATATTGAAGACTTTAGTATTCCATATGGATATTCATCTTGGTTATGGAATTTGAGCTCTTCTTTCTTTCTTCCTTCATTGTATTATTTATCTGGAACTGGATGAGTATCATGTTCTTGTTCTTCTAATTCTATCTTCATGTTGTCTTTTCTTTTTTTAGGGTATTTGGAAGAGTCTTTTACTTTGTATTTTTCTAGGTATCCTTGATGAACTAGTGACATCATAATCTTGAAAGTCATAAGAGGATCACAACTTCTTCCATTTTTATTTCTTGGCTTTTTGTATGACTTGTTACCTTTATATTCAAAAATGTCAAGCTTAAACTCATTGCTAGTGGATGCTTCTGAAATAAAAACTTCAAAGAAATTATCTAATATGAATATAGCCTCTTCTCGAATATTTTATAGTACTTGTATTTGTAGTAACATAAGTAATATGAATGATATTTCTCTCCACAATATTTACATGGGTGGAAACTCCACCATTTTACCTTATCATGCTCAAATTTACTGTAATAGGTGCATAGCAAAGGTACCCCAACTTATTTGTTATCTATTTTAGGAATATCATGTTTTTCTATTTCCTTGATGAAATAGTTAAACCATGTGTGTACAATTGAAGCTATGCCATATTTACTTATTTCATAAATCTATATGAGGTCTTTTTGATAAATATTCTTATCACAACCCTAATTTTTTTATATATCTATATATACATACATATATATCTACCACTAGAGTTTTCCTTCTAATCATCCTTGGGACACATCTATCTCTACTCCTTACATAGATTCAGATACGTAGGAGCACTAGATATTTCTTAAAGAGTCAAGATATTCCTCCCATTGACATCCAATGGGCTAGCCTTGACTTTCCCCTTTTAATTCCTTCGAAATGTGCATGCTCTGTTTCCCATACTACATAATCCTTTAATGTAGGTGATAATCGTGTGAAGGCATTTGACTATCCTTCTTAGGTCTATTTGAGCTAGTTGTCCCATAAATAGGGTTCATTTCCTATTTCGAGTATAAATTTAAGTGAATGGATTCCATCCCATCCAAATAACCTAATTAAAAATAACCTAACCTAACTTAATTTAAAAGCTATATTATCACCCTCAGATACCCCATCCATTTTTCCTTTAGCTGCCACTAGAACGGAACTACTTTCACTAAACCCTCACATAGACCCCAGCTTAAGAAACACCAAAAGATATTGAGGAAATCATAACTCTTTCATATATATCATGTATTCCCAAGCATCTAGAATAAACATAAGATAACCACTATTTATTTAACAGTACTTCCATATCATAGGTGCAAAAGCTATACACATGATATAATGAAATAGTCTACTAATTCCAAAGCCAAAAACCTTTCTATTAATAAAATGTTTACATAGCTAAGATATACATCGGTTCCTATTGAAATGGCATAAAGCACATAAGATTACATGGCAATCCAATTGTAACTCCTTTAACCACTACTCGGTATTCCCAACGGACTGTGAGTATGTAGCAAATATCTCCTAAGCAATGTAAAATCAGAGACTCATACATAGTATTCAAATCCAACAACTAAGAACTTCCATTGTGGTCAATGTATTACTCGTGGATGTCCTTTGCTAATTTTCATCCCTCATTGCCTCCTATCGCGTCCTTATAGATTTCTTGCAATCCAATACGTGAGGTCTTTGGAAACACATGGGAGAATTTTGAATTAAATATTTTACTCCCTATAGATGCACTGGAACTTGCTCCTTTTACAGGATCATAATATATACATTCAACAAAATAGATTCACATACAATTTGCTGACATCTAAAAGGGCGTCCCCTTATTAACAAGTGTAAAGATTACCTCATTACTAAAATCACTTGGAAAGCTATGCAAAAGTAGTGTTACATTCATTTAACTTACCACTCAGATTATATTTTAAAGGACCCACTCTATTAGGTTCCTAAAAAATGAATCGAAACAAGGTCTATCTTCTACTTGGTGTATTTCATTGGTCTTTGCATGTTACAATCAGTTGAAGATCTTGCATAATAAACAACTAATATTTTAAACACACCATATTATCTTACCAAATCACTTCATTTGTTATGTCCCCACAATAAGGACTATATTAAGATCAACTATTTCTACACATCTCACTTTCATTTGAACTCATTTACAAATGCCATTAGTAATATGAACTGAAATAGAATTCACCTTAACAATCAGTAGATTACATTCATTTGTAAATCTCACAACCTCAGGTATAGAAGAAGCTATCCTTTAATCATTCTAAAGTAGGTGTCTTAGATTACATTCACACAAATTGTAATAGAAGCTACCACATATACACCCCAAATTTTATTTATTAGATAATATTCTCCTCAAAGAAATACAGAAGTTATCATATACACAATTCATATTTTATCGATTAGAAAATATTCTACTCAAAAGAATAAAGAAGTATTTCATTAATTATAAAATATTCTACTCAAAGGAATAATAGAATTCATCATGTAAACAAAAAAAAATTTAGTCATTAGAAAATATTATAGACATAAGTAATGATGGAAGTTGTCGGCTCTCACTCGTTAATTTAATATAGATTCCTTTCCTTTGATCATAAAAGCAACAAGGTAATCTAAAAAAGCTTCCATTAACTATTAACATAATTTAACTTAGGCTTCCTATCACACTTATATTGCATAATTCTATATTATCACTCGGTGCCAAAATCCAAAGCTCCTATACTATGGATGATAGATTAGCACCCTTAAAAGCCAACATCCAAACTTCCTCCTAAACTCCACATCGATTCCAGCTATCTACGAGTTTAAAACAATGTATACCTACAGTAAACGTATGCTCAAGCATCCCAATAATCCCATGACACTTATACTATTATGAGTACATGCATAAAAAAAATGGGATATTTTACCAAAGAACTACTGGTTTAAATACATACCTGCAAAACCTAACACCTTTGGAAGAATATTTATCCTTTTCATCGACAGTGGTTTATTTTTGTCATGGCTTAAATCTCAATTGACAACACTATGAAATCCAACAAGTTCTACCAGGATACCATTTAAGAACACCATATATAACCATTGAAAGCTCCCCTTCCATGTAAACTAACTTCTAGGTTCTCAAGAAATGCAAGTTCAATAGAATTTGACAAGGACCTCAATATGGAAATACCTGGTATTCGTGGTGTGAGCTCCTCGACAGAAAGAGACTTTTAAGATATATCTCTCGACCTTATCATCCCTACTTTCATCGTCCCTTCCTCGCTAGTTTATTTTCCTTTTTCTACCTTGCTCCGTGTTTTCTTCTCGAATATTCCTTCATTCTAAAACTCCTATTTTCTCAAGCATTCGTTGAAGGGATCGACGTTCATAAAATTAGAACTACCACATCCCATTTCAACTAGGGTAAATGGGTGAGTATCAACCCAATCAACCAAATCATGACTATATTGTGGCTTTTATCATAGTGAGCATTCAATATTTTACGTTGATGGCCTCTTGATTCGAATAAATCTATGAACCAAAACTCTTTAATGGTACCAACATGGGGTCATTACATTCTATTTGTTAATGATAGTGGTACCTCAAAATGAGAATATCCATCTAATTATAATGTACACACACACACACACACATATATATATATGTATATGTATTTAAATATATATAAACATATTCCAATTTGTTGATTTCTCTTCACATAAAAGAAAACAAGCAATCTTAATAAAAGACCATGCGAATATTGAAATATCCATCATTAGTACTTATTTTTATTTTAAAAGGGGATGAGATGGACAAGTCCTCATTTTAAGCTATATATATATATATATATATATATATATATATATATATATATATATATATATATATATATATATATATATATATATATATATATATATATATATCCATTTCCTTTAATATGGATGCTTCCTTTTAAACCCATGAAATATTTCCTTAACATAGCAAACCTTTATCTAGTTATTTTCATGGTTCATTTTATAAGCCATCACATCATTCACTCTACCTATTATAAAATTCTTCCATTAAATAAAATCTGCAAAATTAAGCATATCATCCATCATAGTCAATCATGAATCTATCTATTGAAAATTATGCCAAATGAATGGTCATGATCTACTCCCATCCTTAGGCTTAACACAATCACAAGTAGCATTTATTTCAAAAAAGCGATCCCACTGGACCTTGCACTACTCCAAGGGTCCTTTCCTCATTGATTTATAATGAAACTCAAGGATTTTTACTGGTCAAACCTCTATAGCCTTAGGGTTCACCATATGCAAATTGAAAAAGTCCTACACATGATTAGGATTAGCAATGTACTTCCTAAGTAAAGAAATGTGAAAGGTGACATGAATCTTCAATAGATTGGGTGGCAAGGCAAGTTGATATGCCACAGGATTGATATTTTCTAAAATTTCAAAGGGTCCCACAAAATGTGGATCAATTTTTATGGATTTAAAGGCACTCTTCTTCGGTCTCACCCTCAAAAATACTTTATCACCCACAAAAAATTATCTTGGTGGCCTCTTAAGATCAACATAGCTTTTTTGTAGATTTCTTAAGTTGTCCTCTGATCACTCTTAGTTGCTGCTCCACTTCCTTAACCATTTATGGTCCAAGCACAACCTTGTACTTTGGATTATCCCAAGACAATGGTGTCCTACATATCCTACCATATAGGGCTTCAAATGGTGCCATACCCAAGGTTGAATGGTGACCATTATTGTAGGAAAATTCAACTAAGTGTAGGTAGTATTTCCAATGGGTTTTTTGATCCATACAGTACATGCGAAGCATGCCCGCTAACACTCGGTTCACCCTATCGGTTTATCCATAGGTCTTAGGGTGATATGCAGAACTAATGTTCAATCTAGTGCCTATAGCATGGTGCAAAGCTTGCCAAAACTCGGATGTGAAACTCAAGTCTCTATTGGAAATGATCACTTTTTAAAAACCATGAATCCGAAATATCTCCTTGGAAATTTTTTTAGACACAATCATGATATCATCCTTGGTGTTTCCTATTATAAAATACACCCCTTTGATCAGTCTATCGACCACAACTAATATGGTGTCATACTAAAACCTAGTTTTTGGTAACCCTACAATAAAATCCATCAAAATCAATAGCCATTTTTGTGTGGGCACCTCATGAGGGTACAATAGTCCTATAGTATATTTATTTTTTACCTTTACCTTTTGGCATTCTAGGCATTGAATGACAAATTATATTATGTCCTTATTAATACCTGGCTAGTAAATGGTTTTCTTCATGTTCTCCCTCATCTTCACCCCTATTAAGTAGGCTGAATATGGAGATTGATGAGCTTCATTCATGATCATTTTCCTTAGATCACCACTTTCAATAATTAATACCCTATCCTTAAAGAACAAAAATACATAATTAGTGTTGAAGTATTTGCTTTCCTTGGGCTTGCCTCTCATATTTTCCCAAATTTACTTGTAAAACACATCCTGGTGTTGCATTTATCTTATTTTCCCATCAAATCCACATGGATGTGAGTTATAACAACTATGTGTCTTATCTTAGTGCACCAAAAACTTTATTTTCCTTCCCTTTTATATACTCAATGCCAAAATCATATTCAGAAAGAAATTACATCCACCTTCTCTGCCTGGCATTCAGCAAAGGCTGAGTGAATATGTATTTTAGGATTTGATGGTTTGTTCTCAACTCAAAATATTTTCCTAACAAGTAGTGTCACTAGATCTTAAGTGTAAATACCACTACTGCCAATTCCAGATCATGGGTTGCATGTCATTTTAGTTTCCTTGAACCGTATGCTACCACTACTTCATCCTGAGAGAGCACTCCTCCCAAACCTTTCAATGATGTATTTGTATAGATGGAAAAACTACCCTAAGGATATAGTATCTTCAATATGGGGGATGTAGTGAGTTTCTATTTGAGTATATCAAAAGCTACCTCACACTTATCCATCCATTTGAACTCCTTTCTCTTCCTCTGAAGGTTCATTATTGGAATGGTTATCTTGGCGTAATCATTTACATATCGCCTATAGTATCCAATTAAACCCATGAAACTCCTAAATTCTATCATATTAGTGGATGATGACCAATTCAATATGGATTCTATCTTCTTAGGATCCACCATGATCCCTTCTGCTAATATGACATGCCCTAAATATTGCACCTTAGGAACATAGAATTCACACTTAGATAGATTCATATACAACCGATTCTTTCTTAGAAATTCTAAGAAAATCCTAAGGTTTTGGTCGTGCTCTAACTTATTTCAAGAATAAATCAAAATATCATCTAGGAACACAAGGACAAGTTGATCCAAGAGCTTCCTAAAAATTCTATTCATTAGGTTCATGTTAGTCTAAAAAGACTACCTCCAGAAGATAGCAGATTTTTTGCATAGAAAGACCGACATTTCATTTTTGAGATATGAAGCAAAGAATTGTTTAAGGCATGAAGAAGGTCACGATTTCGCGACATATCAGTTTTTCATCAAGGTATGGTTCAAAGTTGTCAGAAAGCAGGAAAGTGTCACGATTTCACGGTATGACAGGTTTTCGCTCATAAAACTGACCAAAAGGGCAAAAAGAGAAGGAGCGTCACGATTTCGTGACATGAAAGGTTTTCGCCAGCATGCTGTTCAAAAATAAGAAGTGCAAGAAGATGTCACGATTTCGTGACTTGGCCGATTTTCGCCCACAATGCAGCCCGAAGGAGCCAACAAGGGGAAGGTGTCACGATTTCGTGACATAAGCAAGTTTTCGCTCACAAAGTAGTCTGAAAGGACCAGGAAGGAAAAAGTGTCACGAAATCGTGACATAGCTAGTTTTTTCGACATATACATATTTAGTAATAAATAAAATGCCATCAAGAGCTTGTGTCAGTAACTAGAAGTAGATAGTAGAGTAAATCAATTCCTAGATTCTTGCTATTAGAATTTATCTATTGTAAGACATGCAAAAGATATGGAAGCACAATTATATTCTGATTGCTTGTAATTGATTGTATATCAAAATGTACTAATTATAGAGATTCCCCATAGGGTATATATGAGAGTAAACGTATTCTAAAAAGAGGTCGGCTCTTGGACGTTTACAAGACTGGATGTATGTACTTTGAATACAAGCAATAAGATTACTCTTCTATTGGCTTCTGGTTCACATTGTGCAATTGTATGTATTAACATTTCTTACTTCTATTTCACATTATTGAAATATAGATTGTGTTGGTTCTAAGATCTGGACTTACGCAAAACATAAATCATATTGTTGGAGTTGAAATCCGATATATACATGTGTTAGATATACTTCTGAATCACATTGAGAAATCCATGATTTCTACGGGAAGATATATTGAATGCTTTGACAAGTAAAGTATATGTGTTCATCTTAGTTGTTGTTTAATCTGTACCATGTGCAAGTTCTAGCTTCGGCTATATTTCCCTCTCTTTCAGTAATATTCTTTTCCCTTTTCCTATAAAAAACCATTAAGGAACCAGCCTCCTCTGGAGATTAGATGAAAGATCTCATGATCATTTTTGTCTATTCAATGTTGACAAAATCAAGGCGCAAATAATAACCAAAGGCAGATTTTGTTCCAATAGTTTTTGGCACGCCCGATGGGACACTAAAATCCCACAGTATTTTATAAGGTTTGGTGTTTGCCTTTGATATTTTTAAATCTAAATCAAATCACCTGGCGACTCCGTCCGAAGGTATAGACCCAAGAAATACCTTATCTATTTATCTGGTTAAAAGACTCATGATTATTTACTTATATGATAACCAGATCTAAAGCAAGAAACTCAGAAGAACCCATTGAGTTCTTCGAGTTGCATCTAAGTAGCCTAAAGGTGCATCCAGTTTTATCTGCTAGATCTAATCCACCTGCTACCAGTATTACCACCCTTGTATCTTCTATTTTGCCTATTTCTAGTATTAATCCATCTTCAACAACTACCAGTAGTTCTATAGTATAGGCAAGTACAGTTGTTACAATGGCTGCTGCTCAAGCACCGACTTATCTTACATGGAACCACATGGGTCCACTAAATTTAGTGGCTCAGAACCAGATCCCTACAACAACATTGAAGGCATTGCCTTCATATGATGGAATAGGTAAAATGACATATGAACATTGTTTAGATGTTGCAGCTTTGGCTACAACTTATAACATCACTCAAGAGGACGTGATGATCAGATTGTTAGTTATTTCCTTAAAAGGAAAGATGTTATATTGGTACAGAGCGCTTCCTCCTCAATCAATAACATCTTGGGCAGTTCTCACTGGAAAACTTGTAGATGAGTTCAATCAACATGCAGATCCATTCTCACTACTCAGTCAGTTCACTATTATTAAGAAACATCCTCAAGAGGAAATTATTGATTTTAATATTCGATTTAATCGCACTTGGGAAAGAGTACCCACTGGATTAAAACCAACTGAGGAGCAAGCAATATATTATTATTTAAGGGCTTTTGATACAGATATTAGTATGATAATACGACAATCATGGGTATTCACTTTCCCTACCATTTATCAAGAAGCTTCTATAGCAGAAAGAGATCTCATTACCACAAGGAGATATCCGCCTAAAGCAATAATGCCTATTTTTCTTGATATTCCCCAAATTCCCAATGCTATCTCTTTTGGCCCTTCTCAGCTTCCGAACGCAAGCCTTCCAAGATGGAATGGATCACCTTCCATCCCTACAATACAGTTACCTCATAATCCTCTGGCATTACCTCTAGTTCTAGTTGTGCCCACACTACCTGCACCACCTTCTCAGCCAGTCCTAGATAATCAGCTTACTATTATACTGGATACAATGAAGAATCTGGAAAATGATATGACGTCTATGAAGAAAAGGGAAGCTGAGAGAAATTTCCAACCAAGAAGGTTCCCTCAGATAACAAGAGATGCAACACAGTCCAGTAACAGGGGACAGGAACGATCAAATGTTGTTTATGCAAATGAAGCAGAAGATGCCGTAGAGCCTTCTGTAAATTTAGATTACTGGTGCACTACGTGTAATGATCCACATGGAGAGAATTCATGTATGATTCATCAACATTATGTACAGAGTATAGCTATTGAAAAGGTAGAAAAAAGCATGAAAGGTCATGTAAATATGATTAGAGAAACAGACCACAATTTCATGATGCCTACGGTGGAACAAGTTACAGTCCTAACCAGATCTGGTAAAAAACCTCTGCAGGTTGACCCTAAAGAGCTTCAGCCTTTAAGTTTTCCCCCAGCTCCCAAAATAGCTCCTATAGCAGTTTCCAAAGGAAGTTTACCTTATGAGAAAAGATCTCAAGTTCCAGCTCAAAGCCCAAGGCAAGAAATCCATAAAGAATTCACTCCATGAAAGGAAACTGAAACTCAGGATCAAGCTAAAGAAAGGTTGAGATTTCCTTCATTGACTAAGAGACAAAGGACTGAAGCTACTCAAGGATACAGAAACAGATATGACACTTTCACCAAGGAAAGAGAAAAAATTGTTGAATCATCTACTTTCAATATAGTTGAAGAAATGAAAAAGACTCCCTCAAAGGCGAGTATGTATGATGCTCTTCAGTTCCCTGGTCAAATTGATCTCTTACAGGAATCTCTAAAGATGATGAAAGATAAAGGTAAAACTATATCCTCTTCAAATACAGTCCAGGCAAATCTAACATCAGCCACTGGAAAAAATAGACCTCCACCCTTTTATTTATCTCTTCAGATGGAAGGATGGGTTGTTCACAACTGCATGATAGATTCAGGTGCTGCTACTACAGTGATACCCAAAGCGGTATGTGATATTATGGGGATGGAGTACACTAGGAGTAATCCAGGTGTCCTACAGTTGGATGGCACTCCTGTAAAAATTGTAGGAGTGATTAAAGACATTCCCATACAACTCCACAGGATGCCTCAAGTGGTGGTTATACAAGAAGTAATAGTGGTAGATTTGGCACCATATTTTGGTATGTGCTTATCAAGAGAATTCACAAAAAAAATAGGAGGATACCTATCCTTAGATTACTCTCATTTAGAAATACCTTTCAAAGGTAGAAGGATTAAAATATTTAATGAGAAACCATCTACTTTCCATGTGGAAAAGATAGGAGAAGCTGAAACAATGAATACAATGACTGAAGAAATTGGAAAAGTGGACCTGATGGAGGAAACCTTGGAAGACCTTCAAGCAGAAGATCAGTTTTCTATGCAGGATTTCAATGCCATGATAGAAAAAGAAATAGGAAGTTATTCCATTGAAAAACCTAAAAAGCAATTGACACCTGCTCTCGAAGAAAATAACTCTATTAATCAATTGTGGAAGCTTTTCTTTGATGGAGCTAGGTGCAAGAATGGAGCAGGTGTTGGGATAGTTTTGATTTCCCCCACTGGAAAGGAAAGGGTGTTCTCTTACAGATTGACATGGATTTGCACCAATAATGCAGCTGAATATGAGGCACTTTGTTTAGGATTGAGGAAAGCTAAAAAATTGGGAGTAAAATAGCTACTCATTTATGGAGACTCAGAACTTATTGTCAATCAAGTCACAAAAAAATGCATCAGTAAACAACACTACTTAAAGGCTTATAGAAATAAAGTATGGGATATTTTGGAAGCCTTTGAGGCTCTGAATATAAAGTCTATTCCTAGAGAACAGAATACCCACACAGATTTATTGGCATCAGTGGGAGCTAATTTATGTCCTGTCAGTAATGTTATTCAGAAATCAAAGATGGTTAGACTTATATATAGGCCCTCGGTGCCAGAAAAGAATATCTTCTAGCAAGTTTTTGAAAATGATGAGCAAATATTGGATTTTTTAATCCATGAAATGAACTGTTCAAGTAGCAAAGATTTACAAGACAAACAGGAAGAAGATATGATTCAATTAAAAAATAATCATATCCCTAAGGGACTTATCACCCTTGAAAGTCTGTTTGATAACAATGATAGGGCTATAGGCCATAAAATCAAAGTTGATAAGCGTCGGTATAAAGAGGTAGAGTTAGAACCGGGAAAAATGATTAAAGTCGGGGTTGGTTGTATAGAAGAAGAATTGAACCAAATCAGAGAATTATGCAAAAAATTTCTTGATATCATAGCTTGGGTGTACAATGATCTAAAAGTATATAGAAAAGAGATTATCCAGCATACCATTGAATTAGAAGAAGGAGCTAAGCCTTTTAGGCAAAAGCAAAGAATGGTAAATCCAAAGATAGAATCTTTGATGAAGCAGGAGTTACTAAAACTTCTTCAAGCTAAAATAGTGTATCCTATTAAACATTCTACTTGGGTGGCAAACTTGGTACCAGTCAAGAAGAAAAATGGAGACATCAGATTGTGTGTAGACTTCAAGAATCTGAATAGGGCATCACTCAAAGACCATTATCCCCTTCCTCAAATTGATCAAATTTTGCACACAGTTGTAGGGGCAGAAAGGTTCTCTTTACTAGATGGCTTTTTAGGGTATAATCAAGTATGGGTCAGAGACGAAGATCAATTCAAGACTACTTTTACCACAAAATGGGGAACATTTGCTTACCAAAGAATACCTTTCGGCTTATCTAATGCTGGAGCAACTTTCCAAAGGGCTATGGATGTAGCTTTTGGTGAACTTGCTACTAAGATTATAGTCATCTATTTAGATGATATGACTATCTTTTCCCATCATAAGCAAGATCATATAACACACCTTGAACAAGTATTTGAAAAATGCAGAGAATTTGAAATATCTTTGAATCCAAAGAAATCCATATTCATTGTAGAAGAAGGTATCCTACTTGGTCATGTCATCTCTAAAGTTGGATTAGCCATTGATCCTGATAGAGTGAAAGCACTTTTGGAACTGTCCTTACCAGTTAATAAGAAAGGTTTGCAATATTTCTTTGGGAAAATAAATTTTGTGCAAAAATTTGTTGCAGATTTCGCACAGATTGTTAAACCAATGACTGAATTATTGAAGAAAGATGCTCCTTTCAAATGGACTGATCCAAGGAAGAATGCTTTCAGAAAAATCTTAGAAGAAATAGCCCAAGCACCTGTACTGGTTAATCCTGACTACTCACGTGATTTTATTTTATATGTTGTTGGTGAATCAGAAAGTTACACTATTGTCCTTACACAGAAGGGGTCAGACAATGAAGAAAGACCCATAGCTTTTCTGAGTTCCACTATGCATGAGCATGAAGAGAAATATAATTTTATTGAAAAACAAGTTTATGCTGTCATGAAATCCTTGAAAAAATTTAAGCACTTTCTATCACAGAGCAAAATCATTGTTTATGTGATCCATCTTGATGTCAAAAATTTTATAATACAAGGAGAACTTGGCAAAAAAAGAGTTGGTTGGGTGACTAAGATATAGGAATATGATGTAGAAATACATCCAACAAAGATAATAAGAGGAAGAGCCCTGTGTCAAGAATTGGCCAAGCAAGCTATAGATGAGCAGGTAGAACCCCAAGGTGTAATGGCTAATACAGAATCAGATCCAAATCCGAGAAACACTGATTGGATTGATGATCTTGTGGAGTACTTTCAAACTGGAATGTGTCCTAAAAGTTTGAATGCTTCACAAAGAAGAAGATTTAGAGCACAAGCTTTGAAGTACACCCTTCAATCAGAAGGGTTGTATAGAAAAAATATAGATGGTGTACTTTTGAAATGTATAAGAGAAGATGAGAAACAAAAAGTGTTAAAATAATTCCATGGAGGTCTCTCTAGGGGACATTACTCGGGAAGATCCACTGCTTTGAAAATACTCCGAGCAGGTTGTTACTGGCCTTCTATTTTTTTAGATACTTACAAGGTTACCAGAAGCTATGAGCAGTGTCAGAGATATGTAGGGAGGAATAGAAATGCTCCTATGCCCTTAAAACCTATCCAAGTCGAAGAACCTTTCCAATAGTGGGGGTTAGACTTTGTAGGGATAATAGAGCCCAATTCATCAGCTGGCCATAAGTATATACTTACTGCCATAGATTATTTCACTAAGTGGGCTGAAGCTATCCCTACTAAAAAAGCTGATCAAGAGGTGGTGATTGAATTTGTGGAAAGTTTGATAACAAGGTTCGGTGTACCAGATTCACTGATTACAGATAATGGATCAACCTTTATCGGAGCAAAAATGATTGAGTTTACTAGCAGATATGGTATATATTTGAAAACTTCTTCCAATTATTACCCACAGGGTAATGGTCTAGCTGAGTCTACAAATAAAAATCTTCTCAGAATCTTGAAAAGAACACTAGAAGATAATAAGAGGAACTGGCATTCCTTGATCAATCAAGCATTATGGGTTGACAGGATCTCAATAAAAAAGTCCATTAATACATCACCTTATTCTTTAGTATATGGTAAAGAGGCTATTTTTCCCATTCATATGGAGATACCAACACTAAAGTTGCTAAATCAGATAAATGAAGAAGGAGGTCAACCTATGGATGCCCGATTAATGCAGCTCTTACAGTTGGAAGAACAGAGGGAAGAGGCTTATAATCATCACCAGAAACATATGGTAGAAACAGAAAGATGGTTTAATAAAAAGACAACCTACAAAAAATTCAAAGTGGGAGATCTGGTTTTGAAATGGAATGTGAAGAAAGCAAAGCCAGGTAATCATGACAAATTTGATGCTTTTTGGGAAGGTCCTTTCGAAATAATTGTTGAAAAGCAATTTAATTCTTTCCAATTACAGGATCAGCAGGGTATGGTTCTACCCATCATAGTGAATGCATTTCACTTAAAACTCTATTTTAAATAAAAAGGGTGGGAAAACGTATGTATATAATGTATATTATAGTAAGTGTGTAAATATTTCCAAAGTTATTTTTATTTCAGAAATCTTTGTCAGTATCCAGCAACCAATCAAAAATCACCAGCAACAGAGAGATGAAATTAGAAGGTGCCATATTGTCAGATATAGCGGTTCGAATTCAACATTGCCACGTGGTTTGCCGACTGTTGGCAGGAGAAGACCATTTTCGAAGAACTTTGATATGCGTTCCTTTTATTAAAAATGGTGAATGATCGATTATCGATAGGAATTTAAAATGTGCCACGTGGTCTTTCAATAATTGCAAAAAGGAACCACCTTCATAAATGGGAAAGCTTTGATAAGCAGAATTTTAATGTGCACAATGAATAATCATTGATCAAGTTCCTAAAACATTCGAAAAGGTGTCAAAAATAATGCACAAAGGGATCCGAGCAGATCTAGCCCACCAACCGCAATTAATGCATGCCATGCATATGTTTCCAATTGACGTAAAATCCTAATTTTTCTCCTGAGTAAAATCCGTTGCATCACTTTCTATTCCTACTTTTCAAGTTCAGGTTCAAGTTTAGAAAGAAAGTTCAGTTCAGAAAGAAAGTTCAGTGTGATAAAAATCTCATGGCTCCAAGAAAAAACACTCAAAAAACAACAATGGCGGGTCTGTCTGCTTCACCTTCAACAAAAAGATGTGGAGAAGAAGTGAGTGAAAATTTTGGTGATCGGGATGCTAGAATTGGAGATACAGTGATGACATGGAAGGACCCAGTAAAAATTCAAAAAGATATTGAAGATAGAATGCCCATTGGGGTTTCTATGTCTTCTCCTGCTACTTTTGCCTTTCATTCATTGCTATACTGGTATGTGTATGTTCTTGTGCATCCTTGCCCTGAACTAGTTAAAGCAATTGCAAATTTTTATGATGAAAAGAAAGGGGTGGTTACAAATAAGAGTGGGAGAGTTCTTTTTGCCTTAAACCCAGATGCTTTCATTTTTGCTTTTGCTGCTGGGTATGTACCCGCCTTTGAGCCCAAAGCTTTTGACCCGATAGATCAGGCAAAGTATTTCGTTCCCTCTAAAAAAATCAAGAATTTTCTTTATACACAGTTGAGAAATCCACCTAATGGAGGAAGGATGCCTGAAACTCCTATTTCCATAGCCGAATTCAAAAACCCAAAATTATTTTCCATATTGGCTATGGTGGCAGGGTTAAAAACTGATGAAAAAGTTCATGGGTGGCAAATTGCTTTAGTCAATTGCCTTTCTAACCCAAAAAATTATGACTCTGCAGTTATGGATAAGAGTATTCGACCTATGTTTTTTGATTGGCTAAGGTATTTATTTAAAGAAATACATGAAGGGTTGTCTGCTATCAAGAGGGGTTCTCAGTACTCTTTCTGTTTCTCTTCCTATTTAGTGTGGTTGTTCTTTTTCTTTATGGCTAAAGAGCTAGCATTTATTTCTGTAAATGATAAAGATGATAAAGGAAGGACTTTGCCAGTATATGATTGGACCAATGTATTGTATAGAACAGAGTCATATTATGATTTCAATAGGGAATTTCTAGGTCCTGCTTTGAAAATAATGTATGGGGAAGTCAGAAGGTTAACCTCCAGGGCTGAAAAGATTTTACAAAATAAACATGCTGAGGAGGGTGATTGGTTTATACTCACCCAGGGGGTTGTTGTTAGGTTGTATGGTTTTACAGGAAAACCTTTCTTACTCCCGCATTATGTTACTGATAGATTGTTTGCATTGGAATATGTAAGGCAAACTGAATATATTAATTTGAAATATGGCACGGGTATAGGTAAAACTGGTACCTGTACCATGCCTTTCCAGCTTGAAGGTATTGTGGTTTCTAAATGAGGTCAAAATGAGCAAATTGCTGAGGCTCTGAGAGATTTGGGGTTAGTAGAAATCCCTCAAAGATGGAAATATGATCCTCTAAACCGATTTGCAGAGAGACAAGCTATTCTGAATAGAATTCCGTTGAAAGTATACCATGCTTCTATTAGGTCGGATATCGAAGCCTGTAGAAATAATGATGAAGATGCTCCATTGGAATGGCACGTGGAACAAATGCAGCCATTGCCTCCTTGGCATGACTTTTATGAGCATGTGTTGCATTTTGATCTAGGAAAGAATAAGGGGCATGTGTTAACTGAAGGCACCATTGCTAGAATGCAGAAAAAGGGTGCAGATTGGATGATAGGAAAGATTCATGAATGGTGGACTATGAGAGTGCAAACAGACATGATTGAATCTAGGTATCCCATAAAAAATGATCTTGAATTCTCGGTAAGATATGACCATTATCAGAACTCCTGGTTAGGAATTTTCCCTATGAAAATACCTCGCAGCGTTGGTGGTAGCAAAGGGACAAGCCCTGAAGCTGCTAAAAAATAAAATGTTGAACAAGGGAAAGGTAAGAAGGTTGCAGTTGAACGACCATTAGCTCAAACACAAACCAGGTTGAGAAGTTCAAAGAAAAGGGCCCCTACAGAAGTCTTCACAAAAGAACAAGGAGAAGCATACGGGAAGGCCGCTCAGATGATGTTAAATATGGGATATGAAGGCAAAGGTCTAGGAAAAGAAGGACAAGGGATCACTGAACCCTTGCAGGCTGAAAGAAGAGGAAAATACCTAGCCTTAGGAGTTGATTCATCCAGAGGTAAAACTTCAGTTTCTAAAAATGTTAAGTTTGTTCCCCCATCTAGTTCAGCTACAGAATCTGATGAAGAACCTCTTTGTATTAAGAGGAAGAGGCTAAAGTCTATAGCAGAAGTTAAAGAAAAAAGTAATAAAATTGTTGAAGGAAACCCAGTTTCTGAGCAAATCGCTCAAAATATTGATGTTGATCAAATAGAAATGGCCCTTGAAAATGAATAGATTGTTCAAGATAATGAGGGTAATGTTCTAAATCCAGAGGTTACTGAACAAGAAAATGTCCATATTGGGACTTTGGATGATCCAAATGACTTTGTTCAGGAGGATCAAAATGTAAATATTTCTAAGGAAATTACTGTGAAACAAGAGAATGTGGAACGTAAGAGAAGACAGCCTGGAGGAATTCCTCCAAACGTTGAAATTATAAATCTTGAAGGAGTTGTTGATGGTGAAGACAAAATTGATAACAACAGAAATGTTGAGGTCCCTATACAAAGTGAAAATCTAGATCAGATGATGAATGAAAGGGACCATGACCATGGAGAAAGAGATCAACATCAACAAGTGCTACACACAGACAAAGGTATGATTTCCCTTTTCCTTCAATATTTTCTCTCTACTTATTCCTACGGTGATTTTCCTTCCATTTCTTGTTCAAAGAAAGATATAATGTTCCCCTTGAATTCATGTTTTCTTTCCCAGAACCAACATTATGTTCTCAACTTCAATCTGAAGTTGATGTTGAGTTGATCCCCAATCCATTTCTTTCTAGTGCAAGTATTCCAGCTATTAAGTCAAGATCTTCTCCCAATGATGAAAATCATCCCACTCTTTCAAAATTGAAAGGGTTGAGAAAAGTGAATAAAAATGCTTTAGATTGGTGGGCATCTCATTCTACTGAAGATTCTAAAGCCCTAGCTCATGTTCAAGAGATAATTTCCCTGGACCCCACCACAATGCAGAGGAAAAAGGTTAAATTAACACCAGTTTCCCATAAATCAAAGAGGGATATGACCATTGAAGATTATCAAGCAGAAGACACAAATGAAGATATTACTCAGCTACATATGTCAGATGAGTGGGGAAAAGCTCAAGCCCATTTTGGGACTATTTACTTACATGGAGAATTTTTTAGAGAGAAGTTCATCAAGGAACAAGAAGCCAGGAGGGATTTAGAATCCATCCTGCAAGAGCAAAAATTGACTGAAAAGGCTCTAAAGCTAGAAGCTAAGAAGTGGGAGGATAGATTTGGTGAAGCTGCTAATGAAGCAGCTACATTGAAAGAAAAATTGAAAGAAGCTGATGAACAGGTTCGCTCCCTGACTCTACAGGTTCAACAATTCCAGCAGCAGTTGATTGAAAAGCAGAACACTCCATCTGGTTTCTCCAAAGAAAAAGCCAAGGCAGTAAGAAGAGAAATGCTTGAAGACATGTTGGTATTGAGCCTTAAGGCAAGGCCCATGTTATTGTACCTGGCCAAAGTGAAAGAAGTTATTGAAGTAGTCGGTGAAGAATTAAAAGCCTCAGTAACCTTTCTTCAAGGAAGATCAGATGCGGCCACAAAAATTCAAGTTTTATCAAAAAAATGCTCGAGAGTGTTGTTGCTAAAATTCGTAGTGAAGCATGGTCTCAAGCTAAAATTGCAGCAAAAAGTTTCTTTAGGAGACTTAAACTGGTGACTCAGGGTGATAAGCTACTTCAAGAATTGGAAGCTGAAGCAAAAGGATTAGTGACACATTTAAATTTGGCTAATAAGTGTGGTCTTCCCTATTTATGGGATGATAATTCAAAAGTGTTGAGTGAAGATGCGCTAACACTATCCCTTAAAGCTTTCATAGAAGATGAGTCAGAAATAGAAAATTGGGAAGAGCCTGTAGATGAGAGTTTGATATTTACCATGGTGCAGAACCTTACACAGATTAAGTCTTGCCTACAAGAATTGATTCTAAGAAACAAGATAGTGTCCCATGATAAAGTGGAAGAGTTGCAGTACATATATCAGTTGTTTATGGATTCTTCAGATCTTGAAGATGAAGACTGGAAGCAGGTTTGCCTTACCTACAATGAAGTGGTTGGAACAATTGAAAAACTGAAGAAATCCAAACATGATAATCAAAAGCAGCAAGCAGAAGGAGGGACTAGCGACAACCATGAAATTTGTTTCAAATTATCTTGAGTTGTTAATGTATTTTTAGTTAAAAATCCATAAGCTACAAAAGATATCCTGTAAAGGTAATGCTTTATTTTGCATTTCTTCCTGAATATTCTTTCCCACAAAAAATCTCTTCTCCTATATTATTTTTATATTTTAACTCCGTTTCCCAATGGATGAAGGTCCTGGATTCTAATATTTTTGCCAGCAAAATTTCCTCGGAAGGCGCCAAGAATGTTAGTCTAAAAAGACTACCTCTAGAAGATAGCAGATTTTTTGCATAGAAAGACCGACATTTCATTTTTTGAGATATGAAGCAAAGAATTGTTTAAGGCATGAAGAAGGTCACGATTTCATGACATATCAGTTTTTCATCAAGGTATGGTTCAAAGTTGTCAAAAAGCAGGAAAGTGTCACGATTTCATGGTATGACAGGTTTTCGCTCATAAAACTGACCAAAAGGGCAAAAAGAGAAGGAGCGTCACGATTTCGTGACATGAAAGGTTTTCACCAGCATGTTGTTCAGAAAAGAAGAAGTGCAAGAAGATGTCGCGATTTCGCGACTTGGCCGATTTTCGCCCACAATGCAGCCCGAAGGAGCCAACAAGGGGAAGGTGTCGCGATTTCGCGACATAAGCAAGTTTTCGCTCACAAAGTAGTCTGAAAGGACCAGGAAGGAAAAAGTGTCACGAAATCGTGACATAGCTAGTTTTTGTCGACATATACATATTTAGTAATAAATAAAATGCCATCAAGAGCTTGTGTCAGTAACTAGAAGTAGACAGTAGAGTAAATCAATTCCTAGATTCTTGCTATTAGAATTTATCTGTTGTAAGACATGCAAAAGATATGGAAGCACAATTATATTCTGATTGCTTGTAATTGATTGTATATCAAAATGTACTAATTATAGAGATTCCCCATAGGGTATATATGAGAGTAAACGTATTCTGAAAAGAGGTCGGCTCTTGGATGTTTACAAGACTGGATGTATGTACTTTGAATACAAGCAATAAGATTACTCTTCTATTGGCTTCTGGTTCACATTGTGCAATTGTATGTATTAACATTTCTTACTTCTATTTCACATTATTGAAATATAGATTGTGTTGGTTCTAAGATCTGGACTTACGCAAAACATAAATCATATTGCTGGAGTTGAAATCTGATATATACATGTGTTAGATATACTTCTGAATCACATTGAGAAATCCATGATTTCTACGGGAAGATATATTGAATGCTTTGACAAGTAAAGTATATGTGTTCATCTTAGTTGTTGTTTAATCTGTACCATGTGCAAGTTCTAGCCTCGGCTATATTTCCCTCTCTTTCAGTAATATTCTTTTCCCTTTTCCTATAAAAAACCATTAAGGAACCAACCTCCTCTGGAGATTAGACGAAAGATCTCATGATCATTTTCGTCTATTCAATGTTGACAAAATCAAGGCGCAAATAATAACCAAAGGCAGATTTTGTTCCAACAGTTCATAAATGTTGTCGATGCATTTTTTAGACCAAAGGGTAATACTGTAAACTCATAGTGTCCATAATAAGTTTGAAGGCTATCTTATGGGTATCGTCCTCATGAATCCTCAGTTGGTGATATCTCGATTTAAGATCAATCTTTGAGAAAATAGTAGCATCTTTGAGATGATCAAAGAGATCCTCGATTCTAGGGAGGGGATATCTATTCTTGACTATTGCCTTATTCAACATTCTATAGTCTATGCACAATTAAAGGGACCCATTATTATTTTTAACAAATAGCATAGGTGCACCCCAAGGTGACACACTAGGTCTGATTAGCCCCTTTTCTAATAACCCTTACAGTTGTACCTTTAGTTCTTACATCTCTATGAGGTTCTTCTATATGGAGACCTATGTATAAGCTCAATTCCAGGTTGAAGCTCAATTATAAAATCAAATTCATGCTTCGAGGGTAGTCCTGGTAACTCTTTTGGAAATACATATTTGAATTATTTGAGAACTGGGTGTCTTTCAAACACTTCATTCTTCTTCCCACTTTCTATTTTATTCAATGATACCACATAATAGTTCCACCTCTTTTCATTACCTTCCTAAGCTACATTGCAAAGAATATTTGAGGTCGGAAAGCCCCTTGTAGGTTGTACACTCTCTGGATTCTTTTACCATCCTCTGAGTATTCCATCCATATCTTTTGTAAATTGATCATGAACTTACATGAGTGCAGGCAATCCATCCTTAGGACTATGTCAAAGGCATGCAAAAGTGCTACATATAGGTAACCTATCATTGTACCACTAGGTAAGGTAATGTTAGTCATAAGGTAGCACTGATCAACTGATTAGGTCTACCTTGAGCCATACTTGACCTTCCACCTATGTGCCAAGATTCTTAGTCTCTCTGGTATTTATTTAATTAAGCTAGAGGAAACAAAGCTATCCATGGTACCACTATCAATCAGTATTATAAAATTCCTACCAAATATTTTACCTTTTATCACTAGTGGAGTGGCTTGGCCTTCCAAATTCTACCTCCTTGTTGTCACATAGATTTTGTGTGTAGGCTTCTTTAGGACAGCATCCTTGTAGGTAGGTTCCTTTCCTTTTAAATTCGATTCAACTTTGTATAGATATTGGTTAGTATAGTGAGGTCCTCTACAATTGTAGCACACCTCTTTAGATCCAAGGTATGCTTTCTTCTTCTGCCCTTCTTCATTTTTTACTGCTTGAGGAATATTAGCCTATCCTTGTGATGGGTTTCTATTGTTCCTATTATTATGATCATTTCTTTAGAACATTTTTCTATACTTCCCCTATTTTCTATCATTACCTTTGCCCTATCTAGGGAAAATTTTATTTGCTTGCTCCTTCTTCCACTTTACGAAGCCTACACTATTTCTTTTCCTTAGTGCTTCTCTGCCCTACTCATCTAGACCTTCATAATTAAAATAAGGATTGAGGTATGTTTCAGATTTTTTGGCCAAATAATAGGCTTTCTGTAGAGTAGTAGGTTCCCGCATGTCTATCTCTTGCCCTATCCTAGGATCTACTCCTAGTATAAACTTATGGATCTTCAAATTCTCATTATTAGCAGGCACATACTTCAACAGTTTGACAAATTTATGGTAGTATGTTTCTACTATATTAATCCCCTAGCAAAGTTTAGTGAATATTCAAACTTCTGGGAGTAAAAGTGCTCCATGAGGATTCTTTCCTTAAAGTCTATTACAAACTCTTCCCATTTCAAGTCAACTACAACTTCTAGTCTTTGTTCCTCATTATATATTTTCCACCAATCTAAGCCAACACCTTGCAGGTGTAGTGTGTCATAGGACATCCGAGTACCGATGGAATAGTTTTTCATATTGCAATAGGTTTCTATCTCTTTCAACCAAGCTTCGAATTTGTTGCCACCTTCCTCTCCTTTGAATTTGGATGATCTAAGATGTTTTATTTCCCTACTTAGCTTTACCTCTAACCTTATTCAAGAAATTTGCACTTCTATCAAAGGTTCATCACCTCACCTTCCTCTAGAGATTCCAGCTTGCACTTCTCAATTCAACACAACTTCTAGCAGTTGCTTTTGTTTTTCCACTTGTTCTCGAAGCAGATCCACTATGGTAGCGAGGTACCCTCCTTCGTTACTAGGGTCTTTTCAACCTACATCCATAGTATTGTCATATCCATTATTTTGTCATATTCTCCTTTGTGGTGGGGCATCACCCCCTCTCCTTCAATTGGGAAGCATTGTCCTTAGACACACAAGGAGATATTAGAGGATTTAGTTTTACAATTTCATATTTAAATTGTTTCTCCTACTAGTGACTATATTCTTAGTTTATAAAACCATACAATCAAGGTCCATATATATTTATCTAATAAGTGTATTAATTTTTTAGGTATAGCCTCTATAATGTACATGTCTTATAGGACCTTATCTAACTTTGCGTAAGGGAATATGTATTCCTACGAACCAAGTACTATGATACCAAATGTCACAACCCAAACTTCCCAACCCTAGTTTTTTATATCTATATACATACATATATATCTAACACTAGAGTTTTTCTTCTAATAATCCTTGAGACACATCTATCTCTACTCCATACATAGAGTTGAATACATAGGAGCACTAGATGTTTCTTAAAGATTCAATATATCCCTCCCATTGACATCCAATGGGCTAGCCTTGACTTTTCCCCTTCCATTCCTTTGCAAGGTGCACACTTCATTTCCCACACTACATAATCCTTTAATTCAAGTGATAATCGCGTGAAGGCATTTGCCTATCCTTCTCAGGTCAATTTGAGCTAGTCCTCCCATAAATAGGGTTCATTTCTTATTTTGAGTATAAGGTTAAATGAATGGATTCTATCCCATACAAATCACCCAATTAAAAATAAATTAATCTAAATTAATTTAAAAGCTAGATTATCACCCTTAGATGCTCTATCCATTTTTCCTTTAGCTGATACTAGAACATAACTACTTTTGCTAAACCCTCACATAGATCCTAGCTTAAGAAACACCAAAAGACATTGAGAAAAATATAACTCTTTCATATTAATCACACATTCCCAAGCATTTGGAACAAATATAATATAACCACAATTCATTTAACAGTATCTCCATATCGTGGGTACAAAAGCTATACACATGATTTAATGAAATATTCTACTAATTCCAAATCCAACGACATTTCTATTTATCAAATGTTTACATAGCTAATATATACATTGGTTCCTATGGAGATGGAATAAAGTGCATCAAATTACATGGCAATCTAATTGTAACTCCTTTAACCACTACTCAGTAATACCAACAGACTATGAGTACATAGAAAATGTCTCCTAAGCAATATAAAACTAGAGACTCATACATAGCATTCAAATCTAGCAACTGGAAACTTCCACTATGGTCAATGTATTACTCATGAAAATCCTTTGCTATTTTTTCATCCTTTGTCACCTCCTATCTCATCCTTATAGAGTTCTTGCAATCCAACACGTGAGGTCTTTGGAAACACACGAGATAATTCTAAAGTAAATATTTTACTCCCTATAGATGCACTAGAACTTGCTCCTTTTACAATATCATAATATATACATTCAAAAAAATAGAACCACATACTATTTGTTGTCATCTAAAAGGGTGTTCCCTTCTTAACAAGCATAAAGCTTACCTCATTACTTCAATCACTTGGAAAGCTACGCAATAGTGGTCTTAAATTCATTTGACTTACCACTCAGGTTATAGTTTAAAGGACCCAATATATTAGGTTCCTAAAAAATGAATTGAAACAAGGTCTATCTTCTACCTGGTGTATTTCATTGGTCTTCTCATGTTACAATAATTTAGAGATCTTGCACAATGAACAACTAATCATTTAAACACATCATATTATCTTACCAAATCACTTCCTTTGCTACATCCCCACAACAAGGACTATGTTAGGTTCAACTATTTCTACAAAACTCACTTTCATTTGAACTCATTTACAAATGCCATTAGTAATAGGAACTGAAATAGAATTCACCTTAACATTCAGTAGATTACATTCATTTGTAAATCTCACAACCTTGGGTATAGAAGAAGTTATCCTTTAATCATTCTAACATATGCATCTCATATTACATTCATTAGATAGTTTCTATACAAATGGTAATAGAAGCTACCACATATACACCCCAACTTTCATTTATTAGGTAATCTTCTACTCAAAAGAATACAAAAGTTATCATATACACAATCCATATTTCATCCATTAGAAAATATTCTACTCAAAGGAATATGGAATTTATCATATACACAACCCATATTTCATTCATTAGAAAATATTTTTACTCAAAGGAATACCAAAAGTCATTACGTACACAACCCAAATTTCATTCATTTGAAAATATTGTATACAAGGAATGATACAAGCTCTCGACTCTCACTCATTCATTTATAATACATATTCCTTTCCTTTGATTATAAAAGCAACAAGGTAATCTAAACAAGTTTCCATTTAACTATTAACATCATTTAACTCAAGCTTCCTATCACACTTAGATTGCATAATTCTAGATTATCACTCGATGCCACAATCCAAGGCTCCTATATTATGGATGACATATTAACACCCTTAAAATCCAACTTTTAGACTTCCTCCTAAACTCCACATCGATTCTAGCTATCTACGAGTTTAAAAAAACATCTACCTACGATCAATATATGATCAAGTGTCCCAATAATCCCATGACACTTATCCTATTGTGAGTACACACATAGAAAAATAGGATGGTTTACTAAACAACTATTGGTTCAAATACATACCTACAAAACTGAACACCTCTAGAAGAATATTTATCCTTTTCATCGATAGTGGTTTCTTTTTGTTACGACTTAAATCTCAACTGACAACACTACAAAATCCAACAAGTTCTAGTAGGATACCATTTAAAAACACCATCTATAACCACTGAAATTTCCCCTTCTAGGTAAACTAAGTTCTCGGTTCTCAAGTAATGCAAGTTCAACAAAATTTGACAAGGACCTCAGTATGGAAATACCTAGTATTCATGGTGTCAGCTCCTCGGTAGAAAGAGACCTACAAGATCTATCTCCTAACCTTATCCTCCCTTCCTCATCAGTTGATTTTCCTTTCTCTATCTTACTCCTTTTTTTCCTACTGAATCTCACTTCATTCCAAAACTCCTATTTTCTCGAGCATTCATTGAAGGGACCGATGTTCATAAAAGTAGTACTCCCACATCCCCTTTCAACTAGGATACGTGGTTGAGCTTCAACCCACTCAACTAGATCATCACTATATTATGACTTTTATCATAGTGAACATTCAAAGTTTTACGTTGACAACCTCTTGATTCAATCAAATCTACAAACCAAAACTCTTTAATGGTACCAACATGGGGTCACTACGTTATATTCGTAACTGACACCAATACGTCAAAATGAGAATCTACATATAATTATAATGTAAATATATATGTGTGTATTTACATATATATAAACATATTCTAATTTTTTAATTTCTTTTCACATAAAAGAAAACAAGAAATCCTAATATAATACCATGCGAATATTGGAATATCCATCATTAGTACTTTTTATTTTAAAAGGGAATGAGATGGAAAAGTCCTCATTTCCTTTAATATGGATGCTTCCTTTTAAACCCATGAAATATTTCCTTAAACTATCAAACCTTTATCCAATTATTTTCATGGTTCATTTTATAAGCCATCACATCATTCAGTCTACCTGTTATAAAATTATTCCATTAAACAAAATATGTAAAATCAAACATATAATACATCATAGTCAATCATGAATATATCTATTGAAAAGTCTGCCAAAGGAAGGGTCATGACAATTCTTTTCTAATTTTTCAATATCTTCATTAGTGTAGTTATCATCAACTCCCTTTACTATTCCACTACAAGATGTTCTTAAAGAATCTACTTTCATCAAACTATTAGTTTGTGAGTTTTCAGAAATCCTTTTAAATTTCATTGATTCTTCTCTTTTAATTTTCCTTACTATCCACTAAATTCTCAGAATTATAAATCATTGAATCAAGTGTTCTTATAAGCCATTTCCTTACTCCTTTTATAATTACATTATTTAATGTAATCTATGGAGTGGACATCCTTATAGCTCCCTGGTTTAGGGTATGTGGGCTAGTTTGATAAAACCTTTCAATACTTAGATTTTTTAGAATTTCTTATGTCTCCTTAGTGATTATATTATGTTGTAAGTTTTGATAAAGTGCTTAGCAAGTATAAGTTCATATTTTGGGTTGATTTGTGGTGTTTTGTAAAAAATAATAATCAACTCCTATCTCACCTTATCTCTCCTAATGAACTATGCACTTAAAAATTTGAAGTTCTCTATGGTTGGATTTATTTTATCCCTTTATTATGAGTGTGAGACAAGTGTAAGTAAATAATTAAACTCCTTTAAGTAAATAATGAATTTATTTTTATACCCCTTAATATCAAATAGTTTAAGATTTATAAATTCCAATAATCTATGTTTGATGTGGTATGCCTTATAACTCCCTAATTTTGGATTATTAGAAATTCATAATATTTGAAATAATAATATTGGTTTTCCAAGTAGAAAATATTATATCTCCTATGATGTTTAATTGTAAATATTCCACTAAAGTGATTTGAAATAATTTAGATATGAGCTCCTTTAATTTGCTTTCAAATGTATTAAGGTTGATTGTTTCTCCAATATAAATGATAAATAAACTCAAACTTAAGATATACCCCTTATTACTCCTTTAGTGAAAGCAATATTAATCAAGGTGATGCTGCAACTCCTAAATAGTAGGTGATGTATTGGTGGGCATTGTATTTCCTTGAGATATGGTGAACTTATGAGAGTGGCAGTGTGTTTAATGTTCCCTTAAATTCTTGACTTTATGCCTTTCACCTTGAATATGCTCTCAATCATACGTTAATTCCTCTACCTTCAATGTTCACATTGGATGTGCTTCCTTCATTGTGCGACTTTGACCTTTTCACTTTAGTATTCTTTCTTTGATATTTACGCATCTTTCAACCTGGGCTATTAATAGTGTAGCCTTCTTTACTTTGCATGTTACTAAACCTCCTACCTTATTGATGCTCTTGATACTTGGTGCATACATTGCTTGAGCAAGTAGGTGGCAAATAGATGTTATAGTATTTTTGAGCACTGGTTGATGAGTATTCAATGCTCTCTCTTTGTATGGAATGATTACTACATATTTCAACCTTTGAAATATGCCTTCAATGCTCCTAGGACGAGTGTTATGTCTGTTCTAAATGATATCTCCCTATGTAGGTGTTAATAAGATTATGTAATGCTTCCTTTCATTATGCTAAATAAAACTTGCATTAGAGGACATCCTCAACATCTCTTTATTCTTAAATATTTCTTCCCCAGCAGGTGCAAGCTATTCAATCTCGGCCTTATCGCTCTTCTTCTTGCCAACGAGTGCAAGTTGTACATTTTCCAACAAATCGATGATGATATCTTTTTCAAGGTTGGATCCAACTATGGCTCCAACATTGTTGATGATATATATTCAATCAGTGGTCGCTCTTGATAGATTTGTTTGCTCTCTTCCTATTTGGTGATTCATCTCCACTCAATGGTAGCTTCTAATAGCTTTAGCTAGCAATTTGTCCAAGAAATTAGTTGAGTAATGTATTCCCTATTTGTATTTTATTTTAACGTAGCTTGTGCTTCACTCTCTTTAGTGTTGTTCACCTAACAACAAGTTCTACGTATTATTTAATGTTGTAGGTTTCCAACGTGGCAGTGGTCCTTTGCAATGGCATTGCTCACATGTAGCTAGTTGCACCAATCTATGGTTTCCTCTAACACCTTGATGAGGTGAATACCGAACACTATGGATGGATTTTCACTTAAGCACCTTGAGTTGTGCTTCCCTTCTACCAATGGTGGAGACTTGTAGTTAGGATGATAGGCTACATAGAGTATCTTTAAGATACTTAACTTTTGTCTCCATTCTATGTAATAATAGAGACAAGTTTTATGCTTGTATATCCCTGTAATACCTCCTTATTTGCACTTAAAACCCGAGACTCTCCTAGTCTTGTTTTGTAGATCTCTTAACTGGTTGTGATGGTGGTTTTATCCTCTACACATTAGAGGAATATAATCCTGTAAGGTGGCTTCTCTAGGCTAAAATAAGTTATTGGTTTTATGCACTGAATAGTGTATCTCGACACTTTGATATATGTTGATTTATGCACTTTGGTTTTTCACTCTAGCTTAACAACCAATGCACATAATAATCCTTTGAGAGTAACTAGTTTAATGAATAACTAGAATAGTAAAATCATGTACCAGTAATATCTCTAACTCAATGTACTTAAGGATAATAATAATTATTTTACCTTATTTCTCCTATAAATGAACTCTCAAAGTAATTTGAAATATGCACTTAATTTTCACTGTAACTTAAAATACTTAGTGCACCTAGAAATCTTTAAGAATGACTAGTATAGTGCAATATTGATCTTACCTTATTACTCCTTAAATCATGCACTAGTAATTGCACTATAATAGCTATAACTTAATGTAGTCTTCTTTTTTGTAATTGGTTAATAGGAAGATGACATTTTTCTTTCTTTAAAAATATATCTAACTCCTATTTTAATGTGCAGGTATAAAAATTAAAAGAAACTATCTTCTATACTCCTTTTGAAGAGTATAATATGCAACCTTCTCTTTCAAACTTAATAAAACTCTAATATGGTGGTTAATGAAATATGATAATGAATTAATTTAAATTTTAACTAATAAATCTATTTGCACCCAATTTGCTTACCTTAATAAACTCTATATATGAAGGATTGCAAGGTGATTAGATTCACCTTATTGCTACCTTTAACTGGATGAACTTGCAACTATTCTTGGCTGTTCAAAATAGCTCCTCAACTCACCAACTCCCACCTTAGTAACTCCTCCATATTATTACTTGAAACTATAGTCTAGTGGTTTCAATTCTCCTTCAAGATGTTCTCTATAAATCTAAAGTTCTACAACTTGTAATGCTATCCTAATTGCTGCATTTTTGCAATCAATTTTTGTAATGAAATGTTGTCCTTGAATCTCAAAAATCTGGTAGGGAACTCCTCCAAATTGAAGCTGAAATTTTCTTCAAGAACCCTTCAAAATTCTATTGTAGATTCAACAAACCCCTATATTTGAATGATCCTTCTAGCCTTCAAAGGCAATCTTCAAACCTTTAATATTTGGTAGTAATGTTTAGCTCCTTTCTCCTTCAACCTCCTTGTCAAATTTTGACTTCAATCTAGACCTTCTTCTCAAGAACATGAAAGTCTTGAGATCTTCACCAATATCCTCCAAAATTTGGAAAAATTCTTACCAAATATTTCTCCTTTGGGTTGTCTTCAGATGGTGATAAATTTCCTAAGTTCTTCCTTTATCAAGAACTCCTTGGTGGTAAATTTCTCCAATGAGTTCTCCTAAGAAATCCTTTAATGGCCTTCTCTGAATCTCTTTTAATGAGGCTCAACAATCATTCTCTTTATTTCTCCTTCAGGGTGAAGTCTTCAATCTTCAATGGGGATCACTAATCTCCTATATTCACCAGGACTCTTCTTTGGGGTCTCTTTAATCTATTATTTGTAATATTTAATGGAGATCACCAACCTTCAATATTCTCTTGGACTCTTCTCTGGAGTATCTTCTTCTGCAATAAGGGCCCTATGGCCTTTTCTTTGCTTATAAAATTTGTAGGTCTGCAATCTCTAGCAATGGGACCTTTTCTTTAGGCCTCCAAATATTATTTCTTCCTCTTGTTGCTTATGGCGTTGGATTTATTCTAAATAATATATTTTTGCTAGCTCCTTTGTAGGAAGCTTCCCAACTTTCTTTGAATCTCTTTTTTCCTACAAAAAAGTATTAGGACTATAATGGAATACATTCAAATATAGAGATGATAAATCTTCATTAGTTGATTTGTCAATCTAGTAGAATCCCTGTTGAATCCTAGTATTCATGAGTTTTTCTGCAACCCCGTGGAAAGACTCTAGCCAAATGCAATCTCAAAAAAATTATAAATGAGATTTCTAGATTTATTTCAATCTCACTTGTGGTTGTCCCTATTTCCTATCGATCTACCATGTGCTCTGATACCACTATTATTTTTTTATAAGTATATTATATAGGAAATGCAACCACAAGATGCAAGATAATATGATAATGACACTATAATATGTAGGAAAATAATGACATAAACTTCTACAATAACAAAAAAATATACCATTAATGAAATATCATGAAAATAGTACAATGCAGTATAATGGAGGACATGAACACTCCATAAACTGATATGAAATGACTACATTTCACTCACTATAAGGTATTTATATAGGAAGATAGGTTCCTTGACCCTTACTCTCATTTCACTCACTATAAGGCCTTTATATGGGAAGATAGGTTCCTTGACCCTTACTCTCATTTCACTCACTATAAGGCCTTTATATATGAAGATAGATTCTTTGACCCTTACTCTACCTTTGAATCTATCCTATGACTTATGTACATGTGGACTACATGCAAATTTACATCATTGCACATTCTAACACTTGTGCATTTATTACATGTTGAAGTAACTACTTAAATTTACTCTAAAGTAAACCCCTACTCTAGTAATGTACCAAATGTGGTACATTGACATGTATCCAATAATGTAATATATTCTCCTACAATAAAGTATTTGGGCTCAAGAGAAGACGAGGTTGGAATCAAAAAGGGATATCACAAGGGAAGAGTGTTATAGACTCTGATAGGAGATAGCACAAAGAAGTGGTGGGGAAGCAACAACTACCATATAGGGTGAGAATTCACAACTAAGACAAGCAAGATATGAGTACATATCGACATAATTGACTTCATGTCTTGATGTGTTAGTAAGTCATGGTTTTCTCACTTCATCAAAACCTACTACTAGAACACAACGTAGGTGTAGGAGTACAACATGAGCAAGATGAGCAAGGTCGCAAGGAAGATTTTGAATAACTTCTCTAAGAGAGTTGGGTCTCACACAGAGTGGTGAAAGGAATGAGAGATAGTAACAATGAGGCTTATATTAATGTATAGCTAAAAGGCCACCATATATGTTCTATAAGGAAGCCTATTGTGTAGTCTAGTGGACTTTTTTTTTGTAGCCTATAAACATATATTTTACATATGAGCAGTATAAAGGAATGTTTATACAATGCTTGACTTAGATTATTGTGTTACTGATAGTCTATTTAAGAATGAATACACGTTTTGGAAAAATATTTTTATCATACTAAGAATAGGTATTCTTGATTAAACTTCATTAAGAGTTGGACCGGATGATCCCAATACTTGAGGGGAGTTGTGAAAGAAATACTCAAGTCTTATTATTGAGGGAAGTTACTGTAGGTAACACTCAATTTCTCTTGTGATATTCTGGGTGGTGTAGCTCAAAGGGTTCCAAAAAGTGGGAAATATTTTGGAATGTCCTTAGCAGGAAAGCTTGGACTAATTATCCTATTATGGAGGTATGGATTATTATCATAAGTTTGTGTTGGCACCTTAGGATCAGGGAGGCAAAGCTATTTAATAGCCTTAATTAGATGGTAATTAAGCACTAAAGTCCTATATGACTCACTGCGAGGGAGCATAGTGTCATAACCCATTTTTTAGTTTTCTAATCCATATATATATTCTATACTTATAAATAGATGTATATAATTACATGTATCCTAAGATCTACTCTTTTTTTAAGATACGATCACTAACCTTTTATATTAATAATATATTTATTACACCAATCTCTACCACTTACATGATTCTTTCCATGCAAGAGTACTAGGTGTCTCACCCTATTAACAATAATTCCCATTGGCAAAATGAGCTAGTTTAGTCCTCTTTTCTATCAGTTGAAAAGCACCAAGCCAATATCTGCATCTCACAGTATTCCTTTGCTAAGAGCACTTAGCAAACATGGTGTTGACTATCCCTCTTGTCCATTAGAGAGTTAGTAAAATATTTTTGAGCTCGTTTCTAACTCATACTAAGTATCTATTTTAAAACATCAAATCACTAATGATTCTCTAGTGAAAGTCGAGTATCTAAATTAAATCTACTCTTGGATACTATAACTAAAATCAAGCAAATTAAAAAGGTGCTTCATAATACAAGATATCACTAAGTATTTAAGGTGGTCATCATTATCTTCACTCGAACTTCACTATCCATAGAATTGTATACACATTCATTTGGAACACACAATACACTTAACAATGACTCTATTACAATACATGCATACGATGGTCCCACCATTGCACATTTAAAAAGTCTACTACTTTTTACCAACACATGTAGTAACTCATTTCGATCAGGCACACAAAGAGAGCTAAACTTAATCATTGATATTCTATATTAAGAGATCAAGCTAAAAATAATTTTGAGGCTAAGATTTGGCCTCCATAAACTCATACACAAACTAGACATCAAATTTATTTCTTTTAAATTATATACCATCTGATCATAATGACCATAGAAACATTTGAAAAACACAATACTCAGAATGTATCCCAAATCCCAAAAGATCTAGCACACTCAACTTCATTATTTTTCAATAACAACTATACAATCAAAACCAACACACACTTCGAAATGTGCCTAACTCCAATTTAATAAAATATTTTTTTTCCAGAGAAATTCTATTTCAAATTTATCTTCAACTGATGTTTCACATCTGAAATATGTCATCCAATACCTCTTATCTCTAGTTAGGGATCGTCAAACATGATTTTGGTTTCACTTGATTGCATGAATAGATGAATCTCTTCCCGATGATCTCTCCTTCAAACCAATCGC
Source organism: Wollemia nobilis (assembly GCA_028583015.1). Lineage (NCBI taxonomy): Eukaryota > Viridiplantae > Streptophyta > Pinopsida > Araucariales > Araucariaceae > Wollemia > Wollemia nobilis. Next base: position 3,020,928 of record JAQPPZ010003193.1, on the reverse strand, counting down.
TAGAGATGTCCTTTATCCAATGCATTTCACCAACCACCAAGGAGTATTACCTTATTGTGGGGATAAAATATGGCTCAATCATTCTTAGTAAGAAAATCATTTTATCGGTAGTATATTTTCAACTACCAAATGATAGGCATCCATTCCCTTACATAGTTCTTTAACATATATGCATTATTCTAAGCATCATCATTCAATTTTCATGAAATAACAAATCAACAAAAATGAATTCCTTTTTGAATGTAGAAATTATACACATACTATGAAATCAAGCACATCCACTCTCTCTTATTTTTATACAATAGAATACATCACCATTTTCTCAAAAAAAAGAATCAATCCTTCAATTCCTTTCCACAACACAAACACAATACCTCTTCCTTAACCACATGCATGCACATTGAATCAATAATTCCTCATATTTTTATTTTGAAATCAGCTAGATAAGAGACATTCCAGCTATTTAACAAATTTTCCTTTCTATCATAAAAGCATATCTCTTTCCCAGAATTCACATTTTTAGGAAACAATAACATGCAAAGGTTTGTTTTCAATCCTATGGAAGCACATTCCCTACTCATTCATGTAATCACAAAGTTCTTCTATTTTATTATTGAATAGGTTCACCCACTCCTTCAAGCGTGAAACTAAGTTTAGGAAAACTCAAATATTACAACACCACAACAAAGCTTCTCCAAACCATTCCTTTCTATAAGTTTAAAGAGAAAATTCACAAAACTAATTTTTTTCTCTATTGTGGTAATAAAACAATGAGCAACCAAAACTTAACCCAAGTCATTCTATTTACTCATTCAACATCACATATGTCATTCACATCACTTGGTTTCCTCTTTAAGTTCTAATTTTATCTTTCACTTAGAACATATTCAAAATATATTAGGTTTTTTCACTTCTAAATCATAATTATAGCTAGTAAAAAACTTGAGCTTTCTTAACACACCATAGGTCTGGACTACAATCATTTTGGGTACATCTAACATGTATTTATTTTTAAACAAAAACCAAAACAACACTACCAATCACATATTCCTAAGGAACAGAGACAAGCAAAAAGTATTCAAGAAAACCTGGTTCCTTTTCATCATCTTCCCAGATAGTTGTTGTACATTGTTAATTTCTCTCCTTCCCTCCTTTTTTTGTTGGAATCATCCCTTTCATTTTTTCATTCCTCCCATTAATTATTTTACTCACGAGTTCTTCGACTTTCATTCTTAGTTTAATAGACCTCATTTACTTTCCACTCCTTTTCCATTAATGAAAAATATCTTGGCCATATCTCAAGACCATGATCAACCAAGAGCCACTCCTAAGTAATAATTCTAAATTCAAGGAAATATTTTTCATTCCATTATAAGTTCATAACTATTGCTCTATATTGCAAAACAACACTCCAATTCATCAGATTCCTTTAATATAGTTCAAATTATACAACATGCAATATATTCTTTTTATAAAACAATAAAGAAAATTGTTCCTTCTATCTTTTAATAAATCATAAAATTCTTTCCTTACCATTCATAATAATTTCCATCTAAAATGCATTCTTTTATAAACCATTTCAAAGAGGTAAATTTTCAAAGAAATAAACATTCATTTCCTTTGCAAAGATACCTATCTCAAATAAATTCTTCATAAAGAAAAATTATAATGCAAACAAAATTTTAACTAAAGCTTGATATATATTTTCTTATGAAATTTATGATATGCATCTCCATGAAAAGGGTATTTACCCATGTTGCCTCTTTGATCAATCCAACAAACAACCCATCACATCATTTCCCCAAGGCTTTCCTTTTCTCCGTGGTTAGTTCATTCTGCCACTATAAAGGAACATGTTCCTGCAAAAGTGCATTTTCATTAGTAGAATCATATTCTCTCATACATGCATATTTCATATAACCAAGCATGGAGCTATCATATATCCTTAATAAGATTCTTATAACATATTTTTCCACTTGCAATGAGTATTTGCATAATCAATCTGAAATAGTCAGTCATTTCATCCACAAAACAACATAGTACAATATAAATCCATCAAAATAAAAAGTTTACCAAGGGTGGGTCATGACATCCTCCCTCTCTTAGGTTTAACACAATCCTCTGTATGTCATTCAAAATTAAACATACAATAATTAAAAAGTATTTTCAAACAAGAAAGGGAAATGTTTTTGCATGTCTGCTATTTTCTTTTAGTAGTATTTCTTTTAGAATAATGGTCCCATTGAAATTTGCACTACTCCAAAGTTCCTTTCCTCATTTATTTAGATCGAAATTCAAGACTATTTACTGGTCAAACCTCTATAGCCTCTCGATTCACCATCTACAGGTTAGAAAAGTCCCATACATGCTCAGGATTAGCAATGTACTTTCTAAGCAAAGAAATGTGAAAGGTATCGTGAATCTTGGACAAGTTGGGTGGTAAGGCAAGTCGGTATGCCACATGACTATTCTTCTCTATAATTTCAAAGGGTCCCACAAAATATGGATCAAGCTTTGTGGATTTAATAGCAATCTTCTATGGTTTTACCCTCAAAAACACCTTGTATCCTACACAAAATTCTCTTGGTGTCCTTTTAAGATTGGGATAATTCTTTTGATGATTTGTTGCTTCTTTTAGCCTTTTTATTAATCAACCTTAATTGTTTCTCCATTTCTTTGACCATTTCAGGTCCTAGCACAATATGATATTCTGGATTATCCCACGATAATGGTGTTCTACATATTTTGCCTTATAGAATTTCAAATGGAGCCATACCCAAGGTTGAATGATGACTATTATTATAGGTAAATTTTACTAAGTGTAGGTAATCATCCCATCGAGTCTTTTGATCCATACAATACATGCGGAGCATATCCTCTAATACCTAATTTACTCTTTTAGTTTACCCATCACTTTTTGGATGATAAGAAAAACCGATGTTTAACTTAGTACCAATGGCACAATGTAAGTATTACCAAAAATTGGATGTAAATATCGAGTCTTTATCTAATATAATTACCTTTGAAAAACCATGAAGCCAAAATATTTCTTTGGCAAATATGTTAGCCACAATAACATCATCATCTTTGGTGTTCCCAGGTATAAAGTGCGCAACCTTCGTAATTTTATCGACCACAACTAGGATTACATCATGTTGAAACCTATTTTTAGGCAACCCTACAATGAAATCCATTGATATCACCTGCCATTTTTTCATGGGCACATCATGTGGATATAACAACCCAACAGGATGTTTGTGCTATGCTTTTACTTTCTGATATTCTAGGCATTGAGCAACAAATTTAGTTATGTCTTTCTTCATTCCTAGCCAATAGAAAGTTTTCTTCATATTTTCCCTCATTTTTGCTCCACCTGGATGGGCAAAATATAGAGATCTATGAGCTTCATTCATGATCACATTTCTCAAATTTCTAGTTTTAGGTATCACTACCCTATCCTTAAAGCATAAGAAACCATCCTTGATACTAAAATCCCTATTTTCATCTAGTTTCATTTCCATTATTTCTAAAATTTGATTGAAATATGAATCTTTATGTTGTATTTTCCTGACTTGTTCCATCAAATCAACGTAGACATAAGACATAACAACTATGTGTCTCCTCCTGCTTAGTGCATCAATGACTTTATTCTCCTTCCCTTTTATATACTCATTACCAAATTCATAATCAACAAGAAATTCCACCTACCTTATCTATCTAGAATTCAGTAAAGGTTGAGTAAATATATATTGCAAACTCTGATGATATGTTCTCAACTTGAAGGATCTTCCTACAAAACAATATTGCCAAATATTGAGAGCAAAAACAATTGCTACCAATTCTAGATCATGGGTTGCATAGTTAACCTCATGTCATTTTATTTTCCTTGATCCAAAGGCTATGATTGTTCCTTCCTATGAGAGCACTCCTCCCAAACATTCCATTGAAGCATTTGTGCAAATAGATAAAATTCCCCTAAGGGTCGGGTATATTTAGTATAGGCGGCATAGTAAGCTTTTGCTTAAACAAAACGAAGGCTGCCTCACAATTATCTATCCACCTAAATTATTTCCCTTTACTTTGAATATTAGTTATTGGAGAGTTTATCTTGGCATAATATTTGACATATCGCCTATAGTAATCTATTAAACCCATGAAAATTCAAACTTTGATCATATTTTTTGGTGGTGGCCAATCCAAAAAAGCCTCTATATTTTTAGGATCTACTATGATTCCTCTTTATAAAATAATATATCCTAGATATTGTACTTTTGGTACATAAAATTCACACTTGGACAAGTTCCCATACAACTTATTTTTCCTTAACAATTCAAACATCATCCTAAGATGCCTTTCGTGCTCTGATTTATCTTGGGAATATATCAATATATCATCCAAAAATACCAGAACAAATCTATCCAAGTACTTCCTAAAGATACTATTTTTCAAGTTCATGAATGTTGCTGGAGCATTCATTAGACCAAAAGGTAAAATAATAAACTCATAGTGTCCATATCGAGTTTTGAAAGTTATCTTATGAGTATCCTCCTCATGGATCTTCAATTGATGATACCCTGATTTTAAATCAATATTTTAAAAGCTTGTAACATTTTTAAGCTGATCAAAAAGATTTTCAATTCTAGGTAGAGGATATCTATTCTTGATAGTTGTCTTATGTAACATTCTATAGTCTATGCATTATCTCAAGGAACCATATTTATTCTTTACAAAAAGCATAGGTGCACCCCATGGTGACACACTAGGTCTGGTTAAACCTTTTTCCAATAGTTCTTGTAATTGTACCTTCAACTCTTGCATTTCTATAGGGTTCATTCTATAAGGAGCTCTATGAATAGGTTTTGTTCTAGGTTGAATCTCAATTGTAAAATCAAATTCCCGTTTGGGGGGTAATCTAGGTAAATCTTCTTGAAATACATCCCTAAATTCTTGAAGAACTAGGTGTTTCTTGAACAATTATTCCTTATTTTCTTTCCCAATTTCATTTATCTTGACCACATAGAATTTTCCTCCTTTTTTAATGGGCTTATTGAGTTGAATTTCCAAGAGGATTTGGGTTTGAAATTCCCCTTGTAGGCTATACACCCTTCGTACATCCCTACCATATTCTATGTACTCAATCCATATATCTTGAAAATTGATTACTACTTTATGTACTTGCAACCAATCCATTCCTAAGATTACACCAAAGGCATGCAAAGGTGCTACATACATGTATCCTATTATCATTCCACTAGGTAAGGCAATTCCCACCATAGGATAACATTGATCTATAGAGTAGTTTTATATTGAACCATACTCGACTTTCCACCCATATGCCAAGATTCTTGGTCTTTCTAAAATATCTTTAACTAAACTAGTGGAAATAAAACTATCTGTAGCACCACTATCAATCAATATTTTAACATCCTTACCAAAAACCTTACCCTTTATCAAAAATTGAGTGACTTGACCATCCAGATCCTTATTTTTTGTTGCAACATAAATCTTGTGTGGGTTCCTTAGATGCAGATTCCTTGTATATTGGTTCCTTTTCCTTTGAACTCATTCGTGGTCTTTGTGGATAATTAATGGCATAATACGATCCTCTACAAAGAAAAAGCCCTTCTTTCGATCCTAGATGTTCCTTCTGCTTTTGTCCCTCCTCTATTTTTTTTGCTTGTGGAGAATTAGCCTATCCCTGTGATAGTCTATTGTTACCATTGTTGTGGTTATTGGGATTATGGTTCTTTTATTGGAACCTCCTCCTAAACTTCCCCTGATTTTTATTATTTCTTCTATCATTCTTAGAGGAACTTTTATTTTCCTATTCTTTTTCCCACTTAATAAAACATATGCTATTTATTTTCCTTAATGCTTCTCTGTCCTACTCATCTAAACCTTCATAGTAAAAATAGGGTTTGAGATATGTTTCAATATTTTTTGGCCAAATCATAGGCCTTCTATAGAGTAGTGGGTTCCCACATATCTACCTCTTGCCCTATTCTAGGATCTACTCCTAGTATAAACTTATGAATATTTATTTTTCTTATTATAGGTAGGTATATACTTCAACAACTTGACAAATATTTGGTAGTATTTTTTTGCTATCCTAGTTCCCTGCCAAATTTTAGTGAACTCCCCAAACTTTTAGGAATAGAAGTGCTCCATGAGGAATATTTATTTAAATGCTACTACAAATTCTTCCCACTTTAGATCAACTTATACTACTAGTTTTTGATCCTCATTAAGGGTATCCCACCAATCCAAACCATCTCCTTGAAAATATAGGGTGGCATAGGATGTTTGAGTGCTAGAGGAAAAGTTTTTCATATTATAATAGGTTTCTATTTCTTTCAACTAAGCCTCAAATTTATCTCCATATTCCTCTCCATTGAACTTGGAAGATTTTAAATATTTTATTTCTTTGCCCAACTTAGCCTCAAGTCGAATATTGGCTAGTTGTGCCTCAGTAAGGGGTTCATTTACCTGTCCCTTATTAGATATCCCAACCTATGTTTCTTGATTCAACATGGCATCCAACAAATGTTTATGTGTTTCCACATATTCTCAAAGTAGGGCCACTATCATTGTGAGATTTTCTCCTTCATTACTAAGATTCTCTCTTTCATTTCTAGGGTTCTCTAAACCTATATCAGGGTTTCTATTCTCTACATCAATTCATCGTGTCTGCCTTGTCGTTGGGGCAACACTTCCTCTTCTCCTCTTTGGTGGTATTGTCCCTAGTCACACATAGAAGAGATGGTAGGAGTCAGTTCACCATCACTTCTTTGGTTGATTTTCTCCTATCATAAACTAAATTTCTAGTTATCATAAGTACCTAGATCAGTTTAGTTTTCAGCAATTTTCTTTAAACAAGGTATAGTCCTTTCATAGGTATGTTTTCTATTACACACACAACACTATTTTTGTGCAGTGAACCTATTCCACTATGAAACATGCTTTGATATAAATTTTCATAGCCCATTTTACAGTTTTCCAATCCATTTTTTTCTATACTTATATATATATAATTAACACACATCCTAATACTACTATTATTTTAAGATATAGTCACTAACCTTTAATAGAATAATATATTCCTTACACCAATCTCTACCACTTACATGATTCTTTCCATGCAAGAGTACTAGGTGTCTCACCCTATTAACAACTATTCTCATTGATCATATGAGCTAGTTTAGTCTTCTTTTCTATCAATTGAAATATATTGAGCCAATCCCTACTCCTCACACTATTCCTTTTGTGAGAGCACTTAGCATGAAGGGTGTTGACTATCCCTCTCATCCGTTGGAGAGTTAGTCTTAATATTCTTGAGCTCATTTTTAACTCATAATAGATATCTATTTTAAAAATATCAAATCATTAATGATTCTCTACTAAAAACTGAGTATCTCAATTACATCTATTCTTGGATACTCAAACTCAAATCAAGCGAATTAAAAAGGTGCTTCATAAGACAAGATGTCACCAAGTCATTAAGACGGTCATTGTTATCTTCAGTTGGACTTCACTATCTACATAATTGTCTACACATTCATTTGGAAGATGCAATACACTTAACAATGACTCCATTACCATACATATTGTAGCTAGAAAATTTGTAAGCACCTCCAAATTACTAATGTTATTAAGGTATCATATTTATCATAATAACATGTAAATCACCCTAAAAAATCCTTGCCTTGATATTCATGCCAAAAAATATAAAAAAATAGCTCAATTCTACTCTCTCCAATAAAATCAGATGATACCGATGAAACCAAACGTATCCAAAAAAATTGGATGCATCCAATTTCATCACAATCCCATGTGCGCCTAATTTAGGTACCCATATTTTATTTTGAATCTAATCTAGGCAACACCAGATTCCCGATGAAACCGGACGATCCGATAAAATTGGATATAGTCGATTTCATCCAAATCAAGTTAAAATCCTAATTTGGCCTAACAACCTAAATTTTTTTGCCATTCATCTGATCCCTTGAATATAAGTATTTTAATCTCTCAAATCTATAGTAATCATACTGGTTGATGATATTTTGCAAAAGATCTTGGAAAAGAGGAGTTTTAGAGATTTTTTGTAGGTTTTAGTGGGAGATATCGCTATCAGATCATCATCCAAGGAACACACGACCATGGCATCACTTTCAACATAATCAGACTTTGCTTTTACTTAATTTATACTTCATTTTCTCACTATTTGTATGAAATTGACTATGTCTAGTTTCATCCCTATTACATTTAGTTTTCTCTTTCTTGTAGAATTAGCCATTAGATAAATCCAGTTGCGTATGATTTCATACTTTGCGTACGATTTCGTACCTAGTATACGATCTCATATCTGCATCCCTCTAGGGGTAAAATTTTGCATCTTAGATATTTCATTTTACATTACTAGCATTATAGCATCTTTAATTTCTACAATTTCATATTACAAACTCTCTATTATTGCTAGATCTAGAATTTTTATTTTATGATTAGAATAATCAACTTTTCACTTTTTTCATGGTTGGCTAAAAGAACCGAGAGGATTTGACTGTCACAAACGATGATATACCATGGCCTATGTAGATCCCCTTACCTAAATACAAAATCTAGTATTTTGTTATGAAATTGTAAGTTTTGAACGAATTTGTATGCATACGATTTTATCAGACAAAATCGTACATCCGATTTTGTCCTGTCTGTGTCTGATTTTGTATAGTACAATCAATTTCATCAAAAATCAGAATTTTAGGTTAGGTAAGTTCTCAAAATGCATTCTTTCTTTGTCAAATTTACATTCTATGCTCTGTAAACATCTGCATTAAATTAGAAAACAAAAAAACTCCAAAACATAGATTTACTACATATTTTACAAAACACAAAAATATCAAAAAGAGAACATGTCAACTTAGAAACCTTGCATCATAGTTATATTTTATAACACTTTCTAGATAGATTTGCATGCCTTGTATTAATTTAAAACTAAATTGCATATATCTAGGTAGAAATTGCATTTTTGGCCAAATCCTAGGTGTATGCTTTAAAACAAAGAACACATCAAACTACTACTTCACCTAGGCATGGAAACCACCATAGCAAGTGTTTCCTGGTGAACCCCACCCCATTCATTTATAAACACCAAAGAGAGTGCAATAGAAGCACTTCTCATCCCAGGTGTAGATCCTTCATTTTCCCTCCCCCTTTCAGGAACATATCCATTACCTTGGGAGAAAGGGGTGTGAAAATTTTGGGCCTACATTATTTGGTGAACCCGATGTGAACACACTCCTATTCTAAAATTGTTAAAACTTTACTTTGTTTAATAAAAAATAATAATCTCATTAAATGGTAGAAAGTAGACTTACTGAATCCTTCTTCATAGATCCTAGGATAAGACTTATTGAACAAGAGGTTAATATCTCCTATGAACGTGATGGAACATAACACCAAGTAGATTAGTGAAAACACTTTGGTATCCTTGAAAAAAAATCCCAAGAAATTAAATAAATTAGGAGAATTGATGTTGCTATAACCTTAGGACCTATATTTTATTCTCCTTACTTTGGAATAAAATGAGTGTGTGAGTGTTGGCTTGCAAACAAATGAGCCGGTGTCCACACAGACATTTATCCTTGGGATAATTACTTGGAAGAAGCCTTAAAAATCCATAGATTCTTAGCATACCTAGAAAACAATGAAGTGAACCTAGAAAAAAGAAAAATATTTCAAAAGGCACCTAGGGTAATCTTATTTTGAGAGTATTGTTATGAGTTATAAATTCAACCTTTTAACTCAAAGACTAAAGAATTTTCATTTGTCTGTTTCATTCAACTCTTAATAAATTATTTCTCTTTTGAGGAAGAACACTACATGAGCCTAGAATATTTGGAACCTATCAATGATATTCACAGGCTCTTTGGAGAATATTGATACCATTTAATGTCATTTTCCAAAATCTTGTAAATATTTAAATCAAAACACAATAAATTGTTTGCTTAAAAATAACAAAAAAATAATAATTTATAGCATCATTAGGAAATATGCCTAAACACCTAAGTGATAAACAAGTTTCAACTAGCTCTGAAGATGAGCTAAAAATTGATCCTAACACAAAAGCTGAAATAGAAGAAGTTTTAGAAGAACAAGAACATAAAATAGGACAAAGTGAAGAATATGAAACCATAAATGATGTGGATCCAAAAGTAGGACCTCAAGGGAATGTTCATTTTCAATCTATGCAACATATATGTGATTTTCTAAATCAAAATCAAACATCCATCACTAATGTATTGGAAATACAAGACCAACTTATAAAGGATGATTTTTCAATGGAGGTAGCCTTAGAAGCAGCCTTTCGACTTCGCCCACAACATTTTTTTTTTGATTGGTTGAAAGGGTGTTGAAAGGTCCCTGAACCTTGTACAAGAGGTTTTTACATGTTTTCCAAGCCTACCGAGGAGGCCCAAGAGCTAAAGATCAAAGAGAAAGCAAAACACCACATGAGGGAAGGTGTCGCGATATTGCGACCAGTTACGTTTTTACGGCCCACAGCATAGGGGAAAAGCAAGGAGGAAAATATGTCATGATATCGTGCCATGTTGCACCGATGCAGCCAAAGGAGGAAAATATGTCGTGAAATCATGACAATAAGCAGCATCACAGCCGAAGGAGAGAAAGTGTCACGATATCATGACATGTTGCAAGGTTGCTGCCAGAAGAGAAGAAGTGTCGTGATATCGCGACAAATTGCAAGGTTGGTGCCAGAAGAAAAGAAGTGTCACGAAATCGCGACATGATGCATCATCGAGGCCAAAGAGGAAAAGTGTCGCGATATGGCAACATGTTGCAAAATCTCGACCGAAGGGAAAAAGTGTCGCAATATCGTGACATGTTGCAAAATCGCGACCGAAGAGAAAAAGTGTCGCGATATCGTGACATGTTGCAAAATCGCGGCCGAAGAGAAAAAGTGTCATGAAATCGTGACATGTTGCAGAATCGCGATCGAAGAGAATAAGTGACGCGATATCATGACATGTTGCAACATCGCGGCCGAGGAGAAAAAGTGTCATGATATCGCGACAAGTTGCAACATTGCGGCCGAAGAGAAAAAGTGTCATGATATCGCGACATATTGCATCATCGAGGCCGAAGAGGAAAAGTGTCGTGATATCGCGACATGTTGCAAAATATTGGCCGAAGGAAAAAAGTGTTGCGATATCATGACATGTTGCAAATCCACGGCCGTAGAGCAAAGGTGTCGTGATATCGCGACAAGTTGCAAAAACGTGCCCAAAGAGAAAAGGTGTCGTGATATCACGACATGTTGAAATATATATGAACACTTCATTACAACATACCACTGAAAATGATCCTCCTTTAGATAATACTAAAGATATGCCTCCTCCAAAATATAATTCCCAAGAATAGGTACCTAAACCACCACCACAATAAACCATTGGTGCAAACACTACAACTACTTCTAATCAAAAGCAATCATCTTCTTCTAAAAACCCTAATTTACTTTCTCAATATTTTGAACATGTGTTTGCTCTAAATTCTTCATCTCAAAAAAATAAAAATACACAAGTTCCAAGTTCTCCTCGACCAAATGTTCAACAAAACACCATTCCTTATAAACTTCAATATCCTCCTCATACTTCGAACCCTATGCATAATAGTGTTCCCATCACAACTCCTTATATGGCAATGCAACAAAACTATTATCCACCACATGGCAACATAATAAACCAAAATAAAAGCAATGATCCATCACATCATCTCGAAGCTATAGTGAAGCAGTTAGCTTCACGCTTAGATCAAATTGACCCATATCATCCTACATATAGCTATAAAGAGATGTGTAATCAACCATTGGATCCTACAGTCACTGCTAAGCCATACCCTAAATGGTTCCCTATGCCTATCCTTCTTATATATAAGGGAATAGAATATCCCATAGAACATATTCGCATGTTTAGGATGACATATCATGACATCGCTCATGATGATATGCTATTGCTAAAAATATTCTCGAAAATTTTAGGAGGAATGGCATTAGAATGGTATTATCAATTGCAAACACATTCTTTAAGAAATTTTGAAGAAACTGCAGAAATGTTTGTACATCAATTTGGTGCTTACATAGAAAGGCATGTTATGATAAAATACTTATACAACCTTAAACAAGGAAAAGAAGAAATTTTTAGAGAATTATTAGCCCGATGGAGGAAACTTTTGGGAAAATTACATTTTGCTTTACCTCCAAGAGAAATGTTAGATATCTTTATTGGAAATTTACAAGAACAATTGTCTTACGAGTTAGCCATGGCTATCGTGACTTCCTTTGATAAAGCTATAGATTTAGCAAGAAGGGTAGAGGAAGCCCTAATTAGGAGGGGACAATTCAAAAAGAAATATGAAGATAAATCATCTAAGAATCAATACAAAAAAAACATGTGGTAGGAGATGGGGTCACGGATAGTAGACCCCCTCAAAATGTTAATACCACAGATACTACAAAAAATTTTGTGTTGAAAGCACCCCAAAAACCTCCATTGCAGAATTTTACAAGATTAAATCAATCCTTGACAATGGTTTTACCACAACTAGTAGAAAGAGGTCTAATAAAATTATTAGATATACGACAACTTGATCCTTCTCAATCGTGGTATAGACCTGATCAACATTGTGACTACCACCAAGTTGATGGACATCCAACAAATACCTATAGAATATTAAAACATGTAGTGCAAGACTTAATTGATGAAGGAAAATTGGAAGTGGAAAGTCCTCCACCAAATAAAAATCTTCAAACAAATACACAACCACAACAAGCACAAAATGTAAACCAAAATTTGGATATCTTCCAAAACCCATTGCCAAATCGTGGCAAGGAAGTTGTAAATCAATTGGACTATAAAAATACACCTCATCCAACAAGATATGTGGGAACAATTGAAAATTATTTACCATCTCAACCTCCACAAAATATTTTTGTGCCTACTCAATCCAATATGACAATCAAACAACTTCAAGTAAGAAAACCACAACTATCATCCTCGGATGAAAAAGAAAGTGAATCAGAATCTGAAATAGAGATTAGCTCACAACATGCTAATAATTTAGAAGATGAGTTAGGGCTAATATTTCCCATTACTAATTCATTAACTCCAGAGGAACCATTTCCAATAACAATAACCACTCGTCCTTCATCACAACAAATTCTTCCTATCGAACAAATTTCAACTACAAGACTACAAGTTGTTCAACCAAACAATATTGTAGGTACAATTGGGGCTATTACTCGACAGCAAGCCCAAACCCAAAATTATCAACCTCACACTCAAACAAATGATGTGGATCAACCACCTATTGTTCTAAAATTACCTCATAAGGAAAATAACATAATTAGATCCCAACAAAAGACTCCATTTGATATCAATGATCAACTAGCTAATACAATAGCTAGGATTTCCTTGTTAGACCTTCTTAGAACTTCAACCATCCATAGAGAGGAATTAATGAATACTTTAAGCCAAATTATGGTACCTCAAGATATAGAGCCAACTGCTATAGTCGACGTTGTAGCTTCTCATGAAATTGACTACATTGATTTCCATGATAAGGACATTCCTCCCCAAAGTATGTTTAGAGATAATCCTCTTTATATAACAACTTTAATTGGGGATGTTTGCATCAAAAGAGTGTTAATTGATAATGGTTCATCCTTAAACATATGCACCTATGATTTCTTCAAAATATTTGGATTTAAGAAAGAATATTTGAGACAAACTGAAATGATCATTAAAGCCTTCAATGATGAAACACAAGAGGCTTGTGGTGTAATATCTATTCCACTACAAGTTGGTCCTAGGATTCTAGATACATCCATATTTGTGGTACCATGCCCAACATCGTACAACATCCTTTTGGGACGTCCTTGGATCAATGTCATGAGAGTCGTCCCCTCTACTCTACATCAATGTGTTAAATTTGAATTTAAGAATTAGTTGGTCACTATCCATGGTGATCCTAGGCCATTCAAAATGTGTGCAATAGTGGAACCTATTAATGTTCCCTTTTGCCCTGCTCTCTCAACCATAACCTCCTTCTGAAATATCAAAACATTCTAATGAGGATAATCCCTCTACATCATATCCTTTGACAGATGAAGTTTTACAAGATTTATCTACTATATTGGAACCCACAAAATAGGATGATTATAATGTACAAGATTCCCTTATTTTGTCTCAATTACTACCATCTCCATGTATAATTGGGTTACCATAGAAACAAAGAAGCATCTATCATGTTGGAAGTTGTACTTTCATTGGTGTTGGATGTGCTTTTGATAAAATTAACATCAGGTAAATGAGCTTTACCTACGATGAAGATGGTTTCGCTCGATGCTTCTTTTCTAATAGATATATAAAATCTAAACAAATGATGTGTAATATGGGATACAAAGGTAAAGGTTTAGGTCCCCTAGAAAATGGGATACTTGAACCAATCGAAGTAGAGGAATGGCATGCCCGATGTGGCGTAGGCTATATCCCCACAAAAACTCAACCTTTTCCTTTTGATGAAGATGATCATATTATAACATATGAGGAATATTTAGAAAAACAAGAACAATTAAAGAAACGTAAGAGAGCTTGTGAGTTTTCTTGCAACATGTTATCAGTGGTACATCCAAAAATGATAGCTAATTCAGATGAATGTGTAGAAGGGGATGTCTTTTATGACATTCCTCATGAATAAATTATGAGAAATAGGTTCTTCTTTGATGGGTCTATCCCATGTATAGCCCACGTTCAAACAACTACACAAGAAGAATTAGCTAACTTATCTTTAGAAGAACTTCAAGAAATGGGTGTTTCACCCACACCTCCCAATTTCGAAAGAGATCTAAGCATCAAAGTAGAAGCCATCCTAAAAATTAATATTGGAACAGAAAATAATCCTCATATAGTCAAAATCGGGACTGATTTAAATAAAGAAGAACAAATCAAATATACAAAACTTCTCACAGAATATCCTGACATCTTCGCTTGGACATACGCAGATATGCCAGGCCTAGACCCTTATGTGGTTATGCACCACTTAGTGGTTCATCCTGATGCTAAACCTGTCAAACAAAAACTTAGGAAAATGCATCCTAAAGTAGCCTTGTTGGTTAAAAATGAATTACAAAAACTCTTGGATGTAACTTTCATTCAAGCTATAGACTATTCCGATTGGATATCTAATGTTGTTCCTGTAACCAAAAAAGAAGCTACTAAAATCAGAGTTTGTACTGATTTTAGGGACATCAATGCAACATGTCCCAAAGATGACTTTCCCCTTCCCAATATGGATCAAATTATTGATTTCACAGTTGGATGTGGAATGTTATCACTTATGGATGGATTTTTAGGATACAATCAAATTCGTATAGCACCAGAAGATCAACCTAAAACTGCATTTATTACACCTTAGAGGACTTTCTATTGGAAAGTAATGCCCTTCGACCTAAAGAATGTAGGGGCAACTTACCAACGAGCTATGACATATGTATTTCATGATATGATGTATGACATCCTGCATGATTATGTCGATGACATCATAGCTCGATCTATAAAGTGAGAAGATCATATCCCTGATTTACGATGAGTCTTTGATAGACTTCGAGAATATAAAGTCTGATTGAATCCAGATAAATGTGTGTTTGGAGTAAAATCAAGAAAGTTACTAGGGTTTATAGTGTCCATGTGTGGCATAGAAATAGACCCTACCAAGATCAAGGCTATCATTGATATGCCACCACCTAAAAACCTAACTGAGCTTAGGATTCTACAAGGTAAGCTCTAGTCCATCCGATGCTTTATTGATAAACTGACAGATAAATGTAAACCCTTTCTTAGATTTCTTAAGAAAGATACACCTTTCTTATGGGATAAGGAATTTCAAGAAGCTTTCAAAACCCTTAAGACGTATTTACTTACCCCACCGATGCTTGTTCCACCTAGACCAGAGCACCCATTCATCTTATATATTTCTGCCTCAGAACTTGTGTTAGGTGCAATGCTAGCACAACATGATGAGGATAAGAAAGAACGAGCCATTTACTACATAAGAAGAACTTTAATAAGTTATGAAACTCGATACACTCCTTTAGAAAAGCTTTGTTTAGATGTTGTATTCTCTACACAAAAACTATGCCACTACATGCTTAGTCAAAAGACTTATGTCATTGCCAAATTTGATCCATTGAGATATTTAATGAGTAGGCCTTATTTATCAGGATGAGCAGCAAAATGGGTTCTTGCTTTGAGTGAATTTGACTTGAACTTTATTGGGCAGAAATCCATTAAAGGGTAAGTCATAGCAGATCAACTTGTTGCCGCCCCTCTTGAGTCTACTCATCCTTTAATGATAGAATTTCCTGATGAATGTCTTAATCTAGATAATGATTCTTCAGAATCATGGTCTCTATTTTTTGATGGATCCCATTGTATGAGTGGCACAGGTGTAGGTATCATATTGGTATCCCCACAAAAACAACTTATCCCATTATATTTTAAACTCTAATTTACTTGCACAAATAATACAGTAGAATATGAAGCTTTAATCCTTGGATTACGAGCAACCTTAACTCTTAATATCAAAGTACTCTCAGTTTTTGGAGACTCACAACTCGTGGTAAATCAAGTCAATGACATTTATCAAACTCGAGATGAGAAACTCCGTCCTTATAAAGAATATGTTTTAAAACTTATTTCTTTATTTGAAAAGGTTACTATAGAAGCTATCCCATGTACCAGCAATCATTCTGCGGATGCTATGGTAGTCGTTGCTTCTCTTATCCCTTTGGAGTTGAATGATGATCATGCTACTATCATCATTCATCAACTCTGAGAACCCGCATCATTAGAGTCATGCTTAGAACCTTTAGAAATATTTACAATTGAAGAAGCAGTTTCGAAACCATGGTATGGAGATATTTTAAAATTTCTCCAAGATGGATCATTTCCAGATGGCTTTGATAGAAACCAACGACGAGCATTGTGCAAGTGAGCTGTTCGCTTCGTAATTATTGGAGGTAATTTATATAAAAGATCTTTCGAAGGTATCCTTTTACGATGCCTCAATCTTAATGAATCCAAGAGAGCTCTAAATGAGGTTCATGATGGATCTTGTGGAGGTCATTTTAGTGGAGATGCCATAGCCAAAAAGCTCCTAAGAATGGGATACTTTTGGCCCTCCATGGAAAAATATGCTCATGAATATGTACGTAAATGTGACAAATGTCAGAAGCATGCAAACCTTGTTCATGCTCCTACCCAAGAACTTCAAGCTAGTTCTTCTCCTTGGCCTTTCTCAAAATGGGGTCTAGACATTATTGGGAAAATCAATCCGATTTCTTCAGATGGCCATAAATTTATTATTACCGCAATAGAGTATTTTACAAAATGGGTAGAAGCTATGCCATTAGCTTCTTGTACAGGAACCCAAGTCTCAAAATTCATTTTTAATCAAATCATCTACAGATTTGGGATTCCATCCACACTTGTTTTAGATAATGGAACATGTTTTAAAAATAAATATATCAAAAAGCTTTGTGCCAAATATAAAATTCAACATAGATGGTCTACTCCATATTATCCACAAGGAAATGGTCAAGCTGAAGCATCTAATAAAACTTTAATTAAAATCTTAAAAAGGTTGGTTAATAAATCAGGTCGAGATTGGCATACCCAACTTTATCCAACATTATGGGCTTATCAAACTAGTGTTTGAACCCCTACTGGTGCTTCACCCTTTGTCTTAGTATATGGCACTGAAGTTGTATTTCCTTTTGAGCTTGAAGTCCCTTCTTTAGGTATTTTACTTCAAAATGTTGAAGTAGGAGATGAATATCGTGTTGGACGATTAAGCCAATTGGAATTATTAGATGAAAAATGTATAAATGCCTTAGAGCACCTTCGCTCATATCAAGATAAACTCAAAATATCATATTCTAAGAAAGTCCACACTCGATATTTTGAGATTGGTGATTTAGTTCTTAAAGAAAATAAAAAAATACAAATGCTCGAAATGATTTAAAAGGAAAATTCCAACCAAATTGGTTGGGACCATTTATTATTACTACAAAATTTGGATCTGGTGCATATCGATTGGCAACTTTAGATGGAAAATATCTTAAGGAACCCATGAATATAATGCACCTAAAATGATATTATGCATAATAACAAACAATCTCATCACTGTACATATTTGTAAATACTTTGTAATTATATTTCTTGCATCTACTTTAAAAATCATCATATTTAAAAATCATATATCAATTAGTAACATTTATCACATCTACTTATCCAAATTAAAAACAAAAATTTTGGAACTCAATTTCATATGCCATATGGTCACATCCATTTATTACTATATTTGATCGATGTTGTCAAAATTCATAGTTAATTTTGGTTCACTCTAGGAAGAATTCAAAAATTATCTTGAATCACTCATAAAACTCACATTTTAATAAAATCTTGATTCTCAATATTGATTATAAATCTCTCTTGAACCAAAAACACTATTTGCTTCACTAAATAAATTTTGAAGTTTTGGGAACTGATCTTGCCACTTTTTGAACCAAGAATCACTTACACATATTAAAAATGATTTTGCACAAGGGAAGATAACACTACATAGTAGTCCTAGCTCCTTAAGTGAAAGGTTTCCCTTGCTATCCTATTATGTGCATGGTTTAGAATACTGAGAATTGGCAAAAGGACAAGCTCCTCCCTACCCAAATAAAATCCCTTGCTCTTTGTCTAATCTGAGCAAGTATCCCTTGAAAGAAAATAAAAAAAAAGAAAAGCAAAAAAGAGTAAAAGCAAAATGATTTTTACTACAAAGAAAATAAAAATCCCCTTGTTCAAAACAAAAAGTGAACAAGAATCCCTACTCAAAGAAATCAAAAGAAAATAAGGGGGTAATGAACTTGAATCCCTGGAATTCCTCAGTTATTTGAACACCATGGGGTGATCCTCATTACAGGTTAGGTGGCATCAAGCCGGCTTGGCAATGGTGGTATCCTTATGCGTGGTGACATGTCTGTCACATTAGCGACCTTCTTTTGTATAGACCAATGTCAGCTTGTGGATTAGCTAGCTTTTGGTAGCTTGTATTACCTAGTAGTTAAGTCCAACTGAATGCATACAATCATGGTAAATGAATACATATTTTGCACACACATTGGTTCTTAAAATTGGCTTGCATCATTACCTTACTCAAAATTGGTAAATGAACTTCATTAGCACACACCTTTGATCCTTGAGATATTTTGTATCATAATTAAGGTCAAGATGGAAAATGAATACACAAATCACACATTGGTTCTTGATAAATTTGAAATCATCTTTGAAATAACCAAAATTCTCCTTGAAGGTTGATTAGCAAACGTCATCATTTCATCATGGATTTGTATGATTGTTAGCATATGGAATTGATCCTCAAAAATAATCAATCTTACATTTTCATATTTATTACTTAGCATTAATATGTCAATTTCATTATATTTCATGATTACTCATCATTCATCAAAAAACTTGCATTTTGATCATACATAATCAATCTATCATAACAATTACAAATTGACTTCACAATGATGGCATGAAACAACCCTAATAACAATATCATTAGGAATATTATGCCTAGCGCAAGTCTTCTATCCAAATTTATCATGCTTAATTATTATCATTAAACTTATTTTAAGATTAAAATAAAATTAATCTTAAAGTTACACACATCACTCATCATCAATTACATTGATTTCAATCAATTACACTCTACACTACTTTTGGATCATAACCCTTCGAGGTTAGCAATATAACAAAACCTCACACAAGATCCGCTTCATGACTAAAGTGAGCAAACAACCTCCATAAATAGTCATAAACAAGCACACATCTTCGAGGTATTATTGCTAATTGATCAAATATCGTAAGGGTATATTTCCTAAACATACCTCATTTATTTTCCACTCTTTTTCCATTAATAAAAATAATATCTTGGTCATATCCCAATACCACGATCAACCAAAAGCCACTCCCAAGTAATAATTCTAAAAATGTAATAGTTTTCATTCCATTATAAGTTCATAACCATTGCTCTATATTGCAAATCAACACTCCAATTCATTGGCTTCCTTATTATAGTTCTAATTGTACAATGTGCTAATTTATTCTTTCTATAAAAAATAAGGAAAACAAGTCCCTCTATCTTTTAATAAACATATATTTATTTCCTTACCATTCATAATAATTTTATCTAAAATGCTTTTTTTTTTAATAAATCATTTTCAAAGAAGTAAACATACATTTCCTTTGCAAAGATACGTATCTCAAATAAAATTTTCATGAAAAAATTATAAAGCAAACAAAAATTTTAATTGAAGCTTATATCTATTCTCATGCAATTTATGATATGCATCTCCATGAAATAGGGAATTTATTCATGTTGCCTCTTTGATAAATCCGACAAACAACTCTGTTGAGAAGCAACACACCCCCACTGAAAAATGAGATTCCATCCTTAGAAAGCCCTGAACTTCCATTTTTGCAGCAGGGACCCTCTTGATAATTTTCAGGTTTAAATCCAATTTTGCTTGCCTCTTTGTTAAAGTTGTGCCTTTTTCCAAGTCTTTCTAGCATTGTTATTTCAAGCTTAACTTTCTACATGCTAGAATCATTCATGCACAAAGAAAATCTCGCACCGGTACCAAGAAAAATCTAGAAAACAGTTGCATAAATTCACTGAAAACCAAAACTTTCCATTTTTGGTAGTGTCGCGATATCGCGACACTTCCATTTTCGAAAATGTCGCGATATCGCGACGAATTTTGGCAAAAGCAGCTAAGTCGGAAAAGTGTAGCGAAATCGCGACACTTTCCATTTTTGGAAGTGTCGCGATATCGCGACGTTTCCATTTTTGGAAACCGTCGCGAAATCGCTACCGGTAGGAGGAGAGAGAAGGAAAGTTGTGCGGAAAGGCGCGATTTTGCGACATGTCGCATTATCGCGGCAAGAGAGAGAAAGTGGGCTGCAGAATGAAAATTGGCTAAGTCGCAAATGTGTCGCAAAATCGTGGTCAACGCGGTCAACGCATGCAACTACGGGAACTGTCGCGATATCGCGACGTGTTCTATTTTCGCGAGTTGTTGATGGAAAAAGCTTAAGTTACAAAAGTTGCAGTGAATTTAGGAGAAGGTAAGGTGTGGGTTTTGTGAGGTCTTAAAGGAAAAGATGTGATTTGTTTAAAGTGAAGGGAAGGGATTAAAGTGGAAATCGCTACCTGTATCAAAATCGTGACATGCTTGAAAAAAGTTGTGCGACAGCTGGCAGAGGCGCGATTTTGTGACATGTCGCGAAATCGCGACATGTCGCATTTTCGCGACCGACGGGGGAAGAAGTTGCATGGCGCTGGGGACGTCGCGATTTCGCGACATGTCGTAGAATCGCGATAGGAGAGAGAAAGTTCCCCAAAGGGCCAGAAGTGCATTCCAGCTGTAAATAGAAGGCGTCCTGGGATAGTGACACGTGTCAAAGAGCGTATCAGATAAAACAGAGGCCGACATGCAAGTTTACTTTGCGGTTTTAATCTGATTTTAATTGTTAAAGCTTTAATTTAATGATTTTAAAATACTAATGCATCTTTTTGTCTTTCATATAGGAAGCCATCTGTCACCTACGGGACAACTGGAAAAAGGCCGTAAAGACAAAGTTAAAGTGCAGATTTAATCAAGGACCGCCATGCTAGAGGAGAGGAGGCCGGTAAAAGCATTCAATGGAGATTTATTGCAGACTTAATAGCTTGAAGACCATTTCAACTCAAGGATGGATATGCAGAGATGGAATAGCGGAGAAGTGATGACTCATCCGGCTCACCCGCAGGAATTAATGAAAGCATTTATTTGCAGTTGCGGGTGAATGCAAGTGGCATTCGAATTTCATCTTCTCCATTTATGGCAGCTAACTGCACTGATTTGCAGAGGGGTTAAGTTCTATCCGGACTTTGATTTTAAAGTGGCTTTATATTGTAAAACCCGGTCCTAGGGTTTAAGTGTGATAAGATTTAGGGTTTGAGCAAGATATTTTGAAAAGATCAGGGTCTGTCCTGAGTCTATAAATACAAGTTCTAAATGTAATCGCAGGAGGCGGAGACTTAGAAATAAAAGGCTTATAAGCAATTTCTTGCAAATTTTGTGAAATCCTTTGTTTTCTGGACTGGGAGTTGATGTGCTTTTGCTGTTTTCTATGGTAGCATGGCCAGGAGCCTAATATTTTACAGATCTGTGATAAGTGTATCTTCTTCTGTTATCCGTTCCATTAAAGTTTGTTAGATATATGCTGTAAATCTGCCATTATCAAGTTTAAATATGTTGTTAGGCTTCAGTTGTTCTATTGTCTGCTAGGGGAAATTACAGATTTGAGGTTAAGTTTGTTCTAATTGCTCTGTCTTCACTGTGTGAGCTAGGCTATCGGTGAAAGATACCAGTTTTAACCAGCTGCCCTTGGATTTATAATTTTTTGCTAGATCTGTTCCACTTTGCCTTGTGCTCCTAGTTGAAAGTGATCTTAGAAATCTGGACACTTTCTTCTTGGATTTGTTCTGTTGTGAAGCTAGTAGCATAGATAAAATTGGTAGTTTTAAGTTTTACAGTTTAAAGTTTGATAAACTTCTCTTTCTGCCCTACCCTACCCTCTCTTTGCTTACCGTGAATGATCCATTTTTACTTTCTTTATTTGTCTTTTATTTGAATCTGCTGACCCATGAGAGCTAGATCAAGAATCAAGTTAAATCTGATTGTTAACAAGTAACAACTTCTGCAACTACTGAACAAGTTCAAGAACCCCCTGTAAGGTAACAGACAGTCCATATTGAAATCTATTCCAGAAGCGGAAAAGAGTGAATAGACATTCGACCCGACTCTGTAACTCGCACCTTGGATAACCAGCTAGATCCTAAAGTGAGTGGGATTCGTCCCGTGGGTGTCTCCGGAGCTTCCTGCTCATCCTTCGCAGGGTGCGTATGAAAGCCGGACCAACATCTAATTGGCGCTAGAAGGAGGGCCTGTTGAACTCAGTTCAAGTTCAGTAGTCTGTTAAGAACTGTAAAGTTGTATGTGCTGAGTCTGGTATTTTATCTTTTGAATCCTTTTCCCTCCTCCTCAGCTCTTTTAAATTTTGTTGTTAGAGTTTTTGCCTGAAGGGACTTAACACCAACATCTAATTGGCGCTAGAAGGAGGGCTGTTGAACTCAGTTCAAGTATTGTAAGTTTGTGAGTGCTGATTTAAAATTCTGTGGTTAGAGTTTTTGCCTGAACAGCGGGACTTATCACCAACATTTTAAAACTGCCCAGTGAAATCCGAAGTATTGTAAGTTGTCAGTATAGTTTTTAAAATTGCCAGAGAAGACCTCAAGTTAAGAGCAGTTTTATCTCCACTTGCAGTTATCCAATTACAACTCAGAATATCACTGTCAGCCAGGTGGTAATTAATGGCAAATTGGTTGGGCCCCACTGCTTTGAATATCCCGGGTATAGCCCATGACCTGCCCAGAAGCCCGAAAAGGTATCTCCCCAGATATAAACATGATGGGACAAGAACTGCAGAAGAACATCTGCTAGCTTTTAAAAATGCTCTAAAATTGTTGAATATACAGCATGAAGATGTTGCCTGCAGATTGTTCCCGTTCACTCTCCAGGAGGGAGCTTATGACTGGTTTCTAAATCTCACCAAAGAATTCCATTACTAGTCTGGGATGACCTAGAGAAAGCTTTTATATCACAATTTGGGGAAGTGATAGACCCGAGTGTGTTATACCAACAATTTTCCAGCATCAAGAGAGAGTCGGGAGAAACTGTCGGGTCTTTCAATATGAGGTTCCAAAGAGCTTACGGTAGAATGACCGGCCATTACATCCCAAATGCAAATCTGGCCTTAGAAATCTACAAGAATGCATTGGATTCGGTGACCTCTATTTTCCTCAAGAGAGACATTAATATCACAACCCTGGCAAGGGCTTATAAAGAAGCCTTAATTCTTGAAAGACAGTTAGGGCCTCAAATTCCGAGCAATCCTTTGATATCCTATGTTACACAGAACATGCCTATTTTGAATCCCATTCCACATCATGAGTTAGTGCCAACATGTCATGCTCTACCCAAGGAGACTCCGTTAACTGTGACATCCACTCAGCATGTGCAAAATATAGAGAAAGGTTCTGACAAGTTCAAAGTGGAAGTGCTTGAAGTAAACACTTGTGATCTAGCATTACCCAAATCTGAAGTTTTTCCTGGTGAGTTAAATTTTCCTAGAGATCAAAGAAATATTGATATTTCTAGTTCACCCAAAAATAGTACAACCAGGGTTTCAGATTCTTTCACTTTTCCTGAAGAGACAGAAAGTCTTGTACGAGACTCCTATGGATGAAATGCAAGATTTTCAAGAGTTCAAAATGGACAGTTATAATTTGAGATGTCGGAGTCCGGAACCTAACAATGATCCTTCCTCATCAGAGGATGATGAAAGTGAGATTCAATGTCACTATGCAGAAGTAACTGAGAAAGAGGATAACATCATTGAGGATATGAGGGAACTTAAAGCTGACATCACCCTCTATGAACTGCCCCAGATTGTTGAACAAAAGGATAGCTTGATTGAGGCTTACTCTGGACCACCTGTTGAATTTCAAGAAAAGGAGGAAAAGATAGTAAATATGAATGTGGTCAGCCAACTTGGAATTGATGAACTGTCTCAACATAAGCCTGCAACTTCTGAACATAATGTCAAAGAAAAGGTTGTAAATCATGTTGATGTAAATATTGGAGTTTATAATTTGGCAACTGAGAAAGTGAGAACAGTTACAGCTCTAATCCATCACAACAGTGACAGTTGGATATTACACATTGATGAGGTTAAATCTAAGCAAGGCTCAGGTGAAAAAGCAAATTGTAAGCATTCTGCTAGAGGGATAAAAATTGAAGTCCTGGATATTGAAGCAGTACAACAACCACAAAATGTTCAAGTTGTTAAGAACCAGGGCATACAGATAAAACATGATTTCTTTCAGTTGTCACATAATTTTGAAGATGTGGTGGTCTGGGTCTGTCAAGATTTTAAGGTAT
This sequence comes from Wollemia nobilis, assembly GCA_028583015.1. NCBI lineage: Eukaryota > Viridiplantae > Streptophyta > Pinopsida > Araucariales > Araucariaceae > Wollemia > Wollemia nobilis. Next base: position 2,995,757 of record JAQPPZ010003193.1, on the reverse strand, counting down.
TTGATCCTGGGGGTTTTTGCATTCAGTCCTTTTGAAAGAACTCTGCAAACCCTTCAAGTAGAAGCATAAACATGTTATCATATGATTTGTTATTATATGATTTGTTTAATTTGAAGGAGTTGCAGATTTGTTTTTCAAATGGGACAGGGAAGACAGTAAACCCAAGTCTTTCCCAGATAGCAAGTTTTTGAAGCATAGTCCGGAGTGCATTTCGTCAACAGGACCTGAAAGGTAATTTTTCTAAATTACTTGCACATGGTCAAAAAAATTTTAAGGCACCATTTCTCTGCTCTTCCATCTGCTACATATTTTGAATGATCAAAGAAGTTGTAACATATGTATACATTGTAAGTAAGCTTTGAAGTTTTTCGCTTTTATTTCTTTGTCGATTCGGTTTTAATTTTTAAATGTCTCGTACAGTTTTATTTTGTGTTATTATTTTTCTTAGTTTTGCTTTTAGTTTTATTTCTTTTGTCTGTTTTTATTTTCTTCTTTGTCTATTTATGTTCTTTGTTAATGCTCAGTCTTTTGTTTTAGTTTTATTTTGTTGCCTGTACAGTTTTAATTTATTTGCTTCAGTTTTAATTTTAAAAGTCTGTGCAGTTTTATTTTTGTTTTGCTTTAGAGGCCTGTGTTCTTCCTTGGAGGTCTGTGCAAAGTTCTTCAACTTTTGAAATCTGTCCTTTAACCTCTACCTGAGCAATCAATGAAAAGTCAGCCTGCTAAAAATTGTTTTATTCTAAGCTGATCAACCCAGTCTCCACCCGGTGTTCATTATTAAAATTGAGATAGTCTGCTTAAATTGAACAGTGGAACTATTTTGTTAGTCAGAACAAAGGTAGAGAGATGATTGGATTTTGTGTCTTGCTTGCCACAGTTGTTTTAATGATAGAAAAACTGCTATGTTGTTTGGTTGGAGGAACTCCCGGGGAATCCAAGAAAAGCTGGTTATAAGAGGGGACTATGGTTCATGCAATTATTTGGGTGTCACCAGAGGCTATCAGTGCCTAGACTGAAACAGTTCCGGATTGATCAAATGATAAAAGAAAATTGTAATTTCTCTAATGCCTTTCAGGTGTTGATATATATAAAAAAAAAAAAAGAAGAAAAAAAAAAAAAGAGTTATATGAGAGAGAGGCAGCCAGATTCCAAAAGCTATTTTTCTTTTACCAAGTTGAAGATCCTTCCTTACAGTTGTAAATTTGGGTCGTGTAAATCTAAAGGGTAACTCTGTCTAGGCTGTAAAAGGCTAAACTAGTAAACAGAGCTCTACTCGGTTTCCCCTTTTACAATTTAGAAAAGTTGATCAGTCCAAAGTTCATCATTCAATCCAGTCATCCTGAAGAAAGTTTTATACCCTTTGTAATTGCACATCAGAAATCTTCCTTGAAGTATTTCAGCCTAGTATGTCCTTGGGAAATTTTAACAGCTAGCAGTTGGCAGTCAATTTATTGTGAAGAATGTCTGTGGCAAGGCATGATGCATGGTCTTTTTGTTTTGAAACTAGAGTCCTCGGGTTCTAAAATAGTGCTACTATTTTACCCGCAGATATCGCCATTTGTTGAGAAGCAACACACCCCCACTGAAAAATGAGATTCCATCCTTAGAAAGCCCTGAACTTCCATTTTTGCAACAGGGACCCTCTTGATAATTTTCAGGTTTAAATCCAATTTTGCTTGCCTCTTTGTTAAAGTTGTGCCTTTTTCCAAGTCTTTCTAGCATTGTTATTTCAAGCTTAACTTTCTACATGCTAGAATCATTCATGCACAAAGAAAATCTCGCACCGGTATCGAGAAAAATCTAGAAAACAGTTGCATAAATTCACTGAAAACCAAAACTTTCCATTTTTGGTAGTGTCGCGATATCGCGACACTTCCATTTTCGAAAATGTCGCGATATCGCGACGAATTTTGGCAAAAGCAGCTAAGTCGAAAAGTGTAGCGAAATCGCGACACTTTCCATTTTTGGAAGTGTCGCGATATCGCGACGTTTCCATTTTTGGAAACCGTCGCAAAATCGCTACCGGCAGGAGGAGAGAGAAGGAAAGTTGTGCGAAAGGGCACGATTTTGCGACATGTCGCGAAATCGTGACATGTCGCATTTTCGCGTAGGAGAGAGAAAGTGGGCTGCAGAATGAAAATCGGCTAAGTCGCAAATGTGTCACAAAATCACGGTCAACGCATGCAGCTACGGGAACTGTCGCGATATCGCGACGTGTTCTATTTTCACGAGTTGTTGATGGAAAAATGCTTAAGTACAAAAGTTGCTAACTGTATCAAATCGATGACATGCTTGAAAAAGTTGTGCGAGGAGAGGCGCGATTTGCGACATGTCGCGAAATCGCGACATGTCGCGTTTCGTGGCCGACGGGGGAAGAAGTTGCATGGCGCTGGGGACGTCACGATTTCGTGACATGTCACGAAATCGCGACATGTCTCAGAATCGCGATAGGAGAGAGAAAGTTCCCCAAAGGGCCAGAAGTGCATTCCAGCTGTAAACAGAAGGCGTCCTGGGATAGTGACACGTGTCAAAGAGCGTATCAGATAAAACAGAGGCCGACATGCAAGTTTACTTTGCGGTTTTAATCTGATTTTAATTGTTAAAGCTTTAATTTAATGATTTTAAAATACTAATGCATCTTTTTGTCTTTCATATAGGAAGCCATCTGTCACCTACGGGACAACTGGAAAAAGGCCGTAAAGACAAAGTTAAAGTGCAGATTTAATCAAGGACCGCCATGCTAGAGGAGAGGAGGCCGGTAAAAGCATTCAATGGAGATTTATTGCAGACTTAATAGCTTGAAGACCATTTCAACTCAAGGATGGATATGCAGAGATGGAATAGCGGAGAAGTGATGACTCATCCGGCTCACCAGCGAAAATTAATGAAAGCATTTATTTGCAGTTGCGGGTGAATGCAAGTGGCATTCGAATTTCATCTTCTCCATTTATGGCAGCTAACTGCACTGATTTGCAGAGGGGTTAAGTTCTATCCGGACTTTGATTTTAAAGTGGCTTTATATTGTAAAACCCGGTCCTAGGGTTTAAGTGTGATAAGATTTAGGGTTTGAGCAAGATATTTTTGAAAAGATCAGGGTCTGTCCTGAGTCTATAAATACAAGTTCTAAATGTAATCGCAGGAGGCGGAGACTTAGAAATAAAAGGCTTATAAGCAATTTCTTGCAAATTTTGTGAAATCCTTTGTTTTCTGGACTGGGAGTTGATGTGCTTTTGCTGTTTTCTATGGTAGCATGGCCAGGAGCCTAATATTTTACAGATCTGTGATAAGTGTATCTTCTTCTGTTATCCGTTCCATTAAATTTTGTTAGATATATGCTGTAAATCTGCCATTATCAAGTTTAAATATGCTGTTAGGCTTCAGTTGTTCTATTGTCTGCTAGGGGAAATTACAGATTTGAGGTTAAGTTTGTTCTAATTGCTCTGTCTTCACTGTGTGAGCTAGGCTGCCGGTGAAAGATACCAGTTTTAACCAGCTGCCCTTGGATTTATAATTTTCTGCTAGATCTGTTCCACTTTGCCTTGTGCTCCTAGTTGAAAGTGATCTTAGAAATCTGGACACTTTCTTCTTGGATTTGTTCTGTTGTGAAGCTAGTAGCATAGATAAAATTGATAGTTTTAAGTTTTACAGTTTAAAGTTTGATAAACTTCTCTTTCTGCCCTACCCTACCCTCTCTTTGCTTACCGTGAATGATCCATTTTTACTTTCTTTATTTGTCTTTTATTTGAATCTGCTGACCCATGAGAGCTAGATCAAGAATCAAGTTAAATCTGATTGTTAACAAGTAACAACTTCTCCAACTACTGAACAAGTTCAACAACCCCCTGTAAGGTAACAGACAATCCATATTGAAATCTATTCCAGAAGCGGAAAAGAGTGAATAGACATTCGACCCGACTCTGTAACTCACACCTTGGATAACCAGCTAGATCCTAAAGTGAGTGGGATTCGTCCCGTGGGTGTCTCCGGAGCTTCCTGCTCATCCTTCGCAGGGTGCGTATGAAATCCGGACCAACACAACCCATCACATCATTTTTCCTAGGCTTTTCTTTTCTCAGTGGTTAGTTCATTTTGCCATTATAAAGGAACCTTTACCTAAAAAAGTGCATTTTCATTAGCAGTTGAAGAACACACGCTTATACTGAGAGGGGGTGAACAATATAAGACCACTTTTTACTTTTCTTTACCAAACAATATTATGCAATATATCAATGGAAATATCAATAGCAGTAATCAAAGCAATACACAAATCACCACACACAATAGAGACACCAATTTAACATGGTTCACCCAATGTGGGCTACGTCCATGGAGAAAATATTTCACTAAAACTTTCTCAACAAACATCTTGGGAATCCTTTCCCTATTACAATGTTTATGGACCTCTATCCAAAGAAGACACAAATCCCCTAATCAATTTCATGGATCTCTATTCATAGGAGACACCAATCCCCTCAGCTGGTTCATGAATATCTATCCACAGGAGAAGTCCTTCTCCTCTACTTTTCCTAGTGATCCTCTAGAAGACTACTGCCTCCACTGCATTGGCTTGTGGATCTCTCTCACTGAAGACTCTATCCTCACTCAGAAGATCTCTATCCTCACTACCCAATATAATTGATCTCTATCCACTTGAGAGTACTATCCTATGCTCTATCACCTCCAAAGCTTGCTCTTAGCTCTGTCTCAAATCTGCACTAAACACAGTCCTTCGGTCTAGCACAAATCTACTCAATATCTATCTCTAATCTATACTAAACATAGTTCTTTAGTCTAGCACAAATATTATCAATCTCTATCTTTGGTCTATACTAAAAATAGTCCTTTGGTCTAGTACAAATCTACTCAATATTTATCTCTGATCTGGTACAAACATTTCCTCAAATCTGCACCAAAATTTGTCCTCAATATATATCCTCAAGCCTTACCACAAAGCTTGACTCAATCAAAAATCAACTCTACTAGATCTACCCAAACCTTAACTCAAGGTTTGAACAAATCAATCAATCAAATCTGATCACAAGTGTTCTCAAAGACTTATCCCAAATATGTTCAACAAGTTCTCTCAAGAACTTGTCCAATATGCTCACCAACTCTTCACCAAGACTTGCTTCAAATCTTCTCAACAAGTCCTCACTATAACTTGCCTAATCTCATAGAATCATATAGAGAATTGTTAGAGACTCAATATATTTCACACTCACAATAATGCTCAATCACTTTCAATCTCTCTCTTGTTTTTACCATAGAAATATATAGAGAATTGTTATAGACTCAATATGTTTCACACTCACAACAATGCTCAATCACTTACAATAACTCTTGTTTTATCATAGAAACATATAGATAATGGTTAGAGACTCATTATGTTTCACACTCACAACAATGCTCAATTACTTACAATCACTCTTGCTTTATCACAAAAACACATACAGAATGGTTAGAGACTCGATATGTTTCATAGAAATTGAACTATCACTCCAAAACTTTCAATCAATTATGCTCAATCAACTCCTCACAACTAATAACTCAATGAAATTTTATTCAACAATGCTTATCAAATAAACTTCACATAACAATGATACTCATGATCTTTCACAAACCCTAATCATGCACATGAAGGCTCACTCAATATTTCCAACAATGCTTATCAAACAATCCTTTTCACTCCAACTTAGCATTCACAACATCCAATCCAATAATATTTTACTCACAAGGAAGATGTACCCATACCTTTTATTTTGATGGAGATATGTCTTCAAAACCTGTCTTCACCACAATCAAATTTTCCTTACCAACACTAGAATTAGGTTACCACAACCTATCTTAAGATCTCCATAATATAATTTTCTCAAAAATTATTTTCATACAAAATATCAAATTCTTTTGTACACCTTATAATCTCCAAACTCACAATATTTAACTTAATAATTTCACCATAACAAAACACTTAACAATTTCCCTTACACACCTTATAATCTCCAAACTCACAATATCTAACTCAAAAATTTTATTAAAAAAACATGCATAGCAAACTCCCTTATACACCTTATAATCTCCACACCTTATAAATTTTAATCACCATAAATCAAAATAAAATATTTTAATTTTTCTTTACCTTATAACTCCCCCAAGCACTCATGAAAATCTTATAACATTTTAATTTTCAACACCTTGGAAAATAAAATCAAATGGCATACCTTTAGTTTATTCTGCCCATAAAAAAATGACTTCGATGGATTCAACCACGTGATCTTCGCACTCCCAACACTCTAGCTCCAAGCTAGGTCACCAAGTGGGCTGCATACCCAAATGAGACACACAGTGCACGACATCCCAAAAATTTACCTCACAAATACACTGAATAAGTCAAATGAAGACCTCTTCCTTCCAAACGCCATAAGGGGGGCAGAGGTCCAAGGTTCAAATCTCGGGCCTCATCGAAATGAACGCTTATCCCTTTCCTGGTTCTTTCAGTGGCATAAAAGGTTTAAAATGATTGTGGCATGGTGGTTATAGGGGTGGACTGCACGAAGATCTATGTGGCCGCTTCTGGGGCGGACAACGCAGAATACTGTGGCAGCCATAAAAGTTGGACAGCCTACCCGGATTCATGGCGGCTACTGATTCCACCATGTAAATTAAAAAAAAAAAAGACCTCTTCCTCCAAAATGTTGATCATGTGGATCAAACCACAATCTCCTCCACGTAAGCCTTAACACTCTCCCAACTACCACTTGCGCTATCGTCGTCGGTGGGATGTCAAAATACTACATGGCTTTTGTTGCCTCGTTTCCCTCCAAGCACTTTTTAAAATGTGAATTGTCTTCTTCTTAGATGCAGTGCTCGATATCTCTTTTCTCGCATTCGAAGGTGTGTTAGATAACTTTGGGAATTAGAAATTATTTCCTATTTAAATACACATTGTCTTTTGATTTCTCACATCAACCCATTTTTGAATTTAGTTTTTAAATATTAAATTTAAAACCTTTGCCTCCAATATTAATTTAAATTAAAATTTTAATCAAATATTAAAATATTTTAATTTAAATTAAACCTTTTGAAAATTGTTCATGGGTCTTTTTAATTTGAACTTCATTTTTCTTCACCTTGTTATTTGGCCCGAAATATTATAATAATAGAATATTATTATTTAATTTAAACTTGCTTCTCCTTCCTCGGGTCTTCATCCTTTGGGCCCTTTTTAGGCATATAATATTAAAAATAAATATTATATCCTATTCCTTTCCAAGACCTTGCTTTTGGAAAAACCACTTGATGTCCTTAATGACGGATAAATTAAACCAATATTCTTTTAACATCAATGACAACAAAACTACTCAAAATTTCCAATAGCAGCATCATATTATCTCATATATGCATATTTCATATAACCAAGCATGGAGTTATCCTATATCCTTAATAATATTCTTATAACATGTTTTCCCATTTGCAACAAGTATTCACATAATCAATCTAAAATAATCAATTATTTCATCCACAAAATAACATAGTATAATATAGATCCATCAAAATAAAAAGTCTGCCAAGGGTGGGACATGCCATCCTCCCCCCATAGGCTTAACATAGTCCTCTGTGTGTCATTCAAAATTACACATACAATAATTACAAAGTATTTTCAAAGAAGAAATGGAAATATTTTTGCATGTCTACTACTTTCTCCCAAGTAGTATTTCTTTCATAATAATGGTCCTATTGAACTTTGCACTGCTCCAAAGTTCCTTTCCTCATCGATTTGGATTGAAACTCAAGAATTTTTACTGGTCAAACCTCTATAGCCTCTGGATTCACCATATTCAAGTTAGAAAAGTCCCATACATGCTCAATATTAGTAATGTACTTTCTAAGCAAATAAATGTGAAAGGTATCATAAATCTTGGACAAATTGGGTGGTAAGGCAAGTCGGTATGCCATAGGACTAATATTTTCTATAGTTTCAAAGGATCCAACAAAACATGGATCAAGATTTGTGGATTTAATAACACTCTTCTATGGTTTTACCCATAAAAATATCCTATCCCCTACATGAAATTCTCTTGGTGTCATTTTAATATCGGTATCTCTTTTGATGATCTACTATTTCTTTTAGCTTTTCCTTAATCATCCTTAATTTTTACTCCATTTCTTTAACCATGTCAAGTCCTAGCACAATTTGATCTTCTGGATTATCCCATGATAATAGTGTTGTACATCTTCTGCCATATAAAATTTTAAATGGAGCCATACCCAAGGTTGAATGATGACTATTATTATAGGCAAATTCTACTAAGTGTAGGTAATCCTCCCATAGAGTCTTTTGATCCATATAGTACATGCAAAGCATATCCTCTAATACCTTATTCACTCTTTCAGTTTTCCCATCACTTTTTGGGTGATAAGCAGAACTAATGTGTAACTTAGTACTAATGGCATGATGCAAGGCTTTCCAAAACTTGGATGTAAATCTTGAGTATCTATTTGATATAATAACCTATGAAAAACCATGAAGTCAAAATATTTATTTGGCAAATATATTAGCCATAATCACAACATCATATTTGGTATCCCTAGGCATAAAGTGCATAACCTTGGACATTCTGTTGATGAAAACTAGGATTGCATCATGTTGAAACCTAAACCCTACGATGAAATCCATTGATATCACTAGTCATTTTTGCATGGGTACATCATGTGGACATAATAACCCAACAGGATTTATGTGCTCTTCTTTTACTTTTTGACATTCTAGGCATTGAGCGATAAATTTAGTTGTCTTTCTTCTGTTGAGCAAGTTATTGCAAGAGGTTGGTCATTGTTGTCAACACAGGCAGTCAGATCTAATGATGTAGTGGACAGACAGTTCAGGAGTCATTCAGATGCTAAGGACAGAAGTTCAAAGGATAGTCAGATCATGTAAAGTGCAATTCCAGGAAAACAGAAGTGACCCAGATTCAGAAAATCAAAGAAAAAGACAAGTAAGAAAAATGTCGCGATATCGCGACATGTTTTCTGTCGCGATTTCGCGACAGGTCGGAGGAGAGAGAAGGCGCAAAGAAACTTGTCGCGATTTCGTGACATGTTGGAGGAGAGAGAAGGCACAAAGAAAATTGTCATGATTTCACGACATGTCGGAGGAGAGAGAAGGCACAAAGAAAATTTTTGCGATTTCGCGACATGTCGGAGGAGAGAGAAGGTGCAAGGCAAACTGTCATGATTTCGCGACATGTTGGAGGCCAAGAAGCTAAGTCGAGAAACTGTCGAGTTTTCGCTACATGTTGGATTTTCGCTGGCCGAAGCAAGGAGAAAGCGTTAAGTGAAAAAGTTGTAGCGATTTCGCTACATGTTGGAGTTTCACGGGCCAAAGCAGAGAGGAAGAGTCAAAGCACAAAGGTGTAGCGATTTCGCTACAAGTCAAAACTGCAAGACACAAAGGTGTAGCGATTTCGCTACAAGTCAAAAGTGTAGAACACAAAAGTGTAGCGATTTCGCTACAAGTCAAAAGTGCAGAACACAAAAGTGTAGCGATTTTGCTACAAGTCAAAAGTGCAGAACACAAAGGTGTAGCGATTATGCTACAAGTCGAAAGTGCAAGGCACAAAGGTGTAGCGATTTCGCTACATGTCTTGATTTCGCTAGTGCATGAAGCAAGAAATGTACGGATGCGAAAGATGTCATGATTTCGTGACGTGTTCCGTTTTCGTGGGCGATAGGCACAGAAAAGCGCTAAGGCAAAAAGATGTCACGATTTCGCGACATGTTTCGATTTCGCTGAGGGATGCGGTGAAGATTGTACGGTAGCGAGAAGTGTCACGATTTCATGACATGTCATGTTTTCATGGGTGCAAGCCTAGAAAAGGACAAAGAGGCGCAAAGTGTCACGATTTCGTGACAGGTTGCAAGTAAAGCCTCCGAAAGCTGAAAGCGTCACGATTTCACGACAGAATGAAAGGAAATTGTACGGATGGGAAAAGTGTCACGATTTCATGACAGGCAGCAGTGAAGAAGCCAACAGGATGAAGATGTCGCATTTTCATGACATGTCACGGTTTCGCGACTCTAGGAGGAGAGAGACTGTATGGTGCCAAAAATGTCACGATTTCGTGACAAAAACGGAGAAGAAGGCCTAGAAGCAAAAAGGGTCACGATTTCGCGACAAGAATGAGGATGACGTCAGCAAAAGTTCGAAGTGTCACGATTTCGTGACAAGAAAGGTGGCAAAGCAGACAAAGGCCAAAAGTGTTGCTTTTTCGCAATAGCAGGGTAAAGGAAGTGTACGGCCACAAAAGGTGTAGCGATATCGTGACATGTTACTATTTCGCGGCAATAGCTACAGGAAGGTGACAGAGGTGGCAGAAGTGGTTGAGGCCGACAAAGTTGGATCTGGGCTGATAGGAATTAGGGTTTTGTAGCCGACAATTTTAGGGTTTGTGTCAACAATTTTAGGGTTTGCAACCGACTAAAATTAGGGTTTGTAGCCGACTAAAATTAGGGTTTTTCAGTCGACTAAGTTGAGATCTTTGCTCACAATTTTCTTCTATAAAAGGAGGACTATTTCGAGTTTGAAGTGCGAATTTTTGAAGTGAAAAAGTAGGTGGATGCGAGGTTCGCAGTGAGCAGAGCGTGAGTCATTTCGATTCATGCTGAGTGCGGAGCAATAGTTTGTGTGTGTTGAAGTGAAGAGTGCGTATCGAATCTTCATGATTTAAGTGAGCATAGAGGTGCAGAGGTAAAAGATGCACTGATCTAAAGTGCAAAGTGATAATACGCAGAGAGCAACAAGAGGTGCGAATTATGTCTGCTGTGTCCAGAAAGTGAATCGTGTCGATCGACTGTCCGGTAGCAGAGTGTGCGAAGTATTAGCGAAGAAGCAGAAGCGACAGTTTGATTGTGTCGAAGCGAAGTGCGAGAGACAGTTGCAAAGTAGCTGACTGGTTGTTCGAAGCTTTTGCACAGTAGAAGCAGAGTGCATGTAAACTGCAGAATGGGTAATAAGGTGAAAGTATAATTATTGTAATTCTTTTCATTATTTCTATTGAAGTCCAAGTTGCGACTTGGCATAAGGAGTTGGTTCTCCTTCGACCGGGAGTTGTTGCTCCTTTCGTTGGTGCAAAAAAATTGAGGGGTTGGTGCTCCTTCCAGTTGGTGCTGGTAAATAAGTTGTAAAGTTGTTGCTTTGCTTGAGCTAGATTTGGATGGTAGTCCAAGCAGCCATTTTTGAGGAGTAGCCACATTGGTGAACCTCGTTAATTTGTTGTGTTATGTGTGATGCTTTCTTGCTGTAATTGATATATCTTTTATAAGTTTTAAACTGCTGCTGGTTTTAAACTCGTATACTTGAAATTTAAAAGATCACACCGATTCACCCCCCTCTCAGGTGTCACCTGTGATTACAACAATTGGTATCGAGGCAAGGTTCTCGAACAGGCTCAAACGGCTAGGGTGATCTTGGAAGTGACGCAATGGCAAGTGGTGAAGGGTTCTCCTCGAACAAAGCACCATTGTTTGATGGAACTAATTATGCGTTCTAGAAAATTAGAATGCGAGACATATCTCGGTGCTTTGGGTTTTGACATCCGGGGTGCAGTAGTTAATGGTTACAAAGCTCCCGCCACCGCTCCAACAGACATCGCTAGGTAAAAAGGCATTTGAAAATGATTCAAAAGCAAAGAATGCCATCATGTGTGGACTAGTGGAAAGTGAGCTAGTCAAGATCATAAATTGTGAATAAGCAAAAGATGTATGGGATAAACTAGAGAACATTCATGAAGGAGATGATAGGATCAAGGAGGCCAAGCTTCAAACACATCGAGCTCAATTCGAATCTTTAAAGATGGACAATGATGAGAACATAGAGACTTTCATGCAAAGAGTCAATGGGATCACCAATTCAATCAGAGGTCTCGGCGAAGATATAAATGATGCTACTATCGTGAAAAAGGTATTAAGATCGCTCCCTCCTAGATTTGATTCTAAAGTCTCTGCCATAGAAGAAGCCAAAGATCTAAATCATTTTAGTATGGATGAGATGCATGGTTCCTTGACTGCTTTTGAAATGAGAATAGGAAGGTCTAAACCCATAGATAGAGAAGTAGCTTTCAAAGCCCTAAAAGGCAAAGTCACAAAACCAGAGTCTGAAGATGAGGATGTATCAGATGAAATGGAAGCAAATTTTGTCAGAAAACTGAGAAAGGGAAAAGGAAAATATAGAGGAAAGCTACCTTTTAAATGCTTCAACTATGGAGGCATTGGACACTTTGCTACCAAATGTCCTCTCAATGACAAGAACAAAGGTGAAGAAACTCCGCATCAAGAAAGAAGTGAATGGAGGAAGAAAACAAACTTCAAAAAAGGCAATTTCAAAAAGAAAAGTTTTATCTCCCGAAATGCAGATTCTTCAGAGGACAGCTCTAGTGAAGACTTTGAAGAAGGAACAGGTGAAGCTCTCTTTATGGCATTTGAAGTAGAAAAATCAGAAGAGGCAAAAAACACAGAAAAAGGAGAAGGAATGAACTCTAAAGTGTCTATTGAAAAAGTTGAGGCTGAAGTTGATTTAGAAGGTGAGCTGGTCTCTGCTCTTATGGAATGGAAATCTGAGAAAAGAAAGAATAAAAAACTATCAAGGAAGCTTGAGGATGCAAATGACATTATAACCAGTCTAAAAACATAGACAAAAGAGTACAAGAAAATGTCCGAAGATCTTGAAGTTCAGGTAACCATGAAGATAGATTACTGTTGTAAACTGGAAGAAGAAAATGTTGGTCTTCGAATACAGATACAAGAGCTGGATCGAAAAATTAGCTGCCATTTCAAACGTGAAGAAAGTTCGATGAAGCTGGACAAAATCCTAAGCGATCAAAGACCCGCAAGTATCAAATTCGGTCTAGGCTTTATTGAAGGAGAATCATCAAACGGACCAAAGGCAAGCAATGTTGAATGTGAAAAGAGTAAAGACAAGAAACAGGCTGTTGAAAGAAAAACAAATTAGGCAAAAGAAAGCAATAATGCCAGTCCTGAAATAGGAACCGACAATGATGGTTTTACCAAGGTCACACATCAAAAGAAAAGAAGATCTAAGGCTCCTGCAACAACTTGGCAAAGACCATCTTTCAGGTTCAATCATTACTTTTATGGTTTCTGTTTCAAATGTAATGGTTATGGGCATAAAATTGCTGACTGCAAGTATAATGTAGGTCCAAGAAGTTTCACTAGTAGAAATACTTTTGCTCCTCTAATGAGTTATGCAGTAGAATGCTTTAATTGTCACAACTTTGGGCACATTGCTAGAAACTGTCATAGTACTTCTGTTTCAAATCAATCTCAAAAAAGAAGAATTCAACCATATAGGGCAAAACAAAATAGAATTATTTCTAAAAGATATGTGCAAGATTCTAAAAAGGGGAAATCCAAGCTAGAGCCCAATACCATAGTCAAAACAGAATGGAAACAGAAAGAACAACTCAGGGAAGAAAAGGAATCTTTAATAGTGCAAACAGCTTTCAGGGCTCAGAATAAATGTGTACCGTGGATTCTTGACAGTGGTTGCTCAAGTCATATGATAGGTGATAAACAAAAATTTGAAAAACTACAAAAATATGAGGGTGGCTCTGTGAAGTTTGGAAATAATGATGGAGCTAAAATAATAGGAAAAGGATCTATCAAAATTAGTGAAGGGAAAATCAAGTCAAAAGAAGTTTTATTTGTGGATGGTTTGAAACACAACCTGTTAAGTGTCAGTCAAATCTATGATAAAGGACATGAAGTAGTCTTCAAAAAGCAGGGTTGTGAAGTCAGAAAAATAAACAGTGGGAAATTGATAGCAACTGGTTCAAGGACGTCTAGAAATTTGTACACACTCTCAAAAACTTCAGAAGGTACGTGTTTCATTGGACAAGAAGAAGAGAACTAGCTGTGGCACAAGAGGCTTGGACACATAAGTTTTGATAATTTGGTGAAAATCAGCTCGAAACAAGTAGTGAGAGATATTCCAACCATTAAAAAACCTTCAAACAATGTTTGTGCTTCATGTCGAAGGGAAAGCAAACCGGAGTCTCATTCAAAACAAAAGAGTACCACACTAGCAGGCCTTTGGAACTTATTCATACGGACTTATGTGGACCCATGAGAACTCAAAGCATAAATGGCGACAAATACTTTATCCTGTGTATCGATGATTATTCCAGAATGACATGGATATTTTTCTTAAAAGATAAAACAAAAGCTTTTGAAATGTTCAGATCCTTCAAACAGCTAGTTGAGAATGAAATAGGAAAAAGGGTCAAATGTTTACGATCAGACAGAGGAGGAGAATTCATTTCGAATGAATTTATAGAATACTATGAAAAACATGGTATCAGGAGACAATATTCAGTAGCTAGAACTCCACAGTAGAATGGTGTAGTAGAAAGAAAGAACAGAAACTATACAGGAAATGGCATGCACCATGTCACGCGAAAACAAAATAGCAGATAGATTCTGGAAAGAAGCAGTTCACACTACAATATACATCCAAAACAAATATATGTTAAGAAATCATGAATGCAAAACACCTTATGAGTTGTGGTTTGGTAGAAAAGCAATAGCAAAACATCTCAAAGTATTTGGTTGTAGGTGCTACATCGGAAAAACTGATGACAACCTTGGGAAGTTTGAAGATAGAGCGAGATGAAGGTGTTTTTGTTGGGTATTCATCAAAAAGCAAAGCTTACAAATGCTACAACAAGAGACTCAAGAAAATTGTGGACAATGTAGATGTTAAATTCGATGAAGGTGGAAAACGATTAGCTGACTTTGAGGAAAACTACCCAATCTATGAAGAAGTCTTTGAAGGAGATGAGGTGAATGAAACAAAAAATAAATCTACGTTTGATTCAGATGAATTAATTGATGACTCGAAGGTGCAAGAAAACAAGAAATTCAAAACAGGTTGGCAGAAAAATCATCCAAGAGATCAAATAATTGGAGATCCCACAGTCGGTATTCAGAAAAGAAGGAAAGTAATAAGTAATTACTCTCTTTTATCCAAGCATTGAGCCCAAAAACATAGATGAAGCAAGCAAAGATGATAGCTGGATGAAGGCAATAAATGAAGAGTTAGATCAGATTGAAAAGAACAGAACTTGGGAATTAGTACCTAGACTTGCAAATAAGAATGTAATCGGCACCAAATGGATATTTCGAAACAAATTAAATGAAGACGGATAGGTCATTAGGAACAAAGCAAGACTGGTTTGTAAAGGATATGCACAAGTCGAAGGCATTGATTTTGAAGAGACTTTTGCACCAGTGGCCAGATTAGAAGCAATTAGAATGTTTCTGGCCTTAGCAGTCCACAAGAACTTCAGAGTTTATCAGATGGATGTAAAATCTGCCTTTTTAAATGGGAAACTTGAAGAAGAGGTCTATATTGAACAACCAGATGGCTTTCAAATCAGTGAAGATCCTAACCTTGTCTACAAATTAAAGAAAGCATTATATGGATTAAAACAAGCACCACGGGCATGGTATGCAAGGCTAGACAACTATCTCTCTCAATAGGGATTCAAGAAAGGTTTAGTGGACAGTAATCTGTATGTGAAAACAGAAGGTGGGCATCTCATTGTTCTTGTTGTCTATGTAGATGATATCATATTTGGCAGCAACAAAGATGAATCTTGTAAAGACTTAGCAAATAAGATGCAGAATGAATTTGAAATGTCTATGATTGGTGAACCTGTCTTACTTTCTTGGGCTACAAGTTAATCAAAATGAGAAAGGCATATTCATTTCCCAAATCAAATATGTGAAAGAAATGCTAAAGAGGTTCACTATGGAGGACCGTAAGCCAGTTAGCACTCCCATGACAACAGGCTGCAAATTGAGTAAAGAAGACAAATCTCCACCTGTAGACCAAACCATGTACAAATCTATGATTGGAAGTTTACTATATTTAACTGCTACCAGACCTGATATTCTGCAGGAAGTTTGCATGGTAGCTAGATTTCAGGCCAGTCCCAAAGAGACTCATGTGACAGAAGTTAAAAGGATTTTTCGGTATCTCAAGGGCACCATGGAGTATGGGTTGTGGTATCCAAAAGGCAAAGACTTCACTCTTATATCATATTCAGATGCAGATTGGGCTGGATGTGTTGATGACAGAAAGAGTACAAGTGGAGGTGCTTTTTATCTTGGTGACAGGTTGGTTGCTTGGCACAACAAGAAACAAGAGTCAGTTTCTTTATCAACAGCTGAGGTAGAATATATTGCAGCAACAACTTGTTGTACTCAAGTTTTATGGATGAAACAAACTTTGAAAGATCTTGGAATTAATTTCAGTGAACCAATATCAGTTAAGTGTGATAACACCAGTGCAATTAACATCTCCAAGAATCTAGTTATGCACTCATGGACAAAACACATTGCTATAAGGTATCATTTCTTGAAGGAGAAAGTTGCAGAAGGAGAAGTCAAATTGGATTTTGTCCCAACCACAGAACAAGTAGCAGATATTTTCACAAAACCATTGCCCAAGGAAGTGTTTGAGTACCTTCGAGACAAATTGGGAGTAGTCACACTTCCCAAGAAGTGACTAGCTACAGGGATCACTTTCTCAGGGGGAGCATTTGAGTATTTGACTACTCTTTTGCTCATGATCATAATTTGTGCTAGATGCAACAAATTGTGCCTGAGAATTGTGAGGATGGACTCAGGGGGAGTCTGCAGCGACCCTTTGGTATTATTGACAAAGGGGGAGAAGAGTTACAGGAAGGTACACAGGTGTTGCCAACAATTCCAAAGGGGGAGATTGTTGAGCAAGGTATTGCAAGAGGTTTGTCATTGTTGTCAACACAGGCAGTCAGATCTAATGATGCAGTGGATAGACAGTTTAGGAGTCATTCAGATGCTAAGGACAGAAGTTCAAAGGATAGTCAGATCATGTAAAGTGCAATTCCAGGAAAATAGAAGTGACCCAGATTCAGAAAATCAAAGAAAAAGACAAGTAAGAAAAATGTCGCGATATCGCGACATGTTTTCTGTCGCGATTTCGCGACAGGTCGGAGGAGAGAGAAGGTGCAAAGAAAATTGTCGATTTCGTGACATGTTGGAGGAGAGAGAAGGCACAAAGAAAATTGTCACGATTTCGTGACATGTCGGAGGAGAGAGAAGGCACAAAGAAAATTGTCACGATTTCGCGACATGGTCGGAGGAGAGAGAAGGTGCAAGGCAAACTGTCATGATTTCGTGACATGTTGGAGGCCAAGAAGCTAAGTCGAGAAACTGTCGAGATTTCGCTACATGTTGGATTTTTGCTGGCCGAAGCAAGGAGAAAGCGTTAAGTGAAAAAGTTGTAGCGATTTCGCTACATGTTGGAGTTTCACGGGCCAAAGCAGAGAGGAAGAGTCAAAGCACAAAGGTGTAGCGATTTTGCTACAAGTCAAAACTGCAAGACACAAAGGTGTAGCGATTTCGCTACAAGTCAAAAGTGCAGAACACAAAAGTGTAGCGATTTCGCTACAAGTCAAAAGTGCAGAACTCAAAAGTGTAGCGATTTCGCTACAAGTCGAAAGTGCAAGGCACAAAGGTGTAGCGATTATGCTACAAGTCGAAAGTTGGAAGCACAAGGCACAAAGTTGTAGCGATTTTGCTACATGTCTTGATTTCGCTAGTGCATGAAGCAAGAAATGTACGGATGCGAAAGATGTCACGATTTCGTGACATGTTCCGTTTTCACGGGCGATAGGCACAGAAAAGCGCTAAGGCAAAAAGATGTCATGATTTCGCGACATGTTCCGATTTCGCTGAGGGATGCGATGAAGATTGTACGATAGCGAGAAGTGTCACGATTTCGTGACATGTCATGTTTTCATGGGTGCAAGCCTAGAAAAGGACAAAGAGGTGCAAAGTGTCACGATTTCGTGACAGGTTGCAAGTAAAGCCTCCGAAAGCTGAAAGCATCACGATTTCACGACAAAATGAAAGGAAATTGTACGGATGGGAAAAGTGTCACGATTTCATGACAGGCAGCAGTGAAGAAGCCAACAGGATGAAGATGTCACATTTTCGTGACACGTCACGGTTTCGCGACTCTAGGAGGAGAGAGACTGTACGACGCCAGAAATGTCACGATTTCATGACAAAAATGGAGAAGAAGGCCTAGAAGCAAAAAGGGTCACGATTTCGCGACAAGAATGAGGATGACATCAGCAAAAGTTTGAAGTGTCACGATTTCATGACAAGAAAGGTGGCAAAGCAGACAAAGGCCAAAAGTGTCACATTTTTGCAATAGCAGGGTAAAGGAAGTGTACGGCCGCAAAAGGTGTAGCGATATCGCGACATGTTACTATTTCGTGGCAATAGCTACAGGAAGGTGACAGAGGTGGCAGAAGTGGTTGAGGCCGACAAAGTTGGATTTGGGCCGATAAGAATTAGGGTTTTGCAACCGACAATTTTAGGGTTTGCAGTCAACAATTTTAGGGTTTGCAACCAACTAAAATTAGGGTTTGCAACCGACTAAAATTAGGGTTTTTCAGTTGACTAAGTTGAGATCTTTGCTCATAATTTTCTTCTATAAAAGGAGGACTATTTTGAGTTTGAAGTGCAAATTTTGGAAGTGAAAAAGTAGGTGGATGCGAGGTTCGCAGTGAGCAGAGCGTGAGTCGTTTCGATTCATGTTGAGTGCGGAGCAATAGTTTGTGTGTGTCGAAGTGAAGAGTGCGTATCGAATCTTCATGATTTAAGTGAGCATAGAGGTGTAGAGGTAAAAGATGCACTGATCTAAAGTGCAAAGTGATAATACGTAGAGAGCAGCAGGAGGTGCGAATTACGTCTACTGTGTCTAGAAAGTGAATCGTGTCAATCGACTATTAGGTAGCAGAGTGTGCGAAGTATTAGCGAAGAAGCAGAAGTGATAGTTCGATTGTGTCGAAGCGAAGTGCTAGAGACAGTTGCGAAGTAGCTGACTGGTTGTTCGAAGCTTTTGCACAGCAAAAGCAGAGTGCATGTAAACTGTAGATTGGGTAATAAGGTGAAAGTATAATTATTGTAATTCTTTTCATTATTTCTATTGAAGTCCAAGTTGCAGCTTGGCATAAGGAGTTGGTGCTCCTTTTTGTTGGTGCAGAAAAATTGAGGGGTTGGTGCTCCTTCCAGTTGGTGCTGGTAAATAAGCTGTAAAGTTGTTGCTTTGCTTGAGCTAGATTTGGATGGTAGTCCAAGCAGCCATTTTTTGAGGAGTAGCCACATTGGTGAACCTCGTTAATTTGTTGTGTTATGTGTGATGCTTTCTTGCTGTAATTGATATATCTTTTATAAGTTTTAAACTGCTACTGGTTTTAAACTGTATACTTGAAATTTAAAAGATCACACTGATTCACCCCCCCTCTCAGTGTCATTGTGATTACAACATCTTCATTCCTAGCCAATAGAAAGTCTTTTTCATATTTTTCCTCATTTTAGCTTCACTTGTATGGGAAAAATATGGAGGTTTATGAGCTTCATTCATGATCTCTTTTCTAAAATTTCCAATTACAAGTATCACTACCCCATCCTCAAAGCATAATAAACCATCCTTGATACTAAAATCCCTATCTTCATATGGTTTCCTTTCCATTCTTTCCAAAATTTGATTGCAATATGAATCCTAATGTTGCATTTCCCTGACTTGTTCCATAAAATCAATATGTACATGAGATATAATAGCTATGTATCTCCTCCTACTAATTGCATCAACAATTTTATTCTCCTTCCCTTTTATATACTCAATACCAAAGTCATACAAGCGAGAAATTCCATCCACCTTCTCTATATAGCATTCAATAAAATTTGAGTAAATATATATTAAAAACTTTGATGATCTATTCTCAACTTGAAGGGTATTCCAACTAAATAATATCACCAACTCTTGAGAGCAAAGACAAATTATACCAATTCTATATCATGGGTTGCATAGTTAACCTCATGTAGTTTCAGTTTCCTTGATCCATAGGCTCTTAATGCTCCTTCTTGTGAGAGCACTCCTCCAAAAACTTCCATTGAAGCATCTGTGCAAATAGAGAAACTCCCTGCAGGGTCAGGTATCTTTAGTATAGGCAACACAATAAGCTTTTGATTAAGTATAACAAATGCTACTTCACATTTATTTTTCCATCTAAATTATTTTCCTTTCCTTTGAAGGTTAGTTATTGGAGTGGTTATCTTGGTGTAATCTTTGACATATCATCTATAGTAACCTATTAAACACATGAAACTTTGAAATTCGATCACATTTTTTGGTGGTTACCAATTCAAAATAGCCTCTATCTTTTTAGGATCTACTATGATTCCTCTTTCTAAAATAATATGTCCTAGATATTGTACATTTGGTACATAAAACTCACACTTGGATAAATTCTCATACACTTGATTTTTCCTTAACAATTCAAGCACCATCATAATATGTCTATCATGCTCTGATTTATCTTGGGAATTTATTAATATTTCATCCAAAAATACCAGAACAAATCTATCCAAGTACTTCTTGAAGATACTATTCATCAAGTTCATGAATTATGTTGGAGCAATCATTAGAACAAAATGCATGATAGTAAAATCAATGTATCCATGTTGAGTTTGAAAAGTTGTCTTATGAGTATCCTCCTCATGAATCTTTAATTGATGATACCCTGATTTCAAATTAATCTTTGAAAATATTATAGCATTTTTAAGCTGATAAAAAATATCTTCAATTCTAGGTATAGGATATCTATTCTTGATAGTTACCTTATTTAACATTCTATAGTCTATGTATAATCTCAAATAACTATCTTTCTTCTTTACAAAAAGCATAGGTGCACCACACAATAATACATTGGGTCTAATTAAACCTTTTTCTAGTAGTCCTTATAATTGTACCTTCAGCTCTTGTATTTCTATAGGGCTCATTCTATAAGGAGCTCTATGAATAGGTTTTGTTCTAGTTTGAAGCTCAATTGTAAAATCAAATTCCCCTTTAGGGGGTAATCTAGGTAAATAATCTAGAAATACATACCTAAATTCCTAAAGACTTGGGTATTTTTCGAACACGTCTTCCTTCATTTTTTCCCCAATTTTATTTATCTTGACCACATAGAATTTTCCTCCCTTTTTAATGGTTTTCTTGAGTTGCATTTTCGAGAGGATTTGGGGTTGGAATGACCCTTGTAGACTATACACCCTTCGTACATCCCTACCATCTTCCATGTACTCAATCCATCTGTCTTGAAAATTGATGACTACTTTATGCGCTTGCAACCAATCCATTTCGAAGATTACGTTAAAGGTATGCAAAGGTGCTACATAAAATCATCCTATTGTCATTCCACTAGGTAAGGTAATTTCTACCATAGGGTAACATTGATCTACAGAGTAGGTTTATCCTGAACTATACTCTACTTTCCAAACATATTCCAAGATTCCTGGTCTTTCTAAAATATTTTTAACTAAACTAGTGGAATAAAAACTATTCGTAGCACCACTATCAGTCAAGATTTTCACATCCTTACCAAAAATCTTACCTTTTATCAACAATGAAGTGGCTTGCCCATCTAGATCCTGATTTCCTATTATAGCATAAATCTTGTGTGCAGGTTCCTTAGATGCATATTTCTTGTACATTGGTTCTTTTTCTTTTGAACTCATTCTTGCTCTTTGTGGACAATTACTGGCATAATGTGGTCCTCTACAAAGAAAACACCCTTTTTTCGATCTTGGATGTTCTTTTCGCTTTTGTACCTCTTCTACTTTTTCTACTTATGAAGAATTAATTTGTCCTTGTATTGGTCTATTGTTACCATTGTTGTGATTATTGGAATTAAGGTTCTTTCCTTGGAACCTCCTCCTGAATTTCCCTTGCTTTTGATCATTTCTTTTGTCATGCTTAGAGGAACTTTTTTTTGCCTTTTCTTTTATCCACTTAAAAAAAACTGTGCTATTCCTTTTCCTGAAAGCTTCTTTGCCCTACTCATCTAAACCTTCATAGTCAAAATAGAGTTTGATATATGTTTCAGCTCTTTTGGCCAGATCATAGGCCTTCTGCAGAGTAGTAGGTTCTCGTATATCTACCTCTTTTACTATTCTAGGATCTTCTCCTATTATAAACTTACAATTTTTCATTTTCTCATTATATGCAGGTACATACTTCAACAAATTAACAAATATTTGGTAATATTTTTCCACTGTCCTAGTTCTCTTCTAAATTTTAGTGGACTCCTCAAACTTCTGGGAATAGAAGTGCTCTGTGAGGAATATTTCTTTAAATGTTACTACAAATTCTTCCCACTTTATATCAATTAATGTTTCTAGTTTCTAATATTCACTAAGGGTTTCCCACCAATCCAAACCATATCCTTGCAAATTTAAGGAGGCATAGGATGTTCGAGTGCCAAAGGAAACATTTTTCTTCTGAAAATAGGTTTCTATTTCTTTCAACCAAACCTTAGCTTTATCTCCATCTTTCTCTCCATTGAACTTGGAATATTTTAAATGTTTAATTTCTTTGCCCAACTCAGCCTCAAGTCGAATCCTAATCATTTATGCCTTAGTAAGGGTTTCATTTACATATCTCCTATTAGAGTTACCAACCTATGTTTCTTGATTCAACATGACATCCAATAACTCTTTCTATGTTTCCACATGTTCCTGAAGTAGGGTCACTGTTGCCATGAAATTTTATCCTTCATTTCTAATATTCTTTCCTTCATTTCTAGGGTTCTATAAACCTATGTCTAAGTTTTTTTTCTCTACATCAGTCCATCATGTCTGCCTTGTCGTTAGGGTAGCACTTCCTCTTCTTATCTTTGGTGGAATTTTCTCTAGACACACACAAAAGAGATAGTATGATTGAGTTCACCATCACTTCTTTGGTTTGTTTTCTCCTATCATCAACTAAATTTCAAGTTATCATAAGTAGCTAGATCAGTTTAGTTTTCAAAAAATTTCTTTAAACAAGGTATAGTCCTTTCGTAGGTATGTTTTCTATTACACACCCAACACTAGTTCTGTACAGTGAACATATTCCACTACAAATAATGCTCTGATACCAAATATCATAACCCATTTTCCAATTTTCCAATCCATATATATTCTATACTTATATATAATTAACACACATCCTAACACTACTCTTATTTTAAGATATGGTCTCTATCCATTTATAGAATAATATATTCCTTACACCAATGTCTACCACTTACATGATTCTTTCCATGCAAGAGTACTAGGTGTTTCACCCTATTAACAACTATATTCATTGGTCAGATGAGCTAGTTTAGTCCTCTTTTCTATCAGTTGAAAAGCACCAAGCTAATATCTGCATCTCACACTATTCCTTTAGTGAGAACACTTAGAAAATAGGGTGTTGACTATCCCTCTTGTCTATTAGAGAGTTAGTCAAATATTCTTGAGATCATTTCTAACTCATACTAAGTATCTATTTTAAAACATAAAATCACTAATGATTCTCTAGTGAAAACCGAGTATCTCAATTA
The DNA here is from genome assembly GCA_028583015.1 of Wollemia nobilis. NCBI lineage: Eukaryota > Viridiplantae > Streptophyta > Pinopsida > Araucariales > Araucariaceae > Wollemia > Wollemia nobilis. The sequence continues at coordinate 2,972,262 of JAQPPZ010003193.1, read as the reverse complement.
CATCTATTCTTCAATACTCTAACTCAAATCAAGAAAATTAAAAATGTGCTTCATAAGATAAGATGTCACCAAGTCATTAAGGTGATCATTGTTATATTCAGTCGGACTTCACTATCCATAAAATAATCTACACATTCATTTGGAAGATGTAATATGCTTAAAAATGACTCTATTACCATACATACATACGCTGGTCCCACCATTGCACAGTTAAAAAAATTTCTACTTTTGACCAACACATGTAGTAACACATTTTGATCAGGTGCACAAAGAGAGATAAACTTGGTCATTGATCTTCTACATTTTTAACAATCAAATAAATCAAGCTAACAATAGTTTTGAGGCTAATGTTTGACCTCCATAAGCTCATACACAAACTGGACATTAAATTGATATCATTTAAATTATATAGCATCTGATCTTAATGACCATAAAAATATTTGAAAAACATAATACTCAGGATGTATCCCAAAAGAGCTGGCACACTCAACTTCATTGTTTTTCAATAACAACTATACAATCAAAACCAGCACGCACTTCGAAAGGTGCTCGAATCCAATTTAACAAAATGATTCTTTTTTGGAGCAATCCTATTTCAAATTTTATCTTAAATTGATGTTTCATATCTAAAAGATATCATCTAGTAACTCTTACCTTCTGTTGGGGATCATCAAATGTGATTTCAGTTTCACTTGACTGCACAAACAGATGAATCTCTTCCCGATGATTTCTCCTTCAAACCAATAGCCAGTGACATCCTTTATCAACATATTTCACCAACCACTGAGGAGGATTACCTTAATGTAGGGATCAAATATGGCTCCCAAACATTCATAGTAAGCAAATCATTTTACCGATAGTATAATTTCAACTACCAAATAATAGGCATACATTCTATTACATAATTCTTTAACATATATTAATTAAATCTAAGCATCATTATTCAATATCCATGAAATAATAAATCAACAAAAAAAATTCCTTTTTGAATGTAGAAATGCTACTCATGCTACAAAATTAATTACAACCATTCTATCTTATTTCGCTACAACAGAATTCAAAACTCTTTATTTCTCAAATAGAATAATCAATCCTTCAATTCTTATTCACAACCAAACATAGAGCCACATTCTCTACCACAATCATGCATACTGAATTGGTAATTCCTCATATTTTTATTTCATAATCAGCTAGATAAAAGAGATGTTCTAGCTAATTATCAAATTATCATTTCTATCATAAATGCATATCTCTTTCCCAGCATTCACATTTTAGGAAACAATTACATACAAAGGTTTGTTTTCAATCCTGTGAAAGCACATTTCCTACTCTTTCATGAAAACATAGAGTTCTATTATTTTAATACCGAATAGGCTCACCCATTCATTCAATCAAGAATCTAATTTTAGGTAAAACTCAGACATTATAGAACCACACAAAACTACTCCAAACTATTCCTTTTTACAAGTTACATGGACATTAACAAATCCAAATTTTCTATATTGCGATATAAAAACATTGAGTAACCAAAAACTTAACCCAAGTCATTCTTTATGCATTCATCATCGCAAATGTCATTCACATCATGTGATTTACTCTTTAAAGCTCTAATTTTATATTTCACTTAGAAAATATTCAAAAGAGATTGGGTTTTTCACTTCTAAGTCATAATTATAACTAGTCAAAAACTTGAGCTTTCTTATCACACCATAGGTCTGTACTACAATCATTTTGGTACATCTAACAAACATTCCTTTTAAGACTAAAACCAAAACAAAACTACCATTCACATATTTTGAAGCAATAGAGACAAGAAAAAAGTATTCAGGACAACCTGGTTTCTTTTTATCATCTTCCAAGATAGTTGTTGTACATCATTGCTTCCTCTCCTTCCCTCCATTTTTTTCTTCAATCATCCCTTCCATTTTTGTCATTTCTCCCATTATTCCTTTTGGTTGTGGGTTCTTCAGATTTTGTTCTTAGTTTAATAGACCTCATTTATTTTCCACTTCTTTTCCATTAATGAAATAATGTCTTGGCCATATCCCAAGACCTTGATAAACCAAAATTCAATCCTAAGTAATAATTATAAAAAGGCAATAATTGTCATTATGTTATAAGTTCATAACCATTTCTCTATTTTGCAAATCAACACTCAAATTCATCAGATTCCTTATTATAGTTCTAATTGTACAACATGCTAATTTATTCTTTCTATAAAACAATAAGGAACACTATTCCTTCTATATTTTAATAAACATAAATTTATTTCCTTAACATTCACAATAATTTCTATCTAAAATGCATTTTTACTATAAATCATTTTCAAAAAAATAATCATTCATTTCCTTTGCAAAGATACATATCTCAAATAAAGTTTTCATGAAAAAAATTATAAAGAAAACAATTTTTTTTACTAATGCTTACATCTATTCTCATGCAATTTATGATATGCATCTCCATGAAATAGGGTATTTATTCATGTTGCCTCTTTGATCAATCCAAAAAACAACTCATCACATCATTTACCCAAGGCTTTCCTTTTCTCGGTGGTTAGTTCATTAAACAACTATAAAGGAACCTGTACCTACAAAAGTGCATTTTCATTAGCAGCATCATATTCTTTCATATATGCATATTTCATTTAATAAAGCATGGAGTTATCCTATATCCTTAATAAGATTTTTATAACATGTTTTCCCATTTGCAACAAGTGTTCGAATAATCAATATAAAATACTCAGTAATTTCATCCACAAAACAACATAGTACAATATAAATCCATCAAAATAAAAATTCTTCCAAGGGTGGATCATGACACATAGGCCCAATTCAAATACGCCAAGATCCTACATAGAAATACTTAGGTATGAACAGGGAAAAGGCATTCCATTTTGACAGATAAAAAGAGAGAACCCTATGCTATGGTCAAAAAGGTCTTACATTCACAAAAATTGGTAAGACAATGTGGGGAGACCATTAAGGCATCCTTTGTACCATGGAGGTATATAAAGGTATCCTTATACCATGGAGGTATATAAAGGAAAAACCCTAGTATTACAGGATGAGGCCACATCCTAGCCACTTGATTATCGACTACAGTGGCTAGTTCTCAGTTGTGGTATACCTTGGAATGAAAGAAGAAGAAATTTGGGATACATCTATTTGAATCCATCAAACTTAATGAAAAGGGATAAAGATGGGAATTATATTCTTAGTTAATTTTCAAACAATATTAATGGGAAAGAATGAATATAGAAATTATATTCTTAGTTAAGTTTATAATATTATTTAGGGTAGGAATATATAGGGAATCTATTCTTGAGAGGAGTATGGGATCCTCTCTTAAAATTGATTGAATTTTATTGTTCAAATGCTTGAAATGATACCTTATATGGATTAAGTGTGACCATGGTTATTATCAGTGGATGATAATACTTTTGGAATGACACCTTACATGGAGTAATTGTAGTCATAGATATTATTAGTGGATGACACTGAGTAAGTATGACCATTGCTTCTACGAACAGATTTTGCAAGGGAAAATCAAATACTTGGAGACTACTTATGCCCAAGTCCTTTTCTTCCACTATTGAAATCATTGGTGAATCAAAGTGGAAGAGCTAAGTGAACCTTCCACATTGTGTGGGTCTTAAGCGATATACTTTAGACTCTTTTGAGGACTTCACTTGACATATGTGTCTCTTGAGGTATGAATCTAACATAATAGTCAATAGGTTGACTAAATATGTAAACCAAGGGATATCAAGGATGATTCACTGGTGATGGAAAATAGGTTTTCCAAAGAGGATTTTTGGATATATGGGCATCCTGAAGAAATATTTATGAAATTATATTTTTTTGTTTGATGACACCTATTTCTATGAGATTAACTCATGGTAAGAACCACTAAGTATTAGGATAAAACTCCTTTATGAGATTTTTTGATCAACCTAGTTGTAATAAGACTTATTTTATCTAATCTATTATGGAAATATGATTTCATATCTTCTCTATGAAAATAAAATATGATGATAATTCTATGTATGTTTAAAAAATATCTATGATACAAATGATAGAACAAAGGAGGGTCTAGATGGACCACTCTATTAAACAAGTACCACTTGGGAAAAGTGGAGGTTATGTAAACTTGTGTTCTTACTCATGTATGCTTTGTTTTGTAGGAAAACACAAAGGATTGTGTTTAGTCCAAGGGGGGAGTATGTCATAGCCATCCCTTGGTAGGTGTCATTGTTGATATAGATTTTGTATGTTTAATCATGTTTTGTAGTTGCAAATATAATGAGTAGTTAAAGACAATTCATGTTTTAAATGTGGTCCTACTAATGTATCATTGACTTGCAGGAATAGGTACTCTCAAGGATGGTGGGGAAATCAACCACAAAAATTGAGACACTTGATAAAGATAAATTCTTGCAAAAGATTCATCAAAAAAAGGAGAATGTCAATAATTGATATTGTTTATTGTTTTAAATTAACCATATTTTTTTTGTACCTAGATGGTAATTAAATAATAATTTTTTTGTTACAAAATGATAAAAATGGGATGAGTTCTAGAAGAGGAAGAAAAATTGAACCAAGATGGGCAATTTAGTCTTCATGAGGCCAATTTATTCTACTCTTATATCCTTCCTAGCATGACTAATGAATGGATGAAAGTCTATATATATTCATATGTATGAATAGATATGAGGAGAGAGCCTTCATAAAAAGGGAATAAAAATCACAAGCATGAGAGGGTGTAGCGACCCCGGGGAAGCGGTGCACCGTCCACTACTCTATTTGTGAATATTATTTACTTAATCATGCATTAAAATGAAAGATACAACCAAAATATGAAGAAATGAATAGATAATGCTTTTTATTAATTTTTCTCAAGTTCAATTACATATAGATCCCTTTGAGGTATTCCCTTCATTTGATACAGATTTTACAAAATAGGGTAATAGATGTATGATATCCCCTCGCAAGGGGTGGTGCACTTTCGTAGGCTTCCTGGTGACACACATAGAATTGTATGAGGGCTTACAAATGCCTCCTTCCCCAGGTCTGGCTCCTAGAGAGATCCTCTCACTTTCGTATGTTGATAACTTGTCCAGTGAACCTGTAGTCCTGCAAGCATGAAAACAACAACAAACGCTCAGCTATCTGAGATTGCCTCCCTAGATGAGGTTGTTAGAAAATACCCTAATGATAAATAGGAAGATTCTCAATAATAGAAACTAATGCAATAAATCATATCTATGCTAATGACATGAAAACATGTAATAAAATAAATGAAAGAAATTAATGCTAAGAACCCTAGACTAGGCCTACAGGCCACTGTCCGAGACAGTGGCCGCTAAGATGAAAACTTGTATCTATTGTTCCAAGGCTATGAATCTAGGATTGTTGTTGATGTTGAAATGATTATCATTTTTATCCGATATATCGAATATCTTGTAGATGATAACTCATTATTTAGGTAGTACTTCGTTACTCCTAAAAGGTGCTCCAACTTGCTCTTCGATCCGACAGGTCTTCATTGCAAGAAAAACTATCCAAGTCTCAAAAATCTCTCCTTGGTTGTATCTCTACAAAAAGTCTTTGAATTCTCCCTTGGTGCTCTTAGGTTTTCACCTTATAATGTCTTTGAAACCTTAGTCAATGTCCAACCCTAGGACTAACTTCTGCGTGCACACAAAGGTTAGCATGAGAAGTTTTGTCTTTATATGTTTGAAGTCCAGTTAAATTGATGTCTAAACCTAGACTTGAGTCTCTCATGTAAACTGACTATGAGGAGGAATGGAAAGTTATCTCTGCTTGACCTTATTGCATGCAAAATGCCACTTCCACCTGATATTAGGCTATTTTTGTAGCAAATTACATTTTAAAGCTTAGCCACTGTCGTCTATAGTGGCTAGAGATTAGTTGCCCTGAGCTTCAACGACCAAGATTCAGCTGCTCTGGTTCATAGTGGCCAGGCTTGGATGGGCTAGGCTTTTGTTGAATCACTTGTTATTTTAATGGGAAAACCTCTATCCACGTGTGATATAAACTATTTATGATGGTCATTCATTCCTATCCTTGGGAGTGGTTCAGACATAAATGGCCTTCTTAGGGAGTTAGGATGAGTGATTCTATTTAGGCTTTTGTTGAATCACTTGGTCCAGTGTTGTTATGCCATAAGAGAAGTAGGATGATTATATCATACCCGTGAAGCAATCTGATCATCTTGGTATTCTTCGAGATTGAGGGGGCACATAATGATTCCAAAGTGATTAATTTACCCCATGTAGTCCTATGGTAGCTCACTCATCTCACTGAATTGCATGGATTGCAAATCGCTACAACCACCGAGTTGATAGATTAAGTAACTGGATACGAGGCTTACTTGAGATTTTGTTTCTATGTGAATTTTTTTGTTATTTTTAGCATTATGATGTTTATAGATCATCAGAGTGTGTTTATTTGATTTTTTTGTTATTCCTCATGGGAGGAATTTTCTTGTTTTTGTCTATGCTGCTAGTCACTGTCAGGTCCAGCGACCCCTAAATACCTGCTCCTGGTCGCTCTCGACCTAAGCATCCAAGAATTTTGGGCCACTGACGACGATAGTGGCCGAGGCATAATTTAGGAAATATAAAAGCAACCTAGGGTTTTGAATTTTCATTCTTCCAGCTGGCAATTCGCTTTGCAAATCTCTGGAGAGAAAGTGACAGTTCGCAACTTGGAGTGTTTTGCATTGAGTATTATGGCTACGCAGGGCGAGGCATCCACAAGTGGAGGAGCCAGAGCTTCTCAGGTACGCTTTGAAACCCTAACCTCACTTGTCTCTTTGTAAAAATGAACCTCACTAAGAAATCGGTAAACAAACCTCACTAAACTTGCTGGTAATGAACGAAACCCATAGATAGGTCTAGTTTAGGTTTTAATTTTGTGGGATATCCCCATTTTATGTTTTTTCAATTTTTTTTGGTATTTTTGGCCTAGGGCATACGCATTTGTCATGTTGCTCGTCGGTCGTTGTCACTTAAAGCGGTCATTTCGACCCACATCTTGGCCGCTGTCGACAACAGTGGCCAGTTCAAAACTCAACGGTCAAAAATATGACCATTGAGATTTGGCTACTGCCAGCCTCAGCGGCCAAAAAATCTTAGGATATTTTTTTTTTTTTTGAATTTTTGAGATGATTAATTGATTTTTTTTTTAATTTTGAGTTGTCTTTTTTGAAATTTGTTGCCTGATTAGGTGCATTTATTCCTATTTTACTTAGAATTAGGATAGTCTATCATTATTTGCACCATTTTCCATTTTTTATTACATTTTATGCCTTAAATGCACTGTAGTTATGTCTTGCTTCTTGTCCTTAGATTCTTACTACTAAGGCTCAGGACCCGAAGCTCTTGCTTGACCTCCTACATCATATGGATGACACAGACTGGGCATGGTTTAAGGCCCACAAATTACATTTTACAACCAAGCTTCCCCAAATTATATCAGATCAAGCCTACCTCACGGCCTTGGCTCACCGATGGGATCCTCGGACTAATACCTTCAACATTCCTACCAGTGAGATGACTATCACACCGAAGGATATATATAGTATTTTTCAAATTCCTTTTGATGGAGTGGCCATCACCTCTTTGGCCACTAATGACTGTGAGGCAGTTTTTGCTAGGGTGTTTGGGAAACATGCTACGACTGCCTTCCAGGACATCAAATTTTAAGGTGTATCTAGGCTGTGATGGTAAAGAGAGAGGGTCTTCTCTACAAGGCATGCAGTGTTTTTGATGGTCATCAACAATGTTATTATCCTAGACTGCTCAGCTTGAGGTTCCCATGGAACCCCCTCACGATGGTTCAGGATTTGATGGACATTGAGGAGCCTATCATCTATGCATGGGGGAGGTCTTTGCTAACGTAGTTCTATGATGAGTTGTATCACATATACCAGTGAGTTCTTTCAATATCATGTGCAGCTTGCTCTTGTAGATATGGGATGGGAGAACATACATGTAGATCGTCCCAAAGGGCTCCTCGTGAAGATTACAAAGATAGATGGTTAGATTCAGTGCTATACTACTAGATGGGCTCAAGAGTGTGAGAGGTGCAAGAACCACCATCATGCATGGGAACTCCCCCATTACATTGCTACTTTCATTGGGATGCAAGCCAGAGATATCAAATGGCACACATATCACAACTTCCCGACATGGGACGATCTAGCCAGATTTATAGCTAGGATGCGGTGGGAGGGGTGGATCATTGGACACAAGGTTGGTATCAGATATTATTTATTATACTCTCATATCCTTTGTTAGTATGGATTGTAGTAGGATGTGCCATTTTTCCTAGTCCTATACAAGCGCATTACAGTAGAGAAAGACCTTCCTCTGCCATGGATTATAGAACTTAGTGATGATGAGCATGCCCTAGAAGTTGACACAGGTGTCACTGGGGGAGTGAAATATGCCTTTGTGCAGTGGTGGGGGGATCATATGTGGCATTGTTATGGTAGCATGGCCTACGAGGATGATGGCGGTGATGGAGGCGCAAATCCAATAAGGCGTAGAGTTTAAGCTAGGATTGAGGGATGGGGCCAGCCGGTAGAGTAGGTGGTAGCTAAGGAGCAGGAGGCTCCTAAGGAGGATGAGGATGAGTTGGATCCCAAGGAGAGAGATTCTCCTCTTAGGGTGCAGCTACATGAGATATAGGCCAAAATCCAATTGGCCAAGATCCAGGTACATCAGTGTGATGCCTCTATAGTACAACAAGATGCCACTATAGCATAGTGAGATGTCACTATAGCACAACTCACGACACAGATACAGACATTGTAGGTTGCTATCAAGGGAGGTGCCACTAGGATGCAGATTTTTGTTGATCCTTCTACACCACAGATTCCTACAGAGGCAGATATAGGGGCAAAGACTAGGCAGATGTAGGCCTTGCTAGATGAGTATGAGGTGAATATTTTTGATGATGCAGCCTACATTACCACTCTCTCGATGCAAATTAGGAGGCTAGGAGCCACTCCTAGGAAGTGGGTAGGTGTCGATGGATCACAGGTTATTGGGTGCTCCACATCAGGGTAATATTCTGTCCGACCTAGGCAAAGGACCCGGAATCATACAGAGAGACCAGTAGGATCTAGGTCACATCACACTCCCAAGGATCCTACCACAGGGGATGGTGCTACAAGGGGTGCAAGCCCAATTTGATTCATGGTGCACCTTGACCTTTATTTTTAAGGTCACCTAACCTATATGACTATAGCCCATGGGTATTTTTGTACATCCATGCATTTGAGACACATATTTATATGAGATATTTACCTTATTCATTATGTGTGTCATTTATTGCTTATGTTTTTGTTTTATTTATGCGATGTGATGATGGTGTTATGATGTAATGATGTATGTGTTAGATGATAGGTAATATTTATGATGATGTGGATATTTAGACGGATGCTTATGTAGATGCTTATATGATATGATTATTGTGACATGATGTGATGTATCATGAGTTGACTTAATGATGGATTTATGATGTATGCATATATGGATACTAATATGGATTTACATGCTTTGATTATGGCTATATGATGTAATGTATGTGGATGCAATGATCTGATCTTAGGTGTAGATGGATGATTTATGATCTATGTATTTATGGATGCAACTTTATTTGTTAAATGCATGTTTAATTTTGCTTTTAGTTGTATGCATTTGACTTATGTTATTATGTGGAAAATGCAAGGTGTGGAATGTATTATCTACATGGTTTTTGATCTAATGTAAATGAACCTATATGCTTTAATCTCTTAAAACATAAGGAATGCATATGATATGATTTTAATGATCTAATGGGTGACACCATAGAAAGTATATTAGTTGTGAATGTAAACAATCATTCTTATTACAAGAACTAATTGTTTAAGCATCCATATTTGAAATGTAATGGTGTGGAGTGTGTGTAGTTTCTTGATAACCTCTTTTAATTTAAAAGATACAAAATAGTCAGTGGTCGTTTAAATATTATTTCTGACATCCATCTGATATCTAGCCTACTTTTTTAATACCCTTTAATTCACAGAACCTCATAAATAAAATTGTTGATGCGATTGATGATATGATTTTTTGCCATATAGGAAGTTTTGAGGCTTTTCCTGAGACTCAAACACTCTAGTAACCCTATCAATAGCTGTGTATTGACCATACAAGAATTTTGAAAATCAAGGCTTTCATCATGGACCTAGAGATTAATTATCCCTATGTGTGCAAATGAATATATTTATATAGAACTCAAGCATTTCCTCCGATGTCAGGCGGTATTCTTTTAGCCCATTGCTAAGATCGGGGATCCTCAATTGTTCATCTGATCCTATGTTGGACTTAGTTGGACTATACCACTAGGCAGTATTGGGTTACCCAAATCTAGCTCATACACATGCAAAAATTTGGTCTATACAAATGCAAGATGCCATTTTCATAGACATATCATCATATGTAAGGGTATCACCAGTTCCAGGTATGGCTATACACCAAACCTGTAATGGGGATCACCTTTCGGTTTTGTGCAATGTTGAGAATTCCAGGGATTCAAGCTCCACTCCCTTATTTTCTTCATTTTATTTGGGATACTTGCTCATGCTTTAGTGATGAAAATCATTGTTTATTTTTGATCAATTTTTCTCTTGATCAAGGGAATTATGTAGGGATGAAAAAAAAAAATTTGTTTTGACTTTAACTTTTGGTTGATTTTGGGATTTTGCTTGTTTTAATAAAAGTAATGGATTTATGTAGTGATGATAATCACTTGTATCTAGATAGGGTGGAACTTGTCCTTTTTTCAATTCTCAGAAACTTTGAATTGGTCGCATAGGGGGATAAGCAAGGAAGACCCTTTTTTCTTAAGGCAACCTAGACCACTTTTGCAGCTTTTATCTTTCCCTTGTACCAACTAGGATTTTAGTGTTTTTAATTAGTGATGGGATCCTCAATATCTAGGGCATTATCATGACTAGACTTTACCCTCTACTAATCAATATGGCTTTCATAAAAAGCTGATAAGACCACTATATATGGTTGAATGATCAAAAAACCTTAGCCCATTATTCATAGCAACAAGAACGGTTGTGTTGAAAAACATAGTTACACACATGGATGAATGGATGAATATGGATTCGAGTATTTATGGTTGTGATACAAAATGTGGCATTTTTTGCAAGATTGTGATCATAACATGTGTAAATGTAATGGATATGAATGTAATGCAGCTATGTGGATGCAAATGTAAGATGCAAATGTTTTTTTATTTTTTATTATTTTGCATTGTTTTTGTGTTTTTGATAATTTCTTGACCAAAGGATCTATTATGCCTTTGGGGCTTTTAGGGGTTGACCAAATGACATGAAGATACCTGTGGAGAATTTTTGATTGAATTTGACCAAGAGGTGCGAAGATACCCTTGGAGCATTTTTTATTGAGGTGACCAAGTGGCATGAAGATACCCTTGGAGAATTTTTGATTGAGGTGACCAAGCGGTATGAAGATACCCTTGGAGCATTTTTGATTGAGGTGACCAAGTGGCATGAAGATACCCTTGGAGCACTTTGATTGAATTTGACCAAGCAACATGAAGATACCCTTGGAGCATTTCAATTGATTTTGACCAAGTGACATGAAGATACCCTTGGAGCATTTTTTATTGAGGTGACCAAGTGGCGTGAAGATACCCTTGGAGCATTTTTGTTTTTGAATATTTTATGTTTTTATGATTTGTTTGTAATTTTATGACATATTTGAATGTTTTTGTGTTTTATGTATAGAATTCCTTCAAATGGATGATATTGAGAGGCTCAGGATCTTCAAAACCATCCAATGATGTGAGGTGATATGCTCTAGGCCCAACCCTTTTTGATATTATGTACAAACCTATCCAATTTACCACAAATTTGTCTCGTAGGTGCGGCGGTAGATTTGAGTTTTGTTGGTTTTATTTGAGCACAAGATCTCCAACCTTGAATTCTCTTAAGTGGACTTTGCTATTGTAGGCTCGTGCAAGGCAATCCTAATAAATGTGGAGATTCTCTAAGGTGTTGACTCGACGTTCATCAAGAAGCGTTAATTGATCCAGGTGACCTTGTCACATGGTGTCATCATCTATGATGTCCTTCAATGCTATGTGTAGGGTTGGAATTTCCAACTCTAGGGGTATGATGGCCTCAGTGCCATATACAAGTGAAAATGGTGTTGCCCCAGTGGGTGTCCGCACACTAGTCTTGTATGCCCATAACGCAAGGGATAATTGCAGATGCCAATCCTTATGATTATCCTTCACCATCTTCCTCAAGATGGATACTATTGTTTTGTTTGAGGCTTATGCTTGCCCATTTGCTTACGGATAATAGGGTGTTGAAAAACTGTGTTGAATATGGTATTTGTTCATCAAAGCACACACATTTTTGTTCTTTAAATATGTTCCATTATTCAATATTTGTTTTTTAAGGGACCCCAAAATGACTTATGATATTTTAGAGTATAAACTTCGCAACCTTGGTCCAGTTGTTGATGTCAAGGGGATCACTTCAACCCATTTGGTAAAATACTCAGTGGTCATTATGATGAATGTGTGTTGGCCTGAGGATGGGGGTGAGATATTCCCTACTAAGTCTAGTCCCAAATATGAGAAGGGCCATGCTACTTGGATGGGTTGCAAGGCTTATGATGGCAAATGTGTGAGGTTCACATGATGCTAGTATTTAACGCATTTCTTGATATACTCACAATAGTCTTTTTCCATAGTGGGCCAATAGTAACCCATTCTCAATATGTGCTTAACAATGGCAATACCACTGAAGTGACCACCACACATACCATCGTGAGCCTGTAAAATTGCCCAATATGCCTCTTGTGGCTCAAGACAATGAAGGAGCATTCCATCGTAACCTTGTCTATAAAGGATCTCTCCCAACAAGATGTACCTTGTTGCATTATGTTTAAATGTTCATATTTCAACATGTGATAGGCCTTACGGTACCATTCCAAACTTTAGGAAATCTCATAACTGGGAAAGCCAATCCTGATAAGCCATAGCTTCTATAGAAAATATGGCCTCTTCCTCTTGCTTCCTAAAACTCGTGAATACAGATTGAGAAACAACCCTATGGTGAATGGTTGTACCACACTCCATGGTACTTTGAGAGATCAAAGACCCCCAAGGTGTCGTTCTCAAGAAATCTCTAGCTTTGAAGGACCAATCCTAATTTGGTTCGATATTGATCATATTGACTGATTCTTGATTATCGAAAGCCTCACGTTGTATCATTGAGTGTGAGAGCACTCTGATGTGAATGGTTGTGAAATATATAGATAGATTATGAGGGATTAAGGATCCCAAATATGCCATGGTATCTGCAAATCTATTTGATGTACTAGGGATTGCATTGATGTCATACCATTCCAGTTGGGCTAGGTAGGTGTCAATAAGTTCTTTGTATGATTTTAGGATCGGGCATCAACATTGGAACAAACCCTTGACTTGATTAACTATGAGTAAGGAGTCACCAAAGATATTCAATCTTTTAATACCCATTGTGGTGGTTGTTTGGAGTCCCAAGATCAAGGCCTCATACTCTATGTTATTATTTGTGCAAGGGAAGTCTAGTTTAAATGATAGGGGTAATGGAGCACCCTACGGTATGATAAAGACAATCCTTGCTCTGAACCCTAGCTTACAATTCGAACCATCAAAGAACAATGCCATGTATCTTTCTTTCTCAGGATCTTTGAGTTTTAGCGGATCTGATAATGCAAAGACTGTATCATTAGGCAATTCTATGGTGAGAGGCTTGCTATCCTGAAGAGGTGCCTTTGCTAATTGATCTGCTATGACTTATCCCTTGATGAAATTTTGGCTTATGAAATCTAGATCAAACTCTATCAATAGCATGATCCACTTTACAGTACGTGTATTGTGATTGGTCTTGTTCATCATGTACTGCAAAGGATTTTGTTTTGATATAACATAGGTCGTATGGCTCAACATGTAGTATCGAAACTTTTTGGTTCCAAATACCACTGCTAAACACAAATTTTCTACATACGCATACCCTAGCTCATTACTCACCAAGGTGCGACTGATGTAATATACGGCTTGCTCTTTATCTTGTGTATTCTTTTGGACCAACATGGTGCCCAAAGTGAAATTGGTAGCCGATATGTATAATAAAAATGGTACGTCTGGCCTTGGTGGAGCCAATACTGGCGGTGTTGCCAGGTAATTTTTGATCTCTGCAAAGGCTTTTTGGCATTCTTTGTCCCAATGAAAAAGGACTCCTTTGTGCAATAGCCAATTCATGTATCGACACTTGTTTGATAATTATGCAATGAATCGTTTGATGGATGCTATCTTTCCTTGTAGGCTTCTCAATTCCCTAATGTTGGTAGGGACGGCCATTTCCAATATAGCCTTTACCTTTTTAGGATTGAATTCAATGCCTCTCTTAGAGATGATGAACCCCAAGAGTTTACCAGAAGTTATGCCAAACACACACTTCTTAGAATTCAATCTGACATTGTGCTCAATGAGGCGATTGAAGACTTTCTTAAGGATCTCAGCATGCTCTTGCCACAATAAAGACTTAGCCAATAAGTTGTCCATGTAGTCCTATAATATTTTATGCATATAGTCATGAAAGATGTATGTCATGACCCACTGATATGTGGCACCAACATTTTTAAGGTTGAATGGCATCACCTTGTAACAAAACGTTCCCCATGGAGTAATAAAAGTGATTTTGTGCTGGTCCTCAGGTTTAATTTTGATTTGATTATACCTAGAAAAACCATCCATTATGGAGAGCATCTCATGACCTATAGTGGAATCAACAAGAGTATATGTTAGGCAACAGGAATGAGTCCTTTGGAGTTACCCTATTCAAGTCTCATAAGTTTGTGTAAATACAAACTCTTTCATCGGGTTTTCCCATGAGCACCATGTTCGATACCCATTCAGGATAATTGATAGGAATGATAAAAATAACATCCAATAGTTTTTGTAACTCGTTCTTCACCATCAAAGCAATGGTTTGATGCATTTTACTCAGCTTTTGCTTGACTGGCTTCTTCATGGGATCCAATGAAAGGATGTGAAAAAATAAATTTGGATCAAGCCCTGGCATGTCTTTGTAATTCCAAGTGAAAATATTTGGCCTTTCCTTGAGGAGAGGGATTATGATGGCTTGTTCCTCTAGAGATAGAATTTATTCAAACTTGACATTCTTTTGTTGAGTAGGATCATCGTTGATGTCCACCTCGAAAGCCACTTCTATAGCCATATGTGACCCATCCTCTAGCTAGTGAAGCATGGGTATCAAATGAATATCATCAACGAGATTTATAGGTCCTACTAACTCAGGATCCAAACCAACATGGAACATGTCATATGCAGAGCCTGATGCAAAATGAAATAGTTTCAACATCTCTTCTCTAGGGAAAATATCCTCAGGATCTATAGGTGAATCAATGTGATCCCAATCAATAGCACCTATATCAAGATACAATGGTTTGGTAAGATCTATTGGGTTATGAAGTGGAGTTATCAAATCAATGGAGATTGTTTTGATGAATGAAATCAAATATCTAGGACCACATGGGTGAAATATTGTCTCACAGGTTTCACCCTCATGCTCGAGATGAGGCTCTGGAGGAAAAGGAATCTCTGGATCTATCCCATGAGCAGGCCGGATAACAAGATCGTTAGGTTCCAAGATCTCTCTGAATGTAGGAAGAAGGGATTTATCACATGGTAAATGACATTTAAGTCAACAGGTCTCCCCAAAAACTACAAGCCAGGGTCTATGGCACGAAGTGTCGCTTCTCTTTCTACTAGCATGTTGACTTGTCATAAGTGGTGAGGCCCAAGATAAGCCATCTCAGTATCATCTTCAAAGTCATCATAACTTATCCAAAAACCATTAGCATTAGTATGTGGTCTCAATACAAGGGGTACATTTCTTGGCCCCAAGTAGGCCATCTCTGTTTCGTCCTCATATTTTTCATCACTTATGAATATGCCATTTGCATTAGTGTCTTTTCCCAAGCTATGGGGCCATTGCCTTGGCCCTAGGTAGGCTCTTTTTGTTGAGTCCTCTGACTCATAGCCACTTTCATCTGATATGTACGCACCCTCATTGTGGTTGGACTAGGTAAGGCTTTGTAAATAGTGAGGCCCATGATAGGTTAAGCTTGCCTGTACTTCATCATTGCTTGCCCCATATTTATTTTCTTCTCACTCTTCATCCCACAAGGTGCAACTTGTAGGGGTGGCACCAATTGAGAAGTTCGAATGATAAATATCTAGTGGTATGTTTACCATGGCCACTTGTTTATTGATCAGATATCTTGTACTTGGTGGGTGATATGGAATAAAATCTGTCTTCGCCTAATCCCAAGCTTAATATATATAAGGCTGCTACTAGAGAGTCATATTGACCTCTAATGTGGTATCCTAACCCAAAATTATCAGTGGAAAGCTGGTATTGCGGCTCGCATGGATGCCTACACCCCTGCTCATATATACCAAGATTGTAGCCATGTCAATGGCAATGTTCAAAGTAGCTTAGAGAAAACTCGATATTGGAGAGGTACCAAACATTAACGATGAATAGAACATCATTGTCCTCTTCTATGTCTGAATACTTATGGGTGCATTCCAGTCCAGCATAGATAAAGTTGGTCTAGTTGGAAGGGATTCCAAGTAGAACCACTGTTCCCATTGGTGGTCTCAGGTCTTTTGGTCTTCCCATGTCTCATGTAGACTCAATGAAGGGTGCGAATGTTATGTTCTACACAAGGTACTCTCCTATCCATGTACTTGCCAAGTGTATCATCACGTATGATGTGGATGACCCTACATACGACACTGGAGAAGCGGGTTCTAGTATTTCCTTAGCTTGATTCTAGAAATCTTCTTCTTCCATAGGACTTGGTATTTTTGCAATGACTATATTTGGCAATTCTTGGGCTTTCCTTCCTCAATTAAGGGCACCTTTAGCTTCTGATTATATTTAGGTTTTGACTTTGATGGTTTCTTAGAAGCGTCGGTTATTTTGGGTGCAAGAGGAGGTACTGATGTGGATGGGTCTTTTCATACCCCTTTGTTTATATCATCTAGTTGTGTAGTTGGAGATGAAGGTATTACATACAAGTGAGTGGAATAAATCACAAAATATCCTATAAGATCCACCTGATGGACATATTTAAATGGCTCTTCATTAGCTATCACTACATATACTTTGTCATCGTGCACATACTTGACACATTGGTGTAAAACCGAAGGAACACACTTCATATCTCTTATCCAGGGATGCCCTAGGAGGATGTTGTATTGTATAGCCTCTTACAAGACATGACACATCACAGGGATAGTCTTATTCCCCACCTTAATGGGTAGGACTATCATTCCCATAGTAGAGCATAAAGCATCATTGAAAGCTCTCGACGTGTAGGCCCCTAGAATGATATTGGATTTGGGTATCTTAAGATGCCCTATTGCTATTGTTGTGATGATGTTGATTGATGAACCTGTATTGATTAAGACCCGCTTGAAAGGTAAATTATTGACTAAAGCAAAAATGTGCAACGAATGGTCTGGTAAGGCAGTAGGTACTGTCTTAATCTCATGATCATAAAATCGAATTACAGGTTCTTGGCATTGTTGTACTTATCCCACAAAATGTGTGAATGCATTGGGGTTTTGTGTTTGGAGCTCAATTGATCTCAAAACCTCCATCAAAGTCTCCCTATGCTTTTGGGACTGTTGTATGAGCTCATAGATAGATAACTTAGCTGGAGTCATTTGTAGGTTTTATTCTAGTCTACTCCAGACAGTTACCACAGGTCGGGTTGGCAGACCTGGAAGGTTTTTTTACCCCTGCCTCTGCCCAGGTGCAGTTGGGATATTAATGGGAGTTGCAGGAGGCTGTGGTTGACCATATCATCTAGTCCTAGTGGCTATATTAACAATTTCAACCATACCAATACATCCATGGGTAGGTGTATCAATTCAGACCTGATTGACTTGGGAACCTTGCCTTCTAGGGGCCTCATGGTTTGGTAGTGGATTTTTGTATATGCCCATATCTCTATTATTGGGAGCCAATGGGTTGTCAACTTTAAGTTCTCCTATCTCAATCATATTTTACACCTTGTTATTAAAACCCATACATATTTCAATGTCATATCCCAGTATTCTATGATAAGGGCAAAACTGATCTTCCATATATCCTTTTGGCTTAGGACGATTGGGATCTAAAAGAGGTACATCAAGAAATTTGATCTTCCCAACCTCGCTCAACTGGTTGAAAATTGATTGCATTGACTTTGAAAGAGGTGTAAAGTAGTGAGGTGGCTTACATTCTCTATTTCTCTTTTGATTGTTCTTTTGATCATAATTGGCTGGTGGAGGTTGTGCTTGATAATTTTGGGGTTGTTGTGCAGCCCCATCCTTAGGTGCAACCAATACGACTTGATTAACTAGAGTAGGGTTGCCCTTCTTCCACTTGTATTTGTCATTCTTGCCATTCTTGTTCCACTCCTTGTCTCAGAGCTTAATGATTCCCTTATCTACTTTTATGTCCTCAATGGACTGTGCCAAGGCTTCCTCAAATGAAGGATATTATTGAAGTTGTAGCAAGAGGAAAATGTGTTTAGAACATCTCTTGGTAAACATGCAGACAATCTCTTCTATGGGAATGAAGATTGATAACTTTACCTTAAATTTTCTCCATATATTCCCATACTCCATTACTAGCTTATCATCATAATGTTTTAAGTTGTCCAGGTCTAAAAGATTCGCCTTATTTTTAGCACCAAAGGAGAAATATTTTAGGAAAGAATTTACTATTTGTTCAAAAGTGGATATGTCGTGCTTAGGAAGTTGGTTGAACCATTGAGTGGCAACACCCAAAAATGTCATAATGAAAGTTCTTAGCATAAGAGCATCATTGTCTTCAAGATGAAAATATGCATTGATAAAATTGGTAACATGCTCTTGTGCATCCTCCTCACCGTTGAATTTTTCTAACCTAGGCATCTCAAAGTGCTTAGGATATGCAGGGCTAGGAACTGATGGGCACAATGGCTAGTTGTGTATTTTACTCAATTTTGGTTGGTTCCCAATTGTATGTTGTTTCTCAAAGGATTTCATTTTCTCTGTGAGTTCCTGGAATACCTTTGAGGTGAGGAGTTCCTCTTCTTGCAAGCCCACTCACGATGGTAATGGAGGTAACCCGTTATCCACTTGAATTGTTCTATTCTCCTCCATCCTACGAGGGGATTTAGGATGTGTTTGATACTGATTTATCATGTTTACCCTTTCTCCACCAGTTTGGTTTTGCTCATGATTTGAGTGGTGGTTTTGTTGTGGGTTGTCTTCTTACCTAATGCACCCTTCTTGTTGTGAGTCAACGTGTTCATTTCTTGTGTGATCACTACCATTTTCTTGTAGGTATATACGAGCTAGCTACTTAGCTTGTTCCCTTAAACACTGCTCATGTTGGCACAAAAGCCTTTATCTTTTTTATTATGCTTGAGAGCTTCCACTAGCTCTCACTCTTTGCACAATGCATTTTCCAACCATTGCATGCAATCATATTGCACTATCAAATAATATTCATGTTTGTCTGTGTATCGCTCCAAATTTTTGCATCCTTACCCTCAGGCTATAGGATCCACGCCCGGAAGGGGGATGCGAGAAGGATGGGACAATACCTCGGACTGAGAGGCCCTTTGAAGGTCCCGCCTCTCGGGGGAGGAGTATAAAGGTGAATTTTCGATGGATGGTGGGTTCACCAGGAAAATTTTGAGTGGCAGTTTCCACGCCTAGGTTGGGAATGGGTTTGATGTGTTTATTTTTATACTCAATCATTCAACTCCTAGGTTTGGCCAAGATGAATCTAAACTATTCTATATGCCAATACTGATTTAAATGGATACAAAAAATAGAAATGAGTGCTAAACACAGAGAATATGCAAATTAGGATAGATCATACCTGATTTTGGATGTCTGATGAAGGTTCTGAGTCTTGTAGCAGTCCGAATCATCTCAAACTCATACGTAATCATCTGAAATGAGACAGAATCATCTCAGATCACAGTCAACCATCTGAGATCAAACGAGATCATCATGGATCTGACGAATTTGTGACGAATTCATCAGAAACCTGCAATCATAGAAACAGATACAAAATACCAAAATACGAGTGCCAAAACACAGGGGAAATGATAGAAGTAATGGTAAATTTACCTAAATGATAAATCCAAATAGAAATCAAAGAAGAAATGCATCAACTTAACAATTTATTTTGATTTTATCATGCATTTACATTAAATGAGGTGAACTCCAAGATGCATAAACATAATAACTTAAGATAATGCAGAATTACAATGGGAAAATGCAGAAAAAGTTAAGAAAATGCAAACTCTGGGCTCGGATTGCCCCCAATCTAGACTACAGTCAGGATCACCTCCAATCGTACGAGATCGTCTGCGCTCCTCGACAGGATCGTCCGAAATAATCTGAAATCGCTTGCGACGATCCGATCTTGCTCCGACAGAAAAATAGTAAAGTTCTTGCAAGAAAATGTGAAATACAGAATGCAAACAACAGTGCGAGGATGCAGGGAAATCCGTCATCTAGGGGGTTCAGGGGAGTCAGGGGGAATCAAGGGGATAAACTAGAAAAATCCTAGTTTATATAGGATTAGGGGGAGGTTAGGAGGTTGGAGATCATCCCAATCTGGGAGATCTCCAACGGGGAAATCTCCAATCGCAGACGCGCTTCTGCCAAAGTTGGAGAGGTCATTGAAACAGAAGCTAATTATGAACATTCGGTTTTAGGACGAAATCGTCTCGGACGCTCTGTTCCGGATGAATTCGTCAGATCGGGGACGATTTCGTCTGATATGCGACGATATCGTCCAACGGTCAAAACAAATCCTAAAAATGGCACGAAAAAGAAGGGAAGCGGGTAACAAGCGGTTTTGGGGTTAAAATTTAAATTTTTATCTTTTATCTTTTACTAAGGGTTTAATTGCGCCAATTTTAGGGTGCTACATTTTGCCCCCTCTTTAGCGAATTTTTCGAAGAAAATGCGTTAAAGACGAGTTTTTCCCGTTTTACGAGAAAGCAAAAATTTACTCAATTTTTTAGACGACGATTCTTGGTCGAATCGTACGACTGCTGACTATGGTGCCCCCTCCGTGTTTTTACCCAAATCGAACGTTTGAGGTAAAAACACGAAAAAGCAAAATTTTAAAAAATGTTGTTGTTTTTAAATAAAATTAAGAAAAATAGGGTAAAACCCTAATTCATTTTTTTTTTACTATTCATTTTTACTGTTCCAGAGCTCTACAAAGAGAAACAATGGTGGAGACAGTGCACAGAGCGACAGAGGTCCGACGCGGGCTACGGGTAAGGATCTAATCCTAGTAGATTAGGTTTGATTTTACTTTGTGCAATTTTTTTGTTTTAAATTTTGATTGTTTGGGGCATCACGGCCATTTTTAGGCCGTCGACGACGTCGGGACGAAATCATCCCTATTTCGTCGAAATCGTCCCTAGATCGTCGATTTCGTCGGATGGCAAAATCAGCGAACTAGGGGCGATCCCGTTCAACAAGGGGCGATCCCCAAGTTGCGAAATCAGAGATGAATTCATCCTAAAAAGGATGATTTTGCCAAATTTGGGATGATATCATCCAATGGTGGACGATATCATCGCTTTTAAGAAATTAAGCTTGATTAAAATGTTTTTAATTTTATTTTAATGATTGGTTGATTAATGAATTTTTGTTGTTATTGTTTGTATTGCAGAGGGGATTACTAAAGAGCCGAGAATGGAAATACGATGGGCTGAGAGACGACTTGGCCGCTCTCGACCAGGCAGAGCATGACCGACTAGCACAGGTCGGGCTACGGCATGTGGCAGAGATGCCACAAGTACCGATGGACATAGGGCTTCTGACAGCCCTAGCAGAGAGATGGTATCTGGGGTCATCCTGCTTTCAGCTACCGATAGGGGAGATGGCTCCCACACTAGAGGACGTATGGAGGATCATGAGGATCCCCATACAGGGATGACTCATGATGCCTACGGCCAATCAGGGCTAGGCGATGATGAGACTGATCGGAGACCCGAGCTTCGCCCTAGAGAAGGGCGAGGTGAACATCGAGTCTCTACGGCAGATGCCTAGGGCATCTAGGTTGACTCGAGTTTTGGTAGGGGTAGTAGGTGGCTTATCTCTGTGCCACCAGAGCGGGTGCAGATTACCCTGGGTGCTCTCAGATATAGTTTGCGACATGAGAGACCATGGGTATAGGTTTACATGGGGTAGCTTTGTACTATGTCACTTGTATAGGATCCTGCATGGGGTCGTATACAAGGGAGGTCGATGTCTGGTCTTGACATCACTGCTACAGATTTGGTGTTGGGAGCACATCACGATGCAGAGGCCGATAGGGCTCCCATTGATAGGGGTTGACCGGGAGAGGCCCCGAGTTTACTATTGGTGGCTACAGAGAGGGTCACAACGGGGATAGATCTATCGATGTCACGGAGGTTGTTGGATGACCTCATCCCAGACCAGATCACCTGGAGGCCATGGAGAGAGCATCCCGGGTGGGCAGAGGATGGGCAGGAGCTGGCTCGCATCAAGCGAGTCTACTGGCTGAGGATGGAGCGGGGAGAGGTAGAGCTCCACCGCTACGACCGGGTACTATGGTAGTTCGGTCTTCAGCAGGGGATCCCTTCTCTCAGGGATTATGAGTACTCCCAGACTATTTGAGATAGTACTACACTGAGCGGGGCTCCAGACATGCAGCGGTTCTGGAGCCAAGACATAGACGATGCCCCCATCCAGCCAGTGGATGGTGACGACGCTGGGGTGACCGATGGATATGATGCCTGGTACGTAGGCATCCACCCTCCTCGGATGATGAGGGCATAGGGTCCAGTGCACGTCATGGTGCATCGGATGGGGAGGCGATGCCAGGCTAGCCATTGAGGCAGCGCAGGGTCACGACGGGAGAGAGCAGCAGTGGTCCCCATAGGAGAGATGCCAGAGGATGGCACGGGCTCCACAGAGGCCATAGGAGACAGGGTGGAGGGAGGAGAGACTCCCTTCATAGCAGGGGGAGAGACCACCATCGCTTGATAAGGGCAAGGGTGTCGATGTAGGGGAGAGCAGCGAGACGGCGGCTCTCCAGGCTGAGGTTGCCCACCTCCGAGCTCAGGTGCAGACGCTGCAGGATGAGGCCACATGGCTCAGAGCTCGGGGTGGAGGAGCGAGCACTTGGGATCTAGTGTGGTCTATTGCTCAGACCACTTTCTACCAGGGGCTATACTATCACATGGTTCCAGAGAACTAGAGGGTACCACTGCCAGCCCCGATTGCGGAGCCGATCATGATGGGATCGTCGAGGACATCCTCACGATCGACGACGAGGACCCGAGACATAGCCCGGACCTCTATGGGACCACCTCCTCCACGTCAGGGTGGGGGAGTAGATGAGGCTGAGAGCTCGAGGGCTTCTCAAGGATAGCTGGCTATAGACTGCACAGAGATTGTATAGATTTTTGAGAGGATTGAGTATGCCAGGGTATAGATTGTGGCATACCAATCCAGTTTTGATATGATGTACATAATTTGATATATATATATATATATATGGTCTTGTTTTTGATGATATGACTTGTGTATATGTTGTATGATGCTTTAATTTGTGATTGAATATTCATGTAATTATGTCATTTTGAAATATTATATTTTGATATCATGGCATAAAATTGTAAATGAAATAATCTGATGTAAACAAATTGGTTGTTGTGGTGTAATTTGATGAAAAATAAAAGGGACTTCTAACAATAATTTCAAAGGACATTGTCGTTGTTATAGACCATTTCATGGAGTCGCCGCTCACTAGGTCGTCAAGCTAATCCCAGGATAGAAATATTGTGAAAAGTAAAAGAGTGCTTAAGAGACTGTCTTAAGACTTTGTGTTGTGATGATGAAAATGATGATGGTGATGATTTGTTTTCAGATTTTCATAAAAATATTATGCATGACATATAAAAGAAATATGAATTTTGCTAGGCATAAATTCCTAAGTGTGATAAAATTTTTTGCATAAGTTCCTAGGAACTATACCATCATTGCAAAATTGAATGTTGACATAATGACCTGAAATAAGATAAGTGTGCGTTCATTTTAAAGCTTAGTTATGTAACATAATGATGTAAGCCATATGTGTTTTTATTAAAATGAATGGGAAAATAAAATTAGAACAATGGTTTGCGCTAGGCATAGACTTATAGGTATAGACTTATACCATCATCGCGAAATCCAAAGAAGAAATGGATATTTTAGTTTTATTGCAAGATTAATTCTTGACTTTTAATAAACAGAAAAATCATAATATGAACATGTTGTTTGAAATCATTTTGTGATTTTGTGAAACAATGTATATAATTGTTTTTATACAAAACAAAAATTTTGAAATAAGAGGATAAAACTATTCCGAAAAGAATTACAAAAATATTTTAAATTATCTCAAAGACAAATGTAGGTTTATAAGGGATCCTCATGTGCAAATGTGAGTTCATTACCGATCTTGATTTATCATAATGATACAAAATCTCTCAAATACAAATGTGTGTGCGATTGTATTGTTCATTCACCAATTTTGAGCAAGATAATTTGATACAAGTAATTTGCCTTAACCAAATGAGTGTTCCTTAACCATGATTTATATGCATGTAACCGTATCGGACTACTATGTAAGTCGGGTTATCAAGAGCTAGCTAATCCATAAGCTGACATAGGTCTATACAAAAGAAGGTCGCTAATGTGACAGACATATCACCACGCTAGGAATTACCCAAGGCCAAGCGGGTTGGGCACAAACCACCTGTTATGGGGCTTACCTCACAGCTTTCGAATAATTGAGAATTCCAGGGATTCAAGCTCATTCACCCTTCTTTTCTTTTCAAGGGGTAGGGAAAGGGATTTTATTGCATTTTGCTTTCTTGCTTTTCTTTCTCTTTTTTTTTTTTTTGTATTTTTGCTTGGAATTGAGATAATGCTGAAATATTGCTGCGATGGTACAAAATAATATTTTTCTTTTTCTCATTTTCTTTGACTTTTCTTTTTCTTCCTATGCTAGGGATACTTGCTCGGATTGGTTGTAGAGCAAGGGATTTTTATTCCGGGTAGGGGTGAGCTTGTCCTTTTGTCAATTTTCAAAAATTCTAGACCATGTGCATGATAGGATAGCAGGGGAAACTTTTCGCTCAGGAAACCACTTCTACTATGTAGCATTATATCGAATTTGCAATGAAATCATTTTAATGTGAAAAGATATACTTGGTTCAAG
Source organism: Wollemia nobilis (assembly GCA_028583015.1). Taxonomy (NCBI): domain Eukaryota; kingdom Viridiplantae; phylum Streptophyta; class Pinopsida; order Araucariales; family Araucariaceae; genus Wollemia; species Wollemia nobilis. The sequence goes on along the minus strand of JAQPPZ010003193.1, from coordinate 2,946,825 downwards.
TAAATAACAAGATCAGTTCTCTATGCTCAAAACTTTATTTAATGCCAATGTGGACTTTGATATAAGAGAGATTAATAATCATACTAAATAAAATCAAGATATTTATTCATGTGAGTGTGAAAGTGCGGGATTCCAAATAAATGCTCATTTATCCAAAATAATTGAAAATATAACTGCAAACTCCAAGAATTGACAAGTACAAAAATAAAAGATGTTTTTGAAGATTTTGATGATTTTGAAGTGTTTTTATATTTTGATTTTAATTGATGAATTGAAAGAAATACAATGTGATTGTTTTTGAAACTTTTTATATAAGTGACTAAAAGGAAATAATATGCAAAACAAATATATACAATGATGAAATGACCAAATTTTATGCATAGTAGCGTTTGAGATGCATAATGTTCATAGGTTCTTTAAGTTCTTTACCATCTAAGGTAGATAATTTGTATGCTCCCGATCCAAATTTAGCAGTAATAATATATGGTCCAAGCCAGTTGGGCTCGAATTTACCTTTAAGGTCTTTAGTTGCATTAGTATTTTTTTATTTTCTTTTAAAACAAGGTCACCGATCTCAAAGGATCGATGATGAACTTTCTTGAGATATGCTCTCTTAAGCTTGTTTTGGTAGGCACGAAGATGCTCCAAAGCATTGATGCACTTTTCATCTAAGAGTTCCAACTGACTAAATCTGCCAAAGACGATATTCATCCCCTACTTCAGTATCTTGAAGTAGTAGAGCCAAAGAAGGAACTTCTAATTCAAAGGGAAAAACAGCTTCAGCGCCATAAACCAAAACGAAAGGTGAAGTTCCAGTGGGGGTGCGAACACTAGTTCGATAGGCCCACAAAGCAGGATATAATTGGATGTGCCAATCTCGACCAGATTTATTGACCAATATTTTGAGAATTTTGATTAATGTTTTATTAGATGCTTCTGCTTGGCCATTACCCTGAGGATAATAGGGAGTGGACCAACGATGTTGAATTTTATATTTTTGACATAATTTTTTGACATCTTTATTTTTGAAACAAGTTCCATTATCTGAGATGAGATTTGCAGGAATTCCGAACCTACAAATAATTTGATTAAAGATAAACTTAGAAACTTGGGTTCCAGTACAAGAAGCTAAAGGCATAGCTTCAACCCATTTTGTAAAATACTTGATAGCGGTTATGATAAATTTGTGTCCATCAGATGACACAGGGTTGATTTTTCCAATGATATCTAAGCCCCATTTTGAAAAGGGCCAAGGAGATGAAATAGCCTGCAGCTCTTGTGCAAGCGCATGGACAAGGTCAGCATGTTTTTGGCACTTGTCGCAATGGCGCACATAATCATGTGCATCATTCTCCATGGTAGGCCAAAAATATCCTATCCGAAGGAGCTTCTTAGCAATGGCGTTACCACTAAAGTGTCCTCCACAAGATCCATCGTGGGCTTCACTCAAAGCTGATCTAGATTCGTCTAGATTCAAACATCTCAATAATATGCCTTCAAAAGATCTCCTATACAAGGTATTACCAATAATCATGAAGCGACTTGCTCGTCTACGTAATAACCTACGCTGGTTACTATGACAACCTTCAAGGAAGGTTCCTTTTTGCAAAAAATTAAATATATCAGTGTACCATGGTTCGGGAGTAGTTTCGTTGATTAGAAACACATCCAAAGGTTCTAAGCATGATTTGCTTGAAGCGGGTTCCTGGAGTCGATGAATAATGATGGTAGCATATTCATCATCTAACTCCAAGGGTAAAAGAGATGCAGCTGCAGCCATAGCGTCAGCCGCACGATTGCTAGTTCGAGGAATAGCTTCCAAAGTAACTTGATCAAATAAAGATAATAATTGCAAAACATATGTTTTATATGGGCGTAATTTATCATCTCTGGTCTGATAAACATCATTGATTTGATTTATGACAAGTTGAGAATCACCGAAAACTAATAAATTTTTAATTTTTAGGGCCAAAGTAGCTCGTAATCCAAGGATTAGAGCCTCATATTCAGCAATATTATTAGTGCAAGCAAACGTTAATTTAAAGGACAGAGGTATAAGATGTTTTTGTGGAGATATTAAAATAATACCCGCACCAGCCCCACTCATGCATCGGGCTCTGTCAAAGTATAGGGACCATTGTTTAGGATGGTCTACCTCTAATTTAAGGCATTCATCGAGAAACTCAATGATGAGGGGATGGGTAGACTCTAAGGGTGCAACAGCTAATTGATCTGCTATGATTTGACCCTTAATAGACTTCTGTCCTATAAACGTGAGTTCAAACTCGCTTAGCGCAAGAACCCACTTGGTTGTGCGACCAGATAAGTACGGTCGACTCATGAGATATCGCAAAGGGTCGAATTTGGCAATAACATACGTTTTCTGACTGAGCATATAATGTCATAGTTTCTGTGTAGAAAATATGACTGCTAGACATAACTTCTCTAATATGGTATAGCGAGTTTCATAACTGATCAAGGTTCTACTGATGTAATAATTAGCACGTTCTTTCTTCTCATCGTCAAGTTGAGCTAACATAGCTCCTAAGGCAAAATCTGAGGCAAAAATGTACAAAATAAATGGACGATCAGATCTAGGTGGTGAAAGTACTGGGGGTTTAAGGAGATATTGTTTAAGGAGGTCAAATGCTTCCTGGCATTCGTCGTCCCAATGAAAAGAGACATCTTTCTTAAGAAGTTTAAGAAAAGGTCCGGTTTTGTCTGCCAACTTATCAATGAAGCGACGAATAGCTTGAAGCTTACCTTGTAAACTTCGTAATTCAGATATATTTGTGGGTGCGGGCATATCAGTGATAGCCATGATCTTGAGAGGGTCAATTTCAATGCCACGTAAAGAAATGATAACCCCCAATAATTTATCGGACTTAACTCCGAATATACATTTGGCTGGATTCAATCGGATAAGATACTCCCTTAACCGATCAAATACTTTTCTCAAGTCATTTAAATGATCATCTTCTTTGATGGAACGAGCTATAATATCATCTACATAATCATGTAGAATATCATGCATCATATCGTGAAAGATATAAGTCATGGCTCGTTGATATGTTGCACCTGCATTCTTTAAACCGAATGGCATGACTTTCCAACAAAAGGTTCCCCAAGGGGTAATAAAGGTTGTCTTAGCCTGATCTTCAGGAGCTATCCTGATCTGATTATAACCAGAGAATCCATCCATTAAGGATATCATTCCGCTCCCAACTAGTAAAATCAATGATTTGATCCATGTTGGGAAGAGGAAAATCATCTTTAGGGCATGCAACATTAATATCTCTAAAGTCAAGTACAAACCCTAACTTTGGTAGCTTCTTTCTTAGTTACTGGAACTACATTTGAGATCCATTCAGCATAATCAATGGCTTGTATAAAAATAACCTTCAACAGCTTTTTCTAGTTCTCCTTTGACTAGTAAGGCCACTTTAGGATGCATTTTTCTAAGTTTCTGTTTAACAGGTTTAGCATCTGGATGGACTACTAGATGATGCATAACTACATAAGGGTCCAAACCTGGCATGTCTTCATATGTCCAAGCAAAGACATCTTCATAGTCTTTAAGAAATGAAATGTATTTATCTTGTTTTTCTTGACTTAATTCTGATCCAATATTGATTATGTGAGGGTTATCTTCGGTTCCAATGTTAATTTTTATAACGTTTTCAACTTCCATATGTAAATCTCTCTCAAAATTAGGTGGGGCGGGTGAAACACCTAATTCTTGTAATTCTTCCAAGGTTAGCTTGGATAATTCATCTTGAGGAGTCGAGGCCTCAAGCTGGGCTATACTAGGTATAGAGCCATCAAAATAAAATCCGTTATGTAACAATTCATCAACGGAGACATCATGGAAGATATCCCCTTCCAACTCATCGTCGGATTCGGCAATCATCTCAGGGTAGGCTATGGATAGCATATTACAGGTAAAGGGATTATTCTTTGAACACAAAGAATCTTGTTTATCCAGATAATCTTGGTAACATGTAAGATGGTCATCCTCCTCAAATGGGAAGGGTTGACCTTTACTAGGAAATAGGCCCACACCGCATCGGGCAGGCCATGGTTCAACCTCAAAAGGTTCTTTCATACCATTTTGGGAAGGTCCCAAACCTTTCCCTTTATAGCCCAATTTAAGCATTATATGTTTAGCTTTAATATACTCATTAGCAAAATAGCATCTAGCATATCCATCACAATATGTCTTGATGTTTCTAGGTATTCTTCCCTAGTCATATCCCTTATAAATAAAAGCACAACTCCCGACTTGGTAAATACTTCCCATCGGCTGTGGGAGGCCCAAGGTACGAGGAGAGGGTGGGAGTTTATTTAAAATAAGGGCATCTTGCATGGCAGTGTTTGTTTTTTTTTATATAAGAATTTTAGATAAATCGGGTAAGAGCTCATCAGTAAGAGCGTAAGAGGTAGAAGGATCATTTCCTATGTTTTTGGATGCAGAAATCATGTCTTTGATAGGCGTAGATGTTGTAGAGATGTTGATGGAAGGATCTAAAGGTATGGAAGTTATAGGAGTAAAACAAGAAGCATTGGTTGTGGGTTTAGGATCCTTTTGAGGTCCTAATGTGGTTTGTTCGGAAGATGGTTGAGCTATATGTAGAGGTGTAGTTGATGGGGAAAAAGTAGATGATGTTATGGGTGAGTGTTTCACACGTTTAGATGGTTGATGAGAATTAGGATGTGTGGATGACAGAGCAGGGCAAAATTGAACTCCAACCGGTTTTGCCAAAGCACACATATCAAAGGGTCTAGGGTCACCATGAATGGTAACCAACTGATTTTTAAATTCGAATTTAACACACTGATGTAAAGTTGAGGGAACAACTCGCATTGCGTTGATCCAAGGGCGACCCAAAAGTATATTGTATGATGCAGGGCAATGTACAATAAATACAGTCGTGTCTAAGGTCCTAGGACCAACTTGCAAGGGGATAGTAATAACTCCACATGTTTCTTGTGTTTCGTCATTAAAGGCTTTTATGATCATATCAGTTCTTTTCATTTCATCACTTCTAAAGCCAAATCTTTGGTAGAAGTCAAAAGTGCATATGTTTAAAGATGAACCATTATCAATCAAGATGCGTTTAACTGCTACATCCCCAATTAGGGCAGTAATATATAAGGGGTTATCCTTATGTAAACTATGTTGTGGTATATCTCTATCTCGAAAGTCAATACAATCGACTTCTCGAGTTATGATAGTATTGGACATGGCTTCAAGTTGAATATTTTGTGGTACCATCATTTGGCTTAATGTGAGCATTAATTCATCCCTATGGGTAGGAGAAGATCTTAAAAGGTCCAAAAGGGAAATTCTAGCTGTAGTATTGGATAATTGTTCATTAATATTATAAGGAGGCTTAGGTTGAACATTAGGCACATGATTCCCTTTATTGGGATTTTTCAAAACAAATGGAGCTGATCCATCATTCTGAGTTTGATCCTGTTGAGAGTTTTGAGCCTGTTGTCGAGTAACGACTCCGATGGTACCTACAATATTATTTTGAGGATGATGAATTGGTCTCGGTCTAGCGTTTATGGCTTGTTCATTAGAAAGTAATTGATGAGAAGATGGTCGAGTAGTAACTCTTCTAGGAAATGGTTCTTCCAGAACCATAGAATTTGTGATGGGTTGAATAGGATCTGATTCATCTTCAGAACTATTCGATTGATTTGAGGTGATTTCCATGTCACTTTCAGTATCATATTCTACATCACTAAGATCAGGTGTTCGAATATTATATAGAGGTCTGGACGTAACCATGGATAAAGTTGTGTCAAATATTTCTAAATCATGAATAGGTAAATGCCCACTAATGGCTCCTACATATCGGGTAGGAGGGGGAACATTATGATGTTCAATTTGATTAGCCACCTCTTTACCATGCTTTGGTAAAGGATGTTGAAATATGTCCAATGATTGATTGGCATTCTGATTCTGACTTTGAGGGATGTTCTTTTGAGCATTATTAGGAGGATTTTGTTTAGGTTGAAAGGCTTGCACCTCCATCTCATTGTTATCAATTAAATCTTGTATTTTATGTTTTAACCATTTACAAGAGTTGGTAGCATGTCCAGGTCCTCTATGGAAATCACAATGTAAATCAGCTCTATATCCGGGTATAGTTGGATCAGGTTCCTGGATATTTGGTAATTGAATCAAACCTCGGGCTAGTAATTGTGGGAGAATGGTTGATAAAGGTTGATTTAACCTAGTAAATTCTCGAGGTGGTTTATCAAGAGGTTTCAATATGAACTTCTCTGTTGTTTTCGTAGTATTAACATTGGCAATGTTTCTGCTATCGCTGACTCCATCACCCACAACTTGTTTATTTTTATATTGATTTCTGGATGTTTTCTCATCATCTTTCTTTTTGAGCTGACCTCTTCTAATGAGAGCATCTTCCACTCTTCGGGCTAAGTCTATAGCTTGATCGAAGGTGGTCAAGGTAGCAATTGATAATTCATAGGATAGTTGTTCTTGTAAATTATTGATAAAAATATCCAACATTTCCCGATAAGGTAACACAAAGTGTAATTTTCCTATCAACTTGCCTCCATCGAGCTAAGAAGTCAGCAAAACACTCATCTTTGTCTTGTTTTAGGTTGTACAAATCTTTAATGGTTACATGCCTTTCAATATAGGCACTAAATTGATGCACAAAAGACTCAGCGGTCTCTTCGAAATTTCTCAAAGAATGAGTGGGCAATTGATAATACCACTCCAATGCCATCCCTCCTAAACTTTTTGGGAACATTTTTAGTAATAACAAGTCATCATGTGATATATCATGACATGCTATCCTAAACATTCGAAGATGCTCTATGGGATCTTCAGTTCCTTTATATATAGGTAGGACAGGCATGGGAAAGTGTTTAGGATATGGTTGTGCTACAACTATAGGATCTAGAGGTTGACTACACATCTCTCGATAATTGTACGAGGGATGGTAGGGATCTATTTGGTCCATACGGGAGGCTAACTGTTTCACCATGGCTTCCAGATTACCAGTTTGTCCACCATATTGGTTTGGTGGTACATGAGTATGGGATTTGTGAGCATAGGAAGGCGGGACATAAGGATTAGATGCTATATTGTTGTTATGTAAATGGTTGGTAGGAAGAGTATTATGAAGAAGATTTGTTGTAGCATTATGTTGTATCCCAGATTGTTGGAAATTGGTATTTGGTTTTGTTTTAGGCTTTTGTTGATTTGAGGTATATTGATCAATAGCTTGGCGAAATAGAGCAGTGAATGAAGGTTTCTTTTGTGTGGGAATAACCCTAGGCTTGATAACAGGCACTCTAGGTGGTTGGGTAACCTGTTGTTGTTGCGTGTTCTGAATCATAGCGGCCATATCCAAATTGGATGGTCCAGCTTGATCACTTTCTTGATCAACAAAGGATAAAGGATTAGTGCGTGTGTGATATATGTCTTCTAGGGTTGCTTGAGTGTCACTAATTTGATCTTTGTCCATATGGATTGCTCTATTAAGGGTGCCCATATTATTATGGAGGAACTTCCAGAAATGTTCCATGTTCTCAAAAGTAACAGCTCCTTCTGGAGATATTTTAGGAGATGAGGATTCTTCCTCTCTAACAATTTCTCTTTGTTCATTTGCATCAACATACTCTTCTTCTTGTTGGTCTAGAGTTCCTTCTTCCTGAATTGGGTCTTCAGGAAGGACATCTGGGTTATTTTCTGGTTTTCTTAACCAATCTTCTTCTACTTCAATTTGTTTTCCATTCTTGAGTTTAGTCATTATGTCTAAATTTAGATTTTAGCAAATATATATATTAATATATTTGCAACAAATTTGGGAGGTATATATTTTAATTATATACCTACTATAATGCTTAAAAGAAAATGTTTTGATTTTTGTTATGACTTTGTTTTGTTTTTATTTTTATTTATATATATATATATATATATATATATATATATATTTTGTTTTTATGTTTACAAAGACAACAAATAGCACACTGAATGCAAGAAATAACAATAATAAATGAATGGCTTAGTTTTCTATAAATAGTTTATAGATGTCATTGATAGGATCAAGTTCATCAGGAGTCATGAAATGCTCCTCTTCAAATTGGAAATGATTTTTCAAGAACTTGATAAAATGTGCTATAGTGATGTTATCTACTTCTGACTCTGATTTGTAAAAATAGATTTCATGGCAATACTCTCGATATAACACAGCTCTAGGAACTCTATACCATATTTTTCTATCCGTAAGAACAACCTCTTGATCCTCTATATGAGATAGAAATTTATGTACTACAACTGCATTCTCGAGGTATTCCTCAAAGGTGTATAACTCTGAAGACACATGGGCTCTTTTATCTGCTAACCACCTATGGCAAGCTCTCTGAAGTTCATGATATAAGGTCACTTGATCGAGATCCAGGATTCTATCTAGGACAAACCTCTTAATTTGCCTAAGTTTTGTTGCCCTAGATCCAATGATACCCAATCTCCTATCAAGTTCGTCCCACAAAGGTTGAACCCTATTTGTTTGAGGTACTCTAAGCACATAAGTAATCTCTATAGTTGTTAATTGATTCTCAACATTAATGGTGACAACTCGTCTTTTATTATAATCTACCATCTAAATATGATATGCAATCTTTGATTCTAAATGCATTTATGTTTTGTTTTTTGGATTGTTTTCAAAAGGTTTTTAGTTTTCACGTCGGGTTCACCAAAATGTATCGCTCCAAATTTTTCGCATCCTTACCCTCAGGCTATAGGATCCACGCCCGAAAGGGGGATGCGAGAAGGATGGGACAATACCTCGGACTGAGAGGCCCTTTGAAGGTCCCGCCTCTCGGGGAGGAGTATAAAGGTGAATTTTCAATGGATGGTGGGTTCACCAGGAAACTTTTGAGTGGCAGTTTCCACGCCTAGGTTGAGAATGGGTTTGATGTGTTCATTTTTATACTCAATCATTCAACTCCTAGGTTTGGCCAAGATGAATCTAAACTATTCTATATGCCAATACTGATTTAAATGGATACAAAAAATAGAAATGAGTGCTAAACATAGAGAATATGCAAATTAGGATAGATCATACCTGATTTCGGATGTCTGATGAAGGTTCTGAGTCTTGTAGCAGTCTGAATCATCTCAAACTCATACGTAATCATCTGAAATGAGACAGAATCATCTCAGATCACAGTCAGCCATCTGAGATCAAACGAGATCATCGTGGATCTGACGAATTCGTCAAAACCTGCAATTATAGAAATAGATACAAAATACCAAAATACGAGTGCCAAAACATAGGGGAAATGATAGAAGTAATGGTAAATTTACCTAAATGATAAATCCAAATAGAAATCAAAGAAGAAATGCATCAACTTAACAATTTATTTTGATTTTATCGTGCATTTACATTAAATGAGGTGAACTCCAAGATGCATAAACATAATAACTTAAGATAATGCAGAATTACAATGGGAAAATGCAAAAAAAGTTAAGAAAATGCAAACTCTGGGCTCGGATTGCCCCCAATCTAGACTACAGTCAGGATCGCCTCCAATCGTACGAGATCGTCTGCGCTCCTCGACAGGATCATCCGAAATAATCTGAAATCGCTTGCGACGATCCGATCTTGCTCCGACAGAAAAATAGTAAAGTTCCTGCAAGAAAATGTGAAATACAGAATGCAGACAACAGTGCGAGGATGCAGGGAAATCCATCAGCTAGGGGGTTCAGGGGAGTCAGGGGGAATCAGAATCAGGGGGATAAACTAGAAAAATCCTAGTTTATATAGGATTAGGGGGAGGTTAGGAGGTTGGAGATCATCCCAATCTGGGAGATCTCCAATGGGGAAATCTCCAACTGCGCAGACGCGCTTCTACCAAAGTTGGAGAGGCTGTTGAAATAGAAGCTAATTATGAACATTCGGTTTTAGGACGAAATCGTCTGGATGCTCTGTTCCAGACGAATTCGTCAGATCGGGGATGATTTCATCTGATATGCGACGATATCGTCCAACGGTCAAAACAAATCCTAAAAATGGCATGAAAAAGAAGGGAAGCGGGTAACAAGCGGTTTTGGGGTTAAAATTTAAATTTTTATCTTTTATCTTTTACTAAGGGTTTAACTGCGCCAATTTTAGGGTGCTACAGTCTGATTCAGTTCTTTTGGTTTTGACTCGTAGATTCCTCGAAGGGGTTTCCATTATTTATTTGCTCTTGCTAGTTAATGTAACTTGTTCAATGTGTTGATAAGTGCCTCTATGATCAGACTCTGTATGAGTATTGCAGGGTCACTTTGAAGCATCCCCAGGTTGAGTGGTGCGTTTAGAATTTACTCTTGGTGAACTTTTAGATGCAAAATTTTCTATGGCTATAGTTATGGGAGTTGTTCTCGAATGAAACCGATCCAACTCATCTAACTGTATTGTTTTCCATGGATGATCCTATGGGGTGCCATTTACCCCAATGAGGTTATGATCTATTGGAATCCTTCCTCTTGTATGAAGGGTATCTTCTATTTGGTTTCTATGACTGGATGTAGCTCTAGTTTCTTGCCCTTCAGTGGGCAGAGTTGTTCTCAGTGTCTCATGAAAAGTTTGAGATGTTGTGCCTCTTGTGTGTTTTTTTGGTGATTAGGTCTTTGTGGCCCCACCTTTTCTCCATGATGATGGAGGTGGGGAAACTTTGTCATATCTATGTGAATATTTGGGTCTAGAACCCTTTTTATGTCTATGTGGGGAGGAAGCTCTTAAAGCCTCCTCATGTCTTTGAAAAGTTTTTGTGTGTTTAGAGGAGGGCCTTGAGGCCTCCCTGAGTCTTCTTGATGATGATGGCCATGAAGCCTCTTTGTATTTTTGGGACTCAATCCCATGATGTGACTCCCTAGGTGGGGTTTCTCGAGGATAACCCCAAGGGTTGAGTCATCACCCCTTAGGCTTGTGAAACTGCATCCCACGGTCTTATGAGTAGGTGTTTCAATGTTACTACGACTTCACCTATGGGTATGTGTTGCTTCATATTATACCTCGGTGTTTGACTGAGGATGTTTAATTTTGGTTTTGACCATTGTACTTGTGAATTAGTCCTTTATGTTGCAATTAGAGATAGCCAAACAATATCAAGAAAATGTTTATCTTGATTACCAATTTATGTGTGCCCTAAACTGTTTGTTGCATTTCAATATATTTTTGTTCTTGTTTTATATTTAGAATGAGAAGACTCATCCATAGTGGGAATCAAGAACACCAATGCTAAACATGCTTTTCTCAAAAGAAACTAGCGTACACCGCTGAAGTCCTAGTGGGGGGTTCGTCTAGCTCTTCCACTCTGAACCAAAGATTGTTTCAATAGTGGGAGACAGTTTGAACATGAGTAAATTAGTACCACTATAAAGAAGTTTCTTATTTTGTTCTAGAAGATCTATGTGGAAATCCGATGGAAGGAGATGAGTTCCAACATCACCGAACTGAATTGAGGGTTGGTGATGAAATCTAACTCCCCAATATTTAAAACATGTGTACGTGTGTGGGGTTTATTTTAAGTTTTCATAAAGTAAAATGCATCATACAACAACAATGACTATTTCCTATATGCCTGATATAAATGATATTTCACTTTTTAGAAAGATACATAATCAGTATGAGTTTCAATGGATGCACTCTATTTTGTGCAAATATGGCCTCTAAAAAGGTCTCAAAGCAAGCAAAACAACACATGATTTCTAGTACATTGGATTTTAGGGCATACTTTACAAGCATAAGCCATTGTTCCTAGCAATGCCTAGTAGAAATATAAAAAAAACCCTAATATGCACAAGATGCAAGTTCTTTCCTTTCTATTCCTTAGTTTCCAAATCAAAATTTGTCTTAATTTCACTGTTTTAAGCAAATAGAAGTAGACAGGGAACCATAAATCATCATAAAAGCTATAACAACCTCAAATACAACTCAGAGAACCAATATTTAGTCCTCTGTTGCACTCCAGTTCTGGCTGTTGTTGACCAGAGTGGCTAATTTTTGGCTACTGTTAGTAGGAGCGGCTGATTTCTGGATGCTGTATACTAGAGTGGCTAATTTTTGGCCATTGTAGACAAGATTGGCTAAACCTACAAACAAAAACATAGATCAGTAAAGCGGTAGAAAATAAAAACTTGGTGGGGATCCCATCGTGATCACCACTTGTAGCGACCCCGGGGAAGTGGCACACCGTCCACTACTCTATTTACAAATATTATGTAGTTAATCATACATTAAAATGAAATATACAACCAAAATATGAATAAATTAATAGATAATGCTTTTTATTACCTTTTCTTAAGTTCGATTACATATATATCCCTCTGAGGGATTCCCTTCATTTGATACATATTTTACAAAATAGGGCAGCAAATGTATGACATCCCCTCACAAGGGGTGGTGCACTTTCATAAGCTTCTCGATGACGCACACAAAATTGTATGAGGGCTTACATATGCCTCCTTCCCTAGGTCTAGATCCTAGATAGATTCTCTCACTTTCATATGTTGATAACCAATCGAGTGAACCTATAGTCCTGCAAGCATTAAAACAACAACAAACGCTCAGATGTCCGAGATTGCCTCCCTAGATGAGGTTGTTAGCAAATACCCTAATGATAAACATGAATATGCTCAATGATAATAGAAAATAATGCAATAAATCAGATCTATTCTAATGGCATGAAAACATGTAATAAGCTAAATGAAAGAAAATAATGCTAATAATCCTAGACTAGGCATGCAGGCCATTGTCTGAGATAGTGGCCGCTAAGATGAAAACCTGTATCTATTGTTCTAAGGCTATGGATCTAGGCTTATTGCTGATGTTGAAATGATTGTCATTTTGTTTGATGTATCGAATATCTTGTAGATGATAACCCCTTAGTCGAACAACACTTTGTTGCTCCTAAAAGGTGCTCCAACTTGCTCTCTGATCCGACAGGGCTTTGCTGCAAGAAAAACTCTCCAAGTCTCAAAAAGATCTCCTCGGTTGTATCTCTACAAAAAGTCTCTAAATTCTTCCTTGGTGCTCTTAGGTTTGCACCTTATAATATCTTTGAAACCCTAGGTCAATGTCCAATCCTAGGACTAAATTTTGCATGCACACTAGAGGTTAGCATGAGAAGTTTTGTCTTTTCTATGTTTGAAGGCCAATTAAACCGATGTCTAAACCTAGACTTGAGTATCTCATGTAAACTGGCTATTAGGAGGAATGCAAAGTTATCCCCACTCAGCCTTATTGCATGTAAACTGCTACTTCCACCCAATATTAGGCTTTTTTGGTGGCAAATTATATTTTAAAGCTTAGCTACTATCGTCTGTAGCGGCTAGGGATTGGTCACTCTAAGCTTCAATGGCCAAGATCCAGCCACTCTGGTTCATAGTGGCCAGGATTGGATGGGCTAAGACTACCCCATATGAGTGTTTATAACCACTTTTGGCACATGGAATGTCCCAAGGTTTAGTCACATGGTCTATGGATGCCCATATGAGTAGTTCTCCTAAACACAACGTGTTTTAGGTGTCTATAGAGGGAAGCAAGGGGAGCTGAGGAATAATTGGGGGAGAAAGGTAATTGATCTTTTTATAGGTCATAGGTCTCTCACCGTTGTTTTGTATTTGATTATTTCAATAAGTGGCTATGTTTGATGGCATGCTTTATAAAGGATGTTCTATTGAAAGTTCTTTACTAATAGAACATCTATTATTGATGCTTATTGTTGAATGGATGATTGAATGCACCAATTCAGTAGTGAATCCATGTTTCGCATGATACAATCCTCGTGAAACTTTATATTATGAAATCCAATATTTTGTACGTTGTGATGCATGCTTAGTTCACACTCATTATTTACAATTATAACACTGCTTGTATTATGGGATGCATGTTTCTATTATAAATCCTAATGATGATTTTTGAGTCATCCTTATTTAAGGTATGAACTATGACTTTCATTCTTTATCACTATAGCAAGAAAGGCTACATCAAATCCTCAATTGAGACATAAAATCTAAATCTACCTTGATATCCATAATGATACTTTTGTTACCACCCTATGAATGATCACTGTGTCAAGAATTACTTCTATGTTTTTATTCAGTTTCAAAAATGGCCCAATTTACCATTGACACTCTAGAAGCTTTAATAAACCTTTAGTTAGGTTTTAGATGTTGGAAAAATGAAATTCTTGAAATTATTGAATGAAAGGACCTTGCTTAAATAGCAAGTGCTTCCAATATGATCCATTGGATCATGAATAACTGAGCTAATCTCAGCCACAAAAACTATCTTAGTAATAACTTAGGATATAATATTTTATTCTAACACCCCCCTTAAGTGGTACTAGGATATACTAACACCCCCCTTAAGTGATACTAGGAGGTAGTGAAAAACAACAAAAATAAAACAAGTGGCATATCCACAAGTATGAGTCCCAAAAACAAGGCTGAATAAAGGTACTCGTGTACAATATATGCATAAAAAACCATGCTGGAGAGATGAAGAAAAAGTCACAATGGAGAAAACCACCTGCCAGAATATAAAAAGAATAAGGAAGATGCACATGGAGGATGGAGATGTCCTCTTCAACCTCACTTAGAACAAATTCCATCAAGAATCCTGCAAAGGATCCATCATATGTCTCAAAAAAGTAGAGTAGCCTCGTCACTGAACTAATGAAACTCACTCCCAATATGGTGCTTGTGACACAGATCAAGGTTGTGAAGCATTAGAAAATGTCACTAAAGAAAATCCCCTAAAACCAAAGTGTCTCACAAAAAGAAGAGTGTGAAGATAGTGTGGAAAGAACCACAAAAATCACAAGGGTAGTCCAAAATGACTCCACAAGCATGAGTATGTGGTTACCACCTATATGAACACAATGGGCTGATAACAAGGTCCCAAAATTAAGGACAGACAACAAAAAAAAGGGATCATAAAATTAAAGGGCACCAAAGTAGCTTTCAAATATGTTCTTATGGTGACCTTCTTATCCTATTGGAATGCATGGATAACCATCTGCTGCAACCGCTAGGTGATATAGAGGAGATGACTAGATACTAGGATCACTTACAAAGCTTTGGGAGTGTCGGGTTCAACCGAGATTGCACTCCATGATACAATATTTTTAAGGCTAAAAAACACATGTTAAACTACCTCAAAATGGAAATTGGACACCACCAATGTATCCGGCTCGGGAAGACCTTTTCGACGACTATAAACACCCCTATGATCAGGTGTGAAATTGGCCTTAATCTGTAGAAAAAATAGCAATCTTCTTCTTTTCCCATCATAAAAGAATATTCTGAAAGGAAGGTACAACACAATACAGTTCTCAAAATGATTTTAAAAACAAAATCCCTCCTAGGATAATTGCCCTTCCACTTTTCAAGTGGAAAAAAAACATTTAAAAGTATGATGCCTCCATGATTTTAAAGTAAACAATCCCCCATTATAACATATTACAATGCATATGGTAAAGTGGTTTGCTTTTGTTAAAAAAATAGAAGGCCATACACTGTAATTAAAGCCCCCCTTCTTCATAATTAAGGATAAATTTGATTTTTGGCATGTGGGCCCATTATACATGTTAAAAAAAAATTCTTTAATAAAAAAATACAATTTTAACTAGCGGCCATGAGTGTCGGACAAAATTCAAACCCCGCATCAATTTCTTCAATCCAAACATTCATCGTAAAACCAGTCAGTGATGAGCATAGCTACGACCACTTATTGCAAAAAACTACCATGTTGGCAAAAAGCACCGGGCCCCAAAATAAAATGCAATGTCGCCCATCAATATCCACTATGTCTCCTCCTTTACGACATCCCTGAGATTGTCGAAAAGCAAAAAACAACGCCTTGATAAAATTTTTATAGTCCCATACCGTCGATGCCGAACAACACTCCATTTGTCCATTGAAAAATCATCACTTGAGCCAAAAAAAATAAAATACTTCAAGTTCTTGTCCAATGATCATGCCAATTCACGACATCCCCGCGCAGGCTTCTGTAATTCCACTCAGAAATGTGGGCTAAATAAGGAAATCATCGAAAAATAAATTAACTTTTTAAAAATTTCACGTGTCTTCATCCAAAAAATATATTTCATATTGTTGACACTAAAAAGTCGATCCCATTTTGTCCGCCCTAAGCTCAATCACCATCGCAAAGAAAGCATTCGAGGTAAACATATCTCTGCTGCCCTCTAGAGTTAGCACCTCAGATGATCTAAAAAAATACTTTGCTAGGTTCTACGGATCTGGGCAAAAAATGAGAAAAAAACAATGAACAAAATAGCCTGTCTTCTACTCCATTAAGTCTTGTCAACTCAAAATACCCCTTTGCGGGTGAACTACGAAAAAATTCCAGAGTGAAATCGATCGCTAATCAACTGTTTCTTCTGAGATGTGCCTCCTCCGTTTCTTTCATCACCAGTAAAAGCTGAGATGACAATATTAATGGCTACTGCTGCAAATATGTTCATCAATATGTGATTACATTTTTTAAGCCCACATTGCGCAGGAGTGCACACAACAATGAAACCCAACTTCTGACGCTGCTCACGTCCACAACCATAGTTGATATTGCCAAAAAAAGCTTCATTATTTGAGAAATATAATGCCAAAAAATGGATTGCGTTCACATTCTTCAATTCATGTCTCCATAAAAAATAGATTTTCAATTTTAATAAAAATTATCTTGTAGAAAAAAATTAGCCTATCCCAGGTGAAAAATTGTTTCATTCAGGAAGAAGACAATGCCTTGTCATTTGGCAAGGCATCCTCATCATTGCTTACTCCAGATTCCCAACAAACCTCCACTTCTCGTGTAAGGAATCAGATACCCAAAAAAAACCCTGGAATGCAACATTCATCGAATAAGAGGACTGGATCATGTGCTTGGGAATGGGCAACCTGAAAAAGGATGGATTCATGCATATGATCCTTGAAAAATTACAAGAGAAACATCATATGAATGATACTATTAAAACAAGAAAATCATGTTGGCAGATCTGGAATAAATGAAGTGGCACAAATATCACGAGGGCTGAAAATATAGTGTGAGGCTACTGCGAATCAGGAACATCCTTTGCATGCGGTGGAAGTAACTCATCAACTCACTTATTCACAAGCTGAGAAGAAAAATAGAGTTCCCATCGGTACCACCATCGTCTAATCGATGTGTGATAAATACATTTGATGTATCGATTTTGGCTCTGATGGATACATCGCAAACAATGATTCAGATCCTCCATATCTATATATCCTTCTTCACAAATAAAAAACATTTGCAGACCCTGAAGTGAAGAGGGGGTTGAGAAAACAACAAAAGTAGAAGTTTGAATGAAGTGTCACTGACACGAGGGTCGTGTGATCCGCTGTGTAAAAATGTAAAAAAAATCCCGGATTACAGAGAACAAAAACCACACACTCAAAAGTAAACTAAAGCTCCACAGCTCCATGCCTAGGAGCCATTTGACCTCATTCAAAATCCCCATCCCCATTATAGCTTGTAGTTTTTGCTAGTTTGATAGCAACTACTTCAGGTCATCGCGAATGGTGGATGATGAGGGTGTGAAGCACAAGTTTTGGAAGACCACCAAAAAACATCTTCTAAGGGTCATCGACTTGAATGAAATCCTCATGGACCTCCTGCCCCGAGGGTTGAATACTATTGCATCAATATCTGTAACCAAAACTTTACAACTAGAAAAAAATAAATCACTAAAAATAATCACATATTTTGCCTCCATTAATCTTTCCTCAAGCTTCTAGTTTCTGATCCATCAAATATGGAGAGCATACTCCCTCGCTTGAAGAAAATAAATGGGGGAAAAATGAGGGGGATTTCCATGAGGGAAATCTCCCTCAGGTTCACAAGGCAGGGAAAGCCTACTCTGATAACATGTTGGAAAAATGAAATGCTTGATATTATTGGATGAAAGGACCTTGTTTAAATAGCAAGTGCTTACAATCTGATCCATTGGATCATAACTAACTGAGCTAATCTCAGCCACACAAATTATCCTAGTAACAACTTAGGATATAATATTTTATTCTAACATTATACACTCTTTGGTGAGTTTAGACCAGGTTTAATTACCTTTGATGTTACTCTTTGAGTCACCATGGTGCCTTTGACGTGCATGGTGAGATAAAATTTATACATATACGTTGATATTTGTCCCACATGTGTGGTATGGTGGGACAAAAGCAACATAAAATGTACTTCACACCTAGAGGTTTATAGCCAAGCACCTAGGCAATTGGCTAAGCCTCATCCAAATCCTTCACCTCCCTTTGACCATGTGTGATGTGATCCAACACAAAGCATATCTGCTTCTCAAAATTTGTGCTAATAGGGATGTGTTACCTTTGATCAATCGTGGGTGGAAGACTTCAAAAATTATTTTAATAATTAAGGACTATTAGCCCACATGCTCCCTGCAAGAAAATGTGGAAGAACATACATAGAGGAAGCATATCTTAGCTTGATGACCATGTGGTGGTGGTCTTGCTAGCTGTGGAGGCCAGAACCTAGTCATAGAGACTAGGCTATTGGCAATCAATCACTGGCAGAGTTTGACAAATGATGTTTGAACTTTGTGATATATGTTTTAGTTTAATAAAAAGATCCCCATTTTAATGTGAAAGCTAATCACCAATTAATGTGAATGGCTAATTAATGTATAAGCCCCAATCTCTTATCTTGGCCAATGGTAAAAACACTTAATGAGGCCAACGATCATATTGATATGAGGACCAATGACTAAAATAATGATTAAAATAAATGCGAGGGCAAGTTGCTAAGTTAAACTTTCATTTTTATTTAATATTGAAATAGTTGGCCTTAATATTGTTTAACTTAAATGTAGGATATATAAAAGGGATAAATTTGATGTTGAAGGGGAACTGTTTACCCTTTTTAAGGCAAAAATTTTAGACTAGCCTTGAGAGGTAAATCCTATATTAAATTGTGAAATATTTTATGGAGCAATGGAATGCATTTTAGGAATAAATAGGATAACAAACTGGGAAACAATTGAATGTATCCATGGATCAAATTTTGGAGAAATTTCAATATTAATTGGTAAAACAATCGAATGCATATTGGATCAAATATTATAAAATTTGATAATTATTTGTGTGATAATTAAATGCATTCTAGGATCAAACTTTCAGAAAGTTTGGTAACAAATTAGGAAATATTTGAATGACTCCTTGGATAAAATTTTGGGAAAATTTGATGGTAATTTATGAGGCATTTTATGATGTAATTTGAATACCTTTGTATAGGATTTTATGAAATAATTGAATGTATGTATAGATAATTTTTGTGGAGAAAATAATGAAGAACTACACTACAAATTTGTGGAAAATTTGTAGGAAAATATAGTGTAATCTTGTGAAAATATTATTGAAGAACTATAGTACAAATTTATGGAAAATTTGTAAGGAAACTATAGTGTGATCTTGTGGAAATATTATTGAAGAACTATAGTACAAATTTGTGGAAAATTTGTAGGAAACTATAGTGTAATCTTGTGGAAATATTATTGAATAACTATAGTACAAATTGGTGAGTAGAAAATATATTTCTAAAAATAGTTAATTTTGCTTCCATTTAATTTTATCAATATGGGAGTTCGTAAGCCTATTGAGTATCAGTGCAAAGTATATGCCTACTTTAAACTAGAGATGAGTCTTATGTATCACTTTGGTTTGGTGGGGGGTGGTTGTTTGTGTAGTTGGAGTTCATCCAAACCAGTAGAATTTAAATGTTAATTAAATGCCTAATAAAATAGAAGTCATGCTAAAATTAAACCTTGTAGGATAATAATAGCTCTCCTTATGCTTTCATAACACCATGCATCTAATTTTATACACGGTATTCTAATTTCATAGTCAACTTGCATGATTTTTTATTCCATTGGGTATACATGTTGTTCGGCCAGTCATTGGAAAATAGGTGCCTTTCTGTCCTGTCGCGTGGATAAAGGCATTATATTTAGACTTTTATCATTTGTTGATAGTTATCATGTTTTTGTCATCGAACAGTAAGCGCTTATCCTATCGTTGAAAGATAGATGTTGTCTAGCCTGTTATCGAGAGAGAGGTGTTGGTCCTATGTACTAGGAGACATGCGTTTCCTTTTTTCTAGGAGATAGGTGCCTTCCAACTTGCAGTTGGGAGATAGGCACCATACCTTAGCATTTCAAAATACCTTAATCCTTTGCCACTATCATTTTTTGATCACCAACCATTCCTTAATCATGTTATGAAAGTTATCAAATGCCAGGTCCACATGGGACCTCGACTAAAAGGTGCAAAAAAGTCAAAAGGTACTACATATACACACAATTTCTACTCAAAACATACATTAGGCATAATACATAATTTTCTATTAAATGTATACAACAATATCATAAAAAATATATTTCTAATATGATAATATCACACATTTAATTCATTAAAGCATACAAAAAATGAGCATTTTTTGTGCTCATCATCCCCCATGCCTAATTTTTGCCACATCCTCATGGCACCCAATGCTGATAATCCCTTATTTCAAAAATGACCTTCCAATATTTCCTATTTTTATGTATTATCTCTGTAGTTGTGGCTCTATCTCATTCTTTATTGTATTATGGCTTACCACATTGTTTTTATTGAGTGGAACCTACTTTTGTCTCAGGTGCTTTCTTGCGTTGATTGCACTGTAAAGGTTGTTTGGGTCCTGCCCCTGTATATGAATTCTTTTTACTCCAACCCTTCTTACATATAACTTCCTCCATATATAATCTAGTGAATGTGGTGGTATCCTTGTAGAATGTATGTCCATTTTGCTTCCAGTAGTGATAGTTTGGAGGAAGCTGATCTATAATAGGGAACTTAGGCTTGTCCTAAGGTGGAAAGTGAGATGTGCCATATACCCGGGCATTCAAAAATTTTACTATCTCTGGGTTGAAAATTGTGTCATATGTGTTAATCTCCTCTGCATCCTTAGGTGGCAGAGACTCAAGCGTTCGAACTAGTGGTGGCATCATCGATTCTTTGTCAAATATACCCATATTTTGTAGATATTTTTTCATCCTTGAGGGATTTTCATTAGCTGAACCATATAGGTTCTAAAATTACCTTGGTTGGGTAGGGTTGAAAAAAATACCTGGCTCTCTGGCCATTCGTTTGTGAGCCTTTCACTCCTTCTTAGCCTTTTTCAAGCTCTTCTTAAGCTCTTAGAACTACTCCTTTCGGCTGGTGAAAACCTTCATGGATGCAACCTATTCTTCATTAGAGTTTGGATCTGGTTGCACCCTCAGATTTCATTGGGATACCTTCTACTTTTGTTGGGGTGTTATTTTAGCCCTTGTCTTTGGCCTCCTCTATGGTGACCTGTGTGCCTTTCTTTTGGGCTACACCTTCTTGGTTGGTGCTGAGCTTCTGCATTAGTTATGGGCATCAAGGGACCAAAATCCTATATTTTCTATGGAGGTGGTATTTCTCATACCTTAAAATATTATATTTCTTGCACATCCTGGCCCATTGGTGTGTTAACATGTGGTTTAGTTGTGGTCTACCCATCAGACTGACCAGTCATGGTTTGGTCAACTAATGGTTGATCACCTGATTGTATAGCCTCCATGGGATCATTTGAATCCTATGGGTGGTCCACCTCATGCTATTTATTCTACCCTATTTCTAACTAGCTAGTTGGATCATGGATAGGTGTTTCATCAGTGGGTTGAGCAACATCCATCTATGTCACATACTCCCCAACTTATTGAGCAATCCTTGCTTGGTCATCTAATGGTTGACCAACTTATTGGGTAGCCCCAAAATTTCTAGCTAACTCCTTAGAATCATTGTATTCAATATCAATTATAGTGGATCCTTATTGCATAATAAGGCTCCTCTATTTTGGGGAAGTAGTAGTCGTAGGGGTCTCTAATTGATCCCCTATTTCAGTCCTTTGGTCACTTGATGCCCTCTTGGAATCGAAGTGAAACACCCCTATGGACAAAATCTTCTCTTTTAAGTGCATGAAAGAAGTGTTGCATCCATGGCCCAATAATTTTATATAGTAGCATCAACTTTATCTAGTTTGGTGGCTTGCAACTACTAGATCCTATTTTCCAACTACCACACCATATCTTGCAGTTGAACACATACCTTCATAGGTTTGGTATTTGTTGTTTTGGTAACCCTGCTCGTGTTATCTATGTTGATGGTTGCCCACAAAATTATTATGTGCATCACACCACACTATGCTTCTTATACGTTTGGTCCCCTATGCATGGAAGATCAGCCACCTCTACAATGTATGCCTTTATAACTAGCATGACCAGTCAACACATCTGTATGACATCGTCATCCATCAAGGGTATAAATTCATGTGCTACCACAAGATATTTGTCCTATCTAACCAAACGGTACTATCCCATTCATTTGGTAGCCTCAAAATGGTCCCTGACATCACCAATTATGCCCAAAATATCCTAGGGCTCATACTTCTTTAGAGCGTGATTAGTTGAAGGTCCTCCCATGGCATTTATTTGCTATGTTCTCTGGATTTCTTTGTGTTTGCAAAATAGGTATCATTATATGGTTTAAAACATGTCAAAGCATGCGATTGTATCCATGCATACAGGGCACCTATCTTCCCATAATCAGTGGTAATTATAGGTAATCTGCATAATTAAATTTAAAATCATGTGCCATATTTATATGGGTACCATTACAACCGCTTATTTCCATCTGATTGGCACCATGTGGCATATTGCAAATTTGGGGTTTGTACGATTTGATATGAGTTTCATGGGATGTATGTCGATATAATACACAAAAATATTTTCTTTATGAAAATCATGCACACACAAACAGAAATATCAATACATACCTGGATGGTGTTTCATAAATTATGATATGCAAATGTTGGTGGTGTAATTTGATTGGCCGATGCATGACAACAGTGTCTCTAGGACAAATTAATGGTGTGCATTTTTTCCGTGCGAGGCAATCACGTCAAATGAATGTCATTGGGTACTGCAATTTTATTAGTCTTGAGGTCTCATGCAAAAAATTGAAGAAAACATGGAACTTTTATTTTACTATGGGATAACACACGTCCATTTTGGAATTTGTTTTATTTATGTCTTGGGAGCATACATGGGTCACCGATGAAAATTCGTGAACTCCGACGGTCAACAACCAGGAAGAAAATAGGTTTCGTCAACAGAAATAAAAACATACATACTTTGATCCATAAAAAATAACAAAAAGTTTAATTTTGAACGCACATAGATTTTTGTGCCATCATGGCTTTGGCCACTTCTCCGATATCGAAGATAGGAGTCATCGTTGCATTGGAATACAAGCACCCTTATTTATATGGAAGATAGACACCTTTTTCTATGTTGTGGATATAGGAACCCTTTTGGCTAGGATACAGGTGCGTTACTCCAACTTACTCAATACAAGCATCATCTGTTATTGTGAATACAAGCATTTATTCTGACATTCTGGATACTAGCACATGCAAAAGATAGTATTTATTTATTTATTTATTATTTTAAGAGTTACGTAAGACTTTTTTTACGCCTGTTGTATATGGGGGATAGGCACCACATATGAATACATGTACCTTTAAAATTTTACAAATGTAGGCACCTTTGCTATGTGTGGGATATAGGTTCCTTCCCTCTAATGGAAAGTTAGCAGTTGCTGGGTTGACTCGCATATAGGTGTTTTTCATCGGTCCGAATATAGGTGCTTTTACTTGATGATAAAGTCAGTGTGTGTTGCCTTAACCTGCATACAAGTATTTTATTCCATGAGGAAGTAGACACATGTACACCAGTCAACTGTAAGTGCCACCCTCCTCCAGGGTTTTGGCACTTCTTTCATTCGTCTATCTTCTTAGAAAGAAGATAAAAATGTAGGGCATTGCAACCTATGCCTGATAGGCCTAGTTTGACTTGACTGTCTAAAAATTGCATTTTGGATCTCATGTCTTACAAAAATAAACACACATGTAAATCATAA
Source organism: Wollemia nobilis (assembly GCA_028583015.1). Lineage (NCBI taxonomy): Eukaryota > Viridiplantae > Streptophyta > Pinopsida > Araucariales > Araucariaceae > Wollemia > Wollemia nobilis. The sequence continues at coordinate 2,922,743 of JAQPPZ010003193.1, read as the reverse complement.
AACAAGAATTGTGGCCTATGCTTGATAGGCATAGGTTTCCCAGGATGCCTACATATTGCATTCAAGGCACGATTTCCTACCAAATAATAAATAAAACAAAAATAGAAAAACCTACACTAATTAAAAATAATATTATTTTTTTTTCGGATGCATACGCATCCGTTAACTGCTAAAAAATAATTTTTATTATAATGGGGTCTCTCCCATGCCTGCTTTGGATCTAATCACATGGATTGGTGGCATGTTATTTTTGCCATATGTGACGATCATGCCATTGGGTCTTATGCTTTTGCATGACTGTTGTATTTTGAAGCGCATCCTACCAATATTCATCTAGTTGGTTAAGCTGCTGAATACATTATTTTTGTGCAACATCCATATTTAAGTTTAATTCTACAACATTCCACAGGGTTTTAATATCGCACTCGATTGGCATCATGGAATTTTTCTCGTACACTAATTGGAATGGTATGAATCCAACGATATTTTTCCAAGTGATGTGATATGCCCAAAATGCTTTTGGTAAATGAATTTTCCAATCCTTTCTATGTTTTTGTATCGTCTTGGTGAGAATGTTTTCTAACTCTTGATTTGTGACCTCCAATTGTATGTTTGCTTTTGTATGGTAGGGGGTAGTTTTGTTGTGTCATATTTGATACTGTTGCATCAACTCCTGAATCGTATTTGAGGTAATTTGGGGTCCTTGATCAGTGGTAATTTCTCTAGGAACACCAAATATGGTGAAAATAGATTCAATCAAAAAATTGGCTACAATCTTCTCTTTCAAATCCTGTAGTGCCTGCACTTCAACCCATTTATTCACATAGTCACTACAAACCATAATATTCATTTTTTTGTTTGACTGTGGATTGATGGGCCCCACAAAATTCATTCTCCATTTATCAAAGGGTTCAATGTGCACGTGGGGTTGGAGTGTCATATCATATTGAAGAGTTGGTTTACCCATTAATAGGCATTTATCACACTAGTTAACATGTTTGGCTGCATATTTAAATAAATAAGGCTAGAAATATCTAGCCTACAAAACTTTAAATGCAATCCTCCTTCCTACAAAATGACCACCATATGGTTCATCATGGCAAGCCTTGAGAATTTTTATGGTTTCATTTTCTGCAACACACCTCTACATGATTTGACTGGGCCCAATTTTAAATAGGCATATATCAATCCATGAGAAGGCTACACTCTTCTCTATAAAATAGTGAGCTTCTCAGGGTAAGAGTGCAGGATATACTTTCTCGATGGCTAAGTAATTAGCCATATCTACATACCATGGAATCTGTTCATCTAGAGAAAAAATATGCTCATTTAAAAATCGATCCTCAATGGTTGTATGGTCCTAAGATATTAACTAGAGAGAAAATTTGCAACAACATTATCCCTTCCAATTTTTTCAACAATGGTTACATAAAATTCCTACAACAGTAAAATCCACCTAATAATTCTACTACTTAATGTAGGTTTATTCATCAGATACCTTATGACAGTATCATTAGTATGCAAAAAAATATTATAACTTGTAATGTAGTGGCAGAATTTATTAATAGCAAGAACTATTGCAAGGAACTCTTTCTTCGTGAAAGTATAGTTGAACTCAGCACCTGTGAGATGTTTAGTGACATAATAGATGGTGTAAAAATCATCTCCATATTTTTGTCCTAATGTTTCCCCTATCACATTGTTAGATGCAACAACATAAATGTGAAAAGGGAGGGTCCAATTTGAACATCTAAGCACAGGAGTAGTGGTCATTATTTCCTTTAAAATATGAAATTCTTGCTCACACTCACTAGTATAGACAAATGCAACATTTTTAGACAACAATGTATGTAGATATTTGGCAGTCTTGCTAAAATATTGGATAAACCACCTATAATATCTAGCAGAGCCTAGAAAACTGTGGATATCTCTCTAAGTTTGGGGAGTAGGTACATTTTTAATCACTTCATTTTTTTGTTTGTCTACTTTAATCCCCTTTGTAGAGATATGATTTCATAGCACTATCCCTTCTTACATTAACATAAAATATTTTTCATTATGAAGGGATTGGTTTATTTCCTAACAATACTGGAGTACTTTCTCTAGATTAGATATAGCTTCTTCAAAAGTTTCATCGTAAATGATGAAATCATCCATATACACTTCTACAGTTTCTCCAACCATGTCTTAAAATATACTAAGCACCACCCTTTTAAAGGTGGTAGGTGCGTTACATAACCCAAACGGTAAGACTCGATAAGTAAAATTTCTCCATGGATAGGTAAATGTGGTTTTGTCCTGGTCTTCATACCCTATTTAAATTTGGTTGTATCCACTAAACCCATCTAGGAACAAAAAATATTTCCATCCTGCCAAGGTGTCAAGGACTTGGTCAATAAAGGGTAGGGGAAAATGGTCTTTCCTAGTGGCTTTATTTAGCATCCTATAATCAACACAAATTTACCACTTGCCATTTTTCTTGGGCACCACCACTAAAGGTGATACCCATTGACTATCCAATATAGAATAAATAAATCCAGCCGATAAAAGTTTTTGTAATTTAACTTCGACAATTTCTTTCATTGTTAGATTCATTCTTCTTTGGGGCTATCCTATCAGTCTTACATCGTCTTCCAAATATATCCTATATATGTAGACATTGGGTGCAATCCCCCTCATGTTTGTGTAATCCCATGCAAAAGTAGTATAATGTTTGAATAGTATTTCCTTCAATTTGTCCTCTTGAATAGTTGAAAACTCATTGTCAATATTCAATAATCTGCTAGGTGCTCCCTCTATTTGTTTGACATGATTATACTTGCTACCTACAAGTGGGGATTCTAGAGGAGGATGTGAGGATTCCCCTTGGAAAAAGTGTGTTATGACTTGTTCTTCATCGATGTCATCCTTAATCTCATATCAAGTTATTATTGGTTGAAGCATCACTAAGGCATTAGTATTTAAGACTTCACAATTTGGTTCTCCCAAAAAATCAATGGATTGTGTAGGTGGATAAATGATTAAGTTTTTAATATTATATTTGTTTGAGATTTTCATCTATCTTGGCTTGCAACTTATATAAGATTAGTTGAGGCCATCCAAGTTCTGCCTAATATAAGTGGATAACCACCCAATCCAAATATAGATTGCAACACTATAAAATCTGTCGGATACTCCCATGCATCTACTATTACAATAACATCTTCTAGTATTCCCTTTGAGAGTATCGTAGATCAATCAACCAATTGAAGAATAGTCTTGGTTTGCCTTATATTCATGAGTTGTAGTTTTTGCATGGTTTCTTGGGGCATGACATTTATGGTAGCCCCCAGATCTACTAATGTGTTGGATAAATGGAAGCCTACAATTTTAACTGTTAGCATTGGGCTACTTGGATCATAGTACTTGGTATGGTAGGTGTTGTCTAACATGATATTAGCCAATTGTCCTACCACATTCACTGCTTTTGATGGTTTTTTCCCTATTTTTTTAGACATAAATATCTTATGGCATTCGTGTAGATTGGAAAATCTCTAATGGCCTGATAAAGGGGAATTATGATTGTCAGGTTTTTTAGGCCTTCCATAATGTCAAATTCTAGCTGCATTAGCCTTCTAGGTTTCTATAATATTTTTTGAATGGATGGAACCCCTTCATTTTTATGTTTTTCAGTAGTTTTATTCTCTTCCACCTCTTCTATAAAAGGTGGTTGTTCTTCTACCTCTAATTCTATATCCTCTTCCTCCGCTATAGGAGGATTTGGATCTACACCTAATTTTCTACCTGATCCAATTTGTACAGGATTACAATCTACTCTAATATGATATATGGGAAACATCTTCGTGTCTACCTGATAGGTGGAGTGGTTTATCTTATTGTTCAGATTTGAAGTTGGTTGTACATATAGCTGAATTGGTATTGAAGTAGGAGGTGTAGGTAAACTAGACTGTAGTGGGGTTTGAGATGTGTTTTATGGAGGTGAAGTCCATGCATTGTAATTCCACCATTGTGGTCTATTTTACTTATATGACATCCATGGATAAGGATTGTAAGGAGTAGACCCTTGGGTAATATTTATCCAAGGATGATGACCCCACAAGCCCATGTTGGGTGGTTGAGTTTGACCTTGGTTCATATAATTAGCTACCCAATAAGGTGGTCCTCCTCCTGGCATACTATTTCCTGTAGTCAGTTTCTCTTGTTATCCATAAAATATATTTTTTGTACTTCAGGTTCCTCTTTGAAATTTATTATTTATGGGAACAACCTCATTTTATAATCCTTTTGACAGATAGCACACACTTTGACTTTATTTTTTGGATACTCATTTTTATGATGTTTTCTCCTACATTTTGGGTAAAATAAGGCTAGTGTTGCTTTGGTTTCCTACTTATTTTTCTAAATTAGGAGTGTATCTAGTTGTAGTGTGAGATATGATAACATCTCACTCTTGATATCATCCAACATATTGCCTATTTTTACCTTAGTTATAGAGGTTGTGGTCTTTGTGACTCAGTTGGTGGGTTTACCTTTCCTTTGTGAATAATTAAGACATAATTATTGGATATCTGACATTTTATGTTGGTAAATATACCCTTCCAATATCAAATTTAAATATTCTAGAGACTCATTTGTGATACCCCTCAAGAAGATGCTTCTTAAGGACTTCCCACCAAACTTTGCATAGGGGGATATTTGCAGGTTAAAATTAAATCTATCCCAATAGTTTTTCAATGATTCTTCCTCTTTTTAGGATATATACAAGACTTCTTCCCTAGCATCTCGTGCCCTACCAAATTTTTGGTAGTGGTCTAGGAATATTTTTTATATCTTCCCAGGTAGCAATGCGTTTGTTCCCCAAACTGATGAACCAACGTAGTGCTAAATCATCTAGTGTGGAGGGAAATAATTTCAGCTTTTGGGCATCTGATTTGTAGTCCACTAACTTGCATAATACATCAAATTTAAAAGGAATAGGTTAGGGTCTTCAGTTGGAAGTATTCTATGAAGAACACAAGTTTATACTAAGAGGGGGGTGAACAGTATAAGACCAATTTTTAATTTTCTTTCCCAATCAATATTATGCAATGTATAGATAGCAATATCAATAGCAATAATAAAAGCAATGCATAAATGACCACACACAATAGAGACACCAAATTTACGTGGTTCACTCAATGTGGGCTACTCCACGGAGAAAATATTTAACTAAAATTTTCTCAATCGATATCTTGGGAATCCTTTCCCTATTACAATGTTTATGGACCTCTGTCCAAAGGAGATACCAATCCCCTAAATCAAGTTCATGGATCTCTATCCATAGGAGACACTAATATCCTAATCTCTACTCTAGCTGGTGATCCTCTAGAATACCTCTACCTCCACTGCCCTTAGAAAATGGAACTCTATCCATAGAAGATACTTGTCTTCCCTACTATAGCTGGAGATCCATGTCCTCAACTCTGTCACCTCCAAAGCTCTATCTCAAATATACACTAAACATAGTCCTTCGGTATAACACAAATATATCCTCAATATTGGTATTTGATCTGGTACAAACCTATCCTCAAATTTGTACCAAACTCTATCCTCAAATATGCACTAAATATAGTCCTTTGGTCTAGCACAAATATGTCCTCAATATCTGTCCTCAAGCCTTAACTCGAAGCTTGACTCAATCTAAAATCAACTTTGTTGTATCTACCCTAAACCTTCACTCAAGGTTTGAACAAATCAATAAATCAAATCTGCTCTCAAGTATTCTCAAAGACTTGTCTCAAATTTGCTTTGTAAGCTTCCACAAAAGCTCACACCAATCTATCCTCAAGTCCTCTCTAGAACTTTTCCAATATGCTCAATAAGTCCTCACAAGAACTTATCCAAATCTGCTCTCAATATGTATTGTAAGCTTCCACAAAAACTTACTCAAATTTGTCCACAAGTCTTCTCAAGGACTTCCTCAAATATGCTCAAAAAGTCCACACTAGAACTTGTCCAATATTTTTCTTGATGATGAAGGAACCTCAAATATCTGCCACAACCACAAACACTTATTTTCAAAGCTCAAAGAAAGGTTAGAAGAAGATAAAACTCTTTCTCAATATTACAATGCAAATATCAAATCACACATACACCTTATCACTCCATCTTAAAGAAAGCATCCATCAACATATACAAAAATGAATGACCAAACACACCTTATAATCTCCCAATTAAAATAATATTTAATACCAAAAATAATGTCAATACAATCTCCTTTTAAAAGTAACTCAATGGCAAGATGTCCTGTCAACACTTTAAATATTCAATAAATAAATATGTCACAAATACTTTATTTAAAAATAAAGCTAACTCCTTATTCATCTAATTAACCAAAAATAATGATTAATTAAAAACCTTTCTAACTAACCCTTTTAACTCCCTAGGACCTTATGTCAAAACCTTAGGCATCACAACACTTATTAAAACTTTTATTACCTTTGCCTTGGTGGGACTCAAAATCACGATGCTGCCTCTAGCAGTGCCCTAGCCACAACTCCAACCTTCACACGAGCTAGGTGCTCATTTGAAGAGCAAATACCACAACATGCTCTATATTCCTCTCAACTGCATCACTAGCAAAAATCATGTGTCGCTTCCTCAATGCTTCAAAACACACACACCAAAAGCTGCCACTATGAATCGATCGTGGATCACTCTGCCCAAAAATTTCTTAGCACTTCGTCCACTTGCCACTAGGCCACCCTACCTCGGTGGATATGAAGGTTTAGCCCACAACAGTCTTAATCCTTTCATTGGTGCTTAAGACACGGTGTTTGTCTTCTTCCTCGCACGAATTCTCACAACACAATAATAGCACCTTTTATTATTTCTAACGAAGGATGATTTAAATGCCATTAAGGCATATATTTTATATACTAATTTCCTCCTTTAATTTTGAAAGTCGACGCCTTCGAAATTTAAATAATTAATTTATAAATTATTTAAATTATTTAGAATTTAAATTTTATAAATTAACTTTTAAATCCTTTTGGCTTTATCAAAGACTTCTTTGATTTTACCACTTTGTAAATATAATATTTATTTATAAAATTTAAATTCAATTTGAATTTAAATATTTTATAAAATAAATATTAAAACCTCCTTGGGCTTTTCAAAAATCTTCCTTGGGTTTTTATGAAAAATCCTTTATTTTTGCTCAACCATGGTTTTAATGAAAACCCTCTTAACTTATGCTTCCACATAATATTAAAAATATTATGAAGCTCTTTTGCCTTTAACCTTTGCATTGTTCCTCTTGAACTTTTGACATTAATGGTAGCTTATTCCTTGACATCAATGACAACTTCATTCCTTGACATTAATGACAACTTTGACTCAAAATGTCCAATAATATCCCCCTTTGTCATTGATGGCAACCCAAATTCTTTTTACCAGAAACTTAACATTTTATTTTTTTTGCTCCCCCTGGCTCAATGCTCTTTTCAAATCTCTCATTTACTCAAATACCGAATCTCTCCCCCTTTGACATCAATGACAAAGGGTCACATTTGGGGATCGGTGCTAAGAATGAGTCTCTTAGCTTAGCCTCTCCCCCACCTCCTCTTGAGGTGGTTAATTCTAGTATGGGAGTATTTCTACTCCTAGAAAGCACTGGTCTTTACCTGTATATTCTTTTCTTTTTATCTAATCCTTTTGATTCCTCTGAATGTTCCTTTCCATGTCCATGTTCCTGTTCATATCCATGTTCTTGTTCCTGTTCCTATTCTTGTTCATATCCATGTTTCTATTCTTGTTCCTGTTCATATACATATTTCTTTTCTAGTTCATGTTCATGTTCATACTTGATTTTGGAATGTCTGCTCTATACCACTTTGTTGTGTGTCCATCATTATTACACTTATAGTACTTAAAGTTATTATTTCTTGGAGGTGTCTTAGGATTTCTCCTAGTGAAGCCATATCCTCTTCTGTCATGAACCCTGCAATTCATTACCTTGTGACAAAATTGATTACATGAGTAGCAATACCCATGGAAAAGTTGTCTATTTCCATATTTTTATCTTTCATGTGTCCTACACTGTGAAGCCATGTGCCCAAACCTATGACATGAAAACATCTTCCATTGAAGTTTCCTTGTCTTGACCTCATTGGTCTCTTAGTCTCTCTTGACCTATTCTAATTGATGTTTCTTCTTAGTACATTTTTCCTGTCCTTGTTGAACTTTCTGTTCTCCAACTCATCCTCAGATGTCTCACTTTCTCTCACACTATCTTATTCTAAAGTTTCTTCTTCTAAAGTGTCTTCTTCTGAAGTGTCTTCTCCTTTAGAACTTGAGGTTGACTTTCCTTCCCATTTCTTTTATTCCTGTTCAAATCCAAGATCTATCTTGCTTGATGTAGGCTTTTGTATCTTGATGAACTTATCTAAGTTATTTGAGCTGTTTTTGAACCCTTGTTGCTTGACTTTGGAGTTTTTGTCTTTAATTTTTAATGAAGCTACCTCTTGTTCTAGATTTTCACATTCTAAGACTTTTGCTTCTCGCTTATCCTTGAACTCCTTTTTCTTAGTTTTTGATTTGTCTATATCCTCTATAATAATTATTCTCTCTTCATCACATTATTGAATTTCTAATTTAGAGTTTTTCTTTCTTACCTTCTTTATTGTTTCAAGAGCATAAATAAGTTTTCCCTTGAGATCATATCCTTATTTATCTGATTCTTCCTCTATTTTTTTACCTTTTTCCACATATTCATTTTCTCTTGACTTGTCTTCTATAGGATCACCTTATCCTTATTCTAATTCCATTAGAATATTTTCATCTGGTCCTTCAAGTGCATCCTCATATTCATAATCACTGAAACTATAACCATTCCTTGTACAACTATCTTCAATATGTCCAAAGTTACCACATATAAAACACTTGAGAATTATTGGTGCCCTTTTTTGGACTTCTTTTTCTTCAATCATAAATAGGACTTCATCTCTATCATTATCTAAAAAACTAGCATCACTTTCACTTGAGTACTTACTTGCCTTATCTACATAGTATCTCCTATTTTACCTTTGAAAGAACTTATTTCCTTGTCTGCTTTGTCCATCCTTTCTTTTCTTTTGGTGCTAGTATCTTTCTAATTCCCTATTTTTGTGATTCTATTTTTCTTCATCATTGTTATTCTTTGCTTCTTGACAATCAGTTGCATAGTGACCATACTTTCCACAATTGAAACATTTAACAGGTTTTATATCTCTAGATCTTCTTGATTCCTTATTCCTTTTGTCATAATTAGCTTCTTCATCACTGCATGACTCATTTCTTGATTTTGACTTCTTACCCTTTGTCTTCTTGATTGCTTTAAAGGTTGCTTCCTTCTAGGGATTCGGTTCTTTTATTCTCAAATAAAAATTTGTAAGAATACCAAGCAATATATCTCTTGTAAAAGAATCACCATCCTTTTATTCTTCTATATTTGAAATATTTTCACTAAACCTTGTTGGAATAGACCTTAAGATATTATCACAAACATCTGATTCATCCACATTAAGTCCAAGTTATTGCATAGCATTAACAACATCATCTACCCAAAGTAGATAAGAACTAATGTCTTCCTCATTCTTCATTCTTAATTATTCAAATTGTCCTTTGAGATTTCATATCTTTGATTTCTTGACACCTTTATCTCCTTCATATATATTTTGTAACTTATCCCACATTCCTTTTGCATCTTGACAATGCATAACCTTTATGGAATTTGTTTTATGCAAACCTCTCAAAATTGCATTCATTGCTTTTGAATTGTAATGTTGTAGAATCTTACCTTCCTTATCTATAGGTGGATTAAATGAGGGGTCGTATCCATTTTCAATTGCTTCCAAAATTTCATTGCCAAGTGCCTTCAGGTAAATCTTCATTCTCAAACTCCAATATATATAATCACTTCCATCAAATACTGGTGCTATATTATTTGATGATCCATTCTTAGAATCCATTGTGTTCTTGTTAGATTTTCCTTCAAGCTATTAAACTCTTTCGAAGGAACCCGCTCTGATACAAATTGAAGAACACAAGTCTATACTGAGAGGGGGAATGAACAGTATAAGATCACTTTTTAATTTTCTTTCCCAATCAATATTATGCAATGTATAGATAACAATATCAATAGAAATCAAATCAATGCATAAATCACCACACACAATAGAGACACCACAATTTACATGGTTCACCCAATGTGGGCTACTCCACGGAGATAATATTTCACTAAAATTTTCTCAATCAATCTCTTGGGAATCCTTTCTCTATTATAATTTTTATGGACCTCTGTCCAAAGGAGATACCAATCCCCTAAATTAAGTTTGTGGGTCTCTATCCATAGGAGACACAAATCTCCTAATCTCTACTCTGGCTGGTGATCCTCTAGAATACCCATACCTCCACTACCCTTAGAAAATGGAACTCTATCCATAGAAGACACATGTCATACCTGCTCTATATGGAGATATCTTTCCTCAAATATTTCACCTCGAAACTCTATCTCAAATCTGCACTAAACACAACCCTTTAGTCTAGCACAAATATATCCTCAATATTGGTCTCTTATCTGGTGCAAACCTATCCTCAAATATGCATCAAAATATATTCTTGAATCTGCACTAAATACCGTCCTTCGGTCTAACACAAATATATCCTCAATCTCTATCCTCAAGCCTTAACTCAAAGCTTTACTCAATCTCAAATAAACTCTGCTAGATGTGCCCCAAATATTAACTCAAGGTTTGAAAAAATAAATAAATCAACTTTGCTCTCAAGTCTTCTCAAAGACTTGTCTCAAATATGCTTTTTAAGATTCCACAAAAGCTCACACCAATTTGTCCTCAAGTCCTCTCTAGAACTTGTCCAATATGCTCAATAAGTTCTCACAAGAACTTATCCGAATCTACTCTCAATTTGTATTGCAATATTCCACAAAAGCATACTCAAATCTGTCCATAAGTCTTCTCAAAGACTTCCCTCAAATATGCTCAACAATTCCACACTATAACTTGTCCAATACTTTTCTTTATGATGAAGGAACCTCAAATATCTACCACAACCACAAACACTTCTTTGCAAAGCTCAAAGGAAGGTTAGAAGAAGATAAAATTCTTTCTCAAGATTACAATGCAAATATCAAAACACACATACACCTTATCACTCCATCTTAAAGAAAGCATCCATAAACATATACAAAAATGATTGACCAAATACACCTTATAATATCCCAATTAAAATAGTATTTAATACCAAAAATAATGTCAATACAATCTCCTTTCAAAGTAACTCAATGGCAAAAAGTCCTCTCAACACTTTAAATCTTCAATAAACCAATATGTCACAAATACTTTATTTAAAAATAAAGCTAACTCCCTATTCCTCCAATTAACCAAAAATAATGATTAATTAAAAACCTTTCTAACTAACCCTTTTAACTCCCTAGGACCTTATGTCAAAAACTTAGGCATCACAACACTTATTAAAAAATTTATTACCTTTGTCTTGGTGGGACTCGAACTCATGATGTCACCTCTACCAGCATCCTAGCTACGGTTCCAACCATTGCACGAGCTAGGCAATCATTTGAAGAGCAAAGAGCACAACATGCTCTATATTCCTCTCAATCGCCGCATGAGAAAAAATCATGCATTGCTTCCTCGATGCTTCAAAACACACACCAAAAGGTGCCATCACAAATCGATCATGGATCACTTCTCCCATAAATGCCTTAGCACTTCGTCCACTTGCCACTAGGCCACGCTACCTCAATGGATATGAAGGTTTAGCCCACGATAGTCTTAACCATTTCGTTGGTTCTTAAGACAAGATTTTTGTCTTCTTCCTTGCACAAATTCTCACAACACAACAATTACAGCTTTTATTATTTTGAATGAAGAATTATTTAAATTCCACTAAGGCATATAGTTTATATACTAATTTCCTCCTTTAATTTTGAATGTCGACACCTTCAATATTTGAATAATTAATTTATAAATTATTTAAATTATTTAAAATTTAAATTTTATAAATTAACTTTTAAATCCTTTTGGCTTTATCAAATCCTTCTTTGATTTTACTACTCTATATAAATAATATTTATTTATAAAATTTAAATTCAATTTGAATTTAAATATTTTATAAAATAAATATTAAAACCTCCTTGGGCTTTTCAAAAAGCTTCCTTGGGTTTTTATGAAAAACCTTTTATTTTTTCTCAACCATGGTTTTAATGAAAACCCTCTTAACTTATGCTTCCACATAATATTAAAAATATTATGAAGCTCTTTTGCCTTTAACCTTTGCATTGTTCCTCTTGACATTTTGACATCAACGGTAGCTTATTCCTTGACATCAATGACAAATTTATTCCTTGACATCAATAACAACTTTGACTCAAAATGTTCAACATTCTAAAGGTAGGAAGATGAGTGGGGGATATGTGTTTCATCTTAATTTCTCCTCTTGCTTCCTCAATTGGAAAGTCAATTCTGGTTTAAGCTTCTTCAATTTCAGCCATATTTTTAGGTAATATAGGTTCTACTCCTACTTCTTTCGGGGCAGATCTCAAAGCTTCACACTTGTTTCATTTATCTTCTAAAATTATTCCTAAGTCAATCTTTAAAAATGGTTCCCTCTTCAACTACTTTCCACCCTTTAATATTCAATAAATCCTCCTTATATTAGGTTCTCTAAAATAGATGTCTTACACCAAGGTTTGAAACTAGTCCATTTAAATATGTTTGCCTTAAATGGTGGGAAGAACTTTGTTCAAATATTGGGTGACTATGCCAATGTACTGTTGCAGAAGATGGTATTTCAATTTCGAAATTTTTTCCAAATGTTTCAGAAGGATTTTTAGATATTTGTGGAGTCATATCTTTGTTTTTAAGAAAATGATTGTTTGGTCCTATTAATCGTGGTGGACTCATACAATATCAAGTAGAAAATATATGCGTAAGATAAGTTGAATTGTAAGTTTTATGTTTGTCTAGCCTATAGAATTGAATACTATAGTTGGCACTCCTCGGCAATGGTGCCAAAATGGTGAGCAAAAAATATATTTCTAAAAATAGTTAATTTTTCTTCCAATTAATTTTATCAATCCAAGAATTTATAAGCTTGTTGAGTACCAGTGTAAAGTATATGCCTGCAGTAAACTAGATATGAGTCCTATATGTTTGGTGGGGGGTGGTTGTTTGTGTAGTTGGAGTTCATCCAAACCATTAGACTTTAAATTCAAGAAAATAAATATAAATTATCAAACACATGATTGAAAGGGAAGTTATAGAAAAGTAAATTATAGGAAAGTAAACACACTTGCAGAGTTAAATTAAGCAATAAAATGTAAAAATTAAACACACTATGCAAAAATAAATAGAACAAGAAACACACTTATAGAAATAAAGAACAATAAAATACATAATGACAGTAGAAAAAAAGGGGAGTAATACTACCTCGAGTGGGCCTAGGCTCCTGCAAATATTTTCTTGATTAATTCACACAGTCACTCATTGAATGCAAAAAATAATGAAACACTCAAGATTTTATTTATTTATGTAGTACTGATTTATAGAACAGGTTTGAATCTCTTTCTTCAGGGGTGACTTACATTTTATACAGAATGCAACCATCCCCTATTACAAATTTAGACTATGCTAATTTTATTTATTCTGACATGATTCACAACATTAAGTGTGCATAAATTAATTAAATGCTTCATAAATAGAAGTCACACTAAAATTAAGCCTGGCAGGATAATCATAGCGCTACTTATGATTTCATACTAATATGCATCTAATTTTATACATGATCTTCAAATTTCATAGTCAACACACACGTTTTTTATTACTTCAGATAAAGCATTGTTCGACCCATCGCTAAAAAATATACACATTTTTGAACAATCGTCAAGTTAAAGGTATCATATTTAGCCTTTATCGTTCGGTGATAGTTATCACTTTTTGGTCATCGAATAGTGAGCACTTGTCCTATCATCGAAAGATAGACATCATCTAGCCTATTATCGAGAGACAGACGTTGGTCCTATGTACTGGGAGATAGGTGCCTTTCATCCTGTGACTAGGAGATAGGCATCGTACCTTAGCATTTCATAATGCCTTACTCCTTTGCCACTATCACCGTTTTATCATCAACCATTCCTTAATCGCGTAATGAAAGTTATCAAATTCCAAGTCCACATGGGACCTCGATTTAAAGGTATGAAAAAGTCATAAGGTACTACATCTACACACAATTTTCACTCAAAACACACATTAGGCATAATATGTCATTTTTCATTAAATATATACAATAATATCATAAAAAATACATTTTTTTTTGTGGAAAACACCCTAAATGGGATGACACTTTTGGGTATGTCCCAAGGAGGTAGGGGTATCTATTTTGTCAAAAACACCCAGGGATCGCACCTAGGCTGCACCCTTTGGCACACTCAATGAGCATGCCTAAAACAACAAAAAAATAACAAACAAACACAAAAAACACAACAACATCAAAAAACAAAGACAAACAAACAAAAAAAAAAACACAAAAAATCATAAGAACAAACAAAAACAACATAAAAGCATAAAAACAACAAAAAACTCAAAAAAATAAATAAATAAAAATTAAATTAAATTAAAAAAATAACAACAAAACACAAAACACATAATAAAACCATAAAAATAACAAAACAACACACAAACACTTAAAAAAATAAAAACCACCAAACACAAAAAACAAAAACACACAAAAAAGAAAAAAACACAAAAACAACAAAAACACAAAAACAAAATAGTACAAAAACACACACCCCTTGAAAAACTTAAAAAAAAGAAAACAACAAAAAAGCAAAACATAACTATAACCTATCTAGGCCAAAAGACTTTTAAGGCAATATTCAACAAAGGAAATATAAGAAATATATGTCTGAGCCAAGGAACTAAAATACCCTAACCGAACCAGAGAGAAGCAAAAACAAAGCAAAAAGGAACTAGGTACCTCTAGTATTGGAGCCATCTAAAGAAAGGATAAAAAATAGAGCTTCCCTTATTTGTGAAGCCCACCATCTAGGAGGGTGGCCATAGCAAGTAAGATCACCTTTGTCCAATGCCCAATTAGCTAAAGCATCAACACTCCTATTCTATTCTCTAACCACATGATTGTAATCAACTTTTAAAAAGACCATTTGGATTAATTGAATCTTCTAAAAAATATATATATTCTCCAATCAACCTTATGATTCTTAGAAGGAGTCTTCAAAATATTAATCATGAGTTGAGAGTCAGATTCGACCAATACCTTTTCCCATCCAACAATATCAACCTCCTGAATGTATCTAAGGATACCATACCCCTCAACAATATTATTGGAAAGGATACCCAAATTCTCAACAAAAGTGAAAGCTAGGGAGCCATATGAAAATCTACCAATTCCTCCTGCACTAGATTTTCCAAGGTTCCCCCTAGAAGCTCCATCGATATTGACTTTTCTATAATCCTTAGGAGGAGGCTGCCAATTCCTTGTTCTATCCATCTTGTAATTACTCACATTCCCTTTAAGTTTGGTTTCCCTTAGAAGAGTTAATATTTAATATTTACATCAGTTGATCTCATATTTGGTGGGAGTTTTGGGGGTGATTAGGGAGTTGTTGGACGGATTCAACTAAGTTGGCAATGGTCTTTTACTAGATGTAGTGAATATCCTTTCTTTCTTGATTGAAAATTTGATTGTTCCTTTCATTCAAGATATTACAAGGTAGAATGGTAGAACCCATCCAAACTAACTTCCTAATGAAATGATCAACACCCTCCTATTTAGGCCAATCCCTCCAAAGTTGCTCAAAAGTAAAAAAAATTGGACCATTGTAAGCCAAGTAATATGGTCATTCTCATCTATAGCTAAGAGGCTAAGGTAAAATTAATAAACAGATGGCTAAGAGTTTCCACATTCTCTCCACACATTTCGCATCTAAAAAGACCATGAAAACCATGTTTTATAAGTTGCTCACCAGTTAGCACCCTAATATGCAATAAACGCCAAGTAAATAACCTCACCTTAGGCTAAATTTTTTGAGCCCACAACTAAGAAAATATGTTAGAATATTGGTTGGAATTTTTATGGCATAAGGTCAAATAACCTTGAACAACTGAATACTCACCCTTAGTAGTGTTGTTGCATCCAAAACAATCTTTATCATGGGACCAAGAGAGAGATCTCATATGTAGGATGCGTTGGATGTCTTGACTTTGTATTTAGGTCAGTCCTCAATAGGGATCCAATATCTACCAAACTTTGAATTACCAGTATGGTATCGATAGTAATTAGCCATATTTATCCAATTATCTCGATGAAGCTCCTCCATCCAAGGCCTCCAATTAGGAAACTGAGTTATCAAAGGTTGGTGACCATCCCAAGAATCTATCCAAAAAAATTTCTTTTGACCATTATGAATGATCCAAAATAACTTTTTATTTATCAAATCCTCACTAGTATTAAGAACCACTAAAATGGAAGAACCTTTGGTAGGCAAATAATAGCGAACAAGGTCTTCAGGACTTTTGTTCTCAACATATTTAGCACGAATATTATTGGCCCAAAGAGCATTGGGGTTATGTAAAATCCTCCAATACAATTGAGCAACTAAATCTTTGTTGTTATTAATAGCAAACCAGAATCCTAGCACCCCTTCATTCTTAGGAAGACATAAAGTGTCCCATTTCACCAAGGCTTATTTTATTTTCTCCTTAGTACCACTCTAGAGGAACTGATGATTAATTTTATCTAATTATCAAAGAACAACCTTTGGGATATTCAACATAGTAGAAACATAAATAGGTATAGCTTGAAGGATAGATTTTACCAAGGTAATTTTACCCCCAAAAGAAAGCCACCTATTGGTCCACTTTCTAATTTTCTTCTTAACTTTTTCCAACAACCAATTCCAGTCTTTATTTTTTATCTTTGAGTATTTATAGGGATGCTTAAATAAGTGATCGGAAGGGAGATTTTCTTATATATTAATTTATACAAGACCATGGATTCCTATCTAGTAAAGCAGTGAAAGAAAATAACTTTGGACTTGTCTTCATTGATCAATTACCCGATAACCTTAGAAAAGCAGCTAATTATTTGCTTAATTTTATAAGCTTCCTTAACTGTAGCTTTACCTAATATAGTAGAGTCATAAACAAATTGAAGATGAGAGATAGGCCTAGCTCCATGAGCAATGGTAACTTCGTCAAGTGTTTTCTTGTCTCTATTTTTGGTTATAGTCTTACCCAAGTATTCAACAAGAATGATGAATAATAAGGGAAGATGGGGTCACCTTGCCTAATACCTTTAGAAGCTAAGAACAGGTGTGAAGGCCTACCATTTATAAGAACTGAGTAGGATATTGAAGAGATACAACCCATAATCCAATCCATCCAATATTGAGAGAAACCAAATTGCCTCAAAACTTTGATAAGGAAGTGTCAATCCACTCTATCATAAGCTTTGGATAAGTCTAAATGAATGAACATAGAAGGAGATTTTTGCATTTCCATGGAATGGATGGCTTCCTGAGCAAGAACTATCTCATCCACTATTTGGCGTCCTTCCATATAACCTCCTTGTTTAGGGAAAATAATCTTATGCAAAAGAGGCTTCAATATTTCTGTCATGATCTTTATTGTAACCTCTTTTATTTTTATTAAATATAATTGTTGGTTCCAATATTAAAAAAAAATACATTAAATATAATGAAGAAGTATAGTATGAATGGGTTTAATAACAAAATCTTAGATACTCTTAAGAGAAGGTTCAAGTTTCAAATCCAAAGAGGATAGGACATGTACAACGTATAACGAATAACATAATATAAGTGTATCCTTCCATGTATAATGGACTTAGAAAATATAAAGTGATTTGATATGTGTAATGTTTGTAGACATTAAATATTACATAACTTTCGATTTCACATAACATGTTTACTAGAAATATATTATACTTTGATGTGTTGTTTGTTGTAATTAAATAAATATGTATACATAATTGAAATATAGGTATCGTATAAGTGCCAACGCAGACAAGAGTGAGTGCAACCAAAAGAAAATGCGAGCGCTAGTGAGTGTGAGTGCAACCTGAAGTGAGTGCGAGTGTGAGTTGGGAGTGTGAGTGTAGCTAAGAAAAAGTGATCCAAAAGCAAGTGTGAGTGCAATTCAAGAGTGGATGCAGCCAAAAGTGAGTGTGAGTGCAAGCCAGAAGTGAGTGCAACCAAAAGTGAGTGTGATCATGAGCCGGGAGTGAGTGCAGCCAAAATCAAGTGCAAGCACAAACCAGGAGTGAAAAGGAATTGTCAGTAGAGAAGCAAAAATTAGAAATCATAGTGTGATCAAAGAACAAGTGCCACTTATTGTTCCAGATCTTCAATAAATTTAAAGAATTCATATAAAAAAATCTAGGTAAAATGGAAATAAATTCATTTGTGAAAGTCCTTACTGAAAGTATGAATGGCCAAGTTGAAAGTATAGATGCCTTAGCTAGCAATATGAGAAAGAGCAAATCTATGGCAAACCTAGTCCAAGTAGCATATTCTACACCAAAAGTGATTCTCAAGGATTAGATTATTGAGCATGATGTAATGGTTCTTAAAAATAGAGGAATAATATGTAATTTTCATGGATATTGGTCAGGTTTTTCTAGAGATTCGAAATTGGACCAAGTGGAAGTGGGGATTGAATTCAAATTACTCCTTGACTTTTCTTCCAAAAGGATTATTCCTCGTTATTTTCTCCAGTTAAGAAATAAGGGATAAAATTATGGATGGAGGCTCATGGTTTTGGGATAAAGATGCATTATATTTAAGACCTTGGAATGAGAATTCCACTATGGACAAAGAAACTACTAAAATGCTTCCAATATGGATTAGGATTTTTGGACTTCCGTGTCAACTCATAAATAAGGAGGTTTTGAAGAATATTGGTAAAGGTGAATGAATATAGAAGGTACTGACTACTAAGGAGAGAAGGTATGTTGTATACACTCGAATATGTGTTTCCAAGTATATTTCAAAATCTTACCGCAGTCTATTAGAATTAAATTTGAATCAAGAGAATGGGATCAAGTGGATTATGAAAATATTGTATTCTGATGTCATAAATATAATAAAACTAGGCACATGGCAAGAGACTACAAAGTGAAAATGAAGGAAGAGATGGAATTTTGTGGGCATGAGTGTAGCTTCAATTTGAAACAAAGAGACCATATTATAGGAGAAGCTAGGTCAAATCAAGGATTTTCCACTCATAAGAAAGTGGCTAAAAAAATTCCTCTATATCATCATATGACAAAGGCCATTATAGTTCACTTGAATCAGCCATTAGAAGAAAAAAATAATATGGGGGATGAGGAAGTACAATGTGCAAAGTTTAAATATAGGTGTAAGCATGAGAAATGCACCGAACAATGAAAATGCAGCTTGCAAATGAAGTGAAAGGAAGGACAAATACTGCATATATATATATATATATGCATTTATAATAAGCAAATGAAAAGGTCTTTTAGTACAGCCAACCCCTATCAAAGGGGATTTTGAAATATGATTATATTTTGAATAAAACAAAGGGGGATGACCCCTTTTACAATAAGCTATCAGGTGCAATTATTTTTCATGCCACAATAAAATATGTGGGTGGGTTTTGTGTGTGTGATGCTAAGACCTCCCATATGTTATATATGTTGTTGTAAGAACCATGGGACTTGCACACATGTAAACCAAATGGAGTTAAAAGTATTTGAAGGGTCTCCATTGCATGAGTCCCCTAGAAATATAAAGATATAAAAATATTTACAAAAAACATTTAAACATTTACAAAACCTTAATAAAATCTTATAAATCAAGAGATAAGATGTTTCATACCCTCGTTTATCTATTTGGTGTATGTGTGCTCTGTATGATGTGTCTCTGAATAACCATCTGAGACAATCAGCTTTTGGTGATCATCTAGAATGGTTGAGTATGTGTGGCCATCTAATATGGTTGAGTCCAAGTTGCAATGGGGGTAAGGTTCCCTTGTTGGGGGATGCAAGTGGTCTTTAGGGTTCATCTAGTGTCGTTGAAGTTGTAAGAAGTTGACTAGTTCAAGGATGGTCGATGATCAAAGTATTAGTCGAACCCTTAAAACATCCTCTATGGTATCCATTGTTGAGCTCTTAAATGGGTATGGTGGTGGTATAAGGCTCTTAAAAAGCAGCAAAGGTGGCTGACAAAATTTTGCTAGCATAACAACATAGAAATTTCAATTCTCCTTTTCAAATGATGGAAGAAGAGGGGAATTTATAGGATTTGAGCAAGGGGAGGGGTAGGTGGCATGAAGGTGATGTGGAGTGGATGTGGCAATGATGTAGTAGGTGTAAGGGCCAAGAAATATCTAGAGGATTCCACTTGGTGGAATGTGTAACCTCCACATTGAAAGACCTTGGGTGGAGTGAACTCTCATCCACCCACATGCCATAAAGTGGCCTTGGATGAAGTGAGGGCCATGGGAGAATGTGTACCTTGGGAATTTCTCACATGAATTTTAAATTACCCACAAATGTGACATGGTAGCTAAGGAGGACAAGGTCATTAAACTTGCCAATTAACCCACTTTGACTTTAAGCTTTTCTTGCATTTTTAAATTGCATAATTTTGGAGAGAAGCATGAGTGAGGGGACCAAGTGGAATAAATGAGAATTGGTGGGTGAATATTTGGATAACCCTTTGGTATTTGAGGAGATTTTAAAATTATTATGCACATTTCCTAGGGATTTGACCAAGGCTTAAGCTAGGATTAAATAAATAGAGGCTAATGAAGGCTTAATGGAGGAATTAGACAAATAAGAAGGATTATGATATATTTGAGGGGGAAGGGGGAATAAATTAAGAAAATTAGGTGGAAATGAGAAATTAGAGAGAGTATAAGAATGATTAAGGGAATTAAACAAAGTAGGAGAATATTAGGAGAAAATTAGGAAATGTTGCAGATTTTTGAGAATTTAGGGAAAATGGAATTTAGAGGAAAATAAAGACCTTACGAAAGACTTAGAAGAATTTAGAAAAATTAGAGGTAAATAGAATTAGGAAGGCTAGAGAAAATTTAGAGGAAATTAGGCAAATTAGGGAGTATGAGAGGGAGAAAGAGGGAAAAATAAAGGAATTTAGACAAAAGGGGAATTTGAGAAGAATTTGGAGGAAATAGACACGGAGAAGGAGACTTGAGGAAATTTAAGCAGAATTGGACAAGATTGGGTAAAATTGGGCACCTAACAATAATTTTGTAATGATTTGGGGGATTTTATGAATTTGCAATGACTTGAGAGATATTTTGGTGGTTTTGTGAAAATTCAATTGCAAATGACTAAAATTTGGTGTCTAAATATGTCACTTTTTATACCGTGTTACATGAAATACAATGCGGTGCAAAAATAAAAGACACTTGATTCAATGGAGAAGATTTTAGTTTGTTACTCCAAAAAATAGTGAATGCTTTTCAAAATTAGGATTTTGCTTACCCCCTCAAGTGACAAATCGATGGAGGATGGAACAAATGACAATGATGAGCTGATTGAAAAAAAGGTGAATGATATATGCAATGGAGGGTGAACTGGTGAAGAGATATGACCAGAAAGACAAGGTGAGAGATGGGTTTTAGGCTAAATTCATAGGTTTATGACCATCCGAGATGGTTGCTAACCATTTGAGATAGTTTTTAACTATCTATAATGGGTGGGAGGGACCATCAAATACGGTTAAAGGTGCTTATGACACACAAAGATGGTTAACAGTGGGAAAATGACCAGTTTGATCAGTTAGAGGGTAAAAAAGATCGGTTTGAATGGTTAGGGGGCAAAAATGATGGAGTGACATCTACAAGGGTATTGAAAAAAAATTAATTCTTTTCTCTTCATTTTGATACTTAGACAAGAAAAGAAAATCTAATTGAAATAAGATTTTTCACTTTTATGCAAAGAAAATGAAACCTAGGCTAATTATGCTCCATTTTTTTTAAAACAAGACAACCAAGTGGAAGCTAATCTAACAAGCCTCCCCATTTTTTTATAATTCATTTCTTCTTATGATAGAGAAGAAAGGTCTGCAAGGAAGGGAGGTCTAGAACTAAATTATTAGAAAATGGCCTCTAAAGCATTTTTATTTTTGAAAATAAAACTCTAAATACACTAGGGAAGAAGATAGAATGGAGAAAAATATGCAAAGAACCTATTTCTAATTGAGTTTGAAAGACTCACCCACAAGCCACAAGCTCTCTGATCCTCTCTCTAAGTTTGATGTTGGTTTGTGTGATCGTCTGAACTAGAGGACCATTTAATATGGTTAGGCAGATCTAAGAATTAAATATAAATTCTTTACCACAGTGGCCTTTCACTAATGCAACAAACCCTACACCCAAAATAGACATCAAAACATTAGTAAGATAGGTAAATGAAGCTACAAAATAGTTATAAAAGACCCCAAAACATAACTCACTAGTCATGAAGGATTAAGAACCAAAGACCTGTTATCTTATGCTCATATGAAAAATAAAATAGGACAATGCCTAATGACCTAGAGGTGTTATCCAACCGAGCGTGCCATTTTGTAAGCATGAAACATGCACTTAGCAATGAAAATGTAACTTGCAAATGAAGTGAAAAGAGGGACAAGCACTTCATATATTTATATAACAAGCAAATGAAAAGATCTTTTAGTACAACCAAGCCCTGCCAAAGGGGCTTTTAAAACATGATTATATTTTGAATAAACCAAAATGGGATGATCCCTTTTACAACAATCTATCAGGTGCAATTCTTCTTCATCCCACAATTGGAGATGTGGGTAAGTTTTGTGTGTGTGATGCTAATACTATTCAAATACTATATCTACTCTTGTAATAACTATGGGACCTACACACATGTAAACCAAGTGGATTTAGAAGCATCTAAAGGGCCTCCCATGCATGAGGCCCTTAGAAATATAAAGATAAGAAAGCATTTACAAAAACTATTTAAACATTTAAAAAACTACAGTAAAATCTTACAAATCAAGAGGTAATATGTTTCATATCCTCATTTATGTGTTTGGTATGTGTGTGCTCTATCTTATATATCTCTAGATAACCATCTGAGATAGTCAACTCTAGGTGACCGTCTAGAATGGTTGAGTCTATGTGGTCATCTGAGACATAAAAGTCCAATTTGCAATAGGGGAAAAGTGTCCCTATTGGGGGATGCAGGTGGTCTCTAGGGTTCTTCTGGTGTTGGTGAAGTTGCAAGAAGTTGATTGGTTCAAGGATGGTGGATGGTCAAAGCATTAGATGGACCCTTCAAAAATCCTCTATGGTAGCCATTTCTGAGCTCTTCAATGGGTAGGGTGGTGGTAGAAGGCTCTCAAAAAGTAGCAAATATGGTTGACAAAATTTTGGTAGCATAACAACATAGAAATTTCAACTCTCCTTTTCAAATGATGGAAGAAGAGGGGGATTTATAGAATTTGAGCAAGGGGAAATGTGGGTGGCATGGAGTTGACGTGGAGGGGATGTGGCAATAATGTGGTAGGTGCAAGGACCAAGGAAAATCTAGAGGATTTCACTTGGTGGAATGTGTAACCTCCAAATTTAATGACCTTAGGTGGAGTGAGCTCTCACCCACCCACATGCCATAAAGTGGCCTTGGATGAAGTGAGAGCCATGGAAGAATGTGTGCCTTGGGAGCTGCTCACATGAATTTTAAATTTCCCATAAATATGACATGGGAGTTGAGGAGGACAAGGTCATTAAACTTACCAATTAACCCACTTTGACTTTAAGTTTATCTTGCAATTTTAAATTGCACAAATTTTGGAAAGAAGCATGAATGAGGGGACCAAGTAGAATAAATGAGAATTGGTGGGTGAATATTTGGACAACCCTTTGGGATTTGAGGAGATTTTTAAATTATTATGCACATTCCCTAGGGATTTGACCAAGGCTTAAGCTGGGATTAAATAATTAAATAGAGGCTAATGAAGGCTTAATTAAGGAATTAGGAAAATAAGAGGGATTATGAGAGATTTGAGGGAGGAGGGAGGAATAAATGAAGAACATTATGTGGAAATGATAAATTAGGGAGAGGATAAGAATGATTAAGGAATTAAACAAACTAGGAGAAAATTAGGGAATATTGTAGAATTTTGGGAATTTAGAGGAAAAGAGAATTTAGAGGAAAATAAAGACCTTAGGGAAGACTTAGAAGAATTTAGGAAAATTAGAGGGAAATAGAATTAGGAAGGCTAGGGAAAATTTAGAGGAAATTAGGGAAATTAGGGAGGATGAGAGAGAAAGAGGGAAAATTAGAGGAATTTAGACAAAAGAGGAATTTGAGAAGAATTTGGAGGAAATAGACATGGAGAAGGAGACTTGAGAAAATTTAATCAGAATTAGACAAGATTGGAAAAAATTGAGCACCTAACAGTAATTTTGTAATGATTTGGGGGCTTTTGTGAATTCGCAATGACTTGAGAGATATTTTGATAGTTTTTATGGAAATTCAATTGCAAATGACTAAAATTTGGTATCTATAGAAGGAGCTAAAGGTGCAAAAGAAGAGATGAAGGCAAATTTTAAAACAAAGGAAGATGGGGAGACAAATTTTAAAGCAAATGAGGTGAAGGAGGTCAAGCTTAATCTAGGTAAATCACATTTATTATCCTTGAGTAACTTAAAATAATCTCCTTACAATAAAAATAAAAGTAGTAAGGAGTGTATTCCTTGCACTTTAGGATTTCAATAGCAATATGGTAAAGAAAATCGTATGGAGGATATGCAAGAAAATATAGGGTTTTCAGGCCAACATAAGAAATTGATCACTATGGAGGATCATCGATGTTGTTTGGAGTTTTTAGGGCAACATAAAGAAAAAATTGCTAATGATGCTATTCCTTGCACTTTCAACTCCTTAGGGCGACATAAATATATTTAGAATATAAGTCTCATTTTGAACAATATGAAAAAATAGAAGAAATTGATGAATATGAGAGTGTTGGTGGGAATGAAAGAAGGAGAGGAAGGTCATCAAAGTAGGAAGAGAGAAAAAAATAAACTCAAAAGGATATTGATTTGGGAAGCCAAAATAAAATATCACAGGTGTTAACAAGAAGCGGGGCTAAACCCACTAATAAAAATAAAGTGTTAATGATAATAATGATATCATGGAATTTTAGGGGAATGAATAAAATCCCTAAAAAGAGTTACTAAGGAGAAGCAATGAGGAATGTAAGGATGCTTTTAATAAAATATGGAAGACAAATTATTGTTTAGAAGTTTCTTCTACAGGAGCTTCAAGTAGTATTACAATCATATGAGATAAATGCAAATGGGATGGACAACTACTAGAAGCAAAAAGTAATTGCGTTGATGAACTATTTTGTAGGAAAGAGGAAAACATCAAAGTTGTGAAATATGTTGGAAGGACCTTAGCATAATTTTGTTAAATAAAATGTTGATTCATTATGATCTATGGATTCTTGGGGGTGATTTTAATTATGTTCTATATCCTTTGGAAAATAAGGGTGGCATTCTAGGATGGTCTAAATAAATGCAATATTTTGCTTCATTTTTCAATTCAAATTAACTATGGGATGTTAGTCCCTCAAGCTTTCAATATACATGGATTTAAAAATGCATTGGAAAAAATCATATAGCAAAAATACTAGATATATTTTTGTTATCCAACAAATGGTTTCAAACCAAGTATATAGTCTCTTCAAATATTTTATTACGAGCAAGATCAGATCACAAACCCATTTTTTTGACTTGTGAGTTACCTAATAATGGTCATCCAAACCCATTTCACTTTCAGTCTATGTGGTTCCAATACCTTGAGTTTGTTTAGATGGTTATGTTGTGGTGGAATGAATCAAAATTTGAAGTATTGTGTATGAACAAGTTTGTTCAAAAGTTAAAATATTTAAAGGAGAAAATGAAGATATGGAATACCAAATAATTTGGTAACATTTTTAAAGAAAAGAAAGAAATTGAATCCAAGCTCAAAAATTTACAAGAGATAGTAGAAATTAATGCAATGGATAAGGATTCGTATGTGAAAGAAAAACAATTACTTTATGATTATCATTATGCATTTAAGGAGTCATATTGGTTCCAAAAATATAGAGAGAAATGGCTCAAGGAAGGAGATAGAAATACAAAAAAAAATCATGCTACGGCAAAAATATTTTTCTATTTGTCATATCAAAAATACTATAACTCTATATAAAATAAATATTGAGGACGAAGAAGATATAAGGAAGGGAGTAATCAATTGTTTCAAAAATATTTTATCATATTCTAGGCAAGATAAGGAAACACAAGAAAAACTTCTGCAAAATAGTCCATCAATGATCATTCAGGTATAAAATGAAAGCTTGATGAAGAATATATCTATGGAGGAGCTCCATGTGAAAAAAATAGGCTTATACTAAGAGGGGGAGTGAATAGTATAAGACCAAATTTTACTTTTCTTTCCCAAACAATATTATCCAATATTATCAATGGCAATATCAATAGCAGTAATCAAAGCAATGCACAAATCATCACACGCATGAGAGACACAAATTTAATGTGGTTCACTCAATGTGGGCTACTCCACGGAGAAAATATTTCTTCTAATTTTTTCAACAAATCTCTTGGGAATCAATTCCCTATTACAATATTTATGGACCTTTGTCCAAAGGAGACACCAATCCCCTATGCTCTAATTTGTGGATCTCTTTCCATAGGAGAACTCTATCCTTTTTTTTTTTGGTTTGTGGAACTTGATCCAAGAGAACTCTATCTCCTCAACTGGTTTGTGGATATCTCTCTATATAAGAACTCTATCTCCCTAGCTAGTTCATAGATCTCACTCCACAAGAGAATTCTATCCCCTCTACTCTGGTTCATGGATCTCTCTCCATAGGAGAACTCTTTTTCCTTGCTCTGGTTTGTGAGTCTCTCTCCATAGGATAACTTTATCCCCTCTTCTCTGGTTGGTGATCTTCTAGAAGACTTCAACCTCCACTGCTCTAGCTTGTGGATCTCTCTCCACTAGAGACCTCTATCCCCACTACATTGGCTAATGGATATCTATCCACTTGAGACTGATGTCCTCTTTACTCTATCACATCCAAAGCCTACTCTCAACTCTATCTTAAATCTTCACCAAACTTTGTCCCAAGTCTAGCACAAATCTGCTTTAACTCTGCTTACAAATCTGCTCTTAATTCTATCTCAAATTTACCCCAAGATTTAACATAAATCTTGAACAAATCATCAATCAAACCTGCTCTCAATTCTATCTCAAATATATCTTCAAGCCTTAACACGAATCTTGAACAAATAATTAATCAAACTTACTCTCAATTCTATCTCAAATCTATCCTCAAGCCTTAACACAAATCTTGAACAAATCATCAATTAAACCTTCGATCAACTCTACTCAAATCTGCCTTCAAGTCTTCTCAAAAGACTTGCTCAAAATCTACCTTCAAGTCTTCTCAAATACTTGCTCAAATATATACTCAAGTCTTCTCAAATACTTGCTCAAATTTGTCCTCAAGCCTTCTCAAAGACTTGCTCAAATTTGTCCTCAAGCCACTCACAAAACCTGCTCAAATATTTCCATAACTTGCATACAAACACAACTTAAATTTTTTTCAAAAAGCTTTCTTCACACAAACAAATTCTACTTAGAATTTGTTTAACCTCTGGAACATATAGAGAATGATATGCTCTATCAAACACTCAATATGTTCTACTCAATAATTAAGTTTGTCGCTTTCACATGTCTCACATTTATTGCTCTTTTAAAGGTAGATCTAGTCTAGCACATGACACTTATCTTCCTGATGCACACTCTTGCTTTCACAAATTTGATTTCTAATGTTTACACATTCACTCTCAATATCACTCAAAACCAATGCCAAAAAGCTTCACACACTCATTCAACCAATAAAGCACAATTTGCTCACAAACCCTAAATAAGTGTTTTCAAACTTCTTCCAAAAAAGAGCACAATGTAGGTCTCAAACCCTAACTCAAATATTTTCAACAATGCTTATCAAACAATCCTTTTCACTCCACCTTATGTTTCAAAATATTCACTTTAAAAAACACTTTAAACAAGGAATGATGTGCCAATACCTCTTAGCTTGCTCTTATGGAGATATATCTTTTAAAATCTATCCCACACGCAATATCTTTTGCAACTATAAAAGGGTTAGCACAACACTTCTCTTATTGGAAACCCTTCTCAACAAGTGTACACAATTAAATTCCAAACCAGCTCTCTTGGTTTCTCAAACTAGAGCATTAAATCATAAAACCAAGCCCTTCAAAATGAAGCAAAATACAAGCAATAGAAATACTTCATACACCTTTTAACTCCCTCTTAATTTCAAAAAACATTCATAAAATAATTATCAAAAATCCTTATTACTCCACAAAATCACTTTTCAACAAAAAGACATTTTCATAATATTTTTTCTCCAAAAGAAATTGCAAGAAATAATTAAAATTTTATTTTCCTTATACTTTCCTAAGTCAACGGTGCTCAAAGTAATCAAACACACCTCATGCGCCTAACCCTCAACCTTAGGTATTCAAAATTTAATTAATACTTACCACAATAACCATGGTGAGATTTGAATATAGCACCTACTGCCTCCCAGCGCACTAACACCCTTTGGACCGTCGCTAGACCAACTACCCACATGAAACCACTAATGCACGATTCACACTTTGACCTCCACTCACACTTCCTTGCAAACAAAAGACTAAACAAAATTGTCATCGCCTGGATTCTACCTCACGACCTACCGTTTGCCCCATGTCTTAACACTATCCAATCTCCCGTTAGGCCAACCGCTTGGGTGGTGATAAGATTCCATCATTTTATCCTTATACTCATCCAAATCCCTTTTATATTTTTTAAATAAAAAATTATCTTCTCCTACTCATGGTTGTGCATGCCAAAAAATAAAATTAATCCCTTGAAAATGTGCATCGATCCACAACCTTAGGACACCAAACATTACCATATAAATATGGATTTACCACCATGCTAAGGACGTCGCCGGTGCTTAAGAATTTAAAAATTCTTTTTCAAAGTTGGCGTCAAACCCACTTAGGGTTATAAAATATTATAATTATTTTATAATTGAACCTTAGGCTTAACTTTATAACTTTAATATTATAATATTAAATATTATAATATTATTTCCTTTTTGAGCCTAGACATTTTCTTCCTTTGGGATTTTTAGACTAGGGCCTTCAACCTTTTAACCAACCATGTGGAGCTTTGTCCCAAATCTCTTGGGCTTAAAATATAAATATTTTAACCCTATTTTTATCAATTCCCTTGCACTGAGATGAGCTTTGCTTGCATCTAAGACTTGACATCAATGACAACATAATTACTCAAAAATTTTAAAGAAAAGAAATAAATAGAATTCAATTTTAAAAATTTACAAGAGATAGTAGAAATTAATGCAATGGATAAGGATTCTTATGTGAAAGAAAAACAATTACTTTATGATTATCATTATGCATTGAAGGATTCATATTGGTTCCAAAAATCTAGAGATAAATGGCTGAAGGAAGGAGATAGAAATACAAAAAAAGTTCATGCTACAGCAAAAATATTTTTTTCTATTTGTCATATCAAAAATATTATAACTCTATATAAAATAAATATTGAGGACAAAGAAGATATAAGGAAGGGATTAATTAATTGCTTCAAAAATATTTTATCATATTCTAGGCAAGATAAGGAAACATAAGAAACAGTTCTACAAATTAGTCCATCAATGATCATTCAGGTATAAAATGAAAGCTTGATGAAGAATATATCTATGGAGGAGCTCCATGTGAAGAACAAAGGCTTATACTGAGAGGGGGTGAACAATATAAGACCAACTTTTACTTTTCTTTTCCAAACAATATTATCCAATATTATCAATGACAATATCAACAACAATAATTAAATCAATGCACAAATCATCACACACATGAGAGACACAAATTTAATGTGGTTCATCCAATGTGGGCTACTGCAAGGAAAAGATATTTCTTCTAAATTTTTTTAACAAATCTCTTGGGAATAAATTCCCTATTACAATGTTTATGGATATTTGTCCAAAGGATAAACCAATCCTCTATGCTCTAATTTGTGGATCTCTTTCCAAAGGAGAACTCTATCCCCTTTTCTCTGGTTCATGGAACTTAAACCAGGAGAACTCTATCTCCTCAACTAGTTCATGGATCTCTCTCCATAGAAGAACTCTATCTCCCTAGCTGGTTCACGGATATCACTCCATAGGAGAATTCTATCCCCTTTGCTCTGGTTCATCGATCTCTCTCCATAGGATAACTCTTTTCTCTTGCTCTGTTTCATGGATCTCTCTCCATAGTAGAACTTTATTCCCTCTGCTCTGGCTGGTGATCTTCTAAAATACTTCTACCCCCACTGCTCTAGCTTGTGGATCTCTCTCCACTAGAGATATTTGTTCCCACTGCACTGGCTAATGGATCTCTATCCACTAGATACTTATGTCCTCTTTACTTTGTCATCTCCAAATCCTGCTCTTAACTTTGTCACCTCCAAATCCTGCTCTTAACTGTGTCTTAAATCTGCACCAAACTTTGTCCCAAGTCTAGCACAAATCTGCTTTAACTCTGCTTATAAATTTGCTCTTAATTCTATATCAAATTTACCCCAAGCTTTAATACAAAGCTTGAACAAATCATCAATCAAACCTGCTCTCAATTC
This sequence comes from Wollemia nobilis, assembly GCA_028583015.1. Lineage (NCBI taxonomy): Eukaryota > Viridiplantae > Streptophyta > Pinopsida > Araucariales > Araucariaceae > Wollemia > Wollemia nobilis. The sequence goes on along the minus strand of JAQPPZ010003193.1, from coordinate 2,891,915 downwards.
TATCTCAAATTTATTCTCAAGACTTAACACAAATCTTGAACAAATCATCAATCAAAATTGCTCTCAATTCTATCTCAAATCTATCCTCAAGCATTAACACAAAGGTTGAACAAATCATCAACTAAACCTGCGATCAACTCTGCTCAAATCAACCTTCAAGTCTTCTCAAAAGACTTGCTTAAGTCTACCTTCAAGTCTTCTCAAAATACTTGCTTAATTCTACCTTCAAGTCTTCTCAAAGATTTGCTCAAGTCTGTACTCAAGTCTTCTCAAAGACCTGCTCAAATATGTCCTCAATACTTCTCAAAGACTTGCTCAAATCTGTCCTCAAGACACTCACAAAACCTGCTCAAATATTTCCATAACTTGCATACAAACACAACTTAAATACTTTTCAAAAATCTTTCTTCACATAAATAAATTCTACTTAGAATTTTTTTAACCTTTGGAACATATAGAGAATGATATGCTCTATCAAACACTCAATATGTTCTACTCAATCATTAAGTTTATCGCTTTCACATGTCTCACATTTATTGCTCTTTTAAAGGTAGATTTAGTCTAGCACATGACACTTATCTTCTTGATGCACACTCTTGCTTTCATAAATCTGATTTCTAATGTTTACACATTCACTCTCAATATCACTCAAAACCAATGCCAAAGAGCTTCACACACTCATTCAACCAATAAAGCACAATTTTCTCACAAATCTTAAATAAGTGTTTTCAAAATTATTCCAACAAATAGCACAATGTAGGTCTCAAACTCTAACTCAAATATTTTCAATAATGCTTATCAAACAATCCTTTTCACTCCACCTTATGTTTCAAAACATTCACTTCAACAAACACTTTAAACAAGGAATGATGTGCCCATACCTCTTAGCTTGCTCTTATGGAGATATATCTTCAAAATATATCTCACACACAATATATTTTGCAACTATAAAAGGGTTAGCACAACACTTCTCTTATTGGAAACCCTTCTCAACAAGTGTGCACAATTAAATTCCAAACCAACTCTCTTGGTTTCTCAAACTAGAGCATTAAATCATAAAACCAAGCCCTTCAAAATGAAGCAAAATACAAGCAATAGAAATACTTCATACACCTTTTAACTCCCTATTAATTTTAAAAAACATTCATAAAAGAATTATCAAAAATCCTTATTACTCCACAAAATCACTTTTCAGCAAAAAGATGTTTTCATAAAAAAAATTCTCCAAAATAAATTGCAAGAAATAATTAAAAAATTATTTTCATTATACTTCCCGAAGTCAACGGTGCTCAAAATAATCAAACACACCTCATGTGCCTAACCCTCAACCTTATGTATTAAAAATTTAATCAATGCTTACCAAAACTACCATGGGTGAGATTCGAATACAGCACCTGTCGCCTCCCAGTGCGCTAGCACCCTTTGGACCATCGCTATACCAACTGCCTACGTGAAACCACTTGTGCGCGATTCACACTTTGACCTTTGCTCACACTTCCTTGCCAACAAAATACTAAACAAAATTATCATCACCTGGATTCGACCTCACAACCTACCATTTGCCCCGCATCTTAACACTGTCCAGTATCCCGCTAGGCCAACCGCCTGGTTGGTGATAATATTCCATGATCTTATCCTTATACCCATCCAAAGCCCTTTTCTCTTTTTTAAATAAAAATTCGTATTATAATATTATAATAATAAATATAATACTCATCCAAAGGGTTATAAATATTATAATATAAATATTATAATTATTTTATAATTGAACCTTAGGCTTAACTTTATAACTTTAATATTATAATATTATTTCCTTTTTGAGCCTAGACATTTTCTTCCTTTGGGATTTTTAGACCAGGGCCTTCAACCTTTTAACCAACCATGTGGAGCTTTGTCCCAAATCTCTTGGGCTTAAAATATAAATATTTTAACCCTATTTTTATCAATTCCCTTGCACTGAGATGAAATTTGCTTGCATCTAACACTTGACATCAATGACAACATAATTACTCAAAAATTTTAAATAAAAGAAAGAAATTTAATCCAAGCTCAAAAATTTACAAGAGATAGTAGAAATTAATGCAATGCATAAGGATTCTTATGTGAAAGAAAAACAATTACTTTCTGATTATCATAATGCATTGAAGGAGTCATATTGGTTCCAAAAATATAGAGAGAAATGGCTTAAGGAAGGAGATAGAAATACAAAAAAAATTCATGCTACAGCAAAAACATTTTTTTCTATTTGTCATATCAAAAATATTATAACTCTATATAAAAGAAATATTGAGGACGAAGAAGACATAAGGAAGGGAGTAATTAATTGTTTCAAAAATATTTTATCATATTCTAGGAAATATAAGGAAACACAAGAAAAACTTCTACAAAATAGTCCATCAATGATCATTCAGGTATAAAATGAAAGCTTGATGAAGAATATATCTATGGAGGAGCTCCATGTGAAGAACACATGTTTATACTGAGAGGGGGGGTGAACAGTGTAAGACCAACTTTTACTTTTCTTTCCCAAATAATATTATCCAATATTATCAAAGGCAATATCAATAGCAATAATCAAATAAATGCACAAATCATCACACACATGAGAGACACAAATTTAATGTGGTTCACCCAATGTGGGCTACTCCACAGAGAAAATATTTCTTCTAAATTTTTTCAACAAATCTCTTGGGAATCAATTCCCTATTACAATGTTTATGGACCTTTGTACAAAGGAGACACCAATTCCCTATGCTCTAATTTGTGGATCTCTTTCCAAAGGAGAACTCTATCCCCTTTTCTCTAGTTCGTGGAACTTGATCTAGGAGAACTTTATCTCCTCAACTAGTTCGTGGATATCTCTCCATAGAAGAACTCTATCTCCCTATCTGGTTCATGGATCTCACTCCACAGGAGAATTCTATCCCCTCTGCTCTAGTTCATGGATATCTCTCCACAGGAGAACTCTTTTTCCTTGCTCTAGTTCATATATCTCTCTCCATTGGAGAACTTTATCCCCTCTGCTCTGGATGGTGATCTTCTAGAAGACTTTTTCCCCCACTGCTCTAGCTTGTGAATCTCTCTCCACTGGATACCTCTATCTATACTGCACTGGCTGATGGATATCTATCCAACGGATACTGATGCCCTCTTTACTCTGTCACCTCCAAAGCCTGCTCTCAACTCTGTCTTAAATATACACTAAAATTTGTTCCAAGTCTAGCACAAATATGCTTTAACTCTACTTACAAATATGCTCTTAATTCTATCTCAAATTTACCCCAATATTTAACATAAATCTTGAACAAATCATCAATCAAACCTGCTCTCAATTCTATCTCAAATCTGTCCTCAAGCCTTAACACAAAGCCTGAACAAATCATCAATCAAATTTGCTCTCAATTCTATCTCAAATCTATCCTCAAGCCTTAACACAAATATTGAACAAATAATCAATTAAACCTATGATCAAATCTGCTTAAATCTGCCTTCAAGTCTTCTCAAAAGACTTGCTCAAATCTACCTTCAAGTCTTCTCAAAGACTTGCTCAAATATATCCTCAAGTCTTCTCAAAGACTTGCTCAAATTTATCCTCAAGCCTTCTCAAAGACTTGCTCAAATCTATCCTCAAGCCACTCACAAAACCTGCTCAAATATTTCCATAACTTGCATACAAACACAACTTAAATATTTTTCAAAAAGCTTTCTTCACACAAACAAATTCTACTTAGAATTCGTTTAACCTCTAGAACATATAGAGAATGATATGCTCTATCAAACACTCAATATGTTCTACTCAATCATTAAGTTTATCGATTTCACATATCTCACATTTATTGCTCTTTTAAAGGTAGATCTAGTCTAGCACATGACACTTATCTTCCTGATGCACACTCTTGCTTTCACAAATCTGATTTCTAATGTTTACACATTCACTCTCAATATCACTCAAAACCAATACCAAAAAGCTTCACACACTCATTCAACCAATAAAGCACAATTTTCTCACAAACCCTAAACAAGTATTTTCAAACTTCTTCCAACAAAGAGCACAATGTAGGTCTCAAACCCTAACTCAAATATTTTCAACAATACTTATCAAACAATCCTTTTCACTCCACCTTATGTTTCAAAACATTCACTTCAACAAACACTTTAAACAAGGAATGATGTGCCCATACCTCTTAGCTTACTCTTATGGAGATATATCTTCAAAAATTTGTCTCACACACAATATCTTTTGCAACTATAAAAGGGTTAGCACAACACTTCTCTTATTGGAAACCCTTCTCAACAAGTGTGCACAATTAAATTCTAAACCAACTCTCTTGGTTTCTCAAACTAGAGCATTAAATCATAAAACCAAGCCCTTAAAAATGAAGCAAAATACAAGCAATAGAAATACTTCATACACATTTTAACTCCCTCTTAATTTCAAAAACCATTCATAAAAGAATTATCAAAAATCCTTATTACTCCACAAAATCACTTTTCAGCAAAAAGACATTTTCATAATATTTTTCTCCAAAAGAAATTGCAAGAAATAATTAAAAAATTATTTTCCTTATACCTCCCTAAGTCAACGGTGCTCAAAATAATCAAACACACCTCATGCGCCTAACCCTCAACCTTAGGTAATAAAAATTTAATCAATGCTTACCAAAACTACCATGGGTGAGATTCGAACACAACACCTATCACCTGCCAGCGCGCTAGCACCCTTTGGGCCGCCGCTAGGCCAACCGCCCACATGAAACCACTAGTGCATGATTCGCACTTTGACTTCCGCTCACACTTCCTTGCCAACAAAATACTAAACAAAATTATCATCACCTAGATTCGACCTCATGACCTACCGTTTGCCCCGCGTCTTAACACTATCCAGTATCCCGCTAGGCCAACCACATGGTTGGTGATAAGATTCCATGATTTTATCCTTATACTCATCCAAATCCTTTTTTTCTATTTTAAATAAAAATTTGTCTTCTCCTACTCACAAATGTGCATGTCAAAAAATGGAATTAATCCTTTGAAAATATGCATCGATCCACAACCTTAGGACACCAAACATTACCATATAAATATGGATTTACCACCATGCTAAGGACGTCGATGATGCTTAAGAATTTAAAAATTATTTTTCAAAGTTGGCGCCAAACCCACTTAGGGTTATAAAATATTATAATATAAATATTATAATTATTTTATAATTGAACCTTAGGCTTAAATTTATAACTTTAATATTATAATATTATTTTCTTTTTGAGCCTAGACATTTTCTTCCTTTGGGATTTTTAGACCAGGGCCTTCAACCTTTTAACCAACCATGTGGAGCTTTGTCCCAAATCTCTTGGGCTTAAAATATAAATATTTTAACCCTCTTTTTATCAATTCCCTTGCACTGAGATGAACTTTGCTTGCATCTAACACTTAACATCAATGATAACATAATTACTCAAAAAAATTAAAGAAAAGAAAGAAATTGAATCCAAGCTCAAAAATTTACAAGAGAGTAGAAATTAATTCAATGGATAAGGATTTTTATGTGAAAGAAAAACAATTACTTTCTGATTATCATTATGCATTGAAGGAGTCATATTGGTTCCAAAAATCTAGAGAGAAATGGCTCAAGGAAGGAGATAGAAATACAAAACAAATTCATGCTACAACAAAAATAATAATTCTATTTGTCATATCAAAAATATTATAACTATATATAAAATAAATATTGAGTACGAAGAAGATATAAGGAAGGAAGTAATTAATTGTTACAAATATATTTTATCATATTCTAGGCAAGATAAGCAAAAACAAGAAAAACTTCTGCAAAATAGTCCATCAATGATCATTCAGGTATAAAATGAAAGCTTGATGAAGAATATATCTATGGAGGAGCTCCATGAAGTAGTTTTCTCTTTCCATCCTAACAAGGCACCTAACCCAAATGGATTTCCTGCAATTTTATTTCAAATATTTTAAGATTTATTGAAGAGTGATATGTAAGATGCAGTTGAAGAGGTCTGAAAAAGGAAGGATATAACAAGTGAGATCAATGCTACTTTTATTACCTTGGTTCCCAAGAAATGTAACATACAATATTTTGATAATTTTTGTCCAATAAGCCTTTGTAATATGATTTATAAGATCATTTCAAAAATTATGGCAAACAGGTTGAAGGGCATTCTAGGGTGTCTTATTTCAGAGGAACAAGATGGCTTTGTTCATGGTAAAAGAATTATTGATGGTATAATTATGGCACAAGATACCATGTATTCTCTTCATTCCATGAAAAATATAGGTAAGATTTTGAAATTAGATATGAACAAAGCATATGATAGGGTTTCCTAAAATTTCTACATGTTATTCTCAAAACATTTGCCTTTGAATATAGTTGGTGTGAGTGGATTAAATGTTGTTATAGCACAACAAAATTTTCGATTTTGATCAATTGTTCTCCTATTGGGTACTTCAAGTCATCTTGTGGACTTCATCAAGGTGATCCACTTTCTCCTTATCTATTCATTATTTTGTCAAAAGCATTAGGGATAGCATTTTCAAAGGCAAAAATGGAAGGAAAAATTAAGGGTATTCAAATTGCAAAAAATGGCCCCTTTGAATCTCATCTTCAATTTGTTGATGATACTTTTCTTTTGGACCATTCCTTAGTTAGTGAGGCCATGGAGTTTAAATCAATATTATCATTCTATGAGAAGGCTACAACTCATAAAGACTACATTACAATCCATTCCTATTTATATTATGTCACTTTCAAGATTGTCAACAAGTATTGCATTAGAAATTGATAAAATTTAATGAGACTTTCTATGGAAAGGTTGTGAGGGAAAATTTAGATTTTCTCTTTGTAAGTGGGATAGGGTTTGCAAAGGAAACAATATTGGAGGAGCAGGCTTGTGGAATTGCAGACTTAATAATTTGATATTAGGAGCAAAGCTTGGGTGGAGATTATTCAGAGATCAAGGAAAGAATTAGGTAAAAATATTACTTCAAAAATATATAGGTTCTCTTGATGCAATGAAATTGTTTAGGAAAATAACTCTACCCAAAGGATCATCAAAATGGAACTTCATATCAGAGAGTTTAAAATTAATAAAGAAACATATTAGATGGTCATCCAATGAGGGCAATTATAAAAATTTTTGGTCTTATGCCAGGTTGAAACATTATCCTCTTATCTTTGACTCAAAATAGAAACCATTGGCTCAAGCTTACCTAGCATGTAAAGGTCCAAAGGTCAAAGATTATATTATTATGAGCAAAAAATCCAGATCATAGATTTATTTTAGTAACCTGGTTGAAGGAGAGGAACTCAAAAAAATTGCAGATAAACTTCAAAAGATGCTTTGAGAGTTTTATTTATCGATTTTTACATGAAAGGATGAGTTGGTTTGGAATTTATCAAAGGATGGTGGATACTCGGTTAATTTGGAATATGAGGATTTAGAAAAATCAAAATTTTCTTCTCCCAAAGATTTTCCTTGGAAGAACGTTTGGTCATTAGAGAATATCCCTAAGGCCTCAATATTTCTTTGGTTAGCGGTTCAAAGTAAGATTCTTATGGGAGAGAGTCTACAAAGAAGAGGATAAAATGGACCCTTTAGATGTGCTTTGTGTGAGAAGGATTTAGAAACATCAGACCATTTACTTCTTCATTGTCCATTTGCTCACACCATTTGGGGTTATTTTAAAAAATATTTGAAATTATATTGGGTAGCTCCATCAACATTGAAAGAGTATAAAATGTTGGATAAATTATTTTAAAGCTAAAGTATTATTGGCCCTACCATTGTTTGTTGTAATTTATGGCTTGAAAGGAATAACATAATTTTAAAAAAAAAATCTCAAAATCATGCCCAAGTTTGGAACCGTATTAATGTCTTTGTTGCAGAATGTTTACAAATATGGTGCTCATCATGGGATGTTTTAATTGCAGAAAAATAGGTGCTAATAACTTAGCTATAGGATTTGAACATACATGGAAGATTCATCTGCGACAACAAAATTAAAACAAAGTATCTACTTCGATCTATGGTAAAATGGAAATGTCCAAAAATTGGGTTTATCAAAATTAATTTTGATGGTGCTTCTAAAGGAAATCTAGGAAAAGCTAGTGGAGGTGGTGTTTTTAGAAATAGTGAAGGCAAAATTCTTCTCACTTATTCAAAATCATATGGAACTTCAACTAACAACTATGCAGAGGCTAGGGAACTTCTTATAGGGATCAAAATTGCAACAGAAAATTGATGGAAATATATTTCAATTGAGGGGAACTCACAAATTATCATCAATGCTATTAACAAAAATGGATGTGGAAACTGGATAAAAAATAATATTATTGTTGATGTTCATCTATTACTAGAGGTAATCTCCTGGCAATATGAGCATATTTATAGAGAATAAATTCGGGTAGCAAACAAATTAGTGAATTATAGTGTTGATATTCATCTTGATGAAATTCAAAGTTTAGAAGGCAATTGGCCAAGTGAGATTTTATGTACTAATAAAAATGATGTCAAGGAACTGATTGTGGAAACATAGCACTTTGAGGAATTTGTAGAATATATTTAAGAGGAAAAAGAAATGAAAAACTGTGATAAAAATATATGTTGCAGCAAATGTAATATTATGGTATTTTTATGGGAGTGGCCCCCAATAGAAGCCACATATAACCTAAAAAAATAGGTAAAGTATAAAAGTAAGTCATCTATTTAAATTGATATGTATATATATATATATATATATATATGTATGTATATATATATATATATATATATATTTAATATTTTTAATTGAAGACTAAAAAATTGAAGTTTTGTTGTGGCGACAGCAAAAATTCGAGGGCCAGTAGAGGTGTATCTCCCGCACAATTCGTATGAGTGACGAAGGGCACAACCATGAAGATACAAGATGAGGAGGCATATGGGTCTAAGTCTATTCATGGCATAGAGGTGAGCAGTCCTCCTTCAGGCATGGGATCTATTTTGTTGATCGAGGATTCGGGTGTATTGTATGACATCACCAATAATCTTGGGAGCACCAATGTAACCAGGGTTTCAACCTCAAGCGGAGGCCATGGGGGAAAATGTCATTTGCATAGCTACTCTAGAACAATCAAAAATCAAAACCTAACCCTATCTCCGAGTTCGTCACTCAGGGCTGCAATGTCATATTCCCCAAAAGCCTCATGGAATATTTCGAATCACATGATTCTTACTCCCTGGTAGGGAAGTTCATAGGAGGTTAGCCAGATATGGATTCGATTCGTAGATGGGCAGTGACCAAATGGAAAATAAGGGGAAATATGGAACTGTCGGCCATGACCCAAGGATTTTTCATGATCCAACTCAATACAGCAGAGGACATAGAACACATTTTATCTGTGGGACCGTGGTTTTTTGAAAAAATAAGTCTATTTTTAAAAAAATGGTAGCCAAATTTTGACCCAAATTCCCAGAATATCAATTTCATTCTGCTCTGGGTGAAGCTCCCGAATCTCCCAGCCCATTTCTTATATGAAGACGCTTTGTGAGGGTTATCTAAAGCCATCGGGGATCTCGTGGCCATCGATCCAACCACCTGAGCGAGAATGTGGTTATCTCAGACACGAATCTGTGTCAATGTAAACTTGGAAATTCATCTTCTGGAGCACCTGAATCTCATTTATGGAGACTTCAAATGGAGGCAACCGTTGATTTACGAAAACAAATTGATATTCTACCCTGAATACCAGACCCAAGGACATTTGCAACCCCAGTGTCCCAAGACCCGAACTAAGAGTGTGGACATCCAGGTCAAGGACCACCTAAAGCAGATTTACAAATGAGACCCAAAAAAGCATGTTTCAAGCGCCAAACATCAAGCCACTTTACGGGTTAACTCTCCTCCTCCAAAGGCAAGTCATTCTATTACTATTGCTAATAAATTTTATGCGCTTAAAATTTTTTGCATTACTGAAGATGTTGAGGAGGGTGAAATCTCTATTGATTCAAACCTAGACCCTAATCCTGATCATGCCCAATGCCCTAGACCCAAGTCTTCCCAAACCCACAAGGCTATCTTCCAGTCGATCCAACCACACAACTCCCCCCTCCCCTGCTCCCCATGTATCTCACCCCTAAAATTCCCCACTCAGGTGCCCACCCCTCAAGGTTTTCCTCCCTCGAAGTCCAGATCTCTAGCCTCGTCCACTTTTTACGATCATGTGAACTCTGACAATGAAGACCTAGATCAACCTTCCCCTGAGAAACGAAGTCCCAAAAAAACTTGCAACTTTAGAAAATTTCATATGGATGTTGGCGGGGAAAGGAAAAAGGTATACCATCAGAAGCAGATAGAAGAACCAGAGACACTGCAGAAGACATAGCTAATAGAACTCAGAAAACCCTTTTCCAGGAAACTGAAACGAGCACCAAGGAAGAAGCCTAGAGAACCAAACCCCCTACGCAGCAAGGAAAAGGGGGCAAAAAAATCCCCAAAAGTTATAAATGAGAGTCCTCTCTTGGAATGCAAGAGGACTAAATGGGATATCCAAGCAGAGAGTGGTTGCAACCATGAGAAGAGAACATAACCCAACTATTTTTTTCATCCAAGAAACTAAACTCAACGATCAATGGTCACCCAAGGTGGCAAAAAATATCTGGAAAAATTGTGAGTGTATTCATTCCCCGACGTTCGGTATAGCTGGAGGCCTGTTATGCATGTGGAACCCCACTATAGTGCAAGGCAACTTAATTTCAAGGCAGGAAAGACTAAGTAATATTCTTTTTCAGGATCTCAACTCCCAGGTTTCTTGGGTAAAGACTAATTTCTATGCACCAAATTCCCCTCAGGGCATAGTGGCTCTATGGAACTTACTCATGTAGATGAGGCAAGCCTTTGATGGAATTCCCCAGGTTTTAGCAGGGGATTCAACTCTCCCTTGTACGGTTCTGATAAAAGGGGAGGAACCATGGTTTCCCATAGGGACACAAATGATCTCAATCATTTCATAGATTCTAATGCCCTCATGGACGTTCAGCTTCAAGGTTCTCTTTTCACTTGGAGCAATAGGAGGAAAGGAAGTAGTCTTATTCAAGAGCACCTTGACCGTGTGTTTTTATTCCAAGAAGCCCTCCCTATTTTTTGGGATGCTAACTTGATAGGTCTCCCCAAGATTGGATCTGATCACAACCCTCTATTTATAGAAACATGCACCAAATCACAGTTCAAAACCCCCTTCAGATTTGAGTCCATGTGGACCCAACATCCCGACCTCCATGATCATATTGCACTTTGGTGGAAAAGGAAATTCCCAGGGTCAACCACCAATCAGTTCATGCAGAAACTCTAATTTATCAAAAGTAATTTGAGGATCTGGAACAAGACAACTTTTAGGAATATTTTTGAAGCAAAGAATAAGGTCAAGTCTATAATCAGCCATATTGAAGACAACTTCTAGAAAGGTTCAGTCAAAGAACAACTTTGTTTTGAAGAACAACAACTATTGGCTGATTATAACAACAACATCAGCAAGGAGGAAATGTTTTAGCGACAAAAACCTTGCCAGTTGTGGCTCAAGGAGGGGGACTCCAATAGAAATTTCTTTCATATATCCACTTTAAGGCACAGGGTTTCAATAAGGATAAAAAAATTGGCCAGTCAATATGGGTCTGTCACCTCAGACATACTTTAGATCAAGGAAGAAGCAGTGTGTCACTTCAAAAATCTCCTTGCTTCCTCCTTGACCCAGTACCAGAATTCCATGGAGGCCCTTCTGGACAACATTCCCTCCATCATATCCTAGGAAACTAACATTTTCCTCCTCAGCCCTCTGTCCCATAAAGACATCCGCCAAGCTCTCTTCTCCATGAACCCAGATAAATCCCCTAGGCCAGACGGCTTCCTGTCGAGATTTTTCCAAACCTACTGGGACGTTGTTGGATCTGATATGTCTAATTCTGTCAGGGAAATGCAAGCCACCAAAATCATCGCTAGAGATGTCAATTCCACTTTCTTGGCTTTGATCCTTAAAGGTTAGAATCCCCATTCCTTCTTAGAATACCGTACCATTAGTTTGTGTAATGTCACCTATAAAATCCTCTCTAATGCCTTGGCTAACCGGTTGACTAGCATTCTCCCCTCTATCATCGACCCCTGCCAGGGCAGCACTGTCAAAGGCCACAATATCCTTGATGGAGTAATTACCATCCACGAGCTGATTCACTCCACCCACATCTCTAAATCTGTTGCCCTCTTCCTCAAGCTAGACATGAACAAAGCCTTTGATAGAGTCAACAAGGAATTTCTTACCCAAATCCTTCTCAGGTTTGGCTTCCATGAATCTTGGGTAAATCTTATTTATAAGTGCATTTCATCCCCTTGGTTTTTGATAATAGTGAATGGGTATGTTGTTGGATACTTTCCCAGCATCAAGGGTCTCAAGTGGGGTGATCTGTTGTCCCCCATTCTTTTCATCATTATGGAAGAGAGTTTAGGTAGAGCTATCAATAAGTCGTGCTCTGACAACTTAATATCAAGCATCAAGGTTGCCATTGGTATCATGTCTTCTACCTACCAACAATTTGTCGATGATACCCTGCTGGTCACCAAAGCAGTAGTTTTCGACGCCAAAGGTATCAAAACCATTCTCAACCTCTATGAATAGGCAGCTGGGCAGAAATTTAACTATGTAAAAAGCAAGTTTTTCTTCATCAATACCCCCTAAAGAGACAACGCAAGATCACTCACATTTTGGGTTGTTCCATCACAAATTTCCCGACCACCTATTTGGGATTACCCATGCTTAAAGGAAGACCCCTTAAAGACATGTGGAGGAAAGTCACTGACAGGATTCATAAAAATCTTTTGGGGTGGAAAGGTGCTCTCATTTCCAATGCCAAGAAAGCAACCCTAGTCAAGGTTGTGCTATAGAGCATTCCCACATTTTTCCTATCTATCTTCAAAATCCCAGCGACAGTGGGTGAAACCATTGAAAAAATTCAAAAGCAGTTTTTGTGGTCAGGGAGTGACAATCAGAAGAAGTTCCATTTGGTGGCATAGGATAAGGTCTGCTCCCCCAAGGACCAAGCCAGCCTAGGAATGAGGTGCATCAATGTCTTCAATTTAGCCCTTTTGGATAAGCAAGCTTGGAAGGTCGTCACCAATGCTAATCTTGAATGGGTGGATATAGTCAAGAGAAAATATCTCCAGCAGTAATATTTCCTCCAGAAGGACATTCCTCACAATTATTCTCACATCTGGAAGTCCATAACCCTCACCCAAAATCTTTTGCATCAGGGTTCCTGGTGGCAGCTAGGAGATGGCAAAGATATCAACTTATGGAAAGATGTCTGGGCTAGAAAAGATCCCCTCATAAAATATCAGAGGCTGGCTATAATTAAACACCTGATAGATAACAAGTATGGGACTCATGTAGCAGACTTCATCACCTCTAGCCAGGGTGTCAAATTGTGGAAGAAAGTGCAGTTCAGACTTAGAAACAAATCTATCATCAATGTAGTGACAGAGATCCATGTGATCATGAGGGCAAATTTTGTCCCTCAATCCCAGATCAAAGATCAGTGTTGTTGGAAAGGCACGGATGAGGGTAATTTTTTTGTCAAATCTACATCCCAGTTCATTGAGAGTAGTACCAGGGAATTCAACCTTAACAATGGTCAGACTCTAGCAATAATTTTATGGCTTAAAGTCCTAATACCTAAGGTCGCTCACTTATGCTAGTTATCTGCCCATAACAAGCTCCTTACTACGGACAATCTGATGCGTAGGGGAATCATTATCCCTAACAGGTGTTACCTGTGTGAGCAAGCTTGGGAGTCTACCCAGCACATTCTCATGGATTGTCCTTTCACAAGCAATGTGTTTAAATTGGTGGTCAAAAAATTGCAGGTTTATTGGATTAGGCCATGAACAGTTAAGGATGTGTTTGTCCAATGGTCTGATATCTTCAAGAACCCGGGACTAAACTTTCTATGGAAGTCTATGGTACATCACACTACCTGGAAAATTTGGCTGGAAGGCAACAGGATGATTTTTAGTGAAGATTGCAGGGATCACGAAGCAGTTGCATCAAGAGCCCTGATTTTTGCAAAAAAAAATAGCAGCCTCATTCCTTGCCCAAAAATCCCCCAAGATGAAATAGAAGGCCACTTGTTCGGGGTCCTCAAGATCTCCCAAGACTGTTGCAAATTCAAAGATCCCCACAGTGACAAAAATACAGCCAAATGGATCCCTCCCCTCCAAGGATGGCTGAAGGCTAACTTCAACGATGCCTCCAAAGGCAATTCGGGTAAGGCAGGAGCAGGAGGGGTGGTTAAGGATCACAATGGAACCATCATTCGAGATTTTTTTGAAAACCTAGGTACTCAAACCAAAAACTATGCCGAAGCTAGAGCTCCCTGGATATGCATCACCATATGCAAATCCATGAATAACCCCATCATCTTCGAAGGCGATTCAGAAGTTATTGTGGGACTGGTTTAGAATAAATCCAAGGGTGGGAAAAACATCCATAACATTGTCCAAGAATGTCAAAAATACTTCATCGACAAGAAGCAGAACTACATCAATCATGTATATAGAGAGGCTAACCAGGTAGTCGATGCTCTAACCAATAAGGCCATACTTCAAACTTCCTTAATGGTTTGGGAAAACATTTTCCCATGCGAGATCATTGGAAAAGTCAAATATGATGTAGGGAATTATGTTAGATTGTAGCCCTGGCTATGTGAGCAACGATATTTCCTCAATACCAAGGAGGAGAAAACCCTGCCCTCAGCACCATCTTAGCTCCACTAGAATCAACAAATTCCTCACCCAGGATATGTTGCGTACTATGACCCTAACCCGCATCATCGAGGTGATTGGCCACTTCCAGACGATGGCCAATGTTCAACGTGAAAGGAACAATCTCATGACCAGTGCCATAAAGGAGCTCAAAAGACTCCCTGCTATTCTAAAAACTCTCTTACCTGGCGGGGACAGTACCAAAAATGAAGAGAGCGATAAATCCCAGAATACTGGGAACTACGGTGTCTGGTTCATGATGTGCGTGGGCTTGCTGGTCCCAGTTTTTTGGATTTTTGTTTATGTGGATGATATTGTATGTGGACGAAAAGACCCCACTATTTTTTCTATGTTAGTTTTTGGCACGGTTTTGTTTGTTGGCGTATCCATACCCCCTAGGTATTGGGTAGTGTCTTCCCGGTTAGGGATAATCCATATGTACAAAGGGGCGGGACCCTCCAACCCGTAAAGTAAATAAAGTTACTTTTACCTACAATATATATATATATATATATATATATATATATATATATATATATATATATATATACTATTTTTAATTGAAGATGTTAAACATTCATGTGTAGACTTAAGACCACAAGGGTTAAACCCTTGAATTTGTCAAAATAAGTGCAGCCACTTACCACTCGAGCGCATCCTACTTACCACTCAGAGAAGACCTCATGGTCTATATTTTAAGTTATAAAGTTGATATTAAAATTTAAATAAATACTAATTAATTAAATAGCAATAGCTTAACCCACTAAGAGCATAAATTTTTAACATGGAAATTTAAGTTCAAATCTTGTTAAATAATACATGTAAGTCTTATGGCCAACCATGGGTGTATGTGGGGTCATTTGATCTCAACTTTTTATGCAATTTTTATGGTTGATTTTAGAAAGCACACTTTGAACATTTAGACTAATTAAACACAACCCTTTGGAGGGTGCACTCTATAGTAAGACAGCATTATTAAAAATTCAAAATAGTGTTATATTAATATTATCATTTCATTAGTATGTCTTTGTAGCGCAAGTGGAGAAGGCGAGCCTAGTCCTGTTGAACGCAAGATCCATGGTTTGAACCTCTACGATGTGAAGGGGGAGACAAAAAAATTCTTGTGGCTTTCCTCTAGATAGTGGTATACCCAAATGGGACAACATTGTTGGCTACCTAAGAGCGGTTTTCGATGTTTCTTTCTAACCTAAAATTTTAACTCAATATTTTGTTAAATTAAAGTTTGTATATTATTTTAAAAATTAAAAATAAAACTTGGATTCTGGTTGAAGGAGTGTGGAAGGTTGGGCTATATGAAGAAGCATGGAAGGTTGGGTTGGCTGAGGACAAATTTTGAAGGAGCATCAAAGGTTGGGCTACCTAATGACAAAGGTTGAAGGAGTATGGAAGGCTAGGTTGGTTGAAGGATTATGGAAGGTTGGGTTGGTTGAAGGAGTTGTAGTAGAAGGTTGGGATGTTGGGTGGAAGGCTAGGATGGTTGAAGGAGTGTGGAAGGTCAATAAGGCTGAAGGAGCATGGAAGGTTGGTTCGGTTGAAGGAGCTGCAACGGAAGGCTGAGATGCTAAGTGGAAGACTAGGAAGGCTAAAGGAGCGTGGAAGGTTGGTTAGACTGAAGGAGCATGGAAGGTTGGTCTTTGTTGGGTTGAAGGATTATTTGAGGCTAGATCAGTTGAAAGAACCATAACAGCAGGCTAGGTTGTTGGATGAAATGCAACAACAAGTTGGGTTGCTAGGTGGAAGGCTAGGACAGTTGAATCCCCATTTTTTTGTCTTTGGTGTGCCTATGGGTTTAGAACCCACAGGGATTGGGGTGGTTTTTCCCCCTCTTTGTGTTGTGGGAGTGAGCCTCTTTGTATATTGACTAGATATTTCTTAGTTCCTCTCGCAATATTGGTCTATTGTGTTGGGTGTTGGTGGTTTGTGCTTCTAGTATCAAGGTTCTTATTTTGGGGGGGTTTTATTTTTATTTTTATTTTAAATTTGAGCACCCCTTGAACTTGGTGTTTTGGGTAGGAATCCAATGGTTTGTTGCTTGGGTTCCTATTTTGGGTGGGTTCTTTAATTTTTTATTCATGATTGAGCACCCTTGGTTCCAGATCTCTACTTCCCATCTTGGATGGGAAGGTTTTATTTTGGAATCCCTACTGTAGGATGTTTTTTTCTACTAGAGGTCAATGTTCTTTACTATAGGGTTCCTAATGGACCGGATAATATATTTTTTTTACCTTTTGATTCATATTGGAGTAGTCTACCCCTTGGTTTTATTGCAAGTTTTCAAATTTTTTGGTGGGGGGAGGGGAAAAATTTAAATTTGAATTTGATCCAAATTTAGGCGGGAACCTAACAATGCTTTGGTTTGTTCCTTCCTGTTGGGGATTCATCCTTGAGAAGTTACAGGGTATGGTTGTGATCTCTCTATAATTTTGAGTAGAAGCCTATGTGGTGGGACTTTCTAGAAGGTTTTTTATTGGTTTGGGGTTTGACCCTGCATGCCTGTTGCTGGAAGCTAGAGTCTAACATGGTTTCAAAAACAAGGTTTCTAGGTTAGGCAAGATTTTTGAATTTTGAATTAGTGAAAAAGTGGAAGCCTATCTTTGGATGAGATCCGCTTATTTGAATGGTTTTTTCTTTGTGGAAGTTGCAAGATTTCTTGTTGTTGGTTGTTGGGTACCTGTTGGTGGAGGCCAGAGTTACCAAAATCAAGATTCTTGTTATGGGTGGGAAGGCCTAATTTTTATCTATGATTCAAATTCGAGCGCTCTTGGTGTTTGGGAAGAATTTTTCAAAATTGAGCACTCTTTTTATTTTTATTTTTAAATTCAAATTGATGTTGGATAGCATTGTTGGTTGTAATGTTGGATCCATCGATCAATTTTCCTAATTCCCGAGGCAATTAGTTCTTTGGCTTGGGTGGGAAGCTTCATTTTGATTTTGTTTTTAAATCCTCCAAGTTAAGGCAGGAATGTTGTTTGTTTTGGATCCATAGAATCTAGCTTAGCTTGGTTTTTGGGTTCTCGAATGTAGGATCAGTTTATGTCATATATAAGATCTAACTCTTAAAATTTGGTTGCTTTTAGTTCAGGTTGGGTAGGAGCCACATGAGCTTGGTTTAATTTATCTGAAGTTTGGTTCCCTTTTTTGGGGGGTGGGTCAGACCTTCTTGTGTTTCACCTTGGTTTCTCTTTGGATGTTTTTATTGCTAGATCTTAGGTTCGGGGACCCTTTCAAAACCCCTTCTATAAAAGGTTCAAGGATCCTTTCAAAACCTCTTCTTATACTTAATCAAAAATATATATTATCATTTCATTGCAATGGTAAGGGATTTGGCCTCTCTTTGAGAGGTCCAAGGTTCAAACCCCACTTAGTATGAGGGGACCAAGACACCTCATAAAAACCTATGTAAACTCATTGAAAACATTTAGTGGTACTAGGGCTAGATGGTTTTCCAGAAACTATCTTTCAGCATTTTTTGGAATTTGGTGGGGAAGGATGTGGTGGAAGTTATCAAGGAGGTGCGAGAAACTCATTTTATCCCTATAGATGTCAACTCCACTTTTCTAGATCTATTCTCTAAATCTACATAGGCTAGATATTTTCCACAGTTTAGACTAATAAGTATTTGCAACACCTTATATAAGATCCTATCAAAAACATTAGCTAATAGGATTAAAATAATTTTTTCCTTCATTATTGATGTTAATCAAGGGGGTTTCTTTAGAGACAGGAAAATATTGGATGGAACAGTCACAATTCATGAGGTTATTCACTCTATGGATAGAAGTGGGGAGGTTGGAATGTTGTTAAAATTGGATATGAATAAGTTGTATGATCGAGTCTCGTGGGATTTTTTGGCAGGGATCTTTAAAAAAATGGTTTTAATGAGAACTAGGTAAAGCTAACTATGAACTACATCTCCACAACCAAGTTCTCAGTTTTGGTAAATGGAGCAGTAATAGGATACTTTAGCAACAATCATGGAATTCATTAGGGAGATCCATTATCCCCATATTTTTTCACTATTCTTGTAGAAGCCTTAGGTCGTTCCTTAGCAGTAGTGGTCTTTGAAGGAAATCTTGGAGGTTTCAAGGTGGTTCCTTTGATAGATGTTGTATCTCATCAATAATTTATTGATGATACTACAATTGTGTCAAAAGCTTGTATCCCTCAAGCTAAGCAAATTAAACATATATTGGACAACTATGAATAGACAACGGGGCAAAATTATTAATTTCAATAAGAGTATGGTCTACTTTCTAAATACTTCGAAGCTTAGATAAAGAAGTATTAATAGAATTAATGGTTGTGATATTGGTGCACTCTCTTCTTTTTTTGGAATGCCACTCTTTAAAGTAAGAATGAAATCTGAGATGTGGAACCCAATCATAGAAAGGTTTACCAAAAAGTTAGCTGGATGGAGAGATTATTTATCGAGTTAGGCAAAGAAAGCACAACTAGTCCAATCCACCTTGCAAAGAATTTCTATCTACTTTATGTTAGTTTCAATATTTATTATGTTATTCGAGATAAATTAAAACAGATCCAAAGATCATTTTTATGGTCTGGTTCAAAAGATAAAAAATCCTATCCTTAGTAAAGTGGGATCAAGTATGTTTTAAAAAAGAATATGGAGGTTTAGGTTTCAAATGCCCAAAATTATTGAATGAGACCTTAATAAGTAAGATGGGATGGAAGTTGATTAATAATGATCAACTGGACTGGGTAAAAAATTTAAAGGTAAAATACCTAAGAAATAATAAATATTTCTTATGTTTAAAATATCTACCCAAGGGGTCTACATTTTGGAATAATCTAATGCATAGTAGAGACCTTTTGAAGAAAGGCTCAAGATGGAGGATTGGTAATGGGGAGAAAGTGGATTTTTGGAAGCATAGTTGGTTGACAAACCAGCCCCTTGAGTATGACATTGAGTTGCAACCCATTAGACAATATTTGTCGAAATACTAGGTGAAAAGGTGAAGGATTTTCTTATTTTGAATTCTGAGAGAACTAGTTGGAAAGATGTTAGGTTGGAAGGGTTGATTGAAGAACATAAGAAAGCATCTCACAAACTCTTAAACCTACTCAAGATTTTCCCTCTAAATCCTAAAGGTAGTAATGACTCTTTGGTTTTGAGTAAAGAAAGCAAATGAGGGTATTCAATTAAATTAGGATATTCCTTATTGGAGGAGGGAGTTGGTTGGCTCCCGTTAAGAAGATTTGGATTAAAAACTTGATTCCCAAGATTAACTTTTTCTTTTGGTTGATTGTTCAAAATAGGATTTCAACCATTGATAATCTTTGTAAAAGGGGCTTCCAAATTGTAAACAGGTGTGCTCTATGTGAAAATGCTTTGGAAATAGTTCAACATCTCTTTTTGGATTGTGTGTTTTCATCTAAAGTCTTCAATTCTTTACTCCAAAAAATTTTGATCTCATGGGTGAAGCCTAACAATATAGTGGATTTGTGTTTACAATGGAACTCACCCTTTAAGAGTAAGAGCTTGAGTGTTTTATGGCATTTTTGTCTTCCACATTTTTATGGGGGATATGGCGAGAGAGAAAATAATCAAATTTTCAAGGGCAAAAAGAGATATGTTTCTTCGATTAGTTTAAGGGTTGGGAATGCCTTAGAGGAGAACTTTAAAGCTTCCTTAAATATTCCAAAAGAAGACCTCAATCTAGAAATCCCAATTCTTCTAGATTGGCAAGCTATCAATATATCTCCTCAATCTCCATTGAAGCCTTCTAGAGTTAATGTGTATTGGAAAATACCTCCAAAATATTGGGTTAAGCTTAATTTTGATGGAGCTTCAATAGGGAATCCAGGTGCTGCTGGAGCAGGGGAGTAATAAAAGATGAGACATGTGAATTTTTGTTAGCATATGTTGAACCTCTTAGCATTCAGACTAATCACTTTCGAGAGGTAAGAGCTCTCTTGTTGGACACTCACATTTTATTGTAAATTAAAGCAATGAATGTCATAATTGAATATGATTCATTGAATATAGTGACCGCCCTCAAAGAATAACAAGAAGCGAGTTGGACAATAGCAAAGATGATTGATGAATGCAAAGTGAACTTAACACAACCTAATTTTGTTAGAATTCAGCATATCTATCAAGAAGGGAATGGAGTTGTAGATGTTGTGGGTAATATTGAAGTTTTGTTGGAAGAGAGTAGATCCTAGACAAATAATTTTTCCCAGTTATTGCAGGAGATAGGGGTAAAGGAGAAAACATGGAATGTACCCTTGGTGGAGCAGCAAGGAATGAGCAAATTGGTTAATGTTCACATAGATGATGGGAACTAGCCAGATCAAGGTAACCCAACTTTAGATGACCGTGAATGAGGAAGGATATGTAGTCAAAGTGACGAATCAAATTTTTCTCTATGTTGTTGTGGTATGGTCGTGACTATTTCTTATAGAGATTGTTGTTTGGTTTGTATTTGGTTGCATTTCACTCAAATTATAGTTCAGTTCACCATCAGTTTGTGTTTGTAAGGGCGGTTTTGTAATGGTTAGTTAGTTATGTATCTAATAGGCGGATTTTTGTGTTGAACAATACATCTTTTTGACTTTTGTAAGGGTTTGAGGACCCTAAAACCCCTTCCTACCATAATACAAAAATATATTATCATTTCATTTTTTTTGAATTCGAGTAGTTTGATAAACCCCTACGATCAATGCATAGGGCTCAATAGTCCCCTCCCAACCATGACCCCTCGTAAGGCCAAGAGCTATGCTTATCAATAGAGTAGTAACACACAACCACATACACCTCGGTTTGAACCTTGGACCTCCTAAAGAAGAGCCAAACCTCAAACCGTTGTGTTGTCCCCCGCAATCATTTGTTGAAATGTTATGATACTCCAATCATGATATAATATTATTGAGATATGTTTCAATCTCATACAACCAATTAAGCTGACCAAATAAATTATTTTATTTATAATATAGTATTTATTTATAAATTATTATCATTATTTTAAGATTTGGTTAGCGTAAAAACTCCTACAATCAACTCTCAAGGCTAGGTATCCTCATCCCACTATGACCTCTCATAAGGGTGAGAGCTAAACTTATCAATAGGAACCAAACACACAATCATATGTACATCCATACCCTCACACACTCACCCATGTTGCAATTTGAACCTTAGACTCCCAAAGAAGAGCCAAAGCCCAAACTGTTGTGTTGTCCCATAAAACAATAATTAATAAAATAATTAATAAATTTGATTCATATAAATTATAAAGATGAATAATATATTAATGTATAATATTTTTTCAAATTAACAAATGGTCCTTACAAAAAGACACCTCCAACAATATGTTGTTGAACTTGAATCACCAGAAAAAAAAACCTTAATATTATGCCTAAAAAAAAAACTTTCCTGCCGTTGTAGTCAATTGGGTTATAAATTCCTAATGAGCACGTTTATTCTTTTTAAAAAAAAATAAAAATCACATAAGGAACCTCGTGTGCATTGACTTTTCAAAAACGTGAGAAATCTAATAGAGGGACGGCGTCATTTCTCCCTTGTTTTTTTATGTAAATTATATGGAATATTATGTTAGGCATATCATTAACAACTTAATTGTTATGTTTAAAAAATATTTTAATTATTATTTTATTAATTATTTTGATTAAATAAAATATTACATACGTTAAAAGAGTATAACTTAATTAAGTTGACTTAAATCTTCAATACATTAAACTTCAAGAACTTCAAATTTTGGAGTTTAAGTACTTTGAACTTTGGAAGGTTGAGATTAAAAATTTTCAGCTTTTAATTTTAGAACTGTTGACTTTCATACTTAAGCCTTTGGACTTCAAACCTATAATAGTGTTAAAAATAATATTAGTATTTGGGTTGGGCCTATATGACCAAGTTTAAAACATGGGCGATATCTATAACACATAAACATGGGTGATAGTGTTTACCTCTTTCCCACGCATGCAATACAATAAACCTAAAAGTAAGCCTTAGAAGCTTTGACTGCGAATAAGTGGAGAGATAGTGTTTACCTCTTTCCCACGCATGCAATACAATAAACCTAAAAGTAAGCCTTAGAAGCTTTGACTGCGAATAAGTAAATCTCTCCATAAGAAAGCTTTGGTCTTTGTGGATGATCTATCCTATTGATATCTAAGATGCATGTTAAGTTTGGTTTTAGGGCTTCTAACTTCATAGTATAATATAATAAAATATAGAGTCTTAGAAGTTGTAAGGTTTGAATTTTATTATGTTATAAAAATATAATTTTTTTTAAGGAGAACGTTTATAAATTACATCAACAATCACCCTCAAGGGGTTTGATCATCCATCATTTTACAATTATAAAAATATAATTTTATAAATGATGGTATAGTATTATTATGTGGTTTATCAAAAAATTATTTTATAAAAGAAAATTTGATTTATATTCTTTATTCTGATGTTTACTTAAAGTTGCATGTGACTTACTCTTTTAAGTCAAAGAGGAATTGTGGAGTGTTCAAAAATTAAAATTGGATAACTATATTTTAGTCTTCTTATATGGACAATGCATTTAATTATATAATATCCTTATAAACATCAACATACTATTAAATGCATCCATTTTGAATGAAATTGAAAGTCCAATTTTTGGTCATTCAAGGAGGGACATTACACAAGGTGGGGTTTAACCATAGTGACATCCTTATCAAATAGTAAAAAATACTATTAAAATTTTTAAGAATGTATAGATGAAGTTCATATTTATATAATGACATTATTAAACTAATAATTAGTTATTCATCTAACCTAGTTATCCATGGTATAATATAATTTTTAGTTTCACCTTAAATGAATGTAACAAACTCCTGTCATTTATTTACAATGTTCGAGACTACTATTAAAAATGACCTAGTATAAGTAATATGAAGTAACTTGAAATCAAATTTTATACCCAAATCTCTTTGAAAAGTTTTATGATCAAAAGGTATTTCTTTTGATACATAGGGATCTCTATCTAACTTTCAATGTCATCACTACTTTAGTGGTTTGATCAAATGAGCACACCTAGTTAGTAAGTTTGTTATGCTTATGCTTTAAAAATATTTTTATACATACTTCTATAATTAATAAGAACTAATACAATTTCATTGCTATCATGTGGAGCTTTTTTCTTAACTCTATGGGTAATATTCATTCTCTATCATAGGATTCAAGGGATAACCCATAGGTTGATCCCAATCTCCTAAACCAACATAAAGGTATAGTAGCTTGAGGTATAATGTGTTATAGGCATATATACAACTTTAACTTGGAATATATCTATTATGAGATGCTTGGTCTCATTGGCTACTTCTTTGCAACATAGTCAAATAGACAAAGTAATAAATAAAAGTGTATAAAATTGTAATCTTTTCACTGATAAATTAAGCCATTATTTTATTTAAGAACAAGCATCTTAGTAAACACCATAAGAAACCAAAAAATAAAAATAAAGAAATAAAAGACACAAATGTGTTATATTGTAGCACAAAATACTTTATGATGTAATGGATCAATAACACAAGATGATAGAAATATTTAGGTGAGAATTGTATTTATAACCAGCTCAACCACGAGATGATCCATGTGGGTGTGGACAAATTAATTTTAGTTGGATAGACTACATAACCAATAGGATGAATCAAGATTATTCGCAATAAAATATACAATATTAAAGAGAGTTAAGTGATGATTCATATGAATTGTTGAATAAATATATAGAATAAGTCAAACTTAAACCTCAATGTCCTTCCTTAAAATGGACTTAGAAAGTCAAAGATGTCATCACTCAAACACTCTCCCATGACAATGTTCATAAATCCACAATAATTACCTTGTAACTATCTTGTTTGTTGGTTGGCTCCGTTCATAAATCCCATGACAATGTTCATAAATCCACATAAACCTTTAAAAATTAAAATAATTTAAAAAAATCCAGCCAAAATTGGTTGGCCTCAAAAATTTCAATTGACTTTAAAATTAAAAAAAATAAAATCCTAAATTCAATTGGTTGGCTCCGTTAAGGTTCCCGACACTTTACCCATTCTCCGGTGGATAGACACTGGTCTCAACCCTCTCAGTGCCACAGGCGCCTGGATAATGGAGTTGGTCCCTGTCGCTTTTGAACCAGTTGTTGGGTAGGGTGACACTGCTACTACTTCAATTCCTATTTGTCATACCAATACACCTGCCACTCCTCAACAGACTCTGGTTGGTGGTAATGCAGAAGAAGGATGGAATACCTCATTCTCTTTGGATGGAGGCTGGTAGTATGTCAGCGAGGAAGATAGCATTCATCCTACTCCTTGACCTTTTGTTTAATGATTGTGTCTTGGAATGTCTGCATAATAATTGCTCGTAATGGCGTGTAGTAATATTTTTTGGTCTCTATTTTTATGGGGAGGTGTGATTTCCACCATATAGCAGCTTTTGAGGTTTGTGGGGTGTGCTAATTCCACCCGCTCTTTCTTGTATGATTAATATTAATTAATATAAGGTTTTTCATTCAAAAAATATATATTTTTTTTTAAAATATATTTGTTTATCAAAGCTTGTTGATGTCTAAATGCACACTGAATCATAAAAATTAGAGGAATATTTTTGTAACAACCCCATTTTTTACCACAATTTTTTATTATATATACATATTCATCTTCCATGAGGCAAGGGTCATAATCATGAACTAATATAGAATCATTCCATTTGGATTGTAAGCTATCAAGGCAAATAGCATCAAGAGTTATTAAGACTTTATCAAAGTCACTCTTGAGTAGAAGTGATCAGCTTCTACGATACCCTCATACCACTCAAATATGGGAACGTTGGCCAAGCGTTAAATTTCATCCCTCATAAAAATGGAAATCACCATTAACCATACTGTTCATTAAGACTAGTATAGGTGAATACCTTGAAGATGGAAACCCATCATAATGAAATAACCTCAACAATGGTTATTCATAGATCTTAGATCCTACCCACATCTTCTTGATGGGATAACAAAATCACTACACGTGATTAAAATTACATAATCCTTGGAATGCCATGATTATATTACCTTATACTTCTTAAGGCTTATTTGTCCACCCTTTTGTTATGAATCAATTAAGTTCATTATAAAAGGATATTATTTGTCCATTATGGGAGTGCCCATTCTGAGTTTCCACTCAGATTAATCCATAATTTTGTTATCATAATGTTTTAGGTTATACCAACCATGAATGTTTATGAGGTGGACATAATTCGATTAATCCTTGAGGGATATAATCCATTACATTATGATTCTTGAGATTGTAGCACACATGAGATATTCAATTGAGCAAGATTTAAATTCCATTACATTCTATTTTTGCATCCATACAACCATTGAATACATCAAGTGCTAGTTGTTGAAAGGTAAAGCTAGCTAACTACATCATTCACAATTACCCAATACATTCCATAAAATAATTGACATAATCAAATATCATTAAATCATCAACATATTAAATTTAAGCATACATTCCTTGCATCATAGTACACATGGTCATAATCTAAGAATTGCATAACTATTTCATCGAGCATTTAATCATCTCATCCACTTAAATCAATTTCATTTTGAATTAAAAGCAACATGCACAAGAATTAACACATCAAACCACAAATAGAGTGACACATTGTTTATCCTAGGAACCCTCATGGGGAATAAACCTAGCCTCCAAAATATGTACTTTCCTCATATTCATAAACTCAAGATGTCAAATATGACAAATATAGAAGGGCCACTATGGGTCTCTTTAAATTAATTATACATGGTAAGGAATACAACCGTTCCTTATCAAATTCATGATGCAATTAGGAAATTTTCTTAATTCCCTTCTCTTAGTCATCATTATACCATTAAGGTATTTCTCATACCAATAAGAAATCCATCAATTTCTTTAAACTTATGATGCAATTAAGAAATTTTCCTAATTTCATTTCTCTTAGTCATCATTGTATCATTAAGATATTTTCCATACCAATAAGGAATTCATCCATCCCTTTAAACTCATGATGCAATTGATGAATCTATTTATTTCTTCCTCTAAGCCATCCTAAGAATTTTCATATGTTTATGATAATCATTGGAATCTTATTTTGGAGAAGTCGTATCGATGTTAGAGAGAACCTTATAAGTTCCCTCAAGAATGAATTCCAAATTCATTCTACATAATTGACACAAAGTCAATCCATGAATTAAAATCCCATACCTTTAATTCATTAATAAACCATTCTTCCTAAATTAATAATTTAGGCTAATAATTTAACCCATGTCAGCCACCTTTCTCCTTAATATTAGGTTAATAAAAATAAACCCTTAGAGGTTTATCATGGGTAATATATAGCTCATTATACTAAAGTTATTTCCTTTTATTATATACAAACCAATAGGGTTCTAATTCCCTATTGAATACAACATATTAATCAATTCAATTGATTCTCAATTGCTATCCAATTTGCTTCCTAAATTTGAACCAAGATTCATTTCATTACTTTCCAAATCCTATCAATTCACTTCCCAAATGTGAGCTAAAGATGCATCCAATATCCTACACAATTTTTATATTTCCATCCAAGGTTAGCTCTCAAATCAATTCATTTTCATAACTGGATCCCAATATGCATTCAATTATTTCATCCTCTATCATAAAGTTTCCAAGAATGCATTTGTAAATTGTTATCAAATTTTTCCAAAAATTTGATTCGACATAATCTCTAATTATATTGCTAATTTGGTTATCAAAATCCAATCCAAAGAGTATTTCTCTTATCTCCAAACGATACCAAATTTACCTCCAATATACTATTCAATCAATCTCTCAAAAGAGGAAATCCCCATAAATTCCCATAAATCATCTAGCATCAAGGTCCATCTCTAAATAATTTACTTTTCTAATCCCAGTCATAAATGCCATTTGTTTGTTTGTCAGGGATGTTTGGAAGAGCCCCATACCTCTTTCTGGATGGACACCAAGATCATCCATTCTTCTAGTGGATTCCCTTAATTAAATATTTCATAGTAAATCATAGTATGTATTTTACATACAAAATCTATAATTTCACTAAAATCATTACCTCCATTTACTTCCCACATTTAACATAGAAAATCACCAAGCATGAATAAACAATTCATTCATCATAACAAGGATTAATTCTTAATCCCATTCATAATTTTATATGCAATCATACATCACACTTTTGCCAAATGTATATCACATACAAATAAATCACCAATCATTAATAGATGATTTATACATCCTTAATATTTTTATAAATAATGATTGATTCATAATTCCAACCATCATTTGTTTAGAATATCACCAAACTTAGGAAAGAATCCCATACCTCTTACCAAGAAATGAACACCAATCCATACCTTACAAAACTAGAAGATATTTTCCCAAGCTTCTAGTGGTATTCATTCATTTACAAATTTCACTATAATAGAATATGAATGCAAAATACATAGTTTCACTTGATCATAAGTTTTATCACTCAAATTGAAATAAAAGTTCTAATTAAAATAACCAATATTGTTGGGTTTCTTTACTATACAAACTCATTCATTTGAATTTATGAAAATAAAACCAATGTTTACCAAAAATAGAAGATAGTTTAAGTTATTCCCAAGAAGAAAATTTATTTATATTTAAACTTTAACACAAAGGCCCTTTCCTTTTAAACCAAAAATAGAACTCGACTCTATATACTAAAAGGAACATAACATATCATGAATCCATATAAATACAATTGCCAAAATGTTACATTCTTCCACGATTTAATCAAACTATTAACGTGGAATAAGATGTAAGTGTATTAGAGGCCTCAATCGGTGAGGCACGGTAAGGTTCCGTTCGGCTGTGAATGACTTCCTTTATGGAATATAAAAATCATGTGCTTAATTTAGAACTTTTTCTACACATTTGATGGTAATCTAACCATATATTTAATGGTTCCCATATAATGTCCAACCAGGGCAAAACTTATACCTTAATGGATATGATATTAAGGTATGGAAATCAGATTGTCCTTTGTGTAATGAATTGGACATGAGGTTGCTTCACTGTTCGAATATTTCACCACACTTCGATACCAGTTTTATATAAATTTTGAGCATCATTATTAAACAAGCAACAATGTTGACTTGGCCAGTAGGTATTGGTTGGATTTATGTTCATACGTCGACGGCATAGCGCCTTCCGGTGCAGCAAATGCACTATAGATTTTTGAGTTAAATACTTAACAATGGTAGTCTATTGTATTAGGAGTTGAGACTAAAGCTTAAGTAATCAGTAGAAGGAGAGGTATTAAAGTGGAATGAACTTCCAACAGAGACTACCCTGCTCATAAGACTCACCATTCATTCAACAGATCTTAAGGAAAAATCAGTAGATTCTATTAATGATCGAGATGGGATAAGGAGTCAAACCTGGAGTTTGTTATCAGTACGCTATGGCTTGCATCCCTAAATTTTATGCCAAAATGTACACACAGATCGGGTTTTATATACTTAAATAAATGATCATTGATCAGAAGAGAACATAGCTATGATTCCAGCTTGAAAATTGAAGATCCTTCATAGAGTTAAATAGGTGAGCAAAAATGATATAGAGAGCTCTATTTTAATCCGAAGTGCAGAATGCCAAACTGGAACATGATAATTTTTAATACCACAGATGAATTTCGAAGAAATTACACTAAGGAGATGTCTCTTTCTCCAGTAGAGATTGTTCCAGGGAAATAAATAGAGACTGAGAAAGCATGCTCAGAATAGTAATGGAATGAGTAGCATAGGCGGTGCTAGTCCATAGGAGTAGATCCTTGGAGATTTTTACCTAGCAAGCAACAACTATCAGAGTCTAGGGAAATTTGGATCATCACCAGATGACGTATGCACACAAAGGATGAAAAATACAATTTTCAAAATTGATTTCAATATACATATGAAAGCATGAGATTCCGGAATAAAGAAAACAGTGTTCAGATGTAATAAAAGTAAAACCAGATTTATGCATAAAATAACACGGATAGAATTAAATTAAAACAGGAGCACAACCCTTTTTATTAACGTAATTCCGTTCGGTTACAATAAATCTTTCGAATGACATATCCTCAGTTACAACCGATGAACAGTAGTCTTCTTTCCGCATGCCCACATGTAAAATGGGCGGGCTGAGAGTGTTGCCGCCGCTGGTGTAAGTGAATCTTTGCTTGCTGCTGTATTTCCTACGGTCAGAGAAACAATCAACTGTTAGTAGCACCTGCGTAAGAAAACGAAACTTTTGACTTTAAAATCCATGAGAAATACATGTAAAGGTTGGTCAAATACGTGAATAAAACAGTTCTACGTAACCTCGCAACTTTCACGGAAAACAACCTACATAATCGAAAACAACATATATCATGGAATCATAGACTGTTTTAATTATATTTGAAGGTAGCATGTATTCTGAAAGCATTAAAACTTGAACTCTGCTTCAATATACTCGAAAGATATATATTTTAAAACATAAGCATAAGCTATTTTAAAACTTTCGCAAACAACATATATCGCTTTTAACCAAAGCATGCGAAGAAATACGTAGGATGCCCCAAGCGGGCCGACCCGGTAAAGCTTGATCTCGACGCCAACCCACTGGGAATGGGCCCGAAATCTCTAAAGAAAAAATTGTCGTCGAATTTAATCAT
Organism: Wollemia nobilis; assembly: GCA_028583015.1. Taxonomy (NCBI): domain Eukaryota; kingdom Viridiplantae; phylum Streptophyta; class Pinopsida; order Araucariales; family Araucariaceae; genus Wollemia; species Wollemia nobilis. The sequence continues at coordinate 2,861,365 of JAQPPZ010003193.1, read as the reverse complement.
GGACTGTTGCGACCAACCCATGGACTGTTTTAACATGCATTCGAAATTAATCAAATAACGTATATAGGGATACCCAAACGGGCCACCCCATAAAAGCTTAACTTCGACACCAATCCACTGGGGATGGGCTCGAAATCTGGATAATCAGAGTTGTCGTCGAATTGATGGATTAAGGTAATCCAATGCGGGAAATGCAAGTTCGGATGAATACAATCGGATATTCAGTTTAACAGCACTTCGTTGTCTTAACAAAATACTTCGCAGTTTTTTTTACGTATCGAGCCGGTTATATTTATAGAGGGTTCGGCCTCTGGGAACATTAATGTTCGAAACCCTAAATCCGTAAGGGCCGCTCAGATTTGATCCTTATCGGGTCATTACTAAGCATGGCTCGCACTGACATCGGAAGTTATGAGGCATGGCCTCGGATCGGATATTTTGAAACCGCTCGTCTAATTAATGCTCGCCGTTGAATCCGTCGTTCTACAGACCCGCGGGTTTTCTTCGAGAAGGGACATGTAGAGGTGTCGCGTGGTGGTCGTTCCCTAGATAGTTGACTGCATGGACTGGTGACGTGTCGGCTCGAGGCCCAAAGTGTCACGATATCGCGACGCTTTGGGTCGGCTTTGGTTCGGGGCCCAAAGTGTCGCGATATCACGACACCTTGGGCCGGCTTTGGGTCGGGGCCCAAAGTGTCGCGATATCGCGACACCTTGGGCCCGCTTTGGGTCGGGGCCCAAAGTGTCACGATATCGCGACACTTCGGGCCCGCTTTGGTCGGGGCCCAAAGTGTCGCGATATCGCGACACTTCGGGCCCGCTTGGGGTCGGGGCCCAAAGTGTCGCGATATCGCGACACTTCGGGCCCGCTTGGGGTCGGGGCCCAAAGTGTCGCGATATCACGACACTTTGGGCCCGCTTGGGGTCGAGGCCCAAAGTGTCGCGATATTCGGGCCCGCTTGGGGTCGGGGCCCAAAGTGTCGCGATATCACGACACTTTGGGCCCGCTTGGGGTCGGGGCCCAAAGTGTCGCGATATCGCGACACTTTGGGCCCGCTTTGGTTTTTGACAAAAGGCTTGGCGCGGAAGGCTTTGAAGAAGGCTAAGAAGTTTGTTAAAGGCTCTAGAACGACCGACTTTGCTCTGCTCATTTTTCGATCTTCCGAACTGCTGTGCGAGTGGTTAAGACCACTATTTGACCTCTAAGGGCTGCCCTAAAAGCTGTGATATCAATGTGATCAATGTTTGTAATCACTTAATCGAAATGGTGTTGTTTTGGTGTCTATAGATGCCCCTTTTTGGGAAGCGCTACGGGTGACGCAGTGCTAAGCAAAAATATACGACCAAAGCACTAATGATTAGGGTTTCTTGGTAACTTAACCAACTTTTAATGCCCCAAGTATGGAAAGGGCATGCATTCTTGAATCCTTGCTTCTGACGAGCTAAGGAATTTGATTTCAAGTGTTAACCTATTTTGGTGAGGTGTGACTTGAGCTTGGACATTGATCAGTCATGATTAGGCAAAGGGCGCAACCTTTTATCCACAAGGGAACCTTGTGTTCATGCTTCGGGAATGCCAAGTATTTGATCAATTTAATGATTGCTTGTTTACTGCCCCAAGCAGGAGCGTGATTGTCTTTGTCAATGATTCTTTGAATGCATGTCATTGCCTTGATTGGGTGTGTGCTTGTTGATTGGTGACTAAGTGTGACTACCCCCTCAAGTGACGAATCGATGAGGGAATGACCTTCGTGAGAAAAGCGACGAGTCGCTTGACCCAAGATGACTTAGGTTAGGGTGGCTTTAGATGTTTTTCCATTTGAGCACGTGCAATCTCCCGACATTTGGACCTGTTTTTGGTGGGTGTTAACCCTTTTGGTGATGCCATAATGGGGCGAAATCATCAAAAAACCCGTCTTCCCGTGGAGCGGTCCAGCTATGATAGCCTTCTTAGGAAAGTAGGAGAATGAGAATTTGAGCCCCGACATCGATTTTCTATGCCAAGAGGTTGAGTGCAAGAGCACTCGTGTCTGGCAATGCTTATTGCGTCTTTTTGTGTTGCATTTTTGTGATGTTTTTGTTGTTTTGATTTTCTTTCTTTACGTATATGTCATGATTTTATGCACAATGGTTGATGTTGATGGGTGCATGCTACTTGATATGGATGGATGCATATGGTATGATAATTACCAATGTTGTATGTGGATTTAGTTTGATGGATGCATGATGAATGTAAATGCATGTGATATGCAGAAATGAAATGGATGTATGGACTTGGTGAGAGTTGGTTATGGCACCATAGACTGTTTAGACCTCCATTATTTGGCTATGTACAAATGTGGTGTTTCTTCTTTTTGTATTTTCTGATGGTATTGCAAGGATGAAAAGCAACGCAATTGGTTTAGAAATGTAGCTAAGGTTTTCTGAGACTCAGACGGTTTTAACTCACTAGCCATGACTGTACTTTATCTTACAAGACTTTTGAACAAGGTATGAATCGGACTTGTTTTTGACCAAGCTATTTCACATCCCCCGTGTGTGCAATTGAGTTCATTTATGTGGTATTTGTCGGGATACCGCCAGTGCCAGATGGGCTTTTAACTGAACCTGTATTGAGGATCACCTAATTAGCTCCACTAACTCCTTTGTTGTATGTAGTTAGATTAATCTGCGGTGTTCTCCAGGATACCATAAGCTAGCTCATCCACATGCAAACATTGATCTCTACACAAGTTAATGTGACAGATATATCATCATGCGAGAAGTTTACCGCCAGTGATCGATAGGCTATCAACCAAACCGGTACCGAGGCTTGCCTCATGACTCGTCGAATCGTTGAGAGTTCCAGGGATTCAAGGTCAACTCCCTTCTTTTTTTCAATTGTACTGGGATACTTTCTCGTTATAGTGATAAGAATCACTGTTTATTTTGATTTGTTTTTCTTTTCTCTTGAGAAAGGGATATGGAGTGACGATAATCACTATTCTTTGTGCTTTTTGAGATGTGCACTGTGGGGTGTCAAATTTTGAAGTTTTGACATTTTGCAATTTTTGACGTTTAGCAACTTTGGGATTCTTAGGGAATTGGGTAGGGAGGACGCTTGTCCTTTTGCCAACTCTCAGCATTCTTGGGGTCATTCGCACAGGGGGATGAGCAAGATAACCGTTTCGCTTATGGTAACCTGGATTACTGTGCAGGTTTCATCCTTCGTTCACACAACTCAAGAATTTTTTATGTGTTTTAATTTGTGTTGGGATGTTACGTAACAAGGTGTATTGCAAGTGCAACTCTACCTTCGTAAAATCTGTTTGACTTGATACATTTCATTGCTAAAGAGCAAAATGATGACTGAATCACGAAAAAATCTTGATACATTAAGAGACCACTGACTCTGGTGTGGTAAAGTGCATGATGTTTTGTTGTTTTTGTAAAATGGAACAGTGTGGAACAAGATGGACTAGTAGAACCATGACAGCCTATGGTGCCTTTGACCTATACGACCATGAATATACAATGTATGGATGCAATGCTTGGATGCAGCTATGTATTTTTGTATTTTTGATGGATTGATTTTGGTGAATATGAAGATGAATTGCGAGAAGAATTCTCTATTTGATGAATTTGAATATGCCTAGAAATGAGATGCAAATTTTTGTTGTTTTTGATGATTTTTGTTGTTTTTGAATGTTCATGATTTTTGACCAAGTGATTGTGGAAATCCTTGGAGCGTTTTGGGATTGACCAAGTGATTGCAAAAATCCTTAGAGCCTTTGGGATTGACCAAGCGATTGCAAGAATCCTTGGAGCCTTTGGGATTGACCAAGCGATTGTGATAATCCTTGGAGCATTTTGGGGTTGACCAAGCGATTGCAAGAATCCTTGGAGCCTTTGGGGTTGACCAAGCGATTGCGATAATCCTTGGAGCATTTGGGTTTGACCAAGCGATTGTGATAATCCTTGGAGCTTTTGGGGTGACCAAGAGATTGTGATAATCCTTGGAGCATTTTGGTTTGACCAAGCGATTGCAAGAATCCTTGGAGCTTTTGGGGTGACCAAGCGATTGCGATAATCCTTGGAGCATTTTGGGGGATTGACCAAGCGATTTTAAGAATCCTTGGAGCTTTTGGGGTGACCAAGCGATTGCGATAATCCTTGGAGCTTTTGGGGTGACCAAGCGATTGCGATAATCCTTGGAGCATTTTGGGGTGACCAAGAGATTGTGATAATCCTTGGAGCTTTTGGGGTGACCAAGCGATTGCGATAATCCTTGGAGCATTTTGGGGTGACCAAGCGATTGCGATAATCCTTGGAGCATTTTGGGGTGACCAAGCGATTGTGATAATCCTTGGAGCTTTTGGGGTGACCAAGCGATTGCGATAATCCTTGGAGCATTTTGGGGTGACCAAGAGATTGTGATAATCCTTGGAGCTTTTGGGGTGACCAAGCAATTGCGATAATCCTTGGAGCATTTTGGGGTGACCAAGCGATTGCGATAATCCTTGGAGCATTTTGGGGTGACCAAGCGATTGTGATAATCCTTGGAGCATTTTGGGGTGACCAAGCGATTGCGATAATCCTTGGAGCATTTTGGGGTGACCAAGCGATTGCGATAATCCTTGGAGATTTTTGAGATTGACCAAGCGATTGTGGAAATCCTTGGAGCATTTTTGGGATTGACCAAGAGATTGCGATAATCCTTGGAGCTTTTTGGTTTGACCAAAGGGTTGATGGACACCTTTGGAGCATTTGGTGTAATCCACTTGCTCTTCAGGGAATAGAGGTACCCCCAGCTTAACAATCTTTGTGCACCGGATCTGGCTCTGTAGGAATTGGCACGAATGGATCGGCCTTATGCACGGATAGGAAGACAGGGTCTGCCTTCGACACTGATGGTGCTATGATATCTCTGGGTGGAAGTTGCTCGCGACCTTCCCCAAGGAGTGGGATCGACATGTGATGCTGGTAGGCTGGGTCTATGTGCCACTCATGCCCTAGTATTATGTTTATCATTTGACATGCTTCATCGATATTTATGGGATTTCGATGTTGTCGTATGTGATTGCTTGGAGCTATCTCTATTTCATCCTCACCTTCGAACAATGTGTATAGCTCTTTAGAATCTTGGGATTCTGAGACATGAAGGACTGCATCATCAGGTAGTCCTACAACCAAGGGTTGATCCTCTTCGAAAAGAGCCTCATGTACGTTGGGCCTTGGGAGCTCTAAAATCTTGGTCTCTACCGACTCTGAGTGTTCTAGCTCTTTGCATAGATCGGGAGATTTGAGCTCCTCCGCTTTGATTGGTTCATGTTGAGAAACTGGGGACCTATGGAGGGGTAGCTGAATAGCACCCCCCATGTCTTGGTAGGGCAGTTCATCCAGCTCTTCTCTTTGCTCTGATTCCTTAGAGGCTTCTTGGTGACTTTCTAAGGGTGGCCCATAAACCTGAGTGGGTTCCTGAGGAAGGCACTCGTCATTGTTTATAGGAGTAGCCTCCTGCTCATGTCTAAGAGGCATTGGGGGTGATGCTTGATAAGGTCGCAGAGACTCGTCTCGCACCTGGGGGTTGTGCTCCTCATACTGTTGTGCTCTTTGGATGCAAGGGGTTGGCGCCTTCTCAGGTAGTTTATAGCGCAACTTATCCGCTTTGCGTTGCATGTATAAGTTTTCTAACTCCTAGCGACCTTGTTCAACCTGCGTTATTTGAGCTTGGCGGACGACTTTTCTCGACGATCGCCGGTCAATGTGGTCTACCCTATTTTTCTCAAGAGGTTCGGATTTGTGCCTCTCATAATGTTTTGTTTTATGTGTGTGAGGGGTTGGAGTCCTTTCCTGCATAGTGTGTTGGAACAACTCATCCTTCTGGCGTTGAAGGCGTTCTTCGTTAATATGGTACAGTTTCGCTAATGATAGTCGGTCTCGCTCACGTTGCGTGAGTTGCACCCGACGTGCGAAATGCTTGACAGGCTCTAAGATAGTTGGTCTTGTCGCCTCATGTGTAGAATGCCTAGATGCCTCTCTGACATATCTATCTTGGTCGTAGTGATCCAAGATCTCTAGAGGCCATCCCTCTCTGATGGGGGTAGCGGCATTTATCTGAGGCACTGGCCTCAGAGTGTGACCATGATATCTAGCAGGTGCGAAGGCATATTGCTCCCGTGATGTGTATTTTTTTTGAGGAAGGTAGGAATCTTCCTCATGCTCTCTTTCATAAGTGAGCACGATTTGGCGGACGGAATTGGCTTGGCCTGCCTGAGGAGCCTTGTGCTCTGAATTTGTCCTTGCAGCCCTGACAACTGGAGGGGTTGAAAGATGGATAATGTAACCATGTGGTTCCTCTCGTTGAACCCTAGGTTGACTCAGCGCTTCATCGCACGATGACCGCTCATAACGAGCATCTAAGGTAGCTCTCCTGTGGATGTACCCCTCATGGGAGGATGTGTGTTGAGTGCTATGCTGAACAGGAGTGCTCCTAGAAGGGGTACCCCCATAGTCCTTATCTGTTAAGGTGTGGAGGGGACCGCCTTGTGTGTCAGGCCGCCAAGGTGGTATGACCAAATCCTTGGGGCTAAAGCGAAGGCGACTGGCGCCCTCCCTTTGTGCACCTTCCACAACGTCCGTCGTTGATTGGGCTTGGCTACGGGTGTACACCATTGTGTTGCTTCTCTACTATCTAAGCAGATTTTATCTCGTTTATGATGATTTGTCTTTTTGTTTACACTAAGCAGAAATGAACACACACATACGCAAAATCGTGATTATCTCTTTTACGGATTAAATAGTGTGTCCTAGACTGGTTTAGTGCATTTTGATGTTTTGTTTTGTGTTTGCAATTTTGGAATAACGTTTAAATGCATAATGTTGGCTCATATGACTCCCATAAATGGTCGCCCCTTCAATATACCATTGTCGGACCGATATACCAACCTCTCTATATACCCGCCCTTACGTGAGGGATACTATAGGTACGTGAGAGCAGATGGTACGTGGAACATAGGCGGTACGAAAGGGGAATCGCTCTGTTTATGACACCTACCATAGAAAACTTATCCTCGCGTGCATTGGAATCACCCCAGCAACACTCGGTCAGCTTTCATCAGGATTTACGTCTAGCAACAATCGCGATCGAGGTAATGGATGCAATATCTCAAGCCAAAGTGATAATGGAATCCACCTTTGGTCTTGCTCAAGGGTTGGGGTTTTACGACCAACGCCTTGGTTTAAAGTACCACGTGGTGTGTGGGATTCATTTTACTTTGCAAATTTGAAACAGGCAACTGAAAAAGAAATCTTTCCCTATGCCAGACAGATAATACTAACTGAAAACAGCAAGTAAAAATTGCAAAGAAATTTTCTACCTTTTTAAAAAAAAAATTTTTTTTTTTTTTTTTACGCAGATAACGACATAATTAAATAAAGCAAGAAAAATCTGTAAAAAAAATTTCTCTACCTTATTTTAATAATTAAAAAGATTTAATTATTAAATGAATAATTACGCAGATAACTACATAATTAAATAAAGCAAGAATTTTTTTTTTTTTTTTTAAATTTCTCTACCTTACGGTAATAATTAAAAGAAATTAAAAATGTCAGTAAACGAAATGACCTGAAACTTCGCAACAGAAAATGATATGGACGGCTAGAATCGTTACCTCCTTTCTGCCCGAAATTGCTGTTTCTGACCTCCGGTTAAAAAGAAGTACCTGTTAAGCACAAGACACAACAAGTTTAATTAACTTCTGTGATTTTTTTAAAAATATGGGAACCGGTCCCACCGTGATCGCCACTGAAAGCATGAGATTCCGGAATAAAGAAAACAGTGTTCAGATGTAATAAAAATAAAACCAGATTTATGCATAAAATAACACGGATAGAATTAAATTAAAAACAGGAGCACAACCCTTTTTATTAACGTAATTCCGTTCGGTTACAATAAATCTTTCGAATGACATATCCTCAGTTACAACCGATGAACAGTAATTTCTTTCCGCATGCCCACATGTAAAATGGGCGGGCTGAGAGTGTTGCCGCCGCTGGTGTAAGTGAATCTTTGCTTGCTGCTGTATTTCCTACGGTCAGAGAAACAATCAACTGTTAGTAGCACCTGCGTAAGAAAACGAAACTTTTGACTTTAAAATCCATGAGAAATACACGTAAAGGTTGGTCAAATACGTGAATAAAACAGTTCTACGTAACCTCGCAACTTTCACGGAAAACAACCTACATAATCGAAAACAGCATATATCATGGAATCATAGACTGTTTTAATTATATTTGAAGGTAGCATGTATTCTGAAAGCATTAAAACTTGAACTCTGCTTCAATATACTCGAAAGATATATATTTTAAAACATAAGCATAAGCTATTTTAAAACTTCCACAAACAACATATATCGCTTTTAACCAAAGCATGCGAAGAAATACGTAGGATGCCCCAAGCGGGCCGACCCGGTAAAGCTTGATCTCGGCGCCAACCCACTGGGAATGGGCCCGAAATCTCTAAAGCAAAAGTTGTCGTCGAATTTAATCATGGACTGTTGCGGCCAACCCATGGACTGTTTTAACATGCATTCGAAATTAATCAAATAACGTATATAGGGATACCCAAACGGGCCACCCCGTAAAAGCTTAACTTCGGCACCAATCCACTGGGGATGGGCCCGAAATCTGGATAATCAGAGTTGTCGTCGAATTGATGGATTAAGGTAATCCAATGCCGGAAATGCAAGTTCAGATGAATACAATCGGATATTCAGTTTAACAACACTTCGTTGTCTTAACAAAATACTTCGCAGTTTTTTTTTACGTATCGAGCCGGTTACATTTATAGAGGGTTCGGCCTCTGGGAACATTAATGTTCGAAACCCTAAATCCGCAAGGGCCGCTCAGATTTGATCCTTATCGGGTCATTACTAAGCATGGCTCGCACTGACATCGAAAGTTATGAGGCATGGCCTCGGATCGGATATTTCGAAACCGCTCGTCTAATTAATGCTCGTCGTTGAATCCGTCGTTCTACAGACCCACGGGGTTTTCTTCGAGAAGGGACACGTAGAGGTGCCACGTGGCGGTCGTTCCCTAGATAGTTGACTGCATGGACTGGTGACGTGTCGGCTCGAGGCCCAAAGTGTCGCGATATCACGACGCTTTGGGCCGGCTTTGGTTTGGGGCCCAAAGTGTTGCGATATCGCGACACCTTGGGCCGGCTTTGGGTCGGGGCCCAAAGTGTCGCGATATCGCGACACCTTGGGCCCGCTTTGGGCGGGGCCCAAAGTGTCGCGATATCGCGACACTTCGGGCCCGCTTTGGGCGGGGGCCCAAAGTGTCGCGATATCGCGACACTTCGGGCCCGCTTTGGGTCGGGGCCCAAAGTGTCACGATATCGCGACACTTCGGGCCCGCTTGGTTTTTGACAAAAGGCTTGGCGCGGAAGGCTTTGAAGAAGGCTAAGAAGTTTGTTAAAGGCTCTAGAACGACCGACTTTGCTCTGCTCATTTTCCGATCTTCCGAACTGCTGTGCGAGTGGTTAAGACCACTATTTGACCTCTAAGGGCTGCCCTAAAAGCTGTGATATCAATGTGATCAATGTTTGTAATCACTTAATCGAAATGGTGATGTTTTGGTGTCTACAACATACTAGTATCAAGACATTCATCTAAACAAAGATGCTATAATGAAATAATATTAGGACAAGACATGATGCTCTCTTCAAATTTATTACCGACGTGGTGGCATTAGTTATCTAAGATATTAGTGGGATAATAAGACTTGTTATCCCATATGTTGCCACTTAGATTGAGTTTAACTTAGAGACGTCTGATCCATCTGAAAAATATGTGTATGCTAGGATAGGTGGAATGAGTCCATGGTCCTTAAGGGACACCTAAAGTGAACACGAATCTATCTCAAGAGTAATTCCATACTGAAGCCGATTATGGCTAGAACTAAAAATTAAAATATTCTGTCAAACTTTATTAAAGAAAACTAGACTGCCAAAATGATTTAAATTCATTTCAAGCCACACAAACACATAGTAATTCATAAAGGAAGTAGAATGAAAAGTTCCAACCTGGGACTTCTGCAAGATAAAGCTTCCTTGGCTCTTCTTTCTTCTCCTGCCTTCTCCCAGCATAACATCCTCCTTTTTTTCTCAACCTCCATGGCCATTTATAGCTTTCTTTCTTCTTAGACAAGAAAGAGGTTTCTAAATATATGTATATTTTATTTATTTTGCTTTCTTTCTTTCAGAAAATATGCTTCTAATTATATATATTATTTATTTTATCTTTTTTTCTCACCCAAATTAAAGCTTCCTTTAATATATATATATATATATATATATATTAATGGAAAGGAAATCCATAGAGATAAGAGCAAAATCTTATCCACTATTTCAACCTTCCCAAAGTAGCCATATGAAGGAAAGATTTATTACAAGGTAGTTTTTTTTTTTTAATCCAATTTAAAATTGAACAAGCTCATAAAAACCAACTACCTGATTTCCTTCTAAAATAAGATCAACTAGATCCTACAAGCATGCTCAACCCAATAAATCTTTTACTTTAGATTAAGATTTCACTAAATCATGATAAATTGCATGATATTCTTTGCAATATTTTCTAGAATTATTTGTAAAATGCAAAACATTATTAATATGCATTTTCAAAGTAAAATTTAATTAAACTAATCTCATGCAAATTAATCAGGAAATCAAATATGAATCACACACAAATGGCATACAAGCACTCAATGCATGTGCTTAGTTTTCCCCATCACCGTTTTTCTTTGATTGTGCGGGACTTTTAGAGTAATACTCAAGTAACACCGCCATCAGGGAGGTAACTAGTGATGATAGGAATATGAGCTTTACCTGATGAGTTGTCATAGTCATCATTTCCCTTTGGTGGTCAGTCTTCCACCTATGAAAATAAATATTCCTGCAATCAAGCAACGCAACATCATTTTCTTTTGACAAATACAATGCAACTATTTTAAGCATTGAAACCGGCTACCATTACACAAGTAGCAACTTAAAAACAGTCCTCCAAGGTGGGATGTGACAATTTTGAATTTTACACTTGCCTTCAAACCCATCAACATGTTCACTTATATAAAATAGAAATCGTATCATACAAATTTTAAAGAATATTTAATTTCTTAAGCATTGTCAATATGGTTAAATGTTATGAAGAAATTAGTCAAAATTTTGCACAAGAATAAATACATTAGCAAACACCATAAGAAACTAAAAGAAAGGAAATATGGAAATGAGAGAAATAAATATGATGTTCCATAGCATAAAAAACTTATAAATAACACAAGATGATACAAAGGTTTAGGTGAATTATATTTTTATAACTAACTCAAACAAAGTATGATACATGTGAATGTATTCAAATCAATGTTGGTCATAAATTATCCAATCACTAGGGTATATCAAGACTATTCATAATAAAAAAGAAATAAAATACACAATATGGAAAGTTAATTGATAGTCCATATGAAATTTTAAAAAAGACAAGGCATAGATCAATCTTAGCCCTCTACAAATTGGACATTATTGAATTTGCCTTCCTTGTGATAAACATGGGCTAGATTTCCACTTGAAGAGCGTTAATTAAATCCAAATGAGATTAAAAGGGAAAAAATTTTATCCTTAATATTAAAATAAGTAAAGGACTAAGAATCTCTAAGTTATTATTACTTATCTTTTAGGAGTTCATTTGTTACCTAGAAATGCTTTTAAAGGAAATTAGAATGTAAAAAAATGGTAATAATTATACTTTGAAGGTCTAAAGGTATATTTTGATTTTATAGATATCAAGACTCTACTATTAATTTTACTATGGATAATAATTTTTAAAATTAAAAATATAGTTTGAATAAGTGGTCCTTCTATAAATAAATGGATCTAGAAGATATTGAATTATTTTCCCTTTAATTATATTCAAACTATTTAAAATATTCCTAATAATAAAATATTAATTCATACCTAAATAATCAATAAATTTTAATTTATTTACTAGGTTAATTTACCTTTATTATCATCAAATGGTAGGATTTCAATTGGTTAAATATGTCTACCTTTTAATCTTGAGAACAAGGTTCAAATATTGCCAAGTGATATGTGTGTAATTACGAAGATGTTATAATACAATAGTAACATAGTCATGATGTAATATGAGTGGGGTCTAGTTCAATCTTATATAACCAATTAAAAAGTACTTTAATTACTTTTTCATCTCATAATTTTTGCCCATTAAATTGATAAGTGACTTAACAAATTAATGTTATAATTAAATAAATCTATCTACTTAATATATTTTGCTTTCATATTTCTTGAAATCTATAATAATATTTTAAATACTAATAGTATGCTCAATCCTATATAATTCCTATTCAACATGTATTGTTTATATAAAATATTAAGGTAATTAATATAGTATATTATATTTTTAGTTGTAGTTAAAATTCTTTGCAAATATTTTTGCCTACATTCACAAGTCCAAACATACAAGTTGAACTTATCAAATTCTTTGTTTCTAAATCTTAAAGAGCCTTTTTGGACTCATAATTCTTTAAAATTCTTTCTTCCATAGCTCAAGGGAGCATTTTCAGGCTTAAGCCTTTCACTCGCACTTATTTTTAGAGCTAGACTTATATAATTTAATAAGTTAGATATTTTTTGCGTTGACGTAAGCAAAGCACTCCAAAATATCTGGAAAAGCTCTTGTCTAGGCATACTTCATATTATTTTGAAGATTGACTTACAAAGTCTAAGAAGCCATAAATTTTTCTTGTTGACGTAAGTGGGGTGCTCAAAAATATTTGGCAAGCTGAAAAGCTTGTAAAGTGGAGATTGTTCGAGCTAGGAAAGTAGCATGTCAAAGATTTTTATGAATAATGCTAGTAAAGCATTTTCAAAACCCAAGCCTTGTTGATAATTACTTAACCTTTGAGTCAAAGTCTAGAATGTAATAATAGGTCAAATATTTTTTATAGTGATATTAGCTCAACCTTCAAAATGTTGGTGAAAAAGATCACACTAAGTATAAAAATTAGACCAGAGCACAAGATAGAGGAAAGCATCATCTTATACTGGAGGTTCTCAGCATAGAAGATGATGTCAGTACCAAAGAATGTTTGACATGTTTAAGAAGAAAGATAGATTCAAGAAAATGGTGCTTAGTATTCTCGGAACAAGGTAGTTAAGCCAAAATTGCATGAAATAGATAATTATCACAACAAATCCTAATAACCATAAAAAAGACTACTAGAGAACATGCAAATAATGCTTAGTGGTGTCATATCAACCCTAATTTTACATGATTATTTTAGTGCATGATTATACACTTAAGTTAGATTAGAAAGCTATAAATAGAGGAATACCCCTCATTGTAAAGGATCAAATATTTAGAGTTTACCTTTTGTAAGTTGAAATTTTATGTTGTCTTAATGCAATCAAGAATTGGTTGACTTCTCTCATTTAAAGTGTGTACAATTGTTGATCATTATGATATTTTGCACTTGCAAAAATTTTTTTATGCATTATTTAAAGTTTGATATGTTAGACCTAAAGTTGTTTGACATATTTTAGATATAGTACTTGGAATTTTGGATGTTGTGATATTTGGTCTTACTATATTTTTGCATAAGCTTAACGAAGGTGTAGATTGTTAGGTATTGCTTGTGATTTATGGTTGATGCTCCTTTATCTAAAATCGGTGTTGTTATCTGAGCTTCAACTACAATTAATATTTTTATATCCCTATCTCCTTTCTCAACCCTACCTTTTCTCTTGAGCTTGTTTCGATTTCTATATTTTATATTTTTACACAATAGGATTTAGACAAGAAATCTACCTTCTCTAGAGGTTGGCTTAGAAGAAAATTCTAAGCCATCCAATCTTGACTTTTATCTAGGACACAAGTTTTATTCTAGGGAGATCGAAGCATCAAGAGTTTTGGCATACCTAGTGGTACATGAACCCGCATCTTACATATTCATATCATAAAGAAACATTAACCATTTTTCCATTTATCATACCATAAAATTTTTTGGTATGCTTTATGGGATGTAATTGCATCAAATCATCCCACATACAAGAAGACTTCACAAGAATATTAGAGAGGCACCCATCGTGTGAACATCAAGATTTTTTGGTATGCTTAATGGAACCAATCACTTAATATTTGTTCCCATGACTTAATATTTGTTCCCATGACTACCAGATGATTAGGATTATGGTGAATGTATTGGTATATTAAAAAAATAAAAAAATTCACTTGGCAACTCCGCATTCAAGAACCAAGAGCAACTAGCAAATTTGTTGAAAGGAATAAACCTAAAATCTTATGATCATAATATCATAGACCAAGAAGCTTAAAGAACCGTTACTATTTGATAAGTTGAAAATTTTTAGAGCATCTAGAAAAGAAAGTTCATTTTCACCTATTTGGACCTTCTTTATCCAAAGTCCTACTTCCTTTTTGACCATATATCTAGAATCACTTCCTAAATCCCCACATAGAACAATGGTCAGAATAATCTACCCTAGATAGAATAGTATTAGAGCCCTTAATCTCCAAGATCTTCATAACATTTTTCAAGCTACACTAAAAGCCTTACCCTCCTATGATGGTATTGAAAATATGATCTATGAACATTATGAATATATAGTCACTTTAGCTACTATGCATAATATCATCCTTAAATATGTAATGGTGAGGTAATTATTCTTATATTTCAAAGGCAAAGTGCTAGCTTAGTACCGCTCTTTAGAAGAAAGTAACATCAACACATCGGATGAATTAACTAAGTCTTTTATCCTAGAATTCAATAATCTAAGGGATTCTTTTTTTCTTCTCACACAGTTTACTTCTATATAGAGGCATCCTTAGAAAAAAATCATATATTTCAACATCTAGTTCAATAAAACATGGAAGAGAATTCCTTAGGATGTGAGACCTTATCAAGCCCAAGCATATATCTACTACCTCTTGGTTTTTGTTCTAGACTTAAGCTTATGGATTTGGTAGTCCAATGAGATGAGATTTCCTCATACCTTTCAATTTGCCATGGTAGAAAAAAATGCTCCCATATCATTCGATAAGCTCCCTCCAAAGGTTATGATTTCATAATTTTAAAAGAATCCTTAATAGAATCAATTAAAATTGATTTTAGCTCCCTCAAACCCTCTACTATTTGCTTTACTTTCACCCAAGCAATATCCTCAATCTATCATCCTGACCATCCAACTTCAATCTCTCCCTTAATTTGAGCCAAAAAAATATATAAAAGTGTATGAGTTGAGAGCAGTTAACAATAATTTCACAAATAATATCACTACGATGGAGCAACAAAATATTGAAAGGAGGTTTTAAGGGTATCAACAAAGAAGATACCCCTATCTCACAAAATACCAAGGGGCTTCAACTAGCAACATAGATAGAAAGCAAAATGTCTTTGTTAGAAACCAAGAGGGAGAGACATATATAGCATGAGAAGATTATTTGTGTCTAACTTATATTGATCCTAATAATGTTGATACTTGCATGGTCTATCATCACCAATGCCATCTAGTTGCAAATTAGAAAGCAAAAAGAGAATAAAAAGGTTAGTATAATTGCTTATGGATCCAGATCAGAACCTCCTAACTGAAGAATCGACAAGCTTCAAAATATGTCATATGTTGACCAAATATACAAAGAGACCTCTCCTAGTAGATCCCTAGAAATTTGATGGTTCAAAGGTTTTAACTCAACCGTAGAAAGAACAAAAAGAGTATACAAAATTAAAAGTACCCAAAACTGATCAAGAAGAGACCAAAGAACAATCCCTAACGAAGTTATGATTCTCGTAGGTCATGAGGATACAAATGCAAGAAGTAATGTAGTAATTTTAGAAGAGGTTTGAGGAGCTAGTCCAAAAGGATGAAAAGTTGTTGGAGGTCTTCAAATATAATATTGTAAAATATATGAATAAGACACCCAAGAGTAAGCATGTATGATGCACTACTTATTTTGGGATAAGTTAATCTACTTAGAGCAGCCTTAGAGAATAAATCCTCAAGCAGGTTTGACTGTCTAGACTTTGATCTAGCTCAAGATCAACATACCCTAGGAATGGGTAAGAATAGATCTATGCCATTTTATATGTCTTTGTATATGGAAGTTTGGATCATGCATAGTTTCATAGTGGACTCCAAATTTACTACAATACTTATATCCAAATATATATGTGATGTAATCGATATGGAATATACTTGGACTACCTCTAGAGTTCTGCAACTAGATGGAGCTCCAGTCTAGACAAGTGGAGTAGTAAAATATTTATCGATGGTGTTGCATAAGATATCGAATATCACTATAATCTACGAGGTGATAGTGGTTGATCTTCCTCATCTCTTAAACCTATGCTTATTGAGAGAGTTTATAACTAAGTTTTGAGTTGATCTATCCTTGGATTATTCTCATATGGCCATTCCTTTTAAAGGAAGGTGAGAATTTATGTGGAAAAGCCAAACCCTTACCACATAGAAAAGATAAAGGAAAAATAAGCCAATCTGGTTGAAGAAGATTTGAAATGCTTTGAGGAACTAATAGAAGAGCTACAAATAGAATATGAGTTTTCTCTAAGCAATTTCAATGCAATAATTGATACTAGATTGGGAATTTATTGCATATCAGAATCAAACTACCATAAAATTTTGTCTATTTCAAATTATATGCTCTAGAAGACAAATGTGGAAGCTATAGTTTGATGGTGTATAGAACTAGAGTCTGAATAGTTTTACAATCTCTTTTTTAAGGAATGAAAAGGATTTCATATAGATTGACTTGGAGCTGCTCTAATAATGTTGTTGAATGTGAAGCATTATGCCTAGGCTTGCTAAAATAAGATTAGATGGGTATAAAAGATCTCCTAATCTATGGTGACTAAGATTTGGTTCTAAATTTACTATGAAGTGCAATAGTAAGCACCACTATCTCAAAGATTACCAATATAGAGTATAGGATTTGCTATAAATATTTGATTTTATTAATGTGAAATCCATCCCAATAGATGAAAATGCAATAGCTAATGATCTGGTTTCAAAAGGACCGGACTTTAGCCTTGATTCCAAAAATTGGAAGGCATCAAAAGTTATCAATCTAGTTTTATAGCCATCAATCCCATATAATTATAGATTCTAGAAAGTGTTACATAGTGACGAGTAGATAGTAAGTTTTCTAACCCAAGAGGCTATATATGTTAATGATCCGAAGGAGATGCAAAGCAATATTTATGAGGAAGGTATATGATATAACTAAATAATAAACATATCCCTAAAGGTTTGATTACTTTAGAAAGCCTCTTTGATAAGAATGATTGAATGATAAGTTGGAGGATGAAGATATATGAGAAATATTTCAATGAGGTCTAGTTGGAGCCTAGAAAAATGATCAAGGTAGGGACAAGGTACAATCGAAGGGATATAGTTGACCTCATGGCACTCTCTAGAGAAATTTGAGACGTGATAACCCAAAGCTTTGATAATTTGAAAGTGTATGATATCATTCAACACACTGTTGGATTATTTCTAGAGATCAAGCTCTTCTGGCAAAAGCAAAGAACTATAAATCCCAAGATCGAATCCCTTATGAAGTAGGAATTATTAAAGTTACCAAATGCAAAGATTATATATTCTATTATACATTCCACTTGGGTAGCTAATCTGGTTCTAGTCCAAAAGAAAATTGGGGATATTTGGCTATGTCAACTTTAAAAAATTGAATAAAGCTTCTTTAAAGTATCATTATCCTCTTCCATAGATTAATCAAATATTGTAAACAATATCTAGGGCCAAGAAATTTTTTCTATTGGATGGATTTTCTAGTTTCAATCAAATTTAGGTGAAATATGAAGATCAATACAAAACAATTTTCACCACAAAATAGGAAACATTTTCTTATTAGAGAATGTCATTTGGTTTATCCAATGCTAGAGCTACATTCCAAATATTTGTGGACCTTGGTGTGATTTTTGGGCCAAAACTTTGGTGGCTATAACTTTTGCATACAAAAGTATTTTGAGTTTTTTCTTAAATTGTATAGTTTTTTTAAATTTCTACATTGGTGATATTGTCTTTAAAACATATATGTATGATATTTTATTTTAATATCAAATTTATGGATTAGCATGTATGCTTACTAAATGGTCCAAAAAAATACACTTGGAAAATTAAGATTGAAGTTTTGGTCCATATGAAAGAGTTGCTCAAATATATTAATGAGAAACTTTTGGAGACTAATTATAAAGAGAGTAAGTAGTTGTACAAGGATGAAAAATATGAGGTTTTTGGTGTGATAGCTCTTCATGTTGACAAGATCTATGACATTCATGTTAGCAACACACCAAACCTTAAGGAATTGCTTGGTAAGTTTAGGGATTATGTGGTTGCATTGATTCTATACAAAAGGTTATTTTTTAGATAATATTGCTTACTTTGACTATGGACCCTTTAATACTATTCATGAGTACATCAATTACTTCAAAAAATTGCAAGATGATATTTAAACTGCTAGAGGAATTTCAAAGGTTTCAAGAGAAGTACAAGAAGCTATGGACAAGGAGAAGAATATTGAACTACTCAACATTATATTTAAAAATATTTCAAAGACATATGAGATAATTCTTATTGTGTTTGGGATGATTCAATCCTACTTTTCTAATTCTCCTCCATCACCAATACCTTATTCATCACTAGGCCAAAAAAAAGGCATAAGGGTAACTTTTACTCTCTATCAAGCTCATTCAAAAGAAGTTGTCAAAATTTAAATGATAAGAAGCCAAAGCAAAATGAAAAGAATCCCAAGAAGCCCTTAAAAATTCTAACTTATGAGTATTTTAATAAGGAAGGACATAAAGGAAACTTTTAATAGATTTATACCAAGAATATTGAGGGAGTAGCGAAAAAAGGGGATGTTGATGCTACTCTCTTTTATACATAGGATGAGAATAATTTTGACGGTGAAAAATCTCATGGGATCATGTTATTGTTCAGTAGGCATCTTAGACATCCACCTCTTCTAATTAGTGGATTAAAAATTCAAGGGCAATAAGGAATATGATAAAGCACAAATATCTTCTCTAAGTTTACACTAGATTGCATTCAAAAGAGTGTGTTGTCAATGCATATGAATTTTCTTTGTAGGTGGAAGATATAGAGAGGTTAGTATTAGATCTTCTTACTTTTATGAATTTCCTCATGCTCCTTTTTTTGGACCAAATATGTTGTCTATTAAGTACTTATACAAATAAAAGCTAGTATTATATTCTAATCATTAGGTATTCAAGGACATAAACAATGGCTTCAAGATAATATATTTTGATTATTATGATTAGTTGAATCAAATAAAGATAAATTAATTCTATTTATTAATATAAAAAATTATATTTTATATCCATGGTGGATCATGCAAATGATGAGAGTCAAAAACCACACCATAGGCTTGGTTTCTTATCTATGGATCCTTGAGATACATGATTCTTCATTAGATGGTCATTGTACTTCCTTATATTTTATCTCTAAGTGGCAAATGTAAGATATGTATTCTAGGAAAGCATCGTAGGGAGATATTTCCAAAAGGGATAGTAAGACATGCAACTCATGCCTTGGAGATCACACATAGTGATATATGTAGGTCCATAGGTGCGCCATACATTTCTAGAAATAAGTACATTATTTTTATTGATGACTTCTTTATATATGTGTGGTTATATACTATTTTTAAAATGGATGAGGTATTTAAGACATTCAAGGTATACAAAGCACTACTAAAAAATTACTTAGTAAGAAAGATCAAGTGTCTTAAGCTACACAAGAAAGTAAGTACATGAGAAATGTCTTTCATGACTTTTTATTTTTTATTGGATAACATATCAAAGGATTTTTCACTATACCCTAAAGTAGAATGGAACAACTGAGAGGAAGAATGAATTAATCATGGAGATATCATATTATGATTCATGCCAAGGGGATGGAGCATAAATTCTAGGAAAAGGTTATCACATGTGCAACATACATCATCAATAGGGTTCCCATTAGATCAATCTAGGGTAGGAAACCTCTTGAGAGGATAACAAGTGATAAGGTTGATGTGTCTCAAAACTATATTTGGATCTTCATCATGGGCTCACATACCTAAAAATATCTGGAAGAAGGAGCTACCAAATATTCATAGATGCACTTTTATCTGGGTATTTGATACATCCAAGGCATAGCATCTCTATGATCCTCATTAGCATGAGATATTTATTCTAAGAACTATAATTTTTATGGGGTTATTCTTGGTGATCCATCTAATCCACTAGTCAAGATTTTGGTAGAATATCCTCTTATTTCTTCAAGTGATCCAACAATTTCTTCATTGATTCTTATAGGCTATATTCCTATTAGGGCTTCTTCTTTATCTTCTAGTGAAGGCCCTATACCTATATATTTGAATCCTCATTAGGTAGCACCATTTTCAAAACCTCTAGTCTCAAATTTAGGGAATTTTGAACTTTCCATAAAAGTTCTATGTGCTTTAGTTTTGGATGATGAGGTGAGTGGTTAATTTAATATAGATTTTTCTTGTTTGGCTTTTAGTGTTGCTTTACTATAGGATGTGCCTAGTTATTCCATAGTTAATCCAACACCTATGTAGGTTTAAACATATTTATAGGATGTTAAATACAATTTTTCTATGGAGCAATGCATAAAGGTCTCTTCTCAAGCATTGCTCTTGAAGGTTGATCATTCTAAAAAATTTCACATATTCTCAGGCTATGGTCTGACTAGAATGGAAATATGTTATGCTTGTAGACTATGAGTTATTAATTAAGAATAAAAATGGGATCTCATTCCACATTTAGAAGGGGAAAAAGTGGTTGGCTACAAATGGGTCTATAGACTCAAGTGTCTGTTAGATGGTTAGGTGGAAAAGCATAATGCATGCCTTGTTGCTAAGTAATTCTATGAATAGGAGGGAACTGACTATTCATATACATTTGATCTTGTTTCTAGGATGGATTTTGTTAACATGATTCTTTATATAGTTGCTTATTTTAGTTAGAAGTTACATCAAATGGATGTGAAGAGTGCCTTCCTCCATAGTAACCTTTAGGATAAGATCTATATGCAACAACCAACTAGATTTGAGCTTGAGAGTACCCATCCAATGGTTTGCAAGTTAATTGGGTTCTTATATGAACTTATGGCCCATAATACTTGATATGAGAATATTCATTCTTTCTTAGTTATGGATTTTGGTGGTGTGAGGTCAAACATGATGCTTACATCAAATATCAAGATAGGGATACCTTGGTGATTATTATCCATGTTGATGATCTCCTCATTATAGGCAACTCTTCTACCTTGATTCAAGATATGAAGTCATGGCTTTATGTCTTCTTTGAGATGACAAGTTTATGTCTCTTGGACTAATTATTTATTATTTAGATTGGTTAGACTACACCTAGGATCACTATCTAATATCTTAAGTATGGCTTGGATTTTCTTCAATGCTTTAAGATTGAGAATTGTAAGTCTACTTAGACTCCTTTTGATATAAGACTTAATATCCCATCTCATTATATGACTCCCTTGGTGGATAAAACTTTATATTGATCTCTTGTGGGAGGTCTCCTTTACCTTACCCACATGCAACCTAATGTTTCTTTTGTTGTCAATTATTTTCCAGGTACACATAGGCCCTTCTAGAGAGTCATTGGATAGTGAACAAGAGGATCCTTAGATATATCAAAGGTAATTATTATATAGGTATCCATTATTTAGTTGTTTTATCTCCAATTTAATAGGATTTTGATATGTAGGCTAGGTAGTTGATTTGGATGAGCAACACTTCACCATAGGTTTTGTCTTTCACATGGGTTTAGTCCCTATTTCATGGTGTTGTAGATGATAGTTATTGTATTTCTAATAATATAGCTAAGCACATTATATGAATGCTTATCATTATGGATATTTGGTTTTCCTTAGGTCTATCTTATCACTCTTTGGTGTGACAATCAAAGCACCATCCAACTTGTTCACAATCTAATGTTTCATTAGCAAACCAAGCATATTGATATTTGCATGTATTATATGAAATGGATTTATACTTGTGGGATGATTTATCTATACAATCACTTGAGTAGATAGTAGATATCTTGACTAAGGTTATGCCTGAAGTTCCTTCAATGCACATATAGGAATTACTTGGTGTGGGAGAATGTCCCTTAAAGGGGATGACTAGTAAGGGTCTCTCTCTATGTTTCTTGTTCAACTTAAGGGAATGTTGAAATATGTGGTGCTTAATCTTCACTTGCATCCATCACTAGTTTTGTATTATATTGTATGTATAAGCCATTTTGGCCCTTGCAAACCTTGTAAAAGGTATTTTTGTAATATTTTATTAATTAAACCTAAAAACCGATTACTTAACCTTGATCTAAAGGTATTTTTGTAATTGTGTATAAATACTTCATCATACTAACCATTTCATAATTGGTTGGAGTGTAATAATTTAAGTTTTAGTAAAAATATTTGTTGTCAACAAACACCTACTTATATCTTATGCATAGCTATCATGTGTATTTATTTCTTAGCAGTATTGGGTAATGTGTTAATTCCAAATTTTTTTAGAAATTGTTTATGAATTTCAACATGTTCCGCCATCATAGTGCTATTTTATTTGAAATTATCATTTTTCATGCTAATGAGATACTATACATTCAAAATGTAATAGTGGCATCTTAAAATAAAGGTAATATTTGATGAATATTGAAATAAACCCCTTGCATTCTAAAGCCTATCATAATCATTTATGGTATAACAGTTCTTCTCAAAAATCTATTAATGCATTAAGACCATCAACTAATTTTTAACAAAATTATCAATATTTCATAATCTAAGGTCATTGTCCTCATGTAAATCCTAACTTTGGGAAAAAATAAAACATTAATTAAGTGGGTTTTCTCTAAACCTTAAAATCCCAATCACAATAGAGCTATGAGACATTCAAATGCTGATCTAAAATCCTAAACTTGTATTTGAAACCTTAGAATCACTCCCTTAAGAGATTTTCCCAAAAAACTAACTTTTTACCTAAAAGAACTAGTGCTACGGATTTGATACACTTCAATATCAACAATAGTAGCATATATTTGATTGATTTAATACCATAAAAGGATAATTGAATATTTAAATGGATGTTTTTAAATCCTAGGAAAAATCATTTTGATACTTTGTTGTCCTTAATACAAAACAAAACTCTAATATAAGGGATAAATTAGAAGAGCAACAAATAAAAAATTTCTAGATCTATTAATGGATATTTACACTTTCTTTGATACCATGTAGAAAAATTTATTATAGAGAGGGATGAATATAATAAAGTCAACCAAGTGCAAAACAGAAAAGGAGAAATAGAACAAGCATATTAATAAATGAATATAAAAAGATTCAAGATATGGAACACTTGAACATTAAAATATTTCACTATTAGTGAAATTGGAGACTCTGTTGCCAAAGATGCAAGCGGTGAAAGGCTCTAGGATGACCAAATTAGGATTATAAATAATAGGGGAGTCCAAGATCCATGAATCCCTCCAAAAGTCAATCTAGGTACTAGAGCCTAGCTTCCATATAACTTCTTTTTGTATGAGATGTATGGTCTTAAGAAAGAGGGTTCTAAACGCAGATTCTTTAGGGGGTGAAGGATCCTCAAGGAGATTATTGCCCTGCTAGAGACATTTGGCAGTGATGATTTCAATCCAGCTAGCATTATATTTATTAAGCAGTTTTCATCCCTATTTAGTGATAAGGTCATTATTCATCTACTTGAATTTTCTAAATCCTAAGCCTCTTGATTATTTCTTGGAGTAGATCTAGTCCCAGACAACCAAGAGGAATCTTTTGTGATTTTTTTACTTAGTCCAGTGAAAAGACTTGAATTTATTTTATTTTTTGCTAATGGAGGTCATGATTTTAAAAAGGGAAATTAAATAGATTGTAATGCTTTGTAAGGTGGCTTTGACCACCTAAGCTTTTCTTGCTTGATTGAGGAGAGCTCCTTTTCACCCACCAGCTTTTTTGCATTCTTTCAAGGATATGATTCCAAAGACCATCATGAGTTTTTCTAGTGAAAAGAGGTATTCCTAGGTAGATTGAGGGAAGATCCAAGATGGAACATCCTAGGATATTTGACTTTTAATGGGGGTGTTAAGGAAGAAAATTCTACTTTTAAGGAAATTAACTTTTTGTCCAGTTTTTTCTTCATAAAGGATCAAAATAACTTTGATAGCTCTAGCTTGCATAACAGAGGAAATTATAGCTAGGTTAGTGTCATCCACAAATTGCTAGTGGGTTATTGGGTTTAGGGAGTAGGATGACCTAATTCTAGAGATATTTCCCTAGACACATTCAACTTTCAAGGATCTCCCAAGAGCCTCGATTAATATGATGAAGAGATATGGAGAGAGAGGGTCCCATTACCTCAAGCCCATGTTACCTTGAAGTAGCCAACAACTAAGCCCTTTACAACAATAAAGAAGTTGGTTGAGCTGACACATTCCTTGACTAAGTTTATCCAATCCTGTTGAAAACCAAATCTAGATAAGACTAAGAACAGGAAAACCTAGAAAACTCTATCAAAAGCTTTATTCATATTCAATTTTGAAAAAGGTCAACTTTCCCACTTTTATCAACTGAATGGATGAGTTTATGAATGGTGATGATTCCATTAGTGATAAGTCTCCCTTCAATAGAACTACCTTAGTAGGTGTCAATTATGAGGGGAAGGATTTTCCTCATCCTATTGGCTATAAATTTTGAGAGGATATTATAGATGTTATTACAGAGATTGTTGGGTCTGAAATCTAAAAGTTTTTTAGCACTTGTATATTTGGGAATAAGGACTAAAAAGGTAGAGTTCACATCTCTAGGGATGTGTTAGATTCCCTGGATCTCTTAAATAGATTTCACCACCTCATCTCCAACAACATTCCATAATTTCTAGAAGAAAATGGTTAGAAAACCATCAAGCCTAGGAGCCTTGTCCCCTGTCATAGGAAAAATAGTCGATTTCACTTCTTCATCAGAAAAGGGACTAGAAATAAAGGAATTTAGATTTTGGGGAATGAGGGAGGGGATGTTGGCTAGCATACTATTTGAGGCTTAAAAATTATTGGAGTATCCAGTTCCCAACAAATTTCAAAAAAGGAGATAACTTTATCCCTGATTTCTAGGAGGTCCTCAGTAATAGATTTGTCAGCCTTCACAACCTCCTTAATTTGGTTGCAATTTTTGTGCCTAAGAGTAGATACATGGAAGAAATTGGTATTAAAATCCTTTTCCTTTATCTAGAGAGCCCTAGATTTATGACCCTAGAAATATTCTACATAGGCTAGAATGTTATGGAACTCTGCTAGAATTTTTTTTTTGTTATACCTTAAGTCCTTCGAAGGGTATCAAGATTGGATAGAGGATTCTATAAGACTCATATGATTTTGGATATCTTGTTTTCTATGAAAGAGGTGACAAAATATCTCTTTGTTCCATTTGTTTTAATTAATTTTAATGAGCTATAATTTTTTAGCAATTTGGGAAATGAGGGACCCTGAGAATTTGTGATCCCATCAACTGGATACCAAGGGGATGAGGTATTGATGATGAAGCCACATAATCTTGAATATGAATGGGGTTTTGAAAGAATATGTAGGTTGCAGGGCTTCCAAAACCTAAGGATTATGATCTAAGTCAATTTTGAGGAGGGAGCGAAGGGTGGCATTTCCAAAGGGGGCAATCCCATCCTTTGAGATAAGAACTCTGTCGAGTTTGAGCTAAATTTGTTGACTACTCAGTATCCTATTGTTCTAGGTGTATTTAGAGCCTCTCAAATTTATGTCCATCAACTCATTATCATTAACAAAATGAAAAAAACCTCAACGCTTTTAGATGTGATGGTACTGCCTCCTTTTTTATCTGAGGGGTAAAGGGGAGAGTTGAAGTCCCCTACCAACATCTAGGCCTCATTACTAAATATGCTTCTCATATGGCTTAGGATGTTTCATAAAGAGACCCTTTTGAAGGAAGTGTTCAAGACATAGATGTTAGAGAGAACCCATATGCATTTAGAGACTTTACAAAAAAAAATATTAGTGATCCTCTCTAATGATGATATAAGTCTACCTTCAATTCACGTAGGGTCCCACAAACATAGTAGGCCCCCGAAAGCTCCCTAATTTGGTTTGACTAAGCATCCAATATTTCTCCAGATGCCTTTAGAACCTCTCTCCAAATTGGAAATCTTAATTTTAGTTTCTTGCAAAAGAATGATATGTGAGTTCAAGTCTTTCCTCATGGATGCTAGCAGACGTTTCTTAGTATGTTCATTGAGGTCTCTCACATTCCATGAGAGGATCTTCAATTATGGAGTTTTGAGAGGAATTTACTTTCTCTACCATAGGCTAAGGAGAGAGTGTCTTTGAGCCCCAATTCAAAAGACTCTGCTTGCTGATTTTATTTTCTGACAAAACCAGTGTGGATTGAGCTCCATTTGTGATTTCCAATTATGATTCTCTTTTCCTAAGATCTTGATTTGAGGGTCTTTCTTTCTTTTGCTACCAACATCTACACAGCTTTTTTTTTTGTTTTTGGTGGTAGGCAAAGGGGAGCTTTGCTTGAAGCCAAGTTGTTGATCTAGGGAAAGGGTTTCCATAGCTTTAGCTTCATATTTTAGTGGCTCTGTTGACAAAGAACCCCAATATTTGGAAGAGGGAGCTACAAGGAGAACTGGGGCTACTTGTGACTCCTCTATGACTGAAATAATAGTATTGGAGGAAGACCCTTTGCTAAGAAAAATTAGGGATTCTTTTGATAAATTTAGAGACTTAGATAGATTTTTTTAAACAAAAATCCCTTTATCCTGCAAGACAGGGGCCTTTGAGGAAGAGACAAGGGCATAGACTTGAGGCTCCAAAGCTAAAGGAATAACTTCTTTGGAAATTAAGGACTCCTCAAAGGTAATATCCTCACTTTCTAAGCATGAAAAGGGATTGTTTTGAATTGGGAATAAATTATTAAGAGATGAGGTGGGGTGACTTACTTGTACCAAGGAAAGCAGGGCTTCTCCATATTGCATCAAGGCCTCTTTTTCTTTGGCTTTCTAAGATTCCGAGTTTTTTAAAAACTGGTCTTATCACTAACTTAGAATTGAGGCTTATCTATAATTGGGCTAGATTGCTTGACGTCCTTAATAGAATCAATGGTCTTTTTGGGGTCCTTGCGATGCTACAATTTCTTTGGCTTAGTATAAGGTCTCAAGGAGATACACTGGGGAGAAAGGTGTCCTTATTTTTCGCAAGACGAATAGAAGGAAGGTTTATTCTCATACTCAATTTCTTGATGTCAGTTGTAGATGATAGCAGCTCTGTGGAGGTAGGTAGTTCAAAATATAGGTTAGCATTGATGCACATTCTAGCATAGACCATCCTAGATTTAGCTCTTGTGATAAGATCGAATGCAACTAACTCCTCAATGACTCTTGCAATTCCTCTGAGAAAGTCTTCCTGCTAGAACTGAATCGATAAACCAGGGAGTCTGACCTAAATTGAGGTTGAATTGATATTTTGAGAGTTTATATTAAAATTCAAACTCTATTTCCTAAGTAAAATATTGTTCCAACCATAGAACCAAGGCCCTCTTGTGACGATGCAGTTCGACTACCTAATAGTGATCAATTCCATATGATTTGGAGCTTCCATTTAGAGAAATTCCATCATCTGATGGATTCTATATTGGGTCTAGAGCCTACAAATAGCTTCTTAGGATATAGCCATGACCATGAGCTTTGATGGGACACTAAGCTTACCCTTATCCGATTGAAGAACAAAGGAGTTATAGTTATAGAATACCGAGAGGATGCTTTTTTATACCACTTATGCAAAAGAAAAAGAAGGGGCTTCCTGTTGGAGAGGATTTAGGGGGCCAGGGTCAAGAGGTGGACCCACCCCGATACTTGTGACCACTAGTCTGCCTGCTAGACCATCATTGATTCCATCCTCGTGAACTAGGTTGCTCCAGCTCCTACCGGAGGAATATTCAAAACTCAAACCATAGGAATGCTCATATCTTGCCTAAAGATGTCATACAATTTTTTAATGTGTTATTTATGTTGTTGATATGTTATTTTTGTTTCATTTTATTACTATTATTAGGATTAAACATTTATTCAAGCATGTGTAGCATTATTTTAGCATAGGAGATCTCCTTTATGCACAAACAGGCGATATCAATCCCTCCCTTCATCATGTGGTTAGATCAAATATGATCTAGAGACATGATGATTTGACCTTTGATCAAATAAGTAATCGATTGTATGCCAAAAATAATTTTAGAAATATTTATTGTAACAAAGCAAATAACACTAAAAAAAAGTGCTATCTAGCTTTAAAGTGATACAATTATATATAAATAAATCTCAATACTATGTTAATCAAAATATATACATTTAATTTCTTAAAAAAAATCTATACACAATCTTATAAAAATTTAAATATATCTATTTATATATATATTTATCTTTATTATTTTAATTTAAAAAAATAGAAATAATTCTAATTTTTAATTTAGCCTTTTACTATATCATTTTTATAGGCCAATTTATTGATGTATGTGAGTCTATAAGTTCATGTTATTTCATTCTTAGATTGCTAATTGTAGCTAAAAGTTCGGTTGAAACTGGTTTTCAGTTAAATTGTTATGATTAGAGAACAAAGGGAGAGACTCAAAGCAATGAATTACGTTTGTCTTATAAAATGCAAGGAAAAGTACAAAGAAAAATAAATAAAATATAGGTTGATGTTGTATTACATGAGTTGTGTATGTGAAGAAAAATAATTTTTTTTTTTAATTTGGTTAGTGGGAAAAACTTTTACGATTAATGTTTTAGGGTTGGGTATTTATATTCTACCATGATCTTGTGTAAGAGAAAAAATTAATCTTATCAATAGTAAATTTTACACAACCCCACACATATACTATGATTATCCCATAACAAGATAAAGAAATATATAACTAATAAAGTCAAAATGAGGAGTGGTTTTTTTAACCTTCTTAAATTAAGAAAAGGTGGGTGAAAAGGTTAGTGTAAAGTTAAAAATTTGGTGTATATATATTTTTGAATTATATAAAAAATATATTAAATATAATGAAGTATAGTAGGAGTGAGTTTGGGCAAACCGTGGCGTGGGGAGTGTGTGAGCGGGTAGGTGTGTGGTGGTTGTGTGTTAAATTCTCTATTGATAAGCATAGCTCTTGGCTTTACGATGGGTCATGGGAGGAGACTGCTTTACGATGGGTCATGGGAGGAGACTGTTCAACCCTGTGCATTGGTTCATAGGGGTTTCTCACACTAACCAAATAAAAAAAAAAACAACAAAAACTTGGGTACTAAATTTCAAAGGGATAAGGCATGTAGACTTTATAACCAATGACATAATATGCATCCTCTCATTTATAATGGACTTAAAAAATATAAAATGATTTGAATTGATATGAGTAACGTTTGTGGACATTATTAATTGTTTAAATTTTAATTTCACATATAACATGTTATTTTTTTATACATAGAGGAATCGGCAACTATCTTACCTTTTTAACAACTAGTCACAAGGTCAAGTTGCATTACCTTTAATTATAACATCGAATCATGATGCTATCACTATAACCCTTATTTCACCTCAGTAAACACGACCTGAAGAAAGAGACCTCCGATAGCTTGAAGTTAATACTGATGTCATCGTTGGCACACACTCAATGAACATAGGTCTGACTACTACCTTTCTTTGCCCAAATTGAGCATACCCAAAGGTATGAATCTAAGTCTTCTCTTGATAATTGTCTAACGTCTTACGCATCCACCTAATCATCCGCACACAATTTCACATAACATGTTTACTAGAAATATATTACACTTTGATGTGTTGCTTGTTGTAATTAAAGAAACGTTTATACATAATCTAAAAGATAGGTATAATATGAAAAATAAGTCAACCTAAGTCTTCTCCTGGTAAGTGCCTCACGTCTTAGGCATCCACCTAACCCTCATAGACAATTTCACATAACATTTTTAGTATAAATATATTACACTTTGATGTGTTGTTTGTTGTAATTAAAGAAACATTTATACATAGTCTGAAAGATAGGTACAGTATGAAAAATAAACTATCTATGTTCAGGGGACAACGAGCTTTGGCTCTTTTTCAAGAAGTCCAAGTTTCAAACTTTCGTCTGGGTGAGTGTGTGAGGGGCTGTGTGTATGGTTATGTGTTTGGCCTCTATTGATAAGTTTATCTCTCACCCTTATCAGAGGTCATGGTTGGGATAGAAATGCCCAACCTTAAACATCGGTCGTAGATGTTTCTCACATTAACCTCAATAAAAAAAGTCATCTATTTATGTTTCTACACTAACTTTAATTGGGTATAAGGTGGTTGTGTGTTAAATTCCCTATTAATAAGCATAGCTCTCAAATTTACATGAATCATGGTTGGGAGAAGACTGTTCACCCTTGTATGTAGCTCTCAAATTTACATGAATCATGGTTGGGAGAAGACTATTCACCCTTGTATGTTGTTGTTGTGCGTAAAAATTTCTCATACTAACCAAATAAAAAAAAATTAATATTTATATAAAATTTTAATATTATTTAAATAAAAATATTAAACATGCACGTTTGAGACCATAAGATTAAACCCTTGAATTTGTAACAATAAGTGCATCCCACTTACCACTCAAGCACATCCTACTCATCACTCACAAAATTAAACCTCATGGTCTATATTTTAAGTTATAAAATTTGATATTAAAAATATATACCCAGGTGTTGTAGGTGAGTTGGAGAGGAGAGGGCAATCCTCCAAGGGAGGTCCCAGGTTCAAATCTCCACCCTACCAAAAAGCTGAATTGGGTATCTAAAATCCAATTTATAATTTATAATGTTGGTGCGGGCAGGGTCGGGTGTGACCCCGGGTGACTTTGACGGTGTAGAACCCCCTATTCGTGGTCTCTCAGACCAAGGCAGCTCCGCAAAGGGTTTTTCGCTTTAAAAAAAAATTAAAAATATATATAATTAAATGGTATAAGTTTAAGTTATTAGAAGGTAAATTTTTAACATGAAAATTTTAATATCAAAAATATATAATTAAATAGTATAAGTTTAAGTTATTAAGAAAGTAAAATTCAAGTTCAAATCTTGTCTAAATTTTATAGTGGGATTATTTTATCTCAAACTTCTTATACAGTTTTTATGGTTAAGATTAGAAAACACACTTTAAACATAGACTAACTAAACACACCCCTTAAAAGGTGCACTCTATAGTAAGACAATATTAATCAAAATAATGTTTTATATATATATATATATGAATTTGGGTAATATAATAAATTTTTATGAGCGATGCATAAGTATGAGTAGTTCCTTCTCAACAATAATTTTTCGTAAAGTTAAGCTTATTAAGGATTAATACACAACCCCACATACTTTACGGTTTGAACCTTAGACCTTTTGAAGAAGAACCAAACCTCAAACCATTGTAATGTCCCTTAGATTCGGGTAATGTGATAAACCCCTATGACTGGCGCATAACGCATAAGGGTGAGTAGTCCCCTTCCAACCATTACCTCTCGTGTAAGGCTGAGAGCTACGCTTATCAATAGGGATTAACACACAACCACACACATTGTGGTTTGAACCTTTGATCTCCCGAGGAAAAGCCAACCCTTTTTTTTTCGGTTACTTTGGAGATTTGGTCACAACCACACTATTTTTAGTAACTAACAAATGCAAGGTTCAATTACATAGGAGAGTTGGTCACAACCACACTATTTATAAGGGTGAGTAGTCCCCTTCCAACCATGATCTCTCGTGTAAGGCTGAGAGCTACGCTTATCAATAGGGATTAACACAAAACCACACACATTGTGGTTTGAACCTTAGACCTCTCGAGGAAAAGCCAATCCTTTTTTTTCAGTTACTTTGGAGAGTTGGTCATAACCACACTATTTTTAGTAACTAACAAATGCAAGGTTCAATTACATAGGAGAGTTGGTCACAATCACACTATTTTTAGTAACTGACAAATGCAAGGTTCAGGGGTTGCTTCCACCAAACCTATTTCTCTTCCTTGGTATTGACTCGGTGTAAAGAGGATCAACGGTTGCTCGAGATTCATACCATCATCATCCGTCTAGTAGGATTTAGATCAGACTACTACCTTCGTAAACAGGCTACCCCAAGGTTTGAACATGAGTGTCTTCTTGGTAAATGCCTAGCCAGACAAGCACTTATCAATCCACCTAACCAACCCTTGAACCATTATACTCTAAGACTAATGTTATATTAATATTATTATTTTATTTGTTAAAATATTGTGATATTCTAATCATCATATAATATCAATGAGATATGTTTCAATCTAATATAACCCCTTGAAATGACCAAATCAATTATTTAATTAATACTAAAATATTCATTTATTCATTTTTATTTAATAATTAATTCATATAACCTTTAAAAATGAATAATGTATTAATGTATAATAATGTTACAAATGACTTAAATGGATACGAAGGTGAAAACTTTGATAAATAAATAAAAGATTTACTATTTAAATCCAAACAATTTAAAATTATACAACAAACTTCAAAAAAAAATTACTAAAAAATTTTAATATTTTAAAAATTATATAATTAAAAAAAATTATTAATAAATAAAAATCTTTCATTGTAACGAGATTAAAAATTTATAATCAACTAACTCTTTTTGAACATCGACACGCCTTGCCGATAGACCCACGCCCGATGGCAGTACCTTATCTTTTCAGAGGAAGCTTCCATGCTTTGGCCATAACGTTCAATGTTGTACTCAATTAGGTTATAAATTCCTAATGAGCACGTTCCCTCTTTTCAAAAAGAAAAATCACATGAGGAACTTCGTGTGCATTGACTTTTCAAAAACGTGAGAAATTTAATAGAGGGGCGGCGACGACAATCTCTTCAAGATAATATTTTCTATGCAAAAATAAAAAAGAAATATAATCAAATAACTTAATTATTATACTTAAAGAATATTTTAGTTATGCTCAATCATTATTTTCTTTCTTCAATGTTTGTTGATTATTTTGACTAAATAAAATATTAGATTAAGTTAAAGAGTAGAACTTAGCTAATTTCTTATCACTTCAAACTTCAAAATATTAAACTTCAAACCTTTAAAATTTCAAACTTTGGACTTTGGAGCTTATATACTTTGAATTTGAAACATTGAAATTCAAATTTTGAGGCTTCTAATTTTAAAACTTTGGACTTTCATACTTTTAAGCTTTTGGGCTTGAAACCTAAGAATGATATTAGCCATGGGTTGGATTTGTGTAACCAAGTTCAAATTATGGGTTCCTATAATAGTATTAAGAATGATATTAGCATATGGGTTGGATTTGTGTAACCAAGTTCAAATTATGGGTTCCTATAATAGTATTAAGAATGATATTAGCAGTTAGTTGGATTTTTGTGGAATAATATTTATATTTGATAAGTGCAGCAAATGTTTTTATATGATATTACTTACTTAAAGACCAAATCTATTAGTGTCTTCAAGAATACGAGGAAGTCAACTTTATTGCCTAAGTGGATTTAATTTCAACAAGACCTGCTAAAAGAATTTAAATTTATTTAATTTTGACTTTACCATTTGAAAAATTCTTTATTTGATTTTTGGCTTTGTTCAAACCAACCTTTTTACAAATAAGTTTGGCTTTAACCAAACAAGTTTTCCTTTGATAAGTATCCAAATTTTGGACTTGGGTAATGTCTACATGAAGCTTTTAGTAAGTACTCTTCAACCTCTTGTGAATAAATCTTTTCATATGGAATCTCTAAACTCAACTATGAACCTTTCTATAAGGAAACTTGACCTCGACTAAGCACATATTTCCATAAGAAAGCTTTGGTCTTTGTTGAATGATCTATCTCATTGATATCTAAGATGCATGTTAAGTTTGGTTCTTTAGATGCACAAGATAAGTATGTTATGTTAAAGAATTTTAGGTGGTCTTCTTTAACAATTGACTACATAGTATAATATGAAAAATTATAACCTTAGAAGTTGTAATATTTGAATATTACTATGTTATAAAAACATAATCTTAGAAATGATGGTATAGTATCACTATGCGGCTTATCAAAATATTATTCTATAAAATAAAATGACCTATTAATTTATTATGATTCCTCATTATGATCTTTTACTTAAAGTTATATGTGAGTTACTCTATTTATTCAAAGAGGAATTGTTGAGTGTTCAAAAATTAAAATTTGGTAACTATATTGTAGTCTTTTTAAATTGGCATTGCACTTAATTATATAATATCTTTGTAAAAATTAACAAACTATTAAAGGAATCCATTTTGAATGAAATTGTAAGTTGTTGGCAATTTGAGTTATTTTATGTTGTCATAGATGTCACATGGATCACATTGAGTTTTGGTGGCAAAATCAGTTCATAAATAATCATGTATGATATTTTGGAGAGCATTGATATATACAGGGTTTTTGTGAAAACCAAGGCAGGCAAAATAAAAGTTTTTATTTAAAACCATGGATGGCATATTTGAAATGGGTTTTTCTTAAAACCCAATTTAGCTTTTTGTTTCATCGAAAAATGTGCCCCAGTGATGGAGATATTTAATTTTAAATATTTAGTTTAAATTTTAAATTATTTAAAATTTAATTTTAAATTTTAAAATTAAAAATCCTTGTGCCCAAACTGTTTACAAGAGTAGCAATACCCTTGAAAGAAATTACCACCTCTAAAACTGTCATTTACCTTCCTTACTTGAGTCATGCAATGTG
Organism: Wollemia nobilis; assembly: GCA_028583015.1. NCBI lineage: Eukaryota > Viridiplantae > Streptophyta > Pinopsida > Araucariales > Araucariaceae > Wollemia > Wollemia nobilis. Next base: position 2,826,430 of record JAQPPZ010003193.1, on the reverse strand, counting down.
AAGCCATGTGACCAAACCTGTGACAAGCAAAACATCTGCCATTAAACTTTCTTGTAAATGGCTTTCTAGGTCCTTTAAACTTTCTCCCCTTTTTATGTTTCCTATTTTCTATTTCTGTGCATCTATCATTCAATGACTCATTATCTAAAATACTTTCCTCATCAGAACTCTCTTCCTTTTGGAGTCTCTTACTAGACTCTCCAGCTTGTTCCTTATGTGGCTTAACAAAACCAAGGCCTGTTTTATCTATTGTCTTTCTTTGACCTTTGATGATTGACTTAACCTTTTTGGAGCTATCTTCAAACCTGTGAATCTTATGCTTGTACTCTTTAGTTTCCTCTTTCAAAGAAGCCATTTTTTGTTCTAACTCACTATACTCAAGAACCTTAGACTCTAACTCATCCTTGAGTTCTTGTGTCTTAGCTATAGATAAGTCCTGATACATGGAGGACTGCATCATCAGGTAGCCCTACGATTAAAGGTTGATCCTCTTTGAAAGGAGCCTCATGTAAGTTGGGCCTTGGGAGCTCCAAAATCTTGGTCTCTATTGACTCTAAGTGCTCTAGCGCTTTGCATGTATCAGGAGATTTGAGCTCCTCCTCTTTGTTTTGTTCTTGTTGAGGAACTTGGGGCCTATGGAGGGGTGGCCAGATAGCACCCCCCATGCCTTGGTAGGGCATTTTCTCCCACTCTTCTTCTTGCTCTGATTCCTCGAAGGCTTCTTGATGAATTTCTAAGGGTGGCCCATAAACCTGAGTGGGTTCCTGAGGAAGGCGCTCGTCATTGGTTATAGGAGCGGCCTCCCATTCATGTCTAGGAGGCATTGAGGGCGGTGCTCGATAAGGTCGCAGAGACTTGTCTCACACCCCAGGGGTTGTGCCTCTCATAATGTTTTATCTTATGCATGTGAGGGGTTGGAGTCCTCTCCTGCATAGTGTGTTGGAACAACTCATCCTTCTGGCGTAGAAGGTGCTCTTTATTTAGAAGATACCATTGCTCTAACTGTTGTCGTTTCCTTCATCATATGATCAACTATTATCAACCTTTTTAGATCAACAATCTCTTATATAATATTTTTTTTTTACCATACTTTCAGCATTTCATATTTTTAGAGCAACAAGTTTACCCCTAGATCTTGATTTCCTTTCTCCTAATTTATTTTTGATTATTTATTGAGAATGATCTCTCACAACCAAGGCATCCTTTTGATGATAATCCTCAAAATATTTTTTTCTCATTTCCTCAGGTAGTAATATTCCTACTATATCCTCTACTTTCAATGTAGAAGTAGTATTAGTGATAGCCATGACTAGGTTATCCCATGAATTAGATAATGAACAAAGTAAATTAATACACTCTTTATCTTTATCCATTTTACTGGGGCAACTTCATTTTTGCTAGTGTATTTTTTTGTGGTGGTCATGCCTCTAGAGTTAGAAATCCCATCACTGCGCATATCCATGCAGGAGTTTATTGATGATGATACTGCACAACAAGCTCACCTAGATCAACTTATATTATTGGATAAGTGTTGCATTAATGTGCTTGAGCATCTACGTGTGTATCAAGAGCAGCTCAAAAGAGCCTCTTAAAGACTTTTAGGTTGGTGATCTCATCCTGAAAGAGAACCAATATAATTCTAGCTTGCTGCCCTACAAACAGTGAATGGATATGAAATGATGTCTTTTCCTGATGGATATTCTGGATATAATCAAATTCTTGTTCATCCCAATGACAGGATGAAAACAACCTTCACAACCAAATGGGGGACATTTGCCTACAGAAGAATGTCGTTTGGACTATTAAATGCTGGTGCAACATTTCAACGCACCATGGACTATGCATTCAAAGGGCTTATAGGCAAGTGTATCATTGTGTATGTGGATGATATTCCAGTATTTTCAAAGAAAAGAGAAGACCATGTCAAGGATTTGAAAAGGGTTCTTCAAAGATGCAGAGAGCATGGAATTTCTTTAAATCCAAAAAAATGCATCTTTGGAGTAACATAAGGAAGACTACTTGGTCACATCATTTCAAAAGAAGGTATATCCATTGACCTAGAAAGGATAGAAGCTATCCAAAACTTGCCTCTCTCGGGTAGTAAAAAGGAGTTGAGATCTTTCTTCGGGAAAATTAATTTTGTGAGGAAGTTTATTTCAAGCTTCGATGAGATAGCCAAACTATGATAATGGTGATGTGATATTTCAAAAATGGATAGCTCCTCGATCCCTTCCATAGCCATCAGGGCTTCAAATAAATGGCTACAGAGATCATGTAGGGGCCTCAATCCACTTATTGGGTTGCATGAGGCCAAACTAAGCAGGGAACATACACACAGTTGTGAGGGACTTTTGGTGTTGAATTCTAACAAAAACTCCGAAGTTAAGCAACCCATGGCATAATACAACTGGGATGGGTGACCATCCGGGAAGTACCAATGGTTGCACCCATTTTTCAATTTTTTTTGAATGAAACAACCATAAAAAAAATTATTTCTCTCTATAGAGAAAAAACAAGCAGATTACTACCATATATGAAACCTAAAAAAATAGGCAGATTGCTCCAAAAAAACTTGAAATACAATTAAATTTTCATGCCAGGGGCGCTGCCCCTTGGAACCCCATTCATGGGCCTATACCAAACCCATATAAAATGGCAACAAAGCATTGTATCTCGTTTTTCATCTATGTGGAGAGATTACTTCTATGGACAGATACATATGGGGGAAAAATGAATCACTAAAAAAAATTTGGGAGCCATGATTTTTCCAAAAGTCTGGTTTCTGATTCATCCATCAAGGATGAAGAGCATACTCCCTATTTTTGAAAAAAAATGGGGGGAAATGAAAAAGGTAAAATGAAGGATACAAAAATGAGGGGGATATTTCCATGAAGGAAATCCCCCCTCAATCTCACGAGGCCAGAGAAATCCTAGAGCTCTGATATCAAATGTTGGGAATGAAACAGATGAGATATATTGATACAAAAAGTAATCCGTCGACGTCGTCGAATATGAGGGAGAAAACTATATAAAAGGGTGCCTAAGGTTTATTAATCCTAGGCTTGTGCTCGTGAATTAATGCGATTGTTGGAAAGCGAAAAGAGCTCGTGCAAAAGAGGGTTAAGTGATGGAAGCGAAGAATAAATCGGATGGCGTGTGAAACCCTAGTCACCTTGGGCAGTGTGGCGCATTGGCAATTGGATTTTGGCTAAGGCAAGTGGTAGAACGAACGTCAAGGTTTCGAATCCCCTTGGCTGCGTTAGAAGGCGTTGGAAGAAAGAGCACGCAAAGCATTTTTGGTTTGCGTGAGAGGGAGGAGTGTTTTGAAGCACGTGGTGCCTTTCCCTCCCAAACGAGCCTGTAGCTCGTGCGGCAGCTTGGCCGCGGTTAAGGCACTGAGCAAGGAGGCATCGAGGGATCGAATCCCATCAAGGACAAAGGCAAGTTAATATTTTTTTAATATTTTATTTTTCTAAAGTTGCCCTAGGAGAAATAAGGGTTGTGATGCACTTTAGGAAAAAGAGATATTTCTGGTGATTTTCCTTTTGGAAGTATATCATATTATATATCGTTGGAAAGCTTATTTCGAGGGCTATTTGATTAACTTGCTTAGAGGGAGAAATAAGGTGTGTGTAAAGAGATATTTCTGATTTTGTAAAGGGGTTCAAAAGTGAAGGTTGCTTTGTTCTTTTTCAAAGGGGATTAATTCTTTCATGAGGGGACATGGTGTATTTTATTGAGTAGGAGTAATAAGGTGTTATTTGGATATTATTGTTGTGTTATTAATCAAGATATCTAACCCTTATTGAAAGTTGAAAAAGAAAGTTTGTTGAGTGTGGCAGATTTAGTGGACAACTAATAAGGCATCAAAAAGGTATGAGCAATATTCTCCATTGACTTTGTTTATGGTGGTTGATTTCTGAAATATCATTGGAGAGAAAAGGATTGATTGTGGTTTCCTTTTCGAAAGTGGTTGGTTGAATGCTTCAAGGTTTTCTGGTTTGAGAGTTGTGATTAAACCTTGTTTTATAAGCATTGTTGTTGAAGCCCATTGCTTGTACAAAGAACTTGAACTTGAGTTAGAGGAGAACATGAGTATCATTGTTATGTGAGAGTTATTGTTGAGTATTGTTGGAAATATTTTGAGTTGATTGATTCATGCTTGAACTAGGGTTTGTGAGAAAAAGTTATTCCTTAAGGTGATTGGTTGAGTTGAGTTGATTGAGCCTAGTCAAGTGATTGTGTGAAGTGGTTGTTCAAGTTCCATGAAATAAACTTCTATATTCTGATTTGAGTTGAGTTTGAGTTGAGAAAGAAATTGAGTTTGTGAATAGAACATATTGAGTCTCTAACAATTCTCTTTATGCTTCTATAATATTGAGCTGAGTTGAGATTGATTTGATTTGAGTTGAGTTGAGATTGATTTGAGTTGAGATCATTGTGGATCATTGTTGTCATCCATTGAAGAGTGCATTGCCATTCATTGTTGAGTTCATCATTGAGCCTTGCCTTCATAGATTTGTGGATGAGATTTGAGTGCTACTTGAGCATGTTTGATTGAGCCTTTGAGAAGGCTTTTGGGATAGATTTTTGGATATATTTGAGGCAGCTTTTGTGCATGATTTATTGAGCCTTTGAGAAGGCTTTTGGGACAGATTTGAGGCAACTTTTGTGCATGATTGATTGAGCCTTTGAGAAGGATTTTGGGATAGATTTGTGGATAGAATTTGAGCAAGTTATTTGGTGAGCTTGCTAAGAGATTTGAGCAAGTTCTTGGTGAGCTTGTTGGAGCAGATTTGAGCAAGTTCTTGGTGAGCTTGTTGGAGCAGATTTTGAGCAAGTTCTTGGTGAGCTTGCTAGAGAAAATTTGAGCAAGTTCTTGGTGAGATTGTTGGAGCATATTTGAGCAAGTTCTTGGTGAGCTTGCTAGAGCATATTTGAGCAAGTTCTTGGTGAGCTTGCTAGAATTTGAGATTGTGGATTGAGAATTTGAGCAAGTTCTTGGTGAGCTTGTTGAAGCAGATCAGTGGATTGCCTAGTTGAGCAGATCAGTGGATTGCCTTGCTGAGTAGATCAGTGGATTGCCTACTTGAGTAGATCAGGATTGCCTAGCTGAGCAGATCAATGGATTGCCTAGTTGAGAAGATCAGTGGATTGCCTTGTTGAGTAGATCAATGGATTGCCCACCTGAGTAGATCAATGGATAGCCTAGCTTTGAGCAGATCAAAGTAATCATTTGTATTGGGATAAGGATCCCTATTTCTTTGTGAAATATTATAAGGATATTATCTTGTGGACTACCCCACATTGGGGGAACCACGTTAAATCTTGTGTCTCAATTATGTGTGGTGATTTGTGCTCTTGCTTACTATTGTTATCTATGTCATTAATGCACACTGCTATATTTGGTTATTGCAATTAAGGACACTAATTGATATTGGTTTGGAAAGAAAGTAAAAAGTGGGTGCTATACTATTCACCCCCCTCTCAGTATAAGCTTGTGTTCTTCAATTGGTATCAGAGCGGGTTCCTTCGAAAAGGCTAATAGCTTGAGGGAAGATTCTACAAGAACACAGATGGCTTCATAGAATGGATCATCTACAAGTAAGGCTCCATTGTTTGACGGTAACAATTATGCTTTCTGGAGCATGAGAATGAAGAACTACTTGATATCACAAGGATATGAGGTATGGCAGATGGTTGCAAAAGAGTATAAGGTTGAAGGTGATCCCAAGGTAGATAAGACTATCAAGAAATTGGTTGAGATCAATGCAAGGGCAATGAATTGTATTTTGAGTGGGCTACGTGAGATAGATTTTGCAAAGGTCATGGTATGTAATTCAGCTAATGAAATGTGGACCAAGTTGTGGAATACCTATGAAGGAGATTCCAAGGTAAAGTTGGCAAAACTACAAACTCATAGAAAAATATTTGAGGAATTGAAAATGGAAGACTTTGAAGATATTGCAAAGTTTTTACTTCGAGTTGATGAGATTACTAACACCATGAGAGGTCTAGGATTTGAGATGAAAGAATCAGATGTTACTCAAAAGGTTTTGAGATCACTTCCCATGAAGTATGATGCAAAGGTTTCAGTAATAGAAGAAACAATGGATATCAACAAGCTAACAATGGAAGAACTACAAGGAACTCTCACAACTTATGAGATGAGGATAAGTAAGCATCAGGTTCCAATAAAAGAAATTGCATTCAAGGCTTCAGAGAAAAAGAAAGGGAAAGTTCCAGAGATAGATAGAGATTCAGATAATGATGAGGAAGCTAACTTCATCAAAAGGAAAAAGGACTTAAGAAATTATAGGGATATGAAGAAATTCAAATGCTACAAGTGTGGTGATTTTGGTCACTATGCAAACAAGTGTCCACATGAAGAAAATAGTGATGATGAAAAATAGGGTCACAGAAGAAAAGAATATGGAAAGCATAAGCATGACAAAGATGACAGATACAAGCAAAGCAGGTATGAGAAGAAGAAAATTTTTTGTAAGACAAAGAAAACTATCTACATTGAAGAAGCAAGTGATAGCTCAGATCACAGTGATGAAGACCAGTCAGATGAAGAAGAATGTACATTCTTTGGAATAAGTGAAGAAAGGTAAGAACACCTATTCCTAGGAATAGAAGGTGAAAGAGAATAATGCTTTGTGTGTGGTCAAAGAGATCACAGATCAGGATATTGCAATGGCTTCAATGATAGTGAAGATGAGATGACACATCAAGGAAATAGGCATGGTCAAAGAAATCATGAGAGTTTGTTTGCTATAGAAGATTATAATAATCTCAGTGATAGTGAAGATGAAGAAGTCTCACTTTTGGTAATAGAAAAAGAAGAGGATGAGCCAAGAAAACAAAAATTAGAAGTCAAAAGGCTAAAAGAAGAATACAGGAATCTTGAAAACAAGATTCGAACAGATGTCAAAATCAGAGAAGAACTACTTCAGACAATCAGTGATCTAAGAGATGAGCTTCAAGATGCAAAAAGGATAGAAGAGAGGATGAATGAAGAACTAAGGGTAATAATGGCAAGACATGACACATTAGATGAAAAGGTTCAAAAAGGAGTGGAAACATATTTTAAGGTTGTATCTTATATCCAAGAAAAATCACACTCAAAAGGAAAGGAAGTTCTAAAATATGAAAACAAGGAAGCACCTAAGATTCATGGAGAAAGTTCCAAAGTTCCTATGGCTCCAAACATCCAGTTTGGATCTTGTTTTGAGATAGGTGAATCAAGTTCAAGAGGAAAATAAATTCTTGAAAAGGAAAGCAAGGAAGAAATTAAGGAAGAGGATTTAGATACTACAAAGAAGGTTCAAGGATACAATGCACAAGTCAAAGATGATCACAAGGATAATGGTCAAGAAAGGTATGAGGAACCAAGGCATGAACAAAGGGCTTTTCAAGGACATTGTTTTTCTTGTAATGGATTTGGACACAGGGCTATACACTGCAGGGTCTATGGATCAAAGAAGTTTGATTTTTCTAGAAGGAACTTCAAAGGAAGAAGGTATGGTTTTCAGGGACATTGCTTCTTATGCAACAGGATTGGTCATAGAGCTTCTCAGTGCAAAGAAAATGAGCAACATGGTTTTGGTTTTAGAGCTACACAATTCAGAAGTCATGGTCATAATGATTATGAAAACAGAACTTCACAATACAGGGTTCAGGAAAGGAATGGATATGGAAATTATTTCAAGAAAGAATTCAGGATATGGGCACCATCCAAAGGCTACAATATCAAGTGTTTTAATTGCAATAACTTTGGACATATTGCAAAATGGTGTAGGACTCAATTTCAAACAGGTTCAAGACAAGAAGATCAAGTAACTCATCAAGAAAAGGATATCAAAAAAATATGGAAGGAAGTTGACAGAGGAAAGAAACAATGTAATATGGGAGTAAAAGTACTCCCACCCCAAAATTAATCACCTCAAGAGAGAAGGTGGTGAGGGGGCTAAGCTTAAGAGTCATATATTTTAGCCCCATAGGTGTCCCTTTTGCCATTGATGTCAAAGGGGGAGAGATTTGAGTAAGGGGGAGAGCATTGAGTTAGGGGGAGCAGCCTCCAAAGAGAGCATTGAGTTAGGGGGAGCAGCCTCCATAGAGAGTATTGAGTCAGGGGAGCAGCTTTGATTCTCAGAGATGGTTTTTGCAGTGATTATGGTGATTTGCATTAGAGGTGTTGCCATCAATGACAAAGGGGGATATTGTTGGCAATTTGAGTTATTTTATGTTGTCATTGATGTCACATGGATCACATTGAGTTTTGGTGGCAAAAGCACTTCATAAATAATCATTTATGATATTTTGGAGAGCATGGATATATACAAGGTTTTTGTGAAAACCAAGGCAGGAAAAATAAAAGGTTTTATTTAAAACCATGGATGGCATATTTGAAATGGGTTTTTCTTAAAACCCAAGTTGGCTTTTCGTTTCATCAAAAAAGGTGCCCCGGTGATGGAGATATTTAATTTTAAATATTTAGTTTAAATTTTAAATTATTTAAAATTAAAATTTAAATTTTAAAATTAAAAATAAAAGTAATCCACCGACGTCATCGAATATGAGGGAGAAAACTATATAAAAGGGTGCCTAAGGTTTATTAATCCTAAGCTTGCGCTCGTGAATTAATGCGATTGTTGGAAAGCGAAAAGAGCTCGTGCAAAAGAGGGTTAAGTGATGGAAGCGAAGAATAAATCGGATGGCGTGTGAAACCCTAGTCACCTTGGGCAGTGTGGCGCATTGGCAATTGGCTTTTGGCTAAGGCAAGTGGCAGAACGAACGTCAAGGTTTTGAATCCCCTTGGCTACGTTAGAAGGCGTTGGAAGAAAGAGCGCACGAAGCATTTTTGGTTTGCGTGAGAGGGAGGAGTGTTTTGAAGCACGTGGTGCCTTTCCCTCCCAAACGAGCCTGTAGCTCGTGCGACAGCTTGGCCATGGTTAAGGCGCTGAGCAAGGAGGCATCGAGGGATCGAATCCCATCAAGGACAAAGGCAAGTTAATATTTTTTTAATATTTTATTTTTCTAAAGTTGCCCTAGGAGAAATAAGGGTTGTGATGCACTTTAGGAAAAAGAGAGATTTCTGGTGATTTTCCTTTTGGAAGTATATCATATTATATATCGTTGGAAAGCTTATTTCGAGGGCTATTTGATTAACTTTCTTAGAGGGAGAAATAAGGTGTGTGTAAAGAGATATTTCTGATTTTGTAAAGGGGTTCAAAAGTGAAGGTTGCTTTGTTCTTTTTCAAAGGGGATTAATTCTTTCATGAGGGGACATGGTGTATTTTATTGAGTAGGAGTAATAAGGTGTTATTTGGATATTATTGTTGTGTTATTAATCAAGATCTCTAACCCCTATTGAAAGTTGAAAAATAAATTTTGTTGAGTGTGGCAGATTTAGTGGACAACTAATAAGGCATCAAAAAGGTATGAGCAATATTCTCCATTGACTTTGTTTATGGTGGTTGATTTCTGAAATATCATTGGAGAGAAAAGGATTGATTGTGGTTTCCTTTTCGAAAGTGGTTGGTTGAATGCTTCAAGGTTTTCTGGTTTGAGAGTTGTGATTAAACCTTGTTTTATAAGCATTGTTGTTGAAGCCCATTGCTTGTACAAAGAACTTGAACTTGAGTTAGAGGAGAACATGAGTATCATTGTTATGTGAGAGTTATTGTTGAGTATTGTTGGAAACATTTTGAGTTGATTGATTCATGCTTGAACTAGGGTTTGTGAGAAAAAGTTGTTCCTTAAGGTGATTGGTTGAGTTGAGTTGATTGAGCCTAGTCAAGTGATTGTGTGAAGTGGTTGTTCAAGTTCCATGAAACAAACTTCTATATTCTGATTTGAGTTGAGTTTGAGTTGAGAAATAAATTGAGTTTGTGAATAGAACATATTGAGTCTCTAACAATTCTCTTTATGCTTCTATAATATTGAGCTGAGTTGAGATTGATTTGATTTAATTTGAGTTGAGATCATTGTGGATCATTGTTGTCATCCATTGAAGAGTGCATTGCCATTCATTGTTGAGTTCATCATTGAGCCTTGCCTTCATAGATTTGTGGATGAGATTTGAGTGCTACTTGAGCATGATTGATTGAGCCTTTGAGAAGGCTTTTGGGATAGATTTCTGGACAGATTTGAGGTAGCTTTTGTGCATGATTTATTGAGCCTTTGAGAAGGCTTTTGGGACATATTTGAGGCAGATTTTGTGCATGATTGATTGAGCCTTTGAGAAGGCTTTTGGGATAGATTTATGGATAGATTTGAGAAGTTTTTGTGATTGATTGAGTTTGAGCAAGTTTTGTGAGTTTTTGGATAGATTTGAGCAAGTTCTTGGTGAGCTTTTTGGAGCATATTTTGAGCAAGTTCTTGGTGAGCTTGCTAAGAATATTTTGAGCAAGTTCTTGGTGAGCTTGTTGGAGCAGATTTGAGCAAGTTCTTGGTGAGCTTGTTGGAGAGATTTGAGCAAGTTCTTGGTGAGCTTGTTGGAGAATATTTTGAGCAAGTTCTTGGTGAGCTTGCTAGAGCAGATTTGAGCAAGTTCTTGGTGAGCTTGTTGGAGCAGATTTTGAGCAAGTTCTTGGTGAGCTTGCTGGAGATTTGAGCAGTTCTTGGTGAGCTTGCTGAGGTGGAGGTTTTGGGAGCTTGCCTAAGCAGATCAATGGATTGCCTAGTTGAGTAGATTAGTGGATTGCCTTGCTAAGCAGATCAGTGGATTGCCTACCTAAGCAGATCAGGATTGCCTAGCTGAGCAGATCAGTGGATTGCCTAGCTGAGTAGATCAGTGGATTGCCTTGCTGAGCAGATCAGTGGATTGCCCACCTGAGCAGATCAGTGGATAGCCTAGCTTTGAGCAGATCAAAGTAATCATTTGTATTGGGATAAGGATCCCTATTTCTTTGTGAAATATTATAAGGAGATTATCTTGTGGACTACCCCACATTGGGGGAACCATGTTAAATCTTGTGTCTCAATTGTGTGTGGTGATTTGTGCTCTTGCTTACTATTGCTATCTATGTCATTAATGCACACTGCTATATTTGGTTATTGCAATTAAGGACACTAATTGATATTGGTTTGGAAAGAAAGTAAAAAGTGGGCGCTATATTGTTCACCCCCCTCTCAGTATAAGCTTGTGTTCTTCATAAGTAAGTTTTTTAGTCATTTAAGGAGGGATATTACACAAGGTGGAGTTTAATCATAGTGGCATCCTTGTCAAATGGTAAAATATACCACTAAAATTTTAAATATTGTATAGCCGAAGTTCAAATCCATATAATGACATTATTTTAATTTTAATTAGTTATTCATATAACCTAGTTATCTTTGGTATAATATAAAATTTAATTTCATCTTAAAGGAATATAACAAGCTCATGTCATTCATTCAAAAGTTCAAGACTACTATTAAAAATGACCTAGTATAAAAAATATATAGTTGTTTAAAATTCGCTATAAAATTTAACCTCCTTTGATAATATAATTTTTTTTATTTTTTTAGTGTGAGAAACCTTTATAAGCGATATTTAGGGGTATTTTTATCCCACCATGACCTCTCATAAGGCTGAGAGCTGATTTTTATCAACAGGGACCAAACACACAACCATTGCACATACTCGCCCATTAAAAATTTGAAGTAACTTCAAATCAAATTTCAAATTTTAAATCTCTTTAAAATATTTTAAGATCAAAAATTATTTCTTTTGATACGTAGGGATATCTCTCTAGTAAGATCTAACTTCCATTGTCATCACTACTATAGTGGTTTGATCAAATAAGCACACCTAGTTAGTAAGTTTGTTATGCTTAGGCTTTAAAAATATTTTTATACGTAATTCTATAATTAACAAGAACTAATACAATTCCATTGCTATCATGTTGGAGTTTTCTTTTTAATTCCATGGGTAATATCCATTCTCTATCCGAGGCTCTAAGGGGTAACCTATAGGTTAATCCCAATCTCCCAAAAAAACCATAAGGTATAATATGTTGTAGGCATATATGCAACTTTAACTTGGAATATATCTATTATGAGATGCCTGGTCTCATTGGCTAATTTTTTGCAACATAGTCAAATAGAAAAATGCAATAGATAAAAGTCTATAAAATTGTAATTTTTCATTAATAATGAATAAATTAAGTCATATTTTTACTTAAGAACAAACATCTTAGTAAACACCATACAAAAGCCAAAAAAAGAAATAAAAGACACAAAAGATGATCCATGTGGATGTGGCCAAATTAATTTTAGTTGGATAGACTACATAATCAATAGGATGAATCAATATTGTTCACAACAAAATATACAATATGAAAGAGAGTTAAGTGATGATGCATACGAATTGTTAAATAAATATAAGAAATAACTCAACCTTAAATCTCAATACCCTTCCTTAAAATTGACTTAGGAAACTAAAGGTGTCATCACTCAAACACTCTCCCATGGAAATGTTCATAAATCCATAATAATTACCTTGTAACTATCTTGTTTATCCTTGATTTAAGCATCAAACTTTACTTTCATCTTCTTTTCAGTTTGTAGAAAATGAACAAATTCACATATAAATCTAGAACATAATAACCATATCAAATATATCTTTCTTTTTGCTTCACATCCATTATCTATCTCACTTTAAGACATTCATCATTCATTTTTTAAATGACCACTCTATCTTTTTACTAGCTTCATAGTAACAAAAGGACTCCTTTTGCATGGTCATGTGATAGGGAGTACTTGAATCTATACACATATCATTAGAAGATTAAAAACCATTATATATGCAAGACACTACCTTGTCACTTGAAGTGCAACAAACTAAACTCCTAGGATTGGAAAAATTACCCCTTGAATTGTCATCCCTCCCAAGCTTGGGTCTTCAAATATACCTCAAAAGCCTTCAACTTCTTAAAGTATAATCACTTGTATGCTTTGCTTATTATAATAAGTTCACTCTAATTGGTTCTATCTTGCTTCTCCTTCAACAAACATTGGTATTGCAAAGAGCTCAAAATTTTTATAAAGTTATATATACAAGTTATGACCTCATAAAATTTTCCCTACAAAAGCATTTAAAAAAACACCAAAATAGAGGAATACAAAAATGTTGAATTAGGACTCCTACAATTTTCTATAAAAATCCAAAATGTTGATGAAATATTAAGATTTGTGTTCTAAGAAAATGGAAGTATTTAAAATCTTACCCAAAATTGGTTGGACTCGAAAAAATTCAAAATAATTCTAAAAACATTTAAAAAATCAAATAATTTTAAAAATCTAACCAATTAGTTAGGCTAAAAATTTCAAAGGATTTTAAGAACCTTTATATATTAAAATAATAAAAAAGATCCAACCAAAAGTGGTTGGCCTCATAAAATTCAATCAAATTTAAAATATTTTAAAAAATCAAAGACTTTTTAAAAATATACTTGCTTATCAAAGCTTGTTGATGTCTGAATGCACACCTAATCCTAAAAATCAAAGGAATATTTTTAATTTGACAATCATCTTCAAACCCCACAACATATTCACTTATATAAAATAGAAAATGTATTATACAATATTTCTAGAACCTTTAATTTAATGAGCATTGTCATTATGGCTATAATGCCATAAAGAAATTAGTCATAAATTTGCACAAGAATAAATACCTTAGCAAACACCATAAGAAACTAAAAAAAAGAAAATATGAAAATGAAAGAAATCAATATGATGTTCCATATCATAAAAAATTTATAATATAATTAATAATAACACACAATGATACATAGGTTTGGGTGAATTATATGTTTATAACTAACTCAAACAAGGTATGATCAATGTGAATGTTTTCAAAATAATATCAGTCATAAATTATCCAATCACTAGGGTATATTAGGACTCTACTATTAATTTTCCTAAGGACAATAGTTTTCAAAATTAAAGAGATAGTTACAATAAGTGGTCCTTCAATAAATCAATAGATGTAGAGGCTATTAAAGTATTTTTCCTCTAGTTACAATTTAAAAAATTTACTAATTATTTTTTAAATTAAGGAATTTATTTAGCATATATAGACATAGCCTTTTATTCTCTCCTTTAATAAGATTCAAATTATCCATTCATAAACTTGTTCTTGGATACAAGGTTTCCTAAGTCTTTCCTTGATTCATGATTCTAAAGTGTGTAACAAAATGCTAAGAATTTTAAAATCTTCATAATAATACAATGCCACTTCATACCTAAATAATAATAAATAAATAAATAAATAATTATTTACTGATTTAAATTTTTTTTTTTTTATCAAATGGTAGGAGTTCAATTGGTTAAAAATGTCTAACTTTAAAGCTCAAGAACAAGGTTCAAATTTTACCAAGTGATATTTGTAATTACTAAGATGTTGTAATATAATGGTAACATAGTCATGATGTAATATGAGTGGGGTCTATTTCAATCTTGCATAACCAATTAAAAAATAGTTTTACTACTTTCTTATCTCATCATTATTTATAATTAAATTGATAAGTGACCTAACAATTTAATGTTCTATTTAAATAAAATCTATCTACTTAATATCATTTGCTTTCATATTTATGTGAATCTATAATAATCTTGTAAATACTAACAATATGCTCAATCCTATATATTTCCTATTCAACATGTATTGTTTATATAAAAATAATAAGGTACTTAATCGAGTTTACTTTATATAAAACCCTAGTATTTTCTTCTTATTTATTAGAAGGAAATCCAAATTTCCTAATGATCAACATAACCCTAATATGCACTAAACCAAGGAAGTGTAAACTCTAACTATGTGCATGAACTCAAGGATAATAGGTTATATTTTTTGCTTTATTTTATACCTTTTACATGCAAATTTATTTTGGTGTATCTTTCACTTCACCCACAACCAAAATATATCCAACCAACATATTATCCAACTCTTTATTATTTTTGAATGCAAAAGGGATAACAAAACTTCATCATCGCAACAACTAGGTGAGGCTTTGGCCCAACTTACCATAAACTTAAAACGAATTTATCCATCATGAATGAGAGAAGTCAATTTTTATTTTTATGATTAGTTGGAAGAAGGGGTTTTGAAAGGGTCGTCGAACCTTTTACAAGCTTAACAACTAGAAAGCAAAAAGGAAACCAAAAGGAGACAAGCTAGGAACAACCCTCTAAAAGAGATCCTTTAGGTTGAACAACATAGAACTATGAAGAAGAAAGAGAAAATAAACAAAGATAGAAAACTAAGAACCACCCACAGAACTGACTAATCCTCCTCCTCTTCAAACAACTCGATCTCATCTCTGAGTCCTTTGATTTTTTTGGAAAATTTTCAACAACAAAGTAATCTCTTCCATATGTAGCAACCATCTTGATAGTGCTTTGAAGTGAACTAAGGAGGTCTTTAATGCTTCTAATGGCACTTTTGGGGGTCTTGAGAGGATCTTAAATCCTCACAAGAGTTTTACCTTTTGCTGAGGAGAGTCCCTCATGAGCCTTGGACTTCTTTCTCTTAGGTGAAGAAGAGGTTGAGTCTTCAATATTTTGAGTAGGGAATGGCATGCAAGTATCACTTATCCTCCTTCATTGCTCATGATTTTAGACGTTTGGAACATCTCACAGTCTCATCTTTTCCTCTAGAAGTGTTTGACACCTCCGCTCCTAAACCCAATTCTTTCTTGATTTTTACATCCTCTTTTTTTGGTGAAATACCACTCTTATCCATAGGGGTTGTGCTTAGATGAATTCAAAGAGGGTATTCTTTTCTCCTTATTAATAGAATATTTCTAGGAAATGACTTTATTTTTAGCGTTTGAGGGACTTCCATAATCAGGGTCAAGGCTTACCACCCCAACCTTGTCTCATTTTTTTTACGACATGGTCAAACAATATTTTTAGTAACCCCTGATGAAGAGGAACCTTTACATCCCCTTGTTACACATGATTTATGGTATTTTCCATTGACTTGAATAAGAAAGCAAGGATGCTCATATTCTTTTTTGGGTTGAAGATGATTTAAGAAAACCAAGTGAACACTTATCACTATAAGAAAGTGGTTATCAAGGGTGAAGAATTCCATAATGACTATGGCCACTCTGTCCCACTCTGATGGGAGGGATTCTTGAAGAATTCCATTCTGGAACTTGTTGGGGTTTTCCTCTTTCCCTCTAAAGATTTTGAGCTCCTTGGCCAAGGAGTGTTTCTCTTTATTGATGCATTCTCCTAAAATGGGCTAGCCATAAACCTTCAAATATTAGAGGAATGTTGATATTGAATTCCAATCCTTTGGCTTTAACTTTGTCATATTGCCATGAGTGGTAAATCTCAATGGAAATCTCTTTATCGTACCCATTGAAATTTTTTAGAAACCAAAGGAGACACCCTTTTGCTAGGATTTCCTACACATCCTTATCAAGGGTGAGAGCATTAGACTGAATTATTTTTAGTTTATCCCCCATTTTCTACTTCCTTTTCTTCCTCCTCCTATGCCAACTCCTGTGATGAGGTTCACTAAACTTGAAAGTGTATGAGGGATAACTAAACGAAAAAAACTAGAAGTGAAGTTTTTTTCATGCTTGTCACATCATATTTCTACTTACAACTAGATTCTAGGATTTTCTTCATGTGTGGAATGCGATGCATCCTATTCCAAAAATCCTTTCCAAAATAGCTTTGAATCTACCTTGAAGAAGATATCAATATGAGGCACATGGGATGAAATGAATAGGAATTATAGAAGGTATTATTAGGAGATAAAAAATTACCTTTCAAGATAGCAACAATATGATTATAAGGAGTGTTGGGTTCCAAAATATCCATCATGGTACATGTGGCATGAACCAAAATTATAACACCATTTGGGTTGACACGGGGAGGTTTCATAGGTTGCTAGCACATCCCTGAGACCTGAAGCCAACTCTTGATAATATTGAACACATAGGTAGTGAGGCCTAAAGAAGTTTAGCTCAACTCAAAATCAAAGCTATTCCAAAAAATAGGGGACTCACCATTCTAGGAAAACAAGCTCTCTAAAGTTATCAGGAAGCAAAAACTTATTCTAAACATCTTGTCACCTAGAAAAGTAACTCCAAAATGGAAAGGGGTCATATGGTGCGAACTCAACTTCTCAAAGAACCAATATAACTTTCTACTTGACTTAAAGGTTGCACGAGGGATGAAAATGATGAGGATATTCTTAACGATAAGAAAAACAAATATCGGATAGGGAAAAGCACACTCCATCTTGAGATCTCTTCCTTGATCATCTAGAGTATGACTGAAGGAGTTAATATCCATTAAGGGTGGCATTAGAATAACTTAGGGATAACTGAGTGAGCACCTAGGGGAACCTTTCCCTCCAAATGGTGAGACCTTCCTAGTGGATTCCAATATTAGAAATAGCATTCACTACCCTATTTCCTTTCTTGTACACATGTATGATCTAAGACTCCTCAAGGATCAAGATATTTCTTTTAACTTCGTCTATGAAGTTTCTAATGTTCCAACTGGGTGGATGAGTTCCATTTAAGTTGTTAATAATATTCAAAGAGCCTCCTATGATCACTTTCTTGCAGTCTAGGAATTCAAGAAGAGTCGATCCCTAAAAAAGGGCTCTAGATTAAGCAAATAATTGGTTTGAATTCTTAGGTTTTTTGCAAAGGTAAGAAGGATTTCACCCTTGTCATTTCTAAAAACACCTATAGCTCTAGCAATTTCTAGATTCCCTTTAGCTACCCCATCAAAATTGAGCTTTATCCAACCTGTCAGAGGGGTATCCATCTGATGTGAGAGCGATTTGTTCTTCCTAGGTTCTCCACCTAATGATTTCCAATTAGGAGGTCAAGATTATCTATGAATATAGTATCATCCATGCTTTCCCAGTCTTTGTTGGAGGGAATGGATGAAAATTTTTAAATCAAATCATCGATAATTTTATTTCATATAAAGACTGAATCCCTTTTGATATTCTTGAAGGTTTTGTTATTTCATTCCTTCCATACACCCCATAGGAAATGAAGGAGACTCAAAGACTAGAGAGTGTGAAGCCTTTTTCTAGAGAAAGGAGGGATCCATTGGCAACACAAATAATCCATGTTGTTTGGAGCCATCCAATAGACCCTGAGGTTCCTCATGAGAGAGTGAAACACTTCTAAGGTGAATGGACATGCAATGAACAAATGGTAAGTATTTTATTCTTTTTCCCACAAAGGTAACATCTATTCGGGATGACCATTCCCCTTTTCTGAAGGTTCTCTATAGTAAGAATTTTATGCTCGAGAGCTAGCTAAAAGAAAATTTTAATTTTAGGAATGAGGTTTTTGAGCCAAACCTGTTCACTAGGGAACCAACCCTCAGTCTCACCTTCAGGCTAGGTAGTATGTTGTTTTGACTGAGAAGAGGTCATTTTTTTCCTATTTTCATATCAAAGAATCTTCATCTTCAGATTTATTTATAACTTGGGTTCTCAACATACTAGAGGGAATTCTTTTAGCTTCCTCCTCTCTTTGATTTAGGTCTAGAGAAATCATAGATTTCCATCTTTTCTTTCCATCAACCACTTCTATAATATCTAAAACTTTGGGTCCAAAGAATTGGATGGTTGAGGATTCAAGAATAACAAGGTTCGGATTATCAATCAGAAGGGAATCCAATAACCAAGGGTCTTTCCAAAAGTCTATTTTAGATCCATTGCCCATATTCCATCTAAGTCTTAGATTTAAAGAGACTGTTCCAAAAGGTTGATCCCAAGGGAGGGTTGAGATCCTCAAGAAAGTTTCATCCTTTTCTTAGATATTTTACAAAGGATATGAACCCACCTTGTATCATCTTATCTAAGGATCTTCCAACCTTGTTTAGCCATTAGTGCCTTATTCATCTACTTTAGTTTCTTGAATCCCAGACCACCCGTTTCCTTTTTAGAGTAGACTTGCTTCCAAGAGACAAGGGGAAATCTTATTTTCTCTTCTGAACCAGACAAAAAGAAGATTTTTTCGAAATGCTCAATTTTTCAAGCAATCTTCATTAGAATTTTGTGAAGGGACAAGAAAAGATTGAGATACTTTGGAGAGTAGACTTAACTACTTGAGCTTTACCCGCTTGGCTAAGGAGAGCTCCTTTCCAACCTGCCAGCTTTCTTTGATTTTTTTCCAAAACTAGGTCCATAGATTATCCTTAATTCTACCAGTGAAGAGTGGAATTACTAGGTAAGTTGAAGGAAACTTAGCTATCTCACACCCTAGGATCTGGGCTATTTTCCTTTGCCTTCTAAGAGGGGTGTTAAGGAAGAAAACTTTGCTCTTCATGAAGTTGATCCCTTCCTATTAATAAAAATTCAACTTTTGAATCTCTTGATCCCTTCCTATTAATAAAAATTGAGCACAATGATGTTTTGCTATTCATGTTCTTGGCTTGAATTCAACCAGTTTAGAATTATATCTTTTTCATTTCTCTTAAATTTCCTCAATAAGGTATAAGAATGAGAGACAATATTATATAAAAATATTTCATTCCTTTCAAAGAAATCATCCAATGCTTAGGGTTAGAAATGAGTTTCCCAGTAGAGAATGAAATCATGTAGTTCAATTAAGTTATTTTCAAATAGTAATAAATTTTAGAAAGAGCAAAATCTTGCCTAGGTCATTTGATATACTAAATATTTTAGATGTTAGTACGCTAGATTGACAATGGTGTATTCCATGTTTCCAACCTTTATGTGGTTGGATTCAAACTTGACAATGTTAATTTCTATATTATAATTTCCTTACAAGCACATGTCATTCAATGCTCAAGAAAATTGGGTTGCATGGATTTTTAAGGAGAATCCTTTATAGAAAACATGAGTATTATATATATAAATAAATAAATATTGTTTTTATTTAGTAAAGAACCCATGGAACTATAATCATTATCATGGTATTCAAGTTCATGACTAAATTTCTTTGACACAATTTATTTAAATATATTTTTAAAAATCTAATATATCACATATGTCATGTATAAAATTAAATAATTTAGCATTAATATCATCATCTTAAAAAAATATTACCAATTTCATGATCTCTTAAGAAGAAAATTGCAATGAAAGCTAGGATTTTATTAAAAAATATTTTATTTATCTCTCTATCAATGGTTTTAATACAAACTTCTATATAGATAAATAGACTTGAAGTTTATCAAGTGCATTAGATCAACCGATTAGATTCCTCAATATTTAAGGAGGAGACCAAGGTTCAAATATTACCAAGTGATACATGGAGAATATCCAAGCATTGTTGTAATACCACTATGTGGTGATGATGTAAAATGGGAGGAGCCCATTTCAATCTCATAAAACCAATTATAAAAAAAAGTAGATTTGAATTTTCCTATGCAACAAATAATAGTTGATTTACTTATCTATATTGAAATATATTTTATTTTTTATTTAAAAAATACAATTTCAAAATAAACATCACTATAACTATTCGAGATGGAATCAAATGGTATTAGTTCAACTAGTTAATTTCCTCAACATTCAACAAGAATCACAGATCCGTCAACAAGAATTAGGAGTCATAAATGATTGTTGTTTAGGATCACAACAATTTACAATAAAGAGAAGCACCCACCAAATGAGAGGGATAATTAACATCAAGCTTTACTTGTGAAGCTAATGTCATGGGAGTAAGGTTATAATGCTTCATCCAAAACTATAGCCGAAGGATGAGAAACATGAATGACAAAAATATAATGTAGGTCTAAATTTGTTATCTTAAATAACTCAAATATATGAGTTCAAATATTTAATCATGAAGGAAATAGTCCTTATAATGTCCATGACATTAACATAGAACAAAACAATATGAATCTCATCATATTAATACTTGATGTGAACATCATGATCCACTTTGGTTTGAGAAAATCCACAATCAATAATGATAAAATATCTTTTTTGAAAAATTTAAAAATAGATTATATTTATAGAAGTTGTATTACAAAGTAAAATGAGCTTGACATGAAACAAGGGAGAAATAAAATCCTCCTCAAATCCTCCTTGGCTTAAAAATTACCCATAAAAACATGATATAGATGTGTTTGTTGAAAACATCACGTGAGGCCATCTTAATGCACTTATCCATACACATCAACATTACCATAGTTGAATTCCAATTTTTCTCATTCATCTGAATTCCGTAGACCATCCATTTATCTTCATGTTGTTTTGAAGTCGTTATTGGCATCTTGAACATGTCTGACATATCTATTGTTTTGTGGGGTGGATGCTTATTTTCTTTTGATCTAGACATACTCAATAAAATGTCTATGGCTATGTGTGTTTTGTTTTTAAAAACCCCCCACCTTGGCCACTCCGAATCTACTGGTAGTAATGTCATATAATAGAGCAACAATAGCTTGAGGATGAAGACACAAGAGCCTATGACAAACAATCAAGAACCTTGCTTACCTAGCTTGACACTAGGACAACTATGATAGATTCATAGAATCTATCATAGATTCATTAGAATCACTATCTACTCTTGGCCATTGCTTTGTGGTTTAACTATGATAGATTCATTAGAATCACTATCTACTCTTCCTATTCTGCTATATGCTTGTACCACCTCTCACATCCCTTGGATTCTTTCACACCAATGATAAAACATCTTAGTGTTCTAACTCCATCGTAAATTTTATCATATTATATTAATTGTTTAAATACCCCCAAGAAACTAATAAGATTGTCTATCTCTTGTCGGGCTAGTATATTTGTTTAAATACCTATAATAAACTAATATGATTATCCATCTCTTGTGGGCCTAGTAAATATCATTTTTACACCTCTTTCGCTATTTAAATTTGATGCTTGTTTTTTTTTATGCTTGTTTTTTTTTAATATTCTACCTAAGCCTATAAGAGAAGACACTATAATCTTTTTATCTTTAAGAAAGCATAATTTAATAATTTGAACGTTAAAATCAAATTACATGAATTCAACTAAATTCCTTACTTTCAAGGACGAGAACCAAGTGTAAACTTACCAAATAACAAATTATAATATCACTATATGATACTAGTGAGACCA
Source organism: Wollemia nobilis (assembly GCA_028583015.1). Taxonomy (NCBI): domain Eukaryota; kingdom Viridiplantae; phylum Streptophyta; class Pinopsida; order Araucariales; family Araucariaceae; genus Wollemia; species Wollemia nobilis. Next base: position 2,804,361 of record JAQPPZ010003193.1, on the reverse strand, counting down.
AATATATCCCCTATAATCAATTAAATAAATAATATATATTACTTAAAATAATTTAAACCTAACAAAATAGGTTGCTTAAAAATAATTTAAACCTAGAATTAAGTAGCAGAAAAGTATGACCCCATATTTAAAAATCATGGGAACACCCTTCAACACTGCCTATTGAATATGTCAATTTACAAATAAGAATTATAGTTATGTTAGTGTATGGCACTAAATGAACTTCGCAAATAAGAATTGTAATTACGTTAATGGGTGGGGCACTAAATGCACAAAGATAATGTATACTAGTTTATTGTGAAATACTTAGTGGGTAGCACTAAATGCACAAAGATAATGTGCACTAGTTTGTTGCGAAACACTTATTTAAGGATGTTAGATTTGTATGAGGAAGTCTCATGGTTTTTCCTTATTAGTTACTGCATAGCTTAGTAATTTAACGCAATTTTAAATAAAATTTGAAGTTCAAATCTTATGAGTGCTGTATACCATACTTAACTAACAAAAAGTAAAGTTAAAGGTTAAAAACTAATTTACTTTTAACATATATTTTTTTTAACTTTTATAACTAAATATTCATTCACATTATATAACACAGCATAATGGACAAATCATATTATGAAAGCTTATGCCTTCATATAACATTACCCTTTACCCTTTATACAAAGAAAAGAACAAAAAGTTTTGGCATACCTATGTTTTAGGCTTTTGTAATTGAATATCCAGAGTCACAATATATAACACAACAGCATGGGCAAGTCATATTAGAAAAGCTTTGCCTTCATATAACATACAATTGCGGTAGTTAAAGAAAATCGTGTGCTAGAGAGCAGATTTGGGTCATAAACAGTGTCCCAGTATTTAATCAGTGAAGTTTTATTTTACATAAATGTAAACTACATTCCTTTATGTACTCTCCTGGATCATCACCACTTTCAGCTTCCAAGCAAAAATTCTAACGCTGAGCATAAGCAAATGATGCCAAAAACTCTTGAGGACCAAAGAAATCGAAATCGAATCAATCAAAACTTGATGAACGGCTATACCGGTCTCGAAAATAATCTTCTAAGGATTTGCTAGCATGCAAAGAATCAACACTTTGATCAGGGCTGCTAACTGATGCCATGTCATCATCAACCCCAAGCATAGCAAGACTTAGGTGGGTTTGCATATCACAACTTTCATAGTTTGCTCCATATTCATCCTCCCCCACTTCATCTGTGTCCTTGTGTGTTGTTAGTTGCCTCTTGGACCAGTAATTCAGATCATCCTCTTCACCTCTCAACAATTTCAAAATCTGCACCATACCAGTCAAAATGAGGGAAAAATCTTGCATGATGATCAAAATGTTGACAATAAAAACCATTTGAAACTAAAGTCTAAAAGTAAAATGAATAAATAAAAAAACCACAGCCACCATGGATGTGGTGAAATTCCATTGTTGTCTTAAACTCAGAGGAATTATCCAGGTTTGAATTATTAGGTTAAATGGTCAAAAACTCAACTAAGATATAAAAAAAAAAAAATTGAACACAAATAATGTTAAACACACAAAACTTTAAGATATGAATGTAGGTCCTTAACCATAAGTCCAAAATGAGGACCACAACTTCTAGATATGAATAGATCTTTAACCACCAGTCCATTGCCACTTTAAGATTTGAATATAGGTCCTTAACCATCAGTCCAAAATGCAGCCTTCACCAAGGTCCAAAACACCCTCTTGCTTTGGCACTTATTCAGAGACTACTGACTTGAAATAAACTTTATTGCTATAAAACACTAAAACTTGGTTTAGAACTATTCCAAGGACAAGATCATGACCCTCTATAGCTGAACAAAGCTGGAATATCATCCCATCATAAGGAGATCAAAGCCCACAGTACTACAATTAACATACTATTTGCCTGCCATAGTTTTCAAACTTTCAGAAAAATTGGATCTCTCAATACCTCTTACAGGTAAGAAAATTCATGATATATACATATAATTTTACTAGTTATGAAAAACTCAAACATCCATGAAGAAGGGGAGAGAATTAGCATAATTACTTGACTCATGCGAGGGCGAACCTGAGATGTCTGTCTTACACAGAGTGCCGCTCCAACTACCATTCTCTTCAGCTCGTTTGCGTCATAAGCATCTTCTAGAAGTGGGTCTACAAGATCTTTGATGGCACCATCTCCCAGTAATGGCCTTGCCTAAATTTTGAAATTTCCAAGGATAGTGAGATGTAGAACCAACAAAGATACAGAAAACAAAGCAATGTGAAACTACCAAGCTTATAGTCATAAAGGAAACCAAAGACCTTACCCACATCACCAAGCTTTCTTGGCCCTTGGGATTATTGCCATTTATTGGTTTTCTTCCTGTTATTAGCTCCAAAAGAACTACTCCAAAGGAATACACATCTGTCTTTTCATTAACCTTGCCATACATGAAATACTCTGGAGCCAGATACCTGAGAGAATACTAGCGTTACTTTTGCAAAAAGCAGTGGTTCAAAACAAGTGACATTTATGAAGATCAAAGGACTGCTCGAAAGAAAGAGATGAGAGCATACCCAAATGTACCAACAACATCACTGCATGTGATGTATGCCGAAGTAGTTGAAGCCCATTTGGCTAACCCAAAATCTGACAACTGCTTGTAAAAAATCTGAAGTCAAAGATCTATCTAACCCAGAGTTTTAAACTTCTCATGTACAAAGTTACAATGAAACAGAATGTATGCCATAACTTGGTATTCTAGAGTATACAGACAAGTCAAATAGTACCAAAACCTTAATCTGAGGCCTTCAACAATGTACAACTTTTCTTGGGTATTTATTCATTGACACTTACCTGTTGTGAGGGCACTAATAGTAGAATATTCAAAATTTGGAAGTCTCACAAGCAAATACAATACCTGGGGTTCAAAGTCTTCTGATAGCAAAATATTGGATGATTTAACATCTCTATGGATGATAGGATGAGGACAGCCATCATGAAGATAATTTAATGCTTCAGCAACTCCAATGGCCACTTGCAGCCTTGATGTCCAGGGGACTAGTGATTTCTCCTTTCCTCCTGCAAAGTAGTAGAGACTTTTCACTCACCAAAACCAAACTACAAAGCCAGGCCCTACGAAATGAAAATCACACTTAAAAAGCATGGTGTTTGACAACGAGAGGCATGTTATATACCATAAAGGTTGTCTTGAAGGCTCCCTCTGACCAACAAGTTGTAGACCAGCAGATATTTTTGATCCTCAACACAGTACCCAATTAATGAAATGATGTTCTTATGTTTCAAGGTTGTGGTAATCTCAACTTCCATAAGAAGTTCTTGCTCTGTTTCTGGAGAGGCATTTAATGATTTCACTGCCACAGACTGTCCATCAGGAAGGAATCCTCTGTACACATCACTCCAGCCTCCTTTTCCTATAAGGTTATCTACATAATACATATAACAGCGATAACAATATTAAAATCAATAATAGACTGCATAAAAGAAAAGAGATAATTAGTTGGAATAGGATGGAAAGGAGTAAAGACCCAACCTGCTGAGAACCCAGCAGTTGCCGATAGTAATTCCTGATATGTAAACTGTATGCAAGTTCTGCTTTTACAGAGATGTCCTAACCTCTTGATCAAGGACTGCTCTTCACCAGATTCACTCTGAGTATTACGAGGAGGATCAGGCTCACTGTCTACAGGGTATTCTTGTATTAAATTGACTGCAGTTGATGCTTGGATTTTGCCCATGTTACAGCCTTCCTGAGATACCCCAGCTTTCCTTGGAATGTCTTCAGTAATCTGTTTGCGTCTATCTGGCAACTGCAATGCCCACTCAACAACAGACATTTCTCTGTCTGCAGAATTTCGACTGGAAACTCTGTTCATTGTTATGGCCCTTTTCAACAGAGGCCATCCAGGGGGTGAATTCTCTGTTTGAAAAGCTACTCCAAGTGCTGCATCTTCAGTATCTTTAGGCTTGTTGGATGAGGTGTCTGTATTCTCCTCTTTATGACAAGATGTGGTAGAGACTGTCCTAAAGGAATCACAAGAAGAATAACTCTCTGAATTTCTGCTAGCTTCATGGTCAGCTTCTTCCTTCGTTTCCTCATCACGGACACGGATATTGGATGTGCAAAACATGCAGGCTTGCCTCAAAGGAAGGCACAAATTGAAGGCTTCCATTTCTACAGGGCTAGTGACTTGCCTACCAAGGAACCAATTGTGAGTAGATGCTATAACTTCTGTATTTGAACGACTTTCAGTGACACTGCAATGATTCCCCAAACCATAATTTGATAGTTTGCATCGGTGTGTCCTCAACCCGGCATCATTTCCTGCACCCAATGACGCATAACACCCTAAGCACCCAATTCATAATCAACCCACAGGGGTAATTACTTTTTTTTCTTATGTACAAACTTTAGCATCAATATCAAAAATCCACCCACAGTTGACATTGGTTGCTCTCAGGTGCACGTTACCTTGTTGGGACTTTGTCCCATCCTTCTTAAATATGACTGTTCCATTATCAACGACCAGAACAGAACAGGTAGATGGCAACCTCTTGGCACAATAGCTGGCTAGTGACTTTGATCTCCTGACACATCAACTATAAGGTTATTCAGACGCTTGTCTTCTTTATCTAGATTCTATATGCATTCCTCTGAGATTGCTTCTAAGGGTAACTCTTCAAATCTTAAAGACACAATGAGTTTCAGAAAAACTTCTTCTTACCCTAAAGCGTCTTGCTTGCCTTTGCCAATAATCAGCTTCGTGGCCTTGTATAAATTTGCTTCTGCGATCAACACCTCTCTTAGTGCAGAACCATGAGAAATCTTCACTTGAAGGTCAACCTAAACCAAAAAAAAAAAGGAAAACAGAAACAAACTTGAGCTTCCAATCCTTATTTGTAAGGAAATGAAAGGGAAATCATTTTGAAATTTTTTGGAAGGCCAATTACTTGTTTGCGTCTGCAGAAACTCTCGTAGAAATCGAAGATGTTTGCATCAAAGGGCCTACTGAGATTGTAATCGATCCTATGCTGCTGCTTATACTTGGGTGCTGCGAAATTCAAACAAAGCATAAATTTAAAACAAAGGCCTTCTTCCTTCACAACTTGAGAAACCTTGAAATCTCATAAACTTTTCCTCAAGTTTGATTGTATTTGTGCCTTGAATTGAATTTCAACACTGTAAAAAGGTTTATCTTCATCATCACACAAACAATCCTTTCGCCTTATTTGCAACTCTGTCCAATTATCTCTCCCCTCTGGAGAGTGGCAGAGAACCCATGTGAATTCATTGATCTATCGGTTAAAGTGTAGCAGTGCTTGTGAATATTCAAATAAGGACCAGAGTATAACCTAACGATCCTCCATTCCGCATTCATTAACTATTACTGAAGTTGGCATTAACACAATAGGCCTAATTGTTAAGCCCAATGCTAGTTTTTAGTATGGCATCTTTGAAACATGATTAAACTAGGACTTCCCCCATCTTGAATTATGTGCAGCAAGCAAACTTAGCAAGCCCAATACACAAGGCTTGTCCTAAACATGCAATACATAATTCATGAAATACAGTTAACCCATAGATATTCCTAAATTAGGAAGCCAACAGTTATTGTTAGAACTTGCCCCTAATCTGAGTGAATCCTAAACCAGATTTAGCTAAACCGAACAAACTGATTAGTTTGGAGGTACCCACAAGGCACAAAACATTTGAAAATCTGATTGAGAAGGTCAACAATAAAATAAAGTCTAAAGCTACTGAAACTGATCACGGGCAGAACCAGACAGCAAATCACATGTATGGAACACCCAGACCATGTGGCATAAATTGCTGACAAAGCCTCAAATATCATACCTGAATTGGCCGAATCAGATGAAACTACATGAACAACTATCACATGATCCCCCGTTTGTGCCACCTTCATCAACGCCCATGTCAACAACTCCCTGCTACTTGCACCAACATCCACACCCACCAAAAAAGTTCTACCATCCTCCCTCTTCCTCCCTCTCCCTCTCCCTCTCCCCACTTGAACATTCATTATGTTCAACACAATGCAACACAAACTTGTCTGGGAAGAAACTAACACAGCAGTTTATCAATTCCAGACCAATCTATATCTATCAATCCTCATGCTGCTCTCCCATATAAACATATGACAACACAAATTATTTTATCATGTCCCTGTTTCGGTTTCCCAACTCCAACTAAAAACAATTTGTACCCGAGTTTTTCAAACTGAAATAAACATTCTCCTTGAGGTAACCCAACACGTTAGGCAATTGCAGATTTTGGCCATTGGATTATCCAAGCCATGTCACCACGACAATATTTTACCGAAAAAAGACTGTTCCAACAATTTTCTTGACTGATAATCTGGAGATGTGTCCCCACCATCCAGCGGTCCTTCTATAATCAACCACACTCATCAACCACAACTACTCCCAATTCCCAGCCCTCTCATTAAAATTTCTCTAAAGCCAACTACACCTCTCCAAAATAGCTACAGATTCTCATTAAAAATTCTCAAAACCCAACTACTTGTATACTTTTAAGTTTACAATTTTTTTTTATAAATAGAGAAATCAGTTACATCCATAGTTATTTTCTACTATCAATCAAAATTTAAATCTTGTGGCTGTTATCTATAATCTCTATATCATGTCCTTATTGTTGATAGAATGTGAGGGGACCACCTGTATATGGAAATTGATATTGTCACTCAAATAAGTATACTTTAAAAGTTCGAACCTGAAACTTACTAATCCACCCAACCTTTGAAAATTGGTTTACAAATATCAATACCACATATCTAGGAACCTATTGTCTGTAATTATACGTTAACTTCTAATGTTTATGAACCTATTGTCTTTAAAAGACATTAATGTTTTTTTGGTTGCTTAGGAGAGGATGACTAAAGATGACTTTGTAAAAAATTGATACCACAAAACATTAGACTATTCTCCATCAGGGTTCGGGTTTATTGAGGAGAGGCAGCTTCAATGATTTGATCTATATTTCGAAGGCAAAAATCTCTAGGAGAATGTCTATCCCTGTAAAGGCAGGTTCAGTGAATGATTTGATCTATATATTAGGAAGGCAGAAATCTCTAGGAGAATGTCTATCCGGGTAAAGGCAGCTTCAATCATTAATCATTTGATCTATATATTGGGAAGGCAAAAACTTCTGAGAGAATGTCTCTCCCTTACCCAGTTATTTAAAATAAAATGAAAGATTTTAATTAGAAAACTCAAATATGATCTATGAAAAAATGTTACCAATATCCATTCTGCAAAGAGATATATATATATATATATATTCCTGAAACCTTCACCTTGGAATTCAAACCTAGAGGCTTGCTGTGGTGTACAAATTCTTCCAGCTAGGCCAAAAAGGCCGCTACATTTGACGGCGCTCCCATGGCAACGGCGGCCATCAGAGGCGAGAAAGAGACCCGACGGCCGCCGTCAGACGTACAATTGCATGCTAACAGAATGTGTTAAACCTGGAGCAAATGTCAAACTAATTTATTAAAATTAATAAACAATATTATATATATAAAAAAATTTAATTGTGAGAAATTTTTATCATTGATGTTTAGGGTTAATATCTTTGTTTTATTATAATTTTTTATAAGGAAGAGCTGACCTTATTAATAAGGAATTTAACTTGCCCTGGTCCCATCATGATCCGAAGAGCTAAGATTATCAATATGGAACTTAACTTGCCCTCATCCCATCATAATCCGAAGAGTCGAGGTTATCAATAAAGAATTTAACTTTACCTTCATCCCATCATAATCCCAAAGAGTTGAGTTTATCAAAGAATTTAACTTGTCATCATCCCCTCATCCCATCATAATCCCAAGAGCTGAGTTTATCGAAGAATTTAACTTGCCCTCATCCCATCATACACGTGGTTGTTTGAACTTTAGACCTCTTAAAAAACAAAAGAAAACCTAAAATCACTGCACCACCCTTTAAGACATTAAAAATAAAATTATTATTAACATGCTTAAATTATAATTTTATAATATAAATAATCAATAATAAGGAATTTAACTTGCCCTCATCTTATGAAAGGAATTTAACTTTCCTTAATCCCATCATAATAGAAAAGTTGAGCTTATTAATAGGCAGACAGGAAATTTAATACACAATCTTACACACTATTGTTTGAATCTTTGAACCTTAGACCTCTTAGGCAGACAGGAAATTTAATACACAATCTTAAACACTATTGTTTGAATCTTTGATTGAACCTTAGACCTCTTAACAAGCAATAGCCTAAATTGTTGCACTGCCCCTTAAAACATTAAAAATAAAATTATTATTAACATGTTTAAATTATAATTTTATAATTTAAACAATTATAATTATTTTTTAACCCATTAAACACATGTAGGAGAAGTGCCGGAGAGGTGTCAACAACCGCACGCTAACGACCTCCGTCAGCCGTCGCGTGCAACGTGAAGCGAGGCTGACGTGTAAATTACCGTCGCGCCGATCATTCACGACCATCTCGGATGCTGGATGACGTAGGCGTAGGGCCCACCTTTTGCCAGACAGGGGGAGGAACGGCTAACGTGGCGGCCGGACGACGCCGCAGATGGTTGTGTCTTAATTAACGGCCGTCGTTTCCGGTGGGCCCGCCGCCATTGTTTTAACTGCCCCATGTGTGCTTGTGGCACCGCCCCGCACGGGAATCTCTGACGGCTACGGTCTCCGGACGAATTAGCAGTTAAAGTTCGTGTGAGTTGCCGGAATCTCACGGTTGAGATCTTCGATGAGGATTTGATCGGCCTTACGTTGCCGTTGACTCTTTTTGATCGTGAGTCATGCGAACCTCTCGCGTGTTTCTTTTATTGGTTTTCCGTGTGTGCTTTCCGTGGACATTTTTTATTAATTTGTCTTGTCGTATTATTAAAGTTGGGTGATGTCTAGCCAGATATTTATAGTTTATCAATATATTAACGGCCTTAAATGTGGATAGCGTGCAAATACCTGCTACGAGGGCCCTCGTCCTTTTAGCGTGATGGGCCCCATGTTCTTTTTTTTTTTAAATAGATACTTCGTCGGTGCAATTCAATTCCATGTTTTTTTTTTTTAATAGAGACTTCGTCGGTGCAATTCAAATCCATGTTGTTTTTAAATAGAGACTTCCTTCAAGTACTTGCCAAATAATTTGGAAGTTCTAGCATTTATTAAAAAGAAACTTAGATTTAAATATAGACGCATGTTCTTTTGTGTAAAATAATAATCATGACAATAAAAAAAAATTGAAAGTAAAGTTGTAAGTTATAGCATTTATTAAAAAGAAACTTAGGTTTAATCTAGAGGCATGTTCTTTTGTATAAAATAATAGTCATGACAATAAAAAAAAATTGAAAGTTTCTTAATCAAACCTAAAAATTAATTTTTCATGTTTTAAGAACATGGTAGCAATTCCAAGTTTTAAGTGTTCTGTTTTAGGTTGGGTTAAATAATAACGAGGTGGAATAGGTGTTGTTGGAGATAGCCTTAGGATTTGAACCATACTTGTTAGTAGAATAGGATTGTGGATGTAACTAACTCCTTATGGATAAAAAACAAAATAGTTTAAGGATGCAGTTAAGGTTTTAGGTTCTCTTTTGAAACAATAGGTTTAATAGGTTTAAACCCGAGTGCATGTGCATGTGTTACAATGGTCTTTGATTGTTATAAATAGAAAACCAACCATAAGGATGTGTATGTGCTTTTCATAATGGAAAATCAACCATAACGATTTATCTTTGGAGAACCAACAAGGTGTCTTTGGTTTTCATAATGGAAAATCAATCATAATAACATGTCTCTAGGTTAAGGTTTTGGGCTTTCTTTTAAAAAATTTAGGTTCAAACATGAATGCATGTTTTACAATTGTCTTTGATTGTCATAAATAAAAAACCAACCATCACAATGTGTATGTGGTTCATAATGAAAAATCAACCATAATAACTTGTCTTCCAAAAAGAAGATTCATAATGAAAAATCAACCATAATGTCTTCTTCGAATAACCAACTATAACGAGGTGTTTTTGGTTATCATAATGGAGAATCAACCATAATAACATGTCTCCAATATTTACAATGGAGAATCAACCATAACGAAGTTTCTTTAATTCTCATAGTGGAGAATCAACCATAACGAAGTGTCTTTGATTCTCATAATGAAGAATCTAAGAATTATGGGTCTTTGGTTTTCATAATAAAGAATTGGTTCTCATAATAAAGAATCAACCGTGGTCTTTGGTTCAAAATCCGTCCTCATAATGAAAAATCAACCATAATGATGTATCTTTGGTTTTTACAATAGATATAATTGGTTCTCATAATAGAAAATCAACCATAATTTATTATCTTTGGTTCTCACAGTAAAGTATCTTTAATTCTCACAATGAAAGATCCACAATATTTAATTCTTATAATGAAAAATTAACCATTTGATTATCATAATAAAGAATCAATCATAATAAATTATTTTTTATTCTTACAGTAAAAAATTGACTATTTTTAATTTTTATAATAAAAAATCAATTATTCAATTCTCATAATAAAAAAAATCAACCATAACAACAATATACAAAAACATAAAACTACCAAAATAAAAAATTTAAACCTTTAACCTTTCTAAAAAAACTCTTACTCATTACTCATCAAAACTTTTATTACCTTTTGCTTATGTACAGTGACTTATGCTTCAGATTTGATCGTCCTTCTGCATGCACAAAAAGCGAATAAGACACTGTAGTGGACGTCAAAAAGCGAATAAGACACTGTAGTGGACGTCAGAATGTGGTCTTTGTGAAAAAGTAGCAACTGATTGAATTGGTTACTGTGGGACGTATAAAGGAGAAGATCTTACTTACTCCGTTTTATTTTATGAATATTTTTACATTTCATGCTTGTTTGTCAGACGGAAGGGTTGCAGTGAAGCCTCTACCAATTTTTAAATATTTGATACAGAGTTGTCATGACACCTCCAAAAAAAAAAATTGTTTTTTATTTTTTAAAGAGATCTGATAATGATCATTTAAACAATATCAGTCAATTTATTTGGCGCAAACGTGCACCTGAAGACCGTTTGTTGGCACTCATGCTTGGTTTATTGTATAGGCAATTTAGATTGGTAAGATTTTGGGCACTTGGAAATTAAAATTTAGTTGGTATCGGCCGCGATGTTGAGAGGGAAGGGAGCTCGAGGATGCAGGAGAACGCCTGGAATGGCGGTCGAGGGTCGGGGTTAGTACGGGCGATATTGAGTCAGGAGATGGCTTTGTTATTGTTCGGGTAGGAGATTCATCGCTGAGAGAGATAAAATTGAACTTCGGATATTTATGAAGGTTGTCGCGTGATAGGTCACGTGAGGACTTGGTAAAACTCGAACATGACGCTTCATTGTCGGGTTTCGAAAACCCACTTTTCTTTGGCGAATCGTTCGAAGAAGACATGAATCTTCCTGTTGTGAAAGAGTTATTGAAATCGTCGAATGAGAAAGTCTATGCTTCAAAGAAAAAGGTGTCTGGAGGAGGAGATCCGGGGCTGCCTTCGGAAACCTGTGAACACGATGCTGCGAACTCTGGAAGCAAGTGGACAGACATGGTTGAACAGGTTGGCTCAAAGGTTGCAACGACTAAGAAAAATGTGGATGGTTCTAAAATGGACAGCGGGAAGAAAAATTTTGCCACTCCTATCAACAGGGTTCATAAACTCGACCTTGCTTTTCTAACGAGTTTGAGTAAGGTTGCTACGCAGTCTGCAAAGGATTCGAATACACTTTCTTATGACCAAGCCTCGCAGGGTAAGGGTGGGGAAGGTAGGACCTTTGCTGAGGTGTTGAAGGAAGCGCATGAAGGGGACTTGGTGATCAAAGGTTTGGATGCCGAAAAGTATCGTTTAGGAGAAGACGGAGGCAAACATATTGATTCTAGTGAAGGGTTTGGTCATTTAAACGAAGATGAACCAGAGGAGGATTTGGCCTTGAAAATGGATCATTTGGATTCGGTCATGGCTGATGAGGATGAGGAATTTACATTCTTCGTTGTTGATTATGATGAGTACAAGAGCATTCGAAGGGATCTGGAGGCAAAAGGCATCATTCTTTTTTTCTTGCGTAGGGTTCAAGTTGAAGATGACTTTCATAACTGGATCCGACTTAACTAGGAGGCTAAAGGGTTACATGTGAAATCCTATTGGGATTTGGTTGGGCGCTATGATTCAGTGTTGTTCGAGATGGCAGATATAGCTAGGAATGTCTTGCAGTTTGGTACATGGAATATTGCAGGGTCTACGAATTTTGTGTAGACATGGCGCCCAAATTTTGATCCAAGGGATATTTCTTAGGCCCATTACCCCTTTGGATCGAGTTTGTGGCCATGAAATTTGAACTTAGGTGCATGTTGAATTCAATGGCTCAACGTTTTGGAAAGATCCTTTTGGATCCGATAGGGAGTAAGTCACTTAGGTTCAGTCCACGTGTTTGTGTTGAGGTGGATTTGACAAGGAAACTTCCTCAACAACTCAAAATTATTACTCTAGAAGGTCTGATGGTTCAAGAGGTAAGATATTTGAATTTGCCTAATGCATGTTTTGGGTGCCAGTCGCTAGATCATATGATTAAGAATTTCCAGTATAAAAAGAAACAACTTAAGGAGGTGGAAGGAGACACTAAGAAAGAAGAACCTAAAAAATCAACAGAACAGGAAAATAAAAATAAAGATGAGATGGAATATGGTTTGAATCCTTCGAACAACACTTCCAATTCCTCTATTGGGCAGTAGGAATGAAAAGTTGTTCAAAAAATAAGGGATGTGCATGATTCTCCTGCTAGGCCTAATAAATCCAGGAGGAGACTAGTTTCAGGGGATAACTTGAGTCTGACTCATAGGAGTAGTTCTCCAGTGTCCAGATCTGGAAAAGCAGATAATATTGTTGAGTTTGGGGTTCAGGATGGATCTTCTCCAAGTGGTTCTCTGTAGATAACAAAAGAAAGCATTGATGGGGGAGGGAATCGGTTTTAGGTTCTTGATTCCTTAAGTTCTCAATGAAGTTTGATATTGTTTCATGGAATGTGAGAGGGATGACTATCCCCACTTGTAGGAGTTTTGTGAGTAGTTTTTTGAAATTTATTTTTGCTGATGTAGTATGTCTTCAAGAAATTAAGATTGTTGGGTTTGACTTGCATAACTGCTTAAACAGCTCCTAGAATGGCACTTGGTGGAGCTCTTCTCATCGTCAAGGATCTGGGGGTGTTGTTTTGACTGTTAGACAATGGCAGGCCTCTCTTTTTCTAGATCAGGGTGAGGACCCGGAGGGGCATATCGTTTGGGCTACTTTTGCTTTGGCTAGCCAAGTGATCGGAATATGTTCAGTGTATGGTCCTAATGTTGCTAATGATCGAGCTCGTTTATGGGATTGGATGTAATTTAATCTTCCTGAGGCATGTTGGTTCCTAGGAGGGGATTTCAATATGGTTGAGTGGGAAGGAGATAGTGAGGGTGGATTGGGTTGCTGCATTGTTGGCACATAAAAGGATTTGTGGATAAAATTGAAGGCTGCTCTTCAGGTGTTCGACGTGAATTTCAAGCAAAAACAGTATGAGTCTGGTGTTTGGTTTACCTGGTCAAATAGAAGAGCAGGTGCGGAAAGAATCTTTGCGATACTTGATAGATTTTACGCGGACAACTTTTTTGCTTGTGTTGGCAAAGGAAAGAGCCTTGTGGATGTTGATCTCGTAGTTAGTGGCTCTACCACGCTCCTATTTCTACATGTGTTCACATTGGTGCGATGCTTGTTGAGAAGAAAAAATTACCTTTCAAATTGAATGTCTTGCATCTTGATTTTGCAGATTATAGAGAGTTGATTCACTAGGTCTGGAATCTGGAGCCAAGACCTTCCGAGAAGGGATGGGTCCCTTGGTGGGATGTTGTTGTCAAAAGGATGGTTAAATTTTTAAGAGAATGGGGGAGACTTCTGGCTAGAAAAAGGAGGAGAAATATAAAGTCTCCTAGATGGAATCTTGAGGAGGACAAATGGAAGTTGGAAGCTGATCCTTTTAATTTTTTCTTACAAGAAAAAGTTGCTGATCTAGAGGGAGAAATCAGGAAAATCGAAGATTATATTGGTAGAGGAGTACAAGTGAGAAGCAGGCTCCTTGGATGAAGGAAGGAGATGCTTCAACTAAATTCTTATTCAATTACATCCGTAAGAAGAATTCTTGGGAAAATATTTTAACTCTACGGTGGGAAGATTGTACTCATACTAAGGAGGGAGAGATAAGGGAGCTTTTTGGTAATCACTTCAGTAAGATTTTTGCGGCGTATGAGAGCACTGTGGATGTTCAACATGCTAGGGAGTTGATTAGAGATTGCATTCCAAAAAAGGTTTTCAGCTTTGAGAGTGATCGCATGGCCGCTGATTTTTCCAAGGAGGAATTGTTTGGCGCTTTATCTAGAATGAAGAATGGTAAGTCTCTCGGTCCGGATGGTCTTCCAACATAATTTTATAAGTATATGTGGGATTGCATAGGGGAAGACTACACTAAAATGGTACGGGAAGTGTTTGGAGTAGGATTTTCATCTGGGTTGAATCAAGGTGTGATTAAATTAATCCTCAAAGGAAGTAATAAGGACAAAATTGGTGGCTGGAGACATATTACTCATTTGAATGTTTCATATAAGATAGTTGCCAAAGCTTTAGCTTTGAGGCTGCGAAACATTGCTGCCAGAATTGTTAGAGAAGAACAAACTAGGTTTGTGAAAGGGATATTTATCCTGGATATAGTTCTTTCTATCCGGGAGACGATGGAATGGGCGAAAGAATCTCAGCAGCAGACTCTCTTATTAAAAATAGACTTTGACAAAGCCTATGATAGGGTTGATTGGACGTTTATCTTTAAAATATTGGAATAGTTTAGGTTTAGCAAATCTGCGATTCAGAAGATCTATATGCTCTTCTCCTCAGTTTATGCCAAGGTGGTGTTCAATGGGAGAATGTCAGAAAGAATTTAGCTTTTCAGATCAATCAGGCAAGGTTGCCCTTTGGCTCCATTGTTGTTTGTCTTATCTGTGGATGCTTTGGGATATATTGGAAAAAAAGAGGTCAATTGGGCTTATTAGAGGCATCGCTCTTTCGAAGGGACATATTCTATATAGTCATTTTGCTGATGACTCTTTCCTTACTGTGCAGCTGGATAGAGATTCCATTTTGGGTATGAAATATTATCTTCAACAATTTTGTCTTGATTCTGGGGTAGTGGTGAGTGAGGTTAAATCAGATTACTGGTTGATACGAGCTGAGAATATTCCTGGTGGGATTAACACTGGCTGGAGGAAAGTTGATGATGGAGAAATTATTATGTATTTGAGTATTCCCTTTGGTAGGAGGATTTCCCTCAAATCTATGTGGGATTGGTGCATAAATAGGTTTGAAAAGAAGCTTCAGGCTTGGAAAAATAAGATGATTTATTTTGCTAGGAAGCTCACTGTTGTTAGTAAGATTCTCCAGACTTGTCACATGTATTACTCCTCTTGTTGGCTCCCCAACTTGACTCAATATAGGAGGTTGGAGACTTGCATTAGGAGTTTCTTGTGGGCTAATATGGATGGTTCTATGCATGTTCCTCTTATTACATGGAAGTATTGCATTGTTCCTAAGAAGGAGGGTGGTTTGGGACTTTTGGACATTCAGGTTCAAGAAAAACTTCTCGCTTCTAAGTGGATTACCATATGCCTAGAGGGTAATTTTGGCTAGCAACGATTGTTGAGATACTGGATTCAGACTTGTATCATTCTTGATGGGATTCTTGGGGCTTTCAACTTTGATGATATTGTTGGGCATCCTAGTAGATTCAAAATTAGAGGAGGCGTCTTGATTAAAAGGATTTGGGAGACCTAGAAAGAGGTTGTTGGAATGGTTAAATGAGATTTTTTGGATGATATGAGAGGTTGGACTCTTTCTTCCAAAGTTATTTGTATTTGGTAAAAAAATGATATGTATGTTGTGGATATGCCTAATATGCAATGTAAGAGGTTTAGCAAGAAAGGTATCTTTAAATGGGCTGATCTATGGGATGGGAACGTTGGGCAATGGATTCCTTGGCAACAGTTGTTTGTTAAGTTCAAATTAAAATCTTCTAATAAAATTATTGTTCAACAAATTAAAGGTCCTCTTCCATCTGAGCAGCTATATAAGCTTTCAGGTGGCCTTTAGGGTCCGTTTTGGAAAGACTGGAGGTGGAATTATGGGAAGCCAATTTGGTGCTCTAAGGCTTCTAAAAATTATCATCTGATGCTTCCTAGTATCCCTCTTGGGGACATATTGAATGGTAGATGGGTTTGAATTGTACATGCAAGAAATGGAAGAAACGGTTGTCTGGAGTTTAGAAATTCAGGGTCTCAATGTAGCTAAAGGTTTTTGCTTGGTTGGTGATGATGCAAGGTCTACAAAGCAAAGCTCGGTTAGTCAAATGGATGTGTATTTCTGACGCTTGTGCTAGTTCTGGTCGAAATGAAACTATTAAGCACATCTTTTGGGAATGCCCAAGAACAAGGAAGGTTTAGAGAGCAGCGGTCTGGCTTTATGGCAGTGTTTCTCAGGGTCATCTTGGGTGGAATAAGATTATTTTTGGTGACTCACCTGATTGTGCATCTCATAGGAGGGTATTTTGGCATGTTATAAGGATCTCTATTCTTTTCAGCATTTGGAAGGATAGATGCAGCTTGGTTTTCAGAAACGAGGTCCCTGTTGATGCTACTATTAGTAGAGCGGCTAGTTTTGTTTCTGGTCAAATTAAGGTTTTTAGGGATGAAATTTTGAAAGACTGCCTTAGCATAGATAAAAGTTCTAGATCTAATTGCTTGCTTTTATTTCGTAAGCTAATTTAATGGCTCTATGTTTTCTAGCTGATGTATTTTTATCCATTCATTAATATGAAGTATTTATTCTATAAAATAAAATAAAAATATTTTGGGCACTTACCAAAAAGACCTAGGTTCAAACCTTAGGGGCATGCCCAATAAGGGCGAAGGTAGTAGTCTTATTTGAGTTGGTTAATTGGGCGCCAGCTTGACAACGCCAACCCTGAATGGAATCACATTCTTGGATAATCGAAGGTCTTCTTTTTTTTTTGTTGGTATTCATCTACTTTGTTTATTGAAGTAATATGAAGTACAACAGGTGGTACAATTGGAGGCATAATAAGAGGAACCTTCTTTTTTAAATATGAACTTAAGTAATTGAAATACAATGCCAACAACATACTAACAGTAACAACTGGCTTTTCTTTTCGTTTGTTGATATTTATATGTTTTGCTAATTGAAGTAATAGGAAATATAACAGGTGATACAATTAAAACACATTCTTAAAGACATAATAACACAAGACCTTCCTTCTAGTAATTTGAATTAACATAATTGAAATATAATGACAATAATATAGAGGTGTTTCGATAGAGACCACTCATCTGTTTTTTCCATATTTATCAATTAAGTTAAGGGCACTTCACGGATGTAGAATTGAGTTACAGTTCAATATATATATTTTCTTTTGAATGTCTGCAAAATTTATAACTTTGTTTACAAGAAGTGTAGTTGGAGGCCCTTTCAAACACGTAACTAAATGAAGTGCATCACCATGTGCAATAGATAGGTCCCAAAACATATACAGTTCTATTAGATGTATAATTACATGGAGGTTGCATGGTGAACATATGGTGAAGGAGGCACCTGTGTTGTTGCCTTGTGTTATTCTTTATCAAATATAAATAATTTTTTTTTTTTATAAACTTATATTTTGTGTTTAAATACTTAAGCTTTCATTTTTACATTGATTTGAAGCAATTATGCGAAAATTTCATGTGTGTTGAGTTCAAGCAGTTTCAGAGGTTAGATTTTAGCAGAATATGGTGCAGGGGACCAAATATGGGTTAGAAATATGTTTTTCAATAGATATTCATGTTGTGAACTTGATTGACAACGACTTTCAATTTGCTGCACAAAACAAAAGTGAAAATCATACATTTTCTTGACGTCCAAGGTATGGATTAAAGAGATCTCGAAATAAGTTTCAAGCAGCTGATCAAAAAATGGTTCAAATCTCAAGTGAATTCGACATTGAGCACCCCAAAACAAATCCACTATGAAAACCTCTTTCAAGGACAAGTATTTTAAAGACTCGGCCCCAAAAATGAATTTTAGGGATGCCCTTCGTGGTGGACAACCTCAACCTAATGCTAACATTAATCTTAGGGTTTCCCATAAACCTTTGAGAATGCCTAAGATTGATCCTAAGAAAACTGAGTCTGGATGTCTTAGGGTAGTTGATGGAACTTCGATTGGTAAGCTAGATATGGGTGTCATTCATACTGGCATAAAGAATCTAGAAAAAATAGCCCTAATTTGTTGTTTCTTGCGTTTTCGTTTGAGCCTATCTGCTTTCAAATTTTGGGCTACAAAAATTGGAAAACAAAAGGTGAATTACAAATTTATATTTATCCAAATAGTTATTTTATTGTTTAATTTTCTAAAAATGAAGATAGAGAGAAAAGATTTCAAGGGGGTCCCTAGTTTTTTGGAAGGATGACGCTTTTCATGAATCCTTGGCATACTAAATTTAAAATCGAAGAAGAGATGCCTTCTACATGTCCTGTGTGGGTTAGACTCTTTGGCATCCCAATTGAATTCTAGAATCTGGCTATTTTTTCTTCAATTAAAAACTCTTTGGGAACTTTTATGATGACTATTTATTGTACTAAAAAAAATTAACATATTATTTATGCTCGGATTTGTGTTTTAATGGATTTTCACAAAACCCCTACCTGAAAATATCTCATTACAATTTGGGGAGTCGTGGACTATGAGAACATTCCTTTTTTTTGTTGAATTTACCATGAATATGGTTATTTAGCTAGTGTTTACCCAAATAAAATTCTATATCAAAAGAAAGAGGATACAAACTTAGCAAGTTTCCAAATGCCTAAGAAGAACACTAAGAAAAAACTAAGTATGAAGTCTCAATCGAAGTTATTAGCTAATATGTTTGAATTTTTTTTGTCCCAGGTGAGGAAGAGGAAATAATGGAGACAAAAATCTTAGAAACACAATTTACATATGTAGGGAAGGACTCAAAGACAAACCCGCAAATTAAAGGTTTTCAACAAGAAAAAAAGAAGAAAATATACACAAGAAAAACAATCTTTTAAATGTTGAGACTTCAGATAATATAGATCCCAAGATAGATTATATTAAACCTTCTAGTAACACTTGGGATTTATACATGCAATATTCAAGGTTAGAAGCCATGCCAGATTCAACTGGGATAAGTCAAGAAATAGGAAAAAAAACTTAATATGGATTCCAACCAAAAGGTAAGTCGCAAGACCAATCAACATCATATGGTAAAAGAAGGTGAAAATCTTGTAGAGGAAGGTAATATTACTACCCTTACCAATTTTTTTAGCCCTAGTATTAATGAAGATCATCACTTGTAATATTAGAGAACTCAAAGGAAGTCTTTCAAAACAAAATAAAATTAGAAGAATGATTCAGACAAACCATCCACATCTTGTTTTCCTTTAGGAAATAAAGATTTCAATAGAGGAAATGGATTCAATTGCTAGTAAAATTTGGCCAATTGGAAAAGTTGCTTCCCTCAATTCCTAGGGGACTTTTGGTGGCATTGCTTGCCTTTGGGACCCAAAAGAGGTTGTTATTCACCATATGGTTGGCAGTTGGGGTCTTTTGGCTATAGTTATTCAAAGTAGACATTCTAACCAAATTATGCTTTGCATAATTGTTTATGCTCCGACTACTTTGGAGGAAAAGAGAATATAGTGGAAGGATATAACTTATATTATCTCTCATTTCCCTCATGCTTGGATCTTGATCGGAGGATATTTCAATACCATCCTCTCTTTGAATGAGAAAATGGGGGGAAATAGAAATTTGGACAAAAGCATTGATCTCATGAGTAAATATATTGCAAACCTTCATCTTATGGACATCCAACTAGATAATGACCTTATGACTTGGTCTAATAGAAGGCAAGACTTAGTTTGTATTATGGAGAGATTGGATAGGTTCTTGTTCTCTAATAATTTCTTAATCCATGGTCACATTCCTAAGGTGAAGACTCTTAACAATGTTGGTTCGGATCACTGGCCAGTCATGGTGGAAATTTGGAAAACCAATGTGAGTTTCTCACCTTTTTTATTTCAGTTAATATGGTTTAGAGATAGTTCTTTCAAACCTTGAGTGCAACAATGGTGGAAGGAAGGTAAACCAAGGTATGGGACTAAGATGTTTTGTTTTTCAAAATGTTGCAATACATTAAATCCAAAATCAAGATTTGGAAATAGAAGAAGTTTGGAGATGTTCGACAAAAAAAACATGAAGTTATTGCTTAGCTTGAAAATTTGAATAAGAAAATTCGTTTAGATGGCCTCACAGAGAGTAGATGTACAGATGAAATTAGAATCACTGCTCAGTTAGAGGAATGGGAAAAAGAGAAGAACTCTTATGGAAGAAAAAATCTAGGATCTATTGGCTCAAAGAAGGAGATCGAAACACAAATTTCTTCCACAAATATCTTCGAGCTCGAAGATCTCACAACTTTATTTCTTCCTTGAATTTTGATTTTGGAGAAGTTGTCTACACTTGGGATGGCATGCACTCTGTTGTTGTCAATTACTTTTTTAAACTATTTAGTTTTGCACCTCTTGACTCGACTTCTCAATAGAATATTCTTCAAGCCATCCCTACTATTATCACTTCTTGGGAGAACTCTATTTTAACTACTCTAGTGACTATCAATGAGCTTCAACATGTGGTTTTTAAAATGCAAAACAAAAAAACCCTAGGTCCTAATGGTTTTCCTATTGATTTCTATCAAGAGTTTTGGGATATCCTTCATGCTGATTTATTAGAGGTGGTGGAACAAGTTGGGAAAGCCAAAGAAATTTTGAAGGTTATTAATAAAACTTATATAACTCTTATCCTAAAAGCTCAAGAGGTAGATCATATCTCAGCTTTTATACCTATAGCTTTATGTAATGTTCTTCTCAAAATCATTACAAAGATCATGGTAGAAAGGTTGAAGCCTCTTTTGCATAAGATTATTTCCCCTAAACAAGAGGGTTATGTGGAAGGGTGTCAAATAGTGGATGAGATAGTTCTTTCTTAGGAAGCCATCCATTCCATGGAAATGCAAAAATCTCCATCTATGTTCATTCGTTTAGACTTATCTAAATCTTATGACAAAGTGGATTGGCACTTCCTTGTCAAAGTTTTAAAGTAATTTGGCTTCTCTCAGGATTGGATGGACTAGATTATAGGATGTATCTCTTCGGTGTCCTACTATTTTATTATCAATGGCATGCCTTCTTATATTTTCCCTACTTCTAGAGGTATTAGGTAAGATGATCCCCTCTCCCCTTATTAATTCATCATTCTTGCTAAATTTTGGGTAGGACTTAACATAACCCTTGAGGGAGTTAACATTGCTCGTGGATCTGGGCCTATTTTTCATCTTCAATTTGTTGATGAATCTACTCTGTTAGGTAAAGCTACAGTTAAGGAAGCTTCTAAAATTAAACAAATCATCAATTGTTTTTCTAATGTTATTGGGAAATTGATCAATGAAGATAAATCTAAAATTATTTTCTTTCACTTCTCTCCCAGACATGAATCCATGGTCTTGGATAAATTAATATATAAGAAGACCTCCCTTCCAATCACTTATTTAGGCATTCCTCTCAATATTCAAATACGAAAAAAAATATTGGAATTTGTTGTTGGATAGAGTTAAGAAGAAAACTGGAAAGTGGACCAATAGATGGCTTTTATTTGGGGGTAAAATTATCTTGGTAAAAGTGGTCCTTTAGGCTATACATATTTATGTTCTACTGTATTGAATATCCTAAAGGTTTTTCTTTGAGAATTATATCAAATCAATCATTGGTTCCTTTGGAGTGGTACTAAGAAGAAAATAAAACGGACCTTGGTGAAATGGGATACTTTATGTCTTCCCAAGAATGAAGGGGGGTTAGGTATCCGGTCTACTATTAATAAAAATAAGGCTTTAGCTGCTAAACTATATTGGAGGATTTTGCATAACCCCAATGCTCTTTGGGCCAAGAATATTCATGCTAAATATGCTAAGAATAAAAGTCTTGAAGACCTTGTTCGCTATCAATTGCCTACCAAAGGTTCTCCCATTTTAGCGGTTCTTAAGACTAGTGAGGATTTGATTAAGCAAAAGTTATTTTGGACCATTCATACTAGTCAACAGGTTAATTTTTGGACAAATTCGTCGAATGGTCACCAACCTTTGATAACTCAATTTCCTTATTGGAGGCCTTGGATGGAGGAGCTTCATCGAGCTAACTGGATAAAGGTTGCTAATTATTATCGGTACCATATTGGCAATTTTTTTACTTTTGTACAACTTTGGAGGGATTGGCCTAATCAAGAGGGTGTTGATCACTTTATTAGACAACTAGTTTGGATGGCTTCTACTACCTTGGAATATCTAGAAAGAAAGAAACAACCAAATTTTCAATCAAGAAAGGAAGGATATTCACTATATCTGTAAAAAGACCACTGCCAACTTAGTTGAATCAGTCCAATAGCTCCTTAAACACCCCTAGAACTCCCACCAAATATGGGATCAAGTGTTGCAATGATTGAAGATTAATTCTTTTAAGGATAACCAACTTAAAGGGAATGCCAGTAATTGAAATATGGATAGAACAAGAAATTGGTAGCCTCCTCCTAAGGATTTAGAAAATTCAATATCGATGGAACCTCTAGGGGGAACCTTGGAAAAGCTAGTGTAGGAGGAATTGATAGACTTTTAGATGGTTGCCCAGTATTCACTTTTACTAAGAATTTGGGTATCCTTTCCAATAACCTTGCTAAGAGGGATGGTATCTTTAGAGGCCTTCAAGAGGCTACTAAGGTCGGATGGAAAAAGGTGTTGGCTGAATCTGACTCTCAAGTCATGATTAATTTGTTGAAGGCTCCTTCTAAGAATTATAATATTGATTGGAGAATAAAAAGAATTCTTAAGAAGATTCAATTAATCCATATGGGATTTTTGAAAGTTGAATACAATCATGTGGTCAGAGAACAAAACAAGAGTGCTAATGCTTTAGCTAATTGGGCATTGGACAAAGGTGATCTTACTTACTACAACCACCCTCCTAGATGGTGGGATTCACAAATAAGGGAAGCTCTTCTTTCTATCCTTTCTTTGGATGGCTCCCGTACTAGAGGTACCTAGTTCCTTTTTATTTCTGCTTCTCTTTTGTTTGGTCAGGGTATTTTAGTTCCCTTGATCAGACTGATCATTCTTATGTTTTCTTTGTTGATTCTTGCTTGACTAACATTTTGGCCTAGAAAGATCAAACTTGTATTATGTTTTTTCCTCCTTTTTTGTTTTTTGATGTGTGTTGTTTTGTATTGTTTTCGTTATGTTTTATTTTTGTGTTACTTTTTTATGTGTTTTGTGTTTTTATTCTTTTTTTTTGTGTATTTTTTTTTGTTGTGTTTGTGTTGTTTTGTTGTCTTTTGTGTTTTTTGTGTGTGTTTTGTTGTTGTTTGTTTTTTATGTTTTTGTGTTTGTTTTGTGTTTTTTGTAATTTTTGTGTTTATTTATTTATTTATTTATTATTATTATTATTATTTGTTGTTTGTGTGTTTTTTGTGTTTGTTTATTCATGTTTTTGCTATTTTAGGCATGCTTTTTGAGTGTGTCAAAGGGGAAAGGCCAAGTGTGAGCCTTGGGTATTTTTGGTGGAATAGATACCCCATGCCTCCTTGAGACTTACCCAAAAGTGAAATCCCAATTGGGATGTTTTCCAAACAAAAAAATCAGACTGGTTTATTGTCGTCATTCTACCATTCTTAAAGAGGCAGCTACAACTTTAATGGATTTAGAATAAAGATTTTGAAATTTTAAATAGATTTAAAGTTTAAATTCTTGGGATAGAATTTTGATAACAAAAACATGATTATTTGATAACCGATTGAATAAGCATATATTGTATAAACAATATATACTGTATAAACAACATCATAATTTTTTTATTAAAATGGAAACTCTAAAATTTTAGATAGCAGGGTTAAAGTTTAAAACCTAGGGACAAGTTGTGACAACACTAGCATGGTTATTGAATAATTGATTGAATTCTATAGATTTTTTATTAAAATAAAAACTCTAAAATTTTAGACAGCATGGTTAAAGTTTAAATCCTAGGGACATGGTCATTGAATAAATGATTGAATTCGATTGAAAAAATGGTTGGGTTTGTTAATTTCATCTTTATCAAAAAAAATTAAATATTATAAAGGTTATAAACATTATTTTTTATAAAAATCCTTTCATATGATCTATAATATTTTCTTATATAAATTCTATCTTTACCTTTTATTTTTAATATAATATTTATGCAGATTTTTTTTAAAACTTCTTATATAAATAAAAATAAAAAATAAATTTTCAATTTCAATTAAAATTATTTTCATAAAGTTCTAATTTTTTTTTTTTTAAGTTGAAAAAGTGTATTTTTGAAAGGAATACTAACCTTTTACATCAACAAATATGGCCAATCACTGTCCATTTCACCATGAAGGATTTCCCACTGGCATAAAGCCTATACCAACCGTGTAACAACAAACACACTTCTCTAACCACATCCAAAACTAGAAAATCAGCATACACCTTACATATCTAAATATCATATACTCTATTGCTTTCTTTGCAACCTCTTCTTACTGATCCCCATTATCAATTCTTGTGACATTATCATTGTCAACTAAATTATTTATGGGCACTGGGATATCATTCCCCCATTCCTTTCTGGCATCTGCCACAACTCCATCGTTAGCAAGACAATCTGCTACCCTATTGGCTTCTCTATAAACATGATTGATAGACACATTCTCGAGTCTATCCAAAAGCGCTCGAGCTTCCACCATAATTAAATCAATAGTCCAGGCGGCTACTTGTTCTCCTTTTAAAATGGTAACAATATCTTGCGAGTCTCCTTCAACTATGAGTTTATTTATATTACAATTGATAGCCAAATAAATTCCTACATAAATTGCTCTTGCTTCAGCAAAATGACTTATCTATTCACCCAGTGGTTCAACAAAGGCTTTGATTACCTTACCCAGATGATTTCGGATCATCCCTCCAGCTCTCGCCAGCCCAGGATTACCTTTTGATACCCCATCAAAATTTAATTTGAACCATCCAACCAACGGTGGTATACATTTTACATAAGTTTTGTAATGAACTCGAGGTATTGGTAGTTTCTATCTGAATCCCCAACATTCCAATATCTGTCTTTCTTGCTCTAATTCCCATCCCTCCTTGAAGTGGATAATGTTAAAATTCTCTATTAGGAGACTTCTTGCTCGGTTCCAAACCACTTTCCAATCCATATTCAAGTCCTCAAAGATTCTATGGTTTCTTTCATTCCAGACTCTCCACCAAATATGTGGAATGCTTATAAGCCACAACTTCTTGATTCTTATATCTTTAAAAGAAGGATCCCATTACAAGTTCAAGTCTGAGATAGCTCTAGGAAAAAACCACTGAACTTGGAATTCACTACAGAGTTGATCTAACAAGTTTTTGGTAAAGGAGCATTTAAGAAGTAGATGGTCAATGCTTTCCTCCTCTTTTTCACACAAAACATATCTATTTGGTAAGGAGAAACCACATTTTTTCATATTATCGTGGGTTATAATTTTATTATGCATAACCAACCACTGAAAAATAGTAATCTTAGGGATGAGATATTTGTCCCAAACCTTTACATGGGGCCACACTACCCCTACACCTTCAACCAAGTTATAACCAGACTTCATAGAATAATCTCCACTCTTCGTTTTCATCCAAATAAATATATCATTTGACCACCAATGGCTGAGGATGTAGGCATTAAGGCATCTATTAAGACTTTCCAAGTGTGGACGCAAGTCCTCATTGATGTTCTCAACATAAATATGCTTCCACTTCTTGATGTCATTTTATTCCACCATATAATCCCGAACCAACAGTTCATAAATAGGATTCGGGATTGTTCTTAAGTTTGCAAACCTTGGAATCTCAAAAATGGGAGAGTTAAAGAGCCCAGTATCCTACCAAAATCTCACGTTAGCACCATCTCCAATCTACCATCTATAGCCCTGCTAGATTAGAGGTCTTACCTATTGAAGGCTATTCCAAAAACTAGACCCCTTAGGGGGATTGAGGTTTTCCAGGAAGGAGGAATTACGTAAATACTTAGCTTTTACAATTTTGACCCAAGGAGTGTCTTCTTCCTTTGCCATATTCCAACCTAACTTTCCCATTAGAGCTTTGTTTATTTTTGGAAGAGTTATCAGTCCCAATACCCCATATTGTTTAGAGGTATAGACTTTGTTCCAATCAAGTAAAGATATCCTCTTCTTTTTCCCAGCCTCAGACCATAGAAAAATTCTTTGGATCTGTTCAATATTTTTGTAGACTGATACTGGTATTTTAAAAATTTATATGAAGTAAATAGGTATACTTTGAAGGTAAATTTAACAAGTTGGGCCTTTCCTACTTGACTAAGAAGAGAGCCTTTCTAGGAAGATAGTTTCTTTATAACACGTTCAATAATTGGATCCCACAAGGCTTCCTTCATACTTCCACAAAATAAAGGCATCCCTAGATAGGTTTTTGGCAAATCACCTATGCCACAGTTGAAGATTCTTGCTATCTGCAGTTGGAGAGCTCTAGAGGTATTCAGGAAAAAAAGCTTACTTTTATTAAAATTTACCTTTTGGCCTGTTGCAAGCTCATAGAAATGCAAAATCATCTTAATATATCTTTCTTGTGGAAGAGATGATCTTATCAAAATTAGAGTATCATCCATAAACTATTGAAAAGAGGCCAATTGCAAAGTGGAAGTTGGCCTGATATCTTCTATATCTCCTCTATCCATGGCTGCTCTGAAGGCTCTACCCATAGCTTCAGCTAAAATTATAAATAGATAAGGAGACAGAGGGTCCCCTTGTCTCAACCCCCTTTTGCTAGGAAAATAACCCACTACAGAACTATTAACTAAGATGGAGATCATCACTGTGGAGATGCAATTTTTCATCATAGAGATCCAATCCTCATGAAAACCAAAACATGGGAGCACTTTGATCAGAAAATCCCAAGAAACTCTGTCATATGCTTTGTTCATATCCAATTTAAGAAACATACCTTCATTTTTTAATTTTGAGACAGAGTGCAATATCTCATGGATCGAAATGAACACATCAAGAATTTTTTGTCCCTAAACAAAATCCCTTTGGTGTTTGTCAATGGCAAAAGGGAGATCCATCTTCAACCGATTTGCAACGACCTTGGACATAATTTTGTAGAGAGTATTACACAGGCTAATTGGATGGTAATATGCAAAATTTTTAGCACCTACAATATTTGGGATGAGGGCTAAGAGCATACAGTTCACATCATAAGGGATCATTTTAGAGGTCTGAAACTCCTTAAATACCAAGGTGACCTCATTGCCAATGATGTGCCAAAAATTATAATAGAAGAGCGCTGGAAACCCATATGGGCCTAGAGATTTGTCTCCCTTCATGGAGAAGATTGCCTATTTAATTTCCTTAAATGTAAAAGGGTTGAGAAGATAGTCATTTATCCGATTTGTAATCTTTAAGGGAATATGGCCTAAAAATAGGTTCATCACCTCTTCATTGAGCTTCGAATCCATTCCTAACATCTCTTGGAAAAATCGAATAGCTTCCCCTCTAATTTGGAAAGGATCCCTTGTAGAAGAACCATCAACAATATTGATCTCCTGGATTTTATTAAAATTTATGTGCCTGAGAGTTGAAACATTGAAAAATATTGTATTCATGTCTCCTTCCTTTAACCACAAAGCTCTTTATTTCTGCCGCCAAAAAGCCTCCTCACATGCCAGAGTATTGTGCCAATCAGATAGAATGTACTTTTCTCTAGTTTGGACTTCCTCTGCATATTACCCAAATGCAAAGAGTTTTCTAACTCCATGAGTTGTTGTAAAGCTGCCTTTTTAACCATAATGTCTCCACCTCTTTATTCAATAGTTTTAAGTTTCGCTTAACAAATCTCAGTTTCTTTGCTACTTGAGTCAATCTATCCTTGAAAAAATCTTGCTACTACCAAGATTGAATCCTGCTTTCTAAATTAGAATGAAGGATCCACATCTTTTCAAGCCAAAAGGGGTAGCAAAGAGCCTTCTCCTATTCATTGTTTCCCAAATCAAAGGATTATGATCTGAGCCAATTTTTGTGAGGGTCGTGAGATTAGTGTCCCGAAACAACACTAAGCTCTCCTGAGAAATTAACACCCTTTCCATTCTAATCTAAATCAATTGACTCCCCAGCCACCTATTAGTCCAGGTAAAATTTTCTTGTCTAAGCTCCAAGTCCATCTAAGCACTTGAATTTATAAAATCACCAAACTCAATCATACTCTTTGAATATCCTTCAATGTCTCCCTTATTATCAGATGAATATAGAGGGGCATTGAAGTCCCCTGTAATGATTTATGGGATACCTACAAATACATGCTTGAGTTCACTCAATTTCCTCCATAACCCTTGTCTTCCAACCACAATAGTGGGTGCATAAACATTTGTAATGACCCAGTGGGAATTATCCTCCTTTGAAAAGAAGTGGATAACACACAATCTATTATTTGAGATAATTTTTTGTCCTTATAATTTATTTGGGTCTCAAATACACATCATTCCTTTTGAGGAGTTCATTGAGGATTGAGCAACAAAGTCTGCTCCTCTCCAAATCTTGTCTTTAAACATTGCTAAGTTTGCTTCTACCACATTTGTCTCTTGTAATAGCAAAATGCCTAGGTGATTTTCTCTTGTCAATTTTTGCACTAATCTATGTCTTCTAGTCCCATTGAGACCTCATACATTCCATGACAAAACCTTCATTTTTTAGATTTAGCTAATTTTTTCCCTCCCTTGCCCAAATTGATCGGTTTATGTTCCTCTGGCTATATTTGTCATTGTTTCCCTCTTCCTTACCTTCGTTAAAGGGGGTCTACCTACAATGTGTTCCTTGAAAACATCTAGGGGAGTTCTCTTTACTTTATTCCTAGTCACCTACTTTGAACCGAAATCCTCTCGAATTGGAGCTACAAGCTTCACCTCTATTTTTTTTAGGATCTGCTTATCTTCTCTTAACGCTTTTCCAACTTCATCTTACCTGTTTCGATTTGTAAGAATCGTTTCAATAGGGTTAACATATGCATATGATTTTAGAGGTTTTACACTCTCTTTTTGTACCCCCTCATGATTTACCTATTGTGTCTCCTCCACAAATTTCACAACTTTGGTTGAGTCTCCCATTTCATCCTCTTTAGCTCCTCTCAAGTAAGCAAAAGAGTTAGGGTCTACAAATTCAAGGGGTTCCACAGCTCCAAGGGAGTTGGACTACCACAAATCCATAAGAGGGATCTTACATGTGTTCCTCCTCAGCCACCATAGTTGACTGGTGTGAGGTTTTTGTTTCCTTCTGATTATCCACCACGAGATTTGTGCCTTTACCTTGCTCTGCATCTTTACTCTCCTTCCTTTGCTCGACTTTCTTATTGGGAGCTTTCTTCTTCTTCAGGTAGAATCTTAAGATATGACCTCTCCCTTTATAAATATCACAAAGGGGCAGAATATTTTCATACTCCAACCTCTGAGTCCAGGTACCCACTGGGGATGTTAGATCTATTATTTTTGAAAGCTTGCTATCCAGATCAACATTAACAAAATTTTGGGCAAACACCATACGAGATTTCATCCTAGTTATCCTATCAATGGTAACAAAGGTACCAATACCATTTGCAATAGCCATTAAAACTTTATCATGCAATATTGAAAAGGAAGGTGAAGTTATCTTACCCAAACAAAAATTGTATTGAGAGTTTGGGTGTGAGGATTAAAATCCACATCCTATTTTCTGATAAACAGGTTACGCTTCCCCATCGACCATGGTCCTCCACCTAGAATTTTTTGCATGTCACTTACCTCAGTAATTTTGATCACGAAGAACCCATTTGGGAGCACCACAATCTCCATGCAGTTCGCTGGTTTCCATCTAGTAAAGGCCCACCTTTGAATAGTATCTATATCTAGCCTTGCCCAAAAAAACTTACCCACAAAATTATGTTCCCCTTCTGCCTTCATGTTCAAATTTCTGAGGGAATATTGAGAATGCCATCTTTAACTCTCAAGTTTAAGTGGCTTACCAACAGAGGAAGAGTAGTAACAGGTTTAGAACCATGTACCACCTGGGCCCAAGAGCATTTTTGTCCCACTTCCGAGGCCCGATTCTCCTGATCGCTATCTATCTCTGATTCATCCTGCCCTTTCTCTGGGATCGCTTTGTCAAGAGGTTATTGGATTTTTCTTACCATAAAGCCATTCTCTAGCTCTTCATCCAAGGCCCCATTCTAGCCCTGCCCTACTCCGATTTCTATGCCAGCCGCTCCTCGATCGTCTGTAATCGCTCCAAATCCTGGTTCGTCTGCTCCTTTTCCCACCCGTTCCATTATTTAACTCAAACACCCTACATGTTAATAGATTATGAAATAAATTTGCAAACCAATGAATTTAATGGTATTGTTTTTTTTTTGGTAATTATTATAATAAATTAACAATGGGTTTTTATAGAGGATCCCAAAACCTTATGTACAAAATTAGCCAACTTTCTAATGATGCATCATACCTCTTGGCTGTAACAATAAACCTAAATGAAAATAAAACCATCCTAATGCTGCAGACTTGAAAATAAAAAAAGGGCTTTTAGGCCTAGAGACCCAACAACAAAGAAAATAGAAGAGACCTAAGAGAAACCCAAAAAGAGGCCAAAAACAAGGAGACAGACACCATGGACTGCTAATCACGATCCTCCTGTCCTCCCGAATTTGGGCGCTTCGGATTCGCTTCAGGATAGAAATCATGGAGTTGACAAAAGTAAGAATGGAAGCAGCCAAGTCCAGGAGAGAATTACCGCAACTCTCCTTGTCACTCTCTGTGTCCGATGGGATGTGCTACGGACGGACATCCTTCTCCACCTTTCTGACTTTTCGTAGGCGTTGGTAAGATCTGCCAGGAGTGGACAGTAGCTTCTTTGCCACGTCACCCCAAAACACGTCAGAATGGGCCTTCCAAAAACTGTGTAAGGAAAACATCAGGAAGGAATGTCTGCCCTGGCCAAACTTTCCACCTCAAATGGGAAGCGAGACCGCCACACAACCGGGCACGTGGTCGTGAGCCCTTTATTGGCCATGTGGTCAGCCACGCGATTTCCTTCTCTCAAAATATGATTTGCTTCCCATCTACAGCGATAGGAGAGAAGAGATCTAGCCTCAAGGATGATGTTGTAGACTTTCCAAGATAGATTTTTGGTACCAAGAAGGTAATTCACGATGTTGAGCGAGTCATCCTCAATGATAAGAGGGCAGTGATCCTCATAGAGAATTCGAATACCATTCAGAGCGCCTCAGGCTTCAGCATAGTGATTCGTTTGGGAGCCCAAATCTTCACAATAGGCCATCACAATATTCCCGTCATGATCACGGACAACCCCACCAGCGCCAGCGGGCCCAGGATTCCCCTTAGCCGCTCCATCAAAGTTTAATTTAATCCACCCCATGGGGGGTTTGGTCCACACAACATTCCTTCGACAGGGCCCTTTAACAACCTCCAAAAATGGCCAGAGATTCATCATTTTGAGAATAGCTTCTTCGCTCGAAATATGGGGACGGGGACTGGGAACCGCAATAGAATTCTCAATGGCATAAGATAACACCCTTTGAGCGACAGAAGAGGGCCCTCTAGGAGCTCTGCCAAATATTCTAGCATTCCTCTCTAACCAAATTGGTGGAAGGAGACCTCGAGGAGGAAGCGGAGCTTGGGATTCTTGAAAGGATTAGGCCATTGGTGAAAAGCATCTCTAAGGGATCGAGGAGAGCACCAAAGGATCTGGAAGGAGGATAGGACAATGCTCAGAACAGAGTGGGAAAACGAGAAATGCAAGAATAAATGATCCCTTGTCTCACAATCTACTAAACACAAGTAACACCTGATGGGGAAGGCAAAACCTCTCTTGTGAAGGTTTTCAATAGTTAAGGCTTTATTGTGGAAAGCAATCCATGCGAAGAAGTTGATTTTAGGAACAACTCATTTCATCCAAACAGTATTCCACCTGTAGTCCAGAGCAGTCTTGGTGGTGAGAAGCTCATAAGCTGATTTAATAGAGAAACACCCATCCTCCGTACCACTCCAGATGATCCTGTCATTCCTCTTGGCAGAAGGAATTAAAATCGACTGAAGGATATTATCAAGGAAGGTAATCTCATTATTAAACCCCTCCACAACAGGAAGCTTCCATCGAGGGAAATGGGTGCTTCGATCAATGAGATCCACCATCCTGAGCTGGGTGTTAGGGTCGATCAAGCTTCTCAGTCCAACGAGGTCCTCCCTCGACCCAAGGGCTTCTTCAGTCGCCCACCTGTCATTCCAAAAGGAAATGCAGTTGCCATCACCCAAAATCCAGTGGGCTCCTAGACTGATCAGATGCTGGGTTTGGAGCACAGATTTCCAAAATATCGATGCCACGGAGGATGTTTCAGCATCCAAGAAGGGGGTGGGGCCAAGATACTTCATTTTAACCGGCGTAACCCACTCCACCGGGTCGCTAGACATAATCCTCCAAGCATGCTTCACGATCAAAGACAAATTCATAAGTCTTGATCTTCTCAACCCTAGGCCGCCTTGATCTATCCTCGAACACACCTTATCCCAGGCTACAAGGGGAAGTCTAGATTTCTCTTCGTTACCAGACCAAAGAAAGGTCCTCTGAATCATCTCAATCTTGGAGTGGACTGCACTCGAAAGCATGAACACCGACATGAAGTAGGTCGAGATCCAATTTAATGGTATTTTTTTTAAATTCATAGTAACTCTTTATTTTTCAATCATTTTTATTCTTCCTTATGTTCTTGTCTTTGCAGAAAAGAACTTAGGCCCAACAATAACTTTATTTTAAAGCTATTTATTATATCAAAACTAGATACCAATGATATTTTGCCTAAAAATAATATTTTAATTATAATAAATAAATTATTAAAAAATAATAATTTAATTAAAATTTAATAGTTTATATATATATTGATGAGGAACCTTTTATATACAACATATCCGCAACATGTGAGGGGAGAGATTTGAACCTGGGCCTCTCGATAACTGGAGAGTTTTAACTGCCCACTTGCTCTCCAACTCCTCTACATGAGCGGATATAGTTTATATTTTAGTTAAATAATGTTTAATTTTTTTACTTTTTAATATTAATAATTAATTTTAATTTTGAAAATTATTATATGAAACTTTTTTACAAAGATCTTTTATAAATATATTTATAGAAGAAGGTCTATCAAAAGTTGTTTTGGATATTTTAGTTGGTTTTTGGTTAAAAAAAAAAAAAAATAGTGTTGGGACTATGATTCCATTATAATTAGCTCCCTTTTGATACTTATTATTATTTTTATTTTAAAAGTTATGGTTTATGACACTTTTGTGTTTTGATAATTAAGGTCATATCTATAAGATGACTAATAATTACAAGATTGAAGTATCAAAATGATACTTTATAAGATGACTAAAAACTTGTTCTAAGATGTTCATGGTTTTTATTGCATTAGATATAATAGACTTTTTAAAAAAAATTAAGATTCTAAAATAACTCGAGTTGTTTAGTAAGACCCATGTAAAAATATAAAATACCCTTCTCTTTATAATTATTTTTCAAACACTAAAATAAAAATTATTGATTTAAAAAAAAAAATCTTATACATAAATAAATAAATAGGGAAGAGGGAAGAAAGTAGAGAGGGGAGGGCTCTGGTCCCTCCCCTGCTCCCCCTCCCATGGCTCCTGGTTTCTGCCCAGTCCCTGGCTCAACCCAGGTCATCCCTCCCGGGGAGTGGTTGTTTGCAGATGATCTCCGAGGGGGAGATCCTTCTCCACTATCTGCGCCCCTCCTGACCGGCTAGGGTTTCTTTGGTTGTTTTTTCGGATCGGTGCTTCTCAGGGATCCCTGTTTGGTTGGGGATCCCTTCCATTTTTCCCCTCAGGCTTCCCCCTGGGGTTTTTTGCAGGTTATTCGCGTGGATCTGGTCCCCTGCGTTTCTCGGTGCGGTGGAGGTGACGGTTTAGGGTTTGGACAGCTTCCCCCTTTTTCTTGTGAATCTTCGACGGGCTCTGTGCTTGGACGAGATTCTTGGTCCCTGCTGCTGGGATCCTCTTCTATTTTCCTGGGGTGGGTTCCTTATGGTACAACTCTTTGGTCACTTCCTGATGGGCTGGATCCTCTCTGTGCGGGTCGTCGGCTTCCTACGGGATGGCTCTCGCCGAACGAAATGTTTTCCCGGTGGGCGGTCGGTTTCTCCACGGGCAGGATCCGCCAAATCCGCCGGTTTTCCCGCGAGGCGAGATCCTTTCTTTCTCGCTCGGTTTCCGGATGGCGGGATTTCCTCGTTGCTTCTCGCTAGGTGGGACTCGTTTGTGGTGGTTTTGATCGCTTCCGCGAGGCGGGATTTTATTGTAACGGTTTTTCTTTGCTTCCCGTGGCAGGATCTTCTCGATGGTGGTTTTTGGCTACTCCCCGCTGGGCGGGATCTCCAAAACTACTTTCTTTCTTATTTGTTTGTTTCCCGCTGAGAGGGATTGTTTCATGCTTACTGTTACCACTGGACGAGATTTTTGTTTTGGTGTTCAGTTTCAAGGGATTGATGCCCTAGGCCCATTGCTTATGTAATCAGGTTTTGGGATCCTTGTTAAAACCCGCTGTAAATACAAAGACTACTTACCAAAAAATAAATAAATAAATAAATATATATATATATATATATATATATATATATATATATATATATATATATATATTTATTTATTTATTTATTTATTTGCACATTTTAATTAATCACTAGTATCATCCTATTATATATAAAATTAATATATAAGTTTTTAACTTATATTTAATTTTAATTTTAAAACTATATATATATATATATATATATATATATATATATATATATATATATATATATATATATTTTTTTTTTTTTTTTTTGGTTAGTGCGAGAAATCTCTATGACCAACGCATAGGACTAGCAGTCTCCTCCCAACCATGACCCTTCGTAAAGTTGAGAGCTATGCTTATCAAAAGGAAATTTAACACACAGTCACCACACACTCACCCCCTCACACACTCGCCATGTCGCGGTTTGCCTTTGTTAAGGAAAACCATTCCCATTTTCCTTGAGGGCTAGGATTTTTCATTTCACGGGACCCATCCCATTCGGGTGAACCCCTCAGGCTAGCCGAGGGTTATTTTTGTATCTGGTTCACGCCATCAGGCTTGAACCCTGGTCCTCTTTTAGAGGATTGGAGGAACTTGTCAATGAAGTATCCGGTGCAAATAATTTAAAAATCATATTAACCTTTAAAAAAATTGTATTTTAAATTTAAAATATATAATTCCAGTCATTTTAATTAATCACTAGTATCATCCTATTTAATATAAAATTAATAAGTAGATATTAACGTCGAACGAAATTTTAATAAATAAAATTTTAACCTATATTTAATTTTAATTTAAAAACTATATTAATCTTTACAAGAATTGTATTTTAAATTTATTTGGATTCTAGGATGTCGGTATGTTTAATGCAAGAAAATAATTGAAATAAAATAAATTTTTGCTTTTTTTTCTTAGTAATACTTCTTATACACATTCGTCATGGGGATTGAACCCAGGTCAAATCATCAATAATGCAAGTGGCATCCTTGCTGGTAGACCACATCATGCTAATAGTGTTAAATATTTTATTTATTTATTTATTTTTAAACATAAATATTATGTTATATTATAAACTTTTAACATAGAATTCCTATACAAACGGGTCAAAAATCCTCTATTGATAAACTTAGCTTTTGGCCTTACGAGGGGTAATGGTTGGATGGGAATGCTCACCAATCAAAAAATAAAAATTGCTAAGTCTAGAGAAGGATTGGCGACAAAAGAGCAAAAAATAGTTGCTAGTTTGGTAGGTTTAGGGGTGGGAAAATCATCTCTGTTGCATTAACGCCGCCCTGAGGCGGTGTTAGTTCATCATTTTTAATGGTTGTCGCTCATACAGTCAGCTTAGTTTATTCTAAGTTTGTTGGAGAGATCAATGACAATGGGGAAGTGTCCACACAAGTTCGTTCTGAAAGTGTATCACGAGGTAAAGGACCTGTCCCAGAAGCTGTTATTCTTTTACATGAATATTATACGACTTGTGATGGTTTGAAAATCATACCTTGGTGGGTTATTTTCTGGGTCATATCCCATATGATACCCTTATTCGCTCCTGGGTCCAGCAATTTTGAGTCCCGTATGGAGTCAAAGTGGAGAATGAACAAAACCTTACCAAAGGGTATTTCCTTTTTCACTTTTTAGACCCAGCTCAAGCACCAAAGGTTCTATCTAGGGGACCATGGATTATTTGTAATTCTCTGTTGATTTTGTGACCCTACTCTAGGGATTTCCAAGTCAGTGACCAAGCTGCACTGGAAGTCCTGGTGTGGGTTGAATTCACCGATCTTCCTATTCCCCTTTGGGTTTTTTTGCAAACTTTAGATGACCCCTTAGGTAAGTTTGTTTATCTTGAGCTAGAAAAGTTCTTCTCTGCTCAACCCACTACAAGGATCTGTATCAAACTTGACCTTACCAAGGATTTGCAGGAGTTTATTGATATCAAGATCAGGGACCAATCCTTTAGGCAAATATTTGCATATATCAATTTGTCCAATACCTGTTACCGGTGTCAATTTGCAGCTCACAAAATTCAAAAGTGTCCTCTGATGGACTGGAAATATAATGCAAATCCCTCATCCACTATTATGGCTCCCGCTAATGGCTCATGGGGAAACACTGAAGAATGGACTATTGTTTCTAGCAAGAAACCCCATGGAGCTAAGTAGGAGGAAGCTTCAGTTTTCACTACGCAACCTGACCCTACTTCGCAAGCTTCTACTTTAGATGTTCAGACTCTTGTTATACAACCCCTATGATTTTTGGCATGAAAACGCAGTTCTACTGGTGTCTCAATATCTTTGGTCGGGCTCTTATTTTACCTTAGTGGTGGTGGCTCTAGATAATTCTTTGGTGGAGGAGGCTTGGGCCTTTAAGGTCCATCGCTCTTGCAACCCTGTTCAAAATGACAAACATCGATAGTTAAACAATGATGCTTTCCACGTGGTCTCCAAATATTATGGCTCGCTTGAAGGTTTGGGTGATGCAGAAGATGTCATGGAGATCATGCATCTTGAAAAATCTCAATTATTTTCTTCTTATGGAATGTCTAAGGACTAATGGACCCGGTCAACAAATATTTGGTCCGAAATGAGATGTCAAATGTTTCTCAAGTTCATGGAAGCCTCAATTTTTTATGTCTGCAAGAAGTTAAGATTTTTTATTTCAATTTACGATGTGCATGTGAATTTTTGTGGCCATGAAGTGTCTCTTTTGCCATGAATCATTCCTCGGGAAAAGGGGGACCCATCACTATGCTTGTGTCTCGATTACAGAAGAATGTTGTGACTTGGGGTGTTGACCCATCCAATCAAGTTGTCTGGATTTTGCTCAAGATTTTCAAAAAAATTTTGGGGTGGTTAATTTGTATGCCTCAAATATCGCTTCTGATCAATGTGAGTTGTGGAGATGGCTTACCATGAATATACCATTTGCCACTTAGGTGCTCTGTGGATATTTTAATATGGTGGAGAAAGCTTCTGACAAGGTCATTCATGCCCTGATGTAGTGGTGCTTAGGTGAAATGGAAGCTTGGTTTTATATGTAAAATTAGCTTCAAATTTATGACCCTAATTCTTGCTTCTAACCTTATGACTTCCCTCAAGCTCTTTGGTATACCTAGTCCAATTTCCAGGCTGCTTTTGCCAAGGTTTTGGAAATATTGGACAAAGCAATGATTTCTAAGTGTGACAACTTTTAGTTATCCCATATTTTGCCTTCTTTTTCGTATGTGCTGACTTTCCCTGGTACTACACTGCCTAATCATTCACCTATTTTATTCTTGGTGGTAAAGTTAAAATTTCAACCTGGAGTTCATTCTTCACAATTTTACCTAAATATTTATTTTTTGCATAGCTTTAGCATGAAAGCTCATATATACCACATTTAGAATTTTATTCCTAGATCTGATGGTCTTTATAGAAGGATTGAGTGGTGGAGTACTGCCATTCAATGAACCACTAAGGTGCTGCGAACTCTGGGTGTTGAAGTTGTAAAGCGGTGAAAATAGGCTAAGTCTGCATTACAGAGTGAGCTATCCAAAGCATGTATTAGGGTTGAAGCCTCTCATTTCAGCTCTCTTACTCAGTCCCAAGTTTCTTCCATTCAACATGAGCTAAAAAAATTGATTTGTATGAAGCCAAGGGGGTTCAATTACGTGCTTGAATGCATTGGCTCAAAGTGGGGGACAAAGTGACCAAATATTTTTTCAACGCCTCAAACCTCCTGCTCAGTATTCCTAGTTTCAAGCCATTCAAGTTGATGGGTAGAGATTCACAAACCTTCCGAACATTGTCAAAGCTTTTGTTTCACATTATCAAAGTGTTTTTGCTTCTCAACCCCTTGATGATGCTAAAAGGTAAGCTCTTGCTGATTGTATCATTGTTGTCTCCAACAAGGTTTCTCCTAAGCAAATGATATTTTGTGACACTCCTATTTATATGGAAGATCTAAAAAATGTATTGTCACTCATGGCCAATGATAAGGCACCTGGTATTGATGGCTTTCCATGTGAATTCTACAAAGAATTCTGGGATATGTCGAGTTTTGATCTTCACAAATTGTATCTTGAATCCCTACAATGTGGTTCACTAGGTTCCATTATTAACAAGGCAATGTTAAATTTATTTCTAAGTTTGGAGACCCTGAAATCATCACTAATTGGAGGTCGATCACCCTGCTTAATGTGACCTATAATATTATTTCCAAAGTCCTTGCGCTTAAGCTTAAATATCTCCTGCCTTTGATTGTTAGAACTGAACAAACTGGATTTGTTTAGGGAAGATACATTATTGATAATTTTCTTGCTATTTGGGAAGGTATGGAGTGGGTAAGAAATTCTGAACAAGATGTTTTATTCATTAAGATTGACTTTGAGAAAGCCTATCATAAAATGGAGCGGTACTTCATCACTTCCATTCTTCAGGCTTTGGGCTTTGGGCCAGTGTTTGTGAGCATCATTCTTATATTATTTCAAGATGCTTCAATTGTTTTTACTTTGAATAATAATCAATCTCAGTCAATTTATCTTGGTCGTTATGTAAGACAGGGGTGCCATCTTGCTCCATCTCTTTTTATTCTTGTTGCAGAGGCTTTTGGCTATTTTTTGGCCCATAAGGTGGATCAAGGATTAATCAGGGGTATTGCTCTCCCTAATTTTGATCGTCAGTTGGTCAATGGTCATTTTGTTGATGATTATTTTTAATGCTTCGAGAAGATGAGCAATACCTTTCCTCGGCTATTAGTTGCTTAGAGATGTTATGTTTAGCCTACGGTTCTTCTATTCAATGGAAAAAACCTCTTATTTTTGGCAATCTCAATCTCAGCTGCCATGTTGGCTACATCATTTCCAATGGACTTGGATTCAGTCGAGTGAGGTGTTTATATTTCTTAGAATTCCTTTTGTGTTTCATGGTTCCTCTGCTCCATATTGGCAGTATGTTATTGAGAAAGTGGAAAATAAGCTTTCTTACTAGACTAATAAGAAAATTTCTCTAGCAGGAAAATTTTAGATTTGTTCTAAGGTTGTAGCCACTACCCATGCCTATTATTCATCTTTTTGGGTTCCATCCAAGTCTTGTTATAAAAATTTAGATAATCTTCTGAGAGATTTCTTGTGGGCCTAAGACTCTGTCAAATGAGGTTTTCATTGGGTAGCTTAGAAAATTTGTTGTTTACCCAAGGACTGTGGAGGCATGGGTTTGTTTGATTGTCACCGACAAGGTTTTATCCTTTGTGCTAAATGGATCACCCGATCTTTAATTGGGGATGAATCTTGGAAAGTGCTAGTTAGGCATTGCATTTCTTTTGGTTTGCTTTAGGGGAAGAAAATTTAGAAAGGGGTTGGATTGCAATCCATTCTTACTGCCCCTATCCTTGTTAAAGTTAAAGGTTCTTTTGTCATTCAGAGTATTTGGAAAGCCTGGGAGGCCTTTAAACCCTAGCTCAGTTGGAAAGGGAGTTTTTGCAAAGCAGGTGCCTCTTTGCCTTCCATGAATATTTGGTGGTCTCCTATTATCACTTGGAAGGGCTCTCCCCTGGCTCTGGTGTAGTGGGTCAGAGCGCAAATGTTCTATAAGCGTGGTATTGCTTCCATTTTTTATTTCTTCTTTCGACATACCAGGAGTTGGATACCCTGGGAAATTTTTTGTCA
Organism: Wollemia nobilis; assembly: GCA_028583015.1. Lineage (NCBI taxonomy): Eukaryota > Viridiplantae > Streptophyta > Pinopsida > Araucariales > Araucariaceae > Wollemia > Wollemia nobilis. The sequence goes on along the minus strand of JAQPPZ010003193.1, from coordinate 2,763,786 downwards.
AATTCATAATTTAAATCCTGGTGATAGAGATACTTATGAGGTGGTTATTGATAGTATTCCATTTTATATTTGGTGCAAACTGCATAAGCATTTTCAAAAACCTTGGTGGTAATATTGGTGTTGGCCTGAGAAGCTTCTTGTTTTGCAATATAAAGCTCATCTAGGTTACAAATGGCTCACCCTACAAGTTCTAATGGTTGATAATCTCACTATGAGATGGGACTTAGTCTATCTTCCCTCCTGATGGAATAAGAGGTTTCAGATTTCTTGGGCTACTTATATTAAAACCTAAACAAAGTTTTTTGGCTTGGAGCCTCTTTCACCAGGGGTTGCTTGTTGGCAATAAGGCTCAATAATTTGGGTGTTCATAATCCCATTTGCTCGGTTTGTGGATAGATGAAAGATTTACTACATATTTTTTGATTTTACGATCGAGTTCAGTCAGCCTAGAAGTGGCTTCTTGAAATTTTCAAACCTTTTATGCAAGAGGATTTTACCTGGGTGTATGCTATTTTGGGTGACCCTATTGCTTTTTCCTTCAAATTGGGTGTTTTTTAGAATATTTTTAGAATTGGTACCCTATTTTATCTTTGGAAATCCTGAGATAGAACTATTTTTCTCAGTAAGATGTCGGGTGTGTCTTCTCTGTTGCTAATAACTATGCTATATTCTTTGATTTCTAGTTACAAATTCAAGTATAGGTTGAAAAATTACATGTGGAGCTATAGTATTTATGTACCCTCATGGATCATTATCCTGTGTTATGAGTTGTGTGCCTCTTACTTCCCCTTCCAGGTCTCAGTTGTTGCCTCACCGAGGGACCCATCGCTGGTCACAACCCTCTGCTACCAGACACTAGTCCCAGTCCCCCTGCAACACAAATGTGGAGAATATAGAGCTGGAGACCCATCTCACCTGATCTCTGGTTGGGATGTTCAACCTCCTAAACAAGATGATGCCCTTGGTTGGGGTGAAATTGTACCAAATGCACAGACTTGTATTGTTAGTGGTATTATTGCTTATGGTTGGGGGCTCTGACTTCTTCAATCGTTGGATGAAATTATGACCTTATGGAGGAAAACTTCAAGCCTTCCACCTGGCAGTGATTTCTCAGCTCCTTTCTTTCTGAATGCAATTTGACACTATTTTGGTGGTTGTTATCTGGCTTTTTATGGGTTGTTTCTGACACTCTTGTGTACTCCTAACCATGGTGGTTAGTGTGTTGGTTTACAGGGTGTGTTAATTCCACCCACCCCTTTTTTGTATGATTAGACATTATTTATTAATATAATGGTTTTTTCATCCAAAAAAATAAAAATTATAAAATAGCATAACTTAATAGCTTGAAGCTTTTTTTATTTATTTAAAAAATGATTAAATGTTAATAACATATTATTATATTTATGTTTTATTAGAATAAATTATTCTCTATATTAAATTTTAAGAATAATAATAATTATATTTTCATAACTTTAGCACATAATTTTATTTATTTTAATTATAAACCTAATTTTTATATATTATTATATTTATATAATTTTAATTAATCGTTAATTATTAATTTTATATTAATATAGACAAATTAACTCAATTTTAAGGTAAACTAATAGTATGCATATCAAATCGTTAAATGCACCCCTAGATTCAATATGCATGGGAGAAGGCACTTATATCTTGTATTCTATCAAGAATGGGAATATGACATGGTCAATGAAGATTAACTAGCCTCAAATACTATTGCATTTTCAAATCTATTTCTATACACAAATATATTTTATCTTTGATTATCATGTGTTTCTCTAACATGATTAACTCCTCTCAAATTTGTTTTAGCTTTAAAACTATACGATGACATTTTTGCAAAGAAGTGTAATCAATATACAACTAAGATTTATTTTTTATACATTTATTGTTAGCAAGTAGCATTGGTTACTCATAACTTCTGTAACATTTTTTCCTAGTTCAATAGTATTTAGATATGTAGAGAATCTATTTAGTATGACAAACCAATAAAAAGAGAGTTAGTCCTATAAAAAATATAAGAAATTAGCTTTAATAGTTAATGTTGTCAATACACATACACATCCAATGGAACTAAAGAACAAGAATTGATTTTACCTAGATAATTTGGTTAAACGAGTTTCTTATAGTCTATTAATATTTTTGTTTGTATACCATATCTATCATAGAATTAGCTAAAGGTGTAAAGATTGGTAGTATAATCTATATTGTTTCCACTTCTTTATCATTGTCTTCATCTGATTCAAGTTCATTTTCTTTATAATAATGTAAGTCTTGAAGTTCATTTGATTCAAGTTCATTTTCTTTATAATAAAGTAAGTCTTGAAGCAATAACATTTAGGGAATCCATGATGGCTCATTCACTATTGTAAGCTTTTCTCTCCATCCTTGTAATTATCTTCTTTTTTGTGGTTTCTAGTGGATGCTCTACCTTTTGCTTCTAATCCACGGATACTTATTGGCTACCATTATAGTCCATATACATTTTTATCTTTTCTATGGTGTAAACCCTACCTTGCACTCCCTTAGACAATATAAATGTATCCCTTAATCTCTTGATATTGATTTTTCTTTCAAGATACAAGCTTACTATAGTGGTAAGAGCTTTGGCATCTCTTTAAGAGGTCCAAGGTTCAAATCCCACTTAGTATGAGGGGGCCAGGACCCTTCATAAAAACCTGTGTAAAATCATTAAAAAAATATAGTAATTTTTCTTTCACCATGAGCTTGTATGTTCACTTCTCCATTCCAAACAAAAGGGAAGAAATTCACTAGAATAAGCATTTTCCACCAATCCTCTTGTCCAGTGTTTCATTTTAATGCTAGCATGTTTGAGTTACATATAAGAATGTATTGCCATCTATCTTTGTTATAATCCCATCTTCTTCAAAATATCTCCATCTTAGTAAAAGATCACCAAAAAGCCTAGATCATGGAGGAAGCACCTCTAAATATCTATCCCATCCCTCCAAATTAACAATAATAAAAGAAGATAAAAAATAAATCTCAACTCTAAGTTCATGATGTAGAAAGAAAAAAAAATGTTCTAATTTCTATTGCCAAATAATAGATTCAATATCACTCATAATTGCAAACTTTTATATATCAAGGTAATATAGTAATTGAGGCCTGCAAGTGGTCCTAAATTTTTAGTGGGGAAAGCTAATAATTTTTATAAAGTAATATTTTAAAAAAGGTAATATAGTAATTGAGGCTTACAAGTGGTCCTAAATTTTTAATGGGGAAATCTAATAATTTTTATAAAGTAATATTTTTAAAACAAGACATGGATTAAGTACAACTAGGTGTTGTAGGTGAGTTGGAGAGGAGAGGGCAATCCTCCAAGGGAGGTCCCAAGTTTGAAACTCCACCCTATCAAAAAGTTGAATTGGGTACTCAAAATCCAATTGATAATGTTGGTGCGGGCAGGGCTGGGTGCGACACCCGGGTACTTTGACGGTGTAGAACCCCCTGTTCGTGGTCTCTCAGACCAAGGCGGCCTCGTAAGGGGTTTTTCGCTAAAAAAAAAAAATACATGGGTTAAGTACCTACAATAAACTTAATATAATGACCACCTCATCCTTACATAACAATAAACTAAAAGTAGGTCCGAGGTGTAGACCAATTGGTTCATCCAAACCCTATAAGGGGGGCGGAGGTCCAAGGTTCAAATCTCGGGCCTCACTAGACTGAACGCTTGTCCCTTTCCTAGTGCTTTCAATGACGTAAAAGGTTTAAAATGATTGTGGCATGGCAGTTATAGGGGCAGACTGCGTGAAGATCTGTGTGGCGACTTCTAGGACACACAACGCATAATACTGTGGCGGCCATAAAAGCTGGACATCTTGCCCAAATTCGTGGTGGCTATCGATTCCACCCTGTAAATATATATATAAACTAAAGGAAAATATTGACACTATCAACATTCTTAAATTAATAAAATTTTAAAGTCCTTTCCTTAATTTCTTTTAATTCAAGAGAGGAAATTTCATACCTATTAATGCATAATTAACAAAATTATAACTACATGAATAACTATCATTAATGTAATAAAACATATAGAGTTTTCACTAGACACATTAAAAATTATGTCATGATATTCCTCCAATGCCCATATTCTAAAATTTCCTGACTATTGGGATTCAAAATTGTTATGACACATTCCCTTTAAGAAAAATTAAATAAAAATAATCTTTATCATTCCATTCATTTCAATGCTTAGTTATTTTATTGTCATAAACATCCACAAGAAGCTAGATAGGACTTAGGCCCAAGTATCCGAATGCTACCCATATTCCCCATGTCTTTTATGAATAAGACATTGTTGATATTATATTTTCTTTATCTATTTTTAAGATCCTACCATACACCACTATCCTCCCTCCCTTAATATGTAAAATGATTAACGTTCCTTCCAATTGAACTATTGCTTTCTACACTAAATGTCTTATTACCATGTGTCAATCCATCTCATTTGTATAATGCTCACATTATACTATGCACATGTCAACCACCTTATCTTTACTTTGACTAATGTTTTAATGATATGCCTTCATAATATAAATATTTTGATGCTTATTGAAAACCTTTAATTGTGTCTTTACTCGTAAAAGATCCATCCAACTTGCACATTAATCATCCGTATACTCTTGGTAGGGTATTAGTAAATCCTCTCCTATGATGTTCATTTAGTGTACTATTTTTATATTTTTGATGTGTATTTTAAGCAAACGTTATTCTTCAATTGGCTAGCATGATTGAAAATTCAATCTACAATTTGATCTCCATGTTTGTATATATCAAGTGATGCTAATTTGAGTAAAATTCTAAGTTATCAATATATCTTATTATATGAGGTTTCATAATCAACATTTATTGCAACACCCTTTGATATGTTTATTTATAACCAATTAAGAATCAAATATTTTGTTATCAAATTATTGAAACCTAGTCATTTAGTTAATCACACACCCTCAACTAGATATTTTAGCTCTACAATATTGTTAGTATTAATACTTATATTGTATACAACCAACTTAACTAATTTACCCCTATTGTATCAAATTATGACTTTGCACTCAACTTACATAGTTAACCTTTTACATAGTTAACCTTTAGGTGAATCACCAAAATTTATTTTAAACAATCCTTTCAAAGGATATTTTCACTTTTATTCCCTACATACCTTTGGTTTTGTTTATGGTGAGGATATTAAGAACCTATACAATTTATTCATACTTTTTAATATAACCTCATTGACTAGGCTTAGGTTACTATTTGTTGTCCTATTCAATTGTCTTGACCATTGGGCGGGTTGGACCAGATAATTGATACTATTGTACCTCATACATAGTGACACAATAGGGCCACTTTTGATAGCATGGGGTTCGGCTTGATCGAGGGTATCCAAGCTTTTTTACAAGGTCAAATCCTTTTAATATGTGACCTTGATCTCACTTTTCCTACTCTAGCATAATCTACCAACTTCAAGGGGATAAGGGTTAAAGAAATGCACAAAATAAAGGTAGTGGAAAAGAAAAAACCTAAGCTAGAAAAGGCGATGCACCAAGATCAAGATAAGATCCTCCTGCACAACAACCTTGGTTGTAATGTGTCTACATTTAGGAGTTTGAACACTTCCTCCTCTGAGTATATATAAGCATAAGATAAAACATAAACATACATACATAAAGGAAACGAGATAGGGAGAACCAACAATTGGAACCATACAGTCATAGGCCTCCTATATATATGACTATGAAAATATTACAATATTATGCTAAAAGTGTGGGTTTGGACTGCTTGCATGACCACCCAAGAATACGAGTACTACTCTATACAAAAAATGAAGGGAAAGCTATACAAGTTGTAAAGTATAACTTATTGATCTTTTACAATGCTAAGAAAACTAATATATATTACAAAACAAGGAGAATTTTCCTCTAAAATTTGTAGGAAAGTCTGACCTCTAACTGGTTTTTCTAGGTATTGTGAGGACTTGAATAAGAGCACCTTCTATAATCAATGTTGTCAGGTTCCATACTGTAACCACCATGCCTTTATTTTTAAGAGATTACGTCTCTTAATAATGGATCATCAATCCATTTTACCTACTCTCCTTAAGGCTTGTGCATCATTACTATTGCCTTGCAACTTAATCTGATCCTTCTTCAAAGTTGGTGGCTTTATGCATTATGCTTTGAATTATGGAACACTCCTAGTATTTTTAAATCTCCATGCAAGCTACCAATTTTTTGTCGAAACTTTCTCTTATTATCTTGTACCAATACTTTTGTGAATGGACTAAAATTCTCATTGGAAGTATTTCATGAAAGTTTCTTCTTTTATCCTTCCATCGAACCTTTTAGTGTTTCGCCTTTTGAAAGTTCTTATTTCACATAGTTTACCTCTCAAAACTTTTTCACTTTTACTTCTTTATAAGTTTTCAAAACCTCCAAATATCTAGATTTTTTCATTATTTGTGCAAATCAACCTCTTGTTTTGCTTTCCAGCCTTTAGAGAAAAATTTTGCATGAGTGCTTGGAAATTTTTCCTTTCTTATCCACTTAGGAATTTTTTTAAAATAACAACTGCATTTGATCAATACTTTTGAATTTTTCCATCTTCCCTTTATCTTATCTTTTGTATGAGTCGAAAACCCTTGAGTGTAGTGAGAAATCATTATAGTATTGACAACTCATAGGGCCTTCCTACTTGTTGGAGGAGAATTTAGAATTATCACCTTTACCCTTAGGTGTAGAATTTTATTTCCTACAAAAAAACACAAAATAAAAACAATAAACAAAAAGTAAAATTATAAGGTTGGTAGCTTGTACAATGTTTGTTTGATTTACGCACATTCATCCTATGATGGGAATTGGATCAATTTGTAGTGCTCATAGACTGTCTCAAGCTCGATCTAGCCACTTCATGAGAAATTCCTTATGCTATTAGAAATAACACGCACTTGAGTTCTTAGCGCAACTATAGGTCCAATTGAAGTAGTAATATCCTTTTCTTTCAAAGAATCTAACTAGTGTTTGGAAGGAGAATTATCTTCCTTGTGGTTCTTTAGCAATTGCATGTATTCTTGTTTGGAGATGATCTTATCTTTTTTTCCTAGGGGAAAGGGAGTCCTTTTTGTAATGATTTATCAATTTTACCTCTAAAGCATGTGATAGCTTTATCTAAGGAAATAATTTGGGTCTTACATATATGTGTAACTCACACCTTTTGAATGAAAGCCATCACTTTTTGCATTGTCGAATTTCTATCATGAATCCTAATGGATCTTAACCTAGATTATGATACAATGGGTAGTCTTGCTTGATAATCTTTAGCTTCATCTAGTTTCATAGAGGTTTCAGCTAGGCTTTATTCAATTTCTTGCTTCACTTGGGCACTCAATATGGAAAATTTATTGACAAATTTGAACATCTAGAAAAATATCATAACAATATTGATAATATTGTCCTAATAGGCATCATTAACCTTTTTAACAAGTTTTTGATCTTTTGACATTGTCTTGCTTTAATTTTTTGTCTCATCTCTTCTAATTGCTTTTGAATATTTTTCATCTCCTGATAAAATCTAGCCTCCTATTCGATTAGTCTATTTGAGAGGCTCTTGGATTGCTCTTATTTTATTTCTAGAAGAGAGTCTACAAGTTGCACCTTCAAATGCTTAGTTAGTTCATTTACGTATTTCCAAAGTGCTTTATCTTCTACCTGAGAGTCATTTAAAGTACTCTTGACCATTTCTAATTCCATCTCCTAATTTAAGCTTAGCAATTCATAATTTTATGTGATTATTTTTTCAACCTCCAACATGAGCTAAATATTATCTTTGACCCATAAATTTCTTAAATCAAGCCATTTGTTGTTACTTGTTAGTCCTACTTTGTCATATTCTCCTCATGTTTTAAAACCAGTGAATTTTTTCTTAAGACTAATAATGCTTTCTTTTGTGGAGCAAAGTGGAAGTTTATTTGGATCATGGCTGGTACTTATTCTAATAAATCTTATTTCTCCTAGTTGTATTGCTCTACATGTTATATACTCTAAATCCCTTATAATATATTCAAATTTTGTGTAGTTGCTTGCAAGTCTTCTTGTTACCTTTGAGGTGGCATAAATGCAACCAATGGTTTAACAAGTGAGGTCTTTAAGGGATGAGAGATTATGACATCTAAGGCAGGTAGATTTGGAGCCAATTGGGCTATTTATTCTTGGCTAACGAAGGTAGTTGAGAAATTTAAGGAATTATTGGCTATTATGACTACTATATCTAGCACCTATGTTGATGAACCTAGTGCATTTTAGATAGTTGGGGGTTTATTAAGAGAGGATGGAAAGACTGGTGGAGGTGTTTCTTCACTAGGTGGCTTAATTTCATGTCTTTGCCTTCTTTATTATTTCATTTCTTTTGGGTTGGCTGCTTGTTCTAAAATATTAATTAATGTTGTAGTTGCATCCTCCTATACTCTATTTCTTCCTCCAGTATTTGAATGCTTAAGTCAACCATTTACTTTGGGAATGGAGGAGGACTACTTTGGGGTGGGACTTTACTTATTTCTCCTTCCTCTAGTGATTCTGGTTGAAGTATCAATATTCATTCTTTTGGAGGAGTCCCACTTCTTCTTGATCTCTTTTGTATTATTTTCTTGCTCAAAGGTTTTGGTAATATTGTTGTGGCTTCTTTTGATATTGAAGGAATAATATCCATTATTGGAGCCTCCTTTTTTGTGGTTTCTTCACCTTTGTGTTTTTTGATTGGTGCTTCATTTGGATGCTTCTCATTATAGCATAGGTTGAGGGTTTGATCTTCATTTGGATCTAAACTCCCAAAAGGTACTTTAGTATAATCAACATCCTGATTGAATTTCCACCATGATCTCATTTTTTCTCTATTCCATTTCTACTTTTGCAATAATATTTGCATGGTGGAATTGATTAGGAGCACAGGATAAAATTATTTTACATTTTCATAAAAATATCATAAAACCTTTTTTGGGATTTTCTGCAAGAATTACTCCCTTTTTATATTCCATGGCTATTGTTGGCTTCTAAATTATGGTGTTTTGCTTGTATTTTGGTGCTTGAGGGATTTGCATGATTTTTGGATGCAAATGAAGAATAATTTTGAGGATAAAAAAATGCTTTAATAGTGCTCATTGTCCCTTATCTTTATCATTAGTACACTTATTGAGATTTGGCTTTGTTTGGCTGTAATGGATGCCCTCAATATTTTTTTGGCTAGCAAAACTATTTGGTTTGTGTGTCAAGTTTTTATGATTGGCCAAATTTTTAAATCTTTGCTCTAGTGCTACCCACCTAGTGCCATGCTTCTAGCTCTTATTTTGGCCACTTGTGCTTGATCTAACAAGTCAAGGTTTATCTCTTTAGCATGACCATTTGTGCATTATGATTTCGCCTTTATTCGATAACCGATGAGGAACAATTTTTTTGTATATACATGACCCTAAGAGGGTTGAGACTTTTTCCCACATGAGTTTTCAACTCATTCCTATTGGCTCAAAAAATTCCTTGAGATTACGCTCATGGTCATTATTATTCCATTATTCCTTATGAGAGATTGAATACTCCTCTCATTTTCAAGAGGTCTTGTTGCATGTATTTCTTCTTCCATCAAGAAGGTTTGATTAATTTTATTTGCTATCAAATGTTTGATATGATGTCCATAAAAATATTCTGACTGGACTGTTGTTTTGGTACCATTAGGTGTTCTTAATATCATTAGCATCTAGTCCATTTGTAGATAGCCTCTAATTTTGGTAGTGAAGTCCCTTGATAAGAAAATGTTGAATGATGGAAGGTTAATCAATGACATGTCTTGTGTGATTGTTAGGTTTGGGAAAGCATAGAGGGAGAGCAGAAGGTGCTTGATGATTCCTAGTATCTACTTTGAAATACCATCTAGTTGCACCACTCTATTATCCACATGCCAATATCTTAAGCCTAACACATTCACTACTCCTTTTGGCATAATTGAGGTACTCACCTTGAGTCTACCTTATAATTATAGATTATTTTGTCCTTGTGAACAAGGGACAGGTAGAACGTAGAAGGTTTAATCTTGATTACTTTAGGGGTTGATATCTATAAAATTGCAAGTAATTTTGCTCCCCCCTCTCCCTCTTCTCTTGCTCTAGGTATTTCCTCAAATGCTTATTTTACCCAAGGATAGCTAGGGTATCCCAAATAAGCATTACCACTGTGGACTTCTTTAGATGTTCCTTCACATGTAATAAATTTAGGGAGTTAACCTTCTTAGTGATATTAGATGGAGTAATCTCAGTTATACTGTAGTTGGATGAAAGGTTCTAGCTAGCTCCAATTGGGGTGCTTATTACTTTGGGATCTCCAAAATTCTCTACTTGCTAATCGTCTAGGTTCTGGAACTTTCAAAGGTATAGTTGTTGGAGTTCTTATCAATGTCAACTATTTTGGCCTAGATGCTTGGAGTCATCTGATTGCTTTTTTTGATGCTAGCATGAGGCACATGTGCGCTTATAGTGGGAGGTTTCCAACATGATTTGACTAACTTTATTTATCTTCTAGGGATTGTCATATCACCCTTGTCTTGCTTCTCCATCACCCTTTTCTTGATCCTTACAACATAGTCTAACTAGACTTGTGGCCTATTGGTCCCTAGATTGCCTGCTCCATCAAATACAATGTAGACATCCTCCTCTTCCAAAGTTACCAAGATTTTATCTTGGGTAACACAATTTAACTCTAGGAGAGATGAAGTTGGGTCATATTGTCTCACCATTTGCGCTTCAACTCTTGAATATGAAGCAAATTCTTGAAGAAGCATCACATTACTTGTTACAATTGCAAAGACCTAAGAGATCCATGAAGAACACAAGCTTATACTGATAGGGGGGGTGAACGATATAGCGCCCACTTTTTAATTTCTTTCCAAACCAATATCAATTAATGTCCTTAATTGTAATAACCAAATATAGCAATTTACATTAATAACTCAGATATCAATATTAAGCAAGAGCACAAGTCACCACACATAATTGAGACACAAGATTTAATGTGGTTCCCCAAATATGGGGTACTCCACAAGATAATCTCCTTATAATATTTCACACAGAAATAAGGATCCTTATCTAATATAATGATTACTTTGATCTGCTCAAAGCTAGGAAATACACTGATTTTCTCAGGTAGGCAATCCATTGATATGATCAACTAGGCAACACACTGATATGCTCAGGTAGGCAATCCACTGATTTGCTCAGCTAGGCACTCCACTGATATGCTCAGCTAGGCACTCCACCATTCTGCTCAACAAGCTCACACAGAACTTGTCCAAATCTGCTCAACAAGCTCACACATAACTTGTCCAAATATGCTCAACAAGTTCACATAGAACTTGTCCAAATCTGCTCAAGAAGCTCACACAAAACTTGTCCAAATCTGCTCAAAAAGATCACAGAAAACTTGTTCAAATATGCTCAATAAGCTCACACAAAAATTATCCAAATTTGCTCAACAAGCTCACACAAAACTTGTCCAAATATGCTCAACAAGCTCACATAGAACTTGTTCAAATATGCTCAACAAGCTCACATAGAACTTGTCCAAATCTGCTCAACAAGCTCACACATAACTTCTCCAAATCTGCTCAACAAGCTCACATAGAACTTGTCCAAATCTGCTCAACAAGCTCACACAAAACTTGTTCAAAAATGCTCAACAAGCTCACACAAAACTTGCCCAAATCTATCTAGAAATCTATCCCAAAGGCCTTCTCAAAGGCTCAACCAATCATGCTCAAGTAGCATTCAAATCTCATCCACAAATCTACAAAGGCAAGGCTCAATGATGAACTCAACAATGAATGGCAATACACTCTATAATGAATGACAACAATGATCCACAATGATCTCAACTCAAATCAATCTCAACTCAACTCAAGTCAACTCATAGAATCATAAAGAGAATTGTTAGAGACTCAATATGTTCTAAGCTCAATCTCAACTCAACTCAAGTCAACTCATAGAAGCATAAAGAGAATTGTTAGAGACTCAATATGTTCTAAGCTCAATCTCAACTCAAATCAGAATTATAGAATAGTTTATTTCATGGAACTTGAACAATCACTTCACACATCACTTGACTAGGCTCAATCAACTCAACTCAATCAATCATCACAAGAGACATCTCTTTCTCACAAAACCCTAGTCTAAGCATGTATCAACCAACTCAAATGTTTCCAACAATGTTCAACCACAAATCTCACATAACAATGATGCTCATGTTTATTTCAAGTTCTTTGCATAACCAATGGGCTTCAACAACTATGCTTATAAAACAAGGTTTAAACACAACTCTCAAACCAGAAAACCTTGAAGCTTTCAACCAACCACTTTCAAAAAGGAAACCACAATCAATCATTTTCTCTCCAATGATATTTCATAAATCAACCACCATAATCAATCAATAGAGAATGTGCCCATACCTTTTATGAAGTTGAAGAAACCTCTTTGGAAATCTGCCACACTCAACAAACTTATTTTTCAACTTTCAACAAGGGTTAGAGATCATGATTAATATCATAACAACAATATCCAAGTAACACCTTATCACTCCTACTCAACAAAATGCATCATGTCCCCTTATGAAAGAATTAATCACTTTTGAAAAAGAACAAAAAAACCTTCACTTTTGAAACCGTTTACAAAAACAAAATTATCTCTTTACATACACCTTATTTCTCCCTCTAAGCAAGCTAATCAAATAGCCCTCGAAATAAGCTTTCCAATGATATATAATATGATATACTTCTAAAAGGAAAATTACCAAAAATATCTCTTTTTATGCATCACAACCCTTATCTCTCCTAGGGCAACCTTAGAAAAATAAAATATTAGGAAAAATTATTAACTTGCCTTTGTCCTCAGCAAGATTTGATCCCCAATCGTTGCCCCCGCACCACTCTAACTGCGGCGCCAACAACCACGTGAGCCAACCGCTCACATAGAACAATGAGCGCAAACCTTTTATTTGTTTGCTCCGAGCGTGTCCTCAAACACCTCATGCGCCAAAAGAGTCCTCCCTTTCACTTTGCAAAACCAGCGCCGCCGGGATTCGAACTCCGGATCTGCTAGCGCTTCAAACACCTTACACGCCTTCCTCTTGTCGCTAGGCCACAAGCGCCTACGGTGCTTGGTAAGGGACCTCCCTTAATTTTATTGCCTCCTTTCTCCGCTGGATTCGAACGAGCTGCGATGCCTTTGCTCCCTCTTCGAACGAACACCCTTTGCACTCTTTAACACGCTGGCTCCTTTCGCTCCTTTAGCAATTCAAACGCATCACCATCATCGAGGACATAGCGTTAAATAAAAACATTTGGTGGCATATTTATATATGCCTTCCTCCTTTCTTTTGACGTCGGCGCTATAAATTAACTTTTAATTTTAAATTTAAATTTAAATTTTAAATAATTAAAATTTAGACTTAAATATTTAAAATTAAATATCTGCATCACCGGGGCACCTTTTTCGACGAAACGAAAAGTCAACCTGGGTTTTAAGAAAAACCCATTTCAAATCTGCCATCCATGGTTTTAAATAAAACCTTTTATTTTGCCTGCATTGGTTTTCACAAAAACCTTGTATATATCCATGCTTTTCAAAATATCATAAATGCTCATTTATGAAATACTTTGGCCACCAAAACTCAATGTGATCTATGTGACATCAATGATCAATGTGACATCAATGACAACATAAAATACCTCAAATTTCCAACAATCTCTCCAAGATTAACTTAGGTGGAGTAGCTATCTAAATCTAGGTAGTACTAGGATACAAACTCTTCTACATAGTTGTTTTATATGGAATCCATCTCCTTAGCATGGTTAGGGAGTTCTTGCTATAGAGGGTTGACACCAACACTATTTGTTGGTTTTGAATCTAGGCTTGACCATTTTCTTGATTGGCTTAGAACTGGGACCTAGGGGTTGACACCAACACTATTTGTTGGTTTTAACTCTAGGCTTGACCATTTTCTTGATTGACCTAGAACTGGGGCCTAAGGTAGTCATTAAATGGAGCTCTATTGCCCTGGTTCCCTTATGGTGAACAAGGCCTTTGGTTGTTCTAATATGGGTACCTCTAGACATAATACTCCCTCCTCATGGTCATCATTTCATTAGTAACCAACTTGAGCAAGCTTTGCATGCTTTAAGATCTCGGTTATTTGAAGTAAGGGATGTTAGAGTATGTGGAACAAAATTTACTATAGATTAAACTAAGGTTAAATAAAAAATTGTTGGTTGGATGACTAAGGAAGGTTGGTATGGAGATTGCACACGAGTATACAAAGGCATGAAAGGCTTTGGAGTTAGCCTTCCAATCTAAATCAATTATGTTTAACTTAGATTGAACCTTAAACCTAAACCTAAATGTTGCACTCTTCTTAAAACATTAAAAATTAAATTATTATTAACATACTTTTATAGTTTAAATAGTTATAGTTAATTTTTTTTTTTAATAAACAAACGTGTAGGAGAAGTGCGGGAGAGGTGTCAGGATAGACGACCGCAAAACGTGAAGCGAGGATGACGTGTAAATTACAGTCGCGCCTATCATTCACGACCAGCTCGCATGTTGGATGACGTAGGCGTAGGGCCCACATTTTGCCCGACGGGGTACTTTGGGTTGGACGACGCCGCAGAAAGTTGTGTCTTAATTAACGGCCGTCCTTTCCGCCATTCCTTAATTATCCCACGTGTACTTCTAGCACCGTCAGTCAGACTTTAAATTGTGTGGGTTCGTAAATATGATAGTTTGATCTGAATGGATACGAATTTTGAATAACTGATGATGAGGATAATCTGTCAACAACAAAACACATAAAAATTATAAAGGGCAACCTATATTAAATATATAATATAGTCGCCTTGGTGAAAATACCTGCTAAGAGGCCCTAGTCTTTTAGCGTGAAAGGTCCCATCACGGTGCAATTCAATTCCATGTTGTTTTTTTAAATAGAGATTTCAAGTGTTTGGTAAGTTTTAGCATTTATTATAAAGAGATTTAGGTTTAAATTTAGAAGTATGTTTGTTTGTGTGAAAATAGTAGTTTGTTTAAATAACAACGAAGTGAAATAAAAGAAGAATAGGTATTATTGGAGACAGCTCTAGGATAAAAGGATTTGAACCATGCTTGGTAGTATTTGGAATAGGTGTTTTAGTATTTATTAAAAAGAGATCTAGGTTTAAATTTATGAGTATGCTCATTTGTGTAAAGATAGACGCCCCAGTAAAATAATAACAAAGTGGAATAGAAGTGGAATAGGTGTTTTTGGGGACATTGAACCATGCTTGGTACTAGAATAGGACTATGGATGTAATCAACTCCCTTATGAATAAAAAATAAAAATAGTACATGATGCAGAAAGTTTTGGGCTCTCCTTTAAAAGATTTAGGTTCAAACTTCAGAGTGCATGTGTTACAATGGTCTTTGATTATTATACATAGAAAACCAACCACAATGATGTGTATATGCTTCTCATAATAGAAAATCAATCATAATGACATGTCTTTGGAGAACCAACCATAAGAAGGTGTATTTGGTTGAAGAATCAACTATAATAACATATCTCTAGGTTAATGTTTTGGGCTTTCTTTTGAGAGATTTAGGTTCAAACATGAGTGCATGTGTTACAATGGTCTTTGATTGTCATAAATAAAAAACCAACCACAACGATGTGTATGTGGTTCATAACGAAAAATCAACCATAATAACTTGTTTTTGGAAGAACCAACCTTAATGAGGTGTTTTTGGGTATCATAATAGAGAATCAACCACAAGGAAGTGTCTCTCATTCTCATAATGGAGAATCTAAGAATTATGGGTCTTGGGATTTCATAATGGTTCTCATAATAAAAAATCAACGGTAATTTTTGGTTTAAAATTAGTCCTCATAACGAAAGAATCAACCATAATGAATAATGATGGATCTTTGGTTCTGATAGTGGAGTACTTTTGATTCTCACAATGGTCATAATTAGTTCTCACAATAGAGTATTTTTAATTCTTACAGTAAGATCTTTGATTTTTATAATAAAATAAAAAATCAACCATAATAAATTATCTTTGGTTCTCACAATAAAATATCTTTGATTCTTACAATGAAAAACAAACTGTTTTTAATTCTTAAAATAAAAAATCAACCATTTGATTTTTATAATAAAAAAATTCAACCATAATAATAATACACAAAAATATAAAACTACACAAATTAAAAATTTAAACCTTTAACCTGGTTAAAAAGAAGGTTCCTACTCATCACTCATCAAAACTTTTATTATCTTGTGCTTATGCAGAGTGACACCTCTACCAATTTTTAAATATTTGATACAAGATTATCATCACACCTCCAAAGATTTTCTTTCTATTTTATTTTTAAAGAGATCTGATAACGATCATTCAAACAAAATCGGTCAATTTATTTGGCGCAAACGTTTTGTTGGCACTCAACTGCTTTGTTTATTGAAGTCATACAAAATATAATAAGTACTATAATTTAGAAGTTATTTTGTTTGTTGGTTTTATTTATTTTTGTTTATTGAAGTAATATGAAATATAATAAATGATATAATTGAAATTATTTAAAAATATAGTCAGAAACAAAAATACAATAACATATTATTTTGTTTGGTGAAATAATATAAAATATAATAAATAATACAATTAAAACCACATATTTGAAAATATAATAAAAAACAAAAATACAATATCAACATATAAGAAAGGTATAAAAAAAACCACTCATCTATTTTTTTTCCATATTTATCAATTAATTTAAGGGCACTTGGCGGTTGTAGAATTGAGTGACGGTTCAATATATATATTCTTTTGAATGTCTGCTAAATTTTAATAACCTTGTTTACAAGAAGCGTAGCTGTAGGCCCTTTCAAACACGTAACTAAATGAAGTGCATCACCACGCGCAACAGACGGGTCCCAAAACATAATAGACAGTTCTATGAGATGCACAATTACATGCAGGTTGCATGGTGAACATATGGGGAAGGAGGCACCTGTCTTGTTGTCTTGTGTTATTCTTTATCAAATATAAATAATTTATTTCTTTGATAAATTTAGATTTTGAGTTTAAACACTAAAGCCTTCAGTGTTAAATTGGTTTGAAAAATTGGTTTGAAGTGAATGTGTGAAGGTTTTATTTGTGTTAAGTGCAAACAGTTTCAGAGATTGTTTTCCAGATTTTTTGAGTCTTAGCGGCCAACATTTTTGTGGTTTCTGCTCAAGATTTTAGCGGAATATCGTAGGAGTAGGAGACCAAAGATGGGTTAGAAATATGTCTTTCAACATATCTTCATGCCGTGAACTTGATTGACAACGACTTCCAATTTGCTACACAAAACAAGAGTGAAAATCATACATTTTCTGGACGTCCAAGGTATAGATTAAAGAGATCTCGAAACAAGTTTCAAGTAGCTGATCAAAAAATGGTTCATATCTCAAGTGAATCCGACACTAAGGAGCACCCCAAAAACAAATCCACTGTGGAAACCCCTTTCAAGGGCAAGAATTTCAAAGACTCGGCCCCAAAAATAAATTTTAGGGATGCCCTTCGTGGTGGACAACCTCAACCTAATGCTAACATTAATCTTAGGGTTTCTCGTAAACCTCTGAGAATGCCTACGATTGATCTTAGGAAAACTAAGTCGGGATGTCTTAGGGCAGTTATTGGAACTCCGATTGTTAAGCTAGATATGGACGTCATTCAGACTAGCATAAAAGATTTGGAAAAAAAAGCCCTAATTTGTTGTTTCTTGGGTTTTCATTTGAGCCTATCTGCTTTCAAAGTTTGGACTGCAAAAACTGGAAAACAAAAGGTGAATTACAAATCCCTATTTATCCAAATGGTTAGTTTCTTGTATTATTTTATAATAATAAGGAAGATAAAGAGAAAATATTTCAAGGGGATCCCTGGTTTTTTGGAAGGACGGGGCTTTTCATAAAGCCTTGGCATACTAAATTTAAAGTCGAAGAAGAGATACCTTCTACATGTCCTATGTGGGTTAGACTCTTTGGCCTCCGAATTGAATTCTGGAATCTGGCCGTTTTTTCTTCAATTGGAAACTCTTTGGGAACTTTTATGATAATTGTTGATCGTACTAAAAAATTTGAACATATTATTTATGCTCGAATTTGTGTTTTAATGGATTTTGATAAAAACCCTACCTGAAAAGATCTCATTACAATTTGAGGAGGACACTTAGGAGCAAGTCGTGGACTATGAGAACATTTTTTTTCGTTGCCGAATTCACCATGAATATGGGCATTTGGCTAGTATCTACCCAAATAAAATTATAGATCAAAATAAAGAGGATACAAAATTAGTAGGTTTCAAATGCCTAAGAAGAACACTAAGAAAAAACCAATTATGAAGGATCAATCAAAGTTATCAACTAATATGTTTGAAATGTTTTTCACAAATAATGTCTTGGGTGAGGAAGAGGAAATAATGGAGGCACAAATCTTAGAAACGTAATTTGCAGATGTCGGGAAGAACTCAAAGACAAACCAACAAATTAAATATTTTCAAAAATAAAAAAGAAGGAAATATACACAAGAAAAACAATCTTTTAAATGTTGAGACTTCAGATAAAACAAATCCCAATATAGATTATGTTGAACCTTCTCGTAACACTTTGGCTTTATACATGCAATCTTCGAGGTTAGAAGCCATGCCAGATTCAATTGGGGTAAGTCAAAAACAGGGAAAAAAAATTAAGATGGATTCCAACCAAAAGGAAAATCGCAAGACCAATCAACATCATATGGTAAAAGAAGGTGAAAAGCTTGTAGAGGAAGGTAATATTACTGCCCTTACCAATTTTTTTTAGCCCTAGTATTAATGGAGATCATCACTTGGAATATTAGAGGACTCAAAGGAAGTCTTTCAAAACAAAATGAAATTAGACGAATGACTCAGAAAAACCATCCACATCTTGTTTTTCTTTAGGAAATAAAGATTTCAATAGAGAAATTGGGGTGCTTATTGCTTTGGGATCTCCAAAATTCTTTGCTTGCTAACCGTCTGGGTTCTAGAACTTTCAAAGGTATAGTTGTTGGAGTTCTTGTCAATGTCAACTATTTTGGCCTAGCTGCTTGGAGTCATCTGATTACTTTTTTTGATGCTAGCGTGAGGCACATGTGCGCTTGGATTTGGGGTTAATATAGTGGGAGGTTTCCAACATGATTCGAATAACTTTATTTATCTGCTAGGGATTGTCATACCACCCTTGTCTTGCTTCTCCATCACCTTTTTATTGATCCTTACAACATAGTCTGACTAGACTTGTGGTCTATTGGTCCCTAGATTGCCTGCTCCATAAAATACAATGTAGACATCCTCCTCTTCCCAAGTTACCAAGATTTGATCTTGGGTAACACAATTTAACTCTAGGAGAGATGAAGTTGGGTCATATTGTCCAACCATTTGCGCTTCAACTCTTGAATATGAAGCAAATTATTGAAGAAGCATCACCTTACTTGTTACAATTGCAAGGACCTAAAAGATCTCTAAAGAACACAAGCTTATACTGAGAGAGGGGGTGAACAATATAGCACCCACTTTTTACTTTCTTTCCAAATCAATAGCAATTAATGTCCTTAATTGTAATAACCAAATATAGTAGTTTGCATTAATAACTTAGATAGCAATAGTAAGCAAGAGCACAAGTCACCACACACAATTGAGACACAAGATTTAACGTGGTTCCCCTAATGTGAGGTACTCCACAAGATAATCTCCTTATAATATTTCACACATAAATACGGATCCTTATCCAATACAATGATTACTTTGATCTACTCAAAGCTAGGCAATACATTGATCTACTCAGGTAGGCAATCCATTGATATGATTAGCTAGGCAACACACTAATATGCTCAGGTAGGTAATCTACTGATCAGCTCAACTAGGCAACACACTAATTTGATCAGGTAGGCAATCCACTAATCTGCTCAGCTAGGCAACACACTGATATGCTTAGGTAGGTAATCCACTGATCTGCACAGCTAGGCACTCCACTGATTTACTCAACAAGCTCACACAGAACTTGTCCAAATCTACTCAACAAGCTCACACAAAACTTGTCCAAATCTACTCAACAAGTTCAAATAGAACTTGTCCAAATCTACTCAACAAGCTCACACAAAACTTGTCCAAATATGCTCAAAAAGATCGCACAGAACTTGTCCAAATCTGCTCAATAAGCTAACATAGAAATTATCCAAATTTGCTCAACAAGCTCACACAAAACTTGTCCAAATATGTTCAACAAGCTCACACAGAACTTCTCCAAATATGCTCAACAAGCTCACATAGAACTTGTCCAAATCTGCTCAACAAGCTCACATAGAACTTGTCCAAATCTACTCAACAAGCTCACACAGAACTAGTTCAAATCTGCTCAACAAGCTCACACAAAACTTGTCCAAATATATCCAGGAATCTATCCCAAAGGCTTTCTAAAAGGCTCAACCAATCATGTTCAAGTAGCATTCAAATCTCATCCACAAATCTACAAAGGCAAGGCTCAATGATGAACTCAACAATGAATGGCAATACACTCTATAATGAACGACAACAATGATCCACAATGATCTCAACTCAAATCAACCTCAACTCAACTCAAGTCAACTCATAGAAGCATAAAGAAAATTGTTAGAGACTCAATATGTTCTAAGATCAATATCGAATCAACTCAAGTCAACTCATAGAAGCATAAAGATAATTGTTAGAGACTCAATATGTTCTAAGCTCAATCTCAACTCAAATCAGAATTATAGAATAGTTTGTTTCATGGAACTTGAACAATCACTTCACACATCACTTGACTAAGCTCAATCAACTAAACTCAACCAATCATCACAAGAGACATCTCTTTCTCACAAAACCCTATTCCAAGCATGTATCAACCAACTCAAATGTTTCCAACAATGCTCAACTACAAATCTCACATAACAATGATACTCATGTTCATTTCAAGTTCTTTGCATAACCAATGAGCTTCAACAACTATGCTTATAAAAAAATGTTAAACACAACTCTCAAACCAGAAAACCTTGAACCATTCAACCAACCACTTTCAAAAAAGAAATCACAATCATTCTTTTTCTCTCCAATGATATTTTAGAAATCAACCACCATAATCAATCAAAAGAGAATGTGCCCATACCTTTTATGAAGATGAAGAAACCTCTTTGGAAATCTGCCACACTAAAAAAACTTCTTTTTCAACTTTCAACAAGGGTTAGAGATCATGATTAATATCATAACAACAATATCCAAATAACACCTTATCACTCCTCAACAAAATGCATCATGTCCCCTTATGAAAGAATTAATCACTTTTGAAAAAGAACAAAACAACCTTCACTTTTGAACCCCTTTACAAAAATAGAATTATCTCTTTACATACACCTTATTTCTCCCTCTAAGCAAGCTAATCAAATATCCCTCGAAATAAGATTTCCAATGATATATAATATGATATACTTCTAAAAGGAAAATCACCAGAAATCTCTCTTTTTCTCAACATGCATCACAATCCTTATCTCTCCTAGGGCAACCTTAGAAAAATAAAATATTAGGAAAAATTATTATTTTTCCTTTGTCCTCAGCGGATTCGATCCCCGATCGTTTCCCCCGCACCACTCTAACTGCGACACCAATAACCACGTGAGCCAACCGCTCACATAGAACAGTGAGCGCAAACCTTCTATTTGTTTGCTCCGAGTGTGTCCTCAAACACCACGTGCGCCAAAAGAGTCCTCCCTTTCACTTTGAAAAACTAGCGCTGACGGGATTCGAAATTCGGATCTGCTGGTGCTTCAAACACCTTACACGCCTTCCTCTTGTCGCTAGGCCACAAGCGACTACGATGCTTGGTAAGGGACCTCCCTTACTTTTATTGCCTCCTTTCTCCGCTGGATTCGAACGAGCTGCGACGCCTTTGCTCCCTCTACAAACGAACACCCTTTGCACACTCTTTAGCACACTGGCACCTTTCGCTCCTTTAGCAATTCGAACGCATCACCATCATCGAGGACATAGGTTTAAATAAAAACATTTGGTGGCATATTTATATATGTCTTCCTCCTTTATTTTGACATTGACGCTATAAATTAAACTTTAATATTATGTGCCTCCTCCTTTCTTTTGACGTCGGCGCTATAAATTAACTTTTAATTTTAAATAATTAAAATTTAGACTTAAATATTTAAAATTAAATATCTCCATCATCGGGGCACCTTTTTCGATGAAACGAAAAGCCAACTTGGGTTTTAAGAAAAACCCATTTCAAATCTGCCATCCATGGTTTTAAATAAAACCTTTTATTTTGCCTACCTTGGTTTTCACAAAAACCTTGTATATATCCATGCTTTCCAAAATATCATAAATGCTTATTTATGAAATACTTTGGCCACCAAAACTCAATGTGATCTATGTGACATCAATGACAACATAAAATACCTCAAATTTCCAACAATCTCTCCAAGATTAACTTAGGTGGAGTAGCTATCTAAATCTAGGTAGTACTAGGATACAAACTCTTCTACATAGTTGTTTTAAATGGAATCCATCTCCTTAGCATGGTTAGGGAGTTCTTGCTATAGAGAGGTTGACACCAACACTATTTGTTGGTTTTGGATCTAGGCTTGACCATTTTCTTGATTGGATTAGAACTGGGACCTAGGGGTTGACACCAACACCATTTGTTGGTTTTGGCTCTAGGCTTGACTATTTTCTTGATTGACCTAGAACTGGGGCCTAGGGTAGTCATTAAATGGAGCTCTATTGCCCTGGTTCCCTTATGGTAAACGAGGTCTTTGGTTGTTCTAATATGGGTATCTTTAGACATAATACTCCCTCCTCATCATTTCATTAGTAACCAACTTGAGCAAGCTTTGCATGCTTTAAGATCTCGGTTATTTGAAGTAAGGGATGTTAGATCATGTGGAACAAAATTTACTATAGATGAAACAAAGGTTAAATAAAAGATTGTTGGTTGGATGACTAAGGAAGGTTGGTATGGAGATTGCACACTAGGATACAAAGGCATGAGAGGCTTTGGAGTTAGCCTTCCAATTTAAATCAATTATGTTTAACTTAGATTGAACCTTAAACCTAAGCCTAAATGTTGCACTCTCCTTATAACATTAAAAATTAAATTATTAACCTACTTTAATTATAATTTTATAGTGTAAATAGTTATAGTTAATTTTTTTTTTAATAAACACACGTGTAGGAGAAGTGCGGGAGAGGTGTCAGGATAGACCACCGCAAAACGTGAAGCGAGGATGACGTGTAAATTACCGTCGCGCCTATCATTCACGACCAGCTCGCATGTTGGATGACGTAGGCGTAGGGCCCACATTTTGCCCGACCGGGGGACTTTGGGTTGGACGACGCCGCAGATAGTTGTGTCTTAATTAACGGCCGTCGTTTGCCATTCCTTAATTACCCCACGTGTGCTTCTAGCACCGTCAGACATTAAGAAATCTGGATTTAAATTTGTTGGTTTGCTAATCTAAAATGAATTGATGGTTTTTATCTCACCATAACTTATCAACAACAACAAAAACACATAAAAATTATAAAGGATAACCTATATTAAATATATATATATATATATAACTTATCAACAACAACAAAACACATAAAAATTATAAAGGATAACCTATATTAAATATATATAGCCCCCTTGAAGGATAGCGTGAAAATACCAGATAAGAGGCCCTCGTCTTTTAGCGTGAAAGGTCCCATCACGGTGCAATTCAATTCCATGTTTTTTTTTCTTAAATAGAGACTTTAAGTATTTGGTAAGTTTTAGTATTTATTATAAAGAAATTTAGGTTTAAATTTAGAGGTATGTTTGTTTGTGTGAAAATAGTAGTTTGTCTAAAGATAATAGTCCTGACATGATAATATGTAGGCGTCAGGTTAAATAATAACGAAGTGAAATAGGTATTGTTGGAGACAACCTTAGAATAAAAGGATTTGAAACATGCTTGGTAGTATTTGGAATAGGTGTCTTAGTATTTATTAAAAAGAGATTTAGGTTTAAATTTAAGAGTACGCTCATTTATGTAAAATAGACGTCGGGTTAAATAATAACAAAGTGGAATAGGTGTTGTTGGGGACATTGAACCATGCTTGGTATTAGAATAGGACTATGGATGTAACCAACTCCCTTATGAATAAAAAATAAAAATAGTACATGATGCAGAAAGTTTTGGGCTCTTTTGAGAGATTTAGGTTCAAACCTAAGAGTGCATGTGTTACAATGGTCTTTGATTATTATACATAGAAAACCAACATGATGCCTTTCATAATAGAAAATCAATCATAATGACATGTCTTTCGAGAACCAACCATAACTAGGTGTATTTGGTTCTCATAATGAAGAATCAACTATAATAACATATCTCTAGGTTAAGGTTTTGGGCTTTCTTTTGAGAGATTTAAGTTCAAATATGAGTGCATGTGTTACAATGTGTTACAATTGTCTTTGATTGTCATAAATAGAAAACCAACCACATCAATGTGTATGTTTGTTCTTAATGAAAAATCAACCATAATAACTTGTTTTTGGAAGAACCAACCTTAATGAGGTGTTTTTGAGTAGCATAATGAAGAATCAACCATAATAACATGCCATGAAGAATCAACCATAACAAAGTGTTTATGATTCTCATAATGGAAAACCAACCATAAGGAAGTGTCTTTGATTCTCATTATGAAGAATCTAAGAATTATGGGTCTTGGGTTTTCATAATGGAGAATTGGTTCTCATAATGAAAAATCAACCATAATTTTTGGTTTAAGATTAATCCTCATAACAAAGAATCAACCATAATGATG
This sequence comes from Wollemia nobilis, assembly GCA_028583015.1. Taxonomy (NCBI): domain Eukaryota; kingdom Viridiplantae; phylum Streptophyta; class Pinopsida; order Araucariales; family Araucariaceae; genus Wollemia; species Wollemia nobilis. The sequence goes on along the minus strand of JAQPPZ010003193.1, from coordinate 2,738,816 downwards.
GATCATTGGTTCTCACAAAGGGGTACTTTTGATTCTCACAATGGTCATAATTGGTTCTCATAATAGAAAATCAACCATAGTAAAGTATCTTAGGTTCTCACAATATAATATCTTTAATTTTTATAATAAAAAATCAACCATTTAATTGTCATCATAAAAAAATAACCATAATAAATTATCTTTAGTTCTCACAATAAAATATCTCGATTCTTACAATGAAAAATGAACTGTTTTTAATTTGTAAAATAAAAAATCAACCATTTAATTTTCATAATAAAAAAATCAACCTTAATAATAATACACAAAAACATGAAACTACAAAAATAAAAAATTTAAACCTTTAACTTTCCTTGTGCTTATGCAGAGTGACTTATGCTTCAGATTTGATCTTCATCCTGCATGCACAAAAAGTGAATAAGACACTGTAGTGGACGTCAGAATGTGGTCTTTGTGAGAAAGTAGCAACTGATTGAATTGGCTACTGTGGTACGTATAAAGGAGAAGATCTTACTTACCCGGTTTTATTCTATAAATATTTTTATATTTCTTCGTGTTTATCAGAGGGAAGGGTTGTAGTGACACCTCTACCAATTTTTAAATATTTGATACAAGATTGTCATCACACCTCCAAAGATTTTCTTTCTAAGAGATCTGATAACGATCATTCAAACAAAATCGGTCAATTTATTTGGCGCAAACGATTTGTTGGCACTCATCTGCTTTGTTTATTGAAGTCATACAAAATATAATAAGTACTATAATTTAGAAGGTTTTTTGTTTGGTGGTTTTATTTATTTTTGTTTATTGAAGTAATATGAAATATAATAAATAATATAATTGAAATTATATATTTGAAAATATAGTAAGAAAAAAAAAACAATAACATATTATTTTGTTTGTTGAAATAATATAAAATATAATAAATAATACAATTAAAACCACATATTTGAAAATATAATAAAAAACAAAAATACAACATATAATAAAAGTATAAAAAAAACTACTCATCTATTTTTTTCCATATTTATCAATTAATTTAAGGGCACTTGGCGGTTGTAGAATTGAGTGACGGTTCAATATATATTTTCTTTTGAATGTCTGCCAAATTTTAATAACCTTGTTGACAAGAAGCGTAGCTGTAGGCCCTTTCAAACACGTAACTAAATGAAGTGCATCACGACGCGCAACAGACGGGTCACAAAACATAATAGACAGTTCTATGAGATGCATAATTACATGCAGGTTGCATGGTGAACATATGGGGAAGGAGGCACCTGTCTTGTTCTCTTGTGTTATTCTTTATCAAATATAAATAATTTATTTTTAGATTTTGAGTTTAAATACTTAAGCCTTCAGTGTTAAATTGGTTTGAAGTGAATGTGTGAAGGTTTTATTTGTGTTAAGTGCAAGGATTGTTTTTCAGATTTTTTTGAGCCTTAGCGGTCAACATTTTTGTGGTTTCTGTTCAAGATTTTAGCGGAATATCATAGGAGACCAAAGATGGGTTAGAAATATGTCTTTCAACATATCTTCATGCCGTGAACTTGATTGACAACGATTTCCAATTTGCTATACAAAACAAGAGTGAAAATCATACATTTTCTCGACGTCCAAGGTATAGATTAAAGAGATCTCGAAACAAGTTTCAAGTAGCTGATCAAAAAATGGTTCATATCTCAAGTGAATCCGACACTAAGGAGCACCCCCAAAACAAATCCACCGTGGAAACCCATTTCAAGGGCAAGGATTTCAAAGACTCGACCCCAAAAATAAATTTTAGGGATGCCCTTCATGGTGGACAACCTCAACCTAATGCTAACATTAATCTTAGGGTTTCTCGTAAACCTTTGAGAATGCCTAAGATTGATCCTAGGAAAAGATGTCTTAGGGCAGCTATTGGAACTCCGATTGTTAATCTAGATATGGACGTCATTCAAACTAGCATAAAAGATTTGGAAAAAAGAGCCCTAATTTGTTGTTTCTTGGGTTTTCATTTTAGCCTATCTGCTTTCAAAGTTTGGACTGCAAAAACTGGAAAACAAAAGGTGAATTACAAATCTCTATTTATCCAAATGGTTATTTTCTTGTATTATTTTCTAATAATAAGGAAGATAGAGAGAAAATATATATATTACAAAACAAGGAGAATTTTCCTCTAAAATTTGTAGGAAAGTCTGACCTCTAACTGCTCTTTCTAGGTATTGTGAGGACTTGAATAAGAGCACCTTCTATAATCAATGTTGTCAGGTTCCATACTGTAACCACCATGCCTTTATTTTTAAGAGATTACGTCTCTTAATAATGGATCATCAATGCATTTTACCTACTCTCCTTGGGGCTTGTGCATCATTACTATTGCCTTGCAACTTAATGTGATCCTTCTTCAAAGCTGGTGGCTCTATGCATTATGCTTTGACTTTTGGAATGCTCCTAGTATTTTTAAATCTCCATGCAAGCTACCGATTTTTTGTCAAAACTTTCTCCTATTATCTTGTACCAATACTTTCGTGAATGGCCTAAAATTCTCATTGGAAGTATTTCATGAAAGTTTCTTCTTTTATCCTTCCATCTAACATTTTAGTGTTTTGCCTTTTGAAAGTTCTTATTTCACATAGTTTACCTCTCAAAATTTTTTCACTTTTACTTCTTTATAAGTTTTCAAAACCTCCAACTATCTAGAGTTTTTCATTATTTGTGCCAATCAACCTCTTGTTTTGCTTTCCACCCTTTAGAGAAAAGTTTTGCATGAGTTCTTGGAAATTTTTCCTTTCTTCTCCACTTAGGATTTTTTTTAAATAACAACTGCCTTTGATCAATACTTTTGACATTTTTCATCTTCCCTTTATCTTATCTTTTGTATGAGTCGAAAACCCTTGAGTGTAGTGAGAAATCATTATAGTATTGACAACTCATAGGGACTTCCTACTTTTTGGAGGAGAATTTAGAATTATCACCTTTATCCTTAGGTGTAGGGTCAAAATTTTATTTCCTACAAAAAAACACAAAATAAAAACATTAAACAAAAAGTAAAATTATAAGGTTGGTAGCTTGTACAATGTTTGTTTGATTTATGCACATTCATCCTATGATGGGAATTGGATCAATTTGTAGTGCTCGTAGACTGTCTCAAGCTCGATCTATCCACTTCATGAGAAATTTATTATGCTAGTAGAAATAAAACGCACTTGAGTTCTTAGTGCAACTATAGGTCCAATTGAAGTAGTAATATCCTTTTCTTTCAAAGAATCTAACTAGTGTTTGGAAGGAGAATTATCTTCCTTGTGGTTCTTTAGCAATTGCATGTATTCTTGTTTGGAGATGATCTTATCCTTTTTTCCTAGGGGGAAGGGAGTCCTTTTTGTAATGATTTATCAATTTTACCTCTAAAGCATGTGATAGCTTTATCTAAGGAAATAATTTGGGTCTTACATATATGTGCAACTCACACCTTTTGAATGAAAGCCATCACTTTTTGCACTGTCCAATTTCTATCATGAATCCTAATAGATCTTAACCTATATTATGATACAATGGGTAGTCTTGCTTGATAATATTTAGCTTCATCTAGTTTCATAGAGGTTTCAACTAGGCTTTATTCAATTTCTTGCTTCATCTGGGCACTCAATATGGAAAATTTATTGAAAAATTTGAACATCTAGAAAAATATCATAACCATATTGATAATTTTGTCCTAATAGGCATCATTAACCTTTTTAACAAGTTTTTGATCTTTTGACATTGTCTTGCTTTAATTTTTTGCCTCATCTCTTCTAATTGATTTTGAATATTTTTCATCTCCTGATAAAATCTAGCCTCATATTCGATTAGTCTATTTGAGAGGCTCTTGAATTGCTCTTATTTTATTTCTAGAAGAGAGTCTACAAGTTGCACCTTCAAATGCTTAGTTAGTTCATTTACGTATTTCCAAAGTGCTTTATCTTCTACCTGAGAGACATTCAAAGTACTCTTGACCATTTCTAATTCCATCTCCTACTTTAAGCTTAGCAATTCATAATTTTATGTGATTATTTCTTCAACCTCCTACATGAGCTAAATATTATCTTTGACCCATACATTTCTTAAATCAAGCCATTTGTTGTTACTTGTTAGTCCTACTTTGTCATCTTCTCCTCCTGTTTTAAAACCAATGAACTTTTTTCTTAAGACTAATAATGCTTTCTTTTGTGGAGCAAAGTGGAAGTTTATTTGGATCATGGTTGGTACTTATTCTAATAAATCTTATTTCTCCTAGTTGTATTGCTCTACATGTTAAATACTCTAAAGCCCTTATAATATATTCAAAGTTTGTGTAGTTGCTTGCAAGTCTTCTTGCTACCTTTGAGGTGGCATAAATGCAACCAATGGTTTAACAAGTGAGATATTTAAGGGAGGAGAGGTTATGAAATCTAAGGCAGGTAGATTTTGAGCCAATTGGGCTATTTCTTCTTGGCTATCGAAGGTAGTTGAGAAATTTAAGGAATTATTGGCTATTATGACTACTATATCTAGAACCTATGTTGATGAACCTAGTGCATTTTAGATAGTTGGGGGTTCATTAAGAGAGGATGTAAAGACTAGTGGAGGTGCTTCTTCACTAGGTGGCTTAATTTCATGTCTTTACCTTCTTTATTTTATCACTTATTTTGGGTTGGCTGTTGTTCTAAAATATTAATTAATGTTGTAGTTGCATCCTCCTATACTATATTTCGTCCTCCAATATTTGAATGCTTAAGTCAACCATTTACTTTGGGAATGGAGGAGGACTACTTTGGGGTGGGACTTTACTTCTTTCACCTTCCTCTAGTGATTTTGGTTGAAGTATCAATATTCATTCTTTTGGAGGAGTCCCACTTCTTCTTGATCTCTTTTGTATTATTTTCTTGCTCAAAGGTTTTGGTAAGATTGTTGTGGCTTCTTTTGATATTGAAGGAATAATATCCATGATTGGAACCTCCTTTTTTGTGGTTTATTCACCTTTGTGTTTTTTGATTGGTGCTTCATTTGGATGCTCCTCATCATAGCATAGGTTGAGGGTTTGATCTTCATTTGGATCTAAACTCCCAAAAGGTACTTTAGTATAATCAACATCCTGATTGAATTTCCACCATGATCTCATTTTTTCTCTATTCCATTTCTACTTTTGCAATAATCTTTGCATGGTGGAATTGATTAGGAGCACAGGATAAAATTATTTTACATTTTCATAAAAATATCATAAAACCTTTTTGGGGTTTAGCTGCAAGAATTACTCCCTTTTTAGATTCCATGGCTATTGTTGGCTTCTAAATTTTGGTGTTCTGCTTGTATTTTGATGCTTGAGGCCTTTGCATTAATTTTGGATGCAAATGAAGAATAATTTTGAGGATAAAAAAATGCTTTAATAGTGCTCATTTTCCCTTATCTTTATCATTAGTACACTTGTTGAGATTTGGCTTTGTTTGGTTGTAATGGATGCCCTCAATATTTTTTTGGTTGGCAAAACTATTTGGTTTGTGTGTCAAGTTTTTATGATTGGCCAAATTTTTAAATCCTTTGCTCTGGTGCTACCCACCTAGTGCCATGCTTATAGCTCTTATTTTGGCCACTTGTGCTTGATCTAACAAGTCAAGGTTTATCTCTTTGGCATGACCATTTGTGCATTATGGTTTCACCTTTATTCGATCACCGATGAAGGACAATTTTTTTTGTATATACATGACCCTAAGAGGGTTGAGACTTTTTTCCACATGAGTTTTCAACTCATTCCTATTGGCTCAAAAAATTCCTTGTGATTATGCTCCTAGTCATTATTATTCCATTATTCCTTATGAGAGATTGAATACTCCTCTCATTTTCAAGAAGTCTTGTTGCATGTCTTTCTTCTTCCATCAAGAAGGTTTGATTAATTTTCTTTGCTATCAAATGTTTGATATGATGTCCATAAAAATATTCTTACTGGAGTGTTGTTTTGGTACCATTAGGTGTTCTTAATATCATTAGCATCTATTTCATTTGTAGATAGCCTCTAATTTTGGTAGTGAAGTCCCTCGATAATAAAATGTTGAATGATGGAAGGTTAATCAATGATGTCTTGTGTGATTGTTAGGTTTGGGAAAGCATACAAGGAGAGCAGAAGGTGCTTGATGATTCCTAGTATCTACTTTGAAATACCATATAGTTGCACCGCTCTATTATCCACATGCAAATATCTTAAGCCTAACACATTTGCTACTCCTTTTGGCATAATTGAGGTACTCACCTTGAGTCTACCTTATAATTATAGATTTTTTTGTCCTTGTGAACAAGGGACAGGTAGAACGTAGAAGGTTTAATCCTGATTACTTTAGGAGTTGATATCTATAAAATTGTAAGTAATTTTGCTCCCCCCTCTCCCTCTTCTCTTGCTCTAGGTATTTCCTCAAATGCTTATTTTACCCAAGGATATCTAGGGTATCCCAAATAAGCATTACCACTATGGACTTCTTTAGATGTTCCATCACATGCAATAAATTTAGGGAGTTAACCCTCTAAGTGATATTAGGTGGAGGAATCCTCAGTTATACTGTAGTTGGATGAAAGGTTCTAGCTAGCTCCAATTGGGGTGCTTATTGCTTTAGGATATCAAAAATTCTCTACTTGCTAACCGTCCGAGTTCTGGAACTTTCAAAGGTATAGTTGTTGGAGTTCTTATCAATGTCAACTATTTTGGCCTAGCTTCTTGGAGTCATCTGATTGCTTTGTTTGATTCTAGCATGAGGCACATGTGCACTTGGATTTGGGGTTAATATAGTGGTAGGTTTCCAACATGATTCAACTAACTTTATTTATCTACTAGGGATTGTCATATCACCCTTGTCTTGCTTCTCCATAACCCTTTTCTTGATCCTTACAACATAGTCTGACTAGACTTGTGGCCTATTGGTCCCTAGATTGCCTACACCATCAAATACAATGTAGACATCCTCCTCTTCCCAAGTTACCAAGATTTGATCTTGGGTAACACAATTTAACTCTAGGAGAGATGAAGTTGGGTCATATTGTCAAACCATTTGCGCTTCAACTCTTGAATATGAAGCAAATTCTTGAAGAAGCATCACCTTAATTGTTACAATTGCGAGGACCTAAGAGATCTCTAAAGAACACAAGCTTATACTGAGAGGGGGGGTGAACAATATAGCGCCCACTTTTTACTTTCTTTCCAAACCAATATCAATTAATGTCCTTAATTATAATAACCAAAAATAGTAGTTTGCATTAATAACTCAGATAACAATAGTAAGCAAGAGCACAAGTCACCACACACAATTGAGACACAAGATTTAACGTGGTTCCCCCAATGTGGGGTACTCCACTAGATAATATATGTATAATATTTCACATAGAAATAAGGATCCTTATCCAGTATAATGATTATTTTGATCTGCTCAAAGCTAGGCAATACACTAATATGCTTAGGTAGGAAATCCATTGATATGATCAACTAGGCAACACACTAATATTCTCAAGTAGGTAATCTATTGATATGATCAACTAGGCAACACACTAATCTGATCAAGTAGACAATCCACTAATCTGCTCAGCTAGGCAACACACCGATATGCTCAGGTAGGTAATCCACTGATCTACTCATCTAGGCACTCCACTGATCTGCTCAACAAGCTCACACAGAACTTGTCCAAATCTACTCAACAAGTTCACATAGAACTTGTCCAAATCTGCTCAACAATCTCACACAAAACTTGTCCAAATATGCTCAACAAGATCACACATAACTTGTCCAAATATGCTCAACAATCTCACACATAAATTGTCCAAATTTGCTCAACAAGCTCACACAGAACTTTTTCAAATCTGCTCAACAAGCTCACACAAAACTTCTCCAAATCTACTCAACAAGCTGACATAGAACTTGTCCAAATCTGCTCAACAAGCTCATACAGAACTTGTCCAAATATGCTCAACAAGATCACACAGAACTTGTCCAAATCTTCTCAACAAACTTACAAAAAACTTGTTCAAATTTCCTCAAAAAGCTCACACAGAACTTGTCCAAATCTATCTAGAAATATATCCCAAAGTCCTTCTCAAAGGCTCAACCAATCATGCTCAAGTAGCATTCAAATCTCATCCACAAATCTACAAAGGCAAGGCTCAATGATGAACTCAACAATGAATGGCAATACACTCTATAATGGATGACAACAATGATCCACAATGATATCAACTCAAATCAATCTCAACTCAACTCAAGTCAACTCATAGAAGCATAAAGAGAATTGTTAGAGACTCAATATGTTCTAAGATCAATCTCAACTCAAATCAAGTCAACTCATAGAAGCATAAAGAGAATTGTTAGAGACTCAATATGTTCTAAGCTCAATCTCAACTCAAATCAAAATTATAGAATAGTTTGTTTCATGGAACTTGAACAATCACTTCACACATCACTTGACTAGGCTCAGTCAACTTAACTCAACCAATCATCACAAGAGACATCTCTTTCTCACAAAACCCTATTCCAAGCATGTATCAACCAACTCAAATGTTTCCAACAATGCTCAACCACAAATCTCACATAACAATAATACTCATGTTCATTTCAAGTTCTTTGTATAACCAATGGGCTTCAAAAACTATGCTTATAAAACAAGGTTTAAACACAACTCTCAAACCAGAAAACCTTGAACCATTCAACCGAACACTTTCAAAAAGGAAACCACAATCAATACTTTTCTCTCCAATGATATTTCCGAAATCAACCACCATAATCAATCAAAATAGAATGTGCCCATACCTTTTATGAAGATGAAGAAACCTCTTTGGAAATCTGCTACACTCAACAAACTTATTTTTCAACTTTCAACAAGGGTTAGAGATCATGATTAATATCATAACAACAATATCCAAATAACACCTTATCACTCGTACTCAACAAAATGCATCTTGTCCCCTTATGAAAGAATTAATCACTTTTGAAAAAGAACAAAACAACCTTCACTTTTGAACTCTTGTACAAAAATAGAATTATCTATTTAAATACACCATATTTCTCCCTCTAATCAAACTAATCAAATAGCCCTCGAAATAAGCTTTCCAACGATATATAATATGATATACTTCTAAAAGGAAAATCACCGGAAATCTCTCTTTTTCTCAACATGCATCACAACCCTTATCTCTCCTAGGGCAACCTTAGAAAAATAAAATATTAGGAAAAATTATTAACTTGCCTTTGTCCTCAGCTGGATTCGATCCCCGATCGTTGCCCCTACACCACTCTAACCACGACGCCAACAACCACATGAGCCAACCGTTCACATAGAATAGTGAGCGCAAACCTTCTATTTGTTTGCTCCGAGCGTGTCCTCAATTACCATGTGCGCCAACAGAGTCCTCCATTTCACTTGGCAAAACCAGCGCTGACGGGATTCGAAATTCGGATCTGCTGCGCTTCAAACACCTTACACGCCTTCCTCTTGCTGCTAGGCCACAAGTGCCTACGGTGCTTGGTAAAGGACCTCCCTTACTTTTATTGCCTCCTTTCTCCGCTAGATTCGAACGAGCTGCGACGCCTTTGCTTCCTCTTCGAACGAACACCCTTTGCACACTCTTTAACATGCTAGCACCTTCGCTCCTTTAGCAATTCAAACGCATCACCATCATCGAGGACATAAGGTTAAATCAAAACATTTGGTGGCATATTTATATGTCTTCCTCCTTTCTTTTGACGTCGAAACTATAAATTAAACTTTAAGATTATGTGCCTCCTCCTTTCTTTTTACGTTGGCGCTATAAATTAACTTTTAATTTTAAATTTAAATTTAAATTTTAAATAATTAAAATTTAGACTTAAATATTTAAAATTAAATATCTCCATCACCGGGGTACCTTTTTTGACGAAACAAAAATCCAACCTGGATTTTAAGAAAAACCCATTTCAAATCTACCATCCATGGTTTTAAATAAAACCTTTTATTTTGTCTGCCTTGGTTTTCACAAAAACCTTGTATATATCCATGCTTTCCAAAATATCATAAATGCTTATTTATGAAATACTTTGGCCACCAAAACTCAATGTGATACATGTGACATCAATTATCCATGTGACATCAATGACAACATAAAATACCTCAAATTTTCAACAATCTTTCCAAGATTAACTTAGGTGGAGTAGCTATCTAAATCTAGGTAGTACTAGGATACAACTCTTCTACATAGTTGTTTTAAATGGCATTCATCTCCTTAGCATGGTTAGGGAGTTCTTGCTATAGAGAGGTTGACACCAACACTATTTGTTGGTTTTGGATCCAGGCTTGACCATTTTCTTGATTGGCTTAGAACTGGGTCCTAGGGGTTGACACCAACACTATTTGTTGGTTTTGGCTCTAGGCTTGACTATTTTCTTGATTGACCTAGAACTGGGGCCTAGGGTGGTCAGTAAATGGAGCTCTATTGCGCTGGTTCCCTTATGGTAAACGAGGTCTTTGGTTCTTCTAATATGGGTACCTCTAGACATAATACTCCCTCCTCATGGTCATCATTTCATTAGTAACCAACTTGAGCAAGCTTTGCATGCTTTAAGATCTCAGTTATTTGAAGTAAGGAATGTTAAGAGTATGTGGAACAAAATTTACTATAGATGAAACTAAGGTTAAATGAAAGATTGTTGGTTGGATGACTAAGGAAGGTTGGTATGAAGATTGCACACGAGGATACAAAGGCATGAGAGGCTTTGGAGTTAGCCTTCCAATCTAAATCAATTATATTTAACTTAGATTGAACCTTAAACCTAAGCCTAAATGTTACACTCTCCTTAAGACATTAAAAATTAAATTATTATTAACATAGTTTAATTATAATTTTATAGTTTAAATAGTTATAGTTAATTTTTTTTTTTAATAAACACACGTGTAGGAGAAGTGCGGGAGAGGTGTCACGATAGACTACCGCAAAACGTGAAGCGAGGATGACGTGTAAATTACCGTCGCGCGTATCATTGACGACCAGCTCGCATGTTGGATGACGTAGGCGTAGGGCCCATATTTAAGAATTCTGGATTTAAATTTGTTGGTTTGCTGATCTAAAATGAATGTAATATAAATTTTGAACAATGGATGGTTTTTATCCCACCATAGCTTATCAACAACAACAAAAACACATAAAAATTATAAAGGATAACCTATATTAAATATATACAAATTTATATATTATAGCCGCCTTGAAGGATAGCGTGAAAATACCTGCTAAGAGGCCCTTGTCTTTTAGCGTGAAAATACCTGCTAAGAGGCCCTTGTCTTTTAGCGTGAAAGGTCCCATTACCGTGCAATTCAATTTCATGTTTTTTTTTTTTAAATAAAGATTTTAAGTATTTTGTAAGTTTTAGTATTTATTATAAAGAAATTTAGGTTTAAATTTAGAGGTATGTTTGTTTGTGTGAAAATAGTAGTTTGTCTAAAGGTAATATGTAGGCGTCAGGTTAAATAATAACGAAGTGAAATAGGTATTGTTGGAGACAGCCCTAGAATAAAAGGATTCTAACCATGCTTGGTAGTATTTGGAATAGGTGTCTTAGTATTTATTAAAAAGAGATCTAGGTTTAAATTTAGGAGTATCTAAAGATAGACGTCGGGTTAAATAATAACAAAGTGGAATAGAAGTGGAATAGGTGTTTTTGGGGACATCGAACCATACTTGGTAGTAGAATAGGACTATGGATGTAACCAACTCCCTCATGAATAAAAAATAAAAATAGTAAATGATGCAAAAAGTTTTAGGCTCTTTTGAAAGATTTAGGTTCAAACCTAAGAGTGCATGTGTTACAATGGTCTTTGATTATTATACATAGAAAACCAACCACAATGATGTGTATATGCTTCTCATAATAGAAAATCAATCATAATGACATGTCTTTGGAAAACCAACCATAACTAGGTGTATTTGGTTCTCATAATGAAGAATTAACTATAATAACATATCTCTAGGTTAAGGTTTTGGGCTTTCTTTTGAGAGATTTAGGTTCAAATATGAATGCATGTGTTACAATAGTCTTTGATTGTCATAAATAGAAAACCAACCACAACAATGTGTATGTTTGTTCTTAATGAAAAATCAACCATAATAACTTGTTTTTGGAAGAACCAACCTTAATGAGGTGTTTTTGAGTATCATAATGGAGAATCAACCATAATAACATGTCATGAAGAATCAACCATAACAAAGTGTTTATGATTCTCATAATGGAGAACCAACCATAAGGAAGTGTCTCTCATTCTCATAATGAAGAATCTAAGAATTATGGGTCTTGGGTTTTCATAATGGAGAATTGGTTCTCATAATGAAAAATCAACCGTAATTTTTGGTTTAAAATTAGTCCTCATAACAAAGAATCAACCATAATTATGGATCATTGGTTCTCACAATAGGATACTTTTGATTCTCACAATAGTCATAATTGGTTCTCATAATAGAAAATCAACCATAGTAAAGTATCTTAGGTTCTCACAATATAGTATCTTTAATTCTCACAGAAGACCAGACAATTTTTTATTTTTATAAATAAAAATCAACCATTTAATTGTCATCATAAAAAATAACCATAATAAATTATCTTTGGTTCTCACAATAAAATATCTTGATTCTTACAATGAAAAATGAACTGTTTTTAATTTTTAAAATAAAAAATCAACCATTTAATTTTCATAATAAAAAAATCAACCTTAATAATAATACACAAAAACATGAAACTACACAAATAAAAAATTTAAACCTTTAACTTTCCTTGTGCTTATGCAGAGTGACTTATGCTTCAGATTTGATCTTCATCCTGCATGCACAAAAAGTGAATAAGACACTGTAGTGGACGTCAGAATGTGGTCTTTGTGAGAAAGTAGCAACTGATTGAATTGGCTACTGTGGTACGTATAAAGGAGAAGATCTTACTTACCCGGTTTTATTCTATAAATATTTTTATATTTCATTCGTGTTTATCAGAGGGAAGGGTTGTAGTGACACCTCTACCAATTTTTAAATATTTGATACAAGATTGTCATCACACCTCCAAAGATTTTCTTTCTAAGAGATCTGATAACGATCATTCAAACAAAATCGGTCAATTTATTTGGCGCAAACTGGTACTCATCGGCTTTGTTTATTGAAGTCATACAAAAATATAATAAGTACTATAATTGTAGTTACATTTTTAGGAGGTTTTTTTGTTTGTTGGTTTTATTTGTTTTGTTTATTGAAGTAATATGAAATATAATAAATAATATGATTGAAATTACATATTAGAAACAAAAATATAATAATATATTATTTTGTTTGTTGAAATAATATAAAATATAATAAATAATACAATTAAAACCACATATTTGAAAATATAATAAAAACAAAAATACAACCTATAAGAAAAGTATAAAAAAAACCACTCATCTATTTTTTTCCATATTTATCAATTAATTTAAGGGCACTTGGCGGTTGTAGAATTGAGTGACGGTTCAATATATATTTTCTTTTGAATGTCTGCCAAATTTTAATAACCTTGTTTACAAGAAGCGTAGCTGTAGGCCCTTTCAAACACGTAACTAAATGAAGTGCGTGCATCACCACGCGCAACAGACGGGTCACAAAACATAATAGACAGTTCTATGAGATGTTTAATTACATGCAGGTTGCATGGTGAACATATGGGGAAGGAGGCACCTGTCTTGTTCTCTTGTGTTATTCTTTATCAAATATAAATAATTTATTTTTAGATTTTGAGTTTAAATACTTAAGCCTTCAGTGTTAAATTGGTTTGAAGTGAATGTGTGAAGGTTTTATTTATGTTGAGTGCAAGCAGAGATTGTTTTCCAGATTTTTTGAACTTTAGCGGCCAACATTTTTGTGGTTTCTGCTCAAGATTTTAGTGGAATAACGTAGGAGACCAAAGATGGGTTAGAAATATGTCTTTTAACATATCTTCATGCCGTGAACTTGATTGACAACGACTTCCAATTTGCTACACAAAACAAGAGTGAAAATCATACATTTTCTCGATGTCCAAGGTATAGATTAAAGAGACCAGTAGCTGATCAAAAAATGGTTCAGATCTCAAGTGAGTCCGACACTAAGGAGCACCCCTAAAACAAATTCACTGTGGAAACCCCTTGCAAGGGCAAGGATTTCAAAGATTTGGCCCCAAAAATAAATTTTAGGGATGCCATTCGTGGTGGACAACCTCAACCTAATGCTAACATTAATCTTAGGGTTTCTGGTAAACCTCTGAGAATGCCTAAGATTGATCCTAGGAAAACTGAGTCGGGATGTCTTAGGGCAGCTATTGGAACTCCAATTGTTAAGCTAGATATGAGCGTCATTCAGACTAGCATAAACTATTTGGAAAAAAAAGCCCTAATTTGTTGTTTTTTGGGTTTTCATTCGAGCCTATCTGCTTTCAAAGTTTGGATTGCAAAAACTGGAAAACAAAAGGTGAATTACAAATATCTATATATCCAAATGGTTACTTTCTTGTACTATTTTCTAATAATAAGGAAGATAGAGAGAAAATATTTCAAGGGGGTCCCTGGTTTTTTGGAAGGACGGGGCTTTTCATGAAGCCTTGACATACTAAATTTTAAGTCGAAGAAGAGATACCTTCTACACGTCCTGTGTGGGTTAGACTCTTTGGCCTCCCAATTGAATTCTGGAGAATCTGGCCGTTTTTTCTTCAATTGGAAACTCTTTGGAAATTTTTATGATAACTGTTGATCGTACTCAAAAATTTGAACATATTATTTATGCTCGAATTTATGTTTTAATGGATTTTGATAAAACCCCTACCTGAAAAGATCTCATTACAATTAGGGGAGGACACTTGGGAGCAAGTCGTGGACTATGAGAACATTCCTTTTCGTTGCCGAATTCGCCATGAATATGGTCATTTGGCTAGTGTCTACCCAAATAAAATTCTAGATCAAAATAAAGAGGATACAAACTTAGTAGGTTTCAAATGCCTAAGAAGAACACTAAGAAAAAACCAATTATGAAGGATCAATCGAAGTTATCAACTAATATGTTTGAAATATTTTTCACAAATAATGTCTTGGGTGAGGAAGAGGAAATAATGGAGACACAAATATTAGAAATGTAATTTACAGATGTTAGGAAGAACTCAAAGACAAACCAACAAATTAAATATTTTCAAAAATAAAAAAAGAAGGAAATATACATAAGAAAAACAATCTTTCAAATGTTGAGACTTTAGATAATATAAATTCCAAGATAGATTATGTTGAACCTTCTCGTAACACTTTGGATTTATACATGCAATCTTCGAGGTTAGAAGCCATGCCAGATTCAATTGGGTAAGTCAAAAAACAAGGAAAAAAAATTAAGATGGATTCCAACCAAAAGGAAAATTGCAAGACCAATCAACATCATATGGTAAAAGAAGGTGAAAAGCTTGTAGAGGAAGGTAATATTACTGCCCTTACCAATTTTCTTAGCCCTAGTATTAATGGAGATCATCACTTGGAATATTAAAGGACTCAGAAGAAGTCTTTCAAAACAAAATGAAATTAGACGAATGATTCAGACAAACCATCCACATCTTGTTTTTCTTTAGGAAATAAAGATTTCAATAGAGGAAATGGATTCGATTGCAAAATTTTGTCAGTTGGAAAAGTTGCTTCCCTCAGTTCCTAGGGAACTTCTAGTGGCATTGCTTGCCTTTGGGACCCAAAAGAGGTTGTTATTCACCATATGGTTGGCAGTTGTGGTCTTTTGGCTATATCTATTCAAAGTAAACATTATAACCAAATTATGCTTTGCATAATTATTTATGTTCTAACTAATTTGGAGGAAAATAGAAGATAGTGGAAGGATATAACTTATATTATCTCTCATTTTCCTCAAGCTTGGATCTTGATCGAAGGAGATTTCAATACCATCCTCTATTTGAATGAGAAAATGGGGAGAAATAGAAATTTGGACAAAAGCACTGATCTCATGAGTAAATATATTACAAAACTTCATCTTGTGGACATTCAGCTAGATAATAGCATTATGACTTGGTCTAACATAAGGCAAGTCTTAGCTTGTATTATGGAGATATTGGATAGGTTCTTGTTCTCTGAAAATTTCTTAATCCATGGTCACATTCCTAAGGTGAAGACTCTTAACAATGTTGGTTCGGATCACTGGCCAGTCATGGTGGAAATTTGGAAAACCAATGTGAGTTTCTCACCTTTTCAATTTTAATATATGTGGATTAGAGATAGTTCCTTCAGACCTTGAGTGCAACAATGATGGAAGGAAGGTAAACCAAGGTATGGGACTAAGATGTTTTGTTTTGCCAAAAGGTTTCAATACATTAAATCCAAACAAGATTTGGAACTGGAAGAAGTTTAGAGATGTTTGACAAAAAAACATAAATTTATTGCTCAACTTGAAAATTTAAATAAGAAAATTCGTTTAGATGGCCTCATAGAGAGTAGAAGTATAGATGAAATTAGACTCACTACTCAGTTAGAGGAATGGAAAAATAGAAGAACTCTTATGGAAGCAAAAATATAGGATCCAATGGCTCAAAGAAGGAGATCAAAACATATATTTCTTCCACAAATTTCTTCTAGCTCAAATATCTCACAAATTTATTTCTTCCTTGAAATTTGATTATGGAGAAGTTGTCTACACTTGGGGTGGTATGAACTCTGTTGTTTTCAATTAATTTTCTAATCTATTTGTTGTTGCACCTCTTGACTCAACTTCTCAATAGAATATTCTTCAAGTCATCCCTACTCTTATCACTTCTGAGGAGAACTTTATTTTGACTACTCTAGTTACTAACAATGAGCTTCAATAGGTGGTTGTTAAAATGCAAAAAGGCAAAACCTCAGGTCCTTATGGTTTTCCTATTGAGTTCTATCAAGAGTTTTGGGATATCTTTCATGCTGATTTATTAGAGGTGGTGGAAGAAGATAGGAAAGCCAAAGAAATTTTGAATGTTATCAATAAAACTTATATAGCTCTTGTCCCAAAAGCTCAAGAGGTAGATCATATCTTAGATTTATGTAATGTTCTTCTCAAAATAATTACAAAGATCATGGTATAAAGGTTGAAGCCTCTTTTGCATAAGATTATTTTTCCTGATCAAGGGAGTTATGTGGAAGGGTGTCAAATAGTGGATGAGATAGTTCTTGCTCAAGAAGCGATCCATTCCATGGAAATGAAAAAATATCCATCTATGTTCATATTAGACTTATCTAAAGCTTATGACAGAGGATTGACACTTCCTTGTCAAAGTTTTAAAGTAATTTGGCTTCTCTTAGGATTGGATGGACTAGATTATGGGGTGTATCTCTTCGGTGTCCTATCCTTTTCTTATCAATAGTAGACCTTCTCACATTTTCCTTACTTCCAGAGGTATTAGGTAAGATGATCCCCTCTCCCCTTATTTATTCATCATTCTTGTTGAATGCTTGGGTAGGAGTATAAAAAAAAATAAAGAAAATAGAACCCTTGAGGGAGTTACCATCGCTCATGGAGCTACAGTTAAGGAGGCTTCTAAAATTAAGCAAATCATTAGTTATTTTTCTAATTCTATTGGAAAATTGATCAATGAAGACAAATCTAAAATCATTTTCTTTCACTGCTCTCCTAGACATGAATCCATGGGCTTGGATAAATTAAGATATAGTAAGACCTCCCTTCCAATCACTTATTTAGGCATTTATATCAATATTTATAGAGAAAAAAATATTGGAATTGGTTGTTGGATAGAGTTAAGAAGAAAATTAGAAAGTGGACCAATAGATGGCTTTTATTTGGGGGTAGAATTATCTTGGTAAAATTGGTCCTTCAAGCTATACCTATTTATGTTTCTATTGTGTTGAATATCGTAAAGGTTGTTCTTCAAGAATTAAATCAAATCAATCATCGGTTCCTCTGGAGTGATACTAAGGAGAAAAGAAAATGAGCCTTGGTGAAATGGGATACTTTATTCCTTACCAAGAATGAAGGGAGGTTAGGTTTCTGATCTGCTATTAATAACAATAAGGTTTTAGTTGCTAAACTATATTGAAGGATTTTGCATAACCCCAATGCTCTTTGGGCCAAGAATATTCATGCTAAATATGCTAATAAAAAAAGTCTTGAAGACCTTGTTCGATATCAATTGCCTACCAAAGGTTCTCCCATTTTAGCGGTTCTTAAGACTAGTAAGGATTTGATTAAGCAAAAGTTATTTTGGATCATTCATACTAGTCAACAGGTAAATTTTTGGACAAATCCTTGGGATGGTCACCAACCTTTGATAATTCAATTTCCTGATTGGAGGCCTTGGATGGAGGAGCTTCATCAAGCTAACTGCATAAAGGTTGCTAATTACTGTTGGTACCATACTAGATTTTTTTTCTTCTTTTGAACAACTTTGGAGAGATTGGCCTAATCAGGCTAGTGTTGATCACTTTATTAGATAACTAGTTTGGATGAGTTCTACCATCCTACCTTGTAATATCTGGCAAGAAAGAAACAACCAATTTTTCAATCAAGAAAGGAAGGATATTCACTATATCTGGAAAAATACCATTGCCAACTTAGTTGAATCAATCCAAAAACTCCTTAAACACCCCCAGAACTCCCACCAAATATGGGATCAAATGCTGCAAAGATTGAAGATTAACTCTTTAAAGGGCAACCAACTTAAAGGGAATGTGAGTAAATGAAATATGGATAGAAGAAGCAATTGGTAGTCTCCTCCTAAGGTTTTGGAAAAGTCAATATCAATGGAACCTCTAGGGGGAATCTTGGAAAAGCTAGTGCAGGAGAAATTGGTAGACTTTTAGATGGTTCCTCGGTATTCACTTTTGCTAAGAATTTGGGTATCCTTTCCAATAACCTTGTTGAGGGATATGGTATCTTTAGAGGCCTTCGAGAGGCTACTAAGGTCTAATGGAAAAAGTTGTTGGTTGAATTTGACTCTCAAGTCATGATTAATTTGTTGAAGGCTCATTCTAAGAATCATAAGGTTGATTGGAGACTAAAAAGAATTGTTGAAAAGATTCAAATTAATATAGATGAGTTTTTTGAAGTTGAATACAATCATGTGGTCAAAGAATAGAACAAGAGTCCTGATGCTTTAGCTAATTGGGTTTTAAACAAAGGTGATCTTACTTACTATGACCACCCTCCTAGATGTTGGGATTCACAAATAAGAAAAGCTCTTCCTTCTATCCTTTCTTTGGATGGCTCTAGTACTAGAGGTACCTAGTTAATTTTTTCTTTGTTTTTGCTTCTCTTTGGTTTGGTTAGGGTATTTTAGTTCCCTTGCTTAGACTAATCATTCTTATGTTTTCTTTGTTGATTCTTGCCTGAATAGCCTTTTGGCCTAGAAAGGCCAAACTTGTATTATGTTTTTTCCTCCCTTTTTGTTTTTTGGTGTGTGTGTTGTTTTGTCGTCTTTTATGATTTTTTATGTGTGTTTTGTGTTTTGTTGTTGTTGTTTTTTTTTAATGTTTTTGTGTTTATTTTGTGTTTTTTGTTGTCTTTATGTTTTTGTGTTTGTTTTGTGTTTTTTGTTGTCTTTTTTTGTGTTTGTGTTTATTTATTTATTATTGTTTTTTGTTGTTTGTGTATTTTTTGTGTTTGTTTGTTTGTTTGTGTTTTTGATTTTTTAGGCATGCTCTTTGAGTGTGTCAAAGGGGGTAGGCCAGGTTTGAGCCTTTGCATTTTGGTGGAATAGATACCCTATGCCTCCTTGAGAATTAACCAAAAGTGGCATCCCAATTGGGATGTTTTCCAAAAAAAAAATTGTTACTGATTTATTATCATCATTCTACAATTCTTAAAAGAGATAGCTACAAATTTAATGGATTTAAAATAAATATTTTGAAATTTTAAATAGATTTAAAGTTTAAATTCTAGGGATAGAATTTTGATAACAAAAAAATGATTATTTGATAATGGATTGAATAAGCATATATTGTATAAACAATATATACTGTATAAACAACATCATAAATTTTTTATTAAAATGAAAACTAAAATTTTAGATAGCAGGGTTAAAGTTTAAATCCTAGGGACAGGTTTTGACAACACTAGCATGGTTATTGAATAATTGATTGAATTCTGTACATTTTTTATTAAAATAAAAACTCTAAAATTTTAGATAACAGGGTTAAAGTTTAAATCCTAAGGAATCATTTTGACAAAAGTAGCATGATTATTAAATAACTAATTGAATTCAATTAAAAAAATGGTTGGGTTTGTTAATTTCATCTTTATCAAAAAAAATTAAAGATTATAAAGGTTATAAACATCATGTTATAAAAATCCTTTCATATGATCTATAATATTTTCTTATATAAACTATATCAAGATTAGAAAACACTTTACCTTTTATTTTTAATATAATATATGTGAATCATAAATCAAGCAACACCAATATAAAGTATAAAATGACAATAAGCATAATAATACACAAAGATTGCACAAGATAAAATCTTGATTATTGCGGGCAAATCTCAAATGTTACAATTAATATGCCCCAAATGTGGGGTTTTACAATGCTTATGTTGATACAAAATTACAGATACTAGGGTTCTCTGAAATCCTAGTTGAAAAGAATGGTTGGTGTCTTCGCCCTTGTCTTCGATCCCAATGAGGTTGTGGGTGGGCTTGTGTATCCTGAAATAGGCCACCCTAGCTTCAACAACCGCCAAATGTATGATTCTTATACCTGCAATCAGAAAAACAATAAAAGATATTAGTAATACCTGTGAGGGCTCCATAGTGTGAGGCCCTTAGAAAGATAAGATAACCACTAAACCCTAGATGTTGCAATATAAAACTAAAAACAAAGTGCAAAAATATGAAAATGAATGCAAATAACTTTCTTACCTTGTCACTGGAAACTTATGCTTCTATTTCTATAGATAAGGGTCGCGAGGATGCTCGAATGACGCTCGAGGAATGTGGAATTGTAGATCTACAACAAAAAATGCCCAAAGATGTCCTGTAATGGTGGTAGATGCACCAGGGTATTCTATGACTGTGATGGATGCACCATGATATTCTACGATGATGATGGATGCACTAGGGCATTCTACGATGATGATGAATGCATTAGGGCTTTCGAGGGATGAGGAATGTGTTGTAGAACCAAATCTGATTCTATGTAGGCTATGCGATGACAAATATAGACAATGCGAGGGCGATGACCAAGGGTAGGAATGATGGCGAGATGGCTACGAAAAAAAGGCTTATTGATCTCTAAGAATTCTTTGTAAATATTCATTGATAGAATTCAACCTTAGAATATCAAGCCTAAGGATTCAAGAGATTCCAAGGGTTTAATTCATCAAAATGACTCCCCTTTTATAATCTTCCCTTGCACATATTAGAGTTTCAATGACACAAAATAAACGGTCGAGATTAAAA
Source organism: Wollemia nobilis (assembly GCA_028583015.1). NCBI lineage: Eukaryota > Viridiplantae > Streptophyta > Pinopsida > Araucariales > Araucariaceae > Wollemia > Wollemia nobilis. The sequence goes on along the minus strand of JAQPPZ010003193.1, from coordinate 2,717,420 downwards.
CATGAGGAAGGGTGTAGATTAAATCTGGGTAAGTGGCATGGATTAAGGTGGATGGATGGATGAGATTAAAACGTGGTGGAGGGCTAGGATTAATTTATATAAATACATATATTTATTAAATATATATAAATATAATATATAAAATATTAATATTTAAATATATATTAAGCAGATACATATATATATACACACATATATATATGTATGTATGTATGTATGTATTAAATATATAAATATAATATAAAAAATATTAATATTTTAAATATATATTAAGCAAATACATACACACACACACACACATATATATATATACATACATACATACATGCATACATACATACATATGTATATATATATATATATATATATATACATATGTATGATATATGCATGTATGTATGTATGTATATATATATATATATATGTGTGTGTGTGTGTGTATGTATCTCGCTTAATATATATTTCAATATTAATATTTTATATATTATATTTATATATTTAATACATACATTACATACATACATATATGTGTGTGTGTATATATATATATATATATATATATATATATATATATATATATATATATATAAATAATGAATGGTTGTGATTGAAGGGTACGAATGGATGACAAGTGGCTAGATTTTGGTTTCTACAAATACCCTTTTTTTATCGTGTTGCGTGAAATACAATGCGATGCAAAAATATGAGACACTTGGTTTTAGCCTGATGAAGAAGCAACTTTGTTTTTTTGGAATGCAAAGATGATCTTGAAGATAAAAGAATTTGGATGTATAGCTTACCCCCTCAATTGGTGAATGAGTGAAGAATGAGTCTCATAAGCCAATTGAGGGGGTAAGCTACACATCCAAATTCTTTTGTCTTCAAGATCATCTATGCATTCCAAGGAAAGAAATTTGCTTCTTCATCAGGCTAAAATCAGGTGTCTCATATTTTAATAAAATTATGTGGTGAAAAATGCAATTGAATGGTGTAAGTGCAAATGTATGGTGTAAGTGTAAGTGCATGATATAAGTGCATATAATATAAATGATATAAAATTATATTATTTTTGCCCCATCGGAGAAAATGGTTTTTTGTAAAATGTAATTGATTGATTATGTTTTTGCCCCAACAGAGAAAGGGTTTTTGCCAAGTGTAGATGCCATGATCATGTAGGATGTATCCCATTGTGGAAAATAAAAATAAAATATGGTTGCCCCAAGTTTGGGGTGATTCCATGCTATTGAAGAAAGTGTCTTTTGGTGTCATTGGAATGCAAATTGATGAAAATGCAATAAAAGAAAAAGAGTCAACCTTGGAGGGCTTGCTAGTGATTGTAGGATAATTCCCTCAATTGAAACCAATCAACCTAGTGAGTGCTTATCTTTGTGATGACTGTCAATGTAAAATAAATGATGTGTTATGATTTGTTCCATGTTTCAAGTCCCACGAACAAGGCCATCAATGACAATTGTTGATAAAATTGGTCTTGGCATAGTCTCGCTCTAAAAGTGAGGGACCAAAAGTGGATTTGTTTTTGAACAAGGAGATATTGGATGATGAATATGACCAAGTTTACTTATGGTGATTTACTCATATTATCGAATTTCATGGATAGCCAATCGCTGCAATCACCAAGGAGATATAATAGACCACCAGATATGAGGTTCACTTGAATTTATATATGAATTTGGTAAAAATGTGCAAATGTAATGATTGATGGATGAAAATGACGGTGAAATGAATATTTGATGATGAGAATGATGATTATGGTTGTTTTGTAAAAAATTGGACCATTTTGATGCAAAATTTGAAAAATGATTTTACGTATTTTGGTTGCAAGCAATAACTATGTGCCCAAATCGAGTTTGGTTTTCACAAAACATGATATGATGATGAAATGAATGAATGGATGAAATTTGAAGTGATTTTGTGGAGGTAAGTTGTTAGGTAGATATTAGGGTAATTTATTATTTACCTTAGTAAGTTAGTTTATATACCACAAGGTAGATTTGTTTATTACATTAATTTTACTTACCATGAAATTATTCAATGTTTCAAATAACTTATGGTTAGCATGATTAACGTATATATTCATGTTAATTACTGGTTGTTATTTGTTAGTGTCTAATTCTATTTGTTAGTGATAACCTCGTGATAGGTATGATTTACATGTTATTGAAATTGTATTTAAATCTTAGAATATTGAATACATTTCTAATGTTGGCTTGATTATTTTATTGGTATAAAAGCCATTGCATAGGCGAAGGGCGTGGCATTGGCATTTGCATTTTGCATGGATAACGAGGCTCAAATCCCTAATCAGGATCCCCTCTTATACAAATTTTGAGGTAATATTTCCTTTGGTAAATTCTCGATTTTTGTTGCTACTCAATCCCTTGATTCTGCATACACGCAAACATATTTGTTGTTTTGTGGAATTTTTCACTAAAATTTTTTTAATTTAGAAGTTATTGAATTAATATTGGGTGCACGTGGGCCTTCTAACAAACATAGATCCTATTGACGTGGGACTGAAAACTTGAAAAAATTGAACTATCAGTGTTTCTAGTCCACTAGCACCCACATCAGGGGGTACGCTGCATAGCACAGCATGATCCATACCGACGGGGTGCGCACTGCACTACCAACACGACCTTGGTATATGAGAGGGCACTAGCGAAAAAGCTAATACTATCTGCAGACTCTATCGACCTTAAGAGAACAACCTAACTAAGTGGGGATCGAACCACCTTGATGGCAACACAGTGGATCTGGGAGACACGCATATACCCAACTCAAAAATTGTAAATCAAATTACATCGAACATGAGGACACAACTTTTGATATAACTATCGTATCTAACCTACACATAGAGTTGCTGATAATGAGGCACCTAACATTGAGAAACTTGTAGGTCCTAACGATATGACATCCAACTCTAACAATGAATGGAATTCTAAAATTGACAGGCACAGACTCTGAGGGTGAATCCTGAAGCAGCCGGAGACCTAGCATGCATCCTAGAGTAGCTGATGTGGCAATGCAAAATTTAAGGTACATATCCCAAGGTTTGTAAACATGTGACACAACATGGACTAATCGAGCATGTTTCCCAAGGTGAGCTAACATGGCGTGATGTGACATGATCTGATTGGTTCTTTCGAAGCTGACATGGCAGTTGGTGAGCATGACAAGTGGCATCTGAGTGCATGATGTGGAGGTCATTGATTGGTTGAAATGAGGCTGATGTGTCATGCTATGATTTGCTCGTTCGGGTGGCAAAAGGGCGGTCACTAGTTGTCGATTACTCGTAGGCAATCAAACATAAAGGGGGACGATTGTTTTAATACCCCTTTGATTGCGCACACCAGGCGCATGTGGGATAAACTCCCATGAAAAATTATGTGCATTCTCTGCTATTTGAAAGCACGCACACTATGTTTTCTTTGATTAGCAACACCAATGAAAAGTGTCATCAATTAACCTAAGTTGGATCCTCACTATGTTGGACCTTTTGAGATCATTGATAAGATTAGTCTAGTAGCCTATAGGCTTCTGTGTTGCCCAACTTTTCAAAGATCCATGATACTTTCCATATTTATCTACTTAGAAATTGGGACTTTCTGATTGCTCTTAGTGTTTACTAAAGTGAAGCATAGCCTCATCCCTCTTTTCATCCAGATGCATCAATTGTGTTAGTCTAGTTTTAAGTTTATTATCAGTTCCAAGGTAATCTTTCATGAAATGTAATGTTTGTAACTTAATATTTGTGGGAAAAATAGGATCTTGTCCATAAACTAAGTGGTAAGGAGATGTTCCTAGTGATTCCTTGATTTTGATTCTATTAGCCCAAAGAGCCAACTTAAGTTTGTTATGCTAATCTCTAGGATTTATAGGCCAGGTCTGAGTCCTAGGCATTTTTGATGGAATGGACACCCATGCCTCCTTAGGTCTTACCCGAAAGTGGCATCCCTTTTAAGATGTTTTCCATAAATAATAATAATAATAATAATATTTTTTATAAATAAGAAATGACTTCAGAATGAGATCAAAATTGCTTTGGATGAAATATTGAAGCTCATTCTTAATTTGCAATTTTTTTTTGTTAAATTATCTTTTTTTTAATAATTTAATATTTTATTTTATTTAAAAATAATTTTTCTAATTAATGGTTTTTTAATAAAAAACAAAATTATTTTATTATTAACTAAACTATTTTGATTAATTATATTTAAAAAATTTCAAATTAAAATAGAAGAAAAGGAGCAAACCTATGTTTTTGCAATTTTCCAAAAAAATGAGTGACTTTGTTTTTCTCCAAAGAGGGAATGTAACACAAAAATAGCACCATTTATTTTGCAAATTAGGGAGCCTCAACACTTTCTCAAAAAAATTTCTAACACTTGCTTTTTTAGAGAAAGAGTTTTTTTTTGCCCCTAAAATTTCATGAAGGTGAAAAATAGACCTTGGATCTCCAAAAATCTTCGTCGTCTATGGACCATTCAAAGGAGGAACGAACTTCGATGATAAACAACAAGATCTCATTTTCTTTGTTTTATTAGAGAGCATAGAAGAATTTTACACTGTTGTAATTCTTATACAGATCATTGGAAGGGTTTGGATCGCTACTATGATCCCATGAGGATTAGAGAACCTTTAAATCCTGATGCACCTCCAATTTTTGAATATTGAATAATTATGGATCCACTAAAACCAAGTCATGTTTCGACTGGTTCTAGATTGCCTTTCAAAAGCTTGTCGTGTGTCGACTTGACTTAAAAGGTGTGCTACCTTGTTAATTTTGCAAAGCAAAGGGGGGACAAGAATTTTATTTCTTTTTTGCAAAATTGTAACACAAGGGAGGAGAAATGAATATCAAAATTTTTACAATCTCAAAATCAAAATTTGTTGCAGAAATTATTGTAATAAGGTGCATTTTCGATAGCATTGGACACCTTTTGTTAAAATTAGGATTGTAAAATTAGGTGCATTTTCAGTGGAATCCGACACCTTAAGTTAAAAATTTATGGGCACTTTTGTATGTTTTATTGCACTTAAATTCCTATTTTCTGCAATTACATCTTAAGTTAAAAATCAAAAGCACTTAAGACCCCAAATTTCAAAACCTTTTTGTGTAAATTTATTTGCATTGCAACGTTCGGTATTAACGGTACCTTTGGTCCACACTTACAGGTGATACTGTCGTGCCTTAGGGCTACTGTATCTACCGCCTAAAATAGCTACAACAACAATGTCTGAGCTTGTTCTCTATAAATCATTGGGGAGAAATAAGGTAGAGCCAATTTTACTTTTTGATATTCACTCCATAAAAACCCTAATTCACTCTTCTTGTTTGGCTCAATTTCCTCAAACTAATCATCATTCTTTAGGAGGATTTTTAGGTAGGTACTATTAAATATCAATTAGAGTAAATTGTCTTTCAATACTTCTTGTTTGGCTTAAATTTCCTCAAACTGATTGTCCTTCTTTAGGAGGGTTTTCAGGTAGGTGCCATTAAATATCAATTCAATTGAAAGAGAGACCATTTTGGTGCAATAAGGAACCTTCACAATGGCTACAATAAACAAGTATCTCAATGATACCCAATTGCTTAAAGTTTCTAATTATTAAGCATGGAAAACCAAAATGAAGACCATTCTTACTATAGAGGAATTGTGGGATGTAGTGACAGACACTGTAAAAAGACCCACTATAACAGGAACCGATCATAATACATGGGATAAAAAGGACAACAAACATCTCATGCTAATTTTGCTAGCTACTACTAATGAAATTCAGCCTCACATTTGTGATGCTCAACATGGTAAAGAAGCGTGGGATGCTTAATATACCATTTTTGAAGGGAAAAATGAAGCCACAATTCTTAACCTTCAATCACAAATTCATACTCTCCATATGAATTCAAGTGAAACAATAGAGTTATTCCTTTGTAGAGTGGCAAAAATAAAATCAAAACTAAATGCTTTGGGAGAAAAATTGAACATAATGTATTGACTTCGATCATTTTAAAGTCTCTTCCAGACTCCTACAAAATGTTAATAACATCCCTTAAAGTGTCTCAAAGAAAAGTGATGTTTGTTGAGTTGGTAAATTTACTTCAAAATGAGGAATAAAATCATCTACAAAGAGATGAAGTGTCCAACAGTGCACTTTACATAAACAAACAGGGTCCAAAGAAGAAGGAGGGGTCATCTTCCAAAGATAAGGGCTAGCAACCTCAAAAACAAAATAAGTTTTGTATAAATTGTAAAAAGGACAACCATGACACCAATCGGTGTTGGTTTAAACATAAGTAAGACGAAAAGGGCAAAGGTAAATCACACAGGAAAAATAGACAACAAAAATGACATGATGCTATTAAGAATTCTGATTTTGATTTGAAAAGAGCACACAAGGTGCTCATGAACCATACAAATTCTACTCAAAAATATTTTGTATGGTACATCGATTAAGGTGCCAGCAAACACTTGATTGGAAATAAGAAGTGGTTTGATACATTTGATGTGAAGGAAGGCAAACTAGTAACTATTGATGATGATAAGACCTACCGGGTCCAAGGAAAAGGGAATGTTTCAGTTACCCTTCCAGATGGCAAGTGTCATATTCAAAATGTCATTTATGTACCCGGATTGACAAGTAACTTGTTGTCAGTTCCCCAAATCCTGGATAAAAACATGGTTTTTAAATTCACAATTGAGGGAAGGAAGAAATGTTGCTATATCACCAAGAAAGGAAAACACATAGCAACGGGTTCTTACAAGCATGGCTTGTTCACCTTAGATGTAGTTTCTACACCTCATGTTGCCATGGCGGTCAACATGAAGGAGGCCACTTCTCTTTGGCATAAGAGATTTGGGCATCTAAGTTCTAGATATTTACTTGAGCTAAGTAAATATGAAATGGTCAAAGGACTTCCTAACCTTTCACCTAAATTTCATGTGTGCTCAGATTGCTTAGTAGGGAAGCAACATAGAGTACTGTTTGAAACTAGCTCTTCACAAGATAGGAATCCATTGGAGTTGGTTCATACCGATCTATACAGTCCTATACCACATATTTTTGGAGGAAAGAGGTATTTTCAATTTTTTGTTGATGATCACTCATGGAAGATGTGGGTTTTATTCCTACAATTGAAGTCAGAGGTATTTATGTATTTTTAGCAGTTCAAGAAACTTGTTGAGAAAGAGTCAGGATGCTACATCAAGACCCTCCACTCAGATCGAGGGGGGGAATATACCTCAAATAAATTTTCTTCATTTCTAACTGAACATGGGATTAGAAGGCAGCTGACCACAACCTATACTCCGTAGCAAAATGGAGTTGTTGAGAGGAGGAATCGTTCCATCATGGAGATGGTTCATTGTATGCTTAAAGGAGCAAATATTGAGCAATAATATTGGGCTGAAGCTATCACAATAATATCATTCCTTTTGAATAGATCTCCCACAAAAGCTCTTAAAGGTATGACTTCACAAGAAGCATGGAGTGGTAGGAAACCCTCCATATCTCATATAAGAATTTTTGGGTGTAAGGCATTTATGCATATACCAAAATAAAAGAGAAATAAATTAGATGAGAAGACCTTGCAATGTATTTTTCTTGGATATGATGAATATTCTAAAGGCTATCGGTTGATAGACCCTATAACCAAGAAGATACACATAAGTAGAGATGTGGTGTTTGATGAGGCTTTCACATCAAATAACACATCTACTATATACCTAGATGAAGAGGAGCCAAAGAAAGTAACTCCTCCCCCACAGAAAAAGACTCCAAAATGGTATACAAGTATGATGAGAGATTCAAAGTTGACCACACCTCTAGATCTTACCTTAGATCATCCTCAAACTCGCAGTATGACTCAACAAAAGAGGGCACAAGCATCAAATTCAACAGTTGACGAGCTATACCAACACTTTGAAGAGCTTTCTGTAGATCCAGAGGAAGATAGTAGAGAAGATATGGAAGTGGATGATGAAAGGGTTTACATGTCTTCATATGATGAACAAGAACCCACCATGGTCAAAGAAGCACTTAGTGAGCCATAGTGGAAGGCAGCTATGGATGCTGAATATACATCTCTCATTAAGAACAAAATATGGAAGCTAGTTGATTTACCTTCAGGAAAGAAGCCCATTGGCTGCAAATGGGTTTACAAGGTAAAATACAAGGCAAATGGAACTATTGATAAGCATAAGGTCCGCCTTGTGGCAAAGGGCTATGCTAAAAAAGAAGGCATTGACTATGAAGAGAATTTTGCACCTACTATTAGAATGACTACCATTCATGTTCTTTGTGCTATGGTAGCACAATATGGATGGAAACTTCATAAAATGGATGTCAAAAGCACCTTCTTGAATGGTGATTTGAAAGAGGAAGTATACATGACTCAACCACAAGGATTTGTTGAGGAAGGCCAAGAACAAAAAGTTTGTAAATTGGTTAAATCCTTGTATGGGTTGAAACAAGCCCCACGAGCATGGTATATAAAGATAGACAATCACCTACTACAACATGGATTTAAGAGAAGTCCTTTTGATGCAAATCTCTATTTTATGAATATTGGTTCAGAAATAGTGATCCTTGTACTCTATGTAGATGATATGATCATCACTGGCAGTTCAGAAAATTTGATTGACGCAATGAAGGGTGACTTGAAAGAGTCATTTGACATGATAGATCTAGGACTTCTCCACTATTGTCTTGGTTTAGAAGTGGAGTAGAAAAAGAATCACCTTAGGGTGACACAAATGAAATATGCCAAGATATTGATCAAGAAATATCGCATGACTGATAGTAAGCCTAAAGCAACTCCTATGGAAATAGGGCTACAATTGTCGTGATATGATGATTCTCCATCGATAGATGGTACTCTCTATCGACAGTTGATTGGGAGTCTTATATATCTGACCAAAACTAGGCCAAATATTTGTTTTGCTATAAATTATCTTTCGAGGTTCATGCAAGAACCTAAAGTTAGTCATTGGAAAGTAGTAAAATGGGTTCTCCACTACATCCATGGTACTATTGAATATGGCCTAGAGTACAAGAGGAATGATAAGTTCTTGCAAGGCTACACAAATTCTGACTATGTTGGATTTGTAGATGATAGAAATTCAACTTCAAGGTATATTTTTCATCTAGGATCTGGACCTGTCTCTTGGCATAGCAAAAAGTAACAAGTGGTTGCTTTATCTTCAATAGAGGTAGAATATCGCACAACACGAGGAGTAGTGTGTGAGGCGATATGGTTGAGTCACATTTTGACAAGTATGGGTCTTCCCAAGAAACTTCTAATCCACTTGTTTTGCGACAACCAAGGTGTTTTGAACTTGGTCAAGAATCCAATACATCATGAATGCACCAAACATATTGACACTCAATGTCATTTCATTTGTGATGAAGTTCTAAAACACAAGATACAACTCCAGTACATTCCCACCGATGAACAGGTTGCGGATATCTTCACTAAGGTACTTGCACGTGTCAAATTTGAGTTGTTTTGCAACACTCTTTGTATATCAAAATAATGTAATAAAGGGGGGATGCTAGGGTAGATATTAGGGTAATTTATCATTTACCTTAGTAAGTTAGTTTATTTACCACATGGTCGAGTTTTTTATTACATATTTTTACATACCATGAAGTTATTCAATGTTTCAAATAACTTATGGTTAGCGTGATTAGTGTATCCATTAGCATCAATTACTGGTTGTTATTTGTTAACACCTAATTCTATTTGATAGCGATAACCTCACGATAGATATGATTTATGCGTTATTGAAATTGTATTTATATATTAGAATATTGAATATATTTCTAATGTTGGTTTGATTATTTCATAAGCTACCTTTTTGAATCATTTTGATCTTTTCTTCAATTTTGATGCCAAATGTCGATGGGCATCCATAGCATGCATAGACGCCAACCAAAGTTTATTGTTATGTAAATATATGGCAGTGTCTCAATGTGCCTGTGAATGCCCATGGGTATTCTAGTGCATCAAAAATAGCTATAAATGGCTTGCAGAGGTGAAATCAGATTCATTCTTGCATTCACGAATTCTAGAAGTTGCGTATGAGGGAGTGAGTGAAGTGAAGTGGAGTGAAGGATTGTGGTGGTATGAAAGCTATGGTGATGGAGGGTGTGGATGTGGTAGCAGGAGAAAATGTGCATGTTGCTAAGGTAAGTGCCCTTGGCACTCTTTTTTGAACTTGTGCAAATTTTTTTTTTTGTACATGAATGTGACTTTAATGTAATTGCTTTGTTAATGTGTTGTCCTGTAATTGAGGATTTTGGAGGCTCGACATCGGTTCTCACCTATCATCCTTGGGGTGAGAAAGGTATTACGGAAGGAGGAGTGGGATTGGTTGGAGGATGTGGGGTTGGCTGGGGTAGCCCAAATTGATGTGGTGAGGGTGGATGAGGGGTATCTCTCTGCCTTGGTAGAGATATGGGATCCAGATAGGGGGACCTTTTATCTCCCTACTGGAGAGATGATAGTGACACTTGAGGATGTATATCACATCCTCAAGTTACCAGTGGAGGGATTACGTGTCGAGGTTGGACATGATAAGGGGCATGAGATGAGCCACATATTTGGAGATGGATGGTGAGGTGAGAGTGTGAAGGGTGGAGGGATAAGGTACTTGGCGATGTACCTGGATAAGAAGTTGGATGCATTGCCCACATTAGTCATGTTCATGTTGGCCAACATAGTGGTCCCAAATAGCACTAGCTATCGGTTCCTATGGAACATGATCAGGTTAGTGTATGACATGATCGATACGCCTCGGGTGTATGCATGGGCACCTACTTTATTTATGCAGCTATACCAGGAGCTGTATGAGGTGAGGAGGTGGGGTGGAAGGGGCTAGGATGTAGTTTGCTACTACAATGTTGGGGTTGGGAGCACTTTAGTGTGGCTCGACCCTATAGGCTTTCCTGTTGAGGCATGGGATAGGGAGTAGCCCTATGCTATGAGATGGTCTATGGTAGAGGAGGTGCAACCGAGTCATCTTGTTTGGACTAGCCAGTGGTACAAGGATCTATGGGTAGGATAACATCTTCTCAGGTGCTTTGGAGGCCATGGTGAGGTGCCACTTGGACTGGTGATGAGGAGCATTTGTGGAGGGTTTGGTAGGCTAGGTGGGTGGTTGGGAGGCATAAGAGTGAGGTGGAGCTCATCCAGTTCTCATGGGTGCTATGGTAGTTTGGGTTGAGGTAGGGGGTTCCTGAGGCACTAGTGCTCTATAGGCATCATCGGGATGAGATGGGTCTACCTTGTGTTGAGGCATGGAGGGTGACCTATGAGGATGATGAGGAGATAGATCTCCTCGATGTGGATGATGTAGGGACTACTACTGGAGTATGATGTATGGTTCATTGCACAACCACCATGGGTACCGAGTTTGGTAGTGGATGAGGGGAATGGGGATGAGGATGAGGTAGAGGTCAAGATGGAGGAGGTAGATGAGGCTCCTAGATATTGAAGATACCTTTGATCTAGTAGTCAAGGGAGATAGGTGAGGGATATAGCAGAGAAGGCTCTAGAGGTTGGAGGTGATGGAGATGGCATGGATGATATGGAGGAGGTTCTAGAGGGACCTCTAGGCCAGAGTGAGGAGGATTGGGTGAGGCTTGAGCAGCTAGTGGTAGAGTGGGATGTAGTGATAGTGGCTCAGATTACAGATGTGGTAGCTCGAGATGCGAAGATAGCTCAATTGTGAGTAGAGCTAGAGGTATGATCGACTATAGGTGGAGGTAAGGATAGGATCGTGAGGCTCTAGGCAGAGCTACTTGAGAGGGACCATCATCAGAGATATGATGTACTACACCTTCGGGCTTAGGATGGATATATCCAGTTTTTGGAGGATCGATTGATGGAGCACCACATTGGGCTTCTAGATCCACCCTCCTCATCCATATCTAGGTCTATTAGGCATAGTGAGTCTAGGCATAGCTCTAGGTCTAGGGCTCCTTCAGGGTCACAGGGGTCCTCTTATAGGCGTTAGCTAGTGCTTAGATGCACTTTTTGTATATGAGCCTTGGTGCTCCATTGTATATAGCCTTTGGGTATTCATTGTACATGCGATATATATATATATATATGGATTTTACTTTTGTGTTATGCTTTTGTGTGAATTTGTTTTGTGTGAATGCATGTGTATATGTGTGATGGATGATAATGCAAATGATAATATGTTATGAATGCAAATGAATTAATGCTCTAATGATCATTCATAGTTTAGATTTTACTTGACCATGTATAGCATTGTTGTTTAATCAAGGGCACCAAATTGGTGGCATGTGAAATGGAAGACTCATGTAATGATATGGATGTTGATATGGAAGAAGATATGGATGTTGATATGGAAGAAGATATGGATGTTGATATGGAAAACTGATTATTTTATAGAGACTCGGACATACTAGTGGTATCAAAAAACTCACTAAATACTACCTAATTTTCTCTAAGACCAAATGTGTGTGCAGTGAATTCATTTACCGAATCATGAGTATGGTAATGACTCGAGGCAATCAAGAACCAATGTGTGTGCAAGTGAGTTCATTAACCCATATTGAGTAAATTGAGATGAAACCTATTATGGAGGAGACCAAGAAGCTAGCTTGTCCTTATGTGTGGTTAGAGGTCTCTTTAAAAGAGATGTGTCACCATGCATGAGCGTACTCCACTGCCAGTCAAGCGTCTATAGCCCCGATGGAGATTAGCTCCATAGTCCAAGAATTTGATCTCTAAGCTTTGGGGATTCGGACTACCTAACCGTATGACTAGAAATGTAGTTCTATCCTTACAACTTGAGGATCTATGGTGTGTGATGTGTAAAATATTTAGAGTTTTGGGGATTTTTCCCTACTCTTTCTTTTATTTTGAAATTGTGATAGTAGTGAAAACCACTATTTTTTGTGGACTATGTGCATGATGGGACAAGCAAGGAATACCCTTTTCACTTCGAGGTTCAACCCAAGTATGGTGTTATCCCTCTTTGACACAAGATGTTTTTAAGATGTGTAATTGTGTTTGGTTCAAGAGTGTTAGAGTCAATTCCCATAACTCAAGATTTTCTTAGTGAAAATGTGTCTTGGTCCTAAAGAAAACTCGACATGTATTGGAGGTTGCTAGAAACACTAGGAGTGGCTGAGTGACCGAAAACACCTAGGGATTATGGACATGTGGTTTGCAAATGACAATTTGACTTTATGGAATGGTGCAATGAAATGGATGATGATTTGAAGGTGCCCCTGATTAAGGCAACATGACTTTATTGGACCAATTATTATCTAAACTGAATAAATGACCCCTAATATGAAATGTGAAATGTGTGAATGTGGTTGTGAATGTAATGTATGAAATGCAATTTGTGAAATGAAATGTGTGCAATGCAATGTGTGAAATGCAATGTGTGAAATGTAATGTGTGAAATGCAATGTGTGAAATGCAATGTGTGAAATGCAATGTGTAAAATACAAAGTGTAAAATGCAATGTTTTTTTGTGTATTAGCCATGTATATATACATATATAAATCACATTAAGCATAGAATGCTCTCAAGTGGATGATGTTAAGTGGTTCGGGCTCTTCAACTCCCTCTAGACTGGCAAGCCTATAAGTTCCTTTACCCACTTTTTGAGTGATAATGTATGGACCTAACCAATTAGCCATGAATTTATCATGAAGATGCAACAATGCATTGGTGTTTTGTTGATTCTCTTTAAGAACAAGATCTCCTACTTGGAATTCATGTAGATGAACTTTGGTGTTGTAAGCACGCTTTAGGTGGTCTTGATAAACTTGTAAATGCTCTAAAGCATTAACACGCCTTTCATCAAGAAGTGTGAGTTGGTCAAAATGTGCTTGTCTAGCAGTATCATCATCTATGAATTCCTGCAATGAAATTCACAATGAGGGGATCTCAAGCTCAAGAGGTATGATTGCTTTGGCTCCATAGACCAATGAAAATGGTGTTGCCCTAGTAGGCGTGTGGATGCTTGTTCGATAAGCCCATAATGCCAAGGGGATTTGAGTATGCCAATCTCGATGATTTTCTTTGACTAGTTTCTTGAGAATAGCAATTAAGGTCTTGTTGGTGGCCTCAGCTTGTCCATTTTCTTGTGGGTAGTAAGGAGTCGAGAAACTATGTTGGATATTATATTTCTCACAAAGTGCTCGAACATCCTTGTTTTTGAAAGACTTACCATTGTCAGAGATGATTTTTGAGGGAATACCAAAATGATAAATGATATGATGAAGTATAAACTCCACAATTCTAGGTCCTATCGTACTGGTTAGAGGAATTGCCTCAACCCACTTTGTGAAGTATTCAGTGGTTGTGATGATGAATGTATGTTGTCCCAAGGAAGGAGGTGAGATTTTGCCAATCAAATCAAGACCCCATTGTGAAAAGGGCCAAAGGCTTTGAATAGGTTGTAATGCTTGTGATGGCACATGAGTTAAATTAGCATGCTCTTGACATTGCTTACAATGCTTGACATAAGTGCAACAGTCACATTCCATGGTGGGCCAATAGTAACCCATGCATAGAATACACTTTGCAATGGCCATTCCACTAAAATGACCACCACAAGTACCATCATGAGCTTCAACTATGGCTCTTTGTGCCTCTACAGACTCGAGACAATGAAGGAGGACTCCATCATAACCATGTCTATACAACACGTCCCCCAAGAGAGTAAAATGAGCTACATTTTGCTTGAAAGTGCATTTAGCAGTCCATGACATATCTTATGGGAGTGTTCCAAACTTGAGGAAGGCTATTATTTGGTTTGACCAAGGCTCATATGGCTTCAAATGGATAAAGCAAACATCCTTTTCATCCTTAGATTTAGCATGAACAATTACAGATTTAGAGATCATTGTGACAATGAGTGGTTGTACCTCTCCTACGGAGTTCTTTGGAATCAATGATCCTAGAGAGGCCATCGCATCTACAAATCTATTAGTCAAATGTGGCAAACTATCGATTTCATACCAATCAAATTTGGTGAGCAATTTCATTGCTACTTCATGGTAAAGCTTTATGGTAGGTTCTTTGCATTGGTATTCTCCATTTATTTGTCTAACAACAAGTTGAGAATCACCAAATATCCTGATACGCTTTATGCCCATAGCTATGGCTACTTGAAGACCTAAGATTAAGGCTTCATACTCTGCATTGTTGTTTGTGCATTGGAAGTCAAGTTTGAATGATAAGGGGATAGGCACCCCCTGGGTGTATGAAACACGACTCCAACACCTTGACCTTTTTTGCACTTAGAACCATCAAAGAAGAGAGTGATATCGACGTCTTCCTCCAGAATGACATCTTCTTCTTTGTGAGGATAAATACGAATCATTTGAGGAGCTCAATAATCAAGGGTTGATCACTAGGAAGTGGAGCTTTCACAAGTGATCTCCCCTGACCTTTTATTTGTTTTTTGGTTGATGAACTCAAGATCGAATTTAGTGAGAAGCATTATCCATTTTGTGGTGTGGGTGTTATTGTAAGTGTGAGACATCATATAACGTAGAGGATTTTCATGAGCTATGACATATGTGGTGTGACTAAGCATGTAATGTCTAAGTTTCTTAGTGGTAAAAACCACTGCTAAGCACAATTTTTCCATGTAAGCATATCTGGTTTCATAGCTTACCAATGTTTGACTAATGTAATAGACAACTTGCTCTCGATTGTTCTCATTATTTTGTGCAAGCATTGTCCCTAATGCAAAGTCCATTGTTGAAACATAAATATGGAAGGGGACCCCTGGACGAGGAGGAGTTAAGACTGGTGGAGAAGCTAGGTATTGCTTGATATCATCAAAGGATTTTTGACATTCATCTATCCATGAAAATGTCACCCCTTTTGTAGCAGGTGATTGAATGGCCTGCATTTGTCAGAAAGTTACGCAATGAAATGATGGATCGATTGAATATTTCCTTGTAAACTACGCAATTCCTTCAAGTTTTTGGGGGAGGCATCTCCATGATGGCCTTGACTTTGTTTGGGTCCACCTCAATGCCTCTTTTGGAGATAATGAATCCTAGTAGTTTTCCAGAGGTAACACCAAAGACACACTTTTTGGGGTTCAACCTTACATTATGCTCTAGAAGTCGATCAAAGACTTTTTCCAAGACACCAATGTGCTCTTGTCGAGTTTTAGATTTTTCCAAGAGATCATCCACATAATATTCGATGATCTTATGCATGTAATCATGGAATATGTATGTCATGGCACGTTGATAAGTGGCACCTACATTTTTGAGGCCAAAGGGCATCACCTTGTAACAAAAAGTCCCCCAAGGTGTAGTGAATGTTGTTTTGTGTTGGTCATCAAGATTGATTTGAATTTGGTTGTATCCTAAAAAACCATCCATTAGAGAAAGCATTTCATGGCCAGCACAAGTGTCGAAAAGAGTATCAATGTTTGGTAGAGGAAAGTCATCCTTAGGACACGCTTTGTTAAGGTCTCAAAAATCAGTGCAAATGTGTATCACCCCGTTAGGCTTGCGAATGGGTACCATGTTTGAAAGCCACTCAGGATAGTCAATGGGGACAATGAAACCCACATCTAATAGCTTTTGAAGCTCTTATTTGACCAAGAGGGCAATGGTAGGATGCATCCTTCTAAGTTTTTGTTTGACCGGCTTAGCATCAGAATGCAAGGTGAGATTGTGGACAACCAAGTTAGGGTCAAGACCAGGCATGTCTTTGTAGGACCATGCAAAAATGCCCTTCTTCTTCTTGAGGAGAGCAATTAATTGCTCTTGTTCATCTATGGATAAAATTTTACCAAGTTTGACAATTTGGGGATTGTCTGCATCTAAACTAAGGTTCACATCGATGGTATCTTCAATGGACATGTGAGAACCTTCCTCAAGTTGATGGGGCATTGGGATCAGATGAATGTCATCTATGATATTATCAAACTCTTCTGACTCAACCTCTTCTATGTCTACCTAGAAAACCTCAGGATCTAAAGGTGAAGGTGAAGGTGAAGGTGGAGGTGGAGGTGATGGAGGAATGTAGTTGGCTGAAGCCCTTAACAATTCCTCAAAAAGGACAAATTCAAAAAAGGATGGTGGTGAGGAAATCTGATCCATATCAATAAGGCTCATGTCAATTGGAATTGGCTTTGCCAAATCATATGGATTATGGAGTGGGGTGAATAAGTCAACAAGATTCATGTTGACTTAAAGGGGAAAATGGTGGTTGGAAAGGTGGAGGATGGATGGATCCTATCTGCTAGAATCGATGCTAGAGCTCTAGGAACCTGAACAACAACAGGCAACACAAATAAATGCAATTGGAAAAAAGCCATGCACATGCAATGCAATGAATTTTTTTTAATTTGTTTTTTATTTTTTGAATTTTTTGAATTATGTACATATATTACAAAATTGGCTGGTGAGATGGATTAATGAAGTGGAGGTGGTGGTTCACCGATTGGTTCGGCTCACTCTTGTGGAAGAAGCAAGTGAAGGATGGGCTGATGGATGGGGAACATTATGAGGTAAAACTCATCTTGTTTAGTGAATGGAATGATGGGTTCTGATTCCTCATCAGATTCATCAGAAGCTATCGACATAACATCGAATTCTTCATAAATTTCATCTTTAGATTCATCGGTGTGATGGATATCTTCTCCTGAATTCAAATGTAAACTTTGAAAAGCTTGTTCAAGAGAAGAAGTGGAAGAAAGTGGATGATAGCCTAAACCTGAATGGTCATGCGCTTCTCGATATGAAACATCGATGATCTCATGCATTCCCTATTCATGTCATCCTAGGCCATGTCCTTGCCAATTAACTATATGAAAATATTGGGATGGAAAACCCGACATGTGTTGTATATTAGTAGGAGTTGGTTGTTTGGGTTCATCTAGGGAAGATAGATTGGATGATGAATCAATCCCCCCATACATAAAATTAATGCTATTGGGCATTGAACCCATGTTGTACACCACTCCTATAGATAAGGGTGGGTCACGTGGGTGACCATAATCCTTAGCATTTTGGATGCTAAGCGGTGTGATGGTGATGTCTTGGACCACATATTCACCAATACCAGGATTAGTGAGGTGGACCACAACTTGGGATGATGTGGATATGGATGTGGAAGTGGATATGGATGACTCAGGATTGGCTTGGGACTTCGACAATGGGAGAGGTATGGACTGGGATGGCATCTCACAATCCATTAAGGCGACTTGTGAGACGTCGGCTGATGTGGATGGAGGTGGATTTGGCTGAGGTGGTTGTTGAATGGGTGATGATGTGGAAGGAATGATGGTGGAGGATGTTGATGTTGATGATGTGGCTGATGTGGATTGGGTTTGACCACATGTGCATGTAGTCAAAGGTGATGAATATGGGGGCATGGAGGTGGAGGCTTGATGTGAAGTGGTGATGGGGAGCTCCTCAGGAATAGGAGATTTTGATGAAGAGGTGGATTGTGTGGTTGATGATGTGGTTGATGATGTCAAGAATATATGAGTGGAAGGAAGCATGGATTCATAAGGATTTGAAATGAAATTGCAATACTTAAATGGTTCAACATCCATCGGTATGCAATGAACTTGTCCCTCATGTACATATTTCAAGCATTGATGAAGTATAGAAGGGACACATCTCATTTCCCTCATCCAAGGATGTCCAAGGAGTACATTGTATGCCATGGACCCTTCCAAGATGTGAAACATGGTGTGCAACATTTTTACCCCCACTTCGATGGGTAAAATGATAGTGCCAACTATGGAGCAGAGAGCATCATTAAATGCTTTCAAGGTGAAAGTGGATTTGGTGATGTGGGATGGTGGAAGATTGAGATGTTGGAGAGTGTATGTGGTGATGATGTTGATAGAGGAGCCAGTATCAATCAATACTCATTTAAATGGCTTCCTATCAATTTGAGCCATGATGTGCAATGGAGGGTCCACCGATTTTGATGATATTGGTTTAATTTCAAAATCGTAGAATGTAATGGAAGGCTCCATACATGTTTGGATGCTCCCCATAAAATTGCTAAAGGCATTAGCATCTTGAGATTGAAGTTCAATGGATTTTAAAATATCCATTAATGCCTCACGATGTGGGGGAGATTGTTGTATAAGCTCATAGATAGATAGTTTAGCTGAAGCTATTTTAAGGCTAGTGGTTAACCGGCTACTCAGAGAGATGATTGGCCTTGATGGATGATTGGGAGGATGAATGGGTGGATATGGATGACTTGGAATATGAATGGGTTGGGAAGGATTGGTGGAAAATTTGGATGGGTGATGATGATGTGGTAGGTTGAGACACACTTGCCTGTGGTGCTATGGGAGATTGAACATGTTTCTGTTGTGCACTTTGTTGATTGTTAGTGCGTTGTTGACCTCGGGTAACTACATGGATAGCACCCACAAAACCTTGGTATTGTTGAACATGATTAACTTGATTAGGAGGGGTCTTGGTGTTAGACCCTCCTATTGTTGGTTGCACCTCCTCATGATGAGGAAGTGGTGTTTGATAGATTCCAAGGTTTTGGTTTTGTTGAGCTAAGGGACTATCAAGCTTGATGGCCCCTAAGTCAATGAGATCTTGCACTATGTCTTTGAAGTTGTAGCAACTATTTATATCATGCCCATTCTACCTATGATAAGGGCAAAACAAATGTTCCCTATAGTGTTTACTATGCTTGGTAGGGTCATCTGGTTTAACCTCAAGCAAGGCAAGTTGGTTTGTGTCATACAACCTATGGAATATGGAGGCATATGATTCGGCTAAGGGGGTGTATTGGTAGTTTTGTCAAATAGATTATCGATGTGGGTAGTTTTCCATAGTTGGCATTGTGTTTTGGACTGATTGTGATGGTGAGGGAACCACATGATATGCAATTTATTGTGGTTGTTGTTGCATGGGTTGTTGTTGAGCCATTACCGATTGGCTCATGACCACTTGATTGACTTGATTGGCTTGATTGGCCTGATTTGGTTTGGATTGGCCAGAATAATTACCTTTGTATTGGCCCTTATTCTACCATTCTTTATTTTTGGGCTTAAGCACACCCTCTTGGATTTTGATCTCCTCAATTGTGCTAGCCTAGGCAAGAGCTTCCTCAAATGATCTGTACTATTGTAATTGTAATAACCAAGAGATGGGTTTTAGGCAACTCTTGGTAAACAATCGGGTTAGCTCTTCCATTGGTAGGGTGAATGGTAGTTTTGTGATAACAGCCCTCCAACGGTTGCCAAAATCATATATTGACTCATCATCATATTGTTTTAAGCCATATAAGTCAGATAATGAGACTTTCTTTCTAACATTGAGGGAAAACCTTTCAAGAAATTGGTCAACCAACTGTTCAAAAGTATAGATACTATGATGAGGTAAATGGTTGTACCACTCTACGACATCTCCCCCCAATGTCTGAGGAAATATTCAAAGCATTAGAGCATCATGATGTTGGATTCTGAAATATGAGTGGATGAATGTACTCACATGCTCTCTAGGGTCCTCAGTCCCTTTGAATTTATCAAATTTTGGTATTATAAAATCTATCGGATATGGCGATGATGGTACCAAAAAGTGAATTGGTTGATTGATCAGTTGTCTTAGAGTTGGCTTTTGGTTCATCATACCAGGAGTATGTTGCATCAAGCTATCAATTTATTGTTGCATGGCTTGAATTCTAGGGTCTTCCCTAGGTATGTGGAAGCCCTGAATTACTTGATGATTTTGTGAAGGTGGAGTGGTGAGATGTTGGGGTGTGATGAGATGGTGATGATTTGGTGGAGTGAATTGAATTTGGTTATGTTGAGGTTGATGAAGAAATGATTGTGAATGTTGAAAAGGAGATGATGTGTGAGGACTATGAATGTGATGATTTGTGGGAATGGCATGGGTATGAGTTAATGGTAGTGTGGGGATGGAAACCATAGAATATTATGGTACCCATGATGGATTTGGAGTGAAAAAGGTGGGTTGGGTGGAAATAGGTTGGGATTTAAAATTTGTCACCTGTACTTGTTGTTGGGAACAAGGTTGAGCACCTTGTTGAGCCATAAGAAATGTATTGAGATGTTGCCATGCTTTCTGTATGGCCACCTCTGAGGTAGATGGTGTGGATGTGGATGGAATGGATGAGGTAGGTGGAGGATAGGTTGCAATAGGAATTACAACTAGATGGGAGACATTGGATGGGGTGGAGGATGGCATTTGTAAAGCAACATTGACATGTGCTTCATACAATGGATTACCATAGGTGGTGGTGTATGAAGATGGGATGGAGGTGCTTGGAGCACATGACTATTGTGGAATGGACCAATGTTGGGAAGGTGCAGCTGATGCCTCAAAAAGAGGGTTGTTATACACCTGGGTAAGGCTAGAAGGCTATGAAGAGGTAAGTTCCTTATGAAAAGAAGGATCATGCCTAGGTGGGCTATGGACCTATTCTAGAATATAGATCTCTCCAAGATTAACCTAGGTGGAGTAGTTATCTAAATCTAGGTAATACTAGGATACAAACTCTTCTACATAGTTGTTTTAAATGGAATCCATCTCCTTAGCATGGTTAGGGAGTTCTTCCTATAGAGGGGTTGACGCCAACACTATTTTTTGGTTTTGGCTCTAGGCTTGACCATTTTCTTTATTGGCCTCGAACTAGGACCTAGGGGTTGGCACCAACACGATTTGTTGGTTTTGGCTCTAGGCTTGACCATTTTATTGATTGGTCTAGAACTAGGGCCTACGGTATTCATTAAATGGATCTCTATTGTCTGGTTCCCTTATGGAAAATCATGTCTTTTTTTGTTCTAATATGGGCACCTCTAGACACAATGATCCCTCCTCATGGTCATCATTTCATTAGTAACCAACTTGAGCAGACTTTGCATTGCTTTAAGCTCTAGGTTATTTGAAATAGGGGGTGTTAGAGTAGGTGGAACAAGATTTACTATGGGTAAGAGTGAGGTTATATGGAAGGTTGTTAGTTGGATGACTAGGGAATTTTGGTATGGGGATTACAAACTAGGACACAAAGGCATGAGAGGCTTTAGAGCTAACCTTCCAATATAAATTATACTATGTTCAACTTGAGTGGTTGTTCTATACGCATTTAGCAAGGAATTTCCACCTTTGACCTTAATCCTTAATGAGATTTTAGAATCTAAGGCCTTTAGATAATGTATAAATGTTATACCTATGGGAGGATGAAGCCCTTCAGGTATTCTATACCACATATTGTGAAATATAAATTTAAAATCATCTACCACCTCCATGAGAGCTCTTTTTATAGTTTATAATTGTTATAGGAGAGACACCTCATCCATATCTCTAAATATTTCTACAAAAAGGTGGTAAGATGGTCCAATTTAGCTATCAAGCTAGGTTGAAGAGAAACATACCATTCTTGATCCCTACCTCTAAATGATACCACTAGAAATATTAAAGCTATTTTTTCTCTAATAAATTATGAAGCATGCATAGGCTTACCATGTGGGTTGGATCCTTGATCAGAGTAGTCTAGTCCTCCCTAGTAAAATACAAGAGATATTTTAGAGTAGATACTTGTATCTTCTCCCATAATTTATGCATAGTAGGAGGTCTGAAGGGAAATTAGTCTTTCTAAGCATGGAATATTTTGGACGATGATGGAACAACCATATTCTAACCTCTAGCCCTTCTTTATGGAATGGTTTCAAGTGGTGGAAGCAACTCTTAGAGGTTCACAAAAGTCAAGGACCTAGTAGCAAGTCTCTCGTTCATATACTTTTAGGTCCTTTGGAGTGGGGTCACCAAGTGAATACAACATATGATTTATGATTAGATAGACTAAGATATTTACCATAATCTCAATTTAATATTCTATAGTGTGGCTTCTTATAGATTTTTGTTCTTGAGCAGAGTCACTAAGGGATTTTTGAGGTGCTTCAACAAGAAAATAAGCAAATATTGTCACTAGAGTTAGAGCCTAATTTATTCTTTTGAATGTAGGACCAATGATGATTTAATGGGGTCCCACCAAGCATGCCATTAAACTATTGTCCTCTCCAATTGTCTTGGCCATCAGATAGGTTGGACCAGATGGTCGAGATTATCGCACCTCATACAGAGTGATACAATAAGGTTGCTTTTGAGAGCATGGGGTTTGGATTGATCAAGGACCTTTAGGATTTTTATAAGGTTGGACCCTTTTAATATGTGACCTTGAGTGCACTTTTCCTACTCTAGCCTAATCTACCAGCTTTAGAGGAAAAGGGTTATAGAAATACAAATGAAAAGAAAAACCTAAGCTAACAAAGATAATGCACCAAGATCAAGATAAGATCCTCCTACATAATAACATTATCTAAAATAGGCTTATATCTAATAACTTGAACATTTCTTCATCTAACTATATATAAGCACTGGCTAAAACATTAATATGCATACATAAATAAAATAAGATAGGAAACAAACAATTGAAACCAATAGTCATAGGCATCTAGTGTATATATGAGTATGAAAATATATAAAATTATATCCAAAGTGGGGGTTTGGACAGCCCATAAGACCACCCAAGAATACAAGTACTGCTATACAAAATAAAATGAAGGGAAATCTATATAACTTGTAGAGTATAACTTGTCGATCCTTTACAATGCTAAGAAAACTAATATATATATATAGTATAAAACAAGGATATTTTCCCTCCAAAATTTATAGGAAATTTTGACAACTCCTAATGGCTTTTGAAGCCTAATACTTAATGTAAATCTTACAAGAAAATAATCAAAGTATCGAATATAATAAAATTACAACATAATTAATTCAATAGAGATGATTCATAATATAATTTCAAATAAAATAACATAAGAATAACTTAGAAATAGTCATAGAATATTCACATGGAAATGCTATACTATTGAATAAAGGTCTCCTAATGCATACACGAAGCTATGCATTTTTAATACGAATTACAATGCTTTATCACATATATATAATTGTATGTGACTACTCATATGGTGCACTCTTGACCTTTACTCTTCTTTGTAACTCGTCATTTTCCTATTCTAAGGACACGTGCACTCTCACATAATGGACACTTGTGCACATTTGCACTCACAACACTTGCGCACATAATGACATGACACTTGTGCATTTTCTGCACATTATTACATTACATAAGATATAAAATCACACTCTAATATAAGACATACACCTAATATAATAATGTACCAAGGTGGTACATTGGAATGTACCAAATAATGTAATATTTTCCAACACCTCCCTGTATTACAGTGTTTGGTTATTGAAGACTTTAGTCTTCATTATAGTCCCCATACTTCAATCTTCAATCAACATCTAGTAGATTAATGTATGGATCCTTTATGTAAAAGTCTTTAATATGACCTTCATATTTCATGTGTTCTCGGATCTTATATCCCTTGTTCTATTTTTACATTTTTCTAAACTTTCTGATCTTCTTCTTCTCCTTGCTTGATCTTGTCTTTGGATTCAAGTTTTCTATTGTTTTTTATGTGATTCCTTCTCTTCCTCTTTCTTCTTTTATTTTTCTACAATTTCATTTGTGATATATCTAATGGTATATCTTCTAAGCATTGAGTTAGTAAATCATCACAATAATATGACTTTGTTTTCAATGATGCTTCTTTGAGACTATCATATGTATCATATGATGCTTCTTTGAGACTATCTTCCCTTGAAAAATCTCAAAAATAATTAATGAAAGATACATCATTAAACACTCTTCTAAAGTAAGTATAATGGTGTTTTGAGAATCCCACCATGACCTGAAAAGTTTTTCATGAAGATAACCTATAAGAGTTGTAAATTTTCCTTCTTTCACTTCTTTAAGAAAAAAAGTCAATTTATGTTTTAGAACATCAAATATTTGTTTCTCTCCATCAAAGCTTATTTTTAAGTTGTGTGAGTAAAATCTAAGTGCATGCAACATGACTTCACTATATTAATTAAATGCATCCTTAACAATTTCATCCATTAATATCCTTTTATGTAGTCTACCTTATATCTCCCTAAGTTTTTGAATGAAAATATTTCAATTTTCTAAATTTATAAAAATAAAAATAAAACTTTGTTGTTGAATGCCTTATGGCTCCCTAATTAAATAAAAACTAAAAAAAAAGAATGTTTCCAAAAATTCCTAAGTATAAAGTAGAAATATTTATCTCCATAATTAAATTATTTGTAAATATTCTATGGCTTTTGAATTTAAAAAAATAATAAACCAATAAAGCTTTCAAATGTTAAATAACCCTTTAAAAAAAACTTCAAATTAAATATACTAATGCCTACTTATCACTCCAAAACTTTAAAAAGCAATTAAGGTATTAATTTCCCTATTAACCTTCTTATCTCTCCATTAAACTTAATAAACCTTAGAAAAATTAATAATTAAAAATATACACTCCTTATTTCTCCTTTTAACCTTAGTAAAATTTAATAAACCTTTAGAAACCCTAATTTACCTCCTTAATGGTGCATTGCTTGAAAAATATTCTCTGGCGGGTGCTTCCCTTATATTTGAACATGTGAAGAGAGGATGTTAGCTTGGTTTCAATCATGTGAGGATTCATCAGGATTCCTTGCATGTATCCCTATTTGTAACTCTCTTCAAAACGTCTCAAACTCTGCTTATTCATTTCCTGCATGTTATATGCCAGAATGCATGCAATTTTGGTTTGTGCTTGAGATAATTTCAAATGTTCTAATACTTGGAAAATAGTAACGCTCGGCTACCCTTAAACTACCTGGTATTTATGCAAAAAAAATTATTTCACTTCCATTTATTTGGTGCTTAATATTTTAGCTTGTTTCAGTCCTATGGCACTTGCATTGCTCTATGATGCTTGTGCTTCACTATGACACTACAATGGCATTTTGACTTCTCAACAATGTTGCCCTCCTTGAAATTTCTCTCCACTATGGTATTGTTTGCTTTGATGGTATTGTTTACCTATATTGCGCTTGTCACCTTTGCGATATTTACTTCAATGGTGGCTTCTTGATGACACTATTTTCAATGATGGTGCTTTGTCATTTTTGCTTCCACACTATTCTTAAAAGACACTATGTTATTGTTTTGTTTATGCTAGACACCTAGATGGTACTATATCCTATGATGACGTTATCTAGTTGACACTATAGTCTATGATGACACTGGTCATTGATGGAGAGCCAAACTTGCTCAAACCAAAAAACCCAAATTCTCATTCAAAAACTTGGAAAGATTTACAGAAAATGGTAGCAGTCTGCCAAATAAACTCCTTTATTCCGAAAGATAGTTTATTTTATTTATTTTTCCTTATAAAATTTCTTGCCCTGGAAGAAAAACAGCCCAAACAGGTCCAGAATGACCCTCTTGCCTTCAAATCTGCAACTCTGTTTCAGCAGTTTCTAACCCCTTGTACATGCCTTTGCTTCCCCTTTTAAAATATCTAGCATGACTCTATGTTTCCCTTTTCTAGTCCTTCGTTCATTTCCCGTGCCTCTTCATTGTTTTGGATTTTGAAATGTTTTTCTTTCTGACTCTTGATCTTCGTCTGCTTTCATTGCACCTTGGTTCCACGTGTTGTTCAGTGTTGCCACTGTAGACTCTGTCCGCCTGTCAACCAATGATGACGTTCGGTATACCCATCGCTCGACAATTTCCTCTGTAACGGCCCCTATAACCGCCAGCCTTTTTTTTTTCTTTGGTCACGAAAATGCGACATGTCACAATATCGTGACACTTTTTCTCTCTCTGTCGACATGTCGCGATATCGTGACACTTTTCCTTCTTTGTCAACATGTCGTGATATCGCGACACTTTTTCTTCTTTGCGATATTTTTCTTTCATTGGATGCTTCTGCATCAGATAACCGGGATGGATTGAGAAGTGACCTTCAATTCTGTACTATTCTATCACCTTCTTTTTAACTGGGGCTATACAAGCTCTCCAAGCTTGAACAAAATTTGGGTCTTCAAGGTACAAACCCTTAATTTCTTCAAACCCCACAACTTCCACTCTCATTGTTGTCAGCAAACTCTTTTCATCCATCTCCTTCAGTGGATTTAGTTTATGGCACACTCCTTCGTTTGTTAGGGAGTAAGTGTTGGCATGTCCATCATGGACTACACGGCGATCAAATTGCCATGGTCTTCCTAACAACATATGGCAAGCATCCATAAGCAGGATATCACACAAGACCTCATCCTGGTATCTCCCAATATTAAACTTTACTAAGGACTGTTCACTGACCAATACCCTATGGTCCTTTCACAACCACGCAATCCGGTATGGATGCGGTGTCTCCTCTCTAGCTGTAACTTAGTAACCATTTCTTCAGAGACCAAGTTATCAGTACTACCATTATCTATAATAACATTACAGACCTTATCTGAACATTTGCACCTTGTGCAGAATAGGCTCCTCCTTTGGTCTGGTTCTTTCTCCTCATTCAACAAGATTCTCCTTGTGACCATAACTTCTCCTCTCTCTACCTCCTCAGAATGTTATGATTCAGCACCTTCATCTGCTACAACAGCTCTGGCATGACCCTCAGGTCTCTTATTCATCCTCTCTTGGTGTTGGAGACACTCATATGCCCGATGTCCCTCTTCTCCACAATGGAAATAGGTTCCATAAAATCCTCCTCTTCCATACCCACGTCTAGATCTACCTCTTCCTCTTTGGTAACCATTGTTCTGATCACGGGGTCTGTAATCATTATCTCCCTTCTGATCCTAACTGCTGCTAGCTTCTTATTTTTTCTCATCTCGTCCTCCATCTATTCTTCCACTAGTTCTTTCTCCATGACCTCTTCCTTTTTGCTTACCCTTAAACCTTTTGTTCAGATTCTCTTCAACTTTTAGAGCAAACTGGTAAGCATCCTCAATGGTGCTCATCCTAACCAGACTCAATTCTTCTTGAATACTAGTTCTCAATCCATTGATGTAACGGGCTACCTTCTCTTTGTTAGCCTCAAAATGGTCAGTTCTGATTGAGATCTTGTAAAACTCCTCTGTATATTCTTTGATAGAATTGCTTGACTGTCTCAAGCTCTGCATTTTCCTCAAAAAATCCAATTCATAATCTGTAGGAATAAACTGCCTCTTCAACTTCTCTACCATTCGATCCCATTTTGTTATCTTTTCCTTTCCTCCTCTATTTATTTCTAGCTGCACTCCTTTCCACCATATGCTAGCATGGCCTTTCAACTTCATTTTTGTAAACTTGATCCGATTTGGATCTACAACCTCCTCATACTCAAAATACTCCTCCATATCACTAATCCAATCAATCAACTCCTATGGATTAAGATTCCTAGAATACATGGAGACATCAAACTTTGGCTTCTTCCCGATTTGAGATGTGGCCTTAAATAATCTAGCTTCTGTAGGATCCATTGCTTCTTCTTCATCTGATGGATCATCAACCTCCCAAGCTTCATCTTCACTATGGTCTTCTCTCCTTGGCTCAATCCCTCTTCGCAACTCCTCTTGTAGGGCTTGCACTTGCCTCTGCAAAGCTCTAAAATCTCCTTCAGGTACCACATTTCTCCCAACTCCATAGTTTCTTCATGGAGGCATTCTTCCTCACTCTCTTCTCATAACCCTTCCATAGATCCTAGTGCAAACTGCCTCACTTTCGGTGATCTACTCACACACTCAAGAACCCTATGCTCTTCCACAGATCCTAGTGCAAACTGCCTCACTTTCGATGATCTGCTCACACACTCAAGAACCCTAAGCTCTTCCATAGATCCTAGTGCAAACTATCTCACTTTCGGTGATCTGTTCACATACTCAGGAACTCTCGCTCTGATACCACTTGATGGAGAGCCGAACTTGCTCAAACTAAAAAAACCAAATTCTTCTTCAAAAACTTGGAAATATTTACAAAAAATGGCAATAGTCTACCAAATAAACTCCTTTATTCCGAAAGATAGTTTATTTTTTTATTTTTTCTTTATAGCATTTCCCGCCCTGGAAGAAAAACAACCCAAACAGGTCCAGAATGGCCCTCTTGCCTTCAAATCTGCAACTCTGTCTTAGAAGTTTCTGACCCCTTGTGCATGCCTTTGCTTTCCCTTTTAAAATCTCTGGCATGACTCTCTGTTTCCCTTTTCTAGCCCTTCATTTCATTTCCCATGCCTCTTCGTTGTTTTGGCTTTTGAAACATTTTTCTTTCCGACTCTTGATCTTCGTCTGCTTTCATTGCACCTTGGTGCCACGTGTTGTTCAGTGTTGCCACTGTAGACTTTGTCCACCTGTAAACCAATGATGACGTTCGGTATACCCACTACTCGACAATTTCCTCTGTAACAGCCCCTATAACCGCCTACCTTTTTTTTTTTTTGGTCACGAAAATGCGACATGTCGCGATATCGTGACACTTTTTCTCTCTCTGTCGACATGTCACGATATCACGACACTTTTTCCTTCCTACTCTTTCTCTTCTCTTTTAGTCGCAAAAATGCGACATGTCGCGATATCGTGACACCTTTTCCCTCTTGCTCTTTCTCTTCTCTTTTGGTCATGAAAATGTGACATGTCGCGATATCACGACACTTTTTCTCTCCTACGCCTTCTCTCGTCTTTTGGTCATGAAAATGCGACATGTCGCGATATCGTGACACTTTTTCTCTCCTGCACCTTCTCTCGTATTTTGGTCATGAAAATGTGACATGTCGTGATATCGTGACACTTTTTCTCCCTTGCGCCTTCTCTCGTATTTTGGTTGCAAAAATGCGACATGTCACGATATCGCGACACTTTTTCTCCCTTGCACCTTCTCTCATCCTTTGGTCATGAAAATGTGACATGTCGCGATATCGTGACACTTTTTCTCTCTTGCGCCTTCTCTCGTCTTTTGGTCGCAAAAATGTGACATGTCGTGATATCGCGACACTTTTTCTCCCTTGCGCCTTCTCTCGTCATTTGGTCATGAAAATGCGACATGTCACGATATTGCGACACTTTTTCTCCCTTGCGCCTTCTCTCGTCCTTTGGTCACGAAAATGCGACATGTCACGATATCACGACACTTTTTCTCTCTTGCGCCTTCTCTCGTCTTTTGGTCACGAAAATGCAACATGTCGCGATATTGCGACACTTTTTCTCTCTCTACCAACATATCACGATATCGTGACACTTTTCCTTCTTTACGGTATTTTGCCTTTCGTTGGATGCTCCTGCATCAGTCATCTAGTTGTATAATGTGATGACATTGGTCATCCAATGGGTGTTGGTTGTCTAAGTGATGCTTATCTCTTTGATGGATCTTGTTTTATTGGGATGTTGAGTATTACGAGTGTTATTGCATTCTCTTCAAATATTTTGCTTCTTTATACTAGCATCTTGCTACGATGTTATATTTGGTTGACTCTGAATGATGCTCTTCTTTGTATTGATGGTACAAAGAATGATCTTTCTTTTTCACTCTTCTTTATCTAACACTATAATTATTTACTATCCAGACTTTTCTTTCTTTTTACAAATATAAATATCAAGCTGGCAAAACTTCTTAAGACTCTTATATCAAGATTTTGACATGCCTTATAAGACTGACATTTGAAACCTCTTAAACTCTTTAATCTCCTTGTTGTCTTCCTTGCTTGTGTTATATCCCTTTGTTTTCATTCTTGTAGGTGTAGGTGCAGGACACTCATGCATTGGATAACTTTAATATACAACATTCTTTGCCTTGTATATTGCTAATTTTAAACTCTCCAATTTGTTGCCTTTGATATCTTATTTCCTACCTTAATATTGTTGCTTTCTTAGACGTCTCTGACATTTAATTTTAGTCTTTAACTTGGTTGAATCTTCTCATTTGTTTCTACCTTGTCTTTGAATTCAGACCTCTTTATTCAATTATATTATTGAACAAGATTTTTCTTTAGAGCTTCTCAAACTTGATGGGCATATACTTTTCTATGCCTTCGACTTCATTTGGCTACCCTTAAATCTATCTTTAATATTTTCTATTTTGACTTCTTTACTCCTTATAGCTCCTTTGTACCTTAATTATTCCCCCCTGTACTTAGTTTAATTCTAAGCATTACTTCTCTATATCTATGGGCTTGTCATCAAATGGCGATGATTGTCCCAAATCTAGTAAGATTTTTCTTGAAACTCCTTTCTTTCTCTTGAAACTCTTCTCTATCTCTTCAATGTTGTTTTAGATTTTATCTTTTTCTTGACTGAATATGCTACCTTCTCTAGCTTCAAGTCTTCTTGTTGTGGTGCTATTGTGTCACTTAAATTTCTTATGGAGGATGCAATGAACGCTACCTTGTGTTATCTAAACTTGTTATCTCTTTTCTTTAATGTTACCCTTGTGGCTTTCAAACACTACCTTACTCTTCAATGTTGTCCTTGTGATATTCAAACACTTTCAATACCGGCCTTGTGGCATTCACTTGATTTCAATACTACCCTTGTGGCATTCACTCTTTCTAAATACTGCCTTGCTCTTTTGCTAACCTGAATTGTTTGATTTTATATTAATATTTTACCTTTGATGTGTTATGTGTTGTCCTTTAACTAGGACTGTCCTCAAGAATTTTTGTTGTCTTGAAGTCTTCTTGCTACCTTCAATTTTTCTCAATATCTTGAAGTCTTATTTCTTCTATATTTAATCCTTAGTATGACCTTCTTCTTGGGTCTTTGAATCTACCTTCAATGAGACTTTTTCAAGTCTCCTTTGTCTACTTCTAGTGGGACCTTTTTCAAGTCTCCTTTCTCTGCTACTAATGGGATTTTTCAAGTCTCCTTTCTCTATCAATATCAAGGTCTATCTCCAAGACCTGAAACTATGTTGTAGACTGCCTTCTATTTTGAATATATTCTTGGAATAGGTAAACTCAATCTATTTGAAGATTATATTTTGCTGCAACAACTTGAATTGATTCTCTAAAATCTGAATCTTTAATCTTCACTAGTTGTCCTTCAACCTAGTGGTATTAATTCTTGGCTTCACTGGTTTTTCTTCAACTCAATAGAAATACTTGTCTTCATTGGTTTTTCTTACCCAGTGATAATATCCTTATCTTCACTGGTTTTTCTTATCCAATAGTAATATCCAAAATTTCACTGGTATTTCCTTAGCTAGTGGAAATATCCTTAGACTATTTGCAACTTTTAAAAACTTGTGCAAGTAACCTTGTTGTGGCTCTGATACCACTGATGGATTTTGAAGCCTAATACTTAATGTAAATATTACAATAAAATAATCACATGATTGAATATAATAAAGTTGCAATATAATGAATTCAATAGAGATAATTCATAATATAATATAAAATAGAATAACACAAGAATAACTCAAAAATACTCATAGAATAATCACATGGAAATGCTCACAATATTGCTCATGGAAATACTAAAAATGCTATTGAATAAAGGTCTACTAATGCATGCATGAAGCTATGCATTTTCAATACAGATTACAATGCTTTGTCATAAATATATAATTGTATGTGAATCCTTGTATGGTGCACTCTTTACCTTCACTCTTCTTTGCAACTCTTCATTTTTCTATTCTAAGGACATATGTGCAATCTTACATAATGGACACTTATGCACATTTACACTCATAACACTTGCATACATAATTACATGATACTTGTGTATTTACTACATATTATTACATTACATGAGATATAAACTCACACTCTAATCTAAGACACACAACTAATATAATAATGTACTAAGGTGGTACATTTGGATGTATAAAATAATGTAATATTCGCCAACAACTCCAAACTCTTTCTAGGTATTTTGAGGACTTGAATGAGAGCACCTTCTACAATTAATATTGTCAAGCAAGAGATTGTAACCACCATGCCTTTATCTTTAAGAGATCATCCACTTTCTTGGATTTTTAAGCTAAAATGATATTAGTAGGTGATCCTTACCTCTCTTAATAATGTCTCATCAATCCATTTTACCTTCTCTCCCTTGAGCTTGTGCATCATTACTATTGCATTACAACTTAATTTGATTCTTTTTCAAAGTTGGTGGTTCTTTATGTTATGCTTTGGATTCTAGCATGCTCCTAGTCTTTTTAGATCCCCATGCAGGCTACAGACTGTTTGTCAAACATTTATCTTAGTGTCCTATATTGGAACTTTTCAAGCCTTCTACGATTAGACTAAAATTTTCATTAGAAGTATTTCATAAAATTTTATTATTTTTACCTTGCATAGGACCTTTTAGTGTTCCTCATTTTGAGAGTTATTATTTCACATAGTTTACCTCTAAAAATTTTTACTTTTACTTTGTAAATTTTCAAAACCTTCAACTATCAAGAGTTTTTATTTCTTTGTGATATCTAGCCTTCTATTCCACTTTCTACTATTTTGAGAAAAGTTCCACATGAGTGCTCAAAACTTTTGCCTTTCTTTTACACTTGATATTTCTAAAAACTAGATATCACCTTTTATTGGGATTTTTTCCTTCCACCATATTACCTTTATCTTATATTTTTTCTAAGGCCAAAACCCTTGAGTGTAGTGAGAAATCAATATACTATCAATTGTAAGATTCATGGGTTTTAAATGCTTCAAGATATTTCCTATAAAGGGATCCATCCAATACCTCAAGGGATAAGGATTTATATTCATAAATTATTCTATTCATTCGTAACTTTTTATCCTAAGATATCATCCCATGAAAAGTATTCCAAAGGTCTTGTAAATGACTAAACTTAGTTGGCATGTGACATCCTTGTATAATATAGGATAAGAACTATAGAATATCCTAAGAGTATGTAAGAATTTCCATGATATTACACCATAGTTGATAAGTAAAGAGGCAATAAAGCACAGCGTGTGTTGGCTTTTTAAGCCTTACTACCACAAAAATTAATAGAAAAATACACTGGTCCCACTATAAAATAACCACAATATTAAAGGTCAAAAATAATAATAGAAGAGTATGATAATATGAGCAAATTAATATGTATATCAAGGCCTATATAATACTGAAAATAGCATTCACTTATATAATCAAATATGAATGTAAATAACCTATGTCATTCATGAACTATGCATGAAGAAAAATTGCAATATTAATTGCTCAAAATTTGTATACAAGATTTATTCCTTTTCTTTCTATTACATGTCTGTAATATGATATTTATATTACATATTCATGGAGATTTGTCTCCATAATATAGCTATAGTAATGTGACTCTTCAAGTACTTGACTATTGCTCTCCATGTGATAACCCCTATGACATTTATCTTGTCATCTTGCCACTTAGATACTAGACTCTTCACGTTTTTTTTGCATGGACACTTGACTTTATAACACATATACATTACTCTTATAATTATACATGCACTCCTAATCTAAGAAACTTGTTAACATCCTCACATTACATATTTTCACACTCACATACATGATAATTGTGCATATTCTCTCAATATACACTTGTGCATTTACTTCATATTGCACTCTTACATGACACTTGTGCATTTATTGCACAATAAGTAATAAAAATTACATCATTAAGCATTCTTCTAATGAAAGTATAGTGGTTTTTTGTGAATTCCACCATGTTCTAGAAATTTGTTCATGAAGATAACTTATAAGTGTTGTAAACTCATTTTTTGCATATTTGAGAAATAAAGATAGCTTTTCTTTTAAAAGATTTGACATTTGTTTCTTTCCATCAAAATCATCTATTAAGTTTTGAGAATAAAACTTTAACTTTTTCACCATTTCTTCACTATCTTCATTGAATGCATTTCTAATAATTTCTTCCATGATATGCAATTTAATTCCTTTAATGTAGTAAATATGTTGGTAGTTTTGCACTATGCCACATTGGTTTTAAATAAATTGTTGACTGTAATGTAA
This sequence comes from Wollemia nobilis, assembly GCA_028583015.1. Lineage (NCBI taxonomy): Eukaryota > Viridiplantae > Streptophyta > Pinopsida > Araucariales > Araucariaceae > Wollemia > Wollemia nobilis. Next base: position 2,682,527 of record JAQPPZ010003193.1, on the reverse strand, counting down.
AAATTCATGATGTAGCATCTTGCTTAATTTTAAAACAAACATTGCAGTCATTTCAGTTTTTTTATGTATGTAATTTTTCATTTGAAAAATAAACATTCCAATCCCAATCATAGCTTGGAAATCAGCTTCAAATTAATTTGATTGAATCGCCCATAGAAGAAGTTGAAAGAGCAAGAGAATTGAAGCCACAGTAAAAGAGCAACAACGAATCAAAAATGATGAAATTTGGCTAAAGTGTTGAAACACGATCGCGTTCACCCCTTAAAAAGGGTGAACGTCATGTTCACCCTTTGGTTGGGCGAACAGGTTTTAAAGTATGCTGACGCAGTCACCCCGAAGTATGGGCGATGATCCCATTCACCCCTTTTGGGGGTGAACGACATTGGAATGTATAATTGGGCAACAAAGAAAATTAAAATTGGTTTTACCTTTGCACTTTGGCGGAGATGTGTTTCACCTTTTTCAAGGGGCGAACACATATTAGAAGTTCCATTCGGTGAAAGCGTTTGAAGTGGAGGTGATTTTAAATTGTTCCAAATAAAAATTGTGTTCACCCCTTGTTTTGGGTGAGTGTTGTTGAAGTTTAAAAGGAAGGGGTGAAGTTGTTTCAAAAGGCAATCACGTTCGTCTCTTTGTTGGGGGACAAATGTTATTAAAATTCTCAAAGTTTAGGTGAAGAGGATTTTTAAATATTTTTCTTGATGAAAGCATTTTCATGGTGAAAGCAAATGAGTTCGGTTGCTCGTGGCGCCTGAGGATAAATTATGGAAAACATATGCCGAATTAAATGATGCAGGATTTGATCTTTAATTGCCATCATCTTGGGCGATATTAAAGTTTGATTTTTTGGTTGAAGATATGCCTTAAATTATTGCTGCAATTTAATGTTGGTGGTGAAGTGGAAAGCATTTGTGTTATTTTCAAGAACATCTTCTCGAAGGTTTTACTTCCTCTCTAAAGCAAATTTAATGAGGAGTAAATTATTGAAGCATATGTTTGATTTTCAAGAAAATGGAGGTGCCCAAAATTTAATGTCATGGTGATCAAAATGCCTCGTCACTCCAAATCATTTCTGGATCGTGATTGTCAGAAGAAGATTTCCAAGAAATGATGACTCATTATGTCTCTGATCTATGGACATTGGGTCCTTTCATGTATTTAATGAAAGAGGCGCAAACCTCTATAAATACTAAGCAAACTTTCATTGTAAGGGGTTGGAAAAAATAGATATCCTACGAGAAAACTCTTCAAGTTCTCTACAGTAATAGAATATACAGAGCTCTTGGATTTGCAAATGACTTGGTGCATTTTTGCCTTTTAATTTTTGCATTTCTTATATACACTCGTATTCTTTATTTGTTGTTGAATTCAAATTCTGCAAATTGAATTTGAATATTGCTGATGAGAGGAGTGAGTGTTGGAGTGTTGATTTGAAAGATTATATGTACAAAGTCTTACGTGAATTCTGTTATTTCTTTATCTATTACATGCTATTTGTTGCTTGGTGTGGATTTTTGCTATCAGTCTATTCCCATCCTACACAATCGGCCTGTGGCCATATTTCCATTTCTTTCCATATTTTCTAATTTCTTTCCTGCAACTCTAGTCTTCAACTAGTTTAGGATTAGTAAGGGAGCCAACCCTCTCTGGAGATTGACATGGAGGACATTCCTTTCCTTCGATCATTCAATGTTGGTCGTATCTAGGGTGCACAAATATAGTTTTGTTAATTAGGTAGATATTTGACCAATAATTTTTGGCATACTCGGTGGGACTTCAAAAGTTCCACTTTCAATGGTATTAAGGTTTGATGTTCACCTTCATGTTGTAGAATTAGAACATCTGGTGACTCGATTACACCTAGAAATCTCCAAATGTGAGTACAACAAAGTTGTGTCTCATGAATACAAGATCGAAGGCCAAAAATCTAGATCACCAAATTGAGTTCTATGAACTTGATATCCAAAGGCTAGGGGAACATCCTCAATTAGCCACTTTTCATCATACATCTTCATTACCTCATATATCCCATATATCATCTGTCACATCATCACGACTAGCTGGTGTATTTTTTACTCTCGTAAGCCTAGGTAGTACTGCCACTAGTCTTCCTCAACCTCTACCTCACATGACCATTGGTGTTTCTCAAGCTCCACCTCATATACTAGTCCACATGGCTCAGAATCCACCACCACAACAACCACCCAGGTAGTTCCCAACATGGAATAGCTTAGGGGATTTGAACCTATAGGCACAAAATCTAGTGCCCCAAGCTGCTTTGAAGGCCTTGCCGACCTATGATGGTATCGGTAAAACTATGTATGAGCATATCCAAGATGTAGCTTCTTTGGTGACTATCCATGACATAACAGATGAAGATGTAATGATAAAATTGTTGGTATTGTCATTGAGAGGGAAATTGTTGTATTGGTATCGATCATTGCAATCGGGTACTATTACATCATGGGATCAGTTAGCGGAGTTGTTGATTAAAAATTTTCATGAACAAGCTGATCCATACTCCTTGTTGCACTAGTTTACAATAATCCAAAGACATCCGTAGGAGGAGATAGTTGATTTCAATGTCAGGTTTGCATGAAGTTGGCAAAGAGTTCTTGATGGTTTATGGCCCATGCATGAACAAGTTACTTTCTACTATCTCAGGGTATTTAGCATTAAAATTGGCATGGTTGTGTGATAGGCCAATGTGACTACATTTCTAGACCTGTATACGTAGGCACAAAAGGTTGAATCTGATTTGATTGTTGTAGGTAGACTTCCCCCAAATATGACTATGTCCATCGTTCCTGATCTCCCATAGTACTTGTACTCAAGTGCCTTTTTGTAGCCCATGCCTTCCATGTACCTAGTTCCCTCATGGAGCTCAAGCCCACCTCATATTGCTTCTATCCCTGTTCCACAATATTTAGCTCCAAGTCTTCCATAATTACCTAATCAATCAGTTCCATAATTCTCATCTATTCCTTTTCCTTTTACTAGCCACCAGTTCCATTACCATTCCTGCCTCTGATACCTTTGCCTTTGCTATGCCCCCTCATCTTCTAATCTTGATCCTCTCATAGTATTGTTATAAGAGGTAAAATCTAATAATTTAGCCTTAAGGACGATATCAAATGAGCTTACAATAGTAAGGAAGAAGCAAGTAGAGGCTGAATTTTGATCATGGAGATTCCAAACTCCATCGATCACTCGAGAGCAAGCATCTACTAGTAGAGGCCCTGAGAAGAACACAATGGTGTCAACAAATGAAGAAACTAGTGCAACTAAAAAGGTGTACTAGTGTTCAACATGCAATGATCCTCATGGAGAAGAAACTTGCATGGTGCATATGAATTATGTACAAATGCTAGCAGAGAGTTCGGCTAGTGAACAAGTCAATATGATCAGGGAAGCCAATCACAATTTTATGATGCCATCTTTAGAGCAAGTTTTAGTTCTCACATGATCCAGAAAGAAGCTAGTAATAGTAGATCCTACTGAGCTTGAACCCTTAAAGGTGCCTGTAGAACCAAAGATGCAAGATGAAAAAGGGCACCCTCCAATGAAAGTGTCTAGTGGGATGGCTAAGCAACAAGATTCTATCTTGTTGAAATATTTATTGCCCAAGCAGACTCAAGGAAAGATACAAACAAAGGCATCAACTTCACGACCTGCAACAACTGCTCAAACACAAGATGAAACAAGAGAACAGGCCAAGGAGTATCTCAAATACCCATCTTTGACCAAGCGACAAAGGGTGGAAGCTACCCAATAGTACCAAGACAAGTATGAGCGGGTTGTAGAGGAGAAAGCTCTGACTATTTCAAATTACAATATTGTGGAAGAGATGAAGAAGATACCTACAAAAGTAAGTTTATACGATGCACTACAGTTACCTGGATAAGTTGACCTACTGCAAGAATCTTTGAAGACTGCTAAATATCAAAAGGAAAATCCTTCTCAAACAGTCTTGGTGCAAGCATTACCGACTTCGACCATGGGAAAAAATAGGCCTCCCCCATTTTATTTGTCACTCAGAATGGAAGGGTGGATTGTACACAACTGTATGATCGACTCTGGAGCTGCGACTACTGTCATGCCAAAGGCAGTATGTGAAGTGATGGGGATGGAATATACAAGGAGTAGCCCAGGAGTGTTACAGTTGGATGGGACTCTAGTCAAGATAGTGGGAGTGATCAAAGATATTCCCATTGTCCTCCATAGTATGCCATAAATCATGGTCATCCAGGAAGTGGTAGTAGTTGACCTGGAACCATACTTTAGCATGTGCCTCTCAAGGGAGTTCACAACTAATCTGGGAGGATATCTTTCCTTAGACTACTCGCATTTGGAGATACCATTCAAAGGAAAGAGGATTCACATTCATAATGAAAAGCCCTCACCTTTTCACATTGAAAAGTTGGAAGAGGAAGAAGAATCTCCAGGTGCAGTTAACATGATGACCGAGGAGTTAGGAGAGGTTGATTTAATGGAAGAAGCATTGGGTGAACTTCACCTCGAGGATGAGTTTTCACTCATGGATTTCAATGCGATGGTTGGAATGAACATTGGCTGCTATACTATAACTAAGCTAGAGCAGATTGAAGAGAAGGTTCCTGATTCTCCCGATCCTATTGTAGACCAGTTATGGAGAATGTATTTTGATGGTGCTAGGTGCAAGAATGGTGCAGGAGTTGGCGTTGTGTTGATCTCTCTCGAAGGGTTGCAAAAGACCTATTCTTATAGGCTAACTTGGGGTTGCACAAATAATGCAGCTGAATATGAGGTATTATGCCTTGGATTGAAGAAAGCTGAGAAGTTGGGTATTAAACAACTGCAGATTTTTGGTGACTCTAAACTTATTGTTAATCAGATCACTAATAAGTGTGTATCAAAGCAGCATTACTTAAAGGCTTATCGCAATAGAGTGTGGGACTTGTTTGAATCTTTCACTGCTTTAAATATTCAAGCAATTTCTAGAGAGCTAAATAAACATGCAGATATTCTGGCCTCTCTTGGTGCTAACTACTCTCCTGTTGAGCAAGTAGTTAGAAAGCCTAAGATAGTTAGGGTGATTTATAGACCCTCGGTTCTGATAAAAACCTCTATTGGCAAGTGTTTGACAATGATGAGTAGATAGTCAATTTCTTACTTAAAGAAACTACAAGCATTGATGATAGAATTCTTGTCGAAGAAGAGAGAGAAGGGATGATTCAGCTAAAAAATAATCACATCCCTAGGGGACTGATTACACTTGAAAGTCTGTTCGACCAGAATGATCGGGCTGAAAAGCATAGGATCAAAGTAGATGCAAAGGATTATAAAGAATTATATTTGGAGCTTGGGAAAATCATCAAGGTTGGAATAGATGGCACCCTAGAAGAACTGGAAGATATCAAGAAATTGTGTTACGAGTATCCAGATATTGTTGCTTGGAGCTACCATGATTTGAAGGGTTATGATAAGAATGTGATCCAACATACTATAGAACTACAGGAAGGGGTAAAACCTTTTCATCAAAAATAATGGCCTGTCAATCCCAAGATTGAAGTCCTTATGAAAGTAGAGTTGTTGAAGATGTTGGAGGTAAAAATAATTTATCCAATCAAGCACTCAACATGGGTGGTGAACCTGGTCCTAGTACGAAAGAAGAATGGAGACATTCGGTTGTGTGTTGACTTTCACAATCTGAACCAGGCATCATTAAAATATCATTACCCTCTATCGTAGATTGATCAAATCCTTCATGTAGTAGTCGATGCCTAGAGATTCTCATTGCTAGATGGTTTCTCTGGATATAATCAAATATGGGTGAAAGATGAAGATCAACATAAAACAACATTCACCACCAAGTGGGGTACCTTCGCCTACCAACGGATGCCATTTGGACTTTCAAATTTCGGTGCCACTTTTCAGAGGGCCATGGACATTGCTTTCGATGAGTTATTGAATAGGATTATTGTGATATATCTTGATGATATGACTATGTTTTCACATCGTAGAGAAGACCACATTGCTCATTTGAGGTAGGTGTTTGAGAAGTGTCGTGAGTTTGGGATCTCGATTAATCCGAAGAAGTCAATATTTGTTATCAAAGAAGGGAAGTTGTTGGGCCATGTAATCTCACAAGAAGGATTGGCCATCGATCCTACAAGAGCTGAGGCCCTAATGAAGTTACCATTGCCTGCTAATAAAAAGGACCTGCAGTCCTTCTTTGGCCAAATTAATTTCATCCGTAAGTTCATTGCTGACTTCGCTCAGGTGGTGAAACCCATGACTGAGCTTTTGAAGAAAGATGTTGAGTTTAAATGGACTGAGACAAGAAGATAGGCTTTCAAGGAAATCAAGGAGAGGATTACTCAGGCTCCAGTATTGGTTAATCCTGATTATTCTAAAGATTTCATTCTCTATGCAGTAGGCGAACATGAGAGTTATGCTACAGTTTTGACACAACAACAAGAGGATGGAGATGAGAAGCCAATTGCTTTCCTGAGTCAGGTCATTGCTCCTCATCAGGAGAAATATAATTTTATTGAGAAACAAGTATATGCGGTGATGAAATCATTGAAGAAATTTTGACACTTTGTTTCTCAGAGCAAAATGGTTGTGTATGTTATACACCCCGATGTATGAAACTTTATTCTCCAAGGAGAATTAGGAGACAAGAGAGCAGGTTGGGTCTCAAAAATTCAAGAGTATGATGTGGAGATCCGACCAACAAAGCTAGTTCATGGGAGAGCTCTATGCTAGGAGCTAGCCAAAAGTGTGACCTCCGAATCATTGGATGCGGTGCATGAGGATAGTATGGGTGAAAGCATTTGCACGAACCATACCGCCAACGATCGTGATTGGACTGAAGATCTAATTGATTATTTTACTTCAGGAAAATGTCCATCTCACCTTGATGCTTCGCAACGTCGAAGATTCAGGTTGCAAGCTCTCAATATATGTTTTGTTGCCCAATGGGTTATTTCACAAGAACATTGATGGAGTTCTTCTCAGGTGTGTAAGGGACTCCGAAAAAGAAAAAATATTAGAAGAATTTCATTCGGGACTATCGGGTGGTCATTATGCAGGAAGGCCCATGGCCTTAAAAATCATCCGAGCAGGCTATTTTTGGCCTACTTTGTTTGTTGATGCTCATAAAGTGAGTACTCACTATGATAGTTGTCAACGATATGTTGGCAGAATCAGAAAGGGGGCATTGCCTCTTCGCCCGATTCAAGTAGAAGCACCTTTTTAGTAGTGGGGTCTTGACTTTGTGGGAGTTATTGACCCACATTCTTCTATAGAGCATAAGTACATCTTGACAACAACTGACTATTTCACCCGATGGGCGGAGGCCATTCCTACTAAAAAAGTGGACCAAGCAACTGTCATCTCTTTCCTAGAGGGAATCATCACTCGCTTCGGTGTTCTGGACTCAATTATAATCGATAATGGAACTCCATTTATTGGGGCCAAGATCATGGAGTTTGCTAGCAAATATGGGATTTATCTCAAGACTTCATCCAATTATTACCCGCAAGGGAATGGTTTGGCCGAATCCACCAATAAGAATTTGCTGCGAATTTTGAAAAGGACACTAGGAAACAACAAGAGAAGCTGGCATTTGCTATTGAACCAGGCGCTTTGGGCAGATCACATTTCCATAAAAAAGTCCATTAAAACTTCTTCGTATGCATTGGTGTATGGTAAGGAAGCAATTCTTCCTGCTCACATTGAGCTTTCGGTCCTTCAGACATTGCAGTTGTTTTAGGAGGAAGATGAGGAGTTTGATCCTATGAGCGCACGATTGGCACAGTTAATATAGTTGGAAGAGGATAGAGAAAAGTCTTACTAGGTGTTTGTCGAACATAACAAGGAAATGCAGAAGTGGTTTGGGAAGAAGACAATCGAACGCAGTTTTCAAGTAGGAGATTTGGTTCTCAAGTGGAATGCAAAGAAGGCCAAGCCCGGAGAGCATCACAAATTTGATGCTATTTGGGAGGGCCCTTTCCAAATATCTATTGTGAACTCGGCTAACGCCTATCATCTTCAAGACATGGAAGGTTGGGATCTTCCAATTCCAGTGAATGACCTTCATTTGAAGGCTTATATTCAGTAACAACATCTTGATAAGGTACTTTTGTAAAATATGTATATATTCGTTTTCCTAATTATTTTCATGTTTTTTTTTAAAAAAAATTATATTAGATATATGTAAAATAAATAAAAATAATATATATATATATAAAAAAAAAAAAAAAAATATTAAGACCCTTTTAAGATCCCTTGGGTGGAAAAAAAAAAAAAGACGCCCAAAGGTAGGCCCCCCCTCCCCCGCCGCGCGGAGAAAAATAAAAAAAAAAATAAAAAAAAAAAAAAAAAAAAAAAAAGAGGTGATATGGTGCATTCAAATGCATTCAATATTTTTCGAAGGCGCCTAAAAAAGAAAGTTGTTTTTCTAAAAAAGGAGGCGAGTTTTTTTTAGAAAATCTGATTTTCTAAAGGAAAAGGTAAAAAGGCAAGGAACAAAATTTATAAAAGGAGAGCCTTCACCCCAAATTCATCAAGCAGATTGAAAGCGCTCTGAAGGAGAAGCAGATTTCAGTAAGCAAACATCCCCTTTGATTTCGGAGATTTAGTGCGGATATATTGCTTCCCCCAAGATGTGGCAATTATTGGAAAACATGCAGGTTGGCGGAAGTTTTTCTTCTCGAAGGAGCAAAAGAAGCATTTAATTGGTTCAAGTGGCCAATTTATTTTTCCAAAGCAATATTCTATAGCTAGGGCACGGTTTACGACATAGTTATGTGATAAAGAAAGATGCTTTTCCCAAGGTGAATTTGGTAGTGAATCAGAAGATATATTGGGATACATTGGGAATAGTGCCCGATGAGTGCATCAAGGCTCACATTTTTTCAGGGATCCAAGTAACTTAGAATTTATTATGGTGGTTGGAAAGAGGCTCTATTTAAATAAAGCAAGGTAAAGCTCGTAGTTAAAATTTTATTTAAATTTTTTTCTACCGTGTGCTTCGAACTGTTATTGCAGAAGTGTCCAGACAGTGTTCGGTAAATTTGTCAAGGAGAAAAATGGGAAGACGTAGTAAAGAGCCCCAAGATGCTTCAGATAGTACAGAGCCCAAGAAGTCAAAGAGAAAAGAGGGGGGTACGAGGTCTAAAAAGGCCTAAAAAAATGACTATGTTGACCTGGACCCCTATGATGACATGATGGCCGAAATTGGTGATTGCATAATAACCCACAAAGGAGTGGAGAGACAATGGCAAGATGTTGAACTTGTAGTTAATCAGGGGGTCACATCAGAAAGTTGGCTAATAGTGTCGTACCATTCATAGCTTTTCTGGTACCTATGCCCACCTGTACACTCTTGTCCTGAGCTGGTGCAGCTCATTACCAAATTTTATGACCCATTCACCAGGGTAGTAAGGAATGTGAAGAGGGAGATTCTCTTCACTATTACCTCGAACGAGATCCGAGAAGCATTCGCATGTGGATTGCAACCACCTGCCTATGGGGTTCATAAGAAGTTGCACACCGATGAACAGGAAGATAGATACGTCTCTACTGTAATGATGCATAAATTCATGGAGACTCAGCTCATCAAAGAACCATCGATGGGGCAGCTTCCCAACTTGCCTAAATCGCTTAAGGATTTTAAAATCTTGGATATCTATTCAATGCTAGCATGGGTCACAGGTTTACCTTCTGATGATATTGTGCACAAGTGGTAGGTGGCTTTAGCGCAATGTATTGGTCGGGTAGATTTTTATTCCCCATCAGTTATGATAGAGGACACCAATCCAATCTTCTTCGATTGGGCTGATTACATCTCACGGAGGATGAATTCTTAGCTGGAGAAATTGCAGACTCAAAAAGTGGAATCATTCAAGCACAGTTCATTCCTGGTATGGTTTTTCTTCTTTCAATTGCAGCAACATTTTCCTTTTATTGCAGTTACACAAACAGATGAAAAAGATCAACCTTTGCCAGTATATAAGTGGACTTCAATTTTGTCAAGAAGGGAGTCTTTCTATAGTTTCAACAGTTGGTTTTTGGGGCCGGCAATAGAACTGTTATGTGGTACATGTGAAAGAGTGCCATGGGAGTTGAGAGATATATTGGTCACTCAGGAAAAGGGTGATATTTTTCTGCTTACCCAGGGTGTAGTTGTACGAGTTTTTGGTTTCATGGGTAAGCCATTTTTGTTGCCATACTTCGCTACGAAGCATGTTTTTGCTATGGAGGTAGTGCACCAGTCAAATTACGTAAATGATATATATGGAGCTGGGCATGGAAAAAATACAACATGCAATATGCCATTCAAGTTTGGTGGTATAGTAGCAGGCCAAATCAGATAGAATCGGCTTCTCACTATTGCCTTGCAAGATCTAGGATTGATAGAACTACCACAACGTTGGAGGTATGACCCCTTGGGCAAGTTTAAGGAAATTGTCAAGTTCAAATCATTTCATTGTTGTCCTCGACCCGATATTGAGCGAAACAAAAATAATTTCAATGGGCCCGACATGAATTGGCATATTGAGAAAATGGCTACACTTCCCCCTTGGCATGACTGCTATGAGCAAGAAGTAGAGTATAGATCTCAAGTCCCTCCGCCAGGATTGTTTAGTCAGGTTAAAGCTAGTAATCTTGAATGGTCCGAAGAAAAGATAATGAATTGGTGGATAATGCGGGTTCACCGAGGAAAGCCAATGACTCCTTATGGGCTCAAACTGGATGAGGCCTTTTCAGAGGTTTATGATGAATATGTTGATTCTTATCAGCCAGTCGCTTTCACCAACATTTTACCGCATAGTTTTCAATAGTTCGATAGTGGTGAAAGCAAGTCTGAGGGATAACGTCCTTTGGTCACGGAGGAGACTCCTGAGGAGGAAGAGCAACAATACGTGTTTAAGCGGAGATCATTGTGAACAAGACATAAATTTGAAGAAGCACCCATCTCAAAGAAGCAAGATGTGCAAAAGGCACCACCATTTCCCAAGGTGGTGAAGAAACCAAGGACCGATGCTATTACCATTTCTTCCATCGATGTTTTAGTTACTATAGTTACCATAGCTTTGGTTGTCTCTATTGTAGTTGTCTCTCCTCTCATGATGATCGAGGCTCCAACCATGGTTGTGCAAATATTTTTGATGGTTCAAGGATAGGAGGAAGATCAGCCATCAGAACCACCATAAGAGGAGGTCATGGAGACCCAAGTAAATGTTGAAGAGGTAGCGAAGGAGCAATGGGAAGAAAATATTTTATAGTCGCCTCCATATTCGCATCACATGGCAATCACGCCCGAAGGTACGTCTCCCCTTCTTTCTTATTCTCTCTTCTTTATTGGAGCATGTAGTGACTTCTTTTGATTCACTCCCATCAGTTTTTGTGTCCATTTCCCCACCTTTTGGTATGCCTTCTGTATCCATTCCACTTCCTTCTTCTTCTCTTCCCAAAGTTACTACTGCTCCATATTCCATTCCCTTTTCTTCGTCCTCCCTTTCTTTTAGTTCATATGCATCGGGACCGAACCCATTTTCGCGCCCTTCCACATCCATTATCACTACCATTTCCACCGAAGCTATAAGTACGCAGGCTCCTCCAAAAGTAAGCGTAACTATAGTTAAAACCGATCCACCTATCCATTCCACTATTTCCATTCCTCCACTTTTAACTTCCACATCCATTTCATAGCCTAACCACTCTGATGCCCTCATTCCCTTCACCCCATTTTTGGAATTGCAAGCTTTGCCCGACGTTCAGGTGGCATCCAAGCAGTCCGATGTAGAAAATATCAATAGGGCTCACTTGAGTTCGTCGTAGTGGTTGAAAAGCAAGCGATGCAAAGAGGCTCTCGCACCAGCACGTCCTCTTAAGAAAGTTGCTTTTGATCCTGTTGCAATGGAGGCTCATATCACCAAAATTACTCCATTGGTTTAGAAGCCTCAAGGAGAATTGTTGCCAAGCGATCTTATTTCTGAGACCATAATAGAAGACCTCACAAGGATTGATCCTATAGAAAATATGGGCAACATACAGGTAGACATGAGTTCAGTTTACCTTCATGGTGAGCACTATAAATAGAAGTATTTTTATCAGGTTGACAAGATCATTGAACTCGAGATGGCCTTGGCTAAAAGCAGAGCATAGGAGGAAAGAACTGCTACAGAGAATGAGCACTTACGATGACAGGTAGGAGTCCACTTGAAAGAAAGAGATGCAGCCCAGATTGAGATGAACAACCTTCGCCTGAAGCTAGAAGCTGTCCAAACTCAATTGGCTGAGAAAGTTGCTCAAGCTGCAGGTTTTTCCCAAGATAACATCAAAGAAGCCCATCTTCGCTTCCTATGAAAAATTGGCTCCAGAAGCATTTGAGTTCTGATTTACTTATGGGCGGCTCACATTCAGATTCAAATGGGACAACACATAATTGACAACACGGAGGAGTTACTATCACCCCATATGGAGATGGCAGTCAAAATACAGGCCTTGGCAAATTCCACCATGTATGTGAAACCCCTGAGTGAGATGGACCATTCCTGGTCAGCTGCAAAAGTCACATTGCGCAGCTATTTTTAGCAGATGGATCTCGTGCGGGAAGGTCAAAAAATTCTAAATGCCATAGAGTGGGAACATACTATTTTGATGACTCATCTTAACGCTCTACGCGACATGGGTTTTCCAAAATTTGTTGATGAGTGGGGTGAACCTCTTCCACAAGCACAATTAGAGGTAGCATGGAAGCAGTTTGTTGAAGATACCTCTGATATTGATGCTTGGGAGGAACCTATCATGGATGTTCAGGTGTTGCCATTCATGCAGAAGTACACTCGTATGGAGCTCTCATTGTTTGAGTTAGCCCAACGAGCGAGGTGCCTAAGCTTGGAAGATATTCAAAATTTGTGCTTTGTATATGAGTCCCTGAGCACTCCTTTGTTCACCACAGAGGCATGGGAAGCCATGGTTGTAGTTTATGAGGTCACTTTTGAGACCCTCAAAGAATAGGCAGAACAAGTAGAGGCAAAAAAGAAGCAACCACAAAAGCAGTTGAAGAGTAGGAACGAGCAGAAGTACTTCGAGTTGTAGCAGAAGCAGAAGCCACTGAGAAAGCTGAAGAGGAGGAGCATCAGAAGGCATCTACATCGAAGGCACCAGCCAAGGAGGTTGGAAAGAAGACTCAAGATCACCCAATGGATTAAGGCCTAGGATCGCTTGCATCCATGCGAGCTGGATACCCCGAGAGCCACCAGAAATATTGGTAGTTTTGCACTATGCCACATTGGTTTTAAATAAATTGCTGACTGTAATGTAAAAATTCATGATGTAGCATCTTGCTTAATTTTAAAACAAACATTGCAGTCATTTCAGTTTTTTTATGTATGTAATTTTTCATTTGAAAAATAAACATTCCAATCCCAATCACAGCTTGGAAATCGACTTCAAATTAATTTGATTGAATCACCCATAGAAGAAGTTGAAAGAGCGAGAGAATTGAAGCCATAGTAAAAGAAGCAACAATAAATCAAAAATGATGAGATTTGGTTGAAGTGTTGAAACACGATCACGTTCGCCCCTTAAAAAGGGTGAACATCATGTTCACCCTTTGGTTGGGTGAACAGGTTTTAAAGTATGCCGATGCAGTCACCCCGAAGTATGGGTGATGATCCCGTTCACCCCTTTTGGGGGTGAACGACATTGGAATGTATAATTGGGCAACAAAGAAAATTAAAATTGGTTTTACCTTTGCACTTCGACGGAGATGTGTTTCACCTTTTTCAAGGGGCGAACACATATTAGGAGTTCCATTTGGCGAAAGCATTTGAAGCGGAGGTGATTTTAAATTGTTCCAAATAAAAATTGCGTTTGCCCCTTGTTTCGGGTGAGTGTTGTTGAAGTTTAAAAGGAAGGGGCGAAGTTGTTTCAAAAGGCAATCACGTTCATCTCTTTGTTGGGGGACAAACGTTATTAAAATTCTCAAAGCTTAGGTGAAGAGGATTTTTAAAGATTTTTCTTGACGAAAGCATTTTCATGGTGAAAGCAAATGAGTTCGATTTGCTCACGGTGCCTAAGGATAAATTATGGAAAACATATGCCGAATTAAATGATGCAGGATTTGATCTTTAATTGCCATCATCTTGGGCGATATTAAAGTTTGATTTTTTGGTTGAAGATATGCCTTAAATTATTGCTGCAATTTAATGTTGGTGGCGAAGTGGAAAGCATTTGTGTTATTTTCAAGAACATCTTCTCGAAGGTTTTACTTCCTCTCTAAAGCAAATTTAATGAGGAGTAAATTATTGAAGCATATGTTTGATTTTCAAGAAAATGGAGGTGCCCAAAATTTATTGTCGTGGTGATCAAAATGCCTCGTCACTCCAAATAATTTTCGGATCGTGATTGTCAGAAGAATATTTCCAAGAAATGATGACTCATTATGTCTCTGATCTATGGACATTGGGTCCTTTCATGTATTTAATGAAAGAGGCGCAAACCTCTATAAATACTAAGCAAACTTTCATTGTAAGGGGTTGGAAAAAATAGATATCCTACGAGAAAACTCTTCAAGTTCTCTACAGTAATAGAATATACAGAGCTCTTGGATTTGCAAATGACTTGGTGCATTTTTGCCTTTTAATTTTTGCATTTCTTATATACACTCGTATTCTTTATTTGTTGTTGAATTCAAATTCTGCAAATTGAATTTGAATATTGTTGATGAGAGGAGTGAGTGTTGGAGTGCTGATTTGAAAGATTATATGTACAAAGTCTTACGTGAATTCTGTTGTTTCTTTATCTATTACATGCTATTCATTACTGTTAGAGTTACTATGGTAATTCTATTTATGACCTCATTTGGTTACTAGGGTAGTTAGTTATCTACCTAGATTAGATATTTGATAAATCTTTCTATTTATTGAATATTATATTGTTAGTACATTGTTAGTAGGTTAGCTATATTAAATTAGTTGTTAGTTACACTCAAGGTAAGTAACACATTGGCTATCTATAGCCTATCGCAATTGTATTTAATCCATGCATTATGAATGATAAATTGATTTGCCTTATGCATTCCAACATGGTATCAGAGCTTACCGAGCTCCAGGCTCATTCGTAGCCTGAGAGTAGATTCTCGGAGGACTTTTTGGCTGGAGACCTGGTCCTCATGGTTGGGCGATCTGACCTCTCACTAGAAAGTGAGATCTAAAATTTAGTGGCAAATCCGAGATGGTGTGGTATCCAGATCTTACTGGACTATAAACTGTCCACTTGGCCTAAATCTGAAGCCTAGGACGTGATTCGGGAGTTGAGAATTTTTTTTGTGACATGCTTGCTAGGTGACACACAGATATGAACCACTAAGATAGATCTGATTACTCTAGCCATGATGGCGGATCAGGACGTAGTGTAACCTGAATTGAACACATGTGTTGCTAGCAGATTAGGACGTAGTGTAACCTGAATTGAACACACATGTTGTTGACGGATCAGGACATAGTGTAACCTGAATTGAACACACGTGTCGCTGACTGGACCAGTTGGATGCGAAGATCACTCTAACCCTAAACAGACCAACTAACTGACGTGTGCTGACACAAGGCGATCGGTGGTATATTACCATGGATGGGAGGTGAATTGCGTGGCAAACAAGACATCTGGCCAACGGACAAGTGGACCCGACTGAACTAGCCACCTAAGCTCTGCGGACTGGACAGGGACTGGTCGTGACCGAGAAAAATTTGGCATGGGACAAAATTTGCTTAGGAATGGCATGACTACCCAAAGGTAGTCATTAAGATATGCAAGATATTTGATTCTTAAAGAGCTTAGTGAGCCCTCGCGTCCTGAATGTGGGATATATGCGACATTGCTATTTTTTTTTGCTTTGCACAGTTCGAAGGTCATAGAAATTTCCCTCATTTTTTTTTCGAGGAAGTTGTGGATCTCGATATTGGTGTTGTTACCACTGATGGACACTTTGATGGGAAAGTTGGCATAGAAAAAATGCATCTTGTAGTGAAAGCCCTTCGTGACACCCGTTATCAGGTTCTGCATGTGACTAAGGGTCGTCCTACTGGCTGCCATGGTTTTCCTGGATCCAAACCATGCATCCACCTTCAATCAATATTGTGATAGAAAAATTGGATCATAGCTCTGTGTTGCATATTTGGAGTAGAACCTGCTCGCAGGCTGATAACAAGCCCCTTGAGTGTTGATCGTAGAAGATTACACCGATCGTACAACACTTGATATCAACCTAAAGCTAACGTAGTGAAGGCATTTTTTATCCCAATTTGTTGGTGAAGAAATGGCGTCTTCCTTGCAGTAAATACGTGATAAAACAATTGCAGGTCGTATCATAATGGACCAGGAATTGTTCATTTTTGCAAATTGTAGATAATGTCCATCCAATTGCAGCAACCAAAAAAAAAAATCTATGGTGTTTTTCATTGTAGGTGTTTTGATCGCCATTTATATTGTAGATATCTATAGTAGTTTGCAAATCCTACCAGGGTAGCCGAGGTGCAAAGTTGTGGTCTGGCGAAAGGTCGGGGGTTCAAACCCCGTCGACCCCCACAACCCCCCACAAAAGAAGACAAGGGGGACATTTTTGTTGCATAAGTGAAGGGGGGATTTTTTTTCTCATTGCACAAAATTGCAACAAAAGGAGATAAAACTTGTCAAAGCTATCAAAGAGGCATACAATCATCAAAATTCACAACCTATTTTTTAGGCTTCATAAATAGCAAATTTTTTGTTTGAAGTACTTCACATAGGGGGGATTTTTTTTTTTGGTGACATTTTGTGCTAATTTGCCTAGGAGGCAAGCTTTGTAAGAGGGGATAAATTTTGCAACACCAAGGGGGGACAAGCCTTCTGGAGCGCCCATTTTGTGCTTCCAAAAAATTTTGGACTCCTCGTCTCGTGATGGGGGAGGCACGCCAGGGGCATTGCCCCTTGGAACCCCATATAGGGGAGATATAATTTTGCAAAACCAAGGGGGGAAGACTTATAAGGGTGCATTTTCGGCAGTGACCGACACCTTAGTCAATTTACTTTTGCAAAATTCATTGTAAAAGGTGCATTTTTGGCTGTGACCGACACCTTAAAAGAATGGGTAGATCAAAGAAGAAAACTATCCCAAAACCAACTGATGATGTTGTTAAATCAGTTAAAGGCCCATATTTTTCCCCACACCTGGAAGGGATAGATTATTATGAAGATGGCACATTTCATACACTAAGGAGTGGTGTAAATGCCATAATCAATGATTTTGCGTCTTGTGGAGACATGCAAAAAAATGGTGTTCTAATCCCTATTGGTGCTATAATGGGCATATTCATGTCATTTTATGCTCTTGATAAAGCACAACAGAAAAGGGACATTAGTGAGGAAAGCGAGGTCCTAAAGGTGAATGCTTGTTGTAACACAAGTGACCTTCAGCCCATTGTGGCGAATGCTTGTTGTGACACGAGTGACCTTCAGCCCATTGTGGCACATGCTTCTTGTGATACAAGCGACCTCATACCTTTTATGGTAGATATCAGTTGTAGCACAGGTGATCTCATTTTAGTAGCAGATTTTTCTTGTGACACTAGTGACTTAAAAACTGAACCTCCTCAAAAAGAGCTCCATAATCTCATCAATAGCGACAAATGCAATATTGTTAAAAGCATTGATGAAGATGATGAAATTGGGTGTTTTGAAAAGCACACCAAAGGATTTGGTTCCAAAATGATGAAGAAAATGGGATTCAATGGTGAGAGATTAGGTAAACAAGAACAAGGCATTAAAACTCCAATAATGCTAAATGTCAGGGCAAAGAATGAAGGCCTTGGCTATACTGGACATGCAAGTACCAGTAATTCTATGTTTGTAAAACCTAAATATCCTCTCCTAAAAAGAATTTTTGTAGTCACTGTGGAAAGACAGGACATGTTGCAGCTAAGTGTTGGAGATTACATCCTTGTGATTCTTGTGGATGTACGAATCACTCTTCTTCAAGTTGTTGGTACAAACTAAAAATGGCCAACAAGGTTCATATTGATTGTGGATGGACAGATCTCACACAATGGACCATGATGAAAGAAATGTTGTATGGCTTCTACCGAAAAGGTAAAACCTATGGTAGACCCCGAGGCAAATCCAGTGATAGACCAAGTGGCAGTCCCAGAGATAATGACCCAGAGACAGACCTAAAGACAGACCCAGAGACAAAGTTCCAGAGGCAGATCTACAGGTAGATTCACAGGTAGTTCCAGAGATAGACCCAGAGGTACAATTCCAGAGGTATGCTTAGAGCCAGAGCTAGAGCCCAAGACAAAGCATGAGCCACCATTCTTTCATTTCTCTTCTACTTCTTCACTATATTGGGGCAGTTATATACTTTACCCAAATATTGTTGTATGGGGGGATATTAGCATAGCTAGTAGTTATATTATTACCCAAATAATGTAATAAGGGGGGATGTTAGAGTTACTATGGTAATTCTATTTATTACCTCATTTGGTTACTAGGGTAGTTAGTTATCTACCTAGATTAGATATTCGATAAATCTTTCTATTTATCGAATATTATATTGTTAGTACATTGTTAGTAGGTTAGCTATATTAAATTAGTTGTTAGCTACACTCATGGTAAGTAACGCATTGGCTATCTATAGCCTATCGCAATTGTATTTAATCCATGCATTATGAATGATAAATTGATTTGCCTTATGCATTCCAACAATTACTTGGTATGAATTTACACTATTAGTCTATTCCCATTGTACACAGTCAACCTGTGGCCATATTTCCATTTATTTTCATATTTTCTAATTTCTTTCCTGCAACTCTAGTCTTAAACTAGTTTAGGATTAGTAAGGGAGCCAACCCTCTTTAGATATTGACACGGAGGACATTCCTTTCCTCAGGTTATTCAATGTTGGCCATATCTAGGGCGCACAAATGCAGTTTTATTGATTATGCATATATTTGACCAACAAAAACTTGTAACTCCCAAATTAAAAAATAACTCAAATATGAATTTTGTAAATTTTATGTTTCTAATCCTTTGATGTATAATACCTTTTAACTCCATAATATTAAATTTGAAAAAAAAATCAAATTTCAAAAATTTAATTTTTTCCCAAACTTTAAATTGCTTCAAACCAAAAAATTTAACACATTATAACTCCTCCAATAATAAATCACTCAAAAACTTAAAATCTTCAAAAAAAATTAAACAAATTTAATAAAAAAACTTCACTCTTAAAATTTCTAAAAACTTCAAAGAACCAAATGCTTTAAAAACCTTAACCTTATAACTCCAATCAAGCTTTATTCTTTCAATATTTTAAAAACTTGTGTTTATGTTGCATGCCTTATCACTCCATATTTTCAAAAATATGAATGATTATTGAAAATAAAAAGCTTAACCCTTATTAATCCATGTTGCACTTTAAAATATGAACTCAAAAATATTTCCCTCCAGAATATCAAAAAATGCTAAAAATGGAATATAATGTCTCAGGATGTTACTTGGCTAGTCAGCGATTATATCGTTGCTATGGTCAAGTGTATGGAATTCACTTTAAATTTTTTTTCAATGTTTGTCAAAAATACTTTCTTTCTCTAGAACCCCTTCGTGTGAAAACATCTCTCAAATTGCTTCTCTTCTTTGCAATAATAAAATACCTTTTTGTGGGTACATCTCCCTATGATTAGTGGTAGCACATCTCTCTAAGAAATAGTAAGACTTATCCCTATGAGCAGTGGTAGAAAATATTTTTGGAAGCAATAGTAAGACGTCTCCCTGTGAAAAATGGTAGAACACATTTTTGGAAGCAATAGTAAGACATATTCCTGTGAACAATGGTAGGATGCCTCCCCAGACATCTCTCTTTGCAATGAATGAAAAAATCTTCTACTATAATCAATGGCTAGGTAAGTCTCTTATGCTGATGGTTGTATGTCTTCGTCTAGATGAACGTCACTCAAAATGCTCCTTCTCTATTATCTGAACACTCTTACACTTCAGTTTTTTGGTTTCTCCCTTGAATAAGTGTTGACTATGTTCTCTGTGTGTAGGCTTCAGTCTTTCTTCTATATCAAAGTTAGCCTCTTAGGTATCTCATTTAACACCACGTTAGATTCTTAAACCTTTTTAGACCTATGTTACTTGCTATCTTCAAGGATAACCACTATATTAAAATCTAGTCATGATCTTCAACATTGGTTGCTATCTTCAATGTTGGTTGCTATCTTCAAAATTGGTTCCTATCTTCAATGTTAGCCATTATCTTCAATGTTGGCCATTTTTGGTTATTGGTATTAAATACCTACGTAATTAGACATTTGTAATATGGGTCAAATTCCAAGGATGAGGTTCCAATGTGTATGTAAGTATGAGGTGTTACCTTTCATACACATGTGATTTGGCAGCAATAAATGCCAAGGTTTACCTTGTAGAAGATGCAATGTAGTGTTTATGTGAGATTGCTAATAGAAAAAAGTGGAATGTTTGGACATCTCCCAATGGGAAATTTTATCTTATTATTATCTTGTTTTGTGTTTGTATATTTATTTTACTGCTCATTATTATGTTTAGCTCTCTTCATTTAGTATTAATATTATGTTCAGTTTTAACATTTGGTATCAGAGCCTATGGTCTTAAACTTGGGTAGTTTATGGCATTGTATGAAGAGATGCAAGAGTTTATAAATTGTGATAGATTTTGTGAGCTTTGATAACAACAAATATGGTGAGCTTCGATAGCTACATATCTTAGATTAAGGACTATTCATCCTAGGGTTTGATATTTAAATCTTGTTGAGCTTTGGTAGTGGTAGATCTGGTGAGCTTCAACAATGGTAAATATGGTGAGCTTTGAAAACAGTAGATTTGGTGACCTTCAACAATGATAAATATTGTGAGCTTTGATAGTGGTAGATCTGGTGAGCTCTAGCAATGGGAGACCTGGTAAACTTCAACAACAATACTATGTTTTATCTATATTTAGATGTTTATTTTTTATGTGTGATATTAAATAGTGGTAGATCTAGTGAGCTTTGATAGGGATAGATCTAGTGAGCTTCATCAGTGGAAATTTTTTTGAGCTTTGGTAGTGACAGACCTGGTGAGATTTGGCAGTAGCACTATGTTTTATCTATATTTAGATGTTTATTTTCTATGAGCGTGAGCTTCGACAATGACATGTTTGGTGACCTTAAACTATAGGAGACCTAGTGAGCTTTGACAATGACACTATATTTTATCTGTACTTAGATGTTTATTTGGATGCTAAAATTTAAGGCTAGAAATACGTGTTATAGTGGTTTTATTGTGCATGTTGCAAAGATATCCATGCATGAGGTTTCATTTTATAGCTAGTATTCTTCCTATTTTAGTGTGTTGTATAGATCTAAAACCTCAGATCTATGTTTTGCAAAGTTGCTAAAGAATATCTGAGATGTTTTATTGGTTGTACCACAAAGTTTAGGGTAAGTATTAACTACTGTAACTGGTGTAGCTTGTAATTTAAGAAGTTATTATAACTGGTGTGGTTGGATTATTGGCTATTGTAACTGGTGTAGCTTATAGGGCTATTAATGCTACTATAACTAGTGTAGTTGTGCCCAAAAGAGATTGGTGTGGATGCTAGTGGTGGTTTCCTAGTGTAATGTTCTTAGAGTTAGCTCCAATAATATTTGTAATGTTTTAAAAGTGTTTTTTTAGACTTTTTTGTTACCTTGCTAGTATATGGCTAAGGGTAACAGGTGAAGCTAATGTGTTTAGAAGGCTAGAGGTAGCTTGTAGGGTGGCTAGGTCTTGGAACAACTAGATATAGCTGGTGGAAGTTATAGGCCTAAAGGTTGGTAGTAATCGAGTTAAGGCTACTTATCTTCGAAAGGATCGATTTTAGCTTGTGCCCATGAATAGTTGTGTAAAAAAATCATTGTTTTTACTACAAAATTACAAATATGTCATTAAGGGGAAAATATTGGTATTAAATTCCTATGTAATCACACATTTATAATATGGGTCAAAGTCCAAGGATGAGGTGTCACCTTGCATGCACATGTGAGTTGGTAGCGATAGATGCTAGGGTTTTCCTTATAGAAGATGCAACATAGTATTTATTTGATATTTCTAATGAAAAAAATGAGATGTTTGGATGTCCCCCAATAGGGGTTTCCCTTGTTATTATCTTATTTTGTATTTGCATATTCATTTTACTGCTCCTTATTATGTTTAGCTCTCTTCATTTAGTATTAATTTCATGTTTGGTTTTAACATTGGCCACTAACCTTAATGTTGTATTTAACTACTATATTAATTTTTTTTATTTTTATCTCATTACTATTTATTTATATATTATTGTTCTTTTATCTCATTATTGTTACTTTTAGACTATAGCTCTATTCTCTTTATAAAGCAAGCTCTATAGTTCTATTCTCTTTACAAGACTATATCAGCTTTATCTATCTACAATGTTGCTTGAAATTTAATCCTTTTACAAGGCCTCTTAGGCTTTATCATTTTACAAGGTCACTCTAGATTTATCCTTATACAATACCACTTAGTATTTATCCTTATTTGATTCTTCTCTTAGGTGGATGATGGCTCTACAATATTCTTCTTGCTTTCTTCTTCTTTGAACTCTTCCCTCTACTTGCTTGATTTTTGTTCTTTTTATACTTTCTTCTCTACTTCACTATTTCATATAGGAATCTTGAATATCTCTCTTTTCTTCTTAATATTTTGTAGGAATCTTTGAATCCTTCTCAATACATTGCAATCTTTAACTATTCCTTTATCTCTAGAAACTAAAATTCTTCTCTATCTTTGTAGGAAGCTTATAAACCTCTATAACTATGCTGCTCCTTTGTCAATCTAAAATATTCAATGTCTTAGGTCACGCCTAAGAATCCAATATTATTCTAATTCTTTATAGAGAACCCAATATCAATGTCAGGGTGGCTCTGAATATCCCTAAATGACCAACTTTATCCTGATTTGGTTCTTCCTCAATCTTCAATATCCAACTTTTATTTTGAGTTAGCTTCCTCTCTATCAATACAGTTGAGCCATTCTTTTCCTTCAACCATGTGGAAATCCCTAGCCTTAAAATTAGAACGACTATTCCTTGTCCCCTCAAATTCTACTCAATAAGACCTTTAAAAATTAGAGTCCAAGTCTACACTACCTTTAAAGTGGATAGACTCTAAATTAACTTTATCAAAAGTGGATAAAGTTAACTATTGATAATGGTGGGTAAAAAATGAACTCTATCAAAATGGATAGATTCATGTGGTAGCTTTGATACCTTTGTTGGCTTTTTAAGACTTACTACCACAAAAATTAATAGAAAACACATAGGTCCCAATATAAAGTAGCAATAATATTAAAGGTAAAAAATAATAATATAAGAGTAAAAATAATATATGAGAGAATTAATACGTATGTCAAGGCCTATATAATATTAAAAATAACATTCACTTATATAATCAATTATAAATGTAAATGACCTATGCCATTCATGAACTATGCATGAAGAAAAATTATAATATTAATTTCTCAAAATATGCATACAAGCTTTATTCCTTTTATTGTTGTTACAACTTTGTAATATGATATTCAGATTACATATTCATGGAGTATTATCTCCATAATATAGCCATAGTAATTTTAATCTTCAATTACTTGACTATTTCTCTCCATGTGACAAGTCCCATGACCTTTGGCTTATCATCTTGCCACTTGCATACTAAACTCTTCACTTTATTTTTGCATGTACACTTGAATCTATGACACATCTACATGACTCTTATGCTTCTACATGCACTCCTAATATAATACACTTGTGAAAATCCTTACATTACATATTTACAAGAAATTCACAACCCTAAATTATTACATATTTACAATTGTACCATGAAGGTACCATGGGAGTACACTAGCATGTACCAAATAATGTAATATTCCTCAATAGTGTGACCTATTATTTTATTTCTTTTTCCACATATCATGCACATCAAAAAAGTCCTAAGAAGCCTTTATTCACTAAATTTCCTCCCTCAATATTAACTTTACTTTGAATTTGTTTTTTAATAACTTATATGTGGCTTCTATTGGGGGGCAATCCCATCAAAATACCAAAGTATTACATTTGTTGTTGGGTTAATTAAACCATATCTAGCATGTATTTTTATCATATTTTTATTTTCTTTTTCTTTTTCTATCAACTATATTATTCATCTTCATCAAAGTAAAATCTCATTTTTATTAAGCAATAAAATCTCATATGGGCAAGTTGTCTTTTAAAATTTAAATTTCACCAAGATGAAGACCAACATCATGATTGGATAAATTATCTACTATCTAATTTACTTCACTCTATATATGCTCACATTTCTAAGAGATTACCTCTAGTAATAGATGTTAAAAATCAACAATAATATTATTTTTTATCCAATCTCCACATCCATTTTTTTGGGCATTAATGATAATGTGTGAATCCCCTCAATTGAAATATAATTCCATTTCTTTTATTGTAATTTTATTTTTTGTAATAAGTTCCCTAGCCTATGCATAGTTTTTTGTTGAATTTCCATATGATTTTGAATAATTAAGAAGAATTTTACCTTCATTATTTTAGAAAACACCACCTCCACCAAATTTTCCTAGATTTTCTTTAGAAGTACCATCAAAATTAATTTTGTTAAACCCAATTTTTGGACATTTTATTTTTACTTTGGAATCGAAGTAGATTCATTGTTTCAATGCCATTATCACAAATGACTCTTTCATGTATGTTCAAATTTTGTAACCAAGTTGTGACCACCTCCTTTTTTGCACTTGATACTTCATAATGATGAGTACTATATT
This sequence comes from Wollemia nobilis, assembly GCA_028583015.1. Classification (NCBI taxonomy): domain Eukaryota; kingdom Viridiplantae; phylum Streptophyta; class Pinopsida; order Araucariales; family Araucariaceae; genus Wollemia; species Wollemia nobilis. Next base: position 2,657,649 of record JAQPPZ010003193.1, on the reverse strand, counting down.
TATAAGCATTCTAAAAGAAAGATAATAATATAATTCCAAACTTGGGTATGATTTTGAGATATTTTTAAAAATTAATTCCTTTCCAACTATGAATTCCAACAAATAATGGTATTGCCAATCCTCTAAATAATACATAGTGCTTTAGCTTTGAAAAAATTAATGCAACATTAATCAACTCTTTTAATGTCGATGGAACTACCCAATAAATTTTCATATTATTAAAAAAGTAATTGCAAATGGTGAAAGCAAAGTAAAATGAATAAGTAAATGGTTAGATGTTTCTAAATCCTTCTCACACAACACACATATGAAAGGTCCATAATATCCTCTTCTTTGTGAACTCTTCGATAAGAATCTTACTTTGAATTGCTAACCAATAGGATGTTGAGACCTTAGGGAGAGCCTCTAATGATCAAATTTTCTTCTAAGAAACATCTTTGGGAGTAGGAAATTTTGATTGCTCTAAATCCTCATACCCCAAATCAATCGAGTACCCACCATCTTCTGATATATTCCAAACCAAATCATCCTTTCATGTAAAAATTTGTAAATAAAACTCTTGCATTATCTTTTGAAGTTTATCTATGATTTATTTGAGATTCTCTCCTTCTACAAGGTTACTAATAGAAATCCATGATCTAGAATTGTTGTTCATAGTAATATATTCTTTGACCTTTGGACCTTTATAATATAGGCATGACCAAGCCAATAATCTTAATTTAAAATTAAAGGTAAGAGGATAAGGATTCAACCGAGCATTAGGTAAAAAAATTGTATAGTTCCCCTTATTGTTTAATCATATAAGATGTTTCTTGATTAATTGTAAACTATCTGATATGAAGTTCCATGTTTATCCTTTGAGTAGGTTTCTTTTCTTAGATAATTTCATTGCATTAAGAGCACATATATATTTTTAAGTAATGTTTTTGGCCAAATATTTACTTGATCTCAAAATAACCTTCACCCAAGCTTTGCCTCTAAGAACAAACTTATAAATCTGCAATTTTACAATCCTACTCCTTCAATGTTCATTCCTTTGTAAACCCTATTTCACTTACAAAGAGGAAACCTAAAATTTTCCTCACATCTTTTTCAAAGAATCTCTTTGATCTTTATCAATTTTTGATGCTATATGTATTCACAATCTTGAAAGTGGTATCATAAAAATAGGGATGGATTACAATATAGTATTATGAGTTGCAATATTCACCCCATGGTTAAGAACTTATTTTCCAACCTACCAAACAAGCTTCCATTCCATCCAAACAAGAGACCTAAATACTAGTTTTATTTTCTTTATGAAACAAAGTAATACCCAAGTAGTTTGACAATTTTTTTTTCAATTTTAAACCCTAAAAAATTCACAATAATTCAATATAAATCTAGGGCAATGTTAATAAAAATTCTAGACTTTATGGTATTAACCATGTATCTAGCAGCCTCCTTATAGCATCATAATATTGATTTGAACTCCATGGCCTCACTGACTAAGGAAACGCCCAAAAGAAAAGTATCATCAACAAATTAGATATGAGATTTAAAGGGATTATTTTTTGCAACCTAAATACCATTGATTTTTGTTCCATATTTTCCTTTGAGAAATCTCTCCCTAATACCTCTGCAAGAATAATAAATAGATAAAGATATAGTGGATCACCTCGAAAGAGTCCACAAGATGACTTAAAGTAACCAGTAGGAGAACCATTGATCAAAATAGAATATTTTGCAATGCTATAACAATATTTAGTATATTCACACCAAATATAATCAAAACCAAACTATTTAAGTATATTCACACCATTTATAAAAATAGAATATGCTTTTTTCATATCTAATTTCATAAGTATACCTAGTTTTTTAATGAAACATAGAAAATGTATGGCCTTTTATGAAATGATTACACCATCAAGAATTTTCTTACCATGAACAAAACCATGTTCCTTTGAGATAACACAATCTATAAAGCCTTCCAACCTATTTTCCATAATTTTTGAAATGATATTGCTAATCATGTTACAAAGGCTTAGTGGATAAAAACTATAAAAATATTTTGTCTTGTCTTTCTTGGGAACCAATATAATAAAAGTGGTATTGATCTCACGTATTGCAGCCTTCCTATATTTTTCCTCTTCAACCACAACCAACATATCCCTCTTTAATAAATACCAATTTTTTTGAAAGAAAATAGGAAGTGTCAGGTTCCTTGTTAGGATAGAAAGAGAAAATTACTTCATGTAGTTCCTCCATAGATATCTTCTTCATCAAGCTTTCATTTTGCCCCTATGTGATAATTGATGGAATATTTTATGAAGTATTATCTTGTGCCTATTTATCTTACCCAATAGTTATGACACAAATATATCTAAAATAAATTAATTAGTAGTAGAGTTAGTTTGAAAATGGTGATCTAGTTAGGTTGTTTTCAAGATCCAAAACTAAGTTGAACTTATCAATGCAACTTGATTCAGGAGTCTCTTGAAATTTGATGAATGATAATAGATTTTCATTTTAGTATGTTTACTATTTTTCCCCACTGCGTTTTGTGTTTAGGTTTAGAGATATAGAAGACAATATGTTTTAAAATATTTAATTTCTTCCTTATATATTCTTCTTGATCCATTTTGTATTTCTATAGCATATAATTTTTTGTTTTTCTATCTCCTTCCTTGATGCATTTCTCCCTAGACTTTTGAAACCAATATGCCTCCTTTTTCAATGCATTATGGTGACCAAGAAGTAATTGTTTTTCTTTCACATAAGAATCTTGATCCATTCCATTGATTTATGTTATCTCTTTTAAATTTTTGAGCTTGGATTCAATTTCTTTATTTTTTTTTTAAATATTATCAAAATATTTGGTATTCCAAATCTTCATTTGCTCCTTTAAATATATCATATTTTTAGCAAATATATACATATAATATCATTCAAAATTTGCTTCATCCCACCATAATATTACCATATAGAATAAATCGAGGTCTTGGAGCCACATAGACTATAAGCAAAATGGCTTTGGATGACCATTATTGGGTAAATCATAAGTCAAAATAATGGGTTTATGATCTAATCCTACTTGTAATTAGATATTTAAAATGATTTTATACTCTATTTGCAACAATTTGTTGAATAAAAATAATCTATCCAATATTTCAGCTATTGAGTTTTCCTAACACATCTAGTATCCCATGTATATTGAAAACTTGAAGGACTAACATCCTAAAGTCCATTTGAATGTAAAAATGAAGAATTTTTTTGCATTGATTTAGACCATCTTGGAGTACCATCCTTATTTTCCAAAGGAGATATAATTGTATTGAAATGACCCCCAAGAATCTATAGATCATAATTATTAATCATCTTTGTGCTTGAAAAATATGTGAAGGTCCTTCCAACATCCTTTACGAGGAGTGACTATGGTTGGATCATATACATTTATAACCCCAAATTTGATAATTTTATCTTTCCTGCAAAATAGTCAACCAACCCAATTACTTTTTGCTTCTAGCAATTGTCCATCCCATTTGCATTTGTCCCATATTGTTGTAATACCACCTGAAGATACTATAGAATAAACTACTAGACAATTACCCATCTTCCAAATCTTAATAAAAGTATCTTTAATTCCTCACTACTTAAATTTTTTCTTGTATTAAAATAAACTCAAGACTATAAAAACCTATTAATTTCTTGATTAGTATTTTTTTAGGGTTCTTATTCATACCCATAATATTCCATGATATTATTTTTATCATCATCATTTTTTATTTTTTTATAGTGGAATTAGCTCTACATCTTGTTAACACATATGATATATTTATTTGGCTTTCCAAACTGATATTCCTTTGAGTTTCTTTTTCTCTTTTTTCATGCTGTGATGGTCTTCCTCTCCTTTTTCCATTCCCACCAATACTTTCATCTTCATCAATATTTTGTATTTTTCTATATCGCCCACATTGAGACTTATATTCTAAATATTTATGTTGCCCTAAAGAATCTAAAATGCAATAATAGCCTTATGAATACTTTCTTCTTTCTATTTTCCTAAAAATCCTAAAGTGCACATGTGATCCTTCATATATATTACTTTTTTATGATACCTTGGAAGTCCTAAATTTCATTGGATAATATCTTCCATATTATTTTCTTTACAATGATACTCTTGAAACTCTAAAGTGCAATGGATACACTCTATACTACTTTAATTTTTATCACAAGAAGAAGACTTTATGCTACTTAAAAAAATGAAGATCATTTAATTGGATTAATCTTAACCTCCTTCACTTCAATCACTTTAAAATTTGCCTCCCTATCTTCCTTTTCTTAAAAATTTACCTCCATATCTTCCTTTGCAACTTTAATTAATTTTATATTTAAACTTGCATATTGAAATTTCTCATCCCTTATGCCATGTTTTTATTGTAATGGTTGATTTGAGTGAACTATAATGGCCTTTGCTATTTGATGACGCATGGTGGTTTTTCTTGCCACTTTATTAGGAGTAGAAAATCCTTTATTTGACTTAACTTTTTATATGATATGATCTACTTGTTTCGTATTGAAGTTTACCTCATGCCCAAAACTTTCCATCTCTTTCTCCATCATTTTCAGTTTTTAATCTCTTACCATGTGTCTGGTTTCATGAAATTTGTGATATTGAAATGCAATGTTTTCGTAATACACTTGTTAATCCCATTCTCTTGATTTGGATTTAATCCTAATGGACTATGGTAAAATATTTAAAATATCCATGAAAACACATATTTGAGTGTATATAGAATTCCTTCCCTTTTTAGTAGTTGGTCCCTCCTAGATGAATTCACCTAGAGTATTGCCAATACTCTTCAAAACCTCTATATTTATGGCTTGATAAGGAAGTCCAAAAATCCTAATCCACACTAGAGGACTTTTAACAGTCTCTATCTCCATAGAAAAAAAATCATTCCATGGTCTTAAATTTAATCCATATTTACCCCTAAACTAAGGGACCCCATAGATTATTTTATCCTTTATTTTTATTTTTTTTATAAGCGAAAAACCCCTTGCAGGGCCGCCTTGGTCTGAGATACCATGAATAGGGGGTTCTACACCATAAAATTCACCCGGGAGTCACACCCGACCCTGCCCGCACCAACATTATCAATTGGATTTTGGATACCCAATTCATCTTTTTGGTAGGGTGGATATTTGAACCTGGGACCTCCCTTGGAGGATTTCCCTCTCCTCTCCAACTCACCTACAACACCTGGGTAAAAATAAAGACACTTGTAAAGACTAAATGGCTTTATCCTTTATTTAAAAAATAGAGAAGATAATGAAAAACATTCTTTCAAAAGAAAAATGAGTGAGTAATTTGAATTCAATCCCCACTTCCACTTGATCCAATTTTAAATCTTAGAAAAGCCTATCCAATAGTTATAAAGCTTATATATTATTCCTTTGGTTTTAAGAATAATTATATCATGCTCGATAATCTCATCCTTGATAATCACTTCTAGTGTACTATCTGCTACCTAGATAGGGTTTTCCATAGGCTCACTTTTCCTCTATCGCTAACTAGGATATCGATGCTTCCAATTAGGGCATCATTAATTTGGATTTTCAAAAAATGACTTTCCTTCCATGTTAGATTTTTTTCATATGATTCCTTTAGTTTTTAAATTTATTCTGAGATATGGATCAATAGGAAGTGTTGCTTACTTCTTGCTCACATTTTGCTTCTTGCTTCCTAATTCTACTCATGCCTCATCCTCGCTTAGTCCTAGATCTAACTTACTCCTCACTCGTACAATTTTTTCTTGAAATTATTACCATAGGAATAATTTCACCTTAATTCAAGTTCTATTTTATTCCATACTCTCACCCATATTTAGGTATATTTTATCCCTCCTATGAGATCATATAGATATTATAAGATTCCTTAAAAGTTACCTTTGATCCTAAATGCCTATTATAACACATCCTCCAAGTTACCTATAGGTTTTATGTATCCTAAAATCTATAGGTACCTTTATTAGCTATGTATATCAAAATATAAGCCCATATGTACCTTAAAAAAACAACTTCTTTGAAATATTTTACTTCATTTTGCTTTTACCATTGGGACTATATCCTTGAAAATGGATATATCTATTAGTTTATTATCTTGAATCAATGATTCTCTTATAAAATTCTATTATTTGACTTGACCACTCTTTATTCCTCAAAATAGTTGATTTTAAATGAATATAGCACTTTGAGAAGACTAGATTCAATATTCCAACTTTATGGTGCTCAATAGATAATAATGGACTAGTGGCATACAATGGATACATGTGTTTCTTCTTGATAATGTTACACCAAGAATTATCCTTCTTTACAATTGCGAACTTGCAAAACTTTCCTATTAGATATAGGATACATAAATTACTATCACTTATGCTAGTTCTCCCGAACTCAATTGTAGCACAAAATTTATTCCATGTTTTTTTTGAAAAATAATTTGAAAAAACTTGTATTAAAACAAATATCATTTACAAGTTGGGATGAGACTTCTCCCAGCCTTAGCCAAAGAGAACACATGTTTACAATAGTAAAAGAAGATTTGCATTGGATCCAAATCTCTGTCCAAATTAGCTAAACACTGTATTTTCTCACCAACTTGCCTAATCATCTCATCCTCAATAGCCATGTCACTATGCCACTAAACCCCTGCCTCCTTCTTAGTGCCCATATTAGCTAGGAATTCTACCACTTTATTTAGATCTCTACTCACATAAATTGGAATCACATCATCTAATTTCCTCCACAATTCCTTAATTTGCGTGATAATAATTCTCAAATTCCATGTCTTCAAAGAAAATTTCATCATGCAATCTAGATATCCAACCATTTTTTGAGAATCTGATTCTAGTATTATCCTCCTGTAACCTTGTTTTACTACAAAAATAGAAGCAGATTTGATAGTTAAGGATTTTGCTTCATTTTTTTTGGCCCTTCCCAAGCCTTGTAGTTCCCAATAGAGCACTGTTCCAACATGATTTTGACAAACTACTCCAATTCCAGCTCTACCCGGATTGCCTTTTGTAGCTCCATCAGTATTAATTTTAATCCAACCTTCTATGGGTGGTTTCCAACTAGCTATATCTTGTCCCTCTTGCACTTCAACTTCCTTCTCCATTGTTCCTATAACAACTTGATTTTCCTCTTTAGCATACACCACCACAGTTTCTATGACTTTGCTCTAAATGACCTACCAAAATCCATCTATAGATGAAAAGGTTTCTCTAAAAAATTTGTCATTTCTCTCCAACCACACTTACCACCAAATGAACTATAATCCAAGCTCCCAACCAATACAAAGTGCTTTAGATTCAAATATACCCCTCTTCCATATTTCTCAAATATTAATCCTATTTAAATCACCATTAACTCGAATTTTATAATATAAAAACCATCTCTCCCAGATTTGGTGCATGAATGGGCACTCAAAAATCAAATGATCAGCTATTTCCTCACTCTTGTAGCATAAAAAACATTGAGATGAACCAATGATTCCCCTACATATGAGATTATCAAAATTAAGAAATCCATTACGCATGAACAACTAGGATTTTTTTTTTACTTTCGGCCAACCTTTAGACTTCCAAATATTTCTCCAATTCTCAACTTGATATGCATGAGGAGGAGGCTCTAGAATGATCTTATCATATCCATACTTAAATGTGTAGATACCAAGGCTCCCATATCCCCAAGCTAATTCATCCTCCTCATATCTACCCGTGAGAAATATTTTTGCCAATATTTTAGTCATGATGGGTGTCAAATATGGAGGGATTGAAATTGATCACTCATCCAACTTCTTAAACTGCTTAAAATTATATTATCCCAACTAACTAGTGTTGAAATAAATTCCATTTTGGACCCAATCCCTAGTTTCAATGGCTATTTTTATTGGTTGCAGTTTAGGGAATTCAACAATGATAGGTGGGTATAAATCCCATGAATTTGTCCAGAAGGGTGCCTTCTCCCCTCTCTCCACTTTCTAAAATAATCCATATTTCACTACCTGATATCCTAACTTAAGAGCCTGCCACACTAAGGATTCATTACCATCCAAAGAGAAACGACCCACATCATTTGGGTTTACCTGTCCCAAATATTACTAGTTAAAATTCTATTGAATAAAGAAGTTGGTTGGGAAATCCACCTCCAGTAAAGCTTTCCAACCAAAGCTTTATTATTTAACTTTTATCTTGTCAGTCCCAAACCTCCTTTTACCTTGGGTTGGATTACTTTCTCCCAACCTACTAAAGCCTATTTCATCTCTCATTTTACTCCTTCCCATAAAAAAATTCTAGCCATCTTGTCCAACTCTTTCCATATGGTATGTGGGGCAGCAAGGATAAAAAAATTATAAATTGGCATGACCTCAATTACTGACTATAAAAAAGTTAATCTACCCCAATAGCTTAGCCATTTGTGAGTCTAATTATTAATTCTTTCATTGATACAATCCAAAATATTCCTCCAGATATCTATTTTTTATTTTTTTAAATGCAAAGGGACCCCCAAGTATACCACTAGGAGAGAAGTCCTTGTGAATCCCAAGATCTCTAAAATTATATCCTGAAGCCTTTGATCAATATTAAAAAATACCACTTTGGATTTTTTTATCATTGATGACTTGGTTTGTATCCCTAAGGTAGACATTAAGTGTATCTCTAATCATTCTTGCTTCCCTAAAGTTGGCCACTCCCACCAATCCCGTGTCATCCATAAACTGTAGGTGAATCAAAACTTCCTCATACACCTTGATACCTATTAGCAAACTTTGTTGTATTCTCCTCAAGATGATTCTATCCAAGCCTTCAACCAATATGAGAAAAATATAGGGGGAATAAGGATCTCCTTGATGAAGACCTCGAGTAGCTCCAAATGGTTGCGAGGGAAGACCCTTGATTAACACTGAGTATGTCGGAGTAGAAACACAACTCATGACCCATTATATCCAATTCTGAGAGAAACCAAATGCTGTCATCATATTTGACAAGAAGTTCCCCTCCACCCTATCATAAGCCTTTGACATATCCAATTTTATAAATATTCCTCTATTACCAGATGTTTGCATTGAATGGATTGTTGAGCAAGGTGCAGCAAAAGTATTGTCATTGTTGTCAACACAGATAGATAGATCAGTTGATGCAGTTGATGCAATGGACAGGAGTTCAGAGGTCAGTCAGAACATGTACAGTGAATTTCCAAGAAGACAGAAGTGGCCCAGATTCAGAAAATCAAAGAAAAAGACAAGTAAGAAAACTGTCGCGATATCGCGACATGTTTTCTGTCGCGATTTCGCGACATCTCGAAGGAGAGAGAAAATGCTGTCAAAATTGTCGCGATTTCGTGACATCTCGAAGGAGAGAGAAAATGTTGTCAAAATTGTCACGATTTCGCGACATATCGAAGGAGAGAGAAAATATGGCAAAACTGTCACGATTTCGTGACATGTTGGAGGCAAAGAAGCCAAGTGGAAAAACTGTCACGATTTCGCGACATGTCAGAGAAGAAGGCAAGTAGAAAAATTGTCATGATTTCATGACATGTTGGAAGCAAAGAAGGCAAGTAAGAAAACTATCACGATTTTGTGACATGTTTGGAAAGAAGGCGCAAGCAAAGAAAACTGTCATGATTTCGTGACATGTTTGGAGAGAAGGCACAGGCAAAGAAAATTGTCATGATTTCGTGACATGTTCGGAGAGAAGGAGCTTGCAAAGGAAAGTGTCACGATTTCACGACAATTTGCAAGAAGGATTGTACGGATGAAAAAGTGTCACGATTTCATGACAGGATCGAAGAGAAAGCGCCAAGGAGAGAAAGTGTCATGATTTCATGACAGGTTCGAAGAGAAAGCGCCAAGGAGAGAAAGTGTCATGATTTCATGACAGGTTCGAAGAGAAAGTGCTAAGGAGAGAAAGTGTCACGATTTCGTGACAGGTTCGAAGAGAAAGCTCCAAGGAGAAAAAGTGTCATGATTTCATGACAGGTTCGAAGAGAAAGCGCCAAGGAGGAAAAGTGTCATGATTTCGTGACATGTGTTTTCGGGCCAAAGATAGAAAAGGCACAAGGTAGCGAATGTGTCACGATTTCGTGACATGTTGTTTTCAGGGCCAAAGATAGAAAAGGCACAAGGCAATGAATGTGTCACGATTTCGTGACATGTTGTGTTTTCATGGGCCAAAGATAGAAAAGGCACAAGGCAGCGAAAGTGTCACGATTTCGCGACATGTTCCATTTTTGCGGGCGAAAGGCAGAGAAGTGCAAGGAAGCGAAAAGTGTCACGATTTCATGACATGTCTGGTTTTTGCGGGTGCAAGACAAGAGGTGAACAAGGAGGCAGAAAATGTCATGATTTCGTGACATGTTGAGTTTTCACGGGTAAAAGGCGAGAAGAGCATAAAGAGACGAAGTGTCACGATTTCGTGATAGGTCGCAACAAAGACGATCACTCGACGAGTTAATTAAAGCAGAACAATAGTTAAAGGGGCAGTTGTAGAGGAAAAGCATGCAGCCAAAATAAGAAGAGTTAACTGGAGTCAATGCGACAGTTACAGGAGCAATTACAAAAGAAAAGCATGCAACTATTTTAAGAACAATCGAAGAAGGAGAAATCGAACAGTCGCATAAATAGAATCAAAAAATGCATGCATGCATAGAAAAGAATACGAACAATCATGACCAAGAAGACTAACAATCATGGTAGAGGTATATGTTGCATGTAACATGTTTAACGAAATGCCCACTCTATAAATACAAAAGGAGTTACATAAAGAAGTAGTTACAGTTGACAAGTGGCAGAAGAGAATATTAAAGGAACAATTACGGGTTGCATGCGTAAATATGGAAGTTAAAAATAGAGACTAATATGTTATAAAAGCAGGTCTGCATGAAGAATAAGGTTGTTGCTGTATGTGAGAAATTGCTGTGTAAAGAGGGTTAGAAGAGGGCCGAGAGAGAGATAAGCAGAGCCGTGAGAGCGTGCAGAGTTTGATTAATTGCAGACCAGTGGTCATGTAAACAACGAAGGCATTTTTATGTCATTAAGATAATTCAGAATTGCAGTCCAAGTTGGTGCTTGGCATTAGGGGTTGGTGCTCCTATCTGTTGCAACAAAAAAATAAGGGGTTGGTGCTCCTTCCAGTGGGTGCTGGTAAAGTGTTTGTAAAATTGGTGTTTTGCAAAGGCCGGATTTGGATTGGAGTCCAAGCAGTCATTTTTGAGGAGTAGCCAAATTGGTGAACCTCGTTACATTGTGTGTTGTGGTGTGCTCTCTTGTGAAAATTGCTTTACCTATTTTTAAGTTCTCTTTGCTTCAGCATTAAGTGTTGTAGATTTGAATTTTAATAGCTACACCGATTCACCCCCTCTCAGGTGTCATTGTGAGAATATCAATTGGTATCAGAGCAAGGTTCTTGAACAAGCTTAATCAGCTAAGGTGATCTTGGAAGGAACACAATGGCAGGTAATGAAGGATTCTCATCAAACAAAGCTCCTTTGTTCAATGGAACTAATTACTCATTCTGGAGACTCAGGATGCAGACATATCCGAGTGCGTTAGGATACGACATTTGGGAGTCAGTAGAAAGTGGATACACAGTACCCGCTACTCCTCCAACAGATACTACTGAGAAGAAGAAGTTTGAGAATAACTCCAAAGCAAAGAATGCCATAATGTGTGGGCTAGTAGACAGTGAACTGATAAGGATCATGAGCTGTAAATCAGCAAAAGACATGTGGGACAAACTGAAGAGCATCCATGAAGGAGACAGCAAGATCAAGGAAGCCAAACTGCAAACTCATCGAGCTCAGTTCGAAGCATTACAAATGAATGACGATGAGAACATAGAGGCCTATATGCTGAGAGTCAATGGAATCATTAATGCAATCAGAGGACTCGACGAAGAAATCGAAGATGCGGTTGTCATGAAAAAGGTACTTAGAACTCTTCACAAAAGATTTAATTCTAAAGTTTCTGCAATAGAAGAGGCTAAAGATCTAAATAATTTTAGCATGGACGAGATGCATGGTTCTTTGACTGCATACAAAATGAGAATAGGACAAACTAAGCCCATAGACAGAGAAGCTGCTTTTAAAGCACACAAGAATACAAAAGCTGAACAAGAATCTGAGGATGAAGAGACATCGGATGAAACGGAAGCCAACTTTGTTCGAAAACTTACAAAGGGAAAAGGAAAGTATAGAGGAAAGTTACCGTTTAAGTGTTTCAATTGTGGAGGGGTCGGTCACTTTGCAGCTAAATGTCCAATGAATGAGAAAACCAAAAGTGATGAAGGGTCACACCAAGAAAGAAGTGACCGGAAGAAGAAACCAAATTTTAGGAAAAGCAACTTCAAAAAGAAAAGTTTCATATCAAAGAATGTCAGCTCTTCTGAAGATAGCTCAGGTGAAGATTCTGAAGAAGAAACAGGTGAAGCTCTGTTCATGGCATTTGAAGAAGCAAAAATAGAAAAAAAACAGGAAGGTGACACAAAAAGTAAGGATGAGGCTGAAGTATATCTGGAAGGAGAGTTGGTTGCTGCACTTAAAGAGTTGAGTACAGAAAGGAAAAAGAATAAAAAGGTCTCAAGAAAACTAGAGGATGCGAATGACATAATAAGCAGTTTGAAAGTACAGACAGAAGAATTTAAGAAAATGTCTGAAGAACTCGAAGTTCAATTAACCATGAAAATAGATGAGTGCTGCAAACTGGAAGAAGAGATTGTTGTCTTAAGAATGCGGCTAGAAGAAAAGAATCAAAAATTAAGTTGCTATCACAAACTTGAAGGAAGTTCTGCAAAGCTTGAAAAGATTATAAATAGTCAGAGGACTACGGGCATCAAATTTGGCTTGGGCTTTGTCGAAGGAGAATCGTCAAGTGGATCAAAGGCCATAACAGTAGAACAAGTAAAGAAAGAAGATAAGATCAAGGTTGATCAAGGAAAAATGAATCAGGCAAAAGAAAGCAACAAGTGCCAAGCACGAGAAGAGTGCCGACAATGAGGGATTCATAAAAGTCACACATCAAAGGAGAAGAAAATTTGTGGCTCCTACTAAAAAATGGCAAAGAAAAATTCCCAGGTTCAATCATTCCTTTTCCGGTTATTGTTTTAAATGCAATGCTTACGGTCATAAGATTTCAGATCGCATTCATAATATAGGACAAAGAAATTTCACCAATGAGAAATGTCTTTTCACCCTTGATGGATTATGCAGTAGAATGCTATAACCGTCATAACTTTGGACACATTGCAAGAAACCGTAGAAGCACATATGCAACGAAATAGATATCAGGGAAGAAGAAGATCTCAACCAAACAGTTTAAGGCAAAACAGAAAATTCCTAGAAAAACATGCACAAGCTACTCGACAAAGAAAAGTCTAAACAAGTGACCAAAACTGTAGCCAAACCAGAGTGGAAAGAAAAGGAGCGACCCAAGGAAGAAAAGGAATCCTTGATTGTTCAGACAACTTTCAAAGCATAGAACAAATCTGCACCATGGATATTGGATAGTGGATGCTCCAGTCACATGACAGGAGATAAACAAAAATTTGAAAAATTACAAAAATATGAAGGGGGCTCTGTAAAGTTTGGAAATAATGATGGAGCCAAGATAGTTGGCAAAGGATCAGTCAAGATAAGTGATGGACAGATCAATTCCAAAGAAGTTCTGTTTGTGATTGGTTTGAAGCACAACTTACTAAGCGTAAGTCAAATCTGTGACAGAGGTCATGAAGTCATCTTTAAGAAGCAGGGCTGTGAAGTCAAAAAAGCACACAGTGGGAAGCTGATAGCTACTGGATTAAGGACTTCTGGAAATCTATATACTCTCTCAAAAACTTCAGAAGGAGCGTGCTTGATTGGACAGGAAGATGAAAATTGGTTGTGGCACAAGAGGCTCGGTCATATTAGCTTTGACAATCTGGTAAAAATAAGTTCAAAAAGGGCAATAAGAGATATACCCACCATTGGCAAACCAAGAAATAGCATCCGTGCTTCATGCCAAAAAGGGAAGCAATCTAGAGCCACTTTTAAATCAAAGGAATACTTCACAAGTAAGCCTTTAGAACTAATACATACCGATTTGTGTGGACCCATGAGAACACAAAGCATAAATGGTGACAAATACTTTATGTTGTTCATAGATGACTACTCCAGGATGACATGGGTACTATTTTTAAAGCTTAAATCAGATGCCTTTGAGATGTTCAAGATTTTAAAAAAATAGGTTGAGAATCAAACTAGAAAAAGAATTAAATGCCTAAGATCAGACAGAGGAGGAGAATTTATCTCAAAGAATTTGCAGAATACTGTCAAAAATATGGGATCAAAAGACAGTTTTCAGCAGCAAGAACACCTCAACAGAATGGTGTTGTAGAAAGGAAGAACAGGACAGTGCAAGAAATGGCACGGACAATGTTGGCTGAGAACAAAATAGCTGACAGATTTTGGAAAGAGGCAGTCCATACTATGGTTTACATCCAAAATAGGTGCATGCTAAGAACGCATGAAAGCAAAACACCGTATGAGCTGTGGTTCGACAGAAAGGCAACAACAAGATATTTCAAAGTGTTCGGAAGCAAGTGCTACATCAAACGAATTGAAGATAATCTCGATAAATTTGAAGATAGAGCTGACGAAGGTATTTTTCTTGGTTACTCAACAAAAAGCAAAGCCTACACATGTTACAACAAGAGGCTAAAGAAAATTGTGGAGAGTGCAGATGTTAAAGTTGATGAAGGTAGAGATCGAGAAACTACTTATCAAGAAAACTACCCTATTTATGAAGAAGTCATTGAAGGAGATGAAGAAATGGAAATAGAAGAGAATCAAAAAATTGACCCAGCTGATTTAAGAATTGACTCAAAAGAAGAAGAAAACAAGAAATTCAAAATAGGCAGCTGGCAAAAAAATCATCCCAGAGAACAGATTATTGGGGACCCAACAGTTGGTATTCAGACAAGAAGAGCAGTAGTACGGAACTACTCTCTATTATCCAGCATTGAGCCCAAAAATGTTGCTGAAGCAAGCACAGATGAAAGTTGGATGAAGGCAATTAATGAAGAACTAGATCAGATTGAGAAAAACAAAACCTGGGAGTTAGTACCAAGGCCGGCAAATAAAAATGTAATCGGTACTAAATGGATTTTTCAAAATAAATTGAACGAAGATGGACAGGTTGTAAGGAATAAAGCAAGACTGGTCTGTAAAGGCTATGCACAAGTTGAAGGTATTGATTTTGAGGAAACCTTTGCACCAATAGCTAGACTAGAGGCAATCAAAATGTTTCTGGCCTTAGCAGTTCATAAAAATTTCAAAGTATATCAAATGGACGTAAAATCAGCATTTCTGAATGGAAAACTGAAAGAAGAGGTTTACATTGAGCAGCCAGATGGGTTCCAACTCGGTGATAATCCCAACTTTGTTTGCAAGTTGAAGAAAGCTTTGTATGGCTTGAAACAGGCACCCGGAGCATGGTATGCAAGGCTGGATAACTATCTGATTCAACAGGGGTTCAAGAAAGGTTTGGTGGACAACAATCTGTATGTCAAAACAGAGAATGGCCATCTTATTGTCCTTGTTGTTTATGTAGATGATATCATTTTTGGCAACAGCAATGATAAGTCCTGTAGTGACATAGCAAATAAAATGAAGAAAGAATTTGAGATGTCTATGATTGGTGAACTTTCTTATTTTCAGATACTGCAAGTCAATCAAAGTGAAAAGGGCATTTTTATTTCTCAAGTTAAATATGTGAAAAAAATGTTGAAAAAGTTCACAATGGAGGATAGTAAACCCGTTAGCACTCCCATGACAACAGGTTGCAAGTTGAGCAAGGATGACAAATCTCCAGATGTAGATCAAACCATGTACAGGTCTATGATTGGAAGCCTGCTGTATTTGACAACTACCAGACCAGATATCTTACAGGCAGTATGCATGGTGGCAAGATTTTAGGCTAGTCCCAAAGAGACTCATGTGACAGCCGTGAAGAGGATTTTTAGGTACCTCAAGGGTACTATGGAGTATGGGTTATGGTACCCAAAAGGTAAGGACTTCACTCTTATTGCATATTCTGATGCAGATTGGGCAGGATGTATTGATGACAGAAAGAGTACCAGTGGAGGAGCATTTTATCTTGGAGACAGGCTAGTAGCATGGCACAACAAGAAACAAGAATCAATCTCTCTATCCACAGCAGAGGCAGAATACATTGCAGCAACAACATGTTGTACACAGATATTATGGATGAGACAAACCTCGAAAGATCTTGGTATTCACTTCAAAGAGCCAATTTCAGTTAAATGTGATAACACTAGTGCTATTAACATATCAAAGAATCCGGTTATGCATTCTCGAACCAAACATATTGCAATCCGGTATCACTTCTTGAAGGATAAAGTTGCAGAAGGTGAGGTCAAATTGGATTTTGTTCCAACTACAGAGCAAGTAGCAGATATATTCACCAAACCATTACCCAAGGAAGTTTTTGAGTACCTTCGGAGTAAGTTGGGAGTGGTCACGTTTCCCAAGAACTAACTATCAATTGGGATCACATTCTCAAGGGGAGCATTTATGCCTATGCTTATAGTTTTGCTCATATTCATGATTTTTGCTAACTATAACAATGTTTGTCTGAGAATGGTGTGCATAGACTCAGGGGGAGTCTGTAGCAGCCCTTTGGTATTATTGTCAAAGGGGGAGAAGAATTACAGGAGAGTGCATGAGTGTTGCCAACAATTCCAAAGGGGGAGATTGTTGAGCAAGGTGCAGCAAAAGTATTGTCATTGTTGTCAACACGGATGGATAGATCACTTGATGCACTTGATGCAGTGGACAGGAGTTCGGAGGTCGACTGTAACATGTACAATGAATTTCCAAGAAGACAAAAGTGGCCCAGATTCAAAAAATCAAAGAAAAAGACAAGTAAGAAAACCGTCACGATATCGCGACATGTTTTCTGTCACGATTTCGCGACATCTCAGAGGAGAGAGAAAATGCGGTCAAAATTGTCATGATTTCGCGACATCTCGAAGGAGAGAGAAAATGCTGTCAAAATTGTCACGATTTCGCGACATATCGGAGGAGAGAGAAAATGCTGGCAAAACTGTCACGATTTCACGACATGTTGGAGGCAAAGAAGCCAAGTGGAAAAACTGTCATGATTTCGTGACATGTTGTCAGAGAAGAAGGCAAGTAGAAAAACTATCGCGATTTCGTGACATGTTGGAAGCAAAGAAGGCAAGTAAGAAAACTGTCATGATTTCGTGACATGTTTGGAAAGAAGGCGCAAGCAAAGAAAACTGTCACGATTTCATGACATGTTTGGAGAGAAGGCATAGGCAAAGAAAATTGTCATGATTTCGTGACATGTTCGAAGAGAAGGAGCTTGCAAAGGAAAGTGTCATGATTTCACGACAATTTGCAAGAAGGACTGTATGGATGAAAAAGTGTCACGATTTCATGACAGGATCGAAGAGAAAGCACCAAGGAGAGAAAGTGTCACGATTTTATGACAGGTTCGAAGAGAAAGCGCCAAGGAGAGAAAGTGTCACGATTTCATGACAGGTTCGAAGAGAAAGCGCCAAGGAGAGAAAGTGTCACGATTTCATGACAGGTTCGAAGAGAAAGCTCCAAGGAGAAAAAGTGTCACGATTTCGTGACAGGTTCGAAGAGAAAGCGCCAAGGAGGAAAAGTGTCACGATTTCGTGACATGTTTTGTTTTCGTGGGCCAAAGATAGAAAAGGCACAAGGTAGCGAATGTGTCATGATTTCATGACATGTGTTTTCGTGGGCCAAAGATAGAAAAGGCACAAGGTAGCGAATGTGTCATGATTTCGTGACATGTTGTTTTCAGGCCAAAGACAGAAAAGGCACAAGGCAGCGAAAGTGTCACGATTTCGCGACATGTTCCGTTTTCGCGGGCGAAAGGCAGAGAAGTGCAAGGAAGCGAAAAGTGTCACGATTTCGTGACATGTCTGGTTTTCACGGGTGCAAGACAAGAGGTGAACAAGGAGGCAAAAAATGTCACGATTTCGTGACATGTTGAGTTTTCGCGGGTAAAAGGCGAGAAGAGCATAAAGAGACAGAAGTGTCACGATTTCGCGACAGGTCGCAACAGCACGATCACTGACAGTTAACTGAAGCAGAACAACAGTTAAAGGGGCAGTTGTAGAGGAAAAGCATGCAGCCAAAATAAGAAGAGTTAACTGGAGTCAATGCGACAGTTACAGGAGCAATTACAAAAGAAAAGCATGCAGCTATTTTAAGAACAGTCGAAGAAGGAGAAATCGAACAGTCGCATAAATAGAATCAAAAAATGCATGCATGCACGTAAAAGAATACGAACAGTCATGACCAAGAAGACTAACAAGTCATGGTAGAGGTATATGTTGCATGTAACATGTTTAACGAAATGCCCACTCTATAAATACAAAAGGAGTTACATAAAGAAGTAGTTACAGTTGACAAGTGGCAGAAGAGAATATTAAAGGAACAGTTACGGGTTGCATGCGTAAATATGGAAGTTAAAAATAGAGACTAATATGTTATAAAAGCAGGTCTACGTGAAGAATAAGGCTGCTACTGTATGTGAGAAATTGCTGTGTAAAGAGGGTTAGAAGAGGGCCGAGAGAGAGATAAGCAGAGCCGTGAGAGCGTGCAGAGTTTGATTAATTGCAGACCAGTCAGGGTCGTGTAAACAACGAAGGCATTTTTATGTCATTAAGATAATTCAGAATTGCAGTCCAAGTTGGTGCTTGGCATTAGGGGTTGGTGCTCCTATCTATTGCAACGAAAAATAAGGGGTTGGTGCTCCTTCCAGTGGGTGCTGGTAAAGTGTTTGTAAAATTGGTGTTTTGCAAAGGCTGGATTTGGATTGGAGTCCAAGCAGTCATTTTTGAGGAGTAGCCAAATTGGTGAACCTCGTTACATTGTGTGTTGTGGTGTGCTCTCTTGTGAAAATTGCTTTACCTATTTTTAAGTTCTCTTTGCTTCAGCATTAAGTGTTGTAGATTTGAATTTTAATAGCTACACTGATTCATCCCCCCCTCTCAGTGTCATTGTGAGAATATCATGGATTACCTCCTGAGCTAGAACCACACCATCCAAGATCTGCCTACCCTCTAAAAAACCCCTTTGCTTCGAGGAGATAATGCTATGTAGAAGAAATTTTAGTTGCTCAACCATTACTTTTGTGATTATTTTATATATGACATTATATAAGGCAATAGGTGTATAATCTAAATTATGCACCCTCTCCTCCCTTTTTGCATTAAGGTAATGGAAGTATGATTTAGTGCTTTAAGTATTCTTTTACTACCTTTGGACCCCTCTATAACAACCATTACATCCTCCTCCAAGTTGTCCCAAAAGGCCTGAAAAAATTTAATTGGAAAACCATATGGACCTGGTGTTTTTCTAGTGCTCATTCCAAAGACTACATTCTTTAGTTCCTCTCTATAAATCGATTTTAAGTAGAGTCTAATTTTCTTCTTTAAAGATAACAAAGGGTATCACAACAAGAACTTCTATTTGAGCCTCTTCATCTTGCACCATACTTCCCTTAAATAGTTTAGAAAAAAAAATTATTGAATGGAAATGCATACCTGGAATTGTATCGAAGGAGTGTTTGTTCTCATCTTGAAGAGCTTCCATATTGTTCATCTGTCTCCTAGCACAGGTAGCCCAATGAAAAAATTTGGTATTTTTATCACCTTCTAATAACCAAGTGGTTCTTACTCTCTGTTTCCAATAGGTCTCCTCTTGGTTTTCAATGTCGTCAACCACTTTACGCAATTCATCATCCTCTTCTTTACGCTTCTCTGTAATTTTTCCTTCCCTAAATTATTTTTGAACCTCATCCCATCTGGCCACAAATGGAGATTTTTGGACCTGGAATTCTATTTTGTTAGCTCACCTCCATTTTTTCAATTGATATTTGACATAATTAAACTATTTATGGAATCTAAACATTTTTGTCCCATATGTTGGGTGGCCTTCTTCCCACCACTATGGAATTTTCTTTCGAATTTCCTCTTTTTGTAACCAAAAGTTTTCAAATTTAAATGGTTTGTGATGCTACAATATCTTGATCCCCCATTCCAAAAAAATGGGAAAGTGATCTAAAATTGGACCCTCCAAAATCTAAAATTTTATATTCCATTTTACAAATGCCTCCTTTGAAACCAAAAAATTATCTAACTTCACCTTCTTGCTATGTGGCTCCCTCCTCTTATTAGTCCAAGTATAGTTGTTTCCAGGGCATTTAATATCCACCAAGTGTAATGCTTGGACTTGGGAAATCATAAGTTGATACCCTGGGTCCAAAATTGGGGTTTCCCCTTCCTGATCTCTAGAGGATAATTTAGCATTAAAATACCCAGAAATAATTCATTCTAACTCTTTCCTTGAAACTCTCATGTTATGCACAACTTTCCATTAATGCATCTGACCATCTAGGTTTTGAGCCCCATAAAAATTTGTGATTAAAACATGTTCAACTGTGACATTATTCCTAAAATGTGATGTGAGGACACCCATCCAAGCTATATATTCTATTGTTGTCCATTCAAGAGAGTTTCAAAGAGTAACTACCCCCCTGAAACTCCTTGGGAAGCCACTTCCATATGACCAGCACCCCTCCAAAGTCTATTTACTGTTTTACACATAAGATCCAACGATATTTTTGTCTCCTAGATAAGCAAAAGCTTTGTTTTACATTTTTCTAAGAGTCTTAAAACAAAAAATTGATGGGTTCTAATGTTTAAACCCCTAACATTCCATGATTGTATAATCATTGGTTACCTTGAGAGCAATAAAAATATATTGGCCTCACCAATCCTCCAGTGATTAGTTTGTCTTCTTGAACTGCTATCAATTCCTTATTTGATTTTCTACCCACTTATTGAGAGCTACTATTTTTTGATCTCTTTTCCACATGAGTTATCCCTAGAGTTGGCATTTCTTTGTTCTTTTCTTCTATGCCCTTGAAATCCTTAATTATCAGTTGCTCTTGGTTATGCACTATCAATACCCTTGCACTCTCTGATTGCGGTAACTTACTACACTCAATTACCTTCTCTATGATGGGAGGAGACGAAAGAGGGGATTGAACATGGTTGTTATTGTTTTTATTATTCCCATCCACTCCTTCCATGAATTGTTCTTCTTCTTGGTCCATTAGTATCTTAAATATCTCATACCTATTGGAGGGCTTGAGTTGGGTTTGATCTTTACCATATTTTTTCTTTTGCCTTCTCCTTCTTTTGGGCTATTCAAAACCATATCCCTATTCTTCTTTACCCTAAGAAATATTGGTTATTTTTTATTGATTTTTGACTTACCATCCTTAGGAATATTTGACATTCCTAGAGGAGCTTCCATTTTTATGTTCATATTATTTAGGTAAGATCGAGCCAAATACCCATATTTGTGGTAAAATCTACATCTGAAGGGCAATTCCTCATAATCCAGTTATTGAATCCAAGATAGTCCTACAAGTTTGAGTTCAACCTCTACCAGCAAAGGTTGGCTAAGATCCATTTACACACATAATATTGCATAAATAGTTGTGTTTCCTTCCATTGTGTCTTTGGAAACACCCAAATATCTTCCAAGGGAATTGCCAATAATTTCCAATACCTGCTCACTCTAAAAATCCATTGGAAGTGCATACAAATGGATCCAAACTAAGACAACAATGGGTTCAATTCGAGGATCAAATCCCACTCTCTAGGGTTGAACAAATAATCCTACTAGACCATGATTCCTCTTTTCTTATTCGAAAGCCCTATTTATATCGACAAGTGAAGAAAAACTAATAATAAAATATCCATTGCTAATAAACCACAAAAAATACTCACCAAGAGGCTCCTAGTTTTATCAAACCTAGGAATGCAAAAAATTCAAGGTAGGGCGAATACCCATGAATTTATAGATCAAATCATGATTGGCTCTATATAAAATTGTTTCTTCGACCATCCTTTGCTCAATGAAAATCTTTGCCCTTGATTCTGACTATGGAAAGCATCCATTAACTCGTTCAGATGATCTATTTCTAGCAGCCGTAAATAGCATTTATAATGCAATTTTTTGTGCTTCTTTTGTCTCTAATGGATATTTATTCTTTAAAAAATCTACAAAATAACTATGTCTCTCTAAAAGAGGATCTGGAGGTGTCTCCATTGGGCCCTCCTAGGGCAGCAATCTTGTCTTCAAGTCCACAGTAACCAAAAATCTCTTCGACTGCCCAACTGATGCCCTAGTTTTCTCTTCCAGAGCTCTCCCTAGTATGATGGATACCAATTGTTCGATTGATTCAAAATTTATTCCATGTTACTAGATGGAATTTCATTAATTATCCAATATGTTTCGAATATGTTTATAATTTACTTCATCCTACATCTTATTTTAATTAACTCTCAAAATACTAAAACCAACATATCATAATGGATTGGAAGATTATATTCAGAAGGAGGATAATCCCTACTAATAAAAACCACTTTCCCTTACATGTAGCTAATTTTTACCAACATGATGCCAAATTTTATTCCATATATTAATCCTTGTTATTATTTTGAAGAGTAATATGCTCAAGTTTGCTCTAGGAGTGAGGCCTATTTTCATCATAGTATATAAGCTATGTTTCCCTTATATTTCATCAAAATGTTAAAAAATCAAATATTAAACTCATTTTTTCTAATAGTTTGGCATAATTTCTATTCATATTTCAATAGTATATTGTTGATAATATTGGTTCTTTTTTAGTGATGTTGGCCAACTTAAAATAATATCATCCACAAATAGCAAGTGAATTTATATAGGATGGTGTAAGATTATTTATAATACTTTTCAATCTCTTCTAAAACTTTCTTACCTTATTCTCCTCTCAAAAGTTTTATCCACAATAATATATAGGTAAGGAGAGATTGGGTCCCCTTTTATTTGGCCTTGTGGTAAGATAAAGTACCCCACATATGAACAATTTACCAATATTAATAAATTAGAATATGCACAAGTTGCCCTCACTCATTTCCTTAATTTAGATAAAAATCCAAATATTTCAAAGACTTCATCAAGATTTCCCAATAAATAATATCATATACTTTAACAACGTGTAGCTTGATAATCACACCCTTTTAAAAATTCCTTTACAACTAGTAAACAAAATCTTGTACAATAATGGTGTCATCTAGAAATTTTGTGCCTTTGATAAATCCTTCCTATTCATTTTAAATGATATTTAGAAGAAACCTTTTTAATCTATCTACAAATGCCTTCACAATCAACTTGATAATGACACTGCATAATGCCATCAACCTAAAACTTTATACTCTACAAGAATCAAATTCTTTTGAAATAAGGGCAATAAAAGTAGAATTCATAGACTTTAATATATTTATGGTTTTTATTGATTTCTTAACTATTCATATTAGTTCATATTTGAACATATCCTAGTATGTTTATGAAAAAATTTCTGGAAATCCATCAGTCCTAGGAGCACTCTCTCCCTTAATTTTAAAAATACCAATGTTGCTTTCTTCCTCTATAATTTTACCCCAATGTAACCTCATTTTGATCTCAAGTTATGATTGTAGGAATGGTTGATAAAATTTCTCTTAATTATTCCCATAATTTTTTAAAATATCCTCAAAGTATTTGACTATTTCTTGACTAATATCTTCTTGTTCTTCTATTACTTGACCAATTATAGTATAGAGAATGCTATTTCTTATGATTATTTTTTTAATGTTATCTAATGAGAAAAGCATATTATTATCCTCTTATAGCCTCTAGATTTTTATTTCTAGTAAATCTCCATATATATATATATATATATATATATATATATATATATATATATATATATATATATATATATATATATTATTCTCTATACATACTAAAACATTTCAAAGTTCCATTAATTGAATTATATTTTGGATCTCTTAAATTTGCTATGCAGGATTGTTCTTTTAGCCAAATACATTGTTTAAAATTTATATATTCCACCTTTTAAAGCATCCTCTAAAAAAATTAAGCTTGCTGATAAACTTGAATATCTTGGTATCTTTTTAATGAGGTACTTGAATCCATTTAGTAGTTATTTTATCATCAAATCCCCTTGACTCATGCAATATTTTCTCTTGATTTGAGGAACATTGTTTATGAGGATAATTATTTTTCAATATTAATGATATATGTGAATGATTTATTTTATTTTTTCTTTTGGAATTTTATTTTAGATTAATTTACTCTTCCATCCATGAAGAGCAACCTATGAACCTATCTAGTATTTTTATGATGAAAGCATTTATCGTCCTCTAATCATTCCCAATAACTAACTTGTCATTTGTTGAATATCCCATAGTCGCAAGTCGGGAATATATGAATCTAGAATTGAAACCTTAATAAACATGAAATGAGGACCTCCCACCTTCTCCTCTAATATATAATATTATTTAAATATCTTCTTAGTATTCAATATTTTTTTCTAAATGATATCCTAAGATCCTAAAGTTATACCAATATAATTGTTGTTGCTTTTCACTAGAGGGAAACAAATGTTTCTAATAATAAAATATAAATTTGAATAGTATAATTTCATGGTACAACTTATCCAATCTCATTTGACTTTACTTGGGTTTTGATAAGTTACTAGTCCTCTAATAAATACTTCAACTAAGAAACCTACCATCTATATTCAATACTATATAGAATCCAAAAGGTATATCATCACATCTATTGAGACTTTAGTCTCTTTTAGTAGGTTGATATTTGTTTGGATTTTTCTATTTGCTTTGAGTAGCATTATTTTTTATGGCTTTCCCATTCCCTTACATTCCCTAAAATTATCTTCATCATGAAGGAGATATTTCTTTTTGTGTTTAGTAACAATCCCACCTAGTGTATTTGGGATCCCAAAAAAATATATGGTAATTATTTATCTACATTTGGTTATGCTTTATACTTCTACCTCTTTATATTTATATTGCATAACTAGACTCATTCATATTATAGAAAAGTTTAAGTGTTTACCCTCTATGAAAAAACTACGTTGATCTTCTTAAATAATCATCTAGTTGGTTGGATATTTATAAATTAAGATTCACATGTTTCCATATTGTCCTTTTTGAACAATCTATTTCCTTAAAACTTATTCTTTCGTTATCAAAATAGTTTTTCAATGTTAGATCTAAATGTATATTTATTCAATATGACATTGTATACTTATCATTTAAGGAAATTATATTGTCTCTAAAACTTATTCCTTTTCATCTTATGACTCATAGGACTTAAATTAATAATTGATTTCCATTTAGTCTTGTTTTGTAATTTTTATGGGTTTACACTTGGTTGTGTTCTTTACTTTTTATTTTAATAAAATTTCCATATGATCTCATTGGATATATTTATATGTAGGTAATTTTTTAGAAAATCTTAAAAGAACTATATATCCATGATAGATTCTATATCTAAATGGAAAAAATATAATCAACCTATATTTTCTAGAGAAAAAAGGGTTGTACTTGGGTCCCCCACCCTTGAAAATTAAAAATATCCCTTTAGAGCTTGAGGGTTTACAAAACATTCACTTCTTAGCTCAATTAAGTTTCTATAGGTAGATACTTATAACTTTTTTTATAAAAAGTCTAAATTTTTTATTTTCATTTTTTGGATCTTCTTCAATTTTCTTTGTAAATACAAATATTCCAAAATCTAACATCCTTCTTCTTGATATTTTTCTTTAGCATGCTTTACAATACAAAAAATCCATCTCTACTATCTATGCATTGCATCTTATTAGAGTAATATTTTCTAAACTTTGTGCTATCATAGTCTACTTTACCAAATATGGACTGCAAGTTTCCTTTCTAAAGCATAAGTGCAACTACAAGAATTGTAATAAATAGTTTGGAAGAAAATAAATTAATGTTATAAAATACAACAAACATTATCAATGAAAAACATTAAAGTAAATCTTAATCACTATTTGATTCAAGTAGACAATATTTTCTTGTTAGCTTTAGCTAAATTTACTACTTTCTCTAACCATAGAAAAGAGAATTTAACTTCATGATCCTCTATTAAAACCCCTCTATTGCCTAGTTTATCTACACATTTGTTCCTTTCCCTTAACATATGTCTAAAATTTATTTCTTAAAACTCTATAGCAAGATCTTGTATTTCCACACTAATATCTTGTATGTTGCATGGAGCCTTTGATTTCTCTAAAATTGTGTTTATTACTATTAATGAATCACCTTCCATCCATACTCTATTCCCTTTCATTTGTCTACATGTTTTTAACCCTTCAAATTTGCCTAAGCTTGAACTTTATCATTTATATTAAAACCACTATCAAAAGCATAATGTGAAAAAATCTCACCCTTATTATTTCTAATTATTCCTCCTCTTTTTGGTCTTGGATTTCCTTTAGATGCTCCATCAAACTTTAATTTGACCAACTCCACTTTCAGAGGTTTCCACTTTATATTCTTAGATATCCTTTTGTTCTCCTATTCCAAACATCATACTTTCATTTGATGACTTGACTCCATCTATAAAGGCTATCTATTCCAATATTAGGGATTGGGTGAGTTGATAAGGTTGGTTTAGACTCCTCTATGGCTAAACAAATCTTCCTTTGCATTACCTCAAAAATTGTTTTTCTTTTCCTTAAAGATTGTTCAATTCCTTTCCATCCTTATAGTCCAAAGTATTATATCTTTTTATATAATCCTATATTGTTTGTAATACCTCAATTTTATAAGTATTCTTCCATTGCTTTAACCATTCTTCAATTCTATCATTTATCACCATGCATTTACCAAACATATTAAGAATCCATTTCCATAGTTCCTAGACTATTGAGCAGTGTCCCAAGGGATGTTCTATACTCTCTTCCTCATTTTTACATAGAAAACATTATGAGGGGCCATGAAAATCCCTTTTTATTAGGTTATCCCAAGATGAAAAAATTTCTATGACCTACTAGCCATACAAACATTTTGACTTTTAGAATGTTATTTATCCCAGATATCTCTCCATATTCTTGTAGTATTCCTATTTTGTTGGTGCTTTATATTATATCCACTTCTTACTATGTATTTTTACTAAATTATTCAGCTCCCAAATTAGCTTACACTCAACTCCCCCTAGAATGATCAATGTTGTTATCTTTCTACTCAACTACCTCCTAGAAAAAATGCCTAATATACTTGTAAGAAGATCTTCTTTCCATTTTTATCTTCCTTCTTGATCCTTGTATATAATGTTTGAAAACCTATCACCATATTTGTATTGAAGTAATCTCATCCATGGTTTCAAAATTAGATCTAGATTGAATGGTTTTTTATCACACCAAGTATCCATCCAAATAGAGTTTTTTTATCTAGTTCCCATCACCTATATTAGACATTTAATCACTAAATAAATTGATTTTTTAAAACTATTCCAAAGTGCAAAACCATCTAGAAGTGATAATTGTAATAAATATTAAGCTTGGGTCATTGGGCTTAACATAATTACTTAGAATAATTCTTTCCCATTGTTTTTTACTCTCTTTGTATAATATCCAAAAATTTTATCCCCTTATATCTAAGTTCACAATTGTAAGAACTATTAAACTAAGACCTCCCTTAGTTTTATAATCACACACATTGCTCCCTTTCACCAAAGGAAATTTTATTTTATCATTTAAATCATAAATGATTTCATAATATAAATTAAAAAATTTCTACCATTTTTGGAATAATATACAAAGACATATAATATGTTGGAATGGCTTGTAAGAATTTTTTAATTAGATGCACTCTTCATGCTAACAATAACCATATACCTGAGAAGAGATTGATGAAGATGAAATTTTTAGTAGAAATAGAATAAGATTATAGCCAATAAAAGATTTGAAAGAGAGCTAGCTGAGGAGAGATGGCGACAGCAACAACATCAACCTTGACAACTCTGGTGATTACAGGTAGGATTTCCCAGGCCCTCGTAGGGGATTTTGAGCTGGAACAAGGAGAGATTCCCCCTTCGGATGAAGCTACCAAGGTAGATGATCCCAAGGGCCTAGACCCTGATCCTGGTGGGCAGAGAAGCCTGACCTACGATCGGCCATGGGAAAACTACAAGGGGTTTGTTCCCCCCCTCCCAAGCAGCAACCCCCATCCACAGCATGGAGTCCCTCATTCATACCTTGAGAAGGTAACGGGCACTCCATATCCCAGATCCTCTGGTACCGAGACCCATCCCTCGCTGACCATTTCGGGTGAAAACATGGTTATACCAGAATCAGTCATGGCAGTGAAACTGTCTATTGAATCTCTCTCCCTGGTGGGGAAATTTTTTGGAGGTAGGCCCGACATGGAGTCCATAAGGAAATGGGTTGGGTTCAAATGGTGAACAGCAGGGAGCTTTCAGCTGGTGGCCCTATCCAGAGGGTTTTTTTAATCCAGCTAAACAACCAGAATGACTATGCCCGCATCCTCATGGGGGGCCATGGTTTTATGGTAGGAAAAGCCTATTTCTCAGAAAGTGGGGGGAAGACTTTAACCCTCGAACTCAAGACATCAACTTCGCACCCATATGGGTTCACCTCCCAGATATTCCCATCCAGTTCTATCACGAGGATATCCTGCATGGGATCGGGGGATACATTGGAGACCTTGTTGCCATTGATCCTGCAATGAAGGCCAGAACCCGCATGGCTCATGCCAGAATCTATGTCAATGCCAACCTGGCCTCCCAGCTTCCTACTCACATTAATCTTATATATGGAACCTTCAAGTGGTGTCAAGCAATCGAGTATGAGAACAAGCCGATATTTTGCATCGAATGCCAATCTCAAGGACATCTCAAGTCTCAATGTCCATCTCTCAAACAATAGAAAGAGGCGCAAAGCTCCAAGCTTCCCCCCTAGAAATAGAGCACCCAAATGGGATTCAAAAATGAAAGACCCAAAGCCCCTGTCGGCATCAGGCGAGAAAAATAATTCAAAGGGAAGCAGATGGTTGTCCAGATGCCTCTCATCAACCATCCTTCTACAGAATCGAGCCAGGTATGCTCCATGTTTGCTTTTCCTAATAGGTTTGGACCTTTATCTATCTCCAATGATGAAGTCCTTTTTCCTGAATCTGCCCCTCCTCGCCCCCCACCCCCCCACCTCCACCCCCACCCCTCCCCTTCCAGATTCGGTCCATCCCTTCCCCATCGATCGCGCCCCCATCCCCCACTAGATCCACCTCTGAACCCCTGGCCACAAACCCTTCCCCTCGAGGGGTTGATCCCCCCTCTCCCCCCGAATATGCCCCTATCCCCATCCAAATCCATTGTTGAATCCCTGAAGGAAGTTGCTAGTCCCACCCACCACAGTACGGACCTCAGCCCCATCATCACTAGAAGCAAAAGAGGCCCAGTTGACACAGGAAGTGAAAATAAAAGAGGAAGGCCTACCATATCCGAGCAAATAAAAAAGGATACTAAAAATCAAGTCGCCAATGGGGTGCAATCAACCTTGTTCCCAGATCTATTCAACCAGGCTAAGGATGAATCCAAAAATCCCAAACCTCCCCCCTACCGGGTAAGGGAGGCAAAAAACCCACCAAAGTTTCTAGATGAAGATCCTCTCTTGGAATATCATAGGTCTCAACAGCACGAGCAAACAGATATTAGCTCGAACCATTAGGAAGGACTACAAACCTACCATTCTCATTTTGTAAGAGATGAAAGTCGATGCATCTAGAACCAATAACATTTCCTAGTCAGTATGGAAGAATTGTCAATGGGCTTCCTCCCCTACCGTAGGTTCTTCTGGAGGCCTCCTGTGCCTGTGGGATCCAAACAAAGTTGAAGGTAGGGTTATTTCATCTTCTGACAGAACGCTGAACCTGGTTTTCTATTGCAAGGAAAATCAGTTCACCTGGGTTTTATCCAACATTTATGCCCCTAATAATCCTCTTGAAAGATGCACGCTCTGGAGATCCCTATCTCATATGAAGGATGCCTTCTCCAACCTCCCCTGGATGTTAGCAGGGGATTTCAATTCCCCCCTCTTTCCCTCTGATAAGAAGGGTGACATTTCCACTCCCTCAAAAAGCATCCAAGATTTCCAGAACTTTGTCATGGAGAATGAACTCATGGATATTCAGATTAAAGGCTGCCAGTTCACTTGGAGCAACAAAAGAGTAGGTCCCGAGCACATTCAGGTCAAGCTGGATAGAATTTTCCTATCCCAATAGGCCATTCCCATATTTGGAGATACCTCTCTCATCTCTCTTCCCAGAATCGACTCCGACCATTGTCCCCTCCTTCTGGAATCCAACAGGGCTCCATCCTTCAAAACACCTTTCAGATTCAAGAATATGTGGATCCAGCACGCTGACCTGAGGCAGTGGATCACTGAGTGGTGGGGGCTCCCTTACCCTGGGTCTACCATTTCTTGGGTGTCCCAGAAACTGAAGGTGATAAAGGAGAATCTCAAAATCTGGAACAAGGAAGTATTCAGGAATATCTTTGAGAGCAAAGAACAGATCTTGGGCAATCTCAAAACCTTAGAACAACAAATTCAGCATGACCAATGGACCCCTCAGTTAAGAGAAGAAGAGAGACAACTCCTATCAGAATACCACAATGTCTTGGCCAAAGAAGAGACCTACTAGCGGCAAAAATCCCGTGCCCTATGGCTGAAATATGGTGATGCAAACACGAAGTTATTTCATGCATCTACTTTGCGAAATCAAAGCACGAACAAGATCAAGGAGCTCACCCTGTCCGATGGCACAGTCTCACGAGATATCTTCAAAATTAGAGATGAAGCAACATCCTATTTCAGCAACATGATGGGAACCAATCCCCCTAAACATCTTGAAGCCCAAGAGGCCCTCCTATAGAACATTCCCCCTCTGGTCACTCCTGCGATGAATTCCTCCCTCATCCAACCCCTCAGCAATAAATAAATCAAGCTCACCCTATTCTCCATGCAAGCTGACAAAGCCCCCGGGCCAGATGGGTTTCCCCCCCCTTCTTTCAAACTTTTTGGGATATCCTAGAGGAAGACATCTGCAATGCCATCATAGAACTCCAACAAACCAAAATCATTCCCAGAGGGATGAACTCCACTTTCATTGCCCTGGTCCCCAAAACCCCTCAATGCAAATCTATGATGGACTTTAGGCCGATCAACTTATGCAACATCATCTACAAGATTCTAACCAAATATTTGGCATTAAGGCTCAAGAAGATCCTTCCCGCGATCATAGATCCCTATCAAGGAAGTTCAGTGGAAGGCAGATCCATCACTGACAACATCATCTCTCTCCATGAAACGCTCCACTCAACTTTGTGCAACAAGAAAGTGGCCATGTTCTTGAAGTTGGACATCACCAAAGCTTTTGATAGGGTGAACAGGGATTTCCTCCTAAAAGTCCTCTCCAGGTTTGGGTTTCACAAGGAATGGATCGACCTCATCAAAGGCTGCATTACCTCCCCGTGGTTCTCGGTGTTAGTAAATGGATCTACTATAGGATTTTTCCCCAACTCTAGAGGCCTTAGATAGGGAGATCCTCTATCCCCTTTCCTCTTCATAATTCTTGCAGAATCCCTCGGGAGAGCCTTTAAATCTGCCTATGCTTCAGGGAGTGTTTCTGGGATCAAAGCTTCTTCTAACTCCCCACCCCTATCCCATCAGCAGTTTGTGGATGATACCATCATTGCGACCTTGGCCTCTGTTCTTCAAGCTAAGTCTATCAAGTTCACCCTTGACACCTATGCTTTAGTAGCGGGGCAAGAAATTAACTACCTAAAGAGCAAATGCTATTTCCTCAACACCCCAGGCAACAGACAATGCAAGATTGCTCGTATCCTTCAATGTTGCATTGCTGATCTCCCCACTTCTTACTTGGGTCTTCCCCTATTTACCAAAAGCCCAAAATAATCCATGTGGGACAATGTCATTGAAAGGATCAGATGCAAACTCGCAGGGTGGAAGGGTTCTCTTCTATCTCAGGTAGTTAAAACAACCCTCACTATGGTCATTCTCCAGATCATCCATGTCTATTTCATGTCGGTGTTCAAAGCTCCTGCTTCTATGCACTCCAAGATTGAGCAGATTCAAAAGAATTTTCTGTGGTCCAGGCTAGAGGAAAAGAAGAAATTTCACTTAGTCGGCTGGGACAAAGTTTTCCAACCTAAATCCCAAGGAGACCTTGGCCTCAGAAGATCAGCCAACATGAACCTCACCCTCCTTGCCAAGCAAGCATGGAAAATCTTCACCAACTATAAAGCAGAGTGGGTTTCCATCATTCAAGCCAAATATCTCCAAAACCTATCCCTGGTAGAGGACAACGTCCCCACTAATGGATCTACTTTCTGGCGGGCTGTGATTTAGGCTAAATCCCTCATTGTTAAAGGCACCCGATGGTAGCTAGGCAATGGTTCTAAGATCAACTTTTGGGATGATACTTGGTTAAAAGATAAACCTCTTGCGAAAATCCCTAAGGTCTCCATTCTCAGACCTATCCTGGAAAGGAGGTGGGGCAGTAAAGTGGTGGACTACATTGATAACCAAGTCAAATGGAAAACCATTCCCACTACCAATGAAAATGGCCAAGTTCTCAGAGCTAAGAATTTCTTATCCCGCTTGCTCAGAACCACTATCATCCCAACCACAACCACCCCGGACTACCCCATATGGAAAGGGAATGATAGTGGGGATTTCTCCATCAGGTCAGCCTACTCTCTCTTGCTCAGCTCCCAGGTTTCCCCTATTCCCTTCAGTGTGGTGTGGGTCAAGCATCTCATTCCCAAGATAGGTTTCTTCTCCTGGATTGCCATCCAAAACAAAGCCCTCACTACCGACAATCTCATGAAAAGAGGCATCCCTGTCCCGACCCGAATAGATGTCACTTGTGCCTTTCCAGTTGGGAATCCATCAACCACCTCTTCGTGGACTGTGACTTTACTAAAGAAGGATTGAGCCACTTGCTGACTACTTTTCAGATTCAATGGGCCCCCCCCAATTCCCTTTTGGACCTTTTTGTTCAGTGGCCTAACCCGTTCAAGAATCCTAGAGTCTCTTTCTTGTGGAAGGTCTACCTCCACCATTTCCTTTGGCAAATATGGCTAGAGAGGAACCACATAATTTTTTCCATGTTGTCGAATGACCCTGTGTCCATTGCTTCCAAAGCTATCGCTTATGCTACTAAAAATTCCCAACTTCTCCCATGCTCTAATCTACCCATCTGTAGCCTTGAAGTGGAGATCCTCCGATCCTTGAATGTCCCCATTCCTTCCAACTTGCCCCCTCCCATACCCCATCCCAGAAAGAAGGCTCGATGGAGACCCCCCTTGGAAGGTTGGTTGAAGCTCAACTTTGATGGTGCATCCAAAGGGAACCCAGGTTTAGCAGGAGCAGGCAGGATTATCAAGAACCACAAAGGCGAAGCTGTCATAGCCTTTTATGAGAACTTGGATCACCAGACTAACAACGTGGCTGAAGCATGGGTGCTATGGCATAGCATGCACCTCATCAGGGACTACAGAATCAACCTCCAAGTTGAAGGGGATTCCCTCAACATCATCAGGTACATCAACAGCAACAAAATCCCACCGTGGAACATCCGATCCCTGATCCAAGAAACCAGAATGCTCATTGGTCAGCAAAGATAGGTTGTAGCTACCCATGTGTACCATGAAGCCAATAGGCTTGCTGACGGTCTCACCAACCTGGGCACCACCCAACCAACCTTATCCGTGTGGCACAACTCTCTTCTGCCAAGCATCATCCACATAGCGATCGTGGATTGGCCAAGGTAGACCAGCTACCTTTAATGTTTTCCACACTAATCCATGATTTTTATGATCAAGGTTTTGTAGGTCTCATGGTGTGCAATTCCCTAGGCGTCATCTCCATGGTGTGCACCCCATATCCATAAAATGATTGGCCAACCGCTTGGCCCCTGTGACTGTGATGCTCGCTCTCGGATGTTCATTTCAAACATCACCGATTTCCAAAGATCACTGTGTAGTCCCGACCATGAGTGCTCCTCGAGTTTCTTGCCAAATATTCCATCGAGCTTAGTTGTCTCTAAGTCCCTATGGCGTTTTGACTCCTCCCATGTGGATATTGGTTCACGGACCCACACCAATCCCTAGTCTCCCTCCCCTTTCCATCGCCTCTCCATCTATCATCATCCTATGGCCAACGACATGACCGATGACTCACCTAATGCCTATTTAAAAATAGAGCGAGTCATCATCTAGACCTACGTCCTTCATCTTTGCCACCCCAACCTTTGCCCTAGCTTCCTTGTCACCTTCCATCTGCCCCCTATTTTTACCACCATGGCCTTCCTCGAGCCGAGCAACTTGCAACTTGATGCCCTTTCAGCCTCCTTTCTGCAAGGTTGTGGCCTTATCCCTTTTCTATCAAAATTCAAGGGTGTTGAGGCCGATATCATAGTAGATTTTATGAGAACCTGGTCGAACGACCATGTTACAGTGTGGCACATCCAGTTCAAAGTTACTCCTGAGCTCATCATCGAGGTGTTCTGGCCTTTTCAGTTTGGCATGACAAACACAACTGGGACCAGGAGCTCGAAGGGTTCCCGAATTACCAAGAATTCAAGTGGCTTGGAGTTGCACTGGATCGAGAATCCCTCCCCTCCCCATGGCCAATCGTAACCATCCCTCTACTTCAGTATTTGTCCTACGATGACCCGTCTAAATCGCTCTCTAGCTTTCATCTTGCTCTGGTGAACCACCTTCGGGGATATAGGCCTATGAACATCCCTGCTTTCCTCCATCGGTCCATTAGGCTCTCTATGGTCAGCGCTCACAAGAAACACTCGGCTCCCACTCACCAGGGGTTGTTTGTAGTTCTTTTTCACCATGTAGCCACCTCCACCCCGCCACCCATTTCGGCCAACCCCATCCAATCCAACCCCCCCTGTCCTCTCCCACTCACAGTCCTACCCATTCCCTATCCAGTGAACCTCTGGTAAGTGAGGAAGCCCCTAAAGTCCACACTCCTATTTCCAAGAAGGGGACTCCATCTACTGCTACTCCCTCCAAGCCCCTTGCTACGAGCGACAACAAACCGATGCCAGCTAAGTGCAAAGCCAAAGTCAAGGAGATCTCCGCCCAGGTCCGAAGGTCTTCCAGAGTCAAGAAGGTTAAGGCAAAATCGAGCTAGAATTCCCCTATCCATATTTTCGAGGACATCAATGGGGATTCGATCCCTGGCTCTACGATTTCCAACAAAATTTCTAGGATGTTCCTCAAGAGTTTCATTATTTGAGAGTGCCAGTTCAGCCATGAAACAATACCTCCAGCAGAGCGCAACCAACACCAAGGAGGATTCCCCGAAGCCGAGCCCCTCTAAGCGAGCTTCTGCGCCAACGGGTCTATGGTCTGTCGGGTTTTTGGTTTGCGATATGGTCTACTTTTTCTTTCTATGTCTGTTTTTTTTGTTTTGAAGGTGGCCCCTGTGCGGGTTCTGGTTTCTCTTGTTTATCAATGTTTAGTTTCCATGATCTTCCACCCCTGCATGGGCAATTTTGCTTTTGGGATAGTACCACCTTCCCCTGCATGGGAAATTTTGATTCTGTCCTCCCCTACATGGGAATGGTAGTAGCAATGATGTCTATCCTCCCTGGTATGGGATTTTCCAGTAGTTTTTTCTCTTTATCAATCGAGATTTTATGTAAATATGGGATTGGGACCCAACCAAAACCCACTTAATAGAACCACCAAATTACCAAAAAAATAATAACCATATACCTTTCCATATTGGTAGTTTATTTTAAACTTTACTTATAATTAGATTCCACAATTATATCTTCATTCTCCCATTCAATAAGGGTATCCCTAGATATGTTGCTAGTAAATTTACCTCCTCCATTTGAAGTAACCTACATATCCCTCCTTTGATTCTAGCTTGAGTGTTTAGGAATTAAATATCGGTTTTTATCCTATTGATTTTCTATCCTAATGCTCTTTCATAATCCTTTAATAATTTATTCAAATCTCTAGCCTCGTTTATCCCTACATTATCAAAAATGGTTGTATCATCTGTAAACTATTGATGGATGATGTTGTCAATGTTCTTACTAGCCTTAAGTTTGCTTGTTAGTCTATCTTTTTATGCCTTCTTCAAGTTTGTTCCCAATACCTCTGCCATAATAAGGAAAATATGTTATGATAGAGGATCTCCCTAAGACCCCTCTTGGATTTAAATTATTTTGTTACTAACTCTAACCAACACTAAATATGAAATTATAGAGACACAAAATTTAATCCATTTAACCCATTTATTTCTAAATCCAAACTTTTCTAATATCAAAAAAAATAAAATCCCATTTAACCCTATCCTAGTCTTTATTCATATCAAGTTTTAATATCATAACTCTCTTTTCTATAAGCTTTTGAATGCATTACATCATAAAATATTATGATTATGTTCAAAATCTATATCTTTCACAAATTATCCTTGCTCTTTTGAAATTATTTTGTCTAAAAGTGGTATTAGAGATTATCTTATATGCCATGTTAAATAGGCTTATGGGCCTAAATAAACCAAAACATTTTACATCATTTTTTTGGAATTAGGGTAAGATATATTGTAATTATTGTATAAGGTATGTACTATTTTACACTAGAATGTTCCACTACCACAAATAAAGAATCCTTCACTATATCCTAGTTATGCTAATAGAATGTTGCTTAGAGCCCATATAGACCTAGGGATTTATCCTTATTAAAATATTAAAGAGATAAATGAACTTATTTCAAAGTAATAGGATCTATTAGTTTGCTATTGTCTCCATCTATTGTAATAAAGGTACTTCTTGCAGTAGTTTATCATTAATAACTTAAATATCCTTTGATCCTAGAATCTTTTGGTAAACAATCCTTGCCTCCTTTCTGATTTCACTTTGATCTTCAATTCAAACCCCTTCTACTAATTTAATTCTACTAATTCTAAATGTCGATATCTATACTATTGTCATCCTATGAAAACTGTGTTTTTATCTCCTTTTAACAAATTCTATCTTGATTTTAATCTCTAAAATTTTGCTTCCTTACTTCAAATATTATGATATTCACTAAGCAACTCCCTTTCCTTCAATCTTGGATTATTGTGCTTACGTTTTTAGTATTTTGAAGGTTTCTCTTTTAGTTATTTCTTTTCAAATTATTTTTGAAAGATATCTTGTTCCATTATTCTATTCTAGATGCTAGCTATTTAATTTATTTTGGAATTGTACACAACCCACCATTTCCTAAATAATATCATGTCTATGCTATCATTTAAATAAATTTTGGATGGTCTTTTGACATCTTCTCATATTTAAAATATGATATATTTTTTAATTCACTTACTACATTTTTAATTCTTAGTGGCCAATTATCTGAACCAATCCTTGTCAAGGTATTAATTTTAGTGCAAGTCCCTTCATCTAGCCAATGATATGAGAGTATACATCTATCTATTTTTTTGCTACAATATTTTGGCCTATCCTATTGTTGATCCATCTATAGTTTTCCTATTCAAAATTAGCCTGCCAAACATTATTGTTTTGAATAAAATTTGAAAAATCTCTCATACATTGGTTTATTTTCTAATTTCTCTAAATTTTTCATCTAGCTTGGTTATGGAATTAAAATCTCCTATAATCATGAATCAGTTTTCTTCATATTTACTTCTCATAAAGGATTCAATATCACTTAATACTTTTGATTTGTCTAGTCGAATTGTAGGTCCATAGAAATTAATAAATTTGAAATAAATATTTGCAAAGTAACATATGGCTAATGAGGCTATCTAATACATAATTTTATGATTTGGTTTCATACGAGGTCCTAACTAGATTTCAACATGTTATAATTTCCCTTGTAACTCCTAAATCCATAAAATCTCATTCACATCTTGCCCATACTACTTTCATAGTTCTAAAAACTTCTTCCTTTGCCATTTTAATTTCTTAGATACAAAGAGTAGCAGTCTTATTACTTAAACAAAGGTCCCTAATACACCTCTAGTTTGAGACAGAATTAGAACCCCTTATATTACATGAGATGGTAATCATGTCTCATTAGGGTTTGTTTGCTCCACCTACAAATTACCAATATTATTTTGTTGTTTGGTAAAGAGAATTTAAACTAAATTATATTATGTTCCTTTCTTTATGTTTTCTCTTACTTCCCTAGCTCTTGCTTGATAATGTGAAGGTTTTACTCTTCTTACCCTAGACTTACTTCTTAGTATTAGGATTAAGTCTAATTATTCTATTCCTTAATATTTTTTACAATTTTCCTTTTCATTATATTTATACTCTTTTAAATATATAAGGGAGCTTTTTTTAGAGGGAGAAAACTACCCTACCATGTACGATTATTGGCTAGATCCACTGAGAGCTGAGGTGAACTACATAGGTGTGTTATATTCTCTACATTTAGGGATATAAAAGGATGAGTTCACCAGGAATAGTTTTAGAACTTTTTTTATGTCTTGGGTGGAAATTTTTGATATGTTAATTAAGCATACACCTATTTTTTGCCTTTTCTAAACTAAACTACGAAAAGGAATGAACAATGAAAGACGCACAAGATGCAAGAAGATAAGAACTAACCCTAGTATAATTCTATAATTCAATGATGTCTAACCCTAGGATTACAAAAAAAAACCTTTGAGACAGGGTCCAAGGGAGATGCACAAATAAGATTAAAACCCTAAATTATAATATATGCTTTTATTCTTTCAAATGCCTAAAAATTTGATCAAATGTTTTCCTTTACTTGAAATCTAGATTTTGAGCAAAAATTAATAGAAAGAAAACACCAAACAACCTAAATATATATTAAGGCACTTATATGATCTAGTGGTTGATTCAATATTTATCTTGCATCCAAAATATACAATGGTTTCAAACCTGTAAAATAACTTCACAAACTCTAAAAAAATTGATCAACATTTGGGGGCCTGCTTAGGTTGCTATAAGATTGATATTAGAGGTACAACATTCAAGCCCCCTTGGTCATTTTAGATGATTATTTGAAAGTAAAATTAATCTTTGATCTTTGGAACATGTACAAATAGAGAAAAATAGATATATAATAGTGAAATGACATATAGACAAGATGGACACAACTTAATTGTAAAAATACACAATGTAAATTAGGGTTTGGGGGTGCAAAAATTACCCCCAAACCCTAATTTACCAAAAACATTTCCTATAAATAGGGAGCATAAATATGGCTTACCAAATTTACACCTTGTATGGGCAAGGTATGAATTTGGTTCAAATGCCCTTTTCGATCCTCAAAACAGAAAAAAATTGAGCATAAAACAACAAAAATAGACTTGAAAAGTAAACTAAAGTAGATGTAGAACCTAATGAGCTAATGGAGAAAGCAATAAGTAATGAAGAGGTGAAATAATCACTCCAATAATGTTTATCTATTAAATCCTCAAGACTCCTCCACTCAATCCCCAAGGATAGCAATCACCAAAGCACAAAACAACAAAACAATAATTTGCAATAGAAGAACACTTGATAGCATGAGAAAATAAGCAATTCAATAGTTAGAATCTCCTTAGAAATTATTAGGCAAGCTTAGGGAATCCAAAATTTTATTTATAAGATGTTTGAAGGGAAAAACAAGCGAGAAAATAAAATTTCACTATGGGAAAATGTAAACCCCAAAACAAGACGATGAGGGAAGGGGTTTTAGTGAGAAAACCCCTAGAACACCAAATTCATACTTCATAATTACATGGCATGAATCTGGTAATCCAAATTCATGCCTCGTATATACTGGGCATGAATTTGATAAATCTAATAAAACAAGGCAAATGGGGAAGGCAAAATGGCCCTAAATTTGCACTTAGTAAGTTTGGATGGCTAGCTAGGGATAAAAGGAAGAATTAATCATTTTTATGGGTCAATTTTTTGTTTCTACACTTTTGACTTATCATGGTCATTTTCTAGTATTTTCTTGTTAATGGTAGAGGTATTAATATCTAGCATTGCATTTGATCTACCACTTTCCTTCTCCTAAATTGTGCATGGTAGTTCAAGAATGTATTCAAAATCTAATGAGGTACATTCCTTAGTTTTAACACAAATTCTCATCCCTAAATAGGGATCATATCGAGTATATGATTTCTTTTTAATATCTTGATCTGAATGTATTGTTGGAGTATATTACATTATTTAGTCCATGTTAATAATGCTCATGGTACATTCATGGTACATATGTAGATATTAGATTAAGGTTGAGTCATAATTTAGAGTGTGAGTATTATTTTCCCTTTCTATGTGTTTATGTGTAAAAAATACATGTGTCATGTGAGTGAGTGTGCAAGCGTAAGGTGAGTCTATGTGCACAAGTGTCCTATATGTAAGAGTGCAAATATTTAATGTAAATAAGTGCACACGTGTCTTAGGTTAGAGTGTGCAAAGTGCAGGTCAAGAGTCATGTCTAGGTGTGTATACAATATAGAGTCATGTGTTTATCAAGTATGCAAGTTTCATATAGAGAATCCAAGAATCATGAGACTTATCTAAAGATTCATTCTGCTATGGCTATATAGTACTCCATAGAGAAGCATCAAGTATCCGATTATCAAGTATCAAGAGTCAAGTATCATATTTGTAAGAGAAAGTGGAGTAATAAATATTACATACATTTTGAGCAATTAATATTGTAAGTTGTGCTACATTTTTTTACATGTATGATTTAGGCTATTTACATTCATATTGTTGTTTATTAATAAATGTTATTTGATATATTATAAGTCTTGATTTACATATTAATTTGCTCATATTATTCTAACATCATTATATC
The DNA here is from genome assembly GCA_028583015.1 of Wollemia nobilis. Classification (NCBI taxonomy): domain Eukaryota; kingdom Viridiplantae; phylum Streptophyta; class Pinopsida; order Araucariales; family Araucariaceae; genus Wollemia; species Wollemia nobilis. Next base: position 2,616,765 of record JAQPPZ010003193.1, on the reverse strand, counting down.
TTACTATATTGTCGTTATATTATATTTGGTATTTATCCTGTGAGTTTTATGTTAGTATTAAGGCTTAGAAATCCATCAATGGTATTAGAACAACTATGAGTAGTTTCTTTCATAGGTTGAAAAATTATTTAGCTACATATAGAAATTGATTTTGAGTTTGTCTACTTCAAAGGTAGTTATAATTGGACTCTATTATAGGGTCATAGTAAGTAGAAAGACTAGAGTCTTTCCATGATTGAAGAATAACCAGTGAAGACTAGAACTCATCTATAGAGTCTTTCCATGATTGAATAATAACCAGTGAAGAATATAACTCAACTATAAAGTCTTTCCATGGTTGAAGGATAACTAGTTAATACTATGACTAATCTATATTAGAAGGTGTATAAACTTTAAGATAATTAATCATTATGGGAAAGTAAAAAACCCTTGAAATTAGAGATATAAGCATCAGGGACATTGAAGTCACCTTGACATTGATAGAAGCATAAGGGACATTGAGGTCACCTTGACATTAGAGGTTATATTTCTTACCTGTGACCTAATAAATTATTGAGAAAGTTGCAATAGAGATTGGTCATCAAAAGTGTGAGGATATTCCTACAAGAGATAGATAAGAATTTCATCTTTTAAGTGCAAGAGAAATTAGAACATGATAAGGATATATTTATCTAAAATTAAGCTTTCATCAAACGAAGATTAATTAAAGTTGCAAGATATTGAAGTTTTAGGTCACAGAAAAATTGACCTTGACATTGAAGAATGAAGTTTAGGAAACCTTGATATTGAAGTTTTAGGTCTAGAAGATAGACCTTGACATAAGAGATAGAGGATTTAGGTTTTTGAAGATAGACCTTGACATAAGAGATAAAGGATTCAGGTCTTGAATATAGACCTTGATAGAGAAGAATATTTAGAATTTTGTAGGTCTTGTACCTTGACATTGATAGTAGGAAGACTAAAGATAAAATATCGGCTTCTATGAGTAAGAAAGCTAATAGTGGAGGGAGATTCTCATAACATTATCAATTACCTTAACAATATGACTACACAGAGTTGGAGGGTGTCATGTATAATAACAAAAACTCTAAGGATCCTTAATTCAGTAGAGCAAGTGGAGATGAATCATGTTTTCATAGAAGTAAATAGGGTGGTGGATTGGCTAGCTAACTAAGAGGATTTTTTTGAAGAGGACTAGAAGTGGATTCCCCTAGATAATTTTCAATAAGACATAAACAAGTTTCTAGAAAGGATAGAGGTAAAAATAGGTTATTTATGTTTCAATCAACAATTAAACCAATGGCCTAAAATTTTTCACAAGCCAAAGAAGTAAACTTCTTGAATTAAGCCCCACAATTGGTAGATATGGGATCACGTGGAAATGCATTAGAATTTTTTTTTTTCTCTAAATAATATTTGGTATTTGCAATTGCAAAATCCTAGTGACATATTTGGAAGTAGAAATTTTCATCATTAGTAGTCATTTGCAACATGGTAGATGCAGTGGTAGTTTTCTTAAGGTGTCCCTTGGTGGACATTAGACCTGTAGATTTTCCCATAGATGTGGTTACTACATCAAAGACTCGATTAGATAGTTTTAGCATAATGATCAATGGTTTAAGAGCATAAAATTTCCAATAATTGATTGGTTGAGGGAAGTCCCTACAAATGATTGATCTTAGGGATAATATTAAGGGTTGGTAGGTGGTGTGGTCTAATGGTGGTTTGTATTGGGGGGAAGATAAAAGGTCTATGGATGAGGGTTACAACCCTTTTGACCTTTGGGTAAGGCCTAAGAGTCATCTTAGATATGTTTTTGGAATTAGTATGGTAGTCTAGAATAAGTTGAAAATGGTTGAAAACTTATGGAAATAACCCAAAATTTGGTAGTCCTATAAGAATAGGTTTTGTGCAATAGGACTTGCGATGCCAATTGAAAAGTCTACAATGTTTTGAGACATTTCAAAAACCCAGTTTTTATCTTAATAAAAAACAACCCTTGAAACCATATAGGGAATGATAAAATCCCTCTCAAAACACAATAAAAAATTAATAAAATTTTAATTAAATTTCCTCTAAACAAACTATTGTTTGAAGTGACATTAAAATAACATATGAGGTATTTCAATACAAAGTAATGGAATTATCCTATAAGTATAATATGGACTTACAAAGAATGAGAATAAAGATAAAAACCAAAAAATTAATGTCATAATGAAAGGTTGTTTTGAAAACCATAAAATTTCTAGAAGTTCACAAATAATATCTTGCACCATGAAAGTTAAATCATGAAAATAAAACACATTAAAATATATCAATAGATATATGTAATCTTGAAAACAAGACTCAGAGAGTTCAAATATGTTGAAATTCACAATATTTTCTAAAAAAAACAAAATCAAACCATCAACAACATGATGCTATTATGTGGTAGGATTCCTATTGAGGGGTGCAATGGCTACAGTCTCAATGGTAGGATACTATTCTATGGTAGTTTTCCTATTGAGGGGTGCAGTGGCTATGGTCTTAATGATAGGATATTATTTTGTGGTAGGGTTATTTTTAAGGGGTGCAACAACTATGGTCTTAATGGCAGGATACTATTATGTAGGATGTCATGCAATTTAGAACATGATGTGCAGTTTGACAGGGGGACTACCATGAAGTCATATGAAGGATGAGAGTCAAAGGGTTTCCTTCCTTGAAATGGTGAGGGCAACTTAGTGAAGTAAGAGGTTGGATCCTCTGCTAGTGAGAAATATTCTAAGGGGAAAATATTTCTTGAGCATGTTTTCAATTTTGGAACAAAACCCTAGTTGAATGCAGTCAAAGGAAAGATGAACATGTTGTATTTTGCATTAATATCAATTTAGAGATAGATCTACCACATTCATGTGAACTTATTTCAAAATTTAAAAAATGGTTGCAAGTGATTGAATATGAGAACATGTCTATCAAATGCAATGTTTGCTTCAAATTTGGACATGTGGGAAGTTTTTACCCTAATTAGCTAGGAAACAAATTATAGACACAAATCCAGTAAAATAAGAATCCAGATGATTCAGGAAAGAAATAAATCTCAGAAAGGTGTGATTTAGGTAAAGAGGAACAAGTAAATCTAGATCAAAAGGAGAATGGCTTGGCTACAGTTGCAATTGAAGAAGGGGAGATTGTGGATGATCATTTTAAGGTATGCCCCTCTATTTCTAGTCCATGTTTGTCAAAAAATAAAATTCCTACCATGAATCCTTTTGAATCCTTAGAAAATTTTGAAAATGAAGATGTTAAAACTTTGGAAAATGAGGATAGGAAAACTATTGAAATTTATAATGTGATTAAGAATATTTAAACACCTGAAAGAAATAAATATTAAAAGAAAAACTTAGAACCTCATGAATCTGGTCAGAGAAAAGTTTTAGTAAAGGGAACACAAGTTTTATTATTTCTATAACAACAAGAAATAGTAAAAATAATGGGATTGATATAGGCAATGAATCTAAGCCTAGTATAACTTTAGATAAGGATATTTTACAAAGAGAAACAACTATAGACGTGGCAAATGAAACCCAAATGACTCTTAATCTAAGTGAAAGAAACATCTCATTCAATCTAAGAAATGAAGGTGTGGAAGAAACTAAATCAAAACTTACTACCTTAGCCAAAAATGAGGAATGAAATGCAGTGTTGGCATGTATGCGAAAAATGAAACACACAATATGAAGGTATGGTTTAATTCCAAGGAGGGTTTTAGTTGGTTCTTCAATTCTTTGTCTATACCCAATTTTTAGTTGGGTGGTTTTCATGACTGGAATGTTGTCCATAGTCTATCATATACTATATTGTTTAATATATGGGTAGTACTTTAGAATAGGTGACCTAAATATCATCATATTTTGGATTTCATAAGAGGCTTATGTGTATGTTTTGAAGTTGACTTAAGTTTATCTCATTTTGAAATTTTCATGAGGTATATTTGTATGTTTTGATGATGTAAAAGGGTTGGGACCCTTTCAAGAACTCCTTCTTCCAACCTTATTAAAAAAATAACAAAAAAAAATCATCCACTTATGTTGAAAGCCAAACAAATGATGAAAATAGAGAATTAGAGTGGGCACCCATAGGAAATATTGTCATCTTTGATTGCCCTTGCTCGATACAATCACACCTTACATCAAAGTGGCATAGTGGTTCATAGTCAATAGCATGGGGTTTGGATCAATCAAGGGTCTTCGAGAGTTTTAACAAGGTTGGATCCTTGTTAAGATGTGATCTTTAAGGTTCTTGCTACTCTACCAAGGGAAAAAAAGTGTGAGAAAGTAAGAAAACTCAATAAATAAAAGAAAAAGGGGGTGATGCACCAAGAGATCTGTTAAGATCTTGCAAAAATAGGCCTGAATAGTATGTTCTAGTGGTGAACACTTCCTTTCCTCAACACAGTAAAGTAAAATCAAAATCTAATAATTATATGCATATTTGAGGAGGTGGGTCCTACAAGAGAGCCAAGATAGTAAATGACTTAGTCTAAAAATATATGTAGGCCTCTCACACATGCATACACATAGCAAATATGATATTCACGTAAAATATTACAAACACATACACATACACAACAATAGGTATGAAAGCAAAGTCTAAAAAATAGAAATAGGCTAGAATTAGTCTAAAAATAGATGTATACCTCTCACACACACATACACTTAGGAAATATGATATTCACACAAAATATCACAAACACATACACATATACAACAACAAGTATGTAGGCAAAGTCAAAAAAATAAAAATAGGATCCTATATATATAATGCAAGTAAACTCTTACATAGATTGTGTTAGAAGTGAGGGTTCAAAATTGCACATAAGCCACTCAAGAACCACAACTATTTCTATAGAATTAAATAAAAAGAAATTCAAAAAATACATAGAATTGAAAACTTGGCATTCTTTTACAAAGCTAATACTACTCCTATTTATAGATTTACAAGGGAGGTTTTTCCCTCCAAAACTTATATAGAGATCTCTAGGTGGATGTTGTAGACACCAAAACAACACCAATCCGATTATGTGACTACAAGCACTGACCGAATTGGCATACATACCCCCTAGGGCAGCCTCTAGAGGTTAAACAGTGGTCCTAACCACTCCCAAATCAGTTTTGGAAGGTCAGAGGTCAGTTTTGCACCTTTTAAGCACTTTTCTCCCTATTCGTCCCACCCTGGGATGATTAGAATCCTATTCGTCCCACCCCGGGATGATTAGCAGCAATCGCTCTAGGGTGGGACGATTAGCAGGTTTGACTGGAAAAAATTCAAACCTTGACAAATGGCAGCCCAAATCTGCCACCTAACTCCACCTTCAAGGCATGGGATTGCGAGGGAAGGTTTCAAATCAAAGAGGCTTCAATCAAGCCTGCCCTGATCATGGAGGCCTCAATCAAGGAGGCCCTAATCAGGGAGGAATCTTCTCTCCCCCAAAAAGTCATAATGAGCCAAGTGGTGCCCTCGCATGGGCATTCAAAGGAGACCCTTAGGTCTATAAAAAGGTGAGCCTCCTCACCCCCAAAAAAGAAGAGAGCTGGAGCATTTGGAGCAATGAAGTGCTACCAAACTATACCCCCATTCCTCTTTGTGCTTCCTACATCCCTAATCTCTCTCTTCTGGAAGAGAGGTTATCGAGTGAACACTAGGAACGCAATCCAGATCCAAAAACCCAAGCAATCAACCACAATCCCACCCCAAACTCGTCGACACAACCCCCTAGGAAGTTTTGGACCCATCCCACTTGGATTGGTGTCAAAACTAGGCCCTAAACGGTGGGCATCCCACCCCCGGGTGCCCCCCAAACTGTTGCAGTCCTAATCGCCCCACCCTAGAGTGATTAGAAATATGTGCATGGTTTTGTTACTATTATTTTTGCATTATTTTATATCTAATGTACTTATGTTGTTGTCCAAATTTCATTGCTTTCTAACATGATTTGACTTGGTTTCTGTCATTTTATGTGTCTACTAACCTACAGGGAGCACCTTCGGATACAAGATAACCTGGGAATAATCTGCCAAATATGACCTTCTGGGTCATCTCAAAATGTTGTTTTTATTCTAACCACAAGTTTGCAGGAGTTTTGGAGGCCTCTGGGTAGGACATTTGCAAGGTCATGTTTTGCAGGTTTTGCTACAGTCCCCAGCGTCCCACCCCAAAGTGATTAGAAATATGTGCATGATTTCCTTATTTTTCCTTTTTAAATATGTCCCATATGATATCCTAATGCCTCTGTTAAAGTTTGAACTCATTCTGACATGATTTGATGATCATTTTATTATTTTATGTATTAACTAGCTCGTAGGGCGCCCCTGTCACATGCAGGAGAATATGGGTCGGATATCAAAATTCTGAGCATCTGGGTAGTCTTATAATTACATATAATGCCTAACCCATGAGTTTTAGGTGATTTGGATAAGCATAGGCGATAAATTGGAGCGCTCACTTTGGAGAGGCCCTCGACGGGCAAATGAGCATAACGGGGCCGTCCGATGCCGCTTCGATGCAAAATTAGGTGATACCAATTATAGATGTTGTCCTTTACATTTACATATCATTCTATAATCTACTTATCAATCTTATCACTGATATATTCTAAGCGCCCGCTAGAGGCCTTGGGGATTGCATGTTTTTCTAGATACGCATATGCTATTAACGATTTGTTGTCTTTCTGTGCATAGGATCTCACCACCAAGAATACTAGAGGGGAATAAAGTAATGATGAACACATGGACACAAGTGATGGCAACTTTTATCCCACCCACTTTGAGTGTGGGCACACGAAAGATATTGGAAGCATACCATCCGATCTTGGAAGCGCGGCTTCTTTCGGGCATCCATTAATGTAAAAAATTGTATCAAATATTTTGAGCCCTAGAGGGGGGATGTATTGTAATTAGATTAAAAGCAATATCAATAAATGAGGCCCCACTTTGTTTGCTCACATCTCATTTCTGTATCATTTCCTTCATGCATTGCTCATCGCATTCGTAGGACTTAGCATCTATATCTATTTTTGTTTGCATCATATCGGTACACCATTTTTTTGCTTGATTTTAGTGGTGATCATGATGGGACCCTATCCCCTGCTATTAGGATCAAGTTTCTGATCCAAATTTTGTGGTTTTTCTTTGCAGGTGTTACTCATTCGGGCACTGGACTGCTACTCGTGCCACCCCGGGATGAATACGTATTCATCCCACCTTGTGACGAATGCAGACCTGCTATTCATACCACCCCGGGATGATTAGAGCTCTGTGCATTTTCTGAGCAGAAACTCAGAGGCATCTGGTTTAGACAGAGAGGAGGTAGGCCTTCTAAACATCCTCTGTGTTTTTCTACTTTTTGTTTCTGCAATTTTCTATTTTCTTTGCTTTATTTTTAGACACTTGCATAGAAAGGTTAAGTAGTTTGTTTTCCTTTCTTGCAATAAAGAAAAAATAAATAAAAACATAGAGTAAATTAAATGGAAGGAACTTGATTAGGAATGCATTTTTCTCTGGTTTGCTTGCATGATACTTGCACAAATGGCAAGTCCTCATTATAGGTTTCAGTTCTAGTTAGGTTTTGTGATTTCCTTTTTGCTACTAATTGTCTCTAAAAGATAAAACATACTTTAAAGCATTGCATTAGTGAAAATCATCTTTTGTTGTATGTTTTCTTTCTTTACACAATTAAAAGGAACCACACACACCACCTAATAAAATTAACATCAAGGAGTTGGTCTTAATACCCCAACACTTGATCAAGACCAACGGTGGGTTTCATCACCACCTTGGCTTGGATTTTGCATACATATACCCTGATCATGATTGTTGCTAGATGTAAATCTTGATGAAAGTTGACCAAGTGTAGCGGGGGTGATTCCCCGTGCATGAGGATAAGTCTTCTAAGGTAGGTGTCAAAAATAGAGCGATCCCCCTTCTGTACCGCCTATGTTCCACTTACTATTATGCTCTTGCGTACCAATAGTTTCCCTCATGTAAGGGCGGGTATATTGAGAGGTTCGGTATAATGGCCTAGCAATGGTATATTGAAGGGGCGACCATTTTGGAGATACAAGAGCCCTCATTATGCATGTATAACAAAGTTTTCTTTACAAGATTTACATAACAAAAATCAAACACACTGAACCGGATCTAGGACACACATTTAATCTGTAAACAAGATAATCATTTCTTTGTTTGTGTGGTCCCCTTTTGTTTGGTATAGCATAAAAATTGTAAAGGAGATAAAAATATACATATCTTTTTAGAAAAACCACCACCATGGTGTATACCCATAGCCAAGCCCAATCACGGGCAGAAGCTACAAAAAGTATGCAAGGAGGCACAAGTCACCTCCGTTATAGCCCCAAGGACTTGGTTATACCACCTTGGCAGCCTGACCCACAACATAGTCCACACTATACCACTACAGAACAGGACTATAGAGGCACCCCTTTGAGGGGCACTCCCATTCAACACAGACCCTCTCAAGAGGAGTACACACATGGGAAGGCCCCCTTAGACACTCATTATGAGTGGCCACTGCATGATGAAGCGCTAGAGTAGCATAGGGTTCATAAGGAGGGCCCACATGATTATATCATTCCTCCTCCACCCCTCATTACTATTAGAACTAATAGGCCAAATCTAGAGTGCAAGGCTCTTCAGATAGGGTGAGCCAATTCGCCCGTCCCTTTCACATGTATGAAAGGGAGCACGAGAAAAACTAGTATATTCCTCAAGAGCAATACACCATGTGGGGGTAATGTACCTCCACACCTGCTGATTATCAAGATCACCTATTGAGGCCAGAGCCTCGGGTGAATGTTGCTAACCTCGACAGAGGAAAGTGACCCATAGAGATCTCAGATCACCATGACCAAGATAGATATGTAGGGGAGGCATCTAGGCCTCCTAGACCTAGGACGATGAAACAAATTGACTTGGCATTTGCCAAACATACCACCCGCCAAGCGCAAATCATGCAGCTTAGGCAAGATCAATAGCAGTTAGAACAACTGTATCATCTTAACAAAGAGTGCATTCAATGCCAGATAGATGAGTTGTTCCAAAACACTATGCATGAGAGGATTCCAACCCCTCGCATGCATAGGATAGAAATTTATGAGAGGCACAACCCCTTAGTACGAGACAGGTCTCCATGACCTTATCAAGCGTTGCCTCCAAGACCTCCTAGACCTAAGCGGGAGGCCACTCCTAGAACCAATGATGGGCGCCTTCCTCAGGCACCCGTCCATGTTTATAGGTCATGCCTAAAAACTCCTCAAGAGGCCTATGAGGAATTTGAGTGAGAAGAAGAGTGGGCTGAAATGCCCTACCAAGGCATGGGAGGCTCTATCCGGCTACCCCTCCATAGGCCTCAAGTTCCTCGTAATTCACAATGGGAACAAACCAAAGAAGAGGAAATCAAATCCTTTGATGCATACAAAGCACTGCTAGAGCGCTTAGAGTCTATGGAGACTAAGACTTCGGGGCCCCAAAAGCCCACCTTATGCCAACTCCGTAGTCACCCTGTGCATCCTTCAGTTTCGGCACCCCCATACCCCAACCACTTCAAAGTGCCTCAATTGGCAATTTTTAGAGGGGATGAGGATGCCCAAGAGCATGTAACAAGGTTCCTGAGTCAATGCTTTGGCATTCAGGACAATGATGCATTGCTTCTAAGAACATTTATAACCACGTTCGTAGGCCCTGCCTCAGATTGGTTTACCCAATTGCCGAAGCATAGCATCAATAATCTAGACCAGCTAGTGGACGCGTTCCTTGAACATTTTGCCTTCAACACCAAGAAGAAGGCATCCTTAAGCGACCTAGCTGGCCTTAAGCAGTATGATGATGAGACCATGGCTACTTATGGGAATCGATGGAGGACATTGCTTTCAAAGCTACCTTACCTCCCTCCCATGGTCGACATGACTCAAATATTTTCAAAGAGTTGCTTAAGGTCGATCTCCATGCTATTGCAACTGCAGCAATATGCCACCCTCGAAGAAGCCCTGGCGCAAGCCAGGATAATTGAGGAGATCAAAATACAAGACGACGAGATTGCCAAGCCACACAAGAAAGAGTGGCCCAAAAATGCTAAAACTGGGCCCATGCAACCGAAACCCACCATGGTCAATCAGGTTGCCATAACTATACCAAATCCTGCACAAATGACATAGCCCCCAAAGGCTAATTATCAAGCAGTTCCTCTTGATAACTATGAAAAGGAAAATCATAAACAAGAGAAAAATTAGTAAAATCACCCTAGGTGACAATTCACACAATTCACGGAGTCTAGAGACTCCTTGTTTGATCGCTTGTTCGTGGTAAACCTGATAAACTTGTCGAAAAGTCAACCCATAGACCCCAACACGCCAAAACCCAAGGGCTATAGGGAAGACTTATATTGTAGATTTCATCGATAGAAAGGACATGAAATCTCCACTTGTTGGAAATTCAAACACTTAGTGCAGGACTTGATAGACAACAAAATGCTCACGGTAGATAGTCCCGTAGCGTTGAGCAACCAATAGATGGAGGTCTTCAAAGACCCCCTGCCTGCCCATGATGCGCAGGAAAAGACTTTACAAGTGAACGAGGTAACACAAAACTACCCCATGCAAGGATACATAGGGATGATAAGCATCGTGACATGGAACAAAAGATACCCAAACACGGCTACACCCACTGTAGCTATAGGAGATGTTCCGTCAATGTCACAACCTCCACAACACCCTACGCAACCTCCCCTGCCTAGACCAGTGGCCATGATTCGGACTAAACTTACTCAAATTTTAAGGACCACGTCGGCTAGGCTCTCCATTTATGAGCTCATCCAACAATCACCACCCCATCGGGAGGCTCTGATGGAGATACTCAAAGCCATTGAGCTACAACCCCACGAAGCCAATTCTTTCAACAATTTCATGGGACATGTGAGACAATGCACAGAACCAGTCATAACCTTCAGGGAAGATGAACTAAAACTGGTGATTGGTGATATGGTGGATCCACCCCTACACGTCATTGCATGGGTCAATGGGATTCCATTCAAGAGGGTGTTGTTGGACACTGGCTCATCCAGCAACATAATCACAATAGCGACATTAAAACACCTTAAGCTACCAGCATCCCACATTGTGGCGTCCACTTACACTCTTCAAGCATTCAATGACGTGTTATGCTCGATGGTTGGCACAATTGTCCTACCCATCCAAGTAGGACAAAAGACCATTCCTACGTTGTGTCACATCCTTGAGGGTGAGATGGCCTACAATATCTTGCTAGGCCGGCCTTGGATCAGGGACATGAAGTGTGTCCCTTCGATAGCCCATCAATGCCTCAAATACACATACGAAGGGCAAGTACATGTAGTCCCAACGGACTTAGAGCCCTTTAAGTTTTGCAATGCGATGCAGCTGATGCCACAATCGACCCTCCCATTGACACATTTGGACTTTCAATTGAATCCGTCCACACAGGGTCCGATTTTGCCTACATCCTCGTTGTTGAGTCCCTCAACTCACCAACCTGGCCCATCTTCATCATTTGTTCCTTCACCAACGATGCCACCTATGGTGGCCACATCGAAGGACAATAGGAAGAAGCCCCTAGAGGAGGTACCACCATTAGTCTCAACCATATCTACCGAAGAGGTGCCCAACCGAATGGAAGTCGAGACACCTGGTTCACCCAACATGGAGTGGACTCAGGGAGAACTCCCATTCCCTCCCCCTCAACCATCAATGATTACCATTGAGATGGCCAATATGGTCCTAGGGGAGTACCTAGTGTGGAACGTTGTGGCAACACCCACACTCGAATCCATGCAAGACATGGGGAGACCTCACCTCCCCATCGGCACTATCGTCCCTTTAGGCTACCCGCCAAATCAGACCAATTTTGTATATGGGGGCCTCGAGAACGACATTGAACCCTACCTACAAGAGGAAGAGGACGAAGAGCCATTTGCTGAGAATGTTGACTATCTATCCAACCCGAACTTCACCTTGAAATACCTAGACCAATGTAATTGGCATGGATATGGATTGGGTAGATACGAACAAGGAATGCGCATTCTTTGTCAACCGAGATACCAGATGCAATATGATAAATCAGGAGTAGGGTTCAACCACCCTTTGCCCCTTGACATCTTGGTAGAAACCATGCAAGGCCTAGGTCTAGGCAACAGGGATGGGTTGGCACAAGATCCATATGCCAATCCCAACACAACATACACATTGGGGGATTATCTCCCATTGTTAACAACAAACCTTGTTGACCTCAACAACCCCTCCCCTTTGATCGAGGAAGGGGAAAGTTCAAGAAGTAACCTCCAAGAGGGATATGAACAAGATCAAGGGGGGTCTTTTGAAGATGAGTCAGATTATGAGGTAGCACCTTGGGACCCTTTTGAGTCCGATAGCAATCACTCACAGGTGACACCCATTGACGACTATCAGGAGAACTTCGTGGCAATGTTCCCCTTTAATGTTCCGATCGGGCAATTGCTACCTCCAGAGAATCCAACCCTCCCGCAAAGAGCGGAACAACCCAGAAGGGACCAAATCAACTTGCTCGAACAAAATGAGCCTCCCATGCCGGCCATAAGGCCAAGTGATCCACCGAAGGAAGAAGATCCAAATATCTTCTTCAACATCGACTACATGCATGTCAGATTTCTAATTTTCATAGAGAGTGAGGATAGTGATCAAGAAATGCCTAGTGGGAGGCTATACCAGCCAGAGGGGCACATAGTTGTCAGATCCAATGAAGGCCTATGGATCTCCGATAGCAACTATGAGGATGAGACCGAGATGGCATATCTCAACCATATGAGGCAACAAGAATACCCCATAGACATCGATGATATGTTTGAACATCTAAATATGGGACCAAGGCATAGGTGGCATTTAAACCAAGTACAGTTAAACCAAGTGCTTCATCCACCACTTTGGGCATACAAGGAGCACCTCCCACCTAGAGACCCTATAGGGCCATCAGTGCCAAGGGCAGACCCTGTCCTTCTATCCACACATAGGGTCGATCCTTTTGTGCCAATACCCACAAAGCCAGATCCGGGGTACAAGGATCACCAAGGATGTCTGAATCAACACCCACACGACAATGGAGACCAAATTCATTCCATCAACATGATCTCCATTGATTTAACCACCCCCATCCGTAATCCAACCAATCCAACACGACCATTGTATCTAGACCTAGATGCCATAGATTGGGATCGTGCTGACTCACCACCATCCCCATCAGAGTACTGGCCTTGCAATGAGATGTTTCATTTCACCCCAGGACAGACTCAGGATATCTTCCATGTTGAAGAGGAACCCGACATTCCCAACACAGATCTAAATTTAGCAAATGATATCCACCTGATCCCAACTCCACACCAGTTGGAGGACGGATCCCACATGTCAGTCGAAGAGACGATTGACGTAGACATCGGTTCTGATCCAATGAATCCACAAATCATCAATATGGGGGTAAGTCTATCCCCCAAAGAGCAAGCCGATTACATTGCCCTTCTCAAAGAGAAGAAGGAGGTTTTTGCATGGTCCTACAAAGACATGTCGGGGCTAGACCCGCAACTAGTCACGCATAATCTAACACTTGATCCGAAATTCAATCCAATCAAGCAAAAGCTACGTAAGATGCACCCAACAATGGCCTTAATGGTCAAAGATGAGCTACAAAAGTTATTGGATGCACAGTTTGTCATCTGCATAGATTACCCACCATGGTTGTCCAACATGGTACCCATCAAAAATCCTGACGGGAGGATTCACATATGCACCAATTTTTGAGATTTAAACAAAGCGAGTCCCAAGGATGATTTCCCCTTGCCTAGCATCGATGCATTGGTAGATGCTACAGCAGGCCACGAAATGCTTTCCCTCATGGATGGTTTCTAGGGATACAACCAGATTCATATCAATCTCGATGATCAACTAAAAATGGCATTCACGATGCCTTGGGGGACATTTTGTTATAAGGTCATGCCCTTTGGCCTTAAAAACGCTGGCGCCACCTACCAACGCGCTATGACATACATCTTCCATGATCACATGCATAAAACTTTGGAATATTATATGGATGATTTGTTGGCCAAATATCTTTTGCACCAAAATCATCTTGATGACTTACGCAAGATCCTTGATCGCCTCATCGAACACAAGGTTAGGCTAAACCCCAAGAAGTGCGTATTTGGTGTCACATCTAGAAAACTCTTGGGTTTCATAGTCTCAAAATGAGGCATCGAGGTAGATCCAAATAAAGTCAAGGCAATCCTTGAAATGCTTCCCCCAACCACCATCAAGTAGCTCAAAAGCTTGCAGGGTAAGGTCACGTCGATCAAGCGCTTCATAGCGCAGTTATCTGACAAGTTCCGACCCATGAATAAATTATTACATAAGGGGGTAGCATTTCATTGGGATGATGAGTGCCAGTCAGCCTTCGATGACATCAAACAATACTTGGCTTTGCCGCTAGTATTGGCACCACCTAGACCAGGAGTGTCATTCTATTTATACATCTCAGCTATTGAGGTGGCACTGGGTGCCATGCTAGCCCAAAAAATGAATTACATAAAGAACAGGATAATTATTATCTTAGCCGCACCCTGGTCAATTATGAACTTAACTATGCATACATTGAGAAGCTATGCTTGGCGGTGGTATTTGCCACCAAAAAGCTATGCCATTACATGCTGAGCAATACAACGTATGTTGTGTCTAAGGAGAATCCATTACGATACATGATGAGTCGTACTTATCACAGTAGTCGCACGACAAAATGGATCATGTTGTTGACAGAGTTTGACATCAAATTCATTGGACAAAAGTCCATCAAAGGTCAAGTCATCACCGATCAACTAGCAGAGGCTCCTCTCGAATATGATCAACCTCTAACCATAGAGTTGCCCGATGATGGGGTCTTCCATGTCTCAGAATCGCTAGATTCTGATGAGCCTAAGTCACAGGCCGACATAACCTTATTTTTTGATGGTTCTAAATGTGAGCAAGGGGGTGGCATGGGAATCATGTTTTTCACATCGCAAGGGGCTCCAATGCCTTTATCATTTAAAATTGATTTCTTGTGCACCAATAACAATGCTGAATACGAAGCCTTGCTCATAGGTCTTCAGACATCCATCACCATGAACATCAAACGCTTGAATATCTTTGGTGATTCGTTGTTAATTGTCAACCAAGTGAAAGGGGTATTCCAATGCAAATGCCTAGTTTTGTAGGCCTACAAAGCCCTTATGGATAAATTCCTGGAAAATCTTGAATGGTATGACATCGAGGCACTCCCTCGATCATCGAATCATTTTGTGGACACTATGGCCTCCTTGGGGTCACTAATCCCACAAGACATTTTTGGTGAGATGACAACCATTCAAGTCAAAACATTATCGCAATCCGTGATGGAGCGTGCAAGCTCTGACATAATGCTAGGAATCCACCTGATCCAGATTGAACCATCTCAGGATAGGTTCTCTTGAATCCATGATAGTCTAAATCATGCCAACTGGGGGTCTTTGTTCTCTCCAACCCCTCTTAATAGCAACACAACACTATTTTTACAAGTTATTTCCCGCTCAGCTTTTGCTAGGGATGAACTTCAAGAGGGATCCATCGTTCATACCATCGAGGTTTCTGATCAGTAGGATTGGTACACACCCATAAGAGACTATCTCAAGTTAGGTAGCCTCCCACTTGGATTGTCGCATGTCATGAAAATATCATTCAAATAGAAAGCGGAAAAACATGTCTTGCTAGGAGACATTTTATACCGTCGAAGCTACGAAGGAATCCTCCTCCGTTGCTTGGACCAATAGGAGTCCACTTGGGCGATCACCCAAGCGCATGATGGTACATGCGGTGGCCACTTTAGTAGTATGGCCATCGCAAAGTGCATTCTTTGCATGGGCTATTATTGGCCATATTTAGAGTGAGATTATTGTGCATGTATGAAAGTGCGTGAAGTGTCAACACCATGCTAACTTGACACACATACCTTCTCAAGCCTTGTAGCCGATCCAATCGGCTTGGCCATTTTCATAGTGGGGCTTAGATCTCATCGAAAAGATCTCCCCTACATCATCAGGTCGTCACACATTTATCATAATGGCCACAGAGTACTTCACTAAGTGGGTGGAAGCAATTTCGCTTACCTCTACGATTGGGCCCCGCATTGCGGAGTTCATTTTACATAACATCATATGTCATTTTGGTATTCCATCCAAGATCATCTCGGATAATGGGACGTCATTTAAGAACAAATATGTGCGTCCTTTGACAACAAAGTACAAAATTCAACATAGTTTTTTGACACCTTATTATCCATAGGCAAATGGGTAAGCAGAGGCGTCAAACAAAATGCTAGTTACCATCCTTAAAAATACGGTCGCAGATAGTCATAAGGATTGGCACATCCAAATACCACTTGCCCTATGGGCTTATCGCACTAGCATTCGGATGCCCACTGGGGCAACTCCATTTTTGCTAGTGTATGGCTCCGAGGTAGTCATGCCTCTCGAGTTGGAAATACCCTCCCTGTGCATATCAATGCAAGAGTTCATCGATGATGACACTGCACGGCAGGCCCGATTAGACCAACTTACGTTACTTGATGAACGATGCATCAATGCTCTCGAGCATTTACGTATCTATCAAGAGCGACTTAAGAAAGCATACAACATGAAAGTTCACCTGAGGGACTTTTAGGTCGATGACCTGGTCTTAAAAGAGAACCAACAAAATTCTAACTTGTCGCCCCATTTAAGGGACAAGTTCATGGAAAATTGGTTAGGTCCTTATGTAATCGATAGTAAAATAGGACCTGGAACATACCAACTCACCTCTCTTGAAGGAATCAAGGAACTAGAACCCTTGAACATCAGTCATTTGAGGCCATTCAACATTTAGAGAGCCATGGCCCACCCCAAAAGCTCCAAGGGTTCCCGCAATCGCTTGGTCAACCAAACGCCCCAAAGGTATCTATAATCCCTTTGGTCAAACCAAAAGCTCCAAGGATTCCCACAATCGCTTGGTCAACCTAAAATACCCCAAAGGTATCTATAATCCCTTTGGTCAAACCAAAAGCTCCAAGGGTTCCCACAATCGCTTGGTCAACCAAAAATGCCCCAAAGGTATCTATAATCCCTTTGGTCAAACCAAAAGCTCCAAGGGTTCCCACAATCGCTTGGTCAACCAAAAGCCCCAAAGGCATCTATAATCCCTTTGGTCAAACCAAAAGCTCCAAGGGTTCCCACAATCGCTTGGTCAACCAAAAATGCCCCAAAGGTATCTATAATCCCTTTGGTCAAACCAAAAGCTCCAAGGATTCTCACCACCGCTTGGTCACCCAAAATGCCCCAAAGGTATCTATAATCCCTTTGGTCAAAACCTCCAAGGATCCATAAGAATCACTTGGTCCACACCCATTCGGGTTAAACCATCCATAACGAATATTCAAAAACAACAGATAATCAAAAATAACAAAAAAAATTGCATCTCACTTTCATGCATAATCTTAAAAATCAAAACACAAAAAAAAAAACTGCATTAGGCATCGCATACATACATTGCATATTTGCTGGTCATACATGTCAAACGCACCATAGACTGTAATTACTCGGAAATTCCATCATTTTCCACATTCATCCATTTTGTAAATGATCCAACAAGAATAATGCCATTCGCATTTTTGCCATATCATAGTCAGTTGTCTTCTAATGTCTTTAGGGTTTTCGTCATTCAGCTGTCTTTAGATTTCTAGTCAAATGTTGTACAAAGTCAGACCGATTTTTATAAGGTAGAGTTTTACTTGGATCACGCCTTGTTACATAGCATCCCAACACAAGCTTAAAACACATAAAAATTCCCAAGTTGTGTGAACGAAAGACGAAACCACGCAAAGTGGTCTAGGATACCATGAGCAATGAAAATTTTATCCCACTCATCCCCCCGTGCGAATGACCCCAAGAATGCTAGAGAATTGGCAAAAGGACAAGAAACTTCCCCATCCAATTCCCCAAAATAAATAGTGGTTTTCACCACTATCAAATAATTCCAAGCTCCAAACATGAATATCAAAAGTGCACTAAATCCTCACAAAGCAACAAGAAATCATAGCGATTCTAATCACTACTCAAAATCCCTAGCTCAAAAAAAAAAACCAAAATAAATAGTGATTATCATCACTACTATGTGAGAGCAAAGTATCCCAACAAATTGAACAAGAGAGGGATTAACTATTGAATCCCCGGAATTCTCAGCATTCGAAAGGTCATGTAGGTGATCCTCATTCCCGGTTTGGTGGATAGCCTATCGGTCACTAGTGGCAAACCTCCGCACATGACGATATGTCTATCACATTAGCTATTGGGCATGTGTGCAGACCAATGTTTGCATGTGGATGAGCTAGCTTATGGTATCCTAGATTGCATCGTAGATTAATCCTACTAAATACAACAAAGGAGTTAGTGGAGCTAATTAGGTGATCCTCAGTATAGGTTTGGTGGACAGCCTACCTGGCACTGACGGTATCCTTACGAATACCACATAAACGAACTCAATCGCACACACAGGGATGTGAAATAACTTGGTCAAACTCAAGTCTGATTCATACCTTGTTCGAAAGTCTTGTAAGATAATGTACAGTCTTGACTAGTTAGTTAAAGCATATGAGTCTCAGAAAAACCTTAACTACATTCTAAAATAATTGTTGTACATTTCATTACTTACATCACCATCAGAAAATACAAAAAAATTATTACAAATGCAAAATTTATTTCATAAAGCAATCACATAGTACATAAAGCTAGTAAATCCTGTACAGTCTATGGTGCCACTGTTTGTATACCAACAAATCATTCCATCCATTCCATATGCATACATCTATATCATATAATTAAAATCATCCGTAGTCATAATAACATATGCATACATCAACATAAATAAATGTGCATAAAGAACAATAAACCATGAAAAGTATATAATCAAACCAAAATAGTCATGTATATATATCATGTCAAAATGCCCTTAGGCTACAATAAGAAGGTCCTCTGACCTCACAAAAACCAAAAACTCAAAATCTCTAAAGCCTAGGGAGTCGGCCACCATGATCACATAGGATCGGTGCGACTAGAACTACCCCAGTAGTATGGGTCCTATGGGACCTCTCATGGTAGCTGCTGCCAACCCTCACACCCTGCCCACCAACACTACCCTCACCTAGTCACCTGCGACGAGATGATGCAGATTGCTCAGTCTCACTGCCTCTCATCTCCCAATCCACAACTGTCAGGGCATCCCGAGCATCAGAGAAAATAGTCGGCTGGCGGTACCGACTCTTCACAACCTGAAACAACAAAATAAAATGAAAAAATATATTAAGTACATACTTAATATAAACAAAAATAGTAAAATAAAACTATACAGTAGAAGTATAGACTACAATTTACAATTGTATAGCAAAAGTACAACATAAGAAGTACAATAAAACAAATGTACAACGAAAGTATAGAATCATTAAAATAAAACTATACAACAACGACAACATACATGAAAATAACTGTACAATCAACAAAAAACAACAAAAATCATATTAGGGTTTCAACCTTAATGTGAACGCAAAACAAAACAAAAAAAAATATTAGGGTTTCAACCTTAATATGGCAAAAACAAAAATGAAATAAAACATATTAGGGTTTCAACCATAATATGAACAAAAACAACAAAATAAAAATGAAAATGTTTTGGGTTTTAAACCTAAATACAAACACAAACAAAGTACAGATAATAGTTGTGTACTAGGGTTTTGACCTTAATATACGAAAATTAACAACAAAATAACAAAGCACAAAAACATGTTGGGTTATTTTAACGTAATATTCAAAAAAAAAAAACAAAGCAAATAAAGTCCCTATATTAGGTTTTCAACTTGATATACGAATAAAATCAAACCAACACGCAAAAAAATAGGTTTTTAAAACCTTAAAAACAAAATAAAGCGAACAAACATTTTATATGTGAGTTTTAAACTTCATATAAAACACGCACGAATAACAGGCAAAGAGAAGGAACATCATACCGGTCTCACCTTGGCTCCTCCACTCGAAGATCCGGTTCTCGCACTCATGATGTCCACAAAATTTTAGTAGCGCTCCGCTACGCACACTCACACTCCTCCTCCTCACTGCTCCAAATCGCCAAGAAAAAAATATTACAAATGAGCCCAAAACCTAGTTTTGGTCCTTATATAGGCTTTTAGGCCTATAATCATTCCACCCTGGGATGAACGCTCTAGTTAGCGCTCATCCCACCCTGGGACGATTACAAAATTTGTATTCATCCCACCCTAGGACGATTACAGAGCAAGAAATAAAGCAACAAAAATTACATCCAAAAAATGCACCAAAAACAACAATAAATCTGTCGAACAAAGGTGCCTTTGCACCTGACATTCATGGCATGAAAAATTGTCGTCGAGGTCACAAATACTCACTATCCTACTCCCTAATAAGGCTAGCATAGTCGGACCACTCCACGGGAAGGAGGATTTTCGATAATTTCTACCCCAATAGGCATAAAAAAAAGGGTCAAAACCCACCAAAAATAGGTCCGATGGTTGGAAAACTGCAATAAGCATTCAACGAAAACAACTGAAGGCACCCTTACAAACGTCATCTTGGGTCAAGCGACTCGTCTCTTTTCTCATTTTTTGTCATTCCCTCATCGATTCGTCGCTTGAGGGGGTAGTCACACTTAGTCACCAATCAACAAATACACACCCAATCAAGGAAATGGCATGCATTCAAAGAATCATTGACAAAGACAATCATGCTCTTGCTTGGGGCAGCAAAAAAGCAATAATCATAGGCTAAACAAACACTTGCATTCTGGAAGCATGAAGAAAATTTTCCTCGAACAAAAGGTTGTGCCCTTTGCCTATTCATGTCTGAACAATGTCCAAGATCAAGTACACCTCACTAAAAAAGGTTACACTTGAGTTAAGCTCCTTAGCTTGTCAGAAGCAAGGATTCAAGAATGCGTGCCCTTTCCATACTTGGGGCATCAAAATTTGGTTAGGTTACTAATAAACCCTAATCATTAAGTGCTTTGGTCATCTATTTTTGCTCAGCACTGCGCCACACACAACGCATCCCAAAAAGGGGCATCTGTAGACACCAAAACAACACCAATCTGATTATGTGACTACAAGCACTGATCGAATTGGCATACATACCCCCTAGGGCAGCCTCCAAAGGTTAAAAAGTGGTCCTAACCACTCCCAAATCAGTTTTGGAAGGTCAGAGGTCAGTTTTGCACCTTTTAAGCACTTTTCTCCCTATTTGTCCCACCCTGGGACGATTAGAATCCTATTCGTCCCACCCCGGGACGATTAGCAGGTTTGACTAGAAAAAAGTCAAACCTTGACAAATGGCAGCCCAAATCCACCACCTAACTCCGCCTTCAAGGCATGGGATTGTGAGGGAAGGTTTCAAATCATAGAGGCTTCAATCAAGCCTGCCCTGATCATGGAGGCCTCAATCAAGGAGGCCCTAATCAGGGAGGAATATTCTCTCCCCCAAAAATGCATAATGAGCCAAGTGGCACCCTCGCATGCGCATTCAAAGGAGACCCTTAGGTCTATAAAAAGGTGAGCCTCCTCACCCCAAAAAAAAAAGAGCTGGAGCATTTGGAGCAACGAAGTGCTACCAAACTATACCCCCATTCCTCTTTGTGCTTCCTACATCCCTAATCTCTCTCTTCTGGAAGAGAGGTTATCGAGTGAACACTAGGAACACAATCCAGATCCAAAAACCCAAGAAATTGGCCACAATCCCACCCCAAAATCATCGACACAACCCCCTAGGAAGTTTTGGACCCATCCCACTTGGATTGGTGTCAAAACTAGGCCCTAAACGGTGGGCGTCCCACCCCTAGGCGCCCCCCAAACTGCTGCAGTCCTAATCGCCCCACCCCGAAGTGATTAGAAATTTGTGCATGGTTTTTTTATTATTCTTTTTGCATTCTTTTATATCTAATGTACTTATGTTGTTGTCCAAATTTCATTGCTTTCTGACATGATTTGACCTGGTTTCTGTCATTTTATGCGTCTACTAACCTACAGGGAGTGCCTTCGGATACAAGATAACCTGGGCAGAATCTGCCAAATCTGACCTTCTGGGTCATCTCAAAATGTTGTTTTTAGTCTAACCACAAGTTTGCAGGAGTTTTGGAGGCCTTTGGGTAGGACATTTGCAAGGTCACTTTTTACAGGTTTTGCGACAGTCCCCAGCGTCCCACCCCAGAGCGATTAGAAATCTATGCATGATTTCCTTACTATTCATTTTGCAATATGTCCCAGATGATATCCTAATGCCTCTTTTAAATTTTGAACTCATTCTGACATGATTTGATGATCATTTTATTATTTTATGTATTAACTAGCTTGTAGGGTGCCCTTGTCACATACAGGAGAATATGGGTAGGATATGCAAATTCCGAGCATCTAGGTAGTCTTAGAATTACATATAATGCCTAACCCATGAGTTTTAGGTGATTTGGATAAGCATAGGTGGGACATTGGAGCGCTCTCTTTGGAGAGGCCCCCAACGGGCAAACGAGCATAACGGGGTCGTCCGACGCCGCTTCGATGCAAAATCAGGTGATACCAATTCTAGAAATTGTCCTTTACATTTCCATATCATTCTGTAATCTATTTATCAATCTTATCACTGATATCTTCTAAGTGCCCGCTGGAGGCCTTGGGGATTGCATGTTTTTCTAGATACGCATATGCTATTAATGATTTGTTGTCTTTCTGTGTGTAGGATCTTGCCACCAAGAATACTAGAGGGGCAAAAAGGAATGATGAACACATGGACACAAGCAGCGGCAACTTTTAGCCCACCCACTTCGAGTGTGGGCATGCGGAAGACGCTGGAAGTGTACCGTTCGATCTTGGAAGCGCGGCTTCTTTCGGGCATCCATTAATGTAACAAATTGTATCAAATGTTCTGATCCCTAGATATGGGGATGTATTGTAATCATATTAAAAGCAATATCAATAAAGGAGGCCCCGCTTTGTTTTCTCACATCTCATTTCTGCATCATTTCCTTCATGCATTGCTCATCGCATTCGTAGGACTTAGCATCCATATCTATTTTTGCTTGCATAATATCAGTACGCCATTTTTTTGCTACTTTCAGCTACCATTTTAGATACTAAGTCATGTCCTATTTTATTGTTTGTCCCTTTAGGATTCTCTATATCTGAAGATATGAATATTAATCGATCCTAGCCCTTGGATGAGTAGTTACCACTTTAATTGCCATCTATCTATTTTTTTGGGATTCCCATCACTTGGGTGTAGAAAATTGCTTTAATTTAATGTTTTGGATCATTGTGTTGCTTCTATCATACCTCCATGTTACTATTGTCCTTTATTAGAGATACAAAACACATTTTGTAGGAAGGGCAATCTTCCTCAAAGAATGTGCACTTTATTGATTTGAATTTTGAGGTATAGGCATCTTCTTTGGAAGTTTTTCTTCATAGTTTGGGACTGCTTATCTTTAGATATTTGAGAATTTTTGTTGGGACTTTTGTTATTGCCTTTCTATTCATGACTTAGGAAATTTTGACCTTCAAAATTTTCTTGCTCATAAGATTTGGCCTCTAATTGATTGGGTATTTATTATCAAAGCTTTCTTCATGTGCTTGTCTGTGACAAAAAATTTCACTTTTGAAGGGTGTAATGATTTATCACTATAGTTATAGTATCTCTTAGGGGATATTTAGCCTACTAAATATAAGGAACCTAAAAATTGGTACCTTAGTCCATTGGGCATAGAGTTAAGAAAATTGTTCCCTGAAAGCAAAATTTTCTAATGGAAAAACCATATCTTTGAAACTCTACAAGTGATTGGGACTTCTGCTATCTCATGAAACTGAGATTGCATATGGTACATATGTATTAAGTGAATGACCTTTATCCATTGGTAATGGAGCCAAAGACCCCTCACTTATTACTTGAGCCTCAATAATGTTTTTATTTTCTTCCATTTGTTGGGGAAGATTACTTTTGCCCTTCTAAGACTCAATTTTCAAAGCAACTTTCATGGCTTAGATTTCTTGTTACCCAAGCCTGAATATTTTCTTACTAATACAATATTGGTACCAACACCAACTCCTCTTTTTATTTGACCCTGATAGCATACTTTTTCATCCTCCAGCTTATATTTGCCTCCTTTATGAATTTCTTTCTGCCTTGTGGATATGCTCAAGCTTACTTGTTTGAACACCTTTTAGGTAATGGATTCCATGACCTCTAGTATCATATTATCCTTTAGATTTTCATCTTGACACTAGGACTTAATAAGAATTGTTACCTCTACCTTCATGAAATTCTTCTCTTCTTTCCAGATTGGTGTAATCTATTGAGGAACATTGTATTGTTGGCTAGGTGAGAATTGAGAAATAGTATTCTAGACAACCAAGATTTACTGCTCCTTATCCTTGAACCCTTTTTTGAATAAGTCAATGAGATGATACCATTCTAAAATTGAGTGTAGGGAGAGGGAATAAAATCTCTTACAATACTTTCCTTGGAAGGAAGCTGCTAGTAATTTTAGGGCCAAGTTCTGCTTTATGATGCTATGCAATTGGAAGTGGAGATATATTGTAGATGTTCTTATGGAGTTGAAAATCCTTTGCCATTGTAATTTGGTAGAATTTATAGTATATATGTATGATAGTCATCCCAAATATATTGTGGTACCAGAGGTCGTAAG
Organism: Wollemia nobilis; assembly: GCA_028583015.1. Lineage (NCBI taxonomy): Eukaryota > Viridiplantae > Streptophyta > Pinopsida > Araucariales > Araucariaceae > Wollemia > Wollemia nobilis. The sequence goes on along the minus strand of JAQPPZ010003193.1, from coordinate 2,591,909 downwards.
TGGCTTTTTTTATTTTATGCTAAGAAATTCATGAGCATAAAAATATTTATGATTTGGCATGTTGCCTCCCTAGTGGAGAATCTATGATCTTTTTGGGTACTTGAATTGTAGCGAAGTCACTAGTTGAATGAAGCTTCTTGCTTTTGTAAAGTAGATAGATAGAGGTCGTCACCCAAACCTCAATCTGGTAACTTCAACAACGACTTCTTTTGGTGTTGGTTCTAGAGTGAATTTGCTAAGTGAGAAAGGGGTGCTTCAACAAGTGGAAAAAGGACTAAGACCCTCATCAATTCTCATTCCTACTCATTGTTATGATTTTATGACCAATGATATGTCATTGGGGTGCCATCAGGTGTGTCATTAAACTATTATCATCTATGATTGCCCTCATCCAAGATAATTGTACCTTGCATTGGAGTGACACAATGGATCATAGTTGAGAGCATAGTTTTTGGCTCAATTGAGGGCCTCTAGGAGTTTTTACAAGGTTTTATCCTTGTTAAGATAAGATCTTCAAGGTGCTTGTTACTCTACCAAGGAAAAGGGGTGCAAGAAAGTAAGCAAACTCAACAAATAAAAGGAAAAGGGGGTGATGCACCAAGAGATCTACTAAGGCCTTCCTACAAAAATAGGATTGAATACTATGTGCAATGGTGAACACTTCCTCTCCTTGATACAATGAAGTGCAATCAAAATCTACTAGTTATATTCATATATGAGCAAGTGGGTCCTACACCAGAGCCAAGCTAGTAAGTGACTTAGTATAAAAATATGCGTAGACCCCTCACATGCACATACACTTAGCAAATATTATATTCATGCAAAATATCATAAACACATACATATACTACAATGGGTCTACAAGCAAAGGATAAAAAATAGACACAATCTCCCATGTATATATAAAATGTAGATAAACTTTTACATATATTGTGCCAGAAGTGGGGGTTTGGAATCGCTCATAATCCACTTAGGAACCACAACTATTTTTTTGGAGATAAATGAAAGGAAAGCCTACAAATACATGGAATTGAAAACTTTCTAATCCTTTACAAAGATAATACTACTATTTATATATTTATAAGATATTTTTTTCCCTCCAAAACTCATGTAGAAATCTCTAGGTGGTTGTTGTTTTAGATATTTATTCATATCCTATTTGACTATTTTTCCCTTTAGGATTCTATAGATTTGAATATATGAATTTCAATTAATCTTGGTCCTTGGACGAGCATCTATCACTTTAATTTCCATCTATCCATTTTTTAAGGATTCCCATCACCTAGGTGTAAAATATTGCTTAACTTAATGTTTTAGATATTTAAGTTGCTTCTATCATGGCTACATGCTATTGTTGTCCTTTATTAGAGATACAAAAATTATTTTTTAGGAAGTACAATCTTCCTCGAATAGTGTGCACTTTATTGATTTGAATTATGAGGCATAGGCATATTCTTCTTCAAAATTATTTCTTCATATTTTGGGATTGCTTATATTTAAATCTTTAGGGCTTTCCACATTTAGTTCCTTTGTTGAGACTTTTGTTATTGTCTTTTTCTTCATGGCTCGGGTACTTTCCACCTTCAAACTTTTATTGCTCATGAGAATTGGCCTTCGATTGATTAGGTATTTGTGATTGGGATTTTCTTCATGTGCTTGTTCGTGACTTAGACTTCCACTTTTGAAAGGTGTAGTGATTTATCATTATAGGAACCATAAATGATCACTATATCCATACATAATTTTATATAATACTTTGATCATTGAATGAGTGAGAGGGGTTATTTATAACAATACCAAAATCCCAATTCTATAATAAATTTTAAGCTAATCCAACATAACATGAGGGCTTCAGGTTAATTACAAGACATAGGAAGGGTTTAACATAACAAGGTTAACTACAACCCATAGGGCTTATATAATAATTGATTATAAAATAATTTATACATTGTACAATAAAAATCTCTTAGGTATGTCTAATACATAACATAATAATGACTCTTATCCATGAATTAGTTTTTAATTTCAACACCCACACAATATAAACTAAGGGACCAATAATAAAGAACATTAGTGATAATAATATCTTACCCTCCATAAAGTATGCCCTAATGGGCCTTCATATTTTGAGGTGGCCCCATTTGGATCCTCTCAATAATATGAAATCTATTATTGCAAAAAAATAATTCTTTCACAAGAGTCTCCTTAGTCTTGACTGTAGTCACCACTACCACTATTAGACACTATTGTACACATTTAAAAAACACTTCCACTAGGACTTAAAATGAATAAGAAGATTAAAAATCACCACCTCCTTTAAAGATAATCTATTTCAATTTTTCGTTGTCACACAAGGTATGTATTGAAGGCACAAATTTTTTATTCACAATATACATCACCATATTTGAAGGCTTTCTTTTGCCCATGGGCCACTTGATTTCAATCACCAAAAGAGTATTTGTATGAACTTGCTTAGAGTAAGAGTTGTAATAAAATTCCAAGAGTACCTAGACAAAGAATATAATAAGGAAGAGATGATAGAAAATTAGATCTTCATGAATAAGCTTAATCAATCTCCCAGAGACGAAAGAGATATTGACTAAATCATATCCTAAATCCTTTGCTTTCCAGCCTCCAAAAGATTCAATTTTTTTTTATAGTTGTCATAAATTCATCTATTTATCCTAGAAAATTAGGTCAACATCACCATAAATGATCACTATTTCCATATATAATATTACACAACACTTCAATGATTAAATGAGGAGTGGAAGATATTAACATCAATACCAAATCCTAATTACATAATAAATTTTAACGTAAATTGACATAACAAGAGAGATTTAGCTTAATTACAAGTTATAAAAAGGGTTTAACCATAACAAAGTAAATTGTTGCCCATAGGGCTTATATAACAAAATAATTAATACATTGTATAATGAAATGCCCTTAATCCTATCTAATACATCACATAATATTAAATATTGGCCATAAATCACAGTATAATTTCAACCAAATAGTTATAGGAATAGATGAAAATATTTGACTTTATGATATTTAAACTCAAAGAATAGTTAGAAATCAATACTAATGATATTTTGGATTGGGGTGAATTATCAAAGTTAACAAAAATAAACAAATACTAATTAATGTTATAGTATTGATATTAGACTTCATTACTAGGCTTAATATTAGGGAACAAGTGTGAGTAGGTAGCAATCATGAGCCTTGCCTTCAGTGTCCTTACTATACATCTTTGAAAAATTCAAATAATGAAGGGTTATAATGAGGAAAAGCAAACTAACAAGGTATAAAAATCATTTATGAAATCCCTAGTTGGAACTAAGGATTCCTTAAGTAGAGAAAGTAATGCTTTATCGATAAATAATAAAAATAAAAGCAAAAATATGATAATTCCTATCTAAGTAGTAGGTATTTCACCAAAAGTGCTTATCAACGATGAGATAGTTAATTATAATATGATATATCTTAAAAGAAGAGGGTTAATATGTAAGCTCAATAGATATTATCCTATTATTTTGGAGAATAAAAAGTAAGTTAAATGGAGGTGAGGATTAACTTTATATCATTTAATGACTTTGCTTCCAAAATAATTTCTCTCATCATCTTCTCTAGTTCAAAAGTTATGGATAATGTAATGGGTGGCAACCCATGTCTTATGGGAATAACTTTGTTGTATAAGGAAAACTATAGAGTGAGGATTTTTCTACGGATAGAGAAAATATTAAAATGAACATTAGTATTTTTTGACTTATGTATTAGCTTATCACTGAGGTTTTGACTACTATTAGTAATTTTTGAAGGGATTTCACCTAAGAGGCATCAACTTCTAAAAAGTGAAATTACATTGTATATACACAAATATGTAGTGCCACTGATCTTTCAAAACCTTTTACAAACCATTGTGATTAAGTTTGAATCATGATAATTGGTTTAACAAGTGGAATAAGTAACCATTGCATTTTGATGCCTCAAATGCCATGATAAAATATAAATAAAATATGGTTAAAAAGTAAAAATTATCCTAATAGAGATTTAAAAACTGGTAATGAGATAAACTTGATGTTTAAACAATATCATATAGTAGTATAATTCTATAAGGGTTCATTCACAATAGATAATAAAATAAACTAGGAATGATGCACTACATGAGGACTTACCATGAATAAATTTAAATTTAGACGAGTTAAATTTGCTAAGGAAGATGTGAAGTTAATTTTCAAAGCAAAGGAGGAAGAGGTTATGTTTGATCTAAGTAAATCATATATATTTTCCTTAATGTATCTTTCAACAAAAATTATAGTATAGTGTATGTCACTTGCACATTAGGGTTTCTTTATCAACATAATAAATAAAGTATATTGTGAAGGATATCCATTACACTTAAGGGTTTCTAGATAAGTATAAGAAAATAAGTTCTATGGAGGTTACCTATTGTACGTGAGGGTTTTTAAAGAAACATAAAGAAGAGGGTATTTATATGGTTATGTCTTGCACTTCAAGTTACCCAGTAAGGATAAATTTGTACATGTTGGAATTCATAGAATTTTTAAAAAATAAATAGTTTTTACAAAAATTTCTAGAAATAAACAAAAGCAAAACATGCACTTAAATATTATATATATAATGAAAATAAAGACAAAAAATAGAAGGATTTTTAGGGAACCCATAGGCATCATAAATAATAACTATAACTATAGATAATATTATACAACATTTTGATAAAAAATGAGTGGGAGGGGGTATTTATAGCAATACCAAAACCTTGATTACATGATAATTTACCTAGGTTGACATAAAAAAAGAGATTTAGGTAAATTACAAGTTTTTAAGAGGTTTTAGCTATAACAAGGTTAATTGCAGCCCATAGGGCTTACACAATAAAATATTATATGTTTCAAATACATTGTACAATGGAATGCCCTTTGGCCTATCCAATATAGCATAAAATATGATCCTTAGCCATGAATTAGATTATAATTTCAACACCCCCCATAATCTAAATTGATGGGGAAAGGAGATAATACATTAGTAACAATAATATCACCCTTATAATGGAAGCTTCATCCAAAATGCCAAAGGACAATATATTCTTTGTTGTGTAAAAATAGAAGCAAGAAAGAGATAATATTGTAAAATAAGAAACATCTTATTAATCTAAAAAATTATTTACAAAGGAGACAATATTTGAGGAGCGATGTATTCTAAAACCCCAAATTCCACTCTATAATACCACCATATGACCATGTCCTATACTTAACCTCAACGTCATTACCTTCTTAAATTAATTATAGGGTGGTTATGATGGTTCTACTTTCGAGATAACGATTTCAAAAGTTTAACTTTTGAGATGGAATTTATGGTAGTTCTTCATGGTCTACATTCATTCCATAATACACAGTCCATGGTTTATACCCACTCTATAATACACACTCCATGTTTTGTACTCATTCTATAATCTACACTTTGTGGTCCATGCCCATTTTGTAATCTGCACTCCATTATCCATACATGGTTTGAGTTTTATTTATCAAATTCCATAGTCTATCTATCAAAAACCCATAGTCTTTCTATTATAATCCATAGTTCGTTTATCAAGATCAAGTAATCCACCTGGATCAGTCAACCCCCTTGAGAAACAATGATCCCCATTGCATAAATTTTTATCATCAAGTTTTGAAGTTCCTTTTTTATCTAGGCCTTTATCAACCACTTGGCTTGGTGACTAAGTTGACCTACTCAGACTACTGTGTAGAGCTATGTGGACTATTTCCTAGTGGTTTTAGTCCATGTGTCAACATGTTGATCCTCTTATATGAGTGCGAGACCTTTAGGGTTAAGCTCCTTGATCACCAACTTCTTTGCTACTATGGAAGTGTTTAGAAAATGTGGTTAATATGGTTTTAGAAGCTCAAAATTGAAAATAGAATGCAAACCAAGGTAAGGCGGTAATCTAGCTTGAAGGTATTCTCTCCCACTTGCTTGGTGATGGTATAAGGTTCATAGTGCAGTGGTGTAATTTTCCTATGTATATCTACAAGACACTCTTTTTACAATCACAACCAAACCTTATATCCCACTTTGAAAGAGTGGGGGTGATATGTTGGTCATGATGTTGCTTATACTTTACATTCATCTAGTCCATAAGATAATAAACTTGTTTTTGTATATGTTGAATATGTTTGACAAACTTTATTTCCTTTTTTATTTATTTTTTCTTGTGTGATGTGAAGTCCATGGGTGAGATTGGAAGAGCCACATCCATGGGCTCCAAAGGTTGGAAACCAAAACACACATAAAATGGGTTGTGTTTTTAGCTTTTTGAATAGTTTAACTCATAGAAAGCTCTATCCAGGATCTAAAATAAATATAATAAATGCTACTAACAATGAAACTTAATAATAAAATTATAGTAATATGTTACAGCCAATACCTCACATAATATAACTCAAATGCACACAATATCATAAGATTTCATTAATAATATAGATAGATTACATTGCATAGAGAGAGATATCCAATATATAATATTACATGTCTTTTCAATACTCTGACTATTGCTCTTCTCTTTCATCCAGGAGATGCAACTTTTCATATTCCTCGTATGAAGACAAAACTCTCATATCGCCACATACATTATATAAAATATAAATTATATACCAGAATAATATTATAAGGGTTCAAATAAATTAATATCTCCAACACCCCCCCATATTACATCATTTGGTAGGAATATCTCGTGCCTTAATTCTCTAATTCTTCTTTCTCTTCAATCTTCAGCTCTGACTCTATCATGGCAAGATAAAAAATCTATGTCTACCTCTAGATCAATGTATCTAAGTCACTTTGGGTCTTTATCTCTGGGTCATTGCCCCTGGGTCACTACCACTGGTTCTACCTTTGGGTCACTAACTTTGGATCTCTACCTTTAGGTCTCTACCTTTGGGTCACTGCCTCTGGGTCATTTCCACTATATCATTACCTCTAGAACACTGTCTCTTGAGCTCTAACTCTAGGTCACCTATATATTATTATTGTCTCTGGATTATCCACTATAGAATCATCATATATGTAGGATCATCACTATAGATGCCTTCTTTATAAGCTAGCTTCCAAGCTATGCTTTGGTCTTCTTTATCTTTGTATGTTATGGGACCTCTTTCCATGGGTCTCCTTAATTTGATTTTCAATTTCTTATAGACTACCTTCTATGCTAAATATATTCTTGGAATAGGTAAACTCGATCTATCTATCAAGGTTTATATCTAATACTTAATTACAACTCAATTCAATCCTTTCATGAAGAAAACTCTTGGCCTTCAATGAAACAAATATGAAAGTCTTATCTATCTAATATAGGAATCTTCTCAAACTTTGAAGATCAATTTTCATTGTAGAAAATATCTTTCTTTAGCATCACTTATGAAACTTCTTTCAAGAATCACCAACTTTTTATTGAGTTGATTTTTTCTCAAAAATCTGAAACTTATTCTCCACTAGTTATTCTTCAACCTAGTGGTGTTAATCTTTATCTTCACTAGCTTTCCTTCAATATAGTGGTAATACTTTCAATTTTTATACAGAAATATTTTATTATACTTGGTTTCCTTTTGTAGAAACCATACAGTATTCCTTTTCATTTATCTCATTCATCTATATTTATCCATCCACAATCCACTTTTACTATGTAGTCTTTCTTTTCTTTTTGTAGAAAAAACATTTGTGAATGATTATGTCCACAAATTTTACAACTATGGAGATTCCAACATCTCTCTATCTTATATCCATATCTACCACAATGACTACATCTATTTTCTATTATAGAATTCCTTTTTCCTTTTTGACAATTATTGCAACCGGTTCTATCAGTTCTTGTCATTGATTTGATATAACTATTTCCTATTACAAATTTAGTTCCTTGCTCATTACTGCTATTTTGACCTATATATCCAAGACCTTCATATTTTATCTTATTTAATATATAATTGGTTCTTTCATTCCTTGTTCATGTTTACCCAAACATGTATCTTTATATCCCATTTTCTTCATCAATTTTGAACCAAATCCTTTAGTATATTTTTCAAAATGACCAATACAATCATTAGACTAATCTTTATCAATATCAATATAGCTATGAGCATCACTACCTCTATAATCATTTAAATCTATACCTTCATCAATTATAATAGTATAATATTTTTCTAAACAATCATGAACTATATTCAAATCACTTGTATCACATGTAGCATCTATTTTTGTAACATGTTCTTCTATCTTTAAATCACAAGTATCATTGCTTGCATCACAATATTTCTTTTCCTTTTGATAAGAATCATAATTTACATTTTTTTTTTTGAAGAATATCACTAGTATCACAACATGCATCTATCATCATGGGCCTTAAATCATTTGTATCACAAGAAACATATTTCATCATTGATTTATTTCCTAACTCTTCAACCTTTTCTTGTTTTCTTATCTTGGAAATATTTAGAGTGATTATTCCCTTGTAGATTCTTTTCCATAGACTAATTGATATAGTAATCAGATCTTCATGATAATTATTAGCATCACTAAGTATACTTTGCATATATTGTTGAAGTATTGAAAATTCTCCTTTTAATGCTTCATTAGAAATATCAACAAGACTATTCTTGAAATTATTGGTCATTTGTTCTTGTTTTCTATTCTTACCTTTGAGGACTTCATTAGAAAGTAATACTATTTTAATTATTGTTCCTATATCATTAGGTAATGTGAAAATATTTTTAGAGTCTTTAATTGCTTCCTCAAGATTTGAATTTAGATAATTTTGAAGCATCAAGGAATTTTCATCTTTGGCTTCTCCCATGATTGTTTGTAATATTTTCTTTTCCTTCATTGATGTATCCTTTTGTCCTTCAATTTTTGGTATCATGTATTTGATACAATATTTCAAATTTTACAATATTTCATTAGTTTCTTCTAATGAGTCATCTTCAATGTTTATTTATTCTTCTTGAAAACATAAGTTTCCTATTTCAATTGTTTTCAACTCATGTATTTCTATTTCTATTTTTTGATCATTTGTTTTCTTTTTTATTTGCTTCTTCGTCATGTTCCTTTGGATTTGACAACCTTATAACTCCCTAGATTTTAGAAACTAAAGAATGAATTTTGCAAATTTATATTTTTCCTAAAGTTTGAGGTTGAAACCCTTTTGTCTCCCAAATAACTAAATTTGTAATAATTCACTAATTCAATAATTTTCCAACTCTTAAATTTTCTATCAAAACTTTTAGGAGTAGAAATAATAATTTCCAAATACTTTTAACCTTTGTTGATGAAAATATTTTATCTCCCTAATTTGATTTTTTCTAAACTTCAAATACTTCAATTAAATTTAAAAAAAAAAAACATTTGAAGTTTAAAGTTTTTCAAAAAATTCCAAAAACTTTAGAAATTTTAAATAATCAATATAATGTTACAAAAAAAATTATTTATAAATATTTAGTCATTTCAACTTTATATCTCCAAATGAGTCTTCCTTATAATTCCATTATAGTTTTATTTCTCCTACTAATCAAATATTTAACCTTAAAATATCAAAATATTAAACATGGCCATTATCTCTCCACTAATATAATTAATCTAAGTAGGATTAGATTATTTGGACTAACCTTAGAAAAAATTAAATTAAATTCACCTTATGCATCCTAAACCTTAGCATAAATCAAATGTAATTTGAATTTCATTTACCTCCTTGTATGGGTGCACACAAAAAATGGTCTTCTATGTTTGACCTTCCCTACTTTTATGGAAATATGACAATGTTGCTTCCTCCTAAATTGCTCACTCCAAACTTGATGCCTTGAGATATGATTAATGCAATTTGACTCGCATACACCCTTCCACTTCTTCAGTAGGCATAGCACTTAGCAATATAACTAATGAACATTTTAATTTTGCTCATCCTTGGTAGCGTTCAGTATTCTACCATGTTGGGCTTGTTTATCTTCTCCTTGACAATGGTGTGGCTTCCTTTTCACTTAGACTATGTACTTTATCTCTTGGTTACCTTGCTTGGCTCTTCAACTTTCCACCACTCAATCATTCAAACATTTTACCTCCTCTACTCAATGTTTTGACTTCTTTTGAATATGGTTTGACTTGCTATAAGGAGATATGTTTGAATATCCTCTCTTGTTGTTGGTTCATTATCTAAAGTCTCTACTAGTTCAATGCCCAAGTTTTATGTTGGTTCAATGCCCCAGGTGCACCCTCCTTTGTTGTTGGTTTTTTGACATTCGAGACTATACTAGTTTGATGTCTCTTTTGGTGTCTTTAGATACCCTAAATTTTGCCTTGCATTTGAACATAATTTGGCTTGATAATACAGCTTTTTGACATCAAAAAAATAGAATAACAATATTTAATTTTTGCTAAGAACTCTCTTCTTATTTTTCCTTCAGCCTTAATATTGCTTTCCTCTTAGACAAATCCTTTCTTGTATACTTTCCTCTGTCTTTTGCTTTAAACTGACTGCTTTCAAGCCTTCTTCTGGCTTCTCAGCACAGTATATTTTATCCTCTCAATATTTCAAATTTTATTTGATCCAAATCTTCTCTTTATGTTATCCTCTATTTTTACTTTCAAATGGGCGTATCATCAAATGGCGATGATTTTCCATAAACTTCACTCAAACTCTTCATAGGTCTGATACCATTGTTATCTTTCTAAATAGGTTAACTAACATAAATCTCTATCCAAGATCTAAAATAAATTAAATTTATTCTACTAACATTGAAAATCAATAATAAAATTATAGTAATATATTACAAACAATATCTCATAGAATATAACTCAGATGCACACAATATTATAAGTTTCATTAATGATATAGATAGATTACATTGTATAGAGAGAGATCTCTAATATATAATATTACATGTCTTTTCATTATTTTGACTATTACTCTCCTCTTTCTCGGAGATGCAACTTTTCATATTCCTCACATGAAGATAAAACTCTCATCTTGCCATGTACATTATATAAAATATAAATCATCTACCAAACTAATATTATAAGGGGGCAAAAATTTAATATCTCTAGCATATGTTTGGTAGAGTTGTGCAAAACCCTATTATACATATGTTGGATGTATGATAGGTCCCCGTACCATGTTCGATGATGCTTTCAATTGTACATACGCAACATATGCACGATCAACTTGTTGATAACTTCTATTTGTCCATCAATATAAGAATGGAATGGTGTGGATCAAGTGAGATTTATTTCCATCATCTCCTATAGAGTGCTCGAGAAGACACTTAAAAAAATTTTGCCCCTGTCTAAGATAATGGATTTTAGAAAATCAAAATGAAGCCATACATGGTTGAAATACAATTTTATAGTTTCTTTAACTATAAAATTTTGCTTACAAGTAAATATGATAGCCATTTTATAAAAGAGATCAACCACCACAAAAACACAAATATTTCCATTTTTATAAATAGGTAAACTTAAGAGGAAATCCATGGAGATAGATTCCCAAGGCTTGGCAAGTAATGGTAAGGGTGTGTACAAGCCTAGTTTCTTGTTAGTTGGCTTTGTAATTTCATAGGGTGTACAAGACTTGACGTAATTTTCTATATTTTTCCTCATATTTGGCCATGCAATGTGCAAAAACCCCAAAACAAATCTATGATAAATAGGGGTGTTAGGTAAAGAAGAACCATGAATCAAATTTATATGTTTTACCTCACAATGGAGTGCTACTTTGGTAAGTGATTTGAAGATATTAACATATTCTATTATGATTTGATCTATTTTTTGTTGTTGTTGTGATGATTGTATAGTCATGGTAGTAGCAACCATCTTCTTGGTAAATTAAGGTTTGGTCATCCAGAGAACAACTTGTTTTGTTTTTTTTATCATCCTTTTGCATTTCTTGGTACTAATGAGGGAGACAGAGGTGGAAGGAGTTATCTCTAGTATTCTATGTTACTAGTCCCCAAGGGTGATGACTTTGTAGGTTCTTGACTCATACATGTCATATCTCTTCCACATGTATGGCTAGCCAAGGAGAACATCACAAATATTTAGTGGAGCCACATCCCATAAAACTTCATATTTAAATGTGAAGAACACAAGCTTATACTGAGAGGGGGGGTGAATAGTATAAGATCACTTTTTACTTTTCTTTCCCAAATAGTATTAATCAATATAATCAATGGCAATTTCAATAGCAATAATTAAAGCAATGCACAAATCATCACACATAATAGAGATACAGTTTTAACGTGGTTCACCCAAAGATGGCTACCTCCACGGAGAAAATATTTCTCAAATTATATCTTGGGAATCCTTTCCCTATTACAATGTTTATGGACCTCAATCCAAAGGAGATGTTGATCCCCTAAATCTGGTTTGTGGATATCTATCCTTAGGATAACTTCTCCTCTGCTCTGATTGGTGATACTCTAGAAGACAATTGCCTCCACTGCACTGCCTTGTGGATCTCTCTCCACTGAAGACTCTTATCCCCACTCAGAATACATGTCCTCACTACCCTGGCTAATGGATCTCTATCCATAGGAGACTCTATCCTCTTTACTTTATCACCTCCAAAGCTCTGTTTCAATTTTGTACTAAACACAGTCCAATTAGTCTAGCACAACTCTACTCAATCTTGCACTAAACACAGTTCATTAGATCTAGCACAAGTATGTTGATGCAGGAGCATCCAACGAAAGGCAAAATACAACAAAGTAGAAAAAGTGTCATGATATCGCGACATGTCAGCGAAGAGAAAAAGTGTCACGATATCACGACATGTCACAGGATCGCGACCAAAAGCCGAGAGAAGGCTCAAGTAGAAAAAGTGTCATGATATCGCGACATGTCGCAGAATCGTGACCAAAAGCCGAGAGAAGGCTCAGGTGGAAAAAGTGTTGTGATATCGCGACATGTCACAGAATCCCGACCAAAAGCCGAGAGAAGGCTCAAGAGAGAAAAGTGTCACGATATCGTGACATGTCGCAGAATCGTGACCAAAAGCCGAGAGAAGGCTCAAGTAGAAAAAGTGTCACGATATCGCGACATGTCGTAGAATCGCGACCAAAAGCCGAGAGAAGGCTTAAGAGAGAAAAGTGTCGCGATATCGCGACATGTCGTAGAATCGTGACCAAAATCTAAGAGAGGGCGCAAGAGAGAGAAGTGTCACGAAATTGCTACTGACGAAGCAGAAAGAAGGCAAGGAAGGAAACTATCGCGATATCGCGACATGTCGTGTTTTCATGACCCAAAACAGAGAAAGAAGGTAGAGAGCAAAGTTGTCGCGATATTGCGACATGTCACGATTTTGCAACCTGAAAGGCGAGGAGGAGTCAGAAAGGAAAGGTGTCACGATATTGCAACATGTCACGATTTCACGACCGAAAAGGAGAAAGAGGAACCGGAAAGGAAAGATGTCGCGATATCGTGACATGTCGCATTATCGCGACCAAAGGATGAAGGAAAGCACAAAGGAGAAAAAATGTCGCGATATCGCGACATGTCGCATTTTTGTGACCAAAAGGCGAAGGAAGGCATAGGAGAGAAAAATGTCATCGCGACATGTCGCATTTTCACGACCAAAAGGCGAAGGAAGGCACAGGAGAGAAAAATGTCACGATATCGCGACATGTCGCATTTTCGCGACCAAAAGGCGAAGGAAGGCGCAGGAGAGAAAAATGTCACGATATCGCGACATGTCGCATTTTCACGACCAAAAGGTGAAGGAAGGCGCAGGAGAGGAAAATGTCGCGATATCGCGACATGTCGCATTTTCGCGACCAAAAGGCGAAGGAAGACGCAGGAGAGGAAAATGTCGCGATATCGCGACATGTCGCATTTTCATGACCAAAAGGTGAAGGAAGGCGCAGGAGAGAAAAATGTCACGATATCGCGACATGTCGCATTTTCATGACCAAAAGGCGAAGGAAGGCGTAGGAGAGAAAAATGTCACGATATCGCGACATGTCACATTTTCGCGACTCACAAAGGGTAGGAAGGCCGAAAAGCAAAAAGTGTCGCGATATCGCGACATGTCGCATTTTCGCGACTCAACAGGGGGCAAGAAGGCAGTAAAGCAAAAATGTCGTGATATCGTGACATGTTGCGTTTTTGTGACCAAACAGAAGGAAAGAAAAGAAATGGCAGGCGGTTACAGGGGTCATTACAGAGGAAATTATCGAGCAGGGGGTATACCGAACGCCATCATTGGGTGACAGGCGGACAGAGTCTACAGTGGCAGCACTAGACAAGCACATGGCACCAAGGTGCAGTGAAAGCAGACAAAGACCAAGAGTCGAAACGTTTCGAAAGCCAAAACAATGAAGAGGCACGGGAAATGAAATGAAGGGTCAAAAAAGGAAAACAAAGAGTCATGCCAGAGAGTTTAAAAGGGGAAACGAAGGCATGCACAAGGGTTGGAATATAGCGGAGACAGAGTTGCAATCAAGAAACTACGGAGACAGGTTGCAGACGTGAAGGCAAGAGAGCCATTCTGGACCTATTAGGCTGTTTTTCTTCCAAAGTTGGAATAATGTAATGTAATGTAAAACGTAATAAACTATCTTTCTGTAAAAGAAGTTTATTTGGCAGAGTCTGCCATTTTTGTAAATTTTTCCAAGTTTGTTGAATGTGAGTTTGTGAGTATTTGGGCTGAGCAATTTTGGCTCCCCCATCAAGTGGTATCAGAGCGGGAGTTCCTGAGTGTGTAAACAGATCGTCAAAAGTGAGGCAGTTTTCACCAGGATCTGTGGAAGAGTAGGAGTTTTTGAGTGTGTGAGCAGATCGTCAAAAGTGATGCAGTTTGCACCAGGATCTGTGGTTAAGATTTGTGAGAAGAGAGAGAGGAGAAGCTATGGTCACAAGGAGAACCTTTTTGAATGAGGAGAAAGGACCAGACCAGAGGAAGAGCCTATTCTGCACAAGGTGCAAATGTTCAGGTAAGGTCTGTAATTTTATCTTAGATAATGGTAGCACAGATAATTTGGTTTCAGGAGAAATGGTTGCTAAGTTGAAATTGGAGAAGAGGGCACACCCGCATCCATATCGAATTGCGTGGTTGCAGAAAGATCATAGAGCATTAGTCAGTGAGCAGTGTTTAGTTAAATTTCATATTGGAACTTATCAAGATGAGGTTTTGTGTGATGTTTTGCCTATGGATGCTTTCCATTTGTTGTTGGGGAGGCCATGGCAATTTGACAGAAGTGTGGTGCATGATTGGCATACGAATACTTACTCTCTGACGAAAGGTGGAGTGCGTCACAAGTTGAAGCCATTGAAGGAGATGGATAAAAAGAGTTTGCTGACAACAATGAGAGTGGAAGTTGTGGGACTTAAGGGTTTGTACCCTGCAAATGTAGATTTTGTTGAAGCTTGGAGAGCTTGTACAGGCCCAGTTAAAAATAAGGGGACTGAACAGTATAGAAGTGAAGGTCACTTCATCCACCCTGGTTGTCTGATGTAGGAGCATCCAATGAAAGGAAAAATACAACAAAGTAGAAAAAGTGTCGCGATATCGCGACATGTCGGCAAAGAGGAAAAGTGTCACGATATCACGACATGTCGTAGGATCACAACCAAAAGTCGAGAGAAAGCTCAAGTAGAAAAAGTGTCACGATATCACATGTCGCAGAATCATGACCAAAAGACAAGAGAAGGCTCAAGTGGAAAAAGTGTCGCGATATCGCGACATGTCGCAGAATCACGACCAAAAGCCAAGAGAAGGCTCAAGAGAGAAAAGTGTCACGATATCGCAACATGTCGCAGAATCACAACCAAAAGCCGAGAGAAGGCTCAAGTGGAAAAAGTGTCACGATATCATGACATGTCATAGAATCACGACTAAAAGCTGAGAGAAGGCTTAAGAGAGAAAAGTATCACGATATCGCGACATGTCGCAGAATCGTGACCAAAAGCCGAGAGAGGGTGCAAGAGAGAGAAGTGTCACAAAATCATGACCGACGGAGCAGAAAGAAGGTAAGGAAGGAAATTGTCGTGATATCACGACATGTCACATTTTCACGACCTAAAACAAAGAAAGAAGGCAGAGAGCAAAGTTGTCACGATATCACGAAATGTCACGATTTCATGACCCGAAAGGCGAGGAGGAGTCAAAAAGGAAAGGTGTCACGATATCGCGACATATCACAATTTTGCGACCGAAAAGGAGAAAGAGGAACCGAAAAGGAAAGATGTCGTGATATCATGACATGTCGCATTTTCGTGACCAAAGGACGAAGGAAAGGACAAAGGAGAAAAAAAGTTGTGATATCGCGACATGTCGCATTTTCATGACCAAAATGCGAAGGAAGGCACAAAAGAGAAAAATGTCGTGATATCGCGACATGTCGCATTTTCACAACCAAAATGCGAAGGAAGGCACAAAAGAGAAAAATGTCGCAATATCGCAACATGTCGCATTTTCGCGACCAAAAGGCGAAGGAAGGCGTAGGAGAAAAAAATGTCGCGATATCGTGACATGTCACATTTTCGAGAACAAAAGGCAAAGGAAGGCGCAGGAGAGAAAAATGTCGCGATATCGCGACATGTCGCATTTTTGCAACCAAAAGGTTGTTAGAGTTAAAGTGCACTATGCCTTCACCTTGACACTTGTCAGTTTCTCTTGACAAGTGTCATGTGTTGAATATAGGCCTTCTGCCTATATATGTAACCATTTTTATCAATAATATCAACCCCTTCAGTTTGATTACTCCTAACATTTGGTATTAGAGCGGGCTTTCCCCGCCTTGTGAAACCCCTTGAGGGGGGATTTCCCTTATGGAAATCCTCCCTCCCCTGAATTTTTTTCCTACTTTTTTAAATTTTTTATCGAGGAAGTATGCTCTCCATCATTTGATGGATCAGAAACCAGATGGTAAAATTTTAAAAATTAGGTCATTTTAATTTTTTTTACGGGGTTGTTGTTTCAAATACCTGTGAATGTCGGTGACATTGGCCGTCGAGATGGTGTACACCGTGATGTCTTGGCTTAACACAGCCCCCATGTGATACCTCACTTCAACTTCGTTCTCTGCGGTTGAGAGACGGATTAGAGCCGCCATTATGGCCAATGCATTATGGATTTGAGAGACAATTTTAAAAAAAATGTTTCTATTCTACATTTTATGTTGTTGTGTTAATGAGTACGCTTCTGTGGAGAGCCTTCTGTTGTAGCAGAGTTTTCTAGAAGCAGACAATTTCCTCAAAAACAATCGCGACTGCTATTATTTGACGATGCAAATGAAGCAATTTGATGGCTACCATTTGAAGAACCCCCAGCTTAGCCCCGATCGTGGAGCGCTCAGTACGCCGAAAAAGCAACACCGACGATCGAGATTTCATTACGGTGTTGACGATGCTAGCCTAGCAGACATCCTTACAGTGCATGCCCACACCAAATGCCATTTGTGTTCCTGTCGTTCCTACTCTTCCTATTTCTCTCACAAATTTGGCCTAGTTTTGGTGTTTCATTTGGCGTTCTGACCCAGTAAACGCCGTGGGATTGCTTGTTCAGGAGCAGAGTGCAGATTTTCAAGGAAGAGTAGAGCTCTATTTTTTAAATTTTGTAGTAATCTAGAATTTTGTTCGCTGAGCCATGTGATTGTGGGGCATCATCCGGATTTACAAATTCTGTTGATGGCACAGCTGTCCTGTTCGATACAGGAGGGGGCACTATTGTTGAGATGAAGATTGTGATCTTAACGGTCCTTGACCAGGCCTTTGCTACGGATGATCAAAAGTACCCGAGGACCTGACCTGAGAGCTAAGAGGGCTAGAACCCACTGTACTCATTGATTGAATGCCTGGCAATATTTGCCTTGAAGCTAGAATGGATCCCTGCTTCTGTCTTGCCTGTGGAGTTGAGAATGGGGATTGCATACTGGAAGATTGATCCATTTGTTCAGGAGGTATCATTGAAGAATTGGAAGTGGCTAGTATGCCCATCACCCACAAGAATGAAAGATAATGCACTCGGGCATGGCACGTCTGACTGGCGTGTTTTTGTTTACATTGATGCAAAGAAGGAGACAATTTTGGTGGCTTAATTTTTATTAAACATAGTGGACGATGTCGCAATGCAATGGCAAAACTTTAGGAGACTGTTTTATTTTTTATTTTCATCGTAGAGTGGTGCCTGTTTCATCTACTGCAGTCAATAGCGATATTCGAGGAGCTGATCCAGTGATTGGCACAAATTTTAGCGATCATATCTAAGAAGAATTTTGGGATAGGCATCTCCTACTTTTCATAGTAATGACGACACGGTGATGACCAAAGCAAAGCCATGGCATGGACGTCAATGCTTCGAAACTAGGGGATCTCGGTGAGCTGGATCCGTCAACAGGTGTCGAATTCAGGGGGCCCAACTGTAGTAGGCTATAGTTGGGCGTAATGGAGGTTGCAGAAGAAGCGAAGATCTTTAAAGGAGCAGACGTTGAACAGAATCACCGCCTCCATCGATGTTTGGTTCTGAAACACGAAAGCATCATATTCTCTCTACCTACACTGAAGTTTTTTTAAAATATTCTGAAGATCTCCTGTTTGGAAAAAAAAAAAATTGAAATCATCAATCGATTAGCCTTCGGAGGCCATTTTGCCATTTGACTGTTAACTTTCAGCCGGCCCTGGACATTGTTTTTCTTTGGACTTCAGGGACCAGATTAAGTCCATGGTGTACTCCAGAATGTTGACGTGCGGTAGAATTTCGTAGCCCGCGGAGACAATGCTGGACTGGAGCTTCTCCAGCGAACCGTGGTGGACGGCGGAGCCGTTGGAGAGCAGGAGTATGGAGTCGATGAGCTCCAGGATTCGAACCTAAAGCGACACTGCTATGGGGTCTTCTCCGTGTTATTGAGTTTACTCTATTAAACATTTAGTTGATTTGCATGCATTTCTTAGACTTCTATTTATTTTTTTGTGGCTAAGTGGAGTAGTCATGGATGCCCTGAAACACACGTGTGACATGCCTCGTGTTAACCGACCAAGCCCACATGGCCAAAATAAGAGTAGCAGACCCTGTATTCGCATCGTGCATGTTAGAGACGTGTTGTACCTCCGTGGAGTTCTGCCATTGTTGTTTCTTCCATTTTTTACACTAGTTCGTGTTGACGAGTAATCTTGTACAGTTATGTCTCTTCTACATTCGGTTGTAATTACGGTGATGTGGATGCCACGTAGTGATTTTACCATCTCAGCCTTGAAATGGAGGTGTTTAGTGTGGCATCTAATTTACAACGTGACCCTTCTTGTGGAGAACGTGGGTGGGCTCCACGTAGCCCATAACCCATTTTGTAAATGCCTGACAACATGGCCATTGTACTTTCCCTTGGAGGGAAATATTTTAATCATGGTGAAAGTGGCTGATAGTAAAACTTAAATTGACCTATTTTTTTGCCACATGAGAGTGGAAGTGAAATGACTGATGGCCCATGTAATTCCCCTGCGTGGGAAAATTGAGTCTGTCTTTTTTTTACCACAGTGCGATGCCAGGAATATGATATTCCTGAGGTCTATTTTGAGCTATCTTGGAGAGGCATGTTGTTTTTCATTATGATGAAGGCCCCTTTGATAATGGAATATAGGGGTATTTATAGTCGTCGAAAAGTTTTTTCACGACGGACACAATGGTGGTGTCATATTGTAATTTTGAGGCTATTTCAATTTAGTCTTTTAGCCTCAAAATTTCTCTACCTTGGAGTGCACTTTCGGTTGTACCCGACACTCCCACGGTAATTTTATATGTGATCCTTGTACCTAGTGACCTTCTCTATACACTTGGCGAATGCAGCGGCTGGTTACCCATGCATTTTGGTGGGATAACATGGTCACCATAAGGACACTTATACTAGGGACTACAGACAAAGACACCCTAGACTCTATCCAAGGTTTTTTTATCTACTTCTGAAGACTATAGACGAAGACACTTCAGAAGATTCTCTTATTTTCTTCTTCTCTCCTCCTATTTGGATCTATGGCTCATTTTATTGTATTGAGTGCATTTTCGATAGAGACCGACACCTTCTAGATTGAGTTCACCATGAGGAGGGATTTCATACTCATGGTGAATCTAGTCAGTGACCTACGAGAGGCAACATCCTTTGAGGATGACCTGGGGAGGACAGACGACAGAAGTGGTTGACCCTGAGGCACCCATGATGACCCCTTATATGGCTCGTTTTTCCTTTGTATTAGGTGCATTTTTGGCAGAGACCGACACCTTCTAGATTGAGTTCACCATGAGGAGGGATTTCATACTCATGGTGAATCTAGTCAGTGACCTACGAGAGGCAACATCCTCTGAGGATGACCTGCAGAGGCAACAGACCTAGAAGTGGCTGACCTTGAGGCACCCATGATGACCCTAAGGCACTTAGACGACTGACCCAGTGGCAACAGACCCATGGAAGTGGCTGACCCTGAGGCAACAGACCGAGATGTATACATAGTGAATCTAGCATTATTCATAGTTGGAGAGCCAAGAGCACAGAGCACGAGCCTAGACCAAATCAGCAATAAGCGAGGATGATAGGTTGTTTTAGAGAAGTCAACATTAAGGGGGAATGTTACCTAATGTTGACTTGTTTTTTTCTTTAGTTAGGATAGTGCACTTTAAGGGGGAATGTTAGAGTTAAAGTGCACTATGCCTTCACCTTGACACTTGTCAGTTTCTCTTGACAAGTGTCATGTGTTGAATATAGGCCTTCTGCCTATATATGTAACCATTTTTATCAATAATATCAACCCCTTCAGTTTGATTACTCCTAAAAAAGGCGAAGGAAAGCACAGGAGAGAAAAATGTCGTGATATCGCGACATGTCGCATTTTCGCGACCAAAAGGCGAAGGAAGGCGCAGGAGAGAAAAATGTCGCGATATCACGACATGTCGCATTTTCGCAACCAAAATGCGAAGGAAGGCGCAGGAGAGAAAAATGTCACGATATCGCGACATGTCACATTTTCATGACCAAAATGTGAAGGAAGGCGCAGGAGAGAAAAATGTCACGATATCGCGACATGTCGCATTTTCGTGACTCGCAAAGGGCAGGAAGGCCGAAAAGAAAAAAGTTTCGCGATATCGTGACATGTCGCATTTTCGTGACTTGACAGGGGGCAAGAAGGCAGTAAAGCAAAAATGTCGTGATATCACGACATGTCACGTTTTCACAACCAAATAGAAGGAAATAAAAGAAATGGTAGGCGGTTACAGGGGCCATTACAGAGGAAATTATCAAGCAGGGGTATACCGAACGCCATCATTAGGTGACAGGCAGATAGAGTCTACAGTGGCAGCACTAGACAAGCACGTGACACCAAGGTGCGGTGAAAGAGAACGAAGACCAAGAGTCAAAATGTTTTGAAAGCCAGAACAACGAAGAGGCATGGGAAATGAAATGAAGGGTCAGAAAAGGAAAACGGAGAGTCATTCCAGAGAGTTTAAAATGGGAAGTGAAGGCATGCACAAGGGTCAGAAGACAGCGGAGATAGAGTTGCAGTCAAGAAACTATGGAGACAGGTTGCAGACATGAAGGCAAGAGGGCCATTCTGGACCTGTTAGGTTGTTTTTCTTCCAAAGTTGGAATAATGTAATGTAATGTAAAATGTAATAAACTATCTTTCTGTAAAAGAATTTTATTTGGCAGAGTCTGCCATTTTTGTAAATTTTTCCAAGTTTGTTGAATGTGAGTTTGTGAGTATTTGGGCTGAGCAATTTTGGCTCCCCCATCATATGCTCAATAAGCTCACTCAAATTTGCACTAAACACAGTCCATTCGGTCTAGCACAAATCTACTCAACTCTTGCACTAAAAATAGTCTAGTCGATCTAGCACAAGTCCACTCAAATATACACTAAACATATTCCATTTGGTCTAGCACAAATATACTCAATAGGTCCACTCAAAACCTACTCAAATCTGCTCAACAGGTCCACTCATAACCTACCCAAATCTGCTCAATAGGTCCACACAGAACCTGTCCAAATCTGCTCAACAAGTCCACACAAAACCTGTCCAAATCTGCTCAACAGGTCCACATAGAACCTGCACAACTCTTCTCAATAGGTCCACTCAGAACCTACTCAAATCTGCTCAACAGGTCCACACAGAACTTGCCCAAATCTACTCAACAAGCTCACACAGAACTTGTCCAAATATTCTCAATAAGTCCTCTCTAGGACTTGCTCAAATATGTATTGTAAGCTTCCACAAAAGCTCACACAAAATTAGTCCACAAGTCTTCTCAAAGACTTACCTCAAATCTGCTTAACAAGTCCACACAGAACTTGTCCAATCTCATAGAAACATAAAGAGAATTGTTAGAGACTCAATATGTTCTTTACTCAATGCTCAATCACTTTCTCAACTCAAATCAATCTCATAGAATCATAAAGAGAATTGTTAGAGACTCAATATGTTCTATACTCAAAACTCAATCACTTTCTCAACTCAATCTCATAGAAGCATAAAGAGAATTGTTAGAGACTCAATATGTTCTATTCTCAAAACTCAATCTCAACTCAAATCAGAATATAGAATAGTTTGTTTTATGGAACTTGAACAATCACTTCATACATCCACTTGACTAGGCTCAATCAACTCTACTCAACCAATCACTTCAAGAAACAACTCTTGCTCACAAACCCTAGTCCAAGCATGTATCATCCAACTCAAAATATTTCCAACAATGCTCAACAACAAATCTCACATAACAATGATACTCATGATCTTTTCAAACCCTAGTTCAAGTTCTTTGCATAACAACTCACTTCAACAACCATGCTCATCAAACATTCTCCCACACAGAGGTTTTAATCACAACTCTCAATTTCAGAAAACCTTGAAGCATTAACTCAAACACTTCACTCAACCAATGATCTCAACAACAATGCTAATAAAACAAGGTTTTAATCTCAACTCTCAAATCAGAAAACCTTGAAGCAATAACTCAACCACTTTTGAAAAGGAAACCCTAATCAAGTCCTTTTCACTCCAAACTTAATTTTCAATAAATCCAATCAACCAAGTCAACCAAAGAAGAATTTGCCCATACCTTTTGAATGTCAAGTAGTTGACCTCACAAATCTGCCACACTCACAATTACTTCTTTGCCAATCTCAATAAGGGTTAGAGGATAATTTTCTTCAACAAAACATATCACAAAAATAATATCAAAATTACACCTTATCACTCCAACTTAAATAATAATCAATATCCTCACAATAGTCACAAAAACCCTTAATTCAAAATAACATACTACCCACAAAGTCTTAACCTTTCAATATTCCACAATAGCAATTTTAAGACTTAAAAATAAAAATAGAATTCTCCTTATAACTCCTAAAGGTAATTCTCAACTACCACAACTTTATTACAAAGCAACCTTTCCAAACTCAACCACTAAACAACCTTATACCTCCAACTTAGGCATTTAATTAAAATTAAAATCAAAAATATTACCTTTGCCTTTGGAGGGTTTCGAACCCTCAACGTTGCCCCCTATGAGCACCTTAACCATGACCAAAGTCACCACATGAGCCAAGCGCTCATTGAGATTAATGAAGCACCACGTGCTTCTTAATATCCACTCTCTCCTTCCACCTTGGCAAAATAACATGCACCGTAGGCGCTTCACTCAACACACCTCACGATGCACTCATCGTGATTTAAACACGAATTCCCTTGCAAGCCAATGCTTTTGTGCTTTCCAAAATTCCACTAGACCACGTTGCCTTAGTGCAACTTCAAAAATCGAAGCTTCCTCCCTTCAACACTTTGTTGTCACATTTTTTGCATACACTCACGAGCTCTTTCTTTCATATGCCAATATTTTCACTTTAGAGCAAGGATAATAAATTTGAACTTTAGGCATAGTATTTATATGCTTCTTCCACTACTTTGAAAATGTTGACGCTTTCCTTGTTGTCTTCTATGACGTCGATGGAGATCATAAAGGCTTTGAATGCCTTTGGTATTAAACCCAACCTTTGGGTTTATTAAAATATCTTTAGACTTTATAAAACCCACTTTTGCCTTATAAAATATTATAATAAGAATTATAAATATTTTATTTGGGTTTTCACCATGGCACATTTAATATTATAATAACTCACTATTATAATATTATACCTTTGATAAAGTACCTTTAATATTTATTTATAAAATTTAAATTCACACTGAATTTAAATAATTTATAAAATAAATATTATAACTCCTTTTAACTTCTGTCTTTTGCATTGTTTCACTTGATCTTTGGCCTTCTTCCTGGATATCAAATAACCATTTTTATCCCCTTTGTTTCCTGCTGAAATATTTGGTATTAATGATGACTTCATCTGGTGACATCAATGACAACTTTGACTTAGGGACTCAAAATGTCCAACAATCTCCCCCTTTGTCATTGATGGCAACCCATACTCTTCTTACCAAAACCTGACCTTTATTTTTCCTTTTGCTCCCCCTAGGACATTGCTCCCCCTGGCTCAATGCTCTCTCAAATATCAAATCTCTCCCCATATCAAATCTCTCCCCAATACACAAATCTCTCCCCCTTTGACATCAATGGCAAAGGGTCACCTTTGGGGCTCGGGGCTAAGAATGAGCCTCTTAGCTTAGCCCCTCCCCCACCTCCTTTGAGGTGGTTAATTCTAGGGTGGGAGTATTTCTACTCCCAAAAAGCATTGTTCTTTACCTTTATCCTCTTCCCTTATTTTCTAAATTTTTTGATTCTTCTGATTATTTCTATCCATGTCATCATTCATATTCCTCTCATCATTCATGTTCTGTTTCTATTCCTATTCTCATCCATGTTCCTATTCCTATTCTTTTCATCCTACCTACTCCTGTTCTTATCCATGTTCATGTTCCTGTTCATATTCCTATTCTTGTTCATACCTATTTTTGGAATATTTGCTCTACACCATTTTGTTGTGTGACCATCATTATTGCACTTATAACACTTAATGTTATTATTCCTTGGAGGTGCAAATGTCTTAGGATTTCTCCTAGTGAAGCCATATCCTCTTCTGTCATGAACCCTGCAATTCATTGCCTTGTGACCAAACTCATTACATGAGTAGCAATACCCATGGAAAAGTTATCCTTTCCCATATTCTTGTCTTTCATGTGTCCTGCATTGTGAAGCCATGTGCCCAAACCTGTGACATGAAAAACATCTTCCATTGAAGAAACCTTGCCTAGACCCCATTGGTCTCTTAGTCTCTTCTACCTGTTTCCTGTTCCATCTATTCCTTACTTGTGCATTGTTCCTTTCCTTGTTGAACTTTCTATTGTCCAACTTCTCCTTAGAAGTCTCACTCTCTCTTTTACTTACTTCTTTTGACTCTTCTTCTTTTCTGGTGTTTGAGCTTGACTCTCCTTTTTTTGCTTCCTGTTTCCCTTGTTCTTCTTTAGAACTAAGTCCTGTTATGGTGACTGATGACCTTTGTGCATTGATAATCCTATCCAAAGTCTTTGAATTTTCCTCAAACTTGTGTAGCTTGTCCTTGGAACCTTTTACTTCCATCCTTAGTGAAACTATCTCATGCTCTAATCTTTCACACTCTAGATCTTTTATCTTTAATTTTTTGGCCATACCTTCTTCAATTTTTCTTGTCTCTTCAACTTTGATTTTGAAGTTGGTGAGTTCCTGTAGAAACCTTGCTTTTGCTTTCTCATATTCTTGAGCTTGAACCCTTAATCCTGAGTTCTCCCTTTTTAATTCTTCAAGAGTAATCATAAGCCTTTCACATTCTATCTCTTTTACCTTTGACTATTTAATCATACCTTCTTCAACTCTTCTTGCTTTTTCAACCTTATCTCTCAAGTCAGAGATATCTTGTAGAAGCTTTGTCTTACATTTCTCATCTTCTTGTATTTGAGCCTTCAAT
This sequence comes from Wollemia nobilis, assembly GCA_028583015.1. Lineage (NCBI taxonomy): Eukaryota > Viridiplantae > Streptophyta > Pinopsida > Araucariales > Araucariaceae > Wollemia > Wollemia nobilis. The sequence continues at coordinate 2,565,974 of JAQPPZ010003193.1, read as the reverse complement.
TCTAAATTCTCTCTTTTCAATTCAATAAGTTCCTTAAGAGTGGCTTCCTCCTTTTCTTTTTTTGAATCTTCCTCTTCTTCAATTTCTTCTATTATCCAAAGTGGAGTTTCTTCTTGATACCTATTTTGACTATTCCTGTTATCCTTTTTTAACTTGTTCTTTAGAACTTCAAATCTGAGAGAATCATCTTCATCTTCACTACTATCAAACCCATTGCAATAACTTGCATCATGACCGAGTTGACCATAAACAAAACATTCTTCACCTTCTTGTGAACAATAAGTTGCATGATGACCTGTCTTCCCACATCTGGTACAAAACTTTATCAGTCTAGATATTTCTCCATTACTTGATTCATCTCTTGAATCTATTTCCATTTGTCCTCCCAACACAACAATATTAAACTCATATTCCTTTTCTTTCATGACCATAGGTGTTCTTTTCTTCTTGTGTCTCATGCTTCTACTCTTGCCTTTCTTTGCCATTTGTGTTCTTGTAGGATCTTCCTTCAAGTTGTTAAACTTATTTTCGAAGGAACCGACTCTGATACCAATTGAAGAACACAAGCTTATACTGAGAGGGGGTGAACAGTATAAGACCACTTTTTACTTTTCTTTCCCAAATAGTATTAATCAATATAATCAATGGCAATATCAATAGCAATAACCAAAGTAATGCACAAATCATCACACACAATAGAGACACAAATTTAACGTGGTTCACCCAAATATGGCTACCTCCACAGAGAAAATATTTCTTCTAAATATTTCTCAAATAATCTCTTGGGAATCCTTTCCCTATTACAATGTTTATGGACCTCATTCCAAAGGAGATGTTGATCCCCTAAATCTAGTTTGTGGATCTCTATCCATAGGAGAACTCCTTCTCCTCTGCTCTGGTTGGTGATCCTCTAGAAGACTACTACCTCCACTACATTGGCTTGTGGATCTCTCTCCACTAAAGACTCTTGTCCCCACTCAGAAGACCTATCCTCACTACCCTGGCTAATGGATCTCTATCCACTGGAGACTCTATCCTCTCTGCTCTGTCACCTCCAAAGCTCTATCTCAATTCTGTACTAAACATAGTCCAGTCGGTCTAGCACAACTCTACTCAATCTTGCACTAAACATAGTTTATTTGGTCTAGCACAAGTCTTCTCAATAAGCTCACTCAAATTTGTACTAAACATAGTCCATTTGGTCTAGCACAAATCTGCTCAACTCTTGCACTAAACATAGTCCAGTCGGTCTAGCACAAGTCCACTCAAATCTACACTAAACATAGTCCATTGTCTAGCACAAATCTGCTCAATAGGTCCACTTAGAACCTACTCAAATATGCTCAATAGGTCCACTCAAACCTACTCAAATCTGCTCAATAGGTCCAACCTTAATTCTCAAGTCCGACTTAAATTCTCAAAGTCCACACGCAATCTCAATAGGTCCACAGAACTTTAAATTCTAAAGTCCACTTTCAAATTCTCAAAAGTCACATAACTTATCCAAATCTGCTCAATAAGTCCTCTCTAGGACTTGCTCATAGTTCCACAAAAGTACACAAAATAAGTCCACAAGTCTTCTCAAAGACTTACCTCAAATCTTCTTAACAAGTCCACATAGAACTTGTCCAATCTCATAGAAACATAAAGAGAATTGTTAGAGACTCAATATATTCTTTACTCAATGCTCAATCACTTTCTCAACTCAAATCAATCTCATAGAATCATAAAGAGAATTGTTAGAGACTCAATATGTTCTATACTCAAAACTCAATCACTTTCTCAACTCAATCTCATAGAAGCATAAAGAGAATTGTTAGAGACTCAATATGTTCTATTCTCAAAACTCAATCTCAACTCAAATCAGAATATAGAATAGTTTGTTTTATGGAACTTGAACAATCACTTCATACATCCACTTGACTAGGCTCAATCAACTCTACTCAACCAATCACTTCAAGAAACAACTCTTGCTCACAAACCCTAGTCCAAGCATGTATCATCCAACTCAAAATATTTCCAACAATGCTCAACAACAAATCTCACATAACAATGATACTCATGATCTTTTCAAACCCTAGTTCAAGTTCTTTGCATAACAACTCACTTCAACAACCATGCTCATCAAACAAGGTTTTAATCACAACTCTCAATTTCAGAAAACCTTGAAGCATTAACTCAAACACTTCACTCAACCAATGATCTCAACAACAATGCTAATAAAACAAGGTTTTAATCTCAACTCTCAAATCAGAAAACCTTGAAGCAATAACTCAACCACTTTTGAAAAGGAAACCCTAATCAAGTCCTTTTCACTCCAAACTTAATTTTCAATAAAGCCAATCAACCAAGTCAACCAAAGAAGAATTTGCCCATACCTTTTTGAATGACAAGTAGTTGACCTCACAAATCTGCCACACTCACAATTACTTCTTTGCCAATCTCAATAAGGGTTAGAGGATAATTTTCTTCAACAAAACATATCACAAAAATAATATCAAAATTACACCTTATCACTCCAACTTAAATAATAATCAATATCCTCACAATAGTCACAAAAACCCTTAATTCAAAATAACATACTACCCACAAAGTCTTAACCTTTCAATATTCCACAATAGCAATTTTAAGACTTAAAAATAAAAACAAAATTCTCCTTATAACTCCTAAAGGTAATTCTCAACTACCACAACTTTATTACAAAGCAACCTTTCCAAACTCAACCACTAAACAACCTTATACCTCCAACTTAGGCATTTAATTAAAAATAAAATCAAAAATATTACCTTTGCCTTTGGAGGGAATCGAACCCTCAACGTTGCCCCCTATAAGCGCATTAACCATGGCCAAAGTTGTCACACGATCCTAGCGCTCGTTGAAGATATAAGTGAAGCACCACGTGCTTCTTAATGATCCACTCTCTCCTTCCACCTTGGCAAAATAACGTGCATCGTAGGCGCTTCACTCAACACACCTCACGATGCACCCATCGTGATTCGAACACGAATTCCCTTGCAAGCCAACGCTTTCATGCTTTCCAAAATGCCACTAGACCATGTTGTCTTAGTGCAACTTCAAAAATCAAAGATTCCTCCCTTCAACACTTTGTTGTCACGTTTTTCGCATACACTCACAAGCTCTGTTCTTATCGCATGCCAATCTTTTCACTCTAGAGCAAGGATAATAAATTTAAACTTTAGGCATAGTATTTATATGCTTCTTCCACTACTTTGAAAATGTCGGCGCTTTCCTTGTTGTCTTCTATGACGTCGACGGAGATCATAAAGGCTTCGAATGCCTTTGGTCTTAAACCCAACCTTTGGGTTTATTAAAATATCTTTAGACTTTATAAAACCCACTTTTGCCTTAGTAAAATATTATAATAAGAATTATAAATATTTTATTTGGGTTTTCACCATGGCACATTTAATATTATAATAACCACTATTATAATATTATACCTTTGATAAAGTACCTTTAATATTTATTTATAAAATTTAAATTCACACTGAATTTAAATAATTTATAAAATAAATATTATAACTCCTTTTTAACTTCTGTCTTTTGCACTGTTTCACTTGATCTTTGGCCTTCTTCCTGGATATCAAATAACCATTTTTATCCCCTTTGTTTCCTACTGAAATATTTGGTATTAATGATGACTTCATCTGGTGACATCAATGACAACTTTGACTTAGGGACTCAAAATGTCCAACAAAAATATTTGATAGCTTAAGAGAGAAGACACTATTGAGTGATAGGGATATCTCTCCTATTATTCAACCATCCAATATTATATGGATATGGGTGAGGCTTCGTAGGTAGATTTAGATAAAAAAATATCAAATTCTTTTGACTTCCACTATCAACAATGAAATGTAAGGGCTTATCATTTACCTAGATAGATAAGTAGAATAATTGCTTCTCCTTATATGGACTCTACTTTTATTTGTGTAGTAGAGGTAGTAATAGTCACATATGGTTCAACCTCCATGATCTGTTTAACTTTATCCTTGGCTAAATGACATGTTGACGTTATGGATGTAGAGGGTTGTATCTCAACAAATATAGACTAAATTTCTCAACACTTCTTTAGAATGTTGGTTGTTCTTATGGTAGTCACACCATTTCCTAGTCTTGTTAGAATGTTGGTTGTTCTTATGGTAGTCACACCATTTCCTAGTCTTGTTATTGTAGGGCTTGTTTTCTTGTGACTCTTTATTTTGGTTCTAACTTTAATTTTATTTCTAAACTCCTTTATCTTGTTTCTTTTGGGAAACATATTTTCCTTTCTTGGTTCGACCCTTGATGTTTTGGTTCTTATCATTTGAACCATCCCCTTTCTTATTTTTGAGTTTGTATTTTTTCTAAAACTTGCTAGAAAATTTGTACACTTTACCTTAGGTCTTGAACTCAAATAAGTCCATGTCCTCCCTTATGTATTGATATATTCTACTATAATACTTGAGAACTCGATGCATATTAGTGTCTTGGATGCCAATTTTTTTAAACATTGAATCAAAGACATCAATATATTCTTGAATAAATTATTCTTTACCTTGATGTAGTTGTTGGCATTGCATGTATAGATCTTCATAGGTGCATATTGGGTAGTATTCATTCTTGGCTTATTCTACAAACTCATCCTATGTAGTGTATATTACATCTTCTTAGTTTTGCTTGTATGCTTCCCACCAATTCCATACTAGTAGTGAAGCTTTTATTAGGTTAAGTGCTTTTCCCTTTAGCAAAGAAACAATTGATATAAAAGTATGTAGATAGTTGATCTAGCCAATTATCCACTACTTCTACATTGATTCTTCCTTCAATGACAATAGTATCAAAGTTTACCTAACTTTTGAATGGTGTTGGGGCATTGAATGGTTGTGTCGTAGTGATAGCAAATGGTAGTTCTAGGTAAATTAATCTAGCATCTAATTCTTCTATATTTTAAGGAATTCATCTATCATTTGTTTGAAAGGGTCTATTGTATCGATGTTGTCTACCATCTAATATTTTTTGAAATGGATGGGTAGGTAATTAGATAAATTGTGTGCCTAGTATCCAAGCTTCTAATAGCTTAATATTGTATTTGGAATCATACACCTACAAACAGACTGCTTTGATACCACTAATCCAGAATGTCTAGGGACAATGGATTCTTTGTTGTATAAAAATAGTAGGAAAGAGAAAATATTATAAAATAAGAAACAATATCTTATTAGTCTAAAAATGCAATTACAAAGGAGGTCATATTTGAGGAGAGATTTTTTCTAGCTCCTACAATATCTAAGAAGATATTTTTGCTAAAACCCCAAATGCCACTCTACAACACCACCATGCAACCATGTTTTATCTTGAACCTCAACACTAACACCTTCTTAAATGAATTACAAGGTGGTTATGATGCTTCAAATTTTAAGATAATGGTTATGATAATTTGACTTTTGAGATGGAGATTATGATGGTTCTCCATGGTTTATAATTATTCCATAATTTGCACTTCATGGTTCGTACCCATTTTGTAATTTACACAATCTGGTTTATACCCATTATATAATCTGCATTGTGGTTTGCACTCGTTCTAAATTTTTTACTCCATGGTTCATACAAGGTCCGAGTCCATTTTTCATAGTCCACATTCCATCTAATGAGGACCCATAGTCTTTTTTTTATCCACAATTTATCTATCAAAATTAGGTAATCCACCTGGATCAATGCTCTAGTTTTCCTCCTTATTTTGAGATAGGCTCATTTGGATCCCCTCATCATTTTTAATTTTCTATTCTAAATATGTTTTCTACGTAAGAGTCTCCTTAGGATGGATCACAATCACCACTTTCATTATTAGACACTCCTGCACACATCCAAAAACACTTCTACTAGGCTTAAAATGAAGAAGAGAGGTCACCATATTTGAATACTTCCACTCATGACATACATCATATTATTTGAAGACTTCATCTTGCCCATGGGCCACTTGATTTTAGTTACCATAAGAGGCTTTGCATGAACATGCTTAAAACAAGAGTTATAAAAAAATTTCAAGAGAACCTAGATAAAAATAGAAGAAGAAAGAGATCATGAAGGGTAAGATCTTCATTAATAAGTTGAATCAATCACCCAAAGGGGGAAGAGGAATTGACTAAAGCACATGCTAAATCCTTTCCTTAAAAGCCACCAAAAGATAAAAACTACTACAACTATCACAAATCCATCTATATCTCAAAAAATAAAGCCAATGATTCTAATTTGACCAGACATTATAGATTTTTCCATTATGGTAACTAGGGCTCTATGGTCCATCTTACACAATTTGATCCCTAACACCATAGTAGGTCTATGCACTGATGCCACTAGTGCATAGAGCTCAAAAAATCATGCAATTTTAAAAATAGCCATAAAACACTTCCATATGCAAAAGTTATGACCTCTAAGTTTTTTCCTAGTGGACCCAACAAACAAAATTAAAGCTCCAAACCTTAGAAAAATAAGAGTCAACCATTTGTTGCCACTTGGAATTTCATAATTTTTTGGTGTTCTCTATTGTTTTTTCACTAATTTAGCTCTCTTGAACATGTAACATTCCTCCAAGTTAGCTACTAAATTGCTTGTTTTTGATAATAGGGCAAGGTACTGCTGATGGAATTTGTGTCTATAAGAGTAGGTATATAGTGTTTGGAAATGAAAAAGTGAACAAGAAGACTAAGCAACCTTCCTCCGGGTGGACCAAGAAGAGGCGACCACGAGAGGTAACGAAGGTTATGATAGAGATGTGAAAGAACACCAATGTCCGTGAATACATGGAAGCTTACCCAGGGAGTATTCATATAGTTGTATCCATATAGACATTTCTGCATATATATATATATATATATATATATATATATATATATATATATTTGATAAAAAAAATGAAATGAAAGAATAACATTTTTTTTTTGATATGCTTGGTGATTTATAATTAAAAATATACATATATGTAATAGTAAAATAGAATAATAGTTTAGGTATGTGGTGTACACCAATTGGTTCGACCAAACCTAAGGGACGCGGAGGTCCAAGATTCAAATCTCGGGTCTCGTCGAACTAAACACTTGTCTCTTTCCTGGTGCTTTCAGCGGCGTAGGAGGTTTAAAATGATTGTGGCATGATGGTTAAGGATGGATTGCACGAAGATTTTTGTGGTGGCTTCATGAACGGACAACGTAAAATACTCTGACAGCCATAAAAATCAGACAACCTACCCGAATTCATGACAATTACTGATTCCACCATGTAAATTCAAAAAAAATATAAATGTTAATATATATATGAATATATATTTATAAAACTTATAATAAAAATAATAATATTGTTTAAAAGATAGCAAATTATATAAATTACAAGGTGGAAATGTATAATGCTAATCCTTTGATTAGAAGGTTTGCATATTTTTTCCACCTGTATGCATGAAATTACGTTGCAATTTCTATTTATAGTGCAAAAGATAAATGAATTGACATGTTATATCAACATTTTGCAAATTTGGAAAGAGAAACTAAGCGGTTGGCGGAAGTATTTATCGGATTTCCACTTTCTTCTAGATAATAAATACTGTGTGATCGTCCGTGATATAATATTTACTTGGATAAATTAATTATATTGAGATCTATTGTTTGTGTAAAGAGTATGGCTTTCTGGGTTGTGATTTCTGTGAATTTCTCCAAAATAGAAGTTACAGATGAGACTTGTAAAATTGAAATTTTTTTAGAATATTCTCATACGCTGTGCTTTAAAGCTTTTGTGTTGTTTGGCTAACTGAATGTTAGTTTCATTGTTTGAATTTGATATAGAAGAAAAAATACTGCTGTTTATAAAATGTAAAATTGGAATATTGGAAATGGATGAAATTTTTTTTATTTGGTTAGTGTGGGAAAGCATATAATTAGTTTCCTCTTAATCATAATTTTTTGTAAAGTCGGAAGTTATCCTTATCAATAAGGAATTTAACACGCACCCACTCTCCTACTCTCTCACCCCTCACATGGTTTGAACTTTAAACCTCCCAAAAGAAAACCAAAACCTAAAACATTATGCACCCACTCCCTCACTCCTCACATGGTTTGAACTTTAAACTTCCCAAAAAAAAAAACCAAAATATTATGCTGTCTCCTTAAAACAAATTAATATTTTACATTTTATTAAAACACCTTGGTTAAATAAATTGCAAGTATGGTAATGATGTTTTACTGTTTTAAAAGAAGAAAGTTTGGATTAAAATTATCAAGCTTCAAAGATTTCCAGAGGAGTAAGTTCAGATTGAAAGCTTAGTAACCATATTTTTTTCTAATCAAGTTTGTTTTTTAAATAATATTTTTTATAAAAATTGAACTTGGACCGATAATGCAAGTAAACGTTTTACAGGTAAACCAAAACTTATTTCTCGCAGCAAACCTGTCAAAAACATCAATAAGGTATTACATAGTATACTACCAAAATTTAATAGTGCTGATACGTCACTATAGATCGGGTTTGCTTTTAAAAGGAAAGAATCTCTAAAATGACTTTTAGAAAACATTTAATTACTTTGGAGATAATTTTTTCTCATGCGAAGATTGAATCAGTGGTGCCACAATAGAAAACGTCAAGTCAAAGTTTCAGTAGAAAACCACGAGCTTTAGATTCATTATAGGTTCAAATTTACCGAAGTTTTTGTTAATGAAATTTTATTATTAAAAATTATTGACGTAATATGTAATGTTTAATCTTAGGTTATTTCATGTGTAAATTAGTCATTATGTTATCACTATAAAATTTTCGAGGCTTAAAAGAAAGCACAAAGTTTTTAAGTATTGTGCTAGGATGAACGTGTCTTTAACTTAAAAGGTTTTAATATTAAGAGTAAAGTATTCATAATTAAATATATAAGCTAATATCAATAAAAGATTATAGCTATATCTTATTATAATATTTTAGATATTAGCATTCATAAAATGTTTTCAAATTTATTATCAATAATGGTTTTAGCAACCTATTTTACAACTAAACCTTTACTCTTTGTAAAAGGATCAATGATACCTAAACCTCCCAAATATCATTTGTTTTATTATACAAAGTTATGAAAGTTTAATTTCTGATTATAAAATTATCTAAATATTTTAATTAGTAAATAATACTAAATTATGATATTTCCATTAATAATATAATATAATCTAAATAAATAAAAAAATCAAACTGTGAAATGTTGTTTCGTAACTGAGGAATATCTATTAGATATATTTGACCATATTGAAAACCTTCAGATCTTAAATCCAAAATAGTCTTAGAATATAACTTAGGGATATTTTTGTTAACCTTAGAGTATATATAGTTTAAATCTTTCTTAGTCGCTTTTCATTTATAAAAGTAGAATGAGTCTATAAAGTGTGAACCACAATAGAAAATAAGAGCTTATAACGAGGTACAAAATGCAAGCTAAACTTAGTTAATAAAATTATTCCATGTTGAAAATGTTCATTTGGCTTTACTTGAAATTAGCTAAAGTAAAGAGATTGAATGTTTATCCTTTGTTTTATATATGTTCATTTGGTTTTACTTGAAATTAGATTCATATGAATTATTGAGTAAGGTGCAGCGACAGTATTGTCACTGTTGTCAACACATTTAGATAGACAGGTTGATGCAATGGATAATTGTTCGGAAGTTGTTCGAAGTATGTACAGTGATGTTTAATGTTTATGAGGATGTTTTTGATGTTTGGGTGAAGTTGTTACAGGTTGTTTGTGTAAATTTGTAAAAGTTGAAAAAATCGTCAAGAAGTTGTCAAAAAATTACAAAAGTCATCACGGGCGCAGTTGGACAAGATGGATCAGTTTGGAATATGTCAGCATGTCAAGAAATAGTCCAGAACAACGTTGGAGGTGTCAGCACAGTGTTTGGATTGATTGGTGACGTTTTTGGTATCTTGGCGGATGATTTGGCAAGTGGTTGTACAAGCCGAAAAATGGCAGTTTTGTCATAAACACTGCGAGCAAACCAAAAAGAATTTGATAGCGAAATTCAAACTTGAGGTGGTCGTTATCTTCAAGAACATGTTTTCCAAATTTCCACCAAAACGGAGAAACGATGCGAATGTTACAAGTGTTGCAATACTGTCACAAAAACATTTTTTTGGAAAAAGTGTGTCAGCAACAGTTTTCATGGAGGTGGTACAGACAAACCATAAGGGTTTATACAGCGATATTCGGACTGGATGTAGTCAGTATTGCAGAGATTCCACGTTTCAAATTTCAAAGAAAACAAAGTTACGAGGTGAGAGTTATAATTGTTGTAAAAATGGTACAGGTCACTTTTATGTCAATTTGTTCCACTTGTGCAAAATCCTTCAGTTGGCCGGTTCGACCTTGCAGAGTCACCAGATTTTTGGTTTCGGTGTTGTTACACCTTCAAGGCATCAAATAGAGCATCTTTCATTTTTAGTTTGAGGTGTCACGTGGCTCCGAAGTAAGAGAACGAGTAAGGTGTCAATTCTTTGCATGTGACGTGTTTGACGAAATGTCTTCTCAAAATAAATAAATAAAAGTTATATTGTTTTAAGAAGCTTCATTAAAGAAAATATTTTTAAAATTAAAAAGGGAAAAAGAATGCAAGTGTGTGTTTTTGAAGTGACAAAGGATTTTATTGAAAAGTGAGGACTTTATTTTGTGAAAAGAGAAGTGTGTGTGGAGAAAACTAAAGAGTGAAAATTCGTTATTTTTGGAGAGTGGTGAAAACATCACTTCAGAATTTTGGGCATAACTTTCTTATATGATATCCATTTTGATTGAAATTTTGAGAGGAGTTTGTAGACAAAGTGTTGCACAATACCCATAAAGCGTTTAGCAATTGGCAAAACGAGCTAAGAGAACAATCAGTTTTATTTTTGAGAAGAGAATATTCAAATTCTGAGTAATGCAGAGAGAGGGATGTTATACTGGGTGAAATAAAAAGTTTTAGATTTTGAGCTTACAGACCATAGAGGGTTCGGTTTCGGTTAAGACATTCATATATGTCATTTTATTATCAATATCAAAATCAAGTGGATGCTTGGTAGAGGGGTTGGTGCTCCTTTCTGTTGGTGTAGATAAATCAGGGGTTGGTGCTCCTTTCTGTTGGTGCAGATAAATTAGGGGTTGGTGCTCCTTCTAGTGGGTGCTGATAAATTGATTGTAAAGTTGGTGCTTTGCAAAGGTTGGATTTGGATGGGAGTCCAAACAGTCATTTTCAGGTATGTAGCCAAATCGATGAACCTCGGTACATCTTGTGTTGTGTGATGTCCTCTTGTTATACTTGCTTTATTTGGTTTTATGTTTTCATTATTTTGGCTTTGAGTGTTCAAGATTTAAGTTTTAAAGAGCTACACTGATGCATCCCTCCCTCTCAATGTCATTGTGAGACTAACAATTGGTATCAAAATGAGGTTCCTAAACAGAATTAACCAGCTAGGGTGATCTTGGAAGTGACATAATGGCAGGTGGTGAAGGCTTCTCATCAAACAAAGCACCATTGTTTTACAGAACTAATTACGCATTTTAGAGACTCGGGATGCAGACATATCTTTGTGCTTTGGGATACGACATTTGGGATTTAGTAGATAGTGGATACACAATACCCACCACTTCTCCAATCGATGTTGCCGATAAGAAACTGTTTGAGAATGACTCAAAAGCAAAGAATGCTATCATGTGTGGATTAGTGGACAACAAACTGGTAAAGATTATGGGTTGTAAAACGACAAAGGAAATATGGGACAAACTGAAGAGCATTCATGAAGGAGACGTTAAGATCAAGGAGGCCAAGTTACAAACACATCGAGCTCAGTTCGAAGTATTAAAGATGAATGACGATGAGAATATAGAGCCATAAATGTTGAGATTTAATGAAGTCATTAATGCGAGTAGAGGACTTGGCGAGGAAATCAAAGATTTTGTCATCGTGAAAAAGGTATTAATATCCTTTCCCCAAAGATTTGATTCTAAAGTTTCAGCTATAGAAGAAGCTAAAGATCTAAATTCTTTTAGTATGGATGAGATGCATGGTTCTTTGACTACATATGAGATGAGAATAGGAAAATTTAAACCCACAGACAGAGAAGCTGCTTTTAAAGCCCATAAAAATATGAAAGCAAAACAAGAATCCTATGAAGAAGAGACATTAGATGAAATGGAAGCAAACTTTGTTTGAAAACTAAAAATGGGAAAAAGAAAATACAGAGGAAAGTTACCATTTAAATGTTTTAACTGTGGAGGCGTTGGGCATTTTGCAGCTAAATATCCACTTAATGAGAAGAACATAAGTGATGAAGGATCGCACAAAGAAAGAAGTGATTGGAAGAAAAAAACAAATTTTAGAAAATGCAACTTTAAGAAGAAAAGTTTCATCTCCAAGAATGTTAGTTCATCAGAATATAGCTCCAGTGAGGATTCTAAGGAAATAGGTGAAGCTCTTTTCATGGCACTCAAAGAAGAAAAACCAAAAAAATAATAGGAATGTGATGAAGAAGAAATTGACGGAGAAGTGAATTTGGAAGAGGAACTAATTGCAGCTCTAAATGAATTGAAGATAGAAAGAAAAAAGAATAAGAAAATTTCAAGAAAAATTAAGGATGCAAATGAAATCATAACAAATTTGAAAGTACAGATAGAAGAATCCAAGAAAATATTTGAATATCTCGAAGTGCAAATAACCATGAAAATAGATTATTACAGCAAGCTAGAAGAAGAGATTGTTGGTTTAAGAATGCAGCTAGAAGATATGAATCAGAAAATTAGTTGTTATCATAAACGTGAAGAAAGTTCTATGAAGTTGTATAAGATCATAAATAACCAAAAGACTACAGGCATCAAATTTGGTTTGGGTTTTGATGAAGGAGAATCGTCAAATGGATCAAAGGCCATAACTGAAGAATCCACAAAGAATGAAGAGAAGAAACAGGTTGATCAAGCAAAAACGAATCATGCAAAGGAAAGCAATAATGCAAGGCACGAAATGAGAATTGACAATGATGGCTTCACCAATGTCACACATCAAATAAGAAGAATATTTATGGCTCCTATGACAACATGGCAAAGACCACCACCCAGGTTCAATCATCTCTTTTCTGGTTACTATTTTAAATGCAATGGTTATGGACATAAGATCTCAGATTGCAAGTATAATGTAGGACCAAGGAATTTTACTAATAAAAATGTTTTTTCACCTTTGATGGATTATGCAGTAGAATGTTATAACTGTCATAATTTTGGGCATATTGTAAGAAATTGTCGAAGTACATTTGCATCAAATCAATTTCAGGGAAGAAAATTTCAGCCAAATGGAATAAGATAAAATAGAAAATTTTCCAAAAAACATGCACAAGCTACTGAAAAAGAAAATCCAAAACAAGAGTCCAAAATTGTAATCAACCCTGAGTGGAAAGAAAAAGAGCGACCTAAGTAAGAAAAGGAATCCTTGATCGTATATACGGCATTTAAAGCACAGAATAAATCTGCACCATGGATACTTGATAGTGGATGCTCCAGTCATATGACAGGTGACAAACAAAAATTTGAGAAGTTGCAGCAATATGAAGGTGGTTCAGTAAAGTTTGGAAACAATGATGGAGCTAAGATAGTTGGAAAAGGTTCAGTTAAGATTAGTGATGGAAAAATCATGTCAAAAGAAGTCTTGTTTGTAGTTGGTCTAAAGCATAACTTGTTGAGCCTAAGATTTGTGATAGAGGTTATGAAGTGATCTTTAAGAAGCAAGGTTGTGAAGTCAGAAAGGCAAACAATGGTAAGTTGATAGCAACTGGATCAAGGACATCTAGCAAATTGTACACTCTCTCAGATACTTCAGAAGGAGCTTTCTTGATTGGACAAGAAGAAGAGAATTGGTTGTGGCATAAGAGGCTTGGTCATATCAATTTTGACAATCTAGTAAAAATTAGCTCAAAGAAAGTAGTGAGAGATATTCCCACCATTGGCAAACCATCAAATAGCATTTGTGCTTCATGTCAAAATGGGAAGCAAACTAGAGTCTCATTTAAAACAAGAGTACTACACAAGAAAACCTTTGGAACTAGTACATACTGATTTATGTGGACCCATGAGAACGCAAAGCATAAACGGTGACAAATATTTCATGTTGTGTATAGATGACTATTCTAGGATGACATAGGTACTATTTTTGAAGCATAAATAAAAAGCGTTTGAGATGTTCAAGGTTTTCAAAAACCAAATCAAGAATCAAACAGGAAAAATGATTAAATGTTTAAGGTCAGACATAGGAGATTTCATTTTAGAGGATTTCATAGAGTATTGTGAAAAATATGGCATTAGGAGACAGTTTTCAGCAGCCAAGACACCTCAGCAGAATGGTGTGGTAGAAAGAAAGAACATAATAGTGTAAGAAATGGCATGGACTATGTTGACTGAGAACAAAGTAGCAGACAAATTTTGGAAAGAGGCAGTCCATACTGCAGTATACATCCAAAATAGGTGTATGTTGAGGACGCATGAAAGCAAAACTCCTTATAAGTTGTGGTTCGGTAAAAATGCAATAGCAAGATACTTTAAAGTTTTTAGCAACAAGTGTTACATCAAAAAAACTGAAGAAAACCTTGGTAAGTTTGAAGATAGAGTGGATGAAGGTATTTTTATTGGTTATTCGTCAAAAAGCAAAGCTTACAAATGCTACAACAAGAGGCTAAGGAAAATTTTGGGTAGTGTCGATGTTAAAGTTGATGAAGAAATGGAACGAGTAATTAGCTATGAAGAGAACTACCCAATTTATGAAGAGGTCATTGAAGGAGATGAGGAAAAGGAAATGAAAAAGAAACCAAAAATTGACTCAGAGGATTCAAACAGTGATTCATAAGTGGAAGAAAACAAGAAAGTCAAAACAGGCAATTGGCAAAAAGATCATCCTAGAGAGAAAATAATTGGAGACCCCATAGTTGGTTTTCAGACAAGAAGAATATTAGTAAGTAACTACTCTTTATTATCTAGCATTGAGCCCAAAAATTTTGCTAACACAAGCAAATATGAAAGTTGGGTAAAGGCAATAAATGAAGAGTTAGATCAGATTGATAAAAACAAGACTTTGGAGTTAGTACCAAGACCTGCAAATAAAAATATAATCGGTACTAAATGGGTCTTTCAGAACAAATTGAATGAAGACGAACAGGTAGTCAGGAACAAAGCAAGATTGGTATGCAAAGGCTATGCACAAGTTGAAGGTATTGACTTTGAGGAAACCTTTGCACCTGTGGCCAGACTAGAGGCAATTAGAATATTTTTGGCTTTAGCAGTTTACAAGAATTTCAAATTTTATCAAATGGATGTGAAATCAGTATTTTTGAATGGGAAACTTGAAGAAGAGGTTTATATTGAGCAGCCAAATGGTTTCCATCTTGGTGATGATCCCAACTTGGTTTTCAAGTTGAATAAAGTGTTATATGGCTTAAAACATGCACCTCGAGCATGGTATGCAAGGATAGACAATTATCTTACTTAGCAAGGGTTCATGAAAGGTATGGTGGATAGTAATTTGTATGTCAAAACAAAAAATGGTCATCATATTGTTCTTGTTGTATACGTAGATGATATCATATTTGGTAGTAGCAAAGATGAGTTGTGTAAAGATTTAGCAAATAAGATGCAGAAAGAATTTGAAATGTCAATGATTGGTGAACTTTCATAGTTCCTCGGATTGAAATTTAATCAAAAGGAGAAGGGCATATTTATTTCTCAAATTAAATATGTGAAAAAGATGCTAAAAAAGTTTACAATGGAGGATTGTAAGCCAGTTAGCACTCCCATGACGACAGGTTGCAAGTTGAGCAAGGATGACAAATCTCCACATGTTGATCAAACTATGTATAGATCTATGATTGGGAGCTTATTGTACTTGATAGCTACCAGACCAGATATTTTGCAGGTAGTATGTATGGTAGCACAATTTCAGGCTAGTCCCAAGGAGACTCATGTGACAGTAGTGAAGAGGATTCTTTGGTACCTCAAGGGTACTATGAAGTATGGGTTATGGTATCTGAAAGGTAAGGACTTCACCCTTATTACGTATTCAGATGCATATTGGGCAGGATGTGTAGATGATAAGAAGAGTACCAGTGGAGGTGCATTCTATCTTGTAGATAGGTTAGTCGCATGGCACAGTAAGAAATAGGAGTCACTTTCCTTATCCACAGCAAAGGCAGAATACATTGTAGCGACAACGTGTTGTACACAAGTGTTATGGATGAAAAAAACTCTGAAGGATCTTGGCATTAATTTTAGTGAGTTGATTTTAGTTAAGTGTTATAACACCAGTGCCATTAAAATCTCAAAGAATCTAGTTATGCATTCTCACACAAAACATATTGCTATACGGTATCATTTTTTAAAAGATAAAGTTGCGAAAGGTGAGGTTAAGTTGGATTTTGTTCCAACAACAGAGCAAGTAGCGGATATCTTCACCAAACCATTGCCCAAGGAATTCTTTGAGTACCTTCGTAAGAAATTAGGAGTGGCCACAGTTCCCAAGAATTGACTAGCTATTGGGGCCACATTCTCAGGGGGAGCATTTGTGTATTTGTTTATCTTTTTGCTCATGTTTGTGATTTTTGCTAAGTGCAATAATTTTTGCTTGAGAATGTTGTGCATGGACTCAGGGGGAGTTTGTAGTAGCCCTTTCATCTTATTGTCAAAGGGGGAGAAGAGTTACAGGAAATTGTGCGTGTGTTGCCAACCAAAAGGGGAGATTGTTGAGCAAGGTGTAGTGACAGTATTGTCATTATTATCAACACACTCATATGGACAAGTTGATGCAATGGATAGTTATTCAGAGGTTTTTCTAAGTATGTACAGTGATGTTCAATTCTTATGAGGATGTTTTTGATGTTTGGGTGAAGTTGTTACAGGTTGTTCGTGCAAATTTACAAAAGTTGAAAAAATCATCAAGAAGTTGTCAAAAAATTGCAAAAGTCATCACGGGTGTAGTTGGACAGGATGGATCAGTTTGGAACATGCCAGCATATCAATAAATAGTCCAGAATAGCATTGGAGGTGTCAGCATAGTGTTTGGATTGATCGATGATGTTTCTGGTATCTTGGCGGATGATTTGGCAAGTGGTTGTACAGGCCAAAAAATAGCAGTTTTTTCATAAGCACTGCGAGCAAACCAAGAAGAATTTGATAGTGAAATTCAAACTAGAGGTGGTCATTATCTTCAAGAATAGGTGTTCCAAATTTACAGCAAAACATAGAAACGAGGCGAATGTTACAAGCGTTGCAATACTGTCACAAAAATGCTCTTTTTGGAAAAAGTGTGTCAGCAGTAGTTTTCGTGGAGGTGGTACAGGCTAACCGTAAGGAATTATGTAGCGATATTCGTACTGGATGTATTTTGTATTACAAATATTCTACATTTCAAATTTCAGAAAAAACAAATTTACGAGGTGAGAGTTATGATTGTTGTAAAAACTGTACAGGTCACTTTTATGTCAATTTGTTCCACTTGTGCAAAATCCTTCAGTTGGCCGGTTCGACCTTGCAGAGTCGCCAAATTTTTGGTTTCAGTGTTGTTACACCTTCAAGGCATCAAATAGAGCATCTTTCATTTTTAGTTTGAGGTGTCACGTGGCTCCGAAGTAAGAGAACGAGTAAGGTGTCAATTCTTTGCATGTGACGTGTTTGACGAAATGTCTTCTCAAAATAAATAAATAAAAGTTATATTGTTTTAAGAAGCTTCATTAAAGAAATATTTTTAAAATTGAAAAGGTAAAAAGAATGCAAGTGTGTGTTTTTTAAGTGACAAAGGATTTTATTGAAAAGTGGGGACTTTATTTTGTGAAGGGAGAAGTGTGTGTGGAGAAAAATAAAGAGTGAAAATCCGTGTTTTTTGGAGAGTGGTGAAAAACGTCACTTTAGCATTTTGTACATAAATTTCTCATATGATATCCATTTTGGCTGAAATTTTGAGAGGAGTTCGCAGACAAAGTTTTGCACAATACCCAAAAAGAGTTTAGCAACTGTCAGAACGAGCTAAGAGAACAATCAATTTTGTTTTTGAAAAGAGAAGATTCAAATTCTAAGTAATGCATAGAGAGGGATGTTATACTGGGTGAAATAGAAAGTTTTAGATTTTGAGCTTACATACCATAGAGGGTTCTGGTTTCAGTGAAGACATTCATATATGTCATTTTATTATCAATATCAAAATCAAGTGGGTACTTGGTAGAGGGGTTGGTGCTCTTTTCTGTTGGTGTAGATAAATCAGGGGTTGGTGCTCCTTTCTATTGGTGTAGATAAATCAAGGGTTGGTGCTCCTTCCAGTAGGTGCTGGTAAATTGATTATAAATTTAGTGCTTTGTAAAAGCTGGATTTGGATGGGAGTTCAAACAGTCATTTTTAGGGATGTAGCCAAATCGGTGAACCTCGGTACATCTTGTGTTGTGTGATGTTCTCTTGTTATACTTGCTTTATTTGGTTTTATGTTTTCATTGTTTTGGTTGAGTGTTGAAGATTTAAGTTTTAAAGAGCTACACTGATTCACCCCCCTCTCAGTGTCATTGTGATACTAACATGAATAAAGTAAAGACATTGAATATCCGTGTGCGTAGAGCAGTTGGAAAATCCCTGACCACATTCCATTTTCACTGCCTCCAACCTGGTGGATATGTAGCCATAGTTGGCAAAGGACCTGCCTCCAACCTGGTGGATATGTAGCCATAGTTGGCAAAGGTCTTGTACGGTCCTGTATGTTGGTGGAAGTGACAAGGCTCAATTTTCCCTATGCCCAACTTGTGGATATATTAATAATTCAACCTCCTTGTGACTAATGTTATGTGGTATACCCAGATGGGACAATTACGGTTGGTCGTAGAGCTAGATTTTTGGGGCTTCTAAAATACCTAACTTTTAGTCCGTGGGTCTAGGTGGATTGGTAAGTTGGGGTGCTTACCGAGACCTAGGTTCCAATCCCATGGGCATGCCCATGCATAGCCAGTAGCTCGATATGACTCCTCTGTGTGTTGCACCTAACTGATGATGGTAATTTGTTTCCTACTTGTCCGGTGGTTCCCCTTCATGCCACATGTTGAACCAAACTTACGAAGACGATACGAACCTTGTGTGTCCAAAAATCCCCATCTCATGTCGGGTTACCATGAACGAGACGATGGATGTGTTGGAATCCTTCGCTGATAGTTTGAACCCTACAAGTTACGCTAGCAGTTACTAAAAATTATGATTGTAACCAATTTATCTATGTAACCAAAAAAAAGGAAATACATTGAGTGTTTATCATTTGTTTTATTATGCACGGTTATGGAGGTTTGATTTTGGAGTTAAATAATTCAAGTGTATTCCTCTATTTTTAATATCTAGGCAAACTGAATTTAAAATTTTACATTATTTGTTCGAATGGTCGACTAAACCAATTAGAGCGTAGCATAGTGTAAAAATATAATTTTAAAGAGTATTTAATAAATATTATGATAGAATCTTAATAAAGAATAGAGTCCTCGTGGATGATATTGGAGGAAATTTTAATTTGAAAGTTACTTGCTTATAATTTTTTATAGAAACACTTAGCATTTTTTAATATAAGGCCTACCATTAGATATAGTTTGGTATGTAACTACATAGAATAGTTGCAATAATAAATAAATATTTTCTTGGTTAAATTTACTATAAGATCTCTTTTAAGAAAAAATAGAATAATTAATATTTTATGCTTTCGCTTTAATCATAATATTTATATAAAGTAGGATTATCCATAATTATTTAATAATCTAAAAGAATGTATGGTTTAGTTACTTATGAATATAAATTACTATTTATAATTATTTAAAAGTGTGTATATCCTCTAAATATTAAACTTCAAAGAAGGACATAACATTTAAACCGTCTTTTGATATTTTTATAACTCATTAAGAAGGATAATTATACAAAAGAAGGATGGAATAGAAAATTATTGTAGATGTTCCATCAAGCTAGATGAACATCCATCTAGCTAGATACAATAGACCAGTCAGGGTCTTGTAAAAGTGAAGGCATTTTTATGTCAATATTCTAGTTTTCAAAATTGAAGTCCAAGTTGGTGCTTGGCATCAGGGGTTGGTGCTCCTTCCAGTTGAGTCTTTGGTAAATCAAGGGTTGGTGCTCCTTTCTGTTGGTGTAGATAAATCGGGGGTTGGTGCTCCTTCTAGTGGGTGCTGGTAAATTGATTGTAAAGTTGTGCTTTGCAAAGGCTGGATTTGGATGGGAGTCCAAAAAGTCATTTTGAGGAGTAGCCAAATCGGTGAACCTCGGTATATCTTATGTTGTGTGATGTTATCTTGTTATATTTGCTTTATTTGGTTTTAAGTTTTCCTTGTTTTGGCTTTAATATTTGAAGATTTAAGTTTTGAATAGCTACACTGATTCACCCCCCCCTCTTAGTGTCATTGTGATACTAATAATTGGTATCAAAGCCAAGTTCCTGAACAAGCTTAACCGGCTAGGGTGATCTTGGAAGTGACACAATGACAGGTGGTGAAGGATTCTCATCAAACAAAGCACCATTGTTTGATAAAACTAATTACGCATTTTGGAGACTCAGGATGCAGACATATCTTTGTGCTTTGGGATACGACATTTGGGATTCAGTAGATAGTGGAAACACAATACCCACCACTTATCCAATCAATGCTGCCGATAAGAAACTATTTGAGAATAACTCAAAAGCAAATAATGCTATCATGTGCAGATTAGTGGATAGTGAACTGGTAAAAATTATGAGTTGTAAAATGGCAAAAGAAATATGGGACAAACTGAGGAGCATTCATGAAGGAGACGATAAGATCAAGGAGGCCAAGTTACAAACACATCGAGCTTAGTTCAAAGTATTAAATATGAATGACGATGAGAACATAGAGGCATATATGTTGAGAGTTAATGAAGTAATTAATGCGATTATCGGACTCGACGAGAAAATCGAAGATTCTGTCATCGTGAAAAAGGTATTAAGATCTCTTCCCCAAAGATTTGATTCTAAAGTTTCAGCTATAGAAGAAGCTAAAGATCTAAATTCTTTTAGTATGGATGAGATGCATGGTTCTTTGACTACATATGAGATGAGAATAGGAAAATCTAAACCCACAGACGGAGAAAGTTGCTTTTAAAGCCCATAAAAATATGAAAGCAAAACAAGAATCCGAGGAAGAAGAGACATCAGATGAAATGGAAGCAAACTTTGTTCGAAAACTAAAAAGGGGAAAAGAAAAATACAAAGGAAAGTTACCGTTTAAATGTTTCAATTGTGGAGGCATTGGGCATTTTGCAACTAAATGTCCACTTAATGAGAAGAACAAAAGTGATGAAGGATCGCACCAAGAAAGAAGTGACTAGAAGAAAAAAACAAATTTTAGAAAAGGCAACTTCAAGAAGAAAAGTTTCATCTCCAAGAATGTTAGTTCATCAGAAGATAGCTGCGGTGAGGATTCTAAAAAGAAAGCAGGTGAAGCTCTTTTCATGGCACTCAAAGAAGAAAAAATAGAAAAATAACGGGAATGTGATGAAAAATAAATTGATGCGAAGTAAATTTGGAAGAGGAACTAATTGCGACTCTGGATGAATTTAAGATAGAAAGAAAAAAGAATAAGAAAATTTCAAGAAAGCTTGAGGATGCAAATGAAATAATAACCGAGTTTGAAAGTACGAGATAGAAGAATCCAAGAAAATATCTGAAGATCTTGAAGTGCAAATAACCATGAAAATAGATTATTGCAGCAAGCTAGAAGAAGAGACTGTTGGTTTAAGGATGTAGATAGAAGAAATGAATCATAAAATTAGTTGTTATCACAAACATGAAGAAAGTTCTATGAAGCTGGATAAGATCATAAATAACCAAAGGACTACATGCATCAAATTTGGTTTGGGCTTTGACAAAGGAGAATCATCAAATGGATCAAAGGCCATAAATGAAGAATCCATAAAGAATAAAGATAAGAAACAGGTTGATCAAGAAAAATTAACTCATGCAAAAGAAAGCAATAATACAAGGCACGAAAGGAGAATTAACAATGATGGATTCACCAATGTCACACATCAAAGAAAAAGAAGGTTTATGGCTCCTACGACAACATGGCAAAGACCATCACCCAGGTTCAATCATCTCTTTTTTGGTTACTATTTTAAATGCAATGGTTATGGACATAAGATTTCAGATTGCAAGTATAATGTAGGACCAAAGAATTTTACCAGTAGAAATGTTTTTTCACCTTTGATGGATTATGCAGTAGAATGTTATAACTGACATAATTTTGGGCACATTGCAATAAATTTTCGAAGTACATTTGCATCAAATCAATTTTAGGGAAGAAAATTTCAACCAAATGGAATGAGAAAAAATAGAAAATTTCTCGAAAAACATGCACAAGCTACTGAAAAAGAAAAGTAAAACAAGAGCCCAAAACTGTAATCAAATCAGAGTGGAAAGAAAAAGGGCGATCTAAGGAAGAAAAGGAATCCCTGATCGTACAAATAGCATTTAAAGCACAGAATAAATATGCACCATGGATACTTGATAGTGGATGCTCTAGTCATATGACAGGTGACAAACAGAAATTTGAGAAATTACAGCAATATGAAGGTGGTTCAGTAAAATTTGAAAATAATGATGGAGCTAAGATAGTTGGCAAAGGTTCAGTTAAGATTAGTGACGAAAAAATCAAGCCAAAAGAAGTCTTGTTTGTGATTGTTTTGAAGCATAACTTGTTGAGCGTAAGTCAGATTTGTGATAGAGGTCATGAAGTGATTTTTAAGAAGCAGGGTTGTGAAGTTAGAAAAGCAAACAGTGGAAAGTTGATAGCAAGCTGGATCGAGGACATCTGGAAACTGTACACTCTCTCGGAGACTTCAGAAGGAGCTTTCTTGGTTGGATAGGAAGAAGAAAATTGGTTGTGGCACAAGAGGCTCGGTCATATCAGTTTTGACAATCTAGTAAAAATCAGCTCAAAAAGGGTAGTGAGAGATATTCCCACCATTGGAAAACCATAAAATAGCATTTGTGCTTCATGTCAAAAGGGGAAGCAAACTAGAGTCTCGTTTAAAACAAAAGAGTACTACACAAGCAAACATTTGGAACTAATACATACTGATTTATGTGGACCCATGAGAATGCAAAGCATAAATGGTGACAAATATTTTATGTTGTGTATAGATGACTATTCCAAGATGACATGGGTACTATTTTTGAAGCATAAATTAGAAGCTTTTGATATGTTCAAGGTTTTCAAAAACCAAATTGAGAATCAAACAGGAAAAATGATTAAATGTTTAAGATCAGATAGAGGAGGAGAGTTCATTTTAGAGGATCTTACAGAGTACTGTGAAAAATATGGTATTAAGAGACAGTTTTCAGCAGCCAGGACACCTTAGCAGAATGGTGTGGTAGAAATAAAGAACAGGACAGTGCAGGAAATGGCACGGACTATGTTGGCTAAGAGCAAAATAGCTAACAGATTTTGGAAAGAGGCGAGTCCATATCTGCGGTATACATCCAAAATAGGTGCATGTTGAGGATGCATGAAAGCAAAACTCCTTATGAGTTGTGGTTCGATAAAAAGGCAACAGTAAGATACTTTAAAGTTTTTGGCAACAAGTGTTACATCAAAAGAACTGAAGAAAACCTTGGTAAGTTTGAAGATAGAGCGGATGAAGGTATTTTTCTTGGCTATTCGTCAAAAAGCAAAGCTTACAAATGCTACAACAAGAGGCTAAGAAATATTGTGGATAGTGTCGATGTTAAAGTTGATGAATGTAGGGAATGAGTAATTAGATATGAAGAGAACTACCCAATTTATGAAGAGGTTATTGAAGGAGATGAGGAAAAGGAAACGGAAAAGAAATAAAAAATTGACTCAGATGATTCAAACAGTGATTCAGAAGTGGAAGAAAATAAGAAATTCAAAACAGGCAGCTGGCAAAAAGATCATCCTAGAGAGCAAATGATTGGAGACCCCATAGTTGGTGTTTAGATAAGAAGAAGAGTAGTAAGTAACTACTCTCTATTATCCAGCATTGAGCCCAAAAATGTTGCTGATGCAAGCAAAGATGAAAGTTGGATGAAGGCAACAAATGAAGAATTAGATCAGATCGAGAAAAACAAAACTTGGGAGTTAGTACCAAGACCTGCAAATAAAAATATAATCGATACTAAATGGATCTTTTAGGAGTTAGTACCAAGACCTGCAAATAAAAATATAATCGGTACTAAATGGATCTTTCAAAACAAATTGAATGAATACGGATAGGTAGTCAGGAATAAAGCAAGATTGGTATGTAAAGGCTATGCACAAGTTGAAAGTATTGACTTTGAGGAAACCTTTGCACCTGTGGCTAGACTAGAGGCAATTAGAATATTTTTGGCTTTAGCGGTTTATAAGAATTTCAAAGTTTATCAAATGGATGTGAAATCAGCATTTTTGAATGGAAAACTTGAAGAAGATGTTTATATTGAGCAGCCAGATGGTTTCCAACTTGGTGATGATCCCAACTTGGTTTGCAAGTTGAAGAAAGCATTATATGGCTTAAAACAGGCACCCCAAGCATGGTATGCAAGGCTAGACAACTATCTTACTCAACAAGGGTTCAAGAAAGGTATGGTGGATAGTAATTTGTATGTCAAAACAGAAAATGGCCATCTTATTGTTCTTGTTGTATACGTAGATGATATCATATTTGGTAGCGACAAAGATGAGTCATGTAAAGATTTAGCAAATAATATGCAGAAAGAAT
Organism: Wollemia nobilis; assembly: GCA_028583015.1. Lineage (NCBI taxonomy): Eukaryota > Viridiplantae > Streptophyta > Pinopsida > Araucariales > Araucariaceae > Wollemia > Wollemia nobilis. The sequence goes on along the minus strand of JAQPPZ010003193.1, from coordinate 2,541,195 downwards.
TTGAAATGTCAATGATTGGTGAACTTTCGTATTTCCTCGGGTTGCAAGTTAATCAAAATGAGAAGGGCATATTTATTTCTCAAATTAAATATGTGAAAAAGATGTTAAAAAAGTTCACAATGTAGGATTGTAAGCCAGTTAACACTCCCATGACGACAGGTTGTAAGTTAAGCAAAGATGACAAATCTCCTCATGTTGATCAAACCATGTACAGATCTATGATTGGGAGCTTACTGTACTTGATGGCTACCGGACCAGAGATATTTTGCAGGCAGTATTCATGGTAGCACGATCTCAGGCTATTCCCAAGGAGACTCATGTGATAGCAGTGAAGAGGATTATTCGGTACCTCAAGGGTACTATGGAGTATGGGTTATGGTATCCGAAAGGTAAGGACTTCACCCTTATTGCATATTCAGATGCAGATTGGGCAGGATGTGTAGATGACAGAAAGAGTACCGGTGGAGGTGCATTCTATCTTGGAGACGGGTTGGTCACGTGGCACAGTAAGAAACAAGAGTCAGTCTCCTTATCCACAATAGAGGCAGAATATATTGCAGCGACAGTGTGTTGTACGCAGGTATTATGGATGAAACAAACCCTAAAAGATCTTGGTATTAACTTCAATGAGCCAATTTTAGTTAAGTGTGATAACACCAGTGCCATTAACATCTCAAATAATTCGGTTATGCATTCTCGCACAAAACATATTGTTATCCGATATCACTTTTTGAAGGAGAAAGTTGCGGAAGGTGAGGTTAAGTTGGATTTTGTTCCAAAAATAGAGCAAGTAGCGGATATCTTCACAAAATCATTGCCCAAGGAAGTCTTTGAGTACCTTCACAATAAATTGGGAGTGGTCATGCTTCCCAAGAATTGACTAGCTATCGGGACCACATTCTCAGGGGGAGCATTTGTGTATTTGTTTATCTTTTTGCTCATGTTTGTGATTTTTGCTAAGTGTAATAATTTTTGCCTAAGAATGTTGTGCATGGACTCAAGGGGAGTTTGCAACAGCCCTTTGATATTGTTGTCAAAGGGGGAGAAGAGTTATAGGAAATTGCACGTGTGTTGCCAACAATTCCAAAGGGGGAGATTGTTGAGCAAGGTGCAGCGACAGTATTGTCATTGTTGTCAACACAGTCAGATAGATCGGTTGATGCAGTGGACAGGAGTTCAGAGGTTATTCAGAGTATGTACAGTGATTTTAAATGCTTATAAGGATGTTTTTGATGTTTGGGTGAAGACCAAAGTGGCCCATAAGCTAAAGATCAAAGAAAAAGCAAAACACCGCAAAAAAAAAGTGTCGCGATATCGCGATATGTTGCATTTTTGTAGCCAAAAGAGAAGAGAAAATGCAAGGAGAAAAAGTGTCACGATATCGCGACATGTTGCATTTTCGTGGCCAAAATAAAGAGAAAATGCAAGGAGAAAAAGTGTCGCGATATTGCGACATGTTGCATTTTCGCGGTCCAAAGCAAAGAGAAAATGCAAGGAGAAAAAGTGTCGCGATATCGCGACATGTATTTTCGTGGGCCAAAGCTAAGAGAAAGAGCAAGGAGAAAAAGTGTCACGATATCGTGACATGTTGTATTTTCGCAGGCCAAAGCTAAGAGAAAGAGCAAGGAGAAAAAGTGTCGCGATATCGCGACATGTATTTTTGCGGGCCAAAGCTAAGAGAAAGAGCAAGGAGAAAAAGTGTCGCGATATCGCGACATGTATTTTCACGGGCCAAAGCTAAGAGAAAGAGCAAGGAGAAAAAGTGTCACGATATTGCAACATGTATTTTCACGGGCCAAAGCTAAGAGAAAGAGAAAGGAGAAAAAGTGTCGCGATATCGCGACATGTATTTTCTCGGGCCAAAGCAAAGAGAGAGCAAGGAGAAAAAAGTGTTGCAATATCACATGTATTTTCGCAGTCCAAAGCAAATAGAAAGAGCAAGAAGGAAAAAGAGTCGCGATATCGTGACATGTTGCATTTTTGCGATTCAAAAAGGGCAGGCAGGCAGAGAAACAAAAGTGTCGCGATATCGCGACATGTTGCATTTTTGTGACTCAAATATGGCAGGCAGTCAGAGAAACAAAAGTGTCATGACATGTCGCATTTTCATGACTCAAAAATGGCAGGCAGGTAGAGAAACAAATGTGTCGCGATATCGCGACATGTTGCATTTTTGCCAAAGGAATAGAGTAGTTGATAGTGCGTCTGATATTAGTGATGAACACCATGATAATGAAACTGAAGACTGCATAGTGACGTGGACCTATAAGGAATATTTAATGATTTTAAATCATCTAAGATGGTCGTTACACATGGAAAGAAGAGGACGCATGCCCATGTGGAGAAAAGGAAACGAAGGGCCACAAAATAGAAACGAAAAGCCTTTTTGCAAAAAGTGTCAGTAGCAGTTTTTGTGGAAGTGGTACAGGTGAATCGTAAGGATTTAGGCAGTGATTTTTGGTTTGTACATAGTCAGTATTGCAAATATTCTACATTTCAAATTTTAGAGAAAACCAAGTTACGAGGTGAGAGTTATGATTTTTGCAAAAACGTTACAGGTCTCTTTTATGTCAATTTGTGACACTTGTGCAAAATCTTTTAGTTGGTCGTTTCGACCTTGAAGAGTCGCCAGAGTTTTAGTTTTAGTATTGTTACACCTCCTAGGCATCAAATAGATCATCTTTTGTTTTTGGTTTGAGTTGTCCGTGGCTCCGAAGTATGAGAACGAGTAAGGTCTCAATTCTTTGCATGTGACGTGTTTGACGAAATGCCTTCTCTATATATACAAAAGAAGTTACATAAAGAAGGAGTTACAATTGACAAGTGTCATATGAGAATATGGAAGTTACAAAAGGAGTTACAATTGATAGGTGGCATGTGAGAATATGGAAGTTACAAAAGGAGTTACAAAGAGAAAATATTGTTATAAAAGGAGTGTTGCTTGGAGAATTCGGTGTGTGCGATAAGTGGGTGTGTTTTGTGAATTGTGGTAGACGTTGGGTAAGCAATAGACCAGTCAGGGTCTTGTAAATTGAAGGTATTTTTATGTCAATCTTCTAGTTTTCAAAATTGAAGTCCAAGTTGGTGCTTGGCATCAGGGGTTGGTGCTCCTTCCAGTTGGTGCTGGTAAATCAGGGGTTGGTGCTCCTTTCTGTTGGTGCAGATAAATCAAGGGTTGGTGCTCCTTCCAGTGAGTGTTGGTAAATTGATTGTAAAGTTGTGTTTTGCAAAGGCTGGATTTGGATGGGAGTCCAAACAGTCATTTTGAGGAGTAGCCAAATTGGTGAACCTCGGTACATCTTATGTTGTGTGATGTTATCTTGTTATATTTGCTTTATTTGGGTTTAAGTTTTCATTGTTTCGGCTTTAAGAGTTGAATATTTAAGTTTTGAATAGCTACACTGATTCACCCCCCGCTCTCAGTGTCATTGTGATACTAACACAATCCCCATCTCACGTCGGGTTACCATTAACGAGACGGTGGATGTGTTGGAAGCCTTCGCTGATAGTTTGAACCCTACAAGTTACGCTAGCAGTTACTAAAAATTATGATTGTAACCAATTTATCTATGTAACCAAAAAAAAGGAAAGACGTTGAATGTTTATCATTTGTTTTATTATGCACGGTTATGGAGGTTTGATTTTGGAGTTAAATAATTCAAGCGTATTCCTCTATTTTTAATATCTAGGCAAACTGAATTTAAACTTTTACATTGTTTGTTCGAATGCTCGACTAAACCAATTAGAGCGTAGCATAGTGTAAAAAACTAATTTTAAAGAGTATTTAATAAATATTATGATAGAATATTAATAAAGAATAGAGTCATTGTGGATGATATTGGAGGAAATTTTAATTTGAAAGTTACTTGTTTATAATGTTTTATAGAAACACTTAGCATTTTTTAATATAAGGCTACCATTAGATATAGTTTGGTATGTAACTACATAGAATAGTTGCAATAATAAATAAATATTTTCTTGGTTAAATTTACTATTAGATCTCTTATAAGAAAAATTAGAATAATTAATATTTTATGCTTTCGCTTTAATCATAATATTTATATAAAGTAGGATTATCCATAATTATTTAGTAATCTAAAAGAAGGTATGGTTTAATTACTTATGAATATAAATTACTATTTATAATGATTTAAAAGTGTGTATATCCTCTAAATATTAAACTTCAAAGAAGGCCATAACATTTAAACCGTCTTTTGATATTTCTTATAAAATCATTAAGAAGGATAATCATACAAAAGAAGGATGGAATAGAAAATTATTGTAGATGTTCCATCAAGCTAGATGAACATCCACCCAACACCGATAATTGCGGGTAGGCAATTACTGCGATTCGATAACAATTACTTTCTAGTAAACTTGCTTGGGATAAGTGGTCATTTTCCCAAAAACAAGTAACGATAGGCGGGATGGGGTATCACCTCTAGGTTGTTATGCAAGTAGTACGATGAAGGGTCTCATGCTTATCGTTCAATTGGAAAATTGCTAGTAGAATACTGGTACTAGAAGTCGCTAGATACTGGTGCTAAAAGGTTCAGTGACGAGTTGGAATGGGATAACTCTTCATCAATAACCTAAGATACATGGTCCCGAGCTAGTGTATTGGTGGTCTCTATTTGACTTCATAGGACGTTGCACTCTCAGTTAGATGCTAGGCATATTTACGCTATACCCTAGCATGTCTTAAAAGAATAATAATACTAAACTAAGGATAAAATTTAGGCCAAAGGAACCTAAGTCCTCCATGCTATGGAGCGGGAAATTATGCGTCCACCCTTCTAGGTGAAATGGGTCCTAGAAGGACAACCCCAACCGTGAACTTAGACCTCTAGTAAAGGAGAAGAATGTGTTCACAAAATGACACCTTTTGCGGGATCTGGCCAATCTCGACCACTCAAGAGACCGTCTACAACGGTTAGTATTCTCGTAGTGAGTAATTCTATGCCTATGTACTAATAAATTTGGGTGACCATTAGAATTTCTATGGCTAAAACCTTGTGTTTAATCAAAATTTTCTCTTTGTGATTCTAGTGAGTTAGATTGGGATGGACAACCAAGTGTGGTAGGTTGGGCTTGTTATAGAACCACTATAACTATGTTAGTTGACCTTTCTTGAGCAAAGGATAGCATATATATTAAATAATTTAGTATGTGCAACTTAAAATTTGATTATGTCATCCAACAAGGAGGTCCCTACATCGGTAAATATTTGAACACATGTTAAATATGTGATTCAAACCTATATCATCTTTAAGTTGAGTGTCTTACACTAGCCAAGGCACCAATATTACCACTATGCTATTGTAGTTAGACACAAGCAAATAATACACAAGTGCCTCAATCAATGTAGAATAATCAAGCTAAAAATATATCACTATGATTCAAACTAGAGACATCGAGGTGGTAAGTACCCTACCATGCAAATAATATTCAACTGCTCTATTCGCTTAATGGTGCTAAGAATGGAGTCGGTCATGTAAGGTACTCAATGTACACTATCCATTAGCATCCATCCTTCTAAAGAAAAAAATATGACATGTATGGTTTGAACATTGAACCATTTCTAGTGTATACCACACTTTCATCCAATTTTTTAGTAGACCACTTAAGCATTTCAAGGCATCTATTCCCAAAAACATTACTATTTAAACCTTGCTCAAACTAAAAGTGGTAATAAAATGATGTATAAAATCAAACTCACTATCTTTCACTTGTAGTGCCTCAACTTCTTTTTGGCTAACCTTCTTGCTATCATATTGATAGTAAATAAACGATGACCAAAATCCATGAAGACAAACATCAATGCTCTTAGAAGAGGTGCATATGGTTACCAAAGGATCACATGTAGAGAAAACATGCATGCAAATGTGGAAAGGTAAATTTGAATTTAAAAAATTGATCCCTTCCTTTATTTGGTAATCTGAGATAGCAAAACAAATATAAAAAAGACATACAAATATCACGTGAAAGACATGGAAATATATATCCTCTTTGTTCCTTATGCTAGAAAGCTTATTATTGGAGAATATTACATTATTTGGCATTTTATACTTTTGTATTTTTGTAATCATTTAATATTTGTAATTATTGGGAGTTTAATAAATAATTATCCCATGGACCTTTGAAGAGACGCATATCTCAAGAGATTGAGAGGAAATGAAGAGATAGTTGAAAATGAAGGTGAAAAAACAAAAAGAGGATTCATTATCTATAAATCTATGGTTAGATAGAAATGATGTAATCTATATGTGAGAAAATTTGTATCATACCTAAATAATATGTAAATATATTTATTTGTGTTTTAATCAAAGCCATGGTCAATTTTTGTGAGGAGCAAGAGAGGAACGAAGAAGGGACAATCATCATCATCTGACAACATACCCTTGTGATTAGATTTGTGTGTAGGTTTATTATTTGAGTTCAAAATCCTGAATACAGTTAGTTTGGAGTTCTTAGAGATGGAAGCTTAAGATTATTTTTAGCTCCTGCATATATTACAGTGAAAATAAACCATTTAAGTGCCACAAAGGCGACAAAAATCTTACTCTCTAAAAATGAGACAGTGAGAAAGGAAGCCCTATAAATTTCTATGTTAGAGCTATGATTTTAGTAAACGCCTTGAGAATTTTTTTTAAAGACATGCACAGGTTCTTGTACTTGGTTTGTAAACAAAGAAGTATTTTTTATGAGCAATGGAATCATTTTTAGCAATGCATAAAAGCTAAGATGCAATGCTAAAGAAGGTGACAATTGAAACATCTCTGTTAATAACTACTGTGAGGTTCAATTGAGTCTTCTCATTTTATAACCTGTAATTGTTGAATTGGTTCTGCTTGAGAACTACTAGTTACACACATGGATGTTGAAGGAAATAAGACTAGATCTACATAGATTTGATGAGTGAAGGTTGATGTGAAACCCATATGAGAAGAATACCACCTAAATTAAGCAAGGCAAATTAGTGGCATATAAAAAAATTTCAACCATGTGAGATACAATTGATGATATCTTAGCTATTGGAGTAATCAAAGAATAATGGATAGTTACTAGTTTTAGAGATATGTAGAAACAATTAAGACCTTCATAGAGGACAATCTTGTGCTTGAAAGCTCTGGGTAAGACACCCTACTCAAATGCCCAGAGCCACTTACTATTTCATAGCTTTAAAGACGTCTTCTATTGTAACGTCTTTGAGTATTTTCTACAAGCACCTTGAGAGGTATAATTTTTAGAAAAAAAAATTTAAATTCTCAGAGTAAAAGTAAAGGTTGGTAAAACAAATCCATTGTGAGTATTGCACACTGGTTGGAACTCTAATCAAAACTTTTATTAAAATACATAGTGGATAGTTTCATAAAGTGTGTTGCTTGGCTCAAATGGTGGTTTTAAATTTATAATGAAGCTTTCCATTGGCCAGTTGAAAGGGTATGCATGGTTGGAGAGGCATCAATGGCAAAAAGAATAAGTAAAATTATCTACTACTATGAGGTACAATTCAAATATATTTCCTCTATTTTATAAATTGTAAATTACTATGTGAACACTTTGGTGTTTGGGAAAAACATTACAATTTTATAAGTGTGATTTTGGGTTTGATTTTTTTAGGTGCGTAAATTTTTTTAAAAGAATAATTTGTTTAGTGAGGGCTACCATTAGCACAAAGAATAAAATTATCTTATCGATTATTAAATTTAAAAAATTAGGAAAAAGAATATTAATTGTTTTTAAACAAAGTAGTGTTATTTTCTTTGGGGAGTTAAAAGGGAGATTTTTTAAAATTATTTAAGAAGAGATAAGAAAAAAAATTGTTATTAACTATTAAAAATAGAAGATTTTTTTTTAAGAGAATATTTGGGGAGATAAAAGGGGTATAAATGTATTATGACTATTTTAAAATAGTCATGGAATAAATAGTGGGAAAGTTGTTTAAAAAGAAAATTTTAAAGTTCAGAAAAATAAAAAAGGAATAAATAAATAAAAAATTTAAGAGTTATAAGGAGTATAATTTTTTAAGTGGGTATTTTTTGAAAAAAAAAAATGATGAAAAATTAGAGGGGAATTTGAAAACTAATAGGAAAATTTGTATTTTTTTGTAATAAGGTACATTTTTAGCAGTCATAGACACCTTAATCTTTCAAATAAATTTTACATCTTGTACACAAAAATAAAAGATATAAGGAATCCTAGTCATGTTTACCTCAAAAATATTCCTTACAGAATCTTCTTAAGGATTCAAACTTTACCCCATAGAAAAAAAAAAAAAAGGACAACAGTTATAGTAGAAAAACTCTAGGATATTGTTATTGGTGATGAACCATGTCCTGAAAAAATTACAACCAAGCAAAAGTATAAAGAAGGGGATGCAAAAGCACTTAATCATATTTAGAATGTCAAATAAAATCCAAGCACATATAAAGAGGCTAAAACTTCAAAAGCTGCCTTGGATACCCTTTGTACAATAGTTGAAGGAAGAAATCAAGCCACAATCCTTCATCTACAATCATAATTATACTCACTGAAAGTTCAAGATGATGAAAATATAAAACACTTTCTTAGAAGGATAGTCGACTTAAAATCAAAATTACACACCATGAGAGAAAAGGTTGAAGATAGGCTTCTAGCTTCAATTGTAGTTGAAGCTCTTCTTGAATCATTCAAAATATTAGTCACATCTCTCCAAGTATCAAACGGAAAGGTGTCATTTGAGGAATTAACTAATATTCTCCAATAATATGAAGTAGAAAATCAATTAAGATATGAGATATCTAACAATGCCCTTATCAACAAAAAATCACAAAGTAGCACAAAAAGTCCTTCCACTTTATCTTCATCATAAAATCAACCAAAATGTAGGAAAATATATTGTTATATATGTTAAAAAAAAAGAACATATCACCAAATGTTGTAGATTTAATCAAATTAAATATTAACAACATAAGAAAAATCTAAATATCAAGGGCAAAATAAAAAGGATGCATTGTTTAAGAAGCACAAAATTTAGAAGTAGGATGTGAAGTTGCACACAAAAATCTTATGGAAATGGAAAAGCAAAATCTTATGTCATCAAATTGTGAACAATCTATAAAACTAAGATCCTATTTGCAAATAATTCTAAAGAAAGCTAATGAAGGATACTTCAAAGGTGGTGTGACAATATCTATAAATAATACAAGAAAAATGTGTATGGCTCTATCTACTCTTGATGATCTACAAAAACAATGTCAAAAGCAACTTGAACTTATCGAGAAATCAAATAAGAAGCTAATGATAACAAACAGTAACTTGAAACCCATGATAGTAAATACATGTAATGACACTAAGATAATAGATACATGTAGCTCAAGATATTTGAATATAGTTTACGATTATACATAAAGTGCTTGTAAAAGCTAATATTGTTAGAATTGATAGTGACAACAATAGGGATTCAGATGATGATGGGGATAGTGATAGTCTAAGTTGTGCTAAAATTAATCAGTGTGATAATGAATTTGGTGATTATGAAAGGTATACTAAAGGGATTTATTCAAAAATATTAAACAAAATGGAATACAAAGGTACAGGTTAGGGAAAACATGGGAAAGATATGGAAGATTCCATTATACTAGGAATAAGGTCAAAATGTGAAGGCTTTGGATATACAAGATAGACAAGTAGTAATGAATTTGTATTAGGGAAAAATTTTGTGATAGAAAATATTGAAACCAAAATTGTGACAGGGACTGATAAAACTAGTTTCATGCCAAGTTATAATGAAGGATAAACAGGTAATAATGGATCAAATAATCGTATAAATAAACATAAGCCATGAACTCAAATTTTATATAAATAACAAAAAGGATGAAAAAGAGAGAGTTGGATGACACATATATGCATCATAAATAATCATTATGTCCATAGATAGTATTGCACAACACTCCTAGAAGCGATGACGAGTTGGAAATGTATTTATAGAAATATCACAACCTCAATTACATAATAAATTTTAACCTAAGATGACATAAGAAGAGGACTTTAGGTTAAATACAAGTTCTAAAGAGGGTTTAACCATAACAAGGTTAAACATGATCCATAGGGCTTACTTAATAATATATTACAAATAATTAATATATTGTATAATTTAATGCCATTAGGCCTATCCAATACATTGTAAAATGTCAACCTTGGCCATGAATTAGATTACAATTTTAGCAATGCATAATAAATCGAATTATGAATAATTTAGAAAATGGGAGAGATTGATGAGGGAAAGAGTATGGAGAAGGTAAAAAAGAGAGGAAGACCCTTGAAGAATGAAAAAAAAAAAAAAAAATCTAAAAGGAGATTGATTTGGTTATTGAAACAAAAATTTAAAAAGATGAATAAATGTGGCTAATCCCATAATGATGAAGATGGTATCTTAAAAAGTTCATAATATAGATATGGTCTCAAGAAAAATTGTTATCAAGAAATTATTGCTATAGTATTGCATTTATTTTAACATAGGAAATAAAAAAATAGATGGAAGATATATAAGAATGCATTAAAAAACATTTGGAATAAAAATAATTATCAAGCAATTTCTACTAAGGGGAGGGTCATGAGATATTGAAATGATATATGTTAATCGCAATTGGTATGGACAACTGCTAGAAGCAAGAAGAACTTATTCTTGAGAATGGAACATCAATATAGATCTATGTCCTTTAGAAAAGAAGGGTGTTATTCCAAGCTAGTCTAGATCAATAGAGAATTTTGCTTCTTTTTCAATCTCAATTGACTTTGGAAAGCTATTCTTTCACAATTTATATATATATTGGATAATAGACGTGTTGGAAAATTGTATGTGGTATAAAGGTTAAATAGATTTTTAAATATGATATGTGTTTATAAATATAATATACAATCTCATCAAATATCGTAAACCTATTCTCTTAAGATGTCATCTACTCAAAAATGTTCATACAAATTCACCTTATTTTTATTTTGTTTGATCCCAAGACCTTGATCTCTTCGAAATAGCTATATTATAGTTGGATGAAGAAATAAGTGAAGGATCATGTATGTATATGTTGGTCTAAAACATGAATTATTTGTAGTGGAAGATGAATATCTAGAATATCAAACAATTGAACAAAATATTTTACAAAGAAAGAAATTTAATTTAATCTTGAGGATTTACTTGAGATAGTAGAAATCAATGAAATAAATCAACACATCTATGTTTTTTTATCATCATAATATTTTTAAAAGTCATATTTGGACTAAAAATTTAAGCTATTGGATTAATAAAGGTTATAGAAATACCACTTTTATACTACCACCAAGAACTATTTTTATTTTTATTAGAACAAAAACATTTCAAATCTAAATAGAAGAAATATTGAGGAATAAGACAATATTAGAAAGGAAGCAATAAATTATTTCAAAGATTATATTTAATATTGTGTGGGATAAGGAATATTAGGATGAGATTTTACAAAACATTCCATCAATCATCACATAATTACAAAGTGAAATATTTAAGAGGTAGATCTCAATGAAGGATCTATATAAGGCACTTGGCATATATGGATTTTCTTTAAATTTATTTTTATTTTTAAATACGTATTGGCTATAGTTGAATAGGATTGGAAATAAAAGCCTACATTGAAATGTATCCCTATACACATGATGTCACTTTAATTACCACCAATGGATATATAGTTTAAATTTAAATATAGTTTTTTAATTGGTTATATGGGATTGAAATGGGTCCCACCTATATTACGTCATCACCACATAGTGGTATTACAACAAAGCTTGGATATTATTCGTGTATCGTTGGTAATATTTGAACCTGGATCTCCTCGTTTAATGTTAGGGAATCTAACTAGTTGAGATAATGTCATTTGATATAATTTAAATAAAGTTGAAAGAGATACTATTCGAAAATAATGTCAAGAGATATATATTTTTCTCTTTGCAATGATATGGGTTGTATGGGAAAGAAAATTGGAGTAGCTTTACTGAATTATAGACTAGTGAGTTTGCAATTAGGGGCAAAACTTGGTTGGAGATTATTCAAAGCTAAAGGAAAGAATTGGAGAACAATGTTATTTCAAAATATCATTAAAGTAAAAATCATGTCTAAGTGTTTGAAATCATGGACTTCATATCAAAGAGTTTGCAATTATCAAGAAAAATGTTAAGTAGTTAGTTCATAAGGGTGATTCTATAAATTTTAGTTTGATGCTTGGTTGAAGCCTTATCCTCTTCCTTTTTATTCATAATGGCACAAATCTTGAGCCTCCATAGATTGTAGAGGTTTAAACTCAAAAATTATATTCATGTGAGAAATAATTCTAGGTCTTATATTTCTATTAGTGACTTGGTTGGGAAAAGACCTAAAACAAGTGGTAAATGAGATCCAAAATATGCTCGAATAGTTCTATTTACCCATATTTTTGGTAAATTGATGAATTAGCTTTGAATATATCAAAAGATGGTGGATGCTCAATAAAGTTGAGATATAGTTCTTTGTAGTAATTATAACTCATTTTCCTAAGTATTTCCTTCAAGAAAAAATCTATATTCATTTTAGGACCTTTTTTTTAAAGGAAAATATTTATTTACTTAACAAAAAGGTACAAAACTCTCTAAAAATATAGATCAAAGTGAACAAAGAATTCTAAAAAAATAAACATGAAGACAAAAAGGATCTCATTATTAGAGTCCTCATCATCCTTGCATACCACCCTTGTCCTTCTACTTCTTGATGATTTGGCGACAATAACCAGGGGTTATATTTATTGTCTGATTTGCTAGTGTGTCGACCACTTTGTTGAATTCTCGCCTTACATGTTGATAGGATGTTTTGTCAATTATCCTACCTAGTTGTCTAATCTCGTCTTGAATAATCTTCAATTGTAAAGATCTAAAATCTTTATTTTTGGCAAGAGCTTTCAGTTTAGAATCCCCATAAACTGTGACCTAAGTGATTCCTTGTTTTGCACCAATTTTAAGTTGCTTTCACATCCAATAGCCTCTACCACATTGTTAGATGTTGTTCCCAAGCTGATCATGTATTTGAGGAATCATTCCCCCTGTCACTGCTTGATCGGGGTTGGACTTGGAGGCACCATCAAATAAAACCATTAGAAACTAGATTTAAACATTTAGGACTAATTCTTCTTTTATCCTTTGTATTAGATTTTTTTTATCCTTATCTTAGGAGGGGCTTACCTACCAGTTTACATTTATATTCTTTGTTCCACTTGGTAAAACATGTGTCTATGGTTAACCTTCCAAAGTAGGAAGTGCCAAGAATTTTGGTTATTCCTAACCAAATTGAAATTACCTTTGGGAATTCAAACAAAAGATGAAAAATTGTTTCATTGTTCTGCTTGCACCTATAACAAACATGAGGCCCTGCTATACTCCTCTTTTGTAGATTATCACTTGTTAATATTTTATTTTGAGAGACTAGCTAGTTGAATACTTGCAATTTAGGTGGTTCTCTATTTTTCTACACTATCGATAGTTTTTTGTTGGTAGACCCAATCTACTGATGTTGGACTCCTAGATGCACTGAATATTCCCCATTACTACTGATGCTACCCCACATAAGTTTGTCTAGCATCATGGGATGAAAAGATATAATGTTCACCACATGGGACTTAAAATAATTCTAATCTCCTTGAATTTGAGATGGAATGGGAGGGGAGATCCAGTTCAGAGTTTCTGAGATCCAATAAAACAAGTCACCTAATTTGAGTATTATTTGGCATTCCAAGTGATTCTACAATTCGATTGGAGTTCTCTCTCTTCTTAATGCCCCAAAATTTCCTTTATTTACAATATAAAGAAAAGTTTTTTATGGGTGGTATTGTGGTATTCTATAAAGAAGAGGACATCATGGACATTTTGGGCTTTTATTATGTAAGGAGAAGCTAGAAATATTAAATCATCTACTTATTTATTGTACCTTTATTTTTATTAATAGGGTTTACTTTTTCAAGAAATAAGAATCTATTTTGTTGTTCTATCAACATTGGAAGAGCTGATTAAAATTTTTATTAATTGTCACAAAGTCATAGCAATGAATTCTATAAAGTAATGAACTTTCCATTATTTGATGACATCTATGGATTGAAAGGAATAAAGTAATATTTAAACATTTTAGTTTCATTAATAGATTGGATTCCATAAAGAGCTCTTCTTTGGGTTCTAATCATTTATGATATAGTGCCTTATAGGTTCCTAAAGACATGATTTTTGGAAGATTTTCTTCTTCTTGCTTGAATTTTTTCTTGTAATTCTACTATTATAGGGGGTTTTAAATCAAGCAATAATTTTCTTGAGTAGAGTTGAACATTTTCATAGTCGATAGCATTGAGATTAATTATGTTATTGTGTTATGTATTGTAGATAGGGGTTGCATGTCTATTATTATTTGGATTAGCCATAGGTTGAGTTGGTAGTGGAATTTGCTTTGGTGGTTGTGGTTGTATTGGTTGGGGAGCACAAGTGGGTCTTGGTAGTAATACCTATTGATTTTGAAATTGTTGTTATCCCCCATACGATTGATTAGGTTGGGATGGTCCTAACCATTGTTAGTTTTGAGTTGGCCATCATTGATTAGGCATTGATTGCATCCATGGTTGGTTAAACCATCCTACATTAGTCCATTTGATAGATGGAGACCGGGGGTACTGTTAGAGTAATATTCCATTCTTTGGTATATTTACCCTTTTACTCTGATAGGTACAATAGCTAGTATATCGCATTACACTAGTTGAGTAGATTATTACATTTACTTTTCTACTTTTACCATGTAGATATTTACTGTCTTAAATATCTAATGGTTAATTTCCTAAATATCCTAGGTGGAAGAGTTCTAATTCAAACTCTCTTCCTCTTGGCAGATTAGTTAGCGTGATTTCCTATTAATCAGTTTTGATTACCTATTTTGTAACCTATTTAAACTATAGTTCCTAAACTATATGGTTAATGCAAATATTCAATTATCAAACTGTTTGGATCTCCTGGTCACATTGGCATCAGAGCAGGAAGGGAGCTGGAGGGAGGAAGCGCATCGTTCTTTTGGAGAAGGTAAAGGTATCTTCGTTCCGTAGGAGAAGGCGATTGGTTATTTTTTTCCTCCATTCCTTATATCCTATAGTTTTCTATTAGCTTGATTAAATCTAATTAATCCTATTTAGCTATTCTACTAAGCTCGGAGGCAGAGGAGGTGGACATCTGGATTTTTTCCAGGCCACCTCGACCCCACCTCCCAAGCTTAGGCTATGATGAGGGCCCGCAGGACATGGCCCGCAGGACAACCCGTAGGCGACGGCTCACAGGAGCCGGCCCGCAGGCGAATCACCGGCCTGGTCAACCTCTCGGTAATCTTAGGCTACCACCATCAATCGACCGGGCAGTTTATCCTACCGACGATCGTCCTATGGCAGTCTGGGAAGTAGCCTTCCTAAGGCTCCAGCCCACAGGGCTAGCACCCTCGTGGCAAGCCAGCGGGAGCGCTTCGAGGGCAACAGCGCCCTCACGCTCCCATGTGGCAGAGCCAGCCAGTGGGAGCGCTTAGAGGGCAAGAGTGCCCTCACGCTCCCACGTGGCTTACCCAGACTAGGAGTGCCACGAGGCACTCCCAGCAGAGTAGAATGAACTAGATACTAAAACCGAAACCATCTCACCTGGCATGATTTTCGACGGACTCGAACCTGCTAAACAGACCCTGACTAGACGAGGCTGAGGCTGACATGGAGGCGCTGACGCAGATTATAGACGCTAATTGGGCTGCTAACACGGACTGCAGATGCTAACTGGACTGCACACAAGGTGCCACATGGCACCCTACCCAGACACGACATGTGGGTGACACGTGGCAGACAGACCACGCGCCACCCAACCTGACTAGCCGCAATGTGGCGATGACCAAAAGGGAGGGGAAGTGACTTGGATTGCCCGAAGGCAATCACGTAACAAGGGGGGAGTTGTTTTTAAACAACAAAAATCACTTTACCCGCTTCATGTGGGACTAAAAGTCCCAACATTTTTTTTTTGACTATGGGAGGAAGTCAAAAATAAGAATATGGAGGCGTCAACTACTTCCCATCCGGTGTTGTAGACCAGGCAGTCGAGCACCTCCTGCCAGGGCGTTGCATTTCGGTAGATCCCGGGTCGAATCCCGTCAGGTATCAAATTTTTTTTAGAAAACAAAGGGGCAGGAGATTATTAAAGGTAAATTTTTTCTTTTGTGTTTTTTTAATTATTTTTTTAAGTATTTTTTTTAATAATTTAATATTTCTTAGCTTAAAATCATTTTTTTAATATATTAAAGTGATTTTTACAAGAAATTTTTTATTATTAATTAAATTTTGCTTAAAGTAATTAAATTAATGCACTAAAGATTGAAAAGATCTATTTTTTTTGCAAAACAAAAACAAATTGAATGCTTTTGTTTTCTTCTTCAAAGGGGATATAAGACATCCAAAGGCATCATTTTTTTTTGCAACATTAGGATCTTAATCTCTTCTCAACCTTGTTAAATTTGCACACTTAAAGGGGGATAAAATCAAAAATAAACTTTCATTCCTACATTAGTCCATTTGATAGATGAAGACCGGGGGTACTAGCCCTATTTTTATTGTGTGGGGAGCAAGTTCCATGGAGCATTCCATAGATTTTGCACCCATGATGCTCTCTGATTATGGAAGAAATATTTGTTGTCCCACATAATCAAGTTCTTTAGTAGGATGACTCCTTCCAAGGGTGGCCTTGATTTTAGGTAAGAGATTACACTGATCCATAGGGTCACTTTTCTCATAGATGTTGCATATGTTAGTCTTGTTTAAAGGACATTTCTATAAGGTATGTTTCTACCTGCACCTTGAACAATATATGGCTAGTGGTTCAGTGGCCTTAACCAACTCGTAATTCATCCAATATTGTGTTGAGGTGCAAGAGAATGTTGGTTTTAAAAATATCAAATTCTTCTAGTAATTCTTCTATCTCATTATTATGAGTTTCTCTCCTTGTATGTAAATAATTCCTATATAGTTCCATAATATTAGGAAGGCAAAATTTGTTCATATGATCTTTTCCCAATGAGGTTTAGAACATCCCTTGATTCATCTTGTAATCCTCACAAAAGATTACTTTGAAAAGTTCTTGGTCCATCCATTCCCCACATATTCTATGGATGAAGAGGAATCTATCTAGATAGTCTTCAAGATTTTCATTATCATTTCGTTTCATTCTAATTTTTTTTTCTTTTTTATCCTTGACATGACAGTATTCTTGGATGTTTTCCATCTCAACCCAACCATGAATGGAATCTAGGTCCAACTCCATAAACCATCATATGGATGAGTCTTTGAGTATGGAGGAAAACAACATGAGTTTTTTATTTTCAGTTACATAATCATAAGTTTGACACGTGACTTTAAAATCGAATAAAATTTGATTTAGGTCTTCTATCGTAGTCCCCCTAAAGGTTTGCAAGTTTGATAGAGATATGCTTTTAATGGGGTTTGCATATGAGCATCTAATCAAATAGGGTATGTGAAGGTCCTAGTACCATTACTAGATTCTCCATGATGATGTATGTCACTTTGTCCATCCCCTATGTTGTTTTCATCTTGCTTGTCCCCCATATTGTTGTATTTCTAATAAATGTTATAAATTTGGTTAAATTTTTTAGATGTAAAAATGTATGGGTAGGTGGAAGACCACTGAATTGTTCTTTGAAATTCACAAATTTAGGAGATCTTAAAGACCCTAGAACTAATGATGATGGTCTACTAGTACTTCCTTCCTCTTCACTTATTTGTAATGGGCCACTTGGAACCATGGCTATGGGTAATGAGTACTCTTGTGCAACCTCTAGATGTGATTGTTGCATACTTGTGCTTTGTTGGGGGTTCCTTTTAACAAATCTACCCTTCTTATCCCTAGATCTATTCATACATCCTAACTTATTAAATAAATCCTTTTTCTAACACCTCTACCTTTCCTTCTCAACACCACTAGTTTTTGCTTAGTTTTAACTAATTAGTCTCTTATTGGCATAAGGTACAAATAAGGGCACTAGCTATCCTGGTTTGTGAAATCAGCGTTAACATATCCTGCAAAGCACTTATGTTAATAATAGCCAACTAATGAGGTATACTTTAATCCCTATGACTAATCAATTTTCTAACCAAGTAAAAGGTTATGATGTTGGATATTCAATAGGTTCAACACAATGTTCCATGACAATGGTGCCAAAAAGTGATGGGTGTTGTATACCTCACTTTATTTCATTATCAAATCTGGGGTGGTGTTCGAAGGTTGTATATGTTAGGAATGATTCAAGTAAGGTCAAATCTAGGTCTTCTATTCTAAAGCATTGAAAATATAGCAAGAAAACTCATTATATGAGGAAAAAGAAAGGACTATGCTAAGAAACATCAAATGTTGGAAATGAAAGTACTTGCAGCAAAAAGAAATAAAGTACAATCTGGAAAACTAAATATAAAATAATCCCTCTTTTAACAATACTTCTATAGTAGTAATAAGCTTGAGCTAGTTGGCTATCTACTCCTCCTAGGAGATGAATCCAAACAACTAGTTAACTATTATGAAATGTAGGAAATAGCAATAGTCTAATCCATACTACAACTATAGAAAATATAAATGCAGTAAAGAGGTACCTTCCACCTCAATTAGAGTGGGCCCTTGATCCATAGCAATGTGGAAGGGAAAAATTTAACTTAGCTCATACCAATGAAAGATCCCATCAACTCAAATCAGCATATTATTGTAGACCTAAACAGTGACAAAGTTTTCTTACCAAATACAAGTAATAGTCACAATTACATTAGTATCATATAAGTAGCTAACCTAGTACATAGAGCTACATCTATATTTATAAGTGAGGGGAATAGGACCCTCCCCTTGCCTACATTATAAAATGGTTGTAATAGATGTAACAAATTCAAAGTCAATATATTGGAGATGGAACTCTATCCCCTCAAGATCTCAAAATTTGATAATGTTGAGGACTTATATCTAATGCTTTAAGGTTTTAGGGGTAAATATTGCATCTTCAAGAGGCACAATGAAGATAGTTAAAGAGTGTGCTAAATTAATCCTTGCAAATTTGCCCTTTCAAATTGTTGTACTAGTGATGCATGTGATTTCACTAATAGTAATAAAACTTGTTACTATAACCCTTGATGCTCTTTTTTCTCTTCTTATTCAAGTTTTAGGTTGTTATGAAGAAGTGTGGTGTCCTTCCTGAAGTATAGGTTCTTGCTAAGGACTTGAAACCAAGGCTAAGGCTCAACAACCCAAGCACAAGTCTAAGTATTCAAAGAAATTGAAACCCTCTTGTAGATACTATAAAAGAGGACAACCTCAATTCATGTGTTATAAAAGATTGAAGCAAAGTTTTAGAAAACAAGAGGCAATCTTCCACATGACAATCAAGAATTAATGGTTCCTCTGATTGTTAAAGGGAATAGACCTATTATAACATCCATTAAGAGGGGTACAATTTTGTTCTAATTGATATATTCTCTCCTTGCCCCCTTAGTTTAGATTATGCAAGCTATTGAAATTTTTATAATCAAAATTTATTACCCAAGGCTAACATTGTATGATATAACCATGTGTAAGTCTATTGGTAATCCTTAGCAATATAATTATTATTATCTAAAGTAATTAATCAATGGACCTATGGTTAAATTTCATTAATCCTTTGTACCTAATGTGTCATGGACAAGGATTCAATAACTTATCATTGAGAATTTGGTATAACTATCCCACAACCACCCAATCCATTGTATTGTTGTATTCTTATCTTGATCATTTGTGGGCATATAATAATCATTCTTTCCTTTTTCTCTATATTCTCTTGCTTGAGAGTTTTGAGTCAATGTGTTGCTTTTATTGATTATAGCAAAGTATTACAAAATCCAACACAACCAAGGTTCTATCGTCTCTATTACCTAAGGAAAAATATTTTTGTGCTTCCATCCATACAATGCCTTGAATGATTTCATCTTGGACAGAGGCATGATAACTACTATTATAGGTAAATTTCATATTATGCAAGTAGTCTTCTTGTTTGCTTCATTAATCTAGATGATGTATCCATAACATATCCTCAACATAACTCCCCCTTTTTGTTTGCTTGTCATTCTCAAGATGATACAATGAACTTATGTGTAACATGGTTTTATATGTTACTTGGAGGCTAGTGCAAAACCCAAATATGAGTTTGGCATCCTTGTATAATATTATCAACTTAAGAAATCCATGAGGACATATTATCTTCTCCAAAATGTTGCGATTTAAAATCAATGCACCATTGCTTCAATTCCCTTCTATAAATAAAAGACCCCTATATGCCACTACCATGAAATAATCATGCTAAGATAAAGGTCTTATAAATGGCTTGAACAAAGTTTAGTAATATAAATTGACATTTACATAAAGATACGCATGGGGATACAACTTCGTGCAAGATCTTTGTATTTTACGTTGAACTGTTCACATTGCAAACATTAGTGACTATATCCTTGGAAAACGATTTAAGAACATTCATCATCTTAGCTGCTATGGAACATCAAATGCTTTGCTAAGAACCAAGCTTATCAAGTTCAAGTATCTTGGAACATTTATCATATGATAAAATCTAAGCAAATTCTTTGTTAGAAAATTCATATATTATGAACTTAGCATCCTTGTTAAATTATCATTGTTCCTCCTATTGAAAGGGCATATCTTAAATAAATGTCCCTTGACTTCTCAAATATTACAAAATGCCTTTTTAAATGCTTAGCATCAACATGTCCCCCAACTATCCAATATATGCATCAAACTTCCTTCTTATCTTTCCTTGATGCTTCCTCGAATTCTTGAAACATATATATCATATTTTTCTATAGACCATTGATCGATTCTCTCATTATCAATTCCAATATAAAAGTTGCTTGCAAAGTTCCCATACATCTCATATCTTAGGCTAAATCTTCAAGTTCATCAAATAGTTCCTATCACATGTTTGGAGGCACAATCTTAGTTTTAGACATTTTTCAACAAACCATCGCTTCTTTAGTTCATTGATCATTCTTTCTCTAATTTATTGATTAGACCTTTGAAGCATATGTTGTAAAACAGACCATACTCAATCCTTGCTTAGTATTATACATTTCTATGACTATCTTGTTATCGTCATGCACGAATTTGAATTATTTCTTAAAATTGTTCACAAATCTCTCCTTGATGAGAAAGAGTTGATAACTTTATGTACCAACCCACCACAACTCAATAAAACATTGCATGAAAGTAATGTTGTTGAATTAGCCATCAACTTTTAAATTCATAACACACCCTATGATGTCAAACTCAATCCTCTTTACATCAATGTAGGACTTATGCCTTCTACTTCCCGACAACATTAATCCTCTTTGTCCTACTTGTTATCTAGTTTGTACAATCTATCTATGTTTGGTTCTCTATTGATGACATTGACCTCCATGAATTTTATTGTTAAGACGAAAGAACAATCCATCATGTTGATGTCTATGAGGGGGTATTTTGGAGTTAATACCCTCCACTTCCTGTTGGGAAAGGGGCAATTCTCATGGTATAGTCTGAATTCTCATATATCCACATGTTCTCCCTGTCTCACATTCTTCGTCATCATTGGTCACACTACATGCTCTTCACACAATCCTTTTATATCCACAAGTGTGTTGATCACCCCATTGTATTCCTCAAGTTACCAACCATCCACATCTCTGTCACATTCTTCGTCATCATTGGTCACAGTACATGCTCTTCACACAATCCTTTTTTATCCGCAAGTGTGTTGATAGCCCCATTGTATTCCTTCCTCGTCATCATTGGTCAAACTACATGCTCTTCACACAATCCTTTTCTATCCACTAGTGTGTTGATCACCCCATTGTATTCCTCAAGTTACCAACCATCCACATGTTCTCCCTGTCACACATTCTTCGTCATCATTGGTCACACTACATGCTCTTCACACAATCCTTTTTTATCCACAAAGTGTGTTAATCACCCCATTGTATTCCTCAGGTTACCGACCAAACTCAGTTTCAGCAATGGAGCCAAAATGTAGTATAGCAAATATTCTTTGCATGTACAATGCAGCATACAACACAATAAAAAGATACAAAGTAATTTGCAAAGACATGTTATGACGCACAAATGAAAACAAATAAAAATCAATGAACAAAATCAAGCATGCATTATCATCATATATTCCAATGTGTCCAACTACCTAGTTGAGCATGGAACACACAACATGCTACCACAATATACTATCACTAAATATGCTCAAGATCAGCATCCAAAGATACACAAGGAAATGCATTGGGATGTTGATGGATGGTAATGACCATGCTCAGCTAGCTATCCAACTGCTCACATATCTGTAAAACACCGAAAGCACCCCTAAGACATCATATCCTCTTATACATCATGCTTTATACCAAAACATAGCATGTTACACTACTATGTAAAATAAGACATCCAATCTCATGACATGAAACATGGTCGTGCAACAAATGAGTCACACATGTAGCTCATGATGATGCAGGCCAAGTTGTGTGCCTACGTAGTAGTGGAAACACCTAATCCTTGTTTCCTAGAAGATAACATCTATGCTCAGATTGTCACCTTAATGCTAGAATGCAGGTTACATTGTCAATGTCAGTGACAATAGGGCAGCCTTAACTGAAGCAACCTAATCCCACAATTCGTTGGTAAAATCCTCTCTGCAGAAATAGCAGTGTATAAAAGTCTCAAACTCATTTGAGTAAATAATTAGTTAACATGTTTACAAAGTGTAGGAGTGTAACTCTTCAAGCAGCCTCTACATTCAACATTGAAAACATGTTTATACAAAGATCTTTAACCAACGTGCAAGAGATGTGGCATTTAAAAAAGTTTTAAAATACAACTTTCTTCGATTGCATTTCATAGATGGTTAGTTTTTGTTACATCAAATATGTATGACAGTCAAACCATCAAGTTTATAACAAAGGCTTCATTTAAATAATAATGACATGAAAATTCTGAAATCCTACTTCGAACAATCTAAAGATTGGTAGCAGACAACTACATCATTAAAAAAAATTATAATGCTTTGTGACTCTTAGCCCACCATTGTACGCTTCCTACCTCGCAAGCGAACTGCAAAGCAGACCCAACATATTGACATTAGTGTACCCCACAGCAGTAATAAGTACTAATCCTTTTTTATCAGCAATGTAGAATCAACTTTAAAAAATATTTCTAAATTC
Organism: Wollemia nobilis; assembly: GCA_028583015.1. Classification (NCBI taxonomy): domain Eukaryota; kingdom Viridiplantae; phylum Streptophyta; class Pinopsida; order Araucariales; family Araucariaceae; genus Wollemia; species Wollemia nobilis. Next base: position 2,517,877 of record JAQPPZ010003193.1, on the reverse strand, counting down.
AACTTCTAAACTGATAGACACAAAAATTGTCAAGAGGAAAACAAAAGCAAAAAACATGATTTAAGAAACACTAGGATCTAAAAATGGGTGTTTTTACCCACCACCAATCATGGAAACAATAACCACAATTTTTCCAGATGTACCTTGGGCTAGCTTATTAAGGGTTGCAGACCATTGCTTTGATGATTTTTTGTAAGAAGCAAGTACTCTTTCCATCTGCAAGTCAAAAGATAAGAAAACAAATAATATCCTTGATCAAATAAATTCATCATTACACAATACCAGACAGATTTGAATGATCAGTTGGCACTGAAGAACAAAAGCTTATAATATAAGAAAGTTTTAATGATGATGCTAACTTACAATATTCCCACTAGAAGAATGCATTGACAATAATGCTCTCTCAAGAACATACAAATCCACAGCCTTATCTTCTGGCAATGTAGATGTGAAACTAAGACCAAAATCAATCAGTACCTGTTCCAGAAACAATGTGGATTTAAAAAAAAATCCATAATTATTTTCCTTGTATCATCAAATTCATGAAGGACAACTTCCTCGCACTAGAAATAAAAGGAATGCCTTTCCAAGCCTCTAAACATCATTTTATATACATGCATGAAAAATTCAGAACGAGACTTTAACAATGTAATGTTCATTTGGAAAGCTAAGCAAAGGAGCAATTTCCATGAACATGCATATCATCTATACACAGAAGATTCGAGCGTATTTGTACTTGTAGTTAAAATGCAGAAAAACCTAGTACACAATTTTTATACTAAAAAAGGTAAAGTACTTTCATAACAAAAGCAAAGCCTGTATCCAGCAAGAGCATATTTTAGAGAAAATGTAGGATATGTCATCAAAATATTAACTAAATAAAAGGGTCATATGGTCATAAAAACATTGTCATCTGTCAAATATATGTAGGTTTCACTTGGTGCCAAAGGCTACAAGTAATGCCATCACTAATACATAGGTTATATGCACTCATGCAGAAGTGGAGATTCTGAAGGAAGTAAATATATGCACTCCTGTGAGTGTATTACTAAATATCATATCGCTTCTCCTAATCTATGGTGTATTGCTTTCTTGGTTTCATATTTATGTCTTTGCAGGATTGGTGCTCTTGAGGATCCATTTAAAAGTTACAAGAAGGCAATAATACTGTGTGCCTATGCAAGGGCAGGTTTGAGGAGAGGAAAAGACTACCAATTTTGCAGTAAAGCTATGGAAATTAAATTGCTACAAATCTTTTCCAAAATAAAAACAAATTGTCACGTGAAAAGCTCAGAAATGTTAGGAGGTGAAGTGAATATCCAGATCTCCAATGTTCTTCAGCAGAGAGGTGCATGGTGGTGCAGTTTATAGTGATCCTTCCCCATGCGCTGTTCATATGTGTCGGGTGTGCCAAGGGGGGTCACAGGGGGGAACCAGAACCTGCCCGGCAAACTTTTGGCCGTCCGTACAGCCGTACTTTGGAAGAGGAAACGAACAGTTTTTTTGGAGTCTTCCTTTGGGAGAGGAAATGAACAGTTTTTGGAGTTTTCCTTTGGGAGAGGAAATGAACAGTTTTTAAAGTCTTCCTTTGTTTTTCTATAAAAGGGGAATGACCCCTTGCATGTAACAGTTTAGTGAATGTAAAGTTTGCTGAAATCAATAAAATAACGAAGCTGCCATTGCCCCGTGGTTTTACCTACACACTGCAGGGTTTCCATGTAAAAATCTGTGTTACTGTTTTGTTTCTGCGTTATTGTTTTGCTTGCTCATAATATTTGTTTTCTAACAAGAAGTTGCCAAAACATGAAGGGTGGATTAGCAGGCCACCCAAAGTCTTTGTGGTTGTGATACAAACTGTTTCAATAGATAAATTGCATGGAAAGTAATAAAAGGGCAAGTTGTAATACTAAAACAGTGATGCAAACAATAAAGGATACTGACTTGTTCTGGGAATTTTGCACAGTTTGTGGAGCATACAGCAAAAGAAGGTGTAAAATCCAGATTCCATTGGACAGCTGTCTGTAGCAGGTCATCACCATTGTCACAAGTATTTCCTTGTGTTTTTGTTGCTAGCTAAAAAGAAAATAAGTATAGCAGTTACTGTGAGAAGTACGGGCACTCTACTGAAGAATGCACATCTATTCAGGCGAAGAAAGAGTCTAGGCCTCTACTCCTATAGCAACAACATAAGCCACAAGATGAGACTGCAGTTAACTACTTGGGTTTTTTAAACCCTCAAGTCTGTGGCCATTAATTTTAATAAATGTTTTGTTAGGAACCTTCCAATTAAAATAAGCACATCCACTCAAATATTGCAATAAATTACAGAAATAATGGCATTGAAATAACAATATTGCAGTACAAAATGGTAATGCAGCAGCTTTTATTACTCAATTTAGAATTGCAGGCCTCTTCGAGGGGGCAACCTCCTTAGAAGCAGAGCTCCAATACAATTAGAAAAATGACTTGATACATTCCATCTATGCCCTTGCCTTTATAAAGACTCCTATCAACCCTAACCCTAATGCTCAAGGGTCGGTTTCACATGCAAGTGGGACCCAAGCTAGAAACTTCTAATAAAGAAACAGTTACATCTTTTATAACGGTTACATCATATGGGCCCATATGTCTAGGCACCCAAAGCACCACATACACGTTACATTATATAATAATGTTAGGACAGGATCTAAACATGTCCTTCCCCTTCAAGAAGCTTCGTCCTCGAAACTTGAGATGAGGATAGTGTTGTTTTAGCTGAAGAAATGATTCCCATATGGCGTCTTCTAGTTGCAGTCCCTGCCACTGTACTAGAACATCAGTGATGGTGCTGTAATGTCCCCTTTCTAAGCTGTCAGTCAGGTGTTGTGGTTTAGCCTATTCCTGGGTTCCCGTAGGCTAAGCAGTGATGGTTAGGGAGCTCAGGAGTCCTGAGTGACTCGAATTCTACAGTTTCAGGGTGTTTCTTGGCAGTTTATTATTTTTAGTAAGTTGCTATTTCTGGCCTTTCTATTTCTGGCAGTGGCAGTGGCATCTCTCAGTGACTGGATTCGGGTCCTTTTTGCCATTTCAGGTGAAAGAGAGCATTTTTCAGTACATAAAGGAAATATTTTCATATTTATAATGTTAAGTTACTTTATAATTTTAAAGTGACTTTATGTTGTTATGTTAAGTTGTTGACCCACCCAAAAAAAAGCATGCAAAGGGAGAGAAAAGGGAACGTGGGCCTCATGAAGGCAAACATGTTTTATGTTTAATCCCACATTGGCGCCCAGAAGGAGAAATCTCAACTTGGGGTCTATTTATACAGCTACTTGCTCTCATTTTCACCATCCAAGTTTGTCAACATAACTAAATGCTGCCAAATTTCCTCCAGGAGATTTGAACAGGGCTTGTTGAGGACGAAAACCCTCTGCAGGATTAACTAGTTTCGATGGTGAGAGATCCACCCTAGCTAGTTGTGGAGTTTTCATCTCAGGAAACTCATTTGGGCTTCAATTTTTAGGATGTTAGGGTTTGAAGATTTCGAAGTTTTTGGTGTGCAGAAAATGATCATCTGGGTTGTCTTATTTTTGGCTTGAATCAAGTGGGTAGGAGTTAGATTTTTAGTTTTTGGTGTGAAGTGTGCATTTCCAGATCTGGCCGTACCATTCTGGGCATAACTGGAGAACCTTATATTGGCTCATTGCTCTTAATCCTGTTCAAAATTCGTTATGGGCATTTTGGCATCTGATTTGGACTAGTTGGGCGACCCTTTTAAAATTCGTTATGGGCATTTTGGCATCTGATTTGGACTAGTTGGGCGACCCTTTTAAGGGTATTTTGCAGATTTTTAGGTGATTGTGTAAATTTCAAGGAGGGTTATACAGTTCAGGGAGGTTGTACCTCTGTTTGAAAAATTGTGCCATTCAAAAGGATGCAGATCTGAAGTTGAATAAGGTCTGAAAATTGAGGTGCTAGGTCTGTTTGTCTACAGCAACACTGAACGGTGAATCTGAAGGCCTATATCTCATTGTATGGTCATTTCATGCCTTCAGACATTGACTGATCAACGCTCAGTTTAAATTCCAGGTCTGAGATATATGTAATTCCTGTTGAATATCATTGTATTTGATGTCAATTGAATACTGATAAAGAGTTCAATATATCTGCAATTTTATTGTAATCTGAATGGGCTTAGTAGAAGCAGCCCAATCTGAAGCTATGTTTATTATTTGACTTAAAATTAGTTTTCAGATTTATTTTGCAATTAGTCTTTGTTCAAGCATATCATTTCTTATGCCCAAAAAAACATCAGCAAACAATCAAAGAAAACAAATCAGAAAATCTGCACTCAAACAGCAACATCAAAACAATCCAAAAACAAAAAAATTATTGCATACAGGGGGAATACTTTACAGTGGGGGGTTATTACAGACCCCAATTTGGCACTTTTTTTTTTTAAACTGAAAACTAATTTTTCATTCAAATAGTAACATAGCATTGTAATAACCCTAGTTTGGGACTATTTGTTTTTTGTTTTTTTTTTAAATCTGAAACTAATTTTTCATTCAAATAATAAACATAGCTTCAGATTGGGCAGCTTCTACCAAGCCCATTCAGATTACAATAAAATTGTAGATATATTAAACTCTTTATCAGTATTCAATTGACATCAAATACAATGATATTCAACAGGAATTACATATATCTCAGACCTGGAATTTAAACTAAGCGTTGATCAATCAATGTCTGAAGGCATGAAATGACCATACAATGAGATATAGGCCTTCAGATTCACCGTTCAGTACTGTTGTAGACAAACAGACCTAGCGCCTCATTTTTCAGACCTTATTCAACTTCAGATGTGCATCCTTTTGAATGTCATGATTTTTCAAACAAAGGTACAGCCTCCCTGAACTATAAAGCCCTCCTTGAAATTTACACAATCACCTAAAAATCTGCAAAATACCCTTAAAAGGGTCGCCCAACTAGTCCAAATCAGATGCCAAAATGCCCATAACGAATTTTGAACTGGATTAAGAGCAATGAGCCAATATAACGTTTCTCCAGTTATGCCCAGAATGGTACACTTCACACCAAAAACTAAAAATCTAACACCTACCCACTTGATTCAAGCCAAAAATAAGACAACCCAGATGATTATTTTTTGCACACCAAAAACTTTGAAATCTTCAAACCCTAACATCCTAAAAATTGAAGCCCAAATGAGTTTCCTGAGATGAAAACTCCACAACTAGCTAGGGTGGATCTCTCACCATCGAAACTAGTTAATCCTGTAGAGGGTTTTCATCCTCAACAAGCCCTGTTCAAATCTCCTGGAGGAAATTCGACAGCATTTAGTTATGTTGACAAACTTGGATGGTGAAAATGAGAGCAAGTAGCTGTATAAATAGACCCCACGTTGAGATTTCTCCTTCTGGGCGCCAATGTGGGATTAAACTTAAAACATGTTTGCCTTCATGAGTCCCACGTCCCCTTTTCTCTCCCTAGGCATGTTTTTTTGGGGGTCAACAACTTTTTTTTGAAAATTTTGAAAAAACTTGTATTAAAACAAAGATCAATTACAATAAGGGAAGAGACTCTTCCCAACCGAATTCAGAGAGAACACAAGCATACAATAGTAGAAGAAGATTTGCAATGGAGCCAAATCTCCTGAACCATTAACTAGCTAGCAGGGGGTCGGTATGGACAGTTGATGCAGCTTGTCACGAAATCGCGACGTGTCGCGATGAAGCAACACCTTTTCTCCTTTGGCCGCGAAAATGCAACATGTCGCGATATGTCACGAAATCGCGACGTGTCGCGATGAAACAACACCTTTCCGCCCATGGCCGCGACGAAGCGACATGTCGCGATATCGCGACACCTTTCCGCCCATGGCCGCGACGAAGCGACATGTCGCGATATCGCGACACCTTTCCGCCCATGGCCGCGACGAAGCGACATGTCGCGATATCGCGACACCTTTCCTCCAACGACCGCGACGAAGCGACATGTCGCGATATCACGACAACTTTCCTCCAGCGACCGCGACGGCGCAACATGTCGCGATATCGTGACAACATTCCTCCCTTTGCTTTATCTTTGATCATTGTCTCAAGGACCTTTCCAGACCCTGTCTGATCACCTCATCCTCAATATCCATGTCATTGTGCAACTGAACTCCAACATCCTTTTCCGCACCCATCTTAGCCGAGAAAGTCGACCGCTTTGTTCGAATCTCTGCTCGCATAAAGCGGGATCACGTCCTCCAATTCCTTCCATAATTCTTTAATTTGGGTAACAAGAGCCCTCAACCTCCAAGCTTTCGGATCAAAGTTTCGCATGCAGTCTAGAGCTCCAACCATTATTTGCGAGTCTGATTCAAGAATAATCCTGCGGTGGCCATGTTTCACTGCCCAAACAGAAGCAGACTCGATGGCAATGGCTTCGGCTTCATTGTTAGTGGATCTTCCCGGGCCTTGCAATTCCCAATAGAGCACGGTCCCAAGCATGGTTCCGGCACACCACTCCAATTCCGGCTCTACCCGGATTGCCTTTTGCAGCTCCATCGGTATTGATTTTAATCCAACCTTCGGGGAAGGTTTCCAACAATTTTTGTCCTGTCCCTCTTGCGATTCGGGGCATTCTTCCAAAGCTCCAATGCCAATTTGAGCTTCCTCCTCAGCATGAACAGCCACAGCCTCGGTAACCTTGCTCCAAATGGTCTTCCAAACCCCGTCTAGAGCAGTAAAAGTTTCTCTAAAAATTCTGGCATTTCTTTCGAGCCATACTTGCCACCAGATAAAGCTTAAACCGAGCTCCCAGCCAAAACGAAGAGCTTTAGATTTGAATCTACCTTTCCGCCATTTTGCCCGGATATTCATCCGGTTCAAGTCACCACTTACTTGAATTTTAAAGTAAGCAAACCAACGCAGCCAAATCTGTCGGGTGAAAGGGCAACCAAACAGCAAATGGTCAAAAGTTTCCTCGCTCTTGTAGCAAAGTACACATTGAGAAGGGCCGATGATACCTTTTGATCTAATATTATCAAAAGTGAGGATTCCATTGTGCATGCACTGCCAGGCAAAAAAGTTAACTTTCGGCCAGCCTTTAGAGTGCCGGATTTTCCTCCGAGTCCTCAACCTGAAAAGTGAGAGGGGGGGGCTCTGAGAGAATGCTGTCATATCCGTCCTTTACTGTACAGACGCCAAGACTCCCAATGCCCCAGGCTAATTCATCCTCCACGTCTCCCCTGTAAGAAATCTTTCTGTTAGAATTTTAGTCATGATAGGCGACAAATCCGGAGGGATTGAAATGGACCACTCATTCAACTTCTTGAACTGCTTAAACTTACACTCCCCCAGCTGAGTAGTTGTGAAATAACTTTCAATACGGATCCATCCCTTGGCTTCAATGGCTGCTTTTATTGGCAGTAGTTCTGGAAAGTCAACAATGATGGGTGGGAACTGATCCCAAGAATCTGTCCAGAAACGAGCCTTCTCCCCTCTTCCCACTTTCCAAAATAAGCGGTCTTTAACAACCTGAGCCCCTAACTTGAGAGCCTGCCAAACTAGGGACCTAGTACCATCCAATGGGATGCGAGCTACATCGATTGGGTTGGCCTGTCCCAGGTATTTGCTAGTTAGGATTCTACTGAAAAAGGAGGTGGGTTGGGAGATCCATCTCCAGTACAGCTTTCCCGCCAAAGCTTTATTATTCAGCTTAGACTTTCTCAAACCCAAACCTCCTTTAACCTTGGGCTGGGTAACTTTGTCCCAACCCACTAAGGCCCACTTTCTCTCTCCCTTTGCTCCTTCCCACAAAAACTTTCTAGCCATCCTGTCCAACTCTTTCCATATTGTAAACGGGGCAGCCAGGATAGAGAATTTGTAAATTGGCATGGCTTGAATGACTGATCGTAAGAACGTTAATCTGCCACCATAACTTAACCACTTGTGAGACCAGTGATTAATTCTGTCCTTGATACACTCCAGCAAATTCCTCCATGTGTCTAATTTCAGCTTCTTAAAGTGCAAGGGGACCCCCAAGTAAACCATTGGGAGAGAAGTCCTAGTGAATCCCAGGATTTCTAAAATTATGTTCTGAAGCCTTTGCTCCAGATTAAAAAAAACCACTTTGGATTTCTTGTCATTAATGACCTGTTGAGTAGCCCTGAGATAGACATTAAGAGTATCTCTAATCATTATTGCTTCCCTGAAGATGGCCACTCCCACCAAACCAGTGTCATCCACAAACTGCAGGTGCGTTAAAACTTCGTCACCCACCCTGATACCCAATAATCTACCTTGTTGTCTTCTCCTCGAGAAAATTTTGCCAAGATTTTCAGCCAAAATGAGAAAAAGATAAGGAGAACATGGATCCCCCTGGCGCAGACCCCGAGTAGCTCCAAAAGGTTGCGAAGGAAGGCCCTTGATTAGAACAAAGTAAGTCGGGGTAGAGACACAGCTCATGACCCACTCTATCCAGTCCTGAGAGAAACCAAAGGCTGCCATCATTTTAGCCAGGTAACTCCATTCAACCCTGTCATAAGCCTTTGACATGTCCAGTTTTATGAACATCCCTTTATTACAAGAAGTGTGCATTGAATAGATTGCTTCCTGGGCCACAACCACCCCATCCAGAATCTGTCGTCCCTCAAAAAAACCCCCTTGCTTAGAGGAGACAATGTTGTGAAGAAGAGGTTTTAGGCGCTCAGCCATTACCCTAGTGATTATTTTGTACGGCACATTACATAAGGCAATAGGCCTATAGTCTGAAATATGAACCCCCTCCTCCCCTTTTGGAATTAAGGTAATGAAAGTGTGGTTTATAGCTTTAAGCATTCTCTTATTTTCTTTGGACTCTTCTACAACAGCCCTTACATCTTCCTCTAAGTAGTCCCAGAAAGCCTGAAAAAACTCAATTGGGAAGCCGTCTGGACCTGGGGTTTTACCAGTGCTCATTCCAAAGACCACAGTTTTCAATTCATCTCTATCAATGGGTTTGAGGAGGGCCTGATTTTCATCCTCAGAAATAACAGCAGGTATGACAGAAATGACTTCATTTTGGGCCTCTACATCTTGTACCACACTTTCCTTAAAAAGCTTAGAAAAATAATCCATAGCATGGGAATGTATACCTGGAAGTGTATCAAAGGAATGGTCGTTCTCATCTTGAAGGGCCTCCATCTTATTCATCCGTCTTCGAGCACAAGCGATCCAATGAAAGAATTTTGTATTTTTGTCCCCTTCTAATAACCAGGTGGTTCTTGCTCTCTGCTTCCAATAGGTCTCCTCCCGGTTGTCAATGTCCTCAACCGCTGAACGCAAGGCATCATCCTCAGCTTTGAGCTGGTCTGTAATTACTCCTTCTCTGAACTGTTTTTGGACCTCATCCCATCTGGCCACCAATGGAGCTCTTTGGGCCTGGAAGTCTGTTTTATTAGCACGCCTCCAACACTTCAACTGAGCTTTGACATATTGTAGTTGTTTGTGGATTCTGAACATTGCTCTCCCAAAAGCTGGGCGGCCTTCTTCCCACCACTATGGAATTTTCTCCCGAAATTCTTTCTGAAGCCAAAAATTCTCAAATCTGAAAGGTTTGTGATGCTGCCCCGTCCTAGTCCCGCCTTCCAACAGAATGGGACAGTGATCTGAAACTGGGCCTTCTAAAATCTGAAAATTTATATTCCATTTTACAAACGCCTCCTCTGAAACCAGAAAACGATCTAGCTTAACCTTCCTGCTATGTGGCTCTCGCCTTTTATTAGTCCAAGTGAAGTTAATGCCAGGACATTTAATGTCCACTAAGTGCAAAGCCTGGACTTGGGAAATCATGAAATGGTCCCCTGGATCCAAAGATGGTGTTCCCCCTTCCTGGTCTCTAGAAGATAATTTAGCGTTAAAGTCCCCCGCTATAATCCAATCTAAATCTTCCCTTGAGGATCGCATGTTATGCGCAGCCTTCCACTGCCGCCTCTGACCATCTAGGTTTTGAGACCCATAAAAGTTTGTGATTAGAACGTGTTCCGCAGTGACATTATTCCTAAAAAGAGAAGCGAGAACCCCCCTCCAGGCAAGATGTTCTATTGCAGACCATTCAAGAGAGTTCCACAGAGTAACAATCCCCCTTGAGGCACCTTGGGCAGCCACATCCATATGACCAGCACCCCTCCAAATTTTGTTGATTGTTTTGGACATAAGATCTAATGACATCTTAGTCTCCTGTAAAAGCAAAAAATCAGTATTACAATTCTCTAAAAGTCTTTAAACAACAGATTGATGGGTTCTCATTGTTTAAACCCCTCACATTCCATGATTGTATAATCATTGGTTACCCTGGGAGCAATAAGAGTCTATTGTCCTCACCGATCCTCCCGTGATCAGTTTGTCTCCTTGGGCTGCTAGCAACCTTATTGGATCTTCTACCTACTCCCTGAGAATTGTTGTTTTTTGATCTTTTTTCTACTTGGGTTATCCCCAAAGTTGGCCTTTCCCTGTTTTTCTCTGGTATTCCCATGCTGACATCCTGAGATACTGTCCGCTCCTCGGTTATGCACTACTAAAGCACCCGAACACACCGGTTGTGATACCTCACAGAGTTCAACTACCTGATGTATGACGGGAGGAGAAGAGAGAGGGAGTTGCCCGGGAATATTAGAAGTTTCCTTAATACCCTCCATGCCCTCCATAAATTGTTCCTCTTCGTCAACCAGTGACTTAAATATCTCATACCTATTGGCAGGTCTGAGATGGGATTGCTCCTTTCCCTCTTTTTTCTTTGTCCGTCTTTTTCTTCTGGGCTGTTCAAAACCCTCTCTCTGAGCTTCCTGGCCCTAACCGGTGCTATTAGAATCTTTATTAAGTGTTGCCTTATCCTCTTTAGGCAGGTTTGGCATTCCTAAAGGGGCATCTATTTTAGCATTCATATTATTAGGGCAAAAACGGGCCAAATGTCCATGTTTGTGACAAACCCTACATCTAAAGGGTAGGGCCTCATAGTCCAATTGTTGAATCCAGGAGAGACCTGCCAATTCCATTTCCATCTTTGTCGGCAAAGGCTGGCTGAGATCCATCTCCACACATATTCTTGCAAACACCGCCATGCTCCCTTCAAGTGTGTCTCTGGCAACACCCAGATGTCTTCCAATAGAATTGCCAATCCTTGCCAACACCTACTCACTCCAGAATTCCATTGGGAGAGCATATAGACAGATCCATACTGGGACAGCAGTAGGTTCAACTCGGGGATCGAATCCCACTCTCCATGGCTGAACAAATAGCCCTGTCGGGCCATGACTTTTCTTCTCTGACTCAAAAGCCTTATTTCTATCGGCCAATGACGAAAAGCTAACAATAAAATATTCATTGCTAATAAACCATAATGAATACTCACCGTGAGGTTCCCAGTTTTGGCGGATCCAAGAGTGCAGAAAGGTCAGGGAAGGACGTACACCCATGAAATTGCAGATTAAGTCGTGATTAGCTCTGTAAATGATTGATTCTTCAACCATGCTTGGCTCGATGACAATTTTTGGCCTGGTTTCGGCCTGCGGCAAACAACCATTCACACGAGGTGCAGCCGTCCTATTCCCAGCCGCCGTGAAGAGCATTTTATATGCCATTTTCTGCGCTTCGACGTTCTTTGGAGAAGAATTCTCTTTAAACAAATCGGCGTAAGAGCTGCTACTTTCTGGAAAAGGAGCCGGAGAAGTCCCCATTGGACCCTCCTGGGGCACCGATCTAGCCTTCAGATCCACCGTACCCCGAAGGCACTTCTACAATCCAGCTGATGCCCAAGATTTTTCGAAGTTCCAGAAACCCTAGTTCAGAGGAAAAAATCGCTAAAGCTCATTTTCCCGCCCACCTGGGGGTCAACAACTTAATATAACAACATAAAGTCACTTTAAAATTATAAAGTAACTTCATTATAAATATGAAAATATTTCCTTTATGTACTGAAAAATGTTCTCTTTCACCTGAAATGGCAAAAAGAACCCGAATCCAGTCACTGAGAGATGCCATTGCCACTGCCACTGCCAGAAATAGAAAGGCCAAAAATAGCAACTTACTACAAATAATAAATTGGCAAGAAACACCCTGAAACTGTAGAATTTGAGTCACTCAGGACTCCTGAGCTCCCTAACCATCACTGCTTAGCCTACGGGAACCCAGGAATAGGCTAAACCACAACACCTAACTGACAACTTAGAAAGGGGACATTACAGTCCGCCCTTCCCAAAGATTGCTTGTCCCCAAGCAATACCAAATCAACCTCAATTCATTTGTCGGATCCTGGCTACAACCACAAATGATTCTAGGGTCCCATAACAGCCTCAGGAAAAACCCACCATGTTGATGCTGCACCACTCTGATTACAACAGAGCTACCAGCATGCCGAAACTGCACAAGTCTCATCTGCAACACCATGATGAAATCTCCCTCAAGTCTGGAGCTGAAATACCTGATAAGGCTGAAATGAAATATCTCCTGCCAAGTCATCTCCGAAAAAATATTATCAGATATCCCACTGCCCGTCACCGCCATGGGCAAAAGGAAAAGCAATTTACTCAACAGGAGAATGTAGTCCTCCACATCCCTCATCGTGAAGTCTCCATAGTAATGCAGAAAAGACCCTGCCAAAAAACTGACATTAAAGGTGACAGCAATACCAACCCTGGAAGTGCCTCCGTGGTCAAGAGCTAATATCCTCACATTGACACTAAACCTCCTAGTGTCAATTGGGCAGTCCCAAGTACACCAACCAACTGTAATCATCAAAGCTTCATCTGAGAAAATAAATGCCAGCACCATGGAAAGACTGCAGTAATCACCACTCAACCATGTGGGAATTAAAATTAACTGCACAACACCTAAAAAATTTCCCACATCCTGCTGCCCAAAAGCCAAAAATGGATCAAAATCTATCTGCTCATAGCCTGATGTCACTATACTCAGCACCATAATGTAAGGGCAGCAACTAACATATTGGACTACTCCCGTATACACAAGAGGTGTGTGTGGAAAAAACTAGGAAGTTCTCTCCAAAAGCCAGATTACCTCTAATCATCCCAAAAGAAGAGCCAATGCTGCCACAATGAGAATCTCTAATCAAAAAGAATGTTCTGATCTCATCCTTAGGTAGAAAGAACCCCTCGGAAGTCACGAACTCAGATATGTACCAAACTTTACTCAAAATTTCCCTCCAGTCCACTTGTATGAACATAAATGGATATGAAAAATGTTTGTAAAAAGAGATAACATGAGCACATGTGTCACCTCTTTTAATCAAAATCTCCTGTGGTATGCCTATACCATCGTCTTGAATCTCCAGCAGCATATGCATACGATCCTGGGTAGGGCTACACACCTCAAGAGTGGCTCCAACATGCTGAAGCCTATCATCCTCAACGTCACAAAAGGACTCTCCATGTGATAGGCCCACTGAGTCATTAGTCATATCATATAGCTTCCCTTTATTGCTATTCGCCATAGGGAGCAAACCATCATAAGAACATTGTTCTTTCCCCAAAATTTCATCATGCATCTCAAAGAGTGGGTTATGAAATGTTAACTCTACTCTCATATCAAAAAGGGAATTATCAAAAGTTTGGAAACTATCTTTACCACCTTGCATCAACTTGCAAGTAGCAATATGGGATCCTTCTCTTTCCATTTCTCTCTCATTACTACATTCTGAATCAATTGCTGATCTGAATTTTTTTATCCTGTTTCATCAGCTGAAAAGTACTCAATCTGCTTAGCTTTGGCCTTGATTGAGCATTTATGAGATGGGTCCCATGGTTCTCTGCAGTGGAAACATAGCTTCTTCCTTCAAAGCTCATTAAGCTGATCATTATCCAATCTATTTGGCACATTTTTCTGTTGTGTGGAATCCTTCTGAAAGTGTTTCTTATCCTTATATTTTCTGTCCAAAAAAGACTTGGATTGTGTTTTATGCTTTGGGACGGCAAACTCCATGTTTCGTGCCTTCTTCATTGCATCCTGTAAACTGGGAGGATCAAAAGCTTTCACCCAACCCCTAAGTGGTTCCATTAGTCCCTCAATAAAAAGGACCACAAGCCTCCTCTCTATGATGTTTGGAACCATAACCGATAGTCTCTGGAATTATGCAATGTATGTCTCCAAAGATCCATATTGTCTCAATTGGGCTAACTCTCTGAAATGCAGCTCTGGATCCTTTTTTCGAATCTCTCTACGAGTTTGTTGGTAAACTCATCATACGTCGTGATTAAACCATGTCCCAAAGTGACTAGTCCATGGTACCACAACTCATGAGCAATTCCGTCCAAATGCAAAGTGCCAAGCTGGGGTTAATACAGTGGTATCAGAGCAGTTTTTCCTGCCATCCTGTGGAAAAACCTTTGAAACTTGCATATGAGTGAAAGAGAAAAGAGATGCACTAACAAAGAACTAACAAAGGTTTGGCAACCTCCTTCAGTCCCTAAAGGTGAAAACGTTTTAGACATCCTTGGAATACGCTTAGAAAAACCCAGTGGCAGTGAGAATATAGTTGAGGAAAAAGCTGATAGAGATCATGGAGATGTTATCCAGAAGGCCCTGACGATGCCATGCAGAGGAAGTTTGAATGCATGTTTGAGATGATGTCACAAATGTTGGGGAAGATGAACCAGTTCGGTTCCTTGGCTGTCCTTGCACAGAATGGTGAGTCTAGTTTATCTCAGCCACAATACCATAACAAGCAAACTAATACAGCAACTACAGGATCGGTCCCTAGACCCTTACAACCTACCTTTACACATAGAGAGGAGACACGGGCCACACAGGACCGAACTTCCTATGACTAACGACATGACCGAACATTGGGCTGAGTATTCGGCATTACCAGCAGACCTACGTGCCAGTTTATCCATGAATGATTTTATGTATCAGAAGAGGGCTGATAACATGGGCAATGGCAGTAGGATTGATCAGAGGAGACCTCCAGCTCAGAGAGATTTTCAGCAGGCTTTGGGTAAGGTCACCTTACCCCATTTTGATGGTAGTGACAGGAGTACAGCTAGAGCTTGGGTGCAAAAATTGGATAATTAGTTGGCCCTTAGACCGATGCCCGAGGATGAGGCAATTAAGTTTGCCACTTTGCATTTGGACGGAATTGCTCACGAGTGGTGGTACCATGGACTAGTCACTTTGGGACATGGTTTAATCACGACGTATGATGAGTATACCAACAAACTCATAGAGAGATTCGACAAAAAGGATCTAGAGCTGCATTTCAAAGAGTTAGCCCAATTGAGACAATATGGATCTTTGGAGACATACATTGCACAATTCCAGAGACCATCGGTTATGGTTCCAAACATCACACAGAGGAGGCTTGTGGTCCTTTTCATTGAGGGACTAATGGAACCACTTAGGGGTTGGGTGAAAGCTTTTGATCCTCCCAGTTTACAGGATGCAATGAAGAAGGCACGAAACATGGAGTTTGTCGTCCCAAAGCATAAAACACAATCCAAGTCTTTTTGGACAGAAAAGATAAGGATAATAACACTTCCAGAAGGATTCCACACAGCAGAAAAATGTGCCAAATAGATTGGATAATGATCAGCTTAATGAGCTTAGAAGGAAGAAGCTATGTTTCCACTGTAGAGAACCATGGGACCCATCTCATAAGTGCTCAATCAAGGCCAAAGCTAAGCAGATTGAGTACTTTTCAGCTGATGAAACAGGATCAGAAAATTCAGATCAGCAAGTTGATTCAGAATGTGCAGGGAGATACAACTGGAGGGAAATTTTGAGTAAAGTTGGGACATATCTGAGTGGGTGACTTCCGAGGGGTTCTTTCTACCTAAGGATGAGATCAAAACATTCTTTTTTATCAGAGATTCTCATTGTGGCAGCATTGGCTCTTCTTTTGGGATGATTAGAGGTAATTTGGCTTTTGGAGAGAACTTCCTAGTTTTTTCCACACACACATCTCTTGTGTATACGGGAGTAGTCCAATATGTTAGTTGTTGCCCTTACATTATGGTGCTGAGTATAGTGACATCAGGCTATGAGCAGATAGATTTTGATCCATTGTTGGCTTTTGGGCAGCAGGATGTGGGAAATTTTTTAGGTGTTGTGCAGTTAATTTTAATTCCCACATGGTTGAGTGGTGATTACTGCAGTCTTTCCATGGTGCTGGCATTTATTTTCTCAGATGAAGCTTTGATGATTACAGTTGGTTGGTGTACTTGGGACTGCCCAATTGACACTAGGAGGTTTAGTGTCAATGTGAGGATATTAGCTCTTGACCACGGAGGCACTTCCAGGGTTTGGTATTGCTGTCACCTTTAATAACAGTTTTTTGGCAAGGTTTTTTTTGCATTACTATGGAGACATCACGATGAGGGATGTGGAGGACTACATTCTCCTGTTGAGTAAATTGCTTTTCCTTTTGCCCATGGCGGTGACGGGCAGTGGGATATCTGATAATGTTTTTTCTGAGATGACTTGGCGGGAGATATTTCATTTCAGCCTTATCAGGTATTTCAGCTCCAGACTTGAGGGAGATTTCATCATGGTGTTGCAGATGAGACTTGTGCAGTTTCGGCATGCTGGTAGCTCTGTTGTAATCAGAGTGGTGCAGCGTCAACATGGTGGGTTTTTCCTGAGGCTGTTATGGGACCCTGGAATCATTTGTGGCTACAGCCAGGATCCGACAGATGAATTGAGGTTGATTTGGTATTGCTTGGGGACAAGCAATCTTTGGGAAGGGCGGACTGTAATGTCCCCTTTCTAAGATGTCAGTCAGGTGTTGTGGTTTAGCCTATTCCTGGGTTCCCGTAGGCTAAGCAGTGATGGTTAGGGAGCTCAGGAGTCCTGAGTGACTCAAATTCTACAGTTTCAAGGTGTTTCTTGGCAGTTTACTATTTTTAGTAAGTTGCTATTTTTGGCCTTTCTATTTCTGGCAGTGGCAGTGGCATCTCTCAGTGACTGGATTCGGGTCCTTTTTGCCATTTCAAGTGAAAGAGAGCATTTTTCAGTACATAATGGAAATATTTTCATATTTATAATGTTAAGTTACTTTATAATTTTAATGTGACTTAATGTTGTTATGTTAAGTTGTTGACCCCCCAAAAAAAAAGCATGCCTAGGGAGAGGAAAGGGGACGTGGGACTCTTGAAGGCATGTTCTAAGTTTAATCCCACATTGGCGCCCAGAAGGAGAAATCTCAACGTGGGGTCTTTTTATACAGCTACTTGCTCTCATTTTCACCATCCAAGTTTGTCAACATAACTAAATGTTGTCGAATTTCCTCCAAGAGATTTGAACAGGGCTTGTTGAGGACAAAAACCCTTTGCAGGATTAACTAGTTTCGATCATCTGGGTTGTCTTATTTTTGGCTTGAATCAAGTGGGTAGAAGTTGAATTTTTAGTTTTTGGTGTGAAGTGTGCATTTCCATATCTGGCAGTACCATTCTGGGCATAACTGGAGAAACCTTATATTGGCTCATTGCTCTTAATCCAGTTCAAAATTCTTGGCATCTGATTTGGACTAGCTGGGCGACCCTTTTAAAGGTATTTTGCAGATTTTTAGGTGATTGTGTAAATTTCAAGGAGGGCATTACAGTTCAGGGAGGTTGTACCTTTGTTTGAAAAATTGTGCCATTCAAAAGGATGCAGATCTGAAGTTGAATAAGGTCTGAAAATTGAGGCGCTAGGTCTGTTTGTCTACAGCAGCACTGAACGGTGAATCTGAAGGCCTATATCTCATTGTATGGTCATTTCATGCCTTCAGACATTGACTGATCAACGCTCAGTTTAAATTCCAGGTCTGAGATATATGTAATTCTTGTTGAATATCATTGTATTTGATGTCAATTGAATACTGATAAAGAGTTTAATATATCTGCAATTTTATTGTAATTTGAATGGGTTTGGTAGAAGCCGCCCAATCTGAAGCTATGTTTATTATTTGAATGAAAAATTAGTTTCAGATTTAAAAACAAAAAAAAACAAAAAGTTCCAAACTAGGGTTATTACAGTGCTAAGTTACTATTTGAATGAAAAAATAGTTTTCAGTTTTAAAAAAAAAAAAGTGCCAAACTGGGGTTAATACAGGTGCGGTTACGAAGAGTGCGAGTATGCTGATCCAAAATTCATTCTAGCTCCAAAATGATGGATCCTTCGTCATCCAACTCAAGTAGCATCAATTGAACCTATACCTTGCTGCCGATGACCTTCATCGATGAAGAAACATGAAATACTGGATGCATCTTGGAAGAAGGGGACAAATCAAGCTTGTAGGCAACCAAACCAATCCGTTGTAGTATCTAATAGGGGCCATAAATTTTGTTGAAAGCTTTTGACGTCCTCGAAGTTGTACTAAGGATTGTTTGTATGGTTGTCGGTAGAGAAAGACCATATCCCCTACATCAAAACTGCACTAAGAACGATGTTGATCAGATTGCTGATGCATACAGTTCTAGGCCATCTCCAAATTCTCCTTGAGTCGTTGGAGGTGTGTTGCACACTGACTAAGAGTGGTATCTACCGCTTGGACCTTGGAACTACCTGGTATACAAGAGAAAGATGTTGGGGGGTGTCCATATACTACCTCAAACAATGTGACCTTGGTACCAATATGATAAGTGTTATACAACCATTTTGCTAGAGGAAGCCACTTAGCCCACTACATAGGATGCTCAGATGCAAAGCAATGGAGGTACATATCCAAACACTTATCGACAATCTCTGTTTGACAATCTATTTGAGGATGGTATGCTAAACTCATTTTAAGTTGAGTATCTTGCAGTTGAATAGCTCCTGCCAAAAGTGACTAGTAAAGGTAGGGTCCCTGTCAGAAACAATGGATCAAGGCATGCCGTGTAGACGAAAGATGGAACCCAACATGATTTGGGCAACTTAAGAGGTCATATAAAGATGGGCTAGGAGACAGATATGAGCATACTTTATGAGGCAATCCACTACCACAAGAATGACCGATTTACCTCCAAATTTTAGAAGCCCTTCAATAAAGTCCATGGAGATATTTGTCCATACTTGTGTTAGAGTTGGAAGAGGCTGCAATGTGCCTGGAGTGCATATTGTTTCTCCCTTCATCCATTGGCAAGTATAACATTCAGCCACAAAGGTTTGAATATCCTTTTTCATTCCCAAGAATGTGTGCTTGGTCCTCTCATAAGTTTTAAGAAACCTTGAATGTCCTATAGCTGGTGATGCATGCATTTCCTGCAATGGATTCGCAATGTAGCTAATTTTTAGGGACGACAAGACGGTTGTGATATCTCTAGTGTTGTCCATCCCACAAATATCCAAGTCAGAAGCTGGGGTCATCTTGGAGTTGCTGAGTCAAGGATTGCAAGGTGGAGTCCTTGGCTACCTCTAATCTGAGCTTATGGGCCCACTGAGGAAGTGAAGTTGAGATGGCATACAGCATATCATGATCCTCATATTGGCAAGAAAAAGCATCAACCACCATATTCTCCTTCCCCTTTTTACAAACGATTTCATGATCGTACCCCAACAGTTTGGAGACCCATCTTTGTTGTTCAGTGTGGATACCCGTTGCTCCAAGAAATATTTGAGACTTTGATAATCTGTTTTAATTGAAAAGTGTTGCCCAATGAGGTATGGTCACCAACGATTGACAGCACCAACTTTCTTTCTCGTACGTTGATTTTCTTGGGGTTTTTTTCCCTGGTAGTGCCTTTCTAGTGAATGCCAACGGCCTCCTTTCTTGCATCAATACCGTGCCAATTCCACTGCCTGAAGCATCAATTTTTTTTTTGTAGCACACTCACACACACACCGCCATGGTTGATTCCCCATTATGAGAACCAAAGACTATTGCGGTAACACACACACACACACACCACGTCGTGGTTTGAACCTGGGTCTCCTGAAAGAGAGCCCAAAGCCCTTACCACTAAAGCATCATTTTTTATTACAATTAGTTTGGAGAAATTGGGCATTGCTAACACCGACATAGAAAGCATGGCTTGTTTAAGATCTCAGAAAGCTTGTTCCACTAGCTCATACCATATGAACGAATTCTTCCTCAACATTGTTGTCAATAAAGCTGCAATCTTCCCATAGTTTTGGACAAATTTCCGATAGTACCCAATAAAATCGAAGAAACCCCCAAGACCTTCGAGGGTTTTGGAATTTGGCCATTCTTGTAAGGCTATGGATTTCTATGGGTCTACCTTAACTCCTCCTTTTGATACGATATGTGGCCCAGGTATTCTACCTCTTGCATTCCAAAGGAATATTTTGACCGCTTTGCATATAGTTGATTCTCAGTCAAGAGCTACAAGGTTTGGTTCTAGATGTTTGAGATGCTCCTCCCATGTGGCTATAAATTAATATATCATCAAAGAAAACTAAAATGAACTTGCATAAGAAGGGCCAAAAGATCGCATTCATAAGACTCTAGAAGGTGGAAGGTGCATTGGTAAGACCAAAGGGCATGATCAAAAATTTATACTGTCCTTCATGAGTCCAAAAAGTTGTTTTTGGAATGTCTTCTTCCTTTATTCTAATCTAATGATAACCTGAGCACAAATCCAACTTCAAGAAATATTGAGCACCATGGAGCTCATCTAACAACTCATCAATCACAAGAAAGGAATTTGTCTCTGACCGAAATTTTATTAAGTTCGCAAAAATCCACGCATGACCACCACGACCCATCCTTTTTGCGTACCAACAACACAGGAGAGGAATAGGGACTGACATTGGATCGAATAACCCCTAATGCAAGTAATTCCAGCAACATTTTCTCACTCTCTGATTTTTGCACATATGGATACCTATATGGGTAAATATGTGGTGGAAGACTACCTAGAACAAATTGGATTGAATGATCATGAGCGCACACCGAGGTGGTAGACCTTTGGGTTCCTCAAAAACAGATGTGTGTTTCTCTAAAAGGAGTTGTAATTCATCCTGCTCTTTCGTATCATTGTTATTCGGCGCCTGTATAGCAAACAATTGTGCCACTACTCCATGAGATGACTTCTTCAAAAGCTTCTCCATCTAATGGGATGCAATAAGTTGACGAACATTTCCCGTAGTGTATTATGTTCCCTGTTGGCTAAATTTCATCCATAGTTCACAAAAATCCCAAACTACTGTGCCCAAAGTTTGAAGCCACTGTGTCCCCAATACAACATCACATCCTCCCAAAGTGCAAACATGTCAGCCTTAAGATTGTATTCTCCCATTTGCACCTTGACATTTCTACATTTGCCTTTACATGGCAAGGTTCCTCCATTGGCTATCATGACCTCAAAGGAATTACAGGTATTTATATAACAATTTTCCCTTTCGCTACTCGAGGATCAATGAAATTGTGTGCTACCAAAGTCTAAGTATTATTATTCGTTGGCTTTTGAAATGTCCTATCACCTTCATAGTTTGGGAAGTAGATGTTGCTGCTAGAGCATCCATTGAAATTTTCAATTAGGGTTCTTCTGGTGCTTCGGACTCGTTCGGATGCTTTACCTCCTGATGCTCCTCCTCTTCTTGGAGTTCTTTAGTTGAAGAATCGTCCCTGTACGCATTTATGTCCTGAGGAGTACTCATCACAATTATAGCATAGCCCCTATGCTCTACATACTTCCATCTCTTCCCAAGTCAATCATTTGATGGCTAGTGATTCATTAGCCAAATTTGTTACTGACTTAGATGGAAGTGGGAGTCGGGCCTATGGCAATTTGGATGTGCATCTCTAAGAAACAAATTTATCCTCCGCCAATTTGGCCAATCCTATTACCTGCATCAAGGTTTGTGGTTTGAACATTCTCACCTCAGCCCAAATATCGTCCTTCAACCCGCTCACAAAATAACTTCGAAAAACGTTTCACTCAAGCCCTTTGCATGGGTGGACAATTTTTCAAACTAGGTTTGATATTCGCAGATTGTTGAGGTCTGTTTAATTTAGTGAGGGCTCCTGTGAAGTCCTCATACTCACTAGGGCCAAATCGAGTGAGTAATTGTTTCTCAAATTCTTCCTAAGAAAGATTTGGATGCATACTTCTCACCCATTGATACCATTGTAGGGCATCAAATTCAAAATTGAAAGATGCAATTGTGAGCCTTAAATGTTGGGGAACATTATGAAGAGTGAAATATTGGTCCACCTGACACAACCAACCATCAAGGTCCTTTCCATAAAATTTTGGAAAATCTAACTTGGGCAATTTATGTATACTATTATGGGAATTGGTATTGTGTGCTCCCCCTTCTGAGTTCCCTAATCTTCCAACCTTACGTTCAAGTTCATTATGACCAAGCCAGTTGTATGCATGAGTCGCACCTGTTAAACAACTGTCAATGTCATCAAATTTGTCAGTAACTGCGTCTCTTAACTTGTTCTAGTAATCTAGCACATAATTCACAATCTCATTTAATCTTTGGTTGTCAACTTCCATTTTGGCCCTCAATTGGCTGATCTCACTTCACACTTGGGCCAATTGTTAATTTATTTGTTGACCTAGTTGTTCACCTAGTTGATTAATTTGTTGGCTAATTTGTTGATTTATTTGTTGCCCCAGTTGAGCACTTTTAGTACTTGCAACCATGTCTTAATGATTTGGCCATCCCAAAAACACTTATGGGTGATGTATACCAAAACTATCAGCTTGAAAAGACAATTGAAATGGACTATATACCTCAAAATGACAATTTTTGGTCTCCGTAAAAAGCTTATGGGTGCTATATACCAAAATGATCAGCTCGACAAGACAATCACAATGGACTACACCACAAAAATGACGTTTTTGAAGCCCCAGACTTATTTTGGTCGATTGTTTTCACCTACACTCTCAGCCAAATAGAGTGTTTTTCTACACAAACAGACTACCACTTGACCCTATGTTAGGTAACTGCAACTAATTTACTATGCCTACCTGCCAAAATCTCGACTATCACTATTCCCGACTATATCCAAACCGTCACTATACCTGACTGTTACTATATCGTCAATCTGTAAGTGTAGTATCCTTAGTATGCTCAAGTCTGTTAGGTTCAAATAAGGTTGAGAAGTGACTAAAACAGTTAACAAGGACAATCTAAGCTAGGGTATGTTTGATTCCAGGGGCTCTCTGAGATAATCCCTTGATTGTGATTAGCGGTCATCCCAATATCTCAAAGCTCTAACTATAGAGGGTTCCACTGTTCCCATAGCTGCACTATCAATTTCCAAGCATACTATGAGACTAACTTCCTAGTATGTTGTTTACCGGTGCACCACAAAATTCAAACAATCGATATCTTTCTAGGGCTAAAGGTTTCTCCTAATCGTAAGGGGGGCTCCCTATATAACCAAGGGTAATTGAGAGCTCACCGTCGTATACAGGTGCTATCTAAGGCCTGGGTATTGGAGTCTGATCACACCTCACTTCACCAGACGCTTTATACGTAATCTAGCTTAGCTAATAACAACAGCTCCTCTGTGATATTTTAAAACCCCCTGCACAGGGTTTCTAAACTATTACACTAGAACAAAAAAAAATGGACAAATTTTCGCAAAGTATTTAGAAGAAAAGACAAGAAAAAACTATACCTAACAAGAACTGAATGGCAAGTCAAACCGTTGGGACTATAGCAAAACATGGCCCTAGAAAGTGCTCTAAACTTTCAGTCAAAATAAGTACATCCACACGAATATTGCAATAAATTACAGAAATAATGGAATTGCAATAACAATATTGTAATACAAAATAGAATCAAAACATAATTTTAGGGCTCTTCGAGAGGCCAACCTCCTTAGAAGCAAAGCTTCAATATAATTAGAAAAAACTTGATACATTCCATCTATGCCCTTGTCTTTATAAAGACTCTAATCAACCCTAACCCTAATTGTCGCAAGGCTAGCCCCGAGCTAGCCTGCGCGGCACCCCGATACCACGACCAAGCCGGCCGCACCAAGGAATACGCCTAACCTTCATGCAGCAAACCAGTCACGGGGTTCATTCACCTTAAGCATCGTGTGAGTTAAAGACAGTGCGGTTCGTTTTAACACTTAGGCACGACAATATTAATCCAAGCTCAACAGCACAAACGCATAAAGCATACAACATACCCACGAGAGCACAACCATGGCGGAAACAACACTTAGCATTAACATAACAACATGGTTACAATACTAAGATCGCACTCGTCAACCTTTACACAACTAGCCAGCGGGGTATACAAACCTACGTGGCCAAGCAAGCCACTTACAAAGCCCACGCATGACAATGGCTAGTCAAACCAACGGCCAGCATGACAGCATGGCACGTTCAGAGTTCAAATGGCACAAAGGCCCGCGCCACAGTGCTTACAAGGCATCCAACAGCTCTAAGGTTGGTGGCAACATTAATGCAAGGTATGATGGCCCATGGCCCATGTCAGACTTAGGCGCCCATGGCCAAATTCAAACTCAGCGGAATTAATGATGACGAGCTACCATAGCCCGCGCCTTCGCTCAAACGAAGCGCTTCCTTGGAGCAGTCTAATCACCTCTAACAACAACATTGTCCGCCTACGTCACTTGCCAGCCAGCCTGCCTGGCAGAGTCCTTGCTGACAACTTTGCCAGCGTGTGTTCCCTAGCTGGGCGGCCCCAACAACCTGGCAACTTTTGCGTCAACACAGAGTATTTTAGTCAACCTTCTCATGGCAACACTCTTGGCAACACGACGCCCCACTTGGCAGATGCCCGAACCGATGGCAGCCGAATTGATTAAGTCCCGCAGCACTGCCCGTTACAAGCGCGGCCCTTGGATGAGGGACTAACTTCCAACCATACCCAATGCCCATGGCAATCGGACTGCACAGTGGAACACACGAACTTCCCAACCATGCCCGGCACCCTTGGCAGCCAGACTGCACGGCGGAAGACGAACAGTCACTTGGGGAAGGCAAACACATTGCCTATCTCATATCCTCCCCGGCTAAATTCGGTGGCGTCTTCGATGCCATGGCACCCCCTGTGGCATCACACTCAATCCAGGAACCCCGAATTCGTTCATGGCAAAGATGGTTCCTCGTAGGCCTTCCATTTCCAAAAGGACTCGAGCTTTTTTCGGTTGTGCCATAGCACTTCCTCCCTTTCCCAGCTATCTGCCCCGCTACCCTTCCAACTAACCAAGTACTCCTTATGCATTCGATTCCCCCACCCAACGCAGTTCGTTTTAACACTTAGGCATGACAATATTAATCCAAGCTCAACAGCACAAACGCATAAAGCATACAGCATACCCATGAAAGCACAGCCATGGTGGAAACAGCACTTAGCATTAACATAACAACACGATTACAATACTAAGATCGCACTCGTCAACCTTTACACAACCAGCCAGCGGGGTATACAAACCTACGTGGCCAAGCAAGCCACTTACAAAGCCCACGCATGACAATGGCTAGTCAAACCAACGGCCAGCATGACGGCATGGCACGTTCAGAGTTCAAATGGCACAAAGGCCCGCGCCACAGTGCTTACAAGGCATCCAACAGCTCTAAGGTTGGTGGCAACATTAATGCAAGGTATGATGGCCCATGGCCCATGTCAGACTTAGGCGCCCATGACCAAATTCAAACTCAGCGGCATTAATGACGACGAGCTACCACAGCCCGCGCCTTCACTCAAACAGAGCGCTTCCTTGGAGCAGTCTAATCACCTCTAACAACAGCACTGTCCGCCTACGTCACCTGCCAGCCAGCCTGCCTGGCAGAGTCCTTGCTGACAACTTTGCCAGCGTGTGTTCCTTGGCTGGGCGGCCCCAACAACCTGGCAACCTCCGCATCAACACAGAGTATTTTAGTCAACCTTCTCATGGCAACACTCTTGGCAGCACGGCACCCCACTTGGCAGATGCCCGAACCGATGGCAGCCAAATTGACTAAGTCCTGCGGCACCACCCGTGACAAGCGCCGCCCTTGGATGAGGGACTAACTTCCAACCATACCCAATGCCCATGGCAATCGGACTGCACGGCTAAACACACGAACCTCTCAACCATGCCCGACACCCTTGGTAGCCAGACTGCACAGCGGAAGACGAACAGTCACTTGGGGAAGGCAAACACATTGCCTATCTCATATCCAACCCGGCAAAATTCGATAGCGTCCTCGAAGCCATGGCACCCCTTGTGGCACCACACTCAATCCAGGAACCCCGAATTTTTTCATGGCAGAGATGGTTCCTTGTAGGCCTTCCATTTCCAAAAGGACTCGAGCTTTTTCCAGTTGTGCCATAGCACTTCCTTTCCCAGCTATCTGCCCCGCTACCCTTCCAACTAACCAAGTACTCCTTATGCATTCGATTCCCACACTTTGTCCACCACTTGCCTAGACGAATCTCGGACGTCTACCGACGGTCGAGTTGGTTGCATTCGATCAAGGGCGATCTCGTCTACACGAAGGCGTTTCAACTGGCTAACATGGAACACGGGGTGCACTCGCAGATACGGCCGCAGCTTCAGGCGGTAAGCGGCAGCGCTTATCTTACCAATCACCGTGAAGGGACCATCGAACCGACGCACCAAGGACTTGGATCTCCCCTTAGACGGCTTAAACACCTCGAGCTCCATCTGCAACACTTGGTCTCCGACTTGGAACTCTTCCGCCCTTCACTTTGGGTCAGCCCCTGCCTTCTTTTTTTCAGCAGCCTTCAACAGGTGCATTCTTGCCAAATCAACACGAGCCTGCCATTGCTTCAGGTACTCGACTGCAGGTAGACAAGCGCTCAAGCAACTGACCAGAACGGTGTGAGGGGTCAACGGTTGTTGGCCCGTTGCCAACTCAAACGACGAATAGCCACTCGAGCAGGACTTCAAGCTGTTATAGCATAATTGTGCCATATCCAGCAGGGCCGGCCAGTTAGACTGGTCGCCATTTACAAAGTGACGCAAGTAAGTTTCAAGGTGACGCAAGTAAGTTTCAAGGATGGCGTTCACACGTTCGGTCTGGTCGTCTGTCTGAGGGTGGAACCGCGAGCTCATCATAAGCCGAGTGCCTATCAAACGAAACAGCTCCTTCCAGAACTTGCTAGTGAACCGCGTGTCCCTGTCCGACACAATACTCAGTGGCATTCCCCAAAATTTCACCACATGCTTAAAGAACAAGTCTGCGGCAACTTCCATCGGGCACGGCTGCGGACAAGCAATGAACACTTCATACTTAGAAAAACGATCGACTATGACCAAAATTGATCGATAGCCTTCAACCTTTGGCAAACCGGTGATAAAGTCAAGGCTCACACTCGCCCAAGGACACACCGGCACTGGCAGCGGCTGCCACAAACCGCTTGGCTTCTGGTTTTCGGGCTTATCCTGTTGGCACACGAGGCAAGTCCGCACATACTCGTCAACGTCCTTCTCCATGTAAGGCCAAAACAACCCCCTTTCCAGTAAAGCCAAAGTTCTTTGCTGCCCCGGGTGACCCGCCCACACGCTATCGTGGCACTCTTTGATGAAGTTGCGGCGAAGATCACCCCAACGTGGGACAACTAAACATGTCTGCTTGTACCACAACAGATTATCTTTCTCGAATCTTAGCCAACACTTCCTCGCCCAACTCGATGCGACTCTCACCGTGCACTGCGACAACACTCTCTGCCGCCTCCACGACAACCAATTACAGTTTCCGACTCAAAGCATCGGCCACAACATTTGACTTGCCTGCGGTGTGCATAATTTCCATGTCAAACTCGGCGAGGTAGTCCAACCAGCGCGCTTGCTTGCTGGTCAACTGAGCCTGGGTCAAAAAGTATGTATTGGCCACATTGTTTGTTTTTGCCTTAAAGTGAGCTCCCAACAGATAGTGCCGCCAAGTCCGCAGGCAATGGACGAGGGCGGTCATCTCTTTTTCATGAACAGGATACCTCCTTTCAACATCGTTCAACTTCCGTGACTCAAAGGCAACAGGCTCAAAGGCAACAGGGTGCCCGTCTTGCACCGGCACACCCCCAATCGCGTAATTGGTGGCATCGACTTGCACTTCGAACAGCTTGGAAAATTCCGCCAAGGCAAGAACAGGGGCACTTGTTAGTTTCTCCTTCAGCAACTCGAAGGCACTTTGGCACTTAGTCGTCCAGGCCCACGGCCTGTCTTTTGCAACAGGTGAGTTAGAGGGGTGGCCAACTTGGAATACCAACTAACGAAGCGGCGAAAGAAGTTCGCCAACCCAAGAAACTGCCTAACACCTCACACATTTGACAACACCTCCCAGTCACAAACAGCTTCTCGCTTGGCAGGATCAAGCCGAACCATGCCTTGCCCAAGCACGTGGCCAAGAAAATTCACCTCGAGTTGTGCAAAGGCACATTTTTCCTTCTTGACAAACAGATCATGCTCCGCAGCAGTTTGCAGACCTCTGCCAAATGCCTTTTGTGGTTCTCCATATCCCACGAGTAAACCAGGATGTCATCTAGGTAAACGACCACGCATTTGTCCAACAGAGGGCGGAAGACATCGTTCATGAGTCTGCAGGATGTTGTCAGGGCATTACAGAGTCCGAACGACATCACCATGAATTCGAAGGAACCATACCTTGAAACACAAGTCGTTTCCTCCTCATCCCTAGGTGCCACCCGCACTTGGTAGTAGCCTGAACGCAGATCCAGCTTGGTAAAGACCCGCGCGCCTCCCAACCGGTCAAAGCAATCGTCAATCTGGGGGAGCGGGTACTTGTTCTTTATAGTCTGTTTGTTCAGTGCGCGGTAGTCGACACACAACCGCAGCAATCCGTCCGCCTTGCGCACGAACAAGATCAGGGCTCGATAAGGGGACCACGAGGGGCGAAGGTAGCCAGCATTGAGCAATTCTTCCAACTGCTTCTTTAACTCAATCATCTCCAACCCACTCAGTCTGTAAGGCGCCCTAGTCGACGGGACAGCACCCGATACCAACTCGATACGATGGTTGATGGCTCTCCGCGATGGCAGGTAGGGCGGAAGTTGTTTAGGCATGCGGTCCTCAAACTTACTCAGCACCTTTTCAATCTCAAGCGGGACGGGGACCTTAGGCTCTTCATCCTCCCATCCCCCTAGCAACAAGGCCAAGAACATTGACTGCTTGTTCTTTTTACAAGCACTCTTCCGCAGGGACATTACCAAACACTCGTGAAGCTTAGGCCGCTTCGTTGGAACACTCGTCGTTTGTCGTGGCAGGACAGAACACACGATACTCGAACGGTCTTGGTTGAAAATGAATAGGCAGTTAAGATGCAGGATCACGGCCACCTTCGCTACTTTGATGAACTCCTGGCCTAGCACCAAGTCAGAGTCGTCAATGGCAGCAACCGAGCATCTCAACCCACCCTGCCATTTGCCAACTTGCACAGGAACATCTTGAGCTATCCCGTAGGTCTTTTTCACCGGTGCGTTGACAGACTTCAGCTCAAAGCCTCCGCCCGAATACTTGATCCCAAGCCGATCTGTGAAACGCACAATCATGAAGTTGTGTGTCGCACCGCAATCAACAAGGGCAACCACGGGAGTGCCAGCCACCATGGCATCCACATAAAACAATGAGTTGATATTCTTCATCTGTAGGTTTTCGCCCAAACGAGTCTCCGAGGCGGCCAAGGCATAGAACTGTCTTAAGTTAGTAATATGGCCATCGCCTTTGTCTACCTTCGCACTGGGAGCAGACTGCTGCGCACCATGGACAATATTCATTCCTGCCCGTTGGGGACACTCACGCTGCGGTTGCGGACCTTGGCAAGTCCAGGACCGCAACCCGCCATCACCTTTCGGAGAGTCGTCGTCTAGCTTTTTCCTTTTGTTGCCCGCATATGATTTGGGCCCTTTGCTTTGCCCAATCTGACCTTGGGGCTTAGCTTTGTGAAACTTCGGCGACGGGGACCCTTTGATTTACCCGATGAACTGCCAAATTTCTTGCCAACTTGAGGTTGCTTGCCTTTGCCAACCTAGTTACCGCCCTTTTTTGGAATGCCTTCATCACGAAAGTCTAGCAGACTCTTGACTATGACGATAGCTTCGGCCAGGTTCTGCAATTTGTGCAGTCAAAGCTCAACCTGAGCCCACGGCTGCAGCCCAGTCTCGAAATCAAACATGCGATCACCTTCATTCATATCGGGCAAGTCCACCATCAGTTCCTAGAACGCCTTCACATAATCCTGAACGCGATCGGTATGGCGAAGAGCACGAAGCTTGTGCCTTGCCAACCAGTCAGTATTCTCAGGATGATAATGACCACAGAGGGCCTCCATAGCATCCCAGGTTGCAATTTTTTTCTCTACCTTAGTGACGAGGGTCCGCCACCAGGTCTTTGCAGCCCCCTTCAAGTATCTTGCCGCAGTTTTCACCTTCACTTCCTCAGACAACTCGCACAGCGCACCAAAATACTCCTCCATGTCCCAAAAGAAGTTGTCCAATAGCCGGTCATCGCGAGCGTCGTTGTAAGTTTCAGGTTCAATTAACTTTAGCGCCTTCGAGAGCGGCGGTCCGCCATTGCCATTCACATTTCCGCCAACATGCTGGCCCGCCAAAGCAAAGACGACCAAGCGATGCACCGCAATTTCATCCGCCATCTTACGCAACGCCTCGTCGAAATGAGCCTGCAATTTCGAGGACTTCTTCTCTTGGTCGGCTTGCCAGGCCGCCACTTCTTTCCACCATTCCTCGAGCCTGAGCAGCGAGCTATCCACGACCAACTTCGAATCCGTGAACACCTACAAAGCCAAAATGTTTTCTTGCAACTCATCGCAGCGCTGCACCACGCACGCTTCAAGCCCTTCAACGGCACGGGCCTGCGATGCCTTCTTTGTTTTCTCACCTCCGGCGCCGCCCTTAGACGAACCACCAGCAGGATTTCCAACAGCGACATCCGCCATAACAAGTGAATAGTGTCGAACCCAGACGCTTCAAACTCACGGATCCGCGACACAGTGAGCGCCTCGACGAGGCTCTGATACCATCTGTCGCAGGGCTAGCCCCGAGCTACCCTACGCGGCACCCCGATCCCATGACCAAGCCGGCCCCACCAGGGAATACGCCTAACCTTCACGCAACAAACCAGTCGCGAGGTTCATTCACCTTAAGCATCGTGTGAGTTAAAGACAGCGCGGTTCGTTTTAACACTTAGACACGACAATATTAATCCAAGCTCAACAACACAAACGCATAAAGCATACAGCATACCCACAAGAGCACAGCCATGGCGGAAACAACACTTAGCATTAACATAACAACACGGTTACAATACTAAGGTCGCACTCATCAACCTTTACACAACCAGCCAATGGAGTATATAAACCTACGTGGCCAGCAAGCCACTTACAAAGCCCACGCATGACAATGGCTAGTCAAACCAACGGCCAGCATGACAGCATGGCACATTCAGAGTTCAAATGGCACAAAGGCCCGCGCCACAGTGCTTACAAGGTATCCAACAGCTCTAAGGTTGGTGGCAACATTAATGCAAGGTACGATGGCCCGTGGCCCATGTCAGACTAGGGCGCCCATGGCCAAATTCAAACTCAGCGGCATTAATGACGACGAGCTACCATAGCCCGCGCCTTCATTCAAATGGAGCGCTTCCTTGGAGCAGTCTAATCACCTCTAACAACAACATTGTCCGCCTACGTCATCTGCCAGCCAGCCTGCCTAGTAGAGTCCTTGCTGACAACTTTGCCAGCGTATGTTCCCTAGTTGGGTGGCCCCAACAACCTGGCAACCTCCGCATCAACACTTAGAGTATTTTAGTCAACCTTCTCATGGAAACACTCTTGGCAGCACGACGCCCCACTTGGCAAACACCCAAATCGATGGCAGCCGAATTGACTAAGTCCCGCAGCACCGCCCATGGCAAGCGCCGCCCTTGGCTGAGGGACTAACTTCCAACCGTGCTCGACACCCGTGGCAATCGGACCACACGGTGGAACACATGAACCTCCCAACCATGCTCGGAGCCCTTAGCAGCCAAACCGCACGGCAAAGACGAACAGTCACTTGGGGAAGGCAAACACATTGCCTATCCCATATACCTAACAAGAACTGAATGGCAAGTCAAACCATTGGGGCTATAGCAAAACACGGCCCTAGAAAGTGCTCTAAACTTTCAGTCAAAATAAGCACTACCACACGAATATTACAATAAATTACAGATATAATGGAATTGCAATAACAATATTGCAATACAAAATAGAATCAAAACAGAATTTTAGGCCTCTTCGAGAGGCCAACCTCCTTAGAAGCAAAGCTTCGATATAATTAGAAAAAACTTGATACATTCCATCTATGCGCTTGTATTTATAAAGACTCTAATCAACCCTAACCCTAATACTCAAGGGTCAATTTCACATGAAAGTAGGGACTCGAGATAGAAACGTCTAATAAAGAAACAGTTACATCTTTTATAATGGTCACATCATATGGGCCCATATGTCTAGTCGCCCAAAGTGCCACATATACATTACATTACATAATAATGCCACATACACTTGCACTAAGACTCGTCCAAAGGGTCACATAGCAATGCAAATCCTACCAAGAAAGCCCCAACACCCCTTTCTCCACCCTCATCAACATTGTATTGGCCCTTTGTTCCCCAAATTCAATATCATGTTGGCTCCCAAGTTCATGGGACCCATTTGCAATGAATCGACCACCTCCATGCTAGTATTCCCCTTGATAACCTTTGTGGCTTCAAACTACACTGGAAAATGTTGAGGATGTGGTCCTCATATTTCTCCATATAATTAGCATTAATTCCATACCATGAAGCCCTAAAGATGGGGTATGTTACTATACAGACCCCTTTGGGGGTGAGGGGTAGTAGGACACAACCTTGCAAGTGGCCTCGAGGTTGCCAATCATGGGGAACATAATCCCTAGAGGGCCCAAGTCTATAGCCTTCTTGGTGAGCATAGGGTCACTATCGAGGATCCATCTA
This sequence comes from Wollemia nobilis, assembly GCA_028583015.1. Taxonomy (NCBI): domain Eukaryota; kingdom Viridiplantae; phylum Streptophyta; class Pinopsida; order Araucariales; family Araucariaceae; genus Wollemia; species Wollemia nobilis. Next base: position 2,485,003 of record JAQPPZ010003193.1, on the reverse strand, counting down.
ACCATAGTCGTGCCCATGGTTGCAAAGGCATGCAGGGCCAAAAGTGCCACCATTAAGTCATCAAGGTTGCGTTGCATGTCCAACGCTACGTAGTTATAGTCAACATACCCCGCACTCTCTATCGCCGTCAATGAGAAGCTCATCAAGAAGATCGCTTATAGTTCCTTTCCCTCTAGCAAGCAAGCCTTTCGAGGCTTATTCAAGGTGTACGCAACCCCCTCAAGGTTCAAACCCTAGCTAGACCTCCCCTCCTTGCATGTGATCAAGCTCGCTTACCTCCTAACACAGGTGGGGTTCATTTGCATGGGGCATTAACTACTCTTTGAAAACATCAGCCTTGATGACCACATTGGGGTTTAAGGGCTTGAAATGCAAGTTACAGCCATGGACATGACGATAAATAATCTATTATTTATTAAGGTCTTTGTGGTTGTCATACAAGTTACTTTAATCGATAAATTGCATGGCAGTAATACAAGGGCAAGTTGTAATAGTCCAAAGACAATGCAATAGATAAAGGATACTGACTCATTATAATTTCCACTAGACCATATGGGCAAGAAAATGTCAAAAATGAAAAATTAAACTAAGCACAATTGTCTCTATTTTTTTTGACATGGAGTATTTATTTGACAATGTTTGACCAATGAGAAGATCAAACAATTAAAGCAAAGTGAAGTGGTATGCATTTAGGACAGTTCCCAAAGCATGTGGCAAAGGCAAGGTGTCAAATCCAGATTTCATTGGACAGTTATCTACAGCTGGTCATCACCTTTGCCACAAGCATTTCATAATGTGTTTTTGTTGCTAAGCAAAAAAGAAAAGTATAGTAATTACCATGAGAAGAATGCATAATTGTTAAGGTAAAGAAAGAATCTAAGCCTCTACTCCCAAAACAACAACTTAAGCCACAAAATGAGATTGTAGTTAACAATCAAATTGCCAACAATCCTTAAGTTACCTAGATCAAAACTTATTCATCAATCCACTTCGGTAGGAAAAACTAGAGGATAAATTAGTTTCTATTGTTTTTTATTAGTTGGTTATAAGGGATTGAAATGGCCCCACCTGTATTACATCTTGACCATGTTACCACATCATTTCAGCAAACCACATGGAGGTATATGGCACTTATATCGCTTGGCAATATCTGAACTTAGAAAAAAGCAATATCTCAAAGGCTGGCTTCATATCCATAACTCACTATTGCAATGCAACCTAGCCCTTCTCATTTGGATGGGGTCCAAGATACTCGAAACATGACATTGGTATTAAAACAATCTATGGTCACCTTTCCCATCAAATTTTCTAAGGATACAGTTCAAAATGTCCCTACACTTGATCATTCTGAACTTATCCTTGTGCATCCTTACCAGAATGATCAACATGTCATCCACAATGCATAACAAATACCTACAAAATTTAGGACAGTAAAATATTTAAATTTACATATTCTTCTTTTTAACCTATCCCTCCTTTATTGGTCTGAAATTTGTATGAGGATTGATCAGAAAGATCTTCCAATGTTTTAGAAATTGATTGCATTCTTATTTGGTTACGTAGTAATGCAAACTTTGGTACTAGGCCCTCTTAGTTTGTACCCTCCTTTCTAACTTGTTCAATTCCATATAATTCCTGACCATGAAATAGCAACAATTTCAATCCAAAGACACCATGGTTTCATGAAGAAACCTTGAGAAGAGAGAACATTCCACAAGAAAAGCTCCAAGTATGCTTTATTGATTTCTTGATTTCATTCTAGTAAATACAAGATGCAATGAGCTCATTGCATTTCCCAAAGCATTCCTAAAATTTACCTTGCTTTCAAGATGTTTGCGAATTCCTATTGAATAAATTTCCTCAAAATCCTTATTCTACTCGGCTCTACTATATGGTCATGAATGGATGACCCTTCTACTTGTTTAAAAGATCAATCCAATGGATCCAATCCATGTCAAATAGATATAACTGTTGTTTATGTTCTTGTAGGTCCCTTGATGGTATCAAGGCCCAAAGAATCCACTTGGCACCTTTTGCAAGATCTGCCCTGCAAGTGACACCTATTTGAGGAGTTTGGAGGTCAGCCAAAAGCAGAGGGGGCCCCTTCCAGTACATTAGCAATTCCCTACTATTCATATCTGGTAAATCCACCACTTGGGGGCATCTTTGTGGATTTAGAGGTCACTCTGCTGGTTGCAAGAGAGCTTGTTGGTTGGCCTTGAAGCCCATTATTCGACCTCTTGAAAGATGAATCTCTCTCAATATTCCTTCAAAAGATGTTCAGTCACCCCGATATAGGTCCAATACTTTGACTAAATTTGGTCCAAATGTATTAAATTGTAGTATGAAAGAGTTTGATACGTTTAGGGTCTTAAACAATCCAGAACAATGCTAGGTAGGGGTCGTTGGGATCCATTGGTGTACACATTGGCCCTACAACTGATGCACCATACAGTGCCTATGTACCACAATAAACTGTAAGTCCTTCAAAGCAATTTCCCATTCTCCGGCTTAGTCATGTTTGTAAGCCATTGCTCCTGGTGGTAACAATCATTTTGACACTGATATTCAGTTGACTAGATCTCTAAAAGACCTTGCAGTGACTAGTTCAAATCACACCTCCACAACAGAAGGCTTTTGGTCCCTCAAAAGCTGTAGTTTGCAAGAGATGAGAGAAAATTCCTCACTTTCTCTTTATAGTATCATTTTAGCATACCAACTAATTAAAATTTAAAAAATTTAAAATAAATAAGTAAAGTCCTAAAGCGTATCCAATTTATTATGAAGACTTTAAAGGAATAATCGGATCATCTTAAAATTGCACCATGGCAGATGGTTGGTTCATGGCTACAAAGATTGATTAATTAGGACTTTAGTGCCAATGTTACCCTTAATATAATCTATGAGAAAAAGGCCCCTGCCATCCATTCTTAAGCTTGCCTAGATACCATTTAATCTTGCTATCATGCTCTTTCAATCCAACTAACTAATGCTCTTGCTCTTCTTGGCAAGTGGCTCAAATTTTCTCTTTAGTACAATGTCTTCCTCCATCTGGAGTGCTATTGAAGAATAGGTCTGCCTCACCCTAAGAAACTAAAGGCAGAGCGTTTGTACCCAACAACATAGAGAATGTAGAATTTCTTCTTCCACAACAAACCTATCTTGAACTTGCCATCACATCTTTGGACATAACTAAGTCAGCGCAATGACACCTGGTAATATAGATTGCAAACTGTTAGCAACAGTTTCTGAAAGAATTTTATATGTAGTAGTATACAAAAATGGGACGAAACTCCATGTAAGGAATCTATTGTTGCATCGAGATCAATATTATGTTCATACTCTTGATGTTTCTGAGTATAGTTTAGGCTTGTCAGGATTCTAAGACTACAATTAACAGGTCATCTTCCTTGCTGTGCCAAAAATTCAGGTCGTACTGTCAAGGAAAGCCATCTATACTTCATGCCATCCATCTTTTGACACTAAAAACAGCTATACTTAATTCCTCTTTCGAAGCTGGTAATCTTGGTTGAAGATTATCTTCACCTAATCGTTTTGAGAATAAGAAATTGAGAGTATGACTTTAGGCATTCTTCCTCTCCTCATTAGACTATGAAAGAAGATTTTGAAAGCATTGATTATGTAAATTTTCCAAACCCTAGATAACTGCTGTCCTATGTTATTTTAAAATAAATCAGATCTGAGAATAATTTATTCAAACATGCAACAGTCACACGGATGGCTGGAAAACATAAACAGCGTGAACAGCAGAAGTTAAATATATTTCTGAACCTGAAATATTACAAATAAAAGAGGCTACAGCTACAGCAGAACACTTCTGCTCTCTTGCTGCTTTTCTAGCCAGCAATCACTGTTCTTCTCCTCCTAAGCTTGTATTTTTCCTTCAACAATCTGTTCTCCTCCCATTCTTTTCTGTGTCTTTGTCTGTGTATCTAAAACACTCTTGATCTTCTCCTTTTATCCTTGAAAAAGGTAACCCTAATCTCTCTAACCCTAAGATTAGATCTCATCTCATCTTGAGATGTAAGGTTAAAAATAGAAAATCACTTAAGTGAATATCAAAATAGAATCACTTAAGTGAAGTACAAAATAGAATCACTTAAGTGAACTTAAAAATAGAAAATCACTTAAGTGAATTTCAAAATAGAATCACTTAAGTGAATTACAAAATAGAATCACTTAAGTGAACTTAAAAATAGAAAATCACTTAAGTGAAATTCAAAATAGAATTAGAAATGTCTCGAACCACTTCTAGCACGTTCATACCGAAGCCTGTGCAAGAAGTTCCCGTCCGAGCTACATTTCTCAACACTCCCTCTTAGCGAGGAAGGAATTCTGCACCAATCCAAGTTTGTCTCTTGAATGCTTCAAACTTCCCTTTCACTAAGGGCTTGGTCAGAATATCAGCTACCTGCTGATCTGTGGGAATATACTGGAGCTTTACGGCTCCCTTCTGAATCTGCCATCCCATAGATGAAGCTAAAGACATAACTGCTCTAATGGAAGTGTATCCGGCGACTGGAGCAAAAGTCTCCTCATAGTCCACTCCCTCTTCTCGGGAGAACCCTCTCGCCACAAACCTTGCCTTGAACTTCTCGATGCCGCCATCTCGCAAGCATGCTTAATTTTGTAGAGCCACTTGGAACTCACAACCGACTTCCCCTCCGGTCTTGGCACTATGTCCCAAACATCATTCTTCATGATGGAGGTGTACTCCTCCACCATGGCATCCCGCCAAACCTCGTTGGTCTCGTTGCCTCCCGAAAACCGGTAGGCTCTGAATTTATGATGTTACTCATCAATGCCATGTAGCTTGAAAACTTCCTTGGAGGTCTCGCTCTCCCTAATCATGCCGCTAGGAGCCTCAACATACTCCCAAGCATCCCTCAATGTCTGTGTAAGCCATTGAGGTCTCCCGATAGAACCGGAAGGGGCTAATGTCTCCACCTCCTCACCCGAAGGTTGTTGTTCTGAACTCGGAAACCACCGGTGTCTTTGGTGACCCTGGCTCAACCTTCGGAGCTTCTTGCTCCTCATTCTCTATCACCGGAATAGGCTCATGGGACTTCCCGGATGCAACGTCCTCCTCAAACTTTACATCCCCGCTCACTACTGTCTTCCTCTTCTCTCGGAATATAAACCCCGTAAGCTTTTGAAGTCTCACCGTATCCTACAAATAAACCCTTCCTACCGGAGGGCTCCAACTTGGTCCTCTTCTCTACCGGAACATGGATATAAACTGGACATCCAAAGATGCGGAAATGACTCACCTCTGGTTTCACACCAGTGAATGCCTCCTCCGGTGTCTCGTCCTCCAAGATCCCGTGAGGACACCTGTTTTGGATGTAGACTGCTGTGTTGCATGCTTCTGCCCAAAGAAACATTGGCAAGCCTTGGTCATGAATCATGGCCCTAGCAGCCCCTATGATGGATCGATTCTTTCGCTCTGCAACCCCATTCTGCTGTGGGTTGTATGGAACAGTCAGCTCCCTCTTGATTCCTGCCTGCTTGCATAAACCATCGAACTCCTTGGAGGTATATTCACCCCCATTGTCTGATCTCAAGACCTTGATCTTTTTTTCTGTCTGGTTCTCAACTAGAGCTTTGAACTCCCGAAACCTCGCTAAAGACTTCATCCTTGGTCTTTAAAAAATAGATCCATGTCTTGCGAGAGAAATCATCAATAAAGGAAACATAGTACATGCTACCTGAAATTGATGCTACTGACATCGGTCCACAAACATCCGAATGTACTAGATCTAGTATCTTCTTAGACCTATGCTCACTGTTTGGGAAAACAGCCTTGGCGTGCTTGCCAAGCGTGCACCCTCTGCATACTCCCTGTTGCTCAATGCTGAACTCTGGAAGACCTGTGACTATCTCCCTCATAATAGGCAACACTCTATGATGCAAGTGCCCCATCCTCTTGTGCCACAAATCACACAAGTTGTTACCGCTATGAACTAGGGCTCGAACAGGTTCACCCTGCAACCTGTATAAACTGCCTTCTCTAACCCCTATTACTTGTGTTGTTTCCGGGCTAGATTCTTTTGGTCTAATAAGGACATGTTGGTTCTTGAACTCCACCGCATAACCCTTATCCTCCATAACCGAAACTCGAAAGCAAGTTCTTCCCGAGACCTCGGAACAAACAAAACATCATCAAAGTCTAAAGATTTCCCTGACCGGAGTCGAAAAGGAATGGTACCAATTCCTGCAACCGGATATTTGGTATCATCACCAAGCTCAACCTGAACCCCTGAGTCCTGCTCTTGTAGACCGGTAAAACATTGTCGGGCTGATGTCATGTGCCGAGATGCCCCACTATCCACATACCAAGCATTCCTTGGAACTGTGTCGGTAGAAAGGCAAGATACCAATGAGAAATCCTTCTCGAATTTGGCAACAAACTCACTCATCCGAGTTTCTGCAGAGGCCGCTACTCGCATCCGCCGTCGCTTCCCTTTGCCCTTCTTGTCCGGACACCGTGATGCATAATGGTCGTGCTTATGACAAATGAAGCACTTGATCTTGCTCAAGTCCTTCTTCCCCGACTGTGAGGTTGACTCCTCATTCTTTACCTCACCCTTGTTGGGTCCTTTACCTTTGCCCTTCTTGGTTTGCCCAAAAAGAGCTAGGTTATCGTCACCACCTTTCTTGTTGGCCTTTGACTCCATCCGAGTCTCCTGGATGAAATCATCCCACAGTTTCTCAAATTTGGGAAGGTTCTCACGAGCACAAATGCCTTTGACAAATGGTTCCCATGAAGCCGAGAAACCATTAAGTGCCACGTTCACCAACTCTGTGTCTTCAACCTTCTCCCCTACTGCTGCCAATTGATCACGAATCTGTGTGATCTTCATTAGGTAACCGGTAACGGTGTCAGATCTGGTCATCTCCATAGATCTGAGTTTGTTCCGCAATATCATCTTCCTGTTTATGTTCTCGCTCTGGTAGAGGCTAACCAGGGCATCGAACATCTCCTTTGCCTTAGTCTTCTCGGATATGTGAGGAATCAGGTGATCCTTCACTGCATCCAAGATCATCCGCTTGGCCTTCACTTCCTTCTTTTTGTGAGCTGCCAATTCCTGCGGATCTATAGGCAAAGTCACATCAGCCTTGACAATATCCCCGAGATCATTCTCTTCCAATAAGAACATTACCCTAACTTTCCAGGGCAAAAAATTGGAGGCACCTTCCAATCTATCCTCAAATCTGAGGCTAGCTGCTGCCATTTCTGAGATCTGCTGAAATATTAATGACTGAAAAAAAACAGTCCTGCAAATAAGCTTAGTCCTTCAAGCCAAAAAAAATATGAAACCCTAACTGCTGTTTTTTTTTATTTGCTTGAAACCCTAACTGCTGAAATATTAATGACTCAAAAAAAACAGTCCTGCAAATAAGCTTAGTCCTTCAAGCCAAAAAAAAAAATGAAACCCTAACTGCTGTTTTTTTTTTTCGCTTGAAACCCTAACTGCTGTTTTTTTTTTTTCTTAATATCCAGCAGTGATCTACTGCTGTAAACCCTTGAGGATCTCAATCACAGAACCTAGCTCTGATACCATGTAAATTTTCCAAACCCTAGATAACTGCTGTCCTATGTTATTTTAAAATAAATCAGATCTGAGAATAATTTATTCAAACATGCAACAGTCACACAGATGGCTGGAAAAATAAACAGCGTGAACAGCAGAAGTTAAATATATTTCTGAACCTGAAATATTACAAATAAAAGAGGCTACAGCTACAACAGAACACTTCTGCTCTCTTGCTGCTTTTCTAGCCAGCAATCACTGTTCTTCTCCTCCTAAGCTTGTAGTTTTCCTTCAACAATCTGTTCTCCTCCCATTCTTTTCTGTCTTTGTCTGTGTATCTAAAACACTCTTGATCTTCTCCTTTTATCCTTGAAAAAGGTAACCCTAATCTCTCTAACCCTAAGATTAGATCTCATCTCATCTTGAGATGTAAGGTTAAAAATAGAAAATCACTTAAGTGAATATCAAAATAGAATCACTTAAGTGAAGTACAAAATAGAATCACTTAAGTGAACTTAAAAATAGAAAATTGCGGCCGCACGTTTAGAATCACTTAAGTGAACTTAAAAATAGAAATTCACGGCCGCGCGGGCTGCCAAGGCAGCCAACATGCCACGTGCTGCCTTGGCAGCCCGCGCGGCCGGTGAATTTCACAATAGAATCACTTGAGTGAATTACAAAATAGAATCACTTAAGTGAACTTAAAAATAGAAAATCACTTAAGTGAAATTCAAAATAGAATTAGAAATGTCTCGAACCACTTTTAGCACGTTCATACTGAAGCATGTGCAAGAAGTTCCTGTTCGAGCTACATTTCTCAACAGATTACATATGGCTCTGATCTATTCAGAATTTCCCCTTTGTGTGCCATAGTGGTATGGTAATCTAAAAATAAGAATTTGATAATTTTTTAATCCAAATGGCTGTATATATTTTTATGCTAGAATATTTCATCTTGTTTTTGAATTTCTTCTAACTAGGCAAATAGCCTTTGCTCATGCTGCTCCAACTCTGAACTGAGAGCTCAGTCATATGTCTGTATATGAATAGAAACTATTACGAAGACTAGGATAATTACAAACAGACTTTAGTTTCTAACTAGGATAATTACAAGGAAAAAGGAGATGAGTAGGAATGGAAACCATTACAAATCTCATCATGACCCATATCCAAAAACTCCTCCACAACCTTCTCTATTCTGTCCTTAAATAGAATACAATCCTTGTGAGGAGGATAAGGACTAGTTGGGATCTAGGTTCTAATAGATAATGTGCTCTTGTTAGATTTCATAATACTTTCCAAAAATCGAATGAAGAGTAACATTCACCACAAGTCATACGCAAGAGAATATAGAGAAGGGAAATAGAAAGATCAAATAAACGATAAATAATAATATAGATATCCAAAATTGGAAGAAGGGGTGGGTGCCCATAGGCACCCCCCTGATATTACATCATACTAAATGATAAACTGATGTAATGGATCAGTGGTTGAGAAGTATTTATAGTGGATACCTAATCCCCAAATTACAATTACATATTATGTTAACCTAGGTCAACATAAGGCTCAAGGTTAAGTCAAGTTACTAAACCCTTAATAAAGATTTAGTTAAGGTTAACCATACAAGTGGTTTAACCAATCCCATTAGGGGTGAATACATAACCATACAATTGGTTTAACCAATATCTTCTCTTTTTTTTTTTTTGGTTACATAGGGGAATCCGTAAAAAAATGTTAGGGTAAAGCGCAGGTTTTTGAGAGGGGTCCCGGTCCCCTCATACTGGAGTTTGAACTTGGGTCACCTAGATGAAAACCCAAGGACTTACCACTTTGGTATCCCTCATGGGACATCGCTTTAAGGGTGAATACATCATTGTTGCCTGTTGACTTACATGTAGAATGCCTGTAGACTTATATAGAAGATGCCCATGGGCTTACATCAACACTGTTGACCTTGGCCAATAAGGTCAGATTATTGATATTCCAACACCCTCTCACCCCATAATCTAAGTTGAGGGGCCAAGGAGAGGAGACAATAGAGGTGGTAACATCTCCTCCACACATAATGAATGCTCGAATGGGCCAACGAATCTTCACCATGAATTTTGCTATCTTCTTTTGCCAAAGGTACATGGACGGATCAACCCTTCCTAGATCAAAGATGTTGAGCTTCTCGTGAGAAGATCTTCAACATGCAATATGGTGACCACAATCTATCCTCCAATCTCAAAAGAAAACAATTGACTCATCAAGCGAAAAAGGCAGGTTTCCATCCAAATCGTACTTCTCTTGCAGCCAGAAATTCTTCGGCAACATTGTAATAGGTCCTTGAACTGATATCACCAATGCATAGAGCTTAAAAAACCATGCGATCTGAAAAAATGGGCCCAAAATGCTTTGTGTATGCAAAAGTTATAGCCTCCATATTGTTTGGCTTATTATCACTCAAAATTAGAGAAATTAAATTTTGAACCTTAGAAGTGAAATGAGACAATCTAGGGCAGCCATGTGTTACATGTCAATAGGTGTCACCTATAATGTGTTGATTTGATGTCCTTTGCCACATTTCAACCACTATGTTGATTCAACGAATGGATAACTGACACTTGGCAAGGTCTGATTGGATGATCTTTTTGTATATATGTAAAAAAGGTTGTTTGAATACACATCAACGCCAAATCAGCCAACAACAGGTTGAATGACCAAGTTTGGAAGGAATGGGATTCGAAACACTAACCTCGTGTGCGGAGCGCTCTAAGCTCACCAACCTAGCTAGGTGCCCCCATGATTATCTTAGAACCAAAAAAAGTGCACCTCTTGAAGACCCACATAATGCACATGCCTTAAAAAGAGATTTGTTGCAATTCAAACCTTCGACCTATTGAATGAAAAAGGCCACAACACACTTGTGTTGGTCGCTAGTAGGGTTGTGAAAGAGATGCAACAATCCACTTGTGTATACCCATCTGAAGTGTGCTTGAAAAAAAGGTTTGTCGCTGGTGTGAACCGAACCAACGACTTTCTAAATGAGAAGGCACCAACAATCTATGTTGGCCACTATGCCCAATTGAGGGTTGGGACTAAGACCTCCATGGATTAGCCATTAGAAAATGACATGATATGTCCAAAAGTTCAAAAATAAAATAGGGCCAATGAGATTTAAACCAAAAACCTCCCTTGGAAGGAAGAAGACACCAACATTTTCATGTTGGCCACTATGCCCAACTAACGGTTGGGGCTTGGATTTCCAAAATAAAGCCTTATGGAGTAAACATGTGTTGTTTAAAAAAGTTGTTGTTAGTGAGGATTGAACCTACGACGTCCTAGAGAGAAAGACACCAACGTTTGTTGTGCTGGCCACTATGCCCACAAACTAGGCTAAGATAAGGATGCCACTAAGCCAAAATGATCATGGATGATCGAGAAAAAAGACGCATCAAAAAGTGCTTTTCACCTCGGCAAGATCTAACCTTGTGACATTAAGAGAACCAACTCTTTCAAAGAAAAAGAGCCCTCCACTATGCCATAGCCTCCCACAACCTCGTGTTGGAAAAGAAAAAGGAAAACTTGTTCACTCGTTTACAAAAACTCCTTTGAATGGTCTAGGTGCAAATTTTTAAAATGGTCTAGTGCACAAAAAAGAGTGGCACCATCCCTTTTTTGAACTTTTTGAATTTAAATTTGCACACGAATTTGAGCGCCCTCCCCATTTTTTTGAATTTTCAAATTCAAGCAATCAAATTTTTCCCTCCAAAATAAAAAGAAGGTTTTCTTAATTTTTGCTCTTCAAATAGCCAAATGAGAGATTTTCCTACGTAATTGGATGATGTTGCTCCGAATTGGATCTAATACCATGTTAGATTTCATAATCCTTTCCAAAATCCAAATGAAGCATAACATTCACTACAAGTCATATGCAAGAGAATAGAGAAGCAAAATGGAAAGATCAAATAAATGAAAGAGAATAATATCGATATCCAAAGTAGAAAGGAGGGGTAGGTTCCCATAGGCACCCCCACGATATCACATCACACTAACTAATAAATTGACACAATGGATTGATGGTTGCAAGATATTTATAGTAGATACCTAATCCCCAGATTACAATCACATATTACATTAACCAAGGCCGACATAAGGCTCAAGGTTAAGTCAAATTACTAAACCCTTATTAAAGGTTTAGTTAAGGTTAACTATACAATTGGTTTAACCAATCACAAAAGGGGTGAATACATAACCAATCAAGTGATTTAATGATATTGCTAATGGTGAAGATATCACTGTTGTCCATGGTCTTACATAGAAGATGCCCATACACTTACATAGAATATGTTTGTAGGCTTATACACTTACATAGATTATGTTTGTAGGCTTACATAGACGATGCCTATAGGCTCACATAGGAATGCCCATAGGCTTCCATCAACACTATTGACCTTGGCCAAAAGATCAGATAATTGGTATTCCAACAGCTCTTTCCTCCTATCAGTTGTAAGCTCATGGAGTAGATCTCAGAATGTGTCTGAAATATTAAATTATTGGACTTTTTTCTTTTTGTCTCGTTGCTCTGTCTGTATTTACCTTGACATGTAAGCATTTTATGGAATTGCATTGAATACTGAAACATTGATTCCCCTAAAAAGGTTGGGTGACAATTTTATTTACTGAGGTCATTTCATTTGTGATTAATTGCAACCCTCTAATGGTGAGCAGTTCCAATTCCATTCAAACTTCATGCACAGCTGATCAACATTAACGTGAAGGTCACTTCAGCTTCTTTCAAACAGCGAACATAAAATCTGAGCTTCTGGTCATCAATATAAAATTTGAGCCCTTTTACCATGCCTAATGATGACTGCACAAATAATTAACTAATTTAACCCTAATAATGACTGCATAACTGATAAGTAACTGATTTATTCTTAATGATGACTGCATCATTAAGACAAGAATCCCAAGATCATACAGATAATGACCAACCCAAGGGCATTTTGTTTTTCCAATGATCATAGCAACTTGAGAAGAGTCCTACAGGGAAAGCCTACATTCGGGATTGATAGAGCATTGTAGAATGTAGGGCTCTACATTTCAGCATCACATTTCATAAGGAAAATGAAGTCAATTGAAGAGTAGTTGAAGGAAAATTTGCACTTGCATTAGTTTAATGTTATATGAGAAGTGTTGGAATATAAAGTTACACATTAAAGTAAACGAAACGGTCATATGGTAACACATAAGTTAATAATGAACAAACAAGAAGGTGATGAGTCATCAGTATATAGTGAAGTGCCACACACATGTAAGTTGAGATGGAATATAAGAGGACTCTTGGAGAGGTCAAAGGTCATGGGCAAAATCAATAAATGGATTTGTACATAGGCAGGCTAAAGTGCAGAGTGTGAAGGTTATATGTTGTACTGTGTAATATTCCAGCCAAAAATAACACAAAAAATTGCAGTTTTACAGAAAATTACAGCAATCACACAGTTCTGATCACACACAGAAAACTCAGCGAAACTGATGTTTATTTGTAGCCAAACATGCATAGCAGATCTAATCTCTCCAACTGATTTTTTCAATGAAGCACCAATGCAAAGCCTGTGTGACTTTGCCCTAAGGAATATGTGAGCTTTGGGGTTTCAATGGAATTGAAATCACAAAGCCTCTAAGAGGTTGGAGTGCTCTTAGGGTTCCTTCTCCTGAAGCTTGTCCACTCTTCAAGAGCCAAATACAAATTGCTAGCCACAGCAAATTGTCCAGAAATATCAAAATGAGAATAATAATCAAGTCTGTTTCACAAATGAGATGTCTCATCTTTATATAGGCTTCCTTCTCAATGGATGATTAAATCGTGACCCTTAGATCCAATATGAAATAATGAATGGTGGGGATTTCATCTTGGAAACAATGAAATTCGGGTGTAATGTATTTAATGCCAAAATAGGCACTCAAACCACCCAACTTCTAGCTGAAATGGTCCCAAATCGCCTCACAACGCCGAATGTTGGCTTGGGATCTCTTCTAAGTCCAGCCATGCCCTTTTAGAATGCCTCTAACTTGCTTTAACAGTCCAAACCTCATCCTTATCTTCAAATTAGTCTTGGAACTCACACAATATAAACCTCATCCTTATCTTCAAATTAGTCTTGGAACTCACAAAATATGACTAGGATCAAAGACTTTGACTTATAACTGCCAAATAGCATTAAATAATGCTTGGTCTTATCCACACATCACACCTATCCTCAAAACAGTCTTAGGAGTTGTAATTTTCGGATATACACTTGCCAAGGCAATAAATCACTTGGTCTTTATCCCAAAACATAACTAAACACCAAAATAACAATACTAAGACAAGTATTTACATCATACTTAGCAATTCTTGCTAAAGAACACCCTAAAATACTCTAAAACATGAAAAATAAAATATATACAATGCTGGAAAATATTTGGGACATCACATACTGTAGGAAATATATTAATAAATTCCACAATATTCCTCAATACGTGGCATCTTGTTTTCTTTATTTTCATGATTCATTCTTTCTGCAATTTCTACTCACTGAAAATTTGACAAGAAAAGCATCTTTGAATATGGCATCATACCAACTGTTTCGAATCACCACAAAGTATCATATTTGATGTAGTCAAGTCACCATGCACCAAGCCTCCATCATGTAAATGTGCAACCGCTCTGCCTATCTGTACAGCAATGTCTTCGATTTGTTCCTCTGCAAGTATAAAACATGTTAGTCAAAAGTTCTCCTTAATTCATCTCAGAATAAAGATGAAATCAACTAACATTGTGAGTCAAAGGAACTATCAAATAGAATAAATCTACAAAAATAATGAATTGCAGATTATGAATTATGCCCTGGATGTACAAACTATTTAAAGGGCATACCATAGCCGGGAAGTGACCCTGCTTGTAAAAGCACCTCTTTCACAGATGGACCCTCTATGTATTCAAACATAAGGGTATGCATTTCAGAATCCAAAGCAAAAAGAGTAGGAGTCAACACTCCAAGCCTTCTAGCCTTAGTCATGCATCGTGCTTCCTAAAATCACATTTTAATTGAGATCAATCTTACTAGCAAACATTTCATTTGACTTGCATAATAATCAGCATGTTTAAAAGGTATAAGAAAAAGAGAAATGGAAAATAACGTCTCACATACTGACCCCATAAAGGCGTTTCAAGGTCAACTTCGCATCCAAAACAGGATGCCTATACTTCTTGGAAAAACGCTCCTTGATAATGGCCTTTCTTCCCATAAAGATACTCTCAAATATTTTCTGCATGCAAAACTCAATGTGCATAAGAGAAATAACATATGATACAAAAGAGTAAGTTTACAGCAAGACTAAGGATATACGAGGACAACAACTCAATGGCACTCACAGCTTCTGCACCCTGCTTGATCAGCTTCCCTAATGGTACTTGTTTCTCCTCACACTCAATCTTCATGATTAATTTGTGTCCAGTGTTTCCTCAAGATAATATAAATCACCTTGATCTAAATCATTGGACAGGTATCTAACTTAAAGGCATTAGAATGTTATGTCCCTGCAAAGACAATGGACGATTATGATAAACCTTAAACCATTTCAGTTGGGTTCTATAATAATCAAATTCAGAAAACCTTTTTCTTTGACTGATACCACACTATCTAACAACAAATCCCTTCTAAGTATGCTGATTTCACAAGACAAGCAGAGTAGAATATACCACCCTATCCTACAATGCATCCATTGTCCTCAAGCCACTGATTACACCAGACAAGCAGAATAGAATATACCATCCTACCCAACAATGCATCCATTCTCCTAAGGTCCCTTGACTATCCCAGATAATCAGAACATAAATGTATCATTACAAGTATAAGCAAAAGGATGCTGGGAAAGACCTTACACTTGTAACATTTTTCACATGCATCCCCTCATGGAATATTTATATAAATCTTGAAACTTAAAACATCATCATAGGCAAAAGGCCTCCATGGTGGCAACCTCCTCCTACTTATCAAGCACGAACTGCTTAATGTAACCAACCTCAGCCCCACTTCTACTTTGACTGGCATCAATGTCCAACAGTAATATGAAGCTATTGTTAAATTCAAACAAACTACCATAAAAAATAAAAATCAACAGGGAGTCTTTTATTCAATGGGGAGTAGTTACAATGCTCATACAGCCATTAGTAGCTATTGCTCACTAAACCTGAAAATAAAGCAACTTATATGTGTTTTCTACATATCTATGTACCCCTGAATCTATCCATAATTAATAATTGCAAACATAGTGAGTAACTTTAGGTTTTCTATTTTTTGGTCTTTTCTCCATGATTTCTTAATTATCTATTGCTCACTACATATTTACATGTGAAAGAGTCTACCTATAGCATATATGGTCATTAACTCATAGTGTTTGACCTCTAGTGTTTTACTCTTCACAATTCACTTACTCATATTTCATTAACTTGGAGGTACAGAGTATCATAAGAATTCTTATACGCAACACATTAAGCAAGGAAAAATGACCAATATAAATAGAATATATCATCATTTTACAAAACCAACTACTCATGGACTAACAAATGAATTTGGTTTCAAATATTTCACAAAACCAACTCATCATGGACCTAATTTCAAATATTGTATGTAAAGGCATTGTATAAAGGTCCCCAATAATAAAAGGAAGTGCATCCATGGTGGCTACTGTGGATGCATACCTGATAAACCTAGACTTATTTTCTTTGTCCAAATGTACTGCTTATTGCAAATGCATAAAACTAACTAGTTGATATGATTATTAGGCTTTGGATTTGCTTTAGTTTACTCTTTTTTCTTTTGATTAGGTAAATAAATGGGTGGGTTTTTTGAACAGGGTCCCCAAAACCTATTTACAGTAAAGTTTCATACATCCACATAAAAACAACAAATCCCCAGCAATACTTCAGCAAAACCAAAGCATAATAAGTTACATACATTTATCATACCACAACAAAACCCCAGTGAAACCCCAGCAAAACTAAAGCATACCTAGTCAGAACAGTACAAAAGAAACCCAAAAATTAGCAAAATTACATCTTCTTCTTCTTTTTAAAAAGGTTCTGAAAACCACACACTGCATTTTCTCCTCGATAGTTGGGTTGGGTGGCAACACCTCATACTTCAGGCTTGCTACTCCCCAATCTTCTGTTCGACCACGTATATTTCTACCCTCTTAAATCAACATCCATGAGACCACTAGAAGAAACAACTGGGGCGAAATCCTCCATGCTATTAGTAAACTCCTCCTAAGGTCTAACAACCCCTCCCAGACTCTTCTTCTCCCCACTAGGAAGTTGGGGGCATAAACATTTGTAATAATCCAAGAGAAATAAAAAACAGTAGAATAGAACAAAACTGAAATAAACCTATCATTCTTCTAAAGACAGTCATCTAATAAAGTGTTCAGATTCCACAGGGTCCAAACACCCCCAGAGGCTCCTGTAGCTTCACTTGCTGCCCACTTCACCCGTTGAGTGGTAGGGGCAATCATTCCCCTGACATTCCACAATATCAACTTCATTTTTTAGACCTATTGGGGGTTTTAACCCCACCAAGATTTAGAGTTGCTTGGGTGCCATCTGCCACCCCCTTTTCTGTCTCTCTCTGCCACAATTCATGGTTCGAGGGTCTGCCCACTTTATTTTCTTTCCCAACATCGGCTGCCTTTTTAGCTTGTCGCTTTAGTCTCATGCTTAGCTCTCTTCCTTTCTTTGTCAACCCAATATCCCAATCCCTAAGCTCCTCCCCATTATCCAAGGATTGGATTGGACAATTTTGGGGGACTTCAATTTTGGGGATTGGATCATTGGCACTCCTCCCTTTCTTTTCCTTCCAAAGACAGCCCCCTGAACTAGCTCCCAGGGTTACTGTTTCCATTTGGTTCAACTTCTCCCCCTGTTGTAAAATAGAGTCTTCTCCACATCCCAAAGGGAGCCTCATTTCCATCTCAGCTCTTTGTTCTGGAATTACTACCTCTGTGATATTATAGACCTCTTCTTGATTGGTCATCTTCAAACCCGTGTCATTCACCTACAGCAAAGAGCCCATCTCTTTATCTCCTTTTTTCACCTCAAAACCTTTCCTCTACAACTCTGGATTTTCCACAATCTCTCCTTCCTCAGACTCAGCTAACACCTGGAAGCTATTCCTGCCCACCACTGATCTTCGAGCCGACAGTTCTCCCTTCTCAAAAAACGATGAGAGAAGAGTTTGGCTCTTTGTTCCCTTGTTCTTCTGAAGAGGATCTAGCTTTTCCCATACCTTCATGACTTTCGGTTTCTTAACTGAACAACTACTCTAGAGATGACCCACTCGATTACAATTTCTACACAAGGCCGGAGAGTTCTCATATTCAATTTTCTGAGTCCAAGTCCCCACCTTAGATTTTAACAAGATAGATGACGGAAGAGGCTTCTCCAAATCCACATTAACACAAAAACGTGCATAGATCATTTTGCTCCGAGCTTTTGTAGCCGAATCAAAACTAACCAGCTGGCCTATAGATTTGGATATACCCTTTATTATGTCCTCATCCCAGTACTCGATAGGTAAGCCCAGAAGGCGCACCCAAATAGGGGCAAGATTGATATTTTTAGATTCTGGATTGAACCCTAGGTACCATTTCCTCAAAAATAAACCCTTTTTTCCAAAAAACCAAGGACCCTTCAATAGAACGTCTGCCATATCCTCATGAGAGGCAAAGGAAAAGAGAATAAATCCTTTGGGAAGAGCCACGGCTTCCATATGGCCCCTCAGCTTCCATTTCCCAGCTGCCCACTTCCTTATTGTATCCATGTCTGGCCTGATAACTGTGCCCTTCAACACCTCCAACCAAGAAGGTTTAGAAACTCCAGGATCAAAAATCATGGGACCCCCATCTGAAATTTTGGCAAAAACATCATTATCCCTTGGAGATGATTTTGCTAGTTGTTTCATTAGAATTGTCACCACCGAACTGATCCAAAAAAACTACAACCACCGCTTGATCCAAAAAATATACTTTAACCCTTGTTCCAAAAATCTGTTGCCACCACCGCTTGATCCAAATAAAAAAAATCTGCTTTAACCCTTGTTCCAAAAAAATTTCAGCCGCCGCTTGCTACAGAGAATCCGCCGCAAATTTTTAGATGAAACAGAAACCCCATGAATCTAGCTCTGTGGCCAGTTGTATTTGTCTCATCCGGGTATACCACGTAACATCAGTCACAAAGGATTGTTATTTGAGTATCCACAAGGTGGGGTGCAAGGGAAATGGAGCCCATGTCGACCTCTACCAAAACACAGGACATTCACCAACTACACCACATATCTGCAGGGTGGAGGCAAGGGGAATGGAGCCTAGGTCGTCCTCTACCAACACCCAAGACATTCACCAACTGTGCCACACAATCGAATGCTTTGGTTTACTTATTGGCTCCTTAAGTATTTTGAATTTCCTTACAACAATTGGCAAAATTACACAGTGGCCTAACGGTGGAGACTTTCTAACTCTAAATAGAGGTCCAAGGTTCGAATCTTGTGGGGGTTGGGGTTGTACACCATGCTTCGGTAATCAGAGTATGGGTGGATAAGCATATGTTGGGTAAACAACATCCTCTATGAGGGTCATCTCATATGGCCTATGGCATCTCGGACGTTAAAAAATACTATACCCTTTATCCTTTACATACAAACACACGAGGTATAGAAACAAACTCCAAAATTGTCTTTGTTGGAAGAACCTTACTTGTCATGTTATTAGAATCTTGTGAGAGATCATTGTTCACATTCATTATTACAGGGAAGGTATTGCTAGTTTAAGCTTGGAAACTATAAAGTTATAACTTATTATTTCAATCTAGGAGATCAAAGCACAAGTTTGAGGCTAGGCCATGCCAATTGTCCTAAGCCTTTAGTATGGAGAACATGAATCGTTCTACATAGAAAAGGAACAGACTTTGTATACGAGTTGAATGAAGTGACATGGAGAGAACAATGTAGTGAAACAATTGATGGACAAAAAACTATTTATGTTAGAGTAGATGATGGTCACCCTTCCAAAAGAGAATTTCTTTATCATTAAGATATTATTCCTAAAGACCTTTCCAAACAAGAAGTTCTTGCCATGAAACAAGATGCAGCTACAGCCAAATCAAGCATACATGAAGAACCATAAAAATAAATGGAATTGAAATGAAGCACATATCAATAACCAACAATTCCAACTGAAGCATGTAAGATGCAAATTTTGGGTAGCACATTTGAAGGATATTTGATGTTGACGCGAGGTAGAAAGTGGATTTTGGGGGAGAATAAATGCTTGTAGACTCATGTTTAATCCAATTCATTCATCAGATGGCCATTTAATTATTAAGGCCACAAATCAGGGATCTCTTGGGCATGTGGCCCAACATATGAAAAGATTCAACCAAATCACTTTCAAAAGAGAGGTCCCTAGTAGAAAGGTGTTTGGCTCGTATTTGAAACTCTTGGTGTAGCACAAGGGTCACTATTTGACATAGGCTCTTAGTAAACTTAATTGTTGCATCATCAAATGGCACCACCTTTCTTAACGCTGAAAAATTCGTCAAACAAAACAAAAAAACACTATTTCCGTGGCCTAAATTTTGAATTAATTGAATAAAAATGTAGGACCATAAAATGATTCCTAGACCATGACAAAATGCAATAGTTTCCAATGTCAACAAATGGAAGGTACCTATAATCAAAGCTTTTGCACTTCATGCATTGGTTCATACTACATAGAGTAGCCGTTTCTGAGGAGTTAGACAAACAAAATCATGGGCACAAGAGATCAATGGCGAGAGTAGATGTGATGTCCCAAAATACAAACATTGCCAAAGGCATATAATGGGAAGGACATAATTATAGAAGTCTTAAGTGATACAAGATTCCTTCCACAATACTTACTCATTTTGGCAATTGAAGTTAATGAGGCCTTAAAGGCACTCCTTTGCTTGTCTTTAAATTTGATGGCATTGTTGGATAACCTATGATTTGTGTGTTTGAATTAAGTTGAGTCCACCTCCTCCATTTGATGTTTGTAAGTAATAAAAAGTGTTGGGGTTATAGTGGCAGCAGCCTGAATCAAACCCTTGACCACCAGGAAAGAATGATGGGTAGTTATTGATTCCCCTATGTACCAAAAAGAAAAAAGAAAAAAAGGATTTTATAATACCTCCATCCAAGGTGGCCAATGGATAAATGTGTAAAATGCTTTACTCTCCTTCACCTCTGATTGGAGAAAATAACTTAACTAACAGATAACTACGGCTAAAAGGTTCTTCAAGTTTCGGAAAGGGTAACAGACAACTCATGCAGCAAAAGGGGATTATGCATTGGAAGCCTCCACTATAATCAAAAGGAGATTGTATTAATAATTACTTCTGCATGAACACATTGTGTTGTATGTCTCAATCATAGGTACCAGGTTCAGTCTGACCTTGATTTTTGCAGGCAGGACCCAACCATGGTTAGGTCTAGAGCAATTTTTTTAATAAAAGAGATTATGCACTGGAAGCCTCCTCCACTATAGTCAAAAGAATATTGGATTAATAATTACTTCTGCTTGAACACATTGTGTTGTATGCCTCAATCATAGGTACCAGGTTTGGTTCAGATTCAGTGTGACCCTGATCTTTTCAGACAGGACCCAACCACAGTTCAGTCTAGACTAACTTTTTTAATAATATTTTATTGAGAAAAGGTAATTTTTGTTAACAAAATCAAAAAAAAGAAAACCCAAGTATACCAGCATGTTGTAACCACTTGGTGGAGTGTTGGATTTAATACCTAGAATCAATAAGGCTCTCCTTCATCTATCAATGTTATTGACTGACCTGCACTGCAGGAGGCTGCAGAGCTAGGTGGCTACATGATTCCAGAGAATTTTGTCAAATCCATGAATATCTGAGATCTGGCTCATGACCTGGAGCTGTGGGATAGGCATTTCATATTTTGTTTCAAAAAAAAAGAAAAAAAATCCTTAAATTCCTTAATATTCCTGAAACTGGCACCCAGTTTCCCCAAAAACACGGTCTACCCTGACCTTTCGAAAATCACCCTACATGCCTTGTGTTTGATGCAGCTAGTCCCTTAAATCAGCACAAAAGGCATTGTCCAGCTGACATATTTGGGATTGATGGATTTATTCCATTCTCTAGCAAGCGTCTCCCCCATCCGTACCGCTCTCTTGTACATGCATGGCGCTGGCCATACCATGAACAAATTCCAGCTGTTGGACCATGCAAAGGAAGGGCAAGCTCCCTCCATGTCTCTCTCTCTCTCTCTACCACATTCCCAATTCAATCTCTCTTGACATATCACACTGCATATCTGATATCAGCGTACCATAGGGATATTTTGCATCAGTGACTGCTCTTATTTATAGCCGGAGTTATATAATATACTAAAAAATGCACCAGGGAATCATTTATAATGCATGTGATAAGCAAAAAGGGAAATTGTGAAAAGGCTTTACAATTATATTAAAAATAGTTTGACAATATTCCAACTTGGCAAAGGAAAAAAAGAAACAGAACACTTGAAATGAAGAAGGACAAAACTGCACCTTAAGCCCATGATTTCCGTTTTATAACATCAATTAAATAGATTTATTATATGATTTTAAAATCGTATTACGTTACCAATTTTTTTTTAATTTTGGAACAGGCCCCACCTGTATTACATGAGGATGAAACCACAACTTTAGTAACTTGGAATGGTCCTAAACCCTTATTGGCAGTAAAAGCAAATAATGCTTTGATTTGCTGCTCTATCATTAGTTTATGACAGTATAGCAGACAAGATAGTTTGATGATGTAAGAGGTTTGGGTTTTTAGCCTTATATCAGATCTTTTATATCTAATGAGGGTTTGAAGTTATCCTGTCATATACATAACACAATACAGCAGGAAGCATTGTCATTTGTTAAATGAAATGAATTACAAATTTGTTCTGTAAGCAGGTCAGTACCATGTAGGGGTAGAAGGGGTAGTGATTAGATGTGTCATCACAATTGAAAAAGGTTCTGCACCTGTCATATCTCTTGGTACAATTGGTATGATTAACTGCTGTAGCTCTTTGCATTTATGATCAGCACTTTCCATGGACAAAGAAAGGAGAAATATGTCTTCAAATCCTGAATCTGTCATAGCTCTTGGTATATATCATAGTAGCGAAACTCGGCAAGTTTTTCAAAAACTCGTCGATTCCAGGTCCAAGTCGGCCTCACTGAGTCGCTCAGGCTCAACTCGGTGAGTTTTTCAAACTCAGCCAGAGTTTTTTAAAAACTTGCCGAGTACTTGGGACTCGCAAGTTTTTGATAAACTTGTCGAGCCTTGAAAAAAAACTTGGCCGTCACTGCATGGATACAAGAAAACAACATAGAAAGATTTTTTTTTCAAAGTGCCTCATTTTTGCTATTTCCAGTTGGAGAGAGAGTGGAGACAAGCTAAGATCAGACCAACAATAACAATAAATTGCATTCTAAATCTAAATTCTTTTAATTTTAAAGACCTAACAGCCACCCAACAGTTACATCCAAGTTTGAAAAAACTCGGATAAAGAGTTCAATGCATAAACTCTACAAGGCTGAATTGGAACTCCCCTTCAAAAACTCCTCTCTGCACCAAAGTGCAGACAAGGAGAAAAATTCAGTTCAGACTGCGAAGGTATTAATGGTTTTGCCATTAAGGGTACGCACGAAGAGCGCTGCCCTTTAACCCCTGACACAAGTGGAAACGGTCGTTGCCCATCATGTTGGTCGTGTTGATCATGAAGGTCATGTTGATCAAGTTGATGTTACGACTAAGTGGAGAAAGAGGATTGAGCAATTGGATAACAATGCGTTGTGGGCAGCAGTTTGAAGTGATGGCAACTACAGAAGATATTTGGAATAAGAGAGAGCTGAGAGAAGCAGCAGCAGCAAGAGCCTCTCTTTTCAATGGATGATTTTGAAAGTATAGTGGAGTTAGCAACAAAGGCACAAGAAGAGGCATGGCACAAGCACAAAGAGAGAAGACTAGAGCTTTTGCTAGGGTAAAGGGAAAAGGCATTGCAAGACACTAGATAATGGGCCTCTTGAGGCATTTTGACATATTTTGTAATTTGTACCTTTTATATCATAAGCAATACAAGAATATTTAAATTTGGAGGCATTAAAATTTCTTTAATTTAAGTGTGTTTTGTCACTTTCAAGTGTAGTTTAAGTTTGTATCACTTGCCACTTTCATGAGTAGTTTAAGCTTATATCACTTACAGTATTAATTTTTTATTTGTATAACATTAACTAATAGTGATATGAATGAAAAAAAAAAAAAAATTGAATGAAAAACTCTATTTTCTTCCACTTTTCTTTTTGCCAACTTTTTGCCGAGTCCCGAGTCCCAAGTTTGAGTCCGAGTGTCTCTACTATGGTGCATATGTTATAGTATGAATCACATTTTAAATTTGTTGCCTATGATTATACAACTTCTATTTTCGTTCCTGCATAATGACAGAACTTGAAGTGATTGCTTGAACTTGTAATCCATGTATGGATGTGATCAGTAGCCTTCTATGTAGGGCAGCTATGCTAGTCTTCATTGGAACTTTATGAAGGGTTGAAGATTTAATCAGAATCACTATTTGTACATTACAGTAGGCATTCCTCATCACTATAAACAGCAGCAAATGGTTTGAATCCAATGAGGTAGCAGGCTTAAAGGTGCCAATCATCAGTCCTACTTATATGGGATTCCTCACCCCTATTTACATTGAGTTTCAGTATGTGTGTGGGTGGTAGTTGCCCTCTTGCTTTCTAACAGGTTCATTGTGATGCTCTTCCTCTAAAAGCTGTTTTTAGTGGCATATTCTTATGATGGAATTTTGTTCCACTCTAATACTTGGTTCTCCTTAGTGTAGTGGTGCATGTAAAAAAGCTAATAATCGCACATTGATCTAGTTGTTGGACTTGAGTGGTTTACGAGTCCCTCCACTTGCCAAACTCTTTGTCAATGGGATACCAGGCTTAGAGGTGCAAGCCATCAGTTTCGTTTATAAAGGATTCTCACCCCTATTAACACAAGTTGTGGCATGTGTGTGTTGGCCCTCTTGCTTTCTAACCGGTTCATCGTGATGCTCGATGCTCTTCTTCTACAAGCTGTTTTTGGTGGCATATTTATATGATGGAATTTCATTCCACTTACTTCACCTGTACTTCACCATACCATGCAAGCGAAGTAAGCCCAAATCACTTCTCATGCATGGATTTAATTGAGTTTTGTCCAAGATATATGTTTGGCAGTTTCCCTACTCATGGTTTAAAATTTCATGGTCTAAATGTAAAGAGTATAGGAATGGACATTGTTATGGTACAAGGGGACTTCTGCCAGTTGATTGTTAGCAGCATATGGATTCTTTGAAGAGGA
This sequence comes from Wollemia nobilis, assembly GCA_028583015.1. NCBI lineage: Eukaryota > Viridiplantae > Streptophyta > Pinopsida > Araucariales > Araucariaceae > Wollemia > Wollemia nobilis. Next base: position 2,459,986 of record JAQPPZ010003193.1, on the reverse strand, counting down.
ATCTGTGCACGATGAATTTATGGATCATATCCCAATGGCAAGAAAATGCTCTGGGACTTCTTGAGATCAGTGGTAGTTGGCAAAATTCATGATGGATCTGCTCAATAATAGGAGATCACTTGACATTCCTCATTCCTGTCATAGTTACGAGGTTTGAGTGCTTCAGTTTTAACTGAAGACCAATAAAGTTCAAAATTCCAGCTTTTTCAAAAACGTTCAGTTTGTTTCAAAAAATTCTATAAATGTATAAAACATTTTTAATATTAAAACACATAAATAATTAAGTCCAAGGTACACATGGGGTTTAGAGCAATTGGTTTGGAGTGAAGAGTTTTAACACCCTAAACCAAGGTCCAAATCTCATGGGAGAACCTTAACATTTTGTAATCAAATGGCATTAGCTCAACCGGTTATATTCCTCAACTTTCGAGGAGACCCAAGTTCAAATCTTTTTTTTTCAAGTTTACACAGGTTTTTATGAGGGGTCCCGGTCCCCTCATACTAAGTGGGGTTTGAACCTTGAACCTCTCAAAGAAAGGCCAAAGCCCTTACCACTGCAGTAAGCTTGCAGCTGGCCCAAGTTTGAATCTTGCCAATCCATACATGCATAATTTTCAAACTGTTGTAATACCACTATGTGCTCATATAATGTAATATGGGTGGGACCCGTTTCAATCACATATAACCAATTTAAAGGAGGGGAAAAAAAATGGTCCGGGGCATTGTGGATCAGTGGTAAATTGAAAGCAATCATATAAGGGCGACCTGAGTTCAAATTCCCACATTGCAATGAACAATCCCATGATAATGCCCCATGACAATACAGTTTTGTCGTAATACAACAATAATGTGGTATGTTGAAATACCGTAATAATGTGGTCATGATGTAATACAAGGAGGGCCCCTTTCAACCCCATATAACCAGATTTTATATATACACACACATACCCATGCACATATAATACAGACACACGTGCACGTGTATACACGTATTTTTTATATTAAACTATAAGAACAATTTTAAAAAAATATATAATCATCATCCAAGGCATTATGAAGCAATGGCAAATGGGATACAATCATATGAGCACAACCCAAGTTCAAATCCATGCATCATGATGTTCCCTGGTCAGGTGACCCATGCTGATATGGTTTGCTAAAATACCATGACAATGTGTTCACAATGTAATACGGGTAGATCCTGTTAGTTTTGCTCTTCGTGGCTCCACAAATGTATTGGTATCTCCGCAATTTGGATGGAGCTTCAACCATTCAAGTATGAGGGTGGATTGAATAATCTTCACACAATCAAATTTTCAACAAAAATGACATTAAAAAAATATTTATGGTGTGGGCTTCATCTTCTAAGGCATTCACAATTTTGGTCAAGCTAATGTTGGATGCGTGTAAGATTTATTAGGGTTAAAACTTAATAATTTTTTTAAATAATGCTTGGATTTTGCAATTATTTTATATAATGTTTTTTTTTTTTTTAAATTGGTCTAGCCCAAACCGGACCTATTCAGATTGTCAGAAAAATTTGGACTAGACCAAACCTAGTAATTCTGGTTCTTATGTATACTTGAGTCATGACATTCATGCTTGAAAACGATGCTGGAATGACGAAAGTGAACCATGATTGATAATTAGGTGGTTGGGATGAGAAAAATCACCCTTCCCAAGGTAGATTGCTAAAGGGCCAACTAATCGTATCTTGTCAATCATCCTCTAGGGAACAGGATTGGTGTTTCAAGATAAGCCTTCTATTCTTTCTTTTTTTTTTTTTATTGAGTAAATACTTCATATACATATACATATCCGCCATGGGGTTGAACCCGGGTCACATCACCAATAATGCAAGTGGCGTCCTTGCCAGTAGACCACAGCACGCGGATAAGCCTTCTATTTATCAATTCCATGTATGCATACATGAAGGACTGAGGTTGAAGTATAGGGTCATTCAGACAACAACGGCTTGAGTAGTTATGATGAAAGTCCTTATAATGAAGAAAAACTTAAACTCTTAACTAGGTGCATACTGCAGAACTTACCAGGCTCAAATATCGTCCATATGCTTCTGCACAATTTGGGAAAGTACATGGTACCCACTTGCTAAAAGGGAAGCAATCCGAGTGAAATGAAGCTTAAGTGTCCACTTATGAGACTCGCCGATTATTTCAAGCAGTGTAGGCAACACCATTGCTTTCCATCGTGTCCAAGGATGGCATACATCCTTATGATCTTAATATTGACCCATTGGATGGTTAGGTGGCTGCTTGAAAAGGAGATGGCAGTGACTGGTTGATTTGGTTTGCATTCAATAGTCAATGTCAACACGCTTCACAAATGTTGACAATTCGTATGTGTCGATGTTTAAGAGACATGATTAAAGGAACCAAGTCATTTATTTTTATTACATATGATTAAATGTGATGTTGCAAGACAGTTATCTGTACATAGTGAAATGTAATAATGATGGTGCTCTTGAAAACCACATCAGTTACATAATGGTTTGTATAATGATATGAAGTTGTGATAATGTAAGAAATTGTGACCTGCTGGCCAATTGTTCAGTGCAGACTGGTTGTCACTGTAAAAGGATTTAAATATAACAAATCACCACCAATCTCAAGCAATTTTTCAAGAACTTTCCAAGTTGGCATTCTTGAAAGTTGCCTAAAATACAATTATGCATGAAACTTCTTCATGTTGAGTCAGCTCTTCCAGGTCAAAGATGCTTTTTGTCTTTGGTAATTAGTGAAGGGTGGACAACTTAAAGAAAATTTGATTCAAAGATGGCTGCATACTTTGAAATATTGTTATTTATGAGGATTGAAGGATTAATTTAAGTTGCTAGACAGATTTGCGATATTAGTAAATGAATTCCTTTTGAAAGCAAATATAGATAAACCTTGCCTAGGCAACAATTACAAGCAGGACACCATGATTAAAACCATCTTGGATAACATTACTGTAGAGGTGTTGAAGCCTTCCCAGGGATAGAATGTGTTCAACAAACAGTTGTATTAGTGCATGCACTAAGTCTGAAACACTAGGATGATGTGTTCACCAAAGCAATAGAAAGACAAGGGCCCCAGTGAAGGATAAGGAGGAATCCATGAGAGTAAAGGAAGCTGTTACTAAAATATTTTCAAACGCTTGTGCAGTCACATCGTCTGCATCCAATTCACCAAGTTTACATTTAAACAGAGTAACTTTCCATACATAAAAGCAATTGATCACAAAAGGATGTTGCTTTTTGGACAACGGTTAACAATACACAATGCAAGTATTAAGGAGTTGCAGGAACTTCCAGTGATGTATTTTTTACAAGTAGCAAAATTTTAAGCAAAATGAGGTAGGAGAACGTTGATGGATTTGCTTATTCAATTGAGCACAACAGGTTGGGTTCCTAAAGGCAGAAGGCTCAATATTTATGCATTCCAGTCTTCTTGTCCCTTAAAGAAAGGAAATATTTACAAAGAGATACAAAAAAAGGGATGGAAATTCTGAAATCTTGACTTGAATCTACACACCATGATTTGGATTTCAAAAACATCTTCAACACATTAAATTGTAAAATACTGTTATGTTACACAAAAAACAAATTGTAATGAATGTAGAAAGAAAATATGGAAATATTCATACACAGAAAGAACAATAATGAAACTGCAAATGAAAGTTCTATTCATATAACACTTCTAAACAAACTGCAAATCTTTAAGAAGAGGCATAAAGCAATGCCATTTTGGTTGAGAGTCTTGAGAAAAACTTGAGAAATATAATATTAGATTATACCATGCTGTCCATATTTTCATGTTCTCAAAATAAAAATGTGAGGTTAACATTCATAAGCATTCAAACTCACACTACAGACTTAAAAGCAGCTGAAACAAAATGCTTGAATTTGATAGTTAAGGTGTGATGCAAGCATTGTAAATAAATGGATGTCAAAGGAAAATAAGATCTGTAAGGACCAACATGAATAAAGAAGGGAAGCAATCCCAACAAAAGCAACTAAAATCAAAGCACATTGGCGATGCTTATCCAAACAAGAAATATGGAAAAAACTAAAAGGCATACTTTAATACATGATATTTATTGAACTGACACAGAAGCATACACATTCGATATCATTAGGGACCAATAGGTGCTACATCCAATGTTTTTGCAAAAATAATAGTGGCTTTGATTGGGACATCTGGCACTTTCTGTAACACATGCTGTGGTTGATTGGACATTTATTTATTATTAATAATTTCATACTGTTTGTTGTTTACCATTTCTTGTTTTTAGTTTTTGTTTCAAATGGTTGACATTCAATCGAAAAACTCTACTCATCCACCCTTGACATGAATGTAGTTGTGCTTGTCAGTGTAAAACAAACTGAAACTTAATACATTTTCGAAGGCAGAAAGTGCTTCAACAATTACCAGCATATTGTATACCACGGAATTAAAAACCTCATATACGCCTCGGCCACTTTTAACAGCTCTACATGTGCCCTAATAAACACAATACCTGCCTTTCTCAAGATCTACTCCTTTGACTTCAAAAATTCCTTGTGCTTCAAGGCTCAATGTATATATCATGTAATAGGCAACTGTAATCCACACTCCTGCATGTTGTCTAAAAATTTAGGAACTGAAATGCATCTTTCTGTTCTAAAAATTCCATGATTAGGAAAATGCCTTCCCTCAACCCTAAACTTCAGAAACATTTTGGCTTTGTCAATTTTTCCGACCATTAAGAAGCCAAATATTGAGTGTACTAAATCATTGTTATTGTTCTGTTGAGGACAGTTGGGGCTGACAAATTCTCATGATGTATTTTTGAGCGAGTTTTCCATACCTAAACTTTGAAACTGTTTATATAAACTTTGCTTTTTCAATACAAAAATATTGAGTATACAAAATAGTATAGCACTGAAAACACAGCCATCTTCCTTTGCCTTCAGAAACTGCAAAACTTATATTTGTAGTACTTATTTAGTAGTACCTCTTCATCAAGGTGTTGTATACAAAAGACAACCAGGTGTGCACCCGTATTACATCATGACTGTATTATCAAGGTATTTCAACAAACCAGCAGCTATACATGTATTGATTGACAGGATTTGAACCTTGGTCTCTGTCTTTAAAATCCAAGTATTTAACCAGTTAACCAGTTGAAGTCTCACCATTTGATTTTGGACTATGCATCTTAATAAGCAGTGGCTAGTGTTTAAGCCCTGAGCCTCACCAGCTAAAAACCAAATATGAAACACGTACACAGTTATTCTCAATAATTAAACCTACTACCAACTAAAATCCTCCACCGTTTTTTGTTTTGCAAAATTCCAATTACCAACTAAAATCTTAAAAGTGGCAGTATTTTGGTAAGGACCCACCTACTACCTTTTATTCATAGGGTGGAGGGCGTTGAATGCCTCCTCAACTTTTGGATCCTTTCTAATTCTCTCAAAAACTCTTTTGCAAATAAAAAGGGAAAACAAAAAAATCAAAAATTGAAAATATGCTATACCAAGGTTGTGTGGGTGAGCAGGTGCATGGGTGCACAGAGCGTGGGTACAGGGTACTTGGTAGAGATATCTAAATTTGGGCAGTGTGCAGGTGCCGGACACTTGGGTAAGTGGGGGTGCAGTCCTCCAAATTTGGTGTATGTGGCTGCAAGGGTACAGGATAGAAGGGTGCAAGCATATAAGGTATGCAGATGCATGTTTAAAGCATCTATTTGGTGTATGTGGCTTAAGGGTACAGAATAGAAGGGTGCTAGGGTGTAAGCATATAAGGTATGAAGATGCATGTTTTATGTTCAAAGTATGTATGCATTATCAAAATGCGATCAAAATGTGCATGTGTCATGTTAATGTACCCTGTGTTTCATTACAATATGCATATGGGTCCGTGTGTCCTATGTGAGCCCAAAATTATGGGTGCACACGCCCAAACACATTATTCTATACTAACTTCTATTAACATTGGCGTCAAAGCATAATTGACCTCTTGCTTTCTAACTGGATCAGTGTGATGCCTGATGTTTTAGGTGGGATATTCCTATATTTAGAATTTTAATCCACTCTCAGATATTCATTAGAAAAAGAGCATGCGGGAATCGTGCCTTTACGTCTTGCTTTTTCATTCGCAAGTGTTACACAGGAATAACATCATTTGTTGGGGCATCAAATGAGCAGCAAAATGTTTAAAAAACAAAACTGGGTGGAGATGCAGCGAAGAGTTTTGAGTCTACAGACAACTCAACTATTTTTTTTAAGTTTTTTTCTCTCTAAATTTTTTCCATCATTTTACTACCTCACTGCTGTGCAAGAAATATTAAAAAGTAAAATGAGAGATGGAGATGATACAAACTGTAACAGAGGAGATTGCAGAAGCTATAGTAATAGCTTGCTTGGCCCTTGTTGCTCCTTTGGTACCATTCACAGAAATTTTCTACATAATGGTCCGCTCATATTTTTGTGACAGAATCTCGCCTCATGCTTTCATGGTCAAGTCCTTTTTTTTCAACATCTAAAATTTGGGGAATGTTTTTTTTTTCAACTTTGGGGAATGTTACCTAAGCTCCCTTAATCTCTTTATAGCAAACACCCCACTCTTTATGGTGAGTTATCCATTCACCACTCTCAAGAGTCTCCTTGTTTTATAATGTCACGCATGCACATAAACTTCATAACACCAAGGACAGTTTGGAGTGTCAAGGGACTCAAACCATCTATAGATAGAATCCCACAATTTTGACCAATTTGTTTAGTGTTTAAAATTTCGTATGTAAAATACAAATGAAAGAAAATATATATGTCTTTTCAAGATTATAGAACTTATTTTAGTAAATAATATTTTTATGTTAATTTTAGTTAATTTATTGAAAAAGTTATCAAATGACATTAGCTTAACTCATTAAATAACTTGGTTTTTTTACAGATAACAGTTAACTTATATTGCTTGTTGGATTGAACTATTTACAGATAACAGTTAACTTATATTGCTTGTTGGATTGAACTGTTCACACTCTCTCCAAGTTTGTTAAACCTCCCAAGTCTGCAAAAATTCACAAGTCTTCAAGTCGTGTGTTGGGTGAGTCATTTTGACCCTGGGTGAGTCTCTTTTTGCAAAATGCAAAATATAATATATGTTATGTTTTTTCTTATCTGTCAAATTTTCTTCCAAGCTTTGCACCAAGCCCACATCGGGCTCAAAAAATACAGGCTTGCCAAGTCCGAGATGAGTCCAAGTCTCGACAGTATGGTATATCTCATTTCAATATTATTGGACCACATAAGATGTTTTTATAACTCAATTTTCTTAAGGGTATCATTATTGAGCATAAAACATAACCCCACAATCTCTCACCACAAGTATCCCCTAGTAATAGTGCGCATTTGATTCAAGGGTGCACAAGACCAGGGAGGTGCAAGGTTCATACCAGAATATTCCGCTCCAGTTAGAGTGGGATACATGGACCATATGATATGAAGAAACAAACTTACAATGACATGTGCTAACATGGACAACTTACTATACCTCTCCATTAAGTTTTTTAATGTTCCTATTTTCAAATGATGGTTGAAAATTGTTTAAAACATGGTTAACACATCCTGCTGGAACTTGATGAAAGCTGGATCAGACTGGATTTTACAGACTGTCCGGATTAGTTAAACAGGATCTGTAAATTTGTATAGTTAGAAATAATTTCCAGCATTACTAGGCTGCAAACATAGGAAAAGACCTAAAACTTGCATTGTGTGCATGAGAATAATATACACATAATTTGTAGTTTGCGTAGCATCCACCCATCATCCTTTTTTGCAGATTATTATTTTGTAATTCTTAGAAAAAGAAAGTCCACTTTGATATATCTTCCTTGACACCACTAAAGCCTGCCTGTGGATAGTAGTGCATAAGTTTAACTAGGGTTGACTCAAATGCTTTGAAAAAATCTCACTTTGGACTATATAATATCTATTATATATAATATATTTCTGTGAAGTTATGAATTGTGTATTTGTATTTGAAATATATTCTTATTTTTTCAACTGCATCCGGAGTTTTCCAATTTTTTTTAAGAAATTCCAACCGTTTGAATTTGTTTTTACCTCAAAATGAATCTAAAGTTCCAAATCTTGTTAATATGATATTCAGGTTTTTTATTATTTTCAATAATAAATAAAATTTAATCTGTACCTTATATTTTATTTCAGTATATAGTTATTTTGAATCAAACTTTTTAGAGATTAACAATTTTCAAATTTTTGAGACCTTTCAAACGAATTGAATTTTTTTTAAATTTGGTAACTATGATTTACATAATGGAATCTATTGCATGGACTACTATCACAAATGGTGAAGCAATCTCAACTTGTGGCTTCTCTCCTTTGCATTTCAAACCCTAATTCCTTTAATATGTAGTAGGTGTAATACTACCAAAAAAACAGATTTAACATAGCACTGCAAGAAGGGATCCAAGAAAGTGAAGGCATATTGTGATTATTATAACATGAAGATTCATGTGGACATATGCTGCTTCAAATACCACAGAGCAGTGATTCCAATCACAGTATTCAGACTCTCTCAAAATCTAAGTACTAGCTAGTCTGCAAGCCAAGTGACTTTAGACGAGTCATTTTGACCCTTGCCAAGTCTCTTTCTGCAAAATCTGCTATATTTTGTTTCTTCTTATTTGCCAAGTGAGTCCAAGTATCAAAATAATTCATAATAATAAGAACAATTTTATTTTAAAAAAAAAACTTGTGAAGTCCAAGTCTTGACACTACAACTCCAATCCTCAATACTGCTCCATATATAATAAGGCAGAAAAGGATGTGATGACAGAGATGAATTCAATGTTGAAGGCCCTTCAAGAAAAGGAAAAGGAATGTACTTAGACAACTCCTCATTGTTCAAAGAGTAATATTAGCCCTACAATCTGCCACGGGTTTTCTTTAGCATCTCAATGTCCTATAAGGGAGACCAACACTCCACTTATTTTGTTAAAGGTTCTAATCCCATTTGGCAACCCTTGCTTAAAGCCACAGTTTACAATCCAGAGAAGTATGCAAAAAGACCATGTGCAAATTTTTACCCTTTTTCCAAAGCAATGATTTGTGAGACAATGTGCAAATTTTCTTACACAATGATCTGTAAGCATCAGTCAAGAAGGCCCTCAAAAATTCAGAAAATACTTGGATTGCTTAAGTTGAAAACCAAATAGCCAACAGTCATACAAGATGGCACTTTTGTGATTCATCAAGAGATTCAATCACAAAATAAAACCTTTTATGGTTTGCCCTAAATATAGAATATGAAATGCTACTTAACCATGCAATGTCGCATTATAAAATAAGATAAATCCAATGGAAAATCAAAACAGATAACTTGCTAAAGTGTCGACATATAAATCTCTAGTACATTAAAAAAGATTACACAGGTATTTATGTATCAATATTAATAGCAGGTCAAACTCCAATAATAAATTCCACAACCCTACAAAATCATCAGATGCCTGCCAATGGATCTCAAAGTCATCTTATTAGTTTCTACTAACAACACAACACCATCAACCAAAAAAAACAATCCACAAGGGCAACAACAAATGCTCTCATCATTGAGCCTGCAACAATGTGCTCACTCAATATGCCATGCTGTAAATACATCAAAGGGGTTTATAAAGATAAAACGAAACGGCAAAAATGCTTGGACTGGTGTCAATGGCACAAACATATGACAAAAATGGAACCTTACTATTTAATTCCAAGAAGAACCTTTTAGGGCATCTTTTGATTGCTGCTATTGTCATTGCTAGAATAACCTAATTGTCCCATCAAGGAGACTAGCTGTAAGTTCTCAGTGGAGGTCGTTGCAAAAATACAACATATTGCAGGAGAGAATGAATGCATATAACTCCCCAAATTTTGTCTCTAGGTGTTGCAGAGAAAATCAGGAACATTATAGCATAGCATACCTAAAAGAACTAAAAATAAAAAATCTCAAGCTGCTATTTGTCAAGAGAGGATTTTATGCAGTGCTGCGAAGTCCCCCGTCCCTCTCCCTCTTTTCAAATTTTTGCTCAAACTTTCAAACCATAAAATTCACTACTCAGTATTTTGACGCAGAAATTACATTTATCCTATGGCTATAATTTTTAGCTTGCAGGAGGCCACCTACAGAAAAAATAGCAGCAGTAGCCACCTTAATAACACCACACTCCAAATATTACACCTTTGGCAGAAATTGTAGCTCTCAAAACAATACTACCACAAAACATAAAACAATTTTGCAACACAGTGGTGGAATAGACCTTAGCCACAAGGGAAGTTGCCAACAAGAGAAAATGAATTAATTCTTGTGTTGAGCACAATATGGAGTCTACGCAGTAATTAATTGTAACAAGCACAACAAAGAATCAGTTGCTATGTTCTTTGTAATGAGCTCAATTAACAATTGCTGTGGCTTAAGACTTTCATTGGACATATTTACAGAAAATAAAACATTTTTGCAACACCGCATCTACACTTACCCAATTTCCCTCCCAAATCCTTAGGCTTTCCTTTGCATGGTTAGGGTTTGTTTGGTTTAATTAGGTCTGCTTCCTTTGAACTTCCCTTTGGTCCTTTGCAATACCCTTTGCTTCTGTTTTTTATTCTTCGGGTTATTGTTTAAATACTCTCTAGTACTTCATGTTGCTGCATTGTTTCTCTCTACTTTTTTTTCCCGATGGTGTAATGTTTTTTCTTGTAATTTACTCCTATTCAGTATGATAATATAGTTTTATGATGACGGTTGACAATCAATTCACAATTAATATTTTTTTCAAATGAATTATAGGATTTATTAAAGGATTGTAGTTGATATTCCATTTACAATTATTTTGTTTTTTTTCAAAGTGTAATGTTTTTTCTTGTAATTTTTTATATTAAACATCGTTTACAAATATCAGTATTCTTGTTCGAGCAAACACAAGAGGAATCGACATCACAACCACATGGATGATAATAATTAGGCAACTGTCATTACACCAAATGTCATTTGGTATTTTTCTTGTAATTTACTCATATTCAAAATGATAATATAGTTTTATGATGACCATTCAATGACAATCATTCCACAATTAATATTTTTTAAATGAGTTATAGGATTTATTAAAGAATTGTGGTTGATAATCAATGTATAATTAATTTTTTTAATAGGTTATATGAAACGATTCTATCATTATTATATTATATTACAATAAAGTTTGGATATTATCCATGTATCTTTTATAAAGTATTGAACCTCCATCTCTTCCTTGAAATGTTGAAAATTTTTGAATGAAAAAGTCAAAATTGTATTAATAAAGCTTAATCATACAAAACAGTGTGGGTGGGATTAACACACCCCAATCAACCAAGAGAAACTATTACAATTAGGAAGACAAGTCACACTAACTGCAACAAACATATCACCTAACATATTTCTGTATATAATAGCAGGAATCAACTATTAGAAAACATAAGAGCAGCAATCATGTAGAAAGAACTGAGACCAGTGACGAGGAGTTGCAAATCCATGATCCCGGGGCGTTCTGCCAGTGGTTTATAAGTTGCCGAAGGTACTAAAACTCCATGTTGACTTTCTTAATTTGGACAAAAATCTGCAACCAGCAATCATAGAAAACCTCATATTTATCAGACAATGAAAAATACAAAGAGGATTCTTGCTGGGAAAAAATAACTTTGTTGCGGGTTTTCCATATGTGGAAGAGAATAGCAATTCTGAATATATGCCAAACCACTGAAAGATTTGTGGAGAACTGAAGAGGGTCTCCCAATAAGATATGCCTCCAGGAACATGAACCAGGAATAAAAGGTCTGAAAAATGAAATAATCCAAGACCAAGCCTGTCTAGCCCGAGAACATTCCCAAAATAAATGAACATAGTTTTCCTCCCCGACCCACGTAACTTACAAGAGACATCATCAACTCCCAAGTATTTCAGGCGCTGACCAATAGGCAAACCTTGAAAAAGCACACTCCAAGCAAAAAAATACTGCTTTGGTTCAATATATTTAGCCCATACAATATGAAACCGAGATTTCCAATCAGACTGAGAAGAATTTAAATTCCATCTTCCATTGAGCATGGCTGCCATAGGAACTGCAGGGGAAAGCAAGGAATAACCCAAACAGACAGAATACTTAAGCAATGAAACATGTTTAGGCCATTCCCAGTCACACCACCATGGCTTTTGAAAATGTCTAGACAACTTGAACCATATGCAAAAGGGAGTGTGATCAATAACAGCTTCATAAGTGGATTTATCATGTTGTTTCAAACCATAATAGTGTTTAAAATCTTCCCAAGGGATCCAAGTCTTAGTATGAAAGGAAACAAAATCAGAAAGTAATGCAATTCTTTTTTTATAAAAGCGTTGGGCTCTAACCCATTGAACTTGTGCTAGTGGCAAACCTTCATAAGAAATAGCCTGAGACCATACATTCAGAAAGGAGATAAAAGGGCCAACTTTCCCGCCAAAGCCCTTCCAGGATAATGTTGAACATTTTAATGGGTTGAGTTAATGTCACTTGATTGCGCAACTAATATTATTAATATGATCTGCTTGAGTGGGTGAGTTGGTTTATTACTGTGGAAAATTGAACAAAGGGTGTTGGTTGTGGTCGACGAATAAACAAAAAAAAATTCATTCCTCACTGGTTTCTTTGGTGTTGTTTTCACTACTACTAACCAAATTTTTTAGATTAATTGGTTTGGTCAAACCCCGTAAGGGGTGGACGTCCAGGGTTCAAATCCCGGGTTTCTTCGGATTCAACGTTTGTCCTTTTCTTGATGTTTTCAACAATGTAAAAGGTTTAAAATGATTGTGGCATAGTGGTTATAAGCGGGTTCAAATCTTGGGTTTTGTTGAATTGAACACTTGTCATTTTCCTAATGCACCCCGACATAAAAGGTTGATTGTGGCATGCTTAGTTATCAAGTTCGAGTTCGTATTTAAGTTTGATACTTTTAAAGTTCGAAAGAAATTCAACATGTTTAAAAATTTGTAATAAAATTCGATATATATAATAAATGTATATATATATTCATATAATTTTCTTTTATATATAAAATTTAAAAATCAAATATATAAAATTAAAATATTTATTTTTAATAATATTTTTAATCATTTTTTAAAATATATACTCTAAAATATTTTTTAAAATATAAACATTTTTATAACTTTGTAAATATGGTAAAGGTTAAATCAATAATTTTTTTGAAATATAAATTATAATTTTTCTACCAATTATAATAAAAAATTGTTATCATGCATAAAAGAAAGCACTTACAATATTTTATATTATTCAAGTTTAAAAATTATAAAAGTTAAATTTTAGGTTTTCTTAGAAGTTAGGGTTAAAGAGCAATGTTTGTTTGTTTTTTTTTTTAAAGGTTAAAGAGCAATGTTTTTTTACTTTTATTTTAGAGTTAAAAAGTAATGTTTTTTTTTCATTTATTTTGAAAAATTATCATATTATTTGAGACAAGGAGTATTAAATATCAGGTGGAGAAGCCTCCAAATGGGAGATTTGTTTGTCAACTGCAACTTTCAAAGCTATCCATTCTCTCAAATGATGATAAAGAAATAAAAAAAACAACATCAAGTTGAGAATAGATTGAAAATGGTTGCTTCCGATAGTATATGCAAAAAAAAAAATTAGTTTCCAAATTGCATGTTACCAAGGGAAAGATTGCAAGAGGGTTTGCTCACAGCTCTTGTGTTTATAGCACTTTTTTAATATTTTTTCAATAGCTAAAATTTGATTTAGAGTTTTTGATCGCTTCCTCAGTATTTTTTCAATAGTTAAAATTTAATTTTAAGGTTTGTAATGTTTGTTTTTTCACTCAATTTTTTTTTTTACCGAATTTAAGGTTTATTCGACGGATTTATTCGATAGGGTTTCAACGATTTTCAAATTTCATATAAAAAATTCATTTGATAACTAAGGTGACATGGTGGTTATAGGAACGTGCTGCATAAAATACTGTGTGAAAGCTTTCAAAACAGACAACGTATAATACTGTAATGGTCGTAAAAGACAAATAATAGACAAATAATATACCCAAATCATCGTAAGAGCCACCACCGATTCCACCATATAAAATCAAAACAATAAATATATATATATATATATATATATATATTAACTTCATATGAAACACATTTGAATAAGATCAATAAGACATAATTAAATATTAAAGATAACCTACCATAATCATATTCTTAAAAATGATTAAATATTAAATATTCTTCAAAATTATATGTTGCATGCGGTATACCCATTATATTATTTATGGATATAAAAAATAGGTATGGTTTTCATAAGATTTTAATATATTATTTTTTTTGGTTAGTGTGATAAATTCCTATTATTAGTGTATAGTTTAATCTCCTCTTAACTATAATTTATTATAAAACTAAAAGTTATGATTATTTTTTTAAGATTTGGTTAGTGTGAGAAACCTTTACAATCCTTAATTTAACATAATTTTAATATATACACGATTGATGCTCAATCCTTAATTTAACATAATTTTAATATATACATGATTGATGCTCAATCCTTAATTTAACATAATTTTAATATATAAATGGGAGTTGGTTACATCCACACTATTTTTAATAATTGTCAAGTATAGGGTTCAAACCATAGGGGTTACTTCCAACAAACATATATCACCTTGTTATTGTTGACCCAACATGAGAGGGATCATCGATCGTTCAATATTTGTATCGTCATCATCGATCTAGCGTGCACTCAAAGGATTCAGAACATACTAGTACCTTTACAACAGGTATGCCCTCAAGGTTTGAACCTAGGTCTTTTCTTGGTAAGTGCTTAGCTAGATAGTCAACTACCAATTCACCTAACTCTTGGGGACTATACTAATTTTAATATTATTAAGCCTATGATAGGGTTAAATGGGATTTTTTGGTAATATTAAAAAAGTTTGGATTTGGGAAGAAATAGGTGAGATGGACTGAAGCTTGTGTTTTTACAATTTCATATTCAGTGTTAGTTAATGGGTTAGTAATAGAATCATTTAAATCCAAGAGAGGTCTTAGATAAGGAGATCCTCTATCACTATATTTGTTTATTATTACGGCAGAGGTTTTAGGTAGGAACTTGAAGAAGGCTAACAAAGATGGGCTTATAAGTGGACTTAAGGCTAGTAATAACATCAACAACATCACCCATCAATAGTTTGTAGATGATACACTTTTTTTGGAAGGGCAAGGATGAAAGAGATTAGAGCTTTGAATAACTAATTAAAGAAATACAAAAGAGCATTAGGGTAAAAAGTTAATAGGACAAAATCTAAAATTTAGTTTGTAAACACCTTAGCTAAAATCAAAGCAAGGATATGCAGGTTACTTCATATGGAGGAGGTAAATTTACCAACAACTTATCTAGGCATGCCCTTACTTGAGGGGAGAATGAGGATAGATATGGAATTTAGTTATAAGTAAAGTTTATAATAAACTACCAGCATGGAAAGGTATATGGTTATCGTTAGTAGGAAGAATGCAACTAATTAAATTAGTCTTATAGGTCATTCCAACATATTATATGTCCTTGAGTTGCAAGCTTACTGCAGTGGTAAGGGAATTGGCCTCTCTTTGAGAGGTTCAAGGTTCAAACCCCACTCGGTATGAGGGGACCAAGATCCCTCATAAAAACATGTGTAAACTCATTGAAACTCATGCGGTATTAGCTCAACCGATTAGATTCCTCAATGTTTAAAAATTTGGAGACTAAGGTTCAAATCTTCCCAAGTGATACATGGATAATATCCAAGCTTTGTTGTAATACAACTATGTGGTGGTGATGTAATACGGGTGGGACCCATTTCAATCCCATATAACCAATTTAGTAAAACATATTATGTCCTTGTATACTATGACAAAATTGATAGAAAAAAGTTTAATCTATATTATGTGGTCATTTTTGTGGTCAGGATTACATGAGAAAAAAAATCCCTTTAGTGAAATGGAGCAAGGTGTGTGATGATAAAACTAGAGGAGGTCTAGGTTTAAGAGCTCTTACAAATGCAAACTTAGCTCTTAGGGTAAAAGTAATTTGAAAATTGTACAAAGAGAGTCAAAGACAATGGACAATAATTATACTAGATATGTTGAGCCCAATTACCCAAGCTTAATATTTATTGTATTCTCTCTACCAAATGGTTTTGCACTGTGGAACGGTTTAAAAAAATCAATTGATCTAGTGATTAAAGGTTTATAATGGGTGATGGAAACTAGAGAAAATATTTCTATTTAGATGGATACTTGGTGTAATAAAAAAGCACTAAATCTAGATCTAATTTTAAAACCATGGATGAGATTACTTCAAGACAATTATGGTGATAGAGTTTCAAACATTTTGTACAAGGATCAGGAAGGAAGATGCAAATGGAAATAATAATTTTTTACAAGTATACAAGGCATTGATGCTAGGAGGCAACTGGGTAGAAAGATAACAACATTGATTATTCTAAGGGGAGCCCAGGATAAGTTGATTTGGGATTTGAATAGCTCAGGTTAATACACAACAAGAAGTGGATATAATGTAAAGCACCAACAAAATAAGAATATCACAAGAATATGGAGAGATTTTTAGGATAACCCAAACATTCCTAAAGTTAAAATGTTTATTTGGATAGTAGTTCATAGAAGAATTTTATCCTAGGATAACCTTATGAAAACGGTTTTTCATGGCCCCTCACAATGTGTTATCTGTAAAAAGGAGGAGAGTATAAACCATCTCTTGGGACATCGCTCAATAGTCTAGAAACTATGGTAATGGATTCTTAATATGTTTGGTAAATGCATGGTGATGAATGATAGAATTAATGAATGGTTAAAGCAATGGCAAAGCACTTTTAAAAGTGAGGTTGTACAAACAATTTGGGATATATCAAAGGATACAATACTTTGTACTGTCTTGATAGAAAGGAATAGAATAATATTTAAAAGAAAGAAAAGCAATTTAGAGGTGATATTCAATGAATTTTGCTTGAGATTGGAGGATGGTGGGAGCAGGAGCGGGAGCAGCAGTAGGGACAACAGCAGGGATTTCAGTAGGGTTTGCATCGAGATCTGGTCCAGTAAGGAGCGCTACTATAGGATCTAGAGCAGGGGTTGATCCAGGTACGAACATGGGCTAGGGGGTCCTAGCACTGGGACCCATCTGCCTTCAGGCCCAGGACCCGATGGGGCCATTGGTGCCCCCGGAGACCCCTCCCACAAGGAGCCCCCTGACAAGGGTGCTGGGAAATCTACCATCGAGGGGCCCAGCAAACCCTCGTATGTGCATATACTTACAGGAGAACCCTCTCACCCCCAAGCCCCATCCTCGAGGCTTTTCCTAGTAGGGACGCACATCTCCATCAAGGATGACGTGTTTTCATCCTTTGTCTCAGCTTCCTCCTTCTCCCTGTTAAGGAAATTCATTGGGGGCTGCCCAGACATGGAAACCATTCATCGGTGGGCTTTCTCCAAGTGGAAGACCTCAAGCAACATGTAGATCGTTGCCCTGTCAAAGGGCTTCTTCCTCATCAAGCTAAAAAATAAAGAGGACACCAATAAGATTCTCATGGGCGGGCCCTGGTTCCTGGGCTGCAGAAGCCTCTTTCTCTGGCGCTAGGCTGTCGACTTCAACCCCAATACTCAAAGCATAAATGTTGCCCCGATCTGGGTCAAAATTCTCGATCTCCCCTTCCATCTTTGGCATGAGGGGGTGATCAAACTCATTGCTCAAGCCATAGGTGAACTTGTTGCTTTTGATTCGACCACTAATTCAGGATCTTGCATGGTCCATGCTAGGATATGTGTTGCTGCTAACCTGGAGATAGAGCTTCCCTCATCGGTCACCATCTCGTTGGGGCCCTATTATTTGCATCAAACCCTTGTTTATGAAAACAATCCAGCGTTTTGTACCCTCTATAACTCCCAAGGTCACCTCCCCAATTAGTGTCCCCTGCCCACGGGCCCCTAGAGGAGGGCGACCCCCCATGGCTACCCATCCCAAGAGTGGCACGATCATCCAACATATAAAGGAAAGCAGAATGCGGACCCCATCCCGATGGATGAGCAACACCAGGTATGTATCACCCCTGACCCCAACCTTGAAGCTCCTATGTCTCTGCAAGGTCCTAAGCCTTCCCCCCTAAAGCTTGTAGGCCCTCCCAATCCTCCCCTTTTCCAGATGACCTCCTCGGTTGATCCCCCCAATTCCATCCCCATGAGGAGGTTCCCCCAGCCTTGGCCTCTGGCCCGGATAACCTCTTAGGGCTCCCCTCGCCCCTCCCCTCCGTTGACCTCCCACCTCTTGGTGAACCCCTAACCCCCCTGACCCTACCCCTCCCCTCCTAGCCCTACTTTGAGGTTGGTTCTGAGGCGTCGAAGGGAGAAGATGATGGCAGCCCTATCTTCTCCCAGTGTGCCCCCAAGGGTTTTAGCCCCAAATAGACCCACAACAAAAAATTTGTAACATATTTCGAAAGCAAGAAGAAGAGAGGTCAGCCCACGCTCAGTGAACAACGAATCAAGCAAGCAGAGGACGAGATCGCCAATGGCTTCCAATCGACCCTCTTAGGTGATGCCCTCAGCTTCCCGCCAGAAGAATCCCTTAGACCCAAATCTCCCGCCCAATAGGGGAAGGGAGGTAAGAGACCCCCCAAGGGTGTCAAATGAAGATCATCACCTAGAATGCTAGAGGGATCAATGGATCCCCCATAAGAAGCGACATAGCCTAGTTATGCAAGGATCACAAACCCTCAATTCTGGTGCTTCAAGAAACTAAGTTGGAGGAAACTTCATCCCCCAAGATCGCCAGAGCAATCTGAAACAATGGTGAATCCCTCTCCACCCCGGCCCTCGGCTCCACTGGGGATTTGATGTGCCTTTAGGATCCTAGCATGGTCGAAGGTAGATTGATCTCATCCTCCCCTAGAATCATCAACGTCATGTTCCATAGTTTAGACTCCAAGAAAACTTGGATCCTCTCCAACATTTATGCACCTAACAGTCCGGTTTATAGGGCCTCTCTATGGAACAAAGTAAGCCTCATGAGAGCAGCTTTTGCCCCCCTCCCCTGGATCCTGGTGGGCGACTTCAACAACCTCCTCTTCCCCTTAGACAAACACGAAGGATCAGTCCTAATCTCTAGAAGCATGAAGGACTTCGACGATTTCACTAAGGACAACAATCTCATGGGCATTCCCTTGAAAGGTGTCAATTTCACGTGGAGCAATAGACGAGCAGGGGCCAACCTCATACAAGTCAAACTTGATAGAGTCTTCCTCTCTAGGGAGGCCATTCCCCTATTTGCGGATGCCACCCTCCTAGCCCTCCCTCGTATTGCGTCGAATCATAGTCCCCTTCTTTTTGAAGTCGGTAGGCGCCCCCCCACAAATGACCTTTTTGATTCGAGTCCATGTGGTTCCACCACCCTGACTTTAAGGACCAAGTGGGTAGATGGTGAAGCCTCCTTGCCTCGGTATTCCCTGCCTCCCTTCTTCACCAAAAGCTAAGAATGCTGAAGGACAAACTCAAGGTCTAGAACAGAGAGGTATTCAAAAACATTTTCGAGAGCAAGGAAATCCTGAAGAAAAAGCTAGAAGACCTACAGGCCAACGTCCAGGAGGGAACAACTGATCCCGTTAAGAGGGAAGAGGAACAAAGGCTCCTAGTTGAATATCATAATGTTTTAGCCAGAGAAGAGACCTTTTGGAGGTAAAATTTGAGAGCCCTCTGGCTCAAAGAGGGAGACACCAACACCAAATTCTTTCATACCTCCACCCTCAAAAACCAGAGCACCAATCGCATCCTCGAGCTCATTTGCAGTGACGGTAGGTTAACAAGGGATGAGGAATAAATCAAGCTAGAGGCAACTAGTTTCTATCAGGAGCTCCTTGGCACTGAGCCCCATCCTTCTCCCCAAGCCATCACGGCCCTCCTTGACCACATTCCCCTTCCATCTCCCCCCAGGCCAACGAGGCACTTCTCAACCCTCTCACTGACAAGGAGATCCGATCGACCCTCTTTTCTATGAAGGCTGATGTGGCCCCTGGCCCTGATGGCTTCCCCCCTCACTTCTTTCAAACCTTTTGGGACCTTGTCAGCCAAGAGGTGTGTGTTGTCGTTTGCGACCTCCAAAGTGCCAGATCCATCCCCAGAGGTATCAACTCCACTTTTATTGCTCTAATCCCCAAGTCCTTGACAACGAAATCCCTACTTGACTTCCACCCCATCAGTCTCTACAATGTCCTCTACAAGGTCCTCACAAAATCCCTAGCTAATAGGCTCAAAGACATCCTCCCTCTTATCATTGACCCCTCTTAGGGAAGCTCTATCAAAGTGAGAGTGATCACAGACGGGATAGTCCTAATTCATGAGGTCCTCCACTCTGCCACCCTGGCCAAAAAACCAGCCTTCCTCCTCAAGTTGGACATGAAAAAAGCCTTTGACCGTGTCAGTTGGAAGTTCCTTGTCGAGGTCCTCCTCAAGTTTGGATTTCATCCCTCTTGGGTTGGTCTCATCCACAGATGTGTGTCATCCCCATGGTTCTCCATCTTGGTCAATGGATCCCTGACTGGTTTTTTTCCTAGTGCCAAAGGGCTCCAGTAGGGCGACCCCCTATCCCCTATCCTCTTCATCACCCTGACAGAAGCCTTGGGTCGCACCATCTTGAGTGCAACCAGAAGCAAAATCATCTCTAGCATTAAACCTGCTTCAGACCTGTCCCCGGTGTCCCATCACCAGTTTGTGGATGACACTATCCTGACCACCTCTGCTTCGATAGCCCAAGCCAAAGTCACCAATCAGATCCTTCATCTCTACGAGGATGCAGCAGGGCAAAAAATCAACCTTTAAAAGAGCAAAATATTTTTCATCCATACTCCCTCGACGAGATAGGCGACGATAGCCTGGATTCTGGGATGCTTCATCGAAACCCTCCACACCACCTACCTAGGTCTCCCCCTATTTGTAGGTTTTCCCTCCAAGGCCTTGTGGAGCTCCCTAGTCAAGAGAATTTAGAAAAAGCTAGCCTCCTAGAAAGGTCACCTCCTCTCCCAGGCTGGCAAAGCCACCCTTACTTTCGCCTACCTCCAAAGCATCCCGGTGTACTTCATGTTCATCTTCAAGATCCCGACCTCGATATGTGCTCGCATCGAGCAGATCCAAAAGCATTTTTTGTGGCCTGGTAGTGAAGAGAAGACAAGAATCCATCTAGTCGCTTGGCCCCTAGTGTGCCTCCCTAAGGCTGAGGGAGAAATTGGCCTTTATCAGGTTTCCCTGATGAATAAGGCCCTCTTGGCCAAGCATGCTTGGAAAGTTTTCTCCAATTTATCGGCTGAATGGGTGACCATCGTTAAAAGAAAATATCTCCAACACCACCCTTTCCTCAGTCGTCACCAGACCTGGGATGGATCTACCTTCTAAAAATCCTTGATCCTCACTAAGGACCTCATTCAAAAATGGACTAGGTGGATCCTCGAGGATGGGACCAACATTGACTTCTGGAATGATAGATGGCTCTGGGATGAGGCCCTAAGCTCAGTTCCTGATTTCCTGAACCTAAGACATCACTTGGAGCCTCCCTGAGGGCCCAAGGTGGAAGACTACATCATCAGGTGACAGGATAGAGCAGGTTGGGGGCCCATCAAAGCCCCCTGTTTCCCTTGCCAAGTTGGCAGCCTATCGAACTTGCTTCGGATGACTATCATTCCCTCACGGGCAAGAGAGGACAGGTGTGTCTGGCAAGGCACCAACAATGGCTCCTTCATGATAAAATTTGCCTATGCCCTCCTTAGGGATCCCTAGGCAGGGTATTTTCCAGTCAAGCAAGTGTGGCTCAAAAACCTGATCCCCAAGATCAGATATTTCGTTTGGACGACCACCCAATCCAAGATTCTCACCATCGACAACCTGGTAAAGAGAGGCTTCCTTATTCTAAACAGATGCTACATGTCCTGCAAAGATTAGGAATCGATCTCCCACCTTTTTTTTAGTTGCTCTTTGTCTTTCTAGGCCCTTGACCATATCCTTGCCCAGTTCTCCATCTAGTGGGTCCCTTCCGGATCCATCCCGGACCTCCTCATCCAATGGACCAATCCCTTTTCCCACCCCACCCTCTTCTCCCTTTGGGCCTACTACCTCCCCCACCTGCTCTAACAACTCTGGCTTGAGCACAATAGTAGAGGCTTATCTTCCCCACCCCAGGACCCTAGAGTGATGGTAGCCAAAGCACTTGCCTTTGCATCTGAGAATTCCTTCTCCCTCCCCTTGTCCCCCCCCATTGTGAGCTAGCGAGATAACCCTCCTACGCTCCCTTAGAGTGCAGACGCTCCCTCCTGCCCCCCTCCCACCTGCCTAGAGCCTCAGCCAGATGGTTGGCCCCCCTGGGTGGCTTAAATTGAACTTCGATGGGGCATCTAAAGGGAATATCGACCCCTCAGGCGCGGGCGAGGTCATCCGGTATCACTATGGTCACTTGATTCTTGCTTATGTAGAGCTCATGGACTTCCAAACCAACAACTTTGTGAAAGCTTCGGCTCTCCTACATGGACTTAGAGTTCTTCAAGATTCCCCAGGAAGGGTGGTAATCGAGGGTGACTCCCTTAACATCATTAATGCTATGACCAAGCAAGGAGAGCTGTCGTGGTGCATTTCCAAAATTGTCCACGAAGCTTGTGCCATCATCCAGGAATTTCCTCAAGCTTCCATCCGCCACATCTACTGTGAAGGTAACGATCTCACGGACCTCATGGCCAACTCAATGATGATGTCTGTAGACCTCCACATATGGCGTGCTATCTTTCCTAACACCCTTTGAGACGTTGTGTCCCAATATTGCATCCCAATCCATGATGTTGGCACTAAAATCTAATTTTCTTGATCGTAGTACCATGTCGACCTGGAGACACAAGGACCCTTTTGGTTTTTTGGTGGACATTGACTTGTGCCCGAAGATTTCCAAGATCACCGCTTCAACTAACCCTTTATACAGTAACCACCTCAGCACCATGTCAGATCCTATCAGACCCCTATGCCTCTATGCTAGCCTTCCCAACGCTACTCAGTCCAACCAAATGCCTTCCAAGCTCTCCAATCTCGTCGTCCATTTCCATTATGCGACCTTTCTTGTCAATTCGGGTACCCCATGCATACTGCCCACCTGGCCCAATCCGGTCATGCCTCATATGCTTCGTTTGAACAGTCACCATTTTCCCCACCTTTGCCACCCTTCGTGCATGTCATCGGTTCCCTTCGCTACTGAGTCCTAATGCATGCAGCTCTTCAGCATCCTTCCATCTCCACTTTCGCCTATTTCTTCCCCCTTGAGCACGCTAGACCACTCCCTCTATGTTCCCTTTTCTATTGTTTGTCCCCTGCTAGAGCACTCCTTGGTGGTCCCTGGATTTCTTTGCCTTGTCCCTCTGCCACTGGCCTTTGCCCCCACCATGTCTTTTGGCGAACTCCCCTACATTGAGCCCTCATCTCCCGTTCTCACCGCTTTGGCTAAAGTTTTCATGGATGCTAGGTCCCTTACCCCGTTCCTCCTCAAGTTTGTAGGTTTGGATGAAGAAATTACGTAGGCATTCCTCAACACCTGGGATGGTGGCAAGGTGGTCGTGAAAGGGATTCACTTCAAAGTGACCAAGGAGCTCATGTTCGATGTCACCGAGCTCCATCATGAAGAGAAAGGGAAATACATTCATCATGATAGACATAATTGGGAGGAGCTCATTCATTTCCCGGACCACTCCTAGGACAAGACCGCCCTGTACAGGAAACACATGCCTAAACCCTACGATGAGGCCCTTATGCCCATCATGTAGTTTGTGACCTATTACGATCTCAATCAGAAGCTCTGTAGCTTCCACCTTAGTTTTATCAATTACCTGCACGAAGCTATCCTCCTGTGTACCCCTCGCTACCTGCTTTACTCCCTGACCATCTCGATCGAGAAAGCCTAGAAAGTTCACACCCGTCCCTCTCATCAGGGACTTATGGCTGTTCTCTACCACCACACCCTCACCAACCAGCCCCCTGCCCAATGCATCTCTCCCCTCTCCATCAATCCCTCCATCACCTCCCCAACCACTTCCAATTCTGAGCATAAATCCAAGGAGGATAGCCCCAGCGATGCTGACATCTCTCCCCCTCCTAATAAGCGCAGACCCACCTCAAAGAGGTAGGCGTTGGCTCGGGCCCCTGGCGATAGCAGTGCCCCTAGTGCTCCAGCTCCCAGTGGCTCCCTTGCCCTAGGTGTCCCGGCCCCTGGTGGGCCTGACGCCCCTCGAAGGAACAAATTATCCAGTTGCCTCAAGAAGCCAAATATGAAACCCACCATGGAGGTAATTTCAAACTCTAAAGATGATATGGGGATCTTCCCCCTTCGCATCCTTCTAGACATGGTGATCAATTCCCTTACGTCGGTTGCCAATGCAGTGTCAACCTCGATGCATATCTTCAAGGCAATTCGGTGCAAGCTCAGGGATGGGTCTGATGGAGACAATTAGCCATCCCAGTCCTGGCCTAGGGGGGATCCCCTCCCCTGGCCAATGGTGGTGGTGGTGTTCTTTTATCAAGGAGCCCAGTTTGTGCAATAGTTTTGTAGGTGCATTGTCTTCTTATTCAGGGCGGTTAGGGTTCTATCATGTTTCCCCCTGAGTTTTATTTTGGTTGGGTTTGTCTTGTCCCCAGGATAGGAGGTTTGCGTGGCAACTGTAGGATCCCGGATCTCGTTGTTTGTAGTAATGTCCACCCCTGGTCTGGTTTAACGAGATTTTTGGTTTGATGTTGTCTACTGCCTTTACTATAATAAGGTTTTGGGATCCTTTAAAAAATCCCCTTGTATATAAAATGTCACTTATAAAAAAAAAGCAATTTAGAGGTAATGAAAAGGAAGATTTTTTTAGCCATAGAGGTGTCCAAACCAACCCTATCAACTCACCCAATCCCTAATCTAGAAGCAGAGAGCCTTAATAGGTGGAGTCAAGTCATAAAATGGAATTATGATGTTGGGTACAAGAGAATAAAAAAGAAGGCAAAAAATATAAAGTGGAAATCACCTGATGTGAAGTTGGTTAAGTTGAATTTTGATGGAGTATTTAAAGGAAATCCAGGACTAGCAATAGGAGGAGGAATAATTAGAAATAATAGAGGAGATATTTTGTCTCATTACACTTTCAATAGTGGATTTAAGACAAATAATGAAGTTGAAGCTTGGGCAACTTTGGAAGGGTTAAAAATATGCAAAATTAAATGGAATAGAACTATGGATGGAAGGTGATTCACTCATAGTAATAAATGCAATTTTGAGGAAAGCAAAGGCTCCGTGGAACATACAAGAGATAATTGTGGAAATTCAAGACCTTGGTATAAACTTTGGAGAAATCAGGTCGACATATACATTAAGAAAAGGAAATAAATGTGCAGATAGGTTAGCCAATAGAGGGGTTTTAATTGAGGATCGTGACGTTAAATTCTCTTCTCCATGGTTAGAGGAAGTAGTAAGTTTAGCTAAAGTTGACAAGAAAATGTTGACTACCTGATTCAAATAATGATTAAGATTTACTTTAATATTTTCCATTGGTAATATCTGCTTTATTTTATAACATTAATGTGTTTTCATATAAACTATTTATTATAATTTGTGTGGTTGCATTTATGCTTCAGGAAGGAAACTAGCAATCTAGATCTGGTAAAGTGGACTATGATAGTGTGATGTTTTAGAAATATTACTCTACTAAGATGCAATGCATAGATAGTAGAGGTGAAATTTTGGTATTGTGAAGGCTATTGTAGGAAAATGTCAAGAAGGATGCTAAATTCTAGAATATTTGTATTCACACAAAAAATTGAAAAATATCCAGAAAATGAAAATCAAGAATTCAAACATTTTATGTAAAATGATGTAGGTTTCTAACTATAGCAACTCAATTGAGATGAGAATTGAATCTGTTTGTAAACTCTCAAGCTCTAAAGAAGAGAGTTATGATTTTTCAAGGGTGGGGGACCCGAGTACAACCCCTTGTTCTCCAAAAAAAAAAATGTTATTAAAAGTATAAGTTTTTGTTCTTATATCACCTAATATTATTTATTTTGAGTTCTTACAATGAAAGAGATACTTATCTTGTGTTTAAATGCAAGCCTAAAAAATTAAGTTGTTGATAGTTTCATGTTGTATTCTCTTTGAGGTTTTTTTTTTTTGAAAAATAATTTGAAAAAAATTGTATTAAAACAAAGATCATTTACAAGTTGGGATGAGACTTTTCCTAGCCTTAGTCAGAGAGAACACATGTTTACAATAGTAAAAGAAGATTTGCATTGGAGCCAAATCTCTTAAACCATATTTCTACAATGACTGTTCACCTGTTTACAACTATAAAAGAAGATCTACATTGAAACACAAATCTCCTAAACAGTATTTCTGGAATGGTTATCCAAATTAGCTAAGCATTGGATTTGCTCACCAACCTGCCTAATCATCTCATCCTCAATAGCCATGTCACTGTGCCACTGAACCCCTACCTCCTTCTCAGTACCCATCTTAGCCAGGAAGTCTGCCACTTTATTTAGATCTCTACTCACATAAAATGGAATCACATCATCTAATTCCCTCCATAATTCCTTAATTTGAGTGACAAGAATCCTCAACCTCCATGTTTTCAAAGCAAAGTTCCTCATGCAATCTAGAGCTCCAACCATTATTTGAGAATCTGATTCTAGGATTATCCTCCTATGACCTTGTTTTACTGCCCAAATAGAAGCAAATTTGATAGCTAAGGCTTCTGCTTCATTGTTTGTGGCTCTTCCCAAGCCTTGCAGTTCCCAATAGAGCACTGTTCCAACATGATTCCGGCAAACCACTCCAATTCCAGCTCTACCCGGATTGCCTTTTGCAGCTCCATTAGTATTAATTTTAATCCAACCTTCTAGGGGTGGTTTCCAACTAGCTTTGTCCTGTCCCTCTTGCACTTCAACTTCCTTCTCCATTGCCCCAATAACAACCTGAGTTTCCTCTTTAGCATAGACTGCCACAGTTTCTGTGACTTTGCTCCAAATGACCTGCCAAACTCCATCTAAAGAAGAAAAAGTTTCTCTAAAAATTCTAGCATTTCTCTCCAACCACACTTGCCACCAAATAAATTTTAATCCAAGCTCCCAACCAATACAAAGAGCTTTAGATTTAAATCTACCCCTCTTCCATATTTCCCAAATATTAATCCGATTCAAATCACCATTAACTTGAATTTTATAATATAAAAACCATCTCTCCCAAATCTAGCGCGTGAATGGGCACTCAAACATCAAGTGATCAGTTGTTTCCTCGCTCTTGTAGCATAAAACACATTGATATGGACCAATGATTCCCCTGCATCTGAGATTATCAAAAGTAAGAATTCCATTATGCATGAACTGCCAAGAAAAAAAGTTAACTTTCGACCAACCCTTGGATCGCCAAATCTTTCTCCAATCCTCAACCTGATATGTATGAGGAGGAGGCTCTGGAAGGATCTTATCATATCCATCCTTCACTGTGTAGACACCAAGGCTCCCATAGCCCCAAGCTAATTCATCCTCCTCGTCTCTACCTATGAGAAATCTTTATGCCAAGATTTTAGTCATGATGGGTGTCAAATTCGGAGGGATTGAAATTGGCCACTCATCCAACTTCTTAAATTGCTTAAACTTATAATCCCCTAGATGACTAGTGTTGAAATAACTTTCAATTTGGACCCACCCCTTGGTTTTTATGGCTATTTTTATTGGTTGCAATTCAAGAAATTCAACAATGATAGGTGGGTATTGATCCCATGAATCTGTCCAAAATCATGCCTTCTCCCCTCTCCCCACTTTCCAAAATAATCTATCTTTTACTACCTGAGATCCTAACTTGAGAGCCTGCCACACTAAGGATCCATTACCATCCAAAGGGAAACGACCCACCTCATTTGGGTTTACATGTCCCAAATATTTACTAGTTAAGATTCTACTGAATAAAGAAGTTGGTTGGGAAATCCACCTCCAGTGAAAGCTTTCCACCAAAGCTTTATTATTTAACTTTGATCTTCTCAAGTCCCAAACCTCCTTTTACCTTGGGCTGGCTTACTTTATCCCAACCTACTAAGGCCCATTTCCTCTCTCCTTTTACTCCTTCCCATAAAAATTTTCTAGCCATCTTGTCCAACTCTTTCCATATGGTATGTGGGGCAGCAAGGATAGAAAATTTATAAATTGGCATGGCCTGAATGACTAACTGTAAAAAAATTAATCTACCCCCATAGCTTAACCATTTGTGAGACCAATGATTAATTATGTCCTTGATACAATCCAAAATATTCCTCCAGATATCTATTTTTAGTTTTTTAAAATGCAAAGGGACCCCCAAGTATACCACTAGGAGATAAGTCCTTGTGAATCCCAAGATCTCTAAAATTTTGTCCCGAAGCCTTTGATCAAGATTGAAAAAGACCACTTTGGATTTTTTATCATTGATGACTTGGTTTGTAGCCCTAAGGTAGACATTAAGTGTATCTCTAATCATTCTTGCTTCCCTAAAGCTAGCCACTCCCACCAATCCTATGTCATCCACAAACTGTAGGTGAGTCAAAACTTCCTCACCCACCTTGATACCTGTTAGCAAACCTTGTTGTCTTCTCCTCAAGATGAGTCTACCCAATCCTTTAGCCAATATGAGAAAAATATAGGGAGAGCAAGGATCTCCTTGACGAAGGCCTCGAGTAGCTCCAAACGATTGCGAGGGAAGACCCTTGATTAACACTGAGTATGTCGGAGTAGAAACACAACTCATGACCCATTCTATCCAATCCTGAGAGAAACCAAAGGTTGCCATCATCTTTGACAAGAAGCTCCACTCCACCCTATCATAAGCCTTTGACATATCTAATTTTATGAACATTCCTCTATTACTAGATGTTTGCATTGAATGGATTGCCTCCTAAGCTAGAACCACACCATCCAAGATCTGCCTACCCTCTACAAAACCCCCTTGCTTCGAGGAGATAATGTTATGTAGAAGAGGTTTTAGCCGCTCAACCATTACCTTTGTGATTATTTTATATATGACATTGCATAAGGCAATAGGTCTATAATCTGAAATATGTACCCCCTCCTCCCATTTTGGAATTAAGGTAATGAAAGTATGATTTAATGCTTTAAGCATTCTTTTACTACCTTTGGACTCCTCTATAACAACCATTATATCCTCCTCCAAGTTATCCCAAAAGTCCTGAAAAAACTCAATTGGAAAGCCATCTGGACCTGGTGTTTTTCGGTGCTCATTCCAAAGACTACATTCTTCAGTTCCTCTCTATCAATGGGTTTAAGTAGGGCCTGATTTTCTTCTTCAGAGATAATAGAGGGTATGACAACAATAACTTCTTTTTGAGCCTCTTCATCTTGCACCATACTTTCCTTAAATAGTTTAGAAAAATAATCCATTGAATGGAAATGCATACCTGGAATTGTATCAAAGGAGTGTCCGTTCTCATCTTGAAGAGCTTCCATGTTGTTCATCTGTCTCCTAGCATAAGCAATCCGATGGAAAAATTTGGTATTTTTATCACCTTCTAATAACCAAGTGGTTCTTGCTCTCTGTTTCCAGTAGGTCTCCTCTTGGTTGTCAATGTCCTCAACCGCTTTACGCAATGCATCATCCTCTTCTTTGAGCTGCTCTATAATTGTTCCTTCCCTAAAGTGTTTTTGAACCTCATCCCATCTGGCCACCAATGGAGCTCTTTGGACCTGGAAGTCTGTCTTGTTAGCTCGCCTCCATTGTTTCAGTTGATCTTTGACATAATGAAGTTGTTTGTGGAATCTAAACATTGATGTCCCATATGTTGGGCGACCTTCTTCCCACCACTATGGAATTTTATTTCGAAGTTCCTCTTTTTGTAACCAAAAGTTTTCAAATTTAAATGGTTTGTGATGCATTGTCTTGATCCCTCCTTCCAACAAAATGGGAAAGTGATCTGAAACTGGACCCTCCAAAATCTGAAATTTTATATTCCATTTTACAAATGCCTCCTCTGAAACCAAAAAATGGTCTAACTTCACCTTCCCGCTATGTGGCTCCCTCCTCTTATTAGTCCAAGTATAGTTGGTTCCAGGGCATTTAATATCCACCAAGTGTAATGCCTGGACTTGGGCAATCATAAGTCGATCCCCTGGGTCCAAAATTGGGGTTCCCCCTTCCTGATATCTAGAGGATAATTTAGCATTAAAATCCCCAGCAATAATCCAGTCTAAATCTTCCCTTGAGACTCTCATGTTATGCACAGCTTTCCATTGATGCATCTGACCATCTAGGTTTTGAGCCCCATAAAAATTTGTGATTAAAACATGTTCAGTTGTGACATTATTTCTAAAATGTGATGTGAGAACACCCCTCCAAGCTATATGTTCTATTGCAGTCCATTCAAGAGAGTTCCAAAGAGTAACTATCCCCCCTGAGGCACCTTGGGTAGCCACTTCCATATGACCAGCACCCCTCCAAATTTTGTTAACTGTTTTACACATAAGATCCAACGACATTTTTGTCTCCTGGATAAGCAAAAAATCTATTTTACATTTTTCTAAGAGTCTTCGAACATCAGATTGATGGGTTCTACTGTTTAAAACCCTAACATTCCATGATTGTATAATCATTGGTTACCTTGAGAGCAGTAAAAATCTATTGGCCTCACCGATCCTCCAGTGATCAGTTTGTCTCCTTGAACTGCTATCAATTCCTTATTTGATTTTCTACCCACTCCTTGAGAGTTGCTATTTTTTGATCTCTTTTCCACCCGAGTTATCCCTAAAGTTGGCCTTTCTCTGTTCTTTTCTGCTATGCCCATGCTGACATCCTTAATTATTGGTTGCTCTTGGTTATGCACTATCAATGCCCCCGCACTCTCTGACTGCGGTAACTCACCGTACTCAATTACCTGCTCTATGATGGGGGGAGATGAAAGAGGAGCTTGAACATGGATGTTATTATTTTAATTATTCCCATCCACTCCTTCCATGAATTGTTCTTCTTTGGTCCATTAGTGTCTTAAATATCTCATACCTATTGGAGGGCTTGAGTTGGGTTTGCTCTTTACCATATTTTTTCTTTTGCCTTCTCCTTCTTTTGGGCTGTTCAAAACCATCTCCCTGTGCTTCTTTACCCTGAGAAATATTGGTTGGTTCTTTGTTGATTGTTGACTTACCCTCCTTAGGAATATTTGACATTCCTAGAGGAGCCTCCATTTTTATGTTCATATTATTTGGGCAAGATCGGGCCAAATGCCCATATTTGTGGTAAACTCTGCATCTGAAGGGCAATGCCTCATAATCCAGTTGTTGAATCCAAGATAGTCCTGCAAGTTCAAGTTCCACCTCTGCCGGTAGAGGTTGGCTAAGATCCATTTCCACACATAATATTGCATAAACAACTGTGTTTCCTTCTATTGTGTCTTTGGAAACACCCAAATGTCTTCCAAGGGAATTACCGATAATTTCCAATACCTGCTCACTCCAAAACTCCATTGGAAGTGCATACAAACGGATCCAAATCGGGACAACAATGGGTTCAATTCGAGGATCAAATCCCACTCTCCAGGGTTGAACAAATAATCCTGCCGGACCATGATTCCTCTTTTCTGATTCGAAAGCCCTATTTCTATCGACAAGTGAAGAAAAACTAACAATAAAATATCCATTGCTAATAAACCACAAATAATACTCACCAAGAGGCTCCCAGTTTTGTCGGACCCAGGAATGCAAAAAATTTAGGGTAGGGCGAATACCCATGAATTTATAGATCAAATCATGATTGGCTCTATATAAAACTGTTTCTTCAACCATCCTTTGCTCAATGACAATATTTGGCCTTGATTTTGACTGTGGCAAGCATCCATTAACTCGTTGAGATGTTGATCTATTTCCAACAGTCGTAAAGAGCATTTTTAATGCAATTTTTTGTGCTTCTTCAATCTTTGATGGAGATTTATCCTTTAAAAAATCTGCAAAAGAACTATGTCTCTCTAGAAGAGGATCCGGAGGTGTCCCCATTGGACCCTCCTGGGGCAGAAATATTGTCTTCAAATCCACAGTAACCAGAAATCTCTCTTTGAGCTTTAAAAATCGGTTGCTAAGAGATTTAATATACCACCATATATTTTTATATCATTTTTGTTATTTTAAGTTTTAAAGATAAGAAGAGTCATTTGTGTTGTGTTATCTACTTAAGATTTTTTGTAAAAAAATATTTTTGATACTTTAAAGCCCAAAATATAGATTATTCATAGATTAAAACTTGTAAA
The DNA here is from genome assembly GCA_028583015.1 of Wollemia nobilis. Taxonomy (NCBI): domain Eukaryota; kingdom Viridiplantae; phylum Streptophyta; class Pinopsida; order Araucariales; family Araucariaceae; genus Wollemia; species Wollemia nobilis. Next base: position 2,427,612 of record JAQPPZ010003193.1, on the reverse strand, counting down.
TACGTTTTTTGGAATAAATTACTTATATTTTCCTTAGAGCTCTTACATATGCAAACTTAGCTCTAAGAGGAAAAGTAATTTGGACATTGTAAAGAGAGAGTCAAAGATAATGGGCAAGAATTCTTTGAAGTGTGGTGAGTCCAATGACCCAAGATTAATCTTTACTACATTCTTACTACTAGATGGTTCTATACTATGGCATGGTTTAAAAAATCAATTGATCTAGTGATTAAAGTTCTAATATGGATGGTGGGAACTGGAGAAAAAAGTACATTTGGATGGATATTTGGTATGATAAAAGACCACTCAATCTAGATCAAATTTTGAAACCATTGATGAGATTACTTCAAGATAAAAATGGTGATAGGATTTTAAACATTATGTACAATGATCAATAAGGAAGATACAAATGAAAAGAATATTTTTTTATAAGTATACCAAACATTGTTGCTAGAAGGCAGTTGATCAAAAAGATAACAACAATGATTATTCTTAGGGGAGCTGATGATAAGATGATTTAGGAGTTGAATAACTAAAAAGAGTACACAATAAGAAGAGGATATAATGTAAAACACCAACAAAATATAAACTTTGCAAGAATATGAAGAGATATCTGGGATAGCCTGAGCATTCCAAAAATTAAAATGTTTGTATGGCTAGTAGGTGAAAGGAAAGTTTTATCCTGGGATAACCTAATGAAAAGGTGTTTTCATGGTCCCTCACAATGTGTTATAAGTAAAAAGGAGGAGAGTATACACCATCTCGTAGGACACTATTCAATAGTCTAGGAATTATGACAATGGATTCTTAATATGTTTGGAAAATGCATGGTTATGAATGGCATAATTGAAGAATAGTTAATATAATGACAAAGCACTTTTAAAAGTGAGGCATTACAAATAATTTGAGATACATTGAAAGATATAATACTTCGAACTATATAGCTAGAAAGAACAAAATAACATTCAAAGGAAAGGAAAACAATTTAAAGGTGATGAAAAGGAAGATTTGTTTATCCATAGAGGAGTTAAAACTAGCCCTATCAACTCACCCAATCCTTAATATTGAAGTAGAGTCTTGATAAATGGAGTCAAGTCATCAATTGGAATTATGATGGTGAGTACAAGAGAAACAAAAGGGAAGAAAAAAATGGAAACCATCGAAAGTAGGGTTGGTCAAATTGAATTTTTATAGAGCTTATAAAGGAAATACAAGACCAACATCATCAGGAGGAGGAATAATAAAAAAGAATAGGGGTGATATTTTGTGACCTTACGCTTTAAGTAGTGAATTTAAGACAAGTAATAAATTTGAATCTTAGGTGGCTTTGGAAGGATTAAAAATATAGATAAATAAAATGGAATAGAGTATGGATGGAAGGTGATTCATTAATAGTAATAAATGCAATTTTGAGAAAAGCAAAGGCCCCTTGGAATATACAAGATCATTGTGGAAATACAAGACCTTACTACAAAGTTTGAAGAAATTAGGTTTATACATACGTTATGGGGAGGGAACAAATGTGCAGATAGACTAGCCAATTAAGAGGTTTTAATAGAGGATCGTAAAGTTAAATTCTCTTTTCCATGGTAAGAGGAAGTAGTAGGTTTAGCTGAAGTTGAAAAGAAACATCTGAAAGGAGCAAATGTAAAATAATGTTCCAAAGAATTACAAAATGTTTTAGGGGATCCATTTATAGATCAATGCATTAGAGGAAACTAACAGTCTAGATTTGGTAAAGTGAACTATGGTTTCAAAAAACAAGTAAAATTTTTGTATGCTAGCTAAATCAAGAGATCATGATTATCAGATAGACTTCATGGTTGAATATATTATTTGAGTTGTTGGTTCTTGGTTGGATTATGGAATAGAGTATGATCAGAACCTTCAACTTTTTAATATTACTATACTATTTATTAAATAACACCATTATGATTTGTTAAAATGTTATTATAATATAAACGAGATTCATTTCATAACTCATTAACATGATAACATGTTTTTTTAATTGGTTGTTTGGAATTAAAATGAATTCCACTTGTATTATATAATGACTCATAGTTTAGTTATATATATATATATATATTCCTTGATAAGATTTAATCATGAAATTTCAACTTTTTGAGACTGCTAAATTATTTATTACAATTCTTGTGATTGCACTTATGCTTCAGGAAGGAAACTAACAGTCCAAAGTTGGTAAAGCGGACTATGATAATGCAAAATTTTAGAAATATTACTCTACTAAGATGTAGTGCATAGACATTAGAGGTGGAGTTTTGATATTGTGGAGGTTGTTGCAAGAAAATGTCAAGAAAAAGGATGTTGAATTTTGGAATATTTGTATTTACAAAGAAAATTGAAGATCCAGAAAATGAAAATCAAGAATTTAGACTTTTTATGAAAAATATGTAGGTATCTAGCTATAGAAACTTAATTGATATGAGAATTGAATCTGTTTATAAACTCCCAAGCTCTAAAGGAGAGAGTTGTGATTAGTCAAGGGTGGACGACCCAAGTACAACCCATTTTTCTCAAGAAAAAAAAACTTCTATTTTCCTCAAACATATATTAAAAATATTTTTATAAATATTAAATATTCTATTCTTCCTATTTTTATACAATGAGACGTGTTAATTACATCAAATATTTATTTAGTAGAATATTTGAAAAATATTTCATGTTTTTATTAGAAAAATATCATATTTTTCCAATTGGTTATATGGGATTGAAACGAGCCCCACCCATATTACATCATCACCACGTAGTGGTATTACAACTTGGATATTATCCATGTATCACTTGGTAAGATTTAAACCTGGGCCTCCTTCTTAAATGTTGAGGAATATAATCGGTTGAGCTAATACCATTTGATCACAATTTTAGGGTAAAACACAGGTTTTTGAAAGGGGTCCCAATCCCCTTGTACCCAAGTTTGAACTTAGATCTCTTGGATGAAAACCCAAAGATATACTCCTGATGGTCCAATTAGCATTAGGCTAGACTCAATATTGGATGACTTGATATTGCTATTAGATTAACCTTCAAAGAAGTCCAATTATTTTACAATGCTTTCAAAGACAAAAGAAAAGGGAAAGAGAAATAAGGGAGAAGGGGTATAAACAAAATTGAAGTAGATGGAGTTCAACTAACAACAACAGTGCAAGCTAAATTAACATAAATAAACAAATGCAATTATTTCCTCCTACCAAATCTCATGCAAGTTAAGCACAAAAATCACAACATCCTATATTCCAAACATTTCATTGAATGATCCAAACAACTATTTCACCTAATAGAATTCACCTAGTTAAAACTAACAAAAATATCAAGTGTGATTGTTACAACATTCAACACCTCAAACGCTCCAAGAGTACTGATCCAAACAACATCAAGCCTAACAATATTTACTTTAATATAAGTTAAAATAAGGTAAAAAAAATTGAGCCTAATAGAATTCACTACCATAAAAGCTTAAATGAAATGTTGAAAGTATAATGCATTACTAAAAATATTGCATGACCTTGGACAAAAAGAAGCCAAACAATCTTTGATTTTATTAGCACAACTTAGAGTCTCAGCTCACGAAAAGGCAAAAACTAAAGTTTTCGACCCTCATAAATGAGGAGCACTACTTCTTATACAACTTTCACTTGACCCTAAAATAAAATAAATAATCACATTAAAAAATGACCAAAATTGATCAAGGATTATCATAGGCTAAGCTAGCATCACTGGACCTCTTATTTTGCTTGTCATGCTTCATGGAGGTGGTAGTCACTTTCCAACTTTAGTAGATGCTACATGGTATAAGTGCCCATTATTGGAGAGTTAGGTGTCTTCTGCATTAATATTATTTGGTTTGATAAGTTGTTATTGCATCCTTTGCCTTTTGGGTTATCTCTTTAATTGATATTAGCATACTAGATGCTCTAACAACTAGCCTGACTAGTTTGGGTTGCCACTATGCTTTGCTTTGTACTCCAAATTCCATTGTGATCCATTTGCAATGTGTCAAAGTCCTTGAAATATTGGTTGATGTTTAGAAGCCTTGAAGCATTTTACTTAGGTTAGCACAAAATATTCTAGTTTGCCTCCTTTATAGGTTCGACAATAAGCTAGTCTAGGAAAAGCTCTTGGTTTGCATAAATAGGTCAATCTTTAATATATTTTAGCTCAAAATAGTATGTCTTTGCTTTTCGGATCATCTACTTGAAATAATTATACCTCCAAATAAATCCCTTGAGTTTGAATGTTTATTGCCATTTTTTTTGTTATTTTGCTCCTTGATTTTTAATACTTTAGTTGCCTTTATAAGGAAATTACCAAACTACTTCATTTGATGAGTGTACTTGAAGTATTTTCTTTATCCAACTTGGCGTATTTGCTCCTTTGCTTCTAGATGAAATATTTGAGAGGTTGTATTATCCAAAAAAAATTTCTTTTGTATCTTACCATGATTGAGGTGACCTCTTTATGGACCAATAAGGTTGTATGATTTGTAAAAAATTGATAACTTGAAACACTCGAGATGCTTATGTTTTCACAAATATTGAGCTCTTCTTGATGATGCCAATTTCTTGACTAATCACCTTAGATCCCCTTGATTCCTCCATATTTCTTGATTTGTCCTTTCTAAGAGCCCTGTTGAGTGATTACAAAGGGCTCCATTTTCTATGGAGTATATCTCAATTTTTGAACCCACTATTGCTAATAATGAGTGAATTCAAAACCGGAGTATGGGACTAGATCTTGCTCAAGGTAGAGCCCTTTTAGTTGTCACTGAAATGGATTTGAGACTCTTATCAATAGCAAAATCTATCTTAGCTATCATTGAAAAGGTTGCAAGTAGATCATTAGCTTTACAGTTTGGTGGATCAACATCACTTCGTGGCATGGGAAACTTTGAACTCGCCATCAATTTTTTTTGTAGGCCTTCCCTTGTTAGCATTTTTGGCATCTTTATGGCATCAACAACTTGATAGATCGATGGAGCTTCAGGTCCTTTCATCTCGTTAAGCGTTGGGTAGCAATTCAACTCAAAATTCCCCTTTCAGGCTAGATTTGCCTAGTGTAGTGAAATTTCACTACACATACCACTATGGTATCCTTCATGGGACCCTAAAGTTTAGGGTAAAGCATGGGTTTTTGAAAGGGGCCCTAGTCCCTTTGTATGAGGGGTTTGAACTTGGATCTCTTGAATGAAAACCCAAAGATATACCACTACAATATTCCTCATGAGTCTTTCAAGTTTTTAGGATAAAGCACGAGTTTTGAAAGGGTTCCAGTCCCCTTGTACCAGGTTTGAACTTGGGTCTCCTGGATGAAAACCCAAAGACATACCACTATGGTATCCCTCACAAGACTAAAATTTTAGGGTAGAGCAAATTTTTTTAAAGGGGCACTGATACCCTTGTATTGTGGTTTGAACTTGGGTCTCTTTGATGAAAACCCAAATATATACCACTATAGTATCCCTCATGAGTCTTTCAAGTTTTTAGGATAAAGCACGAGTTTTGAAAGGGTTCCATTCCCCTTGTACCAGTTTGAACTTGGGTCTCCTGGATGAAAACCCAAACACATACCACTATGGTATCCCTCACAAGACTAAAATTTTAGGGTAGAGCACATTTCTTTTGAAAGGAGCCCCGATACCCTTGTATCTTGGTTTGAACTTGGGTCTCTTTGATGAAAATCCAAAGACATCCCTCACATGACTGGAAAAATATTTTAAGTTGTTATTGGTTTTTTTTTAGTTTTATCCTTTTATTAATTTTTTATTTTTAATAGACGATATCAAGTTTGTAAGAGTTTCTATGTGAGTTATGATATATCAAGAGCTTTTAAAATTTACATAACTATTATTTCAAAACTTTTTTATTTCAAAATTATATTTTCATACAATTTTATATTTAGTATTAGAAGTAGGGTTTTATATGTGATTAAGATAAAATAATTTTAGTCCTAATATAATACTGAAGTAGGGAAAAATGGTGCACCAAATGAAATATAAACAATGTATGTATCTATGCCCTATCGCTAATGAGCGCCAAACGGAAGCATGCAAGTAAATGGAAAGATAGCGAATAACAAGAAGTAAAGCAAAACAAGTATATCTCTTATTAATAAAAATGATCCAAAATTATGGGTTACAATGCATCCCCTTGAGGGCTCAAAATGGGTGATACAAATGTTTACAACTCGGGTGCCCAAGGGTCAAATCTCTCAAAGAAATTTGGGTGCACATCCAATGTCTTTCCTCGTACCCACAATCGAAGTGGGCGGGCCAAAGTTGCCACCACTTGTGTATTTGATCTATGATGTCTTAGGCTGCCTCCCAATGCACTGTAATGACCTGCACCTACACACAAGGAAACCAGAATCGTCAAATAGCGAGTGCGTGTGATAAAAAGCATGCAATCCCCACAGGGGCAAAATGGCTAATAATGAGAAAATATATCAAATCAACTCCAAATGACATGAAATTGTAGAGGGATGTAAAAAAGAAGGTTTTGGGAAGATATCACCAGAAATTGCACCAAAATTGCATCCGATGGGGCTTCAAAACTCGAATGACCATTCGTAACCTACAAAACCCAAAGCAAGCAAATTCTGACCCTACGCATATCCAAAATGCATGAAAATTGGATAGAATACATAAAATACTATTCTAAGAAAACCCATTTGATCATATTTGTAATATCAATCATATTTTGGGTGTTCTCTCAAATGACCGTCGGATACCTACAAGAGACCCTACAAAACACTAAAAATGCAATATCTCGGCCAATATAGCTCAGAATGACATGAAATTTGAACTGTAGCATCATATAAGAATATATAAAATATATAATTAAAAATATTCAAGAAATTATGCATAGATATCTATTCATCCTGGGGTGGAGCGAATAGGACTGTCACAGATTTAGGGGTGCCCGGGGTGCGACGCCCATGGAATCTCCCTAAATTTTACCACCAATTCCACTTGGGAATGATGCAAAACCCTATAAAATATGTTTTCATCAAATTTGGTGATGGAATTCACTCATTTGGTTCAGTTTTGTAACAGATTACGCCTCCTAACTCACTCACAAACCTCCTTCGCTAGGAAGAGATTTCGAGGGAAAAATTGGCACAAAAGGGTGGAAGGAAATCTTGGCAGCACTCCATTGCTTTGTCCTCAAAATATCCTCTCCTTTTGGTGTGGAAAATATCTCCACTTTATAGCCTAAGGAGGCTTCAGGGGTCAAAATGCATGCGAGGGCATGCGAGGCATGAGGTGCCACTTGGCCACCAGGGTGGCATGCATTGGAGGGAGAAGAGAATCTCCCAATTTGGCCTCCCTCATGGGCTGGAGCATTAAGATGTTATGTGCCCTACCCTCCTAGCCATTATGGACCAGAAATATAACCGTTGGCAGGCACCATTTGTCCAGGTTTGACTTTTTGCCAATCAAACCTGCTATTCGCTCCACCCCGGAGCGAATGTTGCTATTCACTCTGGGGTGCGATGAATAGGTTCTGTATTCATCCTAGGGTGGCACGAATAGTAGTAGGGTGTCCAAAAGGTGCCAAAAGTGGCCTAGAACCTTTCAAACCCTTGCATTAAGTGGTTAGAACCATTGTATACCTCCTGAGGGCTGCCCTAGGGGCCTTGGTGTGTCGCGAAGTCACTACTTATGGTAGCACAATCGGATTGACCAGTTTTTAGTGTCTACAGATGCCCCTTTTTGGGATGCATTGTGTGCAGCATAATATCGAGCAAAAATAGATGACTAAAAATATTCAATGATTAGGGTTACTCAATAACCTAACCAACTTTAGATGCCCCAATCTTGGAAAGAGCATGCATCCTTGAATCCTTGCTTTTGATGAGCTAAGGAACTTGCTTTAGCTTAGACATTGTCTGTCATGAAAAGGTGAGGCCTATGTTTCCATGATGCCATCAATGTTGAGCATTTTAATTTGATACTTTGTGCTTGTTTACTACCCCAAGCAGGAGCATGATTGTCTTTGTCAAAGATTCGTTGGATGAACACAATTTGCATGATTGAGTGTGTGCTTGTTGATTTGACTTGAGTATGACTACCCCCTCAAGTGATGAGTTGATGAGGGAATGACTCATGAGAAAAGTGATGAGTCACTTGACCCAGATGACTATTGTTAAGGTTACCTTCAGTTGTACTCATTGAAAAATGGCATAGTTTTGAAAGGATTTGAATGATGCTATGGGGGTTTCATGGAAGCAAGAAGTTGAAAACTTCATTCCCATGGGGTGGTCCAGCCACAATGGCCTTCTTGGGGAGTAAAGTAATAACTTATCCATGCATCCATGAAAAATTTGTATTCCATATTGACCCTGAATGAATTCCATCAGATGTGACTTGTTTTTGGTGGGTTTTGAACCCTTTTCTTTGTTACTTCCTGGAGGAAGGAATGAAAAACCTCGCTCCCGTGGGGTGGTCCAGCCATGGTGGCCTTCTTAGGGGTTGAATTTAGGTTCTTTCCAAGCATCCAAGAGTGTTATTATTTGCCTCTTGATTACTACAAAAATTTTACCAAAATAGAGTTATTTTTGTGGGTTTTTGGACCCTTTTGGTGCATTTTGAAGTTGTTTTGACCTATGAACCCTGTATTCATCCCGGGGTGGAGCGAATACAAATTTTGTATTCATCCTAGGGTGGAATGAATGGCTATAAGTGTGTTCACCCTACCCTAGGGTGAATAGGACTGTTGTAGGCCTATATAAGCTTCAAAAACCAATTTTGGGCTCATTATTGCATGTTTTCTTTTGCAGTTTGAGAGGTGAGGAGGAGGAGAGTGATTTTGCATAGCGAAGCGCTGTCAAAATCATCTCGTATCATCATGAGTCAGCAAGTGGAGGCATCCAGTGAAGGGGCTAGTGCGAAGAAGGTAAATGCTAACTCACGTGACCTCGCTTATTACAAGTGTAATACTTGTTATTTTTTGTTCTTTTTGTTTTCTTGTTTTTGATGTTTTTATTTGTTTTATCTTTTGTTTTGTTAGGTGATGAGCTGGTATCACAAATCGAAGCTCTTCGGGACCACATGGGATGCCTTGACTGAGGCTGACTAGGAGTGGCTTGATGCCCTAGGGCTCAAGCACGTTACTCGGTTGGAGCTTGTGATAGGCGATCGAGCTTATTTGACTACGTTGATTAACCTATGGGACCTATGCACCAATACCTTCCATCTATCGATGGGAGAGATGACGATGATGCTGGAGGACGTCTACCAGATTTTGAGGATTTTGATAGAGGGGTGACCCATCTGATCATCACATCATGACCTGAGGGATGAAGTGTTGAGGAGGTACTTCGAGGAGGATGCGGATGCGACGAGTTGGACTGCTAGACTGGAGGTATACTGGTGGGGTACTGGTATGAAGAGGAGGTGTTGGGGGTGAGGCATGCACTAATGATGACCCTCATCTCCAATATGCTCCTCCTAGACTCATCAAGGAGCTAGGTTCCTATGGAACCTACTAGAGCTGGTGTTTGCCCTGTGGAGGTGCACTATGAAGGAGCCATTGGTGATGGCATGGGGGACTACCATTCTGGCATAGCTCTATGATGAGTTGTACGAGATCCACTATAAAGTGGAAGGGCTTAGGGTGTAGTTTCCTATTGTAGTGTTGGGGATGGTAGCACATAGTTGTGGGGTGACCATAGGGCTTACCCTGGTTGACTCGGGCATAGCTAGCGAGAGATAGGATATGGTATCCTATGGTAGATAGAGAGAGGGTAGAGTCGGTTCATGGGTGATGTAGATCACTATGTCGATCTCTTCTCTCGTTGGCACTAGGATAGGTGTATTGGTGATCGTACAAGGATTTTCTACACTGGGTAGATGTTGGAGAGTAGCTCAGTGGGTGAGGTGGGGTAGATGGTTGATTGCTTGACATGGGATCGAGTGGGAGTACTTCCTATTTTCTTGAGTCATGCGGTAGTTTGGGCTATGATAGGGGTTTCTTGGGGAGCCGATGGTGTATCGGCATCATGGGGATGAGCGGATGCTATCCTGGCCTATGGTGGAGGAGGTGGGTGAGGAGTCAGATCTTGTGGTCGACATTCTAGATATGGATGATGTCGGGATGATAGGAGATATGACTCATGGTGGGTGATGCACTAGTGGTGAGGGACAGGGACCCTAGGAGGTGAGGCAGCTGGGGTGACAGATGAGGTGATGTCGGATGCTCTAGGGAGGACCAGGTAGAGGGTGATGAGCAGGGAGATCTCTTAGACTTGGGAGATCAGGGTGATGATATGGATGTAGAGGATCCTAGGCATAGGATCGAAGGGTGTATAGGGTGACCAAGTTGTAGGTGAAGTTAGGCTAGGGTTAGGGGAGAGAGATCTCCTGTAGGAGTGTGGAGAGGCTAGGGTAGAGGTGTTGCATCTATAGTCGATGGTGGAGACCTACCAGGGGTGAGAGCAGTAGAGATAGGATATATGGGTCGATTGGAGATAGAGGTGGTGCACCTTGGAGGGCACCTACTGGATGATGGAGAGTCCAATAGATCACACCGATCTTGGTAGAGTGAGATGGTGCAATCCTCTACTAGGTAGAGGGAGGACAAGGTTGGTGGTAGCAGGCATGGGGGTCTCAATGGACCCGTACCACTAGGGGTAGTGTGAGTCGTAGCATCGATCTTGCGTGATCATGGTGACATAGACTCATGGGACTATTTTTGGGGTTTTTTTTGTTGGCCTTGTGAGGTCTGAGGACCCACTTTATTGTAGCCTACGGGCATTTTGGAAACTATGATGTATTTTTTTGCCCATATATATATGAGATTTTTTTATGATCATCATGTGTTTCATTTATTGTTTTATTGTATGGATGCAATGTGTGTAATAATTTATGCTTATATGTTAGATGCTTAGTATGTATGCATATGGATGTAATGAGATGGTGATAGATAGATATCATGTATGTATATGTAATTTGATTTGATTGGAATTGCAACTATCTATATGCATGGATGCACAGTGAGATGAAATATTTGAATGATTGATAAACATGGATTGTGGCTAATGATTTGACATACTATGTGAACACTATAGACTGTACAAAATACATTAACACTCTTTGTTTTCTTTTTTTTTTTTGTAATGGAAATGTGAAACCATTATTGCGATGTAGTGAAATGGAGTAAATGAGATGATATGTGCAAAGAATGTAGGTGAGGTTTTTATGAGACTCAAACACTCTAGCTGATTTGATCAAAGGTTGTATACTGACTATGCAAGACTTTTTGACAAGGTATGAATCTTCTAGGATGACCAAGGTACTTCATATCCCTATGTGTGCAAGTGAGTTCATTCCTGTGAGATGCATAAGGATACCACCAGTGCCAAGCAGGCTCTCAACCAAACCTGTACTGAGGATCACCCTATGAATGCCACCATCCTAGGTTTTGTACTTAGTAGGACTAGACCACTAGGCAATCTAGGTTACCAAAGCTAGCTCATCCACATGCAAACATTGGTCTACACACATGCCCAAAAGCTAATGTGGTAGACATATCATCATGCGTAAGGATACCACCATTGCCAGATAGGCTATCCACCAAACCTGTAATGAGGATCACCTTATGGTTTTCCAAATGTTGAGAGTTCCAGGGATTCAAGTTTGACTCCCTTCTTTTCTTCAATTTTATTGGGATACTTGCTCATATGTAGTGATGAAAATCATTGTTTATTTTGTATATATTGTTTTCTTTGAGCAAGGGATTTGGGATTTGGGATTAGTGGTGAAAACCACTGTTTATTTTGTTTTTGATTTTGACTTTGAACTTTGAACTTTGGACTTTGAACTTTGGATTTGGGATTTGTGGGAATTGGGATTTTTGATAGTGGTGAAAACCACTATTTATTTTGGGGAATTGGGTAGGGAAGATGCTTGTCCTTTTGCCAACTCTCAGCATTCTTGAACCATTCACATAGGGGGATGAGCAGGATGACCTTTTCACTTAAAGTAACCTAGACCACTTCATGGATTTCATCTTTCTTTGTGCAAAACTTGGATTTATTAATGTTTAACTGTGTTTGGGATCTGATGTACACAAGGCATAATCTATGCAAGACTCTACCTCCTAAAAATCAAGCTAGCTTTCTACAAAACCTGAAGAGAAGCTAGAAATGGTTGAGTGACCAAAAACCCTAATGACATTCTAAAACAAATGATATGGAATATGAAAAATGTGGGTGAAAATGATAATTGCAACATTGAACTATGCTTATTTTCACAACATTGATTTTGAGCGATAAGTATTGTACCATCATGGTGCTAGACATGCATGAGCAACTCTAAAATGTAAAGTGCAAATGATGAGTATGCCTAAATGCAAGCGATGATAGAATGCAATGGGATGCAATGTGATGTGATGCTATATTTTTGTATTTTTGATTTTTTTTTATTGATATATATGTATGTACATGTGACCAATGGGCTTATTGGGGGCCATTGGGGCATTTGGGGGGACCAAAGGGCTTATGGATGCCTTTGGGGCTTTTTGGTTGACCTAGATGGTTCTAGACCATCTAGGAGCATTTTAGGTTGACCAAGTGGGATGTAGGCACCCTTGGAGCATTTTGGGGTGACCTAGATGGTTCTAGACTACCTAGGAGCATTTTAGGTTGACCAAGCGGGATGTAGGCACCCTTGGAGCATTTTGGGGTGACCTAGATGGTTCTAGACCACCTAGGAGCATTTTAGGTTGACCAAGTGGGATATAGGCACCCTTGGAGCATTTTGGGGTGACCTAGATGGTTCTAGACTACCTAGGAGCATTTTAGGTTGACCAAGTGGGATATAGGCACCCTTGGAGCATTTTGGGTTGGGCCATCCTGCGCTAGGCATGGAATGGCCACAAATGAAGGATGTTCAAGGGTTCAGGATCCTTGACACCTTCAAGGGAGGCTAGGTGATACGTTTTGGGTCCTATCTGACTGGTAATGACATAGGGACCTAACTAGTTTACCATGAACTTGTCCCTTAGATGGGGTAGCAAATTAGAATTTTGTTGGTTCTCCTTCAGAATGAGGTCACCAACTTGAAAGTCTCTTAGGTGGACTTTCATATTATAGGCTCTCTTAAGTCACTCTTGATAAATGCGTAGGTGCTCGAGAGCATTAATACGATGTTCATCAAGTAGCGTAAGCTGATCTAGGTGAGCCTATCGTGCAGTGTCATCATCGATGAACTCTTGCATGGATATGCGCAGCGATGGTATTTCGAGCTCTAGAGGCATGACCGCCTCGGTGCCATACACTAGTGAAAATGGAGTAGCCCTAGTGGGTGTCCGAATACTAGTGCGATAGGCCCATAGAGCAAGAGGTATTTGCGTATGCCAATCTGTGTGACTCTCTCTAACAGTTTTCTTGAGAATGGCAATCAATGTTTTGTTAGAGGCCTCTGCTTGCCCATTTGCTTGCGGATAGTAGGGTGTCAAAAAATTGTGTTGGATATTATACTTTGCTGTCAAAGCATGCACATATTTGTTTTTAAATGATGTCCCATTATCTAAAATGATCTTGGATGGAATACCAAAATGACAAATGATATTATGCAATAGGAACTCCGCTATGCGGGGTCCCATCGTAGTGGTAAGGGGAATTGCTTCCACCCATTTAGTGAAATACTCAGTAGCCATTATGATAAACGTGTGATGGCTCAAGGATGTGGGGGAGATTTTCTCGATTAAATCCAACCCCCACTATGAAAATGGCCATACCGATTGGATCGGTTGCAAGGCCTGAGAAGGTACGTGTGTCAAATTAGCATGATGTTGACACTTCATGCACTTCCTCACATATGCACAACAATCTCACTCTAAAGTTGGCCAATAATAGCCCATGCAAAGAATGCACTTGGCGATGGCCATGCCACTGAAATGGCCACCGCATGTACCATCGTGTGCTTGGGCGATTGCCCAAGTCGACTCTTGATGCTCTAAGTAGCGAAGGAGGATCCCTTCATAGCTTCGATGATACAGAATATCTCCTAGCAAGACATATTTTGTCACCTTCCATCTGAATGTTCTTTTAGCAGCGTGCGACAGTCCAGGAGGGAGGTTACCAAGCTTTAGGTATTCCCTGATTTGTGTTGACCAGTCCTATTGTGAAGAAGCCTCGAGCGCATGAATGACCTGTCCCTCTCGAAGTTCATCCCTAGAAAAAGTTGACTGGGAAAGAACTTGTAAGAATAGCGTTGTGCTGCTATCGAAAGGGGCTTGAGGGAACAAAGTCCCCCAATCGGCCTGGTTCAAGCATTCGTGAATGTGCGAGAATCTCTCCTGATGAGGTTCAATTTGAATCAAGTGGACTTCCGGCATGACTTGATTGTTCTCACGCTCCACCGTAGATTGCGAGAGCATTTTGACCTGGATGGTAGTCATCTGATCCATAGGGTCTTGCGGGATCAAGGACCCCAGAGAGGCCATTGTATCCACAAAATGATTAGATGATCGAGGGAGTGCCTCGATGTTATACCATTCAAATTTTTCTAGGAATTTATCCACAAGGGCCTTGTAGGCTTGCAGGACTGGGCACTTACACTGGAAGATCCCCTTGACTTGGTTAACAATGAGCAAGGAGTCACCAAAAATGTTGAGCTTTGTTATTTTCATGGTGACAGCCATCTGAAGGCCTATGAGCAGGGCCTCGTACTCGACATTATTGTTGGTGCATGGGAAATCAAGTTTAAATGACAAGGGTATGGGAGCCCCATGCGGTGTGAAAAACATGATTCCTATGCCACCCCCTTGCTCGCATTTGGAGCCATCAAAAAATAGGGTCATATCTGCCTACGCCTCAGGCTCGTCAGAATCTAGCGATTCTGATATTTGGAAGACCCCATCATCGGGAAGGTCCATGCTAAGAGGTTGATCATCCTAGAGAGGAGCCTCTACGAGTTGATCGATGATGACCTGACCCTTAATTGATTTTTGTCCAACAAACTCAAGGTCAAACTCCATCAACAACATGATCCATTTCATCGTGCGACTACTATGATAAGTGTGACTCATCATGTAGCGCAATGGATTCTCTTTAGATACAACATACGTGGTATTGCTAAGCATGTAATGTCATAGCTTCTTGGTGGCGAAAACCACCGCTAGGCATAATTTCTCAATGTATGCGTACTTGATCTCATAACTGACCAGGGTGCGGCTGAGATAGTAAGTAGCCTGTTCCTTATGAAATTCATTGTTCTGGGCTAACATGGCGCCCAATGCAATCTCAGTGGCTGAGATGTATAAGCGGAATGACACTCCTGGCCTAGGTGGTGCCAACACTAGCGGTGAAGCCAGGTACTATTTTATTGCATCGAAGGCCTCCTGACACTCGTCATCCCAATGGAATGCGACCCCCTTGTGCAACAACTTGTTCATGGGGTGACACTTGTCCGACAATTGCGCTATGAAGCGCTTGATGGACGCGATCTTGCCCTGCAGACTTTGGAGCTGCTTGATCATGGTTGGGGGAGGCATCTCGAGGATGGCCTTGACCTTATTAGGGTCCACTTCAATGCCTCACTTAGAGATGATAAATCCCAAGAGCTTTCCAGATGTGATGCCGAAGACGCACTTCTTGGGGTTCAGTCTCACGTTATGTTCAATGAGGCGGTCTAATACTTTGCTCAAGACCTCAAGATGCTCATGGCGTAATAATGATTTAGCCAATAAGTCATCCATGTAATCTTCCAAAATTTTATGCATGTAGTCATGGA
The DNA here is from genome assembly GCA_028583015.1 of Wollemia nobilis. NCBI lineage: Eukaryota > Viridiplantae > Streptophyta > Pinopsida > Araucariales > Araucariaceae > Wollemia > Wollemia nobilis. The sequence goes on along the minus strand of JAQPPZ010003193.1, from coordinate 2,411,858 downwards.
AGATGTATGTCATGGCACGCTGGTAGGTGGCACCGACATTTTTAAGGCCAAAGGGCATGACCTTATAGCAAAATGTCCCCTAGGGCATTGTGAACGCCATTTTGAGTTGGTCCTCTGGGTTGATACGAATCTGATTGTACCCAGAGAAACCATCCATAAGGGATAACATTTTATGGCCCTCTTGTGGCATCTACCAGGGCATCGATGCTTGGCAAAGGGAAATCATCCTTAGGACTCACTTTGTTTAGGTCTCAAAAATTGGTGCAAATGTGAATCCTCCCATCTGGCTTCTTGATGGGAACCATGTTGGACAACCATGGTGGATAGTCTATAGAAATGACAAACTGGGCATCCAACAACTTCTGTAGCTCATCTTTGACCATCAAGGCCACTGTTGGATGCATCTTTCTAAGCTTTTGCTTGATAGGCTTGGCCTTCGGGTCAAGCATCAGATTGTGGGTGACTAGATTTGGATCCAGTCCCGACATGTCTTTATAGGACCATGCAAAAGCTTCCTTCTTCCTGGTGAGAAGGGCTATGTAATCGACTTGCTCTTCGGGGGATAGGCTTTCCCCTAACTTGATATACTATGGATTCTCTGGGTCTGAGCCGATATCTATGTCAATCGTAGGCTCGATTGACATATGCGACCCCTCCTCCAGTTGGTGGGGGGTAGGGATCAAATGGATGTCATCCACTAGATTTAGATCATCAATGGGAACCTTGAGTTCCTCCTCAGCATGGAAGACATCATGAGCTAGCCCTGAAGAGAAGCGAAATAGTTGTAGCATCTCATCGCAGGGCCAATACTCAGAAGGTGATGGGGGTGAATCTCCCTGATCAAAGTCAATTACCCCCAAGTCGAGGTGCAATGGCTTTGATGGGTTATTCAGATCTCGCAATGGCTCGAACAAATCTATGGAAATCATATTGATGGATGAATGATTTCCCCTAGGTGGATGGTGGTGACCATGGACCTCTGGATGCAGCATGACCTGAGGAGGTGGCTGCGGAGGTGGTGGAATGATAGGCGGTGGTCGATGTGGCTATGGAGGAACTTGCCCTTCATGAGGTAGAAGCTACCACCAAATGGGCTCTTGTAATGGGAATAGGCATAGAAAGTAATCATCATTCTCATCCCAAGGGATGATCTATGCATATTCTCCATCAGAACTATCAGAGTCAATCGATGCGACCCCATAGTCTGACTCATCATCTGACATCCACTCATAAGGGGACCCTGGATCTTCTTCCTCACCATCATGGGGAAGAGTGCATGAACCTTCACCTCTCTCGTAGGATTGGATACCATCTCGAGGTGGTTCATCATCTCCCAAGGGCATAGGGAAATAGTCCCCCAATGAGTAGATGCAATTAGGGTTGGCAAAGGGATCTCGAGCCAACTCATCTCTGTAATTGAGGCATAGGCACTCCATGCCATCAACAAGAATATCCAAAGGTAGGGGGTTGTTATGTCCCAACCTCGACTTATCATATGGCATCTGGTACTAGGGTTGAAATGGAACCCGCGTGCCTTGCTCATACAAGCCTAACCCATAACCATGCCAATTGCATAGGTCAAGATACTTCAGGGTGAAGTTAGGGTTAGACAAGTAGTGGATGTCTTCTCCAAAGGGCTCTTCATCCTCCTCTTGTTGTTGGTAGGGTTCGATGTCATAGTCAAGTCCCCCATAGATGAAATTCATTTGATTAGGGGGGATGCCTAGGGGCATGATAGTGCCTATGGGAAGATGGGGTCGACCCATGTCTTGCACCGACTCTATAGCAGGGGTAGTTGTGACCTCCCTAACCATGTATTCTCCTAATCTAGTGGAAGCCAAGTGAACTATCACCTGAGGCTATGGATAGAAGAGTGATGAGAGCGAGATCTGATCTAAATCATCTTCTACCACCTGTGGTAGCTCTTCATCATCTGGGCTAGGTATCTCCTCTGTGGAGATGGTGGATATGGTCGGTTGTACCTCATCAATGGGCTTCTTCCCTAGGTTCCTCAACAATGGTTCCATCGGCCCAGTGGGCATCAGAGGGGGTGCCGATGATGAGGAAGGTATGTCATGCGATGATGAGGGGGTCAAACCTTGGCTGGATTTATTCGGTTGGAAATCTAGATGTGTCGATGGCAAGGTTGACTCAGGGATCTGCTGCACCATGTTACAGTACTTGTAGGGCTCTAGGTCCGTAGGGATGACATGAACTTGCCCTTCATGGGTGTACTTGAGGCACTGGTGAGCAATGGAAGGGACACACTTCATGTCCCTAATCCATGGTCTACCTAACAAGATATTGTATGCCATCTCACCCTCCAGTATGTGGCATAGCATCGAGATGGTCTTCTCTCCTACCTGAATAGGCAGGACAATCGTACCAACTATCGAGCATATGGCATCATTAAAGGCTCGGAGGGTGTATGTAGATGGGACAATATGGGATATCGAGAGCTTCAAGTGCTTGAGAGCTATTGTAGTGATGATATTGCTAGAAGACCCTGTGTCTATCAACACTCTCTTGTATGGTGTCCCATTTACGCATGCAACGATGTGCAAGGGAGGGTCCACCATATCATGCGAAACCGGTTTAAGCTCATCTTCTCGAAAGGCTATCACCGGTTCAGTGCACTATCTGACATGCCCCACAAAATTGTTGAAGGAGTTGGACTCCTAGGGCTGAAGCTCTATGGCCTTAAGGATCTCCATCAAAGCCTCTCTGTGAGGTTGCGATTGCTGAATCAGCTCATAGATGGAGAGTCGGGCAGACGTTGTTCTCAAGCTCTGAGCGAGCTTACTCTTGAGGGTGGCCACAGGCCTAGGTGGAAGGCTCGGTAGAGGAGGCGGTGGCTGCTGTGACGTCGAAGGGACATCACTCTGAGCCATAGGTGGTGCGGCTAGACTTGGGTACCACCTATTCCTCGTGATGATGCTAATCATGCCAACGTATCCCTGCTGAGGGGGGCATGGTGAACCTCATTCACCTGGGGCACTGGCTTGGCCTGCTCCACATGGGCAGGCAAGGGATCCTTAAAGATCTCCATCTATTGGTTGTTTGGCGTGATAGGGTTGTCTACCTGAAGGTCCTTCCTATCGATCATGTCTTGTACCAAGTTTTTAAACTTGTAGCACATGTTCACATCATGCCCATTTTGCCTATGAAATTTGCAATATAGGTCTTCTCTGTACCCTTTGGGTCTAGGTGCATTCGGGTCGATAGGTCGACTCTCAGGCAGATTGATCGAATTTACCGCTAAGAGGCGCTCAAACAATGAGTCCATAGACTCTGCAAGGGGTGTAAACTATCACTTGGGGTGACGCTGTTGATTCTACCCTTGACTATGGTAAGACCCCAAGGTCTTACTATAAAATTATTAACAAATTAATGTAAATGTAATCGCAGGCCACTCAAAGGGGGCTCCCTTGTAATTGCTTTGCCACTATAGGGGGCTCCCTCCTTAGAATCTATGCTTATTCTTCTTCTTCTTGGATGATTTGATATGGATGGCCAACCTAATATATATATCTACCCTAAAGCTACGTTGGTGAAGAGACATGATGGTTCACGTATGAAGAGATGTGATGGTTCATGTTATGAAGGGTTGTGATGGTTCAATTTATAAGTTAATAATATAATAATTAAATGATTAATAATACTAACTAATACTAACTAATAATGTTAGGATTGAGGATCCTAACATGCCACCCTTCTTAAAAAGAGCTTTGTCCTCAAAGCTCAAAGTGAGAAGCTTTATCATTTGTTTTCCAAGAAGGATTTGCTTAAGTTCTTGGACTCTTTTAATGGCATCCTTTCGTAGGCAGGGATATCAAGAAGGATGAAGCATTAGCGAGGGGTTGCCAAGAATAATAGTAGAATCTTCCTTAGGAAAATCATGATGATGATGGGAGGGCAACCCTTGGGGTTCCTCATATACTTCAAAATGATGCATCAAAATTGATGGTAACGATTTCATATCCTTTTTTGGTTCCTTGGTAGAGCCAATGGAGAAGGAGTGTGTAGTCACTCTATGTTGGTTCCAAATAGGTTTGGTCATATGGCAAGAACACACTATTGGTGAGGAAGGTATGTGTAGGTCTTGTAGAGTGCATGTTTGGCTAGCATTGATCACTTTGGGTATGTTTACCTCATCCTTGCTTGGTACATCAATCACTTCTTGCACATTGACCTCATTGTCTTCATTGTGGTGAGTAGGTGCATTGGTCACTTTGGACACAACTACCTCATCTGCTTGCTCTATGGAGATACAGGGATCAACTTCCTTCAATAAATACAATGTTAGTGTAGCACATTTATGGTAGGGTCCAAATTGTTCATCATAATTATTACAGAGACCTTTTGCTTGTCGTTCCTTCATCTCCTCAAAGCTAAGATGTTTAATTCATAAAGTTTGGTTAGATTTGGGGGTTGTGTAAGTGCTTTGTGCCCTTCCATTATGCATAGGTTTGGGAGCGATGTAAGTGGTCGACAATTTTTCCATAAGTGGTTTCCCTAATCGTTGTTGTGCATTGATTTTATCTTCAGCTAATTTTGCCAATCCATAGGTCTGCATCATGGTATAGGGATTGAACCTTGTCACCTCCATTTTAATTTCCTCTTTTAATCCCCTAATGAAGCCATTGATGAGAATTGATTCATCCAATATTGTGTTGTGTTTGGTGATATCCTCAAACCGAGTTTGATACTCATGCACATAAGTGATTTGATGAAGATCTTTGAGCAATTCCCACATGATTGGGTCCCACATGGCTCTGATACCAAATGGTAAGACCCCAAGGTCTTACTATAAAATTATTAACAAATTAATGTAAATGTAATCGTAGGCCACTCAAAGGGGGCTCCCTTGTAATCGCTTTGCCACTATAGGGGCTCCCTCCTTAGAATCTATGCTTATTATTCTTCTTCTTGGATGATTTGATATGGATGGCCAACCTAATATATATATCTACCCTAAAGCTATGTTGGTGAAGAGACATGATGGTTCATGTATGAAGAGATGTGATGGTTCATGTTATGAAGGGTTGTGATGGTTCACTTTATAAGTTAATAATATAATAATTAAATGATTAATAATACTAACTAATACTAACTAATAATATTAGGATTGAGGATCCTAACAGACTATTCTGATTGTCCTTAGTATAGTCTGAGTGTGTGGCCTGATATTAGGCTTTTGAGGCGGTGCAGCTTGCACTGGCTCCAAGACACTAAGGGCAACCTAATTCATTGCTGCTAGCTTGGAATATGTCGGGGTGCTCTTATTGTTCTTGCTCCACTCCTTGTGAGGCTTTGCAATTTCTCCCTCTTGAATCTTGATTTATTCGATGATCCTAGCTTGCGTCAGGGCATCCTCAAGAGTCAGGTACTATTGTAGTTGCAATAGCAAGGAGATTGGCTTTAGGCAGCTCTTGGAGAACATCTAAGTCAGCTCCGACATGGGGAGGAGATAAGGTAGTTTGGTGAGCAAAACCTGCTACCTATTGCCATAATTCTTTATTGACTCATCATCGTATTGCTTCAACCCAACTACGTCGGCCAGTGTCACCTTCCTCTTGGTATTGAAGGTGAAGCGTTCTGGGAACGCGTCTACAAGTTGATCCAAAGTATGGATGCTATGCTTAGGGAGCTATTAAAACCACTTCGAGGTGAGGCCTAAAAGGGTAGTCACAAATATTCACAAAAGCAAAGCATCATCATCATGAATGCCAAAGCACTGACCCGGAAGTCTGGTGACATGCTCTTGCGCATCCTCTTCTCCCTTAAACATAGCTAACTATGGTAACTTATAATGCTCTAGATAGGGAGGCATAGGTATTGAAGGATGAATTAGCTGACTATGCAACTGGCACATAGTGGGCTTCTGAGATCCAGACCCAGAGGTCTTGTTCTCTATCGACTCTAGGCGCTCTAACATCTCTTTATATGGATCTAAGGACTTGATCTCCTCATTATTACTCACATCTTGAGGTGGAGGTCTAGGATCCTCCAACCTAAGGTGGGGTGTTGGCCTGTCACCCCTTGCCTTGATAAGGCATCTCCAAATACTCTACTTTCAGCTCATGCTCATTGTAGGCCCCGTAAGGCATCTCTCGAGCCGGTCTATAAATAGGGGTGTCCGTCCACTATGGGCACCCTGCATCTGGCCTATGAGGTAAGTCTCGCTCCAACCTAGGAGGTCGTAGAGGCAATGTTAGATAAGGTCTAGGAGACCTTTCTTGAACAAGCATAGGTTACCTCAGAGGGACTTCTTGCCTATGGGTTTTAGGGGTAGGGACCCTCTCTCGTAGAGTTTTCTAGAACAACTCATTAGTCTGTCACTCAATCCTCTCTTTCTCAAGCTGATGCAAGCGGTATAGTTGCTCTTTATCACGTCGAAGCTGCTTGAACTGAGATTGGCATACCACATATCTTGCAACTATTTTCCCAATTTTTTCTACTGTGTGAGGCCTAGGGGGTCTAGGAGCCTCATCTTGGGGCCGACCTCATTCGAGATAGTCTATGATCTCTATGGGGTGCTTACCTATTTTGAGGTTTGTTGCATTGACTTGAGGTTCGGGTTGGAATAGGTGATCATTATACTCAGCTAGCTCAAAGGCACATCAGGCATGCACGGAATACTAATCCTGAGGAATTATGGGACCTCCTCATGCCTTCCCTCATGGATGAGAAAAGGTAGGATAGAATTGGCTTACCCTGACCAATGAGTGTCATTCCTATTGGGTTGCATGAGTTGTTGTATCCTATCAAGGTGATGTGAAGGTAAAGTTGTATCGAATTGCTTTGGCCAGTGTGCAAAGTCGTGCTCTTGCCTATGAATAGGTGTGTCAGCCTTGATGGGTACGTAGATGCGTGGCACTGCTTTGTCTATTAGTGCCTCAGCATGTTGTTGCCTTCCATAAAAGAAGGCCTGTGATGTATCTACATACCGGGAATACTCTTCCAAGTAATGCTTATCATCCCTCGGGGTGTCTTGTAGGGGGTCCCTTTGGAGATGAGGCTCGTGCCTTGCTGTCTTGGGGCTAGGTGGAGTAGAAGCTCACTAGGGAGGTATGACCAAGTCCCTAGGGCTATAGCAGAGATGATTCATGTCTCCTAATCCACTCTCTACAGCTTCTGCCCATGTTTGGGCTTGGCTACGGGTGTGCACCATTGCGCTCCTCTATCAATACCCCAAGTGATTATCTTCTTTACAAATTTTTAATGAAACAACAAACAAGAAAGGAAACACTCAATAAGACATATTATTATCTTGTTTAAGTTTTAGATGTGACTCCCTAAACTATTTTGTGTGTTTCAGATGTGTTGTTTGTAAAGAATAACCTTGTATCGCATATTTGAAATATTGTTGGATGATGTACTCAAATATTTAAAGGATTTCACCTATATACTCACACAAGCTGAATATGGTGATGAAATCCATATCCAACGAGGTAGCATAGGTACTACCAACCCTCACCCAGCACCCCGTGCGTAGTGATACACCCCTCCAAAGAGGAATGCATGCTATTTTGCATGGTTAGGACAAATATTGGGTCGGCCTTGGCCACGAACGGGTCCCGATGATACTCTTTCACAAGATCCAATCAAGTGGTAATGACATCCACTATTGGTCTCGATCGACGAGTTGGATGTGAGAGCCCAACATCGTCAATGTTAAGATAAAACGTGATGTGTGGGGTTCCTTTTATCTTTAAAGAAAGCAAGCAAAGAAGCATTCAATGATCATTCACTAAATGCATGTGTAAGGTGCATTTTACTTTCAAAAAGGTTAGTATATAAAAATAAACTCACAAATGTATCTAGAAATGCAAAGCCCTAAATGTTAGCCTACCCATTGGGTAGGCTACAAGCACACAAACCATAGAGATGCATTCCTACTCTGAATTTGTTTTGATTTTTTTGCCTTTTATGTGTTTTTTTTTATTTTGCGTTTAAGAAAAGAAAGCTACCTTTAACCTTTATAAGCAAACAAAAATGCGAGAAAAACCAAATAACATTGAAAATAAACAGTTCTTGTAACTGCAAAATAGAGATGACAGATTCAGGGACCTACCTCATCACTGCCAAAACTTGCTATTTCTGAAATTCTACTCCAAAAGCTCTTTGTTTTCTATTCCCTCCAGGGTGTGATGAATAGCAGGTCTACATTTTCTCTAGGGTGAGGCGAATTCACATTCACCCTAGAGGTGCATGAATAGTAGGCCAAAGTTTGCTTCAGGCCAGAATGAATAGCACCTAAAACATAAAAAGATGAAAAATGAGATCCAAAATTCAACTAAAGCAAAAGGGACTAGGTCCCACCATGATAACCACTAAAATAGGGAAAAACGATGCACCAAATTAAATATAAACAATGTATGTATCTATGCCCTATCGCTAATGAGTGCCAAACGGAAGAATGCAAGTAAATGGAAAGATAACGAATAACAAGAAATAAAGCGAAACAAGTATATCTATTATTAATAAAAACAATCCAATATTATGGGTTACAATGTGTCCCCTTGAGGGCTCAAAATGGGTGATACAAATGTTTACAACTCGGGTGCCCAAGGATCGAAATCCTTCAAGAAATTCGGGTGCACATCCAATGTCTTTCCTCGTACCCACAATCGAGGTGGGTGGGCCAAGGTTGCTGCCGCTTGTGTATTTGATCTTGATGTCTTATAATTATTACCAATTTGATGTAATGACTTGCACCTGCACACAAGAAAACTAGAAACATCAAGTAGCGAGTGCGTGTGATAAAAAATATGCAATCCCTATAGGGGCAAAAAGACTAATGATGAGAAAACACATCAAACCAACTAAAAATGATATGATATTGCATAGGTATGTAAAAAAGAGGGTTTTGGGAAGATATCACCAGAAAATTCACTGAAATTACATCCGATGGGGCATCCAAACCCGAATGACCGTTCGCAACCTACAAAACCCAAAGCAAGCAATTTTTGACCCTACGCATATCCAAAATGCATGAAAATTTGTTAGAATACATAAAATGATATCCTAAGAAAACCCATTTGATAATATTTGTAATATCAATCACAGTTTAGGTGTTCTCTCAAATGACTACCGGATACCTGCAAGAGATCTTGCAAAACACTAAAAATGCAATATCTTGGCCAATATAGCTTAGAATACCATAAAATTTGAACTATAGCATCATATAAGAATATATAAAATATATAATTAAAAATAGTCAAAAAAATGTGCACGGATTTCTATTCATTCTAGGATGGGACGAATAACAGGTCTGTAGATTATGGGGCACCTAGGGGTGGGACGCCCACCACTTTTGCCTAAATTTTGTCACTAATTCCACTGGAAAATGGTAAAAAACCCTCAAATATATTTTGTCATCAAATTTGGTGTATAAATAACTCATATGGTTAGGTTTTTGTAACAAATTATGCCTCCTGATTCACTCGCAAACCTCCCTCGCTAGGTAGAGATTTCAAGGGAAAAATGGACACAAAAGGGTGGAAGGAAATCTCAGTAGCACTCCATTGATTTGATCTCAAAATATATTCTCCCTTTGGTGTGGATAATTTCTCCACTTTATAGCCTAAGAAGGCTTCAGGGGTCAAAAGACATGCGAGGGCATATGAGGCATGAGGTGCTAGCATTAGAGGAAGAAAATAATCTTCCAATTTAGCCTTCCTCATGGGTTGGAGCATTAATATGCTGCGTGCTCTACCCTCCTAGCCGTTATGGACCAAAAATGTAACCGTTGGCAGACACCATTTATCTAGGTTTGACTTTTTGCCATGCAAACCTGCTATTCGCTTCACCTCGGAGTGAATGCTGCTATTCGCCCCAGGGTGCAATGAATAGGTTCTGTATTCATCCCAGGGTGGCACAAATAACAACAGGGTGTCCAAAAGGTTTTGAAAGTGGTCTAGAACCTTTCAAAGCCTAGAATTAAGTGGTTAGAACCATTGTATACCTCCTGAGGGCTAACCTAGGGGCCTTTGTATGTCGCAAAGTCATTACTTATGGTAGCACAATCATATTGACCAGTTTTTAGTGTCTACAAATACTTAGTATGAGTGAAATCCATTTGAATCTAAAAAGGTTCTAGCTAGCTCCCTTGGTCGCAATTAGGGTAATTTTTTGGAAAAATATCTTATCTTATAAGAGCCTTATCTTTGCATAGAGTTGTACAATTCAAATAATTCTTATGCCATTTTATGTAAAATTTGAAGAGCTTTGAAATGAGTGGATATATAAAATAATCCAAGCAATATTCAAGGAGTACACTCATGTGAATATAGTCATTTGGAACAAGGGTAACATTAGGGTAATTTAAAAAGTATATATCATCTCTTAGGAGCCATATCTTTATGAAAGGTTATTCCATTCATATGATTCTTGGACCAATTTATGCATAATTTGAAGAGCTCAAAATTAAGTGGTCATATGAAAAAAATTGAGGAGGATTAAGGGAGATATGAATCTATGAAGTCATCCATCTAGAACAAGGGAAATGACGATTTTTCAAGTCACAAGAAAACAAAATTATAGATATTTGTTAGTCAAGGTTTGGATGATGGGAGAAGTAATTAAGGGCTAAGACATCAACAAGATAAAACATTCCATCTAGAAATAAAATATTTTCAGCTAAGTTTCATTTATCCCTTCATTTTCTTCAAAGTTTTGCATGTAGATTATTGTAGGTTTATTTTTAAATAATACAATCGTTATAGGATATACTAGTAAATTTTAATAGATATTGAGTTATAGTGTTTCCATTGATCAATTTATAGCTAAATTCTTAGAATCATTATAGTAGTCTAGGTTAGGAAGGACCTCACAGAGTAACGATCCTTATTGCTCAAAGATAAGGCAATTATTGGTAAATTTAATGGGTCTTGGCCAAGGGCTTTGGTATTGAGAAAACAAATTGATAGAAGATGCAAGTATCCAAGAGTGAGCCTATCCTTTCTTCTCAAAGGTTTTTTCCTAGCCATTTTATGTTCTAGGGAGGAAAGAGATAAACTCCTGAAAGGGGGTCCTTGGATTATGGGAAGAGAAAGACTCTTTCTTATCCACTGGTTTGAAGGCTTTGTGCTTGAAAACATAAATTTATCCCTAGTACTAGTAAAGGTTAGGATGTATGGTTTGCCCATTGAATTATGGGAAACAAATACATTCAAGGCAATAGAAAAAACTCTAGAGAATTCCCTGAGATTTTAGAAACTACAAAATATGGGATCTTGGCTATTTATGCTCGAATATTGGTCATGATTGATTTAGTAAACCTCTACCAAAATCATTCATTCTTAAGTATAGGGCAAGTTGTGGACCCAAGCCATGGAAGCCATGGATTATGAAAATATATATTTCAAATGTTGAAGATGTCATAAGGTGGGGCATATTAAGAGATCACGCCCTACGAAGATTCCAACAAAAACATATGTAGAAAACCGCAAGAGAAGCTTACAAATAGATATGGATGAGGATGATTATCAATTTCAAAAAAATAGGTCCAAATAGATAAAAGTAAATAAACAGTGAAGACCAATAAGTAACTATATTGGAAGAAACACCAATTCTTGTGAGGCTTTAGCCCATAAAAAAAAACATATGAGAGCTTGGAGCTTGGAGGATATGGTACTACATGATCAAAATATTAACAAGGAACCATCTACTCTCTTTGCACTCGATTTAGAGATGAACATTCTTATTGAACCTAAGGAATATGCCTTCTCAAATTTTAAAGATTCTCTTGAAGTACTTGATATTTAATAATAAATAAATTTCATCTATACCTTATATTTTATTCTAGTATATAATTATTTAAAATCAAACTTTTTAGAAATTTTGAATATTCACATTTGAGACCTTTCGAACGAATTTAAAATTTAGTAACTTGGTTTAAAGAATGGAATCTATTGCATGGACTACTATCACAATGGTGAAGCAATCTTAAGTTGTGGCTTCTCTCCATTGTATTTCAAACCCTAACTCCTTTAATATGTAGTAGGTGTAATACTACCAAAAAACACAAATTTAACATAGCACTGCAAGAAGGGATCAAGAAAGTGAAGGAATATTGTGATTATTATAACATGAAGATTCATGTGGACATATACTGCTTCAAATACTACATATCACTGATTCCAATCATAGTATTCAGACTCTCGAAATCTAAGTACTCGCTTATCTGCACGCCAAGTGACTTTAGACAAGTCATTTTGATCCTTGCCAAATCTCTTTCTACAAAATCTGTTATATTTTGTTTCTTCTTATTTACAAGTATAAAAAATAAATCATAATAATAAGAATAATTTTACTTAAAAAAAAACTTATGAGTCCAAGTCTTGACACTACGATTCCAATCTTGAATACTGTCCATATAATAAGGCATAAAAGGAAGCGATGACAAAGATGAATTCAATGTTGAAGGCCCTTCAAGAAAAGGATAAGGAATGATGCACTTAGACAACTCAATTTTCAAAGAGTAATGTTAGCCCTACAATCTGCCACGAGTCTTCTTTAGGATCTCAATGTTCAATAAGGGAGACCAACACTTCACTTATTTTGTCAATGATTGTTCTCCCATTTGGCAACCCTTGCTTAAATCCACCATTTACAATCTAGAGAAGTATGCAAGAAGGCCATGGGTAATTTTTTATCATTTTTCCAACGCAATGATTTGTGAGACAACGTGCAAATTTTCTTACACAATGATCTGTAAGCAGCAGTCAAGAAGGCCCTCAAAAATTTAGAAAAGATTTGGATTGCTTAAGTTGAAAACCAAAATAGCCAATAGTCATACAAGATGGCACTTTTGTGATTCATCAAGAGATTCAATCACAAAATAAAACCTTTTATGATTTGCCCTAAATATAGAAAATGAAATTCTACTTAACCATGTAATGTCGCATTATAAAATAAGATAAATCCAATGGAAAATCAAAACATATAACTTGCTAAATTGTCGACATACAAATCTCTAGTACATTAAAAAAGATTACACAGGTATTTATGTATCAATATTAATAGCAGGTCAAACTCCAATAATAAATTCCACAACCCTACAAAATCATCAGATGCCTGCCAATGGATCTCAAAGTTATCTTATTAGTTTCTACTAACAACACAACACCATAAAAAAAAAAAAACAATCCACAAGGGCAACAACAAATGCTCTCATCATTGAGCCTGCAACAATGTGCTCACTCAATATGCCATGCTGTAAATACATCAAAGGGGTTTATAAAGATAAAAAGAAATGGCAAAAATGCTTGGACTGGTGTTAATGGCACAAACATATGACAAAAATGGAACCTTACTATTAAATTCCAAGAACCTTTTAGGGCACCTTTGATTGCTGCTATTGTCATTGCTAGAATAACCTAATTGTCCCATCAAGGGGACTAGCTGTAAGTTCTCAGTGGAGGTTGCAAAAATTCTGCAACATATTGCAGGAGAGAATGGTTCCATACAACTCCCTAAAAGAACATTATAGCAGGAGAGAAAATCAGGAACATTATAGCATAGCATACCTAAAAGAAATGAAATTAAAAATTCTTGTGTTGAGCACAATAGAGAGTCTAGAAGTAATTATTTGTAACAAGCAGAACCAAGAATCCAGGTTGTTCTTTGTAATGAGCTCAATTAACATTTTTTTGTGGTAATATTGTTAAAGATTTTGATTTTTTTTTTAATAATGTTAGAGGAAGTAGTAAGTTTAGCTAAAGCTGATAAGGAAAATTTGAAAGGATTAAATTCAAATTAAATTAAAAATAATGTTCTAGCTGATTACAAAATGTTTCAAGGGACTCTTTTATAGATCAATGCATTGGAAAAAACTAACAGTCTAGATTTGGTAAATTGGACTATGATTTCACGAAATGAGTAGAAGTTTTGAATGTTGAAAAAAAAATGATATCTGATGGACTTTATGGTTGAATGGAGTAGAAGTTTTGAATGTTGAAAAAAAGATGATATCGTATGGACTTTATGGTTGAATGGATTATTTAAGTTGTTGGTTGGATTATGGGAAAGAGTATGGATTGAACCTCCAACTTTTGGAGACTGCTAAATTATTTATTAAAACAATACCACTATAGTTTGTTAAAATGTCATTATAGTATACATGAGATTAATTTTATAATGTTAGCAAATGGGCCCAAATATCACGTCTATAATTTTTAGGATTATATAATCTCACAAATATTATCTCATTTAATAACACGAATATTGCATATAAGAAACTTTATTAATTCAATCCAAAATTCATTACAACTTCATTACATAGCATACAATTTTTTTTTGTCTTCAATATATAACCTTATATGAGACTCTTTAATCCACTTAACTCTTGATATTTGATATTCTCAACTCATAAGAGATGAAACCTTTTATATTCACATATTGCATAATGACAAAGTCTCTCATGATTACATAAGTTCCTAGTTTTAAACTTGACACATCACACTCATAACTCTCACTAATATACAAGACACCTCACACAACTCTTCATTTACACACATCGCTTTTCACTCATAACTCACTTGATTATATGACACATAAACATATCTAACAACTTGACACATACTATTGACACAAACAATAAACACACACTCTAATCTAAATTTTTACAATGGTACTCAAGGGATCAAATAATGTAATACTTCCAACACATAACTCATTAAAATGATAAAATGTTTTTTAATTAGTTATTTGAGATTAAAATGAATTTCACTTGTATTATATGATGACCCATAGTTTAGTTTTTATGCATATATTCCTTATAAAATTTAATCAAGAAAATTTAAACTGGTTGAGGCTACTAAACTATTTATTACAATTCTTTTGATTGTTCTTATATGCTTTAGGAAGAAAACTAATAGTCCAAAGTTGGTAAAATGAACTATGATAATGTGAAGTTTTGAAAATATTATTTTACTAAGATGTAGGGCATAGATAGTAAAGGTGGAGTTTTGGTATTGTGAAGGCTGATGTAGGAAATTATCAAGAAAAAGAACATTGAATTCTAAAATATTTATATTTACAAAGAAAAATGAAGAAGATCCAAAAAAATAAAAATCAAGAATTTAGAATTTATATGAAAAATGTTGTAGGTATCTTGCTATAGCAACTCAATTAAAATGAGAATTGAATCTCTTTGTAAACTCTCAGGCTCTAAAGGATAGCGTTGTGATTTGTCGAAGGTGGGAGACCCAAGTACAACCCCTTTTCCTCAACTATATATATATATTTACGTTTTAAACTATTACAAACTATACATAAATAATATAACACAAATACCTTTATAACATATAATTTAGAATAATACTTAATATATTAGACCAAAAGAGAATAATGAATGAAGTAGATCTTAAAAATTTCTTAACTTTTTGTTTAAACATTTTTAACAAACTAATACTTTTATTAATTGCTTAAATAAAAAGATAAAGATGAAATCATGTGCACATTTATTATATATTTAATTATATTTTACCAACCTTTATTGAAATGTGTTTCACCAACCTTGAAGTTTATTTGGCTAGTTTTCATATCATTAATATTAGTTGTGCATGTATGGTCAATTTTTTTTATATATTTTCACAATATTGTATTTTTAAAATTTTCAATGCCCTTAGTGTATGAATAAACTTGTTGCAACTACTTGTTAGGCACAAGTCAATGGTCAATTACAATGTATTGTTTATTCAAAGGATATGTGTATGAGCAAAAGAAGTGCCAACCCAAAAATCATGGTAAACATCACAAAACTTCCCCAAATATCAATAGTTTTGACCACCATCTTCTTTCTTCCTTAGATGCCATAGTTTTACCTCATAACACCTCAAGTTCTTCCTCTTCTCCTTCCAATAACCCTACCCCATATAGTCCTCCTAGTAACCCTCCCCTAGCCACTCATCATAACCTAGTCACTCCTCCTACTACCCCTCCAATTAGTATTATACTTTCTAGTACTATTGATCCTGATATACATATATGTCTATTGCATCAAAAATAAATGATTTATTCCATTACCAAGTCCTTAGATAGTTAATCATAGATATTTTTTCACATTACCAAGACCTTGGATACAATTCAAAAAGACCAATAAATACCCACTACTACCCATCCCCTTATCTAAGGGTCACAACAAACCATAGGGCAACAACTTGTAATCACTTATCTGCCACCAAATACGAGTATTCTTCCATAACCTCCACCTAGTCACAGTCTTCCAAATTCATATGGAAGTACCCATGATCTAGGCTTCACTTTTGATCTGGAATCCTCCATAGATGGTGCTTTTGATTTCCTTGAGTGACCTCATGATGTTACGATTTCTTGCCTTGATATGCCCACATTTGAAGGTGTCAATCCTTGAGGACGAATGGCCAAAATGGAAAGTCTTATTGTAACTGTATTTCTAAAGGAGGTCTGTCATATTAGGAGCTTCTAAGTTGGGAACCCAAGCTCATCACAGAATGTTGTGGCAGATCCACCAACATGGGGGTCATATTTTATGGCTTGAATTCAAAGCAAAAAGGATCTTTCACATCATATGTGGTTTGTCTTATGTAAACAAAGCGAACAAGAATAATAGACTATTGCTTTGAGTTCATAAGTCTTTTCACCTATACACACCAATTGAATATAGTAGTAGTGGTCATAAAATTTCACTATGGTCTTAAGGATAAAATTTGGAAGTCAACATTCTTGATCTCTATACTCTTGATGATGCTCAACATGTAGATTTAGCAATAGAACAAAATATCCAAGAATTTGGTCTCCCACATTAACTTAACTTCAAATATCATCGTCCTTATCACAATAATGAACATTCCTAGGAATTATTCTATTTCAAATGTTTTTCTAACCATCCTTGTGATAAAAATTGTGAAAAATGTCATAAATTTCAAGTGGAAGGCGAAGATATATCATTATATGATTATGAATATTCATTATAACAAGTGCATTAAACAAAAGTAAACAAGACAAAAAATGAACATGTTACCATGGCTCTCTCTGCTCATGCTCTTATGGGGATTCAAGCTCATCATACCATCAAGGTACAAGGATTTATTAAAGGACAAAACACAAATCTGATAATTGATTCAGGTAGCACTTATAATTTTATAGATAGTAAGATAGGTAAGTCTTCGGGTTTGTATATTAATACTTCAAATCAGGATAAATTTTAAGTCTTAATTTCTAATGGTGGTACCACTCAATGTGTGGATCGAATGACTAAAGTTAACATCCAAATATGGAATTATACTTGGTTGGGTAATCTCTTTACCATGAACCTAGGTTGTTTGAATGTCATCTTGGGAGTATAATGGCTATTTCAAATTTGAGATGTTACTATTAATCTGCAAGAATAATATGTCAAACAAATAAAGAATCAAAAAGTAATTTGTCTCCAAGAAATCCAACCCACTCCTTCCAAAGTGGTTAGCTCACATAGCATGGAAAAGATATTGAAGAAAGGTAGTTGTGGATTCTTCACTCAAGTCAATTGCATGGAGATTTAGTATTCAAAGCCACTTCTAGATATTCATTTGGATTTATAGAACATCATGGATCGATTAGTCCATCTATCTTCCTCCTAAGTGCACGCATGATCATGCCATCCACCTTGTTCTAGGAATTCAACTTTCTAATGTGTATCCTTACTGCTACCCCTAGCCCTAAAAGTCAAAAATTGTAATGTTGGTTCAAAAATGTTAGAGCAAGGAATCATCCATCCAAGCATCAATCCATATTCCTCTCTAGTGGTGATGGTATGATGTAAGGATAATTTATGATATATGTATCATTATTTTTATCCTCTCAACAAGATCACAATCAAAGATAAGTTTCCTATTCTTGATAAAGATTATTTGTTGAATGAATTACATGGTGCTAGAGACTTTGCAAATTTAGATGTCTTTTGAGCTTCATCAAATTAGGGTTAGAGAAGAGGATATCCCTAAGACTACTTTTTATACACACAAAGGTCATTATGAGTTTCTGGTCATATCTTTTGATCTCAATAATACTCCTTCCACTTTCCAAAGCCTTGTGAACTCTATATTTCATTATTTTCTTTACAAGTTTTTCCTAGTTTTCTTTGATGATATTTTAATTTATAGCAACTCCTAGGAGAATCATCTAGTTCATATTGGCAAATTTTTTCACCTATTAAAAAAGGCCTTTTTTTATTATTCAAAGGTTTAAATGTTCCTTTAGGGTGTAGGAGGCAGAATACTTGGAACATATAGTAACTTAGGAAGGAGTTAAGGTAGATCCTAACAATATCAAAACTATGCAAGAAGGGCATATTCCCCTTAAACCATGGGCCATCATACACTACTTTATCCCTCATTTTCAAACTAAAAAGATGTTGAGGAAAAAAAATTAGGAAGAAAAGTCATTGAGTAATTTGAATTCAATCACAATTTCTATTTGATCCAATTTTAAATCTCTAAAACCCCTAGATAATTTCCATGGAACTTACATACTAACCCTCTACTTTTAAAAACCATTATATTATTCTTGATCATATCATACTTAATCACTTCTAGTTTAACATCTATGATCTAGATCATAATTGTCATATATTCATGCTTTCTCTTATTTCCAACTTTGGCATTCATACTTCTAGTCAGGAAATCCTTACTTCCAATTAGGGATTTCAAATATGGCTTTGTTTCCATGCTAGCTAGCTTTTCCTCATATAAATAATTTATCTTTTAAATATCCCTAAAGATCTAGAGGATGAAAAGATGAGGCTAGCTCTGTACTTGCATTTATTTCTTATTTACACACTCTCTCAACTCTTTCCCAAAGATTTAAAACAAGAAAAGTAGAGGCTAGTTCTTGGATCCTATATTGCAGATAATTATTGCAAATACTCAATGCCAACATTTTGATATTAATATAGTTTCAAACCTAGTCTACATTAAATATATTAATTTTTTTATTTTTATAAACATATGAAATTGTCACCATGTGACACTTGTCAATACTTATGATATTTGATAAATTTAATTGTAGAATTTTTTTTGCGTATACTAGAGGAATCAGTAACTTGTAATATTTTATCATTGCCTCATCGTGGGTTTGAATCCTACTCCTTGCTACCACTATAACCTCTAGTTACATCGGGTAAACTTTTTAACATAGTCGACGGTGCTAGCACAACATGCTCTTTGGTTCTACGAGACTTGAGGGATTCAAACCATGGTAAATTTAATTGTAGAATTGTAAATCAACATTTATATTATTTTTTACTCAAGGAAACATATCGACAAGTTTATGTGATTTATTTATTTATGTTTTATTTTTAAGAACAATGATTTGGGCTCTAGCTCTTCTTTGGAAGGTCCAATATCCAAACCATGACGTGGGTGAGTGTGTGATGGGGTGGGTTTGTGGTGGTTGTGTGTTAAATTCCCTATTGATAAGCATAGATATCGGCTTTACGAGGGGTCATGGTTGGGAGGAGGCTGCTCAACCCTATGCATTGGTCGTAGAGATTTCTCACACTAACAAAAAAAAATATTTTTAAAAATATTTTATTTTATTTGTTAATATGATTTATTAATATTTGAATATGATATTTAATAATTTTAATTACAAAATTAAGTTAACATATATCTTAGCAATCCATATTCACAAGTACAAAGTTATATATATTCCATTTATTTATATTTTAGTTTAAAATGATGGTTTTATTTTTTTAAGAAATTAATCTTTTTATTTATTTTTGCTAGAGAACAAGGGGTTGTACTTGGGTCCCCCATCCTTGATAAATCACAACTCTTTTCTTTAGAGCTTGATATTTTACAAATAGATTTACTTCTCATCTCAATTGAGATGTTATAGCTAGAAACCTACATCATTTTACATAAAATGTCTAAATTCTTGATTTTTTATTTTTTGGATTTTTTTAATTTTTTTGTGTGAATATAAATATTATAGAATTCAATATCCTTCTTGACATTTTTCTATAGCAACCTTCACAATACCAAAAATTCACCTTTACTATCTATGCATTGCATTTTTTTAGTAATATTTTTTATACACATCCACCATGGGGATTGAACTTGGGTCACATCACCGATAATGCAAGTGACGTCCTTGCATCTTAGTAGTGTAATATTTCCAAAAAATCACACTATCATAGTCTGCTTTGCCAAATTTGGATTGCTAGTTTTCTTCCTAAAGCACAAGTGCAACCACAAAAATTATAATAAATAGTTTATATGAAAATACATTAATGTTATAAAATAAAGAAGATATTACCAATGAAAACATTAAAGTAAATCTTAATCATTATTTGATTCAGGTAGTCAACATTTTCTTGTTAGCTTTAGCTAAACTTACTACTTCCTCTAACCATGGAAAAGAGAATTTAACTTCACAATCCTCAATTAAAACCCCTCTATTAACTAGGCTATTTGCACATTTGTTTCCTTCCCTTAATGTATATGTAAACCTGATTTCTTCAAACTCTTTAGCAAGATTTTGATTTTCCACAATTATCTCTTGTATATTCCATGAAGCCTTTGCTTTTCTCAAAATTATATTTATTACTATGAGTGAATCACCTTCCATCCATAATCTAATTCATTTCATTTGTTTGTATATTTTTAACCATTCTAAAGTCATCCAAGCTTCAACTTCATTATTTGTCTTAAATCCACTGTTGAAAGTATAATGAGACAAAATCTCTCCTCTCTTATTTCTAACTATTCCTCCTCATCCTCCTAGTCATGGTTTTCCTTTAGATGCTCCATAAAAATTCAATTTGATTAACCCCACATCTAGTGGTTTCCACTTTATATTGTTTATCTTCTTTTTGTTTCTCTTGTACCCAACATCATAATTATATTTGATGATTTAACTCCATTATCAAGGCTCTCTACTTTCAGATTAGGAAATGGGCGAGTTGATAGGGTTGGATGAGAGTCCTTTATGGATAAACATATCTTCTTTTTCATTACCTCTAAACTTGGGCGAGTTAATAGGGTTGGATTATACTCCTCTATGGATAAACATATCTTCCTTTTTATTACCTCTAAATTGCTTTCATTTCCTTTAAACATTCTTCTATTCATTTCTAGACATATAATCCAAAGTATTGTATCTTTTGATATATATTAGATTACCTATAAAGCTCCACTTTTAAAAGTTCTCTGCCATTGCTTTAACCATTATTCAATTTTGTCATTCATCAACATGCATTTAACAAACATATTAAGAATCATTGCTATAGTTTCCAAAGTATTGAGCAATGTCCCAAAATATGGTCTATACTCTTTTCTTTCTTTTTACAAAGAACACATTGTGAGGGGCCTAGAAAATCCTTTTTCATAAGGTTATCCTAGGATAAAATTCTTCTATGAATTACAATCCAAATAAATATTTTGACTTTACGAATGCTTGGGATATCCCAATTTTTTTTTGTTTTTGAAAAAGAGGGTAAAATTTTTATTAACTCAACAAAACATCCAAGATACAAATAAAAGAAAAAGCTATTCAGACATATCAGCTCTCAATAAAGAAGAGAGAGATTGAGAGCAATAAGAAGAAAGTTGAGACTTGTACATCCCAACCATCCTGAAACTCAGAAGCCCATTTAGCTAACAAATCCGCTACCCCATTCCACTCTCGGGGAATATGCACAAAATAAATGAACTCCAAGTGAGCAGAGATATTGAGAATTTTTTGAGCAATCCAACTCAACCGCCAACTACCATGAAGACTATCCCCATAATTCAACAAATTTATAACAATTTGAGAATCATATTCAAAAAAAATTCGATGCCAACCCAAAGCATACCCTTGCTCCAAAGCATATAAAATAACAAGGTCTTCAATGAAGTTATTAGAATGATATCCCTTAAAGCAAGAGAAAAAAAATTGAACAATACCACTACTGTCCCGCCCCACACCACCAATACCAGAATTACTTGGATTACCCCAGGAAGATCCATCCATATTAATCTCCAGCACTCTCGGAGGAGGTGGATTCCATTTACCAACCCTCCACACTTGATTACTCTGACCCATCCGTCTACAAGAGATATTAGGACCAGGACCATTAACCAACAAACCTAATATTTCCATGATCTGACATTCCGCTTGGTCCACGGGAGAAATAATTTGACATTTTGCAAACATAGTTTCCTAGATCATTCACAAAATCCACTACCAGACCTGAGAAGCAATTAACTTCTTCCCTTGGAAAATTTGACGGTTTCGTTCAAGCCAAATATGCCTAAAAATGCACGAAGGACCAATGCTCCACCCAACTCATAAAAAGAAAGCCGCTGCAAGAGGCCGCCCCATACTCCTCCAAAAATCAACTATAGATGAAGCATGTGAATAAGGTTGATTCCACACTCCCACCAATAATGCTAGAGTTGACGAGCAAAGTTTCTTTGGAGAAATAAAAATGCCCAACAGGCTCCTCAGACTTCCCATAGTTATATCATAAAGAGGGGCCAACAAAACCATAATTTTGAAGATTATCCCAAGTGAGACACTGATTATGAGTAGCCAACCACACATAAAACTACACTTAGGAAAAATAAACTTATTCTAAACTTACTTCCACCATGGAACCACATTCTCACCAAACCACTGTCGATCTAAAACACAATAACCAACAACAACCAAAAATATCCCTCTATTATCCCTCCCCATGCTAGCACATCATCCCCAGGTAGAGAAGAGCACGGATGACAAGCCAAAATATGGGCCAATTCTACCCTCGTATCCATAGTGCCACTAGCAGGCCATTCCTAAGGATCCTTCCACTAGAAACTAACCATCTGACCAAAGGACTTAACAGTTTTAAAATCTGCCATCCTCACCCATCCAACATACAAAAAGCATTGAGAAAGATCTTGATGATGGGGAAACTCACGAAGGAGAGGAGAAAACCATCCCAAGAATCATGCCAAAAAAGAGCACGAGACCCAGTATAACAAATCCAGAACAACCCCTGCTTAACCAACTCATCACCCTTCATCAGAGGATTCCAAGCAAATGATCCTCGACCAATCAAGCTGTATCTATGAATCTCAAAATCTTCCACCCCCCTAAGATACTTATGTGAGATAATCATGGCCCAAGTTTGCTCCTAATTACTACACTAATGCCAATACAGCTTAGCAGCCAAAGCAGTCCCAAAAATAGAACTTAGGCGGAGACCCAATCCCCCTTCCTACTTTGGTCGACAAATAGTCTCCTAATTAATAAGACTCCATTTTGAGGAATCAATATTACCAAACCACATGAATTGCCTAGAAAGAGAATCCAGATCATGAAGAAAAATTGCTGGAGCAATATGAATAAGACATCTATACACCGATAAAGCTTGAAAAACTGACTTCAAAAGTAAAATCTGACCAAAAAAAGTCAACCATCTGTGAGTCCAATGGCTAACTCGACTACACAATTTATCAAGGATGTTAGTCCAAACCGACCTAGGTAGAGGAACAATGGAAATAGGAATCCCCAAGTATGTAAGAGGAAGAGTACCAACCTGAAACCTGAGTATCTGAACAATTCTAGCTTGAATCCTGGGATCCGTATTGAAAAAGAAAATAGTAGACTTATGCTTATTAATATTATAACCAGAGACAACCAAATACATATACAACATGCATCTAAATTTGGTTGCTTCACAAATAGATGCCACACCCAAGATAACAGTATCATCAACAAACTGGATATGAGAAATAACCGGCCTACCAGTATCCCATTTCCACCAATGAATAAGACCTTGATGAACTTGATATTTAAGAAAATGACCCAAACCTTTAGCCATAATTATAAACAAGTAGGGAGATAAAGGATCCCCCTATCGAAGACCTCGAGAAACATGAAATAGAGGAGAGGGCTCCCCATTAATTAGGATAGAATATGAGGGAGTCGTAATACAACTCATAATCCACTCAATCCAGGAAGGATCAAATCCAAAGGCCAAGAGGATTTTGTGAAGAAAAGACCATTTCACCCTATCATAAGCCTTCACCATATCTAGCTTCATAAACATAAATTTATCCGTAGAAGTGCTCATAGAATGAATAGCCTAGGAAGCAATATCCACCCCGTTCAGAATTTGCCAACTAGCCACAAAGCCACCCTGTTCATCATAAATAACTCTATCCAACCAAGGCTTGAGATGCTCCACAATCAACTTTGTAATAATTTTATACACCACATTGTAGAGAGAAATAGGCCAAATCTGATCAAAAGAGCTAGCCTCTTCCCTTTTAGTAATAAGAAACAAAAAAGTGGAATTCAAAGCTTTCAAAAATTGATGATTATGAAAGGACTCGAGAACAACCTTCAAAATATTAGATTTAATAATTTCCCAAAAGTTTTGAAAGAACTCAATAGGGAATCCATCAGGCCCCAGAGCTTTCGTAGTCTTCATAAGGAAAACTACCCTTTCTAGTTCATCAATGGAAATAGGTTGAAGAAGATGCACATTGATCTCTTCTAAAACATCAGAAGGAATACAATGCAAAATAGTATAATCATCAGCGTGATCCACACAAGAATCCTCGAAATATAAGGAAGAAAAGAACCGAATAACCTCCCGAGAGATATCTTGAGAAGCGGTATAACCGAATACCTTGAGAAGAAATAATCGAAGAAATACTATTGCCATGTCTGCAAGCCTTAACAGTGTTAAAGAAAAAAGTTGTATTTCAATCTCCTTCCTATAACCATTCCACTCTGGCATTTTGTTTCTAGAAAATTTCTTCTGAAAGATCCTACTCTTGAAGCTCATGCAAAGCTTCAAACTCCTCCTACAAATTCTGCTTCGTAAGCTCATGATCTCTGATATGTTTGGTGATAACATCAAGCCTACTTTGGGCCAAAGCTTTAGCTTGAAACAGATTCTCGAAACACTACCTATTCCACTTTTTGAGTTGAAATTTCACAAATTGGATCCTTTTAACAAAAGAGTATATAGCAGTACCATGGGAAGAACAACCTTGAATCCACCATACTTTTATGAAGTCATAAAAAGAGGGATACCTAAGACACATTAACTAAAATTTAAAACTTGGATGATGACCCATTCCTTATCGAGAGATAGAAAGTTTAATAGGCCAATGGTCCTATCCCCTCCAGTCAAGAACCTTTGAGTTAATAACCCAAGAATTGCTAACCCAATATGAAGAAGTAAGAAATCTATCCAACCTCTCATAGATTGAGTTAGAACCACACCACCTATTCATCCAAGTGAACACACCATTCATCGGCTTAATATATACAAGATTACGAAGCTGAATTTTATCATTAAGGAGCCTAGAGGCAGGCCCCAAAGTACCCACACCTCCCCACTTCTCATCAATACTAGATATAGCATTAAAATCCCCTGCCATAATCTAAGGATAGAATGGAGTCAATGCCCGAACACTTTGAATTTGGTTTCAAAGCAACACCTTCCTAGCAAGATCCAAGGAGGCGTAAATGTTAGTTAATAAAACCACTTCTCCAGACTCATGGCAATAAGCTATCATAGAAAGAGATGACTTATTCGAGACCCACCAAAGAGGAGTAAGCTTCTACAAATTCCAAAGACTAAAAATCCCCCCAACACTAACCACAATCCCAACACATTGATAAAGACCTCGAGCCCAGAGTTTAGAAGCAATACTAAATAGACCCTCCACAGATAATTTAGATTCTTGAAGAAAAATAACATCTGGCTTATGCACCTGCACCAAATCTCGAATATATTTTTGACGAGGTAAGCTATTCAAACCTCTTACATTCCATGAAAGAAAAATCATTTAAAGAGAGAAGAAAAGTGAAACTCCAAGGGTTTAACCACCCCACTCTCAACCAATGTTTCTCCCTCCACATGAAGTTTATCTGCATCTTTCTTCCTACCCACCTTAACTGGCTTCACAGGAGCCCATTTTTTAAAGTTATTTTGGAGAAACCCTAGAGAAGGACCAGGCTTGGAACCCTTTCATCTACCAGTATTCAACAGATCAACCAAAAGAGTATCATCCCCTTTCACTCCATCCTGTCGCACCTCCAAAACATGAACAATTGCCAAGGATGTGTCCAAAGAAGGATCTGTTACTTCTTGTTGCCCATTATGGTCTAGCACCTCAGTCACATTTTGAGCATCCATATTCAAATTACCATTCATTCCTTCATAAGGAAATGCCAACTCATCCAAGGAATCAAACTTATTATGTAATCCATCCATTTGTCTATCAATAAAGGTCCGCTTCAACCCTTTTCCCTTATTACGAGTCTTAACTAGAACAAAGCCTTCTTTATCCTCCCCACTAACATCCATGGGACCACTTCCCTAACCAGGCCCAACATCTTGCATAACTGACTTCTCACTAGAATATTGTAGATTTAGATTTTTAGAAACAAATGATTTATTCTTAGTCATTTTAGGACATTTATGCTGAAGATGCCCATACTCATGACACAACCGACAATGGAAAGAAAGAGTTTATGAAGAGATCTACAAAAAATTATTCCAAAAATAATGCAAAAATAAATAACTTAGAAGAAATGACACCACACAATGCACATATGACACACGAGATTTACCCTGGTTCACCCGATGTGGGCTACTCCAGCAAAACAAGAGCCACTCCTTGATATTATTATTTTTCTTTCTTACCCGAAAATGGGAGATTACAATAAAATATAAAGAAAACTCTCACAAATCTAAACCACTATGTGGTATTAGAATATAATGGGCAGAATACCATGGGCTAAACCACCCACACCCACCAACCACCCACCAACTGTGGGAATCTCGACAATCGCTCCAAAAAAAGGGGGACATTTTTTTTCCCAACGTTGTTGAAAACCGCCTCTACCACCCCCCCAACACCCCCAAGGAGGGCTTCGCCCTCCTTGTGAGGAGCTCCGCTCCTCTTACCCTCTCGTACTTGTCGTACAATATTTCCTTGACAAAGGATGAGACACATCCAACAATTTCATAGTCTAATTTTTGAAACCAAGAAAAAGACCCAACACATATTTACATAGAATCAGGCATAGGCTTAGTTAAATCCAACTCAACACAAATACGAACACATGAGACTACCTTTTTTTCTTAAGTTTGCTAAGACGGTCCCACCGGTTTTCCTAACAACAATGCAATCATGTGCAAAATATGTGTCCGCCAAAACTCCAAAGGTAGCCACAGAATCCAAAACCACATGGTAACCTAAGAAGGAATCTCCTCATTCAGATTAAAACCCATGTGCCAAGGTTTAATAAACAAGCCAGTCTAGTTGTAAAATTATGAGCCCCCTCAAAAGCCCTATTTCGGTCTTCCAAGCAAGAAAACACCACCAGAAAGAAATTATTAGCTCCCCTCAGGATTTCCATGTCACCAATCGGGTTCCAAGTACTCCTAGCCCACATTTCAAACACCAAGAAAGGGATGCGAATACCCAAAATTTGCATATTAAAGCATAATTTTACATATAATCCGCATCCTTTACAATTGACTCAGACTGAATCACAAAAACAGGTCGCTCCCCAACCCTTTACAAACATCTATTTACTCACTTTGCATGAAACACTCCTTCCAAAGAAGAAACACCTGGGCCTAAAGAGTTATCATCCGCATTATACCAACCAGAAGAAGAGCTCGAGCCACGAAGGGCTTCCTTAAATGAGACATTATTCTGGCATTGGTACCTCCATGCAAAGCCATGACTATCCCACACTCATATAAGGAAAAAACACTCTCGCACAACAACAACCCACACCAAATATTGATAAAATATCCACCCCGCAATTAGAAGAAGCCACCAAATCAAAAGAAAGAGAAAAATCCCACATGCAGGCACTCGCAGAGGCATGCAAACTTGTGCGAGGCTCACGCGATGCCCAACAAATCCATCGCCAAAATCTATTTCTCCCCCGTCCTGAAAAGAAAATGTTATTTAAAATATCTCAAATATCTTTTTATATCCTTGTAATATTCCTATTTGGTTGGTGCTTTACATTTTATTCACTTGGCTTCCCTTGAAATAATCACCGTTGTTATCTTTCTACTCAACTATCTCCTAGTGTCGATGTCTTGTATACTTGTAAAAAAATATTATTTCCATTTGTATATTCCTTCCCGATCCTTGTACAAAATGTTTGAAAACCTATCATCATATTTGTCTTAAAGTAATCTCATTCAAGGTTTAAAAATTGGATATAGATTGAGTGGTTATTACCACACCAAGTATCCATCCAAAATTTTTTTTTTCTCCAGTTCCCGCAACCCATCTTAAACCTTTAATCACTAGATCAATAGATTTTGTTAAACCATTTCAAAGTGAAAAATTATTTGGTAGAGATAATTTAGTAAATATTAAGCTTGGGTCATTGGGCTTAACATATCTAGAAGAATCATTGCCTATTGTATTTGACTCTATTTGATTATCTCCATATTACTTTTCCCTTAAGAGCTAAGTTTTCATCTATAAGAACTCTTAAACCGAAACCTCCTCTAGTTTTTCATCACACACCATGCTTCATTTGACCAAAGGAATTTTTCTTTTAACATGTAATCCTGACCACAAAAAGGATTACATAATATAGATTAAACGTTTTTCTATTGATTTTGGTATAGTATACAATGACATATAATATGTTGGAATGACCTATAAGAGTGATTTAGTTAGTTGCACTCTTCCTGCTAATGATAACCATCTACATTTTCATGCCAATAGTTTATTCTAAACTTTACTTATAATTGGATTTCATAATTATATCCTCATTCTCCCATCAAATAAGGGCATCCCTAGATAAGTTGTTGGTAAATTTACCTCCTCCATTTGAAGTAAACTACAAATCCCCGCTTTGATTTTGGTTGGAGTGTTTAGGAAGTAAATTTTAGATTTGTCCTATTAACTTTTTGCCTTGATGCTCTTTTGTATTCCTTTAACAAGTTATTCAAATCTTTGGCTTCGTTTATCCTTACCCTCCCATAAAGGATTGTATCAGCTACAAACTATTGATGTGTGATGTTTTCAATGTTATTACTAGCTTTATGTCCACTTATAAGCTCATATTTGTTACTCTTCTTCAAGTTCCTACCCAAAACCTTTGCCATAATAATGAACATATATGGTGATAGAGGATCTCCTTGTCTAAGACCTCTCTTAGCTTTAAATGATTTTGTTACTAACCCATTGACCAACACTAAATATGAAATTGTAGAGACACAAGCTTTAATCCATCTAACCCATTTCTTCCCAAATCCAAAATTTTATAATACTACAAAAATAAAATCTCATTTAACCCTATCATAAGCTTTACTCATATCAAGTTTTAAGATCATTGTTTTCTCTTTTCTTGAAGTTATTGAATGTATAACTTCATAAGCTACTATGATCCCTTCCAGAATCTATCTCCCTTCCACAAATCCTCCTTGCTCTTCTAAAATTATTTTATCTAATAACAACCTTAATTGATTTTCCATCACTTTGGAGATAATCTTATATGTCATATTACATAGGCTTATGGGTCTAACTGAATCAAACAATTCACATCCTTCTTTTTTGGAATTAGGGTAAGATATGTTGCATTTATTTTATAAGGTATGTATTATTTTTCCTAGACTATTCCATTGCCACCAATAAAGAATCCTTCACTATATCCCCATTATGTTGGTAAAATGTTGTAGGGATCCCATTTGGACCTAGGGATTTATCCTTATTAAATAGATAAAAGAACTAAATAATCTTCTTCTAGAGTAATAGACTCCATAAGTTTTCTATTGTCTTCATTTGTTATAACTGAAGGTACTTCTTGTATAAGCTTATCATTAAGAACTTCAAACTCCTCCGATCCTAGAATATTTTGATAAAAGGACCTTGCTTTCTTTTTTATTTCACTCTAGTATTCAATCCAAATCCCTTCTACTGATTTAATTCTACTAATTCTAGATGTTGATCTTTGTACTATAGCTATCCCATAAAAAACTTTGTATTTTTATCTCCTTTTAACCAAATTTATCTTGATTTTGATCTCCAAAATATCTCTTCTTTTCTCAAAATATTATGATATTCACTAAGCAACTCCAATTCCTCTAAGCTTGAATTATTATGATCACATTTTTAGAATTTTAAAAGTTTATATTTTAGTTATTCTTTCTTCTCAAAATATTTTTCAAAAGTGTTCTTGTTACATTCTTTTAATTTTAATGCCATTAATTTAATTTGTTTCGGAAGTGCATACAACCCACTATTTACTGAAAAATTCCACGTTTGTGCTATCATATCAACAATTTGAGGATGGTCTTTCCACATCTGCTCATATTTAAGATATGACATTTTTTTGAATCCACTTACCACCATTTTAACTCATATTGGCCAATGATCTAAACCAATCCTTGTTAAGGTATTAATTTAAGTATAAATCCCTTCATCTAGCTAATGATATTAGAGTATGCATTTGTATATTTTTTTTGCTTTTAGGTGTTGGCCTCTCCTATTGTTGGTCCATGTATAGTTGTCTTCTTTAAACTCAACCTCACATAGATTATTGTTTTGAATAAAAGCTAAGAAATATCTCATACTTTGGATTAACCTAATTCCCTTAAATTTTTCATCTAGATTGGTTATGGTATTAAAATATCCTATGATCATGAATAATGTTTCTTGGTCTTTACTTCTCATAAAGGCTTCAATCCCACTCCAAAATTCTAATCTACTTAACTGAGTTGTAGGTCCATATACATTAATAAGGATGAAATGAATATCTACAATGTATCATGTGACTAAAGAGACTATCCAATGCATAATTTTATGAATGGTTACACATGAGGTTCCAATAGGATTCCAACAAGTTAGAATTCCCCCTACCACTCATTTAGAATCCATAACATCCCATTCATGTCTTGCCCATATTGCTTTCATAGTTTTGGAAACTTCTTCTTTTGTCATTTAAATTTTCTAGATGCAAAGGATATCAAGTTTTTTAACTTAAACAAAGATCCCTGATGCACCTCTACTTTGAGAGGGTATTATCACCCCTTATATTCCATGAGATTATAATCATGTCTCATTAGGGGCTATTGGTCTCGCTTATGAATTACCAATATCATTTTATTGTTTGGTAAAGAGAAGTTCAACCAACTTAGTTTGTGTTCCTTTCTCTATGTTTGCTCTTGCTTCCCTGGATATCACTTGATAACTTAAGGATTTTTCTATTTTTTCCTTGCATATATCAGGAGTAGGTCTTATTATTCTATTCCTCAATATTCTTTCATAAATTTGTTTTTCAATAGATTTATCATCCTAGATCTAATACAAAAGCTTTTGATTTGTCCTCTTCATTTTTTGGTATATTCTTATTAATGGTAGAGGTATTAAAATATAATACTACATTTTATTTACCATTTTTTCTCCTGAATGACTCATGTTACTTCAAGAGATTCATCAAAATCTGATGAGACACATTTCTTACGTTCATCGAGAATGTTCTTCCCTAAATCAGGATGATACTAAATAGACAATTCCTTGTTAATATGTTGAACCTATTGTATTGCATCCTATGATCTTCTTTTTATTTATAGGCTAAAGCCTGAAAAGAGTTGGTATTTATTCCAATATCCTTCCTTTATAGTCTCCACTATTTTTTTACTTTCATTTTTCTAGATCTATTTTT
Source organism: Wollemia nobilis (assembly GCA_028583015.1). Taxonomy (NCBI): domain Eukaryota; kingdom Viridiplantae; phylum Streptophyta; class Pinopsida; order Araucariales; family Araucariaceae; genus Wollemia; species Wollemia nobilis. The sequence goes on along the minus strand of JAQPPZ010003193.1, from coordinate 2,380,190 downwards.
TGGAAGTTGAAACCATCTTCATCCATATCCATTTGTAAGTTTCTCTTGCAGTTTTCTACATATAATTATGTTGGGCTCTTCTTAGGGCATGATCTCTCAATATGCCCCACCACATGGTATATTCTATATCAAAAATATATGTTTTCATAATCTATGATTTGGGTCCACTTATTATCCACATACTTAAGAATTACTGAATCTAGTAAAGCTTTACTTATATCAATCATGACCAAAATTTGAAAAAAATAGCCAAGAATCCATCTTTTGTAGTATTTGAAATCTCAAGGAATTCTCCTAGAGTGTTGCCTATTTTCTTGAAGGTATATATCTCCCAAAATTAAATGGGTAACTCATACATCCTAACCCATACAAGTATTAGGGATATATTTACATTTTAGGTGAAAAACCTTCATACCAACGGGTAAGGAAGAGCCCTACTCTTCCCATAAACCAAGGACTCCCTTTTATGATTCTATATATTTATTCCCTAGAATAAAAAATGGCTAGGAAGAAATATTTTGTAAGAAAGGATGGAATCACTCTTAGAGAATTCCAACTCTTATCAATCCATTTTCTCAAGGTTGAAGCCCTTGGCCAATACCCATTAAATTTACTAAAAACCATCCTATCTTGGAGTAACGAGGATTGATCCTCTATGGTGTTCTCATTAAACTCTACCACTATATATGATTCTAAGGATTTAGCTAAATATCAATCCATGAAAAGGAAACTAAAACTCAAAATCTACTAAAATTTACCAAAATATCCTATAGCAAATATAATATTTGATAAAAAATTATAATATTTTGCATGCAAAATTTCTAAGATAAAGAAGGGAAAAATAAACTTAGCTAAAAATTTTTATGCCCAGATAGAATTTATTACCTCACTTAAGTCCTAGCCCTTCATTGCTCCTCCCATCATCCAAATCCTAGCTTATAGATATTTACAATTTTGTTTTTTATGACTTGATAAATTGTCATTACCTTTGTTACGGATGGCTGATTTTATAGGGTTGTATCTTCCTCAATATTTATTGAATTATTTCATATGAACACTCATTTTAAAGTTATTCAAATTCCACACAAGTTGGTCCAAGAATTAGTTTAAACGAATAACCCTTAGCGAATATATGACTCCTAAAAAATGAGACGTTTTAAAAGATGCCCTAATCCTTCACGAAGTTGTTTTGACATTAATATATTTATTAAGAAAACCTTTTATAAAACTTATGCAAATAAATTAAAAATATATAATATATATTTAGGTTATTGTTTAGTGCATGTTGTATAAATTTATAAATAAGTTTTATATGTTGAAAATATTATCTATTCCATCATTTGGGTTTTGTAAATGTATGCTCAAAGATACATACCTAGATTACTTCCTATGCAAGTTATCTGGCGACTTCATATAATGTAATAAATGGACAAGTGTCCATGTGCAAGTTTTACATGTGCAAGGTGTTCTATGCACAACTGGATAGAGTGTTGGGCAAACATCCTATTTTACATATATAAGGATGGCCTCTTATATAGATAGATAGGACAGTCGAGGGATATTATCAGATAGCGTAGGTTAGTGGATTCTGTGTTCCACACCATTTAATGGTGATGGATATGATGTAGATTTGTAGCTTTGTTAATGGAGTGCTCTCTTCCTCCATAGCCACATTGTAATCTTTTATATGTTTTATATTTCAGCATACTTCAGTCATCTAGCAGATTTATATTCTTGCATGTTTTTCTGCATATTGTGATTGTTATCTCTCATGGCTCATTCATCAAAAGCTAACAGTGGTATCAGAGACATGGTAGATATAATATATGTAGGTCAATAGGAAACCACAATTGTTGCTTAGCTTGAGAGTTTTGTCAAACTGATGCGCCATTGGACTAGCCATTGGTAAAAGATATCAAGAGTATCTAGGTGGTAGATTTTGGGAGAGTCACAAAGATAGGACTGAAAGGAATCTCAATTTCAAAAAATACTGAGATCATTTTTATCTAAAGTATTTTCCATAGAGTTGTTATGAAAACTCGTGAAGACTAGGAATCAACATTTCAATCCACTAGATTGATAAATCATCTAGTGAATATCATCCAGGTCATTTGGAATTTGCTAAATGGTACCTAAAGTTTATTTTGTTGTATTTTTTGAAAACTTCAGGATTTTCACGGCTCTGCTAGGGTTTGCTTGCGAGAAAACCTAGTTTCGTCATGTTGCAGGGGGGGCCGGGTTAGGGCGAGGCGGCGCTTGGGCGGGTTGGCTGCTATGGTGGACGTCTGCTGCATCGACGGGCTTCGGTGCGGGGTGGATGCTAGGCGGGGTGGTTCCTGTTCTGGCTGGCGGCTGTGCGGTTGGGGGTGCTGTGCTGGCTGTCTTCTTTGGCCGCTGCGCGGAGTGCTTCTGCGGGTGCTGGTAGCTGTTCATATTTTGTCCCTATTTAGGCTGGACCCCGGGTGGGTTGCTGGCATGCGGGATGGCCCCTGGACGAGGTGGTTCCCGTGCGGGCTGGCTCCTGGGTGGGCTAGTCCCTGGGCTAGGTGGAGCCTGTGTGTTTGGGCCCGTTGCGGGGTGGTTCTTGTCCCTCTTCCCCTTCCCCTGCCCCCCTCCCCGGGCACTCTCTTGCCCTGATTTTCTAGATCCCGTGCTTGCTCAGGGTTCCCGTTGCTTGGTTTGCTTTTTCTTGGCAGGGTCTACGGTTTCTGGGCCCGAGTTCCTTGGTTCGGCGGGTTTTTAGCTTGCCCAGGGGCGGTTGCTGAAAGAGGGTTGGTTCTGGTTTCCTGGTTGCCACTTGGGGATCTTCATGTGCTCTTTCTTGGCCTCGGGGGGGGCCTATTCCCGCATATGAGGCCCTTCCTCAGTTGCTCTAGGTTGCCTTTGCCTTTGGGATCTCCGTGTAGATCTGGGGTTTGTCTGGTCTTGAGGTGGACCCTCAATTTCTGTAGTCTGCCCTTTGGGCCCTAGGGGGGCCAAACCTGTAGCTATGTCTCCTAGGCTTCTGTCTCCTCCAGGCATGGATGGGGCTGGTTGTTCTCTTGCTGGTCGTTTCAGTGGTCTTCCGCTGCTTTCGTCTTGGCCAAGGTTCCCTTTCCAGCCCCGGGCGCTCGTGGGACAGCTTCCCTATCCCTCCCTTGTTTTTTGCTTCCCAGCTCCGGGCCTCCTGTTGGGCAGGGGTTTGTTCCTTTGGCAGATTTCTTGCTGAGCAGGATCCTTCTCTTCCAGCTACTGCTGGTTTCCTTGCTGAGCGGGTTGTTCTGCTCCTACTATTTTTTCCCTCGGGGTGGGTTTTCCAATCCTGCTAGTTTTCCCGTCGGGCGGGATTTTTCAATTATGCCGGTTTAGGGTTTGCTCCTTTTCCTACTAGTTGGGATTTTCCAAATAATTTTGTTTTTTCCCTGAGACGGGATTTTAGGGTTTACTATTTTTTCCCGCTTAGACGGGATTTGTCAACTTCATCCCTTTTTCGGATTTTCTCACTGGGTGGGATATGTCCTAGGGTTTGTTTTTGAACCGAGGTTTGATCTTTTGACCTGTTGTAAAAAGGTTTTGGGATCCTTCAAAACCTGTTAAAAAAGGGAAAAAAAAAAAAAAAAAAAGGCCCCGGGGCCCGAACTCCGGACCTGGGATTAGATTCAGGCGGTGGTACTTCCTTTAGCTTCGGATTTTTCTGTAAATAAGGTTTTGGGTCCCTTCTCAAAAAACCCGCTGTAAATATAATGCTACTTATCAAAAAAAAAAGTTTATTTTGTTGCAAAAAATTAATCCTTAGATGATTGGGACTCCTCCTATGATATAAATCTAGGATAATCCAACTTCGTTACCCGACGATCGATGTGTCCTCATAGTGCAGAGGTTAGTTCATCATGTGAGAGAATACTATGGAAGAAGACTTCTAGTGAAGGATCATGGTGAAGATAGGAGACTGAAGATCTCCATTACTAGATTGTAGAAATCCACACTTGAAGAACATGCCACATAAGCCTTGATATTGAAAAGATAATAGAAGCCTTGATACTGAAAAAGGCCATAGGAGCTTTGGTACTAAAAAGGCCAAAGAAGCCTTAACATCAAAATAGGCCACAAAAGCCTTGATCTTGAAGAAGAATTTGAGAAGAATATCTGATTCAAAATTAGACTAAATATTTTAGTACTAATATTCTTATTGCAAGAACAAAAGATTCAATTAGTTGTGAGACTTCCTACAAGAAAGTTAGGAAGAGCATCTTATTTAGAATCAACTTAATCTTGAAGCAAAAGAGAATATATAAGGAAAATATCTCGTTGAAGAATTTCCAATCTTGGAAGAAGAAGAAGAAGGACTAGGAGAGTCCTGATCGAAGCCAAAATAAATAAAATTAGAAGATTCATGAGAATATTTCACCACCAATACATCTAGAAGTAGAAGGTTGAAGAAAAGGTCTAAAGGAAGACCATCAAAAGCTACCAGATCAAAGACCTTGTGAAGGTCTCATCGAGCATCCAAGAAAGGATAGGAGAACCTTGTTGAAGATCAAGAGAGTTCTTTGAGAACTCATTAGAGAAATCCACTATCTAGGTGAAGTCCTTGATAGTGAAGGACTTGGGATAATTGTTGTCATATGACAACAAGCCCAAGAGGAGAATTTGGCAAGGAGTGCCAAATTCGAGAAGAAAAAGTTTGACAAGGAATGCCAAACCCTAAAAGAAGATCCTACTTGAAGTCAGAACTCGACAAGAGGACTTGAAGATAGAAGAAGCTCACCAAATCTTGAATATTTGAAGATTGCCTCTCACAGCGAGAAGGCATTTCCCTAAAGACATAGAATTTTCCAAATCTATAGTAGAATGAGGAGAACATAAGAGGAGAACAAGCCACCAAATCCTAGGATCATAAAAGAAAGTTTGAGACCATCATTTGGTGAAGAAGGAGCTATGTAAGACATCCTACTTAAAATATCAACTTGGTATTTCTAGACACTAAGGTCTACATCCTCTACAATGGTGGGAGAAGAGCTACAAAAAAAGGTATGCAACTTATGGTGAAAAAAGATTCATTAAATTGAACTACTTATTAGATTTATTAGAGCACTTGAAATTAGATTAAAGTTGCAAAAAAGAAATTAGATTTTAATATTCTAAAGTGCAAAGAAAAATAGATATTTTTAAGAATTCAATTTCACATTTATTAGGAATTGATTAGATTCTAGATTAGTTTCTATCAACTACCTATTATCTATTATTGAAAAAGAAGACTACGTACTACAACATTAATTATAGTGAAATTGTAGAATAACTCCTAAAAATTCATTTTAGGTTATTCTTGATTAGTTGCAATAGATTATTAGTGCATTTCTTTGAGAGTTGATTGGAGTGATAAGGTGTAATATTAGTGCATTAAAAGTAAAGAGCGTGTACTATTATACCACTCTAAAAAAGAAATTAGTTTTGTATTTCCTGAAAGGCACAAAGTCTGATTTGTATCAAGTTTCTAAATACACTATTGAAGCACAAAAATTTGCAACTTGGTGTGGCCAATAGAAGCCACCAAAAAGGGTTAGAATCTTCTAGACTTGAAGAAGAACATAACTAACCAAAAATAGAGATAGAAGCTTATGAAAGTGAGACTTGGTGAGTCTCAAAATCAAAAGCATTACAAGTGAATGCAAAAGGAAAAAAATGCAAAAAAATTACATCAATTAAAAGAACTTCTATCTACTATTATTGAAGCTTGGACTTGTTAGCAAAAGTTTCCAAGTAAAAAAGGAAATGTGTGTCTATTGTTAAAGACAACCAAAAATCCCTGTATTGCAAGCAATCTGCCACAAAACCAAAATTTAAAAATCTAGAAATAGAGTGCAAAAGAAGGTATATTAAAAGCCTTATTGTACAAAATATAATACATTATCTTGCACTACTCTAATATGGTTTTTGACAAAGACAAGTGCAGATTTAAAAGTGTCATATTAGGGCACGTTTTCCTATAGGAAAAAGAACAACCAACAAAGACCAGACATCAACACTCTTCCTCCCAAGCTAGAAGGATCCATTCAAAGGCTCATCTTGGACATACGTACTTGCAAAATAAAAGCTCATTTTAGATCATCCATGAGCCACATTTACGTAGACAAGTGAGTTGCAAATCAATCTAAAAAATTATGTCAAAATAACAACAATAAAAATAATGCATTTGGAGGTATAAAAGAAAGGGAAAAAGGTGTTACATTCGTGGTATCAACCTTGGAGAATACCATTCACTAAAGGAAGCATCGAACTGTCATCCAAGATTTATAGCACATCGCCCATCCACCTACGGAGAAGAAAGCTTGCTTGTTGACCAAGCAATATTGTAAAGCAAGAAAGTTATGGAGTTATAATATCCATCTTCAAAGGTGTTAGAAGAATGGTCTCCATGTAGAAATGACACTTGGTATTCTTGTCATCATTCCTCTCAAAGTTCTAGAGACTTCAATGAAGGAGTTACAAGCAAAGATGTGCCACTTGGTATTCTTCATTAGCTTCACACAAGGGCCTATATATTTTTAAGAAGCATTGGAAAAATATTCTAGAGTGTTACATGAAGGGAGCGCTCACTTGTAACAGATGTGACACTTGCCATAATACCTATGATCAACATTGCTTAAAATACATCTTTTAGTCCAAGACCAACATGCAATAGTGAAGAACAATCAAGACATACAAAGGAGGAGCATAGCACAGTCAATGCATGAGAGAAGCAGAAGAAATGTTCAAACTGTAGCATGAAAGATAAAGGAGAAGGAGCATTAAAAGCTCCCTATTTTTAGAAGGTCAACATTAAGTGCCTACCTACAACATTCATGTCTAGCATTCCATCGAATCTCCATTAAAATGAGTGCTCAAGGTACATTTTAGATGCTATTATATTCAGCCGTGGAAAGCGCTGAACATCAAGGAGATATTGCGTATAAGGTAAGGTCTAAATCCCATTGATTATTGCTTTCATAATTTAGAGTTATAAGGATTATAAACTAAGGTTAAAACTTAGGTTTTTGAAAGCTAAAGGGGTGACTTATCTTATTATTTTAATATTTGCAATATTACTTAGGAGGAATAAGGAATTTAACTTGGATTAAACTATATTGCAAATATTATTATCATTTGTCTAATTTTCCAAACTTGGGAGTCACAAGGGTTACTCCATAAAATTTATAAATTAGAAATAATCCAAGGGATATAAAAGATGTTATTAAGGGATTTTATTAAGGTTTAATACATTTATTTTTACTTGTCTCAAATTTCTAAAAAGGGGACAAAATAATTCCAACATCAAAACCTCTTCAAAACTGAAATAGTGCTTAGTTCAATTAGGAGTAATAAGGTGTTAAAAAGTTGATTTTTGATTCTTGCCAAACTTGTACAAAATAAACCAGAATTGAACTATAATTTTACAAAAGCACTATATCATACTCTTATCGCTAGGGAGCTATAAGATAAGACTATTAAGGTCCTATAAAATTTTAATTCCAAAGAAGCATTATGGATGAGATTTTGAGGAAATATTTCAATGATGAAGAACTATTCCATGAAGTGGAATTCCACTCCCAAAACCTAATACATACTTTATAAGGATACAAGTATCTATCTTCTAATGATAATATGAAATTATCCTTATTTTTTAAGGAAGCCAAAGAAAGCAACTTTATGACCTTGATTAACTATCTTCATTAAATTATCTTCATAGCATGGTGGAACTCACAAAGTTTGGTTATTTTTCTCCAGAAGAATGTCTGATGATTTATCTATCATTAATTGTGTTTGTACTTAACACAAGAAACAAGTTGATGTTAAAAAACAATACTTTTGTGATGATAGACTAACTTGTTTTAAAGTTGAGATTTCACCTACATCAAAGTAGAATCACAGGAAGAGAAGAAGGAAAAATAAGAAGAGACATACAAAATGGAATCAAGACATGAATATTAAATCAATAGAGGAAAAACCAACACACCAAAAAGGCAAGCACAAAATAATGAGAGGATAATTGCATCATGCCCTACTTATTCATCAACAATCATAATCAAATGAAGATACTTTCAAGGAGGACTATAAAGGTGGCTAGATAGAAGATGAATCTGAATATGTCAAAGATTATCCAATGAGAATAGAAGGCCTAGCTATAGCGTACTCTGCATCATATGAAGACTCAAATTACTTGCTGAACCTGAATACAAAGAATGCAAAAAAATAAGACTACAAAGACCAAGTAGAAGAAGATCCATATTGAAGACTAAACCCTTCAATACCCAAATAATGTAATATAGGGGGTGTTGGAAATAATTTCTATTCCATAATTTGGGTTATGTAAATGTATCCTCCAAGATACATACCTAGATTACTTCATGTGCAAGTTATCTAGCAACTTCATGCAATGTAATAAATGGACAAGTGTCCATGTACAAGTTGTACATGTGCAAGGTGTCCTATGCACAACTAGATAGAGTGTTGGGCAAGAATCCTATTTTGCATATATAAGGATGACCTCTTAGATATATAGATAGGACAGTCATGGGACATCATCAAATAGCGCAGGTTAGTGAATTGTGTTATTTTGTGTTCCACACCATTTACTGGTGATGGATATGATTTAGATTTGTAGCTTTGTTAATGGAGTTCTCTCTTCGTCCATAGCTACATTGTAATATTTTATATGTTTTATATTTCAGAATACTTTAGTCATCTAACAGATTTATATTCTTGCATGTTTTTCTGCATCTTGTGACTGTTATCTCTCATGGCTCATTCATCAAAAGCTAACATTATATATACAAATTATCTTGCATTACCTACCATAATATTTCAATAAACCACATAGTAATATTACAATAAGTAGACAATTAATATTTTGACAAATTAAGCCTAATCCTAAGGAGGTCCAATTTTTATTGCATCCTGATTACATAATGGTTTTATTTTTTAAAGAAACTAATCTATTTTTCAAGGAATTTTTTTATAAACCTCATATAAACAAAGTAAAAATATATAATAAGCATTTAGATTACTTTTTATTGTATGTTGTATAAATTCATAACTAAGTTGTTATATATATATATATATATGCAAATTATCTCAAATTATCTACCATAGTATTTTTCATAAACCACATAGTAATATTACAACCAATAGACCGTTAACATTTTAACAAATAAAGCCTAGTTTTAAAGAGGTCTATTTGTATTACATCATGATTATGCATTGATATTACAATAACTTAGTTACTATGTATGTATAACAACTCTTTTTTACCCAGGTGTTGTAGGTGAGTTGGAGAGGAGAGGGCAATCCTCCAAGGGAGGTCCCAGGTTCAAATCTCCACCCTACCAAAAAGCTGAATTGGGTATCCAAAATCCAATTGATAATGTTGGTGCGTGCAGGGTTGGATGCGACTCTCGGGTGACTTTAATGGTGAGAACCCCTGTTCGTGGTCTCTCAGACCAAGGCGGCCCCACAAGGGGTTTTTCGCTTTAAAAAAAGAAGTCTTTTTTGAAAATGCTTTTTATAGTTGAGATGAATAAATTTTCATTTTTTATTTATAATTCAATTATTTTACACCAATATTATGTGTTTTTTAGTTGGTTATATGGGATTGAAATAGGTCCCATCCATATTACATCATTATCATGACCATGTAATGATATCACTTAACAAGATTCAGACCATAATTTTATCTTTAAAAGTTGAGGATTTTAATTGATTGAATTAATGTCATTTGATTACTATCATATGTGTTTTGATTTTCAAAAAAATGAATATATAGGATTAAAATAGGCCATACTTATATGACATCATGACCAAATGGTGGTATTAAAATAACTTGGCTATTATGTATATATCATTTGCTATTTAATAAAATGTTTAAGGTTCATGCATAAGATTTAAACTTGATACATTATTACAACTTGGCTATTGTTTTTTGATTAGGTGGTGGAAGGGGTTTTGAAAGGGTCCCCAAAACTTTTACAGAAGGGATTTTTAAAGGGTCCCCAAACCTCTTACAACTTGATAAAGATATTCAAATATAACCCAAAATGAAACACATAAAGGTATGATCCCATAGGGGAAGAGAAACCAAACACAAGAAAAATAGAATTCCAGGAAACCCAAGAGAACCTAGAGATCCTAAGAAATGAATATCGCATAAAGTAGGGCAAACAAAGAAGAACTTTGAAAATCTAGATCAGAGGTAGGAATAAAGAGTTCTCACCCAAATTTGAGCATAAAAGATCATATCAAATTTTAGAAAACAAATCTCCTTCTCAAACAAGAATTTTGCATCCAGATCAAACTCCTAGCACTAGGTACGCATATTCCATCCCGACACGATCTGGTTGACCATTTCTAAAGCAAAAAATTACACCAATCCAGTGCCTCAATCCCAAATAAACTAGATTATATATAGAGGGTACACTATCCTAAGACCTCTAGAAGGTTCTAGTGAAAACTTATGGAGAGATCCTCGGATCCATGTCGCCTTCGACCAACATCTCAACACTCTAAAATAAGGTCAATGAATCTCCTTCGTTGAGTAGCCATATCCTTCAACCTATCTTGGATTCCATCCTAAATGGTGAGAACGGTCCAAAAATCCCTAATATTATCACCCTCTAGGTTCCTGCATTAAAATTCAAAATTAAAATTCTCTCGCTCCAACTAGCATTCAATATTTTGGAACCACTTTATATTTTGAACCCTTGCAATAAAATACTAGGGGAGAAGCCATAACTAGGCTAGAATTTTTATACCTAGCAGACTAAAAAAAGCTAGAATTGTTGAGCATATAGAATATGGAAGACAACAACAATATCACTTAGCTCAACCATCAATATTTGGATCATGTTCCCCCTCTACATCGAAGCCTTAGGAAATAGAGCCTATAAGGATTTGAAAGTAAGATCCTCATATACAAGCAAAACATATCCAGGACCAACAAAAATAAAACATTGAGTTTAAATCTTGATTGCACCAATGTAAACATCCAACATCTCAACTGGGACGAGGATAACACCAATGTCTAATGGATCCAAGCCATAAGTCTACACAAATCTCTCAAGATCTAGTAAAGGACCCTAGATTTTAGATAAAGTAGATATAGGGTCAGCAAACCAAAAAATGAAGGACAAAATCCCTCTCACTGACAAAAAATAGGCCAACAAGAGGAAAACTAGATTCGTCGACCTAGGAACTGTTGGTCATGAATCTGCCACAGGAAAGGATTTTACAAGTGCGCCCTAGACCCGGCCAACATTGAAAGGCTGGAAGCAAGAAATGGCTCCCAGACCAATCTCCAGAGTGGGCCGGTTCCCTTTACTAATCTAAATTTTTGTTTGAAGATAAGGGTTGCTGGAAAGAAATTAAAAGTTGCAGAAAGAAATGGAAATATGGCCGCAGCCGGAGTTATGGGATTGGAAGAACAACAAGCAGAAAACTTAAAGTGCAACAACAACAAGCAACAAAAGATAATGACTTAACTCTCACACAACTGTATGCAGAAAATCTCTCCAAGATTACACTCCAGGAATCATATCCTTACAAGCAAGATTCAAATCCAATATGCAGAATTTGAATGTAACAGCACTTAAGGAATATAAATTCTATTAGAAATGCAAAAGGAATAGAAAAGACAATCACCCAAACAACTGCTTGAAAAATCTGAAGCCAATACTTTATTCTCGCAAATGCACTTCCAGTTTTTAGCAAAACTTCCAACCCTTGCAAATGAGGTTTACATTGGTTTTTATAGAGGGCCGTCCTCTTTGCAGCATTTAATATTTGCCACCGACCTTCTTGAGATCTACAATTATGCCACCGAAAATAAGCACATGATCCCCTTAATCGCAGCCTTGAAGCACCACAAAATTGAATGCAATTAGACGTCAACGGTCACCTTCATTAAATTTGGCTTTGAACATGTGCATGAAACCGTTGAAACAACCCACGAACAGCAGCCTCGAACAAATAAAACCTTCAATTTGGGTGGCCTGGATGCTTCTTCAACCTTGACCGCATGGGAAATCCGCAAAACATTAAATTCGGGCAAGCATTTAATCCTTGGAAATCGAAAAAAACTTATCGGGCGTTCATACTGTGCTTTGGCGGGAAACTGTCGCAGGTCGCGAAAACGCGACGTATTTTTGTGCCGTACACCTTTGGCTGTTGGAAACCGTGAAAATCCTCCCTGTCGCGATATCGCTGCATCTTCGACTTCAACGTCTCCATCGCTAGCTTGTTTCGCGAAAACGGAACATGTAGCGATATCGCTACATATTTCGGGCACTCTGTACGGTTTTGCTGATAAACCGCGAAAATGCGACGTCTTTGCCCTTTGAAGGACCCTTTTCAAAAAACGTGCAGCGCATCGCTACACTCCTCACCTCTTAGACCTTTTGCAACAAACTACCATGATTTTAGAACGTCAGCGCATCGCTGCACTTTTTGCTTTAGACTCCCTCTTGCAACCACTGCCCGCGATTTTGAGACATGCAGCGCATCGCTGCAACTTTTTGACTTAAGCCTTTTGAAACCACAGCGGCCGCGATAACGGAACGTGCAGCGCATCGCTGCACTTTTTGCTTGAGTCGTCGGCCAAGTTTTTGTCGCGATTTCGCGACATTTTGTCGCTCGCCCTCCCTTTGCTTATCACAACCCGCGATTATAGAACACGTCGCGATATCGCGACGGTTCTGCCAACCTGCATCCGTTGACCGCGTTGACCGCGATTCCGCGACACGTCGCGAAATCGCGACAGTTTTTTAACTTAGTCATTTTTTGCTCCTTTTGCATCAAAGCCGCATCAAAGCCAGTATAGAAGTTAGATATGCAACAACTTAAACATTAATACTTCAATCAATGAAAATCAATGTGGCAAAAATGCCAACATTCTTGGCGGCTCGTGGGGTATACAGCTCGCTGTATGCAAGGATCCAGGCCTGAATCCATTGGGCACAGAGTCATATTAGAACAGAAAGCTGGCCGCTGTGGTAGATCTCAGGGGACTGCTGTAATGATCTTCTACTGAAAAACTGAAAGAACCTGCATATAATGGATAATGAAATGGAACAAATGGAATGAGATAATGGAGTGAGATCCTGTGATTGCACAAGCGGTGAATGCAAATGGAATAGTAATAATGATGGAATGAATGGAATAAAAAAAGTAATGCGGTAAACACAAAGAATGCAGAATGTTGCTCATACTACCAGCTGCAATGGATATGGAATGAAAGTAAATGAACTAATGGAATGGAAATGGAAATATGAAGGCTATGGAATGAGAATGAACTAGACTGTAAATAAATGCGTAAAATGACATAACTTAGAAGAAAGGGATAAGAAGGAACGGGAATAATAGGAAAGGGGAAAAGAAACAACAGCTGTGGCTTGTTTTTTTTTTTTTTACTATAGAAGAAAAAGAAGGAAGAAGGAGGAAGATGAAGAAAGGAAGGAAAGAAAAAGGGAAGGGAAAGGAAGAATTTTCTAGAAAGCCACCAACTGCTGGGAAAAGAAAAACAAAAGAAAAACAAGCACCTACGGCTCGCATGCAAAAAGAGCCGAGATGAACAAATAAAAACAATACCTCTTTTTTTTTTTTCTTCTCTTTTCTATTTTTTTTTGTTTTGTTTTTTATACTATATACAATAGTTCACGACATGATTGGCATGTCGCCACCACAAACCCAGTCTCAGAAGGTTATCCGGTAAATCTGCAGTGTCCCGACCAGATCTGATCATACTTGAGTCGGTCCTTGAAATTGGGCTGGCTTCTTCTTGAAGTTCTCCATGTTGCAGACATGGGCAAGGTATCATGCATGCCAGTACCCACACAATTGACAAATAATGTAGCAAAGAAATTTACCATATGATGGGCTCCCATAGGTACCAGTTGTAGTAATGACTGAAGCCAATCCCACCATCTTGAAGGGTTCTCTGATTGTGGACTGAGAACAGGTTCCTCCAATTCCTGGATCTGATCACAAAAATTGTCCAGCAACAGTCCTTTCTCCAGGATCTCTTCAGACTCTACCTGTTGATCTGACATATTTAACAGGTTCTGACTAAATACTTGCATGTCGTGCCCTGGGATACAAACAGGGTGCAAAGATGTGCCCTCCTTGTGCTCAGGTTCTTGAACTTGAATCTCTTCTTCTTCTTCGCTTATATCCTCTGGATCCATCTCCTTATGAAAACTGCAAGCAACCATATTGTTCATTGCCAGGAAAGTTCTTGCATATTCCAATCCTTGGCTTTGGATGAGATCTGTCCCTTGAGCTCCACACAACTGCATCTCAGGTTTCTTCTCAGTATAAGGGATCTGGCATGAAAAATACTGTACGGGATAGTCAGGAGCAACAACTACCGAAGAAAGTAATGGAGTTTCTCCCCACGGTAATTTTCCTGATAAGAGCAAAAGTTGTTCCGCTCGCACTGCTTCCTCAAAGATTTGCGGGAACCTTCGTTCACCTGATTGCAGCAAGAGGAGGCCTATGTCAGAATGGAAAGCTCGAACATAGAAGAGGTGGGCTTGGGTGGGTGATGGTCGGATCTTCTCTGGAATTCTCTTCCAGCTTCTGCTGAATCGGACATTGAAGTCCGTGATGCTCTCTAGAGGTGCTCGCTTGATGTACATTAAAAATTGATAGAGATCCAAAGAACTGTAAAAGGGATCTTCGTCAAATCTTCTGATTAGTGCTCCCGCTAGATCATCCCATGAGCTGATGCTTTGATGCCTGAGCAGTCTGTACCACTGCAATGCCCTTCCTTCCAAAGACTGAACCAGAAGTCTGATCATGATATCCTCATGATTTATGACATGGATCATTGACAAAGTAGCAATATCTTCAACATGCTCCAGAGCCATGCCTTCGGTACCATCATATTTTGCTAGGGCCTTCAGGGCACCTTTGGGAATTTCATGCCGGATTTGGAGATTCAGAGGGCCAGGATCATCCCATCTAGGAAAAACCCTCGCCTTTGTAGCAGTGGTCTGCGGGATCATGGCTATCGCCATTAAGTCAGAGTCGCCAGATGAACATTCTTTTAACTTGAAAAATGCAGGCATCCACGATCAAGAAATTCGGATCTTCAACTCAGCAAAGTCGCCAGATGAACTTACAAATCTTCGCTATGAGGTCAAGACAGCTCATCAAATCTTGAGACCTCCGGGTGTTAAACAATAAAACTTATGGATCTTTTGAGACAGAAGAAGTCTGTCCCACCGGGCGTGCCAAAAACTGTTGGTCACGAATCTGCCACAGGAAAGGATTTTTACAAGTGCGCCCTAGACCCGGCCAACATTGAAAGGCTGGAAGCAAGAAATGGCTCCCAGACCAATCTCCAGAGTGGGCTGGTTCCCTTTACTAATCTAAATTTTTGTTTGAAGATAAGGGTTGCTGGAAAGAAATTAAAAGTTGCAGAAAGAAATGGAAATATGGCCGCAGCCGGAGTTATGGGATCGGAAGAACAACAGCAAGCAACAAAAGATAATGACTCAACTCTCACACAACCGTATGCAGAAAAACCCTCCAATATTACACTCCAGGAATCATACCCTTACAAGCAAGATTCAAATCCAATATGCAGAATTTGAATGTAAAAACACTTAAGGAATATAAATTCTATTAGAAATGCAAAAGGAACAGAAAAGACAATCACCCAAACAACTGCTTGAAAAATCTGAAGCCAATACTTTATTCTCGCAAATGCACTTCCAGTTTTTAGCAAAACTTCCAACCTCTGCAAATGAGGTTTACATTGGTTTTTATAGAGGGCCGTCCTCTTTGCAGCATTTAATATTTGCCACCGACCTTCTTGAGATCTACAATTATGCCATCGAAAATAAGCACATGATCCCCTTAATCGCAGCCTTGAAGCACCACAAAATTGAATGCAATTAGACGTCAGCGGTCACCTTCATTAAATTTGGCTTTGAACATGTGCATGAAACCGTTGAAACAACCCACGAACAACAACCTCGAACAAATAAAACCTTCAATTTTGGTGGCCTGGACGCTTCTTCAACCTTGACCGCATGGGAAATCCGCAAAACATTAAATTCGGGCAAGCATTTAATCCTTGGAAATCGAAAAAAACTTATCGGGCGTTCATACTGTGCTTTGGCGAGAAACTGTCGCAGGTCGCAAAAACGTGACGTATTTTTGTGCCGTACACCTTTGGCTGTTGGAAACCGTGAAAATCCTCCCTGTCATGATATCGCTGCATCTTCGGCTTCAACGTCTCCATCGCTAGCTTGTTCCGCAAAAACGGAACATGTAGCGATATCGCTACATATTTCGGGCACTCTGTATAGTTTTGCTGATAAACCGCGAAAATGTGACGTCTTTGCCCTTTGAAGGACCCTTTTCAAAAAACATGCAGCGCATCGCTACACTTTTTTATCTTTTTTTTTTTTAAACTTTTATTATTTAAAATGTGCAACCTTCACCTTGTGAGCCGTGTCCATCCTCACCTCTTAGACCTTTTGCAACAAACTATCGCGATTTCATAACGTGCAGCGCATCGCTGCACTTTTTGCTTTAGACTCCCTCTTGCAACCACTGCCCGCGATTTTGAGACATGCAGCGCATCACTGCAACTTTTTGACTTAAGCCTTTTGAAACCATAGCGGCCGCGATAATGGAACGTGCAGCGCATTGCTGCACTTTTTGCTTGAGTCATCGGCCAAGTTTTTTGTCGCGATTTCGCGACATTTTGTCGCTCGCCCTCCCTTTGCTTATCACAACCCGCGATTATAGAACACGTCGCAATATCGCAACGGTTCTGCCAACCTGCATCCGTTGACCGCGTTGACCGCGATTCCACGACACGTCACGAAATCGCGACAGTTTTTTAACTTAGTCATTTTTTGCTCCTTTTGCATCAAAGCCGCATCAAAGCCAGTATAGAAGTTAGATATGCAACAACTTAAACATTAATACTTCAATCAATGAAAATCAATGTGGCAAAAATGCCAATAGGAACATAAAACTTGACTTAAAAAAACATATAGTCAGACTTACCCAAGCCTAGTTTTCTCTCCAAGAAAACTAGAAACAAGGAAAACAAGAAAATAAAAATAGACAGAGCAAGAGCACTATTTAAGGGGAAGACTCCACACAACACCATACTTCCTGTCGAGCCCAACCAACCGCTCGCCAATGTCCAAACCACCAAAGCAACACAACCAACTGACTGTCCTACCACTAAACATAGTAGGAACTAGAGGATCTAGGTGGTCTGGGGATCTGAGGCCACTCCAATACCAATTAGGACAAGACCACTCAAAACCCTAGAACCAACACCTTCTCTCAATCCAACACCCTCTCACGAACCAACACCCTCTCCCTCTCATGAACCAACACCTTAACCCAACCTAGATTCGATCTCTCTCATCTCTCAGCACCTTTACCCTTACCCTTACAATACCTTGACTATTATGCATATATCAATTTATATTTAATAAAATGTTAAGGTCCATCTACGAGTTTTAAACCTTGATTTGAAATAAAAAACTCTTTGTTCTCAACTAATTGCTCTAAACCCCATGGGATTGTTGTGCATAATAAGTTTTTTTTTTTCAATTGGTTATATGTGATTGAAATGGGCCCCATCTATAATACATCATCAAAACATAGTGGTATTACAATAGCTTAACTATTATGCATGTATTGTTTGACAATAATTGAACTTGAGTCTCCTCTTTGAAAGTCAATGAATCTAAATATTTTTGCTATTGTCATTTGATGTTGTGCATAGTGAGTTTTTTAAATATTTTTTATGGAATTGAAATGGGACCCACCTGTATCACATCATGACCACATGGTGGTATTATACCAATCTTGGTAATTATGCATGTATTGGTTGACAAGAATGTTGAGTTAAACAATATCAAATTTTTAAACAATTAAAAAATAACACAAAACACAAATACATAAACAAAATAACAATAATAGAATAATTTTATTGCTAAAAAATAAGAATACAATGCAAGAAACCTATGAGAAGAGATATGAGGTTATAACACTACATCTATTACTCATGTTTTTTTATAGTCAAGGGTACAATTTCCTTTATATATAATAATTTTGGTATGTTGGAAATCATCCTTATTGAATACAAAATCATCCACATGGAAATGTGGTAGTTTCCCTTCTATGAGTTAGAAGGGTTGCCTATATAGAAATATGGTGGTTAACCTTCCATGAGTTACAAAGTAAATATTAAATGTGAATTATGTATATGACTTGTCTTTTTTGGTTTTATATTCTAATAATATGTCAACATAGTTAGAGATGTATTTGACTACAAAAATATTAAAAACAAAATATTGTTTTTAATGAATTTTTTGTTTTCCATTTTTAAGGACCTTTAAAGAGTTTTTCATACATTTGCGCATAACACTATCTATTAAAATTATTGTTCTTCCTTTAAAATTTCCAATGCTTCTTAAATGCATCAAAAAAAAATTTACAAACACAAAGTTATACCCATTACAATGTGGTTATGATATCCTTTGAAAAATTTCAAGTATAAAGCCCTTCTCCAAAATGGTTACATGCCTAAATAAAATATGCTTGTGGATTGGAACATTCTAGAGGTATGTCTTTGGGTTCTCATTCTGGAGATCTAGGTTTAAACCACATGAGATATGTGTGAGTAGGTATACAAAATGCTTGTAAATAATTACGGTGAATAAATAGCTCATGAAGTTATATATTCAATGACTTCAAGAAAATAGAAAGCAATGATCTTAAAATTTGATATGAATAAAGGCTATGATAGGGTTAAATGGGATTTTATTTTTATAGTATTAGAAAATTTTGGTTTTGGAAAGAAATGGGTTAGATGGATTAAAGCTTGTGTCTCTATAGTTTCATATTAAGTGTTGGTCAATATGTTAGTAACAAAATCATTTAAAGCCAAGAGAGGTATTATATAGGGAGATCCTCTAGCATCATATCTATTCATCATTATGGTAGAGGTTTTGGGTAAGAACTTGAAGAAGGCTAACAAATATGGGCTTATAAGTGGACTTAAGGCTAGTAATAACATCGACAACATCACCCATAAATAGTTTGTAGATGATACAACCCTTTTCGAGAGGGCAATAATAAATGAGGTTGGAGCTTTGAATAACTTATTAAAGGAATATAAAAATAACATCAGGGTAAAAAGTTAATAGGACAAACTTCCTAAACATGTCAACTAAAATAAAAACAAGGATATGCAGGTTACTTCAAATGGAGGAGGCAAATTTACCAACAAATTATCTAGGGATGCCCTTATTTGAGGGGAGAATGAGGATAGAATTATGCAATCCAGTTATAAGTAAATTTCAAAATAAACTATCGACATGGAAAGGTAGATGATTATCATTAGCAAGAAGAGTGCAACTAATTAAATCAATCTTAAAGGTCATTTCAACATATTATATGTTATTGTATACTATGCCAAAATCAATAGAAAAAGTTTAATCTATATTATGCAATCATTTTTATGGTTATGATTAGCCCCAAAGAGAGTAAAATACAATAGAAAATAATTCTTCTAAGTATGTTCAGACCCATGATCCAAGCTTACTATTTACTGCATTCTCTCTACCAAATGATTTTGCACTTTAGAATGGTTTAAAAAAATCAATTGATTTGATGATTAAAGGTTTACGATGGGTGATGGGAACTGGAAAAATATTTCTATTTGGATGGATACTTGATGTGATGAAAAACCACTCAATCTAGAGTCAATTTTGAAACCTTGAATGAGATTAGTTCAAGATGGTGATAGGGTTTCAAACATTTTGTACAAGGATTAGGAAGGAATATACAAATGAAAAGAAGATTTTTTTACAATTATACAAGATGTTGATGGTATGAGGTAATTGAGTATAAAGATAACAATAATGATTATTTTGAGGGAAGCTAAGGATAAATTGATTTGGGAGTTGAATAACTCAAGAGAATACACAACAAGAAGTGGATATAATGTAAAGCACCAAAAAAATAAGAATATCACAAGAATATGGAGAGATATTTGGGATAGCCCAAGCATTCCTAAAGTCAAAATGTTTGTTTGGCTAGTAGGTCATAGAAGAATTTTATCCTAGGATAACCTTATGAAAAAAGGTTTTCATGGTCCATAATGTGTTCTTTGTAAAATGGAGGAGAGTATAGACCATCTCTTGGGACATTGCTAAATAGTCTGGAAACTATGGTATTGGATTCTTAATATATTTGTTAAATGCATAGTGATGAATGGTAGAATTGAAGAATGGTTAAAGCAATGGCAAAGCACTTTTAAAAGTGATGCTTTACAGACAATCTGGGATATATCAAAAGATAAAATACTTTGGATTGTATGCTAGAAAGGAATAGAAGAATATTTAAAGCAAAGAAAAGAAATTCAGAGTAATGAAAAGGAAGATTTGGGTAGCCATACAAGAGTCTAATCCAACCCTATCAACTCACCCAATACCTAATATGGAAGTAGAGAGCCTTGATAAATAGAGTCAAGTCATCAAATGGAATTATGATGTTGGGTACAAGAGAAATAAAAAGAAGACAAAGAATATAAAATGGAAACCACCAGATGTGGAGTTGGTCAAATTGAATTTTTATGGAGCATCTAAAGGAAATCTAGGACCAATAGGAGGAGGAGGAATAATTAGAAATAATAGAGGAATTTTTTTGTCTCATTACAATTTCAATAGTGGATTTAATACAAATAATGAAGCTAAAGCTTGGGCAACTTTAGAAGGGTTAAAATATACAAACAAATGAAATGGAATAGAGTATGGATGGAAGGTGATTCACTCATAGTAATAAATACAATTTTGAGGAAAGCAAAGGCTCCATGGAACATATACGAGATAGTTGTGGTAATTCAATATCTTGCTAAAGAGTTTGAAGAAATCAGGTTTACACATACATTAAGGGAAAGAAACAAATGTGCAGATAGGCTACCCAATAGAGGGGGTTTAATTAAGGACTGTGAAGTTAAATTCTCTTTTCCATGGTTAGAGGAAGTGGTAGGTTTACCTAAAGTTGATAAGAAAATGTTGATTGCCTAAATCAAATAATAATTAAGATTTACTTTAATGTTTTCCATTAGTAATATTTGATTTATTTTATAACATTAATGCATTTTTTTGGTAGGTAAAACATTAATGCATTTTCATATAATCTATTTATTATAATTTTTATGGTTGCACTTGTGCATTAGGAAGGAACCTAGCAATATAGATTTGGTAAAGAGAACTATGATACTACGATGTTTTGGAAATATTACTCCGTTAGGGTACCTAGGAATAGATATTTGAGGATATATTATTATATTGTATAAGGGTTGGCATGGGCCACACATAACCCAAGGTTGATTGAATTATAATATAATATTGAATTATAATATAATATAATATTATAATATAATATTATATTATAATATAATATTATATTAGTAGTAGGCTCCCAAAAGTAGAATGAGAAGATGGATATATAAAGAAGAGATATTTTTCATTGTAATCATCATGGAGATGAATCTTATGTAATCGTCTTTGCCCACGAAGTGGCTTATGGGAATTTTCCCTCCTTAAGTGGCTCTCTCATCTTGGCATAACTTGTGGAGTGATTCCTTCCTTAAGGATTATTATTGGTGTTTACCTACCTTAAGGGTATTATCTATCTCTTTCATTTGTGGATTGTTATTGTGGATGAATGCAATTTAATATTTCTGCATATTGGTGAATGCTTTATGTTTAATAATAATGAAGTTTTGCAACAATTGGTATTAGAGCAACAATTTTGGCAAAGGGGATTTTTTGTGTGAAATTGCAGAATTAGGGCAAAATAATTTTTTGGAAAAAACGTCTCATCATTCAGGAGTCATATCTTTGTGAAAGTTTATCCTATTCAAGTTATTCTTGGATCAGTTTGTGTAGAATTTGAAGAGATTTAAAATGAGTGGTCATATGAAGGAATCCAACTAGTATTGAGGGAGATACAACCTCTTGAAGTTAGTCATCCAGAACAAGGATAGTGATGAATTTTGCATATTTTTTTTGAAAAAATGTCTCATCTTTTAGAAGCCATATCTCTGCAAAAGTTTATCCGATTCAGGCGATCCTTGGATCCGTTTGTGCATAATTTGAAGAGCTTTAAAATGAGTAGTTTTTATGAAGGAATCCAAGTATTATTGAGGGATATACGACCTTATAAATTCAACCATCTGGAACAAAGGCAATGACGAATTTTCAATTCATAATTTTTTTTTGAAAGACAAAATTTGTTTAGTTCGGGTAAGCAAATCAGTTGCAATTTATTTTGTTTGGAAGAAAAATTGTAGATCTAGTTGTCTCTACGAAATTTTAACTTCAACTCATTGGGAAGATGCTTATTTACATAAAACCCTAGTTTGCATTAGGGCATGATATATATTGTTAAAAAACCCTAGTTTGCATTAGGGTATCAACTATGGAGCTACAAAAAATTTTAGGGGAAGATGATATTGATGTTAGGGATTGGTGGTAAAATTTTAAATCCTTGTATCATCATAATCCTCTTTGGAAATGTATGTTTTATTTTTGTCTTAAGGAAGAAGTTATTTTTTGGTTTTCTAAAAATCCACATGCCCATGAAGATGAACTAACTTGGGAAACAATGGAGCATGAATTCTTGAGTAAATGTGACCCATATAAAAAGATAGCTAGTTTGAAGGTCACCATAAAGGGATATGAATAAGAAATAAATATGCTTCAAAAAGAACAAAAGAAAATAAAAAGAGAGCTAGAAAATTTCAAAGAAGTGGTAGAAGATAAAAAAATATGAGAACTAGCAAATTTTAAATAAGTGGTAGAAGATTAAAAATATGTCACTAGATGGCAAGAGTGGTTGCAGCAGGAGCAAAAAGAGACGAAGGTGATGGCAGGATCCATCCTAGTGGATCAATGGATGGGAGAGTAGGCCCAGGTAAGACCAGTGTAAGATATAGGGATTCAGGACCCCTCGGGACTCATCTAGAGGTCCCTCAAGACAAAGTACCCCCTGAAAAAGATGTAGCTAACCCATCCAACCAAGTGCAATATCCTATGCTCAAGTTATATCCAAAGGGGGGAGTGCACCAAATATTTTAGGAGCCCACTTAACCTAGGTCAGGGTAGACATCGTGATACCAGAAGATGTTTTTTCCTCCTACATTTCCAAAACATCCTTTTCTCTAATTGATAAATTTATGGGGGACGGACAAACATGAAGACCATAAGGTGATGGGATTTTTCCAAATGGAAAACTTCAAGGAATATGGATATTGTAGCCCTTTATCGAGGATTTTTTATCATTAAAATTTGCAACCATGATGATGCAAGCTAGATTCTAATAGGAGGACCCTAGTTCCTAGGTAGAAGAAGCATGTTCCTTAGGCGATGGGCTACAAATTTCAACCCCAATATCTAAAATATCAACTATGCACCAGTTTGGGTGCATATCCTAGACTTGCCCTTTCACCTGTGGCAAGAGGATGTCTTGAAAGCCATTACTAGGGCAGTTGGAGAGTTGGTGGCTGTCAACTCAACAACCAAAGCAGGATCCAAAATGGTTCATGCCTGCATCTGTGTGAATACTAATCTGGAGAGAGCGCTCCCTTCCTTTGTAAACCTGGTTTTGAGATCCTTCAAGTGGCACCTGCCCCTTGAATACGAGAATAATCCAACCTTCTATTCCCAATGCAACATGCAAGGTCACCTTAAAAACCAATGCCCTATTTCCAACCAACATAAGGTGGATGAAGCTGACAACTCCTCTGATCGAAAGGTATCAGTCAGGCCCCAAAACCGGTTTTCTCCTCAAAAAATAAATGTTCTCAAGAAATTTTCCATCCCCAAGAAGGATGGTCTTGCATTGCATGCAAACTAGGAGGTTGTCCAAGGAAGGACCGACTCATTGACGAACAAAGGAAAAAGCATCGTCGACCCCCCTCCATCCATGGGTATTAATTAGATATGTCATTCAATTATTATTCCCATTGATTTTTCTTCTAAGGGTCCTATGGATCCCCCTGTGGCCAAAAACCCCTCCCCCTATGGATAAAACCCCTCCCCCTCTATTTCCCCCTAGTTTTGATTTGCTCGGGTAAGATCCCCCAAGATCCCCATCCAAGTTTGGGCCTTCTACCCACTTGCAGGACTCTAAACTAGCATCCATTTATACTGATAATGAGGATGAAGGCAACCCAAAACCATCCCAAGATCACTCTAAAAGCTTTAGTCCAAAACAAATCCAAAGTAGAACATCCCACATTGATTTTGGGAGTGAGAAAAAGAGGAAGGCCATCCCTTGCAGATTAGATAAGAAAATAAGCAATGAACGATATAGCCAATGGCTCCCAATCCACCCTACTAGCCGATTACCTCAATTTGATAATAGAGGAACCAAAGAATTTAAAACCTCCCCTACAACAAGGAAAGGGAGGCAAAAAACCCCCCAAAATTTTGAAATGAAGGTCCTCACTTGGAATGTGAGAGGACTCAATGCTGCCCCCAAGATACGTATAGTTGTTGACTTTAAAAAAGAACATTGCTCCACTATCTTCATCTTTCATTAAACCAAGGTGGATGAAATTTCCTCTCCTATAATTTCCAAAGCTATATGGTCCAAAATAAAATTTGTGTTTGTTCCAACCCAAGGTACATTTGACGGTCTGCTATGCATGTGGGATCCATCCAAATTTGAAGGAAGGCTGATCTCATCCTCTAATAGAATCATAAATATGCTGTTCCATTACAAAATCAACAAAAATATGTGGAGTTTGTCTAATATCTATGCCCCTAACAACCCACTGGAGAGAGCCTCACTATGGAATTTGATCAGCCACATGAGGAGCTCTTTTGAAACAATCCCTTGGATCTTGACAGGAGATTTCAACTATCCCCTATTCCCTTTTGACAAGTGAGGAGGCAACATGGTGGACAATAGAAGCATGGAGAAATTTGGTGAATTCATAGATATTAATGAGTTGATGGATGTTCATATAAAAGGAGCCAAGTACACATGGAGCAACAAAAGAATTGACACCAATCTCATCCAAGTGAAGTTGTATAGAGTCCTTCTCTCTCGTGAAGCCATCCCTATCTTTGGGGATGCCGCCCTCCATTCCCTTCCTAGAATAAGCTTGGATCATAGCCCCCTACTATTTAAAAATTCCAAAATCCCATCCTTCAAGAGCCCCTTCTACTTCAAGTCAATGTGGTTCCACCTCCTAGATTTCAAGAACTAGGTGTCCCAGTAGTGGCAACAACATTTCCAGGGATCTCCATTAGGATGACTATATCAAAAACTTAGATTCATTAAAGGTCAGCTCAGAAATTGGAACAAAGAGATTTTTTGGAAATATATTTGAAAAAAGTGGGTGATCAAAGAGAAAATATAAGCCATAGAACATCAAATATAAGAAGGTAACCATGACAACAACACCAGAATAGAGGAGAGGCAGTTCCCAACTGAGTACCACAACATCCTGGCTAGAGAAGAAACTTACTGGGGACAGAAGTCACGAGCCCTATGGATTAAGGATGGTGACTTGAATACCAAGTTATTTCATGCATCCACACTAAGAAATATAAGTTCCAAAAAAATCACAGACCTTACTTGCTCCAATGGAAGTGTGACCAATGATATTGCGAAGATCAGGGATGCAACTGTCAAATTTTTCTAGTCCCTATTGGGAACTTCCACCCTAGAGTCCCTCTAAGCTATGAAGACTCTCCTAGCCAACATCCCTCACTCTATTTCCAATTCCATCAATGAGATGCTCACTAGTCCTCTCTCAATTAATGAAATCAAAGGGGCCCTCTTTTCTATGCATCCAAATAAGACCCTTGGCTTGGATGGATTTCCCATGGTTCTATCAAGACTTTTAGGACCTGATCAGGATTGAGGTATGCACAATAGTCAGGGATCTCCAATTTTACAAATCCATTCCTCATGGGATCAATTCAACCTTCATTGCTTTGATACCCAAATTCCTTGACTGTAAGTCCCTATTTGACTATTGACCCATTAGGCTATGCAATGTCCTCTATAAGATCTTGACAAAAGCTCTAGTCAATAGGCTCAAATCAATCCTTCCCCTCATCATTGACCCATGCCAGGGAATTTTAGTTAAATGGAGGATCATTATTAATGGAGTCATAACCATTTATGATGCCCTCCACTCTGCCACCTTAGCTAAGAAACCAACCCTCCTCAATCTGGACATGGATAAGGACTTTGATAGGTTTTTATGGGAGTTCCTGACCGACATCCTCGTCAAGTTTAGCTTCCACTCAGGGTGGGTTGGGCTCATCAATAAGTGCATATCCTCCCCCTGGTTCTCCGTCCTCATCAATGGATCCCCTGATGTATTATTTTCTAGCTCAAAAGGCCTAAGGCAAGGAGACCCCTTGTCACCCATCTTGTTCATCATCATGGCTGAAGCTTTGGGTAGGTCCATAAAAACTACAATAAGGAGGGGTCTCATCCCAGGGATTAGAAATTCTACCAGGCTCCCTCCAATCACTCACCAAAAATTTGTAGATGATACCATCCTAACCACCACCACCTCAGTCCCCTAATCCATAACCATTAAGCACATATTGCACCTCTAGTAGGAAGTAGAAGGGTAGAAGATCAATTTCCTCAAAAGCAAAAATTATTTTCTCTACACTCCCCTTTCTCGTCAGGTTAAAATCACCAAGATCCTAGGTTGTTCTTATGAAAATCTGCCCATGACCTACTTGGGACTCCCTCTTTTCACTGGCAACCCCATTGCCCCCATGTGGAAAATCATCATTGATAGAATTTATAAAAAGTTAGCCCCCTGGAAAGGCCATATCCTCTTCCAAATAGTAAAAACCACCCTCATGTCGGACTGCCTCCAAAGTATCTCGATGTACTTTCTATTTGTCTATAGGATCCTAGCCTCGATGAGCTCTAATATCAAGCAGATCCAAAATATATTCCTATGGTCGAGAAGATAAGACAAAAAGAGATTTTCCCTGGTGGCTTGGGACCGGGTGTGCTAAAACAAGAACAATGGGGGCATTTGGGCTTAGGAAAGTAGCTCAAATGAATCTTTATCTCCTCGCCAAACATACTTGGAAGATCCACTCCAATAGTAGCTCAGAATGGATTGAGATAGTCAAGTAGAAATACTTGTAGAACCACTTGTTCCTAGATGACCAAGGACCCCAGAATGGTTCAATCTTTTGAAAATCCATTATTCAGACGAAAAATATCATTCTTAATGGTAGTGGATGAATCCTAGGTAACATGAACACTATTGATTTTTGGCAAGATCGGTCGCATCAAGAGGACCCTTTAAGCAAAAATAAAGAGTTGATGATCTTGAAACCCTTTACCGATGGCACCCTAGGGAGGAAAGTGGCCAATTTCATAATTCATTGTGTGGGAAGGCTGAGGTGGAGAACTATTAAGGTGGAAAATCTACTTGATAAAGCTATAGCGCTATCCAACCTTCTCCAAGTGATCACCATCTCATCAGAAGAAGCTGAATACCGACCTATCTGGAGAGGAACCGACAACATATCCTTCTCAATAAAATCAACCTATTCTCTTCAAAATCTGGCCTTGGTGCCAAGCATCCCTTTAAATATTGTTTGGAAGGTAAATCTCATTTCCAATATCAAATTTTTTGTGTGGAAAACTATCCAAAACAAGGTCCTCATGATCAAAAACCCAACCAAAAGAGGTTTCATGATCCCCAACCACTGATATCTATGGTTGTTCAACTAGGAAAACACAAATCATATCTTCTACACTTGTGGGTTTTTCTTTGAAGTCTTTGGGCATATCTCCAATAGTTTCCACATCCAGTGGATGCAACCCCAGTCCATTGTCAACCTTTTATCCTAGTGGCCAAATCCGTTCTCTAATTTGAGGCTTAGATCCCTATGGTTCCTTTGCCTTCCCCACCTTATTTGGAAAATATGTCTAGAGCAGAATATCAAGGCCTTCTCGAGACCATCCAGGGATCCCCTATCAGTGGCTTCTAAGTCCATAGCCTATGCTATTGAAAACTCTTAGCTTATCCCCTATCTTGTATATCCTCTACTAGCCCATAAAAAATCCATCCTCAAATCCCTTGGGGTCACCATGAAGGATTTCGATGCTCAGCCAAGGCCAAATCCTAGAGTCAATGCCAAATGGAGCCTACCCACAGAAGGATGGATCAAGTTGAACTTTGATGGGGCTTCCAAAGTAAATATAGGAAATACTGGGGTAGGTGGGGTCATTGGATATCATCTAGGTAATTTAATATTGGCCTATGCAGAGTTTCTAGGACACCAATCCAACAACTATGTAGAAGCTATGGCTCTTGAGAGGGGATTGCTGCTGCTTCAAGAGGACCCCAGGGAAGAAATTATTGAAGGTGACTCCTTGAATATCATAAACTATATGTCCAATGATAATAATTTTCCCTGGAAAGTCTACAACAATATCCTTGAATCTAGGAGTATCCTTCATAGTTGTTCGAGGACAACTATTTGCCACATATATAGGGAATCCAATCAAGTAGTTGACCTCGTGGCCAATCTAGAAACTTATGCCAATAGGCTCAAAATATAGAGAGAGAACTTTCCTCGGGTCATTTATAATATGATGTGGCAAGAAATGAATACAAGTCAACTCGACAAGTTCCAAAGTCCTAAGGATTCCTCAAATTACTCCAGGGGCACCCATTACTGTTGCAGGCCCTCCTCAATTTATTCATCATAATATGGATAATACTCACTTGTGGATTATGTCAATATCAAAACTCAAGAATGAGAGAGGAAAATCATGGGATTTAGCCCACTTTTCATGTAAAGACAAGCCATGGTGGTTCTCCAAAACCAACAGCTATGGAACGTGTACCAACCAGGCATCTGTTCTCTAGGTCAGAAATGCTAGGGGTTATCTAGGTGACGTGGGTAAATGCAAAAAGCTTGAGAAGCATGTCTAGCCCTCTGACATTCCTAATGCATGTTACAAGGCCCAAAGTTTGCCCTAGTTGGTTTGCATCCCTACCCTTCATCACCATTTTTCCCTCTGCATGGTTTCGAGCAAAGGCTTTGATTATCAAGCATGTCTCCATAATATAATTTTGAAGGGAGACAATGCTAACCCACTTGCTCTCATGAATTATGGCTCACCCATTCCCAACCCTTTCCATGCACCAAACTAGGTGGATTCCAACTATTATCCACTCCCAAACTGCATCTTTTAGCTTCCCTATCATGCCTCCTCCCTATTTTAATTAGCTAGGGTCTCATTCCCATCAACCCATTGTTTGGACTATCATCTTCCTATCTACTATGTTAGTGTCCAGTATTGGCCTCTATAACTTCCCAATCAAGACTATTTGCCTCAATTCCCATACTCCAAACATGGCTTACATTGAACCAACCCTTATATAGCTTAGTCCCAATTCCAAAACCTTTATGGACACCATGGGATTTACACCATTTTTGGAGAAATTCATTGGAGCTGAAGATCCCATCACTAATGATTTTGTTCATTCCTAGAACTAGGGAGAAGTCACCATTCAGGGACTCCACTTCATGGTTATTATTGACATACTGGTTGCAATATCTGGACTCCCTCTAACTGATTGCCTTATTAGATGCGACAAGCACAATTGGAAGGAAGATACAAAGTAATTCCTTGATAAGGGGAAGAGCCTCGGCTAGGACAAATCTATGTTGCATATGTCTTCCCTTTCAACCCCATGGAACCATACCTTCAAGCCCATAATGCAATGCATTACCTGTGACGACCCAACAAAACCCCTTTGTAGCTTTCATTTGGCCTTCATTAACCACCTCTGGGATGGGAGACTCATCTGCATCCTTGACTACCTCATGTATTCCATCAACCTTACCATGGAGAAATACCAAAAGTCACATGGACATCCTAGGTACCATGGGCTCATTGAAATCATTTACAAACACACACTAGATCACCAACCACCTATCTAGAATATCCATCCCATGACCACCCAATTCCTTGATGAGATTTTCCCTTCCCCCATTAAAGAATCCCCTTGAGGGCCCTAGTAATGTTGGTAGATTTCCCAAGCCTACCTCTACCTAAAATACCAAATGTAGTGAGCAAGGAAGTATGGGAATGCATCCCAAACTCCCCAGTTAGGTAGATCCTCTACCAGACGCAAGAAACCCAAGTTGGAGGTGTCTTCTTCCTCCACCTAGGTCATCTCAGAGTATGAGAGTTATAGGGAGGACCAACGGTCCAAGCTACTACTCCAATTGGTGGCATCAACAATCAAATCATCTATCAAATAGTTGGAGGAAGCCTTCAAGATTATGGGCCAGTACACTACCTCAAAGAAGGATGATGATAAGAAATAACTAGGGTCGAACCCTGGCGAGGGGTTTTTTATTGCATTTTTTGATGCATCTCTATTTTTGTGGGCAAGACAGATATCTATAGGGTCTATATATTTTGGCCCAAATGGTTCAGTTGGGTTCATGATTGTTGGGGTGTGCGGTTCTTGTTGTATGTCATGGTGTATGGTTAAAAGTTGCTCTAGAGGTTCCTCTTTCGTGGTTAAGAGGATTTTTTTAACTGTGGGTAGATCTGCTACTTTGTTCCTATTCCACTGCATGGCTACACATGCCATTTTATAAGAAGGTTTTGGGGCCCTTTCAAAACCCATTTTGTAAATACAATCAATTTAACAAAAAATATGTCAGTATGTAGATAGAGGAAACCATACCTTTGGTAGAAGATAAAATAAAAAATGGACAAATAGATTTGTTTGAATCTAAAAAGTCTATTTAGTAGGTTCATGGAAGCATTCAAAATGAATAGGTTATTATTTCCATTGACCCTAGTAGCAGACATAATTTTATTAATATTGCCTTGGCTAAGAGGTTGCAAGTTCAAGCAACAAAAAGTAAGGACGTACATCTTGAGGGTAAGAATGTTCAGATTTTTGAAGATTTGAAGGTCACCATGGATAAATATGTTTTACATTCAGATTTTCATGCTATTCATATGGATGATGAGGATATTGTTCTTGGTTATCCTTGGTTATATTCTTTGGGTATTGTTAAAATTAATATGCAAAAGAAGTTTATGAAGTTATGGTACAAGAAAAAGAAGATAACATTGTAGGATATTTATCATCTTAAGGAGCAAGGATCCAAGGCAAATCAAGAAGTGGTTGCAGAGAAAAAAATTGAAGAACCAAAAACATAATCCAAGAAGGCAGTAGCAAAAATAGAGTCCATGGAAGAAGTAGCAACAACGAAGTCCTTGGAAATAACAGTAACAGAATCCAAGGAAGCTTTGATAGAAGAGCACAAGGACACACCAAACAAAGAGAACATGAAAGAACAATATGTAGAAGAATTTAAAACAATGAAGCCAAATGCTAGGAAGTCAAAGAAGGTAGAACATCAAGTTAAGGTTGCGTCATATCGCCATATACACTATCATGAGTGGTACCATTATTGGAGGTATGACTCAAGGCAACAATATTATGGTTCCACATGCAATCATAAGGGCACCAACTATGGTAGATTTTGGCAGAGAAAGCATAGTGATCCTAGTTTTCAGAGCGGTTCATCAGCATCAAGAAACAAGTGGACCCATCATTCAAGTTATCAAAATACAACAATAGAAGCGTGGAGCCAACGAAGCAGATTTGGATACTCAGGTAACAAAATGACATACCAACATCAATGTGTTTCACTTGGATGGATGGATGATCGATATTGGTACCAATTGCTAACATTGCTTAGAAAATCATATTATCATGTTTCTTCATATATTTTGAGGATGAAACATTTGTAAGGAGGGTGGCATGTTAGGGTACCTAGGAATAGATATTTAGGGATATATTATTATATTGTATAAGGATTGGCATGGGCCACACATAACCCAAGGTTGATTGTATTATAATATAATATTATATTAGTAGTAGGCTCCCCAAAGTAGAATAAGAAGATGGATATATAAAGAAGAGATATTTGTCATTGTAATCATCATGGAGATCAATATTATGTAATCATATTTGCCCATGAAGTGGCTTATGGAGCTTTGACCTCCTTAAGTGGCTCTCTCATATTGGGAGATATTATGGAGTTATTCCTTCCTTAAGGATTATTATTGGTGTTTCCCTACCTTAAGGGTATTATATATCTCTCTCATTTGTGGATTGTTATTGTGGATAATTATTTATGGATGAATGATTTATGTTAATGATAATAAATTTTGGCAATAGATGCTTACCAACATTAGATGACAAAAATCCGAAGTTTTGATTTAGTGGTAGGGATTTGCACTAGAGGATGCTACTTGAGAAGTGCTTCATTAATTCCAACAACAATTTCCTAACTTTTATCTTTGATTACAAAGCGTCTTTTAGGGGGGTGGCATGTTAGGATTTTCCATCCTAACATAACCTTATTATTTACTTAATTAATTATTATTCACAAATGAATCATCATGTCCTTTTATGGTAGCCTTAGATTTGATATAAGGATAGGGTATATTTATTTAGGAAGGACATCAAAGACAAGAATACTTATTATTTACAAGCATTTAGGGGGAGCGCCCTACAAGTGGCCTGTGATTCTTTTTTAAAAATAGTAATTTGATCAAATTATATAAATTCTTATAATTTTTCATTGATTTAAATGTAACCACCAAAAAGGCTCACACCCGATGGCGTCCTATTGCAATAAATGATAAAAGTATAACATGCATACAAGAACAAGAAATTGACAACAAATGAATCAAGAAGAAAAATGCTTTATTCCATTGTATTCGAAGTCAAAATCAAATTACAAGTACATCCCTCTTAGGGATAATCATTTTGATACAATATTACAATAGGAGTGCACAATTGTTTCCCTCTTAAGGGTAGGTGTGATTTCCAAATGCCTTTCAGGATGACACGAACTACTCTAGGGTGGAGGTGCCCTCTTCTTCGCGATGGGGAAGGAACTTGATAGTTGGTTCTCCTTTGAAACTATTCCTCACGGTCAAGAAACAACACAAGAATGTCAAAAATATAGGCAGCCTCTCATGATGAGGCCCTTTTAGGTAAATTGCATAATGACACCATTAAACATGCATAATCAAGAAAACATGAAAAGTGCTTCTAAGCTATGCAAATCGAATCAAGATTCATATAATAGCGTAAAGAAAAGTAGCAACTACACTATGCATGGATCAAATGTATAAAATGAAGCATAAACATGCATAAAGAAACCATTTAAGTCCTAATTGAAGCATAAACATAAAGAAGCTAAACTAACCTAATTCTACGGTCAAAAGTCTGCTAAAATGTATTTAAACCATGAAAACAACTAATCTAATCTAGTTAACCATACAAAAATGAAAATAGGAAGGTGGTTATACCTCTACTGCAAACCACAGCTCTGGTGAGCGGTCTGCACTATAAACCATGGCTGAAAGCCATGGTTAGCACTCTGATAGGCTTACCCTCAATTCCAAGGGCAGTGGGCTTGACCTCCTTGTCCAATTGATGTTCAAGGGTCACCTTCGGTGTCCTTCTGATAGGTTTGGTGGTTGAATCACTGTGATGGGCCTTCGTTTGCCCGGATTTGCATTTCTTGGTCCTTCTAGGCTCCTAGAACTTCCATGGCAAATTGATCTTTGGGTGAATAGCAAAGTGGCCTTCGAATGCATGAATTCAGTATGCAATTCGATAGGGCTTCGCTGCTCGCTTGATCAATTCACTCTCTCTTGATAATTCATCAGTGCTTCGCTATACAAATCATCTATATCTTCTCCCCATTTGGAGGGGGTATTTATAGGATGCCCTAGGACTGGGGGTGGCTTCCTGGAGAAGCCAAGATCAAGAAGAGGTGGTTAGGATAGTTGGAATGGAAGCCTCTAGAATATTTCATCCATTAACCACCTTCTTCTAGATCAAATGGCCATTCCAACCGATTTGGCTCGGATTGAAGGCCAACTGAACTCCAGTTAAGACCGTAGGTCACAACTACGGTCTAGACTATAAACCATAGGTCTCAGCCATGGTTCAGCTGTAAACCATAGGTCTGGGCTATGGTTCAGACTGATTAGGCCAAGGAGCCCAAATTGAGTGGTTAGAACCACTGCTCTATCTTGGAGTCTATCCAAGATCTTCCATATGGTCTTGTAGCATGTCCATATGAGTAGTCACCCTCGACATGACACGTTTTAGGTGTCTACAGATGCCCCTTTTGAGATGCATTGTGAGATCGAACAACGCTGAGCAAAAATAGACCTCCTAAAATGATGTCGAAGGTTCTATGATGATCATTAGTCAGATCAACATTAGATGCCCCAGGTCCAACAAAAGGATGCGCATCCTAGAATCATTGCTTCCAACTCTTTGGAGGCTTAAACTTGAAAGAGTTTGCACTCATCATCAGTCATTCGAGTAGCTTTGGTGCTACAATAGGAGTTAGGCCTATATAACCGAAAGGATGAGAGTTACAAACTAATTATCATATTTGCTATTTTCCCCAAGCAAAGGGGTAAGCTTATGATAGTTGTTGACAATGATTCGCAAGGACTGAACACAATTTTGACAAGATCAAGGGATCTACGATTTCAGGGATCTTCTATTGATTTTGATTATGATTTGATATTATGACTACCCCCTCAAGCGATGAGTCGATGAGGGTAATGACAATGAATAAAGTGACGATGTCGCTTGACCACCATGGATGATCTGAACAAATTTAGATTTGAGCAAATTAATGCATTGGCTAGGCCTAGTTCAACTTTTGATTCCAACTATTAATAGTATTTGCACATTTCTATCCCATGGAGCAGTCGGGCTACAATAGCCATCTTAGGGAATCAAATTGATACAAATCCAATCAGATTTGTGTTGAATCAAATTATCGATGATTTGTTGAAAAGATGTCATAGAAGAAATGACATGCAACGCCTCGTTCCCATGGAGCAATCCAGCTGCGAAGGCCTTCTTAGGGATTGAAAAGAAGCATATCAGATCAATGATGACAATTTTTCCCCAAATTTCCTTATGGTAATTTACTCATCTTGTCGGATTGCATGGATCGCAAGTCGCTGCAACCGCCAAGTGTATAGGGTAAATTATTGAATACGAGGCGCATTTGGTGTTTTTAATTATTTGATTTTTTTGAATGTTTTGAATTATGAATTGAGCTTATTTATTTGGCTGGGAGGTGCATCACTCCATGAAAGGATTGTCATAGCGATGACCTCGGTTGAATGTACTTTATAATCTCAGCCAGATTTTTTATTTTTAATTGGATCTCGATGCTTGATTATCACCAAATTTCCAAATTAATTTGCTTTTATTGAGTTCTGACCCAATGGGAGGCATTAATTTATCTTTTTGGCCCTTCCCATGGTGGGATTTTTCTAAATTTCTTGCCAATTGCAAACCATGGCTAGGGTCTACGGTTCCCATTTGCAATTTTGGGAACCGCGGCTAGGGCCTACGGTCCGTGCGAAACATGAGAGGCCTATAAAAAGTCTAATTTTCAAATGTCTCTCATTATTCCCTGATAGCGACTTGCAAATTTGGAGCTCTAAAAGTGACAACTGAGAACTCACCTAAAATCTACCAAACTTTACCCGCACACCTACTCATAGGACGATGGTAGAGCACGGGCAAGCTTCTTCTAGCCGCGATGGATGAGGCGAGGGTAAGGTAACTCAAAAACCAAGACCTCACATCCATTACCACTTAAAAATGAACCCAATTAAGTAATTGGTAAATCAATCTCACTAAATTGTTGGCAATGAACCTCATCTTAGGCTAGGGTAGCTTAGGATTTAATTTTTTTCCATTTTTGGCCGTAGTATCGCACCCGATGGGATCTCAATTAGAGAGTACCTATGGTTCTCAATTGGTCAATTAGGGACCGTGGATGCCAACTATGGTCAACATTCAAAATCCCAATGGTCAATTTTTGACCGCATGCGGACCGTAAGGTTGACCCGTGGTTCGCCAACTTTAGAAAAAATTGTAAAATTTTTAATTTTTCTAAGTTTTAAAAGGCAATTAATATCATTTAATGCATTTTTGACCTGTCTGATTGACAAATTTGATTTTTAGGCCTGCATGATGACATGTTTTTGCAATTTTATCAGTTTTTAACTATTTTTGATGATTTTTAGATCATTTTTAAATGTTTTTGCTTGTTTTAGTTAGATTTTTCCTTATATCATGTTATTTATTTTAGAGATTGACCTCTAGAGCTTGAGAGCCTGACATTCTTAAGGCTCTCCATGGAGAGCTCACTACTGGTGAGCGAGAGTGGTTCGGAGCTGTCGGATTTGGCTATGTATTAGATCTACCCACTATCCGGGTAGATCAATCCTATTTGACTATGTTGGCCCAACGTTGGAATGCATGGACCAACACATTTCACCTGCCTATAAGTGAAATGATAGTTACATTAGAGGATGTATATAGGATCTTTAGGATCCCCATTGATGGTGAGGCCATCATCTCTTCGACTTCTGGCGCTAAGGAGTCCATATTTGATGCCATCTTCGATGCTTGGAGCGAGGAGGCTCAGCGTGCCATTGACCATGGAGGGGTCCACATCGGCTATTGGTAGGGGAAGAATGTCTTCTCTATGCATGAGGCCATTTTTATGCACCTGGTGGTGCAAGTTGTGCTTCTAGACTCCTCGGGCATGAGGATTCCTTGGAACCTCTTAGCTACTATGTGCAGAGTTGTTCAGAGCTCTATCCGATAGCCACTGCTCCTAGCCTGGGGGAGTACTCTACTATGTCAGTTGTATCGAGAGCTATATCAGATTATTGATAGGAGCCATCGAGGGATCAACTATAGTCTACTACTTTAGATTTGGGGTTGGTAGCATATCAGGATAGAGCATCCTAGGGAGCTACCACTACATATTATAGATATTGATGATGCCCATCAGTGCTATGCTGCCTGCTGGCCTCGAGAGGAGGAGGGCTTTTGAAGTTGAATGTCCAACATTATATTACATGGTTTGTAGGACTCGGGCTAGATGATGTCGAGTGGTGGCCCTACATGGAGTGTCCTGACTGGCCTGAGGTCGGTGAGTGGCTTTGATAGGCTCATCGAGATAGATGGTTACTCGACCGAAAGGTCGAGATCAGAGAGTACCAATTTTTCTCTCATGTCTTGCGTCAGTTTGGCATGGTGTAGGACATCCCGGAGATCCCATTTGCCTATAGGCGCTTAGCTTTGGAGAGGGATCTATCATGGATCCAGCCTCTGGCTCTAGGGGATGCTCTAGATGACTTCTAGGAGATTGGAGTTGATAGAGCTATGACCACTCTAGAGTATGATGGATGGTGGTCTATGTTCTGTTGGTATGGGATAGGGCCTCTGGGTTGAGTTGTAGATCAGGTAGGGGTAGAGGTGGATCCTGATGGGTGCAATGTGCACCAATGGATAGAGGGTGGTTAGGGCATAGAGGCTATAGCTGAGGAGGCTCCTGAGGTTGACCCTGATGAGGAGGCTCTCGAGGAGGGTGAGGTCCCTCCTGATAGTGTAGAGGGACTACTCTTGGCATAGGTGGCTGACTTGTAGAGTCATCTTGGGTGATTCTAGATGTAGTAGAGGGAGCGGGACACTACTATCGCTACTCTATAGGCATAGTTGATTGATAGAGATCATCGATTGATGTAGGTAGAGCAGTAGATTGCTAGCCTGATAACATGGGCTACAACAGCAGAGACCTAGGTTGGTGAGCTCACCAATGCTCATGACTTGGCACTGGCATAGAGGGATGCAATAGTAGTAGAGCGAGATCTACTCAGGGCATAGAGGGGGGATCCTCCATCCTCTCAGGCGATTATGGGGCCTCCGATGGCACCAGTAGCAGCACTACTAGGTGGTCGGGATCCTATGGTAGAGATCCAGTGCTTGTAGGGTTTGTTGATGAGTACCAATGATAGGCATGCATCCAGGGTTGCTCGGGTGGACCAGCTAGTTGGATATATATAGATGCTAGGTGTAGAGGTTCTCGAGGATCCATATGCTCCAGAGTCCCAATGGACTAGATCTAGGACTACCATATAGTCTACTGCTAGCTCGAGCCATCACACCCATCGAAGTGAGAGGACACATAGGTCCTCTAGTACACATGGTGGCAGTAGTCATACTAGGACTAGGGAGGTAGGGTAGTCTACTACAGCATCCAACCATAGGTCTCAGCACATAGAGGTGCCCATTGCACAGGTGGTAGTTGGACGAGTGCTAGGCCTCTTCGGGCTAGGTGGTACTCAGGGCTCTCAGCAGGGTCCAATAGACAGCAAGGTAGCAGGTAGAGCAGGCTCCTGAGCACAGTACTGAGGGAGGCGGTGAGAGCTCTAGTATAGGGGAGCAGATCAGAGCTAGAGCTCTACTATTGCAGGATACATTTTTGATACATATCATTTTTGGTGTAAGGTCGAGGACCTACACATTTGTAGCCTACGGGTATTTTTGTACTCTCGATGTACTCTGAGACACATATTTATATATGATATGACTGATCATTATTTTATGGCTCATTATTGTGTACTCATTTATTTTTGATTTTATATTTATGTGATGCACATGGATGCAATGCTTATGTTATGTTGATGCTATATGATGTGATGTATGGATGACATGCACTAGATAGCTATTTGATTTATGATGATGATATGCAGTGATCTAGATGCTTAGATGTGCTTTTTATGATGGATGCATATGGATGCGATGTTCTTTTCTTAACGCATATTTGATATTGCTTTCTTGTATGCATTAATGTATGTAATGATTTATTTACATGATGCTAATCTAATGTAAATGAACCTGTATGCTTTAATCACTTAAAACATAAGGAATGAATGCAAATATGTTTATCAATCTAATGGATGACACCACAGAATGTATAAAAATCATGAATGTAATTGAAAATCCTTAAGATAAGAATTTAATCAATTAATCACCCATATATGAAATGCAATGGTATGCGATGTTTATGATGCGAATGATATAATGTGTCATTCTATTTTCTTTTGCAAATTTTGAAAAATATGCACGATATAGTCAGTGGTCATCTAAATATTATTTCTAATATCCATCTGGTATCTATCCTATATGTTGATTGTGCTTTATATAATGATGTATCATGGATTCGATACTTTGCAATTTGATGATTTATATGGTTGCAATATTTGACATTTTGTTGCTATGGGAGAAATTTTTGAGGTTTTCCATGAGACTCAAACACCCTAATAGACTTATCAAAAGTTGCATACTAACCACACTAGACTTCTGAGATAAAAGGCTTTTGCTAGGATAGACCCTAACTGTTCATTATCCCTGTGTGTGCACATGATTATTTTAAGATAAGACACGAGCGTTCCCCGATGTCAGGCGGGATTATTTCAGCCCATTGCTAAGATAGGGGTTCCACAAATGTCTTATCCAATCTCAAGTTTAGATTTTAGTTGGACTAAGCCACTAGGCAATGCAGGACACCTGAAGCTAGCTCTTCCACATTCAAACATTGGTCTTGTTCATAAGCGAGGTGCTAATGCATCAGACATATCATCATGCGTAAGGTACAGTAGTGCTGACAATTCTAGGGATTCAGGCTCATTCCTTTCTATCCTTCAATTTTTGGGATACTTGCTCATATGTAGTGAAGCAAGGGAGTCGATTCCATCTTCTTTTTGAACTATCTTTGGATCTTCATTTGATCTCTCTTCGAACTAGATTTTGGATCTTCATTTGATCTCCGCTCGAACTTTTGATTTATGATCTTCATTTGATCTTCACTTTTGAACTTTGATTTAAGCCTATTTTTTGATCTTCACTTGATCTTCACTTTTCGGCATTTACATTTGATAATTTTCTTCAAAAACTTTCCTTTGGGGGGATTTACTTGGAAAAATTATTTCTGGTATATCGATTGAGAATATCGATCTTATGATATCAATATGGGATATCACTCTAGGGATTCGATCTATGATATCGATCTAGGGTATCAATCATGAGGATTGATGTGGGATATCTCTTTGGGATATTGCTCATTTTATCGTAAGCAAGGGATTCTGAATAGGGAACTAACCTGTCCTTTTTCCAACTACCAATATTTCCCATACCGTCCGCATAGAGGGATAAGCAAGAATAACTCTTTTCGCTTCAGGATACTTGGTCCTGCTTCATGGCTTTCATCTTCCCCTAGTCCTTGTTAGGATTGTTTAAATTTTTTGATTAGTGATAGGCTTCTGATATGCTAAGGGCTATACTAACTGAACCTTAGCTACAAAAGCAAAGCAAGCTTTCTACCAACTCTTGATAAGACCACTAGGTATGGTTGAGTGACCGAAAAACCCTAGTATATCTCCATAGCAACATTATAGGTTGTGTTGAAAAACACAATTACTCACATGAATGATGGATTATGATAAATGCAGAGATGCATGATTTAAACACAAATGTGGCATCATTTGTAAGACTGACAAACACAATGCCTTCTATTATGGAATGCAATGGATGACGAATGCCTATATGCAATGCAGTAATGCAGCGAATGCATGTGTAAATGCAAAATGAAAATGCAAAATTCAAATGCAAATGCAAATGTTTTTGGATTTTATGCTTTACCAATTTTTTTGGATTTTATTGATTTTATAATTTTTATGGGTTTTGAGCCTCATAATTGACCAAACGATGAGTACATGCCTCTGGAGCCTTTAGATTGACCAAGCAATTTTTAGGAATCCTTGGAGATTTTAGGATTGACCAAAGGGATTATGTGTACCTTTGGGGCATTTTGGGATGACCAAGCAATTTTGAGAATCCTTGGAGCCTTTGGGGTTGACCAAGCAGTTTTTTAGAAACTCTTGGTGCCTTTTGGATTTGACCAAAGGGCTTACAGATGCCTTTGGAGCTTTTTAGGATGATCGAGTGATTATAAGAAAATCCTCGGGGCTTTTAACTAACATGACCAAGCGGTTTTAGGGACCCTTGGAGCCTTTTGGGATGATCGAGTGGTTTTGACCAAACCCTTAGAGCTTTTGAGGTTGACCAAAGGGCTTACAGATGCCTTTGGAGCTTTTTGATTGACCAAACCACTGATGAGAGTGTTTGGAGCTTTTTAGGATGATCGAGTAGTTACAAGCAACTCTCGAAGCCTTTTACTATGCTCTTCAAGCATAAAATGCCTTAATATGGATGATGTTGAGAGGTTCAGGCTCTTCAACACCCCCTAGCGATGTTAGGTGATAGGTACCTGGACCAATATTTTTAGATATGATGTAGGGTCCTAGCCAATTAGCCATGAATTTGTCTCGCATATCTAGTGGTAAATTAGAGTTCTGTTGGTTTTCTTTCAAGACAAGATCCCCAACTTCAAAGTCTCTCTGGTGGACTTTGACATTGTAAGCTCATTTTAGTCACTCTTGATAAACGTGGAGATGCTCCAAGGCATTCACGCGATGTTCATCGAGTAGCGTCAGTTGATCCAGTCGAGCTTGCCGCATAGTGTCATCATCGATGAACTCTTTCAATGCGACGTGCAACATTGGAATTTCTAATTCCAAGGGCATAATGGCCTCAATGCCATATACTAGTGAGAATGGTGTTGCCCTAGTGGGCATCCGAATACTAGTCCTGTAAGCCCATAGCGCAAGGGGTAGTTGGATGTGCTAGTATTTGTGGTTTTCTTGTACCATATTTTTCAAGATGGCCACCACTATCTTATTTGAAGCTTCAGCCTACCCGTTTGCTTGTGGATAGTATGGAGTCACAAAACTATGTTTGATTCTATATTTAGATGTCAAAGCTCTCATAATTTTGTTCTTGAAAGATGTTCCATTATCCGATATTATTTTGGATGGAATCCCAAAATGACTTATGATATGCTCTAGTATAAACTCTGCTATACGAGCTCTAGTTGTCATTGTTAAGGGTATTGCTTCCACCCACTTTGTAAAATACTCAGTAGCCATGATTATGAATGTATGTCGACCTCGATGATGGAGGAGAGATCTTGCCTATAAGATCTAATCCCCACTGAGCAAATGGCCAAGCCGCTTGGATGGGTTGTAAGGCCTATGATGGCAAGTGCATAAGATTAGCATGATGTTGGCATTTAATGCATTTCTTGACATACACATTGCACTCCTTCTCCATAGTGGGCCAATAGTAACCCATTCGAAGGATGCGCTTGATGATGGCCATGCCACTGAAATGGCCATCGCACGTACCATCATGGGCTTGCAAAATTGCCCATGATGCCTCTTGGGGCTCTAAGCAATGAAGGAGAACTCCATCGTAGCTTCTTCGATACAAGATGTCTCCTATTAAGACATATTTGGCCTACTTTCTATTTAAATGTGTGCTTTGCAACATGTGATAATCCCTCTGGGATTATACTAAGCTTTAGGAAGTCTTTAATTTGTGACATCCAATTTTGATAAATCTCAGCTTCGACTGCTAAGATGACTTGCTCCCCCTACGTATTTACTTTTGCAAATGTAGACTCAGAAACAACCCTATGGTGAAT
The DNA here is from genome assembly GCA_028583015.1 of Wollemia nobilis. Classification (NCBI taxonomy): domain Eukaryota; kingdom Viridiplantae; phylum Streptophyta; class Pinopsida; order Araucariales; family Araucariaceae; genus Wollemia; species Wollemia nobilis. Next base: position 2,337,627 of record JAQPPZ010003193.1, on the reverse strand, counting down.
GGTAGTACCACTCCCCATGGGACTCTGAGAGGTTAATGACCCCTAGGGTGCCTTCTTAAGAAAGTCTTTAGCTTTGTAGAACCATTCAGCTTGTGGTTCTACACTGATCATGTTGATCGATTCTCTGTTATCATAGGTTGCATGCTCTATTGCTGGATGTGAGAGCATCTTGACATGGATGGTAGTGAAATCAGTAGATGGATTCTAAGGGATTAAAGATCCCAAAGAAGCCATGGTATCTACAAACCTATTTGATGATCGAGGGATTGCCTCAATGTCATACCATTCAAGTTTGGCCAAATATGTGTCAACTAGATCTTTATAGGCTTTCAGTATGGGACATCGACACTGAAAAAGCCCCTTGACTTGATTTACTATGAGCAAGGAGTCACCAAAGATGTTCAATCTCTTAATATTCATGGTGATAGTTGTGTGGAGGCCTAATGAGTAGGGCTTCATACTCAGCATTGTTGTTGGTGCACGAAAAATCCAACTTGAATGACAAGGGCATTGGAGCTCCTTGCGGTGTGAAGAACACTATTCTGGCACCACCCCCTTGTTCGCACTTCGAACCATCAAAGAACAGAGTCATATCAACATTGTTCTCTGGTTCTTCGGGTTTGGGAGCTTCAGATATGATGAAGACTGCATCATCCGAAAGCTCAATTGTTAGAGGCCTATTATTTGATAGTGGTGCCTCAGCTAATTGATCTGCTATGACCTGTCCCTTAATGGACTTCTAGCTTATGAATTCTAGATCAAATTCTATCAATAGCATGATCCACTTTGTAGTACGTGTATTGTGATAAGTCTTACTCATCATGTACTGCAAAGGATTTTGTTTGGATATAACATACGTCGTATGACTTAACATATAGTGTCACAATTTCTTTGTAGCGAACACTACTGCTAAACATAATTTTTCCACGTATGCATACCCGAGCTCATAGCTCACCAAAGTTTGACTAATATAATATATGGCATGTTCTTTGCCTTGCACATTCTTTTGGGCTAACATGGTTCCTAGTGCAAAGTCAGTTGTCGATATATATAGTAGAAAAGGCACCTCTGGCCTTGGTGGAGCTAGCACTGGTGATGTCACTAGGTATTGCTTTATCTCAGTGAAGGCTACCTTGTAGTCCTCATCCTAGTTGAATGGGACCCCCTTATGTAGTAATCGATTCATGGGTCGACATTTATCCGATAGTTGGGTGATAAATCACTTTATCGAGGCTACCTTGCCCTGAAGGCTCCTTAATTCCTTAATATTGGTGGGAGGACGCATTTCCAAAATGGCCTTGACCTTCATTGGGTCTACTTCGATGCCTCTCTTGGAGATGATGAACCCTAGTAATTTTCTAGAAGTTATGCCAAATACGCACTTCTTAGGATTCAACCTAACATTGTGCTCTATCAAGTGATCGAAGACTTTCCTTAAGACCTCTGCATGCTCTTCTCATAGCAATGACTTGGCTAACAAGTCATCGATATAATATTCAAGAATTTTGTGCATATAGTCATGAAAAATGTATGTCATGGCCTGTTGATATGTGGCACCAACATTTTTGAGGCCAAATGGCATAACTTTATAGCAAAATGTTCCCCATGGCATTATAAATATGGTTTTATGTTGGTCTTCGGGTTTAATCCAAATTTGATTGTAACCAAAAAAACCATCCATTAAGGAGAGCATTTCATGACCTACAGTTGCATCTACGAGAGCATCAATATTGGGCAATAAAAATGAATCTTTGGGTGTTGCCTTGTTTAGGTCTCTAAAATCCATGCAAATACGGATTCTTCCATCGGGTTTTCCCATGGGTACCATATTGGACACCCATTCTGGATAATCGATGGAAATCACAAATTCCACATCCAACAACTTTTGTAGCTCATATTTCACCATTAAGGCTACTGTTGGGTGCATTTTCCTAAGATTTTGCTTGATCGACTTCTTCGTCAGATCTAGCGAAAGGTTATGAGTAACCAATTTTGGGTCTAGACCTAGCATATCCTTATACGACCAAGCAAACAAATTTGGTCTCTCTTTCAGTAGAGGGATGAGGGTGGCCCACTCATCTGGAGTGAGACTCTCTCCAAATTTAACCTTCTTTGCACTGGCGGGATCATCACTGATATCCACCTCAAAGGTTTCCTCTACCGACATATGCGATCCCTCCTCAAGTTGGTGAGGCGTAGGAATCATATGGATGTCATCATCCGGGTTGATTGGTTCTATGTTGGAAGCATTTTTGGCATGATAAACATCATATGCATAGCTTGGTGCAAAATGGAAAGGTTGCAACATTTCTTCATTGGGGAAGAAATCCTCAGGCTCAACGGGTGAATCAATGCATGATCCCAGTCGATAGCATCTTTGTTAAGATACAATGGTTTAGATGGATCTACTGGATTGCGGAGTGGAGTGGTCAAATCAATGGAGACCATGTTTATGGAATGGAATTGATCTCCAGGACCACATGGACTGACCTCTATGAAATCTGCATAGTCCTCATACCCACGATCTGGCTCTAATGGCACAGGCACAAAAGGGTCTTCCCTATGAGGACTATGAATAACTAGGATCCTCCCTATGCATTGAATGCAAAATAGGATCATTTGGCTCATGGAGCTGCATGTAGGTCGGTGGAAGGGGATTAACCAACCGATGGATTTGATCCAAGTTTAACCATCTTGCTCTCAGATGTGGACCAACATGTAGCTGCCTATAGACCTCATCGATGTCGATGGGTTGATGATGGTAACACAAATAAGGAGGACCAAGGTAGGCCCTCTCTAACTCATCTTCTTCATCACTATCATAATAGAATCCTTCATTCACCCCCACTCCTGGAGGGTGCTCCTCCAAATGAGGCCCCATGAATCTTACTTCTTGCATGTTGTCATCGCTATCCAAAAAAACTAGATAATTATACCTCATGTACGATGCTACCGAGAAAACTGGCTCGATCTCTTCCCCTGAATGATCAATGTTGGGAAGGATCTCTTCGGTATCCTGTACCGACTCAATAGGCAATAGATGATGCGCATATAAAGGCCTTACATAAGCACCTTCGACTTCATCCTTAGATTCATCATCGTTTGAGGATTCCTCATCTGCATCATAGCCTGGTCCACTCATATCGGAGGTGGACTCCACTCCATCTTCATTACAAAGATCTCCTAGCTCGAGATCACTTGTAGTAATGGGGTTACACCCCTGCACATCTATGTCATCGACTACATCATGGGTTTGGTGTCCCAGTTGATCTCTGGGGTTCATCTCTATCTCAATCTGCTCAAGGAGCCCTTCATGATGATCTTCGAGTGGCTCAATGGTGATGACAGATATCATAGGGTGATTCCTCTAAAATTTGGAAGGATCCGGATGATATGGATTAAAATCCACATCATCCACCATACTGAGGTACAGATGATCTAGGGATGCTATGAGCAAATCATCCTACCCTCGTATCTATAACCCTAGACCGAATCTATCAGTGACTAACTGATAATGAGGTTCCAGTAGAGTCCTCCTTCCTTGTTCAAAGAGACCAAGGCCGTATCCATGCCAATGATATAGCTCAAAAATATGCATGGCATACTCTAGATTAGACAAATAATGAATGTTTACCATGAAAGGTTCCTCGTCATCTTCATCCATGGGCTCTCACGTTGGAAGCTGATCTAGCCCCACATAGATGAAGTTAGTTTGGTTAGGTGGCTCTCCCAATGGAACCATCGATCCAACCAGATAACGATGAGCGGATGGTCTACCCATCTCTTGTGCAATCTTCAGAATTGGTCTGAAGGTCACATTTTGCACAAGGTACTCACCTAATCTAGTATTAGCGAGATGTACCATCACCCATGGTGTGGATGACCCTATTGAAGATGTAGGTGAGGTAGGTTGAGGTGCCTCCTTGGCTTTGTCTTGGGGTTCCTCAACTTCCATGGGAATGGGAACCTCCTCGATGATTGGCTCGGGCTCACGCTCTTTCTCTTTCTCACCCATCTTCACCTTCAACTTCCTGTCATCTCGATGCATGACTGATGTCGATGGTTTCAAGGAAGTGGTAGTGGTGTGCTCTGATCTGTGTGACACAGATGGCATTGGTTGAGCATGCACTACTGGTTTACCTCCTGGTTTCTTTATTGGTGATGATGATCGAACATCCAGGTGCATTGATGGGAGTATGAAACCCCCAAGAAAATCTGCTAGGTTCACAAACTTAAATGGCTCTTCATCCAATGCCACTACGTGAACTAGTCCCTCATGAATATATTTCATGCACTGATGCAGTATCGAGGGGACACAATGCATTTCATGAATCCAAGGCCTACCGAGTAAAATGTTGTACTGCATGGCCCCTTCTATCACATGACACATTATTAAAATGGTCTTCAGACCTACTTGTATGGGTAGGATAATTGTGTCGATAGTCGAACATAGTGCATCGTTAAATGCTCTCAATGTAAATGTAGTTGGCACAATGTGTGATTTAGGTAGCTTCAAATGACTCAGTGCCTTGGTCATTATTATGTTGATCGATGAGCTAGTATCGATCAAGACCCTTTTAAATGGCATGTGATTCACACACATGATTATGTGCAATGGTGGGTCGATCGTAGTTGTAGAAACCATCCTTATCTCATGATCATAAAATTGGATCATCGGTTCTTGACACTATTGTACATGTCCCATAAAATTTGTAAATGCCTGCGCATCCTAGGCTTGTACTTCAATGGACCTCAAAATATCCATAAGAGTCTCCCTGTGCCTCGGGGACTATTGTATTAATTCATATATTGACAACTTCGTAGGAGTTGTCTGTAGGTTTTGGACCAACTTGCTCCTTATGGTCACCATCGGTCTTGTTGGTGGGCCTAGAATATTCTGTGTCGATCATTGATTTGGCATGGCTTGTATTTGAATGGGAGCATGAGGTTGATTCTATTGTTCGTATCTCCCATGCCTAGTGACAATGTTGACCATGCCTATGAACCCCTGGGTAGGTGGTTCGACTCGCACTTGGTTAACTTGACCAACGTTGTTTCGAGGTACCTCATGATTTGGTAAGGGGTTCTTGTAAATCCCCATATTCTGATTATCGGGTGCCTGCGGGTTGTGTGGCACTACAAGCTCACCCTTGTCAATCATATTTTGCACTATGTGTTTGAAATACCAACACACCTCGATGTCATGGCCTTTCATTCTATGAAAAATGCAAAATAGATCATCTTGGAACCCCTTTGGTTTGGGTTGATTGGGGTCTATCATCTTGACTTCGGGTAATCTGATTGCCTTGGCCTCGCATAACTGATGGAAAATCGATGTCAGCGATTCCTTCAATGGTGTGAACTGGCGAGGTGGGCGTTGATATTTGTTCTTGCCCTTATAATTGTTGTTGCACTTGTCATATTGCATAGGGGGAGGTTGGGCTTGATAATTCTATTTTTGTTGCCCCTTGTCCTCCCGTTGGAGATTCAATACCACTTGATTTACATGGGCCTGCTTGCCCTATTGTTTTGTGGCACTCTTCTTTTGTCCCTCTCTCCTATTTTTGAGCTTCAAGTTGCCTTCCTACAACTTGATGTCCTCAATCACCTTGGCTTGCACCAAAGCCTCTTCGAATGTAGGATACTATTGCAGCTGTAGTAGTAATGAGATGTGCTTGGCACAACTCTTCATAAACATTCGAGTTAACTCTATGGTAGGAATAGGGAATGGCAACTTCACCATTAGTCTCCTCCATCTCTTTTCGTATTGCTCTATTGGCTCATCATCGTGCTGAGCTAGCATAGCCAGATCAAAAATATTGGCCTATTTCTTGATGCCAAAGGAATAGCATTCAAGAAAGGCATCAACTAATTGCTCAAAACTAGTTATGCTATGTTTCTTTAGCTGATTAAACCACTCTCAGGCTGGCCCTAAAAGTGTCATGATGAACGTACACAACAATAATGCATCATTGCTTGCTATCTAAAAACAAGCATCCAAAAAGCTCGTGACATGTTCCTGTGCATCTTCATCACCCTTAAACTTGTCCAACCTGGGCATATCAAAATGCTCAAGGTAAGCTAGAGTAGGCACCAAAGGATCCAAAGGCTCATTATGGATTTTCCTCAATGTCAGCTTTTGAATAGTCATGCCTTGTCTCTCAATGGCTTTAATCTTCTCGGCTAAGGCCTTATAGGCCTCTGAAGATAGAAATTCCTCCTCCCTAAGTTGATGTGTAGGTGGCTTAGGAGGTACTATCTTCCTTGTACGAGATGGAGGTCATTGCTCTTCCTCCTCCTCAGCTCGAGAGCTCTCAGGATATTCTTGCTCGTATCCATCTCCCACTGCTACTTCATGCTGCCTCTACCTTTGATTATTGAGCGATGGTGGTCGCTCCCTCTGTTCGACACTAGCATGAGTACGAGCATCTCTATGCTCTTGATGCATATCAGCTTGAGATAAAGCCTTCCTATATACATGCTCTCTATGCTCATCTTGAGGATATAGGCCAGCCCTAGCTAACCTATCCTCCTACTCCATGCATTCCTTCTGGGCAAGGATACACTCTTCATGCATGCACTGCTCATATAACCTCTATCTCATGAGCCTTTGCGCTTGAATATTTTCATCTTCAATGTGCTACCTCTCTAGGTGAGCATCCTCCAATTGATCTTGGAGGAGTTGGCATTTCTGCTCTGATGCTAGTCGATGTGATCTATCGATCTGGTCGACCATGGGAGGCCTCTGGTATCCCTGCTCTGTACGAGCGACCTTGTGGGTTCTGTACCCATCGGACTGATGTGTTGTGCCTTTGCCTCTATCTATGAAGATGACATTGGCCTCTTACTATGTCCTATACTATGAACCACCATGCATAGATAGTGGGTGTGTGACATGAGGGTGCTTAGAAGCCTCCCCATGTTCTCTAGTAGTGTGAATGACACTCACGCTATGCTCACTCGAGGCTCGAGTGGGTGGAGTAGAAGGCTTGTAGCCTAGCTACTCTAAAACACTACCTAGACCCTCTAGCTACCTAGACCACCATCGCTCATGCGGTGGTGTGCCATTATCTCCCACCTTTGATATATCAATGGTGATCTTGCATGGTGGACCATGCATGGGAGTATGGTTAGACCTATGCTCTGTAGCGAGCCTGTCTGCCTACCCCTGAATGGGTGGGTCTCTAGTCCTTCTATACTCAGAAGGTGGAGCCATAGATCCTCTAGTGGACTTAGTACGTAGGGGCACCAACCTGGTCCCCTGCACAATAAACTCTTCGGTCGATCTCATGGATGCGCATGCATTGTGGTCTCGGTAATGGCTCTCAAGTGGAACACCCTCATGCTGGAAGGTTTCCTATTCTATCCTATGCCTAGAGGAGTGTACTGAAGCTCCTCTATCTAGGGTTTTCTCTACTGGCTCCCCTCGTGTCGAGTTATCTCCTCGAATGCTAGTCGAATGACGTTCGGTTCGCTCATGTGGTTGAGGAATTGACACGTATTATTGTGAATTGGTTAGGGGTTGGTCATCGACGTTGGCTTTGGACCTTTGCCGACCACCCCGTGTATCCACCATTGTGTACCTAGAGTCTAAATGTATTATTATTAAGCAAACAAGGTATACAATAATGATTATCTCATTTTAAATTTTAAAAGTGAGTCCTAAACTGTTTGATGTGTTTTCAAGATTTGTTGTATCAGTGTAGAAACTCTTATCATGTTTTGCAAAACTTGTTGGATTTTATTCTCAGTTTAATGGATTTCACCTATACGCTCGTAGCTCGACAACTTGGCTATGAACTCCAAGTCACGTAAATCCCCCATGTGTGGTAATGAAGCCCACACCTAGACAAGGAGCATAGGTCCTCCCAGATCCTCACCCATTTTCCCCTAGTCAATGTTATACCCTTCGAAGAGAATACATGCAAATTTTCTAGGGTACGAAAGGTTCTTGGATCTGGTATTGGTCTATATATCAAGGGTTCATAGGATTTGGGCCAACGGATGGAAGTTACGCCCACCGTCGTTGAACCCTACTAGTGGTTGGATGTCAAGCCCAACTCACTAGCATTTAAGTGCCAAGTGGTGTGTGTGGTTCCTTTTAATGTACATAAAATAAATGCATCATATAGCATACATGCTCATTTTCTAAATGCTATGCAAATGAAAGACATTTCAAATTCAGAAAATGCAAGCTATTCTAGATGCTCTTTAAGACTATGCACATTACGATGCTAAATGGCCACTAATTGGGCCTCACACATGCAAACCATCCACACATCTCTATCAAGCATGCTGTAGCCTAGGGCAGACTACAATCAGAGGTCCATTGTTCCTAGCAGTGCCTTTCTATTGAAAGCAAAATATGAAAGCAAACTAGGACAATTGATTTACCATTTTCTTAATTCTTTTCCTAATTTGCATTCGAATTAACCTTACTATAAAAACACAGAGAGCAAAAAAGTAATAGAGGTTTGAAAATAGGACCTACCTCAAGTCCTGCATTGTCTGATATTCTAAATTTGACTATCTATGTTGTCAGTAGGAGACCGTAGGTCTGATCTACGGTTCTGACTATAAACCATGCTTTGTACCTACGGTTCAGTTGTTGGGCCATAGTTGATAGCTATGGTCTATACCTGCAAGTGCAAAAAACAAGTAAAACATAGTCAGATCCTAAAAATGTGGGGTTCCACCATGATCACCTTCTGTAACCACCAAAAAGGCTCACACCCGATGGCGTCCTATTGCAATAAATGATAAAAGTATAACATGCATACAAGAACAAGAAATTGACAACAAATGAATCAAGAAGAAATATGCTTTATTCCATTGTATTCAAAGTCAAAATCAAATTACAAGTACATCCCTCTTAGGGATAATCATTTTGATACAATATTACAATAGGAGTGCACAATTGTTTCCCTCTTAAGGGTAGGTGTGATTTCCAAATGCCTTTCAGGATGACATGAATTGCTCTAGGGTGGAGGTGCCCTCTTCTTCGTGATGGGGAAGGAACTTGATAGTTGGTTCTCCTTTGAAACTATTCCCTGCAGTCAAGAAACAACACAAGAATGTCAAAAATATAGGCAACCTCTCATGATGAGGCCCTTTTAGGTAAATTGCATAATGACACCATTAAACATGCATAATCAAGAAAACATGAAAAGTGCTTCTAAGCTATGCAAATCGAATCAAGATTCATATAATAGCGTAAAGAAAAGTAGCAGCTACACTATGCATGGATCAAATGTATAAAATGAAGCATAAACATGCATAAAGAAACCATTTAAGTCCTAATTGAAGCATAAACATAAAGAAGCTAAACTAACCTAATTCTACGGTCAGAAGTCTGCTAAAATGTATTTAAACCATGAAAACAACTAATCTAAGCTAGTTAACCATACATAAATGAAAAGAGGAAGGTGGTTATACCTCTGCTGCAAACCGCAGCTCTGGTGAGCGGTCTACACTATAAACCATGGCTGAAAGCCATGGTTAGCACTCTGATAGGCTTACCCTCAATTCCAAGGGTAGTGGGCTTGACCTCCTTGTCCAATTGATGTTCAAGGGTCACCTTCGGTGTCCTTCTGATAGGTTTGGTGGTTGAATCACTGTGATGGGCCTTCATTTGCTCGAATTTGCATTTCTTGGTCCTCCTAGGCTCCTAGAACTTCCATGGCAAATTGATCTTTGGGTGAATAGCAAAGTGGCCTTCGAATGCACGAATTCAGTATGCAATTCGATAGGGCTTCATTGCTCGCTTGATCAATTCACTCTCTCTCGATAATTCATCAGCGCTTCGCTATACAAATCATCTATATCTTCTCCCCATTTGGAGGGGGTATTTATAGGATGCCCTAGGATTTGGGGTGGCTTCCTGGAGAAGCCAAGATCAAGAAGAGGTGGTTAGGATAGTTGGAATGGAAGCCTCTAGAATCTTCCATCCATTAACCACCTTCTTCTAGATCAAATGGTCGTTCCAACCGATTTGGCTCGGATTGAAGGCCAACTGAACTCTAGTTAAGACCGCAGGTCACAACTATGGTCTAGACTATAAACCGTAGGTCTCAACCATGGTTCAGCTGTAAACCATAGGTCTGGGCTGCGGTTCAGACTGATTAGGCCAAGGAGCCCAAATTGAGTGGTTAGAACCACTGCTCTATCTTGGAGTCTATCCAAGATCTTCCATATGGTCTTGTAGCATGTCCATATGAGTAGTCGCCCTCGACATGACGCATTTTAGGTGTCTACAATAAATTATTTTAATTAAGATAGAACCCAGGATTCTATCAAAATGAATAAAAGTATCTTGAATAATAGTTCTAAATTTTATTATCATTCTTTAAATAGTGCCATACTCTCTTGGATATGGTTAATGCAACCCAGAAAGGATTTGTTAACCATACATATTACTTTGAAATAGATCAACTCCTTATTTAAACACCATAACATTTCTCTTGTAAATCAAAAATTGTGTACCAAAATAATTACTGTACAAAGGAGGATCCATTTCTATATCCAATGAATTATCAAGATGGACAATAAAACCATCCAACACTAGTAATTTACAAGTGGCATCTGTTGTGAATAAGAGAGTTTTTTTCTAGCAGGCTTACATAGGAAAAGTGGTCCTTCTGCTATGAATGAGTAACAAATGGTGGAATGAGATGTCATTCTAGGCTATCACATGAGTAGTACCATTAGGGAAAACCATAAAAAGCAATAAGTGTGGTAGGAGAATTCGCTAATAGCATGTTAGGTAATACCTACCATCCCAAATGCTCTGATCCAAGAAGTCTAGTGCTAACAGTTAAAATTGTAGGCTTCCAATCACCCAACACATTAGTAGATCTAGGGGCTTCCATAAATGTTATGCCCCAAGAAACCATAGAGAAACTACAACTCACGGATATAAGTCCAACTAAAATTGTCCTTCATTTAGCTAACTGATCTATAGTACTTCTAGAGGAAATACTAGAAGATTTTTTTGTCACAATAGATGCATGGGAGTATCCGATAGGTTTTTTAGTGTTGCAATCTATATCTGGATTAGGTGGTTATCTACTTATATTAGGCAGACCTTGGTTGGCCATAAGTGATTCTTATATAAGTTGCAAGACAAGAAAAATGACTATCTAATATGGAAAAAATACCAAAAATGTGATCATTTATCTACCTGCATAGTCCATTGATTTCTTAGGAGAACCAAACTATGAAGCTTTAAATGATGATGCCTTGTCAATGCTTCAATCTATAGTGACTATAGATGAGATTAGGGATGACACTGATGAAGAATAAGTCATAACACACTTTTTCCAAGGGGAATCTTCTCATCCTCCTCTAGAATTTCTACTTGTAGGTAACAAAGATAACAATGTCAAACAATTAGAGGTAGCACCTAAAAAAGTATTGAATATTGATAATGATTTCTCAATTATTAAAGAGGACAAATTAAAGGAAATACTAGTCAAACACCTAACTACTTTTTCATGGGATTATACAGACATGAGGGGGATTGAACTCAAAGTTTGCACTCACAGGATATATTTGGAAGATGATGCGAGACCAGTAAGACAACCCTAGAGGAGAATGAATCAAAACATGAAATAAATTGTTAAAGATGAATTAGAATTTTTTTTGTCAACTGGGTTTATTTATCCAATATTAGATAGTCAATGGGTATCACCTTTAGTGATGGTGCCCAAGTAAAATGGCAAGTGGTGCATTTGTGTTTATTACAAGATGCTCAATAAATCCACTAGGAAATACCATTTCCCCTTACCCTTTATTTACCAAGTCCTTGACACCTTGGTAGGATGAAAATATTTTTCGTTCCTAGATGGGTTTAGTGGATACAATCAAATACAAATAGGAAAAAATACCAGGACAAAACCACATTTACTTGTCCATGGGGTACTTTTGCTTATTGGGTCTTGCCATTTGGGTTGTGTAACACGCATGCCACCTTTCAAAGGGCGATGCTTAGTATCTTTTCAGACATGGTTGGAGAAATTGTATAAGTATACATGGATGACTTCATCATTTATAGTTAAACGTTTAATGAAGCTACAACCAATATGGAGAAAGTACTCCAACGATGTCAAGAAACAAACCTATCTCTTAGTAAAGAAAAGTGTTTTATGCTAATGCAAGAATGGATATTGTTAGGAAATCATATATCTACGAACGGGATTAAAATAGATAAACAAAAATGGAAGTAATAAAAAATCTACCTACTCCCCAAACACGGAGAGATGTTCATAGTTTTCTATGTTTTGTTGGATACTATAGGTAGTTTATCCAAGACTTTAGTAAAACTGTCAAACATCTACATATATTACTATCTAAAAATGTTGAGTTTGTCTTCTTGGAAATTTTTAGTCCCTAAGCTAAAAGTTGTCATTGATGTCAAAAGGACCTATGTAAGTAAGCACTATGATTTTGCTCCACAAAGAGCTTCATGAGAAGCAAAGGTTTTGATCAAAGGTTCAAGAAGGGATGCATGACATTTGGTTCCAAAAGGAGCTTCAAGGGAAGCTTAGAAAAAGGTTTTTATGAAAACCAAGGAAGGCAAGGAAAGGTTTTATTTAAAATCATGGATGGCAAATTTGAAATGGGTTTTTCTTAAAACCCAAATTGGATTTTCATTCCATCGAAAAAGATGCCCCGGTTATGGAGAAATTTAATTTTAAAGGTTTAGTTTAAATTTTAATTTATTTAAAATTAAAATTAAAATTTTAAAATTAAATAAAAGAGTTTTCCTGCCATGTCCGCCGACGTCATATATTTTATCATGCAAAGGTTCAAATATTTAAAGGGGTTTATTTTATCAACCAAGTAGGTGACAAGAAATATTGTCTGCATTCGATTATCCCCTCCTTCGCAATCATCGATTCCCCCCTTTTGATTTCGTTTGCGCACTACACGTGGAACAAGGGAGCAAGTTTCAAGGCATAGGTGGAGAGGACGGAAATATAAGTCTCAAAGGCCTAAATCCTCCATGTAGGAGGCCTAGCCTACATGGTGGGCGGAGAGTGCGCTAAGGTGCACGACGAGGAGGAACACGGGGTTGAAACCACCCGAAGCCATTTTGCAAGGTATGCCATAATTCGATCGCAGAAATTTTTGGGTGCATGAAATATTTTGAATTTGCTAAGGTTGTGTTAAGCGTCTATTTTCACGAAGAGTATAGTGGATTTAATTTTTGCATATGGCTAAGGTTTGATATTTTATTAATGTGGGATATTGCCTAAGAAGGCTTTGTGATTATTTTTTAAGTGTAAAAATGTTGAAAGGAAGGATATAAAATATTTGAGTTATTTTATGGTATAGGTGGTTTTTGGAGTGACAAGGTTATGCAATGTTTTGATTTATTTTATTTTATGGTATAAGTGGTTTTTGGAGTGACAAGGTTCTGCAATTTTTTGATTTATTTTATGTAATGGTATAAGTGGTTTTTGAAGTGACAAGGTTATGCAATGTTTTGATTTATTTTATTTTATGGTACAAATGGTTTTAGGAGTGATAAGGAAGTTGTGCATTAATTCTTAAGAAGGTTTTATAATTAAAATCCTTGGCGAATATTATTGTGAAGTGGAGTAATGTTGATTATTTTGTGATATTCTAACCCTTGTGAGGATTGGCACAAGAATATTGTGACTGTGGTAGATTTCCAAAGAGGCTTCTTCATCTTCATAAAAGGTATGGGTACATTCTCCTATTGATTTATTATGGTGGTTGATTATAAAATACCTTTGGAGTGAATTGTGGTTTCCTTTTTGAAAGTGATTGGTTTAATGCTTCAAGGTTTTCTAGATTGAGAGTTGTGATTAAACCTTGTTTTATAAGCATTGTTGTTGAAGCCAATTGGTTATGCAAAGAACTTGAACTTGAGTTAGAAAAGAACATGAGTATCATTGTAATGTGAGATTTGTGGTTGAGCATTTTTGAAAATATTTTGAGTAGGTTTATACATGATTGGACTAGGGTATGTGAGAAAGGGTTATTCCTTGAGGTGTTTGGTTGAGTAGAGTTGATTGAGCCTAGTCAAGTGGATGCATGTGGTTGTTCAAGTTCCATGAAACAAACTATTCTATATTCTGGATTTGAGTTGAGATTGAGATTTGAGAATAGAACATATTGAGTCTCTAACAATTATATTTATGCTTCTATGAGATTGATTTGAGTTGATATTAGGATTTGAGTATAGAACATATTGAGTCTCTAACAATTCTCTTTATGCTTCTATGAGATTGAATTGAGATATTGATTAAGAATTGAGTATAGAACATATTAAGTCTCTAACAATTCTCTTTATGATTCTATGATATAAGACAAGTCTTTGAGAAGGCTTGTGGACTGATTTTGAGTAAGCTTTTGTGGAAGCTTGCAATACAAATTTGAGCAAGTCCTAGAGAGAAATTATTAAGCAGATTGAACAAGTTTTGTGTGGACTTGTTAAGAAAATTTGAGCCAAGTATTTGAGAAGGCTTGTGGACTGATTTTGTGTAAGCTTTTGTGGAAGATTGCAATGCAGATTTGAGCAAGTCCTAGAGAGGACTTGTTGACCAGATTTGGACAGGTTCTGTGTGGACCTATTGAGCAGATTTGATCAGGTTCTGTGTGGATCTATTGAGCAGATTTGAGCAGGTTTTGTGTGGACTTGTTGAGTAGATTTGGACAGGTTCTTTGTGGACCGGTTGAGCAGGTTCTGAGTGGACCTATTGAGAAGATTTGAGTAGGTTCTGAGTGAACCTATTGAGAATATTTGAGAAGGTTTTGAGTGAGCCTATTGATAGAGCTTTAGAGGTGACAAAGTATAGAGGACAAAGTCTCAGTGGATAAAGATCTAGTAGCTAGGAAAATTGAAGATATATCTTCTAAGTGAGGAGTCTTCAAGTGGAGAGAGATCCACCAGTCAGTGCAACAAAGAGATAGAGTATTCTAGAAGATCACTAGCCAGAGCTGAAGGGGAAAGTGTTCTCCTATGGAAGATATCCACGAAATTGAGATTAGGGGATCAACACCTCATTTGGACAGAGGTCCATAAACATTGTAATTGGGAAGGATTCCCATGAAATTATTTGAGAAATATTTAAAAGAAATATTTTCTTTGTGGAGGTAGACCATATTGGATGAACCACGTTAAAATTGGTGTTTCTATTATGTGTGATGATTTGTGCATTGATTTGGTTATTTCTATTAATATTGCCATTGATTATATTGATTAATACTATTTGGGAAAGAAAAGTAAAAAATGATCTTATACTGTTCACCCCCATGTCAGTATAAGTGTGTGTTCTTCATGTCTAGACCACTGAGTGTGAACAATAATTTTAGATTTTAAAAGAAAGATTGACCATAACTCCTGTGTTGAGAGGTCCAAATTGGACTCTCCCCTTTCACATTTACGCTAATGCATCTAACAATGCGATAGGGGATGCATTAGGACAAAAATATGGAGATGAATTTTATGCCATCTACTATGTCAGTAAACATCTTACAGGTGTTGAATTCAATTATACTATCACAAAAAAAGAGTTCCTTGTAATAGTACACACTATTAATAAATTTTACCATTACATTATAGGTTATATGATTTTTGTGCATATAGATCATGCAACCATCAGGTATCTAATAAATAAACCTATAGTGAGTGGTAGAATTATTATGTGGCTTTTACTATTGCAAGATTTTGATGTAACCATTATTTAAAAACCCAACAGGGATAATGTTGTTGCAGATTTTCTCTCTAAGTTAATATCTCAAGACCATACAACTACTAAGGATCAATTTCTAGATGAGCATATTTTTTATTTGGATGAACAGATTTCATGGTATGTGAATATGGCTAATTACCTAGCCATCAGTAAAGTATCTCCTACACTCTCACCCCGAGAAGCTCAAAATTTAATAGAAACAAGTACAACCTTCTCATAGATTGATGAATTCCTGTTTAAAACTAGGCCTGATCAAATCATGTGAAGGTGTGTTGCAAAAATGAAACCACAGACATACTCAAGGATTGCCATGATGAACCATATAGTGGTCATTTTGCAGGGCAAAGGACTGCATTTAAAGTTTTGCAAGCTAGATATTTTTAGACTTCTTTATTTAAATATACAATCAAACATGTTTACCAATGCAATCAATATCAATGAATGGGCATACCAACTCTCTGAGATTAGATGCTACTTCAGCCCCATGTGCACATTGAACCTTTTGATAAATGGGAGATGGACTTTGTGGGTCCCATTAATCCATAGTAAGGTAAATAAAGGTATATTCTTGTTTTTACTATGTGACAAAATGAGTTGAAGTGCAAGCAGTACAATATTCAAAGGAAAATACTGTATCCAATTTCTTGTATGAATCTATTTTCATCAAATTTAGGGTTTCCAAAGAAATTGCCATTGATCAAGGGCCTCAATTCACTTTGAAAGTGATTTAAGAGTTGATGCAGTAGTATCAAATCAGGCACAACAAAACTACCCCTATCATCTATAAGTAAATGGGCAAGTGGAGGTCACAAATTGGGAGCTAGAAAATATTCTTACTAAGATAGTACAACAACACCAAAAAAATGGGCGATTCGTTTATCAGAGGTAAAGTGGGCATATCGCCCCACCTAGAAAACTACTACTGGATTCACACCAATTCAATTGGTGTATGGAAAAAATACCATGATGCCCATTGAATTTGAAATCAAAACCCTACGGACTGTAATAATATTAAATTTAAATTTGGATACTATACAAAAAGATCAAATTTATAGCTCAACTAGTTTGATGAACACCATCAAGATGCTTTACAATGAGCAAAAATCATGTAGAAACAGAGGGCTCTATGGCATGATCGCCATAGACGACTAAAATAATTCAAAGTGGGAGATTAGGCATTGTTGTATAACTTCCATTTTCAAGAGAAAAAATGAAAGCTTATGCATCGTTGGATGGGACCCTATGAAGTGGTTGAGATTATAAAAAATGGTGTTGTGCATATTCGAACCATAGATGGAAGTGGCATTGTGTTAACTAAAAATGGCCAACGGTTGTGGCCGTATCATACACCACAAATCCTTGCCGTTGAATCTAAATTAGGCATGGGGGAGACCCCATCATAATAAAATTTTATCTCTAGCAGTTTACGGGTGCATGTGCATCCGTAGAAGAAAAAAAATATATTTTAAAAATTTTCCAATTTTATTTTATTTACCATTTTGCAGGAAATCGTGCCCTCAACACAATATATAGGAATTCTAGGAAACCTAGGCCTATGATCCATGATTCCTATTTTATATTTTGCATATGCATTTATTTCTTGTAAGAAATTATGCCTTAAATGCAATTTGTAGGCATCCTGGAATGCCTAAGCCTAGTAGGCATAGGATCCATGGTGCCCTATGTATTTTTAGCTTTCTAGGAGGATAAATGAATGAACGAAGTGCCAATACTTTCCAATAAAGGGGTAGTTACATCTAGAAATATATAGGTGTCTACTTTCTCAGGAAATAAAATATCTATATATGAGTTAAGGCAGTGGATGCTGACTTTATCACCAAGGAAAAGTGCCTGTATTCAAATTGATGAAAGGTGCTTGACTACGGGTCAAATTAATAGACATTGACTATCCAAATAAGAGAATATGATTGTCTTACATGTATAGCAAAAGGTACCTATATCTGTAACATTTTGAAGGTGCTTGTATTCACAAAGGTGCCTATATCGCATATACATCAGGAAAAAAAAATCATATGTTTGTTATAAAAAAATAATTTTTTTTTAGGTACCAATATGTTCAATAAAGGTACATGTATTCATAATAACAGATGATGCATGTCTCTCAGAAAATGATCACCTATATTTGCACTTCAGTGAAGGGCGTATTTATCCCAACAAATAGGTGCCTATCTTCGCACTTCAGTGAAGGGCACCTATCTCCAAGAAAATGAACGCCTATCTTTGCACTTTAGTGAAGAGCGTCTATCTCCCATACAAATTAAGGCACTTGTATTCCAACGTAGCGATGACTCCTATATTCAACATTGGAGAAGTGGTCAAGGCCACGTTGGCACAAAAATCCATGCATAGTTAAAGTCAAACTTTTCATGGTTAAAGTATTTTTGTTTATCTTTTTATCAACGGAATTCGTTTACTTATTCATTGTTGACCAAAGGAGTTCATGAGTTTCCTTCGGTAACCCATGCATGCTCTTAAGGCAAATCAAAAAAATTCCAAGGAGGAAACATGTATCATCCCACGATAAAATATAAGTTCTATATTTTCTTTAGTTTTTGCACAAGACCTCAAGATTAATAAAATTATAGTACCCAATGAAGATTCAAGTTGACGTAATTTTTTGCACAAAAAAAACCACACCAATCATTATCCTAGGGACACTGTTGTCATGCATTGGCCAATCACATTGCATAACTGACATTTGCATATGATAAATCATGAAACACCATTTAAGTATGTACCAAAATTTCTATTATGTGTATGCATGATTTTCATAAAGAAACATTTTTGTATAATGTGTTGGTACATATCCCATGAAACTTGTATCCAATCATACAAGTCCCAAACATGTACTATGCCACGTGGTGCTAATTAGATGGAGAGAAGTGGTTGTATCAATATTCTTCTAAAATATTGCACATAATTTTAATTAAATTATGTAGATTACTTGTAATTACTACTGATTACAGGAGATAGGTTCCCTATATGCACGGATACAGTCACACGCTTTGGTATGTTATAAACAAAAAATAGTGCCTGTGTTGCAAACACAATGAAATCCAAATAACAAACCCAATAGCCTCCATGGGAAAACCTACTAATCATGCATTGAAGAAAAATAAGTCCTGATATATTTCAAGCATAACTGGTGATGTTAGAAACTAATTTGAGGTTGCAATATGGATGCAATGTTGTCGCCTTGTTAGCCAAGATCAAGACCTTATGGCAACATATGAATTTGTAGCTTCAATGGATGATGACATCATATAAATGTGCAGACTGGTCATACCAGCCATAAAAGCATATATCGCTAAGGTAATTGGTCTTCCATGCATAAGGGACCAAATATATAAGGAATATAGTATAACATAATGTGTACAACTATTTTTTAGGCAGCCATGAACGTAGACAACACTCTAAGGATTGTCGAAACAACATATGCCAAGCCTTTAGAGAAATATGTTCAAGCAAGTGGATCAAATTTTCACCTGCACTAGTAAGTATTCTTGGTTGAATGCCAGCCATTTTAGATTTTTTAATAAGCTACTGCATGGGGATAGAATCAATATCCTCTATTACCTAATGTGTGCTCTAAAGGATGAGTCCAGTTGATATCAGGTAGGAACAGTAACGACATTAGCACATCATGAGTTGATCTTAGCCTTAGTGTGACATGTAGAGGCACATAGGAATGTGATGGATGTTGGAGGCATGTCAAGGCATATAGAATATGAAAAAGAGGTTTTGTAGATGTAGCCAAGGAGTAGTAGGCAGAAGAGGAGGCGCCTGACTCTCAAAACCACCAAGCTACAAAAAAAATAGGGTAGGTAGAAGTAGGCCCTTATTACCCAACACCATCTCCTACCTACCAACATAGCCATTATATAGGGGAGGTAGGACAAGCTAAAAAAATCCTATCATAGGCAATATCATTGCCTATCTCCCAACATTCAAATTGAGAGGCATACCAAAATGTTCTAATCCTATTTTGGGCTTCATATCCACTGATAACCAGAAGTAGAACATAGAAGAAGTGCTTGGTTGATTATAGTTAATTCGAAGAAGGAAATGTAGAGGATGAACTGGTTTCTCAAGTATTGCATGGCATGGCCAATGGTAAGATGTTATGCTAGAATAATAAGGAAGAATACCTACATAGTCAACTATAGAAAATGAAAGAGCAAGCCTCAAATTAAGAGGAAAAATATAAGGAGTAGGCCAAATTTAAATAATCCATATGGGTTGCTACAACAAGGCAACAAGAAGTGAATAATGCTCTATAAAAGCTATGAGCAAAGGTGAGGTAGTTGGAAAATAGAGTCTCGTAGCTACAAGCTGCCAAACTAGATAAGGTCGATGCTACTGTATAGATAGACTGGGCCATGGATGCAATATTTTATTCTATGGAATCAAAGGAGAAAATTACGTTCACGGGAGCATTTAATTATGATGCCAAAAGAGCATCAAATAGTCAAAATACCAAAAAAAGGGACCAATCAAATGCCCCTATGAAGACTACTTCCTAGGAATAGGGGAACCCTGTTGTGCAACAAGAACCCCCTATAATAGAAATTAATGATAGTGAGGTTGAGGAGTCAGTCAAAATACCTGATACTACCCAATTAGATGGGAAATTGCCTAAAGACCAAACAAAAATTACCCAGTTAGCTAGGGAATCTAAGGTACAACTGGATGCCACTCAACCCATTGATGACATGTATATGTTTGATCATGATGTCTAGAAAAAAGTAGTGTAGGAAAAACAACATGAGGTGGATCACCCATAATAGTCAGATGATCCCATGGAGGCTGTATAATAAAATGGTTAGCCATTGGTTGACCCAACCATGATTGATCAGTTTGATTGGTAGCCCACAACTGACCCAATTGAGAACATACCAGGGGACTAGGAGATAAAAGACACAAAGTCTTCCTAGATATAGGAAATACCACCTCTATACAAAGCAGAGGAGGTTGGTCCTTCAACATACACAGTTGATGTAGCAACACCTGAACCATCTAAGAAATTATGGCCCAAAAAAAAAGTAAAGAGGGCACCATAGAGAAGACGAAGGACAAGAGCTAGAACAACAAAATAGGAGAAGCAAAAATTACCCCAAAAAAATCTAAAGGTGTAGCCAGATCCAAATTCATATGAGGATTGGGTTGCATCAATGAAAGCCTTCACTATCCAAAAATAGTAGTTCCAAGAGCTCAAGAAAAATCTGAAGGATGCTAAGAAAGAATGAAAAAATCACAAATGGATGGCTAGAGAGCTAGGTATTTCAATTAATCCTACCCAACCAAAATTATTTTTGAACATATATGGTTCAACTAATGGCAATCCCTCAAGGATGAGGTAATATCTAGAGAAGATGAGCATATTCAACAAAGAACCAATGATGCCATCACCAGTTTGAGCACCTAAGTCCTTTCCACCTAAATATACAGAGGAGAGTGACACAAAGGACACAACACTCAACCCAAAGATGGTAAAATTACCAAAGACCCAGGCACATGATACCTCCCATTATCCACCATGGTACAAGCATGAATTTTTCATTAGCAAATCAGCTTCCACAAACCATCAATACTAGAAGCAAGTTGAGTTTGCATTCCAGAAGGATGCCACTACATACACAAGATTCTAGATGGACAAAGTTGCAGGTAAAAAGGGGTGGAGCAGAATAAAGCCAAATATAGGAGCAGGGCCCAATCAGTCCTTATAGTGTAGTAAACACCAAAAGGTACTAGAGATAAAAGTAGGTCCTAATCAACTAAAATAGGGTGGCAAACAAAAATGCAGTAACAAAAGAGATAAGGCCACAACCAGGGGAAGAAAGTGTTGGAACAAGGAAAACTGGCAGACTATTGATAAAACATGGGATTACCAAAAATAGGTGCCATGAGTGTATAGAAAATATTAGGCATGGGGGGATGATGAGCACCAAAAATGCTCATTTTTTATATACTTCAATAACATAAATGTGTGGCATATTATATCAAAAATGCATATTTTATGATATTTTTGTATATATTTAATGGAAAATTATGTATTATGCCTAATTTGTTATTTGAGTGAAATTTGTGTAGATGCAGTACATTATGTATTTTTCCCACCTTTTTAGTCAAGGTCCCATGTGGACCTGCATTTAATACTTTCATGATGTGATTAAGGAAGGGTTGGTGATTAAAAAAATATAGTGGCAAAGGAGTAAGGTGTTCCAAAACATGCTTAGGTATGGTGATTGTATCTCGGCCATAGGTCGAAAGGCACCTATCTCCTAATGAAAAGGAAGTGTCTGTATCCTAGTACACATGATGGTGCCTATCTCTTAACAACAGATTAGATGACGCATGTCTCCCAGTACATAGGGTGGTGTTTGTCTCCTGACCACAGGTTGGATGGTGCCTGTCTCCCAATGATAGAATAAATGTGCACATTATTCGATGCTAAAAAACCAACGATGATCTTCAACAAATAAGAGAAGGCTAAATACGGTGTCGTGATGATAGACTAGAAAGGCACCTATTTTCTAGCCATAGACCCAACAACGCATGCACTGATCAGAATAAAAAAATGTGCATTAATCGTAAAAATTAAAGACCATGTATAAAATTAGATGCATTTTGTTAAACATAGGAAATATTATGATTATTCTATGAAGGTTAATTTTAGCATGATTTCTCTATTTTTAGCCTAGTGTTCTCACAATAACATGCAAAAAATTTTCTCAACAAATTTTGGATCTGCTGGACTATTGATCCTTCCAACCTATTGCCCAAAACTTCTTTTGATGGTCGTGTTGATGTGCAAACATGATGCATTTTCCATATTGGATGTTGTAGTAAAGCTATACAGAGACCTCTGTGAGCATTGATTGATTGTTTTTTTTTATTATTTTTAAGTTTTTCTATATTTGAAGAACAACAAAGGCGTAGCTTCCCATCAGTACATCTATTCTTAAAACCATAATAAATATCTTAAGATATAAATTTTATTTTTATTTTTTATCTCAATCTAAACATTCATAGTTCTTTTATATTATATATATATAAAATCACCATTTCAAATAATTTAATATTTTAATTTAAATTTAAAAAATATTCAAAATTTATAAAAGAAAGTTCTAAATATTGATTCATTGTCAAGTTCGAGAGAAGCATTGTTCTAACTCTTGTAAAATTGCATTATTTTACTCGTTATATTTTAATGACCATTCATCCATGCCTACAAAAAAATTCTTCTCATATTATCTTTAAAACATTATTTTTAATAATATCATATTTCAATCATTTTGGTGTGATTTATCTATGATTATTTTGTGAAGGTTAATTTTAACGTGATTTCTCTATGATTATTATGTGAAGGTTAATATAACTACGTGCATTGACCATAAAAATTAAAGACCATCAAAAGGCCATAGAAGCCTTGATACTAAAAAAGGCCATAGGAGCCTTGGTACTAAAAAGGTTATAGAAGCCTTAACATAAAAATAGGCCACAAAAGCCTTGATCCTGAAGAAGAATTTGAGAAGAATATATGATTCAAAAGCAGACTAAATATTTTAGTACTAATATTCTTATTGCAGGAACAAAAGATTCAATGAGTTGGGAGACTTCCTACAAGAAAGTTAGGAAGAGCATCTTCTTTAGAATCAGCTTAATCCTGAAGCAAAAGAGAAGCGATTAGAAAAATATCTTGTTGAAGAACTTCCAATCTTGGAAGAAGAAGAAGGACTAGGAGAGTCCTGCTCAAAGCCATAAGCAACAAAATCAGAAGATCCAGGAGAAGATCTCACCACCAACACTTCCAAAAGTAGAAGGTTGAAGAAAAGGTCTAAAGGAAGACCATCAAAAGCTACCAGATCAAAGACCTTGTGAAGGTCTCATAGAGCATCCATGAAAGGCTACGAGAACTTTACTGAAGATCAAGAGAGTTCTTTGAGAACTCATTGAAGAAATCCCCTATCTAGGTGAAGTCCCTAATAGTGAAGGACTTGGGACATGTATCGCCCAAATTTTTTGCACCCTTACCTTTGGGCTAAAGGATCCGTGCCCTGGAAGGGGGATGCAAGAAGGATGGGACAATACCTCGGATGGAGAGGCCCTTTGAAGGTCGCGCCTCTCGGGGGAGGGGTATAAGGGTGAATTTTTGACGGATGGTGGGGTTCACCAGGAAACTTTGAGTGGCAGTTTTCGTGCCTAGTTTGAGAATGGGTTTGATGTGTTCATTTTATATTTAATCATTCATATTCCTAGGTTGGCCAAAATGAATCTAAGCTATTCTATATGAAATTTCGGGTTTATATGAAGACAACAAACATGAATGAATCCTAAATATAAAGACTATATGAAATAGAGAGGAATACACCTGATTCCTGATGTCTGATGGATATTCTGAAGCTTGTAGGAGTCCAGATCGTCTCAGATATGATAGGATTGTCTGTAATTGTACAAAATCATCCCAAATCACAGGCGATCATCTGAGATCAGACAAGATTGTTGACGACCTGACGAATTCGTTAGAAACCTGCAATCATGGAAACAGACACCAAAAACCGAAAATGCAATTGCAAGAATGATGTAAAATGATAGAAATAACAATATAAATGCTTAAATAATGAATCCAGATAGCAAATCAAATGGGATGCACTATTTTAATAACCTGTTTTAAGTTTTATTATGCAAATATGCTAAATGAGGTGAACTCCAGGATGCAGAACAAAAATAAATCGATCTAATGCATAATTAAATACAAGAG
The DNA here is from genome assembly GCA_028583015.1 of Wollemia nobilis. Lineage (NCBI taxonomy): Eukaryota > Viridiplantae > Streptophyta > Pinopsida > Araucariales > Araucariaceae > Wollemia > Wollemia nobilis. The sequence goes on along the minus strand of JAQPPZ010003193.1, from coordinate 2,313,123 downwards.
AAAGATAGAAAATGCAAACTCAAGGCTCTGGTTGCCCCCAATATGTACTGTAGTCGAAATCGTCTGCAATCATATGAGATTGTCGTCGATCTTGTCAAGATCATCCGAAATCGTGTTGGATCGCCTGCGACGATCCGAGCTTCCTCCAGCTGAAACACAATAAAATCCTGCAAATACAAATGCAAATGATGGGGCGAGGATGTTCTAATACAACAAAAAAACTAAGGTTGTAGGGAAAGGATCAGCCAGGGGGATAAACTGGGAAAATCCCAAGTTTATATAGGATTAGGGGGAGGTTAGGAGGTTGGGGATCATCCCAATCTGGGAGATCTCCAATGTAGGAATATCCAACTGCGTAGACACGCTTTTGCCCGAGTTGGAGAGGTTGTTGAAACAAAAGCTAATTATGAAAATTTGGTTTTGGGACGAAATCGTATGGACATTCTGTCCCAGAAGAATTTGTCTGATCTGGGATGATATCGTCAGATTGGCGATGATATCGTCCAACGGTCAAAACAAATTCTAAAAATGGAACAAAAAATGAGGTGAGCGGTTAACGAGCGGTTTCGGGGTTAAAATTCAAATTTTTGATCTTTTTATTGATGGTTTAACTACGCCAATTTTAGGGTGCTACAAATTGCCCCCTCTTTAGCAAATTTTCTGAAGAAAATGCATTAAAGACGAGTTCTTCATGCTTTACGAGAAAGCCAAAATTTATTCAATTTTTTAGACGATGATTCTAGGTCGAATCGTACAACTGCTTGCTATGGTGTCCCCTCTGATTTTTACCCAAATCGAACGTTTGAAGTAAAAGCACGAAAAAGAAAAATTTAAAAAAATATTGTTTTTAAATAAAAATAAGAAAAATAGGGTAAAACCCTAATTCATTTTTACTGTTCACTTTCACTGTTTCAGAGCTCTGCAGGCAAAATGGTGGAAACAACACACAGATCGACAGAGGTCCGACACGGGTTGCGGGTAAGGATCTAAACCTGATACATTATGTTTTTAGTTTGATTTATTTAATTTTTTAGTTGAATTTTGATTGTTTTTGGGCGTCACGGCCACTTTTAAGCCATCGATGACTACGGGATGAAATCGTCCCAATTCTGTCGAAATCGTCCCTAGATCGTCGATTTCTTAGGACGAAATTGGAGAAATAGGGGTGATCTTGTCCAATAAGGGGCAATTCCCAAATTGACGAATCAGAGACAATTTCGTCCTATTAAGGGTGATTGTGCTAAATTTGGTACGATATCATCCAATAATGGTCGATATCATTTTTTATGAGATGAAATTAGTTTTAATTGATTTTAATGATTATATACTAATGATTTTTGCTGTTTTATTGTTTATTTTGCAGAGGGGGTTACTAAAGAGTCAGGAATGGAAATACAGAGGGCTCAGATATGATGTAGCCATGCTCGATCATGCCGAGCGAGATAGGCTAGTAGAGATTGGATTGCAGCATGTGGCAAAAATGTCACAGATTCCTACGAACATGGGGCTACTGACAACCCTAGCAGAGAGATGGTATCTGGGATCATCTTGATTTTGGTTATCGATAGGGGAGATGTCTCCCACTCTAGAGGATGTATGGAGGATCTTGAGGATCCCCATACATGGGCAATTTATGACTCATTTGACCAATCAGGGCCATGCTATGCTATGACTATGCATGGATCCAAGCTTCACCCTGGAGAAGGGTGGAGTGAACATCGAGGTATTGAGGCAGATGCCTGGGGTGTATCAATTAACCCGAGTTTTTGTAGGGGTGGTGGGTGGCCTACTTTTATGTCACCAAAGCAGATGCAGGTTATCATGGCTCCTCTCAAATGTGGTCTGCGACATGAGAGACCATGACTATAGGTTTTCTTGGCACAGTTTTGTACTATATCGCTTGTATAAGATCCTCTACGGGGTCGTATATAAGGGAGGTCGATTTTTGGTATTGACATCGCTACTACAGGTTTAGTACTAGGAGCACATTGCAATACGGAGGCCTGTAGGGCTTCCACTAACAGGGGTTGACTGAAAGATACCCTAAGTTTTCTATTGGTGGCTCCAGAGAGGGTCATAGCGGCGAATAGATCTGTTGATGTCTCGAAGGTTGCTAGATGACCTCATCCCAGATCAGATCACCTAGAGGCCATGGAGAAAGCATCCAGGGTGGGGAGAGGATAGACAGAATCTGGCTCGCATTAGGCGAGTCTACTGGTTGAGGATGGAGCGGGGAGAGGTAGAGATCCACTGATAAGACCAAGTTTTGAGGTAGTTCGGTCTACAGTAGGGGATCCCTTCTCTCAGGGATTACGAGTACTCCTAAACTATTCGGGATAACACTACATTGAGCGAGGCTCCAAACATGTAGCGGTTCTAGAGTTAGGACACTGATGATACCCCCATTCAACCAGTGGATGGGGATGATGCAGGAGTAGTAGATGGATATGATGCCTGGTATGCAGGCATCCACCCTCCTCGAATGATGAGGGCACAGGGTCCGATGCACACTATTGTGCAACGGATGGGGAGGCAACGCTAGGTTGCCATCAATTCAATAAGGAGTCACAGAGGGAGGGATCAACAACGACCTCCTTAGGAGAGACGTTGGAGAGTGCCACAGGCTTCGAAGAGACTGCAACAACCAAAAATGAGGGAGGAGGGGCTCCCTTCTCAGCAGAGGGAGAGGCCACCATTGCTTGATAAGGTCAAGGGTATCAATGTGGGGGAGAGCAGCGAGATGGTGGCTCTCTGAGTAGAGAATGCCCGCTTATGAGCTTAGGTGCAAATGCTACAGGATGAGGCTACATGACTTAGGGCTCAGAGCAGAGGGGTGAGCATGCAGGAGTTGGTGCGGGCTATTGCTCAGATCGCGTTCTATCAAGGAGCATACTTCCAACTAGTTCCAGAGGGCCAGAGGTTACAACTGCCAGCCGATATTGTGGAGCCTATCAGGATGGGGTCATCGAGGACATCCTCACGATCAACATCGAGGACCCATGACATATGATAGACTCCTATGGGACCACCTCCTCCACCTCAGGGTAGGAGAGGAGATGAGGCAGAGAGCTTGAGGGCTTCTCGAGACTAGCTGCATATTTACTATAAACTTTGTATAGTTTTGAGAGGATTGAGTATGCCAGGGTATAAAATGTGGCATACCAATCCATTTTGATATGATGTACATATATTTCTTGATATATATATATATTATTTTTGTGATATGACTTGTGCATATGTCTTATGATGCTTTAATTTTTTAATTATTGATTGATTATTCATGTAATTATGTCATTGAAAATATTATAATTTTATGTCATGCCATAAAATTTAAATGAAATAATCTGATGTAAACAAATTGGTTGTTGTGGTGTGATTTGATGAAAAAAATAAAGTGACTTCTAACAATAATTTCAAAGGACATTGTCGCTGTTACATGACCATTTCATGGAGTCACCGCTTGCTAGGTCATTAAGCTAATCCTAGTAGAGAAATATTGCTAAAAGTAAAAGGGTGCTTAAGAGACTTTCTTAAGACTTTTGTGTTGTGATGATGAGAAAAATGATGATGGTGATGATTTGTTTTCAGATGTCCATGAAAATATTATGCATGAAATATTAAAAATATGATTTTTTCTAGGCATAAAATTCCTAAGTGTGATAGAAATTTGAACAATTGCCTAGGAATTATACCATCATCGCAAAACTGAATGTTGACATAATGAAATGAAATAGAAAAGGTTTTCGTTCTTTTTAAAGTACAATTGTGTAACATAATGATTTAAGCCATATGCTTTTATGGATTAAATAAATGGAGAATAAAGTTAAAATGATGATTTGCGCTAGGCATAGAATTTTTAGGGATAAACTTATACCATCATTGAGAAATGCAAAGAAAAAATTGATATAATAGTTTTATTGCATAGTTGATTTCTAAGTTTAAGATAAACATAAAATATAAGATGAGGACTTGCACTAGGCATAAAATTCCAGTTTAGGTTTAGAAACTATACCATCATTGCGAAAGTCAAAAATATATAAACGTGACTTTATAGATGTTCTCAAGTAAGAAACTCAAATTATTTCAGAAGATGTGCATAAATATTTTAAATTATTTCAAAGACAAAATTTAGATTTATAAGGAACCCCATGTGCAGATGTGAGTTCATTACCGATCTGGATCTATCATAATGATACAAAATATCTCAAATACAAATGTGTGTGCAATTGTATTTTCATTTACCGATTTTGAGCAAGATAATTTGATACAAGTAGTTTGAATTAACCAAATGAGTGTTCGTTGACCATGATTTATATGCATATAACCATACCAAACTACTATGTAAGTCGGGTCATCAAGAGCTAGCTAATCCATAAGAAGACATAGGTCTATACAAAAGAAGGTCGCTAATGTAATAGACATATCACCACACTAGGAGTTACCTAAGGCCAAGCGGGTTGGGCACAAACCACCTGTTATGGGGCTTACCTCACAGTTTTCGAATAATTGAGAATTCCAAGGATTCAAGCTCATTCACCCTTATTTTATTTTCAAAGGGTAGGGGAAGGGATTTTATTGCTTTTTGCTTTTTCTTTTCTTTTCTCTTTATTTTTATTTTTTTTGTATTTTTGCTTGATACTGAGATAATGCTGAAATATTGCTGAGATGGTACAAAATGCTACTAAAATAATGCTTTTTTTTCTCATGATTTTTTTCTTGATTGTCTTTTTCTTTTTCTTACTATACTAGGGATACTTGCTCGGATTGGCTGTAGAGCAAGGGATTTTTATTCTGGGCAGGGGTGAGCTTGTCCTTTTGTCAATTCTCAAAGATTCTAGACCATGTGCATGATAGGATAGCAAGGGAAATTTTTTGCTCAAAAGACCACTTCTACTATGTAGCATCGTTTTGAATTTGTAATGAAATCATTTTAATGTGAAAAGGTATACTTGGTTCAAGTAAATAACAAGATCAGTTCTCTATGCTCAAAACTTTATTTAATTCAACTGTGGACTTTGATATAAGAGAGATTAATAATCATACCAAATGAGATCAGGATTTTTATTCATGTGAGTGTGAAAGTGAGGGATTCCAAATAAATGCTAATTTATCCAAAATAACTGAAAATATAACTGCAATACTTCAAGAATTGATAGGTGCAAAAAATAAAAGATGTTTTTGAAGATTTTGATTATTTTAATTTTTTTAGATTTTGATTTTGATTTATGAATTGAGAGAATACATAATATTACTGTTTTTGAAATTTTTATATGAATTACTAATATGAGACAATATGTATAATATATACAGTGATGAAATTACCAGAATGATGTGTAATAGCGCTTAAGATGCATAATGTTCATAGGTTCTTTAAGATATTTACCATCTTGTTGAGTGGTATTTTCACCCGATTGTGAAAACACACTCTCCGATAGGATTTGGGTTCTAAATCCTCTGCTTGCAAAGAAATTAAACAAGTAACTTCTCCAAGGTTCTTGTTATGTTAGCATTCTGCATCTGTGTATTAATAATCTCAAATAAAGATATTTAATTAAAATGCTTGGAACACCTTAGTGGTTGCAAGTAACTGAAAACAAGGGGCACTGTGGTTTATTTTACTGTGAAAATTTTAATGATTGTTCATTGAACCCGAATAAAGCAAATATGATTTGATCTTTATATGACCATGCTGTGACTTCAAAGTGAAATTTGATGAAATGCCATAAATGATGGAATTATTTATGGATTTTGAAGTTTTTTAATTTTTTATTTTATTTTAAAGCTTGAAAAATTAAAGTTGGAGCTTCTAGAAAATAAAGTGCAGCAAAAAGAAAATAAAATGTAAAAGAAAAGAAATTAAAATTGCATTCAGTTTGATGCTATCCCATCCTAGCAAAACCGAAGATGTGAGGTTTCCATGCATGCAACCTAACCTATGGGACCTGCAAACACGCACAATCTTGATAAGCTAAGTGCTGATTCCTAGGGTTTGAAATAAAATTCAGATTTCAAATATTCGCCTAATGCAACCCACAAAAGTGGCATTTAACATTATCTATAAATCTGAAATCTGAAAACAAAAGAATAAACATTAAATCCATTAGCATGCACAGAAGATCTCCTTCTTTCTTGCCCACAAAATGCAAATTTTTGAACACTTCTGCATTAAAAAATATGTCATTTTACAGCAGCAGAACTTTCTGGTTTCCTTAACCCAGTCTATGGAAGAAAAACACCACAAAAATAGGCCCAGAATGGCCTATTGCCTTTGTATCTGCAACTCTGCCCATAGTGGTTTTTCGACCCTTGTGCCAATCTGTGCTTCTGCTTTTATACTTTCTGGCAATGCTCTCTGTTTCGCCCTGTGACGCTTCGCTTCATCTTCCAGATCGCTTCGTTTCATATTTCCTTGACTGCGTGTGTTTTGGATTTATGCTCGACATTGAGACGTTTGATCTTCTCTGTAATGCTTCTGCAGCCTGTACGCCACGTGTCCTACACTTTTCTGCATGTTTTATAATGGCCCCTTGTAAATCACGACCAAAAATAGCATGTCGCGATATCACGATGTTTTTATGCATGCAGCTTTGCTTCTTCACTTTCATCGCGAAAACATGACATGTCACGATATCGCGACGTTTTCTGTCAACAACCTTTCTTGCATTCATGCATAGTGAAATCGCGACATGTCACGATATCGTGACATTTTTTCTTTTGTACACCTTCGCTGCAACCTGTCACGAAATCGTGACACTTTTTCGCTCTGTACACCTTCGTTGCAACCTGTCGCGAAATCGCGACGCTTTTCCACTTCGGGCACCTTCGCTGCAAGTTGTCGCAATATCACGATGTTTTTTTGCTTCTTTCACACTGGCAACTTTTCATCGCAAAATCGTGACACTTTTCTATTCCGTACCATCGGCCAGCTTTCCGTCGTGAAATCGCGATGCTTTTCTATTTCGGGCTGCTTTGCTGCTTTTGGCCGCAAAAACGTGACATGTCACGAAATCGTGACATATTTTCCTTCCATACGCCTCAGCTGCCTGGAGCCGCGAAAACATGACCTGTCGTGATATCGCGACATTTTTCTGCTTTGTGCCCTTTGCTGCTTTCTATCGTGAAATCGCTACGCTTTTCGTGCCTTGCCCTATTTGACTGGTTTGACCCGTGATTTTGCGACATGTCGCGATATCGCGACACTTTTCATTTTTTGCCAGCGACCGCGCAACATGTCGCGAAATCGTGACACTTTTCATTTTCTGCTAGCGACCGTGCAACACGTCACGATTTCATGACACTTTTCATTTTCTGCAGCGACCAGAACATGTCGCGATATCGCGACACTTTTCATTTTTTGGCAACGATGGCGCGACATGTCGCGATATCGTGACACTTTTCATCCTTGTGCAATTTTGCCCCTTTTTCTTGATTTTTAGCATCTGGGTCACCGAGATTTTCTTTGAAAGCATGCAAAAAAGGTGGGTCCCCAATTTTGGGGTGTGTTGTGGATCAGCCACAACAAATGGCGACTCTGCTGTCAAATGCTCTTGAGCATTTTAGTGAGAACCCAACCTGGAAGTATATAAACTTGGAAACCAGCATTAGCACATCAAAAATATAAACTCATGCCCCATAGATCAAAAATACATGAATCATCATAATTATTAAGTATCAGCTCGGTGTGTGCAATGTGTTTTCATTCCCTATCGTTTGAAATTGATCAACATTCCATCGTCAGTTTTACATGAATGCATATGTGAGATTGTGAATGATTTGTGTAACCTAATAAATATGCTTAGAGATTTTGCTCTTATAAAGGCATAGACTTTCTAGTATCATACACAAACATTCAAGATTATCAAACCCTCTTAGGATCAACTATACTATAATGAATTGCTTTATTAGATCCCAAAGTTGGTTATGAGTCCCTACTATCTTGAACCCATGTGTAAGTGAAAGTGAAATTAGAGCTTTGGGGAATCAGACTCCCAACCTAACCGAGATGAGAGTTTAACCCTATCCTTACTATTCCGATTTAGAATTCATTACCTCACTTTCAACAAAATAATTTAACCAATTATGGAAGAAATGGTCATGCTAGTCTAACCCTTTGGACAATCAGTGGTCTTGTTTTTTAGACAAGACATGTTGCCATGCATGGGCATACTTAACCCCATAATCCAAGACTTATCTTCATTTCTTTGGACCTTGGGGATGACTACCCATCCTTTGTAGAGGACAAGTAGTACGATCCTTCCAATCCAATATAAATATGAGATGGGAAAAATTAATTTTTTACTTCTTGGACCTTGGGGATGACTACCCATCCTTGCTAGGGACATGTAGTACGATCCTTCCAATCCAAGCTTTGGATAAAAATGGAAAATATTAATTTATTGCTTAGACCTTGGGGATGACTACCCATCCTTTGCAGAGGACAAGTAGTACGATCCTTCCAATCCAAGATTTATCATGAAATGAGACATAAGAGCTTTGGGGAATCAGATTCTCAACCTAAGCGAGATGAGAATTTATGCCCTATCCTTACTACTCCATGTAGGTCAAATCAAAGCTTTGGGGAGTTGGATCCTCAACCTAAGTTCGATGAGGATTTAGCCCTATCCTTACTACTCTAATTTTAGGCTTTAAGCTTTATGGAAGTGGTCAAAACCACTGTCTTAAGGATCATGTTGCATAAATAGGATAGACATAAAATACTTCTTTCGCCCAACCTTTTCTTCCAAGTTAGGTTTTGATCATTTTGCTCAAGATCCTTTTTAATGTGTATAAAATGTGCTTGGTTCTAGATATCTCAAGACTTAGTTTCCAACCTTAGGATTTTCTTCTTATTTATGTGATAGCATAACCTTAAGAGGATTTGACACACTTTAATGATTTGTATTTGAAATGCATATGCAACTAAGATGGCATGTATGTGCAAAGTGAGATGTAATATGAATGCATTGTCTTTTGAATTGCAGATGAAATATTGCCATATAAAACTGACTACTTCATGCATCACAAGTTTCAAACGATATTATTAAAATGTTTGTGTTACTTGTGGAGCTTCTACAACACAATTCCAATGTTCCATATTTCCCCGATCTAGAACATAAGTTAGCATCTCAAGGCAAATTTTTCATCATTTTTTTTTTATTATAGACAAACAAAACATGTCAAATAAACACACAACTTTAAATTAAAACTTATTCAATCCAAAACCAAACTACAATCCCAAAAATGAAAATTTGAAAACACAAACCAAAACCCAAAAAACCAAAATCTATATACAAATGTACACTATAATACAAGATGATGCAAAGCTTGGATTATCACTTTCCTGGATCCCAAACATGATTAGAACATTTCAACAAAAATATAACATGATATGCATGCCAAATGTTGTGGGAATCCCACAAAAACAAGACTAGACCAAACAATGCAACAAATTTCCACTTGCCATGCTCACCATACCAATTTGATTTAGTTCCAATAATACTCCCATAGGTGAGCATCAAATTACTAAAATGATTAGACAATAAATGATTTTCAATTTTATCATGTCTATTCTTTAAAATGTAAACTTCATAATTCCCTCCTTGATTTAGAATTAGGCTATCCTTTTCAAATATGCAATTTTGTAAGTAGGAGCCTATTTCTACAAATTTTAAAGCCAAATTATTTTCCAAATTTGTAGGCCAATCAAATTTGTGTAACAATTTACAAGCATCTAGGATATTTACTAAATTAGGATCATTAAAAGTTTTTATCCTAGATTCAATTAGTAATTGTTGATGAATTTGGTTTAACAATTCAAGTGCATCAACTTCTTTTCCATTCATTAAAACAATGTTATTAAAGGTGTGATTAAAAATTATACCTTGTTTTTCATTTACCTTTAATGACATTTCATCATTCAAATTATTTAAATTCAAAATATGGTCATCATTTTCAATCCTCAAACACTCTTGGTCAAAGTGTATGTCCCATGACTCATCTTGATGATCCTTCATTTGAGTTGCTTCCAATTGATCAATCTCTTTGTCATTTGGTTCCAATTCTTTGTTCACTATCCATGGTATCTCTTCATTTGAATCCTCCAAATCATCATGCAAACTTGCATCCACACTTTCAATGAATTTATATTCAACATGATCAAATTTTGTCACCTTTTCAAATCCTGTGAATATGAGATCTTCGTATGATGTAGAAGGTTCAACATCCTGCATATCAAGTGAAATATGAGTTTCATTTATAGGGATGTGAGAAAAGAATGCATTATCATATCTTCCCCAACCATTATAAAAATTATCTTCCAAACTTGTGGGATGAAACTCCATGGCATTTGTGACATGATCTTTTGATTCATTCGTCAATTCTTTTTCTTCTTTGTCCTTGGTAGTAGAATCATCATGATCTTTCAAAATTTGATGAGATTTGAAACTTTCTTCCAAAACATCCTCAAATTGTACAGGAGTTGTAAAGTCTTCCTTTGAGTAGGCGATTATGTTGTCCTGTATATCAATGGGCACACAAGTTTCATTAGTAGTTTTGGAATGAGTGAAATCTTCCCACTTCTTCCAAGCATCATAATAATCTTCTTTCAAAATCAAGTGGTGACGTTCAACTACTTCTTCAACATCTTCCAATTCATCAATGTATTTCTCATCAAATTCATCTTCACCTTCCTTAGATGGTTCAATTATTTCCAAAAATGGGTTATTTCTTGAATTCAAATTTGTAAGGCGATCATAATCCAAATTAGTAACCCATGATTCAATTTTATCATAGTTTGGAGGGTGAAGAATTTCTTGATCTTTAATTTTACACATCTCATCAATAGTATCTTCCAAGAACAAGTGGTGAAACTCTATCATGTCTTCAAATTCATTTATTAATTTTCTTTCCATTTCACTTTCAACCACTTTATTTAATTCCATGGCAGGTTCCATCTTATCACATATATCAAACATTGTTGAATTTAGAATCCCTTCATCTAGATAATCGTGTATCTCTACATGATCCTCACTAGTGGATGTTGTCTTAGCGATTTGCACCTCCTCTTGGGCTACATCTAAGGTGGTCATAAAATTTGGGTATTCAAATTTATCCCCTTGATCATTCACCTTAGGTATCATTTGAGTGGAGGGTGCTATGTTTGATGGTTGGTGTAGGTTGGCATCAAAAGAACAATTTCTCATGTGAACATGTTGTGCCTTTTCTTCTTCAAGACCTTGTCGTTCTATCTCTTCTAAGACCTCATGGATTTTATCTAGAGACAAACCACTCAGTTTTTCCTCAATGAGTGAAGCAAGTGTGGGGTGTATGGCTCCTAGGTATACTTCCATGGCTTCCTCTTCTAATGTGTTAAAATTTTCCCACATTTGGGAGTGCAACTCACGAAATCTTCCATTGAATTGACTCAAGGATTCATTAGGCTCTTTACATATGGAGGTAAACTGATTTTTCAAGATTTCTAAGTCAACCTGATTACCAAAATGGTGAAGATAGGCTGCTTCTAGTTGTATCCAAGAAGTCCTAACCTCCATGGGTAGTTGGCTATACCAAAAGAATGGTCTATCATCCAAAATGTATGCAAATAACTTACAAGCCACCTCCTCATAGAAAATCTGGAATTTACATAATGTATCCTTGTAGACATGCAGTTTTTGCAAGTATCCTAGTGGCACCTCTTGATTAAAACACCGTAAAAAATCCAATAACATTTTAGGAATTTGATAGGGTACCACAGGTATAGATAAACCCTCATAATGATCCTCTATCATTTCTACCATTCTTTCTCTTAGAGACACTATTTCAGCTCTCAGGAATACCATTTGTTCCTCAAGTGTTGCCATTAGTGAAACTTAAAATGTAATTTTAGAACCAAATCTGTTGAATATTCAACCTGCAATTTAAAAAAAAATCAAGTTAGCATCAACTAAGAGATGTATTCATTAAAATCAAATGAAAAGTAATTGCATGAGACCAAAATTCTGAAAAATTAAATCAAATCACTTTAATTCTGTATGAACAATCAGAAAAATATACAACATACCTGAATTGCTTAAAATAGAATAAAGTAAACCGATTCAGGCCGTCCTTTTAACAATCTGTCGAGTGTTAGAGGAGTAAAGCGTAAAAAATTTAAATTTAAATTACACTAAAATAAACCCGTTCGGCCCTCCTAGCACCAATCCGTTGAGTGGTGTTAGAGGCCGAAGATGCTAATCAAATGGACTTGAAATATTTAGCAATGTAAAGCTCTTAAACAATTATAAACCTACAACATCTAAAATCACGATAAAATAAACATCTTCAGGCCCTCCTTCTAGCGCCAATCTATTGAGTGGTATTTTCACCCGATTGTGAAAACACACTCTCCGATAGGATTTGGGTTCTAAATCCTCTGCTTGCAAAGAAATTAAACGAGTAACTTCTCCAAGGTTCTTGTTATGTTAGCATTCTGCATCTATGTATTAATAATCTCAAATGAAGATATTCAATTAAAATGCTTGGAACACCTTAGTGGTTGCAAGTAACTGAAAACAAGGGGCACTGTGGTTTATTTTACTATGAAAATTTAATGATTGTTCATTGAACCCGAATAAAGCAAATATGATTTGATCTTTATATGACCATGCTGTGACTTCAAAGTGAAATTTGATGAAATGCCATAAATGATGGAATTATTTATGGATTTTGAAGTTTTTTAATTTTTTATTTTATTTTAAAGCTTGAAAAATTAAAGTTGGAGCTTCTGAAAATAAAGTGCAGCAAAAAGAAAATAAAATGTAAAAGAAAAGAAATTAAAATTGCATTCAGTTTGATGCTATCCCGTCTTGGCAAAACCGAAGATGTGAGGTTTCCATGCATGCAACCTAACCTATGGGACCTGCAAACACGCACAATCCTGATAAGCTAAGTGCTGATTCCTAGGGTTTGAAATAAAATTCAGATTTCAAATATTCGCCTAATGCAACCCACAAAAGTGGCATTTAACATTATCTATAAATCTAAAATCTGAAAACAAAAGAATAAACATTAAATCCATTAGCATGCACAGAAGATCTCCTTCTTTCTTGCCCACAAAATGCAAATTTTTGAACACTTCTGCATTAAAAAATATGTCATTTTACAGCAACAGAACTTTCTGGTTTCCTTAACCCAGTCTATGGAAGAAAAACACCACAAAAACAGGCCCAGAATGGCCTCTTGCCTTTGTCTCTGCAACTATGCCCGTAGTGGTTTTTTGACCCCTATGCCAATCTATGCTTCTGCATTTATACTTTCTGGCAATGCTCTTTGTTTCGCCCTGTGATGCTTCACTTCATCTTCCAGATCGCTTCGTTTCATATTTCCTTGACTGCGTGTGTTTTGGCTTTATGCTCGACATTGAGACGTTTGATCTTCTCTGTAACGCTTTTGCAGCCTGTACGCCACGTGTCCCGCACTTTTCTACACATTCTGTAATGGCTCCCTGTGAAGTGCCATAAACCAAAACAAAAGGTGAAGTGCCCATGGGAGTACGAATGCTAGTTCGATAAGCCCACAAAGCAGGATATAATTGAATGTGCCAATCTCGACCAGATTTATTGACCAGTCTTTTGAGGATTTTAATTAATGTTTTATTAGATGCTTCGCTTGGCCATTACCCTGAGGATAATAGGGAGTGGACCAACGATGTTGAATTTTATATTTTTGACATAGTTTCTTTACATATTTATTTTTGAAACAAGTTCCATTATCCGAGATGAGATTTGCAAGAATTTCGAACCTACAAATAATTTGATTGAAAATAAATTTGGAAACTTGAGTTCCAGTGTAAGAAGCTAAGGGCATAGCTTCAACCCACTTCGTAAAATACTCGATGGCGGTTATAATGAATTTGTGTCCATCAGATGACATAGGGTTGATTTTTCCAATAATGTCTAAGCCCCATTTTGAAAAGCACCAAGGAGATGAATAGCATGCAGTTCTTATGCAGGCGCATGGACAAGGTCAACATGTTTTTGGCACTTGTCGCAATGGCACACGTAATCATGTGCATCATTCTCCATGGTAGGCCAAAAATATCCTATTCTAAGGAGTTTCTTAGCAATGGCGTTGCCACTAAAGTGTCCCCCACAAGATCCATTGTGGGCTTCACTCAAAGCTGATATAGACTCTTCTAGATTCAAACATCTCAGTAGGATACCTTCAAAATATCTCCTATATAAGGTATTGTCAATTATTACGAAGCGACTTGCTCGTCTACGCAATAACTGGTGCTGGTTTCTATTAAAACCTTTAGGGAATGTTCCATTTTGCAGAAAATTGAGGATGGCAGTGTACCAAAGTTTAGGAGTAGTTTCGTTGATTAGAAACACGTCCAAAGGTTCCAAGCATGATTTAATTGAAGTGGGTTCTTGGAGTCGATGAATAATTATGGTAGCATATTCGTCATCTAACTCCAAGGGTAAAAGAGATGTAGTTGCGGCCATAGCGTTAGTCGCATGATTGCTAGTTCGAGCAATAGATTCTAGGGTAACTTGATCAAATAAATATATTAATTGTAATACATATGCTTTATATGGATGCAATTTATCATCTCTGGTATGATAAAAATCATTAATTTTATTTATAACAAGTTGAGAATCACCAAAAACTAATAGATTTTTAATTTTCAGTGCCATGGCAGCTCGTAATCCAAGGATTAGAGCCTCATATTCAACAGTGTTATTAGTACAGGTAAACATTAATTTAAAGGATAAATGTATGAGGTGTTTCTATGGAGATATTAAAATAATACCTGCACCATCCCCACTTATGCATCGGGCTCCATCAAAGTATAAGGACCATTGCTCTGAATGATCTGCCTCTAGTCTAAGGCATTTGTCAGGAAACTCAATGACGAGGGGATGGGTGGATTCTAAGGGTGCAACAACTAATTTATCTGCTATGATTTGACCCTTAATAGACTTCTATCCTATAAATATGAGTTCAAACTCACTTAGCACAAGAACCCACTTTGTTGTGCAACCAGATAAATAAGGTCGACTCATGAGATATCACAAGGGATAAGATTTAACAATAACGTATGTTTTTTGACTGAGCATATAATGGCATAATTTTTGTGTAGAAAATATGACTGCTTGACATAACTTCTCTAATGCTGTGTAGCGGGTTTCATAACTAATTAATGTTTTGCTAATGTAATAATCAACACGCTCTTTCTTCTCATCATCAAGTTGAGCTAACATAGCTCCTAAAGCAAAATCTGAAGTAGAAATATACAAGATAAATGGGCGATCAGGTCTAGGTGGCAAAAGTATAGGTGGGTTAAGAAGATATTGTTTGAGGAGTTCAAATGCTTCCTGACATTCGTTGTCCCAATGGAAAGAAACATCCTTCTTAAGAAGCTTAAGAAAGGGTCCAGTATTATCTGCCAGCTTATCGATGAAGCGATGGATGGCTTGAAGCTTACCTTGTAGACTCCATAATTCAAATATATTTGTGGGTGTAGGCATATCAGTGATAGCCGTAATATTGAGAGGGTTAATTTATATGCCATGTAAAGAAACTATAACCCCCAATAATTTATTGGATTTAACTCCGAATATACATTTGGCTGGATTCAATCGGATAAGATATTCCCTTAGCCGATTAAATACTTTTCTCAAGTCATCTAAATGATCATTTTGTTCAATAGAACGAGCTATAATGTCGTCTACATAATCATGTAGTATATCATGCATCATATCATGAACGATATAAGTCATGGCTTGTTGATAGGTTGCACCTGCATTCTTTAAACCGAATGGCATCACTTTCCAATAAAAGGCCCCCCAAGGGGTAATAAAGGCTGTTTTAGCCTGATCTTCAAGAGCTATTATGATCTTATTATAACCAAAAAATCCATCCATTAAGGATATCATTCCACTCCCAATAGTAAAATCAATGATCTGATCCATGTTGGGAAGGGGAAAATCATCTTTAGGGCATGCAACATTAATATCTCTAAAGTTTGTACAAACCCTAACCTTAGTAGCTTCTTTCTTAGTTACTTGGAACTACATTCGAGATCCATTCAGCATAATCAATGGCTTGTATAAAAATAACATTCAGGAGTTTTTCTAACTCTCCTTTGACCAAGAAGGCCACTTTAGGATGCATTTTTCTAAGTTTCTGTTTAACAGGTTTAGCATCCAGATGGACTACTAGATGATGCATAACTACATAAGGGTCTAAATCTGGCATATCTTCATATGTACAAGCAAAGACATCTTCACATTCTTTAAGAAATGCAATGTATTTATCCTATTTTTCTTGACTTAATTCTGATCCGATGATGATTATGTGAGGGTTATCTTCGGTTCCAATGTTAATTTTCATGACATTTTCTACTTCCATGTGTAGATCTCTCTCAAAATTAGGTGGGGCGGGTGAGACGCCCAATTCCTGTAATTCTTCCAAGGTTAGCTTGGATAATTCGTCTTGAGGAGTCATGGCCTCAAGCTGGGCTATAGTAGGTATAGAGCCATCAAAATAAAATCTGTTATGTAATAATTCCTCAACGGAGACATCATGGGAGATATCTCCCTCCAACTCATCGTCAGATGCAACGATCATCTCAGGATAAGCTATAGATAGCATATTATATGTGAATGGATTATTCGTTAAATGCAAAACATCACGTTCATCTAAATAATCTTGGTAACATATAAGATGGTCATAATCCTCGAATGGCTGACCCTTACTAGAAAATAGGCCCACACCACATCGGGCGGGCCACGACTCTACCTCAAAAGGTTATTTTATACCATCTTGGAAAGGTCCCAAACCTTTCCCTTTATATACCAATTTAAGCATTATAGGTTTGGCTTTAGTATACTCATTAGTAAAATAACATCGAGCATATCCATCATAATGAGTTCTGATGTTTCTGGGTATTCTACCCCAGTCATATCCCTTATAAATAAAGGCACAAATCCTAATTTGGTAAATACTTACCATAGGCTATGGGAGGCCCAAGGTACGAGGAGATGGTGGCAAATTATTTAAAACAAGGGAATCTTGCATAGAAACATTTGTTTCTTCTGATATAAGGATTTTAGATAGATCAGGTAAGAGCTTGTTAGTAAGAACATAAGAGGTAGAAGGAACATTCCTACGTCTTTTGATGCAAAAAATATGACTTTGGTGGATGTATATGGTGTAGAGGTGTCAATAGATGTGTCTATTATAGGTATAGAAGTTATAGGAATAGAACAAGAGACATTGGTTGTGGGATTAGGATATTTCTTAGGTCCTAATGCGGTTTATTCAGAATATGGTTGAGCTATATGTGAAGGTGAATTTGATGGAGAAGAGGTAGATGAAATTTTGGGTGTGAGTTTCACATGTTTAGATGGATAATTAGAATTAGGATGTGTGGATGACAATGCAGGGCAAAATTGAACTCCAATGGGTTCTGCAAAAGCACACATATCAAAGGGTCGTGGATCACCATGAATGGTAACCAAATAATTCTTAAATTCAAATTTAACATATTGATGTAAAGTTGAGGGAACAACTCACATCGCATTGATCCAAGGGTGACCCAAGAGTATATTGTATGATGCAAGGCAATGTACAATAAACACAGTTGTATCCAAGGTTCTTGGACCAACATGTAATGGAATGGTAATAACCCCACACATTTCTTGTGTTTCGTCATTGAAAGCTTTTATAATCATATCAGTTCTTTTCATTTCATCACTTCTAAACCCAAATATTTGGTAGAAGTCAAAAGTGCAAATATTTAAAGATGAACCATTATCAATCAAAACTCGTTTGACTGCTACATCTCCAATTAAGGTGGTAATATATAAGGGGTTATCTTTATGTAAACTATGTTGCAGTATGTCTCTATCCCGAAAATCAATACAATCAACTTCATGAGTTATTATAGTGTTGACCATGTCTTGAGGGTGAATGTCTTGTGGTACCATAATCTAGCTTAATGTGAGCATTAATTCATCTCTATATGTGGGAGAAGATTTTAAGAGGTCCAAAAGGGAAATTCTAGCTGTAATATTTGATAATTGTTCATTAATGTTATAGGGAGGTTTAAGTTGAACATTAGGTGCATTATTCCATTTATTAGGAACCTTCAAAACAAATGGAGTTGATCCACCATTCTGAATTTGATCTTATTGAGAATTTTGAGCTTGTTGTCTAGCAACAGCTTTGATGGTACCCACAATATTATTCTGTAGATGATGAATGGGTCTTGGTCTAGCATTTATAGCTAACTCATTATAAAGTAATTGGTGGGACGATGGTCTAGTAGTGACTCTTCTTGGAAATGGCTCTTCTGGAACCATTTTACTTGTGATAGGGTGAATAGTATCCGATTCATCTTCAGAGCTATTCGATTGATTTGATGTGATTTCCATATCACTCTCAGTCTCATATTCTGTATCACTAAGATCAGATATCTGCATATTATATAGATTCCTGGTTGTAACCATGAATAAATTTGTGTCAAAGGTTTCCATATCATGAACAGGTAAATGCCCACTAATAGTTCCTACATATCGGGCAGGAGGAGGAACATTATGATGTTAAATTTGATTAGCCACCTCCTTACCATGTTTTGGTAAAGGATGTTGAAAGATGTCTAATGACTGATTGGTGTTCTAATTCTAGTTTTGTGTGATGTTCTATTGAGTGTTATTAGGAGGATTTTGCTTAGGTTGAAAGGCTTGTACCTCCATCTCATTGTTGTCAATCAAGTCCTGTATTTTATGTTTTAATCTTTTACAAGAGTTGGTAGTGTGTCCAGGTCCTCTATGGAAGTCACAATGTAAATCCGCTCTGTATCTGTGTATAGTTGGATCAGGTTCCCGGATATTTGGTAATTGAATCAAGCCTCGTTCTAATAATTGTGGTAGAATAGTTGATAAAGGTTGATTTAACCTAGTAAATTCTTGAGGAGGTCTATCGGGAGGTTTCAATACAAACTTCTCTGTTGTCTTTGCAACATTAAAATTAGCAATATTTCTGCTATCGATGACTCCATCACCCACAACTTGTTTATTCTTATATTGATTTCTGGATGTTTTCTCATCGTATTTATTTTTAAGTTGTCCTCTCCTAATGAGAGCATCTTCCACTCTTCGAGCTAAGTATATATCCTGATCGAAGGTGGTCAAGGTAGTAGTTGATAATTCGTAAGATAGTTGCTCTTGCAAATTATTAATAAATATGTCCAACATCTCCCTATAAGGTAACACAAAGTGTAATTTTCCTATCAATTGTCTCCACCTAGCTAGGAAATCAACAAAACATTCATCTTTGTCTTGTTTTAAGTTATACAAATCTTTAATGGTCACATGTATTTCGATGTAGGCACTAAATTGATGAACAAAAGACTCGATAGTTTATTTGAAATTCCTCAAAGAATTAGTGGGTAATTGATAATACCACTCTAATGCCATTCCTCCCAAGATTTTTGAGAATATTTTTAGTAATAACAAGTCATCATGTGATATATCATGACATGCTATCCTAAACATATGAAGATGTTCTATGGGATCTTCCGTTCCTTTATATATGGGCAGGACTTGCATAGGAAAATGTTTAGGATATGACTGTGCTACAAATATGGGGTCTAAAGACTGACTACACATCTCTCGATAATTATACGAGGGTCGGTAGGGATCTATCTGGTCCATACGAGAAACTAGCTGTTTCACCATGGTTTCAAGATTACTAGTTTGTCCACCATATTGGTTCGGTGGGACATAGGTATGGGATTTATGAGTGTATGATGGTGTGGCATAAGGATTAGATGCTATATTGCTATTATGCAAAGTGTTGGTAGGAAGAGTATTATGAAGGGGATTTGTAATAGTATTATGTTGTATCCTAGATTGTTGGTAATTGGTGTTTGGTTTTGTTTTAGGTTTTTGTTGATTTGAGGTATGCTGCTCAATAGCTTGGCAAAATAGAGCAATAAATGATGGTTTCTTTTATGCCATAATGGCTATAGGCTTGTTAATAGGCACTTTAGGTGGTTGAGTAACCTGTTGTTGTTGCATGTTCCAGATCGCAGCTACTATATCCAAATTGGATGGTCCAGCTTGATCACTATCTTGTTCAATAAAGGACAAGGGATTAATGCGTGTGTGAAATACATCTTCTAGAGTTGCTTGAGTGTCACTAATTCGATCCTTGTCCATATGGACTGCTCTATTAAAAACACCGATATTTGTGTTAATGAACTTCCAAAATTGTTCCATGTTTTCAAAAGTGATAGCTCCTCTCGAAGACATTTTAGGGGATGAGGTTCCTTCCTCTTTATTAATTTCTTCTTGTTTATTTGCTACAACAAGCTCTTCTTCTTGCTGGTATAGGATTTCTTCTTCCTGAACTTGGTCCTCAGGAGGGACATTTTGGTCAATTAATGGCCTTCCTAACCAATCTTCTTATTCTTCGGTTTTTTTTTCCATTCCTAAGTCTAGGCATTGTGCTAAGATTAGGTTTTAGCAAATATATATACTTATATATATATGCGATAGGGTTGAGGGGTATATATTTTAACTATATACCTACTATAATATTTAAAAAGGAAATGTTTTGTTTGTTTTTTTTTTGTTTTATATTATTATTTCACAAGTATAAAAATAACAAACAACATGCTAGTTGCAAGAAGTAATAATATTAAAAAGAATGACTTAATTTTCTATAAATAGTTTATGGATATCGTTGATAGGATCAAGTTCATTAGGAGTCATGAAATGCTCCTCTTCAAATTGGAAATGGTTTTTCATGAACTTGACAAAGTGTGCTATGGTAATATGATCTACTTCAGACTCTGACTTGTAAAAAGTTCATGGCAATATTCTCGATACAACATAGCTCTAGGAACTCTATTCCATATTTTTCTATCCGTAATAACCACTTATTAATCCTCTATAAGAGATAGAAACTTATGTACTACAACTACGTTCTCAAGGTATTCCTCAAAGGTGTACAATTCTAAAGACACAAGTGCTCTTTTATCTGCTAACCACCTATGGCAAGCTCTCTGAAGTTCATGGTACAAAGTCACCTGATCGGGATCCAGGATTCTATCTAGGACAAACCTCTTAATTTGCCTAAATTCTGCAGATCTGGATTCAATAATACCCAATATCCTATCAAGTTTGTCCCACAAAGGTTGGACTCTATTTGTTTGAGGTACTCTAAGCACGGAAGTAATCTCTATGGCCGTTAATTGATTTTCAACATTTATGGTGATAGCTCGTCTTCTATTATAATCTACCATCTAAATATGATATGCAATTTTAACAGTTGTCTAATGATTCTAGATGTTCTTAATAATGTGTTTTTTTTTTGGATTGTTTTCAAAAGGTGTTTTAGTTTCACGTCGGGTTCACCAAAATGTATCACCCAAATTTTTTGCACCCTTACCTTCGGGCTAAAGGATCCGTGCCCTGGAAGGGGGATGCGAGAAGGATGGGACAATACCTCAAACGGAGAGGCCCTTTGAAGGTCACGCCTATTGAAGGAGGGGTATAAGGGTGAATTTTTGATGGATGGTGGGGTTCACCAGAAAACTTTGAGTGGCAATTTCCCTACCTAGGTTGAGAATGGGCTTGATGTGTTCATTTTATATTATGCCATTCATATTCCTAGGTTGGCCAGCATGAATATAAGCTATTCTATATGAAATTTTAGGTTTATATGAAGACAACAAACATGAATGAATCCTAAATACAGAGACTATATGGAATAGAGAGGAATACACCTGATTCCTGATGTCTTATGGAGATTTTGAAGCTTGTAGGAGTCCAGATCATCCCGGATATGACAGGATCATCTGTAATTATACAAAATCATCCCAAATCATAGGCGATCATCTGAGATCAGACAAGATCGTTGGCGACCTGAAGAATTCGCCAGAAACTTGCAATCATGGAAACAGACACCAAAAACTAAAAATGCAATTGCAAGAATGATGTAAAATGATAGAAATAACAGTATAGATGTTTAAATAATGAATCCAGATAGAAAATCAAATGGGATGCACTATTTTAATAACCTATTTTAAGTTTTATCATGCAAATATGCTAAATGAGGTGAACTCCAGGATGAAAAACAAAAATAAATTGATCTAATACATAATTAAATATGAGAGAAAGATAGAAAACACAAACTCAAGGCTTTGATTTCCCCCAATTTGGACTATAGTCGAAATCATCTACAATCGTACGAGATCGTCGCTGATCTAGTCAAGATCATTCGAAATCATGTTGGATCGCCTGCAACGATCTGAGATTCCTCCGACTGAAACACAATAAAATCCTACAATAAAACCTGCAAATACAAATGCAAATGATGTGGTGAGGATGTTCTAATATAGCAAAAAAACTAAGTTTGTAGAGAAAGGACCAGCCAGGGGGATAAACTGGGAAAATCCCAAGTTTATATAGGATTAGGGGGAGGTTAGGAGGTTGGGGATCATCCCAATCTAGGAGATCTCCAATGTAGGAATATCCAACCGCACAGACAAGCTTCTACCCGAGTTGGAGAGGTTGTTGAAACATAAGCTAATTATGAAAATTTGGTTTTGGGATGAAATTGTATGGACATTCTATCCCAAATGAATTCGTTTGATCTAGGACGATATCATCATATCGGCGATGATATCATCCAATGGTCAAAACAAATTCTAAAAATGATGCAAAAAATGAGGTGAGCGATTAACGGACGGTTTCGAGGTTAAAATTCAAATTTTTGATCTTTTTATTGATGGTTTAACTGTGCCAATTTTAGGGTGCTACAAGAAAATTGTTGTTATTCAAAAACAAGCCCAATAGGAGAATGGAGTGCCAAATTTGAGAAGAAGAAGTTTGAAAAGGAGTTCCAAACCCTAAAAAAAGATCCTACTTGAAGTCAAAACTTGACAAGAGGACTTGAAGATAGAAGAAACTCATCAAATATTGAAAATTTGAAGATTACCTCTCACAGCAAGAAGGCATTACCCTAGAGACATAGACTTTTCCAAATATATGGCAGAAGGAGGAGAACATGAGAGGATAACAAGCCACCAAATCCTAGGCTCATAAAATAAATTTTAATACCATCATTTGGTGAAGAAGGAGCTATGTAGTACATCCTACTTAAAGCAACAACTTGGTGTTTCTAGACACCAAGGTCTACATCCTCTACAAATATGGGAGAAGAGTTACAAAAAAAGGTATGCAAATTATGGTGCAAAAAGATTCATTAAATTGAACTACTTATTAGATTTATTAGAGCACCTAAAATTGGATTAAAGTTGCAAAAAGGAAATTAGATTTCAATCTTCTAAAGTGCAAAGGAAAATATATATTTTTAAGGATTCAATTGCACATTTATTAGGAGTTGATTAGATTCCAGATTAGTTTCTATCAACTACCTATTATCTATTATTGAAAAAGAAGACAAAGTCCTACAACATTGATTGTAGTGAAATTGCAGAATAACTCCTAAAGATTCATTTTAGGTTATTATTGATTAGTTGCAATAGATTATTTGTGAATTTATTTGAGAGTTGATTGGAGTGATAAGGTGTACTATTAGTGCATTAAAAGTAAAGAGATTGTACTATTATACCACTCTAAAAAAGAAACTAAGTTTTGCATTTCCTAAAAGGCACAAAGTCTGATTTGTATCAAGTGTCTAAAGACACTATTGAAGCACAAAAATTAGCAACTTGGTGTAGCCATAGAAGCCACCAAAAAAGGTTAGAATTCTCTAGATTTGAAGAAGAACATAACTAACCAAAAACAAAGATAGAAGCTTATGAAGTGAGACTTGGTGAGTCTCAAAATCAAAAGCCTTACAAGTGAATGCAAAAGGAAAAAAAATGCAAAAAAATTGCATCAATTAAAAGAAATTATATCTAGTATTATTGAAGCTTGGACTTGTTATCAAAAGTTTCCAAGTAAAAAAGGAAAGGTGTGTCTATTGTTAAAGACAACCTCAAACCCTTGTATTGCAAGAAATCTGCCACAAAACCAGAATTTAAAAACATGGAAATAGAGTGCAAAAGAAGGTATATTAAAAGCCTTATTGTAAAAAATATAATACATTATCTTGCACTACTCTAATATGGTTTTGATAGCATAAGTGCATATTTGAAAGTGTCATATTAGGGCACATTTTCCTATAAGAAAAAGAACAACCAATAAATATCGAACATCAGCACTCTTCCTCCTAAGCTAGAAGGATCCATTCAAGGGATCATATTGGACATATGTACCTGCAAAATCAAAGATAATTTTAGATCATCCATGAGCCACATTTACGTAGACAAGTGAGTGCAAATAAATCTCAAAAATGGTGTTAAAATAACAACAGGAAAAACAATGCGTTTGGAGGTATAAAAGAAAGGGAGAAAGGTGCTACATTCATGGTCTCAATCTTGGTGAAGACCACTCACTAAAGAAAGTGTTGAAATATCATCCAAGCTTCATAGCACATCACCCATCCACCTATATAGAAGAAATTTTGCTTGTTATCCAAGAAACGTTGTAAAGCAAGAAAGTTATGGAGTTATAATATCCATCTTCGAAGGCATTACAAGAATTGTCTTTATGCAAAAATGACACTTGGTATTCTAGTCATCATTCCTATCAAAGTTCTAGAGACTTCAATGAAGGAGTTACAAGCAAAGACGTGCCACTTGGTATTCTTCATTAGCTTCACACAAGAGCCTATACATTTTTAAGAAGCGATGGACAAATATTTTTGGAGCGTTACGTAAATAAGGGAACGCTCACTTGTAACGGGCATGACACTTGTCATGATATCTATGATAAACATTGCTTAAAAGGTATCTTTTAGTCGAAGACCAGCATGCAAGAGTGAAGAACAGTCAAGACGTTCGAAGGAGGAGCGTAGCATAGTCAATACATGAGAGAAGCGGTAGAAACATTCAAACTGTAGTGTAAAAGACAAATGGGAAGGAGCATTAAAAGCTCCCCATTTTTGAAAGGTTAATATTTAGTGCCTATGTAAAACATTCATGTCTATAATTCCATCGAATATCCATTAAACCGAGTGGCCAAGGTCCATTTTAGACACTGTTATATTCAGATGTGGAAAGCACCGAACATCAAGGTGATATTGCATATAAGGTAAGGTCTAAATCCCATTGATTATTGCTTTCATAAGTTGGAGTTATAAGGATTATAAACTAAGGTTAAAACTTAGGTTTTTGAAAGCTAAAGGGGTGAATTATCTTATTATTTTAATATTTACAATCTTACTTAGGAGGAATAAGGAATTTAACTTGGATTAAACTATATTGCAAATATTATTATCATTTCTCTAATTTTCCAAACTTGGGAGTCATAAGGGTTACTCCATAAAATTTATTTTATTTGTAAATTAGAAATAATCCAAGGGATATAAAAGAGGTTATTAAGGTTGGATAAATTTATTTTTACTTGTCTCAAATTTCTAAAAAGGGGACAAAAGAATTTAAACATCAAAACCTCTTCAAAACTGAAATAGTGCTTAGTTAGATTAGGAGTAATATGGTGTTAAAAAGTTTTTTCTTTTTAAATTCTTGCCAAATTTGTACAAAATCAACTAGAATTGAACTATATTTTTACAAAAGCACTATATCATACTCTTATCTCTAAGGAGCTATAAGATAAGACTATTAAGGTCCTATAAAATTTCAATTCCAAAGAAGCATTATGGATGAGATTTTGAGGAAATCTTTCAATGATGAAGAAATATTCCATGAAGTGGAATTCTACTCCCAAAACCTAATAGATACTTTATAAGGATACAATTATCTATATTCTAATGATAAGATGA
Source organism: Wollemia nobilis (assembly GCA_028583015.1). Lineage (NCBI taxonomy): Eukaryota > Viridiplantae > Streptophyta > Pinopsida > Araucariales > Araucariaceae > Wollemia > Wollemia nobilis. The sequence continues at coordinate 2,287,278 of JAQPPZ010003193.1, read as the reverse complement.
AATTATCCTTATTTTTTAAGGAAGCGAAAGAAGGCAACTTTATGACCTTGATTAACTATCTTCATTAAATTCTCTTCATAGCATGGTGGAACTCACAAAGTTTGGTTATTTTTTCTCCAGAAGAATGTTTGATGATTTATCTATCATTAATTGTGTTTGTACTTACTCAACACAAGAAAAAAGTTGATGTTAAAGAACAATACTTTTGTGATGATAGACTAACTTGTTTTAAAGTTGAGATTTCACCTACATCAAAGCAGAATCACAGGAAGAGAAGAAGGAAAAATAATAAGAGATGTACAAAAGGGAATCGAGACATGAAGATTAAATCAATAGAGGAAACAACAACACACCAAAAATGCAAGCACAAAAGAATGAGGGGACAATTGCATCATGCCCTACTTATTTATCAATAATCATAATCAAATGAAGATACTTGCAAGGAGGACAACAAAGGTGGTTAGATAGAAGATGAATATGAACATGTCAAAGATTATACAATGAGAATAGAAGGCCTAGTTGTAGCCTACTCTGCATCATGTGAAGACTCAAATTACCTACTGAACATGAATACAAAGAATACAGAAGAAGAAGACTACGAAGACCAAGTAGAAGAAGATGAAGAAGATCCATATTGAAGACTATAGCCTTCAATATCCAAATAATGTAATCCAGGGGGATGTTGGAAATAATTTCCATTTCATCATTTGGGTTATGTAAATGTATCCTCCAAGATACATACCTAGATTACTTCATGTGCAAGTTATCTAGAAACTTCATGCAATGTAATAAATGGACAAGTGTCCATGTGCAAGTTGTACATGTGCAAGGTGTCCTATGCACAACTAGATAGAGTGTTGGGTAAGCATCCTATTTTACATATATAGGAATGGCCTATTAGATAGATAGATAGATATCACAGTCAGGGGATATCATCAGATAACATAGGTTAGTGGATTGTGTTTTTCTGTACCATTTACTGGTGATGGATATGATGTAGATTTGTAGCTTTTTTAATGGAGTTCTCTCTTCATCCATAGCTACATTGTAATATTTTTTATGTTTTATATTTCAGCATACTTTAGTCATCTAGCAGATTTATATTCTTGCATGTTTTTCTGCATCTTGTGATTGTTATCTCTCATGGCTCATTCATCAAAAAATAACATTATATATACAAATTATCTTGCATTACCTACCATAATATTTCAATAAACCACATAGTAATATTACAACCAGTAGACAATTAAAATTTTAACAAATTAAGCCTAATCCTAAGGAGGTTCAATTTTTATTGCATCTTGATTACATAATGATTTTATTTTTTAAAGAAACTAATCTATTTTTCAAGGAAACTTTTTATAAACCTCATGTAAACAAATTAAAAATATATAATATGCATTTAGATTAATTTTTATTGTATATTGTATAAATTCATAACTAAGTTGTTATCTATATATATATATATATATATATGCAATTTATATCAAATTACCTACCATAGTATTTTCATATTCCACATGGTAATATTACAACCAATAGACCGTTAACATTTTAACAAATAAAGCCTAGTTTTAAAGAGGTCTATTTGTATTACATCATGATTACACATTGGTATTACAATAACTTAGTTATTATGTATGTATAACAACCATTTTTTCAAAATGCTTTTTATAGTTGAGCTGAATAAATTTTAATTTTTTTATTTATAATTCAATTATTTTACACCAATTTTATGTGTTTTTTAGCTGGTTATATGGGATTGAAATAGGTCCCATCCATATTACATCATTATCATGACCACGTAATGATATCACTTGACAAGATTCAAACTGTAATTTTATCTTTGAAAGTTGAGGAGTTTAATTGATTGAATTAATATCATTTGATTACTATCATATGTGTTTTGTTTTTCAAAAAATGAATATATAGGATTGAAATAGGCTCTACTTATATTACATCATGACCAAATTGTGGTATTAAAATAACTTGGCTATTATGTATATATTGTTTGCTACTTAATAAAATGTTTAAGGTTCATCCATAAGATTTAAACTTGATACATTATTACAACAACTTGACTATTATTTTTTGATTAGGTGGTAGAAGGGGTTTTGAAAGGGTCCCCAAACCTTTTACAGATGGAATTTTGAAAGGGTCCCCAAACCTCTTACAACTTGATAAAGATATTCAAAGATAACCCAAAATGAAACACACAAGGTATGATCCCACAGGGGAAGAGAAACCAAACACAAGAAAAAGAGGATTCCAAGAAACCCAAGAGAACCTAGAGATCCTGAGAAATGAATCTCGCATAAATCAGGGCAAACAAAGAAGAAGTTTAAAAATCTAGATTAGAGGCAGTAATAAAGAGTTCTCACCCAAATTGAAACATAAAAGATCATCTCAAATTTTAGAAAAAATAATATCCTTCTCAAACAAGAATCTTGCATCCAGATCAGACTCGTAGAAACATATTCCATCATGACATGATCTGGTCGACCATTTCTAAAGTAAAAACTTACACCAATCCAGTGCCTAAATCCCAAATAAACTAGATTAGAGATAGAGAGTATACTATCCTAAGACCTCTAGAAGGTTCTAGTGAAAACTTATGGAGATATCCAGGATCCATATTGCCTTTGACCAATATCTCAAAAATCTAAAAAAAGGTTAACGAATCTCCTTCGTTGAGTAGCCATATCCTTCAACCTATATAGGATGCCATCCTAAAGGTTGAGAATGGTCCAAAAATACCTGATCTTATCACCCTCTAGGTTCCTACACAAAATTGGTTTAAAATTCAAACTTAAAATTCTCTCGCTCCAACTAGCATTCAATATTTTGGAACCACTTTGAATTTTGAACCCTTACAATAAAAGACTAGGGGGAGAAGCCATAACCAGGATGGACTTTTTTCACCTAGTAGACTAAAAAAAGCTAGAACCGTTGAGCATCTAGAAGATTGAAGGCAACAACAATATTACTTAGTTTAACCATCAACATTTGGATCATGTTCCCCCTCTACATTGAAGCCTTAGGAAATATAACCTATAAGTATCTAAAAGTAAGATCCTCAAATACAAGCAAAACATAGCTAGGACTAGCAAAAATAAAACATTGAGTTGAAATATTGATTGCACCAATGTAAACATCTAACATCTCAACTAGGACAAGGATAACACTGATGTCTAATGGCTCCAAGCCATAAGTTTACACAAATCTCACAAGATCTACTAAAGGACCCTAGATTTTAGATAAAGTAGATATAGGGTCAGTGAACCAAAAAATTAAGGACAAAATCCCTCTCATGGAAAAACAATAGGCAAACAAGAGGAAAACTAGATTCGTCGACCTAGGAACATAAAACCTAACCTTAAAAAACATAGAGTCAGACTTACCCAAGCCTAGTTTTCTCTCGAAGAAAACTATAAACAAGGAAAACAATAAATAAAAATAGATAGAGCAAGAACACTATTTAATGGGACGACTCCACACAACACCATATTTCCTGTCAATCCCAACCAACTAATTGCAATAATTCAATCAATGCCAATGCCCAAACCACCAAAGCAACACAACCAACTGACTATCCTACCACCCAACACAGTAGGAAATAAAGGATCTAGGTGGTCTGGGGAATCTGAGGCCACTCCAATTCCAATCATGACAAGACCACTCAACACCCTAGAACCAACATCCTCTCTCGATCCAACACCCCAGAACCAACACCCTATCCCTCTCATGAACCAAAACCCTTACCCGACCTAGCTTCGCTCCCTCTCATCTCTCAACACCTTTACCCTTACCCTTAAAACACCTTGACTATTATGTATATAACAATTTCTATTTAATAAAATATTAAGGTTTATCTATGAGGTTTAATCCTTGATTTAAAATACAAAATTCTTTGTTCTCAACTAATTGCTCTAAACCCCATGGGCTTGTTGTGCATAACAAGTTTTTTCTTTTCAATTGGTTATATGGGATTGAAATGGGTCCCATATATAATACATCATCAAAACATAGTGGTATTACAATAGCTTAACTATTATGTATGTATTGTTTGACAATAATTGAACTTGAGTCTCCTCTTTGAAAGTCAGGGAATATAAATATTTTTGCTATTGTCATTTGATGTTGTGCATAGTGAGTTTTTTAAATCTATTTTATGGAATTGAAATGGGCTCCACCTGTATCACATCATGACCACATGGTGGTATTATACCAATATTGGTAATTATTCATGTATTGGTTGACAAGAATGTTGAGTTAAAAAATATCAAAATTTTAAACAATTAAAAAATAACACAAAAAACAAATACATAAACAAAATAACAATAATAGAATAATTTTATTGCTCAAAAATAAGAATACAATGCAAGAAACCTATGAGAAGAGATATGAGGTTATAGCACTACATCTATTACTCATGTTTTTTATAGTCAAGGGTACATTTTCCTTTATATATAATAATTTTGGTATGTTGGAAATCAACCTTATTGAATACAAAGTCATCCACATGGAAATGTGGTAGTTCTCCTTCTATGAGTTAGAAGGTTTACCTATATAGAAATATTTTGATTAACCTTCCATGAGTTACAAAGTAAATAGTAAATGTGAATTATGTATATGACTTGTCTTTTTTGGTTTTATCTTCTAATAATATGTCAACATAGTTAGAGATGTATTTGACTACAAAAAACTTAAAAAAAATATTATTTTTAATGAATTTTTTGTTTTCCATTTTTTAAGGACCTTTAAAGAGTTGTTCATACATTTGCACATAACACTATATATTAAAATTATTGTTCTTCCTTTAAAATTTCCAATGCTTCTTAAATGGATCAAAAAAGATTTACAAACACAAAGTTATGCCCATTACAATGTGGTTATGATATTAAAAAATAGCCTTTGAAAAATTCAAGTATAAAGTCCTCCTCCAAAATGGTTACATGCCTAAATAAAATATGCTTGTGGATTGGAACATTCTAGAGGTATGTCTTCGGATTCTCATTCTAGAGATCCAGGTTTAAACCACACGAGATATGTGTGAGTAGGTAAAAAAAATGCTTGTAAATAATTACAGTGAATAAATAGCTCATGAAGTTATATATTCAACAACTTCAAGAAAAGAGAAAGCAACGATCTTAAAATTTGATATGAGTAAAGCCTATGATAGGGTTAAATGGAATTTTATTTTTGCAGTAATAGAAAATTTTGGTTTTGGAAAGAAATGGGTTAGATGGATTAAAGCTTGTGTCTCTATAGTTTCATATTCAGTGTTGGTCAATATGTTAGTAACAAAATCATTTAAAGCCAAGAAAGGTATTAGATAGAGAGATCCTCTACCATCATATCTATTCATCATTATGGCAGAGGTTTTGAGTAAGAACTTGAAGAAGGCTAATAAATATGGGCTTATAAGTGGACTTAAGGCTAGTAATAACATCGACAACATCATCCGTCAACAGTTTGTAGAAGATACAACTCTTTTCGGGAGGGCAATAATAAATGAGGCTAGAGATTTGAATAAATTATTAAAGGAATACGAAAAGAGAATTAGGGTAAAAAATTAATAGGACAAACTTCCTAAACATGCCAACTAAAGTCAAAATAAGGATATGTAGGTTACTTCAAATGGAGGAGGCAAATTTACCAGCAACTTATCTAAGGATGCTCTTATTTAAGGGGAGAATGAGGATAGAATTATGTAATCTAGTTATATGTAAAGTTTAAATAAACTATCGACATGGAAAGGTATATGGTTATCATTAGCAGGAAGAGTGCAACTAATTAAATCAGTCTTAAAGGTCATTTCAACATATTATAAGTTATTGTATACTATACCAAAATCAATAGAAAAATTTTAATCTATATTATGCAATCCTTTTTGTGGTTATGATTACATGATACAAGGAATTTTCCTTTTGTGAAATGGAGCAAGGTGTGTGATGATAAAACTAGGAAAGGTCTCAGTTTAAGAGTTATTATGGATGTAATATTAGCTCTTAGGGGAGTAGTAATATAGAGATTGTACAAAGAGAGTCAAAGACAATAGAAAATAATTCTTCTAAGTATGCTCAGCCCCATGATCCAAGACTACTATTTATTGTATTCTCTCTACCAAATGGTTTTGCACTTTGGAATGGTTTAAAAAATTAATTGATTTGATGATTAAAGGTTTACGATGGATGGTGGGAACTGAAAAAATATTTCTATTTGGATGGATACTTGATATGATAAAAAACCACTCAATCTAGAGTTAATTTTGAAACCTTGGATGAGATTAGTTCAAGATGGTGATAGTGTTTCAAACATTTTGTACAAGGATTAGGAAGGAAGATACAAATGAAAAGAATATTTTTTTTACAATTATACAAGACATTGATGCTATAAGGTAATTGAGTATAAAGATAAATACAATGATTATTTCAAGGGAAGCTAAGGATAAATTGATTTTGGAGTTGAATAACTCAAGATAATACACAACAAGAAGTGGATATAATGTAAAACACCAACAAAATAAGAATATCATAAGAATATGGAGAGATATTTGGGATAGCCCAAGCATTCCTAAAGTCAAAATGTTTGTTTGGCTAGTAGGTCATAGAATAATTTTATCCTAGGATAACCTTATGAAAAAGGGTTTTCATGGTCCTTCATAATGTGTTCTTTGTAAAAAGGAGGATAGTATAGACCATCTCTTGGGACATTGCTCAATAGTATGGAAACTATGGTAATGGATTCTTAATATGTTTGGTAAATGCATGGTGATGAATGATAGAATTGAAGAATGGTTAAAGCAATGGCAAAGCACTTTTAAAAGTGATGCTTTACACACAATCTGGGATATATCAAAAGATACAATACTTTGGATTGTATGGCTAGAAAGGAATAGAAGAATATTTAAAGCAAAGGAAAGAAATTTAGAGTAATGAAAAGGAATACTTGTGTAGCCATAGAGGAGTCTAATCCAACCCTATCAAATCACCTAATTCCTAATCTGGAAGTAGAGAGCCTTGCTAAATAGATTCAAGTCCTCAAATGAAATTATGATGTTGGGTACAAGAGAAATGAAAAGAAGGCAAAGAATATAAAGTGGAAACAACCAGATGTGGAGTTGGTCAAATTGAATTTTGATGGAGCATCTCAAGGAAATCCAGGACCAATAGGAGGAAGAGGAATACTTAGAAATAATAGAGGAGAAATTTTATCTCATTACACTTTCAATAGTGGATTTAAAAAAAAAAATAAAGCTAAAGCTTGGGTGACTTTAGAAGGGTTAAAATATACAAAAAAATGAAATGGAATAGAGTATGTATGGAAGGTGATTCACTCAGTAATAAATGCAATTTTGAGGAAAGCAAAGGCTCCATGGAACATATACGAGATAGTTGTGGAAATTCAAGATCTTGCTAAAGAGTTTACATACATTAAGGGAAGGAAAAAATGTGCAGATAGGCTAGCCAATAGAGGGGGTTTAATTAAGGACTGTGAATTTAAATTCTCTTTTCCATGGTTAGAGGAAGTGGTAGGTTTACCTAAAGCTGATAAGAAAATTTTGACTACCTAAATCAAATAATAATTAAAATTTACTTTAATACTTTCCATTAGTAATATTTGATTTATTTTATAACATTAATGCATTTTTTTGGTAGGTAAAACATTAATGAATTTTCATAAAATCTATTTATTGTAATTTTTATGGTTGCACTTGTGCATCAGGAAGGAAACTAGCAATCTAGATTTGGTAAAGCGGACTATGATACTATGATGTTTTGGAAATATTACTCTGTTAGGGTACCTAGGAATAGATATTTGGGGATATATTATTATATTGTATAAGGGTTGGCATGGGCCACACATAACCCAAGGTTTATTGTATTATAATATAATATTATATTATAATATAATATTATATTATAATATAATATTATATTAGTAGTAGGCTCCCCAAAGTAGAATGAGAAGATGGATATATAAAGAAGAGATATTAGTCATTGTAATCATCAAGGGATGAATCTTATGTAATCATATTTACCCACGAAGTGGCTTATAGGAATTTTCCCTCCTTAAGTGGCTCTCTCATCTTGGGAGAACTTGTGGAGTGATTCCTTCCTTAAGGATTATTATTGGTGTTTCCCTACCTTAAGGGTATTATCTATCTCTCTCATTTGTGGATTGTTATTGTGGATAATTATTTGTGGATGAATGATTTGATATTTCTGCATATTGGTGAATGATTTATGTTTAATAATAATAAAGTTTTGCAACAATTGGTATTAGAGCAACAATTTTGGCAAAGGGGATTTTTTGTGTGAAATTGCAGAATTAGGGCAAAATTATTTTTTGGAAAAAATGTCTCATCATTCAGGAGTCATATCTCTATGAAATTTTATCCTATTCAAGTGATTCTTGGATCAGTTTGTGTAGAATTTGAAGAGATTTAAAATGAGTGGTCATATGAAGGAATCCAACTAGTATTGAGGGAGATACAACCTCTTGAAGTTAGTCATCCAGAACAAGGATAGTGATGAATTTTACATATTTTTTCTAGAAAAATGTCTCATCTTTTAGAAGCCATATCTCTGCGAAAGTTTATCCAATTTAGGTGATCCTTGGATCCATTTGTGCATAATTTGAAGAGCTTTAAAATGATTTGCTATATTAATGAATCCAAGTATTATTGAGGGAGATACTGAAGAACACAAGCTTATACTGAGAGGGGGGGTGAACAGTATAAGACCACTTTTTACTTTTTCTTCCTATTCAATATTATCTTGTGTAAAGATAGAAGTATCAATAACAATAATCAAAGCAATGCACAAAAACCATATACAATAGAGACACCACAATTTACGTGGTTCACCCAATGTGGGATACTCCACGAAGAAAATATTTTACTAAAACTTTCTCAATTAATCTCTTTGGGAATCACTCCCAATTACAATGTTTATGGATATATATCCAAAGGAGATGCTGATCCCCTAATATCAAGTTCATGGATCTATTCCATAGGAGAACTCTTTCCCCTTTTGCTCTGGCTATGTGATCTTCTAGAAGAATTTGTCTCTCTGCTACACTGACTGGTGGACCTCTCTCCACTTCAAGACTCCTCACTTAGATCTATCTTCAACTATGCTGGATGTTGGATCTCTATCCACTGAGACTCTATCATCTGTACTCTATCACCTCCAAAGCTATGTCAATAGGCTCGCTAAGAACCTACTCAATAGGCTCACACAGAATCTGCTTAACAAGATCACACAAAACTTGTCCAAAAATGCTCTAGCAAGCTCACCAAGAACTTGCCCAAAACTGCTACAGCAAGCTCACCAAGAACTTTCCCAAATCTGCTCCAACAAGCTCACTAAGAACTTGTAAAAATTTTCTCTAGCAAGCTCACCAAGAAAAATTTGCTCCAACAAGCTCACTAAGAACTTGTCCAAAACTATCCCAAATCTGTTCCAAAGGCCTTCTCAAAGGATCAATCAATCATGCTCAAGTAGTACTAAAAATAAACTCAAAAAAGAATGACAATCTCAACTCAAATTAACTTCATAGAAGCATAAAGATAATTGTTAGAGACTCAATATGTTCTAATCTCACTCTCAACCCAAATCAATCTCAACTCAACTCATATAAGCATAAAGAGAATTTTTAGAGACTCAATATGTTCTAAAATCACTCTCAACCCAAATCAATCTCAACTCAACCAATCATAAAAAGGGACAACTCTTTCTCACACAACCCTAGTCCAAGTATGTATCAACCAACTCAAATGTTTCCAATAATGCTCAACCAAAAATCTCACATAACAATGATACTCATGTTATTTTCTAACTCAAGTTCTTTCACAACTAATGGGCTTCAACCACTATGCTTATAACATAAGGTTTAAACACAACTCTCAATTTAGAAAACCTTGAAGCATTCAACCAACCACTTTCGAAAAGGAAACCACAAACAATCTTTTTCCCTCCAATGATATTTCATAAATCAACCACCATAAACAATCAATAGGAGAATGTGCCCATACCTTTTATGAAGATGAAAAAACCTCTTGTAAATCTGCCACAATCACAAAATTCTTTTGCCAATATTCACAAGGGTTAGTAGATCACAAAATAATCAACATTACTCCACTTTTCAATAATCATCACCAAGGCATTTAATTGCACAACTTCCTTATCTCTCCTAAAACCACTTGTACCATAAAATAAAATAAATAAAAAAATTTCATAACCTTTTCACTCCCAAAACCACTTATACCATAAAATAAAATAAATCACAATATTGCATACCTTGTCACCTCATGAAAGAATTACTCCTCTTGAAAAAGAACAAGGTAAACTTCACTTTTGGAACCCCATTGCAAAATCTGAAATATCTCTTTACACACATCTTATTTCTCCTTATAAATATGTTATTCAAATAGCCCTTGAAATAAGCTTTCCAACGATATATAATATGCCCCTTTTTCGAAATAAATTGAAACCTTTACATATATATATATATATATATATATATATATATATATATATATATATATATATATATATATATATATGCCAACCTCCATTAATTGCACATAGGTCGACCCTCCATTAATTTAAACTTAAACTTTAAACTTTAATATCTTCATCACCGGAGGTCCTTTTTCGATGAAAAAAAATTCCACCTTGGCTTTTAAGAAAAGCCCTTTCCACATAAGCCCACCATGGTTTTAAATAAAACCTTTTATTTTGCCTACCTTGGTTTTCATAAAAACCTTGTAAATAACCATGCTTTCCAAAATATCATAAGTGCTTATATATGAAATATTATGGCCACCAAAACCAAATTTGATCCATGTGACATAAATGATCCATGTGACATCAATGACAACATAAAATGTCTCAAATTACCTCAAATTTCCAACAGATACAACCTTCTAAAGTCAGCCATATGGAACAAATGCAGTGACAAATTTTCAATTCGCAATTTTTTTTCAAAAGAAAAAATTTGTTTAGTTCGAGTAAACAAATTAGTTGAAATTTATTTTGTTTGGAAGAAAAATTATAGATCTAGTTGTCTCTATGGAATTTTAGCTTCAACTCAGTGGGAAGATGTTTATTTCCATAAAACCCTAGTTTGCATTAGGGCATGATATATATTGTCAAAAAATCCTAGTTTGCATTAGGGTATCAACTATGGAGCTACAAAATTTTTAGGGGAAGATGATATTGATGTTAGGGATTGGTGGTAAAATTTTAAATCCTTGTATCATTGTAATCCTCTTTGGAAATGTATGTTTTATTTTTGTCTTAAGGGAGAAGCTCTTTTTTGGTTTTCTAAAATTCCGCACGCCCATGAAGATGAACTAACTTGGGAAACAATGGAGCATGCATTCTTGAATAAATGGGACCCATATAAAAATATAGCTAGTTTGAAGGCCACCATCAAGGGATATGAAGAAGAAATAAATATGCTTCAAAAAGAACAAAAGGAAATAAAAAGAGAGCAAGAAAATTTCAAAGTAGTGGTAGAAGATAAAAAAGATGTCAATATACAGACAGAGAAACAATACCTGTGGTAGAAGATAAAATAAAAAATAGACAAGGGGATTTGTTTGAATCTAAAAAGTCTATTTTAAAGGTTCATGAAAGCATTCAAAAGGAACATGTTATTATTTCCATTGACTCTAGTAGTAGATATAATTTTATTAATATTATGTTGGCTAAGAGGTTGCAAGTTCAAGCAACAAAAAGTAAGGAAATACATCTTGAGGGTGAGAATGTTCAGATTTTTGAATATTTGAAGGTCACCATGGATAAATATGTTTTACATTCATATTTTCATGCTATTAAGATGGATGATGAGGATATTGTTCATGGTTATCCTTGGTTAGATTCTTTGGGTATTGTTTTCATTAATATGCAAAAGAAGTTTATGAAGTTATGGTACAAGAAAAAGAAGATAACATTGCAAGATATTTCTCAACTTAAGGAGCAAGGATCCAAGGTAAATCAAGAAGTGGTTGTAGAGAAATGTTAGGATATCACTATTAAAAATAAGCACACTCACAAAAAATACAAAAAAATAACACAAATACATTAAATAACTCAATAATACTATGCAAAAATTAAATGCAAAAATGGAACAATCTCACAATAACACATAATCGTAGGCCTCTTTGAGGGGGAAACCTCCTTCAATATTTCATTAGCTTGCAAAAAGATCCATCCGTACATGGATTCATATATTTTAAATAAAAAATTCATGCAACCCTACCTAAAGGCTCAAGAGTTGGCTTACATGAAAAATGTCGCTCGAGCTAGAATATCCTACCTACCATCAGTTACAATATTGATAAAAATGGTTACATGAGATGGTGCCACTTGGATAGGAATCCTTACTTGCCACAAAATTTTTAAAGTACTACAAAATAATATCATAATGGGATCCCCCACATTTTAAGTGGGTCATTACATAAGTAAATGATAATTACAAAATAGCGTTAGGATAGGATCCTAACAAAAAAAAAATTGAAGAGCCAGAAACATAATCCAAGAAGGCAGTAGCAACAACATAGTCCATGGAAGAAGTAGCAACAATGAAGTCCATGGAAATAACAATAACAGAGTCCAAGGAATTTTTATGGAAGAGCACAAGGACACACCAAAAAAAGAGAACATGAAAGAACAATGTGTAGAAGAATTTAAAACAATAAATCCAAATGTTGGGAAGTCAAAGAAGGTAGAACATCAAGTTAAGGTTGCACCATATAACCATCCACACCACCATGAGTGGAAATATTCTTGGATGCATGGCTCAAGGGAACAATATTATGGTTCCACGTGGAATCATAAGGGCACCAACTATGGTAGAGTTTGGTAGAGAAAGTATAGTGATCCTATTTTTTAGAGTGGTTCATCAACATCAAGAAACAAGTGGATCCATCATTCAAGTTATCAAAATACAACAATAGAAGCATGGAGCCAATGAAGCAGATTTGGATACTCAAGTAACAAAATGGCATACCAACATCAACGTGTTTCACTTGGATGGATGGATGATTGAGATTGGTACCAGTTGTTAATATTGCTTAGCAAATCATATTATCATATTCTTCATATATTTCGAGGACAAAACATTTGTAATGAGGGTGGCATGTTAGGATACCTAGGAATAAATATTTTGGGATATATTATTATATTGTATAAGGATTGGCATGGGCCACACATAACCCAAGGTTGATTGTATTATAATATTATATTATATTATAATATAATATTATATTATATTATAATATAATATTATATTAGTAGTAGGCTCCTCAAAGTAGAATAAGAAGATGGATATATAAAGAAGAGATATTTGTCATTGTAATCATCATGGAGATCAATCTTATGTAATCGTCTTTGCCCATGAAGTTGCTTATGGGACTTTTTCCTCTTTAAGTGGCTCTCTCATCTTGGAAGATCTTATGGAGTTATTCCTTCCTTAAGGATTATTATTGGTGTTTCCCTACCTTAAAGGTATTATATATTTCTCTCTCATTTGTGGATTGTTATTGTGGATAATTATTTGTGGATTAATGATTTGATATTTCTACATAATGGTGAATGATTTATGATAATGATAATAAAGTTTTATGACAGATGCTTACCAACATTATATGACAAAAATTCGAAGTTCTGATTCAATGGCAGGGCTTCGCACCTGACAATGCTCCTTGGGAAGCACTTCATCAATTCCAACAATTTTTTCACTTTTAGCTTTGATTACAAAGCTTATTTTAGGGGGGTGGCATGTTAGGATTTTTCATCCTAACATAACCTTATTATTTGCTTAATTAATTATTTATTAATTATTATTCACAAATGAATCATCACATCCTTTTATGGTAGCCTTAGATTTGATATAAGTATAGGGTAGATTTATTTAGGAAGGACATCAAAGACAAGAATACTTATTATTTACAAGCATTTAGGAGGGAACCCCCTACAAGTGGCCTGTGATTCTTTTTTAAAAATAGTGATTTGTTCAAATTCTGTAAATTTTTATCATTTTTCATTGATATAAATTATTTAAATTAATATAAAACCTAAGGTTCTATCAAAATGAAAAAAAGTATCTTGAATAATAGTTCTAAATTTTATTATGATTATTTAAATAGCTCCATACTCTCTTGGATATGGTTACTGCAACCAAGAAAGGATTTGTTAACCATACATATTAATTTGAAATAGATTAAATCCTTTGTTAAACACCATAATCATTCTCTTGGAAACCAACAATCGTGTACCAAAATACTTATCGTAAAAAGGAGGATCCATTTATGTATCCAATGAATTTTCAAGATGGACAATCAAACCACCCAACACCAGTAATTTGCAAGTGGTATTTGTTGTGAATAAGAGATAGTTTTTTTCTAGTAGGATTACATAGGGCAAGTGGTCCTGCTATGAATGAGTAACAAATGGAATGGTATGTTGTTCTAGGCTATCACATGAGTAGTACCATGAGGGAATCTCATGATCACAATTCAGCTACAAAATTGCTAGTAGAAACCCATCACTAGGAGTGCTAGTCATCAGGGTGAGAAGGTCCAATGATGGATGGAATGAGACATCTTATCATCAATTACAATGTGACTTGGGATACCTGAACCCAAAGCTAGAGGATTGGTAGGCCTTGTTTGTGGCCATAAGTTGATGGACCATGACTAGGCACTAGGTATACTTACGATATCCCTAGCATGGTTTATATAAATATAAGTGGAGTACAGATCATAGAAACTTGTGTTATCCTCCATGCTATGGGGTGGGAAAACTATGCATCTACCCTTTTAGGTATTATAGGCCTTAGAAGGACAACCCCTTGCTGAGAAATTGGATCTCTAGTATGGAGAAATTCACTAAATGACACCTTTTGCAGGATATGGCCAATATCGACCACTTGAGAGATCATTTGCAACAGTCACTAATCTCAGAGCATATAAATTATGCCTATGTACTAATAACATAATGGGTTTATAACAGTTAATATGTGCTTTTATGTTTTTAACTTCTTGAGAGTCAAAAATTTTACTTTGTATTTTTGCACAACTAGGTGAGTTAGACCTGGGTTGTTACATGTATTCTTTAATAATATAAATGTGTGGCATATTATATTAGAAATGCATATTTTATGATATTTTTGTATATATTTAATGGAAAATTATGTGTTATGTCTAATGTTTGTTTTGAGTAAAATTTGTGTGTATATGCAATACATTGTCTTTTTTTACACCTTTTTAGTCAAGGTCCCATACAGACCTAACATTTGATAAATTCACGACATGATTGAGGAAGTTTTAGTGATTAAACGACAATAGTGGCAAAGGAGTAAGGTGTTCTGAAACACGCTAAGGCATGGTGCCTGTCTCGTAGCCATAGGATAGAAGGCACTTATCTCCCCAAAAAAAGGAAAGCACCTATCTCCTAGTACACAAGACAATTCTTGATCAATTTATTGAGTTTGAAGAGGGATTGCATGAATTAATTAAGCAGATGTTTGCAGGAGCCTGAGCCCACTCAAGGCAATATTTGTCCCTTGATTCCTTCTACTTTAATTAATTAATTTTTGTTATTTATTTCCTGCAAGTGTGTTTTAATTATGCATTTTTCTATTTTATTTAAATTTTGCAAGTGTGTTTGCTTTCATGCAATTTAATTTTTGCACAATTAATTTTAGTCATGTATTTGATAGTTTAATTTAGTTTTCCTACATTTTTCTATAGAAATTATTTTCTTGCAATTTAATTCTATCGGTTTGAATGAAATCCAACTACACCAAAAACCACCCCCCAAACCAAAGTGACACATATGACACATCTTTAGTTTATTGTAGACATATACTTTGCATTGGTACTCATAAGTCTACAAACTATTGGATTGATAATTAATGGATAGGAAATGACTATTTTTAGAATATAATTTTTTCTCACCATTTTGGCATCGTTGCTAGGGAGTGCCAACTGTAGTATTCAAATCTATAGGATATTCAACCCTAAAATTACAGTTCATAATATCTTACTCATATATTTTATACCTTATATTGTATGATTCCACCAAGATTAAGAGGACCGGATGACCATTTTTTGAAAAGCAAAGATTTTACTTCACAAGTACCTAAAAAACCTTCTAAAATTCCTTTCAAAATATCTAAACAAATCCTAGAATTGAATTACCATATCCTCTAGTAGTACATTGGCGTATTCATACAATCTTTTACCAAAGCTCTTCTTAGCAATTAAGACAAACATATTTTAATGAAGGACTAGTTTCAAACTTTGGTTTAGGACATCTGTTTGAAAGAACCCAATCAGAGGAATATTTATTGAACATTCAATGGTGGAAAGCAGTTCAAGAAGGAACCATTTCAAATATTTTCTTAGGAATACTTTTAGACGATAAAAAAATGAGTGTGAAGCCTTGAAAGCTGCCCTAGAATTAGCATGTGGAGAACCTACATTACCTAAAAATATGGCTAAAATTGAAGAAGCTTCAACAAGATTTAACTTCCCAATTAAGGAAGCAATGGGAGAAACCAATATGAAACATATATTTTTCGCTCATATTCCTACCTTTAGGGGACTTCCAACTGAAGAACCTAACCTGTTCCTTTTTAAATTTGATGTATTATGCAGGTCAGTGGATTAAAAATTAGATGCCCAAAAGTTAAAATTATATCCCTCCACTTTAGATGATTCAACACTATGTTGGCTCATAATTTTGGAAAACAAACACATTATAACATGGTAAGATATGAAAAGGATCCTCCTAAATCAATAAAAAAACTTTGGGAGAGCACAAGATGTTAGGGAAGAAGTCTTGGATATGACTCAAAAAGAGAAAGAATCATTGGAAGACTATTGAGACATATTTAGCTTTAATTTGCAAAGATCACCCTATGCAAAGTTGGGTGAGAAGTCCTTAAGAAGCATTTTCTTAAGGGGTATCACAAATAAATCCCTAGAAGATTTGAAATTGATATCGAGAGGGGATGATTACCAACATTAGATGATAAAAATCTGATAATTATGTCAAAATTATTCTCATAGAAAAGGTAAACCAACCACCAGAATCACAAAAACTACAACCTCAATAATTAAGGCTAAAATAGGCAACATGCTGGATGATATGAATAGTGAGATACTCTCATCTCTTGCACTTCAAATATATACCATCTTGCTTCAGAAAAAGAAGTAGGAAACTGAAGAAACAGTAGCCTACTTTTACCCAAAATGTATGAGAAAACATCCAAAAATGAGTGTCTAAAAAATAAAGTTATAGTGTGTGCGATTTGTCAAAGGGATCATAAAACTAGGTTGTGTCCATGAATAGAGAATGTCAAAGAGGAACTTGAAGTAGCAAAAACCTATTTCATGGGTAATAGGATAAACTAGCAATAATTTCCTATGGAAAATAGTATGCCAGAAGGAGTGCCACCTTACGGGGGAAATAACTATATGAACCAAGGTCAAACTCAACCACCTAACATGGTATGGTGGGGTCAACCTCCTTGGATGAATGCCATCCAAGGGTCTATGCATTACAACCCGTATACATGGATGCCTTATTAGAAAATTGGTCCACAATGGATGTGTAGACTTCACATTCATAAAATACAACTCAAACCCCACCATAGCCTAGTTTACCTGCTCCTCCTACTTCAAGACCAATTCAACTACCTGCACAACCAAATTCAAATACGAATAACAAGACAAATTAGCCCACCTATCAAGTAGATATAGATATGTTTCTAATGTATCATATTAGAGTATATTGTATCCTTGTACAACTTAGATTAGGTAGACAATTAGGAAGAGAACCAACTCCTCCTATAGTAAAGGAAGAGGATGTAGAGTTAGAAGTAGAAGAGCCACCTTTTTTAAAAGAGAAGGAAAAAAAGAAACTGCTAAGAAAAACATAAATGAAGGGGTCTTAACTTTTTTGAAAAATATTATAAGAACCTAGAAATCCAATACAATCAAAATTTAACATTATAGAAGGCTTAAAAAACCTGATAATCATAATTCCCATTTTTTAGGCCATTAGAGATGTTCCCATTTATACGAAGGCCATAAGAGGATTATGTTTGAAAAAATAGGAAAAAAAACCATAAAAAATAATAAGCATGGTAATACAATTGACTAATATCATGTTAGGCAATACCTACCATCCCAAATACTCTGATCTAGGAAGTCTAGTGCTAACAATTAAAATTGTAGGCTTCCAATTACCAAACACATTAGTAGATCTAGGGGCTTCCTTAAACGTTATGCCCCAAGAAACCATACAAAAACTACAACTCATAGAGATGAGGCCAACTAAAACTATCCTTCATTTAGCTGATTGATCTACAGTACTTCCAAAGGAAATACTAGAAGATGTTGTTGTCAAAATAGATGCATGGGAGTATCTGATAGATTTTTTAATGTTGCAATATAGATCTAGATTAGGTGGTTATCTACTTATATTAGGCAGACCTTGGCTGGCCATAAATGATGCTTATATAAGTTGTAGGACAGGAAAAATGATGATCTCAGATGGAAAAATACCAAAAATGTGATCATTTATCCACCTGTACAGTCCATTGATTTATTAGGAGAACCAAACTATGAAGCCTTAAATGATGATTCCTTGTAAATGCTTCAATCTATAATGACTCTAGATGAGATTAAGGATGACACTGATGAAGAACAAGTCATAACACACTTTTTCCAAGTGGAATCTTCTCATCCTCCTCTAGAATCTCTAATCATAGGTAGAAAAGATAACCATGTCAAACAAATAGAGGTAGCACCTAAAAAAGTATTGAATATTGATAATGAGATCTCAATTATTAAAGAGTGTAAATTAAAGGAAATACTAGTCAAACACCTAACTACTTTTGTGTGGGATTATATAGACATGAGGGGTATTGAAATCAAAGTCTGCACTCACAGGATATATTTGGAAGATGATGTGAAACCATTAAGAAAAACCTAGATGAGAATGAATCCAACCATGAAAGAAATTGTTAAAGCTGAATTATAATTTTTTTTTGTCAACTGGGTTTATTTATCCAATATTGCATAGTCAATGGGTATCACCTTTAGTGATGGTGCCCAAGTAAAATGGCAAGTGGTGCATTTGTGTTGATTACAGGATGCTCAATAAATCCACTAGGAAATACCATTTCCACTTACCCTTTATTGACCAAGTCCTTGACACCTTGGTAGGATGAAAATATTTTTCATTCCTAGATGGGTTTAGTGAATACAATCAAATACAAATAGGGAAAAATAATAGGACAAAACCACGTTTACTTTTCCATGGGGTACTTTTTCTTATTGGGTCTTACTGTTTGGGTTGTGTAACACGCATGCCATCTTTCAAAGGGTGGTGCTTAGTATATTTTTAGACATAGTTGGAGAAATTATATAAGTATACATGGATGAATTCATTATTTATAGTGAAAATTTTAATGAAGCTACAACCAATATGGACAAAGTACTCCAACGATCAAGAAACAAACTTGTTTCTTAGTAAAGAAAAGTGTTTTATGCTAATGCAAGAATGGATATTGTTAGGACATCATTTATCTACGAACGAGATTAAAGTAGATAAAAAAAAATGGAAGTAATAAAAAATCTTCCTACTCCCCAAACACAGAGAGATATTCATAGTTTTATAGGTTCTGCTGGATACTATAGGTAGTTTATCCAAGATTTTAGTAAAACTGTCAAACCTATGCATATATTATTATCTAAAAATGTTGAGTTTGTCTAGACCACTGAGTGTGAACAATCATTTTAGATTTTAAAATAAATACTAACCACAACTCCTGTGTTGAGAGGTCCAAATTGGACCCTCCCTTTCACATTTATGCTAATGCATCTAACAATGCGATAGGGGGTGCATTAGGAAAAAAATATGGAGATGTATTTCATGCCATCTACTATGTCAGTAAACATCTTACAGGTGCTGAGTTCAATTATACTATCATAAAAAAAGAGTTCCTTGCAATAGTGCACACTATTAATAAATTCTATCATTACATTATAAGTTATAAGATTTTTGTGCATACAGATCATGCAACCATTAGGTATCTAATAAATAAACCTATAGTGAGTGGTAGAATTATTAGGTGGATTTTACTATTGTAGGAATTTGATGTAACCATTGTTGACAAACCCAACAGGGATAATGTTGTTGCATATTTTCTCTCTAGGTTAATATCTCAAGACCATACAACTACTGAGGATCAATTTCCAGATGAGCATATTTTTTCTTTGGATGAATATATTCCATGGTATGTGAATATGGCTAATTAATTAGCCATCGGTAAAGTATCTCCTACACTCTCATCCTGAGAAGCTCAAAATTTAATAGAAAAGAGTGCAGCCTTCTCATAGATTGATAGATTCTTGTTTAAAACTAGGCCTGATAAAATCATGTGAAGGTGTGTTGTAGAAAATGAAACCATAGACATACTCAAGGCTTTCCATGATGAACCATGTGGTGGTCATTTTGTAAGAAAAAGGACTGCTTTTAAAGTTTTGCAAGCTGGATATTTTTGGCCTTCTTTATTTAAATATACAATCAAACATGTTTACCAATGTAAGCAATATCAACGAATGTCCATACCAAATCTCTGAGATGAGATGCCACTTCAGCCCCATGTGCACATTGAACCTTTCGATAAATGGGAGACGGACTTTTTGGGTCCCATTAATCCAAATTCAAGTAAATAAAGGTATATTATTTTTTGTACTAACTATGTGAAAAAATGAGTTGAAGTGCAGGAAATATAAGATTCAAAGGAAAATACTGTAGCCAATTTATTGTATGAATCCATTTTCATCAGATTCAGGGTTCCCAAAGAAATTACCATTGATCAAGGGCTTCAATTCACCTTGAAAGTGATTTAAGAGTTGATGCAGTAGTATCAAATTAGGAACAACAAAAATACCCCTATCATTCTTAAGTAAATGGGCAAGTGGATATCACAAATTGGGAGCTAGAAAATATTCTTGCCAAGATAGTACAACAACACCAAAAAAATGGGCAATTCGTTTGCCGTAGGTAATGTGGGCATATTGCCCCACCTGGAAAACTACCACTGGATTCACACCATTTCAATTGGTGTATGGAAAAAATACCATGATGCCCATTTAATTTGAAATCAAAACCCTCTGAACTGTTATAACATTAAATTTAAATTTGGATATTGCATAAAAAGATCAAATTTAATAGCTCAACTAGTTTGATGAATACTAGCAAGATGCTTTGCAATGAGAAAAATTCTTGTAGAAACAGAGGGCTTGGTGGCATGATCACCATAGACGACTAAAAAAATTCAAAGTGGGAGATTAGGCATTGTTGTATAACTCCTATTTTCAAGAGCAAAAGGGAAAGCTTATGCAACATTGGATGGGACTCTACAAAGTGGTTGAGATTATCAAAAATGGTGTTGTGCATGTTCGAACCATAGATGGAAGTGGCATTATGTTAATAGTTAATGGCCAATGGTTGTGGCCGTATGATACAACACCACTCCTTGTTGTTGAATCCAAATTAGGCATGGGGGAGACCCCATCATAATAAAATTTTGTCTCTAGCAGTTAATGGGTGCATGTGCATCCACAGAAGAAAAAATATATTTTAAATTTTTTCCAGTTTTATATTATTTACTGTTTTGTAGGAAATCATACCCTAATCACAATATATAGGTATTCTAGGAAACCTAGGCCTATTAGGCACATGATCCATGATTCCTATTTTATGTTTTACATATGCATTTATTGTTTTGTAGGAAATTGTGCCTTGAATGCAATCTGTAGGCATCCTGGAATGCCTAAGCCTAGTAGGCATAGGATCCATGGTGTCTTATGTATTTTTAGCTTTCTAGGAGGATAAATGAACGAACGAAGTACCAATACTAGCCAAGAAGGGGGTAATTACACCTATATATATATATATAGATATATATATATATAGGTGTCTACTTTCTCAGGAAAGAAAATATCTATATATGAGTCAAGGTAGTGGATGTTGACTTTGTCACCAAGGAAAAGCACCTATATTCAGATCGATGAAAGGTGCCTGACTACGGGTCAAATTAATAGACATTGACTATCCAGCTAAGAGAATATGATTGTCTTCCATGTATAGCAAAATGTACCTATATATGTAACATTTTGAAGGAGCTTGTATTTACAAAGGTGCTTATCTCCCATATACAAAAGGAGAAAAAAAATAATATGTTTGTGATAAAAAAATTAATTTTTTTTGTTGGTACCAATATATTCAATGAAGGTGCATGTATTCACAATAATATATGATGTTTGTCTCTCATCAAACGGGTGCCTATCTTCTCACTTTAGTGAAGGGTGCATGTCTCCCAAAAAATGGGTGCTTGTCTTCGCACTTCAGCGAAGGGAACCTGTCTCCAAGAAAATGAACATCTATCTTTACACTTTAGTGAAGAGCGTCTATCTCCCATATAAATTAAGGCACTTGTATTCCAACATAGCGATAAATCCTATCTTCAACATTGGAGAAGTGTTCGAGGCCACGTTGGCATCGAAATCTATGCACATTTAAAGTTAAAATTTTCATGGATAAAATTATGTTTGTTTGTCTTTTTATCAATGGAATCTGTTTACTTCTTGATTGTTGATCGAAGGAGTTCATGAGTTTCCATCGGTAACCCATGCATGCTATCATGGCAAATCAAACAAATTCTGAGGAGAAAACATGTGTCATCCCACGGTAAAATAAAAATTCTATATTTTCTTTAGTTTTTTGCACAAGACCTCGACATTCATAAAATTATAGTACCCAATGAAGATTCAAGTTGACACAATTTTTTGAATGAAAAAAACCACACCGATAATTTATCTTGGAGATACTGTTGTCATGCATTGGCCAATCACATTGCATAACTAGAATTTGTGTATAATAAATCATGAAACACCATTCAAGCATGTACCAAACTTTCTATTATGTATATGCATGATTTTAATAAAGAAACATTTCTATATAATGTGTTGGTACATATCCCATGAAACTTGTATCCAATCATATGAACCCCAAACATGTACTATGCCACATGGTGCTAATTAGATGGAGAGAAGCGGTTGTATCGATACTCATCTATAATTTTAAATTTAATTATGCAAATTACCCGTAATTACTAATGATTATGGGATATAGATACCCTGTATGCATGGATACAGTCACACGCTTTGGTATGTTATAAACAAAAAATAGTTCCTATGTTGCAAAAATAATGAAATATAGAGAACAAAGCCAATAGCCTCCATGGGAAAACCTACTAATCATGCATTGAATAAAATGAGTCCCGAGATCTTTCAAGCATAACTAGTGATGTTAGAAACTAATTTGAGGCTACAATATGGATGCAATATTGTTGCTTTCTTAGCCAAGATCAAGACCCTATGACAACACATGAATTTGCAGCTTTAATGGATGATGACATCGTACAGATGTGCGGAGTGGTCATACCAGTCATAAAAGCATATATCACTAAGGTAATTGGTCTTCCATGCATAGGGGACAAATATATAAGGAATATAGTATAGCACGATGCATACAATAATTTTTTGGGAATCTATCAACATAGAAAACACTCCAAGGGTTATAAAAACAACATATGCTAAACATTTGGAAAAATATGTTCGAGCAAGTGGCTCAATTTTTCATTTGCACTAGTAAGTATTCCTGGTTGAACATAAACCATTTTAGATTTTTTAATTAGCTATTGTATGGGAATAAAATTAATATCCCCTATTTCCTAATATGTACTCTAAAGGATGAGTCCAATCGGTATCAGATAGGAATAGTAACAACATTAGCAGATCACGAGTTGATCTTAGCTCTAGTGTGACATGTCGAGGCACATAGGAATGTGTTGGATGTTGGAGGTATGTCAAGGCATATAGAATATGAAAAATATGTTATTGTAGATGTAACCAATTAGTAGCAGGTGGAAGAGGAGGCGCCTGACTCCTAAAACCACCAAGCTATGAAAATAATAGGCTAGGTAGAAGTAGGCCCTTCTTTCCCAGCACCATCACCTACCTCCCAACATAGCCATTCTATAGGGGAGGTAGGACAAGCTGAATAGATATTGTGACAGGCAATATCAGTGCCTATATTCTAATATTCAAATTGAGAGGCAGACCAAAATGTTCTAATCCCATTTTTGGCTTCATCACCACTGAAAACTAGAAGTAGAACACATGAGTGCTTGGTTGATTATAGTTCATTTGAAGAAGGAAATACAGGGGATGAACTGGTTGCTCAAGTATTGCATGACATGGCCAATGGTGAGACATTATGCTAGAACAATTAGGAAGAAGACCTACAGATCCAACTATATAAAATGAAAGAACAAGCCTCAAATTGAGAGGAAAAATATAAGGAGTAGGCCAAATTTCAAGAATCCATGTGTTGCTACATCAAGGAAAAAATAAATGAATAATGCTCTACAAAAGCTATGAGAAAAGGTGAGGTAGTTGGAAAACAAATTCTAGCAGCTACAAGTTTCCAAACTAGATAAGGTCAATGCTATCGTACAGATAGACTAGGCCATGGATGTAGTAATTTATTTTTTGGACTCGGAGGAAAAAATTGCATTCACGGGAGAATTTAATTTTGATGCCAAAAGAGCATCAAATAGTCAAAAGGCCAAAATAAGGGACCAATAAGAGTCCCTTGCAAATACTACTTCTTAGGAAGAGGAGAACCCTGTTGTGCAACAAGAACCCTCTTTAATAGAAATTGATGATAGTGATATTGAGGAGTCAGTAAAACTACTTGATGCTACCTAATTAGATGAGAAATTGCCTAAATACCAAGCAAAAATTACCCAGTAAACTAAGGAATCTGAGGTACAATCGGATTCCACTCAACCCATTGATGACATGAATATTTTTTATCATGTTGTCTAACCAAAATTAGTGTAGGAACAAGAACATGAGGTGGATCATCCATAGTAGTTAGATAATCCTACGGAGGCTATACAATCAATTTGTTGCCTTCAATTGACCAAACCACGATTGATTAGTTTTATGGATAGCCCATAGATGACCCAACTGAGAACATACTAAGGTACCAAGAGATGAAAGATATAGAGTCTTTCAAGGTCTAGGAAATACCACCTCTATAGAAAGCAGAGGAGGTTGATACTTTAACATACATAGTTGATGTAGAAGCACCTAAACCATCCAAGAAATTATGGTAAAAAAAAAATTAAAGAGGGCACCTCAAAGAAGATGAAGGACAAGAGCTAGAACAATAAAGTAGGGGAAGAAAAAAGCATCCCAATAAAAGCTAAAGGTGCAACTAGATCTAAATTCATATGAGGAGTGGGTTGCATCCATGAAAGACTTCACTAGACAAAAAGAGTAGTTATAGGAGCTCAAGAAAAATATGAAGGAGGCTAAGAAAGAATGAAAAACTCACAATAGATGGCTATAGAGTCAGGTATTTCAATTAATCCTACCCAACCAAAATAATTCTAGAACATATATAATTCAACTAATGGCAATCCCTTAAGGATGAGGGAATATTCGGAGAATATGAGCATATTCAACAAAGAACCAATGATGCCATCACCAGTTCGAGCACCTAAGTCCTTTCCACCTAAATATACAGAGGAGAATGACACAAAGGACACAAAATTCGACCCAAAGGTGGTAAAAATACCAAAGACCTAGGTACATGATAACTCCCATTATCCACCATGGTACAAGCGTGACTTTTCATTGGTATATAAGCTTTCCCAAAACCATCAATATTGGAAGCAAGTTGAGCTTTCATTCCAAAAGGATGCCATTATATTCACAAGATTCTATATGGACGAAGTTGCAAGTAAAAAGGGGTGGAGCAGAACAAAGCCAAATATAGGAGTAGGGCCCAATAAGTCCTTATAGTGTAGTAAACACTAAAATACACCAGAGAAAAAAGCAGGTCCCAATAAATTGAAATAGGGTGGCAAAAACAAATGTAATAAAAAAATATATAGGGCCACAACCACGAAAAGAAAGTGTTGGAACAGGGAATACTGGTAGGCTATTGATAAAAAGGGGTATTACCATCAATAGGTTCCATGAGGGTGTAGCAAAAATTAGGCATGGGGGGATGATGAGCACAAAAAATGCTCAATTTTTATATACTTCAATAACATAAATGTACGAAAACACGCAAAGGAGTACAGTGTTCCAAAACACTCTAAGGTACGGTGCTTGTCTCTTGTCCATAGGTCAAAAGGCACCTATCTCCCAATGAAAAGGAAGTGTCTGTATCCTAGTAAAAAATATGGTACCTGTCTCTTGAAAACATGTTGGATGATGCATGTCTCCCAGTACACAAGATGGTATTTGTCTCTTGACCACAAGTTAGACAGTGCCTGTCTTCCAATGATAGAATAAATGTGCACATTGTTTGATGCTTGAAAACCAGTGATGATATTCAATGAATATGAGAAGGCTAACTACAGTGCTTATATCCTTATGATAGAATGGAAAGGCACCTATTTTCTAGCCATATGTCAAACAACGCATGCATCGAATAGAATAAAAACATGTGTATTGACCGTAAAAATTAAAGGCCATGTATAAAACTAGACATATTTCGATAAACATAGAAAATGCTATGATTATTATTTGAAGGTTAATTTTAGCGTGATTTCTCTATATTTATATGTCTAATAAATTTATGCACACCCACCATATCAAATCATGTAGCATCTAAAATTGTAAACAGGGGATGACCGCATTTTGTATAAAAATGCAGGCCACCCCTGAAGAAAGGATCCGAACTTGCTTTATAAAAATTAGTACTACATAATAATATCTTGAGTGTTTTGATCAATTTCTTGAGTTTGAAGAGTGATTGCATGAATTAACTGGGCAGATGTTTGCAGGAGCCTAGTTCCACTCTATACAACATATCTCCCCTGTTTCCTTATGCTTTCATTAATTAGTTTTTGTTATTTATTTCCTACAAGTGTGTTTTAATTTTGCATTTTCCTATTTATTTAAATTTGCAAGTGTGTTTGCTTTTGTGCAATTTACTTTTTACATTTTCCTTTCATTCATGTGTTTGGAAATTTAATTTAGTTTTCCTGTATTTTCCTATAGAAAACTTTTTCTTGCAATTTAATTCTATCGATTTGGCTAAACTCCAACTACAACAAAAACCACCCCCGAAACCAAAGTAACACATAGGACTCATCTTTAGTTTATTGTAGGCATATACTTTACACTAGTAATCACAAGTCTATGAACTACTGTATTGATAATTAATGGATAGGAAATGTCTATTTTCAGATTATAATTTTTGCTCACTAATAATTATGTTCATTCACTTGCACATATGCATCTTTCACTACATACAACATCATACACTAGTTATGACAACTATCATGATGTTGTGTTCAATCTTATGCATAGGTTGATTAGTAATGGAAGTATTTTTTATTAGTCAACCATTTTAGTTGATCTCATCAAACTTTATCAAATGTCATTGGATTCTAATGCAATTTTAGACTTCCCCTAGTTGACTAGAGTTCTTTCATGGATCAAACACTTGTGCAAATTAAAGAAAATTTTGAGTCTAGGGAAGACAATGCCTTATGTACACTAGCCATTAAACAAAATGTTTCTTGAAGATATTTACCCAAAATTAATTAATAGTGCATAAACTAAATGATAAAGAAGAAAAATAACAACTCACAATATACATGCACATAGAACACAAGAGATTTACCCTGGTTCACCCAATATGGGCTAATCCAGCAAACAAGAGCCACACCTCCTTTGATATTATTTTCACTCCTTACCCGAAATGGGACATTACAATCAATATAAAGGAAACTCTTACAACCCTAAAACATGATGTAGTATTAGAATACCATGGGCTAAAACCGCCCAAACCCACCAACCGTGGTATACCAAAAACCGCTCTATAAATTGCTTCGAAAAAAGAGGAAAATCCTATTGAGTGTGTCATAATTGGAAATCCAATTGGGTGGCTAGTCTAGTTGATCACCTAGCTGTCGCGAAGGTGCTTCCGAACCAGAGGTTATAGGGTCGAATCATGCAAAGTTTTTTTTTATTGGTGGAGATAGTGTTTCATTTGGCAGTGACACAATTAAGATGAAACTTTGAGTTGCTTGTGCATGGTAGGTCTTACCCTCTGGGGTAGTCTAGTTGGTTATCTAGCTGTTATTAGGGCATTGCATTGGCAGATGTTGTGAGTTTGATTCCCTTCGTGTTCGCTATGCTTGATTGGTTGAGGTATAAACAAAATTTTTGTATAAATTTTAAGTGAAAAAGAAACTGTTTGCTGGACTGGTTGATTTAAATATTAAGGGTAAAGTTTTTTTGTTTATGTTTAATTTAGAACAGGAGTAATAAGGTGTATTATGGATTATTTAATATTTGCAATTGGTGTGTTAAAAAGGAGTAATAAGGTGTATTGTGGATTATTTAATAGTTGTAATTTTTGTGTGTTGAAAAGGAGTAATAAGGTGTATTGTGGATTATTTAATATTTGTAATTGTTGTGAATTGAAAAGGAGTAATAAAGTGTGACATGATTTATTTTTCATTGTAATTTTGCCTTATAGAAAAAATAAATTTTAAGGGTTTTTGAAAGCTTTATTTTGAGAGATTAAAAAGGAGAAATAAGGTATTATTTTTTGGATTTATTGTGGATATTTTTGGAAATATTTTTATGGATAATTTTCTATCTCTACTAGAAATTGAAAATCACTAACCAGATTTTTGAAGGATCAAAGGGAGAATTATTTTGTCAAGATAGGTTTTGGAAGCTTATCATTTGTAAGGAAGATCTAAGAGGTATAGTGATTTAATTTCTTTCTAGAGGGTGGTTTCTATTTGAAGAAGAAAGTACTTTGATATCATGGTTGGAGGTATACGGATTGATTGTGTGTGCATTGCATTGATAGAAATTGGAAATAAAAGTTCAAGGGTTTGAAAGAAAATTTGATGTGCATTAGTGATTGATTGAATATGGGAGTAATGGTGAATTATTGTTGAATGAAATTGGAAATATATGTGCTAGGGTTTGAGAACAAATTTGTGCATTATTGTTGAATGAAATTGGAAATATATGTGCTAGGGTTTGAGAACAAAGTTGTGCATTATTGTTGAATGAATTTAAAAATATACTAGCAAGGGTTTGAGAGAAAATTGGTGCATTAACTTTGAGTCATATTGGGAATGAATTTGCAAGGGTTATAGACCAATCTTGTGAAGCAAATATATGCATTAGTTTTGAGTGATATTGGGAATAAATTTGCAAGGGCTATAGACTAGTTTTGTGAAGCAAGTATGTGCATTGATTTTGATTAATTTTGGAAGTACATAAGAAGGTCAACTATCAAGTGCTAGACTAGAGTATCATTTTGAATGCAATGAATGTGAGACATGTGAAAGTGACAAACTTAATGAATTTGAGAAGAACATATTGAGTATTTGTAATGCATATCATTATCTATATGTTCATGAAGAAAAATAATTCTATGTAGAATATGTTTGAATTTATTTAGTCAAAGAAAGTACTTTTGGGAAAGATATATGCAATTGTTTCTATTAGAAATGTTTGAGTAGTTTCTATGAGCAGCATTGAGGTAGATTTAAAAATGTTATTGAGGTAAAATTGAGCAGGCTGTGAGCTGAGTTCTAATAAGGTTTGAGGTAGATTTGAGCATGATCTATAAGCAAGTTTGAGCAGTGATTTGAGTAGGATTGTAGAGCAGATTTGAGAAAGTTTATTTGAGGTATATTTGAGCAGGATCTGTAAGCAAGTTTGAGTAGTGATTTGATTAGGATTGTAGAGTAGATTTGAGCAAGTTTGTTTGAGGTAAATTTGAGTAGGATTATGAGTAGATTTGAGCAAAGTTTGTGAGAAGATTTGACCAAGCCTTATGAGTAGGCTTGAAGAAAATTTGAGAAAGCCTTATGAGTAGGCTTTGAGTAGATTTGAGCAAGCCCTGTGAGTAGGCTTGGAGAAAATTTAAGAAAGCCTTGTGAGTATGCTTGGAGCAGATTCAAACCAAATCAAAGGGTATTGGTGTCTATGGATAGAGGTCCACAAACCATAGTAAAGGGGATTGGTGTCTGTGGATAGAGGTCCATGAACCAGAGTAAAAAATACTGGTGTCTCCTATGGATAGAGGTCCAAAAACTAGAGCAAATGGGATTGGTGTCTCCTATGGATAGAGGTCCACGAATAGAGCAAAGGGGATTGGTATCTCCTGTGGATAGAGGTCCACGAACTTGAGCATAGGGGATTGGTGTATCCTTTGGTTTGGTTCCCATAAACATTGTAATAGGGAATTGGTTCCCAAGAGATTTGTTGAGAAAATTTATAAGAAATATTTTCTTCATGGATATAGCCCACATTGGGTGAACCACGTTAAATATGTGTCTCTTATGTGTGTGACGATCTGTGCATTGTTGCATTATTGCAATTGATAATTTTGGATAATACAGATTTGGAAAGAAAAATAAAACTTTTTATCTTATATTGTTCACCCCCCTCTTAGTATAAGCTTATGTTCTTCAATTGGTATTCAAGCAGGTTCCTTCATGAAAGCTTAACAACTTTGTGGTCATGAATCTGCCTAGTACAAAATCTACGTTTTGTGCACCCTAGACCCATGCAACATTGAAAGGCCGAAGGAGAGAAATGTCCTTCGGGCCAATATCTAGAGAGGGTTGGATCCCTTTCTAATCTACTCTGGTTTAAAGCTTAGGGTAACAGGAAAGAAATGGGGAAATATGGCTATAAGCTAGAAGTGTAGGATGGGGATAGACTAACAACCAAAATTCAAATCAAGCAGCGATTAGCATACAATAGAAATGAAAGCACAGGAACTACTTATAGTTTTGCAAAGACAACCTCCAAAGAGCATCTCAGTATTCACTCCCTCACCAGCAGAGATTAAATTCAGATGCAGAATTTAAATACAACAAATAATGGAGATGAATGTATTCAGAAATGACATACAGAAAATCATCAAATGCAACACCATTCAAAGAACCAGAAGCCAAATGTCTTTCTATTGATGCAGAAAACTTGAAGTATTTTTCTACAGAGTGTCCATCCTCCTTTCTTACATGAAAATGCTTAGTATTTATAGAGGATTGCACCTCTTTCATTTAATGCACATACAAACAAAATATTGGTAGATCAAAAACCAGCGTGAATAATTTCCTCCTCGACATCAGTGATGTTCCAGTCAAAATATTCTTTATGGAAACAATGATCCTGCTTTGGTGGGAGAATCACATGAGAAATAGACATGATTAAATGATGGAAAATAGCCTCGAGCATCGGTGCATTGGGATGCAACAAAGTTGCCTAAAAATTAGGAGCTTGGTCATTGAACCTGTGTTACCCTTGTGCTTTGGAAATTTACACTTGCCAAGAAAGTCCACTGAATATTAATGTTGCTTTGAGAAGGGGTGAGAAGTCGATGGATGGCACCTTGAAAATGACCAAAACTCACCCTTTGGTATTTAATCTTGTAGTAATCTAGGGAGCACAACTTACTTTGCTTCAAAATTTAAATTTTGTTGTTCCTTGGTCCTTTTCGAGAGAATATTTTTGGAACAAGGGTGGGCAAAAATGCCCTCTTCATATTTTCCTCTAACATCAATTTACCCAAAATGCTATTCCTTTGTCATTCTTATCCATCCATAACTTCCTACCTTTCTCTTTGTTGAAACGCCTCCCTCATCCATGTTTGCATTCAAAATAGTGCACCCATATTTTAATTCCATCATTAGTAAGGCAGAAAAATACTTTGAACTCGAAAAGCCATGATGTTTATTAGTTTCACCCCTAGCATGAGCAAAAATTCCAAGACGAGTTGAAAGAGGGACCCATGCCTCTCAATTGCAATTGGTGCCCCTACCCTTTTAATATGGTTTCGCCCCAAGGAGGGGTGAAAGGGAGTTTCACCCCCACTTGGGGTGAAAGTCCTTTTTGACCTTTCAACCTTTTAATTACCGTGGTCTTGTGCTTTTAATATTTATGTTCACCCCAAAGAGGGGCGAAAAGGATTTTCCCCCTCCTTTGGGGTGAAAGCCCTCTTTAAAACCTACTTTGATTCATCAACGTCGGGCCCATGATGCGCTACCTTTTAAACTCTTCCTCATGCTATGTTTCACCCCAAGGAGGGGCGAAAGGGAGTTTCACCCCCCACTTGGGGTGAAAGCCCTTTTTGACTTTAACTTGCCAGCTCTTCTTGCTGACGTAGCCACTTGCTCTTCAAAACAATGTTCACCCCAAAGAGGGGCGACAAGGATTTTCACCCCTCCTTTGGGGTGAACGAACCTTAACTTTTTGTTCTTGTCTTACCAATGGTGGGCCCACAATCGTCTAGTCATTTTAAATTAAGTTTCACCCCAAAGAGAGGTGAAAAGGATTTTCGCCCTTCCTTTGGGGTGAACTTACCTTTGACCAGTTCATGCCTTTTCTTGCATAACATTTTATGGGCTTGTTTGCCTTCGCAACTGTTTGATGCCTTTCAACTCCATGGGATCACAATATTTTGCCCACTTTTATTTTAAACTGACGTTAGCCCCAAGGAGGGGTGAAACTACTTTTTATGCTAATTTTGGGTGAAAACACATCTTTTGCACTCATTTTCTTCCCTTGGACATTTTTTGAGCGATTTTGATTCTTTTGGGCGCAATCACTTCTGCTACTATTTTTTACCCCCAAGGAGGGCAAAAATGACTTTCGCCTCTCTCTCTTGGGGTGAAATCACTTCTCTTTCTTTTCTTGCCAATGCTACCAATGCTCTTTGCTCTCTACAAACATCTAACCTCATTTCTCTGTTCCTTTTATCCATGACATTAATTCTATTTTTAAAACTCCATTATTTCTTGATGCAGTGTCAATGAAAATTTAAAGGAGAGGATTGAAACAAAAATAATTACAACAAAATATATTGGAAAAAATTTGAAGTGCTACATTATTCATTATACTTCACCTTTTTACAATAAAACCATCAATAAAATTTTAATAAAATTTTAATGTGGCAAAGTGACAAAATTACCAATATTTTTGGTGGCTCTCGGGGTATCCAACTCGTATGGATGCAATCGACCCTAGGCCTTCATCCATTGGGCTCAGGTGTCAGCTCCACTTGGTGCATCAGACTACTTATTGCTTGCTTCAACATTCTGCTCCTTGGCCTCCTTTGTTGTAGCCTCTTCCTCCTCTGAAATATGCATGACTGTAGCCTCAAACACTACAATGGCCTCGGACCAAGCATCTCCACTGATCATCTTTGGGCCATTAAGTGAATCCACAAGGTACCTAAAAGTCTCCACTTGCTCCATATCAATGTAATTTACCCATTGGCTGAGCTCCAACAAACCAGATTCAATGCATGTAAGTTTCCTCATCAGGGGTAGCACATGGTCTTCAGTGAGAGGCTCATCCCAATCATCGATTTTTGAGGCATCATCAACAAAAATTTCCCATACTACTTCTAGGTCCTCCTTTGATAGAATGTTCCCCTTATCATCAGTGAAACTAGGGAAACCATTATCAACCACTACATTAAAGTAGAGTGTTGAAACTCTTTTCTCCTGCTCAAACACATCGAGTAGCTTACGAGCCTCCTTAACTTGATCTAACTTAGAAAAATACTGGTGTAGTATAACTTTAGCATTTTCCCAAGCTCGGGCCATGTTGCTCATGGGATGGAATCTGAGATCTGATCTAGCTAATACCTAAATTTGCATCACCTTTACTAGGATGGGCTCTAGGTGCTCTTCGCCATACTCCACTACATGTCGACCATACGAGATGACTATCTGTATCTCCTAAAGGTACATGAGGACCTGTGTCACCTTCACCACCATGGTTTTACAGTCAACAAGCAATTGGATGTATGCCTCCTTAACCTTTTCCTTGGTCAAAATAATCACTTGTGTTGCTTTCATGGCTAGTTGATCCTACAAACTCTAGAGTTGGCCTTCCAAGGCCTGAACCTATTGTTCTGCTCCTTCCTTGGCCTCCTGGTGCTTTTGAACTATCTTCTCCAAATATTTTTCTTTCTTCTACCATAGATTTATCTTTGACTTTGCAGATTCCAACTATGCTCAATTTTTAGCCAAAGTCTCCTCCAACTCGATGATCTTCACCTCAGCCTCAAAAAACTCTTCTTATAGTGCTCACCATGCAGGTACATGGAGCTCGTATCTACTTGAATGTTCCCCATATTCTCCATAGTGTCGATATTTGTAAGGTCCTCGATGATGAGCTCATAAGTGTAGTCACTCGGAGCCATCTCTCCTTGAGGCTTCTAGACCTAGGGAAAATTTTTCACTGTGTGGGCCTCCATAGTGTTAGGATTAAAAGAAACTTTCTTCAATGGATTTGTTGGTGCTAGAGCCTCCTTTATTTTATGGCTCTTCAACCACTATGATGAACTCAGGTGAGCTTGGTTGATCTTCATTGTAATAGGTTGTTCTGGTATAACCTCCATATCTGATTTGGGCAACACCTATAGCTCCAAAAATGGGGTAAAATGGAAATGAGCCTATTGTGGATTTAGCTTGAGGGAAGTGGAAATTGGCATAGTGGGAATGGTTGATGAAATGGAGGTGGTCATGGGAATGGAAGCAAGAGGTTCGACTATGGTCACACTCACTCAGAGAGGAGCTTGTGTGCTTACAATCATAGTGGAGGTTACTGGAATGGAAGATACATGAAGCAAAAATGGGTTCGAGGTGGATGCAAAAGAACTGAAAGAAAGGGAAGTAGAAGAAATGGGAATAGAAGAAGAGGGAGCATTGGTGACTAGTGGCTGAGAGATAGGAAGTGAAATTGAGGTGGAAGGCATACCAAATGGAGGTGAAATAGAAGTAGAAACTAGAGGATGAGAAATGATAGTCACCAACTACTCAAGAATAGGAGAAGAGAGAGAAAATGTACCTTCGAGCTCCAATATTATTTGAGTCGATGAGGGTGAAAGTGGTTGTGACACTGGCTCCTTTTTTACCTGGTCCTTTGGTTCCACCACAATGTCCTCCTCAAGATTTATAATCTTAGCACTTTGGCCCAATGGCTCTATCTAGACCAAGGGGATAGCCTCTAACACTTCTATTTGTACAATCAAAACTATAGGAG
Source organism: Wollemia nobilis (assembly GCA_028583015.1). NCBI lineage: Eukaryota > Viridiplantae > Streptophyta > Pinopsida > Araucariales > Araucariaceae > Wollemia > Wollemia nobilis. The sequence continues at coordinate 2,252,051 of JAQPPZ010003193.1, read as the reverse complement.
GAGGGTTTGATGAAACTATGCCAGTCCTTAGCTTTTTGGAGATCTTTATAATGGGTAATTTTTCTCACTTACTTCTCACTCGACATTGTAGTGGCTCCTCTGGCACTTGTCCTTATTTTTCTTCTACAAGTGGTACCTCTTGCATCACGAGCTATTCTTTTTTGGCCACACTCTCCTCACTACTAGATTTTTGAAAACTTTGAGGTACAATACTAATGAAAGTGATCGGTTGATAACTAGTGTAAAACTCATCATAAATATCTAAAAATATTTCATCCATCACCAGGCCATATGGTGACCCAGTTTTCCCTTGATGGGCCCTCATAATCCACCAGTTAGTAATCTTCTCTTCAGACCAATCGGGAAGTTGCTCCTTCATCTGATTGAATAACCCTAGAGGAGGAATCTGATGCTTATGCACTATAGGGTTGTACTCAACCTCCATCTCATAAAATTTATGCCATGGTGGGAGTGACATCATATTTTCCACATGCCATTCCAAATCATGCCCCTCCAAATTATTTTGGTGTCACTCAATGTCTAGCCTAGGGCAACAATGAAAATTCTTGGCCTTAATTAGCATCGTGAAGTGACCCAAAGGATCATACTTCCACCATTGTGGCAACTCCACCATACCGATGTCATAGAGGGCTTTGGTAATTAACTGATTCTGGCCCACCTGGCTCACCTCAATGCCTTCGAAGTGAAAAGGCATAGTGCACGTGGTTCTTTTTCCTCATCCTACCCCATAAACATCATTGATAAAGTCATGCTGGTGAATGACTTCCAACGCAAAAAGGTGTCCCATGGCAAAATATGGAAGAAGAAATGGCTTGCCAGTATAGCCAAAAATACGTAGAATGATGCCCTACATTAGCAAAAATATATCACCCTTCTCCTTTTGGATGATTTCCTCTCTCATCACCCTTGGTACCCTCTCACATTTGCCAAAAATTAGCTCTAGGGTAGGGCCCACAAACATGCGGTTAAAATTATAAAATGATTCTTTTCTTGACAAGCTAGAGGTCCACAAATATACTAGCAATCTCCTATTTTCTCTATCAACCTGCCTAACTGCTATGAAGGAAAATTTTTGATACATGTGAAAGAAGAAATACCATATTAAGAATGATGTGTGCTTGAATGCCATGGTTTCTTCACTCTATATTTTCTCCAGTTGGGTATGCATCCTTCTAGCAATATAGTCAGCCCAATCAAAGAAAATTGGGTTTGTCCTCATCATCATTGTAGTAGGGGCATAGAATTTGACCTGAGAAATGCACTGCACCAATATCACCTACCACTTGTGCACTATCGAATCAGTCGGGAGACCCACAACCCAAGCCACCATAGAAAATAAATCTGGACTCTTGAAATCTGTTAATGGCTTTGATAAAGTCGGCAATTCACCATGTTAGGGTATCTTTATCAGTTGGGTCTCCATAAACTGGTGCAGCATTACTGTCGATTGATACTTCTCCTCCTGTTCTCCAAGATGCAATCTCTTAAAAATAAAATCAGAAGGAGGTTTAATCCCACAAGAAAATACCTCCCGAACATCATCGGATGAAATAGTAAATAATACTTCTCCTTTTGCATTCTGGATAGCTCTAGTGTCAAGATTATAAAATTTTGAAATTACCTCCACCAACTCTAGGTAAAAATGGACCGATGTGCATAAATACCAAAAAATTTGAGCATGATATGCGATAGTGAGAGGGCTTTCTAGCATCAACCCCTATCTGATTGCAACATCTATATCTTGGCACAATTTCTCAATGCCTTTATTTAAAATAATGCAATCTCCAACCTGAGCTAGCATGTCGAAATATGGATCCAGGTCAATATTTTCATTTTACCTAGATTTTTTGGACTTCTTTCCTCCCTCAAATTTCTTCTGCACCTTCTTTGGCTCTATGGTCTCTTTGGCTCTATATTTTTTCTCCCATATTCAACAACTCTTGGGTGCCTTGTAATTCCTGCAATCAAGCAACCAAATGCGACAATGCTCTAGAAAATATAAAAATTTTACCTCCAAGTCGTGGATGCACCAAATTTATAAATTGTGCCTTCAACTATCGATTTAATGCATGTGCTAATTTTTAGAGAAGTTGGGTGAATGTGCTTCTTGATTCTCTCACTAGGCATGATTTTTAATAATTTTTTAACTATCATTAACTTCCTTTTTACTTAAAATATTCCTCGAACCTTGTGCTTGGCCACCTTTTATCTTGAAAAGTACAACCTGGATGTCAATGACTAATCTAGGAATGATAAATACCATGTGTCAATGATGGACACCCTTCGGGATGAAAATCAATCAATTCTGCCACTCGGGGATGTCAAATCATCAATCTAGGGTGAATGGGTGAAATTAATCTACTTTGGGCACACTTTTCATCAAAAATCACTTGAATGCTCAAAATCATCTTGTACTAACAAAAAATTCAAGGGATAAAAACATTGGTGAAAACAACTCTACAACTTGCTTCTTTATTCAACTGGTACTTGAAAATCATCCTTCCTGTTTGCTTGGCGAATTCATAAGCTTGGCTGCCCTTTTAAAATAATTCTTCTCTAATTTCGCCCCAAAAAGTGCCTTGCTAAAAAAAAAGCTTTTAACTGCCAGAGCTTTAATCGAAAAAGCAATTAAAAATTAATTTAGCCCCTCTTTTCTTGAAAATATCCTTTTAACTAGGAGTCTTTAAAAAGCATTTGATTTTTTTCTTTTTGCTTTTCCGTTCTGTGAGTTTCACTCTGAAATGGAATTTTTCCCCCAAAAATAAAAATACATGGCAAAATTAAAACTTGGAAATTAAATTTTTTTTTTTTTTTTTTTTTAAAAATTTTATATTTATATATATGGTTATTCCTCCCCTTTTTACTCCATTAATAAAATAATTTTGCTTTTCTCCTGAAATCACTTTGCCAAAGAGCTATTTTAATGATTTTCACCTTGAAATTAAAAATGAGGCCTTGAAAACCCTTTTGGGGTGAAATTAATTTTCACTGAGGATGTGCTTTCAAGGGGAAATCACTTGTTAGGGGTAGAATAATATCACTTTTTTTTATATAAGCATAAAATACTTGAAAAATAAAATAACATTTGTACATATATACATACTTGTTCTTGAAAATTTCAATGATAATAGGCCTTCAAATGAAGACCATTTATCGAAATCAGAAATTCTCGACCATCCATGTCTTGAAGATAATAGGCATTAACTGAGTTCACCCCCAAATCTGAAATGGACCTTCCCATATAGCTTCGAACTTATGATGCTTGCCAGGCTTTGCTTTATCCACATTCCATTTTAACACCAGATCACCGACTTTAAATGCCCTTTCAGATGTCTTCTTGTTGAACCATTTTTGTGTCATCCTGGCATGTTCCATGAAAGCATTGTATGCCTTCTCTCTTTCTTCTTCTAGTTGTAGGAGTTGTGCTAGTCTCGCGCTCATAGGATCAAATTCATCATTCTCATCGGTGAGCATCTGCAAGGTTCGAAGGATAGGCAACTCAATGTGTATAGGTAAAACTACCTCCTTACCATACACCAGAGAATAAGGGGAAGCCTTGATTGATTTCTTGATCGAGATGCGATCTACCCACAAGGCTTGGTTTAGTAGTAGATGCCAACTCCTCTTGTTGTCTCCAAGGATCCTCTTTAAAATTCTCAACAAGTTCTTATTTGTAGATTCGGCCAAACCATTCCCCTATGGATAGTAGTTAGAAGATATTTTTAGATAAATTCCATACTTGTGAATTCACTGATTTTAGCACCAATGAAGGGGGTCCCATTATCTATCACAATTGCATCCGGGATGCCAAAGCGGGTGATTAACCCCTCTAGAAAGGAGATAATTATGGCCTGATCTACTTTCTTAGTCGGAATGGCCTCCACCCATCTGGTGAAATAGTCTATTGTAGTCAGAATATACTTGTGTTGGGTAGAAGAATTGGGATCAATAACCTCGATAAATTCTAAGCCCCATTGTTGAAATGGTGCTTCGACTTGTATGGGATGAAGGGGTAAAGATGCCTTCCTACTTCTACCAATATATCTCTAGAAGTTGTCATAGTTCTGACTGACTTTGAATGCATCTAAAAAAGAGTAGGCCAAAAATAGCCTACTTTGATGATCTTAAGTGCCATGGGCCTTCCTGCATAGTGGTCACCTGATAGACCGGAGTGAAACTCCTCTAGAATCCTCTGTTTCTCTATCTCCTTAACACATCTGAGAAGGACTCCATCAATATTTTTGTGGAACAAGCCACTTGGCAACAATACATACTTGAGGGCTTGCAATCTGAATCTCCTTCTCTATGAGGAGTTGAGGTGTGATGGACATCTCCCTGAGTTAAAATATTCGACAAGGTCCTCTATCCAATCATGACCAATCAAAGCTTGATTAGCGAGATTACTCTCACTTAGTGTATTATCAGACTTGAGATCAACTGATTGAGAAGCGATGCTCTTAGCAAGCTCTTGGTAGAGTGCTCGACCATGAACTAGCTTAGTTGGTCGAATCTCTACATCAAACTCCTAGATTTTGGAAACCTAGCCAACTCTCTTATCACCAAGTTCACCCTGAATAATGAAACTTCTGACATCTGGATGAATGACATAAATAATTGTCTTGCTCTATGAAACAAAGTACTAAAATTTCTTTAGATATTTCATAACCACATAGACTTGCTTCTCAATAAAATTATACTTCTCCTCATGTGGTTGGATGACTTGGCTCAGGAAAGCAATTGGTTGTTCATCTCCATCATCTCTCTTTTGTGTGAGCACAACTGCATAGCTTTCTTGCTCACCCACAATGTAAAGGATAAAATCCTTTGAATAATCTGGATTGATCAGGATAGGGGCTTGGACAATTCTTTCTTTGATTTCCTGGAAAGCTCACTTTCTCTGCTCTATCCACTTAAAATCTGCATTCTTCTTAAGAAGCTCGGTCATCGGCTTCACGACTTGAGCGAAGTCTGCAATGAACTTTTAGATAAAATTAATTTGTCCAAAAAATGATTGTAGTTCTTTCTTATTGGCTGGTAGTGGCAACTTCAAGAGAGCTTCAGCTCTGGCAGGATCAATGGCTAACCCTTCCTTCGAAATCACATGGCCTAGGAGTTTCCCCTCTTTAATAACAAAAATTGATTTCTTGGGGTTGATAGAAATTCCAAACTCATAATATTTCTCGAAAACCTATCTCAGGTGAGAACCATGCTCTTTCCTATCATGAGAAAAAATAGTCATGTCATCCAGATATATCACAATAATATGATTCAACAACTCACCAAAAGCTACGTCCATTGCTCTCTGGAAGGTAGCACCAATATTTGATAGACCAAAAGGCATTCATTGGTAGGTGAAGGTGCCCCACTTGGTAGTGAATATCATTTTGTGTTGGTCTTCATCCTTCACCCAGATTTGGTTGTAGCTAGAGAAACCATCTAGCAGTGAAAATATTTGTGCTCTAGAAACTACATGAAGGATCTGGTCGATCTGTGGCAAGGGATAATGGTCTTTTAGTGATGCTTGATTCAAATTATGAAAATCCATGCACAAGTGAATGTCTCCATTCTTCTTCCACATTGGGACCAGATTCGCCACCCAGGTTGAATGCTTGATAGGATATATGATTTTTACCTCTAACATATTTAGTAACTCTACCTTCATTAGTACCTCAATATTTGGATTAATAGGCTATTGTTTCTATCTAAAGGGTTTTACCCCTTCCTGCAACTCGATGGTATGTTGGATCACATATTTGTTGTAGCCTTTAAGATCATGATAGCTCTAGGCAACAATATCTAGGAACTCATAACATAACTTCTTAATTTGTTTGAGCTCCTCTGGAGAGCAATCTATCCTAACTTTGATTATCTTATCAGGTTCCAACTTCAACTCAGTATACTCTTTCTCATCCACTTTGATCCTACACTTTTCTACTCTATCATTCTGATCAAAGAGGTTCTCAAGAGTAATCAATCCTTTTGGGATGTGATTATTTTTGAGTTGGATTAAACCCTCAGCTTCATCTTCATCCAATGTCCTTCCCTCCACACTACTGACTTCTTTAATCAAAAAATTCACAATCTGCTCATCATTGTCAAAAACTTGCTAGTAGATATTTTTGTTAGGGACTGAAGGTCTATAGATTAACCTTACAGTCTTGGGCTTTCTTACCACATGCTCAATAGGAGAGAAGTTCGCACCAAGGGATGCTAGAATATCTACATGTTTATTTCATTCTCATAAAATCGCTTGAACATTCAATGCGATAAATGACTCAAATAGATCCCATACCTTGTTGTGGTATACCTTCAGGTAGTGCTACTTTGAAATACACTTGCTGGTCACCTAGTTGACAATTAACTCAGAATATCTAAAAATATATAGTTGTTTGATCCTAAGCTTTTTGCTTTCTTCAGGCCTAAGCATAGTGCTTCGTACTCGATGACATTGTTCGTACAACTCCAGGTCAACCGATATGAATATATCTTCTAAATTCTAGAAGGAGAGATAAAGACTATTCCAGATTTGACACCATTCTTGCATCTAGCATCATCAAAGTACATTTTCCATAATTGGTCAAGGGTGGAACCTAGATCATCAAACACCTTCGCTTCAACCTTCTCAGGCTTAGTAATGGTGTAACAACCGATTTTGGTCTCCATCATTGCATTGAAATCGAGCATTGAAAATTCATCCTCTAAATGAAGCTCATCTAGAGCTTCCTCCATCAGATCCATCTCCTCTAGTTCTTCAGTCACCATATTGATCGAATCTACAACCTTTTCTTCTTCTTCAATATTTTCAATATGATACGTGGAGGGCTTCTCATTGTAAATCTGTATTCTCCTCCCTTTGAATGGAATCTCCAGGTGAGAATAGTCTAGAGATAGATAGCCTCCTAACTTGGCTGTGAACTCCCTTGATAGGCACATGTTGAAGTATGACTCCAAATCTACCACAACAACTTCTTGAATGATAGTTATCTAGGGCATGTTGTGTAAGACAATCGGGATATCTTTGATCACCCCCACCATTTTGATAGGAGTGCCATCCAACTGCAAGATGCCTGGGCTACTTCTTGTGTATTCCATACCCATGATTTTACAAACTACCTTTGGCATGATAGTTGTCACTGCACCAGAGTCAATCATACAGTTGTGCATGATCCAACCCTCCATCTTGAGAGATAGATAGAATGGGGGAGGTCTATTTTTTCCTATGGTAGAAGTGGGTAGCATTTGAGCTAGCACTATCTACGTAGGGTTTTTCCTCTTATCCTTCACAAATTTCAATGATTCTTGCAATAGGTCCACTTGTCCAGGTAGTTGTAGTGCATCATAGAGGCTCACCTTGGTAGGAATCCTCTTCAGTTCTTCGACAATATTGTATGATTATGCATTGGGCTCCCTTCCTTCACTAGCAACTTTGTACTTGCTTTGATACTATTGTGTAGCTTCTACCCTCTGATGCTTGGTCAAGGATGGGTATTTGAGCCTCTCCTTCACCTGCTCTTTTGTTTCTATATGCTTTTGTGCAGCCGAAGGTTGCGAAGTTGATAGTTTTTCTTGCAATCTATCCTTCATTGGTGTAGGCAAAAGATCCTTCAACAAGATGGGCTCATCTACCTTAGGTGTTAGCATAGGCACTTTCACTTGAGATTACCTCTTTTTATTCTGCATCTTCTGCTCAGTAGGTACCTTCAATGGCTCCATTTTAGTTGGATCTATAGTGATAGGATTTTTCTAGATCTTGTGAGAACTAAAACTTGTTCAATATATGGGACCATGAAGTTATGATCAACTTTCATGATCATGTTGACTTGACCACCAGAAGAGCTATCCACCAATGTCTGCACATAGTTCAAATGAACCATGCAGGTGTCTTCGCCATGTGGGTCATTACAGGTAGAACACTATAATGTTCTCTCTGATGGGCCAACTTCCTCATTTGCAAGCATAGTAGTACCCCTTTTAGGAGCTTTGCTGGGAGTAGCTGCTTGTTCTCTGGTGATCGATGGTGGTTGAAATCTCCTTGGTCTAGAAATCTCTTTTAGCCTACTTTCTTTTGATCATCGTAATTTTATTACCCATCGCTCTTATGGCTGAATTCATGGACTATAACTCCTTCAACACCTTGTCTTGTGGATCAGGGTTTGAGGGTGTTGGGGGAGTTGGTAATGGTAATGGAATAGGTGGATATGGTAGTGTCAAGAATGGAACTAGGGCTGGTAACTATGGAATGGTTGGAGTAGGGAGTTGAGGGATAGAAACTATCATCATGGTTTGGGATGTACTTAGATTCCATGAAGGAATTGGATACATGGGTGACATGGGCAAAGGTTGAGAAGATGCATTAGCATACAAATACTATGGAAGGTCAGGGAAAATAGGCATGGCCATTTTTGGTGGAAGCTTATCGATAGCAATCAGATCAGCTTCAACCTTTTGTGTCATAGAATATAGATCAAGGAATGTATTGGCATTGGACTATCGTATGGCCATACTGATGTCAGAGTTGAAAGCTCAGAGGTAGTAAAAGGTTGCTTGTTCGAGAGTCGATCGGAGACCATCAGGAACCCTATGCCAAGTTTGGGTGAACCTAACATTGAAGTCCATGATTTCCTCCTATGGATGCCTCTGAATAGTAGTGAATTGATGCAGTAGGGAGAATGGATCCGCTTGTTCATTGAACCCTTTGATTAGCAGTTCAGCCAACTGGTCCTAGGTGGTGATGGTGGTAGGTTGTAATGATCGGTACCAGTAAAGCAATTTTCCTCGAAGAGAGAGAACAAGCAATCTTACCATTATATCCTCATCTGTGATGCCATGAATTATCGCCAAAGTAGCTACATCTTGAACATGCTCATAGGTCATCTTCCCTATACCATCGTAAGTTGGCAAAGCCTTCATCATCGCTTGTGGGATCAGGTTCTGAGCTTGCATATTTAGAGGTCCAGAGTGGTTCCATGCTGGAAACTACCTTGGTGGTTGTGGTGGTGGATTTTGAGCCATGTGGATTGGTGTGTGTGGTTGAGGAGGTGGAAAACTAGTGGTTGTACTAGCAGGACTCGAAGGAATAGAAAACACACCAGCTAACTATGAAGATGTTACACTTGATGGGATAGCTAGAGTAACTAACCTAGGGTGTTCTCCTAGCACTTGGGTGTCAAGTTCATAAAACTCAATGGGATCTTCTAGATTTTTGGCCTTCGATCTTGTGATCATGAAGAAAGCTTTCACTCACTTCACGTTCGGAGGCTTCTGGGTAGAGCTGAGTCACCAGATGTTCTAATCATATAGTACAAAGGTGAACATCAAACCTCAATACTATTGAAAGTGGAACCTTTTGAGAGTCCCATCGGGCATGCCAAAAACTGTTGGTCACGAATCTGCCTAGTACAAAATCTACATTTTGTGCACCCTAGACCCGTCCAACATTGAAAGGCCAAAGGAGAGAAATGTCCTTCGAGCCAATCTCCAGAGAGGGCTGGCTCCCTTTCTAATCTACTCTAGTTTAAATCTTAGGGTAATAGGAAAGAAATGGGGAAATATGGCTATAAGCTAGAAGTGTAGGATGGGGATAGACTAACAACCAAAATTCAAATCAAGTAGCGATTAGCATACAATAGAAATGAAAGCACATGAACTACTTACAGTTTTGCAAAGACAACCTCCAAAGAGCATCTCAGTATTCACTCCCTCACCCACAGATATTAAATTCAGATGCAGAATTTAAATACAACAAATAATGGAGATGAATATATTCAGAAATGACATACAAAATCATCAAATGCAACACCATTCATAGAACTAGAAGCTGAATGTCTTTCTATTGATGCAGAAAACTTGAAGTGTTTTTCTATAGAGTGTCCATCCTCCTTTCTTACATGAAAATGATTAGTATTTATAGAGGATTGCACCTCTTTCATTTAATGCACATACAAACAAAATGTTGGTAGATCAAAAACTAACATGAATAATTTCCTCCTCGACATCAATGATGTTCTAGTCAAAATATTCTTTATGGAAACAATGATCCTGCTTTGGTGGGAGAATCACATGAGAAATCGACATGATTAAATGATGGAAAGTAGCCTCGAGCGTCGGTGCATTGGGATGCAATGAAGTTGCCTAAAAATTGGGAGCTTGGTCATTGAACTTGTGTTACCCCTGTGCTTTGGAAATTTACACTTGCCAAGAAAGTCCACTGAATATTAATGTTTCTTTGAGAAGGGGTGAGAAGTCGGTGGATGGTACCTTGAAAATGACCAAAACTCACCCTTTGGTATTTAATCTTGTAGTAATCCATGGGGAGCGTAGCTTACTTTGCTTCAAAATTTAAATTTTGTTGTTCCTTGGTCCTTTTTGAGAGAATATTTTTGGAACAAGGGTGGGCAAAAATGCCCTCTTCATATTTTCCTCTGACATCAATTTTCCTGAAATGCTATTCCTTTGTCATTCTTATCCATCCATAACTTCCTACCTTTCTCTTTGTTGAAACGCCTCCCTCATCCATGTTTGCATTCGGAATAGCGCACCCATATTTTAATTCCATCATTAGTAAGGTAAAAAAATACTTTGAACTCGAAAATCCAAGATGTTTATTAGTTTCACCCCTAGCATGAGCAAAAATTCCAAGACGAGTTGAAATAGGGACCCATGCCTCTCAATTGCAATTGGTGCCCCTGCCCTTTTAATATGGTTTCACCCCAAGGAGGGGTGAAAGGGAGTTTCATCCCCTCACTTGGGGTAAAATTCCTTTTTGACCTTTCAACCTTTTAATTATCATGGTCTTGTGCTTTTAATATTTATGTTCACCCCAAAGAGGGGTGGAAAGGATTTTTGCCCCTCCTTTGGGGTGAAAGCCCTCTTTAAAACCTGCTTTGATTCATCAATATCGGGCCCATGATGCGCTACCTTTTAAACTCTTCCTCATGCTATGTTTCACCCCAAGGAGGGGCGAAAGGGAGTTTCACCCCCCACTTGGGGTGAAAGCCCTTTTTGACTTTAACTTGCTAACTCTTCTTGTTGATGTAGCCACTTGCTCTTCAAAACAATGTTTACCCCAAAGAGGGGCGACAAGGATTTTCGCCCCTCCTTTGGGGTGAACGAACCTTAAACTTTTGTTCTTGTCTTACCAATGGTGGGCCCACAATCGTCTAGTCATTTTAAATTAAGTTTCACCCCAAAGAGAGGCAAAAAGGATTTTCGCCCCTCCTTTGGGGTGAACTTACCTTTGACCAGTTCGTGCCTTTTCTTGCATGACGTTTCATGGGCTTGTTTACCCTCGCAACTTGATGCCTTTCAACTCCATGGCACCACAATATTTCACCCACTTCTATTTTAAATTGACGTTAGCCCCAAGGAGGGGTGAAACTACCTTTTATGCTAATTTCGGGTAAAAACACATCTTTTGCACTCATTTTCTTCCCTTGGATATTTTTTGAGCGATTTTGATTCTTTTGGGTGCAATCACTTCTGCTACTATTTTTTCCCCCAAGGAGGGCGAAAATGACTTTCGCCTCTCTCTTGGGGTGAACTCACTTCTCTTTCTTTTTCTACTGGTGCTTCCAATGCTCTTTGCTCTCTACAAACATCTAACCTCATTTCTCTGTTCCTTTTATCCATGACATTAATTCTATTTTTTAAAACTCCATTATTTCCTGGTGCAATGTCAATGAAAATTTAAAGGAGAGGATTGAAACAAAAATAATTGCAACAAAATATATTGGCAAAAATATGAAGTGCTACATTATTCATTATACTTCACCTTTTTACAATAAAAACCATCAACAAAATTTTAATCAAAATTTTAATGTGGCAAGGTGATAAAATTGCCAACAAGCTTGAAGGAAGATCTTACATGAACACACATGGCTCATAAGGAAATTTTTTTATCAAATAAGGTTCCATTATTTTATGGGACTAACTATGCTTTATGAAGTGTGAGGATGAAGACTTATTTTATGGCATATGGATATGATACATGGAAATATGTTGAAAATGGATTCACACCATCTACAAATCCTCCTATAGATGCAAGTGGTAAGAAACCATATAAAGGTAATTCCATGGCAATGAATGTAATTTTGAGTGGGTTATGTGAATCAAAGTTTGTGAAAGTCATACAATGTACTTCAACAAAAGAAATGTGAGATAAGTTACAAAGAACATATGAAGGATATGACAAGGTCAAAATGGCAAAACTTCAAACACACAGAAGGAATTTTGAAGACTTGAATATGAAAGATGATGAAGATATTGCTATGTATCTACTTTGTGTTGATGAGGTTGTTAATACTATTTGTGGACTTGGAGAAAATATTTAGGAATCTACTATTGTTTAGAAAATATTGATGTCACTCCCTATGAGGTATGATGCAAAGGTTTGAACGATAGAAGAGATGAATGATCTCAAAACTCTAAGTATGGATGAGCTACATGTAATTATCACAACCTATGATATGAGGACAAAAAAAGAACAAACATAAAAAAGAGAGGTAACATTCTAATCTTGAAAGAAGAAAAAGAATCAAGAAAAATAATCAAGTAATGAATCAAGTAGTGAAGAAGAGGCTAATTTTGTGAGAAGAAATAAGAAGGGTCTAAGAAAACACAAAAGGATGCAGACTGTGAAATATTTTATTTGTGGTAACATTGGTCACTATGCAGCTAATTGTCCATAAAATAGAGGCAGTAGCAGTGAATAAGAAAAGGATTACAAGAAAAGAATGAAATAAAGTTTTATTATGAAAATAAAAATAGGCATGGTCAACACAAGCATGATAAGAAGAACTTTCAAAGGAACAAGAAGAGTTTATATATTGAAGAAGAAAGCATTGCTTCAAGTGACAGTTATGAGAACCTCTCCGATAGTCTAATGAAGGGGCTTGAGAAATTAAGATACTCCTATTTTCAAAGACCAAGAAGAAGATAAATAATATGCTCTTGTGATTAAAGCTCTAGAAAAAGAGAAAGATTCAAAAAATGAAGAAGAAACCATGGTTAACATAGAGGAATAACTTAGTGCTGCTCTTGGAGAATTGAAAAGGGTTAGAAATAAAAATTTAGAATTGAAGGCTCAAGTTTAAGAGGATGAGAAAACAAAGACAAAGCTCCTAAAAGATCTCATAGACTTAAAAGTGAAGGTTGAAGAGGTAAAGAAAGTTAGAGAAGATATGGTTGAATAGTTAAAGGTAAAAGAACTAGAATGTGAAAGACTAGAACATGAAGCTGACATTCTAAAGAAGGGGCTTGAGAAATTCAATAATAAGATATATCAGTTTAAGAAAAGCTCAAAATATTTGGACAATATTATCAAAACATAGAGATCTCCATTTATGAAGACTGGATTTGGTTATGAGGAAGGTCAAGAGGTACAAGAAGAGGAGTCAAGCTCAAAAGAATAGAAGAATAAAAGAAGGTATTTGAATAAGAGCCTAAGACCTATGCTGATAAGTTGAGAAGTGGTAGTATCAAAGAAGAAGTAAACAAATAATCATCAAGGAATAAGGACCATCACAAAAAAAACAAACAAATATCCATGAGATCAAGGCAAGATGAATATTTCTTCAAAGGTTATTGTTTCTCATGTAATAATTTTGGTCATAAAGCTATACATTTCAGGGTTCATTATAAAAATGATTATGACATCAACAAGAGAAATTTCAAGTCACTTGCACTTTTCAAGGACTACAACATCATGTGTTTCAATTGCAATAATTTTGGTCATAAAGTTATACATTGTAGGGTTTATGGTAAGAATGATTATAGCTTCACCAAGAATTCATTTACACCTTTCAAGGACTACAAAATAAAGTGTTATAATTACAATAATTTTGGGCATAGAGCAAAGTGGTGTAGAACAAAATTTTTATAACTTCCAAAGACAAGAAAGAAAAATGATGCTCAAAATGTTCAAAGAGGTATGACTTCAAAAGTTTGAAAAAAGATTGAAAAAGAAGAAGAGCATTGTAAGTTGAGAGTAGCTTTACTCCCATCTCAAAATTAATCACCTCAAGAAAAGGAGGTGGTGAGGGGGCTATGCTAAGTATCTTATTTTTAGCCCCAAAGAGCCCTTTGCCATTTATGTCAAAGGGGGAGAGAATTCAATGACGAGGAGTTGCTTCTTAGGGGAGAAGTTTGGAAATCCAGTTGCAGTAAAAATATTTTTTTTTTGTAGGGTTTCCATCAATGACAAAGGGGAGATTGTTGGAAATATTGAGTTGTCATTGATGTCAAAGGGTGCATGGTACTTAAGGCAAAAATATTCCTCAAAGATGAGAAGTTTACACAGATGGAAAAAATATCAATTAAGACAACAATTGGACTTGGTAAATAGCAAAGCAAGAAAATATTCAAGCAAAGGGTTATAATATTTAAATTTAAATATTATAATGAGAAATTTTTAAAGTTGCATGGGACAAAGAGTTTTAAAAATTAAAGGGATGGACAACAGGTTTAAATTGCATGGGACAAAAAGAAAAGTTTATATTGCAAGGGACAAAGGTTTAAAGAATCGATATTATAATATTTAAAATATTATAATATAAAGGTTTAAAAATGGAGGAGGCACCAAAGTTAATGGAGGAAATAAAATTATTTGAAAATTATATATGCGTCGACATTTTTGATATAAGGAAAAAAGCATATAAAAGGGGCACAACTATTTCATTGAGACTATGGTTTTCAAACGTGAAAATAATTATTCGAATGCTCTCCATGTAAAATTTGACACAGATAAAAAGAACAAAAAGGAAAGCAAGTTTGGTGGAAGTGAGCAAAATAATTTTATCTTGAGTGTGCCATGATTGGAAATCCAACTGGATGGCTAGTCCAGCTGGTCGCCTAGCTGGCACTAAGGTGTTGTCGAATGAAAGGTCATAGGTTCGAGTCATGTAGGGAATGTTTTTGGTTGGCAGAGATAGTGTTTCATTTGGTAGTGACACAACGAAGAGGAAACTTTGATTTTCTTGTGCATGGTAGGTCTTACTTGCTGGGGTAGCCTAATCGGATGCCTAGGTATTGCTAGGGTGCTACGTTGGTAGAGGTTGTGGGTTCAATTTTCTTCGCGTTCATTAGGCTTGATTGGTTGAGGTATGGATAAAATTTTTGTATAAATTTTATGTGAAAAAAAATTGTTTGCTGGACTTGTTAATTTAAATATTAAGGGCAAAGTTTTTTGTTTACATTTATTTTAGAATAGGAGTAATAAGGTGTTAGGACTCTAATCCTAACCTTTCACATCACTTAATTCACTAATAGTATTTATGTACCAATATGGCCTTTCACTAAAGTCACAACTAAGATAGGTTTATATATGCATTCTTGGGTGTCCTAAAAGGCATCCATCGAAGAACATATTACTTATTTTAGTGCAGTGGGTGGTTTGTCCTCCATTGAAACAATGATTCAATCCTCAAAATGTGATTCTTAAATTCATTTTACATTACTTTGTTTATTTTTGTTTACCAGAACTGCTAGGATTTCAAGGCTCCCATCATTTGGTATCAGAGCCATCGTAATCCTATGTTTTCAAAATTCAATCTCACTCACCTAAAACATAAACCTCTTAAAATATGGTATCTCATAGCTAGAGAGACGCTAGACATTTGGAAGCACACCTAAAGAAAATTTTGATGGTAAAATAGTGAGAACAGATGACTATCTGCATTATACAGACAAGGATATTAAAGATTTAAAAAAAATATATAGCCATTGATCCCTATTAAACAATTGCAATCAACACAGATCCAACAACGTAATCCAAATCACAAAAAAATTATTGATAAACTACTCAGAATACATTTTTAGGTGAGGAAATATAAAAACCGACAACAAAATATAAATTAACCTAAGGTTTGAATTTAATTTTTCTATCGATGAAAACTTTTTGCGTCATTGGATAAAAAGACACTTAAGGTTTACAAAAATCTTTGGGATATTAATATCCTACATTGAACAACAGGAATCCATCATAGTGTTTAAAACTGCTCGTGCTCCAATAGTTGGGTGTGACTACCAACCGATAGCCACACGCATGCATGAGGTTTCACTTGGCCTATTGAGATTCGTCCATGACCATTTCAAATCCACATTTTATCAAGCTTCTATTTGTCCTTTATTATTCGAGATTCACCCTCATAATCGTTGGTGATTCACCTTGTCATGCAACATGATGCCTGTCCCACTCCTGCTACCTCACTATGTTGCTCCACTACCACCACTTCTACCATCTCGCTTCACCGCCTCTCTCCCACCACCCTGCTACCACCCCTTTTGTCGCTCTATTGCTGCCCTTCCTCGACCGTTGCTCCATTAACAAATTACAATTTATTTTTTTGCAAAGCAATTTTTGAAGCATTTTTTCACAAAAATTAGCAACTTTTAAAACAAATTTTTGCACCTTTTTCCAAAAAATTATTTTGTAAAACATGCCCAAGGAGTCATAAGCATGCAAAAAAAACACCATGGCATATGGGAGAAGATCACAAAATATTGTGAAGGAAGTTATGAAGGAATTCATGCAAGAATTACATAAATGGCAGGAAAATTTTGAGAAGAAAATCTCGATAAAAGAGGATTTTTGCTTATGGGGAGAGGACCATGAAAACAAGATTATAAAATTAAACTTAAAAATTGGCACCACCAACCACTCAGTCGATATGGTACAACAAAACTTGGCATTAATCTAAGTCGATCAACCTCTCATAGCACCAACACAACAAGCATTACTAGAGGGACCACACATGCCAATCCTACCTCAAACCATAAAATTGGATTTCCCAAAATTTTATGGAGGTGACCCCATAAATTGGATATATCGGACTGACCAATATTTCTCATTATATCAAATTCTAGAGACCCAAAAGTTCTGTATCACATCATTTCACCTAGAGCAAATCGCTACTCAATGGTACGAGTGGTATGAAAAATAAAGGGTACTCCCATATAGATCAAATTTATAAAAAATATAATGTTACAATTCGAACCAAGCAAATTTGAATATTTCATAGGGGCTCTTACCAAAATCTTCCAAACATATACAGTATGAGAATACCAGGCGCAATTTTATAAGTTGGAAAACCTTACATCAGGTTCGGTGCTTCATTATTTCAAAGTTGCTTCATTAGTGACTTGAAAGAAGAAATTTTATTGGAAGTACAAATACTCAATCCTATTGATATGATGCACATGGTTGCATTAGCACAACTGGTGGAAGAGAAGATCAATAACCAACATCAAATAGGAAAACTATCAATAGGAAAACATAAAATACCTACACCAGCCAAAAACTAAATAGAGTCATGCCAATTAAATGAATTAGCCCTGAGGAAATGAAAGAAATAAGAGAAAAGGACATTTATTTTCATTGTGATGAGAAATTCACCCCTAATCACAAATGAATTTCACCAAAATTATATATTTTGGATACAATTGGAGATTTCACTCCAAAAGAAGAAGATGATATCAAAGTCGAAGTAGTAACAAATATTCAAAAATAAAATAATGAGGATAAAACAAAAATTTTCTTTAACGCTCTCACAAGATATTCGGTCCCACAAACTATGAAATTTAAGGGGTACTTTAAGAAACAAAACCCTATTGTGCTCCTAGACTCTAGCAGCACACAATTTTATAGACCCAAGGTTGGAAAAATAAGCTAATTATTTTATACATCCTTGTAATAATTTTGAAGTCATGATTGGAAATGGAGGAAGAATTGCATGCAAAGGAAAGTGTCAAAATATTAAACTTGCTATGGGAGATTATAACATGAAAGGGGATATGTATGTACTACCATTAGGAGGATGTGACATCATTTTAGGAGTGCAATGGCTATGGACGCTCATCATAATTCAATAGGACTTTGAAGAATTATGGATGAAATTCACACAAAATACCAAACATACACGATTAAAGGGTTAAAATCAGGCCCTTCACAAATTGTAAGTTCCCACAGAATGGAAAAAATTATTCACAAAGGAGGTAAAGGTATGGTTGCACAACTATTTTCCATGCAACCCACTAATGAAGAACAACTAGTGACACTTGAACTACAAAAACTCCTAGAACACCATGATAAAATATTCAATGAACCAAAAGGATTGCCTCCTCAATGAAGCCATGATCATGCCATTCAACTACTTTCGAGGTACCAACCCCAAATATTAGACCTTATCGATACCCATATCTACAAAATATGGAAATAGAAAAACTAGTACAAGAACTACTCAAGGCAGGGTTCATTAGACCTAGTGTAAGCCCTTACTCTTCTCCTGTCGTATTAGTGAGGAAGAAGGATGGATCATGGTGCTTATATTTTGACTTTCATGCCCTTAATAAAATAACTATCAAGGATAAATTCCTTATTCTAGTCATCGATGAATTACTATATGAACTTCATGGGGCTGCATATTTCTCCAAATTAGATTTACGATCCAACTACCATCAAATTTGAGTGAAAGAAAATGACATTCCAAAGATAGCCTTTTGCATTCATAAGGGCATTATGAATTCATGGTAATGCCATTTGGTCTTACCAATGGCCCCTCCACATTTCAAAGTTTAATGAATAATGTATTTCACCCTTTCCTTCGAAAGTTTATTTTAGTTTTCTTTGATGACATTTTTATTTACAGTAAAACATGGGATGATCACTTAAACCATATAGATCAAGCACTAAAGACCTTGGAGAACAATCAATTATATGCTAAAAAATAAAAATGTTCCTTTCAAAAACAAGAAATTGAATACCTTGGACACATTGTTTCTAAAGGAGTTAAGGTAGACCCTAGTAAAATTGAAGATATGAAAAATTGGTCTATTCCAAAAACCTTGAAGGGTTTGCATGGGTTTTTAGAATTAATAGGCTATTATCGCAAGTTTATCAAATATTATGGCAAAATCATAGCCCCCTTAACAAAATTACTTAAAAAAAATGTTTTTCTATGGTCTGCAAAAGCTAATGAAGCCTTTAGTGCTTTAAAAAATGCAATGTGTACCACCCCTATTTTAGCCATGCCTGATTTTTCTAAATCCTTTATTATTGAGATTTATGCCTCAGGAGTGGGACCAGGGGTTGTGCATGCAAAATGAAAAACCCTTGGATTTCACTAGCAAGGTATTCTCTAAAAATAATTTAGCACGATCCACATATGAAAAATAAATGTTAGCCATTGTTCATGCTATCCAACATTGGAGACCTTACCTTATCGGCCAACATTTCATTATTCGCATAGACCACCATAGTTTAAAATACCTTCTTGAGCAACGCATAACCACCCCGGAACAACAAAAGTGGGTTACAAAACTACTAGGATATGATTATGAGATCATATATAAAAAAGGGAAAGATAACATGGTTTTTGATGCTCTTTCAAGAAAGTTTGAAGACATACCCCAATTACATGTTTTTTCCTTGCCTATTCCTAAATGGTTAGACCAAGTCTATGAGGAATGGTTTAATGACCCGACTACACATACATTAATTCAACAACTTCAATAAAAATCCACTAGTAAACCTCATTATTCTTGGTGAGATAACATACTAAGGTATAAAGGGCATATTGTCCTCTCCCCCACATCCTCCTATCGAGAGAAGCTTCTACATGAGTTACATGCCACACCCACTGTAGGACACTCTGGATTTCTAAAGACGTATAAACAAGTGACTAGATATTTTTACTGGGTAGGCATAAAAAATTATATCAAGAAATTTGTGAAGGAATGTGAGACCTGCCAACGACAAAAATGAGAGATAGTGGGTACTCCAAAAAAAATATGGCCTGATATTTCCATGGATTTTATTGAAGGTCTTCCAAAATTTGTAGGAAAAACAACTATTCTAGTTGTGGTGGATCGTTTATCTAAATATACCCATTTTTTCCTTGTGGCCCACCCTTATACCGCTAGTACTATTGCTCAATTTTTTCTTGATAATATCTTTAAATTACATGGCATAGCTTCTATTATAGTTAGTGATCATGATCCCACATTCACTAGAAATTTTTAGAAAGAATTATTTAAACTCCAAAGTACTCAACTTTGTATGAGATCTGCTTACCACCCAAAACAGATGGTCAAACCGAAATTGTTAACAAATGTTGCTTTATCGCTACTCAACCTCTTCACTGGATCAAATGGCTTCCATTAGACGAATGGTGGTATAACACCTCATATCACACTGCCATTAAGATGAACCCGTATGAAGCTCTATACGGCCAAACACCACCATCCCTTACCTCTTATATTCCAAGAAGTACCAATGTGCCATTAGTGGAGATGTAAATTTCTACTCGAGATAACATTCTTTGCACTTTCACATCACTTAATTCACTAATAATATTTATGGACCAACATGTCCTTTCACTAAATTTACAACTATAGATAGGTTTATATATGCATTCTTGGGTGTCCTAAAAGGCATCCATCAAATAACATATTACTTATTTTAGTCTAGTGGATGGTTTGTCGTCCATTTAAACAATGATTTGATCCTTAAAAGGTTATTCTTAACTTCATTTTGCATTACTTTTGTTTATTTTGTTTACTAGAACTGCTAGGATCCTGAGGCTCCCATCATAAGGTGTATTGTGGATTATTTAATATTTGTAATTTTTGTGTTGAAAAGGAGTAATAAGGTGTATTGTAGATTATTTAATATTTATAATTGTTGTGTATTGAAAAGGATTAATAAAGTGTGATGTGGTTTATTTTTAATTGTAATTTTACCTTATAGAAAAAAGGAATTCTAAGGGGTTTTTTTTTTGTATTTACATGGTGGAATTGGTAGCTGCCATGAATCCGGGTAGGCTATCCAGATTTTATGGCTGCCACAGTATTCTGCATTGTTTGCCTCGAAAGCTACCACACAGATCTTCGCGCAGTCTGCCCGTATAACCACCATGCCAAAATCATTTTAAACCTTTTACACCGTTGAAAGCACTAGGAAAGGGACAAGCGTTCAGTCCGGCGAGGCCCGAGATTTGAACCTTGGACCTCCGCCCCCTTATGGGGTTTGGATGAACCAATTGGTCTACACCTCGGATGAAATTCTAAGGGTTTTTGAAAGCTTTATTTTGAGAGATTAAAAAGGAGAAATAAGGTATTATTTTTTGGATTTATTGTGGACATTTTTGGAAAACATTTTATGGATGATTTTCTATCTCTGCTAGAAATTAAAAATCACTAACCATATTTTTGAAGGATCAAAGGGATAATTATTTTGTCAAGACAGGTTTTGGAAGCTTATCATTTTTAAGGAAGATCTAAGAGGTATGGTGATTTAATTTCTTTCTAGAGGGTGGTTTATGTTTGAAGAAAGTACTTTGATGTCATATGGTTGGAGGTATAAGGATTGATTGAGTGTGCATTACTTTGATAGAAATTGGAAATAAAAGTGCAAGGGTTTGAAAGCAAATTTGATGTTCATTAGTGATTGATTGAAGATGAGAGTAATGGTGAATTATTATTGAATGAAATTGGAAATATATGTGCTAGGGTTTGAGAACAAAGTTGTGCATTATTGTTGAATAAAATTGGAAATATATGTGCTAGGGTTTGAGAATAAAGTTGTGCATTATTGTTGAATGAATTTGAAAATATACTAGAAAGGGTTTGAGAGCAAATTGGTCAATTAACTTTGAGTCATATTTGGAATGAACTTGCAAGGGTTATAGACCAATCTTGTGAAGAAAATCTATGCATTAGTTTTGAGTGATATTGGAAATAAATTTGCAAGGGCTATAGACCTATTTTGTGAAGCATGTTCATTGGTTTTGATTAATTTTAGAAATACATGTGAAGGTCAACTATCAAGTGCTAGACTAGAGTATCATTTTGAATGCAATGAATGTGATACATGTAAAAGTTACAGACTTAATGAATGTGAGAAGAATATATTGAGTCTATGTAATGCATATAATTATCTATATGTTCATGAAGAAAAATAATTCTGGGTAGAATATGTTTGAATTACTTTAGTCAAAGAAAGCACTTTTGGGAAAGATATATGTAATTATTTCTATTAGGAATGTTTGAGAAGTTTCTATGAGCAACATTGAGGTAGATTTGACTAGGTTATTGAGGCATAATTGAGTAGGTTGTGAGATGAGTTCTGATAATTTTTGAGGCAGATTTGAGCAGGACCTGTGAGCATGTTTAAGCAGGGATTTTAGCAGGATTGTAGAGCATATTTGAGAAAGTTTGTTTGATGTAGATTTGAGAAGGATTTGTGAGCAGGTTTGAGCAAGATTGTAGAGCATATTTGAGCAAGTTTGTTTGAGGTAGATTTGAGCAGGATTATGAGCAAATTTGAGCATAGTTTGTGAGTATATTTGAGCAAGCCTTGTGAGTAGACTTGGAGTAGACTTGAGCAAGCCTTGTGAGTAGGCTTGGAGTATATTTGAGCAAGCCTTGTAAGTAGGCTTGGAGTAGATTTAAGCAAGCCTTGTGAGTAGGCTTAGATTAGATTCAAACTATAGCAAAGGGTATTAGTATCTCCTATGGATATAGGTCCATGAATCAAAGCAAAGGGTATTGGTGTCTCCTATGGATAGAGGTCTATGAACCATAGCAAATGGAATTGGTGTCTCCTATGGATAGATGTCCACAAACTAGAGCAAAGGGGATTGGTGTCTCCTATGGATATAGGTCCACGAACAGAGCAAAAGGGATTGATGTCACCTATGGATAGAGGTCCACGAACTTGAGCATAGGGGATTGGTATCTCCTTTGGGTTGGAGCCCATAAACATTGTAATAGGTAATTGGTTCCCAAGATATTTGTTGATAAAATTTATAAGAAATATTTTCTCTATGGATGTAGCCCACATTGGGTGAACCACGTTAAATCTATGTCTCTTATGTGTGTGATGATATGTGCATTGTTTCATTATTGCAATTGATAATATTGGATAATACTACTTTGGAAAGAAAAGTAAAAAGTTTTATCTTATACTATTCACCCACCCTCTTAGTATAAGCTTTTTTTCTTCACTCACTCAAAATGGATAAATGAATTGATCACTATATACATACATAGATCCATGATAAACTCAAACTCAATCAAGATGGTTTAGGTTTCAAAAGAAAACCATTTGACTAATATATGGTTTTGAGAATTAAACTTAGATGTTTGGCTCTTTAGAAATACCTTCTACCATTTGAAATACCTTAATAGAAGAAAAAAACACACATCATGCTTTGTTGTATAGCTAGTAAGCTATCAAGATCATTAAGCAATATCTACAAGTCAGTCACTCAAAGCATAATCCTAAGCACTTACATACACATTATGATTAGACTTGCATTACCATACATATAACATATTCATAATATTATTGTATGTTCATATGTCAAATATGATCGTAACTATGTCATTGATTATTTGTATCATACATGATTATATAAATCAAATACACACATCCAAAAAGCTTGATTATACATATAATTACAAGTCTCAAACTACATAAGCATTTGAAATTTTATACATCACATTCACAATAACATCTCATACATATAAAATCAAAAACATCCATCATTACCATAACCAAAGATACATAATACATTCACATCAACATAAATATATATATATATATATATATATATATTGCTCAAAATCAATGTATACATCATCAAAATTGTCAACTTGCTAAACTCATGCATATCATCATAATCACAATAATGCATGGGCACTGCTACACATATGCATTATCTATGTACATCATATAGAAAAATATGGCACATCTACCACACCAAAAAATACACCAACCATGTTATCCACTGGGTTACTCGTTACTACCTTCTCATCTCCTCGACCACTCACCATCCCTCCTCTATGAGCTCTCATCTCATTACATTGAGATTTATCCTCCCATTGAATATACCCTCAGCTCTCTGAATCATACCCCTAAAGGACTCATTTATGCCACACTCTTATGGCTATGATGTGATATTGAGCTCAACCATGATGGTAGTGGTATTTTATAAGCGTCTAACAATGTTGCACACAACATTGCATAGGCCCACTCTCATAAAAAAATCTCCACTATGTGCATCCATAACTCGTTGTAGCTCAACGATCTCAGCCTAAAGAATGAAATCAAATATCTTGGACCTCAAGCACTCTACCTCATCTCACAGTCACACTCCATCTACCATAGGGTCATCTAGCTCATGTTGTAGCTTAGTCACCTACACTTGCAATCAATCTGACTCCTCTATACCTTTTATACTCACCTTCACTACATATCATGTCATGGTAAGGGTATATCACTTGCTCTATAGCTTGGTCAACCATGCCCTCAATTGCTCTACCTCTCTCTCCACAACCCTATTAGAAGCCACTACAACATACCTCTCTACTATGATTGCATCTCACTCTCATAGCAGTACCTCCATCCATACCTTGAGCTACTCTAACTCATTAGCCTATGCTCTTCATCGCTCACTAGCAGCCTCCACCTCTCCTCTAACTACCAATGCTACATATCACTTTGCCACTACTATGTTATGCTATTTCAATATTTCTACCATCTACACCCTATATTGCTACACCTTCAAACTCAAGTTATCCCTCTCTGCCTCTTCCTACTCTATCCTATCCCACCAAGCATCAACCTCATACATATGCTACAGTGCTAGAGGTTACCATCATCTAGCACTATCTTCACCCCTCTTAAGAAGCATCCTTATTCTCATCACCAATCCCCTAGTTACCACAAAACACCAATGCTAGAGGTCACTCCATCACCAGTCACTATTGCAACCTCACATGTAGTATCATATATTCTATTCACTTCCACCTCTTGACTACCAGGTGCTACCTATGGTCTTGTATCACTAGCCCCATAAATCACTCATACCCTAAGATCCCATCTCTGTGTTACCTACCAAACATCATACTTCAATATCATCCTTGCATAATTAACATTAGGTAAAGTTATCATCTCATCCAAGGACATATTGAAGGTACCTTCCTATGGTTGTATCCCATGATCTCCATAGATATACCAGATTATCATAGGTAGATCAAGAACGCTCTATCATAACCCAAACTATCTTTGTACACAATTAAAGGGAAAGAAAATCTAAAATGCATACCACCCAACCACTCATCTTCCCTATCTAACTTGAGCCATATCTACACCATATTATGGCCAATATGGAGACCCTCTATAGGGCCACCAGATAATATCCTCAAGCCTTAGACTCCCAAACTATCTCTGATAGTAGATTGAGTGATCCTCATGATCTCTCCTAGTGCGCTCCTCCATATCATGTCACCATTTCATGGAATATGGTACCTCTAGTCCCAATAATGCATGGGCCTCAAAATATAGATCCTTAAATCTCATAATAGTTATGTGCTCCTAGATCCATAACTGTATCAGCAAACTACGACATAAGGATGTCCTAGGGGTCATATGCACACCATGCAACTCTCGATACATTCGGGTCAACAAAGTAGGTTCCCATACAAAATTCCTCCTATTATATACCATATCACACATACGTCCTAGCAAGTTCTAAGGGAATATCACCCCTAATGCATCAAGCAACACATAACTACCTATGCAAACCATCAATAAGAGGTATATCACTAGGTTAACTATCCATCTGTATAGTGCTCTATGTACTTAACACCTTCACTATAAACCCTGACATCCCTCCAAGTAGAACAAAATATCCTTTGCAATGCCTCATCCCTCACCTCCTTGCCCTATGCAACCAGAAGATTGTAAATCCAATAAATATCCTCTAGGGTAATCAACATCTTCCCTATTATAAAATGAAATGTGTTTCTATTGGCATCCCATCTCTCATAAATATTGTCCAAATATGCATGCTCACATTGAACTACATCCATACATGTTACCCCATAGAAGCCTATCTTATAAAGTCATAACCACTAAAGCTAATTCAAAAACACCCTCAAATCCTTCAAAAAGGGCAAGAATAAATGTTGAGGCTTCAACTCCTTGACCTAAAAAACAACAATTACAATCTCATAAATTCACATATATCAAAATTTGAATAAAAAATCAGACACATTCATTTAAAATAAAAACATACAAATCCTTACAGAACGGGTGCATCTATCCATACGTTTTCTAGGTAAAGGATATTTCTGGATACCCTTTTGCTCGAAACACAAAAAATGAAATTTTTTTTTACAAAAAATTGAAAAAATAAGCAAAATCCTAAACTAGGATTCATTGTATTCCAAAAGCACAAAGTCGGGTGAAAAGTTAACTTACCTTCACTGCAACCCTCCAACACCCACTCTTGCACCATTTTGGGCTATCTCATCACTCGTGTTCCAAATTTCAATAGTTCTTCTCATCACACACTCACTCTTCCTCGCTCCTCTTCCTCTAATTTCAAAATTTGCATGATGAAAATGAGGTACGCACCCCTCCATGTGTGCTTTTATAGGTGCCAACCTAGAAATCATACAGATTTGTGCAATTTTATTGGAAATGGGTGAACCCATCCATATGATTTTTGGGTGCACCCATTAGTATGATATTTAGATGCACCCATCTGTATGCTTTCAATTTTTTAACCACCAACACATGCAAATTACCAAAAATAACCTTTTTTATACTTTTGATGATATTAATATTCATCTTTATCAAGTAATTAACCACCATATTCACATTCTTCACCTGTTGATTTATTGCTTTAAGGGGTAAAACATAATATATACTAAAACTACTTTGTGCATGATCAATAATCAAACACTCAATCTCAAAAATCACATTTACCCAAGAAATTTTGCCTAATATTATCATAAGCCCTCATTTGTTGGGGCAAACAAAAAGTAAAATTTCTCTCCAACAAAAACTCCAATTCTCTTCTCAACAAAATTACAAATTCTCTTCTCAATAAAACTTCTCTTATCTTTGATCTCATCAATTTATCAAATGTAAATTGTAAAGGACATGCGTCCCTTCTACAACTGGGACATCTTATATTGATCATGACTCAGAAACAACCTTACATTTACTCCTCTTAGACAACTATGTATCATCAAACACCAAATGAGTTTCATAAGTGTTTGAATTGCATTGCATCTTCATACAACATAGTACAAAAAGAGGCAAAATATAGATACCTAAATAAGTCACACTCAATCTCGTGCAACAACAATTAATGATAAATGGACAAAAATTTTGAAAATCATTTTAACTACCCTAAATCCTAGGTAAAGATAGCCTAAACCCTAGGTAAATACATCCCATCCAACCCACACCCCACTCACACCTCTCTACACACTTCCCTAAGCACCCATCCCCCTTCCCATAACATCCACCCCTTCCCCCCTTAAAAGCACTTAATAAAAATGAATGAAAAAGTAGATTTTCCCTTCCCTAGGTTCTTTATTCTTCCCTAGGTAATTAATGGGTTTTGTACACCCATGGTCATTTCAAACCCATAAGAGGAAAGCCTTACCCATCCACCTAATTCATTAAATAAGATTTCTCTCTTCTCCTTTTTCTCCCACCACATCGCATACCCCTTTTCCTTCCTAAGAAGGCTATAAATAAACCATGCTACCTATGGTTTCAAGAGGAGATTCTAAATATCGTTATGCTTCCAAATTGCATCTTGATACATTCTCATGAATTTTGAACAACTAACACTCCTTCCACTAATATTTTCTTGCAATATTTTGTGATTGTAGATGTAGCATAGGTATAAGCGATGGTCAAATCGATCTAAAGCCACATTGGTGGACACTATGGCTGAAGAACTGACAAATCAAATTAAGAAATAGGAAATCACATGGACAAGTGTGACCACCCAAAAAACACATTGATAGGTGCGATCAAAAAATGCACGAATAGGTGTGAGTCTGTGAGCACCCAAAATATGCACATATAGGTGCATTTTCCACTTTCATATTGCTAAAATCACTAGCCAAGTAACCCCTTCATTTTGTATCAATTTTATCTCATTTTTATATTTTCTTGATGCATTTTTATTCGATTTTTGAATCAATATGTTTGTGTTTGTAGGAGGTCTTATTGAGATAGGCCTCCAAATGATCTAACATGTTTTGTAGGGTTACACAGATTTTGAGAAGTTGCATAGCTAAACAGTGGCATGCATCATAAGCCCACTATCTTCTAAGGATTTAAAGGAAGACACCTACAATGTAGCGAAGACGTACAATGCTAGAGTCCCTCCTTATGGAGTTTCTCTTTTGTAGCCCTCAAGGCATATTGTAAAAGGATATAAAAACACATATTGTAACACTTTTACAAATTATCAATGAAATGTGACATATTTTTCTTTACTACTGTAATGTTAGAAATGTGTTGAACACTTTCCATGTTATTTTGGCTAGGTTTTGGGTTAGTATATTTGAACCCATGTTTTAATATATTTGGGTTAATATATTTGAACCCGGGTTTTATGCCCGTGGCATTGTAAAACCCCTTCATGTGTTGTTGGTATATAAAATAGCACTTGCATGAGGGTTTGGTAAGAGAAAAATATAACATGCAATAAATGTAATCACAAGTAGAATGCAAGTGAGGAAGAAGCAAAATGATATTATTGTATTGAAGATGGTCAAGTTTATACAATAAGGAAATATTCTTACTAGGTTTTTTTCTTGAAAGGGTTTCCCAGGATAAATTCTTGTGTAATGTGTTCTTATTCTCTATTTTTCCTTTGATTCTATAATTACTACTTTTCTAGATTTAATTTTATCAAGGTGTTATTTCTCTTTATTTGGTATCAAATCTAGGTTCTAGATTTGTTCGAAGGATAAGGATTTTGATCCTAGAATAAATCGATTCTTGAGTGGGAGCAGTGCATGGAAGAATTTGGGCAAAGAAAAAATTATGGGAAACACACAAGTAGAGATACACAATTTTAATGGATAAAATTTTGAGTTATGAAAACTCAAGATGGAGGATGTATTGGTGGATAAGGATCAGTGGATTACCTTCTTGAGAGTCAAACTAGTAGGAACGATAGATGAGGAGTGGTTAAATATTTATAGGAAGGTAAGGAACTCTATCATATTATGCTTATCTAATTTGGTATTACTAAATGTATTGATAGAGACCATGACAAAGTTGTTATGGGAAAATATAGGAGTGTTGTATCAGATAAAGTTATTGGTAAATAAATTCTTTCTTCCAAAGAAGTTGTATTCTCTTCGGATGAATTATGGTTACTCTATGGCTGAACATCTGAATGCTTTTGACATTGTGGCAAGTCAATTAAACTTTGTAGATGTAAAGATAAGATGAAGAGGAAAAGTGTATTACTTTGTTCATTACCTACCTCCTAGGGTAACCTAGTTATGGCTATCACCGATTCTACTTCTACATTGAAAGTAGAGGACATAGTAGGAACATTGCTATCTGAGAAAATGATATGAAAATATTTTGAGGATTACCATTAGAAGGATACCTTAGTTGTGAGAGGTTGTTCTCAAGAAAAAAAAACAAAAATAAAATAAGAGAAATGAAATCAAAATCTAGG
This sequence comes from Wollemia nobilis, assembly GCA_028583015.1. Classification (NCBI taxonomy): domain Eukaryota; kingdom Viridiplantae; phylum Streptophyta; class Pinopsida; order Araucariales; family Araucariaceae; genus Wollemia; species Wollemia nobilis. Next base: position 2,222,523 of record JAQPPZ010003193.1, on the reverse strand, counting down.
GAAAATTTTGTTGTTCTAGAAAAAAGGAAATGCTAAAAGTGTGGTAAAGTAGGGTATTGTTGGATCCTCAAAATCCAACTTGTTTTGCCCTCAGTTTTCGAAAATTTTGGTGTCCTGTGAATCCGCTTAGATTTGACTTAATTTTTCTCTGTTCAAAAAACAAATTCGAGTCGTCGGGTCTTTTCCCATATTGCCTCGTATTTCCAAAAGCATCATTAAGGTTTTTGTGTTGTTGAAGTCAAGTCGAAGTTTTGGTCTTTTGTTGTCATTTTTGGATTTTAAATAAAAATTTAATTAATCATTTTTGACCTCTTGGATCTTAAATGTTTAATTATATATTTCCCTTTCTTCGATAAAATTCGATTATATTTTAATTAAATTTATTTAAATATTTATTTAAACTATTAATTTAACTTAATAATAATAAATATTATACTATAATAGTTATAATTATAATTATAACTACAACTATTACTTTATATATAAATATGTACTATATATTTAAAATAATAAAAATTAAAAAAATTGAAAAAATTATAAAAGAAAGTTATATGTGAAATACCATTGTTATAAATTAAAAATATTTGAAATTTTTAAACATATAAACATGCTCTCTATAAATAATAAAATAATAAAAATAAGTAAAGAGTGCATGCTCTCTAATAAAGCGCACACTCTAATTAATAGAGAGTGTGCACTCTCTACTAAATAGAGAGTGTGCGGCCCACGTGCTCTTTATTAAGAGAGTGCATGACCCGCACGCTCTCTATTAGAGATAATGCGACCCACACGACCCGCGCGCTCTCTATTAGAGATAGTGGGCCCTCTATTAATAGAGAGCACGCGGGGAGGGTCGATCGACCTACATGCTCTCTATTAGTTAGAGAGTGTGTGAAGGGTCGATCCACCCTCATCGCGCGACCATGAGAGGGGTCGATCGACGATCCCCTCCATTTTTGTTAATTAAAAAATATTTTAAAAAATAAAAATTTAAAAGGGTCATTCTTTTTAATTAAATATATTAAGCTTTTTTTCACGTAATTACATAAAAATATAATAATATTGTCGTTATCAATATTTTTTGGTAATGATAAATTATTTTTGATAATAAAAATTAAAAATAGTTAAAGTTAGCCTTGTAAAAAAAAATAAAAATAAAAATTAAAAAATAAATATAACTAGCCTCATTTGTGTGGCCAAGTTTTAGCGGCTGGAAGTTAATTTTCTGAAGCTATTTTTGGGTCATTTTTGAGAGAAATGGAGGCGTTTTGACCATTACCAGACCATTTAATGCAAGCAATATGGTGGATCAATTTTGAAGGTGATTACAATTTTCTATGGGCTATCATCCAATTTTTGGTAATAGTTACAATTATGAGCCATCATCGGAGCAGTTGTAGTTTTGATAATTATGGGTCATCATCAAACTTTGAACAAGAACCAAATATCAGGCTATATGTTAGAGTTTCTACAACAGCTTTTGGGATCAACTTTTGTGTAGTGATTTTGTAAGAGGTTTTATTGAGGAGGTGTCTAGTTGGTTGAGATCATTTCTAGTGACTGAGATCAGAAGCTAGGAGGCCCTTTGTTACATCATTTGAACAAAGGACTGTAGTTATTTGTTACATTATTTGAACGAAGAATTTATGTGTACTCAATTAGTGAGATCTGATTACACTGACTAGACTCCATTATAATGATCATTTGATCAATGATATCCTGCTTCCTCCTTTTAGCAATTTCATGTGCATTTTTTCTTGTCTCATTTATATGTTACATTATTTGAATGTATAAGTGGTAAATTCTCTCGTTGGCATGTTTAATCGTCTCTATTACATTATTTGAATGAATGTGATTCACTCAGTTTTATCTCCTCCCCCTTCTTTCTTCATCATCCTTTAAGTCTAGCTACAATTACCCAATGGATAAGGCATCGGTCTGCTGCTTGAAGCATTAGCTGGGAGTTACTCTAAAGCTTGGTCATTTTTAATATTATAGTTTTACTTTGTTTTTGTTAATATGGATGAGCATGAGCATATAAGAAGTATTATAGGCTCACCTCCAGGGTGTCCTTACCTTAATCGGTCTATCTAGAGTCTTTGTGATATTTTTTTCTCGAGTTAAAGAGGTAGATTCACTAGAGTTCGCAATGTTGTTTGTGAACCAATGATCCTAGGGCATGACAACCCAATTTCTTAAGGACATGAAAAATCACCATAAAATTTTTTGGCACCATTGTCGGGGAATGAACTTTTGTGCTATATGCAAGTTATTTTTTTGAAGTTTACTTTCCAATGATATTTTGAATATTTTACCTGCCAACTTAACACCAACAGTTTTTGGTGGCATAGTATTTTTGTGTTTTATTTTTCTCAGTCTCTCCTAGAGTGGAATTTGTGAGAGTTGAGTGAATATCACGCTGAGCAATATTAGCCCAAGTATTGTTGAAGATCTTTCTCTTTCTTTTCACATATGTTTTGGCAACTTTGAATGAACTCAAAAATTTAAAAAGTAAAGGAGGATCTAGATCTGGCATCTACAAGAAGAAGTGGTAAAGATGTGCTTTTTGGAGTGCCAAATCCTGAGGTATTTTTCAAGTCTCACAGAAAATATTCAATTTCAATTTTATTTTCTAACCCAAATCTTGGTTTGAAGTATTTTTCTCCTACTGCAAGTCAAATACCTACAATAAATCAACCTATAGTGAGTATGACAACCCCTAATGCGAACTAGAATATCAATGTGAATCAAAATGTCAACCAGAATACCAATGCTAATGTTAATAAGTGGAGGACCAATAGATATAGAGATTTTGTTTTACATACAAATCTGAATCCTCTCCTTGGTAAAGCTCATAAGTACTTGCCTAAATTCCAAGGAAATAATGTTGTCACTGGTGAAATAATATTAAATATTTTTTGTATGCCATGGATAGTCTTGATGTGGATGATGAAGATTTTGTCCTTAGATTGTTATTTCAAATATTAGAGAAGGATTCTCGAGAATGGTTTAACAACCTTGGAGCTAGTACTATCCATAATTTTCAAGAGCTAGAGAACATTTTTCTTAGAAACTATGGAGAGAGAAAGAATGAACAACATTTGCTGACAGAGTTAGCTACCATGAAGAAGAAGGAAAATGAATCAATGGAATATTTTAATAGAAGATTCTTCAAAACCCAAAATAAGATTCCAATAACATTAAGACCAAATGATGATCAATTAATTTTTTTCTACAAAAATGCTTTCCTTGGAGATTTTAGTTATGAGCTTAGACAAAAAGTAGTTACCACCATTGATATATGTATAGAAAGAGCTATTGAAATAGAGATACATATGATTGATAGTGGTAAAATGAAAGCATACTCCCTGGAGCCTAATCAATCCAAAATAAATCCCAAGAAGGTTGAGTTCTCTGTCCCTAAGAAAACAAATTAAGATCCAATGAAAAAAATAGCTAATCAGTTGAGTGAGATGTTTACTACTTTGAACAAGTTGGCTAGACTTGAAAAAGGGAAGGACAATACTATATAAAATTCACAGAGAAATAATAGACAATAAGAAGATAACATATCTCCTTTTAGGGGGGATTTTAACAAAAACTAGAATAACAATGGAAATGAGGAAGGAAACAAGAATCAGAATGGAAATTAGAAAAAGAAAGAAGTAGAGAGAGATCTAAATTTTGTTCCAAATCCCATGCCATCAAATAATATAGCATCAGATTATCCCTTTTATTGCTCTGCTTGTGATGCACCACATAACCCTATTGATTGTGATATTTATCTAAGTATGCATTCTAATGCTGATTTGAATGTTGAATCTGAAGAGGAAGATATTAGAATTAATGTATGCTAGACTTAGGAGGATGAAACTAGAGAATAAAAATTTGAAAGGGACATGAACATATGTGCTAGTGATCTTGAGAAAAGAGTCTTAGTATTTGGAGAGACATCAACCTCAAGTGAGCCTGATATAATGAAGCAGAGGAAACTTGTACCTACAACATGAGATGTTGAATCTTTAGAAAAAATACATATTATCAATCTTAGGAACATAATAGTGGAATACAAAGTTGATGAAGAGCCTGCACAAAAGGAGAAAGCTACTAGAGTAATTTCACAAAAAAAGGTAAATCGAATGAAGCTACAAATTATTCCTAAAGAACTTGATGTAGAAGAAATTATCTAAAAGCAACAAAGTGACTTGGCTAATCAAAAAACTAAAAAGATAATTGATGATAAGAAAGATCAATTTAATCTGGGTATAGAGGTTGCCAAGAAAAATTTTAGCATCACTTTTGGGAAATAAATGACTATTCCAAAGTACTGGTATTACGTATGTAAAGCCTTCAAAATAATTGATCAATCAAGAGGAAAACTTCAAAATCCCATAGGCCTTGTGAATAATGCAGTTAGATCCCCATATTTAGTTAAGCCATTTTACATGTCACTAAGGTATACATCAGGCTATGGGGACCAATATGCTATTCATAACTACATACTTGATAGTGGTGCTTTCATGAATGTAATGTCAAAACAAGTAGCTGATCAATTAAGTTGATTTGTCAAAAAGAGCATCCTCCCTATTTTTGTCATAGATAATAGGAGAGTACCTTGTGTAGACATTATAACTAGACTTATTTTCCATATTATACAATATCCTAAGAAAGGAGTGGTGATGGATGTTACAGTTGTAGATGTGAACCCTTTCTTTTCTATCTTACTCTCTAGGCATTGGGTAGAGCAGTTAGGTGGTACTACTCAGTTAGATTGGTCATATGCCACTATTTCAGTGCAGGGTAAGGAGTAAGTAGTGATATTAAAAAGAGAACCCTTCAATATATATTTAGTATAATTTAGATATCCTAATGATAACATGGTTAATATCATGAATTTTGTTGAGGAAAAATACATGGGGGTTTACTCTATCTGGCATTCTCCTTTCTTGTTGAAAATATTTGATGCTGAGAACATGGATCCAAAACTAAAGGCTGAAGTAGATATAGAAATTGATAGAATTTTGAATTATAAGTTATGGACTATGACCTTTGATGGGACAAAATCTAAAGCATGAGAAGGAGTTGTAGTACTATCGATAGACATCAATGGCAGTTATCTTGGCATACCATACAGGTTAGAATTTTCTTGTACAAATAATGTTGTAGAATATGAAGCTTTATTGCTAGGGCTAAGGAAGGCCAAAGAATTGGGTATTAATTACCTCAAATTTAGTGGGGATGCTGAACTAATAATCCAATAAATAAAAGGGAAATATCAAACAAAACACCCTAGACTAAAGCAATATAAGCAAGCAGTGTTGGATGAAATAGACAGATTCTTGGCTTTTGATATGCAATTGATTCCTAGAGTACAAAATCACAATGCTAATTTATTGGCTATTTTTTATAATATTGTTCCCAACAATATATGTTTATAAGCCATTTGTTCTTGATAATATTGTATATTTACAAGTTTTTCATGATGATATACACATTAATGATTTTATGACTATGCAGAATGAATTTTCTGATGTTATTTGTGATGAAAGTGATGAAGAAAAATTGAAGGATGTTATTGGAGAGCCTGTATAAGTCATACAACTGAAGACCAAAAGGATCCCTAGGGGGTTGGTATCTTTAGAGAGATTTTTTGATGACTTTGATATAGCATATAAACCTCTGGTCCAAGAATATGAGATTGATGAAGTTAATATCAAAATAGAGGAAGACCCTAATATTGTTAGGATTAATAAGGCCCTATCAGGAAAATAGAAGCATCAATATATCAAGTTCTTGAAAAAGAACATGGATGCTTTTTCTTGGAGCTATGAATATTTGAAGACCTTCAATACAAAGGTAATGACTCACATAATACCTATTCAAAAAGATACTAAACCTTTCATGTAGAAACAAAGAAAGTTCAATCCCACTTTGCATTTAATTATGCAGAAAGAAGTGCAGAAGTTAATGGATACCAAGATAATCAAGAAGGTGAGATTTTCTACTTGGTTGGAAAACCTAGTTCTAGTTAGAAAAAATAATGGTGAGATAAGGCTTTGTGTAGATTTCAGGAATTTAAATAAGAGCTCTCTTAAAGATAATTATCCACTTCCAAACATGGAGCAGTTGCTTCAAGCAATGGTTGGGTCATCAAGAATATCTTTGTTGGATGGCTTTTTAGGTTACAATCAGATTGTAGTGAATCTAGAAGAAAGGCACAAAACAACTTTTACTACACCTTGGGAAACATTTGAATATCTCAGGATTCTCTTTGGATTGATGAATGCAGGGGCAACATTTCAAAGAACAATGGATGTTGCATTTAAGGGATTGATGTTCAAGATAGTTGTACTATATATTGATGACATTATAGTTTTTCAAAGAATCCTGAAGATCACTTTGTACATATAAATCAAGTGTTTGACAGGTGCAAGGAGTATTGCATATCCTTGAATCCTAGAAAATGTGTGTTTGGGGCCATACAAGGTAAACTACTTGGGCACATTGTTTCAAAATATGGAATTAGTATTGATCCACAAAGAGTAGAATCCATTGCTAAAGTGTCCACTCCTAAGAATCTTAAGGGAGTTGGATCATTCTTTGGAAAGATTAATTTTATTAGGAGGTTTATCCCTGATTTTGCTCAGTTTGCCAAGCCAAGAAATGACATGATCAAGAAAAATGAAGAAATAAGGTGGATAGAGGAAAATACTACATATTTTCAAAAAATCAAAGATGCAATTACTAAGGCTCTAGTATTGATCTGCCCTGATTACTCCAAAGATTTTAAAATCTACTCATTTGCTTCAGAACACACTATTGTTGCAGTTCTAGCTCAGCAATATGGAGAGAAAAATGAAAGGCCCATAGCCTTTATGAGTACAAGATTGAAGGATGCTCAACTAAAATTTTCCATTTTGGAAAAACAAGCTTATGCATTAATCAGAGCACTAGATCATTTCAAGTATATATTTGGGTCCAATAAGGTAATAGCTTGTATCCCCTACATTGCTATTAAATATTTTTTCACTCAGCTTGAACCCTTAGGTAGTCCTGCAAGGTGGATGGCCAAATTACTGAAGTATGATGTGGAGTTCAAGGCAATACAAATTATCAAAGGACAAGGACTGGAAAAGTACTTGGCCAAAAAAGAGGGAGAAGATATGAATAACACTATTGCAGTAGATGAGCAGCAAGAAACTAAAGCAATTGATAATTCTGATTGTAGATGGTATGATGGCATAATATTATACCTCAAAAACTTGTCATTTCCAGGAGATATGTCATAAAATAAAAGAAGGTCTATCAAGCAACTAACTCAAAGGTATTATATTTAGAAAGGTAGATTGTATTGGAGGTATCCATATGGAGTGTTGCTTCTCTATTTGTTTGAGAAAGAAGTGCCTCAAGTGTTGAAAGAATATCATTCTGGTTTTTGTGGAGGCCACTTTGCTCCAAAGGCCACTACTCAAAAAATCATGAGAGTTGGTTATTATTAGCCCTCATTGTTTAAAGATGTCTATCATTTTGTTAGAAGTTGCCATAACTATTAGATTTTTGTAGGGAATAAAAATTTGCCAACCATACCCTTGAAGCCAATGATTGTAGAAGCTCATTTTGCTCAATGGGAAATAGATCTCATAGGTGAGATTAACCCCAATTCTTCTAGAGGTCACAAGTGGATCATCAAGACAATAAACTATTTTACCAAGTGGGTAGAAGCAACATCTCTCAAGAAATCTACTACAGGGGTGGTCATCAAGTTTTTAGAAGAGCAAATATTGACAAGATTAGGGGTCCCTAAGAAGTTAGTTACAGACAATGGTAACTGCTTCACTTTTTAAATGATTGAATTTTGTGTTAGGTACAACATAGATCTTTCTCATTCTACAAACTACTATCCTCAAGGGAATGGTTTAGCAGAATCCTCAAACAAGAATTTGATCAGAAGAATCTTAAGAGCATTGGGTAAGAATAAGATAAGTTGGGACAATTAACTAAAGTTTGCTCTGTGGGATGATAGAATATCTATCAAAATAAGCACAAGAATTTTCTACTTATGTATGATGAGAATGCTTTATTGCCTCCTTAGGTAGAAATTCATGCTTTGTATTTGCTTCTATAGGATCATGAAAATCCAAATGTCTTGTAGAGAATACTTGATAAAATTGTGAAGTTGTAGGAAGATAGAAAAGATGCATTAATAGATAGCTGAGCAGGCTCATAAAACATCACAGTTGTTCAATAAGAAGGCTAGAGGTAAACCTTTTTAGGAAGGAGATATAGTGTTGTATTGGGATCCTAAGAATGACAAGCATGGGGAAAAAGGGAAGTGGGAACCAAAATGGCTTGGTCCCTATCAAATTATTCAAACTTACAAGTTGCAAACTCTGAATGACAAGGAATTTTCAATGTCAATGACCAACATTTGAAATTGTATCATTATGTACAAAGGACTTGAGAAAAAAAAGAGGTGTTTCAGTATTTAGGTGAATAAGGAGTCCTCTCTAGGTGATTAAGCAGTTCTTTTAGGTGATTAAGGAGTTTCTATAGGTGACTAAGGTGTTTTCCTGTAGGTGATTAAGATGTTCCCTTGTAGGTGATTAAGGTGTTTTCTATAGGTGATTAGGCAAGTTTTATCTTTTTGGTCTATTGGAGATTCTGGAGTTCTCAGGTGATTCATTGTCCAATAGTATTTCTCATCACCTCTCCCAGTCGAAGTCTGTGTTGGATCCTCAAAATCCAACTTGTTTTACCCCTAGTTTTCAAAAATTTTGGTGTCCTATGAATCCGCTCAGATTTGCCTTAATCTATCTTTGTTCAAAAAAAAATTGATTCCTCGAGTCTTTTCTCATCTTGCCTTGTCTTTTCGAAAGCACTATTAAGAGTTTTTGTGTTGTCGAAGTCAGGTTAGTGTTTTGGTCTTTTGTCATCATTTTTGGATTTTAAATAAAAATTTAATTAATCATTTTTGTCCTCTTGGGTCTTAAATGTTTAATTTAATATTTCCCTTTGTTTAATAAAGTTCTATTATATTTTAACCATGTATTTAAATTTAAATATTTTTAATTAAATTTATTTAAACTATTTTTTTTTTGTATTTACATGGTGGAATCGGTAGCCGCCATGAATCCGGGCAGGTTGTCTAGCTTTTATGGCCGCCACAGTATTCTACGATGTCCACCCCGAAAGTCGCCACATAGATCTTCACACAATCTGCCCCTATAACCACCATGCCATAATCATTTTAAACCTTTTACGTCGCTGAAAGCACCAGGAAAGGGACAAGCGTTCAGTCCGACAAGGCCCGAGATTTGAACCTTGGACCTCCGCAAATTTATTTAAACTATTAATTTAACTTTATAAGAATAAATATTATACTAATATGATAGTTATAATTATAATTATAACTATTACTTTATATATAAATAAATATATACTATATATTTAATTAAAATAATAAAAATTTAAAAATTTAAAATAAAAATAAAAGTGCATGTTCTCTAATTAATAGAGAGTGCATGCTCTCTATTAATTAGAGAGTGCATGGTGCTCTAATTAATAGAGAGCACACACTCTCTAATAAACAGAGAGTGCACGAAGGGGTCGACCTCAATTGCGTGACCATGAGAGGGGATCGATCGATGACCCCCCTCCATATTTTTGTTAATTAAAAAATATTTAAAATTAATTAATTAATTAATTTAAAAAATAAAAATAATTTTTTTAAAAAGGATCGGTCGATAGCCATTTGCCACCGGTTGATTCCCTTTGTAAAGGGAATTTCGGCCAATGGCCATCGGTCGATTCCTTTTAATTAAATATATTAAGCTTTTTTTCACGTAATTAAATAAAAATATAATAATATTGTCGTTATCAATATGTCTCATAATGATAAATTATTTTTTATTATAAAAATTAAAAAATGGCTAAAGTTAGCCTTGTAAAATAAAAAAATAAAAAAATTATAACTAGCCTCATTTGTGCGGCCAAGTTTCAGCGGTTGGAAGTTTATTTTCTGAAGCCATTTTTAGGTCATTTTCGAGAGAAATGGAGGCATTTTGACCACTACCAGGTTATTTAATACAAGCAATATGGTGGATCGGTTTTGGAGGTAGTTACAAATTTTTTATAGGCTATCATCCAGTTTTTGGTAACAGTTACAGTTATGAGCCATCACCATAGCAGTTGCAATTTTGATAATTATGGGTCATCATCAAACTTTGAACAAGAACCAAATTTTAGGCTATATGATAGAGTGGCTACAACAAATTTTGGGATTAAGTTTTGTGTAGTGATTCTATAAGAGGTCTTTCTAAGGAGGTGTCCTGTTGACTGAGATCATTTCTAGTGATTGAGACTGGAAGCTAGAAGGCCCTTTGTTACATCATTTGAACGAAGGGTTGCAGTTCTCTGTTACATTATTTGAACAGAAAAATTGTTTGTACTCGATTAGTGAAAACTAGTTACACTGACCCGACTCCATTGTAATGATCATTTGATCAATGATATCCTGCTTCCTCTTAGCAATTTCATGTGTAGTTTTATTTGTTGTCTCATTTATATGTTACATTATTTGAACATATAAGTGGCATCTTCTCTCGTTGGCATGCTTAATCATCTCTGTTACATTATTTGAATGGATGTGATTAGCTCAATTTTATCTCCTCTCTCTTCTTTCTTCATCATCCTTTAAGTTTGGCTACAATTTCCCAATGGATAAGGCATCGATCTGCTGCTTGAAGCATTAGTTGGGAGTTACTCTAAAGCTTGGTCATTTTTAATATTATAGTTTTACTTTGTTTTTGTTAATCAGGATGAACATGAGCATATGAGAAGTATTATAGGCTCACCTCCAAGGTGTCCTTACCTTGCTCGATATATCTAGAGTCTTTGTGATAATTTTTTTCTCAGTTAAAAAGGTGGATCCACCAGTACATAGTGTTGTTTGTGAACCAATGATTTTCTTATGGCGTGACAACCTAATTTCTTAAGGACACAAAAAAGCACCACAACAAGTATTATAAAAGGGACTGTAGATCTAAAAAGGCTAATGAAGGAACATCTACAAAAATGAAGATCATAAATAAAGATTCATGAGACCTATTCATAGCTGCAACATGCTCAAGTTAATACCATGACTCGTGGTTGATTGAATCAAGTGCTTCTTTGTGTATGACTCCTCATAGTGAGGGGTATGACTCCTCATAAGGAGGGGTTTTATGAATATGAAAAGATAATTGGAGGTGAATTCTTCTTGGAAGATAATTCAACACATAAAATAATAGGTCGAGGAAGAGTCAAGTTGATATTAAAATATGGAAGAATTAAAACCCTTACTGATGTGCTACATATTTCATGTTTGTAAAGGAATATGATATCAGTTAGAAATATGAATGATGTGGGTGTGACTATGGTATTCAATAAGAAAAAAATATAAAATGGTTTTTATATGCTTAGTGTTGGCAAGGGGAGTTTGTACATAAACTTTGTTCAAACTTGAGGCTAGCACTATAAGCATTGATTGCAATAACAATTCAATTATAAAGCAAATTAATATGGTAGAAGAAGCTCCAAGTATTCTTGTAGTGAAGACAATGTTGTGGCATTAATGCATGGGGTACATTGGTGAGAAATACCTTCAAATAGTAAAAATGAAAGGTATGATTGAAGGAATTTCTAATTGCCCATTAAATTTCAATTTATGTGAGCATTGTATCTTTGGAAAACAAACCCAAGTCAAGTTTCCTAGTAGTGCTATAAGATCTGAAGGAATTGTACATATAGTTCACAATGATGTGTTTGGACCTGCAAAAGTACCATCATTAGGTAAATCTATCTATTTTGTTACATTTATAGATGACTTCTCAAGAAAGACTTGGGTATATATTTTATGATATAAATATGATGTTTTCAATAAATTCAAAGAGTTCAAGGCTCTTGTAAAAAATCAAATAGAGAAAAAGATAAAGTTTTTAAGAAGTGACAATGGTGGTGAGTATTGCTCTATTGAATTTGAGAATTTTTTCAAGGACTTGGTGAAATTACCCCCTAGAAGAAAACTTATTGGTTGTAAGTGGTTATTCAAGAAAAAGTATAATTTAGAAGGAAAGTTGGAGAAGTACAAAGCTTTCCTAGTAGCAAAAGGATTTTCTCAAGTTGAGGGAATTGAATTTGGTGAGATTTTTTCTCTTGTGGTTAAACTAACATCAATTATAGTTCTATTGGCTATTTTTGTTGTTTTTCATTTTGAAATAGAACAGATGGATGTAAAGACAACTTTTCTACATGGTGAACTTGATGAAGATATATATATCACAACCATAATGCTTTAGGGTAAAAGGTAAGGAGGACTTGGTATGCAAGTTGAAGAAGTATCTTTATGAGTTGAAGCAGTCTCCAAGGATGTGGAACCAAAAATTTAACAAATTTATTTTTGACACTTGGGCTTGGAAAAAGCAAACTAGATCCATGTGTTTATTTCAAAAAGGAAGTTGAAAATTTTGTTATCATTTTATTGTATGTGGATAACATGTTGTTAATTGGCAATAATAAGGAGATGATAAAGTTACTAAGATCTCAGCTATCTTTTGTATTTGATATGGAGGATTTGGGTATTGCAAAATATATTTTGGGTATGGAAATAATACGGGATCATGCAAATAGAAAGTTGTGGTTAAATCAAAGGAAATATGTTGATTTGATACTACATAGGTTTAGGATGCATGATTGTAAACTTATATGTACTCCATATCCTATTGATCACAAGTTATCTATTGAACAATGTCCTACAATAGATGAAGAAATTGAAGATATGCATCATGTTCCCTATGCTAGTGTTGTTACAGTCGGATGTATGCAATGGTTTATACTAGACCTAATATTGTACATGTAGTGGGAGTAGTTAGCAGATATATGTCCAATATAGGGAAGAACTATTGGATTACTGTGAAAAGGATATTCAAATACTTGCATGGAACCACAAATTATGCTATATGTTATGAAGAAAAAATTGGAGATAATAATATTGTAAATCTATAAGGGTTTGAGGATGTTGACTAGGCTGGATCTTCAAGTGCTTATGTATTTAGGTTTTTTGGATGGGAAGTGAGTTGGATGAGTAAAAAGCAATTAGTTGTTGCTTTGTCCACTACAAAAGCAAGGTACATTATAGCTACTCATACCTATAAAGAAGTAGTGTTGCTATAGAGGTTGTGTTCAATAGTTGGCCTTAAGTAGAAAGGAGGGAGAATTGATAGTGATAGTCAAAGTGCAATATTTTTTGCAAAAAATCCTAGTTTTCATGATCGATTAAAACATATTGATATCAAGTACCATTTTGTAAGAGAGATGGTTGAATAGAATTGGGTGATGTTGGAGAAAGTTAATACAGAGAATAATATTGTTGACTCATTAACAAAGGTTATATATATTCAAAAAAATTCTTGGTGTAGAATATATATGGATATGGTTGCTCTTGACAGTTGACAATGACAGTTTTTGGCCCCTATGGAAAGTATTCAACAAGTGGGAGAATGTTGAAAATGTATTGAATATTTTCCATGTTATTTTGGATGCGTTTTGGGATAATATATTTGGACCCATGGGTTAATATATTTGAACCCATGTTTTAATATATTTGGGTTAATATATTTGAACCCATGTTTTAATATATTTGGGTTAATATATTTGAACTCATGTTTTTAATATATTTGGGTTAATATATTTGAACTTGGGTTTTATGCCCATGGTATTGTAAAACCATTTCTTGTGTTGTTGGTATATTAAATAACACTTGCATGAGGGTTTGGTAAGAGGAAAATTTAACATGCAAAAAATATAATCATGAGCGAAATGCAAGTGAGGAAGAAGTGAAAGGATATTATTGTATTGAAGATGGTCAAGTTTATACAATAAGGAAATATTTTTGTTGGGTTTTTTCCTGAAAGGGTTTCCTAAGATAAATTCTTGTGTAATTATTCTTCTCTATTTTTTCCTTTGATTCTACAATTACTTCTTTTCTAGATTTTGTTTTATTGGGATGTTATTTATCTTCAATCTCATAGGCCTGAGCTAACATCTTGTATAAGGTTAATGGATCATATATAATTTCTATTTGTGTAGTCATTGTCTATTGATCCACTTGAGTCATTCCCATCCCTGTTAGTATGGTGACTAACACTGTCATAGGTGGGACCATTGAGGTCTTATTGGCTAGCTTTATTTCTATGTTTCAAAATCCTTCCCTATAGAAACTACTTCAATTTGTTTATCATCAAGGGGATTATAATATATAACCTCATCTATTTTTACCAAGGTGTAGCTAGTTAGATCTTCTGAAGATGATTCTCCAAGCTTGGACTTTTTATGCTCAAGATATTTTGTGGGACTTGTTAACTTTAATTCATGATCCCCTAATATGTTGGCAAGTCCTCCAACATAATGGATCTTCCTTTGCATATAAATAAATAATTTCACCTCTTTACCATTGAGTACCAGGGACTTAGAGATGAATGTAGGCTCGTGCAAGGCTAACTTGATCTAGCTTTCATATGAGAGCTTATCTTGAGAGAAAGTTGGGATGAGTTGTTGGATCTAAGAGGAGGTAGCTAGGACAAGTTCTTTGCCTATACCAAATATAGAGGTACCTTCTAAAATATGCTTCGGTGGGTTTGGGAGTTTCCATTATTACCTAGACCAAGGAGATAGGATTTGCTTTGATTTCTACTTGGAATGGTTCCTAGTCAAGCATTACCAAAAAGGGATCCATAAAATTTTTAGGAGCCATTGATCAAATGTTAGGGACAATATCCTCAACTAAATATCTTCTTAGCATTACTAATTATGTTATATAGTCCCCAACATATTCAATATATGAGTGTGCTTTGACATTGACTAGGTACTTATACTATATTAGCCAAATTGACAACGTATTATTCAATGCCTCTCTGAGCTCATATTCAAAAGCATCTGCTCTATATCTAACCATGACCTATGAGCCTACCTTTTTCATCAATTCTTGGTAGTGGCCATTAGGTTCATATGGTATCTAGGTGACTTTTACGAATCCAAACTCATCCATATTCTAAATTTCTTGCAACATACTTTGATAGCCTATGTAAATATAATGGAGAATTTTACAAGGGACCTCAAGCCAAGAAATTTCCTCCTGATTTTTATATATTTTTATTTTGGCTTCTTCATCCACCTTTTTGATCACTTCCAAAGTGGCTATAGTCATTGGACAAGTTTTTAGAAGGATTTGGGAGGTAACTTTAAGTTGTATACTCTTATATATGTAAGGTCCTTTGTAAGGAAATAATATCCTATATGATTATCCAGCAAAAAATTTACCATCCCATTCCCTAACCTACCAAGGGTGAATTTGTAGAGGATCTGATGGATGCTTATTAAAAACACCCCAAAGAATTGAGCATAGCTAGACTTTCCCTCATGTATCCAAGGTAATCTATCTTGAGCATCAAGAGTATACATCCCTCTCAAATCAATAATTCTTTGTGGACTAAGTTTCCCTACTATAAAATGTATGAATATGGAGTAGTAGAATAAAGTGGGCATCTCATCTACATCTTCCTTAATTACCTTCTTTAACATAGTAAACTACCTATGCATTTTGTTATAGATAAAATTTTTCCACTTATATAATTGAATTGGCCTAGTTTATTATTTTGTAGTAACAAATATACCAATTCCTTACTAACTAGTGACATGTCCTCTACTCCTAGGATGATATTAATCATGTCGACAAAATCCATGGCCCACCCTTTAACATATGTTTTTTCAAGGGGAAGTTTAAAGGGATTTTCTCATCATACATAAAAATTTTTGAGAAGGCCAGTAGTTGTGTCATGTATTGCACGTACTAGGAGATTATTTGCCAGTCTATAGACAACATAGTAGGGGAGAGATGGAATAATTTTCTAAAGGTGTCTACTATGAGCACAAATGTTGCTTGTCAATCCTCATATCTAAAAATTTTACTTTTGGGGTTTTAGGATGACACAAACTAGGATAGTAAGTTAGAGGAGTAATAGACTCTTGGGCAGATGATTTTTTCTAAGTTCAAACCCACCCATGGAAAAATGGATATTATGCACTCTAGATTCCTTGGGCCTTCTAAAACAACCTTTTTATTACAACTACATGGAATTGGTGGTTCTCCTCTATCCTTCTGAACCTAAAAATGGTTGTTTGCTCTAACTCATCTCATTGCTCTATAATAAGACCTTTGTTTGCTCCATACTTTAAAATTTTAACATCTCTGGTAATTGCTTTCTTGGGAAATTTTCCATAAGGCTTAACCTCTACAATTTTCTTAATATTGATTATGATGTTATATGAGGCTATGGTGAAATTTTAGAGCATGCACTAAACTATCATGATAAATTGTATGTAACTTTGTAAAACACTTCTTCGGGTAGTAGCTTCTTTGTGAAGGCTCTTCTATGACTTGAAGATTGATGGTGACACTCATGCACTATGAATTAATTTATAGTAGTTGTGTTGGGTTGGTTGTATACTTCGACCATAAATTCTACTAACTATTTTGACATTCTTTGTCACATTTTATTTTAATGGTTAAAAAGTACTTCAGGCACCAAAATGTTTTTGGGCTATTGATGTTGATTGTTGATTTAATCTCTGCCATTGGAGTTAGATATTTATTTTCCTTTATATTTTTGTTGGATTTGGAAGATCTAATCCTATTTATTGAATTTCTTTAGGGTATTAATCCTAGTTGTCAAAGATTATATGTTTTAAAATCTTTACCGCTTATCATCAAGTTTCATGGTGCTACTCATCGTTCAATCCTACCCATTGGATATAATACAGAGAGTAATATTAGTCATTGATGTTCCCTAGAGAATATTGGTTTATGTGCAAGTTTTTTTTATTAGTCTTGATCATCAACATTAGCATAAGCATCAATCCTGATTCATCAACATCAACATAAGAGTTAGTCCTGATCATTGAAATGCCTCCATGATCATTGGCTTGTGTGCTAGCTTTTTGAATTAATCATAGCCATTGGAGAGATACAATGATGAATATTAACTATCAGATCTAGATAATTTAAAAGGTTTGATCCTTATAATCTGATCCATTGTTTAATTTGATATATTAACATCTTTTTTATTTTATATCCTAAACGTTAAGATACCTCAAGACCAATTACATTGTTGTATTCCTTGAATAGTGATCGTGGCATCATTATTAAATCTTAGCGATTGAATTCATATCAAATATGAAATCCTGACCATTGAAGTGCTTTGGAGAATTTTCATTGATCAGGGTTCTTGAATTTTTTGCTATTCAATCTTGATCATCCATATCGATTTAGGGTTTAATCCTAGCCATTGAAATGTCTACATGATCATTGATCTGTGTGCCAACTTTTTTGGATTAATATTAACCGTCGGTGTCATTTGAGGGATGGATCATAGCCATAGATTAGTCCTTGTCACTTAATTAAAATGTGAAGTGTATATTTTCTATCGTATAATCCTATCCATTCATATTTTTTTGAGATTAAATCATGGTCATTGAAGTACATCAAAATCAATTCCACTGGTCGTATCATCATTGACTTGTGTCATATTTACATCTTTGTCGATGAAGTTATTTCAAGATTAAATCATGGCCATCGAAATGCCCCAATACTATTTGCATTTTCTTATTCCTAAAAAAGTGATCATAATATTTTTATTAAATCTTGGTCATCAAAGTTTTTTTTCATATGAGATCATAACTATTGAAAATTTATCTGATGAATTGAGTGCACTTGTAGTGACATGTGGAAGCTCTATTTGTGGTTTATATTTTACTTTTCAACATCAAATGTTTTCCATCTATTGTGTTTTGGTATCAAATATGGACCATTGAAGTATGTTGGGTGACAATATGAGCATTGGTTGACTTTCTCCAACATGGCATTCTTCAGTTAGTTGATTCTAGGCACATTAAATATTATTCGTTGGATATTCCTTAAAATTAATTTTATAGGTGATTTAATCCTAATAGCTCATGAAGCAAATCTTATCTGTTCACATCGTATGATGAGAAAATTTGGATCATCGATGCTACTATGGTTAATTTGTGGGATCACACAATTGAATTTTTACAAAATTTGAATCATTGATGTGCTTCCTTTGATTAATTTGATTCGTAGATGTTTTTATAATTAATTAATGAGGCACACAACTTTTTTTAACCCTAAGGAAATCATGATCATTGATGAACCTCTTTGGATTAATATAGTTTATTGATATTGTGGCAAGATATCCTTTAGTATATTAGCTATGTAGCAATGGATTAAATCAATACTGTTAAATATTTTCATTCATGATTGCAAACCATTGATTCTTTCTTGTGGGTTTGTACATAATAGAAACTATTGATGTCTTAGATAATCCGATTGCACAAGGAATATTATGAACCATAGAGTTATGTAAGAATCTAATTGATAAATATGCATGGTCTGATTTGGTGAAATGAACATGGTAAGCATGCAAAGAATATATCTAAATGAAGAATCTTACAATTTTTTAAAGTTGCATTTTCATTGGTCAATAAATTTGAAGTGGAATTTAGACTAGCCAATAGGACTATGAAGGGAGTTTTCTACAAAAATATCATCAAAATAGATCGGGTCAAGCTAACAAATCCTGTCAAAATGTGAACTGATAAAATTCTAAAATAGGGGTGCTAAATTTTTCATGATCCAAAAATTCCACATCTTGAAAAGCTAATATTTGTTGAGGTGCACAATATTTTAAAAATTACTATCCTTTACAACAAAAGGAATGATGTATACCCCTCAAAAAGGACAATAGTAGCTATAAATCCATGATGAGGCCACTCCCAAATATGGAACATTAAAAGTAAAAATTCTTCAAACCTAGATTATGAGGATTACCAAAATGGATAAGTGGAAATAATGATGGTATATGTTGATTTAAAATATTAGAACCATATAGGATTTAATGCATCAAACCTAGAGAAGTTTGGAGGGATTTGCAACTTAAAAAATATATGACTTAGTGTTAAAAGCAATATTCATATTGAAATCTTTGCATGCATTTTGGAGGGAAACCCTCCTCTTTGTAATCAATAAATAGGAGTAGCGTTAGATTCATAAAGAATTGACAAGTTTACAATTATATTCTTGTGTAGGCCCTCCCTTCATTTACTTTTGTATAACAATAAAATTCTAAGTGGATTGTGGGAAAATTGAACCCCCTCTCTTGACAAAATCTTTGTTATTGCACTATTTGCATATATATATGGAGGCCTATATTAATTTTTGGATAAATCATTTGTGACTTCCTGCAGACCTATTTATTTATGTGTGTGTGCACTTATAGTCTTTACCTACTTTGGGTTTTGTTGATGTATGTATGTGTGAGGGGCCTACATCAATTTTTGGATTAACCATATGTGGCTTCTTGTGGACCCACCTTCTTTATGCATACCTTCATTGGAAAATACCATGTATGATTAACTATGATGGGGACTGGAATAGTTCACCATTGGTACATAGCATTGAGACCTGTTGTGTAGAGGGATCTTAGCAGATCTTTTGGAACATTGCCATATTTTATTTTGTTGAGTTGTTTACTTTTCTTTTTTTGCATCCCTTTTATCTTTTGAGTCTAAATGTTCAAAAAATATCACATATTAACATAGATACAACCTTTGTAAAAACTCCTATAGGCCCCTAATTAAGCCCAACCTTGCACTCTTAGTTTCAACCCTACTATGTCGCTCCTTGCGAGGTGTGATTGTTTTGACCTGGACAATCAAAGATGACAAAAAGTACCATAGGTGCTTATATAGAAAATGTTTTTGATCTTTGCATTAGTGGTATCTTATGCACTATAAACACTATACCTAAAATTATGTTACTAGTGGTGTCCCACTAGTAAGCAACCAATTTGTATATATATTTTTTGATTGGTTAAATTAAATTAAAAAGTGGTTTTTTATCAAGGGATCCAAAACATGATTACAACAAGACATCAAACTTCATTAGGAAAATCCTAAGGAAATGTCATAGGATATACATTAGGAAAGACATCAGGAAAGTTGAGAGGAACAAATTTAGGAAGGCAAAGGAAAGCCTTCAGGAAGGAAAGTGAGAAACTTGAAATTTGAAATGCCCGAAAAGTAGGAAACATAAAGGGCGGTAAAAATGAGTGAGCATTCCCACCCAGTTTCAAATTTTAAAAATACCATAGACTATAAAATGAAATAGGCACTAGGGAAATAGAAAACCAGGAAAGTTCATCATCCCACATAGGGGAAAACCAGTAATTACAAAAAAACTACCCAACACTAGGGGGTGGAGCAAAGAGGCTACAAATACAAAAAGTCCCACCCAATAAAGGATGGGAAACAAGCCAGCAATAGCATTTACAACATCCCAGAGAAAAACCACCCAACACTAGGGGGTGGAGCAGAGAAACTACAAATACAGTAAGTCCCACCCAAGAAAGGATGGGAAACAATCAAGTACCAGTAGTTACAAAAACCACCCAAAATAGTAGGATGGAGTAAAGAATCAGCCAAAGGTAGGATGGGAAACCATGAGGGATGCCTTAAGAAACAATAGAACTGAAGCAAAACCACATCCTGCATATGCATGGAAAGTGGAATAGTGAACTGAGGATCCCAGTAGGCCACAAAATCCTCACACAGCAAGGAAAAATGCTCAACAACCAGAGAAAATAAAGAAAGAAATAGATGTAGAATCACAACCATGGGAAAGATGGGATGGTTCTAGGGAACCCCAACATAAATATCCTCGAGGCACTGAACTGCAACCATTAAGAACATGTCCTAAACAGATCAAAAAATTTAGTCAAAAACCCAAAGACAGCCTCCAACCCTGCCAGAAAAGAGCTTCAAGGATCCAAAAAAGAAAACACAATGGGATTTCAGCATCATGAAAACCAGAGGCCCCCCAACAAGCCATGAAATAACTAAAAGCCCACCAAAAATCCCACATATATAAACCTAAGGAGAAGCACCAAAGGAATAAACATGTGGCTATCCAAGCCATTAAGAAACTGTCAAGAGCTGCTCCTAAAGCCACACTCCAAAGTTACATTAGACTACATCAAAAGAAACCCTGAACTCCAACTCCAAGAAGAATTCTGTAAAACCTAGAAAATAACTTAGAGCTAAGAAAAATATCTGTAAAACAACCTAGAAATCCTAAGGAAAGTCTTAGGGAAGATCCTAGGTATGTCCTAGATCCAAGGCACATGAAGGGACCCTTCAAATAGGCAAGGAAAGGTGCAGACAAGAGGAACAATGATCTCCCAACCCAAGGAGATCATCTGCAAAGCCATCCAACCTAGAAGGAAAGTTCGAGGAAGTGCCAGGGATCATGACCAAGGGGAAAGCAGGGAAGTGGAGCAGGACTTCCCAGGGAAGTCTCTTGCATATACCCCCAATTAAGACTGCACAATCAATTCTATTAATTTTATAAAAAAAATTAGTATATATTTAAGATTACACAATCAATCCTATTAATTTTATAAAAATTATTAGTAGACAAATACTTTTCTATATTATATATCTAGGAATGAAATACTTTGCTAATATTTTGACTTGATAAGATAAAAAATGTAATGTTTACCTATATATTGAGTTGTACATGGAATTAAAAAATTGCAAGATTGGTAGTGGATTGTACCGATATATTGATAATGATATCCTAAAGTTATCCAAACAATGTGTTCCTATATTCCTCCAAGTCATCTCAAATGAGTTTCCGTATGTCATAAGGATTGATGTCTAGTGAAAATAACTTCTCCATATTAGATATATTTTTATGAGTATACAACTATTTGGGGTACTTAAAATACTTGGTGTGATTATTTTATCTAATACTACAAGAATGTATGAGCAAACATCTAGTGATAGAACATAAAAGAGTCTCTAATCCTGCTAGGAACCAATGTAAATAAGATGAAAAAAGTTATAAGGAAATATTAATACTTGATTATTAATGATAATATTTAATATGCATTTTGGGTCCTAATATGTGATGACATGGAGGATAACTCCCTTGAAACATCTTGTGTTTTTAGTTGAATTATGCTTCAAATTTGTAGCAAAATAGGGCATACAATAGATGTTGTATTCAAGCAATAAGGAAAAACATTATTTATAAATAATGAAAATGTAAATAGACTATATAATACAAAATTCATATAGAAGAATCAACAATAGTGCAAATGATTAATCATATAATATGTGTTGTATGTGGGGTGCATCTAAACTCTATTCCTATACGATGAAAGAACTAGTAAAAAAACATTTGAGGATTGCAAGGACAAGTTCCATATAAATAAGGGAGATAAAAAGACCAAGAGCATAGACAAAAAATAAAAATAAGTACTCTTTTTTTAATAAGTTATATGTGGCTTCTATTGGGGCCACTCCCATAAAAATACCAATGTATTACATTTATTGTTATATCATTTAAACCATATCTAGCATACCTTTATATCACTTTTTTTTTTTCATTTATTTTTCATTAAATATATTCTTCAACTTTATCGAAGTGCTATGTTTCCACAATCAGATCCTTGACATCATTTTGATTAAGATATAAAATCTTAGTTGGCCATTTTTCTTCTAAAATTTAAATTTCACCAAGATGAATATCAACGCCACAATTGGCTAGATTATCTGCTACCTAATTTCCTTCTCTATAAATATATTCACACTTCCAAGAGATTGCCTTAGTAATAGGTGATGAACATCAGAAATAATATTTTTTATCTAGTCTCCATATCCATTTTTATTAATAGCATTAATTATAATTTGTGAATCCCCCTCAATTGAAATATATTTCCATTATTTTTCTATTGCATTTTTAATCCTTGTAAGTGTCCTAACATTTACATAGTTGTTAGTTGAAGTTCCATATGATTCTAAATAAGTGAGGAGAAATTTTCATTTTTTATTTCTAAAAACACCACCTCCACCAGATTTTCCCAAATTTTCTTTCAAATCAATATCAAAATTAATTTTGATAAACCCAATTTCTAGGCTTTTATATTTTACCCTAGACTGAATTAGATCCTCTGTTTTAATTACATTATCGCATATGACTCTTCAATTTATATTCAAATCCAGTAGACAAGTTATTAGAACCTCTTTTTTGCACTTGAGACTTCCCATGATGAGCACAATATTTGTAGACATTATGTGAGATAATAATATGGTTTCAAACTTGGGCATGATTTTAAGATTTATTTTTAAAAAAATTATTATTTATTTCAAGCCATAAATTCCAACAAATAATGGAATGACCAATCCTCCATAGAATACATAATGTTTTAGCTTTGAAATAATTAATCTAATATTTTATCAACTCTTTCAATGTTGATGGAGCTACCAAATATAATTTCATATTTAAAAATGAAGTAACCCAAAATGGTGTGAGCAAAGGGACAATGAATAAGTAAATGTTTTGATGTTTCTAAACCTTCTCACACAAGGCATATCTAAAAGTTCCATAATATCCTCTTCTTTGTAGAATCTATCCTATAAGAATCTTACTTTGAACTACTAATCAAAGGAATGTTAAGGCCTTAGGGAGAGCCTCTAATGACCAAACATTCTTCCAAGGAAAATATTTGGGAGAAGAAAATTTTGATTGCTCTAAATCCTCATATTCCAACTTGACCAAGTATCTACCATTCTTTGATAAATTCTAAACTAACTTAGCTTTCTGTATAAAAATCAGCAAATAAAACTCTTGAAGCATCTTTTGAAGTTCATCTACAATTTGTTTTAGTTCATCTCCTTCAACCAAGTTACTAAAAGAAATCCATGATTTGAATTTGTTGGTTATATTAATATAGTCTTTGACCTTTGGACCTTTACATGATAGTCATGTTTGAGCCAATGGTTGCAATTTTGAGTTAGAGATAAGAGGATAAGGCTTCAACCAAGCATCAAACCAAAAATTTGCATAACACCCCTCATTGACTGATCATATAATATGTTTCTTTATCAATTGTAAACTATTTGATATGAAGTTCCATGTTGATGATCCTTTGGGTAGGGTTATTTTCCTAAATAATTTCATTGCATCAAGAGAACCTATATATTTTTGAAGTAATAGTTTTACCCAATTCTCTCCTTGATATCTAAATAATCTCCACCCAAGCTTTGCCCCTAATGCCAAATTTATAAGTCTGAAATTTTGCAATCCTGCTCCTCTAATATTATGTCCTTTACAAACCATATCCCTCTTATAACTAGGAAGCCTAAATTTTCCCAACCAACCCTTCCATAGAAAGTCTCTTTGAATTTTATCAATTTCTAATGCTATAACTACTGGCAATCTTGAAAGTGGCATAATATAAATAGGTATGGATTGCAATGTAATCTTTATGAGTTGTCTTCTTGCCATGGTTAATAACATACCTTTCCAACCTAACAAAAACGCTTCTAATATATCCAAAAAAATATATCCAAGCTCTTTATTATTTCCTTTATGAGACAAAGGAATACCCAAGTAGGTTGACGGAAAATTTTCAATTTTAAACCCTAAAATATTCACAATAATTTGTTGTAAATAGAGAGCAGTATTAATGAAAAAATTATTTATTTTGTAGTATAAACCAATTGTCTAATAGCCTTATCATAGCATGCTAATATTGATTTAAACTCCATGGCCTCACTGAATTAGGAATGGTGCAAAATAAAAGTATCATCAACAAATTAAATATGAGATTCAGAGGGACCATGTTTTGCAACTTGAATACTTTAGTATAGATTCATTGTGATCTAAGGATTCTTTTAATACAAAAAATGGTCAAACTAAATTCCTTCCCATATATTTCATGAGGAGTAACTATAGTTGGAGCATATACATTTATAATCCTAAGTTTGATGTTTTCCTCTTTCTTGTAAAATAATCTAGCAACCCAATTACTTTTTGCTACTAATAATTTTCCATTTCATTTGCATTTATCCCATATTACTGCAATACCTCCTGAAGCTCCTATAGAATAAACTACTAGTCAATCACCCATATTCCAAATATTCTTAAAAGAATACTTACATTTCTCACTACTTAATTTTGTTTCTTGTATTAAAATATACTTGAGACTATAACAACCTATTAATTCCTTAATAACTCTTTTTTTATGGTCCTATTCATACCCCTAATATTCCATGATATCATTTTCAACATCAACACTTTGTATTTTTATTAGTGGGCTTAGCCCCAATTCTTCTTAAGACATGATATTTTTATTTGGCTTCCCAGATCAATATCCTTTTGAGTTTATTTTTTTCCTTTTTCTTGCTTTGATGGCCTTCTTCTCCTTTTTCCATTCCCACCAATACTCTCATATTTGTAAATTTCTTCTAAGGTTTTATATTGTTCATAATGAGACTTATCTTCTAACGATTTATGTTGCCCTAAAGAATCTAAATTGCAAGGAATATCCTCATTAGTATTTTCTTATTTATGTTTCGCTTAAAACCCTAAAATACACAAATGATCCTCCATAGTCATTGCTTTCTTATGTTGGTCTAGAAACCATAAATTTCCTTGGATATCCTTCATATGATTTTCTTTATTGTACTGCTCTTAAAACCCTAAAGTGCGATGAATACACTCTCAACTACTTTCATTTTTATTGTAAGAAAATTTTATGCTACTTGAGGAAAATAAAGATGTTTTACATGGATTAAGCTTGACCTCCTTTACCTCATTTGCTTTAAAATGTTAGAAAATGCTAGATATATATTTGATATATTGATCTATTCAACATTACAAAGGTGTACATATTTATAGGCATATGAGCCTACAATAGAGACAAACAACTATCACCTCCTATATATTCTTGGAATGCATGCTATGAAGATGATTTATTTATTACAAATAATGTTATAATAAAAAAAAACATCCCCCTTATTATATTATTTAGGATAATATCTAGGTTATTTATTTTGGATTTGGCTCTTGGCTCTAGCTTTAGCTCTTGCTTTGGTTGTTGGCTCTCATTACTTTGGCTCTAATTGCTTTGGTTCTTGCTTAGGTAAATACCTTTGGGTTTGCATATGGTTTGACTCTAGGTCTATAACCTTTGGTTTTGCCTATGGATTTGCCTCTAGATCTATCACCTTTAGATCTACCTCTAGGTCTATCATATCTGGGTCTACCTCTAGGTCTATCACCTTCAAGTTTTTCCTTTGGTATTGTTACCTCTAGGTTTTCCTTTGGGTCTAAACAAGTTCAGTATACATAGTGTACTTAATAGAAAGTGGTTTTGGCCTCACTTTGATCCTTCAACTATGAGTGTCCTTATAGTAATACTCTCATCCTACTGGATTACATGGATAACCAGTTGCAACCACCAGGTGTAATATAGTAGATCACTACTTACAAGGTTCACTGTGAAGGATTCATGAGTATAATAAACCCTTAGGGCAAAGTCATATTTTGTATTATAAAGATATCAGTCTTTGCCAAAAATGCACCTTTGTACAATAATTTTAGCCTATATGGAAAAATTAAAAGTATCCTTTTGAGGTTCACTTGGGTTTTTTTAGGAGTGTTGGATACTTCTAAGAATGTACTCCATATTACAACAAATGTGAGCCTTAAAAAATCTTAAATCAGAGAATTAGAAAGGGATTTGCAGTAGTTGCAAGTCAAGAATATTTTATTCATCTTCTAAAGTGTTTGTATATCTAAAGTCTTCAGAAGTGGTTGATTTTTAAATTTTCAAATTTTCTATAGTCTTTAGATTATTTTGTTCTTGATTCTAGGGTGTCAAATTCTTTGTAGTCCCTAGAATATTTTTCTTGATCCAAAGTATCAAATTTTTTATGATATCTAGTCAAAAGTTTTGAGCACCATTATCCATGTGAAATATTCACAAAACTAAGAAAAATTACTTCCAATAGATTGGGCTCCAAAAATGCTTTCCAACAAGTATAGATATTATTATACTTCAGAAGCAATATAATACCTCGATTTATGAGAAAATAGTCATTCGGAAAAAATAGGAGGTAATTTTTCCTCCAAGAGAAATCGTGAGGGAATATTCCACAAAATATTCAAGGGGAGTGATTTTCCCTCTTAGTATAATATTCAAAGAATATTCTTTGGAATATTATTTTGTTTTAAAATATTACATGGGGCTACTTTTTTTCATGTGCACATAATTATAGCAACAAAATAAATTATAAGGACTCTAATGAATCCTCCCACACTACATGTGGGATTATTATTTTAGCATTATGGTTAAAGCTTCATTACCCTCTGTTGTGATTTGAGCATCACCAGATTTACTCTAAGCTTTGAGGGGTGGTGAAGCTATTATTTGAGGTTAAAATATCATCACACAAACCATGAACAACATGGAAACCATCTTTGTCCTAGACCAAATTAAACTAAGCCCTGCTTAGAGATGAATCCTTTTTAATAAACCAGATCGACATGTTGTTGTAGGTTTAGAGTATACTCAAAATGATTTGCATCTAAGCAAAGAAAGGGGGACTATGGAGAAGGAAGAGGGGGGAGGATTTTCAGGGAAATTCCTCCTCATAGGGGGAAAGCAAGATCAACCTACTTTGATACCAATATTATAAAATGTTAGATATGTATTTGAGATATTGATCTATTCATATTATAAAGGTGTACATACTTATAGGCACATGAACCTATAGCAGATACAAAGAACTATCACCTCCTTTATCTTCTTGGAATGTGTACTATGTAGGTGATTTATTTATTACAAATGATATCATAATCTAAGCTAACATAAAATTCACCTCTCTATCTTCCTTTGCTTTAAAATTTTTCTTTCATTCTTCCTTTGCACCTTTAGTACATTCTATATTTGAACTTGTGCATTGTACTTCCACATCCCTCATATAATTTTTTCTTCTAATGGTTGATTCGACTAAATTGTAATGGCCTTTTGTCATTTAATGATGTGGAGGGGTTTTTCTTACCACTTTCTTAGGAGTGGCAAATCCTTTATTTGGCATACTTTATCCTATGATATTATTTCCTTGTTTCATATTGAAGCTATCCTCATGCCCAAAAAATATTCTCTTTCTCCATCATTTTCACTTTGTAGTCTCTTTCCATGTGTCCGATTTCTTGACATTTGTGACATCAGAATGCAATGTTTTATAATCCACTTGTTGATCTCATTCTCTTGATTCATATTTAATCCTAATGGATTGTGGTAAATATTTTGAAATATCCATGGCAACACATATTTAAGTGTATACAACATGCCTTCTCTCCTTAGTAGTTGGTCCCTCTTGTATGAATTCAGCTAGAATATTACCAATACTGAAAGCCTTTTAATAGTATCTATCTCCATAGAAAAATTCTCACTCTAAGTTCTTAAATATAATTCATATTTTCCCCTTAACCAAGGGTATCCATCCCTTATTTTATCCTTTTTTCTAAACTAGATAAAATAACGAGGAAAAATCCTTTTGGAAGAAAAGTCATGGAGTAATTTGAATTCAATTTCCACTTCCACTTGATCCAATTTTGAATCTCATAAAAACCCAACCAATATTCATGGAACTTACATATTAACCCTGTAGTTTTAAGAACCATTATATAATGATCAATCATCTCATCCTTGATATTCATCTAGTGTATTATCAACTACCTAGATAGGGTTTTTCATAGATTCATTCTTTCTCTTATCGCTAACTAGGACATCCATACTTCCAACTAAGGCATATTTACTTTCAACTAGGCCATCATTAGTTTTATTGACTTTCAAAAGTGACTTTCTTGCCATGTTATCTAGATTTTGTTTTCATTAATCCTTTAAAGTTTATTCTAAGTTCTATAACAAGAAGTGGGACTCATTCCTTAATCACACTATGCTTTCTACTTTGTGCTCATGCTTCCTCTTACTTGCTCCCAACTTGCACTATCTCCCCCAATAAAATAAAATAAGTGTTAAATTATAGTACTAGAATCTATAAATATAATATATAGAAATTTAAAATAGTTGTAAAAGAAAAAGAATGATATTCCTCTTGATAGGAAGTAATTTTTAAAAATACTTATAAAACCATTTTTCTACATATTTATATTTGATACCAATTAAATAAGATGCTTGGTGGAAAGAGTAGATAACTATAGATTTGAATTTGATTCACGATGCTATAAAGATATTGTATTTATATTTTAGCATTGATTGTTGATATAGTGATTTTGTATCATAGATCTATCTATATAGATATATGGGGCCATATGAATTGGAACTAGTAGCCATAACACCATAGTTAGAATTATGTTGGAGGTAGCATCGCCACCACAACTAATGTGGACACCAAGAGCAAGTTTAGTGTCATAAGTCATTATGAAATTAAACTATATATTAAAGATTCATGGTGGAAACTATGCACAAATTTCTACCATAACTTTATCAACACAATCCTTGATGGTTTGAGAAACCTCTACTTTACTCAAATCAATGAATTTGAGAATTATAAAAATTTAATAAATTTTTAAGTCATATTGTATTTGGACCCAAAAATTTGACTTTACCTCTTTACAGAGGGGACAAAGAGAAATATGATATCTTTGCAAGACATTTCACATCTAATTATAATCTTTGAACCTAATATGTTTATACATTTTTCAAATTTTTAGTCAACCCTAAAGTTTCTATAAACATTGCACTAATTAAAAATAGTTTTTTGAAATTTTCTATAAAGAATAGGAAAAAGAGGACCAACATTTTAATATTGATGTTATCACTATAATTGGACCTCAATATATAAATAAAAATTAAGATAATTATAAAAATCTTAGAGATATAAATATTAGGAATAGCAAGTTTCTAAATTTAATATAAGACAAGGTAATACAAGAGAGTTGAATATCATTAATCCTAAATATCCTGTGTGTACTTAGTTGTTTAAACTCACTGTACCAGATATGGTCAAATGACTATATTTTATATTAAACTAAATAATTTGTCTTGAGGAGTCCCTTGGGTTGCTTGGCCAAGCTCCCTTCCCTTCCCCCCTAGCTTCCCCTTCTGTGGGTTTGATTGCCCAGAAGCTCCTTCCTTTCCCCAACCCTCCTTAACATAATTTTCCATATCCTCCTTTGTTAGCTCTAGATCTTATACCTTCTCTAATCCTTACTCTAAGGAATATTATATGGTGATATTTTTCTTTTCCATGCCTTGGTATTATCCTTCCCAATAATATGTTTTCCTTTAGAGCCCTTCTCATCTCATGACCAAAAATCAAAAGATAGGTTTGATCTATGTTGATAGTGATAAAAAGAAAGGTTGAACCTCTAATAAGGACAACAAGAAAAGGTAAACCAAGGAGGAAATTTCCAATGGAGCCCACTCCATCCTTTGTCTATCACAAAAGAAAAATTTTCTATTGGAACCAATTCTTGAGAAGTACATCGAACCAAACCCCCCTTTTCTCAGAGCAGGGGGAAGAAGTGCCTTACTAAAGGCCATAAATGAATATCCTCTTATGGAATGTGATAGGTATCAATGTATATGCCAAAAAAAATTTGGTGGCTTCCATAGAAAAAATATGAATCCCTGTATAATCATACTTCAATAAACTAAAGTTGAAGCATGCAATGTAGAGAAAGTTTCCAAAACTATATGGAGTAGTTAGTTTTTTGCCAACCCAACCCAAGGAGATTTTGGAGGTCTTTTATGTCTCTAGGATCCATCCAAAATTGAAGGAAGGCTTCTCTCAGCCTTATAAAGAATCACCAATATAATGTTATATAGCAAAGACACAAAGGTTAGATGGGTTCTCTCAAAAATATATACTCCAAACACTCCTTCAATATGAGTCTCATTATGGAACACTCTGAGCCATATGAGAAATATTTTTACTAATGAAGCTTGGATGCTAGCTGGATATTTCAACTCTCCACTTTTCCCTTTCGATAAACTTGGGGGCTCTTCGATCACCTCCAAATGCTATGAATATTTTACAAATTTTGTGAATAGTAATGAGCTGATGGATTAAGAGGAATACAATTTACTTGGAGTAATAGAAGGTTTGGTAATCAACTCATTCAACTTAGAATTGGAAGATTCCTCCTCTCCAAGGAAGGAATTTCTCCCTTTGGGGATGTCATTCTCCATTCCCTCCCAAAAATTGGCTCTGATCATAATCCCCTCCTTCTAGAATCCCCCCAACCTACCTCACCTTTCAAAACCCTCTTTAGGTTCAAATCCATGTGGCTCTAGCATCAAGACCTTGGTTCATTGGTTTTTGAATTGTGAGATAATAATTTATTTGGCCCACTCATTTATTAGATCATCAAAAGCTCCAATTCTATTAGAAATAGAACAATACTTTATTCAACAACATAGAATTTATACAAAGAACTGGTCGAGATTAGCCAATAATAAATAGTTAAAAATGCAAATCAAATATTTGTACTCCCAAATTAATCAAACTAACTTAGGCTATGTTAAAATCATTATTCGCACATTGGCTTCTGGAATGCCAACTAGATGTGCACTAACCTAATTATAAAATAATGTAATAATAAATACTATAGCCTAACAGATTCATCAAAAAAAATCTAAAGTTATGGAACAAGGAAGTCTTTGACCACATATTTATCCAAAATCAAAACATTCAAAGGTAATTAAATAGTATTGACTATGCTCTCCAATATAGAGATACTTTGGTGGACTTGAGGCATAATGAGAAGAAGCTCTTGATTGAATTTCATAATATTTTGGCTTGCAAAGAGATTTTTTTAAGTAAAAAATCTAGAGGAATTTTTGCTGAAGGAAGAGGCTCCAATACTAATTTTTTATGTCGCTACGTTTAGACACAAAAGCTATAATAAAATAAATAAGGTCACCAAGGTAGATAGTTCAGTAATTGAGGATCTCTTGGAGATCGGATCTAAATTTGTTGCCTAATTTGAAATCTTGCTTGGACCAGGTACTTCCTAAACCCCATGTGTCTCTAATTGTATTATCACCAACATCCCCCATATAATACCTAAAAAATTCAATTCCTTTCTAACAAGCCCTTTCTTTGTCGATGAATACAAAAATCTTGTCTTCTCTATGTCAAGGGACAAGGATCCTAGACCTAATGTCTTTCTGGTCATTTTATTTCATAAATTTTAGAAATTTGTTGGTCCTAAAATAATTGTTTCCATCCAAGAGATCCAAAAAACCAAGCACATTCTAAAATATGTCAACTCTACCTTTATGAATCTCATTCCAAAATCTTCAAAGGTCAAATTTCTTTCAGATTTTAGACCCATTAGTCTGTGCAATATTTTTTACAATATTCTCACCAAATTCATGGCTAATATGATGAAATAAATTCCTCTCCTTATTATTGGCCCATGCAAAGGAAGATCTGTTCAAGGAAGATTTTCACTAATGGAATCATCTCCATCCATGAATTCATTCACTATGTTGATAAAAGTAGGAAAGTTGGGCTCTTTTTAAAACTAGACATGAATAAAACATTTTATAGAGTCTCTTGGGAGTTCTTTTTGTTTTGTCTAGGTTTGAGTTTCATCTGGAATAGATAAAATTAATCAAAGAATGCATCATTGTAGATAGCTTCTTGGTTATTATCAATTGGTTAGACATGGGATATTTTAAAATCTTCAAGGAATTAAGACAAGGGGGCCCCATCTCACCTTTCCTCTCCACCATCCTAGTAGAGGGTCTTGGCAGGTCCCTTAAAGTTGCTTATGTCTAAGAAACCATCTTAGGAATTAAGCCAGCATCATATCTAAACCCTATCACACAATATAAATTTATGTATGATACCATTATTGCCATCTTATCCTTTATTCCCTAGGCTAAGGCCATCAAATCCATCCTTAACCTTTATGAGGAAGCTATAGGAAAAAAGGTTAGCTGCCTCAAAAGCAATATTTTCTTCCTCAATACTCCTGAAATGCAACTAAACATAGCTAAAATCCTTGGTTGTACTATTTCAAAGTTCCCTTCCACCTATCTAGGCCTACCCATTTTCTCTAGAAAATCTCATGAAGGTCTATGGGCCAACGTTCTCGAAAGGATACAAAAAAAAACTTATTGGATGGAAATAAGCCCTCCTCAATCAAACTAGAAAAATCCTTCTAGTTCAAGCTTCCTTGCAAAGTATTCCCATATTATTTCTTTCCCTCTCCAAAATCTCCTCATTTTTTTGCCATAAAATTGATCAAATTTAAAAAAAAAACTCTTGTCTAGCTCTAAAACTCATAAGAGATTTTGTTGGTTGCTTGGGATCATATATGCTCCAAGAAATATCAGGGAGGGTTGGGATTTAGGAAAGTTAAATAGATGAATTTTTCCCTCTTAGCTAAATAGGGTTGGAAGCTTCTTAGCAAGGTTAAAGTAGGTTGGGTTGACATAATCAAGGCTAAGTACCTATGGCAAGGAATTTCTTTTTGGAAGAAATATCCTCCCTAAAGGCTCAGCTTTTTGGAACTCCCTTGTTAAAACCAAACTAGTCATACAAAAAGGGACCAGATGGAAACTTGGCAAAGGAAATATCATCAATTTTTGGGATGATTCCTATATTTTGGATGCTCCTCTTATTGAACATTCCAACCTAACCATTTTAAAGCCCTTAATGGGTCACATTTTTGGTAAAAGATTCTATAATTTTATTGACTCAAACTAGGGAATGAAAGTTTGGAAAGCTATTCCATGGGATAACTTAAGTGAAAGAGAGATCTGTGGGTGAAATTTTGCATCCTTCACCCACCCTTCCTTTCAAAAAATGATTCCCTTTGTTCTAAAGAAGTTCACCAAATTTTGTCAATATTGATGGATGGGTGGAAGACAAGTAGCGGTGGCAACAATGAGGGGTGGATAAAATTAGCAGGTGGATAATGGGTTGTTCAAAGGATCAGGATAAATAATTAAGTGAGTGGATGATACGCCCTTTGTCTCGAGTATAACTATTCAAAAGGCCCATCCACTCATTGGGAAAAAAATTCAAGTGACTAGCAAGGGCAGACATATCATGCAACCTTACCTATAGAAAGGATGAAAACTTTCACCCAGTCTCGGGTGGAAGCTTCAGGTCCAGAATTGGGTGAAACCTTAAAAAAGTAGCCACCCTCCTTCCTAATGACTCCATAGGCACAGATAATATAAAGTAACCACCCACACAACATGCAAAGCTTCCACCGTCACCCAAAATTCAAACAACAAAAGGTGTTCATTGATGTAGTCATCCAACGACAAGCGATCGTATGGAGAAATGACTGATTGGAGGTGTGTTGATCCCTAGGTGATTAATGTCAATCATTCATAACCTAATCAGGGGTCATAAAAAGGATAAAATGATGAAGTATATGGTAATTAATGAATTTGGTAGAGATTTCAGTGGTTCCAAAGGCCTAGATCAATCCAAATACATCTACCTCCTAAAATATTATGACTATCCCAATGAGCAGTGTACCGATTCAGCACCTATCAATTTAGAGCGTTGTCTTCCCACCTACCACTATTAATGTTTGAATTTTAAATTTAATTTAAAATACCTATAAATAGTGGAATGTTAGTCATTCCAAAGGGTGGCTTTTTAGCCATTACAATTCATATGTAAGGTATTAACCACTATGTAAATATAATCTTAGCATTGTTTGGTCTCTGATTCTACCTTCAACTCTTTGTATAGAAAATGTATGAATTTTTATTTCTTCTTTGGTCATTTAGGTGATTTCATATTATTTTGTAATCTAGATTTCATGAAATTAGCTAAGTGGTTCTAGAATTTGCATTCACAACATTAGGGTAGGGGTAAGTTTTTTCGAACATTGGTAAGGTGGGAGCGCTCTAATTCTGCATCCTATATTTCATGCACCCATTTATCGGTACTAGAATTCACCCTCCACCCGCTGCTTAAAAATATTTAGTGAATGTATCATCGACTGATCTGTTAGGTGTTGGGTTCATGTTTCAGTTGATTTGGGTTAGGCTCCCAGGTTTACATCTACATTTGTATTTGAAGACATTTTAGCAGGATAGTGCATTGTTTAGTTCAACTTGTCGCTATTGATCTAGTAAATATTTCCAAAACCTAATTTTTTATGTTAGAATATGCATCAACATGGATATGGAGTAATCCCCTTTGAAATCCATTGAATTTACCTCCATGTTTGGATCTTGGATTCAATCTCTAAAACATGAAAATCTACTGGTAAAATGCAATTCCTTCTTGAAGATAGAGCATTTGAATAGGGATTTCTCTCAAATAAAAATCCCTCCTTAGAAGGATAATGGTAATAAGGAAGAAGCTTATGGAAAATCAAATGAAGAAAACAATGAAGTAAATCAGGTGAATCCTCCTCAACTGATCTCTGAAAGCAGGGAAGAAGGTGAGATTAAGGAAACCAATCTTCAGGTAAGTAATATTAGTGATCCTCTTCCCGTTGATTCATTTGTTGTTGTTACTCATAATCACTTTGATTGCTTAGCAATCCCCCATGAGGATAGTGATCAAGTTG
Organism: Wollemia nobilis; assembly: GCA_028583015.1. NCBI lineage: Eukaryota > Viridiplantae > Streptophyta > Pinopsida > Araucariales > Araucariaceae > Wollemia > Wollemia nobilis. Next base: position 2,186,981 of record JAQPPZ010003193.1, on the reverse strand, counting down.
CCCCAAATGAAGAAAAGGCTTTAGGGAATAGTGCATTTTTAGAGGCAAATCAAATGAATCTAGATCTCCCCTCTGAACTAGTTGTACCAATAAAAAATTAGAGGACTCCACCTAATTCCTATATGATGAGGAATGATTTGGAGAGCCTAAATAGAACCTCTAGGAGATAGATAAAGAATCAGGTAGATGTGGGGAAGAACAAATCCAGGGCTAGACGCACCCAGAAAGAAATCAGGAAGAGAGAAACAACCAAAGAAGTAGCCAATAGAAATCAATCGACCCTAAAATTGGGAGGTAAAAATCCTCCATCCAAATCAAATAAATGAGAACCATATCCTTGTAGTAGGGACTCTCCTTGAATATTTGGTAGTAAGTTATGCGCCATTGCGTCCAAGGAGGCACTAGAATTTGAAGAGCACAAGCTTATACTGATAGGGAGGGTGAACAATATAGTGCCCACTTTTTACTTTCTTTCCAAACCAATATCAATTAATGTCCTTAATTGTAATAACCAAACATAGTAGTGTGCATTAATAATTTAGATAGCAATAGTAAGAAAGATCACAAGTCATCATACACAATTGAGACACAATATTTAACGTGGTTACCCCAATGTGGGGTTCTCCATAAGATAATATCCTTATAATATTTCACATAGAAATAAGGATACTTATCCAATACAATGATTTCTTTGATTTGCTCAAAGCTAGGCAATAACAAGCTCACACAAAAATTGTCCAAATCTACATAAAAATATCACACAAAACTTGTCCAAAACTGCTCAACAAGCTCACATAGAACTTGTCCAAATTTTCTCAACAAGCTCACACAAAACTTGTCCAAAACTGCTCAACAAGCTCACACAGAACTTGTCCAAATCTGCTCAACAATCTCACACAGAACTTGTCCAAAACTTCTCAACAAGCTCACACAAAACTTGTCCAAATATGCTCAACAAGCTCACACAAAACTTGCTCAAATCTGCTCCAACAAGCTCACTAAGAACTTGTCCAAATATGCTCTAGCAAGCTCACCAAGAACTTGCTCAAATCTGCTCCAACAATATCACTAAGAACTTGTCCAAATATACTCTAGCAAGCTCACCAAGAACTTGCTCAAATCTGCTCCAACAAGCTCACTAAGAACTTGCTCAAATCTGCTCAACAAGCTCACCAATAACTTGTCCAAAACTGCTCTAGCAAGCTCACCAAGAACTTGCTCAACTCTGCTCAATAGGCTCACTTAGAACCTCATCAAAATCTATCCCAAATATGTCCATAAATCTATCTAAAACTGTCCACAAATTTGTCCCAAAAACTATCCACAAAGCCTTCTCAAAGGCTCAATCAATCATACACAAACTGCCATAAATCTGTCCAGAAATATATCCCAAAGGCCTTCTCAAAGGCTCAATCAATCATGCTCAAGTAGTACTCAAATCTCATCCACAAATCTATGAAGGCAAGGCTCAAAGATGAACTCAACAATGAATGACAATGCACTCTACAATGGATGATAACAATGATCCACAATGATCTCAACTCAACTCAACTCAAATAAATCTCAACTCAAGTCAACTCATAGAAGCATAAAGAGAATTGTTAGAGACTCAATATGTTCTAAGCTCAATCTCAACTCAACTCAACTCAAATTAATCTCAACTCAAGTCAACTCATAGAATCATAAAAATAATTGTTACAGACTCAATATGTTCTAAGCTCAATCTCAACTCAGATCAGAATTATAGAATTGTTTGTTTCATGGGACTTGAACAATCACCTCACATAATTACTTGACTAGGTTCAATCAACTCAACTCAACCAATCACCACAAGGGACACTCTTTCTCACAAAACCCTAGTCCAAGTATGTATCAACCAACTCAAATGTTTCCAACAATGCTCAACCACAAATCTCACATAACAATGATACTCATGTTCTTTTCAAGTTCTTTACATAACCAATGGGCTTCAACAACTATGCTTATTGTAGACACCAAATCATAGCCACTAAACCTCCATCCTAACCATTCCACCACCCACTTTTCTTCCATTCCACCTTCCCCGCCAATTATTTGGCCCAATTCCACCTTTCCCGCCAATTATTTGGCCCAAATCCACCTTCCCGCCATTTCCTAGCCTAATTGGGTTTATTTTAATATTATTTTATAATATTTTATTATATTTTAATATATTTATTATAAAATATATATAAATAAATTGAATTAACCTTAATCGTCCAATTTCATTTAATCTCCACCATCCATTTTCATTAATCCATGTCACATTCAAAAAACAATCCCAACCATAGGATTTAATTTAATTTTAGCCCACGATTAAAAGTGTCAAGTTGAAACCCTAAAATAACCCTAGGTTGAATTATAAATAAGGGCATGTGCAAATTCCCAAACCCTAGAATGATTTTGGACCTGAACTTGGAGATTAGACTTTGCATTCTGAAGCGATTATTGGTGAAGCCCTAGCATAGAATCCTAAAGATCTGAAGCCCTATCCCACCAATAATACTTCTAATGTTCTAGCTACCATCCATCCATCCTCCCTCACTGCTACAACCATCCACAATCTGTCTTTGCCCCCTGATATGCTTCTACAAATTTACCCTACCTTACGAGCGTTGTTTCTAGATTGTGAAGCTTGCGGTAGAGCTTGCTAAGCACTCACCAGAGCTTGCCATGTCTACAAGTGCACGCAAAAGCTTGCCAAGATCACTACAGAGCTTGCAAAGAACCTTCTAGGGCCTGTGATAGTCCCAGGTGAGAACCAAATCTTGTGAAGCTCACTTCAGAGCCTGTCGCCATCAACAAACTATATTCTGAAGCTACTGCATCATCAAATCTGACACAACATCTACAATCACGAATCAATAAGCAAGGTATATCTGATTTTGATACATTTTTATTAGGTAATTTTTTGGTTTACATGCTTTCTGAATTTACTGTTAAACTAGAGTTTTATTAATGTCTGAGGGTCTCACACTGTGGAACCCTCCTAGGTATTACTAACTCTTTGGTTTTGTTTTGTGTATGCAGATCAACAAATTCCACACATTCATTGATGCATGTTGAAGCTGGAGTGGCCCCGCATTGGATATTCAAAGCCCACTCAACCTGTTGGGATCAAGGACACACTCAAATCTAAATACACTTCTATTATATCTAACTAGGGTTTCGAAGAACCCTAGTTCCACTATAAATTATTGTATCAAATATCCGCATTGGATACTTATTGTAAAAAAGGAGTCTATTGGCCCCCCCATTGAATAAATATTTCTTTTGTGCAATCTATTTTATCTCATTGCTTTATTTGATTCTACCATTTTATTTTCAAGTGTCGTGTCTTTGCATCCACAAATGGCGATCACGGTGGGATCCCACAAGGGTTTCATAATTTGATATATCTACCTTGCTAATTTTCTATTGTTGTTGTTGTAGGTTTTTCAGAAAGCATAAAAACTATCGTATTCATTGCTAGGGTTTTTGAAGCATTTTGCAGTAGTTCCAGGGATTGTGCAGGTGCCCTTTCATGCTTCGTAGGTGCTCAACACACAACGATGCCTAGAATTAATTTGAAGCAAAGCTGAGGCTTCCAAGTGAGTTGCGTAACCCTAGTTTGCTATTTGGTAATTTACGTATTTTATTTCTTGCTATTGTTTTCACTGTTTCTGTGTTCACATTAAGAAATTTGGGAAATAATTCGTAGCAAGTCATATCTAGGATTTGTTGTAATCACAATGACACTGAGAGGGGGGGTGAATCAGTGTGATCTTTAAAAACTTCTAAAACAAATAGTTTTAAATCTAGCAGTAGTTTAAAACTGATAAAATAACTATCAAATGCAGCAAGAAAGCATGACACATAACACAACAATTTAACGAGGTTCACCAATGTGGCTACTCCTCAAAATGACTGCTTGGACTACCATCCAAATCCAGCCAAAGCAAAGCTACAACTTTACAATGTCTTTTACCAGCACCAACTGGAAGGAGCACCAACCCCTTTGCTTTGTCTGCTACAAACAGAATGGAGCACCAACTCCCAATCTACCAGCACCAACTGGAAAGAGGCACCAACCCCTTATGCCAAGCTACAACTTGGAAATCAATAAAGATAATAAAATGACAGAATAAAATTTTCACGTTGTTCCTTACAGTTTGCTATTTTCTGCATTCTATTGCTTCTATGCAAAAACGTTTCGCACTGTCCGATCGCTTCTGTATTCTTCTTCGCACTCTCTACTGCAATCGGATGATCGACACTTCTGCTATTTGTGCGCTAACATTTTGAACTTAGAACTCCATCTCTACACATTGCGCTTTTCATCCATGCAATCACGATATGCAGATTCGAACTACGACTTTGCACTCTACTCGACCGAACTTCACTTGCGCAATCACTCTACTCGCATTCGCACATTATCTTATCGCAACACCACTTCAAACTCGAAGTAGCCCTCCTTTTATAGAAGAAATATCAAGAACAAATCTTAAATCATAGTCGACTGTAACCCTAAGGACGTCGGCTGCAAACCCTAAGAAAATCGACTGCAACAACCTAGAGATTGTCGACTTCCAACCCTAAGAACATCCGCTATAAAACCCTAGAAGATGTCGACTGTAAACCCTAGAAGATGTCGACTGCAAACCCTAAAATATGTCGACTGCAAACCCTAGAAGATGTCAGCTGCAAACCCTAAAATCCGTCGGCCCCGATTCAACCTTGTCGGCCTCAAACGCTGCTGCCACCTCTGTCACCTTTCTGTAACTGTTGCCGCAAAATACTAACATGTCACGATATCGCGACACTTTTTGTAGTCGTACGCCTTCATGCCCTTGCTGTCATGAAATCGTGACCATTTTGGCCTTTGAAAGCTTTGCCACCGTTCTTGTCACGAAATCGTGACACTTCAAACTTTTGCTGACGTCATCCTCATTCTTGTCGTGAAATCGTGACGCTTCTGGCTTCCTGAGGCTTTTCTTGCAACTTGTCATGAAATCGTGACACTTTCAGCTTTTGCTGACATCATCCTCATCTTTGTCATGAAATCATGACGCTTTCAGCTTTCGTACAATCCTAGCTTCATGCAGTAGCGAAATCGCTACAATATTGTGCCTTGTGCTTCCAACTTTGCTTCTGCCCATGAAATTATGACTTGCAAGGAAATCACTACACTTTTGTGCCTTGTACTTTCGACTTGTAGCATAATCGCTACATCTTTGAGTTCTTTACTTTTGACTGGTAGCGAAATCGCTACACCTTCACGTTGAGCACTTTTGACTTGTAGCGAAATCGCTACATCTTCGTGTTGTGCTTTTTCAACTCATAGCGAAATCGCTACACCTTTGTTTTGTGCAATTTTGACCCGTAGCAAAATCGCTACACCTTTGCTTTGTGCACTTTTGACTTGTAGCGAAATCGCTACAGCTTTTCAACTCAACGCTTTCTCCTTGCTTCGGCCAGTGATTTTTTGACATGTATTTTTTTTTTTTTTTTTTTTTTTTTAATTCAACATGTAGCGAAATCGCTACAGTTTCTCGACTTAGCTTCTTGGCCTCCAATCATGTCGCGAAATCGCGACAGTTTGCCTTGCGCCTTCTCTCTCCTTCGACTTGTCGTGAAATCATGACATTTTTGGCTGCATCTTCTCTCTCCTCTGACTTGTCGTGAAATCATGACATTTTTGGCTGCGCCTTCTCTCTCCTCCGACTTGTCACGAAATCGTGACATTTTCGACTGCACCTTCTCTCTCCTCCGACTTGTCACGAAATCGCGACAGAAAACATGTCGCGATATCGCGACAGTTTTCTAACTTGTCTTTTTCTTCGAATTTTTTCTATCTTCTGCATCTGAATGACTTCTGAACTGTCTATCCACTGCATCATTGGATCTAACTCGCTCGTGTTGACAACAATGACAAACTTCTTGCAACACCTTGCTCAACAATCTCCCCCTTTGGAATTGTTGGCAACACTCGTATACATTCCTATAACTCTTCTCCCCCTTTGTCAATAATACCAAAGGGCTGCTACAGACTCCCCTTGAGTCCATCCTCACACTTCTCAGGCACAATTTGTTGCAACTGGCACAAATTATGATCATGAGCAAAAGAATAGTCAAATACTCAAATGCTCCCCCTGAGAAAGTGATCCCTGTAGCTAGTCACTTCTTAGGAAGTGTGACTACTCCTAATTTGCTTCGAAGGTACTCAAATACTTCCTTGGGCAAAGGTTTTGTAAAAATATCTGCTACTTGTTCTGTAGTTGGGACATAGTCCAATTTAACTTCTCCTTCTGCAACTTTCTCTTTCAAGAAATGATACCTTATAGCAATGTGCTTTGTCCGTGAGTGCATTACTGGATTCTTAGAGATGTTAATTGCACTGGTGTTGTCACACTTTACTGATATTGGTTCACTAAAATTAATACCTAGATCTTTCAAAGTTTGTTTCATCCACAAGACTTGTGTGCAACATGTTGTTGCTGCAATATATTCTGCCTCAGTTGTAGATAAAGAAACTGACTCTTGCTTCTTACTGTGCCATGCAACCAATCTGTCCCCCAAATAGAATGCTCCTCCACCGGTACTCTTTCTGTCATCAACACATCCAGCCCAATCTGCATCTGAATATGATATAAGAGTGAAATCTTTGCCTTTTGGATACCACAACCCATACTCCATGGTGCCTTTGAGATACCGAAAAATCCTTTTAACTGCTGTTACATGAGTCTCTTTGGGACTGGCCTAAAATCTAGCTACCATGCAAACTGCCTGCAGAATATCAGGTCTGGTTGCTGTTAAATATAGTAAGCTTCCTATCATTGATCTATACATGGTTTGATCTACAGGTGGAGATTTGTCTTCTTTACTCAACTTGCAACCTGTTGTCATGGGAGTGTCGGTCGGCTTCATGGTCCTCCATAGTGAACCTCTTTAGCATTTCTTTCACATATTTGATTTGGGAAATGAATATGCCTTTCTCATTTTGATTAACTTGTAGCCCCAGAAAGTAAGACAGTTCACCAATCATTGACATTTCAAATTCATTCTGCATCTTATTTGCTAAGTCTTTACAAGATTCATCTTTGTTGCTGCCAAATATGATATCATCTACATAGACAACTAGAACAATGAGATGCCCACCTTCTATTTTTACATACAAATTACTGTCCACTAAACCTTTCTTGAATCCCTGTTGAGAGAGATAGTTATCTAGCCTAGCACACCATGCCCGTGGTGCTTGCTTTAAACCATACAGAGCTTTCTTTAATTTGCAGACAAGGTTAGGATCCTCACTAATTTGAAATCCATCCGGTTGTTCAATATAGACCTCTTCTTCGAGTTTCCCATTTAAAAAGGCAGATTTTACATCCATCTGATAAACTCTGAAGTTTTTGTGAACTGCTAAGGCCAGAAACATTCTAATTGCTTCTAATCCGGCCACTTGGAGCAAAAGTCTCTTCAAAATCAATGCCTTCGACCTGTGCATATCCTTTACAAACCAGTCTTGCTTTGTTCCTAATGACCGTCCGTCTTCATTTAATTTGTTTCGAAATATCCATTTAGTGTCGATTACATTCTTGTTTGCAGGTCTAGGTACTAATTCCCAAGTTCTGTTCTTTTCAATCTGGTCTAACTCTTCATTTATTGCCTTCATCCAGCTATCATCTTTGCTTGCTTCATCTATGTTTTTGGGCTCAATGCTGGACAAAAGAGAGTAATTGCTTATTACTTTCCTTCTTGTCTGAATACCAGTTGTGGGATCTCCAATTATTTGGTCTCTTGGATGAATTTTCTGCCAATAGCCTGTTTTGAATTTCTTGTTTTCTTGCACCTCTGAGTCATCGACTAATTCATCTGAATCAAGTGTAGATTTATTTTCTGTTTCATTCACCTCATCTCCTTCAACGACTTCTTCATAGATTGGGTAGTTTTCCTCAAAGTCAGCTAAACGTTTCCCACCTTCATCGAATTTAACATCTGCACTTTCCACAATTTTCTTGAGTTTCTTGTTGTAGCATTTGTAAGCTTTGCTTTTTGATGAATACCCAACAAAAACACCTTCGTCTGCTCTATCTTCAAACTTCCCAAGGTTGTCATCGGTTTTTCTGATGTAGCACCTACAGCCAAATATTTTGAGATGTTTTGCTGTTGCTTTTCTACCGAACCACAACTCATAAGGTGTTTTGCATTCATGAGTTCTTAACATATATCTGTTTTGGATGTAAACTGCTGTGTGAACTGCTTCTTTCCAGAATCTATCTGCTATTTTATTTTCTTCCAGCATGGTGCGTGCCATTTCCTGTATAGTTCTGTTCTTTCTTTCTACTACGCCATTCTACTGTGGAGTTCTAGCTGCTGAATATTGTCTCCTGATACCATGTTTCTCATAGTATTCTATAAATTCATTCGAAATGAATTCTCCTCCTCTGTCTGATCGTAAACATTTTACCCTTTTTCCTGTTTCATTCTCAACTAGCTGTTTGAAAGTTCTGAACATTTCTAAAGCTTCTGTTTTAGCTTTTAGGAAGAATATCCATGTCATTCTGGAATAATCATCGATACACAGCATAAAGTATTTGTCGTCGTTTATGCTTTGAGTTCTCATAGGTCCACATAAGTCTGTGTGAATAAGTTCTAGAGGCCTGCTAGTGTGGTATTCTTTTGTTTTAAATGAGACTCTGGTTTGCTTTCCCTTCTGACATGAAGCACAGACATTGTTTGAAGGTTTTTTAATGGTTGGAATATCTCTCACTGCTTGTTTCGAGCTGATTTTCACCAAATTATCAAAACTAATGTGTCCAAGCCTTTTGTGCCACAACCAGTTCTCTTCTTCTTGTCCAATTAAACACGTACCTTCTGATGTTTCTGAGAGTGTGTATAAATTTCCAGACGTCCTTGAACCAATTGCTATCAATTTCCCACTGTTTATTTTTTTGACTTCACAACCCTGCTTTTTGAAGACTACTTCATGTCCTTTATCACAGATTTGACTGACACTTAATAGGTTGTGTTTCAAACCATCCACAAATAAAACATCTTCTGACTTGATTTTCCCTTCACTAATTTTGACAGATCCTTTTCCTATTATTTTGGCTCCATCATTATTTCCAAACTTCACCGAGCCACCCTCATATTTCTGTAGTTTTTCAAATTTCTGTTTATCACCTGTCATATGACTTGAGCAACCACTGTCAAGAATCCATGGCACACATTTATTTTGAGCCCTAAAAGTTGTCTGCACTATTAAAGATTCCTTTTCTTCCCTGAGCTGATCTTTCTGTTTCCATTCTGTTCTGATTATGGTATTGGGTTCTAACTTGGATTTCCCCTTTTCAGAATCTTGCACATCTTTTTCAGAAGTATTTCTATTCTGTTTTGCCCTATATGGTTGAATTCTTCTTTTCTGAGATTGATTTGAAACAGAAGTGCTATGACAGTTTCTAGCAATGTGCCCGAAATTGTGACAATTAAAGCATTCTACTGCATAACTCATTAGAGGAGCAAAAGTATTTCTACTAGTGAAACTTCTTGGACCTACATTATACCTATAGTTAGCAATTTTATGCCCATAACCATTACATTTGAAACAGAAACCATAAAAGTAATGATTGAACCTGAAAGATGGTTTTTGCCAGGATGTTGCAGGAGCCTTAGATCTTCTTTTCTTTTGATGTGTGACCTTGGTAAAACCCTCATTGTCAGTTCCTAGTTCAAGACTGGCATTACTGCTTTCTTTTGCCTGATTTCTTTCAACAGCCTGTTTCTTGTCTTTACTCTTTTCACATTCAACATTGCTTGCCTTTGGTCCGTTTGATGATTCTCCTTCAATAAAGCCCAGACCGAATTTGATACCTGCGGGTCTTTGATCGCTTAGAATTTTGTCCAGTTTCATCGAACTTTCTTCACGCTTGGAATGACAGCTAATTTTTTGATTCAGCTCTTGTATCTGTATTCGAAGACCAACATTTTCTTCTTCCAATTTGGAATAGTGATCTATCTTCATGGTTACCTGTATTTCAAGATCTTCGAACATTTTCTTGTACTCTTCTGTCTGCGTTTTTAGACTGGTTATGATGTCATTTGCATCATCGAGCTTTCTTGTCAGTTTTTGGTTCTTTCTTTTCTCAGATTTCCATTCCATAAGTGCAGAGACCAGCTCACCTTCTAAATCCACTTCAGCCTCATCTTTTTCAATAGACCCTTTGGAGTTCATTCCTTCTCTCTTTTCTGTGTTTTCTGCCTCTTCTGATTTTTCCACTTCAAATGCCATAAAGAGAGCCTCACCTGTTCCTTCTTCAGAGTCTTCACTAGAGCTGTCCTCTGAAGAATCTGCATTTCGGGAGATAAAACTTTTCTTTTTGAAATTGCCTTTCCTGAAGTTTGATTTCTTCTTCCAGTCACCTCTTTCTTGATGCGAATTTTCCTCACCCTGGTTCTTTTCATTGAGAGGACATTTTGTCGCAAAGTGCCCAATGCCTCCGCAGTTAAAGCATTTAAATGGTAGCTTTCCTTTGTACTTTCCTTTTCCCTTTCTCAGTTTTTTGACAAAATTAGCTTCCATTTCATCTGATGCATCCTCTTCTTCAGTCTCTGGTTTTGTGGTTTTACCTTTTAGGGCTTTGAAAGCAGCTTCTCTATCTGTGGGGTTAGACTTTCCTATTCTCATTTCAAAAGCAGTCAAAGAACCATGCATCTCATCCATACTAAAACGATTTAGATCTTTGGCTTCTTCTATGGCAGAGACTTTAGAATCAAATCTAGGAGGGAGCGATCTTAATACCTTTTTCACGATAGCAGCATCGCTTATATCTTCGTCGAGACCTCTGATTGAATTGGTGATCCCATTGACTCTTTGCATGAAAGTCTCTATGTTCTCATCATTGTCCATCTTTAAAGATTCGTATTGAGCTCGATGTGCTTGAAGCTTGGCTTCCTTGATCCTATCATCTCCTTCATGAATGTTTTCCAGTTTATCCCATATATCCTTTGCTGATTCACAGTTTATGACCTTGACTAGCTCACTGTCCACTAGTCCACACATGATGGCATTTTTTGCTTTTGAATCATATTCAAATGCCTTTTTACCAGTAGTGTCTGTTGGAGCGGTGGCGGGAGCTTTGTAACCATTAACTACTGCACCCCAGATGTCAAAACCTAAAGCACTGAGATATGTCTGCATTCTAATTTTCCAGAACGCATAATTAGTCCCATCAAACAATGGTGCTTTGTTCGAGGAGAAACCTTCACCACTTGCCATTGCGTAACTTCCAAGATCACCTTAGCTGTTTAAGCCTGTTCAGGAACTTGGCTCTGATACCAATTGTTGTAATCACAATGACACTGAGAGGGGGGTGAATCAGTGTGATCTTTAAAAACTTCTAAAACAAATAGTTTTAAATCTAGCAGCAGTTTAAAACTGATAAAATAACTATCAAATGCAGCAAGAAAGCATGACACATAACACAACAATTTAACGAGGTTCACCAATGTGGCTACTCCTCAAAATGACTGCTTGGACTACCATCCAAATCCAGCCAAAGCAAAGCTACAACTTTACAATGTCTTTTACCAGCACCAACTGGAAGGAGCACCAACCCCTTTGCTTTGTCTGCTACAAACAGAATGGAGCACCAACTCCCAATCTACCAGCACCAACTGGAAAGAGGCACCAACCCCTTATGCCAAGCTGCAACTTGGAAATCAATAAAGATAATAAAATGACAGAATAAAATTTTCACGTTGTTCCTTACAGTCTGCTATTTTTTGCATTCTGTTGCTTCTACGCAAAAACGTTTCGCACTGTCCGATCGCTTCTGTATTCTTCTTCGCACTCTCTGCTGCAATCGGATGATCGACACTTCTACTATTTGCGTGCTAACATTTTGAACTTAGAACTCCATCTCTACACATTGCGCTTTTCATCCATGCAATCACGATATGCAAATTTGAACTACGACTTTGCACTCTACTCGACCGAACTTCACTTGCGCAATCACTCTACTCGCATTCGCACATTATATTTTCGCAACACCCTTTCAAACTCGAAGTAGCCCTCCTTTTATAGAAGAAATATCAAGAACAAATCTTAAATCATAGTCGGTTGTAACCCTAAGTACATCGGTTGCAAACCCTAAGAAAATCGGCTGCAACAACCTAGAGATTGTCGGCTTCAAACCCTAAGAACATCCGTTGTAAAACCCTAGAAGATGTCAGCTGTAAACCCTAGAAGATGTAGGCTGCAAACCCTAGAAGATGTCAGCTGTAAACCCTAGAAGATGTCGGCTGCAAACCCTAAAATTTTTGGCCCCGATTCAACCTTGTCGGCCTCAAACACAGCTGCCACCTCTGTCACCTTTCTGTAACTATTGCCGCGAAATACTAACATGTCGCGATATCGCGACACTTTTTGTAGCCGTACGCCTTCATGCCCTTGTTGTCATGAAATCGTGACCCTTTTGGCCTTTGATAGCTTTGCCACCGTTCTTGTCGTGAAATCGTGACACTTCAAACTTTTGTTGACGTCATCCTCATCCTTGTCGCGAAATCATGACGCTTTCGGCTTCTTGAGGCTTTTCTTGCAACTTGTCATGAAATCGTGACACTTTCAGCTTTTGCTACGTCATCCTCATCTTTGTCATGAAATCGCGATGCTTTCAACTTCCGTACAATCCTAGCTTCATGCAGTAGCGAAATCGCTACAATATTGTGCCTTGTGCTTCCAACTTTGCTTCTGACCGTGAAATTATGACTTGCAAGGAAATCACTACACTTTTGTGCCTTGTACTTTTGACTTGTAGCATAATCGCTACATCTTTGAGTTCTTTACTTTTGACTGGTAGCGAAATCGCTACACCTTCACGTTGAGCACTTTTGACTTGTAGCGAAATCGCTACATCTTCGTGTTGTGCTTTTTCAACTCGTAGCGAAATCGCTACACCTTTGTTTTGTGCAATTTTGACCCGTAGCGAAATTGCTACACCTTTGCTTTGTGCACTTTTGACTTGTAGCGAAATCGCTACAGCTTTTCAACTCAACACTTTCTCCTTGCTTCGCAGCAAATTTTGACATGTAGCGAAATCGCTACAACCTTTTCAACTTAACTGCTTTCTTCTTGTTTTTAAATTCAACATGTAGCGAAATCGCTACAGTTTCTCGACTTAGCTTCTTGGCCTCCAATCATGTCACGAAATCATGATAGTTTGCCTTGCGCCTTCTCTCTCCTCCGACTTGTCGCGAAATCACGACATTTTTGGCTTCATCTTCTCTCTCCTTTGACTTGTCGTGAAATCACGACATTTTTGGTTGCGCCTTCTCTCTCCTCCGACTTGTCGCGAAATCGTGACATTTTCGACTGCACTTTCTCTCTCCTCCGACTTGTCGCGAAATCGCGACAGAAAACATGTCGCGATATCGCGACAGTTTTCTAACTTGTCTTTTTCTTCGAATTTTTTCTATCTTCTGCATCTGAATGACTTCTGAACTGTCTATCCACTGCATCATTGGATCTAACTGCCTGTGTTGACAACAATGACAAACTTCTTGCAACACCTTGCTCAACAAGATTTATGTGTGATTTATGATATAAAATATACTTCTTGTTTTAAAATTTCAAGTCTAGGTAATTTGTCTACATTTTTGAGTGCATATAAAAATTGAAAAGCATCTTAGAGTTGCATTTTAGGGTTAAAAATTATTTCAAACTTGCATATGTAAATAGGAACAACATTTAGAAGCATAAATTAATCCTGCCCTAGGATGGCCCCTTTGGCAGAGAGGTGGACGAACCCTTCGGTGCTCATGTGATTTTTATCATTTGTAGGCAGGGGTTTTAAGGGTGTACTCTGCACTCTATCGATGAAATTTGTGTCTTTATGTTGGATTATGATTTAGATTAGTGAGGTTGGTAATTTTTAATATTTTTTGCACACTATAAAGAACAAGGAACATAAAATTAATCAATCACACACTTGCACGCTGCACTTTTTAATAGTAATAGTTGGATTTCATCACCAACTATTGCTTGAGTTTTGCTGATGATGGATTTCATCTCCATCCATAAAATCTCTGCCCCTAGACACCATAGGAATACCCCCAAGCAAACTTTTTAGAGTTCATTACCAACAAGAATCTCGTTGCCTTGGCCAACCATAGTTTTTACCTTTGTTTTCATTAAACAATATTAGGCTACACTGAAACACACAATCCCAAGAACTTCACATTAAAAGAAGAAAATAATTAATGAACCTGAGGTAAGCCACACAAGGTGAAACCTAGGACTGGTTGTTTTCTTTGCTTTATTTCTTTAGAAAGAAAATTGTTAATTTGTGTGATCTAGAATAATCTTGAATTTTTGGTTTAATTGTTTTATGGTGTTAACACATCAACAAAAGAAGGTAATGAACCAAAATAATTTAATGGAAAATAATTCCCATGAGCCTACTACTTCGGTAGCCCCATCCACTATGATTCAAACTACTTTGTTTGGATCAGCCCATCCATCCCACTCTCAAGAGGAGTCCCATCCACTTAATGTGGAAGCTGCCACCACCTACATAGACATGGATAGAGTGCAGGCCATCTACAATGCCTCTAACTATGTCATAGAGCCCCTTAGCTAAGATTATTTTGAAGAACCTGAATTGGCTACCACCTATCTTACCCAAGGATATCCTAATTCAAGATATGAATATGGTATACCTTCCATCGCAAGCCAACCACCACAAATCCCAAGTGTTCAAAACACTAACTTCACATCCACCTACACCAACCCCTTGTATGAGGAGCATGTCAATGTCACCTCGCAAGTCCCTAACCTTCAAATTGTAACATCAAATACAACTTGCACCATACCCGTGACCTCTCATCTATCATCCACACCTCCATCATCACATTTAGCCAACATGACCATGTCATCCACACCTCCATCACCTCATTTACCCAACATGACCATGTCATCCATCCCTCATTCATCTCACTTAGCCAACATGACCAATCTTCCATCATCATCAGCCCAACCATCATCTCATCCAACCTCAATCCCATCATTTGGCACATGGTCAAATCAGGAACTCACGGATACATTAGGGCTCATCAATAGATTACTTTCACAATGAAAAAAAGGAAATCAACCGGTTAACACAAACCCTATGACTCAAGGAGTTCCAACTCAACCTCCAATCATCAATCAAAATTCCTCATGGGTCCCTCAATCCTCCATAGTGACCATCCCTAACCCACCACCACTCCACACATCCACCATACCAATCAACATTGCCACCAATCAATAATCCAATCCTTTCCTCCATCATCCTCATCAATCATCCCCATCCTTCAATCATCCATCTTCTCCATAAACCTAGCCCAATCCATTCCACAACACCATTTTGGTCACACCCCAACATCCATCATCAAGCCCATAAACCAACCACCACCTAATCTAGGGTCCTCACATTCTAGCAGAAGACCTTAGACTTCAAGCAATGCAAAATCAAATCGATCAATTGATGCAAAATTCATCAGGAACAATGAGGTAAAAGCACACATTAAGCCAACTAATCCATCAACCAATTCATCCATCGGTACCATCACCGCCATATCTGGCAGATTTTATGATACCAAAATTTGACAAGTTCAGGGGAACTGAGGATCCCAAAGAGCATGTGAGCTCATTTGTCCATATATATTTTTGGATTAGCGATGATAATGCTCTCCTGCTCTGAACGTTTTCTCAAACGCTAGGGAGGATGCCATAGAATGGTACAATCAATTGACCACACATAGTATATACACTTTTGATCAATTGATAGATCTATTCTTAGAGCACTTCACCCTAAATATTAAAAAGAAGGTATCTTTATCAGATAATTATTATTTGAAACAATGGTATGAGGAACCTATCTATGACTTTGGAAACTGTTGGAGGGCAATCATAACCAAATTGTCATTCTCCCTACCAATGGAAGAGATTATAAAGCTTTTTACCAAGAGTTTCTTAAAACCCATATCTTGGATGCTATAGCTAAACACTTATAGAACATTTGAAGAAGCTTTAGCATAGGCTAGTATCATTGAGGAGATCAAAATCCAAGAGGGTGTCATTAAGCCTAAAAATAAAGAATGGTAAAACAAGGGCCAATACCAAAATAATCAATCTGACCAAAATAAATCCATACAAGCCTCTACGGCTAACATAGCAAACCAAGTTAATCAAGTGGTGATGAGCCAGCCCGTAGTGGCTCAAAAATTGGTGCAACAACAAATTTCATATCATGTGGTCCCATCAGTTACCCAAGCACCAATGCTTCAAAACACAACACCAACTATGGAACAACCTATCTGTCACCAATTCAATCACCCCCAAAGATAATACACTCCATTAAATGAGTCGTATTCATACCTATTTAGAAGGTTGTATGAAACCAACAAATTAGTCTTACTAGACATTAGGCCCGATGATCCTACCAAAAGGCCTAGGGTTTATAGAGATCACTTGTTTTGTCCATACCATAGACAAAATGGGCATGATATCAATTCATGTAATGTGTTCAAAAACATAGTGCAAGACCTCATAGACTTAGGGGCCATTAACGTGGATAACCCCTTAGCTCCACAAAATAAAAATTTGGGCATATATCAGACACCTCTACCTAGCCATGGGGAGGTTCAACACAATGTAGGAGGTAACAATCAACAACAACCTCCTAATCAAGTAAATCATGTCCAACAATATCAAAACTTTGTCAGAGCAGTCAATGTGGTCACTAGAGGGCAAAGGCAAAATCAACAACATGATCAATAACCTTCAAACAGACCACCCATCCAAACATTGCCAAATACATCTCCTCCCATCAATCTGTCCAACCCATCCCATCCACCCATCCTTCATCCAACTAGGCCAGCGGTAACGTTAACCAACAGGTTAACCACTAGTTTGTAAATAGCATTAGCCAAAAATTTTGTATATGAGCTTATTCAAAAATCCCCTAGGCATAGAGAAGATTTAATGGAAATACTTAAGTCAATTGAGTTAGAATCCCAAGACTCCAATGCCTTAAAAAATTTTGTAAGGAGTGTTAGAACATGCATGGACCCATCCATCACCTTTTATGACTTTGAGATAAAACCAATGAGTTCAGAATCGATGGAGCCTCCATTGCATATAATGGCCTTAATAGACAGAAAGCCCTTCAAAAGAGTGTTAATCGATACCAACTCGTCAATAAACATCATTACTACCGCTGCCCTTATCCATCTCAACTTGTCGCCATCCCACATTACCAAGTCAAAACTCACCCTTAAAGCATTTAACAATGCTTTGTGTACCACAGTTGGCACTATCGTTTTACCTATAGAAGTAGGGGCCAAAACGTTGCACACCATGCTTCACATCTTAGAAGGTGCCATGGCGTATAATATACTCCTTGGTAGATCTTGGATGAGGGAAATGAAATGTGTCCCATCAATTCTTCATCAATGCTTAAAATATGTTCATGATGGACAAGTCCATTGCATCCCCGCGGATGTTGAACCCTTTAAGTATTGTAACTTCATTTCAAATCCCTATGAATCCATGTTACCTTCCACACATTTATTCTTGGTGCCATCATCATATCCATCAACGTCATCTTCCAATCCATCTTCTTCCTCTAATCCACCTTCATCTTCTTTTAAGGCTCCCATCATAGAGGAGCTACCCATCACATCATCTTCTCAATCATCCATTTCTTCTTGTACGTGTAATTGCGGATAATCTTACATTAGCACATCGTACATCGCAAAAACTTCTTCCACTACAACCACTTATTCTAGACCATCTCATCATTCCACACCACCATCTCATCATGCCCCGCCACCATCCAATCCAACTCCATCAACCGATGTGTCACAAGTCAAACTTTTCGATTGCGACATATTTAATTCCCTGACATCCACAACCAATCCAGAGCCATTCGAGCCTTCACCATCCACCTCATCAACCCAAGTAGAAGTCCACATCACCAACCCTAGTATAGGTGAGTATGTGGTCCAAGACGTCACCATCACCCCCTTACCCATTCCAACAACCAAGTATTTTGGACATCCCAAAGATTGTTCTCTATCCATAGGTTCTGTCTACGA
This sequence comes from Wollemia nobilis, assembly GCA_028583015.1. Taxonomy (NCBI): domain Eukaryota; kingdom Viridiplantae; phylum Streptophyta; class Pinopsida; order Araucariales; family Araucariaceae; genus Wollemia; species Wollemia nobilis. Next base: position 2,168,849 of record JAQPPZ010003193.1, on the reverse strand, counting down.
CATGAGTACCACTCCAAATAGCATTAACTTTTTTTATGGAGGGTTGGATTGCTCAACTGGGGGAAACCCACCTAAAGAACTAAAAAAGCCTAGGCGCACCAATATACCTCGCGTGGAAGAGTTTCTAGCCAAATACTTCAACATGTTCTATTGGCAAGATCAAGGTTTAGGTTTCCATGAACAAGGAATGAATGATATCCTAGATGTCCCATATAGAGGTGCTCATGATAATTTTGAATTAGGTTATACCCCATTGTCCTCCATCGCTTCTCTTGAGGAAGCCTTCAAAAATCTTAGCCTCAATGATGAAGAGCCCTCCATGCATCCATTGCCATCAACATCCTCTCTTGAATAGGCCCTTCAAGAACTTCACATTGATGAAGTAGACGAGGATGATCCCATAAATTTCTCCTATCCGATATTTGATTCTGATGATGAAAGTTATGAATAATTTGAAGTAATGTCAAATGCTTATGATGATTCTGAAGAGGAATCACTCCCCATTGTCCCCATCACCCAACAGGAAGAGTTTTACCTCCAAATTCTTCCCATCCAGCATCTCATTTTCCGCTTGCTTCTTCCACAAGAGCAAGATGATCCACCTGGCAATCTACCTTGAGCTACCCGCATAAGCGAAGAATTGTAACATATGTACATACAAAAAACAAAACAACAAAAACAACAAAAAAAAACAAAAAAAATGTTGCTTTGATACTATTACAGGGATACTACGCCTTGACATCGGTTCCAATTCTTTTACCAAAAAAAAATTAATAAAAATTAAAATTAAAAAAAAATACAAAATAAAAAAATCATCCACATAGGCATCAACACTTTGCATCTAGGTATTTGACAAGTATTTACATTTTTTGCATTCATGCATTGTTTCATTCGCATACATTCAATCATACATATCCCATTGCATTGTACAATTTCCATTTGCATATTAACACTCCATTGCATTAGGCGTATAAATTTGCATTCATCCCATCCCATGTTCAAAGATATGGCATAGTAATGATGATATGGCCATAAACAAAAATTCAAAGTTATAGAAATTGGGGGTACCTAGTTTGACAACAATCATTCAACTTTCACAAACTACATAGGCCAACAATTCCACATGTTAAAATCACAAAGCCTAAAATTTTTAGTCACTCAGCCATTACTAGTATGGAAAGCAACCTCCAAGTGGATGTCCGATTTTCTTTAGGACCAAAAATATAGTTTACACACTAAGAAAGTCTTGAGCATTGTCAATTGATTCCAAACACAATCTTGAACCAATCACATCCCATCACATCTTAAAAACATTATGAGTCAAGGAGGGTTAGTGCCATACTTGGGTAGTACCTTGAAGCAAAAAGGGATAATCCTCGCTTGTCCCATCATGCAACATAGTCCAAAGCAAAAATAGTGGTTATCACCACTACCACAATTACTCTTCAAACATAAGCATAAAAACATAGAGTAGTAAGGATAGGATCACAATTCTCATCACACTTCGGTTGAGAATCCGATTCCCCAAAGCTCTATACAAAATTAACAAATAAAACTCCCAAATACCCTTGATCCCTAAAGTCGTAAGGATTCGTACTACACGCCCCTGACAAGGATGGGTAGTCATCCCCAAGGCCTAAAAGATCAAATTCCATTGGACTATGGAGTGAATCTTCATTGGGGCTATAGATGCCTGACTGGTAGTGGAGTAAGTTCATGTGGGGCGACATGTCTCCTTGGCAAATAGGAAGACCTCTAACCGCACATAAGGGCAAGCTAGCTTGAGGCCATCTCCATAATAGGTCATGCCCAATTTACTCATAGTGGGTCAATGAACTTCACATGCACACACACTGGTTCTTGATTGGATAAGGTCATTGTCACACTCAAGATTTGGTATATGAACCTCACTTGCACACACATTGGTCCTAAAGAAAGTTAGACAACCCAAGCGAGTTTGGTGGATCACACAAGTATGTTTGAGTCTTTGAAAATTTTGCAGTAATTTTTTCGACATCAACCTTCCATGTTTTCTTCCATATCAACATCCATATCTTCTGTCATGTCAACATTCGTGTCTTCATAGCGAGTCAAGTTGCAAAACACCACAAAATTTGGTACCCCCAATTGTCAAACAATGGACAACAAAAATGGCCAATAACATTTTTGAACTATAATAGATCATATGAACAACATGCATTCCTATCATGTAAGTTTGCATTCATCAACCATATCAGCATTCGTCATTGCATTCATTTAACATTAGCTTGCATTAATCATCCATAACACATCATAATTAGCTTGCATTCATTTACTATTAGCTTGCATTAATCATCCATAACACATCATCATTAGCTTGCATATTGCTTGCATTCATTTACCATTAGCTTGCATTAATCATCCATAACACATCATCATTAGCTTGCATATTGCTTGCATTCATTTACCATTAGCTTGCATTAATCATCCATAACACATCATCATTAGCTTGCATTCATTTACCATTAGCTTGCATTAATCATTGATAACACATCATCATTATCCTGCATATTGCTTGCATTTATCTACCATTAGCTTGCATTAATAATCCATAACACATCATCATTAGCTTGCATATTGCTTGCATTCATTTACCATTAGCTTGCATTAATCATCCATAAACACATCATCATTAGCTTACCTTCGTTTATGGATGATTAATGCAATCTAATGATAAATGAATGTCGAAAAGAGGAGAGAAGCAATGTCGAGGCTCAATATCCCTCAGTTGCAACAAACAAAAACACTTTGTTAGTTTTACAAATTCAAAAACAAAGCAACAAAATAAAAAAAAAAAACAAATTTTTGCACAAAGGAAACAAATGGTCTTACTGGGACAAATGTCGCCTCTGCTCCACCAACAGCATCAAGGCCCTCTGCTACCATAGCCTCCGCACACTTTCAAGCCTCACTTAGCCCACTAAGTCACTTCCCTCCTCAGACGTAGCTTCTCAAAGTTTATAGCACACAAATGAGCCTAAAAATTCCTCAGAAAGCTTTTTATAGCTTTAACTAGCGCATTCAGGCACAGAGTTGCGTATGAAAATTACGGGCACATGCAGGCACACGCGGGCGCCTGCAAAACATGCCAAGTGCAGGCGTGCGCCTCGCAACAAAAGAGAATGAGGACAAAAACTCCTAAAATGGTAGCTCCCATCATCAAATCTGAACCAAAATTCATCCATACATCATGTACATCATAAAAGTTGATTTTGTGAAATTACAAATAGTTTTGCATGCATATTTTTCGAGAAAAAGGAAAATTCTTCACAAATACATATTGCATTGCAGAAACATGCCAACCAAGGTCACATTTTCGCAAAATCAACATCCCACAATTCGTCATCATCTATATCATCACATTCTTCCATCATCATTATGCATATATCATTTATAAAAAAAAAATTGTCCAGGCCATCCAAGCGAACCTCGTATCTAGTATGTTATTCTATAAACTTGGTGATTGCAGTGATGATAATCCATTCAATTTGGTAAGATGAATAATGTACAATAAGGACACTTGCTCATGATCATAATCAATTATCTCGTCATCAAAAATCACAATCACATTTGGCACCTCACATTTTGAATGCAACCTTTCCAAGAACAATTTGCTCGCAATCAATCATTGATGTCCTTGTCTATGGGGTAAGAAAACATAGATAAATCAAAATCTCAAACACTCATTCATTCGACAACAGTCAAAGTATAGGACATGTCGGTAGGTTGATTGGTTTCATGATGGAATTGACAAAGAAATTTCTACAGTCACTACCCCACCCCTATGATTGACTTAGTCATCATGCATATTTCATACATTGCATACTCAATGACGCCATTGTGGCAACTTATTCAACAAGCATCGAATCATCCCAAAATTTGGGGCAACCACATTATATTATGATTTTCCCATGACTGGATACATCTCACGTGATCATAACATCTACACTGGACAAATACCCCTCTCAACCGTTGGGGCAAAAATGGTATCACATTTTACATCATTCATATCATCTACATTCACATGGTATCATACACCAACCCCCTTCCCACCGTTGGGGCAAAAATAGTATCACATTTTACATTATTCATATCGTCCACAATCATTTGCATTTCACATCATTCATTCATCAAATTGCACAAATTCACTACATCATTCATTTTCAATTGGCTTATGAGATACATTCATAACTCATTCACAAATTGAGGAGGTAAGCTACACAAAAACTCCAAAAAATTCTTTATTATTTTATCTTCAACATCAATGCACAAATCCAACAACAGAGAGAAGTTGCTTCTGTGCCCATAGCCCAAGCAGGTGTCTCGTATTTTTGCACCATATTGTGTTTCACACAACATGGTACAAAAAGGAGCATTTGTAGACACCAAATCACAACCACTAAACCTCCATCCTAACCATTCCACCACCCACTTGTCTTCCATTCCACCTTTCCCACCAATTATTTGGCCCAATTCCACCTTTCCCGCCAATTATTTGGCCCAAATCCACCTTCCCGCCATTTCCTAGCCTAATTGGGGTTATTTTAATATTATTTTATAATATTTTATATTTTTATATAATATTTTATTATATTTTAATATATTTATTATAAAATATATATAAATAAACTCAATTAACCTTAGTCGTCCGATTTCATTTAATCTCCACCATCCATTTTCATTAATCCATGTCACATTCAAAAAACAATCTCAACCGTAGGATTTAATTTAATTTCAGCCACACGATTAAAAGTGTCAAGTTGAAACCCTAAAAGAACCCTAGGTTGAATTATAAATAAGGGCATGTGCAAATGCCCAAATCTTGGAATGACCTGAACTTGGAGATTAGACTTTGCATTATGAAGTGATTGTTGGTGAAGCCCTAGCATAGAATCCTGAAGATCTGAAGCCCTAGCCCACCAATAATACTTCTACTGTTCCAGTAGTCATCCATCCATCCTCCCTCACCACCACAACCATCCACCATCTATCACCCTAATCTACTTCTACAGATTTACCCTACCTTGCAAGCACTGTTTCGAGCTTTTGAAGCTCACGACAGAGCTTGCCAAGCACCCACCAGAGCTTGCCATGTCTACAAGTGCACGTCAAAACTTGCCAAGCTCACTGTAGAGCTTGCCAAGCACCTTCCAGGGCCTACGACAGTCCCAGATGTGAACCAAAGCTTGTGAATCTCGCGTCAGATCCTGTTGCCATCAACAAACTGCATTCTGAAGCTACTGCATCATCAAATTTTACATGCCATCTGCAATCATGGATCAATAAACAAGGTATATCTGATTGTAATACATTTTTATTGGGTAATTTTTTAGTTTACGTGCTTTCTGAATTTACTATTAAACTAGGGTTTTATTAATGTCTGAGGGTCTCACACTATGGAGCCCTCCTAGGTATTACTAACTCTTTGGTTTTATTTTGTGTATGCAGATCAACGAATTCCACACATTCATTGATGGTTGTTGAAGTTGGAGTGGCCCCATATTGGATATTCAAAGCCCACTCAACCTGTTGGGATCAAGGACACACTCAGATCTGAAGACACTTATGTTATATCTAACTAGGGTTTTGGATAACCCTAGTTTCACTATAAATTATTGTATCAAATATCTGCATTGGATACTTATTATAACAAAGGAGTCTATTGGCCCCCCCATTGAATACATATTTCTTTTGTGCAATATGTTTTGTCTCATTGCTTTATTTAATTCTACCATTTTATTTTCAAGTGTCGTGTCTTTGCATCCACACTTATAAAACAATGTTTAAACACAAATCTCAAACTAGAAAACCTTGAAGAATTCAACCAACCACTTTCGAAAAGGAAACCACAATCAATCCTTTTCACTCTAATGATATTTCAGAAATCAACCACCATAAACAATCAATAGGAGAATGTGCCCATACCTTTTTGATGCCAAAAAGTTATCCACAAAATCTGCCACACTAAACACAACTTTCTTTTCCAATCTCAATAAGGATTAGTGAACTTCAAATAATAATCATAAGATAAAGCATAACTCAATTTACACCTTTTTACTCCAACTTAATAAACACATCCACCAAAGTCCTTTTTTAATAAAAATCCTTATCAAAATAATAATCAATAAACCTCTCAGAAATTATTTTATAACAACTCCTTATTTCTCCTAAATCTTAATTCTCAATTTCATGAACATCAAATTAAATCAACAACTCATCCACCTTTGAAATAATAATCACAACCCTTATAAAAACAAAGTTTAATTAAAAAATTTAATTATTCCTAACCACCTTATAACTCCAACTTAGGGCTTAACAAAATTAATTAGAGCAAAAGCGTATTTACCTCCTCAAGGGGATTTGAACCCTTGACTTGCCCACACCGCGAGCACCTACTCTATGGCTAAGGTTGCTACACGAGCTAGCCGCTCGTTCGAAATGGAAAGGCACAACATGCCTTAAAACCTTTCCTCCCTTTTCGTAAATCAAAAGCGCTTCGAGCACTTTTCTTCCAACGTCTTTCGAACGCAATCAAGGAGATTTGAAACCTTGATGTTTGTGCTGCCACACACCTTAGCTAAAATCCAATTGCCAATGTGCCACTATGCCCACGATGACTTTGGACTTTGACCAACCTTAGTTAAGATAATATCCTTATAATATTTCACACAAAAATAAGGATCTTATCCAATACAATGATTTCTTTGATTTGCTCAAAGTTAGGCAATAACAAGCTCACATAGAACTTGTCCAAATCTGCATAACAAGCTCACACAGAACTTGTCCAAAACTGCTCAACAAGCTCACACGTAACTTGTCCAAATCTACTCAACAAGCTCACACGTAACTTGTCCAAAATTGCTCAACAAGCTCACACAGAACTTGTCCAAATCTGCTCAACAATCTCACACAGAACTTGCTCAAATATGCTCCAACAAGCTCACTAAGAACTTGTCCAAATCTGCTCTAGCAAGCTCACCAATAACTTGCTCAAATCTGCTCCAACAAGCTCACTAAGAACTTGTCCAAATCTGCTCTATCAAGCTCACCAAGAACTTGCTCAAATCTGCTCCAACAAGCTCACTAAGAACTTGCTCAAATCTGCTCAACAAGCTCACTAAGAACTTGTTCCAAAACTGCTCTAGCAAGCTCACCAAGAACTTGCTCAACTCTGCTCAATAGGCTCACTCAGAACCTCATCAAAATATATCCCAAATCTGTCCACAAATATGTCTAAAACTATCCACAAATTTGTCCCAAAAATTATCCACAAAGCCTTCTCAAAGGCTCAATCAATCATACACAAACTACCACAAATTTGTCCAAAAATCTATCCCAAAGGCCTTCTCAAAGGCTCAATCAATCATGCTCAAGTAGTACTCAAATCTTATCCACAAATCTATGAAGGCAAGGCTCAAATATGAACTCAACAATGAATGGCAATGCACTCTACAATGGATGACAACAATGATCCACAATGATCTCAACTCAACTCAACTCAAGTCAACTCATAGAAGCATAAAGAGAATTTTTAGAGACTCAATATGTTCTAAGCTCAATCTCAATTCAACTCAACTCAAGTCAATATCAACTCAAGTCAACTCATAGAAGCATAAAGAGAATTGTTACAGACTCAATATGTTCTAAGCTCAATCTCAACTCAAATCAGAATTATAGAATTGTTTGGTCCGAAAAATCACCTCACACAATTACTTGACTAGGCTCAATCAACTCAACTCAACCAATCACCACAAGGGACACTCTTTCTCACAAAACCCTAGTCCAAGTATGTATCAACCAACTCAAATGTTTCCAACAATGCTCAACCACAAATCTCACATAACAATGATACTCATTTTCTTTTCAAGTTATTTACATAACCAATGGGCTTCAACAACTATGCTTATAAAATAAGGTTTAAACACAACTCTCAAACTAGAAAACCTTGAAGCATTCAACCAACCACTTTCGAAAAGGAAACCACAATCAATCTTTTTCACTCCAATGATATTTCAGAAATCAACCACCATAAACAATCAATAGGAGAATGTGCCCATACCTTTTTTATGCCAAGAAGTTGTCCATAAAATCTGCCACACTAAACACAACTTTCTTTTCCAATCTCAATAAGGGTTAGTGGACTTCAAATAATAATCACAAGATAAAGCATAACTCAATTTACACCTTTTTACTGCAACTTAATAAACACATCCACCAAAGTCATTTTTTAATAAAAATCCTTATCAAAATAATAATCAATAAACCTCTCAGAAATTATTTTATAACAACTCCTTATTTCTCCTAAATCTTAATTCTTAATTTCATGAACATCAAATTAAATCAACAACTCATCCACATTTGAAATAATAATCACAACCCTTATAAAAATAAAGTTTAATTAAAAACTTTAATTATTTCTAACCACCTTATAACTCCAACTTAGGGCTTAACAAAATTAATTAGAGCAAAAGCATATTTACCTCGTCAAGGGGATTCGAACCCTCGACTTGCCCACATCGCGAGTACCTTAGCCGCGGCTAAGGTTGCCACATGAGCTAGCCGCTCGTTCGAAATGGAAACGCACAACGTGCCTTAAAATCTTTCCTCCCTTTTCGCAAATCAAAAGTGCTTCGAGCGCTTTTCTTCCAACGCCTTCCGAACGCAGTCAAGGATATTCGAAACCTTGACGTTTGTGCTGCCACACACCTTAGCCAAAAGCTAACTGCCAATACGCCACTCTGCCCACGATGAATTTGGACTTCAACCAACCTTCGTTTATTCGCTGCTTCTGCTTTCTAAAAGATTTTGGCACGACCCCAATTCGGATGCTTAGCCAACGATTATTAACCACGAGCTCGGATTGGTTTATGAACCTTAGGTATCCCCTTTACATAACCTCCTTATTATTTTCAATACATCAACATAAAATTTGCATATTTAATTTTAAATTTAAATTTAAATTTTAAATAATTAAAATTTAAACTAAATATTAAAAATTAAATATCTCCATCACCGAGGCACCTTTTTCGACGAAACGAAAGGTCAACTTGGGTTTTAAGAAAAATTCAGTTCAAATCTGTCATCCATGGTTTTAAATAAAACCTTTTATTTTGTCTGCCTTGGTTTTCACAAAAACCCTGTATTTATCCATGCTTTCCAAAATATCATTTGGCCACCAAAACTCAATGTGATCAATGTGACATCAATGACAACATAAAATAACTCAAATTGCCAACAGAATTTATGTAGTAGATGAATTATGTTTATGGTGTTTCTATATTTGGTTGGTTTGGTTTTGTGATATTGTTTTAATTGCAGTTGGTTGTTAGCATGTTGTCTTGTAGAATCTTAAGGTTCAACATTCATTTTTTGGTTTTATTTTGAACAGGTTGTTGGGCCTATTGAAAATTTGTTTACAACCTAATATACGGGTTTGGGGACCCTAAAACCCCTTCTTCCCTAATAAAAAAAAAAAAAACAATTATACATCGACAAGTTCAACCCAAAATATGAACACAACCAAAAGAAGTATGTATATCCAAGGATCAAATAGAAGGAAAAAATGCTTATAGTCCAACTAAGATCTAGTTCACGCCATCTTAAATGTGAAACTGGGAGATAGACAATTCTTCAAGAGGCATGGTCAAAACGAATGTCTTTTGCATAGCAATAGTGAAGGGTAAAAGATATTTTATCACATAATGTGAAGCTTGGAAGGACATCAAGATTGTATATGAAAACACTAAAAGAAAACTCACTAATGAAACATTTTGAAGAATTGAGAATAAAAAAAAAAGGAAAACTTCTCAACAAAATCATCAACAAAAGAAATACACTCTAAAAGATGATAAAAAAATGTCGATCTTTTGACTTTGTTAAACAATTTTTTCTTAAAAGTTAAACTTTGAAACCTAGAATAAGGGGTCCAAAGTTTAAATCCAAAAGAAAGTAGGGTTGTACACCATAACCCATCTTGTATTAAAACTCTGGATCCCATAAATATAATTCAAATCATTTGATTTCAATTCCAAATCAATGCCGAATTTTAAAAAAATAAGAGATTACATCTTATTCCAAATCAATGTCTTTTAACAAACTCTTTCAAAATAGACCTTGAAAAAAAAAATGTATAAAATAACTGTTACTCTAAACTTACATCCTTATATTTACCCTAAGGGATTATTGGATGCCGTCGAATAAGAAGGAGAAGGAGAGGGCCTCAAGACCCTGTTCCCCACGGCCATTTCTGAAGAGGTAATGATAATTCTGTCCAGTGCAGAGGGGGTAAACCCATTGAATGAACTCGTTCGATCATCATGTGGGATACCACCCGGGAGGAATTATTACGAGGGGGCGAATCCTTAATATGACATAGGACTAAGAACTCTCTGGATTATTTGGGTACTTTTTGCGCAGTGTGCAGAAGAAATAGCTTGGTAAAATTTCCGTTTCACGAGTGTAAAAGTCGTTCACAACTGGAATTGGAATTCTGTCCATCTGAAACATCTGGCCATTTATTTCCACACTCTCCCACCCATGTACTTTACCCTTCAGAAAATAAACAAGCTCTTCATCTACCGGGCGGAACCAAAACCAAGGATCCGAACCACTGGGATTTGGCTGTAATTGATCAAATTAAAGAAATATGGAATATCAAATCCACAGAAAATTTTGGAATCTGTTTTACAATACTTACCTAAACATTTTCAGACATCTTATTTTACTACAACAAAAAGGAAACCTCAGAACAGAGTAAAATGGCACCTGCATTCCCAATAGTGTCAATGTGTATCGAAGCTGAATAAAGCAATTCTTGTAACAAATGGCACCGCTTGACAGATTTCCTGTGAATGCCAATCACACCACTTGAACAGATTTCATTCAATTTTTAACCTGAAAAAACAACAAAAACATAATTAAAACCTGAACATTTAGAAGCTAAAACATCTCAATTTTCCCCTGGAGAGATGTTAATCTCTAACCTTTCTGATAAACTCTCACCTTCGCAGCCATGCCTAGTTTCAGGACAGATGAGTAGGTATTTATTAACACTTCAAGCCTTTTTGTTGACCAAGCGATTGCAACTCTTTTTTTTTTTTTTTTCCTTTCTTTTTTAAGATTTTTAAGGATTGGACATCTCCATCTTATAAGGATTAGAGTTGAGCTTACTAATAAGAACCAAACACATAATCATATACACCCACCCACCTCTCACACACACTTCCTCATTTCTTCCACCAAAAAGATTATAATCTTAAAAAATAAAATAAAGTTTTTAAGATCAAATTAACATATATGATTGAAGAATATGATCTACCATGAAAATATATATAGTCTAATATATTTTAGCTTGTGAGTGGGATACCCTATTCTACTATAAGGTTTAAAGAGGTTTCTTATTTCCTATTAACCAAAAAAATAATTGTTTCACAAAGTTGATCAACAAAAATGAGGAAAATCTTTGTAATTATTATGAGCTTTGATAAAAGGTGAACTCCTTAAAGAAAACTTGTCAAAGGCCTATAATTAATGTTGCTAGTATGCTTTATAAATATTTTTGCAGTAAGATTGAATATAGAAATTAGACACATTTACAATATAAATAATGGACAACTATTCAACAATATTATGTGATAAAAAGAAAATAGAATGACAACATTAATTTTTTTGGTATTGATAAAAAAAAGGGTTGATACAAATGCAAGATAGCCCTATCTTAGTAAAACAAACAAACCTGGGCTAAACCTGTTGTTGGAGAAGCTAGAATAATATTCCTCCCATCATCCTTCTATTTAACGTAGTTGATGCAGTGCTCAATGCTTTACATAACTGATAAAGAAACTACTAACAATAATTTAGTGTGCTTAAATCCTTCATCACATAATCCCAATAAGTATTTTGCTTTGCTCTGCCCTCTTTATCTGCTAGCTTCATTATCAATTCTTATAATCTCTTCCAACTCCATGGAGGCATATGACTAGACCTTGAAATTCTCAAATTTAAATACCATATTTGCCATTTTATTAACAGTTTTGTTTCCCTCTCTATAAATATGTTTAGCTTGACTTTTTTCTAGGTTTCCCAAAATACTCCTCACATCTGTAATTATTAGAAAAATACTAAAATTATTTAACTCCCCTTTTTGAAGGGAAGTGATAATATTCTTGGAATCCCCCTCAATAACAATTCTCCTAAAACCTAAATTCACTATAATTTGGAGGTCTATAAGTATTGCCCTTTGCTTCAGCTTGGTGATTTGTGGTAATTACTAGATCCTTAGCATATGCAACCACTACCTGACCTCTGTCATTCCTAATGAGGCCCCCACCACCAGCATGACCCGGGTTACCTTTTGTAGCTCCATTGAAGTTAATTTTTACCCAGTCTTTGTGGGGACGTTCCCATGTGAGAAGCGGAACGACAATTCAATTATTTTATGAAGTATAAATAATACATTAGGGTCAGGATTAGTCCGGAGGTTGTGGAACCACCCGAGACCAATATAGGCACAGTTGTAACAAAATAACAACTAGCGTAAATTAATCAATTCTAACAATATAAGATCGTTAGGATTGAATTAACTAATGAAAGAAATATTGAAATATATTCTAACATCCCCCCATATTACAATATTTTAGGAAACATATAACTACTAGCTATACTATCATCCCCCCATTATTTTGAAATAAATAGAGAGCTACGAAACAATTCAAATTTGACACATGCAAGTGCCTTAGTGAATATGTCTGCAACTTGAGCATTGGTGGAGATGTACTGAAGCTGGATTCGATGCTTTGGTACTTCATCTCGAATGAAGTGGCATTGTGTATCAATGTACTTTGTTTTCTCATGATGCACTGGATTCTTAACAAGATTCAAAACACCCATGTTGTCGTCGAACAAGTGTATTGGAGATTTTTATGGAGGACCCATACTTGTTAGGATGCGATGCAACCATATCACTTCGCACACAGCTTCACGTGCAGTACGATATTCGGTCTCTGTTGATGAGATAGCAACCACCTGTTGCTTCTTGTTGTGCCAAGAGACAAGACCAGATCCAAGATGAAACAAATATCCTTAAGTTGATTTACGACCATCATATGATCCGACATAGTCGGAGTCCGTGTATCCTTGTAAGAAGAATTTGTTGTTCTTCTTGTATTCTAGGCCATATTCCATTGTGCCACGGACATAGTGAAGAACTCGCTTTGCTGCTTTCCAGTGTTAGGTTTCTGCATGAACCTCGAAAGATAGTTGACAACAAATACGATATTTGGCCTAGTGTTGGTTAGATATATGAGACTCCCAATCAGCTAATGATAGAGAGTAGCATCTACCTGAGGTGATTTGTCATATCGCGATAACTGATGTCCTGTTTACATTGGTGTTGCCATCGGCTTGCAGTCAGTCATGCAATATTTTTCTAGTAATGTCTTGGCATATTTTTTCTGAGACACTTTAATGTAGTGCTCCTTTTGGTTCACTTCTAGACCAAGACAGTAATTGAGAAGTTCAAGATCTATCATTTCAAAAGATTCGCTCAAATCCTGTTTGATAGAAGAGATCATTGTTTCTGAACTCCCTGTTATGATCAGATCATCAACATAGAGTACAAGCAACACTATTTCAGAGCCCTGCTTCTTGAAATAGAGGTTTACATCTGACGGACATCTCTTAAATACATGCTGCAGTAGGTGATTATCCATTTTTATGTACCAATCCCGAGGGGCCTGTTTCAAACCATATAAGGATTTGACTAATTTGCAAACTTTCTGCTGTTGGCCTTCCACTTCAAATCCTTTCGGTTGAGTCATGTAGACTTCCTCTTGGAGATCACAATTTAGAAAGGCACTCTTGACATCCATTTGGTGCACTTTCCACCCATACTGTGCTGCCATAGCATAAAGAAATCGAATGGTTGTCATACGAGCAGTAGGTGCAAAAGTTTCCTCGTAGTCAATACCTTCTCTTTGAGCATAGCCCTTTGCCACAAGTCAGGCCTTATGCTTATCTATTGTCCCATCTGCCTTGTACTTGATTTTATACACCCATTTGTATCCTATGGGCTTCTTTCCATATGGCAGATCGACAAGCTTCCAAGTTTTGTTTTCATCAGAGACTTATACTCTGCATCCATAGCGGCCTTCCATTGAGACTCACCAAGAGCATCTTGCACTGATGCAGGTTCAAGTTCATCTATTGAGGACATAAAAACCTTGTCATCATCAATATCCATATCTTTTGTATCTCTCTCTGGATCTACAGAAAGTTACTCAAAATATTGACACAGATCATCAACCCCAATAATATCTGTTGCAGCTTTCTCCTGTCGAGCCATGCTACGAGTACGAGGTCTATCCAATGTCAAGTCTAGTGGAGTAGATAGCTTAGAGTATCTAATTATACTTGTATACCACTTTGTATTCTTCTTCTATGGTGATGAAGAAGATGAAGGACCTCCAACCTTGGATGAAGGAGACTTCTCAACCTTAGTTTCCACAAGTTCTAGGTATACATCTGATGTGTTTTTTGATGTGAAACCCTCATCAAAAACTATATCTCTACTGATGTGTATCTTCTTGGTTAAAGGATCAATCAATCAATAACCCTTGGAGTGCTCATCATACCCAAGACAAATGCACTTCAATGTTTTCTCATCTAGCTTCTTCCTCTTTTCTTTCGGTATGTGCATAAATATTTTACAACCAAAAATGCGTAGATGAGAGATGGAGGGTTTCCTGCTACTCCATGCTTCCTATGGAGTCATTCCTTGTAGGGCCTTAGTGGGTGACCTATTCAACAGATATATTGTTGTGGTGACAACTTCTACCCAATATTGTTGCCCAATTCTAGCTCTTGTAAGCATGCAACGAACCATTTCCATGATGGAACTGTTTCTCCTTTCAACAACTCCATTTTGTTGAGGAGTATAAGTAGTAGTCAACTATCGTGTGATCCCATTTTTAGTTAAGAACTCAAAAAATTATTTAGAGGTGAACTCGCCCCCTCGATTTGAGTAGAGGGTCTTTATAGAATTCTCTGACTCCTTTTCAATAGATTTCTTAAATTGCTGAAAGAAGCCAAATGCTTCAGATTTCAGTTGAAGAAATAATACCCACATATTTCATGAGTAATCATCTACGAATAACTAAAAATAACCCTTATCCCCATAATTGTTGGGATTTAAAGGACCACATAGATCGGTGTGAACCAACTCCAAATGTTTCTTTGCTCTTGTAGAGCTCCTTTCAAAATGCACTCTATGCTACTTTCCTGCCAAGAAGTCAGAGCAAACTGGCAATGTGGTAGAAAGGGAAGGAAGACCCTTTACCATTTCATACTTACTTAACTCAAGTAAGTAACCAAAACTCATATGTCCATATATCTTGTGCCATAGGGAAGTTGCCTCCTTTGTAGAGACAATCATGGCTACATCTGGAGAAGAGATAGTATCTAGGGCAAATAATCCATGCTTATATGAAGCAGTTTCAATGTTCTTACCCCTCCTAGTGATAGAACAACACTTCTTGCCCCCCTTAACACTAAAGTTTACAACCATATTTTTATCCAGAATGTGTGTGACTAACAACAAGTTGTTCGCCAATCCTAGAACATAGAGAACCTTATCAATCTGGCACTTATCATCAGGATGAGTAATAGATATTGTTCCTTCTCCCTGAACCTTGTAGGTTTTATCATCGACAATAGTGATAGGTTTGCTCTCTTTGGCCTCAAAATACTCAAACCATAATTTGTCACCAGTCATGTGTTTACTAGATCTAGAAGTGGCATACCAAATAGGATACGTCTGCTTGGATACTGTGGTAGTCATGAGCACTTTGTATGCTCTTTCATAATCCGTGTCAGATTCCTCAATAACAACATTCACTTGTTGTTTGTTCTTTTGTGGTTTGTTCTGGCCTTTCTGTTTTGATTGTTTGTTCTTATGCCAACATCTGTTTGTATCATGACCTTATTTGTCATAGATCTTGCAATATCTCTTTTTCTATTGAGGTTGAGTTTGTTTCCCTTTTGAATCCTTTTGAGAGCTACCTTCCTTCTAAAAATTACCCTTCTTCATGTTTTGCCCCTTCCTGTTGGTGTATAGGTCAGTGTTAGAAGAATCATCTCACTGTAGTTGGCGTGCCTCCTCTTCTTGAAGCATATTAACCAACTAAACATAGGTAACTTGTCTCTGTGATACATGAAGTGATGTAATCAACACTCTAAAAGAAGCCAAAAGAGCTCTCATTACCATTGAGGTAAGGAGCTTATCATCAACTGGTGTTGCTAAGGAATTCAATTTTCCTTTCAACTTAGACACTCTACAAAGAAAGTTTTCAACCGTATCTCCTTGTTTCATGCTTAGACTATGTAACTGAGACTGAAGAAATAGAATGGTGGAGTCATTCTTACCTTCATATATAGTTTTAAGGGCATCCCATGTTGCTTTACTATTTGGACAATCAGCAATATGAGGTTGAACTTCATTAGAAACAACAAGAAAAATGAGCACCTTTGCTTTGCTATTTTTCTTGTCAAAGTCTTTCTTATCAGCAAATGGAGTTGTGGCTCCAGCTGAAGATGAAGGTCTTCCTGTTGTTCCAGACAAAATTTCCCAAATATCATCCATCTCTAGGATTGCCTTCATTTTGTTTTTCCATGGTGTATAATTTGGACCTTTCAATAACTGATGAACATCAGTCATTAGTTTTGCAGACATTGTGAAGGTTCCTTATAACACCAAATGGTCGCCCCTTCGATATACCTTAATTTCAAGTCGTTATACCGTATAAAATACCCGCCCTTACGTGAGAAAGACTAGGTATTTTAAAAACTAGAAAAATTACCCGCCTTATGTGAGGGAGACTGTAGGTAATTTTAATGATTATACGATACGTGGTACTTAGGTGGTACTAAAAGGGAATCACCTCGTTGATGGCACCGACCTTAGAAAGCCTTCAATCCTCATGCGTGGGGCATAACTTCCCCTAAAAACTTTGGATATCCGAACTTTCATCTAGATTTAAGCCTAAACATGAGAGTGATTGGGGTAGTGGATGGAGTAAAAAATAGCAAAATGGCAAACTTATCTCTCCTCGATGATTAATAGAGAACAAGCTCAAACGTCATTGTGGAATCTATATTAGGCGGCATATACAGTAGAGCAATCACAACAACTTTACCTGTAAGTGTTGGCCAGAGGTATCACAAATACCAAACATTGAAATGCAATAAATTGCACAGATGGGTTTTAATTATTTCGAGGACTTAGGGAGTGTTTGATTTTAACTTAAATGATGTAGTGCAAAAGAAGGAAAAAATGCAACATACAACATAAAAGTAGCCACAAAAATAACCCACTAGGTGTCGGGCGCAGTCGAAAATGCACCTTTACAATAATGCCAAACTTTGCTTTTTCAAAAAATTACTCTCAATCCCCCCTTGATTTTTCGAAAAAAAATCACTCCCCCCTTTAAAATTTTCCTTTATAAAGCATTTTAAAACATTCTTTTATAATCAAAGTTAAAAAAAAATAACTTTATTCTACATAGTAAAAAAATATATTTAAAAAAAAAAAACCTTTAAATTATGATAAAATAAATTAAAATTATATTTAATTTAACTTTGATTAGAGAATATTAAAAAAAAAAATTTATACCTTTGAGTGGGGGGGGTCGACGAGACTCGAACCCACGATCTGAGGGCTCCTAGAGCCCTTACCACTCGGCTCACAACCGATGAGCTAGTGAGCTGATTCAAGAACTATTCTTGGGGTCCTCCTCCTTAAACAACTTCGACGCACCTTTTGAAGAACGCCCAGCTGCTCTGCCACCTAGAGCGAAGCTCGGGCAAAGCACGGGCGATGAAGAGGAGCGGCAGTCGGTGTAGCTTGGGAGCAGAGCACCGATGGCAACAGGGTGACGCTCGGGTGGGGGGCGAATAAAATCATTTTTTTCAACCAAAAACTTGCCACAGATGTATCAAAATGATGCACGGAGATCATAGAGGAAGAATAGAATAGTTTGCAACCAAACCAAGTGGAGAAAACTGCTCAAAAACGTATGTCTAATTTTTCCATTGACGTCATCCAGGAAGAAAAAATGCTTTGAGGAAAGATCCGAGAGCTAAAATTAAATTTCAATCCAACGAAATAACTCGAATTATACCTCATTCTCCAAGAAAATTTGTAAATGTTTGATCTACCGGCCTCAAAAGGAAGGAAAAATACGTCTTAGTTTATGCAATTGACACAGGTGACGCAGGTGATGATGTATTCACAAATTCGAGCATTTGTATTTTAGGACTCAATGTCCCATATCGAGGGCATAGTGACTCCGTTAAGAGTTTAAGAGGATTTCTCCTCCGTAGAGGAGTATCTCCTCTCGGGGATTCCCACGCGAGAGGTCGCGAGCTCTCCTCTTGCGCTTGGCTAAGCGACCTTGGTGTTGGCCGTCGAGCTTCGTCGTGAGCCTTCGAACTTTGCTTTGATCTTCGACCTTTCTTTGCCTCGTTTGACCTTTGACCGTGCTTCTTTGATCCATCGACCGTGCTTCTTTGAATTCCAAAAACTGAAATAATTGCCTCGAAAAATAAAACCAATTTTTCTCAGCTTCGCTACCAAAAAGCTCAGCCTCAAAAAATTGCCTCCAATAAAAAAAAAACTCTTCCTTAGCTGCTTCTTTCTCACGCTACTACAAGATCATTTAAAAAATGAGAGTGGCAGAGAGAGAGTGGTGGTAAGCTCTGATACCATGTGAGAAGCGGAACGAAAATTCAATTATTTGATGAAGTATAAATAATACATTAGGGCCAAGATTAGTCCGGAGGTTGTGGAACCACCCAAGACCAATATAGGTGCAGTTGTAACAAAATAACAACTAGCCTAAATTAATCAATTATAACAATATAAGATCATTAGGATTGAATTAACTAATGAAAGAAATATTGAAATATATTCTAACATCCCATCTGGTATATAGTCCCACCTTATTGATTTTTTCCATATTTAAGATATTTTTTTCTATAGAGAGGATCATTGCAAGTTTTTCTTGGCCAACAATGGTTTTAATACAATCCTCCAATGGGGCTATTTTTATCTTGGCATAAATCTCAATTATTCCTTTGGTTTTATTTTTGAACACTCATATGTTTCTTTCCAACCAAATCCCCTAGAAAATATGTGAAATGCACTTTTGCCAAAAAATACTGCTTTCTAAGTGCCACTATTCCCAAATATTGATTAGAGAATCTGGAAAGACCTAAGCAACATTAACCTCTCTCAATAACATATTTAGGATATCACAAAAAAATCACAAGTTCCAAATATGTGGTCCACACACTCATCCTCTTTGTTACATAAGACATAAATAGTTGGAACCACAATATCTCTTTTGAAAATATTATCTTTTGTAAGGATCTTATTGAGAATGGAAGTTCAAAAAACATAGCAACTTTAGGGATGATGTTTAGCTTTCAAATTCTTTTAAACTCAAGTTTCTTTGAGGTTACTTTATCCAAGACTCCATATCCATCCTTCACTAAGTACTAGCCTTGCTGGTTTCTTCCCCAAATTATTTGATCCTCCTTTAAACCTCTACCTAAATAATAACTCCTTAGGAGGTTTTGTAAATCTTTACCCCCGAGCCTTGCATATCTTCTTGCACAATTTTCCACTCCTGAAAATCACCCACCCTATGAATGTAACCATTAATTTTATTACCATAAGTTTTGGTTAAATGTTCTTTAATATATTTGAACTTTCTATAGTTCTCTAAAGGCTCCTCTTGAATCCAAGGGTCTTTCCAAAAGTTAATTTTGTCTCCCTTGCCTACTCTCTATTTTAGATCTTGCCATAGAACTTTCCTGCTATTGATTATATTTTACAAAAAAACAAACCCACGTGGCGGATTAGAACAACTAATAAAGTGGTTTCTGCCCTCCAAGTATTTATTCTAGATAATGCTAGCCCATTTCCTTTATGCTCCAGTGCAAAGCCTACAACCATGTTTAGCTACAAGGGTTTTATTTAGATCTCTCAAATTCCTCAAAGCAAGACCCCCATTATGTAAAAGATGATAATAGGTATCCCAAGCTACCAGATGTATATGTTTTTTGCATTCAGTGCCATCCCATAAGAAATTTTTTTGTAGTCTCTCTAAAGTCTCTTCCACTTTCCTTGACATGCTTAGGAAAGACATGAAATAAATAGGGAGGCTTTGAAGCATGTGTTTTATGAGTTGTACTTTCCCTGCAGAGGATAACAGAGATCCCTTCCAACTTTGAAGTTTCCTATTAAATTTATCAATAATTAGATTTCAAAGTTCATCTTTCATCTTACCTATAAACAAAGGCAAACCAATATAGGTGATAGAGAAATTTTCCTCCTTACAGCCCAACACTTTAACTATTTTATCTCTTATACTCTCCTCCGTGTTTAAAAATATAATCCTACTTTTTTCATAATTTATTTTTTGGCTTGTAACTTTTTCATAAGAATCAAGGCCTTTTTAAAACTCCAAAGCTTCTTCCTCTGTAGCTTCCCCAAGCAATAAAGTATCATCCACAAATTGTTGATGAGATAAAGCTTCACTAATGGATGAATGTTTTAGACCTTTTATATTACCATCCTTTCTCTTTCTTTACAAAGTTATTCCTAGGGCATATGCCATAATGATAAAGAGATATGGAGACAACGGATCTCCCTGCCTGATTCTCTGCTAGAAGGAAAGAACCCAACAGATTTTTCATTGATCAATATTGAAAAGCGAGGGTTAGAAATGCACATACCAATACATGCCCTCCATTTTTCACTGAAACCCATTCACCCCATTATTTTATCTAAGAAATACCATAGGCTTTGTTCATGTCCAGATTAAGGAACATGTTTGACCCTTTCCTCCTTTAAAGAGAGTGTGTTGTTTCATAAACAACAATTATGCTTTCAGTAATCTGCTTACCTGCCACATAACCTCCTTGATCTTCATTAATGATTGAAGGGATGTTTTTCAATTGATTGGCCAAAACTTTAGTTAAAATTTTGTAAATTGTATTACATAGGCTGATTGGTCTAAAGCCCTGTAATTTATAGACCCCATATTTCTTGGGAATTAGAGCAAGGTATTATTCCATTCTTTCAACAACTTACTAGATTCTTGGGCTTCTTGGATTGCATTGACTACATATTCTCCAACAATATCCCAATGATGTTGAAAAAAACCTAGTGGAAAACCATCTAGCCCGGGAGCCTTGGATGCTCCCATAGAGAACACAACTCTTTTAATTTCTTCCTTAGAGATTACCTTGCATAGATAGCCATTCATGCTATCATTAACTCCTTTGGGAACATTGTTAAATTTGAGATTACCTTGCATAGATAGCCATTCAATTTGACTGTGTATAATCTCTCTTCCTAATAAATTAAATTGCCCTCAAAATTCATTATGTCCCAAAATATGCAAATACCTCTAGAAGTACCTTATGCTGGGCTTATGATCTATTCAGCATTCAGCCCGACCTCTTTCTAAATAATGTCAAGTTTTTTGTGTCAATTTTAGATTCTTGAAGATAAACAATATCAGGTTTTACTTCCATGAGTAGATATTTAACAATTTTTCTTTTCCCAGGGGAATTTAGCCCCCCGCACATTCCAAGAAAGGATTTTCATTTTTTGTTTTGTTTTATGGGATTTTACCCTTAGCCATACATTCTTCATTTGGCTCTAATTATTGTCCCTTGTTCTCTGGTACTTTTTGTTCTTCTTGTTTGGGGGGTCTTCCTTGCTTTGCCTACCTATGATGATACTGGTAAGGCCGCTTATGAGCATATTCAGGATGTGGCTTCTTTAGCTACAATCCATTTTATTATAGATGAAGATATTATGGTAAGATTATTGGTGCTATCACTTAGAGTAAAGTTGTATTGCTACCAGTCCTTGCAGCCCATCACTATCGCCACATGGGATCAGTTGGTAGAATTACTAATCAATAATTTTCATGAGCAAGCTAACCCATTGGGGGCTAGTAGCACTTGTAGATTTAAATGAAAGGATGATGCTATAAAATAAAACCCTACCTATGAAAACGAGTAACATAAAATAAAGAAAAAAATAAAAATACAGTGCCTTGCCAACTTATAATCTTACTGATCATGTTATTGTATTACACTTGAATTTGGTAAATCGTGGGTGTGCGGTGAGGTCGATGAACAACACATATATAGTGGAAAAATTGCTCGATTGAAATTTTGACTGTGAAACTGTGGACCAACCGTTTGCTCTGAATGATAGATCACATCAAAAAATGAGGCTCTAGGCTCTGGTGATGGATGTATCTCGAGATGCATGTAGAGGTCTAGGTCTATTTTAGTAGCCTGATGGTGTCAATATTTAGCTCTCTTAATTTGGTTGGGTGAAGGTGCCTTTTTGGAGGGAAATGAGAGGTGGCAAACCTATACTACCAAGTGGTAATCCTAGACTACCAAATGGAGGGGGTAATTACAGTGAGTCACCCAGTGTGCCTCACTTAACTAGGGTGATGTGGTTGCAAGTGGAGTGATGTGTGGGATTTTACCCCATGTGAAGGGACAAAGGGAACAAGGGTGGATGAGATGTGGCAAAGATGTTGGGTGAGGTGGCTAGGACAAATGTCTAGTGGGTAGGCAAGGTATTCTAGGTTAATTTTCTAGATTTAATAAATCTGGAAAATAGGATAATGGTGCAAGATATATATTCCCAAGTCTAAACTTAGGCATATAAGTTTATAATGCAAGATTTGATGTGGGGTAGAAAATATGGTGTTGTGAGAAACCATATTTTGGTGTCTACAATTTGTTATTACCAACTTTTTTTTGCATAAAATTATTCTATATACTTTTCTAAGGATAAATTAAGAGTCTAAAATTATGTCTTTAAAGGATATTTTATATTTTTGAGCACATTTTGAATCCAAATAGTGACCACTATAACCCTCATCCCACCTCAGTAAAATTTTATTTCAAGTGAGACAGATCCCATAGTAGCTCGATGTTGGAACCGTCAACCTCAAGATGACAAACACTCAATGAAAATCAATCAGTCTACTACCTCCATCCAAGCATGATTTCAATATTGATAAAATGTATAAAAAATATGATCAACTAACTTGTTAAGAGTGAGTGATCGATGAGTTTTGGAAGGGAAAACTAGGGCATCAACTGGGTAGATGAAGTACCTTCTAGGTGCTATGAAATCGAAGATAGGTTTATTAACCTAAGAGAATCCAATGGGAACATCTCCAAATTATCTTTTAGATAGATAGAGTTTATTTGTATATTGTCATTGAGCATCAACTAGGTAGACGAGGTACACAAAATTGTATTAAAAATGCTCTTTATGGCTACTAGAAAAATATCAACATCTCAAAGAGTCAATGGATTCTTGCCACAATCGAAATCAAGGCCAAAGATTGTCATTGAGCATAAGATAGTAGAAGAAATAGTCTTATATAGAGTCAATCATGATCTAATCATTTTCTCCTTGATATGTGAGGGAAATAGGGCTACCTACTTGAGGCTCTATTACTAAGGATTTATCTTCTTTGGATAAAATGGAATTCTCAAAGGTTATAAGAGTCTCACTCTCCAAACAAAAAAAGGGATTTATCTAAATGGGAATTTGATTACTAAGAGAGGAGAAGAGAAGACTTACCTAGACTAAGGAAAGTAGGGGCTTCTCTCCATTGAGAAATTTTGCCTCCTCTCCATTGATATTCTAAGCATTATTATCGTTCAAAAACTAGGCATTCTCACTATTCATATTTTCAAGGTACGCACGTAATTGGGACAAAAAGGTTGAAGTTCTTAGATGAGCCAAATAAATTTTTGGAGTCCTTACGATGCTAAGATAACTTGAGCTCAATGGGAGGCCTCAAGGAGGGACACTAGGATGAAATGTAACCTTGCTTCTTGTAAGAGGAGAAAAAAGAAGGTTTATTCTTATATTCTATTTGTTGATGTGAGAACTTGTTGAGAATAGTTGAGGTAAGTCTTGGTGAAGACTTATGGATAGATTAGTGTAAGCTTTTGTGGAATCTTACAATGCAGCTTTGAGGTAAGTCTTAGTGAAGACTTATTGAGTAGATTAGACAAGTTCTAGTGAGAACTTGTTGAGCAAATTTGAGGTAAGTCTTGGTGAAGACTTTTGGACAGATTAGTGTAAGCTTTTGTGGAAGCTTACAATGAAGATTTGAGGTAAATCTTAGTAAAGACTTATTCAACATATTGGACAAGTTTTACTGAGAACTTGTTGAGCATATTTGAGGTAACTCTTGGTGAATACTTGTGGATAGATTAGTGTAAGCTATTGTGAAGGCTTACAATGTAGATTTGAGGCAAGTATTGGTGAAGACTTGAGAGCATTTTGAGCAAGTTCTAGAGAGGACTTGTGGACAGATTTTAGGCAATTATTTGAGAAGACTTGAGAGTAGAGTTGCTTGAATGATTTGTTCAAACCTTGAGTTAAGGTTTAGGGCAGATTTTGTAGAGTTGATCTATTATTGGATCAAGCTTTGTGTTAAGTCTTGAGGACATATTTGAGGATAAATTTGAGATGGAATTTGAGTAGATTTGTGTTAGACCAAAGGACTATGTTTAGTGCAGATTTGAGATAGATATTGGGCATATTTGTGCTAGACCGAAGGACTATGTTTAGTACAGATTTGAGATAGATATTGAGTAGATTTGTGCTAGACTAAAGGACTATATTTAGTATAAATTTAAGATAGATATTGCAAAGATTTGTACTAGATCGAAGGACTATGTTTAGTGGAGATTTGAGATAGATATTGAGAGGTTTTGTGCTAGACTGAAGGACTGTGTTTTGTATAGATTTGAGATAGAGCTAACAACAAGCATTGGAGGTGACAAAGTAGAAGATAGTAGTCTCTAGTGGAAAGAGATCCATTAGCCAGGGTAGTGAGGATAGAGGTCTTTTGAGTGAGGAAAAGAGTCTTCAATGGAGAGATATCCACAAGCCAACAGAGTGGAGGTAGTAGTCTTCTAGAGGATCACCAACCAGAGCAAAGGAGGAGTTATCCTATGGATAGAGTTCCACAAATCAGCTTAGGGGATTGGTGTCTCATGTGGATAGATATCCACAAACTTGATTAGGGTATTGGTGTATCCTTGGGATAGAGGTCCATAAAAATTGTAATAGGGAATGATTCCCAAGAGATTTGTTGAGAAAATTTAGTGAAATATTTTCTTCGTGGACATAGCCCACATTGGGTGAACCACGTTAAATTGGTGTCTCTATTGTGTGTGATGATTTATGCATTGCTTTGATGATTGCTATTGATATTGCCATTGTATATTGAATAATATTGTTTGGGAAAAGAAAAGTAAAAAATGGTTTTATACTGTTCACTCCCCTCTCAATATAAGCTTGTTTTCTTCAATAATATGTTACTTGATGAGCACCAGAAATGCTCATATTTTTGTATATGTACTAACAGTTTTTGAATGACATTATATCATGAGTTGTATATTTTATGAAGTATTATGTATGTATTTAATAAAATCATGTGTATTATCTAATATATGTGTGAAGTATGTTGTGTGTAGCTATTTTTCCTGATTTTATCATTTTTTGGTTATTCGAGGTCCTACATGGACCTGACACGATTCTGCTTAATCAAAAGAAGGTAAACTAAAGCATGCAACTTATTGAAGAAAGCACCTTACTAAAGTAGGCACCTTACTGATGTAGGCACCTTACTAAGGTAGGTGCCTTACTGAGGAAGGCACCTTACCAAGGTAGGCACATTACTCAAGTAGGCACCTTATCGAGTTAGGTGCCTTACCAAGGCTGACGCACGAATTATATGTGTTGACCAAAATGGCTGGAGAAGGACCCTGTTGACCATCGTTCCATGTCATATGTGGAAATTATGGATGGATGAGTTGTCCTAACTAGAGTGGGTGAACACGTAACCACTCACGAGGCCGAACCGTAATGAAGTGGAGATCATCTGATTACTAGGAAATGGCAGAGCTACTTAGTGTGTGCTGGTTGCAGTAGCTAAACTGTCCTAATTTAGGTTGAACCTATCGATTGTAATAGAACTATCGTAAGAAGTTCTATGTGTGTAGTATATAAACACATAGACTTCCTTGTAGCAGGGGAGACATATTTTGATAGAGCATTATTGTATGTAATATTTCATTACATTATTAATAAATTTGAATGTTCGTTAGCAGCACCTCGTTTGTGAGAATTATCGGGTGGGATCTACCTGGAGCTCGGGCCCACTCCAAGCCAGTATTCCTCCCCTCTTAGTTATTTATGTAATTTTATTATGCATAGTAGTATGTTTATGTATTAGGCTTAAGCTTAGTTATCTTAGAGGTGTGTTTATTTATAAAGAAGCATTTCTATTTTGTATTAGTTGGTGTGTTTATTTTATTTGCATTATTATTTATGAGTTGATATTATTGAGGTGGACAATATTATTTATGTTATACAAACACCCACCAATAGTAGTTTAATGGATCATCTCTAAAGTGGTAGCGTGACTAGTCTCAATCATGACCCTTCGCAAGCTTACGAGTTCCTTGGATTGAAAATTTAAATGATAAGTGCTATGAAAAATAGGACAAATTCACCAATGTTTGGCACCCAATATTTTGGCACCATTGCCTGGGAAGCATCAATAGGAGACTATTTACATTACCCCTTAAGACCTTCAACTTGAAATTGTATGATTCTGCCAAGAAAAAGAGGACCTGACTAATGTTTTATAAAATAGAGTCTACCATATCAGTTAGAGTCAACAAAAGACATTGAATTTGAACTAGATTCTCCTGACTCATCTCCAGCAGTACACTAGAGTCAGATTCCCCACTTCGTGCAAAGTGTCTCCTCATCCCACTAACTTGAGAAAGAACAAATGATTATAAACCTATTGTTTAAGAGGACACCATCAAAGGAAGCCCTGCTATGGAAATTTGTAGAGGATCAGACTATAACACCAACTGAATTCAAGGCTTGGACCTAGAAATTTTTGAACGACCGAGAAATGGCAGAAGAAGAAGTATCATCTAGGTTTAGTTTCCTGATAGAGGAAGGGGTAGGAGACACCAAAATGAAAAACATTTCTCCTGCTCATATAGCTACCTTCAAGGGATATCCATTCGAAGATACGAACCTATTTTTATTCAAATTTGATGTATTGTGTAGGTCTATCAATTATAAATTGGATGCCTAAAAGCTGAAACTCTTACCATCAACGTTGGATGAATTAGACCTATGATGGTTCATCGGGCTGGGGAACAAGTAGATCACCACATGGGATGGAATGAAGAATATCTTTCTGGAGAAATATTAAGACTTCGACAGAGCACAGGATTCTAGAGAGGAAGTCCTCAGCATGATGCAGAAAGAGGACAAATACCTAGAGGAATACTGGGAAAGGTTTAATTTTAATCTGCAGTGATCCCCTCATTTAAAGTTAGGGGATAAGTCCCTCAAAAGTATTTTCTTGAGGGGAATGAGTAACGAGTCACTGGAAGCACTGAATATGATCTTCAAAAGAGAGGTTTACTAGCATGCTATGGAAGATATCTGATAGTTGTACCAGAATTACTCATGAAGGAGAGGTAATCCAACTACCAGGATAATTAAAGCGACCGTGTTAGTCATAAAAATAGAGATAGGAAACATGCTGGAGGATTTAAAAAGTGAAATGCTATCCTATCTAGCTCTGCATCTAGATACGTTATTGCTAGAGAAGAAGAAATAGGAGAACGATGCAACATTAACTTATTTCTACCCCAAATATAGAGGGAAGCATGCCAGGAATGCCTTCCCAAAGAAAAAGGTTAGATTATGTGTGGTTTTCTAGAAAAAGCATAAAAAATGACTATACCCACAACTACCCAACACCAAGGAATATGCTGATGTAACTGAAGCCTACTTCATGGGCAATCAAAGGAATTGGTAGCAAAACTACATGGGGAATATGTCCACGGGGATGCAAACTTATGAAAGAGGACCATATATGCCACTGGGGCAATCTCCACCACCTAACATTGGATGGTGGGTACCACCACCCTGGATGAACATACCTCCAGGCGTAGCATTTCCAAATCAACAAACGTGGATGCCATATCAACAATCGTAGAGAGGTCACGTCCCATGGAACACCACTCCACAAAACATAGTGTAGGGACTGCCTCAACAAGACTTACTGACATTGCCTACAGTAAGATCTACGTAGTTACCAGCACAGCTGATGGTGAACCCAAACAACAAGGTAAATCAACCAATATACCAGGTGGAAGGAGAGATGTATCCAATGTACCGTATTAGTTGTAATCCAATACAACTTAGATCAGGCAAGCAACTAGGAGTAGAAACACCTTCTCTGGTAGAAGTGGAGGAGGAAGTATGAGACTCCCCTATGATAGAAGAGGTGGAGGAAGAAAATATTATTAAGAAGACAGGGGCCACATTCCCTAAATGGCTACAAAAGTAGAAGTCGACACAACCCGAATTTGATATCCTATCAAGACTAAAAAATCTCATCGTAACTATCCCACTTTTTTAGGCTATCCGAGATGTGCCCATATACACTAAGGTGATAAAATAAATATGCCTAAGGAAATTGGGATGCAAAATAGCGTAGACCATCAATGTCATAGGAAATTTAGCCGACTTGATGATGAGGAATACATATCACCCCAAATATGCAGACCTAGGCAACTTGGTATTAATGGTCAAAATAGGAGGGAACTCACTATAGAATACATTGGTCAGATTGGGGGCAGCCATCAATATAATGCCACAAGAAACCATGCAGAAGTTGGAGCTCACCGACCTAAAGCCTACCAAAATGGTGTTACAGTTGGCTGATCGGTCCACAGTGGCACCAGAAGGACTGCACGAAGATGTCATAGTAATAGTCAACGCATGGGAGTATTCGACAAATTTTTTGGTGTTGCAATCCAAAACTAGACTGGGTGGTTACCCACTCATCCTGGGTAGACCATGGTTAGTTATTTCTAACACATACATAAGTTGCCATGATGAACTGATTACCATTTCAGATGGCTAGAATGTCAAAAGATATAACAATCTCTCCCCTGGCCCAATCAGTGGATGCATGGGAGAACCTAAAATAGAAAATCAGGAGGACATCCCGCTATCTATGCTCCAACTGGTAATGGCATTAATAGAAGTAGAAGATAAATACAAAGAAGATGGTGTCATCTCAATATTCTTCCATAGAGAATATTCCCTCCTAATTCTTGAGTCACCATTAGTGGGTGCCTAGGACCACCACACGAAGAAAATCAACATCAGGCATGGCAGAATATTGAACGTCAGTAGTGAGCTGACCTCTGCATAGTTGGCAAAATTAAAAGAGTTCCTGGCCGAACATCAACATGCATTCATGTGGAATTACGCAGACATGAAAGGAATTAGTCCAAAAGTGTGCACTCACTGTATTTATCTAGAAGAACAGTCAACCCCCATCAAAAAATCATAAAGAAGGATGAACCCAACCATGAAGGAAATTGTCAAGACCGAGCTACAAAAGCTCCTAACGATGGGATTCATCTACCCAATATTGGATAGTGAATGGGTATCACCACTCGTGATGGTCCCTAAGAATAATAGGAAATGGAGGATCTGTGTTGACTATAGATCGTTGAATAAGGTGACTAAAAAGGACCATTTTCCACTTCCCTTCATTGATCGAGTGCTAGAAACTTTGTCCGAGAGGAAATACTTTTCCTTCTTGGATGGATTCAGCAGGTACAATCAACTCTAGATCATGGAGGAAGACCAAGATAAGACAACGTTCACCTGCCCATGGGGAATATTTGCATACAAGGTGCTACCTTTCAGGCTATGCAAAGCACCAACCACCTTCCAAAGGGCAGTGCTTAGAATATTTTCTAATATGATAGGAAAAGCGATCAAAGTATATATGGATGATTTCATCGTTTATGGGGAAACATTTGAAGAGGCAATGAAAAATTTGGAGCGTGTACTCTAGAGGTGTGAGGAAAAAAATATATCCCTCAACAATAAAAAATGTTTTATGATGATGTGGGAAGGCATAGTGTTAGGGCATCATCTCTCAGTGGAAGGGATTAAAGTAGATCACAAGAAGATAGAAGTCATCAAAGACTTACCCAACCCAAAAACACAGAGGGAGGTAAGGAGTTTCCTCAGCTCTATTGGGTACTATAGGCAATTCATCACTAATTTCAATAAAATCACAAAACCACTACACACCCTTTTGATGAAGTATGTAGAATTTATCTAGATAGATGACTGTGAGAAGGCATTTCAAACACTGAAGGAGAAGCTGATATCTTCTCCAGTGTTCCAGGGCCCAAATTGGTCTATCCCATTCCACATATATTGTGATGCATACAATAATGCAATTGAAGTGGTCCTTGGGAAGCAGGATGGCAAAGAGTTCTATGCCATCTATTACGTCAGCAAGAACCTAGCAAGGGGAGATTAATTACATGATAACGGAGAAGGAGTTTCTTGTAGTGGTACATGCCATCAATAAATTATGCCACTACATTACTGGGTAAAAAATATTCATCCACACAGACCAAGCAGCCATCAGGTATTTGATGAGCAAACCAACAATTAGCAATGGGATCATTAGGTGGCTTTTGTTTCTATAGGATTTTGATCTTACCATAGTTGAAAAGCCCAAAAAAACAATGTAGTTGCAGACTTCTTGTCTAGACTAATTCCAGCAGACTACGTAGTGATAGAAGACCAATTCTCAGATGAGCATCTATTCATCATCAGTGAACGGACACCATGGTATGTAGACATTGCTAATTATTTTGCCACTGGGATATCCTCCCCTGCTCTCTCATACCAGGAGAAGCAAAGGGTAATCAAAAAGAGTATGTCATACCAATGGATTGATGACCTCCTCTTAAAAATAGGACCTGATCAGATCATAAGAAGATGTGTAGCCAATAATGAATTCATAGAGATACTCAAGGCTTGCCATAATGAACCTTGTGGTGGTCACTTATTAGGTAGAAGGACTGCATATAAGGTGTTGCAGACTAGGTACTTTTAGCCCACATTATTTAAATATGTAGCCACATACATCAGTAAATATGATAAATGCCATAGGATGGGTCAGCCGACCCACATGGACAAAATTCCCCTATAGCCTCACATACACATTGATCCCTTTTATAAATGGGGCATTGATTTCATGGGACCCATCAACCCACCTTCAATCAAAAGGAGGAATTTTCTATTATGTATGGACTATGTCACTAAATGGGTCGAAGTCCAGGCGCTAAAAGATTCCAAGGAGTGGATGGTCACCAAATTTTTGTTATCCCACAATTTTATGAGATTTGGAGTACCCAGGGAGATTACAACAAACCAAAGACCTCAATTCATGTCTAGATTAATTAAGGAGTTGATGGACCATTACAGGGTTCGACATAATAGGATTATCCCATACCATCCACAAGCGAATGGACAGGTAGAGGTCACTAACAAGGAAATAGAAAACATCTTGACAAAGACCGTGCAAAAACATAGGAAGGATTGGGTTGCAAGACTATCGGAGGTAGTATGGGCATATAACACAACGTGGAAGTCAACTAGTGGTTTTACACCCTTATGATTGGTCTATGGGAAATACGCAATGATTCCCATCGAATTCAAATTTAAAACACTCAAAATGGTGGTCAAATTGGATATAAACTTAGACAATGCATAGAAGGAATGAATTTGGCAACTAAATCAGCTGGACGAATTTTGCATGGATGCCCTACAAAGAAAAAAAATTG
Source organism: Wollemia nobilis (assembly GCA_028583015.1). NCBI lineage: Eukaryota > Viridiplantae > Streptophyta > Pinopsida > Araucariales > Araucariaceae > Wollemia > Wollemia nobilis. The sequence goes on along the minus strand of JAQPPZ010003193.1, from coordinate 2,136,977 downwards.
TGTAGAGGTAAAGGAAGTAGTGGCATGACCGCCACATTAAAAAGAAATAATTCTAGTAAGGAGACTAGGTACTATTGTACGACTCTAGGTTCCAAGAGTGGAAGGGGAAGTTGATGCAAAGATAGATGGCATTGTATGAGGTGGCAAAAATAATCAAGAACAGTGTTGTACGGTTCAAGATAATTGATAAAAACAACACCATCCTAATAGCCAATGGACACCGAGTGCAAACATACCATACATTTGAGGGATTGTTGGTGAAAACTAAAACAAGCATGGAGGATGTGTTACTCAGGAGGAGTGATGCCTTACTTTGATGCCTTACTCAGGAGGAGTGGTGCCTTACTCAGGAGGAGCGGCGCCTTACACCGCTAAGAAGGCACCATATTCAAAAAAACAAAAAAAAATAGGGGGGCTATTGTCACAAGGATGTGACAATTCTTAGACATGGGATAAGCGTCACCTTACTTGGGTGCCTTACTCTAGGTACCTTACCCTACAAGCCAGGCCACCCTCGAACATTCATTAAATATATATATACATATATGAAGGTCAAAGTGGCACATTACCTTGGCACCTTACTGAGTTAGGTGCTTTATTAGCACCTTATTGAGTTAGGTGCCCTGTAGGCACCTTACTAGTGCCTTACCGATTTAGGCACCCTATGGGCATCGTACTCAAGTAGGTGCCTCAACCAATTCAATTCACATGTGCAACTTGGTAGTACAAGGAGAAACCTAAGCCAATACCATCATGTCACGTGACAAAGATTCGAAAGCACCTAAAAATATTTTGAAATGATTGGGTAAGATTTCTGCACATCCCAAGGCCAATCGACGAGGAGATATGTGTCCCAACATAAACCAACATGATCAAGCAAATTTTTAGTAGTAGGACCTCGAGCGAGCTAGGAATGCAGTACCCAAGGCGACATAATCAACACATGGAAAAAACATCATCAAATGGCAATTTGGCATACTCCACATAGCATGAAAGGACCAATAAGATATGCACATGATTTTAATTAGATATATAAGTAATTTTCATATAATATGCTCCTTGAAATGATGAAGGTACATGAATGGAAAATCACCCCTCATGCCTAACATGTCATGCCAAAATTAATTCGGGTGGCGTATCTTGCTAAAACTAATATGGAAATAATTTCCAGAGTTAGGTGCCTCAGGTTATAAAAATGTGGCTTACTGAGTACAAAACTTAAACTCAGTAGGGAATTCACCATGGGAGGACCTTTGAAGAACCACACGATTAAGAAGCAGGAGCCTAGTGACACTAAAGTAATTAGAGGGGAAGTTCACAACTGGTTCGAAGCAGCTGGGTGGATGGACTATTGTTGTCTAGTCAGCCAAGAACAGGACGTAGAGGCAGCCAAATAATTCACCACTGATCTAAATAGAGAAGTGGTCTGGCTGCGTGGAATGGTAATTCCAGTCACCCCAGAGCACATTACTTAGGTCACTGGCCTCCCTCTTATGGGGGAATGCACATACAAGGACGACATGGTAAAGAAATGTGCCAAAGTGTTGCTGAGATAGGAGAACGTCCCCTAGGACCAAGGAGGGCTTCCAAAGCAGAGGCTCTCGATGCACCTGCAAAATATTTTTGAGCAGGTTGTGAGATACTTCACATGCACTGGGAAGTATTCACACTTGAATGCGAACCACATGTAATTTATGAGCCATCTGGTGCACAGGAGAGAAATCAACATCCCATTCTACCTAGCGAAAGCCCTACAAGATGAGGCATCACGGTACCAAAGAGAGGCAATATGTACCTTAGCCCATCATGGGCTAATTACAGCCCTAATACACCATGTAGAGGATCATAGGGGAAATTTATTAGTGGTAGAAGTCAGACCCTCTGGTGCATGAGAATAGGTACCAACCGAAGCAGGGCATGAAGCCAAATTGAGGGAGACAGCTGAGGAGGTTAGGGCTAAGCCATCCGATGTAGAAAAGCAAATAGCCACAGAGTAAGGACATGGTGCCAAATTTTGGGAACGTTTGAGGAGGAACACCCCCAATTTTCACCAAAAATTACAGAGGAAGGGCAGAGCTCTCTGCCCATTTTTTATGGATGAGAGGCTAGAATCCTCCAGTGCAAAATGTTGGGCAAAATGTAGGCAACATCGAACGTGATGATGGCGCATAATCCTCTCAAATGAGGAAGATGAAGAAGATACTAAGCTCAGTGTCATGGCACAAACTTTATAGGATTTGGTCACTCACAATCCATAGGACCCGCAACCTTCCACAAGCTTGCAACAATCGACCGAGACACCAATCGAAGAGGACCACGCTAAACAAAGTAAGATATCCCCGATGCATGCGCTATTTGAGGGGTACAAGGAGATGACCACAAGGAAGTTTTAGAGACTAGAGGCCACCATTGCTCAATTGCAGTAATTGATCTGGTAGATCAAGGAGGAGAACAAGTAGTCACACATCAAGGTAATAGAGAGACAAGACACCTCTACCCAGACCGATTGGGCAATGGAAGTGCCCACAAACTCTCTGACCTTTCCAGAGAGAGTAGTCTCATCTGGGGCATTCAGGTTGGATGCTAAAAATGAAGAATTGGAAGCATGGGAGGGTTTGTATGCCTCTGAAAAAACAATTTGTAGAGGAATAGGGGAATTTTGTTCTTCAAATGAAAACCCTTGTTATTTTTATTGACGTCGATGAGGAACCATCAGGGAAAGCCCCTGAACCCGAGGCCGAGGAGGATTCTCTAGGGTGCCAGGAATCCAAAATTGAGGAGCTACCAACTGAGGGAGCAAAGAAGTAGGCACTAGGGGGAACAACCACAGGGGACCTCTGATCAGAGGAACAGCCCCCTAGGACATCCAACAGGGAGGCAACCTCAGCAAAGAAGGAAGACCTCCCCACATAGGATATCATAAGACTAGACAAAGGAAAAGAGAAGGCCACTCAGATGACCCAGAAGAGGGCCAAAAGGAAGACCAGGGTGATGTTTTCCAAAATGAACCATCATTTAGATGAAGAATGGGCAGTAGGTGTGTAGGCCTTCACTGAGCAGAAGGTAAAATATGAACAACTTCGTAAGGAGTTCAAGGAGGCAAAGGCAACTAGGAAAGCTACCAAGAAGGAAGTAAGAGGGATAGACATTTGTGTAAATCCCATTGACGATGATAAATTTTAGGATATCTATGGTTCGTTGCAAGGGCGGCCCTATAAAATGAAGAGGTGGCTGACACGATGGGGAGTATATGGACCGAAGGTAGAGGCATCAGCAATCACAACAAAAAATGCTAGCCTCACCCTTGAGGAACTTTGGCTATATAAAGCCAATGTGGTTAAGTACAAGTGGTATGACTCTAATATACCCTTTGGAGAGTTACGCCCTCAACACACTGACTTGTGGTAGGAAGCCGAAGTAGCCTTCCAAATGGGAGCGATGACTATGGTATCCAGACCTAGTACAGGTGTTGGGCCAAGAAGGAGATAAAGCCAGTGCAAAAAGAGGCCAACACAAAATTAAGGTCAACCCAAACATTGACGTAGCCAGAGGGTAGCACTGCACAGGGATGCCCCATAATAAACCAAGGCCCCTCAGCAGAAACGAAAACCTCAAGGAGGAGAACAAGCCAAGGCCACCAGAAAGAAAATTAAATGAAAAGCAGTGGCCTATAGAGAGGAGGTAATTATTGGTTTCGGGTGCCATGAGGGCATGGCACATATTAGGCATGGAGGGATTATGAGAACCATAAATGCTCATATTTTTGTATATGTACTAACGATTTTTGCACGGTATTATATCATAAGTTGTATATTTTATGAAGCATTATGTACATCTTTAATAAAATAATGTGTATTATCTAATCTACGTGTGAAGTGTGTTGTGTGTAGCTATTTTCCTTTATTTTGTTGTCTTTTGCTCAGTCGAGATCCTACATGGACCTGGCATGATTCCACTTAATTAGAAGAATGTAAACTAAAACATGCGCCTTATTGAATAAAGTGCCTTACTCAGGTAGGCACCTTACCAAAGTAGGTGCCTTACTGAGGTAGGTGCCTTACTAAGGTATGCACCTTACTTAGGAAGGTGCCTTACCAAGGTAGGTGCTTTACCGAGTTAGGCGCCTTACCAAGGTCGACGCCCGAATTATACGTGTTGACAAAAACAGCTAGAGAAGGACCCTGTTGACCATCGTTCCATGTCATCTATGGGAAAATGTGAATGGATGAGTTATCCCAGCCATAGTGGGTGAACACGTAACCACTCATAAGGTTGAACCATAATGAAGTGGAGATCATTTGATTACCAAGAAACAACATAGAGCTGCTTAGTGTGCGTCGATTGTAGTAACTAAACTGTCCTAGTTTAGGCTGAATCGAGATGTCGGTTGTAACAGAACTATTGTAGAAAGTTTTGTGTGTGTAGTATATAAACACACAAAATTCCTTGTAGTAGGGGAGAAATATTTTGATAGAGAATTTTTGTATGTAATATTTCATTACATTATTAATAAATCGAACATTTTTTAGTAGCATCTCATTTGTGAGAATTATCGAGCAGGATCTGCCTAGAGCTCAGTTCACTTCAAGCTAGTATTTCTCCCCTCTTAGTTATTTATGCAATTTCATTATGCATAGTAGTATGTTTATGTCTTAGGCTTAAGCTTAGTTATCTTAGAGGTGTGTTTATTTATAAAGAAACATTTTTATTTTGTATTAGTTTATTTTATCTGCATTATTATTTATGAGTTGATATTATTGAGGTGGATGATCTTATTGATGTTATACAAACACCCCCCAATAGTAGTTGAACAAATCATCTCTAAAGTGGTAGCGTGACTAGTCTCAACCGTGACCCTTCACAAGCTTACGAGTTCCCTGGATTGAAAATTTAAATGAGAAGTGTTGTGAGAAAATAGGACAAATTCACCAGTGTTTGGCACCCAACATTACTAAAAAAAATAATCAAAGAAACACTAACTAGAAGAAAAGAAATATGTAAAACAAAGTAACAAAGAAATTAAATTTCAATAGGTCACAAAGTACAACAAAGAAATTAAGTAGTATGTGAGGAAAAAAATTAAACTTGTCATATGGATTGAATTTATTTTTACTTAGCATGTTAATCATTTAAATTGTAAAATATTAATAATTTAATGTAATACTGATAATAGGCTTCTTTCATACCAGATCTGGTGTAGATATACCCTGTTGAGCTAGATATGAGGTATATCTACTCTCGTTGTTGGGCTTGAGTCCTCTTTGCCTATTGTGTTATTGTAGTCTCTTTGGGATTCTAGATCTAGTGGTAAGAAACAACAAGGAGAATCATGCACATGTTTCTAAATGGTAGTGTGGCTTATACCAAAATATACTTAGTTCAAAAACCTATCTTGACCAACATTATGACAATTACCACTGCAATTTGTTGAATAGTTCCCTAAGAACGGTGAGAAGCAGCAAGGATATGGTTGATTCTAACCAGGGTTTACAAGCCCTAGGGATTGATTTGGGGGTGGGTATTTCAATAGGCCCACAGCAGGCCCTAAGAATTGTGAGAAGTAGTACAGAGGCAGGTAAAACAAACCAATATTTGTAGACCCTAGGTTTAGATTCAAGTGGGGTACAACAGACCCTAAGAATGTCATTTTTGGTTATTCAAACCTGGATATGCAAAATTTAAGTATTAGAGCAATGGGTAAGAAAGGAAGTGACATGATTTTTGAAAAACTATTGGGGTGAGAAATTAGTCTATAGAAGGTTTATGGGTTTTGGTTGTTAGGGATGGTGGGGCTCATTCTATACCATTTAACCTAGACACCTCTTAGTGTCAGGTGGTAAAAAATAATATAGGGAAAGCCCTGTTTGGTAATTTTTATTTAGTCTTAGAGTGTAATAGGATCATGATTTGGAATGAGCTTGCTATATTGGATTGGGCAACGTCTAGGTCAACTCATGGCTAGGTCAACATGTGGCTATTGATCCAAAAATAGTTGCCAAAACTTGAATTTTTCATGCTATAATATGCATATACATGGATATGGAGTAAGCCCCTTTGAAGTCCATTGAACTTACATCCATGTTTGGATATTGGATTCAATATCTAAAACATGAAAATCTATTGGTAAAATGCAATTCTTGCTTGAATATAGGACATTTGAATAGGGATTTATCTCAAATAAAAATCCCTCCTCAGAAGGAAAATGGTAATAAGGAAGAAGCTTATGGAAAATAAAATGAAGAAAAGAATGAAGTGGACCGGGCGAATCCTCATCAATTGACCTCTAAAAGCAAGGAAGAAGATGAGATTAAGAAAACCAATCTTTAGGTAAGTAAGATTAGTGACCCTCTTTTTGTTTATTCATTTTTTTTGTCACTTATAATCCCTTTGATTGCTTAGCAATCCCCCCTAAGAATAGTGATCACGTTGTCCCAAATGAAGAAAAGAATCTAGGGAATAGTGTCTTTTTAGAGGAAAATCAAATGAATCTAAATATTCCCTTTGAACTAGTTGTCCCAATAAAAAATTAGAGGACTTCACCAGTGTCTAGACCATATTTAAAAAAATTGAAAGGCAAATAAAATTTTAAACCCTAACCAAAAAATCAGTAAAATTTTTTAACCATCATAAAAATTCATGTTAACAATTTTTTTTTTTGAAATTCTAGGCTTGATTGTAGTGTACAGCAGAAAACCTCTGTAAATGATGGAGTTTGTGTTTTGCTCATTCCACGAACTTTCTAACAAGGTACATTGACACTGGTATTAAACAATTATCCATACGTGCACTTGAAAGTTTATTGATTATTTATTAATTACCGCGTGACTAGTTGCATAGTTGTCAAGATTCTTCTATATTTATGGTCAAATTGGAGAATTATTTAAGGGAATCAGTAACATTATTCTGTATCCTTTAGGGGTTGGTATATTGATAAGTACTTGTTTGGCGATACAATGATGATACGAACCTTGAACGATTGTTGATTCCTTCATGCTTGATTAACAATTACAAATCAAAATAAGTTTGATCGGAGCAAACCCTATGTTTTGAACCCTATGCTTTTCAATTACTAAAAATAATGTGGTTTTCATCAACTCTACTATGTAACCAAAAACTAGAAATAAAAAAGTCAATTATTAAAAATAGGAGGTGGATGATTCAAACCAAGGTTTACAAGCCCTAGGTTTTGATCTAGGGGTGGGTCTTTCACTAAGCCCACAATAAACCCCAGGAATGGAAAGAAACAACAAGGATGTAGGTGACACAAACCAGAGTTTGCAAGCCCTAGGGTTTTCTTCAAGGGGGGCACAATAGACCCTAAGAATGGCATTTTTGGTGACTCAAACCTATTAGAAATAGAGCATATTACATTATTTAGGTCATGTAAATGCACCTTCCTTGGTACATACTTAGGACATTAGGTTTATCTAGGGTGAAGTTATCTAGTTACTTCATGTAATGTAATAAATACACAAGTGTCAATGTGCAAGCTATAATGTGTAAGCTGTCCACTCATACAACTAGATAGAGTAATGGTCAAGGAACTTATCTTCCTATATAATGGCCATAGATATAGCATTAGAATATAGTATCATAGAGGAGCATCATAGTCAGTGTATGGTAGATAGGTAGTAGGGTAGTGTGTATGAGCTATAAGCTCAGAGCTCCCTCATGGAGCAGTAGCATATATTATGGAGTACCCATTTCCTCCATTGCTACTATTGTAATATTTTTTTCCATTTCTATTTATAGCATATTTTAATCATATCACAAATCTATTTTATTTCTTTCTACATCTTGTTATTGGTATCTCCTAATGTATGTGGTATCAGTAAGTCTATAGGGAAGCCACCATTATCATTTGATCTTGAGTTTTTTGAGAACCTGACGCACCATTGGACCAGTCACTGTCAAAATTTCTCAAAAGAGTATAGGTGGTAGAATTAGGGAGAGTTACAAGTGAGGACTAAAATCTTAGTTTTAGAAATATTGAGATTGCATAGGGCTAGAGTCTTTCCATAGAGTTGAAGGAAAACACGTGAATACTAGGACTCAACATTTGATCCACTAGGTTGATGAATCAACTAGTGAAGATAAGAGATCTGGAAATACTTACCTACAATTTTATTTTATTGTAGGGAATTAATACTTAGATTATTGGGACACCTCCTACAAGAGAAAGCTAGGAGACCTCAACTTTGTTTCCTAAAGGGTTGAGTGCCTTCATAGTGCAAAGATTAATTTTTGTAGAAAGGAGAATAATTCAAAAGAATCTTTTGGAAAATAATCGTGGTGAAGTCTGGAGACAAGAGATCTTCATTGATAGGTTGAAAAAATTCACAAAAATAAAAGGCCATTGAAGCCTTGATACATAATAAAATGCCATTGAAGCCTTGATTCAGAATAAAAGGGTATTGAATTCTTGATCCAGAAGAAAAGGCCATAGAAGCCTTGATCTAGAAGAAAAGGCCATAGAATCCTTGATATTGAAGAATAGGCCATAGAAGCCTTGATATTGAAGAATAGGCCACAAAAGCCTTGATACTAAAATAGGACTTATTTACCTTTTATTCTGAAGAAGATTCCAAAGGAAAGGATCTAATTCAAAAGAATATTTCAGTACTAATATTTTTGTTGCAGGTATAGGTGATCCAGTAAGTTGGGAAAGCTTCCTACAAGAAAGTTATCAATAAAATCCTCTTTAGAATTAATATAATACTTGAAGCAAAATATATCAGGAGGAAATCTCATTGAAAAAATTCTAGTCTAGAAAGAATAAGAAAGACTAGGAGAAACATGCTCATGTCCAGAATCAAAAAAATCAAAGATACAAGAGAAGATATAAACATCAACACTTCTAGAAGTAGAAGGTTGAAGATAAGTTCTCTAAGAAGACTAGGAGAAGTTGCAAGATCAAAGAACTTGACTAGGTCTAGACGAGCATCTAGTAAAAGGCTAGGATATCCTTGTTGAAGGAATCCTCAAAGGAGAACTCACTACATAAATCCACTACCAAAGAGAAGCCCCTAATAGTGAAGGACTTGGGACAATTATCGAAATTAAAAAACAAGCCCAAGAGGAAGAGAATTTTGTAAGGAGTGCCAAACTCGAGCAGAATAAGAATCTAGTGAGGACCTTAAGACATTCAAAATCTGGAGGAGAAGATCCTGCTTGAAGTTAGAGTTCAACAAGAAGACTTAAAAGCAAAATATGCTTATCAAATCTAGGAGATTTGAAGATTACCTCCTACATTTTTGAGGTCACTACTTTAGAGATACAAACTTATCCAAATCTACAGTAAAATAAGGAGATTACATTAGGATATCAAAGTCACCAAATCCTAGGCTTGTGAAAGAAAGTTTGAGATCATAAAATTGGTGAAGAAGAAAATGTTCAAAATAGTCTACAAAGAGCTGCAAGATTCTATTCAAGATAGCAAATTTGTGTTCTTAGGCACCAAGATCTACATCCTCTACAGAAGTAGAATAGGAGCTATAAAAGTGTTCAAAAAAATATAAGCAACTATCGGTGTAAGTAGATTCATTAGGTGAATTACTTATCAAATTTATTAAAGTACCTTCATCCTAATTAAAGTTGCAAAAAGAAGATTTGTATTACAGTCTTCAAGTATGCAAAAAGAAATATTATTTTTAAGGTTCAATTGCACATTAGGAGTTTATTAGATTTTATAATTTTAATAATCTATCAACTAGCCTATTATCTACATTGGAAAGCAAAAGAAGACTATCTCCTAATATATTTCTTCTAAGAAATTTATAGAATAAATCTTGAAGGTTCATTTGAGATTATTTTTATTAGTTGTAGTGAATTTATTTAGTGCATTTTCTTGAGAGTATATTGGAGTGATAAGGTATAATTTTTTAGTGCATTAAAAGTAGAATTTGTTAGATTTATTTGCACTATTATTACTCTCAAAATAAATTAGTTTTGTGCTTTGAAATAAAGGATACAAAATCTAGTTTGGATCAAGTGTCTAAAGATACTTTTAAAGCACAGAAACCTTGCAACTCATAGTGGCTAATAGAAGTCACTGAAATTGGTTAGTACAAGCAAAGGAAGAAAACAAACTAACCAAAAATATAAGCTTCTAAGATTGAGACTTGGTGAGTCTCAAATCCAAAGCACTTAGGGTTAGTGCAACTAAAATAAAGATTTTTTTCTATAATATTTATAAGGCTTAGATTCAACATCAATAATCCAAGAAAAATATTAAGGAGTCTAGCCAAAGAGACATCCTTAAAACCCTCATTTTGCACTCATAAATCTGCTACAAAAAAAAGAATTTTAGACCTACAAAAGAGTGGATGGAAAAGGTGCAATAAAAGGGCTCTATATACATGTAAAGGTTACATGGTGTTACACTTCTACAATACATAAAATGCATGGAAACAAGTATATTTAAAGGTGCCATAATAGGCACAATAGGTACAGGGAAAAAATAACCAAAGGAAGGGCCAAAAGATCGAGCATTCTCCAGCATTGAAAGGGTATTCTCACCAAGATCGAACATGTAGAAAAAATAAGTTTACGTAAATGACAACAAGCTTTCAAAGAATATTTATGTAAGCTAAAGGAGCCAAAGGAAATTTATCATGAATGTTTATGTAAATCATAGCAAAGCAAAAGAAGCTATCTACATAAAATAAAATATAGAGCACATTTCAGCATTCAAAAGCATCAAGCTTCACCTTTATCATTGTGAATAGGGAGCATAGCGTAGGGATAAATGCATAGAAGGAAATTGGATGCTACATTGGGAGTAGCATCAACAAAGGGTAGCAAGAGAGATACCTCATCCTCATCCAAAGCTCTAAGGTGGCTCACGGATTACCTACAAAAGAAAATACATTGCTTGCTATTCAAGAAATTGATGCAAGCTAAGGAGAAAGACATTCAAATGAGTTATAATCTCCTTATTGTAGGTATTACATAGGAAACTCTGTGCAAAAGGTTTGAGTTCCACTTGGCACATTATTCATGCACGTCTATCATTTCTCTATTGCTCAAGAGATGAACATTGAAGAGTGCTAAAGCAAGAAGGATATGTTATGTAGGAGTAATGAATGGAGGAGCAACATTACAAGAAGAGGATGTAGCATTACTAAGCTACTTGAATGTCACTTATCTGCAAATATTACCTATATATGTAGCGTAGATAGTGAGGGATAGCATTCACGTCCAACATCCACTGACTATGTGAAGAGCAAGTGTAGTCCAACCAATCCGTAGCTTGGAAGAAGGAGAGCATAGGAGCATTAAAGACTCCATTTAAAGGCCCAACATATACTCTCCAAGCATTGAAGAGGAAGCCCGACAACCGTACCACACTTTTTTACACAGCCTCATCAATTCAAGCACCGTAGAAAGGATACGTAGAGGATTGTCATATTTTTGTCAAAATAAGCACCATCCAAGTGTGAAATCAAGAGGGATGTGGTAAGAAAAATATCTCATTTATATTGCTTTCAAACATTGGAGATAAATGTTTATATTTTTATGGATTATTTTTAAGGTTAAGAAAGCAAAAGACATAGGAGATAACTTACCTAAAAATGAGAATACTATTTGAAAATTAACCTAGGATATATAATGCCTTCTACTTAGGTTGAATCATTTAAATATTTTGCAAATATTATTATCTTTTCTAATTTTCCAAAGTTAGAAGTCATAAGGTATACTACTACAAATTGATTTATTGTAAATTAGAAAATTTGAAATCAAATCTCAAAGGTCCATTATAAGAGGTTTATCAATATCATATAAATATTAGAAATTATAATATTTACTTGTCTTAAACCTTCTCAAATAGATACAAAAGATCCAACATTAAAACCTCTTTAAAAATAGGAAAAAGTGCTTAGTTCAATAGGAGCAATAAGGAAAATAGAAGTTGATATAAAGCATTTTCATAACTCTACAAAATCAACCAATATTGAACTATATCTTACAAAAGCACTTCATATCTTGTCCAAAATATACTAGGGAGTCATAAGACATTCTACTAAACTTGGTAATATTAGATTCTATTGTTTATCAAGTTGCAAATCCATTAGCAATATATAAGCTATCTACAAAACCTAAAAATCCTTATGAGTACTCATTCTCATTACTAGGGAGACATAAGGAAGCCCACAAGGATCAAGGATCAATATAGGTTTTATCAAATCAAGCTTATAAACTTCTATCAAAATAAAATCATATCTCATCTCTTCAAAATGGCATATAATGAATGTGGAATTTACTTCAATAGAAACCAATCTACAAAACATGAAAATATATGGTACATTGACTCTGGAGCAAGGAATCATATTAAAGGAAATATACAATGGTTTGATTGTATTGAAGATACCAATGACTACAGACTAAGAATTGTGGATAGCCAAACTTATCCTATACATAGATATGAATAAGAACACCTAGCATATCATTTCCAAATATTCTACTAAAAAATGTATTGTATGTTCCTGGATTAACATTCAATTTCATTTTAGTAAGCAAGTTGGTAGAATTTAATTATATGATCAAATTTGGATATATGAATGTAATCAATACACGTCTCATCTTGAATCAAGGTGAAATTAAATCAACAGGTTCTATCCATGGAAACACATACATCTTAGATTCAATGGAAATTTTACAAGATACCGTGATATTTCAAAATGATACTAACATATTTCCAATGGAACAGGTTGATGAAAGTGAATAAATAGTACAACATAGAGCCAAGCATAGAAGAATTAAAATCAAGAAGATGAGAGGACAAGTGCACCATGCTCTACTGAGCCATCAATACTCAGAACCAAACAAAGATACGTACAAGAAGATCAATGAAGGTGGATGCATAGAAGACAACAATGGTGAATATGAAGAATTCAAAGATCATTTTGAAGATGAATATCCAATTCAAAGCTATCATATGGAAGAATATCCACATTGAAGACTAAAGTCTTTAATACCCAAATATTGTAATACAGGGAGGTGTTAAAAATAGAGCATATTACATTACTTAGGTCATGTAAATGTACCTTCCTTGGTACATACTTAGAACATTAGGTTTCTTTAGGGGGAATTTATCTAGTTACTTCATGCAATGTAATACTTACACACATGTCAATTTGTAAGCTGTAATGTGCAAGGTGTCCACTTGTACAACTAGATAGAGTGTTTGCCAAGGAACTTATCTTCCTATATAATGGATATAGATATAACATTAGGATATAACATCGTAGAGAAGCATCACAGTCAGTGTGTGGTAGATATTTCGTAGGGTAGTGTGTGTGAGCTATAAGCTCAGAGCTCCCTCATGGAGCAGTAGCATATATTATGGAGTACCCATTTCCACCATTGCTACTATTGTAATATTTTTTCCATTTATATTTATAGCATATTTTAGTCATCTCATAGATCTATTTTATTTCTTTTTACATCATGTGATTGGTATCTCCTAATGTATGTGGCATCAAAAGCTTACAAAACTAGGGTTTGTAAAATTTATGTCACAGAGAAATGGATAGGAAAGAAAGTGATAAGAGTTTTGAATAAACAGTTGGGGTAAGAAATGAGTCTGCAAAAGGTTTGCAAGGTTTGGTTATCAGTAATGGTAGGGCTCATTCTAAACCACTTAACCCAATCGCCTCTTGGTTTCATGTGATGAAAAGGAATATAGGAAATGCTCTGCTTGGTAATTTTTGTTTTATTATTAGAGGGTAATAAGATTGTGATATCAAACGATCTTCCTAGATTGGCTATAGCTTAAGGGGATCTTTGTTTGATAAGCAATTTTTTGGGTGTCTGTCCAAACATGGATGTTATTCAACGTTGGGAATAAGAAAAATGGAGGTCTTTAGGGGGACTAAAAATCGTGGCTATGCCAAAAAATCTCTTCCTAATCTTCTTAAGCTTGGAAGAGCATGTTAAGCATATTCTTCAATAAGGACCTCTAATAACCCACCCCCCTGTTTTGTAATTGTTTTGTATGGAAAATAAATATGATAACATAATAAAATATAGAAACAAGCAAAAAACCCAGATACTTAAAAATTCATTAAATCAATATTCATGAATTTCCATAATCAAATAATGAATCTCCAACAACATGCATGGATTTTTAGTCTATTACCAATAGAAGCACAATATCAACTGCCCAGTTTGATGATTACAAATATTAAGAACAACAAATGGATAACCTGAAGTTGATACCACAAATAGCAATCTAAAATGAAGGAAATATTACCAACAATAGTCTCCAAACATAAAATATGTCATCCAACACTTAGGTCTGATATACAAACCCAAAACCCTCTCTCAAACCCTAGCGTAGCTTCGTGAGGGTAAATTGATATTAAATTTTATTATTTATTTTTTGCACCTCCAAACTCTCCAAAGAGGTCATCCCACCTTGCAAAAGCTTTATTTAAAAAATACAAATCCAATACCAATCGATACAAGAGTTGTGACCCTCAATATGGTACGACCATACCAAAAAATGATGAACAATAAATCCCAAATATCATCACACCAGCAATCTGATGAAGTCTGAAACCCTATGCTGAAGCAATAAAAATCACTCTAAAAATCACCAATGAAGTACAAATCTCAATCTCTGAATGAAACTAACTGATGTTTGCTCAGGTAATTGTCTTTCACATCCAAAAGCAATGTTCCTTGCAAGGGTTTTTGTCCTCACAAAGACATGAAATTTTTTTCGCCAAGCTGCAAGTTCTCGCAAGAGAGAAAATATGAAATAAGCTGGATCCCCTTGAAAATGAGATCCACTTCTCCTTATATCTCCAAATTCCATGCCCTAATTAGGGTTGAGGTGACTTTTTAATATTTTAATATTACTTTTTCAAGTCGACCCCCTTTAATAAAATCCCTAAGTCATTTTTCATTTAAATAAAATATTTCACTTGAAGTAGGAAAATAGGCTACTTTATTATTTAATATAACACCATAAGTTAAATATTTAATTTAACTTAGGAAATTATTAAATATTAAATAATCATCCTCCAAAAAGAGATAACTAGACAATTGAGCAAAAATAGATCGTGAAACACAGCTTACTACAAACCCATAATAAAATGATGACCAGAACCCATACTTAATAAAAAAGGCAAGTAGCTAAAAATAGCAAGTGACAGCTCAAACCACCAAAAAGCACAAGAATCAACTCTCTCTGAAATAGGAACACCACTCACCATCACCATTGACTAACCAGAAGCCAAATTACTAAAAATAGAAAGTAATGGTCAACAACTCCAAATTGCCCCCATAAAAAGGTAGAAGAAATATGGTGAAGCACATAACTTAAAGAACCAAACCCCAATAGGCTTCCTGTTAGTCTAAAAAGACTACCCTAAAATATAGCAAAGTTTTGCATTTAGAAAATCAACACTTCATTTTTGGAGACATAAGGAGCAAAAAAACTAAGGCATGAAAAGGATCGTGATTTTGTGACATGACGAGGTTTCATGGGTTTGGGGAGTAGAAGAGAGCTGAAGTGCCAAAATATTGCGATTTCATGACAACATATTTTCATGAGAAAGTAGCCTGAAGGAGCCAAAGTGTGAGAGAATGTCATGATTTCATGACATGATAGTTTTTTGTGAGCAAGTAGCCCAAAGGAGCCAAAGTGCGAGAGAATATCGCAATTTCACGACATCATTAGTTTTCATGAGCAAGCAGCTTTAAGGAGCCAAAGTGCGAAGAAATTTCATGATTTCACAACATGACAAGTTTTTTTGAGTAAGCACTTGTTTGTGGAATAAAGATTTATGTAGAAATAAATAAACATGCCTTAAAAAGGCTTATGTCAGAAACTGATAACAGACAGTAAAAGAAGCATCAAATCCTAGATTTTTGCTATTAGATTTTTGTTTATTATTAGAAGCCATGAAAAATATTTGAAGCATTGTTATAGCCTAATTTATTATAATTGATT
This sequence comes from Wollemia nobilis, assembly GCA_028583015.1. Classification (NCBI taxonomy): domain Eukaryota; kingdom Viridiplantae; phylum Streptophyta; class Pinopsida; order Araucariales; family Araucariaceae; genus Wollemia; species Wollemia nobilis. Next base: position 2,121,016 of record JAQPPZ010003193.1, on the reverse strand, counting down.
TTATGTCAGAATATACTAGATGTAAAAGATACTCACCATAAGTTATATATAGTATTAAACGCACCCTGAAAAGGGGTCAGCTCTTAGGCGTTCATAATATTGAATGTATGTACTCTGAATGCAAGCAATAAAATACACTTCTATTGGCTTCTGGTTCACAGTATGCAAGTGTATGTATAAATATTTTATGCTTCTATTCACATTATTGAGTTGTGTATTGTATCTATTCTAAAATTTGGACTTATACATGATATAAATCATATTGCTGGAGTTAGATTTCAATACATATGCATGTTAGATAGATATCTAAATCACATTCAAATACTAATTTCTACGTGAAGATATAATAAATGCTTGAAAAGAAAGGGTATATACATTTATCGTAGTTTTTGTTTAATCTATACCATGAGAAAAGTTGTAGCTACATCTATATTTCCCTCTCTTTCAGTAATTATCTTTTCTCTTTTCTCATAAAAACCATTAAGGAACCAGCCTCCTCTGGATATTAGACGAAATCTTCCAATACTAAGTCTGTCTATTCAATGTTGACAAGGTCGTAGGCACAAATAACAACCATAGGCTGATTTGTTTCAATAGTTTTTGGCACGCCCGATGGGACCCTAAATCCCATAGTATTATATAAGGTTTGGTGTTTGTCTTTGACCTTTTCAATATCTAAATCAAATCACCTGGTGACTCCATCTGAAGGTATAGACCTAATAAATACCTTGTCTATTTATCTGGTTAGAAATTATGATTGTTTACCTATATGATAACTAGATCTAAAGCAAGAAACTCTGAAGAACCCATTGAGTTCTTCAAGTTACACCTTGGTATCCTTAGAGTGCATCCAGTTATATTTTCTAGATCAAACCCACCTCCTACTAGTATTACTACCCTTGTACATGTTATTTTTCCTAGACCTATTGTCAATATATCTTCAAATATAACTGCTAGCAGTTCTATAGTTCAAGAAAATACAGTCGCTACAATGGCTGCTCCACCAGCTTATCTTACATGGAATCACACTGGTCCATTGAACCTGGCAGCTCAAAATTTGATTCCTCCTGTAGCTTTGAAGGCATTGCCTTCATATGATGGAATAGGTAAAATGACATATGAGCATTACTTATATGTTGCTTCTTTGGTATAAATTTCAAAATCACTCAATAAGATGTAATGATCATGTTGTTGGTCATTTCATTAAAAGGAAAAATGCTCTACTAGTACAAAGCACTTCCCATTCAATCCATCACAACTTGGGCCAAACTTGTTGATAGGCTGGTAGATGAATTTAATTAGCATGTAGATATGTTCTCCCTACTTAATCAATTCAATATTATCAGAAAACATCCTCAAGAGGAAATTATTAATTTCAATATACGATTTAGTCACACCTAGGGAAGAGTACCCATTGAATTGAAATCGACTATAGAACAAGTAGTGTATTATTATTTAAGAGCCTTTGATTTAGATATTAGTATGATAATACAGAATCATAAATATTCATTTTCCCTGTTATTTACCAAGAAGCATATAAAGTAGAGAGATCTCATTGCCACTGGGAGATATCCACCAAAAGCAATAATACCAATTTTTTTCGGATATTCCCCAAGCTTCTAGTACTAGTTATTCAAGCTCTTCCTATTTTCCAAGTATAGATCTTCCAAAATGGAATGGGAAACCATCCATTCCTGCAATACAAATGCCTCAAAATCTCCCAGCATTACCTCTTATTCTCATTGTTTCCATATTACTTGTACCACCTGCTCAGCCAGCCCAAGAATTTCAGCTGTTTATTATACTAGACATGGTAAAAACTCTAGCAAATGATATGACGTCAATGAAGAGAAGAGAGGCTGAGAGAAACTTTCAACCAAGAAGTTTTTCTCAAATAACAAGAGATGCGACTCCAAGCAATATAGGGAAATAAAGATCAAATGTCGTTTATGCAAACAAAGCTGAGGAAGCTGCAGCTCCTCCCACAAATTTTGATTACTGGTGTACCACATGTAATGATCCACATGGAGAAAGTTCATGTATGATTCATCAACACTATGTACAGAATGTAGCTATTGAGAAAATAGAAAAAAATATGAAAGGCCATGTAAGCATGATTAGAGAAACTGATCACAATTTCATGATGCCTTCAATTGAATAAGTTGTAGTCTTAACTAGATAAGGTAAAAACCCTCTGCAAGTGGATCCTCATGAGCTCCAACCTCTAAGTTTTCTTGTAGCTCCTAAATCAACACCTAAAAGAGATTCTTCCTATGAAAAGGGACCTTAGGTTCCTACCCAAAGCTTTAGGATAGAAATACGTAAAGAGTTTACTCCACGGAAGGAAACAAAGACTCAAGATCAAGCTAAGGAGAGATTAATATTTTCTTTGTTAACTAAGAGATAAAGAACAAAAGCAACTCAGGGATACAAAAATAGATATGACACTTTTTCTAAAGATATAGAAAAGAGTGATGAATCATCTTCATTCAACATAGTGGAAGAAATGAAGAAGACTCCCTCAAAGGCAAGCATGTACGATGCCCTTCAGTTTCTTGGTCAGATTGATCTCCTGTAGGAATCTCTAAAGACAATGAAATATAAAGGTAAGAACACATCTTACTCAAATACAGTCTAGGAAAATATAACATCTACCACTACAAAAAATAGACCACCTCCCTTCTATTTATCTCTTGAAATGGAAGGGTGGGTAGTGCACAACTACATGATAGATTTAGGTGCTGCTACTACAGTGATACCAAAAGTAGTGTGCGACATCATGGGGATGAAGTATACTAGAAGAAATCTAGGAGTCCTATAGTTAGACGGTACTCCAGTAAAGACTATAGGAGTCATTAAGGACATACCTATATAGATTCATAGGATGCCTCAAATGGTGGTCATACAAGAAGTGGTAGTTATTGATTTAGCACCATACTTAGGCATGTGTTTATCTAGAGAGTTCACAACCAAGATAGGAGGATATCTATCTCTGGACTACTCACATTTATAAATACCTTTTAAAGGTAGAAGGATCAAGATCTTTAATGAAAAACCATCTACTTTTCACGTAGAGAAGATAAGGGAGATCGACACCATAAATATGATGATCGAGGAAATTGAATATTTGGATATAATGGAAGAAACCTTAGAGGAGCTTCAAATAGAATATCAATTCTCTCTAAGAAATTTCAATGCCATGATAGAAACAAAAATGGGAAGTTATTCCATTGAAAAACCAAAAAAGCAATTGGCACTTGTTCCCAAAGAAGACAACTCTACCAGTCAACTTTGGAAGCTTTTCTTTAATGGAGCTAGGTGTAAGAATGGAGCTAGTTCTGGAATATTTTTTATTTCCCCTAAAGGAAAATAAATATTTTTTTCTTACAGATTAACATGGAGTTGCACCAATAATGCAGCAGAGTATAAAACGCTTTGTTTGGGCCTGAGAAAGGCTGAGAAACTAGGGGTTGAGCAATTACTAATTTATGGAGATTAAGAACTTATCATGAATCAAGTCACAGAGATATGTATCAGTAAATAGCATTACCTAAAGGTATATAGAAATAAAGTGTGGGATCTTTTAGAAGCCTTTGAGGCTCTAAATATGAATTTTATTCCTAGAAAGCAAAATACTCACGTAGATTTGTTGGTGTTTGTGGGAGCAAATTTTTACCCCATAAGAAATGTTATCCAAAAATATAATATGGTTAGACTCATATATAGGCCCTCCATGCCAGGAAAAAATATTTTTTGGCAAGTTTTTGAGAACGATAAGCAAATATTATATTCTTTAATCTATGAGATGAAATGCTCAAGTGACATAACATTGCAAGATGAAGAAGAAGAAGGATTAATTCAATTAAAGAATAATCATATTCCCAAGGGAATTATCACCCTTGAAAGTCTTTTTTATAATAATGATAGGATAGTAGGCCATAAAATAAAATTTGATAAGCGCCGGTATAAGGAGGTTGAACTAGAACCGGGAAAAATGATTAAAGTCAGAATTAGTTTTACAGTAGAAGAGTTAAACCAAATCAGGGAGTTATGTAAGAAATTTCCAGATATCATAGCTTGGGTGTACAGTGATCTAAAATTTTATAGTAAAGAGGTTATCCAACACATCAATGAAATAGAGGAAGAGGTAAAACCTTTCAGGAAAAAGCAAAGGCCTATGAATCCAAAGATAGAAGCCCTGATGAAGCAAGAATAGCTAAATCTCCTTCAAGCTAAGATAGTGTATCCTATTAAAAATTCAACCTGGGTGGCAAACTTAGTTCCAGTCAAGAATAAAAATAGAGACATTATATTATGCTACAATTTTAGAAATTTGAACAGAGCCTCACTCAAGGATCATTATCCTCTTTCGTAGATAGACCAAATTTTACACATAGTTGCAGGAGTAGATATATTTTATTTGTTAGATGGTTTTTCTAGGTATAATTAGGTATGGCTCAGAGACAAATATCAATATAAAACTGCCTTTACCACCAAATGGGGAACATTCACCTATCAAAGGATACCTTTTGGTTTGTCTAACACTGGAGAAACATTCCAAAGGGCAATGGATGTAGCTTTCGGTGAGCTTTCTAACAAGATCAAAGTCATCTATCTAGATGATATGCCAATGTTTTATCATCATAAAGAAGATCATATAACACACCTCGAGAAGGTTTTTAAAAAATACAGAGAATTTGGAATACCTTTGAACTAAAAGAAATCCATATTCACTATAAAATAAGGTATCCTACTTGGTCATGTCATCTCTAAAGCTGGATTAGCAATAGATCCTGATAGAGTGAAAACACTCTTAGAACTTCCCCTACTAGAAAATAAGAGAGGCTTGCAATATTTCTTCAGACAAATAAAATTTGTGCATAAATTTACTGTAGATTTTGCATAGATTGTTAAATCAATTACTAATTTATTAAATAAATATGCACCTTTCAAATGGAAAAATCCAAGGAAGAATGCTTTTAGAAATATTCTAGAGGAAATAGCTCAAGCACCTATGCTAGTTAATCCTAACTACTCTCGAGGTTTCATCCTATATGTTGTTGGTGAGCAAGAAAGTTATTTTGTAGTTCTGACATAGAAGGGAGTAGACAATGAAGAAATACCCATAGCTTTTTCAAGTGCCACTATGCATGATCATGAGGAAAGATATAACTTTATTGAGAAAAAAGTGCATGTTGTCATGAATTATGTGAATAAATTCAAATATTTTTTTATCACAGAGCAGGATCATTCTTTATGTTATCTATCTTGATGTCAAGGGGAACTTCACAAAAAGAGAGGTGGTTGGGTGACTAAAATACAAGAATATGATGTAGAAATACACCCAACAAAAATAGTAAGGGGTAGATCTCTATGCCAAGAATTAGCCAAGTAGGTTGTAAATGGTCATGTGGATCACCAAAGTATAATGGTAAACATAGAATCATATCAAAATCTGGAAAAGACTGATTGGATTGATGATCTTGTAAAGTACTTTCAGACTGGAATATGTCCTGATAATCGAAATGCTTCACCAAGAAGAAGATATAGAGCACAAGCATTAAAGTACACCCTTCAATTAGAAGGGTTGTGTATAAAATATATATATGGTGTACTATTGAAGTGCATAGGAGATGAAAAGAAACAAAAAGTGTTGAAATAGTTTCATGGAGGTCTCTCTGGGGGATATTATTCAGGAAGAACCACTACTTTGAAGATACTCAGAGCAGGTTGATATTAGCCTTCTATTTTTTTTGACACTTAAAAAATAAAGAAAAGTTGTGAAAAATGCTAGAGATATGTAGGGAGGTATAGAAATGCCCCTATGCCCTTAAAGTCTATCCAAGTTGAAGAACCTTTCCAACAATGGAAGTTATATTCTATTGGGATAATAGAGCCTAATTCATCAACTGGCCACAAGTATATACTTACTATCACAAATTATTTTACTAAGTGGACTAAAGAAATCCCCACTAATAAAGTTGATCAAGGGGTTGTAATCGAGTTTGTGGAAAGCTTGATTACAAGGTTTGGTGTACCAAATTCATTGGTTATAGATAACGGATCAACTTTCATCAGAGCTAAAATAATTGAGTTTACTAGAAGATATGGTATATATTTGAAGACCTCTTCCAACTACTATCCACAAGGAAATGGTCTAACTGATTCTACAAATAAAAACCTCCTTAGAATCCTAAAAATAATACTAGAAGATAACAAGAGAAGTTGGCATTCCTTAATCAACCAAGCGCTATGGGATGATAGGATTTCAATTAAGAAATCTATTAATACATCACCCTATTATTTGGTCTATGGTAAAGAGGCTATTCTCCCTATACACATGTAGATACCAGAATTAAATCTAATCAAATGGATGAAGAAGTGGGTCAACCAATGGATGCCCAGCTGATGCAACTTTTACAGATAGAAGAACAGAGAGAACAGGCCTATAATCACCATCAAAAGCATATGGAAGACATAGAAGGGTGGTTCAATAAGAAGACCATTTAAAAAAAAATTAAGTGGGGGACTTGGTTTTGAAATGGAATGTAAAAAAATCTAAGCCATACAACCATGAAAAATTTGATGCTTTCTAGGAGGGCCCTTTTGAAATAATTGCTGAAAAGCAATTTAATTCGTTTCAACTGAAATATCGCCAGGGTATGATTCTACCCATAATAGTGAATGCTTTTCACTTAAAGCTCTACTTCAAGTAAAGAAAAATGAGAATTTTATGTATATTATAGAATGTTTGTAAATATTTCCCAAAATTTTTCAGCTTATATGAAAAAAAATGAACAATTTTTATCGTCATTCCACAGCCAACCAGAGTTTACCAGCAAGAATATAAAATCAGAAAGTGCTATATTATCAAATATAACATTTTAAATTTGAAATTTCCACATAACAATCCAATGATTGGCAGGAAAGAAACACTTTCAAAAATAAAAAAAGCCTTGAGAAGTGTTATTTTTCATTTAATAAGGTTGTTAGCCAGTCGTCGAAAGAAATTCAAAATTTTCCATGTGGCTTTTCGATGATTGGAAAGCTAGAACCACCTTTGTAAATGAAGGAAGCTTTGGTAAGTGTAATATTTATTTTAATACAATTGATATCCATTCACCGTATTTCCAAAACATTTGAAAGGGTGATAGAATCAAGGCACAGGAGGATTCGAGAAAGTCTAGCCCACCAACCTCAATTAATACAATCATGCATGTATATTCCAATTGACGTAAAAAAAACCCTTATTTCACTCTTGAGTAAGTTTCGCTACACCACTTTCTATTCCTATTTTTAATCCAATTTCATTTCAAACAAACTCAATGTGGTATTTTATCATGGCACCAAAGAAGAACAGTCAAAAAATAGCAATGGCAGCTTCATATTATGTACCTTCGACAGTGAGACATAAAGAAGAAATGGGCGAGAAATTTGTCGATAGAGATGCTAGAATTGGTAACACAGTAGTGACATGGAAATATCTAGGAAGGATTCAAAGATATATCAAAGACAGGATGGCTACTGGTATCACTGCATCTTCCCCTATGACTTTTGCTTTTCATTCATTACTCTACTGGTATGTTTACATTCCTGTATACCCTTGTCCTAAATTGGTCAAAGAAATCACAAATTTTTATGATAAAAATAAGAAAGTTGTTAGAGATTTTAGATGTAGACTTATTTTTACTCTAAGTACCAATGCTTTTATTTTTGCTTTCACCGCTGGTTATGTGCCTGCTTTTGAACTTAAAGCTTTTGACCCCACTGAATAAGCAAAATATTTTATGCCCTCTAAGAAAATGAGAAATTTTATCACTATGTAGTTGAAAAAACCACCTATTGGAGGAAATATACCCGAAATCCCTATTCCCTTAATAGATTTTAAAAATCTGAAGCTTTTCTCTATATTGGCTATGGTGGTTGGACTAAAAACTGATGAAAAATTTTATGGGTGGAAAATTGCCTTGGTAAATTGTCTATCAAACCCAAAGAATTATGACTCTTCAATCATGGATAAGAATTTTAGGCCTTTTTTTTTACTGGCCAGAGTATCTATTTCAAGATATTCATGAAGGTTTGTCTGTGATGAAAAAATGGTCTCATTTTTTTTTCATTTTTCTTCATATTTAGTATGGATATTCTTCTATTTTATGGCTAAGGAGTTGGCTTTTATTTCTATAAATGATAAAGATTGAAAAAGGGAGGACATTGCCAGTATATTGTAGCATAGTGGTGGAGTATTCCTGGTGGGAAGGTATTTTCTAGAGGTCAGAATAATTTTTAGGCTAAACCCAACTCACTTGTCAAATCGTACGGTCTCATGCTCACTCAAACTACCCTTGTACGAACTATAATCACCTTGTACGACCCTTAATTACCTACATTGTACGATCTAAAATCATACAGTGTCAAATATGGTATTATATTACACTCAGTAAAATTGATATATGCTATTTTTGAGGTTGTCATACATAGTTTTGTAATCGATCAGGCTGTTTCCCCAAAACTGCCAAAGCGGGTAAGTTTCTATCGATCGTCTGTTTTACCAAATCGGGTAAAAGTGCTTTGTACAATTTATATGGAAGACAATGTACGATATGTACAAAATAATGGTACAACATGGCATTATTTGAGATGCTCTACTTCTCCAATCTCTCTCCAGGATGTTTTGTAAAGGTTTAGTAGTCCAAAAAATGCAATCTCCTTCATAGGCAAAACATCCTAACTAGGTTGGTGAGATATTCCATGCGCTTGACTACGCCCAAAAATTGTACAATGCTCTTTAATACATCCTTATAAATACCTCATGCTCCTAAATAATTCTCCATGATTTACCAGTGCCAATTTCCCTAACCACATTGCAACAATGCATAAAACTAACATATAATAGTAAGATAGAAAACTCAATTACATATCCATCCACAATTCATTGTCCATCATTATCAAGATCATACACAGTCATCCACAACATCCTTATGCTCATTAATTTTTGTATATTTGATTACAATGTGGAAAACTATCTCAATGTAATTGCAATAACTCAAGAATCACAACTATAAGTACTTAACTCTCTATTCTAGCAACCATTAACCAGTAAACGAGTAGCCAAACCTATAAATTTGAAAATGGGGCCTTATATAACGTTGTCCAAGCCATTGCAAAGTGGTTCTCGAGACTACATTATTCACAACTGAATACATTATTTTGGATTTTTCCTAAGTCTAATCCCTTAATTAGCAAATCCATGTGCTATTTCATCTTGAAATTACATTTCCTTTGCATTTGAGTGAATTTCGGTGTGCCCTGTACGATTTGCCAATCCAGTTGTACAATTTTGCCCTTCATTGTATGATTTTCTCCCCACTGTACGGTTTACAAAACTTGAGCAAATTGTCACAAAACTATCAAAATTGAGTAAATCACTTCTTCTTTTGGGAAGTGGATTTGCTGCCTACATCTACCCTCCCCTTTACTTTGGTCAGTTTCCTCACCGAATCATTCTATTTATTCCAATGGGCCTCATATTTTGCTAATTGAACCTCCAAGTCCTTGACTTGTGTCTTGTACATTTCTCGTTCATTTCTCAGCTTGGCTGCATAGCTCCCCATTTTGATGGATTTGGCTCCGTGAAGGTTAGACTTCTCCTTGACAGATTTCATGAAGTCCATCATTTGCTTTTCCCATTCGGAGGCACTCTTCTTCAACTTCTCCTTCCAATGAGCTTCTACTTGAGCAACCGCCTGAAGTTCTTCATTCTTCTCTATAATGGTCTCCAAGTGGCATTTGATATCTGATTCTAAAGCTCAAACCTAGTCTTCTTTAATCTTCATCTGAGCTTGCTTATCTAAGACCATCTCATTCAACTTCTTGCTATCCTTTGTCAGCTCCTTTATCTGCTTGGCTTCTATAGCCATCTGCTCACTCTTTTCGGCCAACTACGGTGTCATATGCTCATATTTTGCTTTAAGTTGTGCCTCCAACTCCTTAATATTTTCCTCTACCATCTGGGGTATCTATCATTTTTTCTCTTCAAGTGTGTTAACTCTAGATTCAGAATCAGTTCTTAGGTCTGAAAGATCCTCCTCCAACTTCTTTATTTTCTCTTCTATCATAGTTCTGCTCTTCTATAGTTCTTCTTCCATTACGGCCAATTCCTATTGAGCGGTTATAGTCTCTTCCTTCTGTGCCTCCTTTAGGTGATGGATTTATTCCAATCCAATGCTCAGCCACTCTATCCAATGTGTTAGGAAGTTCAACTTCCTCAAGGTGATGGTCACTCTGGTAGTGACACTCCTATATTCAACTTATGTCGTATTGGTGGGGCAGGTTAGATGACTCACTCAATCCAAATATATCCTCAGGTTCTTCCTATAATTTGTGACCATCCCTTCTGGCAATTTTTCTCTTCCTAGAATTGTCAGTACCTCTTCCCTGGGTAACCTCCATGGATGTTGTGCATGAATATCTGCTATCTTCCTTATGCGCTCTGCACTATTCACCCATTATGTTATCTTCTCCAATTCGAGAGACACTTGTTCTTCCCAAAAATTTAGTTCTCCCACCTGGCCAATGCTAAATTCCAATATGGCATTATTCATCACATAGCCTAAGTGGGTAAAGAAGTGTTCCACATTATATTCTACTCCACGTGCCTCCTCTTCTGTTGTAACTCTTTGGAATCATGATATTCTAGAAGATAGCTGGATTGCATGCCCCGTCGTTCTTCTTTTGTAGGAATTCTTAAATTTTATTTCTCCCTAAGGTAGCTAGAGCTTCCTCTCAACTCTTGAAGTGCTCCCTATTTATCTATATTTTCCCAAGGTGGGGATTGTTTTACAACTTTCTTCTCCTCCTCACTATCTATAATATTCATAATCTCCTCTTGAGATTGCTTCTACTCAACTTGTTTTTGAGCCTTTTCTGCTTCGGTCGAGCCCCCTTGTTGCTCCTTTGTATTTTCTCGAGATAATTCCTGTTACATGTTGCCCACCTGTTGTTCCTTTGTCACTTATTCTTCTTGGATTTGTTGTGCATCCCTTGTTGTGACCTATTGAGCAACAAGTGCTTCTTTCTCCTGTGGCACTTCTGTGTTCTTCGAGATATCTTTCTTACTGGAGCTTCATGTTACAAACTTGTAATGAGGCTTCCTCTTGGGCTCTACCTCTACGGTACTTATTCCTACTCCCGCTTCATCTTGGTTAGTGGCTTTACCATATTGCTCTACCTCAATTTCCTTAAAGAAATCAGAGGCATCCATCTTCTAAAATTATGAAAATATTTTCAGAGATTTCACTATTCTCTTCACCTCTGTCCAATACAGCTCCTCCAGTTTCGTCGCTTCTAAATCTGACTGTTCCTTCCTCTATACTTTTAGAACTAGTTTGTTTGCCCTTTTCTCTCACTACCTCCTTGTCATTATTTGTATGAGACTTCTCTTCCTTTCCTAAATGAGATGCTACTCCTGTTGCCTTTGTGCTGGTACTTGTTCTAGTTCCAGCTCCAGTCGTCTAGAACATTTCCTTCGATGGTGTACATAGGAATCCTCCTTCGGATATGTGTCTCCTTAAGCTTCGCTAAGGTGTCACTCACTCCTTGTTCGTGGTTTCTCTGGAGTACCCTTTTCTAATGGCACAACCTTTACCCACTTCAATATTGTCGGTTGTCTCGACCTGATTTCTCTAGACGACATCAACACTAGGAATTGCATTTTCGCTTTTGTAACTGCATTCAATAACAATGCAATTGCATGAAAAGCCATACCAAAATTCTTCAGTCTCTTGGTTAGTGCCTCATGCATTATTCTTTCCAAAAAGGTACCCCAGTCATATTGAATTACCTTAGTGATACCTTCTGCATATAGGGCCATCCACATTGGTATTTTTGTCGCCCTTATATCCCCTGACAATTGAGCCATGATTGTATTCATTGCGCATGCCCAATGTTCTCCTTGTAACTGGATCTATTTGATTATGTGCATCTCTACACCTGAAATATTTGCATCTATCAATGATTTGACAATGGTCATGTCAGTGATGAGACGGTATGCCTCTATTGGGTCTACCAGTTTTTTCACTATCTCCATGCCTTCTGTTGGCAACCCAAATATTTTTTGAAACACCTCTACAAAAATTTCCACTCTCACTAACCTCTTGCACAAATTGACATAGGCTATCTGAGTTGTTGCATTATATGCCTAAACTATCTACAAAATATAGTTTTGTAAGAATATCTCGTGGAATGGCAGAATTTTTGCAATGATCACCACATGCGCATCCTTGAATGTCTTCCTCTAGGGATGACCCTTGTTCTTATCATCATTCCACCACTTCCTGCACACATCTACTTCATGCTGTACAAATATGATTTTTGACAATTCTACTTGGTATTCCTCCTACCCACTACTCAGGTGTTCCTCTTGTTCTTGAACATGCACCTCACTCATCAATTCCTTCCCTCTATGAGGTTACCTCTTGGGCCATCCTTACCTCTTTGTGCCTTGGTGGTGTTCTATCCAGGTGTACGCACCAATGTCGTTGTCCCCTCCATGGACTATATCCTACTTTACTCCAAGGATGATTATCACACCTTCCATGTGACTGAAACTATCACCCTCAGTGCTATCGTGGGTATGCCTCTCTCTCATGCAACGAACCTGGTGATATCTCCACTCGATTAGTTGCAATCCACCTTAACCAACATCCAAATTCTTCCGTTGAGATCATTCCTTCAACATCTCACCGATTAGCTCAACCTCCTCTTCTACAATCAAAAGCATACCAAAAATCGTACAGCCTCCTGTAAAATCGTACAGTGTACGTTTATGTGTCCCTTGTATGATTTTACCTTCCTCTGTCTACTCCTGGATCGTATAATGTTCTACAGTTCTTTTTCCAATCCATCAATCTTCAAATCATCCCAAATTCTCCAAATCATACAGTTGCAACCTAAAATTGTACAACATGACAATTCTCTATACGAGGTTATTTTTTGGCTACCCTCCCCTTTTCAATTTGTACATTTTCGCACAATTTTGTATGATCTTCTTGGAAACTGCCAAAAATAGAAAAAAAGACTCTGAATTGCACTATTCTTGAAATCGTACAAGCTGCCCCTAAATCATACAGTACGACTTCTCCAACCCTAAAAGATAAAAAAAATTAGGATTTCTACCTCCTTTATCAAATCCTCCACCGACCGAGTTGCCGAATTGTCCCGATCTACTTTTCTAGTGCTTGTCTTCAACAATTCTTCCACTCCTTCAACCCTGGTGTAATTTTATTTAACTTGACGAAATTTTTGCTATACTGTACATCTGTGTGGACTTTTATTTTCCTTTTTTACGTTCCACAGCTCGATTTTTGCCAGATTTCTCCATTTATAGGGTTCTAATCTTCCATTCTTCTGCAATTTCAACAATCTAACCACCAATTTCTACTTCCTCTGGATCTAACAAAAATATTCCACTACTGAATCTGTACAATGCTGTATTCTAATGTTTTTTGCTGTTATTCCTTGAAAAAATCAAATTTCCCCCATTTTATGGAGTTTAACCCTAATTCCTCTTTCCCGGGTCAATTTCTTGAAGCTGAAAAGATCTCCTTGGTATAAAAATTTAAAATGGTTCTTCAATTTTAGAGTGCTGGTGAATATTTATCATCCATGTAGTCTTCTTTCATCAATTGTATGCTTTCCCCCTTCAATATCCTGAAAAAATTTGAATTCTGCTTGGTAACTATATAATTGTTAATTTTCTTTTCTTTTACAAAAATTTTTAAAACCCTAACTGAACCCTAACCATCAAGAAAATCTAAAATGGTACCATATAGCATGTTTTTTCACCTCCACTGTTAGATGATTGCCAACTCAGTAGTTGGTTTAAAAACTTTGTCCTTTTCTCTCACTTTTTCCTCCAACAACTGCTTTCTCCCGCGCATGCCGCTTTTATTGAGGTAGTTGGAAAATCATACACTGTATGATCTAAATCATACAGTGTATAATTTTATATGATTTCCATTTCAATCCTGATTTGTATGATCATTCCTTCGTACAATTCCATCTTGTACTTATTCTATGTACGATATCTATACTTAGAAAAAAATTTGCTTTCTTTTTCTCTAGAGAGGCGACCGTTTCTAGTTTTCAACCTCACCCTTCCTAATTGCATCCCAAGGGATTTTCACAACTAAGGCACACTTTTTTTTTCAATTTTATTTTTTATTTTTCTTTTTCTTCCTAGTCTAGTTACACTTATCACCTTGGTAATCGTATAATGACATTCACTTATATGATCCCATCCTAATATTGACCTCGAGGTTTGAGCATAACATTTCGATTAGTGGTATCCTCTTGTACCTCTTGTTCCCTTGCTTTTATTGTCTCTACCTGTGATTTTGATGCCTATTCAATTCCTCTTATACAATGTGTACAGTTTAGAATTGTACAAAGGTAAATTGGAGTCTCCTCCCGTGGTAGGCCTTCTTCTTGTTGAACAAGTAATTGATCCCGTGGTGGTGGTGTCCTCACCACTCTACTACTATTTGAGTGACTTCTTCACCTATCTCTGCAGATCATTTTTGGATCCAAACTTGGTGATCAGGTTCGTTGTTGGCCTAGGTTTCTATTTTTTGCGAAGTGTACACTTCCTCTTCCAGCAAGGTTTCAACCACATGGGTATCTCCTCCTTCTATTTCCTCTTGGCATGAAACTTCTCTGTACTATTGATGATTCCTCTCTTACTTGAGGTAATCACCAAATACCCGCCTCTCATTGGGGTCCTTATCTGATTAGGGGTGGTTGCCCCCATGTACATATTCTTACCGAGTTTGGTAACGTGCCTCTTTTTCTGGGTATATATCGTTGGTTCCTTACCCAATTCATACATGCTAATGGACTATCTCCTAGCCATCTAGGAGTAGGGGGTCAAAATATTCCTTGTCCTCTATCTCCTCTAATTGCAACATCACCAGGGTCTCTATTGTTCTCTGGTCATCTACCTCATCCTCTTCCTCATTGGAGTCTTAGAGGTCCTTGTCCAATTCTTCCTCTTGTTCCTTGGTTATCAGGATTAATTTTTACAAACTCAATATTAGCTAGTGGACTCCAGTTAGGTGACAACTTCTATAAGGTTTTGATTCTTCTATCATCCCGTACTAAGTTATGCCTCCATCTTCTTTCCTCAAAGGATCTCTTGGGGGATGAGGATGCCAATACTTCTCTATATTCATCAGAAAAGTTTATCTCAGAGCTAGAGTCTGTCCGACCCTCTTCCCTCTGTTCTACCCAATCCATTAGAAAATTAATCACTCTCTCCAATCATTCAAATTCCTT
Organism: Wollemia nobilis; assembly: GCA_028583015.1. Lineage (NCBI taxonomy): Eukaryota > Viridiplantae > Streptophyta > Pinopsida > Araucariales > Araucariaceae > Wollemia > Wollemia nobilis. The sequence continues at coordinate 2,105,686 of JAQPPZ010003193.1, read as the reverse complement.
TCTTTTTCTTCTTTAATGTTGGTGAGCTATTGTATATGCTTGTGTATCACTATTGGGTTTGTCCTCTTGCACTCTCCTAGCTTGTCTTGGTCTCAATGCTCTAATAAAAATATTACGAGCTCTCTAAGTATTATGAGGATTCTTCAGTTCATCATCATCTGTACTAGATTCTCTTACCAACCATGAAATTCCTTCATCACTAGAATCCATCATATCTAATATGTTGCATTGATATTCAGGTGATGTGGTGGTCTCCTCTATGTCTCACCAAAGTACTTTCATGCCCTCATTTATCATTGGCTACTTGCTTGGTGTAATTGGCAAACTTGTGTTTGTGCCTTCATTTCTTCCACCATTTCTTAGAGTTAAGCCTTCAACCTCCTCATGTTAACTTTCAATATCTTGCAGTCCAACTGCCCTTTGTTCATCCAATCTTTGTATGGTACCATCCAACTCTTGGATGACTTGTGCTCTCAATATCACATTGTGACTTCGCAATTTTTGATACTCTTCTTGTAATTATTGAGTTTGCATTCTCATCCTCTGTTGTAATAGCTCTATCTGAGCCAATGGGGAAAGTTTCACTAGTTCCTCATCTATCATCTCCTCCCTAGAATCCTCTAGAATTTCCATTTCAAACGTGTCCACTCTATCTTCATTACGCACTTTTAACCTTATCCTTCTTCATCCTTCTGACTGTCGAGGTAGTTCCCTATGTTCTATTTGTGGGTACCTCATATTCGAAGCTCTCAGTAACAATGCCATCTCTTGATAGCCTCTTGGTGTTGGAGAAATACACTCTCCTTCTCATATGGTCCCATCCACCTGTATGATGTGTACTCATAACCTTCTTCTTTCACCAAGTCTAGGTGCCAACTCTTGTTATTTAATTATTGGCTACCTCTCCTCCCTTTCTACAAATAAATGTGTGAGTCCTAAATCAGGCTTCTCCTATTATGGACCTGGATCACGATGAACCTCATCTTGAGCTTTCGCTCATCTTTTTCATTCAATCTCTTTTGAAGTAATGAATAAACAGTGTACTTTATAAGGCTTCAACTTTGATCCATTTACAGTGTTGGGTACCTCTATCCCATTCAAGTTCTACAGCCTGACTGCTCCATTACTCATTACTTCAATAACTTTATAAGGACCAAGCCATAATATATTTAGCTTACCTAAACTTTAGAATTAACTCCACAATACTAAGTTCCAACTTCCTCAAATGCTTGTCATGCCATACCTTTTGTCTTTTTTGAGCTCTCTCAATTTCCCATTGTGCCATGACTCTTCTTTCATATAACTTGGTCAGCGTCATCAGTCGTTCCTCCAAACTTTATTGATACCCCAAGCAATGCTCTACTACGACTCTCAAAATTGGTATCAAGAACTAGACTAGCACCACTGCTTCTTGACCAAACATCAATTGGAAAGGTGTATGTTTCGTTGTTGGTTTAAAAGTTGTTATGTATGCCCACAAAATGGATGGTAACCTTTCCTCCCAGTATGGTCCCTCTATTCCATAGGTTTTATACATAGTAGATACTAAGACTTTATTGGTTGGTTTCACCTGCCCATTCAGTCTAGGGTAGTACGTACTAGATAGTGAGTGTAAAATATTAAACTCTGTTGTCAGCATCTTGATAATTTCATTAACAAAGTGTCCTCCACGGTTGCTTGTTATTCATAGCAAAATACTGAATCTTATCATTACCTTCTCGTACAAAAATATCACTATACTTTTGGCCAAATTATCAGGTAATTCTCTTGCTTCTACCCATTTTTTTAGGTATTCCATTGCCACTATGATATATATGTGCTTCCACCTCTGAGATGTCTTTAATGGTCTTATGAAGTCCAAGCCCCGACATTCGAACAACTCCTATGGTTGTGATGGGTGTAAGGGCATAAATTCCCTCTTGACCGGTTTACCTGCTCTTTGGTAAGTATCACAAGCTTTCATATGTTCCTTTGCATCATTATACAGTGTGGGCCACCATAGACCTACTAAAAATAGTTTCCACGCAGTCGCATCTGGTCCCATATGTCCCCCTGCTAAGCCTACGTGGTCTTCTTTCACTGCCACCTTGACTTCTTCCTCCATTATATATATGTGCAAGATACCATCACTTCCCATCTTGTATAGTAATCCTGCTATTATCTGGAAGGGTGCTGAATTCATGATTACTTTCTTCTTTTTGGTTGTTGTCATCTCTTGTGGGAACTCATCAGTGGATAGATATTAGCCAACCAACATGTACCATGATGGAACAAAATTGATGGCAAATAATTACGCATCTAGAAATTCATTAGGAACTTATTTTCCTATCGGCTCCCCTCATCGTATCCATGAAAACTAGTCTACAATCACGTGCTTCTTACTAGGTCTCACTACTACTCAAAATACGAACTCTTGGAGGGTGACGAGCCACCTGCTAACTCATCCTTATATTACTGGTTTGTTTATTAAGTACAATAGAGCTTGATGATCAACGTAGAATGCAAAGGGGTTTTCTAGTAGGTAATGCCTAAAATTTTGGATTGCATATACCATCCCCAAGGCTTCCATTTCTATTGTACTATAGTTTATTTCTAGCCTTGATAAAAGGCGATTAGCAAATAAAATAGGTTGATTCAGCTTAAATTGTCCTTCTTGTGCTAACGCACATCCAATTACAAAATTTGAGGTATCAACATGGACATGGAATTCCTTATCCCAACTAGGAAACACAAAAATCAGACTACTCACCAACTTAGCCTTTAACTCCTCGAAGGTTCCTTGGTGCTCCTTTATCCATCTAAAAGGAATATTCTTTTTCATCAAAGAATCTAACAGGTAGGATACATGGGCATAATTTTTTATAAATATTCGATAATATCCTGTCGAACAAAGGAAGGTTTTGAGTGAACTCACATCAAAAGTTTCTTCCATGTGTAATATCACACGAATTTGATCAAGATTTATCTTCAATCCTTCACTGCACACAATATGTCCTAACAATTTCTCATATGGTACCATCAAAAAACATTTTTTTGGGTTTAATGATATTTGTGCATTTTTGCACCTACTCATACATTCACTAAGGGCAAGAAGATGCTCCTTGATCTTCCCATATATGGACCCACCATACAAAAATGCTTTGAAGTTCTCCGTTGCCAACTGATCAAATATATACAATATGATGTGCTAAAATATAGCTGGGGCATTACAGAGCCCAAATGTCATTCGATTATATGTGTAGATTTCATTCTTCACAATAAATATGGTCTTCAGATCATCCTCCTCGGTGATGCTGATTTGATTGTATCTTGATAATCCATCCAGAAATGAATAGATCTCATGTCCTGCAACTTATTCCAAGATAGAATCTATGAAGGAAATGGGAAAGGGATCCTTAATGGTCACTGTGTTTAGACTCCTAAATTCTATGCATATTTCGATCTTGTCTGCTTCCTTCTTCAAGGTGATCACTATAGGTGAAACTCATTCACTGTTTGTCACCTTGAACATGATTCCTGCTTCCAACATCTTTTTTATCTCTGTGTTTACTAATGTTGCATAATTTGGTTTCATTCTATATGGCCTTTTCATTACAATTTGAGCTTCAGATATTAGTGATCTTATGGACACATAATTCTGGTGGAATTCCTTTTAGATCCTTATATGTCCATGAAAAGACATCCTTGTACTCCAAGAATATCTTGAAAGCTACTGCCTTAAATATCATATTTCAATCATCGCCACAATGGACCATCCTAGGTTCCTCTATCATTCTTAGATTGATGTCCACTATCTTAGGTCCTTCATACTTGATATTTTTCAGCTCACTCATAGCTTTCATTACATTCTCAGGGTATGTCAGTCTTGTATCAATCTCTACATATCCTACTATATACTCCATAAAATTATTTGGAAATGTCCACTTCTCTTCTATTTCCTTCTTAGTTTCTTTATTGAATTTTGGTTTGTCTTGTTTTTCCTTGATCTCCTCTGACTCAATACAGAGGCATTTGGGCTAAAATATTTTGTACTCCTCCATTTTCCAATGAAGAAGTCCACTATCAGATCGAGCTTCATCTTCACTACATTCATATAGGTACAACATTCCCTCTCCATCAGGTTCATGCCCTTCATCCCCTGAGGAGTTTTTTGATTCATCGGTTGTAGCTACATCTTCACTAACTCTTTGATTAGCTAGATTAATCATGTATTTTTGTTGTCCTTCTTAAAAGTGATCTGATTCTTTTCCCAATTGTGATTAACTTTGGCTACTTGTAGCCATCCTCTACCTAAGAGGGCGTCGTATGCAGGTTTTTGCATTGTAATCACAACAAAATATAATTTAAAATCTTGTTTAGCTATCATTACTTGTATTGTTAAGACTCCCTTCATGTCAATACCATTCTAGTCAACCCCTAACCAGAAGCTCGGTGCCCATAGTGATGGAGCACCTAGTTCTAGCCAAGTTCTCTTAGGTAACACATTGACACTGGATCCTCCATCCATGATAACTTGTGTCAATTTCCAAGATCTCCATATGTACTAATGCAAGTTTCTTTTCCATATCAATAATTAGTATAGTAGGATCCATGAATTGATATTTTTTTTCTTCCTCAAAAATTGGTTGGCTTTGTACCTCCATCACCTTCTGTGGTTGTAATTCTTCCACAATTGCCTTCTACAAGGGATAGCTTCTAGTAAGTCGGATACTTTAAGTTCCACTGTGGTATCCAAAACCTGTGCTGCTAGATTTTGCACAACTATCTCTTGATCTGATGGTTTTCTCAGTTTCTTTCCAGCTTCTTCTTGCACAACTATCAACTCTACTTTCTTAATTTTCTTAGTTTCTTCTTGTAATATTTTCTTTGCTACGTGCCAACATTGTTTTTCTTTTGCTGGCTCTGGGTATTTATACTTTTTAGCCTGATTCCTCGTCACGACTAAAAATTCCTAAGTTTTCTCCTTAACTTGAGGAACTTAGATGTCCAAATGACTAACAATCTATGGGTTGCTTGAACTCACCTGCTTTGGACAATTCTCTTCTTTGTGGTTCCCCGGACCACACCATCTACACTTGTATGTAGTGATTTTTTGCGGTGTCCATTGTGTCAGAGGTGCAGGATAATTTTTCACAAAATACCCCCACTCTTGGCAATTGTGACATTTTATGACCGGCATACCTTCTGAGTCATACTATAAATGACTTTATCCTCCTTGTCAATTACCTTGATTTTGTCTCCCACCTCATCTAATATTTTTGTAACTGCCACTTGTTGCTTGTTTCTTGCTTCCTTGGGCATTTGATTTCTCTTCCTGCTCCTGTATTGACAGTATTTATGGGCGTACTCTTGCATTATAGTGATAAATCATTACCTCATGCCCTATCATATTACAAATATAGTAATAGTCATTCTTCGAATATTTCATATTTGTATGTCCCTCTGTTTTGCATTTTGTGCACCACGACTCGTTCCTATCCAGCTTGATCTTTTGTTCTTTTGCCATATTATCAAACTCTTTGTAAACTTATGCTACCATCCTTTGTATAGTGTCATCTTCTTCACTATCTGAATCATTCAACTTGGGATACGATAATATTCCCATATACATCTATTTTGATTCACTCTCAAAGTTCTTTGCATGTTTAAGCACTTCCTCATATGTTTTAGATGGTACTACCTTCATCTTTTTATTATATTTTGGTAGTAACCCATCTACAAACCACCATTTTACTAGAACATCTACCAATGGCATCTGCATCTTATCAACTAATTGCTTCAGTTGACGATTGTAGAATTTTACATCCTCATCAGCTTTCTATTTTTTCATGCAAAGCTCCATAACAATGTATCCATCATATTTTAAAGATAAAAATTCTTTGATGAACTTCTCCTTTATCTGATTCCATGTCTGAAAATCAATATTATTTTCTCTCTTCAGGTACCAATCTATTGCCAATACTCTCAAGGTAGCAGGAAATAGTATTATCCAATCCTTAGGTCTGTCTACACCATTTTCTCTCCAAATGGTTATGCAAAGTCCCTATATGCCATGTGGGGCCTTCCTTAACCTCACTTGAGAATGATGGACATATTTGTTTGGCTGCTCTGTTAGCCATCTCAGGAGAGTCTTCGCTCTCACTTGAGGTGTCTCATGGAATATCTATCGAATTCCTCCTTGGAGGTGTCTTACTCTCATTGTCGTAAAAAGTGTCAACTTGAGGTATCTTGTTTTCTCCCACCACTTGATGACCAAATTCTCATGCATCTTCACTTTATGACCTCCTTCACTGGTGTTATGGAGATGGTCTTGGTCTATCCTCCTAAGTACTCACATCCTGTTGCACTGGTGCCTGAATCCCATCTTCTACACCCCCTTGCAACCTTTCTGTCACTTTCTCAAGTCTTACCATCCACTCTTCATCGTCTTGAAATTTTTCTTTGTCAACCTTCTCCTCTACATTTGGTGGTTCTATATCCTCATATTTTATCTCAATCAACAACACCTCAAAGTCTCCTTTTTTGGATGTTCAAAATTGCTCTATTTCTAGTTCATACGTACTCTGATCTGAGTTACTCGTGTTTCATTTTTGAGAAATCCTTGTTCTCCTTATTAATAGATCTCATGGTTCCTGTATCCCATAGCTTTGTGTACTGGTGTCCGTCATAAAAATCACCTCCAGTCTTTAGTCAAATTCGACCCCTTTTAACAAGAATTCTATATTTGATAAGGCAACGGTGCCAAATGTAGTGCATCGATGGAGTATTATTGGTGTGAATGTGTTTTCCAAAGATCAGAATTATTATTAGGCTAAACCCAACTCACTTGTCAAATTATACGGTCTCATGCTCACTCAAACTACCCTTGTACGAACTATAATCACCTTGTATGGTTCTTAATTACCTACACTGTATGATCTCAAATTATACAGTTTCACATATGGTATGATATTACACTAAAAAAAACTGACAGATGCTATTTTGGAGGCTATCGTACACAGTTTTGTAATAGATCAAGTCGATTCCCCAAAACTGCCAAATCGGGTAAGTTTCTATCGATCGCCTGTTTTACCAAATTGGGTAAAATATCTTTGTACGATTTGTACAAAATATGATGTATGGTCTGTATGAACTAATGGTATAGCATGGCATTATTTGAGATGCTCTACTACTCCAATATCTCTCTGGGATGTTTTTTAAAGGTTTATTAGTCCAAATAATGCAATCTCCTTCATAGGCAAAACATCCTGACCGGGCTGGTGAGAGATTCCATGCGCTTGACTACGCCTAAAAATTGTACAATGCTCTTTAATACATCATTATCAATTCCTCATGCTCCTAAATCATTCTCCATGATTCACCAGTACCAATTTCCCTAACCAAGTTGCAGCAATGCATAAAACTAAGATATAATAGTAAGATAGAAAACTCAATTACACAATATCCATCCACAATTCATTGGTCATAATTATCAGGATCGTACACAGTCATCCACAATGTTATTATACTCATTAATATCTATAGATTCAATTAAAATGTGGAAAAATGTCTCAATGTAATTGCAATAACTCAGGTATCACAACTACAAGTACTTAACTATCTATTCTAGCAACCAGTAACTAGTAAACTAGTAGCCAAACCTATAAATTTTAAAATGGGGCCTTATATAATATTTTCCAGGTCATTCCAAAGTAATTCTTGATATAATCCATTATTCAAAACTTCCCATGTACAACCGAATACATTATTTTGGATTTTTTCTAAGTCTAATACCTTAATTAGCAAATCCATGCGATATTTCATCTTGAAATTACCTTTCCTTTGTATTTGAGTGAATTTCGGTGTACCCTGTACAATTTTCTAGTGCCTTGTATGATTTTCCAATCCAATTGTATGATTTTTCTCTTCACTATATGATTTTCTCCCCACTGTATGATTTACAAAACTTGAGCAAATTATCACAAAACTATCAAAATTGAGTAAATCATTTCTTCTTATTTTGGGAGGTGGATTTGATGCCTACATATATGAGTGGACCAATGTATTGCATAGAATAAAATCATATTATAATTTTAATAGGGAATTTTTAGATCCAGCTCTAAAGATAATGTATGGGAAAATTATAAGATTAACCCCGAAAGCTGAAAGAGTTATACATAACAAACATGTAGAAGAGAGCGATTGGTTCATCCTCATTCAAGGGGTTGTCATTAGGTTGTATAGATTTACTGGGAAACCATTATTACTCCCTCATTATGTTATCGACAAGTTATTTGCTTTGGAATATGTCATACAAACTAAACAAATAAATTTCAAATATGGTACAGGTATAGGTAAAACTGGTACTTGTACTATGCCATTTTAGGTTAAGTGTATTATTTTTTCTAAGAAGGGTTAGCATGAAAAAATTACCTAGGCTCTGATATAATTGGGATTAATAGAAATACCTCAAAGCTAAAAATATGATCCTATAAACAAATTTGTAGAAAGGTAAGCTATTTTGAATAGGACCCTGATTAAAAGCTATCATGTGTCCCTTAGACTAGACATTGAAGCTTGCAGAAATAATAGCGAAGATAATGCACTAGAATGGCATGTATAAATAATGCATTCATTGCCCCCTTGGCATGATTTTTATGAACATGTAATGTATTATGATTTTGAAAATAATTCTAAACATGTGTTGGACAAAAATACCATTACTAGGATGCAAAAGAAAGGGGTAGACTGGACGGTGGAAAAAGTTCATGAATGGTGGACCATGAGAGTACAGACAAATATGATTGATTTGAGGTACCCTGTGAAAAATGACCTTGAATTTTTAGTTTGTTATGATCATTATCAAGATTCCTTCTCAGGGGCTTTTCTTGTAAAAGTACCTCCTACCATTGGCAGTAGCAAGGTAGCAAGTCCTAAAGCTGTGAAAAAATAGAATATTAACCCAAGTAAAGGAAAGAAGGTTGTGGTTGAGAAACCGTTATCCCAAGCACAAAACAGGCTTAGAACTTCTAAGAAAAGGTCTACTAAAGACATCTTCACAAAGGAACAAGGAAAAACATATGGAAAAGTTGCTCAGATGATGTTGAATATGGGCTATGAAGGCAAAGGACTAGGTAAATAAGGGCAAGGGATCACTGAACCCTTGCAAGTAGAAATAAGAGAAAAGTGTCTGGTACTAGGTGTTGACTCGTCAAAAGGTAGAACCACAACCTCTAAAATTCTGAAATTTATCCCTCCTTCAAACTCAGCTATAGATTTTAATGAAGAACCTCTTTGCATTAAGAGGAGGAGGCTAAAGTCTATAGCAAAAACTCAAGAAAAGAAGAAACAAGATGTTGAAAAAGTTTGAAATAATGATCAAGTTGCTTAAGGTAATTATGATCGATGCATGGAGGTTACTCAAGCTACTCGAGATAGTGATGTTGAGAATATTGAAACTACTCCAGAAGGTGAGCAAATTGTTTAGAATAATAAATATAATATTCCAGATACAGAGATTACTAAAAATTATATTGGACAAGAATATGTTCAAAGTGAAACAATTGACGATACAAATTACCTTACTCAAGAAGGTCAAAATGTAGCTATTTTTCAAGAAATTGTTGTAAAGAAAGAGAATGTTGAACATAAAAAGGGACAACATGGGGAAATTCCCCTAAATGTTGAAATAATAAATCTTGAAGAAGATACATGCAATGAGAATAGAGCTGATGAAAGAGAAAATATAGAAAAAAAATTATGCCTAATGAAGTTTAGGATTCTATTATGAATGAAGGCAATGAATATCACGAAGAAGAATATGGAAATTAGCAGGAGCTTCAGACAGAAATAGGTATGACATCTCTATTCTCTCACCCTTTTTCTTCTACTCATTCTCGAACCGAATCTCCTTCCATTTCTAGTTTGAGGAAATATATAATGTTTCCTTTGAAACCATGGTTTCCTTCCCCAAAACTAGCATTATATTCATATCTACAGTATGATGCTAGTGCTACATTGGTTTCTAATCCATTTCTTCCTACTTTTTGCATTCCAACTATTAAATACATATCCACTATAGATGCTGAGAGTCATCCGACTCTTTCAAAACTAAAATATTTGAGAAAGGCAAACAAAAATACCTTAGACTGGTGGACATCTCATTTTGCTAGAGATTCCAAGACTCCAATCGATGCTCAAGAGATAATAGCTCTTGATCCCACCACCATGCAGCAAAAAAAGATAAAATTGACATCGATATCAAAGAATTATAAAGGAGAAATGACCATTGAGGATTATCATGCAGAATGTACAGCTGAAGACATTACCCAACTTCATATGCCAAACTAGTTGGGAATGGCTCAGGCCCATTTAGGAACTATCTAATTGCATGGAGAATATTTCAAAGAGAATTTAATCAAATAATATGGGACTAGGAAAGAATTGGATTCAGTCCTACAGGAACATAAATTAATAGAAAAGGCTCTGAAGTTGGAGGTAAAGAAATGGGAAGATAATTTTGGTGAGGCTTCTAGTGAAGCAACAAAATATAAAGAAAAATTTGAAGAGGCATATGCACAAATTCAATATTTGAATCTGTAGGTTCAACAACTTCAGCAACAGATCCTAGAAAAGCAAAATGCACCATCTGCCCTATCAAAAGAAAAAGCTAAAGCAGTAAGAAAATAAATATTCAAGGACATCTTGTCCCTGAGCCTTAGAGTGAGGCCTATATTGTTATACCTAGCCAAGGTAAAATAAGTGATTGAAGTAGTCGACGATGAGTTAAAATATTCAATGAGCTTTCTATAGGAAATATCAAATGCAACAAAAAAAATTCAAGTCTTGTCTGAGAAAATTCCAGAGAGCATCGTTGCTAAGATCCGAATGGAATCTTGATCTCAGGCCAAGATTGCAGCCAAAAGTTTCTTTAGAATATTTAAACTTGTAACTCAAGGTGACAAACTCCTTCAAGAGTTAGAAGCTAAAGCTAAGGGACTAGTGAAGCATTTAAATTTGGAAAAAAAATACAAACTTCCATATTTGTGGGATGAAAATTCAAAAGTTTTAAGTGAAGATGCACTAACAATGTCCCTAAAATATTTTATGGAGGATGAATCTAAAATAGAAAGCTGGGAAGAACTTGTAGAGGAAGCATGAATATTTGCTATGGTGCAAAACCTCACACAGATTAAGTCTTGTTTACAGGAATTGATTTTAAGAAATAAAATAGTGTCTCACGACAAAGTAGAAGAATTATAGTATGTATATCAGTTGTTCATGGATTCTTTAGATCTTGGAGATGAAGCTTGAAAATAGGTTTGCATCACTTACAATGAAGTCATCACTATGATAGAAAAGTTGAAGAAATCCAAGCAGGTTGACCAAAGGCAGCTGACAGAAGGTGGGACCAGTGGTCAATAGTAAAACAAGTTTGAAATTATTGAGGTGTTAATGTAATATTAGTAAAGTATGCATAAGCTGTAAGAGGTATTTTGAAAGGTAATGCTTTACTTGTTTAAATGCATTTTTCTTGATTATTTTCTTCCACAATATCCTCTTCCATATTGTTTTGAATCTATTTCCCAATGGATGAAGGTCCTAGATTCTAATATTTTTACTAGTAAAATTCCTCGGAAGGTGCCAAGAATGTTAGTCTAAAGAGACTACCTTAAAAGATAGCAAAGTTTTGCATTTTAAAAATCAGTGTTTCATTTTTTGAGACATAAGGACCAAAAATGACTAAGGCATGAAAAGGGTCACGATTTCATGACATGACAAGGTTTCACGGGTTCGTGAAGTAGAAGATATTTGAAGCACCAAAATGTCATGATTTCATGACACAACAGATTTTCGTGAGCAAGTAGCCCAAAGCAGCCAAACTGCGAGAGAATGTCACAATTTCACGATATGAAAGGTTTTCATGAGCAAGTATCCTGAAGGAGCCAAAGTGCAAGAGAATGTCACGATTTCATGACATGAAAGGTTTTCATGAGCAAACACTTATTCGTGGAACAAATATATAAGTAGAAATAAATAAACATGCCTTAAAAAGACTTATGTCAGCAACTGATGACAGATAGTGAAAGAAGCATCAAATCCCATTTTTTTTATCATATTTTTGTTTATTATTAGAAGCCATGCAAAATATATCAAAGCATTGTTATAGCCTGATTTCTTGTAATTGATTTTATGTCAAAATATACTAGCTGTAAAATATGCTCACCATAGGGTATATATAGTAGTAAACGCACCTTGAAAAGGGGTCGGCTCTTAGACGTTTACAAGACTAAATGTATGTACTCTAAATGCAAGCAATAAAATACGCTTCTATTGGCTTCTGGTTCATGGTGTGCAAGTCTATGTATTAACATTTTATGTTTCTATTCACATTATTGAGTTGTGTATTGTATCTGTTCTAAAATCTAGACTTATACATGATATAAATCATATTGCTAGAGTTAGATTTCAATACATATGTGTGTTATATAGATATCTAAATCACATTTAAAGACTATGATTTCTACATGAAGATATAATAAATGCTTGAACATAAAGGGAATATATATTTCTTAGTTTTTATTTAATATGTACCGTGATAAAAGCTCTAGCTATGGCTATATTTCCCTCTCTTTTAGTAATTCTCTTTTCCCCTTTCTCATAAAAACCATTAAGGAAACAACCTCCTCTAGATATTGGATGAAAGCTCCCAATACTAAGTCTGTCTATTCAATGTTGACAGTTTCATAGGCGCAAATAACAACCATAGGCCAATTTTGTTCCAACAGTTCCCAATCACCTCCACTAGCCTATAGGAACCCAGTAGTAGGCTAATCCACAAGAATGCTATTAACTACTTAGAGAGGGGACATTATAGTCCTCCCTCCCTAAAATTGCTTGTCCTCAAGCAATTGTAACTCTAGATGTTGTAGAATTTGTTCACTCTCCCAAGTAGCATCCTCAACTGGTTCATCCATTTGACCAGAAACTCCTGGATCACTATCCTCCTAAGGTTATGCTCTCTGGTGTCAATGATGGCCTCTGGAACTAAAACAATTTTTCCTTCATCAAGTGGTGGCAGCTTGAAAGAAGGAACCAAATTTCCACTTAATGCCTTCTTAAGGCACGAGACATGGAAAACATTTTGTACCCTACTATCAGTCATTAACTCAAACTCGTATGCCACTTCTCCAACCTTCTTGGAGATCCTGAATGGTCCATAGAAACATGGCTTAAGCTTCTCCTTTCCACTCTTCTTGAGAGTGGCTTTTCTATATGGCTGCAATATTAAATAAACCAAGTCATCATCGACATCAAAACTATTTTTTAGACGATGTTGATCAGCATATATATTTTACTGATTTTGTGCTTGCTGTAAATTATCCTTTAAATATTTCATGATATCTTGGCTATCTTGCAACAAATATATAGTCCTAGACACTCTACTATCACCAAGAATAAAATCCATGAAGCTAGCGGCTTCATACCCATACAGAGCCATGAATGGTGACATCCCAATAAACATGTGGTAAGTGGTATTATAACAAAACTCACCAAGGTGCAGCATTTAATCTAAGCCTTTTTCTACCCTAAAATATAACTAAGATATATCATCGCAATATCACGACTCGTTTGAGAAAAGGGCACCGCGGGGAGAACACGTCGCGATTTCACGACACCTTTGTTGAAGGGTCGCCCAAAGGTCTTCTCGTCGCGAAATCGCGACACTTCCGGCCAACTGGAGCCATGAGGAAAAAACATCACGATATCGCGACACTTTTGCAATGTTGGTGTCAAAGGGAGACATTGTCGCGATTTCGCGACAATTCTGGAGATCAGGTGCCTTTTGGCTTTCTCGTCGCAATTTCGCGACGATTCTGGCGTCTGGGAGCTTTGGTGTTGTGCCGTCGCAATCTCGCGACTTCTTTTGGGTTTTGCGGCCTCGGCGTTGTTTTGCCGTGATTTCGCGACATGTCGCGATTTCGTGACATGTCGCGTTTTCGCGACTTGTTGCCGGGGTGCGGCCGTTGTTAGGTTTGGTGTCGCGATTTCGCGACATGTCGCGTTTTCGCGGCCTGTTGTCTTCTGGCTTCTTTGCTTTCGGTTGGGATGTCTTCTCTCCCACTTGTAACTGTTATTTGTTTTAATACAATTTTTTTTCAAATTTTTCAAAAAAAAAATATAACTAAGATACCCTTCCACCAATTTAATGACTCTCTATTTGCCCATCCATTTGTGGGTGGTAACTAGTGTTGGGGATGAGCTCGGTTCTGCTCAATCTAAAAAAGTAATGTCAAAAAAAGCACATGAACCTGTTGTCCCTATCACTAATAATTATCTTAGGCATTCTATACAATATGAACACCTCTCTAAAGAACGGACCTGCCACATGTGTTGTATATGTCGTTGAAATAGCAAAAAAGTGAGCAAATTTGGTGAGTCGATCAACCACAACATAAATAAAATATTTTCCTAGTACCTTAGTGTTAGGGTACTTAGGAATAGATATTTAGAGATATATTATTATATTGTATAAGATCTGGCATGAGCCACACATAACCCAAGGTTGATTGTCTTATAATACTATATTATATTAAAAATATAATATTATATTAGTAGTAGGCTCCCCAAAGTAGAATACGAAGATGGATATAAAAAGAAGAGATATAAATAAATTTGATCATTATTGAGGGAGATATGACCTTTTGAATTTAGTCATCTAGAACAAGGACAGTGACAAATTTTACAGATTTTTTTAGAACATCTCATCTTTCAGGAACCATATCTCTGCGAAATTTTATCCAAGTTAGACGATTCTTGCATCAGTTTGTGCAAAATTTGAAGAGATTTAAAATGAGTGGTCATATGAAGAAATATTAGTATTATTAAGGGAGATAAGATCTTGTGAACTCATCCATATGGAACAAGGGCAGTGATAAATTTTCAATTTGCAAATTTCTTTAAAAGACGAAATTTGTTTAGTTCGGGTAAGCAAATCAGTTGCAATTTATTTTTTTTGGAAGAAAAATTGCAGATCTAGTTGTCTCTATGGAATTTTAGCTTCAAATTAGTGGGAAGATGTTTATTTTCATAAAACCCTAGTTTGCATTAGGGCATGATATATATTGTCAAAAAACCCTAGTTTGCATTAGGGTATCAACTATGGAGCTACAAAAAATTTCTAGAGAAGATGATATTGATGTTAGGGATTGGTGGAAAATTTTTAAATTGTTGTATCATCATCATTGTCTTTGGAAAATTGTGCTTCCTTGCTATCTTGGAGGAGAAGCTCTCTCTTGGTTTTATAGTTTTAATAGTGTCGTCACTTGGGATGAAATGGAGCATGCATTCTTGAGTAAATGGGACCCATATAAAAAGATAGCTAGTTTGAAGATCATCCTCAAGGATGATGAAGATGCAATAAACATGCTTCAAAAAGAGCTAGAAAAATATCTTGAGGGAAGGGATAAAAAGATAGATAGTCTATTAGATGTCATCAAAGACCTTGAAAACAACTACAGGGTATTCAAAATGAACGGAATAAAATAAAAGGAGAATGGAAAGTTTTCAAGAAACAAAATGAAGACTATGAAAAAGAAATAAAATTACTCAAGAAGGAGAAAGAGGAAAATATTAAGGAATATAGTGAGAAGAATGAAGCCACATATTTGGATTTTCAAAAGCAAGCAAAGGATCAAAAGGGTTTAAATTCATCTAAAAGTTCTATTTTGCAGGTTCATGAAAGCATTCAAAAGGAACAAGTTATTATTTCCATTGACCCTAGTAGCAGATATAATTTTATTAATATTGCTTTGTCTAAGAAGTAACAAGTTCAAGCAACAAAAATTAAGGACATACATCTTGAGGGTGAGAATGTTCAGATTTTTGAAGATTTGAATATCACCATGGATAAATATGTTTTACATTCATATTTTCATGCTATTCATATGGATGATGAGGATATTGTTCTTGGTTATCCTTGGTTAGATTCTTTGGAAACTGTTAACATTAATGTGCAAAAGAAGTTTATGAATTTATGGTACAAGAAAAAGAAGATAACATTGCAGGATATTTCTCAACTTAAGGAGCAAGGATCCAAGTAAAATCAAGAAGTGGTTGTAGAAAAAGAAATTGAAGAACCTGAAACAAAATATAAGGTATTAGCAACAATAGAGCTCATGGAACAAGTAGCAGCAATCGAGTCTATGGAAATAATAGAAATAGAGTCCAAGGAAGCTTTTATAGAAGAGCACATAGACACACCAAACAAAGAGAACATGAAATAACAATGTGTAGATAAATTTAAAACAATGGAGCCAAATATTGAGAAGTCATAGAGGGTAGAACATCAATTTAAGGTTACAACATATCGCTATCTGCACCACCATTAGTGGCAATAATATTGAAGGTATGGTTCAATGCAACAATATTATGGTTCTACATGGAATCAGAAGGGCACCAACTATGGAAGTGTTTGGCAGAGAAAGCATAGTGATCCTAGTTTTTAGAGTGGTTTATCAGCATCAAGGAACAAGTGGACCCATCATTCCAGTTATCAAACTATAGTAGCAGAAGCATGGAGCCAACAAAGCAAAATTGGATACCCAAGTAGCAAAATCGCATACCCGCATCAATGTGTTTCACTTGGATGGATGGATGATTGAGATTGGTACCAGTTGTTAACATTGTTTAACAAATCATATTATATTGTTTATCCACATGTTTTGAGGATGAAACATTTTTTAGAAGGATGGCATGTTAGGGTTCCTATGAATAGATATTTGGGTATATATTATTATATTGTATAAGGGTTGGCATGGGCCAAACATAACCCAAGGTTGATTGTATTATAATATTATATTATATTATAATATGATATTATATTAGTAGTAGGCTCCCCAAAGTAGAATAAGAAGATGGATATAAAAAGAAGAGATATTTTTTATTATAATCATCATGGATATAAATATTATGTAATCGCCTTTGCCCACGAAGTGGCTTATGGGACTTTTCCCTCCTTAATTGGCTCTCTCATCTTGGGAGATCTTATGGAGTTATTCTTTCCTTAAGAATTATTAGTATTGGTGTTTCCCTACCTTAAGGGTATTATCTATCTCTCTCTCAATTGTGGATTGTTATTATGGAGAATTATTTTGGGATGAATGATTTGATATTTATGCATATTGGTGAATGATTTATGTTAATAATAAAGTTCTACAATACTTAGGTAAACTAATGATGAAATCCATGAGATTACTTCCCATTTCTAATTAGGAATTGGTAGGAGCTGAAATAAACCAGCTAGATAAGAGTGCTCATCTTTATTCTACTAAAAAATGGTACACTCTCAAACATACTGGAGAATCTCGTTATTATGTCCTTTCCAAGAAAACCTTTCTCTAACCCTCTTGTATGTATTAAAGAACCCTGTATGACCAGCCATAGGGTCATCATGAAAATATTTCAAAACTCTTAATTTGAACCTTGAGTTTGGAATCAAAATTATCCTATATTTATACATAATCAACCCATTCATCATCATATATCTATCATCATGCAAATATCCCTCAATCACACTAGTAGCCCATGTGTCCTTAGCATATTTAGCCATAATTTCTTCTTTCCAATTTGTTGTTATCTCAGTCAAAGAACATAAATATCGTCTCTTGGATAAAGCATCAACAACTATGTTATTTTTTCCTTTGACATAAACAATGTCAAAATTATATACCTGAAATTTACTAACCCATTTATGTTATCTCTCATTAAGATCCTTCTGATTCAGGAAATATTTGAGACTGTTGCGATTTGTTTTGACAATGAACTTGCTTCCCACAAGGCAAAGCTTCAACTTGGCCAATGCATTCATAATGGTCAACATCTCCTTGTCATAAATAGAATAACTCCATTCAACCCCTCTTAACTTCCTACTATCAAAAGCAATGGTATGTTTATTTTGCATCAATATTGCTCTTATCCCCTCACCTGAAGCATCACACTCCAGCTCAAAAGGTTTTGATAAATTAGGTATGGCAAGTATAGGATATGAAAACATTATTTGTTTGAAGTGCTCAAAATACCTCTATGTCGATTTTCACCATTCAAATACCGTCTTCTTGGTCAAATCTATAAGTGGAGCTAGCGACTGTGAAAATACCTTAACAAATCTCCTATAAAATCCACACAGATCAAAAAATCCCTTAACCTGAGGGAGGTTTGTTGGTTTAGGCCAATCCATAATTACCTTGATCTTTTTCGGATCAACACAAACACCCTTTGAGCTAAAGTAAAACAACTCAGTTAGCCCAAAATCACATTTTAACTCCTTAGCATATAAAGACTCCTACATAAGAATACTCAACACCTCCTCAAGGTGTCTCAAATGCCCCTCCCAAGATCTACCATGGACAATAATATCATCAAATAATATCAGGATTGATTTCCTAAGTTGCTTATTGAATGTCATGTTCATACAGGACTAGAAAGTGGCTAGAGCATTGGTCAAGCCAAAAGGCATAACCAAGAACTCAAAGCACCCAAAGTGACATCTAAAGGTTGTCTTCTCCACATCCTACTCTTGGACCCTGATCTAGTGATAACCTGATCTTAAGTCAATCTTAGAGAAGAAGCATTATTAATGTAGCTCATCAATGAGCTCATCTATACGTGGAATTGGGTATCGACTCTTAATTATTTTCTTGTTCAAAGCTCTATTATATATGCACATCCTCTTTATCCCATATTTCTTTTTCACTAGGACTACTGAGGAAGCAAAAGGGCTCTTGCTCGGTCGAATGTGATCCATATCTAGTAGCTTATTAATTTTCTTATCTATGTCATCCTTATGATGTTTTGTATTTCTATAAGGGGTAGTGATGACTGACTTAACTTTATATTCGAGCTCAATGATATACTCAATACCTCTCTCAAGAGGTCTCCTTAGGGGTATATCACCAAATACATTTGAATGCTTAGTCAAAATTTTATGTATCTCAATATGGTAGTCATTATTATAGTGTTCTACAACATTGAATATTATGAGGCACTCTGGTGCCCACTCCACCTGATCATGATAAAATAGTCTTTCCATTATCTTGAGGAAAACTACCCTCACTCCTCCATCAAACATTCCTCATAAAACTATCCACCTCCTTGTTGAATAAAACTTCATATCCATAGTCTACAAGTTTATATAAAACTTCCCAAGGGTACACATACAATGCATAACAAGCACCACATCAATATCTCCAATACTCACCACATAAAAATCATCTCTCAACTCATACTCCCCAAGATGGATGCACAAGTCAGGGATATTTCATGTGCATGTGAGGGTAAATCCATCGATGATCATTACTTTAAAACCCTCAAGCTCCTCAGTTTTAATTCCCCTCTTAGCAACTAGTCCTTCTGTAGACACCAAAACAGCACCAATCTAATTATGTGACTACAAGAACTGATTGAATTGGCATACATACCCCCTAGGGCAGCCTCCAAAGGTTAAACAATGGTTCTAACTGCTCCCAAATCATTTTTGGAAGGTCAGAGGTCTGTTTGGCACCTTTTAAGCACTTTGCTCCCTATTCGTCCCACTCTGGGATGATTAGAATCCTATTCGTCTCACCCCAAGATGATTAGCAACAATCATTCTAGGGTGGGATGATTAGCAAGTTTGATTGGAAACAACTCAAGCCTTGACAAATGGTAGCCCAGATCTGCCACCCAAACTTACCTTCAAGGCATGTAATTGCGAGGAAAAATTTCAAATCAGAGAGAGGGACTTCAGTCAAGCATGCCCTGATCATGGAGGCCTCATTCAAGGAGACCCTAAATCAGGGAGGAATCTTCTCTCCCCCCCAAAAAAAATGTATGGTGAGCCAAGTGGCCCCCTCGCATGCACATTCAAAGGAGACCCCTAGGTCTATAAAAATGTGAGCCTCCTCAACCCAAAAAAAGAATAGATCTAGATCATTTGGAGCAATGAAGTGCTGCCAAACTATACCCCCATTCCCCTTTGTGCTTCTTACATCCCTAATTTCTCTTTTGGAAGAGAGGTTATCGAGTGAACACTAAGAATGCAATCTAGACCCAAAACCCAAGCAATCAACCACAATCCCATCCAAAACTCATCGATACAACCCCCTAGGAGGTTTTAGACCCATTCCACTTGGATTGGTGTCAAAACCAAGCCCCAAATGATGGGCATCCTGCCCCCGGGCGCCCCTTGCACTGCTACAGTCCTAATCGCCCCACGCCAAAGTGATTAGAAATTTGTGCATGATTTCTTTACTATTATTTTTACATTATGTTTTATCTTATGTACTTATGTTGCTGTCCAAGTTTCATTGCTTTCTGACATGATTTGACCTTATTTTCATCATTTTATGTGTGTACTAACCTACAGGGATCACCTTAAGATATAGGACAATCTAGGTAGAATCTGCCAAATATGACCTTCTGAGTCATCTCAAAATGCCCCTTTTAGTCTAACCCCAAGTTTGCAAGATTTTTGGAGGCCTCTGGGAAGGACATTTGCAAGGTCACTTTTGCACATTTTGTGAGTCCCTAGCATCCCACCCCGGAGTGATTAGAAATATGTGCATGATTTCCTGACTGTTATTTTTGCAATGTGTCCCTGATGATGTCTCCATGCCTCTGTCAAAGTTTGAATTCATTATGACATGGTTTGACCATTGTTTCACTCTTTTATATATTAACTAGCCGGAGGCTTTAGGGATTGCATGCTTTCCTATATCCGCATATGCTATTAACTATTTGCTATTTTTTTGTACACAGGATCTCACCACCAGGAATACCATATGGGCAGCAAGGAATGACAAACACATGGACACAAGCGGTGGCAACTTTTGGCCCGCCCATTTTGAATGTGGGCATGCGGAAGACACTGGAAGCGTACCATCCATTGATGTAATGAACTGTATCAAAAGTTCTGAGCCCTATATGGGGGACGCATTGTAACCAGATTAAAAGCAACATTAATAAAAGATACCCCACATTTTTTTCTTACATCTCATTTTTGCGTCATTTCCTTCATGCATTTTTTCATCGCATTCGTAGGACTTAGCATCTATACCATATCTATTTTTTTTGCATCATATTTGGTACGTCGTCGTCCTTCTGCATTAACTTTCAGTGGTGATCATGGTGGGACCCTATCCCCTACTGTTAAGATCAAGTTTTTGATCCAAATTTTGTGGTTTATTTGTAGGTGTTACTCATTCTTGCGCTGGACTGCTACTCGTGCCACCCCGAGATGAATATATATTCGTCCCACCCTGTGAAGAATGTAGACCTGCTATTCGTCCCACCCTGGGACAATTAGATATCTATGCATTTTCTGAGCAGAAAATTAGAGGCATCTAGTTTTGACAGAGAATAGGTAGGCCTTCTGCACATCCTCTGTGTTTTTCTGCTTTTTGTTTCTGCAATTTTCTATTTTCTTTGTTTTATTTTCAGACACTTGCATAGAAAGGTTAAGTAGTTCATTTTCCTTTCTTGCAATAAAGAAAAAATAAAAACATAGAGTAAATTAAATGGAAGGAACTTGATTAGGAATGCATTTTTCTCTAGTTTGCTTGCATGATACTTGCACAAATGGCAAGTCCTCATTCTAGGTTTCAGTCCTAGTTAGGTTTGGTGATTTCCTTTTTTTTGCTACTAATTGTCTCTGAAAGATAAACGTACTTTAAAGCATTGCATTAGTGAAAATCATCTTTTGTTGTATGTTTTCTTTATTTATACAATTAAAAGGAACCACACACACCACCTAATAATATTAACATCAAGAAGTTGGTCTTAGTACCCCAACACTTGATCAATACCAACGGTGGATTTCATCACCACCTTGGCTTGGATTTTGCATACATATACCCTGATCACGACTGTTGCTAGACGTAAATCCTTATGAAAGCTAACCAAGTGTAATGGGGGTGATTCCTCGTGCATGAGGATAAGTCTTCTATGGTAGGTGTCAAAAACAGAGCGACCCCCTTCCGTATCGCCTATGTTCCACGTACTGTTTTGCTCTCGCATACCAATAGTTTCCCTCACGTAAGGGTGGGTATATTGAGAGGTTTGGTATAATGGCCTGGAAATGGTATATTGAAGGGGCGACCATTTTGGAGATACAAGAGCCCTCATTATGCATGTATAACAAAGTTTCCTTTACAAGATTCGCATAACAAAAATCAAACACACCTATAGCGACCCTCCGGTATTCAACTTCTGTCATATTGATGGGGCGGGTTAGATGACTTACTCGATCCAAATATATCCTCGAGTACTTCCTATAATTCATGACCATCCCTTTTGGTAAGTCTTCTCTTCCTAGCATCGTTATTACCTCTTCCTTGGGTAACCTCCATGGATGTTACACATGGATATCCGCTATATTCCTTATGCGCTCAGCACTACTCACCCATTCTGTTATCCTCTCTAACTCGAGAGATACTTTTTCCTCCCATAACTTCAGTTCTCCCACATGACCAATGCAAAATTCTATTTTAGCACTATTCATCACATGGCCTAACTGAGCAAAGAAGTGTTCCACCTTATCCTCTATTCCACTTGCCTCCTCTTTTGTTGTGATTCTCTAAAACCATAATATTTCTAGGAGATAGCTAGATTGCATTCCCCATCATTCTTCTTATGTAGGAGTTCTTAAGTCTTATTCCTCCTTAAGGTGGCTAGATCTTCCTCTTAGCTCGCTAAGTACTCTCTTGATATCTATATTTTCCCAAGGTGGGGATTGTTTCATTGTTTTCTCCTCCCCTTGCTATTCATAATTTTTATGATCTCCTTCTGAGATCGCTACTGCTTAACTTTTTCTTGAGCCTTTTCTGCTTTGGTTGAGCCCCCCTATTGCTCCTCTATATTTTCTTGAGCTACTTCCTATTGAGAAACAAGTGCTTCTTTTTCTTGTGGCACTTTGGTATTCTTTGACACATATTTCTTACTAGAGCCTCCTGTTACAATTTTGTAACGAGTCTTCTTCTTGGGATCTTCTTCTGTGGTACTTGGTCCAATTCCCGCTTCATCCTGGGTAGTGGCTACTCCATCATACCCTACCTCAATTCCTTTAAATAAATTAGAGGCATCCATCTTCTCAAATTTTTTGAAGATGTCCAAATATTGCACTATCTTCTATGCCTCTATCCAATACAATTCATCCAGTTCTGTCACTTTTGAATCTGACTGTTCCTTCCCCTGTACTTCCAGAACTATTTTACTTGTCATTATTTCTTGTTGCCTTCTCATCCTTATTTATACTAGGCTACTCTACATTTCTTGGATGAGAGGTTTTTCATGCTACCTTTGTACCGATACTTGTTGGTCTAGTTCCATCTCCAACCATCTAGAACGCTTCCTCTGATGATGTACATTGGCATCCTCCTCTGGAGATGTATCTCCTTGAGCTTCACTCTTGTATCGCTCACTCCTTGTGCATGGTTTCTCCAAAGTACTCTTTGTTAGGGGTACAACATTTACCCATCTCCATATCATTGGTTGTCCTAACCTAATTTCTCTAGGTGGCGTCAACCTTGAGAATTGTATTCCTGCTTTCGTGACTGCATTCAGTAGCAATCCAATTGCCTGAAAGGCCATCCCAAAATTCTTCGGTCGTTTGGTCAATGCCTCATGCATTCTTCTTTCAGGAAAGGTACCCCAATCATACATAATTCCCTCGGTAATACCTTCTACATATTGTGCCATCCACATTGGCATATTTGTTGCTCTTGTGCCCCCTAACAATCGATCCATTAATGTATTCATTGCACATGCCCAATTGTCTCCTCATAACTGGCTCTGCTTGATCCCATGTGTTCCTGCGCCTAAAATCTTCGCATTTGTCATTGATTTGATAGTGGTCATGGAGGTAACCAGGCGGTGTGATTCTATTGGGTCTACCAGTTTTTTAACTATCTCCATGCCTTCCGTCGGTAACCCAAATGTTTTTTGGAATGCCTCCGTCGAAACTTCCACCCTTACTGACCTCTTGCCTACATTGACGTAGGTTTTCCGAGTTGCTACATTATATGCCTGAACTATCTGTAAAAGATAGTTCTGGAAGAATGTTCGATGAAATGGTGGGATCTATGCAATGACTGCCACTTGCACATTTTTGAATGTCTTCCTCTAGGGATGCAACCTGTTCTTCTCCTCATTCCACCATTTCTTGCATGCTTCTGCTCCATGTTGCACAAATGCAATATTCGACACTTCCACCTAGCCTTCCTCCTGTCCACTGCTCAGGTGTTCTTCTTGTTCTTGCACATGTACTTCACTCCTCAACTCCCTCCGTGAGGTAGCTTCTTGGGCCATTCTTCCCTCTCTGTGCCTCGATGGTGTTCTATCCAGGTGTGCCCGCCAATGGCTCTGTCCCCTCCATGGCCTATATCCTCCTCTCCTCCATGGATGATTACCACACCTTCTATGGGACTGAAATTGATGCTCATGGTGCTGCCATGAGTATGCCTCTCTCTCGTGTAGCGGACCTGGTGATCTCTCCACCCGATTCATTGCAATCCACCTTAACCGGTGTCCAAACTCTTCTATTGAGATCATTCCTCCAACATCTCACCGATTAACTCAACCTCTTCCTCTGCAATTAGAAATGTACCAGAAATCATACAAGCTCCTATGAAATCATACAATGTACGGTTCTATGTCCCTTGTATGGTTTTACCTTCCTCCATTGCTTCTAGATCGTACAATATTCTGTAGTTCTTTCCTCCACCTCGTCAATCTTCAAACGGTCATATTTTATTCAAATCATACAATTGCAACCTGAAATCATACAGGGTTCCAGTACTCCACACTATGTTACTTTATGGCTGCCCCCCCTTTACAATTCGTATGATTTCGTACAGTTTCATACGATCCCTTGAAAAACTGCCAAAAATGGAAAAAAGAACACTCAAACTACACTCTTCTTTCTGAAAATCATACAAGCTGCCCCCAAATCATACAGTACGACTTCCCTAACCCTCACTGATGCAAAATTCTAGGATTTTTTTCTCCTTTACCAATTCTACCACCGACCCAGTTGTCGGATTGTCCCGATCTACTCTTCAGTGCTTTATTTCAACAAATATTGCATTCCTTCACTCCTGGCGCAATTTTCTTCAACTTGACAAAATTATGGTTGCTTTGTACAACTGTACGAACTGTATTTTTCTTCCTCCATGTTTCTCAGCTTACTTTTTTCCAGATTTCTCAATTTCTAGGGTTTTAATCTTCCCTGCTTCTGCAATTTCCACAATCCAACCACCAATCTCTGCTTCCTCCAGCTCCAATAGTAATTTCTTAGTCCAAATCCATACAATGATGTATTTCGACGTCTTTTGTTGTAATACTTCTAAAATTTTGAATTTCCCCCCTTTTTGTGGAGACAAACCCTAATTCCTCTTTCTCGGGTTGATTCTTTGAAGCTGAAAAGAACTCCCTGGTACAAAATTAAAAATGGGTCTATAAATTCAGAGTGTTGGTGAATATTTATCACCCATATGGTCCTATTTTTTCAAATGTACACTTTTCCCCTTCAATCTCCTAAAAAATTTGAATTTTTCTTGGTGATTGTGAAATTGTCAATTTTCTTTCCCTTTTAAAGAAAAAAATTTAAAACCCTAACTGTCAAGAAAATCTAAATAGGCGCCATGTGGCATGCATTTCCATCTCCACTACTAGATGACTACCAACTCAGCAGTTGGTTTAAAATTTTGTCTTTTTCCCCCTTCTTTTCCTCCAACCGCTACTTTTTTTGCATGCCGCATTAATTGGTTAGTTAGCAAATCATACATTGTATGATCTAAATCATACAGTACACAATTATGTACGATTTGCATGTCATTCTTGCATTGTACGATTCTCTTTTGTACGATTTCATCTTGTACTTTTTATCTGTACGATCTCATTACTTAGAAAAATTTTGCTTTCTTTTTCTCTGGAGAGGCCGTCGTTTTCGGTTTTCAACCTCGCCCTTCCTAATTGCGTCCCGAGGGATTTTCACAACTAAGGCACCATTTTTTTTTCAATTTTTCTTTTTTTTTCATCCTAGTCTAATTATACTTACCTTCTTGGTAATCATATAGTGACATTCACTTGTACGACCCCATCCCAATCTTGACCTCGAGGTTCGACCATAACATTCCGATTAGTGGTATCCTCTTGTACCTCTTGTTCCCTTGCTTGGCTGGTCTCCGCCTGTGATGTTGTTGCCTGTTCATTTCCCCTCTGACAATGTGTACAGTTCAGAATTGTACATTGGCAAGTTGGAGTCTCATCCCCTGGTAGGCCTTCTTCTCATCGTGCAGGTGATTGATCCCATGGTGGTGGTGTCCTCACCACTCTACTATTATTTGAGCGACTTCTTTGCCTATCTCCATGGATCATTTTTGGCTCCAAACTTGGTGATCGGGTCCATTGTTGGCCTAGGTTTCTATCATCTACAAAGTGTACCCTTCCTCTACCAGCAAGGTTTCGACCACGTGGGTATCTCCCCCTTCCATTTCTTCTGGGCATGAAACTTCCCCGTACTATTGATGAATCTTATCTTATTTGGGGTAATTTCCAATTACCCCCTTCTCGTTGGGGTCCCTATCGGTTTAGGGGTGGTCACCCCCTCTATGCATCTTCGTAGCACATTTTGTAACATGCCTCTTAGTCAGGGTATATCTTGTTGGTTCCTTACCCAATTCATACATGCTAATGGGTTATCTCTTGGCCATCTAGGAGTAGGGGGTCGAAATCTTCCTCATCCTCTACCTCCTCTAATTGCAACATCACCAAGGTCTCCATCATTTTCTGGTCGTCTACCTCTTCCTCTTCCTCATTGAAGTCTTAGAGGTCCTTGTCCAATCATTCTTCAGTTATCATGAGTAATATCTACAAACTCGATATTAGCCAGTGGACTCCGGTTTGGTGATAATTGTCACAAGGTTCTGACTCTTCTATTAGCCCGTACCAAGCGATGCCTCCATCTTCTTTCCTCAAAGGCTCTCTGGGGGATGAAGATGCCAATACTTCCCTATAATCATCAAAAAAGTCTATCTCAGAGCTAGAGTTGGTCCGACCCTCTTCCCTCTGTTTTGCCTAGTCACTTGGAAAATTCATCACTCTCTCCAATCGTCGAACTTCCCTTCTTTGTCTTCTCAACTACTGGTAAGCTATTGTATATGCCCGTGTATCATTCTCGAGTCTGTCCTCTTGAACTCTCCCACCTTGCCTTGGTCTCAATGCTCTAATTGGAATATTATCCCTCTAATTATTATGAGGGTTCTCCTATTCATCATCATATGTACTAGGCTCTCTCACCAACCATGACATTCCTTCCTCACTAGAATTTGTCATGCCTACTACATTGTGGTGCAATTCAGGTGATGTGGTGGTCTCCTCTATATCTCACCAAAGTACTTATGCGCCCTCATTTATCATAGGCTACTGGCTTGGTGGGGTTGGCAAACTTGTACTTGCACCTTCATTTCCCCTACCATTTCTTGGAGTTAAGCCTTCAACCTCCTCAGGTTCACTTCCAATCTCTTGGAATCTAACTGCCCTTTGTTCATCCAATCTTCGTATGGTACCATCCAATTCTTGGATGACTTGTGCTCTCAATCTCGCATTGTGACCCCGTAGTGTTTGATACTCTTCCTATAATTGCTGAGTTTGTGTTATCATCCTCTGTTGTAATAGCCCAATCTGAGCCAATGGGGAAAGTTCTACTAGTTCTTCTTCTATCCTTTCCTCCCTAGTATCCTCCAGAATTTCCATCTCAAATGTGTCCACTCTATCCTCATTGCACACTGTCAGCCTTATCCTTCTTTGTTCTTTCGACTGTCGAGGTAGTTCCCTATGTTCTATCTATGGGTACCTCTTATTCAAAGCTCTTGGTAATAGTACCCTCTCCTGATAGTCCTCTATTGCTAGAGAAATCCACTCTTCTCCTTCTCTTATGGTCCCATCAGCCCATCTGATATGTACTCGCAACCTTCTTCTTTCACCGGGTCTAGGTGCCAACTCTTGTTGTTCAATTATTGGCTGCGTCTCCTCCCTTTCGATAAATAATCTTGTGAGTCCCAAATTTGGCTCTTCTTGTGGTGGACCTAGCTCATGATGAGCCTCATCTTGAGCTTTCGCTCATCGTCTTCGTTCAATCACTTTTGAAGCAATGAATAAACACTGTACTTTGTAAGGCTTCAACTTTGAGCCATTTACAGTGTTGGGTACCTCCATCCCATTCAGGTTCTGTAGCCTGACTGCTCCATTACTCATTACTTCAATCACTTTGTAAGGGCCAAGCCATAACGTCTTTAGTTTACCTGGCTTGATTTCCCTCTTCCCGTTAAACTTTAGAACCAAGTCCCCTGGACTAAGTTCCAACTTCCTCAAATGCTTTTCATGCCATGCCTTTCATATTTTCTGAGCTATCTCAATCACCCATTGTGCCATGACTCTTCTTTCATCTAATTTGGTCAGCATCATCAGTCGTTCCTCCAAAATTTCTTGATCCCCCAAGTGATGCTCTACTGCAACTCTCAAACTTGGTATCAAGAACTCGATTGGCACCACCGCTTCTTGACCATACATTAATTGGAAAGGGGTATGTTCCGTTGTTGGTTTAAAAGTTGTTCTATATGCCCACAAAATGGATGGTAACCTTTCCTCCCAGTCTACTCCTTCTATCCCATAGGTTTTATATAGAGTTGATACTAAGACTTTATTTGTCGCTTTCGCCTGCCCATTCGCTCTTGGGTAATATGGACTAGACAGTGAGTGTAAAATCTTAAACTCTATCATCAGCATTTTGATAATCTCGTTAACGAAGTGTCCTCCATGGTCACTCGTTATTCGTAGCGGAATACCAAATCTTATGATTACCTACTCGTACAAAAATTGTGTTGTACTTTTGGTAGAATTATCAGGTAATGCTCTTGCTTCTACCCATTTTGTGAGGTATTCCATTGCCACTATGATATATCTACACTTCCATCTCTGATATGTCTTTAATGGTCCCATGAAGTCTAAGCCCCAACGTTTGAACAACTCCTGTGGTTGCGATGGGTGTAAGGGCATAAAGTCCCTCTTGACTGGTTTACCTGCTCTTTGGCAAGTATCACAAGCTTTCACATGTTCTTTTGCATCATTATACAATGTGGGCCACCATAGACCTACTAACAATATTTTCTGCATGGTCGCATCTGGTCCCATGTGTCCCCCTGCTAAGCCTACATGGGCTTCTTTCAATGCTACCTTGACTTCTTCCTCCATTACACATCTCCACAAGATACCATCACTTCCTATCTTGTATAGCAATCTTGCTATTATCTGGAAGGGTGTTGACTTCATGATTATTCTCTTATTTTTTGTTGTCGTCATCTCTTGTGGCAACTCGCCTATGGATAGGTACTGGCCAACCAACTTGTACCATGATGGCACAACATTGATGGAAAATAATTGTGCATCTAGAAATTCATCAGGAACTCCTGTTCTTGCTGGCTCCCTTGATCGTATTCGAGACAACTGGTCTACAATCATGTGCTTCTTACCAGGTCTCACCACAACTCGGAATATGAACTCTTGGAGCGTAATGAGCCATCGACTAACTCATCCTTGTATTACTAGGTTTGTTTATTAAGTACAATAGTGCCTGATGATCGACGTAGAATGCAAAGGGGTTTGCTAGTAGGTAATGCCTAAAATTTTGGACTGCATATACCATCCCCAAGGCTTCCCTTTCTGTTGTACTATAGTTTCTTTCTAGTCTTGACAAGAGGCGACTAGCAAAGAAAATCGGTTGATCCAACTTAAATTGTCCTTCTTGTGCCAATGCACATCCGATTGCAAAATTCAAGGCATCGACATGGACATGGAATTCCTTATCCCAACTAGGATACACCAAAATTGGACTGCTTACCAACTTAGCCTTTAACTCCTCAAAGGCTCCCTGGTGCTCCTCTATCCATCTGAAAGGAATATTCTTTTTCGTCAAAGAATCTAACGGGTAGGATACATGTGCATAATTTTTGATAAATCTTCGATAATATCCTATTGACCCAAGGAAGGTTTTGAGTGAACTCACATCAAAGGGTTCTTCCATGTATAATATCACACAAATTTTATCCGGATCTATCTTCAATCCTTCATTGCACACAATGTGTCCTAGCAATTTTCCATATGGTACCATCAAAAAACACTTTGCTGGGTTTAATGATATCTATGCATTTTTGCACCTGCTCATACATTCACTAAGGGCTGGAAGATGCTCCTTGATCTTCCCATAGATGGACCAATCATCCAAAAATGCTTTGAAATTCCTATCGCTAGTTGGTTAAATATATATAGTATGATGCATTGAAACGTAGCTAGGGCATTACAAAGCCCAAATGGCATTCGATTATATGTGTAGATGCCATTCTCCACAACAAATGTGGTCTTCAGCTTATCCTCCTCAGCGATGCTGATTTGATTGTATCTCGAGAATCCATCCAGAAATGAATAGATCTCATGTCCTGCAACTTCTTCCAAGATAGAATCTATGAATGGAATAGGAAAGGGGTCCTTAATGGTCACTACATTTAGACTCCTAAATTCTACGCATATCCTTATCTTATCGACTTCCTTCTTCAAGGTGATTACTATAGGTGAGACCCATTCACTATTTGTCACCCTGAATATAATTCCTGCTTCCAACATCTTTTCTATCTCCATGTTTACTAATGTCGCGTACTTTGGATTCATTCTATATGGCCTCCTCCTAACAGGTTGAGCACCAGGAATTAGTGTAATCTTATGGACACATAATTTGGGTGGGATTCCTTTCAAATCCTTGTATGTCCATGCGAAGACATCCTTGTACTCCAAGAATATCTTGAAAGTTGTTGCCTTCAATACCGGATTCCAATCATCACCACAATGGACCATCCTAGGTTCCTCCTCTATTCCAAGGTTGATGTCCACTATCTTGGGTCCTTCATACTTGATATTTTTTGGCTCACTCATAGCTTTCATTACATTCTCAGGGTGTGTCGGTCTTGTATCAATCTCTGCATCTCCTACTGTATACTCCGCAAAGCTTTTTGGAAACATCCACTTCCCTTCTGTTTCCTTCTTAGTTTCTTTACTGGATTTTGGTTCATCTTGTTTTTCCTTGATTTCTTCTGACTCAATACAGAGGCAGTTGGGCTGAAACATTTCGTACTCCTCCATTTTCCAATGAAGGAGTCCGCTATCATATCGAGCTTCATCCTCGCTACATTCATCTATGTACAACATTCCCTCTCCATCAGGTTCATGTCCTTCATCCCCTGATGAGTTTTTTGATTCATCCGTTGTAGCTATATCTTCACTAACTCTTTGATTAGCTAAATTAATCATGTATTTATGTTGTCCCTTCTTGAAAGTGATCTGATTCTTTCCCCAATTGTGATTAACTTTGGCTACTCGTAGCCATCCTCTCCCCAAGAGGGCATCGTATGCAGGTTTCTACATTGTAATCACAACAAAGTCCAAGACAAATTCTTGCTCAGCTATCATTACTTGTTGTGCAGTCAAAACTCCTTTTATGTTAATATCATTCTGGTCAGCTCCATACAGTCGAAAGCTCGGTGCCCATAGGGATGGAGCGCCTAGTTCTAGCCAAGTTCTTTCTGGTAGCACATTGACACTGGATCCTCCATCCATGATTACTTGCATCAATTTGTGCCCCAAAATCTCCATATGCATTAATGCAGGCTTCTTTCCCACATCAATCATTAGTATAGTAGGATCCATAAATTGGTCTTTTCGTTCTTCCTCTAAAATTGGTTGGCTCTCTACCTCCATCACCTTTTGTGGTTGCATTTCTTCCCCAATTGCTTTTTGCAATTCTGGGATAGCTTCCAGTAAGTCAGATACTTTAAGTTCCACTATGGTATCTAATACCTGTGCCACCAGATGTTGCACAACTATCTCCTGTTCTAATGGTTTTCGTAATTCCTTTTGAATTCTCGATTCTCCTTGCTTAGTTTTCTCAGTTTCTTCTTGCAATATTTTCTTTGCTGCTTGCCAACATTGCTTTTCTTTTGTTGGCTCTGGATACTTATCCTTTTTAGCTTGATTCCTCATCATGGCTAAAACTTCCTGAGTTTCCTCTTTAACTTGAGGAACTTCGATGTCCAAATAGCTCACATTCTGTGGGTTGCTCGAACTCGCCTACTTTGGACAATTCTCCTCCTTGTGGTTCCCCGGACCACACCATCTACACATGTGTGTAGTGCTTGTTTGCGGTGCTCCTTGCGTCGGAGGTGCAGGACAATTTTTTGCAAAATGCCCCCACTCTTGGCAATTGCGACATTGTATGATCGGTCTACCTTTCGAGTCATACTGTAAGTGACTTTGTCCTCCCTGTCGATTACCTTGATTTTTTCTGCCACCTCTTCTGTTATTTCTGTAACCGCCACTCGTTGCTTGTTGGCCGCTTCCTTGGGCCTTTGGTTTTTCTTCCTGCTCCTGGATTGATAGTACCTGTGGATGGATTTTTGCATTGTAGGGATAGAGCATTACCTCATGCCCCATCACATTACAAATATGGCAATAGTCATTCTTTGGACACTTCATATTTGTATGTCCCTCTATCTTGCATTATGTGCACCACAACTCATTCCTGTCTGGTTTGATCTTTTGTTCCTTCACCATCTTATCAAACTCCTTGCGGAATGATGCTACCATCCTCTGTATAGTGTCATCTTCTTCACTATCTGAATCTCTCGACTTGGGATGAGATAATATTCTCGTATACATCTATTTTGATTCACTCTCAAAGTTATTTACGTGTTTAAGTGCTTCCTCATATGTCTCGGATGGTACTGCCTTCATCTTTTTCTTATATTTCGGTAGTAACCCATCTACGAACCACCATTTTACTAGCACATCTACCAATGGCATCTACATCTTATCAACTAATTGCTTCAGTCGACGGTTGTAGGATTTCACATCCTCGTCTGCTTTCTATTTTGTTATGCAAAGCTCGGTGACGATGTCTCCATCATCTTTTAAAGGTCAAAATTCTTCAATGAATTTATCCTTTATCTGATTCCAAGTTTGAAAATCAATGTTACTTTCTCTCTTTAGGTACCAATCTATTGCCAATCCTCTCAAGGTAGTAGGAAAGAGGACTACCCAATCCTCTGGTCTGTCTACACCATTCACTCTCCAAATGGTTATGCAAGTTCCTACATGTCGTGTGGGGTCTTCCTTACCCTCACCTAAAAATGGTGGACATCTTTGTTTGGTTGCTCTGTTAGCCATCTTAGGAGAGTCATCGCTCTCACTTGAGGTGTCCCATGGAATCTCTATCAGATTCCTCCTTGGGGGTGTCTTACTCCCATTGTCATCAGAAGTGTCAATTCGAGGTATCTTGTTTTGTCCCACCACCCGATGACCGAATTCTCGTGCATCCTCACTCTGTGACCTTCTTCGTTGGTTTGATGGAGATGATCTTGGTCTGTCCTCCTGAGTCCCCGCGTCCTGTTGCTCTGGTGCCTGACTCCCATCCTCTACACCCTCTCACAACCCTACTACCACTTCCTCAGGTCTTACCATCCACTCTCCATCGTCATGCACTTTTTCTTTGTCACCCGTCTCTTCTATGTTTGGTGGTTCTTCCTCCTCATCTTCTATCTCAATCAACAACACCTCAAAGTCTCCTTCTTCGGATGTCCAAACTTGCTCTATTTTTGGTTCGTGCATACTCTGATCTGAGTTACTCGTGTTTCCTCTTTGATAAATCCTTGTGCTCCTTCTTACTGGAATTTTGCTTCGTGGTTCCCTTCTCCCATGGCTTCATGTACTGGTGTCCGTCATAAAAAATCACCTCTAGTCTTCAATCAAATTTGACCCGTTTTAACAAGAATGCCAGATTCGATAAGGCAATGGTGCCAAAATGTAACACAGTGGTGGAGTATTCCCAATGGGGAGGTGTTTTCTAGAGGAGATAATTATTCTTAGGCCAAGCCTATCTCAATTACCAAATCGGATAGTATTCTGATCACCCGAACTACCCTCGTACGAACTGTCAATTCCTTGTACGGACCTTAATTACCTACACTGTATGATCTCAAATCATACAGTGTCCAAGATGGTACGATATTGCATCCAAAAAACTGATAGATGCTATTTTGGAGGCTTTCGTACATAGTTTTGTAATCGTTCCAGCCGAGTCCCCAAAACTGCCAAATCGGGTAAGTTCTTGTCAATCGCCTATTTTACCAAATTGGGTAATAGTTCTTTGTACGATTTGTACGATGTATGATATGTATGAAATAAAGGTACAGCATGGTAGTATTTAATATGCTCTTCTGCTCCAATCTCTCTCTAGGATGTTTTGTAAAGGTTTAACAACCTAAACAATACAATCTCTTTCACAAGCAAAACATCCTAACCGGGCTGGTGAGAGATTCCATATAGGTAACTACATCCAAAAATCATACAGTATGCTTCAACACATCCTTGTCAATGTCCTTATGCTCATAAATCATTCCCCATGATTCACCAGTGACAATCCTCTTAATCAATCTGCAACAATACCTAAAACTAACATATAACAATAAGATAGAAAACTCAATTACACAATACCAATCCACAATACATTATCCATTCATAAAAAGATTGTACACAATCATCCACAACATATTTATTCTCATTAATGGCTGTAAATTCAAGTACAATGTGGAAAAATCTCTCAATGTAATTGCAATAACTCAGAAATGTATCTATCTCTCTATTCTAGCAACTAATAACCAGTAAACTAGTAGCCAGGCCTACAAATTTGAAAATGGGGCCTTATATAATGTTTCCCAGGTCATTCCAAAGTGGTTCCTGAGACAATCCATTATTCACAACTGCCCATATACAATTGAATACATTATTTTGGCATTTTCCTAAGTTTAACACCTTAGTTTAGCAAATCCATGCGACATTTCATCCCGAAATTACATTTCCTTTGCATCTGAGTGAATTTTGGTGCACCCTGTATGATTTACTAATGCTCTGTATGATTTGCCAATCCAGTTGTACGATTTTTCCTTCCACTGTATGATTTTCTCCCACTGTATGGTTTTACAAAACTTGAGCAAATTATTCCAAAACTGTCAAAATCTAGCAAATCACTTCTTCTTCTTTGGGAGGTGGATTTGCTGCCTACACTCTAAGCATAGGATGATTGCATAATTTCAAAAGAATAATTCTTCAGATATCCTTTGTATTCAAGAATTAAATTTGGAAGCCTCTTCGTGGCAGGCTATTCACAATATTGTATGGAAAGGTTTTGGCTTTATGGCCAGTGAATCAATGGGCTCTTCTAGGGGTCTCATTTTGTTTTGGAATATTTCTAGACTAGATGGCCATGTTATTTTTGCATCAAGTAGAGTCATAAATATTTTATTTTGGTGTAAATTAACTAATAGGAGGTGGGTGTTATCTAACATTTATGCCCCGAATGCGTATCTGGATAGAAGAAAATTTTGGGTGCTGTTATTGGAGATGCGCAATGTAGACACCTAAAACATATCATGTTTAGGGGAACTACTCACATAGGCACATTCATAAGATCATATGACATAACCTTGGGCCTTCCAAGCATCAAAAGTGATTCTCATCACTCATCTGGGGCATTTTAGGCCCATATAAGCTTAGCTGCTCAAGACAAGAGTAGCCATACATTAGCCGCTTAAGCTCAAAGTGGCTAGAACTTAGCTACTGTAGATGATAGTGGCTAAATCTTAGTCACTACAGACGATAATGGCTAAGCCATAAAAAACATTTTATCGACAAACATGTCTAATCAGGGGCAGAAGTGGCAGTTTGCATGCAATAAAGGTGAGCAGGAGTGACTTTGCATTTCCCTTCATGACCAGTTCACATGGAAGACTTGAGTCTGAATATAGACTTAAGTTAACTGGTCTTTAAACATAGAATAGACAAAATCTTCTCATGCTAACATTCACTACACGAGGGATTCAATCCTAGGGTTTTGAACATAGACTTTAGGGTTTCACACACTTTATAATGTGCAAGCCTAGAGCACCAAAGTGATCCGAATGAGTCTAAATATGAGGAGGTTGGACATGAAGATCACAATTATTATAGGAACAGATTAGATTATTGAGGAGAGCTTTCAAAACTTGGAGATATTCCCTTGGAGATCATGTTTATGGCAAAGCCCTAACAAATTGGAGAGCAAAGCGACCACCATTTCAACATCGGATACAAGCTTTGATCCATAGCTTTGGGGCAAAGAGAACGAGATTCACTTTAGTGGTTGTTGTCCTGGACAGTGGCCCATGGGCCTAGCTTAGGGTTTAGACATTAGTTTCATTACTTTGATTTCTTCATATTTGCATATCATTAGCATAGCTTTTATTCATTCACATTCATAGCATTAGTTCCATTTGCACTTGCTTTCATTTGAGTATATTCATTGCTAACAACCTCATCCAAGGAGGCAATCTCAAAAATCTAAGTGTGTGTTGTTGTTTCATTACTTACAGGGCCACAGGTTCATCGAACGAAAGCTACAACATACGAGAGCAAAAGGATCCCTCTAGGAAACAGACTTGGAGAAGGAGACATTTGTAAGCCCTCATACATTTTTGTGTGCAGAACTGAGAAGCCTTTAAAAGTGCACTACCCCTTGCCATGGGACTTCTTCCTCACTTGCAATTCATTGTATCAAAATCGGCATCCCTAAGAGGGACCGACATGTAATTGAGTTTCAATACAAATAAAAGATCTATCTTTGTCATTTCCATGTTATATGCTTTTTCATGGTCTTTCATTTCATTGTGGGTATAATATTGCAAGTAGAGTAAAGTGGTGCGGGCATCCCAGGGTCACTACAAATGGCGATCATGATGGTACATCCACTGACTTTTCATTTTTTTGCCTAGAAAATAACTTAGTTTTGTGTGCAGTTTTGGCTGCTCTAAGCTACAACATCCAAAAAATAGTTGCTCTGATCTACAGCGGCCAACAACCTTAGTCGCTTCTGTTAACAGTGACCATAAAGCAGCCACTCTGGTCGACAACGGCCAACACTGGAGCATAGCAGAGGATAGAACCTTGGTTCTATGTGCTGGATTAGAGGTTAGTACAATTTTTTTGGTACTTTATAGTTTTTTATCTACTTCTGTTTGTCTAAAACAATGAACACTAAGAAAAATTTTAATTTGGAAAACTGAAGGAATGAAAGAGAAAGAACTTGCATCTTGCACATCTTAAAGTTTCTTTTCAAATTTTCCACTAGGAGTTGCTAGGAACATGTGCTTTTGCTTGTAAATTTTGCCTTAGAATCCAACATGCTAGACATTGTATGTTGTTTTCTTGCTTTGATGCCCTGCTAGAGGCCATAGCTACATGAAATAAAGTGCATCCATACAAATCATAGAAGTTCATGCATATTTCTGAAAATCAAAATGTCTTTTGCATTTAGGCATATAGGAAAGATTCATTACTGCTTCATGATGCATCCTACGTTATGCAAGCTTAAAATGAAAATCACACACACACAAATCATTTAAACATTAGAGATTTGGATTTCATCACCAACCCTCAATTCAGTCCAGTGACGTTGGAATTCATCTCCTTCCACCGGCTTGCCCCCTAGAGCTTCCTAGAAACGGATTGAGAAACTTACTTATAGTGGTACTAAGTTACTTGTGCTCAAACTATATCCCACTATTGGAACAATTATTGGTTCAGAGTGGAAGAGCTAGGCGAACCCCCCACTGAGACTTCAACGATGTACCCTAGCATATTTTGGGAAAATCATGTTTGGCACGGGTGTACTTTATTACCACTATGGATGAGTCTTCTCATTCTTAATCCAAAAACAAAAGAAAGAAAAAAAAAAAAAACATTTAGGGCACACTTAAATTGATAATCAAGATAAATATTTGCTTGATATTGTTTGTGTATATTGAATTGCAACACAAAAGACAAATTCCTAAAACCAAAATTATCAAAACAAGAAGTAAACACCCTCGGTCTGATATCGAAGGAGAGTCTAAAGCAGCCCATACCCATAGGTGAAGTCGTAGTCATATTGAAAAACCTACCCATAAGACTGTGAGATGTAGGTACGTGAGCCTAAGAGGTGATAACTCAACCCTTAGGGGTTCTCCTCTAGAAAACCCAAGTAAGGAGCCACATCATAGAACCAAGTCACCTAAACAAAGAGATGCTTCAAGGCCATCCTCATCAAGGATACATGAGGGGACCTCAAAGGCCTCCTCTAAACACACAAAAATCTCTCAAAGACATGAGGAGGCTTCAAAGGCTTCCTCCTCACATAGACATAAAGAAATTTCTAAAGCTCACTCTTCACATAGGGATGACAAAGTTGCCACATCTCCATCCTTGTGTAGAAAGTGTGTGACAAAAAATCCTTCATCAAGAGGGCACACAAGAGTTACAACACCTCAAGCTTCACAAGAAACACATAGAATAGTTGTACCTACTGAGG
Organism: Wollemia nobilis; assembly: GCA_028583015.1. NCBI lineage: Eukaryota > Viridiplantae > Streptophyta > Pinopsida > Araucariales > Araucariaceae > Wollemia > Wollemia nobilis. The sequence continues at coordinate 2,067,192 of JAQPPZ010003193.1, read as the reverse complement.
GGCAAGAAACTAGAGAAACATTGAGTCATAGGCATCAAACAAAAGATACCCTTCACATAAGAGGAAGGATTCCCATAGACTATGACCTCATTGGAGTGAATGGTACCCCATGGGATCAGCCATGGAAAACAAGACAACTAGATGAGTTGCTTAGGTTTCATCAAAGGCCAACTCAAAGAACCATAGTTACTAAGAATTCAACATCTGTAAGTTCACAAATTGTGACTTCTAAGCATACCTCTCAGTTTGGGGGTGCCTCAGAGCAGCCCCACAGCAAACATATAGAATCTGATCATGAAAACACTTAAACATACACTGAACAAGTTACATTAGCTAGCAAGAGAAGAGAAATAGCAAAAACCTTCTTAAGGAATCTGTGCATAAAAACCACCAAAACAAGATCAGATAAGCATGAGTCTTCTATTACTGCGTATTCTAAATGCATATGATGGTTAGAGAATACCTTACACAAAGAGTGAGAACTTGTGGAAGCTCTTGAGCATGAAAAGCAAAGAGAAAAACTTTTGTGCCAACTTGAGCAGTGTTTAAGAGAACAAGCTGAGCAGCTAGCTCATATCAACCACCAAACAAATGGTAATTATCATAAAAGATATAAATGCACTGACTCACCAAGAGAAAGGTGCATTAGACAAGAAGGAAACTTGCAACAAAACTGCCCTCCAAACCATGATCAAAATCCAACTGGGGGGAACAGGTAAACCTAATAGATCAGGAGCAGACACCTCTTGAATCCCCTTGTAGGAGGGAATAAAATGGAGAAAATCATGTGGATATGGGGTTACCTCCATTACCACCATGAGAGATCCTACAAGAAGAGTAACTCCTCACATCCAATCCATTGAAAAAATACATAATCAACCATTGTGCTCATCGGTTCCTAGCCCTGCATATCCTAAGCACTTTGAGATGCCTAGGTTGGAAAAGTTTAAGGGTGAAGAGGATGCACAAGAGCATGTCACAAATTTCATAAATGCATATTTTCATCTTGAATACAATGATGCTATTATGCTAAGAACCTTCATTTTGGAATTTTTGGGTGATGCCACTCAATGGTTCAACCAATTGCCTAAGCATAGCATAACCAATTTTGAACAACTAGTAAATGCTTTTCTAAACCGTTTCTCCTTTGGTGCTAATAAGAAGGTGAACCTTTTAGACCTGTCCAATTTGAAACATTATGATGATGATCTAGTAATGGATTATGGGAATATATGGAGAAAGATCATAGCAAAACTATCATTCTTCGTCCCCACAGAAGAAATTGTTTGCATGTTCACCAAGATTTGTTCCAAACACATTTCCCTCTTGCTAAAACTTCAACAATGTCCCTCATTTGAGGAATACTTGGCATAAGCCAAACTCATTGAGGACATAAAAGTAGATGAGGGAACCATCAAACTCTGAACCAAGAAGGAATGGAACAAAAATGACAAAAATGACAAATACAAGCAAAAGCAGGCAAACCCTGCTCTAGTTAATCAAGTGGTGTTGACTACACCTAAGGATAGGACTACGTAGCAACCCCAAAATTATCAAGCACGTCCCCCACCAGCCAACTATGATCAAAATAACAATTAGGGGAGAAACAAATAATGCAAACCCCCTCGCTAATTTACACCACTAATAGAATCAATGCAATCAATCTTCAACTAGTTGAGCGAGGCGGGAAATATCAGATTCCCTGACATACCTCTTATATATCCCAATAATCCTAAGCCAAAATGATATAGGGAAGACCAATTTTACCCTTATCATAGGATACCGGGGTATAACATTAAGGTTTGCAATGGTTTTAAGCACCACGTGCAAAACATGATTGAGGCAGAAGAACTTGAAGTGGAAAACCCATTGGCTTTGGATAATAGAGATATGGGCATATACAAAAACCCACTACCAAATCATGAGGCCCCTATAGGGCAAGGGGGCCAAGTCAATTAGGTTTGAATTGATACGCCTACCCATGGATGCAATGGGATGGCATAAATTATCAATGTAGCAATAAGGAGTAGATGGTATGGTCAACCACAACCTCCTACGACACCCATTAATGTCTCAATTGCACCTAGGCAGAGGCAGGGGCAAAAAAACCTTCCAGGTCCACCAAACTGACCTATGGTGACTGTTCGGAGTAGACTTGAGTAAAATATACAAATGACTCTGGTCAAGCTATCTATGAGCTCATACAATAGTCCCCAAAGCACAGGGAGACTTTTATGGAGATTTTAAAGTCAATTGAGCTTCAACTAGAAGACCCACAAGCATTCACTTATTATGTGGGACAAGTAAAAGAATGCCAAAAACCTGTAATCCGATTTTATGATCACAATATTAAGACAATACCAACTGCCTTACCAGACCCTCTACTACACATTGTAGTATCAGTCAATGATTTACCTTTCAAGAGGATCTTGGTCGATGCAGGTTCATCAATCAACATCATCGCAACAATTGCCATAGAACACCTAAAAATCTCCAAGTCCCATATCATTCTGGGAGCCTACACATTAAGATATTTCAATGATGCTTTATGCAATACTATGGGAATGATAGTCTTACCTATCAAGGTAGGGTATAATACCATCCCCGTGATGTGTCATATCTTGGAAGGGGCCATGCAATACAACATCCTTTTAGGGTAACCTTGGATAAGGGACATGAAGTGTGTCCCTTCAATCTTACACCAATGTGTCAAGTATGTGCATGAAAACAAAGTCTATATGGTGTTGGCTGAGGATGAGCCATTCAAATATGTCCATCAGGTGGATTTTATAGGATATTTTGTCATCCCTTCTATCCACCTGTATGTAGGGCCTTCATCTCCAACTATGCAACTGAAGGACAAATACAAAGGGGTACAAAATGACCCATCCACATCAACACCTCAACATGCACCCAACATGACTAACACTTCTAAGAGACCATCAAAGTCTAAGCCAAAAGACAATTAGAAGCTAAAGGAACCCTTAGTTGAGGAAATAAATCCTAAGGAAGCGCTAACCATAGACATTGAGGAAGGTCCAAGTCCCATGGACGAAGAAGATTTCCAAGAGCAAGTCAAATATGATGACTACCACCCCACTTTGCCAGTATCATCTGTGGGATCATCCACATCACATGCAACAATACACCTAACAAGCACAGGGATAGGAGAATACCTTATGCAGAATATAACATTCACGTCCATCATAGAGTCTGCAGAAGACATGGGAAAACCAAAATATTTGAGACCGCCAGTGGGAACAATGGTTTCACTTGGAATCCCTTCCAACCAGACAAACTTTGTCTATGCTAGACTAGGTTGTGCCCATAAGTCTACTAAAGGGGAAGATTACAATGATGAATTATTCACTATTAGTGTTTGTTACCTCTCTAATCTTGAGTTTGCTTTAAGCTACTTTGAATGTTCCCATTAGCATGGTTATGGTATTGGTATATATGATCAGGGGCATAGGCGGCCACTCGAGCCACAATACAAGCTTCCCACTAATAGGTTTGGGTTAGGCTATCACATCAGACGTCGGGATGACTCTCTAGCAGTAGATTTGGATAGATTGAGATTGGGGTTAGGAGAAGATATCAATTTTATTCTTTATCACCCACTAATTTCAAGACTTATGAGCAATAGACAAGTGGCCATAGTGAACATCCCATCGCCTGAGACTTATCATCCAAGACTCAAAACTAATGCCATCCCAACAGGATACAACTCATGGGATGATGAGCAAGAAGAAAACATATATGTGGCAAGTGATGATGAAGCACAAGAAGGCTCAGTATATCATGGGCATCGCTATTTACAAAGCTTTACTTGGTCCATCCACAACGAGAGTGGATACATATCGGATGACATTAGCTATAAGTTAGAGGACTCAATATAGAGAGCCTACTTAGGACAAAGGTATTGGCCCCTCGGTGTGGGCTAAGAGACTCATGCAAATGGCATCTTCATAAGTGATAAAGAGTATGAGGATGAAACATATATGGCCTACTTGATGCCAAGATACGTGCCCCATATCTTAGGACTGCACACTAATGCCAATGGGTTCTTCATAAGTGATGAAGAAAATGAATATGAAATAGATATGGCCTACTTAGGGCCAATACATAAGCCTCTTGTCTTAGGGTTGCATACCAATGCTAATAGTTTCTAGATAAGTGATGATGACTTTGAAGATGAAACTGAGATGGCTTATCTCGACCCTCACCACTTGCGGTAAGTTGACATACTCGTAGAGAGAGAGGTGGCACTTCATGCCATATACCCTCATTTACAATTTTTGAGGAGACCTATTGACTTAGCTACCATTCACCAGATGGTTAATCCCCCTTCGCCTACATTCAGAGAGCGGTTAGAGCCCAATGATCCTATTATTCGCCCTGCTCATGGGCTAGATCTAGAAATTTCCATTCCTTCAAAGCCTCATCATGAGTATGGAAGGAAAACCTCCAAGATAATATTGCACCCATGTGGTCCTGGAGATTTTATTCCATCCATAAACACAATATCCATTGATTTGACCACTACACTTCGTAACCCAGACGATCCCACAAAACCTTTGTGTATTGATATGGAGGCGATTGATTAGGACCGCGCTGATTCACCCATAGAGCCTGAGGATCTTTTCCCTAATGAAGATATTTAAAAATTGTTTCATTTTGCATCAGGATGTGCATATGATGTATTCCATGCTAGTTTGGATCCTAAGTCAATAGGACCTATAAATCCCGTCGATGATATTCACTTGATACCCACACCTCATCAGTTGGAGGATGGGTCACATATGGCTATAGAAGCGACTTTTGAGGTGGACATCAACGATGATCCTACTCAACCAAAGAAAGTCAAGTTCGAAGAAATTCTATCTCCAAGGGAATAAGACATCATAATCCCTCTCCTCAATGACAGGCCAAATATTTTTGCTTGGACTTACAAAGACATGTCTGGGATAGATCCAAAGTTAGTTATCCACAACCTTTCATTGGATCCCACGAAGAAACCAGTTAAGCAAAAGTTGATGAAAATACATCCCACCATCACTTTGATGGTGAAGAATGAATTGCAAAAACTATTGGATGTAGTTTTCATAGTTCCTATCGACTACCTTGAGTGGGTATCGAACATGGTGCTCCTGGGGAAACCCAACTGAAGAGTTTGTATTTGCATATATTTTAGATACTTAAAGAGGGCAACTCCAAAGAATTCATTCTCGTTGCCAAATATAGATGCTTTTTTAGATTCCAATGTAGGTCATGAGATGCTCTCCCTAATGAATGGTTTTTCTAGATACAATCAAATTCAGATTAAACCTGAAGACCAACACAATACTGCTTTCATTACTCCATGGGGAACATTTTGTTACAAAGTAATACCATTTGGTCTCAAGAATGTTGGTGCTACATACCAGTAGGTCATGACATACATATTCCATGACTACATGCATAATATTTTAGAGGGCTACATGGACAACTTACTCGCTAAGTCTTTGTTGCGGCAAGAGCACGATGAGGTCCTTAGATAAGTCTTCAATCGCCTCATTGAGCACAACGTAATATTGAATCCTAGGAAGTGCGTGTTTGGCATAAATTTTGGCAAGCTTTTGGGATTCATCATTTCTAAGAGAGGCATTGAAGTCAATCCTTGAAAAGGTAAATGCTATACTGGAAATGGCCACCCCTACCAACATTGGGGAGTTGAGAAATCTACAAGGCAAGATAGCATCCATCAAGAGATTCATTACGTAATTATCAAATAAATACCAACCCATGAATCGGTTACTACGTAAGGATGTCCCATTTCAATAGGATGAAGAGTGTAAACAAGCCTTTGTAGAGATCAAAACGTACCTGGCTACATCGCCAATGTTGGCTCCACCAATGCCAGACATTCCATATTTGTTATACATATCGGCTACTAATTTTGCTTTGGGCACCATGTTAGCCCAAAAGAATGCACAAAAAAAAGAGCAAGTTGTATATTACATTAGACGAACCTTGGTGAGTTACGAGCTGGGCAGGGTTATGCATAAGGTGTCGGCCCTGAAATCTATTTATAAAATCAAGGCGAATTATCTTGGAATCCTAACAAAATTTGTAGAAGTATACATGGTGAATTGCATTTATTTATCTCCAAAAAATTTCAAACCGTGGTAAATTTCATTAATTTATCTCCAAAAAATTTCAAACCGTGGCAAATTTTTCTATGTTGGGGGCTATGAATATCGGTTTGCAAAATCTAAAAATGTATGACGTACTTAAAATCTTTAGACCAATATGAAATACTTTATACTGACATGATGATCGATGGCATGATGATCGACTGTAGGCATGATGATCGGTTGTAGTAATACCGATCGATTGTAAGCATGACAATCGACTGCAAGCATGACAATCGACTGTAGGCATGACAATCAGCTACAGGAGTATCGATCAGTTGCAAGTATGATGATCAGTTGTAGGTATACCGATCGATTTTAGGCATGACGATGATTGCAAAAATGTTGATCGACTACAAGCATGACGATCGGCTGTAAGTATGACGATCGACTACAAGCATGATGATCAGCTATAGGCATCACGATCAACTACAAGAATGTTGATCAGTTACAAGTATGATGATCGGTTGTAGGCATGACTATCAGCTACAAGAATACCGATCGGCTACAAGTATGATGATTGGCTGTAGGCATGATGATCAACTACAATAATATCGACAAACATAAGAGACAAATGTCGATCAACAATCCCTACAACCAATAGACCCATGTCGATCGACACCTCTGCAACCGACAGACATGGCTCTGCAACCAATCAACTTATGCCAATAGAAATGACTTTGCAATCGATCAAATTACGTCAATAGACATGGATCTACAATTGATCAGCTTATACCGATCATCTTGCGTCGATCGACACTCCTCTACAACTGATCGGCTTATTTCAATAGACACTCCTCTGCAACCTTGTCAAGTTTTTCATTGTTTTAGAGCTATTTTTGAGTTAGAGTATTTTCGATGTATGTTTATCGGTACCCAGTAATATATATATATGGGTAGTATATGAGGCGATTTAGGCGGGAAAAATAAAATCATTTATAATTTGAAGGCAATTTGGGCAGGAAATATAAAATCATTTATAATTTGAAGGCGAATTGGGCAGAAAAATCAAAATCATATGTAATTTGAGGTCAGCGAATTAAAATAAAATTAGGTTCATGATTATCAACGATGGGCAAATTTACCCCAAAAAACTTTCACCCTGTAAATTTTGAGCGAATGTGCCCCAGTGAAAGGATCCAAAATTAGCCAATTTAAAATATTGAAAATCCTAAATAGAGCCAATTTATGATATTTCGTGCTTATGCATAACCCTGGAGCTGGGATATGCGTATATAGAAAATTTATGTTTAGCAGTAGTTTTTGTGACCAAAAAGTTGCGACACTACATGTTGAGCCATACGACCTATGTTATATCCAAACAAAATCCTTTGTAGTACATGACGAACAAGACCTATCACAATACTTGTACTGCAAAGTGGATCATGCTATTGATAGAATTTATTCTAGATTTCATAAGCCAAAAGCCTATCAAGGGACAATTCATAGCAGATCAATTAGCAGAGGCTCCTCTTCAAGATAGCAAGCGTCTCACCATAGAGTTGCCTGATGATGTAGTCTTTACATTATCAGATCTACCTAAACTCGAAGAACCTAAGAAAGAAAGAGATATGGCATTGTTCTTTGATGGTTTGAAATGTGAGCAAGAGTACTCTTGAAATCCTATAAGGAACTTGTTGACACCTACCTAGCCCAACTAGAATGGTATGACATATAGGAAATCCCTTGTACATCAAATAGATTTGCAGACACCATGGCCTCTCTAGGATCCTTAATCCCTTAGAATTTGTCTGCTGACTTTACAACCGTTCATGTGAAAGTGCTCTCACACTTAGCAATACAGCATGAGGCTTTGGACAATCAAGATTCAGTCAACATGATCAACATCAAACCTAATCAGGATTGGTCCTTCACGGCTAGAAATTTCTTGCAAACAACACCTTGGGGATCTTTGATTTCTCAAGGACCTACGGAGTGTGGTACGACCATTCACCATAGAGTTGTTTCTCAATCTATGTTCACACATATTGGATCACAAGAGGAACATGTTATTTTATCCATAGAAGTTATGGCTTATCAGGATTGGCTTTCCCAATTACGATATTTCTTGAAGATTGGAATACTACCGCAAGACTTGTTGCATGGTGAAAGATGAACATTTAAACAAAATGTGACTAGGTAAATTTTTCTAGGATAAGTCCTGTATAGATGAGGTTATGATGGAGTGCTCCTTCATTGTCTTGAGCCCCAGGAAGTATCCTAAGCAATTTTGCAAGCTCAAGACAGTATGTGTGGTGGCCACTTCAGTGGCATGGCCATCATTAAGTGTATCTTGAGAATGGGTTATTATTGGCCTACTATGAAAAAATATTATTGTATGTCAAGAAATGCATTAAGTGTCAACATCATGTAAACCTCACCCACTTGCCATCACAATTCTTGCAACTCATCCAAGCAGCGTGGCCCTTCTCACAATGGGAACTATACTTGGTGGGAAATATCTCACCCCATCCTCAGGTCAACACACGTTCATCATAACGGCCACTGAGTATTTAACCATATGAGTCTAAGCGATCCCCTTAACATCAACAACTGGACCAAGGATTGCGGAGTTTATACTCCATAATATCATAAGTCGTTTTGGGGTCTCTTCAAAGATAATATCGGATAATGGGCCATCTTTCAAGAAAAAATTATGCATGCTTTAATGAACAAATACCATATTCAACACAGCTTTTCAATGCCCTATTACCTGCAAGCAAATGGGCAAGGAGAAGCCTTAAATAAAACAATCATCTCCATCTTGAGGAATACAATGAAAGAAAATCATAAGTATTGGCATTTGCAATTACCTCTTACACTATGGGCATATAGGACTCGTGTGTGGGCACCCACTGGGGCAACACCGTTTTCACTTGTATATGGCACTGAGGCCATCATGCCCTTAGAGTTGGAGATTCAAACCATGCGAGTAGCCATGAAGGATTTCATAGATGATGACACCACACGGCAAGGCCACCTTGATCAGCTAACACTTCTCGATGAACGTTGAGTCAATGCCTCGCCTTGCACAAGCTTACAATAGTTAAGTCCACTTGAGGGAATTCAATTTTGGGGATATTGTGCTCAAAGAAAACCAACAGAACTCAAATATGTCGTCGCACCTGCGAGACAAATTTATGATAAATTGGACAGGCCCCTACATGATTTTAAAAGGGTTGGCCCTAGAGCATATCACCTTACATCATTGGATGGTGTTGAAGAGCCTGAACCTCTCAATATCATTCACTTGAAGGCATTTTATACATAAAATCAAAAAACATTCAAATATGTCAAAAAAAAAAAAAAATTCAAATATGTCAAAAATAAAAAAACATTCAAATATGTCAAAAATAAAAAAAAATTTATGTCATAAAATAAAAAACATTCAAATATTTCAAAAATAAAAAACATTCAAATATGTCAAAAATAAAAAAACATTCAAATATGTCATAAAATCAAAAAACATTCAAATATGTCAAAAATAAAAAACATTCAAATATGTCAAAAATAAAAAACATTCAAATATGTCAAAAATCAAAAACATTTTATATGTCAAAAATAAAAAAACATTCAAATATGTAAAAAATAAAAAACATTCAAATATGTCAAAAATCAAAAAACATTCAAATATGTCAAAAATAAAAAAACATTCAAATATGTCAAAAATAAAAAACATTCAAATATGTCAAAAATAAAAAACATTCAAATATGTCAAAAATCGAAATGCAAAAGCAATCAAAAAATGCTCCAAGGGTATCTTCACACCGCTTGGTCACCTCCATCACAAAAAGCTCCAAAGGCATCTTAAAGCCCTTTGGTCAAATCACAAAAATGCTCCAAAGGCATATTAAAGCCCTTTGGTCAAATCACAAAAGGCTCTAAAGGCATCTTAAAGCCCTTTGATCAAATCACAAAAGGCTCCAAAGGTATCTTAAAGCCTTTTGGTCAAATCACAAAAATCTCCAAAGGCATCTTAAAGCCCTTTGGTCAAATCACAAAAGCTTCAAAGGCATCTTAAAGCCCTTTGGTCAAATCACAAAAAAAGCTCCAAAGGCATCTTAAATCCCTTTGGTCAAATAAATCACAAAAATCTCCAAAGGCATCTTAAAGCCCTTCGGTCAGATCACAAAAAGCTCCAAAGGCATCTTAAAGCCCTTTGGTCAAATAACAAAATAAAAAAGCACAAAAATAATGCAAATATCAAAAATACAAAAACATTTACATTTCACATCTGTATCACATAGTTGCATTACATCCATTGCATTTGCATATGTTATGATCACATTCTAGCAAAAGATGCCACAGTTTGTGTCACAACCCAAAAATTCAAATCCACCTCCATCCATGCACCCGTATGTATAATTGTGTTTGTTAACACAACCATTTCATGTTGCTATACAAAATAGGCTAAGATTATCCTGTTATTCAACCATATCTAGTGGTTTTATCAACTTTTGTAGAAAGCCACCTTGATTAGTAGAGGGTAAGGTCTAGTTGTGATAATGCCTTGGATATTCAGGATCCCATCACTAATTGAAACACTAAAATCCTAGATGGAACAAGGGAAAGATGAAAGTTGTGAAAGCGGTATAGGTTACTTTAAGCGAAAAGGATCTTCCTCGCTTATCCCCCCGTGCGACCGATTTAAAGGTGCTGAGAATTAGCAAAAGGACAAGCTTTGCCCTATCCAATAAAATCCCTTGCTTAAATCAAAATAAGCAGAAGCCCGAAACAAAGTACAGATTCAAAAAGCCAAGCATACATTCTAGATTTCAAAGCACACAATCTTGTACACAAATCAAAGATTCCAAAATACAAAAGAAAAAAAATTAAAATAAACAATGATTTGTATCACTACATATGAGCAAAATAAATAGTGATTATCATCACTACAAGAATCCCTTGCTCCAAAAAAAAATCAATAAAAAATAAACAGTGATTTTCATCACTACATATGAGCAAGTATCCCAAGTCAAAAGGAAGAAAAGAAGGGAATGAAGCTTGAATCCCTAGAATTTTCAATATTGTACAAAATCGGAAGGAGAAATCCTTACGCATGACGATATGTCTACCATAATTGCTTCATGCATTTGTGTAGACCAATGTTTGAATGTGGATGAGCTAGCTTAGGTAACCCAATACTGCCTAGTGGTATAGTCCAACTAAGTCCAACACAAGGATGAGAGGAACACTTGAGAATCCCTGATCTTAGCAATGGGTTGAAAGAATCCCACTTGACATCGAAGGAAACACTCAAGTTCTATCTCAAAATATACAATCATCTACACACAGAGAGATCATGATTATCTAGGTCCATGGTAAATGCCTTACTTTTCAAAAGTCTATAATGGTCAGTATGCAGTTGTTGATAGGATAACTAGAGTGGTTGAGTTTTAGGAACAGCCTAGATCCTACATAAGCAACAAATCATATTATCAATCACGTCAGCAAATTTCTTCATAAGCTTTTGTTTTTTTTTTATAAGCTTATGTAAATTAAGGGGTATTAATAAAATATATTAGGTACCTATTATATGTTATATATGATATTTAGACGGCCACTGATTATTTTATATATTTTAAATTATAGAAGCTTATCAAGAAAATACATTCATCCCACACCATTACATTGCACATATGGATGGATTAAATGATCAATTCTCATGATTAGAATGATTAATTAACATTAATGGTTGTTATACTTTATGTGGTATCATCCATTAGATTGTCAAAATCATAGCATATGCATTCTTTGTGTTTTGAGTGATTGAAACATACAAGTTCATTCACATTAGATTACATATTGCATACATCATAATCCATTACATATTACATTCACCATATCATCGCATAAGTTATATGCATATATTGAAATCAAAATCAAACATACATTTAATTTACAAACATCGCATCCACAAATACACAAGTCATCAATCATCCATCATTACATCATAAAGCATATCATAAAGCATATAGGCAATATCCATTTGCATACAATCATAAATCCATCATTAGATCAACTCATGATACATCACATCATATCATATAATCATCTGCATAAACATCCATATAAAAACATCCACATCACCACCAATATCATCTATCATATACGTCAAATCATCATAATGCCATCATCACATCTCATCATAAAACAAATAACAACAAAAACATGAGCAATAAATGATACACATAATTAGTCATAACATAAATATGTCATATAAATGTGTGTGTCAAATACATGGATGTACAAAATTACCCATAGGGCTATGGTCATATAGGTCAAGCAGACCTCAAAGATGATAAACCAAGTATACCATCAATCAAATACAGGGCCTGAGCCTCTTGCACCACCTCCTCCAGTGCCACCACCCCTTGTGGTGGTGTCACAGATCAATGGTTTTAACCTGTCGGTCTCTTTGTTCAAGTTTGGGTCCTCTGGCTAGGATGGGCGGAAGGGTGCCCTAAGGTGGAGCACCCGTTGACATGTGAGCCGCCTGCACCTGGTGCCTCCCTAGGGACAATCCCATGTCTCCTAAGCTGTCTCTGAAGGGTGGTGATGTGACCAACATGCCCATGGATCTTTACCTCGTACTCATATAATGGTGACCTCAGGTGTAGAACCTTTGTCCTTGAGTCTATCCCTATTGCACCCTGTGGAGTAGAAGGAGGTACAACAAACTGCATCCTAGCAACATCACCCCTGATAGTAGCCTGAAAATCCTAGATTTGTATCATGAGATGCTCTATGGTGGCATCCCACTGTGCTATGGTAGCATTTCATTATTGTACCTAGATATTGGTCGACTGGAGCTCAGCCTCGACCTTGTGCAGCTACGCTCTCAGAGGAGAATCTCTCTCCTCAGGTGCTAGCTCCTCCTCCTCCTCAGGAGCCTCTTGCTCCTTCACTGCCACCTACTCTGCTAGCTATCCCCATGCCTCAGTCCTACTCTAACTCTGTGCCCTATCAAATTTGTATTATCACATTTGCCATCATCCTCGTGACCCAAGCTACCATCACCATGCCACATCTGATCCCCCCACCACTGTGTATGCCTCTGTGACACACCTTGAAACTCCCAAGTCAACTGTTGGGGCATCCCCCTCATCTGAAAACTTTATAATCCATGATGGGGGAATATCTCCCGCTGTTGTGAGGTGCATGTATACAAATAGAACCAAAGGCACATCCTACTACAACCCGTACTGACGAAGAACTCAAGAGTAGAATAAATGCTCCTGAATGCCAACCTTGTGGCCGATGAGCCACTGCTCACATTGTTTCCTAGATGTGAAGCTAGCAGGATCATCCCAAGCTGAGCACTCATCATATGGCCACCACATGACATCTCTGGCCTTTAGCCCAATGAAAGTAGCAATGTAGTGGGATATCTCCCTTGCATGAGGATGACTCTTACACCCCTCATGCCCTCAAGCCCATCTAATAGCATAGCACTACATCCTCTCCTCTATGACCTTAATCTTGGTAGGAAGCCCTCGAGGTCGATCAACCTTGATGTGCTCCCATCCCAAGACATGTAGGAGCAAAGTGCAAGCAATACCGATGCGACCTCATCGATGAATATGGTATAACTCATCATAACACTAAGCCAACAAAGACCTCCCCCAAGCATATATAATGGATGCCTCACTGTCTAGCAGGTCCTGAACCATCGCAAGGAGGTTCCACGGGAACCTCAAGCCTGAACAATATGGAGTCAAGACATTGGTGATAACCATCAACAACACTACATGCCTCTTAGAGAAGACCTTCTCATCATACCACTATGATATAGACACTCCTCCAAACTTGGTGTCACTGAAGGCTTATTCAGAACGCCTTTCGAACACTCGAGTGAAAATAGCAATTTGATCATTAGTGGTCGAAGAGACAATGGCCACTTCATCAAAAGGAAGCCTAAAAATCCTATACACGTCCTTCGACATGATGGTCATCTCGTCGGTAGGGAGGTGGAAGATATTGGTCCGAGGGTCCCACCAATGGACCAAAGTCGTAAGGTAGGCCTGATATGACATGATGTGAGGCAGCCTAGTGACATACTGGAGCCCCCGAGCTTTGAGCCAAGCCTAGTCCATGTAATCTAAGAGGGGTAGAAGGTCAATAATGAGCTTCGGGTCTCGAGCCCAAGCAGTGAGAATCTAACAACAAAGGAAAAACAAAGCATAACTACAATGCATCTAAGGCATAAATCATAATAAACATGAAAATGGTGCAAAATGATGATAGGCTATTCTAAGTCTAGGCAAAAGAACATAATTGCACCTAATCAAACAAGTCAAAAAATTCAAAAAAATCAATAATTCAATCCAAAAAATGCACAAAAAAAAAAAATCATTAAGTGCTCTTGGTCGCCATCACCTACAATGGCCAAAAATCGAAGCTGAAAGCGACCAAGCCCCAATGGTTAGATTTTTGATCGTTGGGATTCAAATCAGCCACTGTCAGCGACAGTGGCCAAATTGTAGGCCATTTTTGCCACTCTGATCAACAACGACAAACGGGAAACACGATAGAAGTGTCTGCCCTAGGACAAAAACAAAAAAAATATAGAAAAACATAAAATGGGGATGAGCCCACCACATTAAAATCTAAGCTAAGCCTAACTACAGGTTTAATTCGTTACCAGCGAGCTTAATGAGGTTCATGTACCAATTACTTAATGTGGTTCTATTTTACCCAAAACAAAAAAAAGTGAGGTTAAAGTGTAGAAGAGTACTCGAGAAGCTCTGGCTCCTCTACTCACAGACGCTTTGCCCCGCACAACCATAATCATCCAAGTTGTAGAAACACTCCAAGTTGCAGAAATCACTTTCACCTCAGAGCTCAAGAAAGCAGAATTGACAACTAGAAAAGTGAAAGGACAAAAACCCTAAGTTATCTTTTATATTGCCTTGGTCATTGCTGATGTCAACGACTGGCATATCTTGGTCACTCAGGATGAGAGCGACCACGCTCAGGCATTTAGGGGTCATTGGATCTAATAGCGGTCGAGATCCTAAGCAAGAATAAGCAGTTTCCCTCCATGAGAAGCAACCAAAAACATCAAATAAGCATATTTTGGTGGTTCGTAATCACCATAATGATCAAGATAACAAAAAATTCACATAAATCAAATTCTCAAGTAGATCTCGTATTTAGTTACCTACTCTATCAACTTGGCGATTGCAATGACTAACACTCCATGCAATTCGATAAGATGAGTAAGTTACCGTAAGGCTACTTGGGGCAAAAACATTCATTTTGGAACCACGATGTGTCATTTCAAACCCAAAGAAGACCACGATGGTCGAACTACTCCACGGGTGCGATAAAATCATCTTCATTCCCTTATGAAATCCAAAACACCAAGCCCAAGTGATACAATATGAGCATAAATAGTATCATTCATCCTGACTCCCTAAGAAGGCTATTGATAGCCGAACCGCTCCTCGAGATAGAGATGGATGATTATCATAAACAGTTGGAATCACACTTGGATGGGGGTTCACCCATTGAAAGAACAAATGCCGGAAAGAAACCAATATTTAGTCATATTGGTCAAGCGACTTGTCGCTTTATTCATCGTCATTTCCTCACCAATTCATTGTGTGAGAAGGTAGTTCAAATATTCAAAATAATCATAGTCAAAGTCAACAAAATATCACTTTATCTTATAAAAATTGTGTTCGTCCTATAAATTATTGCATACAACAATAATAACATCTCCCTTGTTTGCTGGGAGCGTAAGCAAACACATCTTCAATTTGTAGTTATCCTTTCGGTTGGACCTGATTGTAGCAGTTGAAGCTACCCAATTGAGTTTGAGGAATGAGTGCAATTGAACGTGCATAAGCCACTTGGCTAAGTTAAGTCTTCTAAACATTGAAGCAATGATTCAAAGGATGCATGCCATATTGCATGATTGGGCCATCGAGCATTGATCAGACCACTGATCATCATACACCTTAGAAACAAATAAGTCTATGTTTTTACTCAGCGTTGTGTTTTCCACACAAGCGCATCACAAAAAGGGGCATATATAGACACCTAAAATGTGTCATGTTAAGGGGAACTACTCACATAGGCACATTCATAAGATCATATGACATAATATTAGGCCTCCCAAGCATCAAAAGTGGTTCTCATCACTCATCTCGGGCATTTTAGGCCCATCCAAGCTTAGTCTCTCAAGACAAGAGCGGCCAGACATTAGCTGCTCAAGCTCAGAGCGGCTAGACCTTAACCACTGCAGATGAAAGCGACCAAATCTTAGTCATTGCAGATGACAGCGGCTAAGCCATAAAAAGCATTTTATCAACAAACAGGCCTAATCAGGGGCGAAAGTGGCAGTCTACATGCAATAAAGGTGAACGGGAGTGACTTTGCATTTTCCTTCACAACCAGTTCACATGGAACACTTGAGTCTGAATATAGACTTCAATTAGCTGGTATTTAAACATAGAAAAATAAAAGCTTCTCATGTTAACATTCACTACGCATGAGGGATTCAATCCTAGGGTTTTGAACATATACTTTAGGGTTTCACACACTTTAAAAGGTGCAAGCCTAGATCACCAAAGCGATCCAAATGAGTTTGAATTTGAGGAGGTTGGACATGAAGATCACAATTATTACAGGAACACATTAGATCATTGAGGAGAGCTTTCAAGACTTGGAGAGCTTCCCTTGGAGATCACATTTACGATGAAGCCCTAACAAATTGGAGAGCAAAGTGACCACCATTTCAACATCAGATACAAGCTTTTATCCATAACTTTGGGGTAAAGAGAACGAGATTCACTTTAGCGACCGCTGTCCTGGAAAATGGCCCACGGGCCAAGCTTAGGGTTTAGACATTAGTTTCATTACTTTGATTTCTTCATATTTGCATATCATTAGCATAGAATCGCTTTATTCATTTGCATTCATAGCATTAGTTCCATTTGCACTTGATTTCATTTGAGTATATTCATTGCTAACAACCTCATCCGGAGAGGCAATATCAAACATCTAAGCATGTGTTATTGTTTCATTGCTTACAAGGCCACAGGTTCATTGGACGAAAGCTACAACATACGAGAGCAAAAGGATCCCTCTAGGAAATAGACCTGGAGAAGGAGGCATCTGTAAGCCCTCATACATTTTCGTGTGCAGAACTGAGAAGCCTTTAAAAGCACACTATCCCTTGCCAGGGGACTTCTTCCTCATTTGTAACTCATTGTATCAAAATGGGTATCCCTAATAGGGACCGACATGTAACCGGGTTTCAATACAAATAAAATATCTATCTTTGTCATTTCCATATTATATGATTTTTCATGGTCTTTCATTTCATTGTGGGTATAATATTGTGAGTAGAGTAAAGCGGTACGTGCGTCCCGGGGTCGTTATACATAAAAACTTTGAGCATGAGGATTGGATGGTAGTGGGTGCTTTTAATTCCCCTTATATCCCTCAAAGAAAAAGGAAGCAATCCAGTGGATGACAGAAGTCTTTAGGACTTTGCTGATTTTTATTTTTATGTTGAGCTTCATGATTTGGACCTCAAGGGAGCTAGGTATACTTTGTGTAACAAGCGTGCAGGTGGTAGCTTGATTTTTAGTCGCCTGGATAGGTTCCTCGTCTCTTCTCATGGGTTGAATCTGTTCGGGGATGCTTCTTTGTCGGCTCTTCCTAGGATTGGATCGGATCATAACCCTATCTGGTTGGATGTCCCTGATAATCTACCATTATTTCCTCATCCCTTTTGGTTTGAGGCCATGTGGTGTTCCCACCCTGATTTCAAAGATCGTTTGTTGGAATGGTGGCAAGAGGATATCGAGGGGCACGGTATGTTAAAGTTAACTAATAAACTAAGGAGGCTTATGGGCTATCTCAAACTTTGGAACAAGTCCATGTTTGGAATATTTTCAAAAATAAGAAGATATTGAAAGACTTTATTGGTCAATTGGAGGCTGCTATGGAGGTTGGGGATTGTTCTGATGATCTGCTGAGAGAGGAACATCGTGCGTTGGCAGAATATCATAACAGACAAGCTCAAGAGGAGCTGTTTTGAAAATAAAAGTCTAGGGAGTTGTGGCTCAAGGAAGGGGATCGTAATTCTTGCTTTTTCCATGCCTCCACTCTAAGGAGGAGAGGTTGAAATAGGATCATGAAGATAGTCAAAAGTGATGGAAGTACAACTTCAAGCAGTTGTGATGTAAGGGAGGAGGCAGTTGATTTCTTTAGTAATTTGTTGTGTTTGGAGCCTGATCATGACTTACCCGCTGAGGAGGCAATGCTCGATGTAATCTTGGGGTTGGTATCCGAGGAGTGGAATAGGTGGCTCTTGACCCCATTCTCGGATGAGGAGATTTTAGATGCAGTAAAGGGGATTGGCTCTCTTAAGGCACCAAGTCCTGATGGCTTCCCTCTGATCTTTTTTCAAAAATTTTGGCACATATGCGGTGGAGATGTTTTTGAAGCCATGAGAGAAATCCAGAGGAGTAAGCGTATCCCAAAGGTGGTGAATGCGACCTTCCTTACCCTCATTTCGAAGAAAGATACTGCCACTACCTTTGGGGATTACAGAACGATAAGTCTCTGCAATACGATGTACAATATTCTTTCGAAAAACTATTAAAAATAGACTTAAGCTTATTCTCTCAGAAATTATTGATGAAGCCTAGAGTGTGTTTGTTTCGAGTAGGAAAATTTTGGATGGCGCTATTGTTATTCATGAGTTGCTGCATTCGGTGTATAAAAGCAGGAGATCTGGTTTTTTTTTAAGTTTTACATTAAAAAAGCATACGATCGGGTCGCTTGGCCATTTTTAATCAAGGTTTTGTGATGAATGGATTAGTCTAATTCAAGCTTGTTTTTCAAATTTTTGGTTTTCGATGCTCATCAATGGGTCTCCGACAGGATTTTTTTGTTCTTATGAGGGTTGAGACAGGGGGACCCGTTGTCTCTATTTCTGTTCATTATTGTTGTAGAGGCTTTGGGCAGAGCATTTATCAGACGTCAAAATTTTTTGGGATTGAGGCCTGCAACAACGTGTAACCTTATATTGCATCAACAGTTCATGGATGACACTCTTGTTGCCTGTGTAGCTACAATGGAGGCAGTTGGGGAAGTTAAAGCTATTCTTGACTGTTATGAAAGGGCAGTTGGTCAGCAAATAATTCTTTCCAAGAGTGGGTTATTTTTTATTAATACTCCCATTGCGGTCCAAAGAGAGATTGCAAAAGTTTTGAACTGTCGCACTACTTCTTTCCCTTCTTCATATCTTGGTTTGCCTTTGTTTGTGGGGAGAGAAAAATCTGAGTTGTGGTCTTCGTTGGTTGAGAGAATTCAACGAAAACTTGCTGCGTGGAAGGGAGCGTTGTTGAGCCAAGCAAGTAAGGTGGTTTTGGTGCAGAGTACTTTACAGAGCATCCCTATTTACTTTATGTCAATGTTTCATGTGCCTCTTAAAATAGCATCAAAAATTGATAGTGTTTGTAAAGCTTTCTTATGGGTAGGGTCGGAGTTGAAAGGAAGATTCCATCTTATTTCTTGGGAGGTGGTTTGTAGAAAGAAATCCAATGGAGGGTTGAACTTAAAAAGTGCAGTTAGAATGAATAAAGCTTTGATTGCCAAAATTGGGTGGAAGTTGGCATCTGACTCCTATAAATTGTGGGGATCCATATAAAAAGCCAAGTACAGATTTAGCTCCTTTCTTTCTGAAGATTTACTCTCAGGTGGTTTGGATTTTTGGTATAGTCTGGTTAAGACTAGGGTTCTACTTAAAAATCATTGCAGGTGGGTAATCAAGAACGGTAGGAAGGCCCTCTTCTAGGAAGATGCTTGGCTTCGGGATCGTCCGTTGGTGGAAGAAGTGTGATTTCAAGGATTGGCTGCTAATTCCAGAGAAATGGGTTTGACCTATGTGGCTGATTTCCTTGAAGACAGAGGGGATAGAATTGCTTGGGCTACGGTGCCAGTTTGTGTAAGGGATGGCGGTGATAGACAGGTCTGGGAGAGCCTTGGGGAGATATTATGTCTTTGCGTTATTTGCAAATAAAATGTTGAAGATCGATTGATCTGGCGGTTGGAGAGTTCAAGAATATATACGGTCAAAATGGCCTATAATTGCTTAAATATGGAGGAGGGGTCGCATTTCCCATTCAAGTTGCTCTGGCTTAAGCATATTTCCCCCAAGGTAAATATATTTTTTTGGTTGGCTGCTCAAAATCAAATTTTAACTATAGAGAATCTTCTCAAAAGGGGCTGGCATATGGTTAATCGGTGTTATCTTTATGAATCTAATTGGGAGTCGACGTCTCATCTATTTCTCAATTGTTATATTTTTAAGGAGATAATTTTGTCTATTCTCAGATATTTGGGGGTGGAGTGGGTCTTCCCGGAAACAATTTATGATTGTATCCTTCAGTGGTCTTTGCCCTTTCATTCCCCTCGCCTCAGGTGTTTTTGGCGGTACTTGCTCCCCCACGTAATGTGGGAAGTTTGGAAAGCAAGAAATGCAAAGATCTTTAGGGAGAAGACGGTGGCTACGATCTTATTGAGTAATCAGATTATTGGTAAAACGGTGGAGAATGTGGAAAGCATCGCGGTGTCTATGGACTTGTCGGAGGCATCGAAGCAGTGTGAAATTAGGTTGGAACAATTTTTGGGCTTTGGAAATACAGATCGACCACCACCGGTGCCTAACATAAGAAATTCTATTAAATGGTGTGCCCCCTTTTCGGGTGGGTGAAATTAAATTTCGATGGGGCAGAAAGGGAAGAACGGGGAAGGCAAGCTCGGGTGGCGTTATCCGGGACCATTATGGAAATCTTTTGCTGGCGTATGCTGATTCTTTGGGTGTGAATTCTTCGCAGGTGGCGGAGGCGAGGGTGACTTACCTCGGGATTGCCTTGCTTAACGAATTCAATTTTAAGAAAGTTGTTATTGAGGGCGATTCTCGCAATATTATTAATATGCTTATTGGAGCGTGTCATGTTAGTTGGAAGGTCGCCAATCTAATTGATGGAGTAAAGTTGTATTGAGAGTTGGAAGATGTTCAAATTTGTCACACGCTCAGGGAGGGAAATGTTGTTGTTGACGTGATGGCGAATATTGGAGTGAATCTTCATGGATATAGGGTATGGCAAGGGGACTTTCCACAGGACCTCATCAACTGTGCTCATTTTGATGTTGGTTAATTGGTCTCGGGTGGTGGTAGTTCGCTTGGTTAGAATATTTGGTGCAATTTTTAAAGAGGTGGGACAACTGTATCTTTTTCCAGTTATGTGGCTTGTCTTTTCCTTACTTGTATTCTTGGACGAGAACGGTATTTTAAATACCAAGTTTATTCATTTATGAAGGTATTTTTAAATACCCAATCAATTTATTAATCAATGGTCATTAATGAAGGTATTTTTAAATACCCAATCAATTTATTAATTATGGGTCATTAATGAAGGTATTTTAAATACCCCATTTAATTCATTAATGAAGGTATTTTTAAATACCCCATTTAATTCATTAATGAAGGTATTTTTAAATACCCAATCAATTTATTAATTATTGGTCCTTAATGAAGGTATTTTTAATACCCCATTTAATTCATTAATGAAGGTCATTAATGAAGGTATTTTTAATACCCCATTTAATTCATTAATAAAGGTATTTTTAAATACTCAATTAATTTCAAAAAATGAGCGGGAATTATTTCGAATATGAGAAGCGAGAATTATTTCGAAAATGAGGAGCAAGAATTATTTCAAAAATGGGGAGCGAGAATCAAGAATATGTTTATGCCTTGGTTCGTTTGCCTACCTTGAGAAGTGGTTATCTGTTGGGGACCATTGGGATACGACTCAAATTTCTAGTGGGATTATATCGGAGTTAGATGTTGTGTTGTAGAACTACCTCGGCTCATTCACAGGTCTTCTCGGATCTCCTGATCCTTTGGATCCTGTGGTTTGTGGTGTCGGTTTATGTAGTTACTGTTTTGTTTTGGTTAGTGTTGTAGTACAGTTTCTGTACTCTTCTGTTTAAGTGTTGAAGTGCACTGTTTTGGTTTGTTGTCTTCTTTCGATTGTAAAAGTTTTTGGAGCCCTTTCAAAACCCTCTTCCCTTAATTTTACCAAAAAAACAAAATACATAAATAATTAAAATGCACAATTTCCCATAAAAATTTTATCAAAAATTCTCTAAAATAGGTTCCTATAAATACACAATTACCTTAACAAGGCATATACACGATGGTCAATGTCATCCCACGGTGTATGAAGATACGGTGAACTATTGTTGTGTATGACATTGGAACCAATAAGAACCAAACACATAGTCATTCACATATCATATTATCTTATAGTTTTGGTTAATTAATTATTAATATATTTAATATTTAAAATATATTATAAAATTATTTTATAATGCTAAAGACAAGATAAGAATTCTTAAAATCAAGTTAAGAAGTGTGTGATTGAAGAATATTGTCTACCATAAAAATATAGTCTATAATATTTTAGCTTGTCAAATGGGTTGCCTTGGTTCGACTCCTTGGACACTCAAAAGTCTCTTTGACTTCGTCTTCACCTAATTCGCAATTCGTTAAGGTTTTCCTATTTTCCACACAACCAAAAAAAACATTATTTACTAAAGTTGGTCAATAAATACAAGGAAAATTTTCATGATCATTATGCTTAAATACAAGAGCTTTGACAAAAGGCCCGGCCCTTAATTCTCAAAAAAAAAAAAACATGTCAAAAGCCTAATGATTAATGTTGATACTATGCTTTATAAATATTATTATTGTAAAATTGAATCCAAAAATTAAACAACATTTGAAGTATAAGTAATTGACAACTATTTAACAATGGATGAAAGAAAAGTCTCAAAGAAAAACTTATACCACCAATAATAACTACATCAACCAATATTTACAAACCGCGACCGCGAGACATAACCACTAAAAAAAAATATAACAATCAAAAACCATGTCGGTCCTCGTACCTATATAACTAAAATTGAAAACCTAATTAAAAATATAAAATATAAAATAATAAAAAATATAATAAAAGATCATATCTTCTATTTACTTATATTGCTAAACTTAAAAACCTAATTTAAAATATAAAATAATTTATTATTAAATTAGTTAAAATATATATATATTAAAGTTCACAAACATTTATACCCAAAATTATCTAAAACAGTTTTCTACCCGATGGAAAAACTCTGGTGAATGGCATCCCACCGCGTATGAAGACACCACTAACTATTGCAGTGTATGACACCTACGACAGAAACCCACTTGAAATGATGGAGTTTCTGTTTTGCTCGTTCCACGAACTTTCTGACAGGGTGTGCTTGAACGATTCTCCATACATGCATTTGAAAGCTTATTGATTATCTATTAGTTGCAGCGTCACTGATTGCAGAGTTGTCAAAGATTTTTCTATATTTGTGGTAAAATTGAAGAATTGTTTTTTTAATAGGTAACCAATAATATTATTTTAGATTCGGTGGATTAGTAAATATTTGTTTGGTCAAGCATTTTTTAAGAAAATACTTAGGTTCAAACTTGTGGGGCAGTCAAGTAATAGTCCGATCTAAATTTTTATAGTGTTAGGTGGATTGGTAAGTGTTTGTTTGGCCAAGCACTTTTTAAAAAGACCTTCAGGTTCAAACATGTGGGTAGTTTGTTTGTAAAGGCAACAGTTTGATCTAAATCTTTTGAGTATAAGTCAGATCGATCATAACGATACGAACCTTGAAAGATAGGTGATTCCGTGATCAATAATAGGTGATTCCGTGATCAATAATTAGAGGCAGAATAGGTTTGATGGGAACAGTCCCTGTGGACCTGCTTGTGATAGTTACTAAAAATATTGTGGTTCTCACCAACTCTCCTATGTAACCAAAAATTAAAAGATCAATTATTGAAAATAGTGTGGTTGTGACAACTCTTATATAATCAAAAAATAAATAAATATATTATTCAATCCGATGATGTGAAAAAGTTGAAGGAAGTGGGTTGTGTAAAACTCCTAGGAAAAAGGAGGTTTCGGGTTCAAATCCTTCCTCCAATGAAAATATGTAACTCAGAAAAACAAAACATTATTCAATATTATAACTAAAATTTATAAAAACAAAACATTATTCAATATTATTCAATAAAATTTAATCAATCAATTTAAATAAAATTGAGAAGTTAATGAAACAATCAACCTTCGTACATTTGTTCCTTTCTTTGAATTCCTAACCATTAAACTATCGACTCCTACCATTAAACTGTCTTATCAAACGTAAATTTGCGATTACTCGTTTCATACGCGTTTTCCCACGAGAACAGCGTCCACCGAAATATTTTAATTGTTATTTACTTACGCGATCAATTTCATGCACAAAGTTTTGTTTTCTTAGTCAAATTAATCTAATAGATAAAAGATGAAGTTAAGAAAATTAAATTAAAATAACTTATCTCAAATATTTGTTATTACAAATTAACTTAGTTTTTTTATTGCATAAAATTGTTTTATATACTTTTTTAACGATAAATTTGGAGTTAAAATTTATGTTTTTCAAATATATATTATTTTTGTGAGTAGCCTTTAAATCCGAAAAGCTACCACTATAGCTTTCGTCCCACCTCAATGAACTTTTACTTCAAGTAAAGCGGATCTCATAGTAGCTTGGGATTGGAACCATCGATCGCTAGCAAACACTCAGCGAAAATCGATCGGTCTACTATCTCCGTCCAAGCACAATTTAAATATTGATAAAATGTATAAAAATAATAAAATTATGTTATGATCAACTAACATGTTAAGAGTGAGCGATCAATGAGTTTTGGAAAGGAAACCTAGGGCATCAACTGGGTAGATGAAGTATTTTCTAGTTGCTACGAAATCAAAGACAAGATTGATGCCTTGAGAGGGTCTAACGGGACACCTCCAGATCCTCTTTTAGATAGATAGAGTTTGTTTGCAGATTTGTTGAAGGAAAAAACTCAATAAGACACTGAAGTAAGTACACAAAATTGTATTAAAAATGCTCTTTATGGCTACTGGAAAAAGATCAACATCTCAAAGAGTCAATGGATTCTTGCCACAGTCAGAATCAAGGACAAATATTGTCATTGAGCAGAAGATAGTAGAAGAAATAGTCTTATATAGAGCCAAACATGATCTGATCTGTAAATTCATGGCTATTCACCCTACCCTGATTTTTTTGCATTTGTGGGTTTGTTAAACTTGGGAGCCTCTTGGTGAGTATTCTTTGTGGTTTATTAGTAATGGATATTTTATTGTTACTTATTCCTCACTTGCTGATAGAACTAGGGCTTTTGAATCAGAAAAGAAGAATCAGGGTCCGACAAGATTATTTGTTCAGCCTTGGAGAGTGGGATTTGATCCTCAAATTGATAAAGACGAAAATCATACTTATATAGGGACAATGCAAAAGGAATTCAAAGTGCAATAGGGGTAAGACAAAGCTAGCTGGAAACCACCCTAGAAGGTTGGATTAAAATTAATATTTATGGGATGATGCTAAGACGAGGTATTGGAGAATGATTGATGAGGAAGGATGTTGAGAGGACGTGGAGCTTGAGGGCGAGGAAGGGCATCGGTATTTGCCGGTAGAGGATCGCGAGGGGATGATGGCGCAGATGACAATTTTTTTCTTGATTGGGAGGGCGACATGAGTTTGCTTCAGCTTCAACGTGAAGGGAAGTCTAAGGATATGGACAGTGTGGTTACGGGGTTTGAAAACCCCATTTTTTTAGATAGGTCCTTCGACAAAAAGAATGCAGATGCAATTGTGGGTAAAGTTAATGCTTCGAAGCTGAAGGTTTCACCTGTTATTAAAGACAATGGAGAGTTTAATAAAAAAATTCCGCTACTGCAGTGGGGGGACTCCACAATGAATAAGGGTTTGCAGGAAGTGCAAACCGTGATTGCCATAACTGATGCAACTCCTAGAGCCGAGAAAACTTCACCAGGGGATAGGAATAAGGCACGAAGTCTGGATATGAAGTCACCTACGAAAGAGCATGAGAAATTGCCTTCATCAGCCAAGCCAAATTTGTTTTAGACATCCCCAACAAAACCCTCGATTAATAATGTATCGATTGAGGTTTTGCATGGAGCTGTTGAGTCTAAAACCTTTACGACCGCCTTAAAGAATGACATGGGAGGCGATTTATTGATGAAGGGTATGGATTCCGAAGTTTATAACTTGGGTGGGGATAATCTTCTATTTTTTGGAGACCCAGATGAAGACCTGGCTTTAAAATTGGATCGCATGGATTCAATTTTGGCTGATGCAAAGGATGAGTTCACATTTTGTGCTACGGAGTTTGAAGAATACAGGAACACAAGAAGGAAATTGGAAGCTAACGAGATTATTTTATTTTTATTGAGTAAGGTTCCATCAGAGGCAGACTTCCAGAATTGGATCCAGTTGAACTGGGAATCCAAGGGGTTGCATGTCAAATATTTTTGGGGCTTGGGAGGGAGGTATGTGTTGGTTTTGTTTGAACGAGCAGATATCACGAGATATGTGCTGCAATTTGGGACTTGGAACATTGTTGGCTCCATGGCCTTTGTGCAAACTTGGCATCCAAATTTTGATCCCAAGGATGGTTCTCAGGCTCATTACCCCCTGTGGATTGAATTTGTTGCCATGAAGTCGAAACTCAGGTGCATGTTAAGTTCTATGGCGCAACACTTTGGGAAAGTTCTGCTGGATCCGACAGGAAATAAATCTCTCCGATTTAGTCCACGGGTGTGTGTGGAGGTGGATCTGAGCAGGAAGCTCCCTCAGCATCTTAAGATTATCACACCCGAGGGTTTGGTGCAGCAAGAGGTAAGGTATCTAAACCTCCCTAATTCTTATTTTGGTTGTCAATATTTAGATCATATGGTAAGGGATTGCCCTTTTAAAAAAGTTTAAAAATATAAGGAGATCAAAAAAGACAATAAGAAAGAAGAGGAAGAGACAATTTTAGAGTAATAGGGTAAAGAGGAAATGGAGGTGGATGAAGGATCTCAAGCACGAGATCAACCTGCCAATTCTTCCATTATGCAGTAGGAATGGAAGGTGGTTCTGAAGAGAAAGGATGTCCGGGCGAAGGTTCAGTTTCAGGGGATGGTGTCAATCCCACTCAGCAAAGTCGCTCGTCAACATCTGAGATTGAAGATGAAGGTAAAAAGGTTGTTTTTGTTGATCAGGGAGGCTCTTTGCAGGTTTCTCCTTTGCAGGGAAGGAATGAAGGTATTGGTATTGATGGGAATCAGTTTCGGATCTTTGGTTCCTTAAGTTCTTAATGAAGTTCAACATTACATCTTGGAATGTGAGAGGGATGACTATCCCCACTTGTAAAAGGATGGTCAGTAGATTTTTGAAGTTTGTTTTTGTTGATGTTGTGTGTCTTTAGGAAATTAAATTTGATGGTTTTGAGTTGCACAGTTGCTTGAATAGTTCTTGAAAGGGCACTTGGTGGAGCTCATCTCATCGTCAGGGGTCCGGAGGAGTTGTTCTTGTGGTTAAACAGTGGCTTGCTTCGCTTCTGCTTAACAAGGGTGAAGATCCAGAAGGTCGTATTGTTTGGGCTAATTTTGTTGTAGTTGGGCAGGTGATTGGTGTGTGTTCTGTTTATGGGCCTAATCTTGCTTGTGAAAGGGTCCGCTTGTGGGATTGTATGCAATGTAATATTCGAGAGGCATGTTGATTCCTTGGTGGGGATATTAACATGGTAGAATGGGACGAAGATAGAGAAGGTGGTTTTGGGTTGTTGTCTTGCTGGAGCTGAAAAAGGTCTTGGGCCAAAATGAAAGCGGCTCTACAAGTTTTTGATGTTAGTTTCAAACAAAAACATTATGACTCTGGCGGGTGGTTTACTTGGTCTAACAGGAGGGTTGGCATGGATAGGGTGTTTGCGAGGATTGACAGGTTTTATGTTGATCCTCTTTTCACTTGTGAAGGCAGAGGGAAGAGATCTGTGTATGTAGATCTTAGAGTCATGGATTCTGATCATGCACCCATCCATACTTGTGTGCATATTGGAGCCATGCTTGTAGAGAAAAGGAATTTGCCATATAAATTGAATGTCTCGCACTTGGATTCCACTGACTGTAGGGAGTTGATCAAGTGTGTTTGGAATTTGGAGCCAAGACCTTTTGGGCAGGGCTATATTGCTTGGTGGGATGATGTTGTTCGAAGGGTGGTCAAGTTTTTAAGAGGATGGGGAAGATTATTGGCTAAAGGGCAACAAAGGAAAATGAAATCTCTTCGGCAAAATTTAGAAGCTAATAGAAAGAAGCTTGAGATTGACCCCTTCAAATCTTCTCTTCAGGAGAAGGTTGCTCTCCAGGAAGGAGAAATCAAAAAATTAGAGGATTACATTGGCAAGGGGGCTCAGATTAGGAGCAGGCTTCACTGGCTAAAAGAAGGGGATGCGCCTACACAATTTTTCTTTAATTACATTCATAGGAAAAATGCTACAGAAAAGATTCTAACTCTGCAAAAGGAGGATTCCACTCATACTGAGGATGAAACTAAAATAAGGAATTTGTTTGAAAATCATTTTAAGCAGATTTTTGCTATCTATGAGAACTCTTTACCGGTCCAACAGGCTAGAGATATGTTCAAATAATGTGTGCCCAAAAAGATCATTAGTTTTGAAAATGACAGGATGGCAGCTGATTTTTCTAAGGAAGAGCTCTTTTATGCTTTATCGAGGATGAAGAATGGTAAGTCTCCCGGGCCTGATGGTCTCTCAACTGAATTTTATAAGTATATGTGGGACTGTATTGGAGATGATTATGTAAGAATGGTTCAGGAAGTGTTTGATGGAGTTGGATTTTCTTCTTGGATGAATCAAGGGGTGATCAAGTTAATTCCTAAAGGGAGTAATAAAGACAAAATTAGGGGTTGGAGGCCGATTACCCTTTTAAATGTCTCTTATAAAATAGTGGCTAAAGCTTTAGCCCTTCGGTTGCGAGAAATTGCTGCTAGAATTTTTCGAGAGGAACATATTGGGTTTGTTAAAGGTAGATTCATTCTATATACGATGATTTCAGTTTGGGAAGCTATGGATTGGGCAAAGGAGTCAAAACAACAGTCTTTGTTCTTAAAAATTGATTTTGATAAAGCTTATGATAGAATGGATTGGACCTTTATTTTAAATATGTTACAATGGCTCGGATTTAATAGGACAACAGTTCATAAATTACAAATGCTTTTCTCCTTAGCCTCGGCTAGAGTGTTGATTAATGGTAAAATGTCAGAAGATGTTCAGTTGTTCAGATCTATCAGACAGGGCTGCCCATTGGCTCCTCTTCTTTTTGTTCTTTTCGTCGATGCTTTGGGTTATATGCTAGAACAAAGGAGGTTGGCTGGTCAAATTAGAGGAATTGCTATTCCTGGTGGTCATCTTATGAACAACCACTTTGCAGATGATTCATTCTTTACTGTTCAAATAGATAAGGACTCGATTGTTGACCTACAAAATTATATTAGTCGATTTTATCTTGCTTCTGGTGCTGTGGTTCGTGAGACTAAATTTGACTACTGGTTGGTAGGAGATGAGTCCTTGCCCGAAGAAATTCATACAGGTTGGTGGAAAGTTAGGGATGGAGAGATTGTTAGATATTTTGGCATCCCATTTGGCAGAAGGGTTTCCCTTAAATCTATGTGGGATTAGTGTATGAGCAGATTTGAGAAAAAAAATTAAAGCTAGAAAAGTCAGATGATCTCCTTTGTAGGGAAAATTACTATGGTAAATAAGATTCTTCAGACGTGCCACATGTACTATTCCTCTTGTTGACTTCCAAAACCTACTCAATATAGAAAACTAGAGACCTGCATCAAGAATTTTTTATGGGCAAATATGGATGGTTCCAAGTGGGTTCCTCTAGTTGCATGGAAGTATTGTATTATTCCTAAGAATGAGGGTGGCCTTGGGTTGCTCAACATCCAGGTTCAAGGTAAGATTCGTGCTTCTAAGTGGGTCATTAGGTGTTTGGAGGGTGATTTTGGCTGGC
Source organism: Wollemia nobilis (assembly GCA_028583015.1). Taxonomy (NCBI): domain Eukaryota; kingdom Viridiplantae; phylum Streptophyta; class Pinopsida; order Araucariales; family Araucariaceae; genus Wollemia; species Wollemia nobilis. The sequence goes on along the minus strand of JAQPPZ010003193.1, from coordinate 2,036,999 downwards.
AAAGGTTGTTGCATCATCGGATCAAGAACTGTGTGAATATTGACGGAGTCAAGGGAAATTTTAGTTTTGAAGATATTGTTGGTCACCCTGGGAAATTTAAAATTAGAGGCTACATCCTAATTAAAATAATATGGGAGGATTAGAAATATGTAGTTGGCTTTGTTAAATGGGACTTTTTGGATGATAGACGGGGTTGGACTTTTTTCACCAAAGCAGTTTTCCTTTGGAAAAAAAATGGGGTGTATGCAGCAGATATGCCTACCTTGCAGTGCAAGAGACTTGGTAAGAAGGGAATTTTCAAGTGGGTGGATCTTTGGGATGGAAACACTGGTATTTGGACTTCGTGGAAACAGTTGGTTGTTAAATTTAAACTAAAGTCCTCTGATAGGTATGTAGTGCAGCAAATGCAAAGTCTTCTTTCAATGGAGCAACTGTACAAGCTTTCCAATGGTCTTGTAAGTCCTATCTGGAAGGATTGGAGGTGGAAATATGGAAAAACAATTTGATGTTTTAAAGCCTCTAATATTTATCAGTTGATGGTTTTTGGAATCCCGTTTGGTGATATTATGAACATCAAATGGGGTTTGAGTTGTTCTTGCAAAAAATGGAAGAAGCGTCTTGTTGGGGTGTGGATGTTCCAGGTTTCTATGTAGTTAAAGGTGTTTGTCTGGTTAGTTATTATGCAGGGTCTTCATAGTAAGGCTCATCTAGCCAAATGGATGCTTACATCGGATGCTTGTTCTAGCTGTGGAAAAAGTGAAACAATTAAGCATATTTTTTGGGAATGTCTAAGAACGAGAAAGGTATGGAGAAAGGTAGTCTGGTTGTATGACAATGTTGTTTAGGGGTAGCTAAGGTGGAAGGCAGTGTTGTTTGGAGACTCCATTTACTGTGCGAGCCACAGAAGGATATTTTGGCATATTATCAGACTCTCTATCTTGTTCAGTATTTGGAAAGACAGATGTAGTCTAATTTTTAAAAATAAGGAGGTGTCGGTTGATGTTACTGTTAGCAAAGTTGTTGAGCTTGTTTCTAGTCAACTTAAGGTGTTTTGGTCTGAGATTATTCAGGACTGTATTAGAATTGATAAGAGTGTTAGATCTGATTGTTTGTTGCTCATTCGCAAACTGTTGTAGTGTTGTTATGATGATATTTTCTCTGATTATTCATTAATATGAAGTATTTTTTCAAATAAAAAATAATAATATTGATGGAGTTGCAAAAGGTAATTTGGTAGAGCTAGAATTGGAGTGGTATGTAGGAATCATATTGGGACAATGCTCTATTGGGATGATTTATGGTGATCCCCACATTAACTTTGACATAAGTGGGAATCTATGCGAAGGAATGGATACTAAATGGGAAACCTTTTGTTAACAATACTAGTATACCAACATTCCCCAAAACTATTTAGTATCCTTCTTATAAGTCTCTAGTGTATCGGAAGACTCCAAGTGATAAGTAGTGAAAAAAGGACAAGATCTTGGCCAAAAAGGAAGATTTATATAAGAAGTGATTTTTTAATGAAAGTTAGAAGTTTGCAATTATACAGACAATAATTAAATGACCTAAATTGATGTTAAATTTATATGGTTTTATTATTTAAAGTAATTTTAATTAATATGTAATGATAGTCATAAGGTGTTATACTTAGACCTAAGTAAAAGAGCAATAAAAAAATTTAGGATGACTTTTGTGGGCTAGCTAAAGCAGATGATGTAATTGTACTAATAGAAACACATGAACATGATGGATGCAAGATTCTAGATAGCAAAGGATACAAAAACATATCAATATCGAATGAAGTAGTAGAAAATGGAAAAGGACATGGAGTAAAAACACTAATAAAAAAGAGACTTGGGGTAGACTCATACAGGTTAAAGAATACCCAAATAAATAGTATATATAGATTAAATTATAGATAATGATAAATTGATTAGCATTTCGACTTGTTATTTGCTCTACAACAATTAAAATTTTATAAGAAACATGGCTTAGATCATGAGGATTTATATATGGCATTGGAAAAATACATCACAAAATATAACAAGATTAGGTAGGTATAGTGGGTGATTTTAATGCCAAGATGACAAATAGACAAGAAAGCTCTTTAAGGACCAATGAAGTCATAGATGATAATATATTATGGCTAGAAGTAGAGACATATCACTATTGATTAAGGTCCTCAGATGATAGTCAAGGACCCATCACACATTATGGAGAAGAACTTCTTAAACTATGTAGCATAGAGGGATTGAACATCTATAATAGTATAAACATGTCGAAAATATCTGGAAAATGTACTTGTCAAACACATAATGAACACATTGTAGTTGTTTATGTTATTTGCTCACCAAACTCCATTTCAAGGATAAAAGGTCTAGAAATTTAAGTACTTCCCATGGAGATAAAATCTTATTACAATCCAATGTACATAAAGATCCAAATGCAAGAAAGTGAGCAAGAAGAAACATCTTCAAGTAACTAAAGAAAAGAAAAGAATAAATATCTCTATTAGAAAAAATTTAAAACATCACTTAAGCAGACTATGCAAAGAGAGGAAAGAAAAAGGATAAATATTTTTCAATCTTATACTATTCATAGTAGTAAATTGATGGAGACAATTAGAGAAGCCTTGGAATCATGTAAAAAATTAAAACCCAAGAAAAGCAAACATGAAAGCTTTCTTATAAATCCATGGTATGATGAATAATGCAAAGCAGTAAGGAGAACCTTGAAAGAACCAAGCAAAGAAAAACAAATAGCAAGATATATAAATAGCTAGTGAAAACAAAAAATAAAGAATACATAAGAGCGAGGTAAACAAAATTGACATATCTTGAAAAGTATAACTCAAGACAAATTTTGAAAGAGCTACAACAAATCACAAGGTACAAAAAAGAGAATAGCACAAGCGAACAATGGTTCTAGTATGCTAAGCAATTATATGAGACAAACCAAGAAAAAGATACACCTATAATTAACACAATTGAGGAAGTTTTTTCTCTAAAAGATGTGAATTAAGGCATTAAAAAATAGCAATAGGTAAAGCTTAGGATATAGATGATTTGCAAGTTGAACATCTCAAGTGTGGGGTTGAAATTAGCCCCACCCATCCAAAATATTTTTAATGACATCAATAAAAGAGGTTTTCCATAAGAATGGATAACCAACCTAATCATACCGTTGCATAAATTAGAGACACCTACAATCCTTCAATATGTTGAACCATCATTATTAATCTTATTTTTGTAAAAAAATTCCGCAACATAGAAGAAAGCAAAATCATTCAGTGGGTAAAAAATCAAGGAAAGAGGGAAATAGAGCTAGCAAGGTTTAGACCAAAGTACTCAACAATAGATCACTGCATTAATTTAAGGTACCTAATAGAGAGGATATGGAATGAAAAAGGAGAAGTTTATAGTTTTTTATTGATAGAAGGAAGGAGTTTTTAAAGGGTCCCTGAACCTTTTATATCTAAAGAAAGGCCTCCTAGGAAGGATAACAGGAGGATCTGCAAAGAACAAACACAAGGAGGACCTCCAAGGTCTGAATATAAAACAAAGGACCCTATACCAAAAAAAAGAGGGAGGAATAAATTAATAATAGCTAAGAAGAAAAGAGTCTCGATCAACATTCCCATATTTTGTTTTGAACTCCTCTAAGAAGGCAATCGTTTGATCTGCATAGGCCACTCACAAATCGAGAGAGGGTCTTCATTTATGGTGGTTTGCGAGGAGTTTCCTTGCTTTCCCTAGGGTCGAGAAGAGAGTGTTTTTGAGACCTAAAGTAGAGCAAGACTCAACTTTAAGGTTTTTATTTTCTAAAATAATTAGGATGGATTGAGCTCCATTTGCAATTTCCACTTTTGATTCTCTTTTCATGAAATCTTGATTTGAGTATCTTCCTTTCTTTCTTTCACTACCCACATTTGAGCTCCTTTTTTTTTGTTTTTGGTAATAGGTCAAGAGGTACTTTTCTTGTTTCCAACCTTTTGATCTAAAACAATTGGGGCCTTAACTTAAGACTCCTTTGCAACTTTTAGAGGAAGTGCCTTTGCTAAGCAATAGTAAGTATTCTTCAAAAAATTGGAGACTTTGAAAAGTATTCTATGGTTTCAACTAAAATCACTTTGCCCAACAAGCGAGGGAGATATGTGAGAGAAATAGGGGCACCTACTTGAGGCTCTGTTACTAAGGTTTTATCTTCTTTGGATAACGTGGAATTCTCAAAGGTTATAAGAGCTTCACTCTCCAAACAAAAAAAGGGATTTATCTAAATGGAAATTAGATTACTAAGAGAGGAGAAGAGAATACTTACCTAGACTAAGGAAAGTAGGGCCTTCTCTCCATTGAGAAACTGGGCCTCCTATCCATTGATATTCTAAGTATTATTATCGTTCAAAAATTGGGCCTTCTCATTATTCATATTTCGAGTATCACCCACAATTGGGCCAAAAAGGTTGAAGTTCTTAGATGAGTCAAAAGAATTTTTGGAGTCCTTGCAATGCTAAGATAACTTGGGCTCAATGGGGGACCTCAAGGAGGGACACTAGGATGAAATGTGACCTTGCTTCTTGTAATACTAGCAAAAGGAAGGTTTGTTCTCATACTCTATTTATTTATGTGAGTTGCAAATATCTAAAATTAACTGTATGGAATTAGGCAACTCAAAATCTATATTAGCATTGATGCATATTTTGGCATAGACCATACTTGATTTATCTCTTTTGGTAGGGTTGAAAGAAACTAGATCCCCAATAGCTCTTGTGATTCCTCTGAGAATACCTTCATGCTAGAACTAAATCAAAAGACTAGGGAATTTGACCTAGATAAGGTCTGAGTTGATGTGTTTGGAGTTTGGGTTAAATTTTTAGGTTCTAGTTCCTCAAGAAAAGACTATGACAACCATAGAAAAAGGCCCTCCTACGAGGATGCAATTTTAGTCCTCAGCATTGATCAATTTGATGATGGAAAACCCTTGGGGAGTGCAACTATCTCCATATGTCCTAGAGGCTTTCATTTGGAGAACGACCATCACTTGACGGATTATATTTTGGGTCTAAAGCCTATCAATTTATCCACTATAAAAAAACTTATTGTGTCATTGTCATGGCTATGAGATTAGCAGGGATATTAAGATTTCCTTGGGAAGGCTGAAGAACAAAAGAACTGCAATTTTCATCAACCAAGAGGGTAAATTTTTGGACTACTTTAGCAGAGGATTTTGGGGCAGAGAATGAGGAAAAAGGAGGGGGTTCTTATCGAGGAGGCATGGGAGGACCAGGGTCAAGGAGTGGATCCACCCCGATACCCATGGCCTCCAGACCATTCGACAAACAATCTCCTACTCCATGAACAAGGTTGCTCCTGCCTGCACCAGAAGAACTCTCACCAACGCATAATTCAAAACTCAAATCCAAAAATCTTCTCTTGGTTGGATCTTCCTAGGTGAGGAGAATTTTATTATTTTTTTGTAGACTTTTAAAAGGATTTTGACATAGTAGCCAGAAGTAAATTATGGAAAATGGGAAAAATTAGCATACCAACCAACTACAAAGAAATTATACACAGACTTTATGAGTAGGTAGTGGCAAAAATCAAAACTCCAAAAATAATATCGAAGTATTTTGAGAGTGATAACAGGGTGAAATAGGGTTGTTCATTGTCACCTACATTTTACTTGGTCTTTACATTGATAAATTGAAGGAATGGGTAGAAAGGATGGGAGGAGAGGAAATAAAATTGGCTAATTATGTAGTGAAACTTCTTCTCTATGTTGATGACATCATCTTGATTGGAAAGAACATATAAAAGCTTTAGAGCATTTTTGTAGAGAAGTTGGGACGTAGAAAAACACTAGGAAGACTAAAATATAGTCTTCTCTACTTAGAGAGACCAAAATTAGCCATTCAATTGGAAAATCCTTTAGAGGTGATAACATAATAAAAATACCTTGGGATAGATTTTCAAAGCAAATTCAATTGGGAAATATACAAGATGAAACGAATACAAGCATGATGGAGGGCACTCTACTAATTTCTAAATAGAGGTAAAAAAGCATATTTGTGGGATTGGAAAACCATTAGGGTCTGTTTTTAGGTTATTAGTTGTTCTGGTGATTCTATATGGGTGTGAGGTGTGGGCTAGCAATACATCAAATTTTAAATGAGGCAAATAGAAAGAATTCAAAAGCAACTGACTATAAATAATTTTAGAATTAAAGAATCAATCCCATATAAAATTTACTTGCTAAAACGAGGACTTTTCCACTAGAAGCAAAACCTGTGATAAGGCTATTTGGGTACATAAATAAAATAGAAATAATGGAAGATAACATGTTACTAAAATAGATAATCAAAGAATACTAACTAGAAGAAAATACACATATGTGAAACAAAACAACAAATGGATAGAAAAATGAAGCATTAAATTTTATGAGGTCACAAAGTACAACAAAGAAATGAAGTAGTATATGAGGAAAAAATTAAAAATTATCCTATGGACTGAATTTGTTTTTACTTAACGTGTTAATCATTCAAATTATCAAATATAATAGGCTTCTTTCATTCCAGATCTGTTGTAGATCTATCCTATTGAGCCAGATCTAAGATAGATCTACTCTCTTATGCCAGATCTGCTCTCGTTGTTGGGCTTGAGTCCTCTTTGCCTATTGGGTTGTTGTAGTCTCTTTGGGATTCTAGATATAATGGAAAGAAACAAAAAGAGGGAGGATCATGTACATGTTTTTGAATGGTAGTGTGGCTTATGCCAAAAAATACTTATTTCAAAAACCAATCTTGACCAACATTATGACAATTGCCACCATAATTTGTTGAATAGTTTCCTAAGAATGGTGAGATACGGTAAGGAGACAGGTGATTCTAACCAGGGTTTACAAGCTCTAGGGATTGATTTGGGGGTAGGTCTTTAAATAGGCCCCATGAATTTTGAGAAGTGGAATGGAGGCAGGCAAAACAAACCAATATTTGTGGATCCTAGGGTTGGATTCGAGGAGGTACAACATACCCTAAGAATGTCATTTTTGGTGATTCAAACCAGGATTTGCAAAATATAAGTCTTAGAGAAATGGGTAAGAAAGGAAGTGACATGATTTTTGAACAAACTATTGGGATGAGAAAGGATTCTATAGAAGGTTTATAGGGTTTGGTTTTTAGGGATGGTGGGGCTCGTTCTATACCATTTGACCCAGGCGCCTTTTGGTGTCATGTGGTGAAAAGGAATATAGGGAAAGACATGGTTGGTAATTTTTGTTTAGTCTTGGAGGGTAATAGGATCATGATTTAAAATGAGATTGCTAGATTGGTTGTAACCTAAGGGGATCCTTGTTTGATAAGCAAGTTTTTGGGTGTTCGTATAAACATGGATGTCATTCGATGTTGGGAAAAAGCTAAATGGAGGCCTCTAGGAGGATAAAAAACCATGGCTATGCCAATAAAATTATTTCTAATCTGCTTAAGCTTAGAAGAGGATTTTGAGAAGATTATTCAAAAGGGATCCTGGTTTTTTGTCTATCGAGATCAATTTCCTAAGAGTTGATCTCCTGATTTCAATTTGCACATCCAAAACATCAATAAAACCTTGATCACGTTGTCCCAAATGAAGAAAAGAATCTAGGGAATAATGTATTTTTAGACGAAAATCAAATGAATCTAAATATCTGCTCTAAATTAGTTGTCCCAATCGAAAATAAGAGGACTCCACCTAATTCCTAGATGATGAGGAAGGACCCAAGGAGCCTAAATATAACCTCTAGGAGATCGAGAAAGAATCAAGTAGATGTGGGGAAGAACAAATCTAGGGGCAGACCCACCTAGAATGAAATCAAGAAGAGAGAAACAACCAAAGAAGTAGCCAATAGAAATGAACCAACCCTAAAATTAGGAGGTAAAAAGCCTCCATCCAAATCCAATAAATGAGAACCTTATCCTCGCAGTAGATGTTCTCCTTGAATACACTGGCAGTAAGTTGTGCTCCATTGGGTCCAAGGAGGCACTAGACTTTCTGTAGTAGATGGATTATGTTTATGGTGTTACTATTTTTTATTGGTTTGGTTTTGTGGTATTGTTTTAATTTTAGTTGGTTGTTAGCGTGTTGTCTTAGTTTTGTCTTGTAGAATATTAAGGTTCAGCATATATTTTTTGGTTTTCTTTTGAACAGGTTGTTGGGCCTATTGAATTTTTTTTTGCAACCTAATATACGGGTTTGTGGACCCTAAAACCCCTTATGCCCTAATAAAAAAAAAAATAGGAAGGAAAAACAATTATACATCAACAAGTTCAACCCAAAATATTAACACAATCAAAATAAGTATATATATCCAAGGATCAAATAGACAGAAAAATGCTTATAGCCCAACTAAGATCTAGTTCACGCCATCTTAAATGTGAAACTAGGAGATAGATAATTCCTCAAGAGGCATGGTCAAAACGAATGTCTTTTGCATAGCAATAGTGGAGGGTAAAAAACATTTTGTCACATAATGTGAAGCTTGGAAGGACATCAAGATTGTATATGAGAACACCAAAAGAAAATTGATTAAAGGATCATTTTAAAGAATTGAGAACAAAAAAAAAGAAGACTTCTCAACAAAATCAACAACAAAAATAAATAAACTCCAAAAGATGAGAAAAAAATGTTGATCTTTTGCCACCTTATAAACAATATTTTCTTAAATGTTAAACTTTGAATAAGAGATCCAAGATTTGAATCCAAAAGGAAGTAGGATTGTGCATCATAACTCATCTTATAGTAAAGCTCTTGATCCCACATATTATTTTGGGATCATGAATGTAATTAAAATCATTTTATTTCAAGCCTAATTTTAAAGTTTCTTGTGATTTAAAGATACATTCATTTACATGAGTATGACTACATCTAATTACCTTAAAAAAGTGACACTTTAAACAATATAAAATATTATAAAATAAATCTAAAAAATATAATCACACTTCATTTTGATATATATTATACCCTTTTTAAAACATTTCAAAATAAATAAAATATATAAAAATATAATATTTTATTTACAAATTAAAAATATATATATATATAAATTAACTAAACATAAAAAACAAATAGCAAATAAATTTATTTAATTAGTTGTGATGCATATATTAAAAGTTAATAAATATGCTAAAAATCTAAACCCAAAGAAATAAGTGATCTTAATCTAAATCCAAAGTAACGAGACACTAACATTATTTATACATGCATAAATAAATAAACAACTAACCAAATTTTAAATTTATTTATGCACTATTTATCGTTTAAAATTAAAAAAATTGTAATATCAATTTTTTTTTTTTGTGATTAGAATAAAAAGAAGTAGACTTTGCCTGCGTTGCATGGCTGTTACTTGTAACAAACGAAGAAACATCTAATGGTCAAATGAGGGTCAGTGATACACTATAGGAGACTTAAAATTCACATATGTCGGCCCTCAATCGAATTTGATGACGTCGACGGGAATTTCCAATTTGGAAATTTAAATTTTAAAATATTAAAATTTAAACTTAAACTTCAAAGTTGAATAACTTTGTCACCGGGACTCCTTTTTCGATGAAACAAAAAGCCAACTTGGGTTTTAAGAAAAACCCATTTCAAATATGTCATCCATGGTTTTAAATAAAACCTTTTATTTTACCTGCCTTGGTTTTCATAAAAACCCTTCCTTGCACTTTTCACAAAACATAGTGCATGCCATCATAGATCCTTTTGACACCAATGACAACATTTTAGCTTACAGACTCAAAATGTCCAACACTTTTATATAGATAGAGTTTATTTGCAAATTTATTGAAGGAAAAAAATCCAACAGACACTGAAGTAAGTACACAAAATTGTATTAAAAATACTTTTTATGGCTACTAGAAAAAGATCAACATCTCAAAGAGTTAATGGATTCTTGCCACAGTCGAAATCAAGGTCAAATATTGTCATTGAGTAGAAGATAGTAGAAGAAATAGTCTTATATAGAATCAATCACGATCTGATCTGTAAATTCATGGGTATTTGCTTTACACTGAATTTTCTTTTATTTGTGGGTTCATTAAATCTGGGAGCCTCTTGGTGAGTATTCTTTGTGGTTTATTAGTAATGGATATTTTATTGTTAATTTTTCCTCACTTGCTAATAGAACTAGGGATTTTGAATCAGAAAAGAGAATCATGGTCTGATAATATTATTTGTTCATCCCTAGAGAGTGGGATTTGATCCCCAAATTGAACTCACTATTGTCCTGGTTTGGATCCGTTTGTATGCACTTCCAATGGTGTTCTGGAGTGAGCAGGAATTAGAAATCATCGGTAATTCCTTTGGAAGATATTTGGGTGTTTCTAAAGACACAATGGAAGGATACACAATCATTTATGATATATTATACATGGAAATAGATCTCAACTAGCCTTTATCTATAGAGGTGGATTATGAGGCGTTGCCTTGTAGAACTATCTTGGATTCAACAATTGGATTATGAGGCATTGCCTTCAAGTGTAGAGTTTACCATAAATATGGGCATTTGGCCCAGTCCTGCCCAAACAATATGAACACAAAAATAAAGGCTTATGTAGGAATGTTGAATCTTTTTAAAGAGGGTAAGTCAACAGTCAATACAGAAACAACCAACATTTCTCAAGGTAAAGAAGCATAGGGAGATGGTTTTGAACAACCCAAAAGAAGAAGGCAAAGGAAAAAAGATGGTAAAGAGCAAACCTAACTCAAGCCCTCAAATAGGTATGAGATCTTCAAGATACTAGTGGACCAGGAAGAAGAATAATTCATGGAAGGAGTGGATGGGAATAATAAAAATAATAACCATGTTCAAGCCTCTCTTTCAACTCCTATCCTAGAGTAGGTAATAGAGTGTAGTGAGTTACCACAATTAGATATTGTAGGGGTATTGATAGTGCATAACCAAGAACAATCAATAATAAAGGATGTCATCATGGGTATGATAGAAAAGAGCAGAGAAAATCTAACTCTAGGGATAAGCCAGGTGGAGAAGAGATCAAAGAATATCAACTCTTATGGAATGGGTAGAAAATAAAATAAGGAATTGATAGCAATTCAAGTAGGCAAACTGATCACTAGGGGATTGGTGAGGCCAATAGACTCTTAATGGTCTCAAGGTAACCAATGATTATACAATCATGGAATATTAGGGGTTTAAACAATATAACCCATCACTATGTTGTTTGAAGAATCTTAGAAAAAAGTAAAACATATTTGATTGCTTATCCAAGAGATAAAAATATTGTTGGATATTCTGTGTAAAATAGTAAATAGACATTCGAGGGGTGTTGATCATATGGTTTTCACTCACCTACAATTTGTAGATGACACAAGATTGGTGGAAGTGGCCAACTTCAGGGAATAAAGAATAATTAAATATACTTTTAATGTTTAACTTAGGGCCACAAACCAAGTCATCAATGATAAGAAAGCTGAATTGGTCTTCTTCAATCTTGATTGAAGGCTTCAAGATAAAATTTTAGAGATCTTGGGATTCATGCGAAATTCTCTCTCAGTGGTATATTTGGAGGTCCCTTTGCATTTTAAAAAAGTAAATATAGATATTTGAAGGAATATTTTGGATCGTATCAAAGAAATAATTAATCATTGGTATAAAAAATGGTTAACCTTTGGGGGTAGATTAACTTTTTATAGTTAGTCATTCAGGCAATTTATAAATTTTCTATCCTTGCTACCTCACATACCATATGGAAAGAGTTGGACAAGATGGCTAGAAAATTGTTATGGGGAGGAGTAAAAGGAGATAGGAAATAGGCCTTAGTAGGTTGGGAGAAAGTAAGGCAACCCAAGGTAAAGGGAGGTTTGATATTGAGGAGATCAGAGTTAAATAATAAAGCTTTGGTTGGAAAGCTATATTAGAGGTCAATTTCCCAACCAACTTCTTTATTCAATAGAGTTTTAACTAGTAAATTTTTGGGAAAGGTGAACTCAAATGAGGTGAGTCATTTCTCTTTGGATGGTAATGGTTCCTTAGTGTGACAGACTCTAAAGTTAGGATCTCAGGTAGTGAAATATGGATTCTTTTAGAAAGTGGGAAGAGGGGAGAAGACACAATTTTGAAAAAATTCATGGGATCAATACCCACCTATCATTGTTGAACTCTTGAAAATACAACCATGAAAATAAGGGGTTGGATGCAGATTGAAAGTAATTTCAACACTAGTCATATGGAGGATTATAGGTTTAAGCAATTTAAGAATTTGGACGAGTGATAAATTCCAATCCCTCCAAAATTGACACCCATTATGACTAAAATATTGGCAAAAATATTTCACATGGGTAGAGATAAGGAGGATGAATTAGCTTGAGGCTTTGGGATCCTTGGAGTCTACACAATGAAGGATGGATGTGATAAGATTCTTCTAGAACCTCCTCATGCATATCAGGTTGAGGATTGAAGAAAGATATGGCAGTCCAAGGTTTGGTTGAAAGTAAACTTCTTTGCTTGGCAGTTCATGCACAATGGAATTCTTACTTTTGATAATTTGATATATAGGAGAATTGTTAGTCCATCTCAATGTGTTTTATTCTAAAAAAGTGAGGAAACATTTGACCACTTGATGTTTGAGCTCCCATTAACTTGCTACATCTAGAAGCGATGGTTTTTAGCTTATAAAATCTAGGCCAATGGTGATTTGAATCGGATTAGTATTTGGGAAATATGGAAGAGGGGTAGATTTAAATCTAAAGCTCTTCATATCGATTGGAAGCTTGGATTAAATTTTCATTTGGTGGTAAGTGTGGTTGGAGAGAAATGATCATTTTTTTAGAGAAACCTTTTCGTCCCTGGATGGTGTCTGGCAAGTCATTTGGAGCAAGTCATGGAAACTATGGTAATGTATGCTAAAGAGGAAACTCAGACTGATATAGGGACAATGTAGAAGGAATTAAAAGTGCAATAGGGGTAAGACAAAGCTATTTGGAAACCACCCTAGAAGGTTGGATTAAAATTAATATTGATGGAGTTGCAAAAGGCAATTTGGGTAGAGCTAGAATTGGAGTGGTCTGTAGGAATCATGTTGGGACAGTGCTCTATTGAGATGATTTATGGTGATCCCCACATTAACTTTGGTATAAGTGGGAACCTATGAGAAGGAATGGATACTAAATGGGAAACCTTTTGTTAACAATACTAGCATGCCAACATCCCCCAAAACTATTTAGTATCCTTCTTATAAGTCTCTAGTGTATTGGAAGACTCCAAGTGATAAGTAATTAAAAAAAGGACTAGCGCTTGGCCAAAAAGGAAGATTTATATAAGAAGTGGTTTTTTTTAATGAAAGTTAGAAGTTTGCAATTATACAGACAATAATTAAATGACCTAAATTGATGCTAAATTTATATGGTTTTATTATTTAAAGTGTTTTTAATTCATCTATAATGATAGTCATAAGGTGTTATACTTAGACCTAAGTAAAAAAACAATAACAAATTATATGATGACTTTTGTGAGCTAGCTAAAGCAGATGATGTAATTGTACTAATAGAAACACATGAACATGATGGATGCAAGATTCTAGATAGCGAAGGATACAAAAACATATCAATATGGAATGAAGGAGTAGAAAATGGAAAAGGCCATGGAGTAAAAATACTAATAAAAGAGACTTGGGGTAGACTCATACAGGTTAAAGAAGACCCAAATAAATAGTATATATAGATTAAATTATAGATAATAATAAATTTATTAGCATTTCAACTTGTTATTTTGCTCCACAACAATTAATGTTTTATAAGAAACATGGCTTAGATAATGAGGATTTATATATGGCATTGAAAAAATACATCACAAAATATAACAATCTTAGGTAGGTGTAGTGGGTGATTTTAATGCCAAGATGAAAAATAGACAAGCAAGCTCTTTAAATATCAATGAAGTCATAAATGATAATCTAATATGGTTGGAAGAAGAGACATATCACTATTGATTAAGGTCCTCAGATGATAGTCAAGGACCCATCACACATTATGGAGAAGAACTTATTAAACTATGTAGCATAGAGGGATTGATCATCTATAATAGTATAAACATGTGGAAAAAATTTGGAAAATGTACTTGTCAAACACATAATGAACACATTGTAGTTGTTTATGCTATTTGCTCACCAAACTTCATTTCAAAGATAAAAGGTCTAGAAATTGAAGTAGTTCCCATGGAGCTAAAATCTTATCACAATCCAATGTACATAAAGATCCAAATGCAAGAAAGTGAGCAAGAAGAAACATCTTCAAGTAACTAAAGAAAATACAAGAAGAAATATCTCTTAGAAAAAGTTCAAAACATCACTTAAGCAGATTATGCAAAGAGAGGAAAGAAAAAGGATAAATATTTTTCAAGCTTATACTTTTGATAGTAGTAAATTGATGGAGATAGTCAGAGAAGCCTTGGAATCATGCAAAAAATTAAAATCCAAGAAAAATAAACATGAAATCTTCCTTATAAATCCATGGTATTATGAAGAATGCAAAGCAGTTCTCCTTAGAAATGCAAAGCAATAAGGAGAACCTTGAAATAACCAAGCAAAGAAAAACAAATAGCAAGATATATAAATAGCTAGTGAAAACAATAAAGAAAGAATACATAAGAGCGAGGCAAAAAGAGTTGACATATATTGAAAAGTATAACCCAAGACAATTTTTGAAAGAGCTACAACAAAGCACAAGGCACAAAAAAGAGAATAGCACAAGCGAACAATGTTTGTAGTATGCTAAGCAATTATATGATACAAACCAAGAAAAATATATGCCTCCTATAATTAACACAATTGAGGAAGTTTTTTCTCTAAAATATGTGAAGTAAGGCATTAAAAAATAGCAATAGGTAAATCTTAGGATATAGATGATTTGCAAGTTGAACATCTCAAGTGTGGGATTGAAATGAGAACCACCCATCCAAAATATTTTTAATGACATCAGTGAAAGAGGTTTTCCATAAGAATGGATAACTAACCTAATTATACCATTGCATAAATTAGAGACACCTACAATCCTTCAATTTACTAAACCATCATGATTAATCTTCTTTTTGTAAAATTGTTCCGCAACATAGCAGAAAGAAAAATCATTTGGTGGGAAAAAATCAAGGAAAGAGGGAAATAGAGCTAGTAGGGTTTAGACCAAAGTACTCAACAATAGATAATTGCATTAATTTAAGGCACCTAATAGAGAGGATATTGAATGAAAAAATAAAATTTTATGGTTTTTTATTGATAGAAGGAAGGATTTTGAAAAGGGTCCTCGAACCCTTTACATCTAAAGAAAGGCCTCTGAGGAAGGATCCAAGAGGACCTAAAAATAAAAAATACAAGGAGGACCTCCAAGGTCCAAATACAAAATAAATAAGGACCCTAGACCAGACACAAGAGGGAGGACACAATTAAGAATAGCTGAGAAGAAAAGAGTATCAGTCAACATTCTCATTTTTTTTTAACTCCTTTAGAAAGGCAATCGTTTGATCTGCATAGGCCACTCGCCAATCATGATAGGATCTTCATTTATGATGGTTTGAGGGGAGTTTCTTTCCTTTACCCAGGGTAAATGAGAGAGTGTTTTTGAGCCTCGAAGTAGAGCAAGACTCAGCTTGAAGGTTTTCATTTTCTAAAATAATTAGGATGGATTGAGATTCATTTGCAATTTTTGTTTACGATTCTCTTTTCACAAGATATTGATACGAGGGCCTTTCTTTCTTTCTTTTACTACCCACATTTGAGTTCTTTATTTTTTGGTTTTTGGTAACAGGTCAAGAGGCACTTTACTTATTTCTAATATTTTGATCTAAAACAACTAAGGCCTCAACTTGAGACTCCTCCACAATTTTAGAGGAAGTGCTTTTGTCAGACAATAGTAAGGATTCTTCAAAAAATGGATACTTTGAAAAGTATTCTACAAAATGGTTTCAACTAAAATCCCTTTGTCCAACAAGTGAGGGGTATATGTGAGAGAAATAGTGGTGCCTACTTGAGGCTCTGTTACTAAGGGTTTATCTTCTTTGGATAACATGGAATTCTCAAAGGTTATAAGATCCTTAGTCTCCAAACAAAAAAAGGGAATTATCTAAATTAGAATTATATTACTAAGAGAGGAGAAGAGAAGACTTACCTAGACTAAGGAAATTAGGGGCTTCCCTCCATTGAGAAACTGGGCCTCCTCTCCATTGAGATTCTAAGAATTATTATTGTTCAAAAATTAGACCTTCTCACTATTCATATTTCGAGGATCACCCGTAATTGGGCCAAAAAGGTTGAGCCAAAGGAGTTTTTGAAGTCCTTGTGATGCTAGGATAACTTGGGCTCAATGGGGGACCTTAAGGAGGGACATTGGGATGAAATATGGCCTTACTTATTGTAATAGGAGAAAAAGAAAGGTTTGTTCTCATACTCTTTCTTGATGTGAGTTGCAGATATTTAAAATCAACTCTATGGAATTAGGCAACCCAAAATCTAGATTAGAATTGATGCATATTTTGGTATAGACCATCCTTGATTTAGCTCTTGTGGCAGGGTTGAAAGAAACTAGATTCCCAATAACTCTTGTAATTCCTTTGAGAATATCTTCATGCTAGAACTAAATAAAATGACCAGGGAATTTGACCTAGATTGGGGCTGAGTTTATGTGTTTGGAGTTTGGATTAAATTTCAGATCTCATTTCCTCAATAAAAGACTATGATGACCATAGAACCAAGGCCCTCCTACAAGGATACAATTCGAGTCATCAACATTGATCAATTTGATGAGGAAAAAACCCTTAGGAATTGCAACTAGGTCCATATGTCCTTGAGGTTTTCATTTGGAGAACGACCAACGTTTGATGGATTTTATATCAAGTCTAAAGCCTATAAATTTATCCACTATAAAAAACTTATTGGGTCATTGTCATGGCTATGAGCTTAGTAGGGATACTAAGTTTTCCTTGGGTAGGTTGAAGAACAAAAGAACAACAAATTTCATTCATCGAGAGGATATTATTTTGGACTACTTTAGCAAAGGATTTTGGGGCAAAGAATGAGGAAAAATGAGGGGGCTTTTTTCGGGGAGGTATGGGGGGACCAGGGTCAAGGAGTGGACCCACCCTGATACCCATGACCTCCAACCTATTCGACAAGCAATCTCCTACTCTGTGAACAAGGTTGCTACTTCCTACACTAGAAGAACTCTCACCAATTCACAATTCAAAACTCAAATACAAAACTCTTCTCCTGCTTGGTTCCTCCTAGGTGAGGAGAAATTATTTTTTTGTACACTTTAAAAAGTATTTTGACATAGTACTGAGAGGTAAATTATGAAAAAATGGAAGAAATTAACATACCAACCAACTACAAAGCAGCTATACATAGACTTTATGAGTAGGTAGGGGCAAAAATCAAAACTCCAAAAGACTATCAAAGTATTTTAAGAGTGATATTAGGATGAAATAGGGTTGTTCATTATCACCTACATTTTACTTGGCCTTTACATTGATAAATTGAAGGAATTGGTAGAAAGGATGGAAGGAGATAAAATACAGTTGGCTAATTATGTAGTGAAACTTCTTCTCTATGTTTATGAACTCATCTTGATTGGAAATAACATCTAAAATCTTTAGAGCATTTTTGTAGAGAAGTTAGGATGTAGAAAAACACTAGCAAGACTAAAATATAGCCTTCTCTACTTAGAGAGACCAAAAGTAGCCATATATTTTATTTGAAGGAAATACTTTAGAGGTGATAGCATAATACAAATACCTTGGGATAGATTTTCAAAACAAACTCAATTGGAAAATATAAAATATGAAACAAATACAAGCATGATGGAGGGTACTCTACTAATTTCTAAATAGAGGGAAAAAAGCATATTTGTGGGATTGGAAAACCATTAAGGTCCTTTTTTGGGTTATTAGTTGTTTTAGTGATTCTATATGGCTATGAGGTGTGGGCTAGCAATACATAAAATTTTAAATGAGGCAAATAGAAAGAATTCAAAAGTAATTGACTATAAATAATTTTAGAATTAAAGCATCAATCCCATATAAAATTTTACTTGCTAAAACGAGGAATTTTCCACTAGAAGAAAAACCTGTGATAAGGCTATTGGGGTACCTAAATAAAATAGAAAGAATGGAAGATAAAATGTTACTAAAACATATAATCAAAGAAAAATAAATAGAAGAAAAGACACATATGTGAAACAAAACAACAAATGGATAGAAAAATGGAGCATTAAATTTCATGAGGTCACAAAGTACAATAAAGAAATTAAGTAGTATGTGAGGAAAAAGTCAAACTTGTCATATGGACTAAATGTGTTTTTACTTAACGTGTTAATCATTAAAATTATCAAATAATAATAAGCTAATGTAACACTGACAATAGGGTTCTTTCATGCCAAATCTAGTGTAGATCTACCCTATTAAGCCAGATCTAAAGCAAATCTACTCTCCTATGCTAGATTTTCTTTCGTTGTTGGGCTTGAGTCCTCTTTGCCTATTGCGTTGTTGTAGTATCTTTGGGCTTCTAGATCTAATTCCAAGAAATAAAAAGAGGGACGATCATGTACATATTTCTAAATGGTACTATGGCTTATGCCAAAAAATACTTATTTCAAAAACCTATGTTGACCAACATTAGGATAATTGCCACCGCAATTTTTTGAACAGTTCCCTAAGAATGGTGAGAAGCGGCAAGGAGACGGGTGATTCTAACTAGGGTTTAAAAGCCCTAGGGATTGATTCGGGGGTGGGTATTTCAATGGGCCTATAGTAGGCCCCATGAATGGTGAGAAGTGGCATGGAGGTAGAAAAAACAAACCAGAATTTGTAGACCCTAGGGTTGGATTCGAGAGGGGTACAACAAACCCTAAGAATATTATTTTTGGTGACTCAAACCAGGATTTGCAAAATTTAACTCTTACAACAATGGGTAAGAAAGGAAGCGACACGATTTTTAAAGAAACTATTGGGGTGAGAAAGGAGTCTATAGAAGGTTTACAGGGTTTGGTTGTCAGGTATGGTGTGGCTCGTTATATACCATTTGACCTAGGTGCCTCTTGGTATCATGTGGTGAAAAGGAATATAGGGAAAGCCCTGGTTGGTAATTTTTGTTTAGTCTCAGAGGGTAATAGTATCATGATTTGGAATGAGCTTGCTAGATTTGCTGCAACCCAAGGGGATCCTTGTTTGCTAGACAAGATTTAAGGTGTCTGTCTAAACATGGATACAATTCTACGTTAGGCACAAGATAAATGGAGACCTCTAGGAAGATAAAAAATCATGGCTATGCCAAAAAAATTATATCTAATCCACTTAAGCTTAGAAGAGGATGTTGAGAAAATTATTCAATAAGGACCTTGGTTTTTTGGCTATCGAGGTCTATTTCCTAAGCGTTGGTATACTAATTTCAATTTTCACATCCAAAACATCAATCAAACCCTGATTTGGGTTAGGCTCCCATGTTTGCCTCTACATTTGTGGCTTGACGACATTTTAGCAGGGATTGGGAATCGTCTAGGTCAACTTGTCGTTATTGATCCAGCAACAGTTGCCAAAAGCTAAATTTTTCATGCTAGAATATGCATCAACATGGACATGCAGTAAGCCCCTTTGAAATCCATTGAACTAGCCTCCATGTTTGGATCTTAGATTCAATCTCTAAAACATAAAAATCTACTGGTAAAATGCAATTCCTGCTTTAAGATAGGGCATTTGAATAGGGATTGCTCTCAAAGAAAAATCCCTCCTCAAAAGGATAATGGTAATAAGGAAGAAGCTTATGGAAAATCCAATGAATAATATAATGAAGTGAACCAGGTGAATCCTCCTCAATTGACCTCTAAAAGCAAGGAAGAAGGTGAGATTAAAAAAAACAATCTTTAGGTAAGTAATATTAGTGACCCTCTTCCCGTTGATTCATTTGTTGTTGTTACTTATAATCCCTTTGATTGCTTAGCAATCCCCCCTGATAATAGTGATCACATTGTCCCAAATGAAGAAATCATCTAGGGAATAGTGCCTTTTTAGAGGAAAATCAAATGAATCTAAATCTCCCCTTTGAACTAGTTGTCCCAATCGAAAATCAGAGGACTCCACCTAATTCCTAGATGATGAGGAAGGACCCAGGGAGACTAAATAGAACCTCTAGGAGATCAAGAAAGAATCAGGCAGATGTGGGGAAGAATAAATCCAGGGGTAGACCCACCCAAAATGAAATCAAGAAGAGAGAAACAACCAAAGAAGTAGCTAATAGAAATCAATCGACCATAAAATTGGGAGGTAAAAAGCCTCCATCCAAATCCAATAAATGAGAATCATATCCTCATAGTAGGGGCTCTCCTTGAAGACACTGGTAGTAAGTTGTGCTCCATTGGGTCCAAGGAGGCACTAGAATTTCTCTAGTACATGGATTCTATTTATGGTGTTTCTATATTTGGCTGGTTTGGTTTTGTGGTAGTGTTTTAATTTTAGTTGGTTGTTAGCGTGTTGTCTTAGTTTTGTCTTGTATAATCTTATGGTTCAACATATGCTTTTTGGTTTTATTTTGAACAAGTTGTTGGGCCTTTTGAAAAATTGTTTATAGCCTAATATACGGGTTTGGGGACCCTAAAAACCCTTCTTCCCTAATAAAAAAAATAGGAAGAAAAAAACAATTATATATCGACAAGTTTAACCCAAAATATGAACACAACCAAAAGAAGTATGTATGTCCAAGGATCAAATAGAAGGAGAAAATGGTTATAACCCAACTAAGATCCAGTTCACGCCATCTTAAATACAAAACTGGGAGATAGATAATTCCTCAAGAAGTATGGTTAAAACAAATGTCTTTTGCATAGCAATAGTGGAGGGCAAAAAATATTTTGTCACATAATGTGAAGCTTGGAAGAACATCAAGATTGTATATGACAACACCAAAAGAAAACTCACTAATGGAACATTTTGAAGAATTGAGAATAAAAAAAAGGGAAACTTCTCAACAAAATCAGCAACAAATGAAATACACTGCAAAAGATGATAAAAAATGTTGATCTTTTGACTTGTTAAACAATTTTTTAAATGTTAATTTTTGGAACTTTGAATAAGAGGTCCAAGGTTTGAATCCAAAAGGAAGTAGGGTTGTACACCATAACCCATCTTGTTCTAAAGCTCTTGGTACCACATATTGTTTTGGTCTCATGAATGTAATTAAAATCATTTTATTTCAAGTCTAATTTTAAAGTTTCGTGACATTTGAAGATTGATTTATTTACATGAGTATGACTACATATAATTACCTTAAAAAAATACACTTTAATAAAAACATAGACAATATAAAATATTATAAACTAAATCTAAAAAATATAATCACACTTCATTTTTTTATATATATTAAACCATTTTAAAACATTTCAAAATAAATAAATATATAAAAACACAACATTTTAACCATTATATTTAAATTTATTTACAAATTTAAAAATAAAAATAAATAAATTAACTAAACATTAAAAACAAATAGCAAATAAAATTATTTAATTAGTTGTGATGCATATATTAAAAGTTAATAAATATGTTAAAAATCTAAACCCAAAGAAATAAGTGATCTTAATTTAAATCCAAGAAAATGAGAGACTATAACATTATTTATAAATGCATAAATAAATAAACAACATGAGGACGGTTAGTGTGGTTTGAGTTTTCTCGAAGTTGTCTAACTTGATCATTCAATGGAGGTCTCCCTTTTTGTCTCCGTGTCTTCGAGCTTTTTGATCTTTTGGTTTACCTCATGTTTGGTGGTGTATTTGGAAGGAGAGGAATTCTAGAGCCTTTAAAAATATCTCCCATTCGGCTGAGTTCGTGGTACTTCATGTTGTTGTTGCCATTGTTGAGAATGTGGATGCATTTTCTTTAGATAGGATCACTTTCGTTGGGGAGTTTGCGGTGGAGTCGACTCTTGTATTTAGAGATTATTCTCCCAATCATTACCTTGAAGCTCTTCCTAGACATACTACTATTTGTTTCAGTGATTCTATATACCCCTCTTTCACCTTTTTCCAAATATTAATCCGATTCAAATCATCATTGGCTCAAATTTTATAAGATAAAAACCATCGCTACCAGATCTTGTGTGTGAATGTGCACTCAAAAATCAAGTGGTCAGATTTTTCCTTTATCTATTAGAATAAAACGCATTGATATGGACCAGTGATTCCCCTACGTTTCAAATTATCAAAAGTAAAAATTTCATTGTGCATGAATTGCCAAGCAAAAAATATTACTTTTGGCCAACCCTTCGATTGCCAAATATTTCTCTAATTCTCAACCTCATATGAATGAGGAGGAGGCTTTGGAATGGTCTTATCATATCCATACTTCACTATGTAGACTCCAAGGCTCTCATAGCCCCAAGCTAATTCATCCTCCTCATATCTACCGTGTGAGAAATATTTTTGCTAAGATTTTAATCATGATGAGTGTTAATTTTAGAGGGGATTGGAATTGGCCACTCATCCAACTTATTAAACTACTTAAACTTGTAATCCCCCAACTTGTTAGTTTTAAAATAACTTTAAATATAGATCCAACCCTTGCTTTCCATGGTTGTTTTTCCTAATTGTAATATTGGGGATTCAACAATGATAAGTGGGTATTGATCCCATGAATCTATAAAAAATCATGCCTTCTTCCCTCTCCCCACTTTTCAAAATAATGCATCTTTCACTACCTGAGATCCTAACTTTAAAGCTTGCCACACTAACGACCCATTACCATCCAAAGGGAAACGACCAACCTCATTTGGGTTCACCTGTCCCAAATATTTACTAGTTAAAAATCTACTAAATAAAATTGGTTGGGAAATCCATCTCCAGTAAAGCTTTCCAGCCAAAAATTTATTATTTAACTCTGATCTCCTTGGTCCCAAATATCCCTTTACCTTGGGTTGTCTTACTTGCTCCCAACCTACTAAGGCTCATTTCCTCTCTGCTTTTACTCCTCCCCATAAATTTTTTCTAGCCATCTTATCCAACTCTTTCCATATGGTATGTGGGGTAGCAAGGAAAGGAAATTTATAAATTGGCATGGCCTGAATGACTCACTACAAAAAGTTAATCTACTCCCATAGCTTAACCATTTGTGAGACCAATCATTAATTCTTTCTTTTATGCAATTCAAAAGATTCCTCTAGATATCTATTTTCAAATTTTTAAAATGCGAAGGGACCCTAAATATACCATTGGGTGAGAAGTCCTCATGAATTCTAAGATCTCTAAAATTTTATCCTAAAGCCTTTGGTCAAGATTGAAAAACACTACTTTGGATTTTTTATCATTGATGACTTAGTTTGTGGCCTTAAGGTAAATATTAAGAGTATATCTAATCATTTTTGCTTCTTTGAAGTTGGCCACTCCCACGAATCTTGTGTCATCCACAAACTTTAGGTGAGTCAAAACTTCCTCATTCACCTTGATACTTGTTAGCAAACCTTGTTGTCTTCTCCTCAATATGAGTCTATCCAAGCCTTCAATCAATATGAGAAAAAGATAAGGGAAACAAGGATCTCCTTGATGAAGGCCTCGAGTAGCTCCAAATGGTTGTGAGGGAAAGCCTTTGATTAACATTGAGTATGTTGGAGTAGAAACACATCTCATGACCCATTCTATCCAATCTTGAGAGAAAGCGAAGGTTGTCATCATCCTTTAAAAGAAGATCCACTCCACCCTATCATAAGCCTTTGACATATCCAATTTTATGAACATTCTCCTATTGTCAGATTTTTTCATTGAGTGAATTGCCTCCTAAGCTAGAACCACACCATCCAGGATCTTCCTACCCTCTACAAAACCCCATTGCTTTGAGAAGATAATGCTATGTAGGAGAGGTTTTAGCCGCTCAACCATTACCTTTGTGACTATTTTATACATGACATTGCATAAGGCAATAGGTCTATAACATGAAATATGCACCCATTCCTTCCCTTTCAAAATTAAGACAATGAATGTATGATTTTACTACCTCTGAACTCCTTTATAACAACCATTACATCCTCCTCCATGTTGTCCCATAAGGTCTGAAAAAAACTCAATTGGAAAGCCATCTAGACCTGGTGTGTTTTTGGTACTTATTCCATTTGAACCTTAGACTTCTCGAAGAAGAGTCAAAGCCAGTAGACCATTACGTTTTCCCCCAGGATAATTTATGTTTATTATTTGTAATAATGTTTTAATACTTATTTTGGTTAGGTTTTTAATTTATATAATTGGTGAGAGAAACTGTGTAGATATTTGAGTTTCTCAAATCTCACATTAAGCTAGGTG
This sequence comes from Wollemia nobilis, assembly GCA_028583015.1. Lineage (NCBI taxonomy): Eukaryota > Viridiplantae > Streptophyta > Pinopsida > Araucariales > Araucariaceae > Wollemia > Wollemia nobilis. Next base: position 2,012,685 of record JAQPPZ010003193.1, on the reverse strand, counting down.
GATTTTCTAAAAAATTACTTTAATACAGAATTTAAGGGACTCATAAACGTATAAAAGTAATAGCCCAAAACATTAGGAATGTGAAATAATTTTAATATAAGTTGACTAACATTTGATATATAATTTTTGTTTTATTATAATTATAGATTTTTATGTACCATGGTTTTTGGTTAATTAATTATTAATTTATTTAGTATTTTAAATATATTATAAAATTATTTTGTAATATTAAAGACAAGATAATGATTCGTAAGATCAAGTTAACAAGTGTATTATTGAATAATATAGTCTACGATAAAAATATAGTCTAATATATTTTAGCTTGTCAATGGGTTACCCTGGTTTGACTCCTTGGACACTCAAAGGTCCCGTTGACTTTGTCTTTACCCAATGCGCTAAGGTTTATAAAGGTTTTCTATTTCTCAGACAACCAAAAAAATATGATTATTTCACAAAGTTGGTCAACAAATACAAAAAGAATCTTCATGATTATTATGCTTGAATACAAGAACTTTGATAAAAGGTCGAGCCCTTAATTCTTAAAGAAAACTTGGTAGTTGCCCTAGTGGCTAAAGATGGTGGTTGTTTCTTAAGTGGTCTTGTGTTCAAACCCTTCGAGGATGGTTGTTGATGTAATTTTTTCAAACCCCTTGAGGATGGTTGTTGATGTAATTTGTAAATATTCTCCTGAAAAAAAAAAAAAGGCGTGATGATTAGATGATTAATGTTGATAATATGCTTTATAATATTTTTGTTGTAAGGTTGAACACAAGAATTAGACAACATTTATAATATAAGTAATTGACAACTATTTAGCAATCATACAATATTATTATGTAACAAAAGGAGAGTTTTGAGGAGGAACCTATACTAACAATAATAATTAAGCCAACCACTATCTACAAACCAAAATCCATAACCACTAAAAAAATATAACAATCAAAAGGCCATTTCCTCGACCATTTTCTCCTCTTATATAACTAAAGTTGAAGATCATATCCTTCTTTTATTTATATAACTAAAGCTGAAGACCTAATTAAAAATATAAAATAATAAAAAATACAACAATCAAAAAATCAAAAAATCATATCGTCTTTTACTTATATAACTAAAATTGAAAACTTAATTAAAAATATAAAATTATTTATTATAAAATTATTTAATAAATAAATAATTAAAATTCACAATGTTTGATAAACTTTTTACCAAAAATTGTCTAAAATAGTTTTCTATAAATATAGAATTACCTTAACAAGGAATCTACACGATGGTCAATGTCATCCCACTGCTTATCGTTAACTATTGTTGTGTATGATATAGGAACCAAACACAGCCATGTACATATCATATTATTTCATTGTTTTGGTTAATTAATTATTAATTTATTTAGAGTTTAAAATATATTATAAAATTATTTTATAACTTTAAAGATGAGATAAAAATTCTTAAGACCAAGTTAACAAGTGTATGATTGAAGAATATAGTCTAAGATATTTTAGCTTGTCAATGAGCTGCCTTGGTTTGACTCATTGAACACTCAAAAGTCTAGTTGACTTACCCAATGTACTAAGGTTTACAGAGGTTTCCTATTTTCCGTCGTTTTTACCCAATACACTAAGGTTTATAGAGGTTTCCTATTTTTCAAGCAACTAAAAAAAATTATTTCACAAAGTTGGTCAATAAATACAAGGAAAATCTTCATGATCATTATGTTTGAATACAAGAGCTTTGACAAATGGCCGAGCCATTAATTCTTAGAGAAAACTTGTCAAAGGTCTGATGATTAATGTTGATAGTATATTTTATAAATATTTTTGTTGTAAAGTTGAATACAAGAATTAAACAACATTTATAATATAACATTTATAATATAAGTAATTGACAACTATTTAAAAATTATATAATATTATGTGATGAAAAAAAGTTTGAAGAAGAACTTATACCACCAATAATATCTATGGCAACCAATATCTACAGACACAAATCCATAACGAATAAAAAAATATAACAATCAAAAGATCATATCCTTCTTTTACTTATATAATTTTTGAAAACCTAATTAAAATATGAAATAATAAAAATATAACCAAAAAATTATATCCTCTTTTTACTTATATAACTAAAATTAAAATCCTAATTTAAAATATAAAATAATTCATTATTAAATTATTTTTTTTAAATTAAAAAATAAAATAAATTTAAGTTCACAAACATTTATACCTAAAATTCTCTCAAACAATTTTCTATAAATACGAATGAATGAATGAAAGATTTTAATTACGTCCGCGAGACCCAAATGTGGTCTATGGGACCTCAAATATGGAAGTACAATTACTCAAATCATATCATATGATCTTTAATATCTTTGAGAAGGTTGTTCCTTCTCCTGCTGATTTGTGTTAGCAATTCTCCAACTTTTTTTATTTTCTTGTCTTCAAATAAATCTGTAATAAACTCGTTCCCAAGTGTTTCTTTGTATTTGTCACGGATATCCGAAAAACTCTGGCATTTATAGATGAAGTGTTCCTCCGTCTCTACCGCCCCCGTGCCGCATAGAGTACATATCCTTTCTTCCCATTGTTCTTTGGGCGTTGTCCATCTCCCCGTTTCACATCTAAGCCTATGAGAGCTAGTCCTTATCTCGAGCAATGAGTATTTTTTCCTTCCACTTGATTTCAGCGCCTATATACGCTTTTTTCCTTGTGGTCATACGTTGGGTTAAAATTTGCAATATAATATTGTCTTTTCCTCGCTTGCATTTTTCCACATTCCACTTCAGAACTTTTCATTCACATAATTTTTAATGTCTTTGTTGACATTTGGGCATTCATTTATGTTGATTTCCCAACGTTTCATCCATTTCTGATTTTGTTTCATCCACGTATTCTTTCGCCTATGTAACTCTTCGTCTCTAACTCGCTCTAGGCCATCTATCATTTGTCATGTTTTCTGTTTTTTTCAAGTAACATAACGACTTGGTCATAGCAATTGCTCCTAAAGGGAACATTCCAGCTTCAGCTAGAATAATTTCATAAGGGGTTGTGGCCTTAATTTTGAGAAAGTTTGTGATTAGATATTTTTGAATCCTTTCTATTTGTCTCCATTTTGCATTTGTTGTGCCACTAGCCCACACCTCGCAACCATACAACATAACCGGTGTAACAAGTAGGCCAAATAAGACCTTGGTGGTCTTCCAGTCCCACAACTCGGCATTCCTACACCTGTTTTGAAGTGCATATAGTGCTCTCCAGCCACTTTGAGTTCTTTTCATCCTACATGTATTCCAATTAAGTTTGTCATGAAAGTCTATGCCCAAGTATTTGTATTCTACTACTACATCAAGCGGTTCTCCCGCAAACCGAAATTTGAGTTGTTGCTTCTTCTTTTTGCTGAAAAAATCATAATTTTTGTTTTGCTCGTGTTCACCTCGCATCCCAACTTCTTTACAAAAGAGTTCTAGAGCTTGAAGGTGATCTTCTAGATCTTTGGCTGTTTTGGCCACAAGAATTACATCATCTCCATACATGAGGAGTTTTACCACATATTTGGCTAAATGCACACCCTCTCCCCCAAATTTGTTTATCCATTCTTCTAACTTGTCAATGTACAGACCCAAATAAGGTCGGAGATAGAGGGCAACCTTGTTTGACACCTATGTCACTACCAAAACATTCGGATAACCCTTCCCGTGTTCCGATTCTAGCTTTTACATGCTCATATAGTCTCGTGAACTCGCTGCCTCTGTAGTGAATTGGAACCTCTAGTTCTTCCATTCTGCTCCATAATTTTTTCCTAGGCACTGTGTCAAATGCCTTTTTGAAGTCTACAAAACAGCAAAAAGCCTCCTCTTTTTTCTCCCATATTTTTTCCACTATGTGTCTGAGCGTGATACAGTGATCAATAGTTGAGTGTTTGGGCCTAAAACCTGCTTGCCCCTTTGCTCTCTTTCCCTTTTCTTCTAGCCCATATGCTCGATCCTCCGCTCTATCATACTCCCAAACAACTTTGCAAAGAGAGGGTTGATCATGATAGTTCGATAGTTTGAGGGATTATTTACATCTCCACTTTTAAACAAAGGAATGGTCAAGCTAGTTGTCCACTCGTAGGGAAGCCATTTTGTATGACCTCATTGAAAATTTCTTTTGATTTGCGGTGCCAAGATATCTACCCCCCATTTTATATGCTCGCTTGAAGATTGTTTATGTCACGGGCTTTTCCAGCTTGCTAACTTTTTTATCCCTTGAATAATGTCTTCAATTGTGAAAAGTTCTTTCTTGACAATGATAGTAGGTGGTGTCTCCCGCTGGTTACTACGCTCGATACAGCTTGTTTTGAATACTCCAACCACCGATTAACTCGTTATGTTATTTTCAGTTTGCATCCTTTTCACGCTTAGTTCCTTCCAAAATTTCTTTGGTTCATGCTTCCCTAAATAAATCAATTCTTCCCTCCTTGTTTTAGTGTATTCTTCTTTTTTTGCCCTTACCAGCTTTCTCATATGCTTTTTTGTTTGCTCTTGTTTTACCCGTTGGTTCCTTTAGTAATCTTCGCATTTTTTTGCAATCTTCATCGAACCATGGGTTGGTTGGGAAGCTATTCCTTTCTTTCTTTTTAGGTTTAGCTCTCTTGCATTTTTTTAGAGCTTCTTGAATAACTTGCATTAACCATTCACTCTTACTGTAATCTCTACTACTGTGATGTAGTTCTTCCCTTTCCTGTAACTTATTATTTAATACTCGCTTCTAAAATTTTGCCGATTTTCATCTCGTTAAGAGAATGTTTCCCTTGTGAGGATATTTATTTTGATTGCCTTGCAAGTTTTTTTTCCCTTGGTTTGTCTCCATGCATTCGAAGTTTCATAACAATTGGGTTGTGATCTCGACTTAAGTTCCACTCGGAGAATCTTCCACTTCTAGCTCCTCTATTTTTGGTATGTAATTCCGTGAGCATATTACATAGTCTATTACACTTTGTCCCTTATATGTTTTGCATGTATACTTTCCTGAATTTTTCCATTTGTTCATCCCATTGCAAATAATCAAATTGTATATGCCGCAAAGACCTAACAACTCTTCTCCATATTGCGTGATAGCCCCATGCTCATCTTCTCAAGTCCTCGGTCCACCGTTGATTTTCCTCTTCCGGCATCCAAAGAGGATTAATCTCAATATATTCGTTACCTTCTAGAATGTTAGCTTGCTTATTTGCTGTCCTTGCATTGAAATCTCCAATTAATATAATATCTCCCAACTTATTGTATATTGAAATGTCTCTTTTTAGGGAGGAGTATGGGTCTTCTCCGTTAAGGTCATGTTTCTTATAGAATTTAGAATTCTTGGGAGCAAAATAACATGCTCGCTATGCTAATAACCGACTTATTTTCTAGGATCTTTATCCAAATGTACTCGTTTGTTTTCATCTTGTTTTTCAATTTTAATGACCCTATCCCATTCCTCTTTTATTAAAACCATAATACCCCCATGCCCTTTGCCATTTTCTCGCCGCTTTATTCCATACTCGCTATTTTTTTGTATCCCACAAATTTGGAGTCCTACATCCATCGTGTTCATGTGTTTCTGTCAATATGATTATATCTTTGTCTCTAGCAATGGGCCCTAACCCGGGTCCTCTTCTCCAAGGGAAACCTCTACAGCTCCAACTTACCATTGTAAGATGTTCCCGGCGGGCCATACTCCCTATTTATTTTGGATTTGTTTAGATGTGATGTATGCCTTTCCATTTCTTAAATATGCCTCGTTTCCCTTCATTCCTTGCTCGCCCTCACCTTTTCCCATTCCTTATTTCTTTCTTCCCGCTCGTAAAAATGTTAGGTCATCATCTAAATAAAATTGTGACCCTCTCAAAGATGCCTCTCGTTTCTAAGTAACCTTATTTTATCCTCGTAGCTCATCAATGTGACCCGAATATGTCTATCTCTCGCTCCTTCTCTCACTCGCCAATTCCGCTTACTTTTTTTATCCGACCCTTCCATTGTAACCGATCCGACAAGAAGTTCCCGGTTAAACGATTTGTGTCTTCCCCGTCCCCATAATCTTTCAACCCTTTGATGATTATATTTGTTAACTTCTCATGTCTTTCTTTCTCTTCCGTTATTTGAATTTTTACTTGCTTCTCTATCAACTCTTTTTGTTGATTGACTGGTTCTTTTACTACTTGAGACCATGTCTTTGTCTTTGCTAATTCATTTCGTAGCTCATTTTCTCTTGTTTCAATGTTTTGGAGTGTTTTCTTTACCTCTTTTATTTGATTTGCATTTGTTTTTTCCACCTCTATTGCATCATTGATTGGGGGATGGATGGCTTGTTTGAGGACATGCCATTCACGTTGACCCATGTTTGCTAGGTTTTGTAGCTTTGACACTTGCTCCTTGAGCCGGTTGTTTTCTTTTTCCAGCCTTCGAATGGTGTTTATAACCTCATTCGATTTAGTTTCTCTTAATTTCTCCCTCCTTTCCATGCTTTCAAGTTTCTCTTTCATCTTCATTAGCTCTTGCACACAAAGTCTTGGTGCCCACATGAGTGGTGTAGTTGTCTGACCGTAAGTTTCTTCCTCATCCGAAAACTCATTTTGGTGATTTGCCTTTGATTGTTCCTTATTCTCCCCCTGTTTATGTGGTAGAATATTTTTTATTGTTATTTTTTGATATGCCCTTTTCATTGTTGTTGCCCTTGCTCGTGCTTGTCGACGCCTTAATATCCTCCAATACTGTTTCTCATTGACATATATTGGTTCTTGCAATTGTTGCTTCCCTTCTTCCATTTTCAAACCCTTTATAGCCGAACCCTCTGTACTATTGATCCGTTGAAATAAATGTGTAATAAAACCCTCTTGCTCGCAAACCCTCTCGCCGCAAACCCTTGCCGATAATAAAACCTTCTGCCACAAACCCCTATAACGAATGTATTTCTCCTACCTACTTAAATTGTTTTATAAATCGAAAGAGGACAAAAAAATATGCTTACCCGATGAAATAGATGTTTAATACAATACTCCGCCGCAAACCCTCCTTGCTCTGCAAAACCCTTTGCCGCAAACCCTTTAATTTTTTTTTGTGCTGATATTTCTTGTCTGGAGTGTACAGTTCAAATATTCTTCGTTCTATCGGCTCTGCTTCAGTATCCCCGTGCTCTGATTGAAAGCAGTTAACAAGGCATCTACACGATGGATGAGAAAGAAAAAACTCGCCACCGCATACGAAGACACCGTTAAAAAAAAAAAAAAAAAAATCCCCTCAAACATTTGTTATTTGTTATTACTATTGAACCCTTAATCATTAAATTATTCGATTTTTAACGATGAAGTAAAATTATTTTTTTGAAAAGGTAAAAAATTATATTGATTGAACAAGAATCAAATTATCTGTTATTTAATTTATTTATTTATTTATTTTTTTTCGGTGATTTTTATAATTCCAACAAAATTTAGATTAATATCTTCAAAAACAATAAAAAAAATTGAGTATCATTTATAAAGCAAAAGCTTTGAACCTGTTCTCACTTCTGCTTTACACTGATCTTCAGAAAACCTTGCCTATGCTATCAAAAAAAAAGACCAAAGAGTGTTGCAAGACATAGCAAAAAAAACCTAATAAATAATTGTTCATCCTCCATTGATCCACATGAGTGAACTTTGTACATATCCTCATCTTTAACTAAATTTTTGCTGACCAATTTAAAAACCATTTGATTCACCTCCCGATATTTAAAAATGTTCATATTCTAACTAAAATTTAACATTATCCAACCCAACTTTTACTACTATATTTAACAAAAAAAAACGCGTTTTCCCATGGAACAGGGTCCGCCGAAATATTTCAAAAGCATAGAGTTTTGTTTGCTTAGTGAAACTAATCTAATGGACGAAAAGAAGTCTTAGTGGTCAATTGATGATGCAGACGCGATCATTTTTCATGCCTAAAGTTTTGTATGCTTACTGAAACTAATCTAATAGGTAAAGGCCAAGTTAAGAAAATTAAATTAAAATAATTTATAGCAAATATTTATTATTATCAATTAACATTATTTTGCATAAAATTGTTCTATATACTTTTCTAAGGATAAATTAAGAATTAAAATTTATGTTTTCCAAGGATATATTATCTTTGCGGGCATTCTTTTGAGTCTGAAAAGCTACCACTATAACCCAAGTCCTATCTCAGTAAACTTTTATTCCAAGTGAGGGGATCCCATAGTGGCTCGAGATTGGAACTGTCGATTTCAAGCTGGCAAACACTCAGCGAAACCCGATCGGTCTACTACCTCCGCCCATGCACGATTTAAATATTGGTAAAATGTATAAAAAATAATAAAATTATGTAATCATCAACTAATATGTTAAGAGTGAGCGATCGATGAGTTTTGGAAGGGAAAACTAGGGCATCAGCTGGGTAGACGAAGTACTTTCTAGTTGCTACAAAATCGAAGACAAGATTGTTGTCCTTAGAGGATCCAATGGGGACACCTCCAGATCCTCTTTTAGACAGATAGAGTTCGTTCACAAATTTGTTGAAGGAAAAAACTCCAGCAGACACTGAAGTAAAGACTGGATTGTTGTTGGGGATTTTAATGCTAAATTATCATCTAGAGACCAGGAAGGGGGAACTCCAATTTTGGACCCAAGGAATTGACTTATGATTGCCCAGGTCCATGCATTGCACTTGGTGGATATTAAATGTCCTAGAACCAACTATACTTGGACTAATAATAGGAGGAAGCAACATAACAGGAAGGTGAAGTTAGACTATTTTTTGGTTTCAGAGGAGGCGTTTGTGAAATGGAATTTAAAATTTTAGATTTTCGAGGGCCCATTTTTTGATCACTTTCCCATTCTGTTGGAAGGGGGATCAAGACAGGGCAACATCACAAGCCATTCATATTTGGGAACTTTTGGTTACAAATAGAGGAACTTCAAAAGAAAATCCCATAATGGTGGGAAGAGGGACACCCAACATATGGGACAACAATGTTTAGATTCCACAAGCAACTTCATTATGTCAAGGATCAATTGAAACAATGGAGGTGAGCTAACAAGACAAACTTCCAAGTCCAAAGAGCTCCATTGGTGGCCAAATGGGATGAGGTGCAAAAACACTTCATGGAAGGAACAATTATCGAGCAACTCAAAGAAGAGGATTATGCATTCCATAAAGCGATTGAGGACATTGACAACCAAGAGGAGATCTATTGGAAGTACAGAGCAAGAACCACTTGGTTATTGGAAGGTGATAGAAACACAATTTTTTTCCATTGGGCTACTTATGCTAGGAGACAAATGAACAAGATGGAAGTTCTTTAGGATGAGAATGAGCACTCCTTTGATACAATCCCATGTATGCATTTCCATTCAATGGATTATATTGCTAATTTTTTTAGGGAAATTATGGTGCAAGATGAAGAGGCTCAAAAATAAGTTCTTGATATCATACCCTCTATTATCTCTGAAGAAGAAAATCAGGCTTTGCTTAAAACTATTGATAGAGAGGAACTAAAGAAAGTAGTCTTTGAAATGAGTACAGAAAAATGCTAGGTCCAAATAGCTTTCCAATTGATTTTTTTAGACCTTTTGGGACAAGCTGGAGGAGGATGTAATGACTATTATAGAGGAGTCCAAAGGTACAAAAGAATGCTTAAAGCATTAAATCATATATTCATTGCCTTAATTTCAAAAGGGAGGAGGGGGTGCAAATTTTAGATTATAGACCTATTGCCTTATGCAATGTTATATATAAAATAATCACAAAGGTAATGACTGAGCAACTAAAACCTCTCCTACATAGCATTATCTCCTCAGAGCAAAGGGGTTTTGTAGAGGACAAACAAATCTTGAATGGTGTGGTTCTAGCTCAAGAGGCAATCCACTCAATGCAAAAATCTAGCAAAAGATAAATATTCATAAAATTGGTTATGTCAAATGATTATGAGAGGGTGGAGTGGAGCTTCTTATCAAGGATGAGGGCAACCTTTGGTTTCTCTTAGGTCTGGATAAAATGGACCATGAGTTGCGTTTCTAATTTGACATACTCAGTTTTAATTAAAGGTCTTCCTCAAAACCGTTTGGAGCCACTTGTTAGTTAAAACTTTAGATTTTACCTGCAACTAGAAAACACAATAACAAAGAGCAATAGAGTAACATAGAGATTTTACGTGGAAACCTGCAATGTGCAGGAAAACCACGTGGTAATGGCAACTTCTTTCTTTTATTGATTTATGAAAACTTTACATTCATCCAACTTGCTTTCATGCAAGGGATCATTCCCATTTTATAGATAAATGAAGTCTCCAAAAACCGTTCATTTCCTCTCCCAAAGAAAGACTCCAAAAATTGTTTGTTTCATCTTTCGAGGCTACACGTCTGGTAGCTACCTATTTGGAGATACACGCCTCGCGACTACCCATCTAGAGCTAGACATCTGGTAGGTTACCCGCCTAGAGTTACATGTTTGACGACTATCCATTGGAGCTAAATTTATGATAGGTTACCCATCTAGAGCTAGATTTCTGGCAACTACATGTTTGGAGCTAGATATCTGGTAGGTTACTCATCTAGAGCTACACAGCTGGTGACTACCTATCTAGAGTTAGACATTTAGTAGGTTACCCATATAGATCTAGACATCTAGTAGGTTACCCGTTTGGATCTAGACGTCTGGTAGCTACATGTCTAGAGCTAGACGTTTGGTAGGTTACCCATCTAGAGCTACACGTCTAGTGACTACCCGTTTGGAGATAGACGTCTGCCAGGTTACCTGTATGGAGCTACACGTTTGGATACTATCCATTTGGGGCTAGACATCTGCTAGGTTACCTGCCTAGAGCTAGATGTTTGACAACTAATCATCTGGTAGGTTACCCATCTAGGGCTAGACGTCTAACAACTACTCGCCTAGAACTAGATGTCTGACAGGTTACCTGTTTGGAGCTAGACGTTTGACAGCTTCCCATATGGCAGGTTACCCATTTGGAGCTAGACATATAGCAACTACATGTTTGGTGCTAGATATCTGTATAGTGGCTTAACCTCCTAACAGTCCCCCACTTAAAGTCAGTATACATGAATTCTTTGCCTATATTTTTCCATCCAATGTCAATTGCCTAATGCTGCCCTTGTTACATTTTTAGAAAGCCTAGAGAATTTTTACACCACTCATACTTCTCTATCTTGATTGACTTTGTAAGCATATCTGCAAGATTCACTTTAGTATCGATTTTCTACAATAGGATCCTCCCTTCTTCCACCATATTTCTTATAAAATGATACTTATATCAATGTGTTTCATGCGATCATGGAATATTGGGTTCTTCACTAGCTGAATAGCACTTTGGCTATCACAATGCAACGTAATTTTCCCCTGCATTATCTTGAAGTCACCCAAGAATCGCTCTAGCCAAATTACCTCTTTGTTGGCCTAAGTCGCTGCAATATATTCTACTCCAATGGTTGATAAAGCCACCATAGACTACAACTTACAAGCCCAACTCACAACTCCACCAGTTAGAGTGAAAGTATATCCTGTAGTGGACTTTCTCCCATCTCTATCTCCACCATAATTAGAATCCATAAAACCTATAACTTGCAAATTATCCGATCCATAGTAAATAGTAGCATTTGAAGTACCTTTTAAATATTTAAGTATCCACTTCACTGCATTTCGATGCTCCTTACTAGGATTTGCCATGTAGTGGTTGACTACTTCCATTGCTTGGGAAATATTCGGTCTAGTGCTCACCATGGCATAAATAAGGCTTCCTACTACTGATGAATACGGTACATGAGACATGTTTGTCTTCTCTGCTTTTGTTCGAGGACATGAATTGGAAGACAATTTTAAGTGTGAAAGAAGTGGGCTACTGACTGGTTTTACGTTCTGCATATTGAAGCGCTATAGAATATTTTCTATATATGAATTTTGACTTAACCAAATATTTCTTCCTTTTCTATCCCTGTGTATCTTCATCCCTAAAATTTGATTTTCTACTCCTAAATCCTTCATTTCAAATGTCCTAGCCAACTGAACCTTAAGATCAATGATTTTCTTCATGTGGGGGTTTACAACCAGCATATCATCAACATATAACAACAAAATAATAAAATTGCCATCGTCAAACCTCTTATAGTATGCACAATGGTTAGTTTCACTCTTAATAAAACCTTGGCTCTTCATGAAGGTGTCAAATTTTTTGTACCACATCCTTAGCGTCTGTTTCAACCCATACAAAGATTTTTCAATATGCAAACAAAATTCCCTTTACCTCTTTCTTCATAGCCCTCAGGCTGATCCATATAAATATCCTCCTCGAGATCACCATGTAGGAAAGAAATATTTACATCAAGTTGCTCCAGTTCTAAATCCTGTGCTGCTAAAAGTGCAAGTAAAACTCTAACAGTAATCATCTTCACAACTAGAGAGAAAATTTCATTAAATTCTATACCTGACTTTTGCACAGTCTTTTGCCACCAAGCGAGCTTTATAACATTTCAAAAACCCATCGTTGTTCTTCTTTACTTTGTACACACACTTGTTTCCAACAACCTTTCTTCTAGATGGGATATCCACAAGTTCCCATGTTTTATTCTTGCGATGTGCCTTTATTTCCTCCTCCATGGACTTCCTCCATTTTTTTGCATTCTTAGACTCTAGCTTCCTGAAATGAACTAGGCTCACCATCATAAATTAACAAAGTAAAAGAAGATTGATAAATAGGAGAATACCTTTTCAAAAACTTGTGTGGACGTGTAGATCTTCTAACCCAATGATATTTTGATTGTGGCTCTAGGTCTTGTGATTGTTGTGGTTGCTCTACTTACTGTTCTACTTGTTCTGTGTGTTAATCAAAACTTTAACATGTTGATTTTCATATTCATCTTCGTTCATATCTATTTCAACTGGTACAACATTAGGATTTTGTTGTACCTCCTTCATTTGCATGGATTTTTCATCAACAATAACATCTCGGCTAATAATTACCTTGTGGGTAGTAGGATCCCATAGTCTATACCCCTTAACTATATCTCCATAGTCGAGAAAAACACATTTACTTGACTTTGGATCAAGTTTGGACCTTTTTTCTTTAGGCACATGGGCAAATGCATCAAGCTAAAGGTTACAAATGAGAGTAATCAATTGGCTTACAACACCAAACCTCCTCCAGAATTTGTCCATCCAACGCAACTATAGGTGACCTATTAATAAGGTAAAGAACTATATTAACAACCTTTACCCAAAAATTTTTATCCAACATGGTTTCACTGAGCATTCTTCTTGCATGTTCCATAATTATGTGATTCATCCGCTTAGCCACACCATTCTATTGTGGAGTATATGGTACAGTCTTTTGGTGCTTAATACCTTACTGCATACAAATTTTTTTAAATTCCTTGGAGCAATATTCACCCCCATTATCTGACCTAAGACATAAAATTGACTTGTCCAAACTCTTCTCTACCCGTGCTTTGAACTCTTTAAATTTTTGCAAAGCTTTCGACTTATTATTTATAAAATAAACCCACACTCTCCTAGAATAATCATCTATAAAAGTCAAAAAATAGATAGCACCATTTAAGGACTAAGTGGGGACTGGTCCAAATATATCCAAATGTATAAGTTGTAGAAAATTAGAACTCTTACCAAGGCTTGCGATGAACTCGAACCCTCTTTTATTTACCAAAAATACAATGCTCACACAAGTCTAAATTACAAGACTTAATCCCAGAAAGCATACCTTTGTCATGCAAAATTTTTAGACCTTTTTCACTCATATGGCCTAGGCATTGATTCCATAACATTACTACATCTTGAACAAAAGTTGTTGCTGTTGCATGGTTTGTCACCGTATCACCACATAAACGATATAAGGTTCCATAAGATTTTCCTTTTGCTACTACTTCCTCTGATAATTTTGTAGTAGTTGTTACCAAAAGTGATAAAATAACCTAACTTATCCATCATCTTGATTGAGAGCAAATTCTTTTTGCAAATTGGGCACATGTCGTACATCACATAACATCCTTTATCTACCATCGTCCAACCTTATCCTTATGTCCCCTTTTCCCACAATTTCTAAAGGGTGATCATCATCCAAGTAGACCATCCCACCATAGTATGGCTGATATTTGTCAAACCAGACTCTATGAGGAGACATGTGGAACTATGCACCTGAGTCCAAAACCAAGGTATATAAAACATATATGTTGTTACTGATATAGAAAGCTTCACATATTATTGTCTCTCTTGAATCTACTGTATTGGTCTCAACTGATGGTTGAATTTTATTTTCAACATTCTTTTCATTTTTAATTGCCAATAGTCCTTCTTTGAGTGCCATGACTTCCCACAATGCCAACACTTCCCTTTCTACTTACGTCCTTTAGACTTAGATCTGGACTGTGATCTACTTTGTTTACTCCTCTTAAAATATCGACCTCTCACAAATAGGACTTCGTTGGTTGAGGTTTTTAGAGATGTTTTTCATCTCAACTCTTCTGTCAACAAAGATGCTACCACATCATCAAATTTTAGAGTTCCTGATGATGCATTACTGATAGTCATCACCATATGATCTTAGGTGTTTGAGAGGGAACAAAGTAGGATGATAGCTCTATCCTCATCCCCCATATTCACTTTAACTAGAACCATTTTACTAATAAGAGTATTAAACTCATTCAAATGATCTACCACGAATGAAATTTCCTTCATCCTCAAGTTATAAAGTTATTTTTTCAAAAAAAACCTTCTTTGTTGCTAATTTTATCTCATACAGCTTTTCAAGCTTTTGCCAAAGGGCTACCATGGTCTTCTCTTTAGCTACATTGAACAAGACAGATTATGTTAGGTAGACATGAATTGTAGAGACTGCCTTCCTGTCCAACGTTGCCTACTCCTCATCTTTCATGTTGTTTGGTTTACTCACGATCCCTTTCAAGGCTAGAGCCTGGTTATTCTGAACCAACAAATCCTCCACATTCATATTCCATAGAGCAAAGTTCCTACCATCAAATTTCTCAATATCAAACTTGGTACAATCCTATCATTGTTTTAGTTCCCACTCGCACAAAACCTTAGGCTCTGATACCAGATGTTAGTTAAAACTTTAGATTTTACCTACAAGCAGAAAACACAGTAACAAAGAAAAAAATAGTAACATAGATATTTTATGTGGAAACCTGCAATGTGCAAGAAAAACCACAGGGTAATGGTAGCTTCTTTCTTTTATTGATTTTAGTTCATACAACTTGCTTTCATATAAGGGTTCGTTCCTCTTTTATAGATAAATGAAGGAAGGCTCCAAAAACTATTTTTTTCCTCTCCCAAAGGAAGACTTTGAAAAATATTCTTTTCATCTCTCGGGACTACATGTCTAACGGTTACCTATCTGGAGCTACATGTCTGGAAACTACTCATCTAGGGATAAACGTCTAGCAGGTTACCCAATTATAGTTACATGTTTGGTGACTATCCATTTAGAGCTAGACATATGAAATGTTATCCATCTAGATCTAGAAATCTGGTAGCTACACGTCTAGTAGGTTACCCATCTAGAGCTACACGTCTAGTGACTACCCATTTGGAGCTAGACTTCTAGCAGGTTACCCGTATAGAGCTAGATGTATGGCAGGTTACTCATCTAGAGCTGGAGCTAGACATCTAGCAGGTTACCCGTTTAGAGCTACACATCTATCAATTACCTGTCTGGGGCTAGACGTCTTGCAAGTTACCCATTTGGAGCTAGACATCTAGAAGGTTACTCATTTGGGGTTAGACATTTGGTAGCTACCTGTGCAGAGCTAGACGTCTGGCAGGTTAACCATCTAGAGCTAGATGTCTGTAAGTTACCTGTTTGGCAAGTTACTTTTTTGGAGCTAGACGTCTGGCAACTACCTTTCTAGTGCTAGACATCTATATAGTGACTTTACCTACTAAAATAACTCGAGGTCTTTATTAGGAATATCCTTGTTCTCTGTATATTTTTTTCATATTGACTGAAGGCTTGAATAGACTCATCTTGAGGAGAAGACAACAAGGTTTGCTTGGGTAGTAAAAAATACAATAAAAAATAATACCCTCTTTTTAATTATAGAACTAAAATTAAAATCGAGTCAACAATGACACTGATTGATGTAAAGGGAGGGTAGATGTAGGCAACAAATCCACCTCCTAGAAGAAGTGAAAACTAGATTTGCACAATTTTGTCAATTTTGTTAGATGTATAGTTTGTCAAAACATACACATGTAGGGTTTGGTCTAATTGTACAAATGTGGAGTTACAAAATGTACAATTGGGTGTAATTGTACAAAGTTATAAATGTGCAATTAGAAATTAAAATGAAATTAAGTGAAATGTGCATTTAAGGTGAATTTGATAAGAATCAAATTAGACTTAGGGGAAACCTTAATGCAAGCTAGTTATCGAACAAGATGGTAGTTGTAAATAGAGGTTATCTGAAGAACTGCTTTGGAATAACCTAGGCAAGCATTATAAGCCCCCCATTCAATTTTTTATGGTTGTTCATTGATGGTTCATTGTAGATATCAAATGTTATTCAATGATTGTTCGTTTACTTTTCATAGCATGTTGTTGATGAGATTTGTAGTTGAGTATTGATAATTGTGTATACATATTCAACCGCATTAATATAAAAGAATATTGTGGATTGTGAGTATTGTGAATTCTATTGTGTATATTGATAGTGAATCCAGATTGTGTGTTCTGTGCAAGTATGGCCAGAATGGTGTGGAGGATGAATGTTATTGCAATGGAATTACACTATTGATGAGATCATAACCCTGGATGATGTTGGAGAATTAACTTTATGTATTTTTATTGCTATATAGAAACATCCTCATGCTATTGTATGATTTCTAGAAATGTTGATTGATGATAACAATCCAATTACAGTTAATTAGGGGTTGCATGTTAGACTAATGTGTTGATAATTACATTACAAAGATAAGCAAATCTTAATCTGTGAAGAATCTAAGTGTAAGTTGGTGTAATTGCAAGTGGAGGAACATTTAAGGGTTTGTGCAACAGTACATATGACAAACCAAATCATACACATGATCAATTGCTAGTTTTGGAAGGTGCAATTATAAATTTAGACTTGCCAAATAAGGAAAACTAGGGTATACAAGTGAACAATTACAAAACTATCCAATTTGCCTTGCAAATTTGTTAGAGTAGGTTGTTTACCTTATAGCTCATGTTCACCTAGGTAATTTATTTTCCTTTTATTTAGTTATTCCATATATTTTCCCCACCCACTTATGTGTGGATATTTCATTTATCTTATTTAGATATTATGAGAAGTTACATATTTATTTCTTAGATATTATTGGTATATTTTTATGTTTGACTATTCGTAGGAGTTATGGGGATATTTTAGGTATAGGGTTTAGATTCTTTCTCCCCATAGTGGTTACAGATCTATAGACCATATCACTTATTCCTTTTGTACTCCCCCTATGCTACAAACTTACCCTCTTTAGGAAGATTCAATATTCTTAGTGGAACCTCCATTTTTGTGTTCATATTGTTTGGGAAAGACCAAGCCAAATACCCATATTTGTGGTAAACTCCACACTTGAAGGGAATGCCTCACAATCCAATTTTTGAATCCAAGATATTCCTATAAGTTTGAGTTTCACCTCTATTGACAAAGGCTAGTTGAGATCCATTTCCATGCATAATCTAGCATAAACGACTGTGTATCCTTCCATTGTGTCTCTAGAAATATCTAAATATATTCCAAGGGAATTAATGATGATTTCTAATACTTTCTCACTCCATAACTCCATTAGAAGTGCATACAAATGGATCCAAATCGAGATAATAGTGGATTTAATTCGAGAATCAAATCCCACTCTCTAGGGCTGAGATCATGATTCTTCTTTTCTGATTCAAAATCCCTAGTTCTATCGATAAGTGAGGAAAAAATTTGGAAAATGTACTTGTCAAACACATAATGAACACATTGTAGTTGTTTATGCTATTTGCTCACCAAACTTCATTTCAAGGATAAAAGGTCTAGAAATTGAAGTAGTTCCCATGGAGATAAAATCTTATTACAATCCAATGTACATAAAGATCCAAATGCAAGAAAGTGAGCAAGAAGAAACATATTCAAGTAACTACAGAAAAGAAAAGAAAAGAATAAATATCTCTATTAGAAAAAATTTAAAACATCACTTAAGCAGATTATGCAAAGAGAGGAAAGAAAACGGATAAATATTTTTTAATCTTATACTATTGATAGTAGTAGATTGATGGAGACAATCAGAGAAGCCTTGGAATCATGCAAAAAATTTAAACCCAAGAAAAGCAAACATGAAAGCTTTCTTATAAATCCATGGTATGATGAATAATGCAAAGCAGTAAGGAGAACCTTGAAAGAACCAAGCAAAGAAAAACAAATAGCAAGATATATAAATAGCTAGTGAAAACAAAAAAGAAAGAATACATAAGAGCGAGGTAAACAAAGTTGACATATCTTGAAAAGTATAACCCAAGACAAATTTTGAAAGCGCTACAACAAATCACAAGGTACAAAAAATAGAATAGCACAAGCGAACAATGGTTGTATTATGCTAAGCAATTATATGAGACAAACCAAGAAAAAGATACACCTCCTATAATTAACACAATTGAGGAAATTTTTTCTCTAAAAGATGTGAATTAAGGCATTAAAAAATAGCAATAGGTAAATCTTAGGATATAGATGATTTGCAAGTTGAACATCTCAAGTGTGGGGTTGAAATTAGCCCCACCCATCCAAAATATTTTTAATGACATCAATAAAAGAGGTTTTCCATAAGAATGAATAACCAACCTAATCATACCGTTGCATAAATTAGAGACACCTACAATCCTTCAATTTACTGAACCATCATTATTAATCTTATTTTTGTAAAAAAATTCCACAACATAGAAGAAAGCAAAATCATTCAGTGGGTAAAAAATCAAGGAAAGAGGGAAATAGAGCTAGCAAGGTTTAGACCATAGTACTCAACAATAGATCACTGCATTAATTTAAGGCACCTAATAGAGAGGATATAGAATGAAAAATGAGAAGTTTATAGTTTTTTATTGATATAAGGAAGGAGTTTTTAAAGGGTCCCCGAACCTTTTATATCTAAAGAAAGGCCTCCTAGGAAGGATAACAGGAGGATCTGCAAAGAACAAACATAAGGAGGACCTCCAAGGTCTGAATATAAAACAAAGGACCCTAGACCAAACAAAAGAGAGAGGAATAAATTAATAATAGCTAAGAAGAAAAGAGTCTCGATCAACATTCCCATATTTTGTTTTTAACTCCTTTAAGAAGGCAATCATTTGATCTGCATAGGTCACTCACAAATCGAGAGAGGGTTTTCGTTTATGGTGGTTTACGAAGAGTTTACTTGCTTTCCCTAGGGTCGAGAAGAGAGTGTTTTTGATACCTAAAGTAGAGCAAGACTCAACTTGAAGGTTTTTATTTTCTAAAATAATTAGGATGGATTGAGCTCCATTTGCAATTTCCACTTTTGATTCTTTTTTCATGAGATCTTGATTTGAGGATCTTCCTTTCTTTCTTTCACTACCCACATTTGAGCTCCTTTTTTTTGTTTTTGGCAATAGGTCAAGAGGTACTTTTCTTGTTTCCAAACTTTTGATCTAAAACAACTGGGGCCTCAACTTGAGACTCCTTTGCAAATTTTAGAGGAAGTGCCTTTGCTAAGCAATAGTAAGTATTATTCAAAAAACTGGAGACTTTGAAAAGTATTCTATGGTTTCAACTAAAATCCCTTTGCCCAAAAAGCGAGGGAGATATGTGAGAGAAATAGGGGCGCCTACTCGAGGCTCTGTTACTAAGGTTTTATCTTCTATGGATAACGTGGAATTCTCAAAGGTTATAAGAGCCTCACTATCCAAACAAAAAAAGGGATTTATCTAAATGGAAATTAGATTACTAAGAGAGGAGAAGAGAAGACTTACCTAGACTAAGGAAAGTAGGGCCTTCTCTCCATTGAGAAACTGGACCTCCTCTCCATTGATATTCTAAGTATAATTATCGTTCAAAAATTAGGCCTTCTCACTATTCATATTCGAGGATCACCTGCAATTGGGCCAAAAATGTTGAAGTTCTTAGATGAGCCAAAAGAATTTTTGGAGTCCTTGCAATGCTAGGATAACTTGGGCTCAATGGGGGGCCTCAAGGAGGGACACTAGGATGAAATGTGACCTTGCTTATTGTAATACTAGCAAAAGGAAGGTTTTTTCTCATACTCTATTTCTTTATGTGAGTTGTAGATATCTAAAATTAACTCTATGGAATTAGGCAACTCAAAACCTATATTAGCATTGATGCATATTTTGGCATATACCATCCTTGATTTGGCTCTTTTGGTAGGGTTGAAAGAAACTAGATCCCCAATAGCTCTCATGATTCCTCTGAGAATACCTTCATGCTAGAACTAAATCAAAAGAATAGGGAATTTGACCTAGATAAGGTCTGAGTTGATGTGTTTGGATTTTGGGTTAAATTTTAGGTTCTATTTCCTCAAGAAAATACTATGACAACCATAGAAAAAGGCCCTCCTACGAGGATGCAATTCGAGTCCTCAGCATTGATCAATTTGATGATGGAAAACCCAACTATCTCCATATTTCCTTGAGGCTTTCATTTGGAGAACGACCTTCGCTTGACGGATTCTATGTCAGGTCTAAAGCCTATAAATTTATCCACTATAAAAAAACTTATTGTGTCATTGTCACGGCTATGATATTAGCAGGGATATTAAGATTTCCTTGGGAAGGCTGAAGAATAAAAGAACTGCAATTTTCATCCACCAAGAGGGTAAATTTTTGGACTACTTTAGCAAAGGATTTTGGGGTAGATAACGAGGAAAAAGGAGGGGGCTCTTATCGAGGAGGCATGGGAGGACCAGGGTCAAGGAGTGGATCCACCTTGATACCCATGGCCTCCAGCCCATTCGACAGGCAATCTCCTACTCCATGAACAAGGGTGCTCCTGCCTGCACCAGAAGAACTCTCAGCAACGCATAATTCAAAACTCAAATCCAAAACTCTTCTCTTGATTGGATCTTCCTAGGTGAGGAGAATTTTATTATTTTTTTGTAGACTTTTAAAAGGATTTTGACATAGCACCTAGAAGTAAATTATGGAAAATGGGAAAATTTAGCATACCAACCAACTACAAAGAAATTATACATAGACTTTATGAGTAGGTAGTGGAAAAAATCAAAACTCCAAAAATAATATCGAAGTATTTTGAGAGTGAGAACAGGGTGAAATAGGGTTGTTCACTATCACCTACATTTACTTGGTCTTTACATTGATAAATTGAAGGAATGAGTAGAAAGGATGGGAGGAGAGGAAATAAAATTGGCTAATTATGTAGCGAAACTTCTTCTCTATGTTGATGACATCATCTTGATTGGAAAGAACATATAAAATCTTTAGAGCATTTTTGTAGAGAAGTTGGGACGTAGAAAAACACTAGAAAGACTAAAATATAGTCTTCTCTACTTAGAGAGACCAAAATTAGCCATTCAATTGGAAAATCCTTTAGAGGTGATAACATAATAAAAATACCTTGGGATAGATTTTCAAAGTAAATTCAATTGGGAAATATACAAGATGAAACGAATACAAGCATGATGGAGGGCACTCTACTAATTTCTAAATAGAGGGAAAAAAGCATATTTGTGGGATTGGAAAACCATTAGGGTCTGTTTTTGGGTTATTAGTTGTTCCGGTGATTCTATATGGGTGTGAGGTGTGGGTTAGCAATACATCAGATTTTAAATGAGGAAAATAGAAAGAATTCAAAAGAAACTGACTATAAATAATTTTAGAATTAAAGCATCAATCTCATATAAAATCTACTTGCTAAAACGAGGACTTTTCCACTAGAAGCAAAACCTGTGATAAGGCTATTTGGGTACCTAAATAAAATAGATATAATGGAAGATAACATGTTACTAAAATAGATAATCAAAGAAACACTAACTAGAAGAAAATACACATATGTGAAACAAAACAACAAATGGATAGAAAATGGAGCATTAAATTTTATGAGGTCACAAAGTACAATAAAGAAATGAAGTAGTATATGAGGAAAAAATTAAAAATTATCCTATGGACTGAATTTGTTTTTACTTAACGTGTTAATCATTCAAATTGTAAAATAATAATAAGTTACTGTAATACTGATAATAGGCTTCTTTCATTCCAGATCTGTTGTAGATCTATCCTATTGAGTCATATCTAAGATAGATCTACTCTCCTATGCTAGATCTGCTCTCATTGTTGGGCTTGAGTCCTCTTTGCCTATTGCGTTGTTGTAGTCTCTTTGGGCTTCTAGATCTAATGGAAAGAAACAACAAGAGGGAGGATCATGTACATGTTTTTGAATGGTAGTGTGGCTTATGCCAAAAAATACTTATTTCAAAAACCAATCTTGACCAACATTATGACAATTGCCACCATAATTTGTTGAATAGTTTCCTATGAATGGTGAGATACGGTAAGGAGACAGGTGATTCTAACCAGGTTTTACAAGATCTAGGGATTTATTTGGGGGTAGGTCTTTAAATGGGCCCACAATAGGCCCCATGAATGGTGAGAAGTGGAATGGAGGCAGACAAAACAAACCAATATTTTTTGATCCTAGGGTTGGATTCGAGGGGGTACAACATACCCTAAGAATGTCATTTTTGGTGATTCAAACCAGGATTTGTAAAATTTAAGTCTTAGAGAAATGGGTAAGAAAGGAAGTGACATGATTTTTGAACAAACTATTGGGATGAGAAAGGATTCTATAGAAATTTTATAGGGTTTGGTTTTCAGGGATGGTGGGGCTCGTTCTATACCATTTGACCCAGGCGCCTTTTGGTGTCATGTGGTGAAAAGAGATATAGGGAAAGCCATGGTTGGTAATTTTTGTTTAGTATTAGAGGGTAATAGGATCGTGATTTAAAATGAGATTGCTAGATTGGTTGTAACCTAAGGGGATCCTTGTTTGATAAGCAAGTATTTGGGTGTCCGTCTAAACATGGATGCCATTCTATGTTGGGAAAAAGCTAAATGGAGGCCTCTAGGAGGATAAAAAACCATGGCTATGCCAATAAAATTATTTCTAATCCGCTTAAGCTTAGAAGAGGATGTTGAGAAGATTCTTCAAAAAGGATCCTGGTTTTTTGTCTATCGAGATCAATTTCCTAAGAGTTGGTCTACTGATTTCAATTTGCACATCCAAAACATCAATAAAGCCTTGATTTGGGTTAGGTTCCCATTTTTGCCTCTATATTTGTGGTTTGAAGATATTTTAGTAGGGATTGGGCATCATCTAGGTCAACTCATGGTTATTGGTCCAATAAAAATTGCCAAAACCTGATTTTTTTATGCTAGAATATGCATCAACATTGATATGCCATAAGCCCCTTTGAAATCCATTGAACTAGCCTCCATGTTTGGATCTTGCATTCAATCTCTAAAACATGAAAATATACTGGTAAAATGCAATCCTGCTTGAAGATAAGGCATTTAAATAGGGATTTATCTCAAATAAAAATCCCTCATCAAAAGGACAATGATAATAAGGAAGAAGCTTATGGAAAATCAAATGAAGAAAATAATAAAGTGGACCGGGTGAATCCTCCTCAACCGACCTCTAAAAGCAAGGAAGAAGGTGAGATTAAGGAAACCAATATTTAGGTAAGTAAGATTAGTGACCCTCTTCCCATTGATTCATTTGTTGTTGTTCCTTATAATCACTTTGATTGCTTAGCAATCCTCCTTGAGAATAGTGATCATGTTGTCCCAAATGAAGAAAAAAATCTAGGGAATAGTACCTTTTTAGAGGAAAATCAAATGAATCTAAATATCCCCTTTGAACTAGTTGTACCAATAAAAAATTAGAGGACTCCACCTAATTATTAGTTGATGAGGAAGGATCCAAGGATCCTAAATAGAACCTCTGGGAGATCGAGAAAGAATCAAGAAGATGTGGGGAAGAATGAATCCAGGGGTAGACCCACTCAGAATGAAATTAGGAAGAGAGAAACAACCAAAGAAGTAGCCAATAGAAATCAATTGACTCTAAAATTGGGAGGTAAAAAGCCTCCATCCAAATCCAATAAATGAGAACCATATCCTTGTAGTAGGGGCTCTCCTTGAAGACATTGGTAGTAAGTTGTGCTCCATTGGGTTCAAGGAGGCACTAGAATTTTTATAGTTGATGGATTATGTTTATGGTGTTTCTATTTTTGGTTGGTTTGATTTTGTGGTATTGTGGAAAATAAAAGGAATAAAAGAATGAAGTGGACCGGGTGAATCCTCCTCAATCGACCTCTAAAAGCAAGGAAGAAGGTGATATTAAGGAAACCAATCTTCAAGTAAGTAAGACTAGTGACCCTCTTCCCATTGATTCATATGTTGTTGTTACTTATAATATCTTTTATTGCTTACCAATCCCCCTTGATAATAGTGATCACGTTGTCCCAAATGAAGAAAATAATCTAGGGAATAATGTATTTTTAGACGAAAATCAAATGAATCTAAATATCCGCTCTAAACTAGTTGTCCCATTCGAAAATCAGAGGACTCCACCTAATTCCTAGATGATGAGGAAGGATCCAAGGAGCCTAAATATAACCTCTAGGAGATCGAGAAATAATCAAGTAGATGTGGGGAAGAACAAATCTAGGGGTAGACCCACCTAGAATGAAATCAGGAAGAGAGAAACAACCAAAGAAGTAGTCCATAGCAATGAACCAACCTTAAAATTAGGAGGTAAAAAGCCTCCATCCAAATCCAATAAATGAGAACCTTATCCTCGCAGTAGAGGCTCTCCTTGAATACACTGGTAGTAAGTTGTGCTCCATTGGGTCCAAGGAGGCACTAGAATTTCTGTAGTAGATGGATTATGTTTATGGTGTTACTATTTTTGATTGGTTTGGTTTTGTAGTATTGTTTTAATTTTAGTTGGTTGTTAGCGTGTTGTCTTAGTTTTGTCTTGTAGAATATTAAGGTTCAGCATATATTTTTTGGTTTTCTTTTGAACAGGTTTTTGGGCCTATTGATTTTTTTTTTTACAACCTAATACACGGGTTTGTGGACCCTAAAACCCCTTCTGCCCTAATAAAAAAAAATAGGAAGGAAAAACAATTATACATCGACAAGTTCAACCCAAAATATTAACACAATCAAAAGAAGTATATATATCCAAGGATCAAATAGAAGGAAAAATGTTTATAGCCCAACTAAGATCTAGTTCACGCCATCTTAAATGTGAAACTAGGAGATAGACAATTCCTCAAGAGGGGGGGTAGGCAGCAAGTACAACTGGCTAACACTCTAAAATATAGAGCTTGCCATTATAGATAGAGGGCGCTAGGACTGACTCTTCATTCTCCTTATCATCCTCGTCGCCCTGATTACAGGATTATTTGTCACATGACAGAATTGTCTGGATTATTTGTCGTCAAATTGGAGAATTTAATGGATTGGAAATTATTTGTTTGGCCAAACATTTTATAAGAAAATATTTAGGTTTAAACTTGTGGATAGTCTGTTGCAAAGGTTAGGTAGATTGGTAAGTATTTGTTTGGCCAAGCACTTTTTAAGAATATATCTAGGTTCAAATCAGGTAATAGTCTGATTTAAATCTTATGAGTGCACATAGACTGATGACAATACGAAATTTGAACGATCGTGATTCCTTCACACCTTGATCAACAATTACGAGGTACGAGGTAGAATAGGTTTGATGAGAGCAGCCCATGGGGTTTGAACCCTACTTTTGTCAGTTACTAAAAATATTATGGTTGTTACCAACTCTCCTCTATAACCAAAAACCACTCTCATATGTAATCAAAAATCAAACATAAAAAAATCAATTACAAAAAAATTATATGATTATCATCAATTCTCTTATATAAAAAAACAAAAAAAACACTATTAAATATTACCATTATAAAATTTATTCTATTAATTTAAATAAAATTAAGAAGATAATGAAACAATCAACCTTCAAACATTTATTACTATTATTAAACTCTAACCATTAAACTATCGGATTCCATAGTGGCTCAGGATTGGAACCGTTGACCTCAAGCTAACAAATACTTAGCGAAAAATGATCGGTCTACTACCTCCACCCAAGCACGATTTAAATATTGATAAAATGCATAAAAATATTAAAATAATGGTATGATCAACTAATATGTTAAGAGTGAATGATCTTTGAGTTTTGGAAGGGAAAACTAGGGCACCAGCTAAGTAGACGAAGTACTTTCTAGCTGCTACAAAATCGAAGACAGGATTGTTGTCCTAAGAGGGTCCAACGGGAACACCTCCAGATCCTCTTTTTGAAGAACACAAACTTATACTAAGAGGGTGAGGTGAACAGTATAAGACCACTTTTTACTTTCCTTTCCCAAATAATATTAATCAATGACAATATCAATAGAAATAACCAAAGCAATGCACAAATCATCACACACAATAGAGACACCAATTTTAACGTGGTTCACCCAATATGGGCTACCTCCACAAAGAAAATATTTCTTCTATTTATTTTTCAAATAATCTCATGGGAATCCTTTCCAATTACAATGTTTATGGACCTCTGTCCAAAGGAGATTTTGATCCCCTAATCTCAAGTTCGTGGATCTCTTCCACAGGAGAACTCTTTTCATTTTGCTTTGGCTAGTGATCTTCTAGAAGACTCAGTCTCTATGTTGCACTGACTGGTGGATCTCTCTCCACTTGAAGACTCCTCACTCAGATATGTCTTCAATTGTCCTGGTTGTTGGATCTCTATCCACGGAGACTCTATCCTTTGTACTCTATCACTTCCAAAGCTTCATATCAATACTGTACTAAACACAGTTCAGTCGGTCTAGCACAACTCTGCTCAATCTCTTGCACTAAACATAGTTCATTCGGTCTAGCACAAATCTGCTCAATCTCTTGTACTAAACATAATACATTCGGTCTAGCACAAACTTGCTCAATAGGTCCACTCATAACCTTGCTCAAATCTGCTCACTAGGTCCACACAAAACCTATTCAAATCTGCTCAATAGGTCCACATAGAACTTGCTCAAATCTGCTCAATAGGTTCACATAGAACCTACTCAAATCTGCTCAAAATGTCCACACAAAACCTGCTCAAATCTTCTCAATAGTTCCACACAAAACCTACTCAAATCTACTCAACATGTCCACACAGAACCTACTCAAATCTGCTCAATAGGTCCACATAGAACCTATCCAAATATGCTCAATAGGTCCACACAGAACCTGCTCAAATCTACTCAACAAGCTCACATAGAACTTGTCCAAATCTTCTCAATAGGTCCACATAGAACCTGCTCAAATCTGCTCAACAAGCTCACACAAAACTTGCTCAAATCTGCTCAACAAGCTCACACGAAACTTGTTCAAATCTGCTCAATAAGTCCTCTCTAGGACTTGCTCAAATTTGCATAGCAAGATTTCACAAAAGCTTACTCAAATCAGTTCACAAACCTTCTCAAAGACTTTTCTTAAATCTTCTTAACAAGCTCACACAGAACTTGTCCAATCACATAGAATCATAGAGAGAATTGTTAGAGACTCAATATGTTCTAAGCTCAATGTTCAATCAATATCTCAATTCAATATCATAGAAGCATAAAAAGAATTGTTAGAGACTCAATATGTTCTATACTCAAATCCTAATCTCAACTCAAATCAATCTCATAGAAGCATAAAGAGAATTGTTAGAGACTCAATATGTTCTATACTCAAATCCCAATCTCAACTCAAATCAATCTTATAGAACCATAAAAAGAATTGTTAGAGACTCTATATGTTCTATTCTCAAATACCAATCCCAATCTCAACTCAAATCAATCTTATAGAACCATAAAGAGAATTGTTAGAGACTCTATGTTCTATTCTCAAATCCCAATCTCAAAATATTTCCAACAATGCTCAACCACAAATCTCACATAATAATGATACTCATGTTCTTCTCTAACTCAAGTTCAATTTCATTTCACAATCAATGGGCTTCAACAACAATGCTTATAAAACAAGGTTTAATTACAACTCTCAAACAAAGAAAACCTTGAAGCATTCAACCAACCACTTTCGAAAAGGAAACCACAATCAATCCTTTTCTCTCCAATGATATTTCAAAAATCAACCACCATAAACAATCAATAGGAGAATGTGCCCATACCTTTTATGAAGATGAAGAAACCTCTTTGGAAATCTGCCACAATCACAATATTCTTTTCCAATATTCATGAGGGTTAGGAGAAATTACAAAACAATTATCATAATATTTTACACTTTATTTCTCCTAGTCAAAAATCACATCCACCACTAGAAAATAATTAAAAATAATTATTTCCTTATTTAATTAAGCATAGCATGAATATCACCACAACCATTTACCATTCCCTTATTTCTCCTTTTAAGCAAGTTAATCAAATAGCTCTTGAAAAATGCTTTCCAATGATATATAATATGCTACCCTTCCAAAATTAAAAGCAATAATAATTTTCGTATTTTCAAAAACAAACCATAACCCTTATTACTTCTTAATGTTATTCTCACAAATATTAAAAATAAAAATTAACTTACCTTTTGCCTCTCAGTGGGATTCGATCCCCTGTCGCTGACCATGTACCACTTTAACCGCGGTGCCACTAACCATGTGAGCCAACCGCTCACATAAAACGATGAGCACAACCACAAACCTTAATAGCTCCAATCATACCCCGCAAGACACGTGCGCCAAAAGTGCGCTACCTTTTCCACTTCGCAAAACCAACACCGACGGGATTCAAAATTCGGATCTCCTAGCGCTAAAAACCTTCATTGCCTCCCTCTTTCTGCTAGGCCACGAGCGCCTACGGTGTATGGGAAGGATCTTACCTCCCTTCTATTACACCCTCTCTTCACACGTTTCAAATGCGCCGAAATTCCTTTGCTCTCACTTCGAACGAAACACCCAATCGCATCAATCATGAATATTTCCAAATGAACTTTGGCAATGGTATTTATACATATTCCTTGAATTCACATATGTCGGTCCTCAATCGAATTTGATGACGTCGACGGGAATTTCCATTTTGGAAATTTAAATTTTAAAATATTAAAATTTAAACTTAAACTTCAAAGTTGAATAACTTTGTCACCGGAAATCCTTTTTCGATGAAACAAAAAGCCAAGTTGGGTTTTAAGAAAAACCTATTTCAAATATGCCATCCATGGTTTTAAATAAAACCTTTTATTTTACCTACCTTGGTTTTCACAAAAACCCTTCCTTGCACTTTTCACAAAACATAGTGCATGCCATCATAGATCCTTTTGACATCAAATAACATTTTGACATCAATGACAACATTTTAGCTTAGGGACTCAAAATGTCCAACACTTTTATATAGATAGAGTTTATTTGCAGATTTATTGAAGGAAAAAAATCCAACAGACACTGAAGTAAGTACACAAAATTGTATTAAAAATGCTCTTTATGGCTACTAGAAAAAGATCAACATCTCAAAGAGTCAATGGATTCTTGCCACAGTCAAAATCAAGGTCAAAGATTGTCATTGAGTAGAAGATAGTAGAAGAAATAGTCTTATATAGAATCAATCACGATATGATCTGTAAATTCATGGGTATTTGCCTTACCCTGAAAATCAACAACAAAAAAAAATAAACTCCAAAAGATGAGAAAAAAATGTTGATCTTTTGCCACCTTATAAACAATATTTTCTTAAATGTTAAACTTTGAATAAAAGGTCCAAGATTTGAATCCAAAAGGAATTAGGATTGTGCACCATAACTCATCTTATAGTAAAGCTCTTGATCCCACATATTATTTTGGGATCATGAATGTAATTAAAATCATTTTATTTCAAGCCTAATTTTAAAGTTTCTTGTGATTTAAAGATACATTCATTTACATGAGTATGACTACATCTAATTACCTTAAAAAAGTGACACTTTAAACAATATAAAATATTATAAAATAAATCTAAAAAATATAATCACACTTCATTTTGATATATATTATACCTTTTTAAAACATTTCAAAATAAATAAAATATATAAAAATATAATATTTTATTTACAAATTAAAAAAAAATAAAAAATAAATTAACTAAACATAAAAAAACAAATAGCAAATAAAATTATTTAATTAGTTGTGATGCATATATTAAAAGTTAATAAATATGCTAAAAATCTAAACCCAAAGAAATAAGTGATCTTAATCTAAATCCAAAGCAACGAGAGACTAACATTATTTATACAAGCATAAATAAATAAACAACTAACCAGCTTTTAAATTTATTTATGTACCATTTATCGTTTAAAATTAAAAAAAATTGTAATATCAATTATTTTTTTTTGTGATTAGAATAAAAAGAAGTAGACTTTGCCTGCGTTGCATGGCCGTTACTTGTAACAAACGAAGAAACATCTAATGGTCAAATGAGGGTCAGTGATACACTATAGGAGACTTAAAAATTTTGGATTATTAAAAATCCTTTAATAAATATTTAAAATATAAAAATAAAATAAATAAATAATTAAAAATATTATAAAACTAACACCGATTGACAAAAAAAACACTTCACTCGCGGACAAGAGAGGTATCGAGTCCTCATATTTATACAATATTTAAGGCCATAGGTGCCTTGTAAAATGAGATTTTTAAAAGTGTTGCAAAATGATATTTAATTTAAAACCTCTTTCATTTGCTGAATTTAAAAATAAAAAATAAAAGATTACATTCTATTCCAAATCAATGTATTTAAACAAACTCTTTGAAAATAAATCATAAACATGATAATGCAAATGCAAGTGGCGTGAGAGGAGTCGATCGATCTCCTTTAATATCATACTTGGGAAATTAGGAGTCGATCGATCGATCTCCTTTAATTCCCATCTCCACAAATGCAAGTGGCGTGAGAGAGCGGTAAGCACTCACATAAAATTGAAGGAGAAATCGCCCTTTATTTTATTTGTCGCGCCCACACCTAATGGCTTGAGCCGAAAGTACAGCCAGCTGTAGTCTTAACACGGGCTAACACTCTAACACTCTAGGATGCCGTCGCAGGAGAAGACCTCAAGATCGAGTACAGGGGTCATTCCTGTCCCCAAAAATGGATTAATAAGAATCAATGTCTTTTAACAAACTCTTCCAAAATAGACCTCCAAATAAAAAATATAAAATAACTTCTACTCTAAAACTATATTTACCCTATCCCATTACAGGATGCCGTCGAAAGAGGAGGAGAGGACCCCAAGACCCTGTGCCTGACGACCCAGTCTTCTAAAGGGGTAATGATAATCCTGTCCAGTGCAGAGGGGGTAAACCCATTGACTGAACTCGTTTCACCATCAAGTCGGATCACCTGCAAGGAATTATTACCATTGCATTTCTGGAGATTTCTTAACATGACATACGACATAATCGTTCTGACACTCATGGCTATACTCGTACATAATCCAGTCTGTGATATTACCATACGGAGGAGGAGGATGAGGAGGCTTTTCATAGAACCTAAGGGTCATTCTTTTTTCAATTACGCCTCCGCCAGAAGAAGTAGAAGTATTTTTGACCTTCCCAGTGCGCTCCCAATACCCAGATGGAGTGGATCGGTCAATATAATAACTCTCTGTACGCTTTAGGTACTTTTTGCGCGGTGTGTAGAAGAAATAGCGTGGTAAATATTCCGGTTCACGTGTGTGAAAGTCCTGCACAACTGGAATTGGAATTATGTCCATCTTAACCATCTTGCCATTTATTTCCACACTCTCCCACCCATGTACTTTACCCTTGAGAATATTAACAAGCTGTTCATCATTCAGGGAGAGGATAACACAAGGCTCCGAACGAGGCTGTAATTGATGAAATTAAAGAAAAATAAATATCAAATCCACAGAAAATTTTGGAATCTATTTTACAACTTATCTAAACATTTTCAGACTACATCTTATTTAAAGGAAACCTCAGAACAGAGTAAAATGGCACCTGCATTGTGTCAACGTGTATCGAAGCTGAATCCATTCCAAAATTTTCCCCTGGAATCTCTAACCTTTCTGATAAACTCTCACCATCGTAGGCATACGTATTTATAGCCCCAAAAAAATTGTCCCTTGTAGTAGAAGGGATTAAAACTTTTTGACCAAATGAATCAAAAAGCCTTGTCTCTTTAGTCCTACCACTAAACTATCCGTAAAATTGCTATTACTCGTTTCATACACGTTTTTCCTAGGGAAACAGGGTCCCGCCGAAATATGTGTTTTTTTCCACGGACAAAAAGAAGCCTTAGTGGTCAATTGATGATTCGGACGCGATCATTTTTCATGCACACAGTTTTGTTTGCTTAGTGAAACTAATGTGATAGATAAAAACGAACTTAAAAGAAATTAAATTAAAATAATTTATCACAAACATTTGTTATTATAATTTTTTTTTTCCGTGCATAAAATTGTTTTAAGGATAAATTAAGAATTAAAATTTATGTTTTTCAAGGATATATTATCTTTTGTGAGCACCGCTTGAATCCGAAAAGCTATCACTATAATCTTTGTCTCACTTAAGTAAACTTTTGCTTCAAGTGAGGCGGATTCCGTAGTGGCTCAGGATTGGAACCGTTGACCTCAAGCTAGCAAATACTCAGCGAAAAACGATCGGTCTACTACCTCCACCCAAGCACGATTTAAATATTGATAAAATGCATAAAAATATTAAAATAATGTTATGATCAACTAATATGTTAAGAGTGAACGATCTTTGAGTTTTGGAAGGGAAAACTAGGGCACCAGCTAGGTAGACGAAGTACTTTCTAGCTGCTACAAAATCAAAGACAGGATTGTTGTCCTAAGAGGGTCCAACGGGGACACCTCCAGATCCTTTTTTTGAAGAACACAAGCTTATACTGAGAGGGCGAGGTGAACAATATAAGACCACTTTTTACTTTCGTTTCCCAAATAATATTAATCAATATAATCAATGACAATATCAATAGAAATAACCAAAGCAATGCACAAATCATCACACACAATAGAGACACCAATTTTAACGTGGTTCACCCAATATGGGCTACCTCCACAGAGAAAATATTTCTTCTATTTATTTTTCAAATAATCTCATGGGAATCCTTTTCAATTACAATGTTTATGGACCTCTGTCCAAAGGAGATGTTGATCCCCTAATCTCAAGTTCGTGGATCTCTTCCATAGGAGAACTCTTTCCCCTTCTGCTCTGGCCAGTGATCTTCTAGAAGACTCGGTTTCTATGCTGCACCGATCGGTGGATCTCTCTCCACTTGAAGACTCCTCACTCAGATATGTCTTCAATTGTCCTGGTTGTTGGATCTCTGTCCACTGAGACTCTGTCCTCTGTACTCTATCACTTCCAAAACTTCGTCTCAATACTGTACTAAACATAGTTTAGTCGGTCTAGCACAACTCTGCTCAATCTCTTGCACTAAACATAGTTTATTCGGTCTAGCACAAATCTGCTCAATCTCTTGTACTAAACATAATACATTCGGTCTTAGCACAAACTTGCTCAATAGGTCCACTCATAACCTTGCTCAAATCTGCTCACTAGGTCCACACAGAACCTATTCAAATCTTCTCAACAGGTCCACATAAAACTTGCTCAAATCTGCTCAATTGGTCCACACAGAACCTACTCAAATCTGCTCAACAGGTCCACACATAAACTACTCAAATCTGCTCAATAGGTCCACACATAACCTACTCAAATCTACTCAACAGGTCCACATAGAACCTGCTCAAATCTGCTCAATAGGTCCACATAGAACCTGTCCAAATCTGCTCAACAAGTCCACATAGAACGTACTCAAATCTGCTCAACAAGCTCACATAGAACTTGTCCAAATCTGCTCAATAGGTCCACATAGAACCTGCTCAAATCTGCTCAACAAGCTCACACAGAACTTGCTCAAATCTTCTCAACAAGCTCACACGGAACTTGTCCAAATCTACTCAATAAGTCCTCTCTAGGACTTGCTCAAATTTGCATAGCAAGATTTCACAAAAGCTTACTCAAATCAGTCCACAAACCTTCTCAAATACTTGTCTTAAATCTGCTTAACAAGCTCACACATAACTTGTCCAATCACATAGAATCATAAAGAGAATTTTTAGAGACTCAATATGTTCTAAGCTCAATGTTCAATCAATATCTCAGCTCAATCTCATAGAAGCATAAAGAGAATTTTTAGAGACTCAATATGTTCTATACTCAAATCCCAATCTCAACTCAAATCAATATCATAGAAGCATAAAGAGAATTGTTAGAGACTCAATATGTTCTATACTCAAATCCCAATCTCAACTCAAATCAATCTTATAAAACCATAAAAATAATTGTTAGAGACTCTATATGTTCTATTCTCAAATACCAATCTCAATCTCAACTCAAATCAATCTTATAGAACCATATAGAGAATTGTTAGAGACTCTATGTTCTATTCTCAAATCCCAATCTCAAAATGTTCCCAACAATGCTCAACCACAAATCTCACATAATAATGATACTCATGTTCTTCTCTAACTCAAGTTCAATTTCATTTCACAATAAATGGGCTTCAACAACAATGCTTATAAAACAAGGTTTAATTACAACTCTCAAACCAGAAAACCTTGAAGCATTCAACCAACCACTTTCGAAAAGGAAACCACAATCAATCCTTTTCTCCCCAATGATATTTCAAAAATCAACCACCATAAACAATCAATAGGAGAATGTGCCCATACCTTTTATGAAGATGAAGAAACCTCTTTGGAAATCTGCCACAGTCATAATATTCTTTTCCCAATATTCATGAGGGTTAGGAGAAATTACAAAACAATTATCATAATATTTTACACCTTATTTCTCCTTGTCAAAAATCACATCCACCACTAGAAAATAATTAAAAAATAATTATTTCCTTATTTAATTAAGCATAGCATGAATATCACCACAACCATTTACCATTCCCTTATTTCTCCTTTTAAGCAAGTTAATCAAATAGCTCTTGAAAAATGCTTTCCAACGATATATAATATGCTACCCTTCCAAAATTAAAAGCAATAGTAATTTTTGTATTTTCAAAAACAAACCATAACCCTTATTACTCCTTAATGCTATTCTCACAAATATTAAAAATAAAAATTAACTTACCTTTTGCCTCTCAGTGGGATTCGATCCCTTGTCGCTGAACATGCACCACTCTAACCGCGATGCCACTAACCACGTGAACCAACCGCTCACATAAAACGATGAGCACAACCATAAACCTTAATAGCTCCAATTGTGCCCCTCAAGACATGTGCCAAAAGTGCGCTACCTTTTCCACTTCGCAAAACCAACATCGACGGGATTCGAACATCGGATCTCCTGGCGCTAAAAACCTTCACTATCTCTCTCTTTCCGCTAGGCCACTAGCACCTACGGTGTATGGGAAGGATCTTTCCTCCCTTCTATTACACCCTCTCTTCACAAGTTTCAAATGCGCCGAAATTCCTTGGCTCTCACTTCAAACGAAACACCCAATCGCATCAATCATGAATATTTCCAAATGAACTTTGGCAATGGTATTTATACATATTCCTTGAATTCACATATGTCGGCCCTCAATCAAATTTGATGACGTTGACGGGAATTTCCAATTTGGAAATTTAAATTTTAAAATATTAAAATTTAAACTTAAACTTCAAAGTTGAATAACTTTGTCACCGGGACTCCTTTTTCGATGAAACAAAAAGCGAAGTTGGGTTTTAAGAAAAACCTTTTTCAAATATGTCATCCATGGTTTTAAATAAAACCTTTTATTTTACCTACCTTGGTTTTCATAAAAACCCTTCCTTGCACTTTTCACAAAACATAGTGCATGCCATCATAGATCCTTTTGACACCAAATAACCTTTTGACACCAATGACAACATTTTAGCTTACGAACTCAAAATGTCCAACACTTTTATATAGATAGAGTTTATTTGCAAATTTATTGAAGGAAAAAAATCCAACAAACACTGAAGTAAGTACACAAAATTGTATTAAAAATACTTTTTATGGCTACTAGAAAAAGATCAACATCTCAAAGAGTCAATGGATTCTTGCCACAGTCGAAATCAAGGTCAAAGATTGTCATTGAGTAGAAGATAGTAGAAGAAATAGTCTTATATAGAATCAATCACGATCTGATCTGTAAATTCATGGGTATTTGCCTTACCCTGAATTTTCTTTTATTTGTGGGTTCATTAAATCTGGGAGCCTCTTGGTGAGTATTCTTTGTGGTTTATTAGTAATGGATATTTTATCGTTAATTTTTCCTCACTTGCTAATAGAACTAGGGATTTTGAATCAGAAAAGAGAATCATGGTCTGATAAGATTATTTGTTCATCCCTAGAGAGTGGGATTTGATCCCCAAATTGAACTCACTATTGTCCTGGTTTGGATCCGTTTGTATGCACTTCCAATGGTGTTCTGGAGTGAGCAGGAATTAGAAATCATCGGTAATTCCTTTGGAAGATATTTGGGTGTTTCTAAAGACACAATGGAAGGATACACAATCATTTATGCTATATTATACATTAAAATAGATCTCAAATAGCCTTTATCTATAGAGGTGGATTATGAGGCGTTGCCTTGTAGAACTATCTTGGATTCAACAATTGGATTATGAGGCATTGCCTTCAAGTGTAGAGTTTACCATAAATATGGGCATTTGGCCCGGTCCTGCCCAAACAATATGAACACAAAAATAAAGGCTTATCTAGGAATGTTGAATCTTTTTAAAGAGGGTAAGTCAACAGTCAATACAAAAACAACCAACATTTCTCAAGGTAAAGAAGCATAGGGAGATGGTTTTGAACAACCCAAAAGAAGAAGGCAAAGAAAAAAATATGGTAAAGAGCAAACCCAACTCAAGCCCTCAAATAGGTATGAGATCTTCAAGAGACTAGTGGACCAAGAAGAAGAACAATTCATGGAAGGAGTGGATGGGAATAATAAAAATAATAACAACCATGTTCAAGCCTCACTTTCAACTCCTATCCTAGAGCAGGTACTAGAGTATAGTGAGCTACCACAATTAGATAGTGTAGGGGTATTGATAGTGCATAACCAAGAACAATCAATATTAAAGGATGTCATCATGGGTATGATATAAAAGAGCAGAGAAAATCCAACTCTAGGGATAATCCAGGTGGAGAAGAGATCAAAGAATATCAACTCTTATGGAATGGGTAGAAAATAAAATAAGGAATTGATAGCAATTCAAGTAGACAAACGGATCACTAGGGGATTGTTGAGGCCAATAGAATCTTAATGGTCTCAAGGTAACCAATGATTATACAATCATGGACTATTAGGGGTCTAAACAATATAACCCATCACTATGTTGTTTGAAGAATCTTAGAAAAAAGTAAAACATATTTGTTTGCTTATCCAAGAGATAAAAATATTGTTGGATATTTTGTGTAAAAGAGTAAATAGAAATTCGATGGGTGTTGATCATATGGTTTTCACTCACCTACAATTTGTAGATGACACAAGATTGGTGGAAGTGGCCAACTTCAGGGAATAAAGAATAATTAAATATACTTTTAATGTTTAACTTAGGGCCACAAACCAAGTCATCAATGATAAGAAAGCTAAATTGGTCTTCTTCAATCTTGATTGAAGGCTTCAAGATAAAATTTTAGAGATCTTGGGATTCGCACGAAATTCTCTCTCAGTGGTATATTTGGAGGTCCCTTTGCATTTTAAAAAAGTAAATATAGATATTTGAAGGAATATTTTGGATCATATCAAAGAAATAATTAATCATTGGTATAAAAAATGGTTAACCTTTGGGGGTAGATTAACTTTTTATAGTTAGTCATTCAGGCAATTTATAAATTTTCTATCCTTGCTACCTCACATACCATATGGAAAGAGTTGGACAAGATGGCTAGAAAATTGTTATGGGGAGGAGTAAAAGGAGATAGGAAATAGGCCTTAGTAGGTTGGGAGAAAGTAAGGCAACCCAAGGTAAAGGGAGGTTTGATATTGAGGAGATCAGAGTTAAATAATAAAGCTTTGGTTGGAAAGCTATATTAGAGGTCAATTTCCCAACCAACTTCTTTATTCAATAGAGTTTTAACTAGTAAATTTTTGGGAAAGGTGAACTCAAATGAGGTGAGTCATTTCTCTTTGGATGGTAATGGTTCCTTAGTGTGACAGGCTCTAAAGTTAGGATCTCAGGTAGTGAAATATGGATTCTTTTAGAAAGTGGGAAGAGGGGAGAAGACACAATTTTGGAAAAATTCATGGGATCAATACCCACCTATCATTGTTGAACTCTTGAAACTACAACCATGAAAATAAGGGGTTGGATGCAGATTGAAAGTAATTTCAACACTAGTCATATGGGGGATTATAGGTTTAAGCAATTTAAGAATTTGGATGAGTGATAAATTCCAATCCCTCCAAAATTGACACCCATTATGACTAAAATATTGGCAAAAATATTTCGCATGGGTAGAGATATGGAGGATGAATTAGCTTGGGGATTTGGGATCCTTGAAGTCTACACAATGAAGGATGGATGTGATAAGATTCTTCTAGAACCTCCTCCTCATGCATATCAGGTTGAGGATTGAATAAAGATATGGCAGTCCAAGGGTTGGTTGAAAGTAAACTTCTTTGCTTGGTAGTTAATGCACAATGGAATTCTTACTTTTGATAATTTGAGATATAGGAGAATTGTTAGTCCATCTCAATGTGTTTTATTCTAAAAAAGTGAGGAAACATTTGACCACTTGATGTTTGAGTGCCCATTCACTTGCTAGATCTAGAAGCGATGGTTTTTAGATTATAAAATCTAGGCCAATGGTGATTTGAATCGGATTAGTATTTGGAAAATATGGAAGAGGGGTAGATTTAAATCTAAAGCTCTTCATATCGAGTGGAAGCTTGGATTAAATTTTATTTGGTGGTAAGTGTGGTTGGAGAGAAATGATCATTTTTTTAGAGAAACCTTTTCATCCCTGGATGGTGTCTGGCAGGTCATTTGGAGCAAGTCATGGAAACTATGGTAATGTATGCTAAAGAGGAAACTCAGACTGATATAGGGACAATGTAGAAGTAATTCAAAGTGCAATAGGGGTAAGACAAAGCTATTTGGAAACCACCCTAGAAGGTTGGATTAAAATTAATATTGATGGAGTTGTAAAAGGCAATTTGGGTAGAGCTAGAATTGGAGTGGTTTGTAGGAATCATGTTGGGACAGTGCTCTATTGGGATGATTTATGGTGATCCCCACATTAACTTTGGTATAAGTGGGAATCTATGAGAAGGAATGGATACTAAATGGGAAACCTTTTGTTAACAGTACTAGCATGCCAACATCCCCCAAAACTATTTAGTATCCTTCTTATAAGTCTCTAGTGTATTGGAAGACTCCAAGTGATAAGTAATAAAAAAAAGGACTAGCTCTTGGCCAAAAAGGAATATTTATATAAGAAGTGGTTTTTTTTAATGAAAGTTAGAAGTTTGCAATCATACAATAATTAAATGACCTAAATTGATGCTAAATTTATATGGTTTGATTTTTTAAAGTGTTTTTAATTCATCTATAATGATAGTCATAAGGTGTTATACTTAGACCTAAGTAAAAAAACAATAACAAATTATATGATGACTTTTGTGAGCTAGCTAAAGTAGATGATGTAATTGTACTAATAGAAACACATGAACATGATGGATGCAAGATTCTAGATAGCGAAGGATACAAAAACATATCAATATGGAATGAAGGAGTAGAAAATGGAAAAGGACATGGAGTAAAAATACTAATAAAAGAGACTTGGGGTAGACTCATACAGGTTAAAGAAGACCCAAATAAATAGTATATATAGATTAAATTATAGATAATAATAAATTTATTAGCATTTCAACTTGTTATTTTGCTCCACAACAATTAATGTTTTATAAGAAACATGGCTTAGATAATGAGGATTTATATATGGCATTGAAAAAATACATCACAAAATATAACAAGCTTAGGTAGGTGTAGTGGGTGATTTTAATTCCAAGATGAAAAATAGACAAGCAAGCTCTTTAAATATCAATGAAGTCATAAATGATAATCTAATATGGTTGGAAGAAGAGACATATCACTATTGATTAAGGTCCTCAGATGATAGTCAAGGACCCATCACACATTATGGAGAAAAACTTCTTAAACTATGTAGCATAGAGGGATTGATCATCTATAATAGTATAAACATGTGAAAAAAATTTGGAAAATGTACTTGTCAAACACATAATGAAAACATTGTAGTTGTTTATGCTATTTGCTCACCAAACTTCATTTCAAGGATAAAAGGTCTAGAAATTGAAGTGGTTCCCATGGAGCTAAAATCTTATCACAATCCAATGTACATAAAGATCCAAATGCAAGAAAGTGAGCAAGAAGAAACATCTTCAAGTAACTAAAGAAAATACAAGAAGAAATATCTCTTAGAAAAAGTTCAAAACATCACTTAAGCAGATTATGCAAAGAGAGGAAAGAAAAAGGATAAATATTTTTCAAGCTTATACTTTTGATAGTAGTAAATTGATGGAGATAGTCAGAGAAGCCTTGGAATCATGCAAAAAATTAAAATCAAAGAAAAATAAACATGAAATCTTCCTTATAAATCCATGGTATTATGAAGAATGCAAAGCAGTTCTCCTTAGAAATGCAAAGCAATAAGGAGAACCTTGAAATAACCAAGCAAAGAAAAACAAATAGCAAGATATATAAATAGCTAGTGAAAACAATAAAGAAAGAATACATAAGAGCGAGGCAAAAAGAGTTGACATATATTGAAAAGTATAACCCAAGACAATTTTTGAAAGAGCTACAACAAAGCACAAGGCACAAAAAAGAGAATAGCACAAGCGAACAATGGTTGTAGTATGCTAAGCAATTATATGATACAAACCAAGAAAAATATACGCCTCCTATAATTAACACAATTGAGGAAGTTTTTTCTCTAAAAGATGTGAAGTAAGGCATTAAAAAATAGCAATAGGTAAATCTTAGGATATAGATGATTTGCAAGTTGAACATCTCAAGTGTGGGATTGAAATGAGCACCACCCATCCAAAATATTTTTAATGACATCAGTGAAAGAGGTTTTCCATAAGAATGGATAACTAACCTAATTATACCTTTGCATAAATTAGAGACACCTACAATCCTTCAATTTACTGAACCATCATGATTAATCTTCTTTTTGTAAAATTGTTCCGCAACATAGCATAAAGAAAAATCATTCAGTGGGAAAAAATCAAGGAATGAGGGAAATAGAGCTAGTAGGGTTTAGACCAAAGTACTCAACAATAGATCATTGCATTAATTTAAGGCACCTAATAGAGAGGATATTGAATGAAAAAATAAAAGTTTATGGTTTTTTATTGATAGAAGGAAGGAGTTTGAAAAGGGTCCTCGAACCTTTTACATCTAAAGAAAGGCCTCCGAGGAAGGATCCAAGAGGACCTGCAAATAAAAAATACAAGGAGGACGTCCAAGGTCCAAATACAAAATAAATAAGGACCCTAGACCAAACACAAGAGGGAGAAAACAATTAAGAATAGCTGAGAAGAAAAGAGTATCAGTCAATATTCCCATTTTTTTTTGAACTCCTTTAGAAAGGCAATCGTTTGATCTGCATAGGCCACTCACCAATCATGAGAGGATCTTCATTTATGATGGTTTGAGGGGAGTTTCTTTCCTTTACCCAGGGTCAATGAGAGAGTGTTTTTGAGCTTCGAAGTAGAGCAAGACTCAGCTTGAAGGTTTTCATTTTCTAAAATAATTAGGATGGATTGAGATTCATTTGCAATTTTCGTTTATGATTCTCTTTTCACAAGATATTGATTTGAGGGCCTTTCTTTCTTTCTTTCACTACCCACATTTGAGTTCTTTATTTTTTGGTTTTTGGTAACAGGTCAAGAGGCACTTTACTTATTTCTAATATTTTGATCTAAAACAACTAAGGCCTCAACTTCTATAATTTTAGAGGAAGTGCTTTTGTCAGGCAATAGTAAGGATTCTTCAAAAAATGGATACTTTGAAAAGTATTCTACAAAATGGTTTCAACTAAAATCCCTTTGTCCAACAAGTGAGGGGTATATGTGAGAGAAATAGTGGTGCCTACTTGAGGCTCTGTTACTAAGGGTTTATCTTCTTTGTATAACATGGAATTCTCAAAGGTTATAAGATCCTTAGTCTCCAAACACAAAAAGGGAATTATCTAAATGAGAATTATATTACTAAGAGAGGAGAAGAGAAGACTTACCTAGACTAAGGAAATTAGGGGCTTCCCTCCATTGAGAAACCGGGCCTCCTCTCCATTGAGATTCTAAGCATTATTATTGTTCAAAAATTAGACCTTCTCACTATTCATATTTCGAGGATCACCTGTAATTGGGCCAAAAAGGTTGAGCCAAAGGAGTTTTTGAAGTCCTTGTGATGCTAGGATAACTTGGGCTCAATGGGGGACCTCAATGAGGGACATTGGGATGAAATATGACCTTAATTATTGTAATAGGAGAAAAATAAAGGTTTATTCCCATACTCTTTCTTGATGTGAGTTGCAGATATCTAAAATCAACTCTATGGAATTAGGCAACCCAAAATCTAGATTAGAATTGATGCATATTTTGGTATAGACCATCGTTGATTTAGCTCTTGTGGTAGGGTTGAAAGAAACTAGATTCCCAATAACTCTCGTAATTCCTTTGAGAATATCTTCATGCTAGAACTAAATAAAATGACCAGGGAATTTGACCTAGATTGGGGCTGAGTTTATGTGTTTGGAGTTTGGATTAAATTTTAGATCTCATTTCCTCAATAAAAGACTATGATGACCATAGAACCAAGGCCCTCCTACAAGGATACAATTCGATTCATCAACATTGATCAATTTGATGAGGAAAAAACCCTTAGGAATTGCAACTAGGTCCATATGTCCTTGAGGTTTTCATTTGGAGAACGACCAACGTTTGATGGATTTTATATCAAGTCTAAAGCCTATAAATTTATCCACTATAAGAAACTTATTGGGTCATTGTCATGGCTATGAGCTTAGTAGGGATACTAAGCTTTCCTTGGGTAGGTTGAAGAACAAAAGAACAACAAATTTCATTCACCGAGAGGATATTATTTTGGACTAATTTAGCAAAGGATTTTGGGGCAAAGAATGAGGAAAAATGAGGGAGCTTTTGTCGGGGAGGTATGGGGGGACCAGGGTCAAGGAGTGGACCCACCCTGATACCCATGACCTCCAACCTATTCGACAAGCAATCTCCTACTCTGTGAACAAGGTTGCTACTTCCTACACCAGAAGAACTCTCACCAATTCACAATTCAAAACTCAAATACAAAACTCTTCTCCTGCTTGGATCCTCCTAGGTGAGGAGAAATTATTTTTTTGTACACTTTAAAAAGTATTTTGAC
Source organism: Wollemia nobilis (assembly GCA_028583015.1). Classification (NCBI taxonomy): domain Eukaryota; kingdom Viridiplantae; phylum Streptophyta; class Pinopsida; order Araucariales; family Araucariaceae; genus Wollemia; species Wollemia nobilis. Next base: position 1,969,144 of record JAQPPZ010003193.1, on the reverse strand, counting down.
ATAGTATTGAGAGGTAAATTATGAAAAAATGGAAGAAATTAACATACCAACCAACTACAAAGCAGCTATACATAGACTTTATGAGTAGGTAGGGGCAAAAATCAAAAATCCATAAGACTATCAAAGTATTTTAAGAGTGATATTAGGATGAAATATGGTTGTTCATTATCACCTACATTTTACTTGGCCTTTACATTGATAAATTGAAGGAATGGGTAGAAAGGATGGAAGGAGAGAAAATACAATTGGCTAATTATGCAGTGAAACTTCTTCTCTATGTTTATGACCTCATCTTGATTGGAAATAACATCTAAAATCTTTAGAGCATTTTTGTAGAGAAGTTAGGATGTAGAAAAACACTAGCAAGACTAAAATATAGCCTTCTCTACTTAGAGAGACCAAAAGTAGCCATATATTTTATTCGAAGGAGATCCTTTAGAGGTGATAGCATAATACAAATACCTTGGGATAGATTTTCAAAGCAAACTCAATTGGAAAATATAAAATATGAAACAAATACAAGCATAATGGAGGGTACTCTACTAATTTCTAAATAGAGGGAAAAAAACATATTTGTGGGATTGGAAAACCATTAAGGTCATTTTTTGGGTTATTAGTTGTTTCGGTGATTCTATATGGGTGTGAGGTGTGGGCTAGCAATACATAAAATTTTAAATGAGGAAAATAGAAAGAATTCAAAAGTAACTGACTATAAATAATTTTAGAATTAAAGCATCAATCCCATATAAAATTTTACTTGCTAAAACGAGGAATTTTCCACTAGAAGCAAAACCTGTGATAAGGCTATTGGGGTACCTAAATAAAATTGAAAGAATGAAAGATAAAATGTTATTAAAACATATAATCAAAGAAAAATAACTACAAGAAAAGACACATATGTGAAACAAAACAACAAATGGATAGAAAATGGAGCATTAAATTTCATGAGGTCACAAAGTACAACAAAGAAATTAAGTAGTATGTGAGGAAAAATTCAAACTTGTCATATAGACTAAATTTGTTTTTACTTAACGTGTTAATCATTAAAATTATCAAATAATAATAAGTTAATGTAACACTGATAATAGGCTTCTTTCATGCCAAATCTAGTGTAGATCTACCCTATTAAGCCAGATCTAAAGCAAATCTACACTCCTATGCTAGATTTTCTCTCGTTGTTGGGCTTGAGTCCTCTTTGCCTATTGCGTTGTTGTAGTATCTTTGGGCTTTTAGATCTAATTGCAAGAAATAAAAAGAGGGACGATCATGTACATATTTCTAAATGGTACTATGGCTTATGCCAAAAATACTTATTTCAAAAACCTATCTTGACCAACATTAGGATAATTGCCATCGCAATTTTTTGAACAGTTCCCTAAGAATGGTGAGAAGCGGCAAGGAGACGGGTGATTCTAACTAGGGTTTAAAAGCCCTAGGTATTGATTTGGGGGTGGGTATTTCAATAGGCCTATAGTAGGCCCCATGAATGGTGAGAAGTGGCATGGAGGTAGAAAAAATAAACCAGAATTTGTAGACCCTAGGGTTGGATTCGAGGGGGGTACAACAAACCATAAGAATATTATTTTTGGTGACTCAAACTAGGATTTGCAAAATTTAACTCTTACAACAATGGGTAAGAAAGGAAGCGACACGATTTTTAAAGAAACTATTGGGGTGAGAAAGGAGTCTATAGAAGGTTTACAGGGTTTGGTTGTCAGGTATAGTGTGGCTCGTTATATACCATTTGACCCAGGTGCCTCTTGGTATCATGTGGTGAAAAGGAATATAGGGAAAGCCCTCGTTGGTAATTTTTGTTTAGTCTCAGAGGGTAATAGTATCATGATTTGGAATGAGCTTGCTAGATTTACTGCAACCCAAGGGGATCCTTGTTTGCTAGACAAGCTTTAAGGTGTCTGTCTAAACATGGATACAATTCGACGTTAGGCACAAGATAAATGGAGACTTCTAGGAAGATAAAAAATCATGGCTATGCCAAAAAATTTATATCTAATCCACTTAAGCTTATAAGAGGATGTTGAGAAAATTATTCAATAAGGACCTTGGTTTTTTGGCTATCGAGGTCTATTTCCTAAGCGTTGGTATACTAATTTCAATTTTCACATCCAAAACATCAATCAAACCTTGATTTGGGTTAGGCTCCCATGTCTGCCTCTACATTTGTGGCTTGAAGACATTTTAGCAAGGAGTGGGAATCGTCTAGGTCAACTCGTCGTTATTGATCCAGCAACAGTTGCCAAAAGCTGAATTTTTCATGCTAGAATATGCATCAACATGGACATGCAGTAAGCCCCTTTGAAATCCATTGAACTAGCCTCCATGTTTGGATCTTGGATTCAAGCTCTAGAATATGAAAATCTACTAGTAAAATGCAGTTCCTCGCTTTAAGATAGGGCATTTGAATAGGGATTGCTCTCAAAGAAAAATCCCTCCTCAAAAGGATAATGGTAATAAGGAAGAAGCTTATGGAAAATCCAATGAATAATATAATGAAGTGAACCAGGTGAATCCTCCTCAATTGACCTCTAAAAGCAAGGAAGAAGGTGAGATTAAAAAAACCAATCTTTAGGTAAGTAATATTAGTGACCCTCTTCCCATTGATTCATTTGTTGTTGTTACTTATAATCCCTTTGATTGCTTAGCAATCCCCCCTGAGAATAGTGATCACATTGTCCCAAATGAAGAAAATCATCTAGGGAATAGTGCCTTGTAAGAGGAAAATCAAATGAATCTAAATCTCCCCTTTGAACTAGTTGTCCCAATCGAAAATCAGAGGACTCCACCTAATTCCTAGATGATGGGTAAGGACCCAGGGAGACTAAATAGAACCTCTAGGAGATCAAGAAAGAATCAGGCAGATGTGGGGAAGAATAAATCCAGGGGTATACCCACCCAAAATGAAATCAAGAAGAGAGAAACAACCAAAGAAGTAGCTAATAGAAATCAATTGACCATAAAATTGGAAGGTAAAAAGCCTTCATCCAAATCCAATAAATGAGAATCATATCCTCATAGTAGGGGCTCTCCTTGAAGACACTGGTCGTAAGTTGTGCTCCATTGGGTCCAAGGAGGCACTAGAATTTCTCTAGTACATGGATTCTATTTATGGTGTTTCTATATTTGGCTGGTTTGGTTTTGTGGTAGTGTTTTAATTTTAGTTGGTTGTTAGTGTGTTGTCTTAGTTTTGTCTTGTATAATCTTATGGTTCAACATATGCTTTTTGGTTTTCTTTTGAACAAGTTGTTGGGCCTTTTGAAAAATTGTTTATAGCCTAATATACGGGTTTGGGGACCCTAAAAACCCTTCTTCCCTAATAAAAAAAATAGGAAGAAAAAACAATTATATATTGACAAGTTTAACCCAAAATATGAACACAACCAAAAGATGTATGTCCAAGGATCAAATAGAAGGAGAAAATGCTTATAGCCCAACTAAGATCCAGTTCATGCCATCTTAAATACAAAACTGGGAGATAGATAATTCCTCAAGAGGTATGGTTAAAACAAATGTCTTTTGCATAGCAATACTGGAGGGCAAAAAATATTTTGTCACATAATGTGAAGCTTGGAAGAACATCAAGATTGTATATGACAACACCAAAAGAAAACTCACTAATGGAACATTTTGAAGAATTGATAATAAAAAAAGGAAAACTTCTCAACGAAATCAGCAACAAATGAAATACACTGCAAAAGATGATAAAAAGTGTTGATCTTTTGACTTGTTAAACAATTTTTTTAAATGTTAATTTTTGGAACTTTGAATAAGAGGTCCAAGGTTTGAATCCAAAAGGAAGTAGGGTTGTACACCATAACCCATCTTGTTCTAAAGCTCTTGGTACCACATATTGTTTTGGTCTCATGAATGTAATTAAAATCATTTTATTTCAAGTCTAATTTTAAAGTTTCGTGACATTTGAAGATTGATTTATTTACATGAGTATGACTACATATAATTACCTTAAAAAAATACACTTTAATAAAAACATAGACAATATAAAATATTATAAACTAAATCTAAAAAATATAATCACACTTCATTTTTTTATATATATTAAACCATTTTAAAACATTTCAAAATAAATAAATATATAAAAACACAACATTTTAACCATTATATTTAAATTTATTTACAAATTTAAAAATAAAAATAAATAAATTAACTAAACATTAAAAACAAATAGCAAATAAAATTATTTAATTAGTTGTGATGCATTTATTAAAAGTTAATAAATATGTTAAAAATCTAAACCCAAAGAAATAAGTGATCTTAATTTAAATCCAAGAAAATGAGAGACTATAACATTATTTATAAATGCATAAATAAATAAACAACTTGAGGACGGTTAGTGTGGTTTGAGTTTTTTCGAAGTTGTCTAACTTGATCATTCAATGGATGTCTCCCTTTTTGTCTCCGTGTCTTTGAGCTTTTTGATATTTTGGTTTACCTCATGTTTGGTGGCATATTTGGAAGGAGAGGAATTCTAGAGCCTTTAAAAATATCTCCCAATTCGGCTGAGTTCGTGGTACTTCATGTTGTTGTTGCCATTGTTGAGAATGTGGATGCATTTTCTTTAGATAGGATCACTTTTGTTGGGGAGTTTGCGGTGGAGTCGACTCTTGTTTTTAGAGATTATTCTCCCAATCATTACCTTGAAGCTCTTGCTAGACATACTACTATTTGGGAATCTCCTCCTCCTGGTTGGTTGAAGCTAAATTTCGATGGAAATTCTAAAGGGAATCCAAGACCAACCGGTATGGGGGGATTGTTTAGAGACTCTGATGGGAAGATTGTTTAGAGACTCTAATGGGAGGATTGTGTTGGCTTTCATAGAAAAATTAGATCATCAAACTAGTTATTTTGCGAAGGCACGAGCTTTCTTTCAAGGGGTTTTTCAACTAAAAATTTTGAATGGTAGAAAGATAAATATTGAAGGGGATTCTCTCAATATTATTAATATGCTCAAAGGTGTTCAAGTCCATTCATTGACGATCACGAAGACCATTACTGAAGGGGTAAAGTCATTCCTATCCTTCATGACCGATTTTAAGTTGGACACTGTAGAGGGGGTAAACCCATTGAATGAAATTTTTTGATCATCATGTCGGATCCACACCTGGGAGGAATTATTAACATGGCATTTCTTACGAGGGGACGAATACTTAACATGACATAGGATAAAATCATTCTGTAGTTCATGACACTCACTTTCATTCAAGTTATACTCATACATAATCCAGTCTATGATATAACCATCTGGAGGAGGAGGAGAAAGAGGAGGTGGCTTTTTATAGAACCTAAGGGTCCTCTTCTTTCCAATCATGCGTCCATAAGAAGAAGTAGAAGTATTTTTTATATTCTTATTATCTACAGTGAGCTTCCAATAACCAAATGTATTCGCTCTCTCAATATAATAACTCTCTAGATTTTTTGGGTATTTTTTGTGCGGTGTGCAGAAGAAATAACATGATAATTTATTCAATTCATGTGTGTAAAATTCCTCCACAACTGGAATTATGTCCATCTGAAACCTTTGGCCATTTATTTCTACACTCTCGCACCCATGTACTTTACTCTTGAGAAAATAAGAAATAAGCTTTTCATAAGTCGAGAAAAACCAAAACCAAGGATCCGAACCACTACGATTTGGCTGTAATTGATCAAATTAAAGAAATATGGAATATAAAATACAGGTTTCCATAGAAAATTATGGAATCTATTTTACAAAACTTAAAATATGCCTTCTTATCTAAACATCTCAAAAAGTCAATGGATTCTTACCACAATCAAAATCAAGGACAAATATTGTAATTGAGCAGAAGATAGTAGAAGAAACAGTCTTATATAGAGCCAATCATGATCTGATATATAAATTCATAGGTACTCACCCTACCTTGTTTTTTTTGCATTCATGGGTTTGTTAAACCTGGGATCCTCTTGGTTAGTATTATTTGTGGTTTATTAGTAATGATGTTTTATTGTTAGTTTTTCCTCATCGACATAAATAGGGCTTTTGAATAAAAAAATAAGAATCATGGTTTGACAATATTATTTTTTAGCGCTAGAGAGTGGGACTTGATCTCCGAATTGAACCCATTGTTGTCTCGCTTTGGATCTATTTGTATGCACTTTCATTGGAGTTATAGAGTGAGCAGGTATTAGAAATCATCGACAATTCCCTTGGAAAATATTTGGGTGTTTCTAGAGATACAATGGAAGAATGTGTTGTTTATGCTAGATTATATATGGAAATGGATCTCAACCAGTATTTTTCAGTAGAGGTGGAACTCGAACTTGTAGGACTATCTTGGATTCAACAATTGGATTATGAGGTGTTCCCTTTAGGTGTAGAGTTTGTCATAAATATGGGTATTTGGCCCGGTCTTTGCCCAAACAATATGAATACAAAAATGGAGGCTCCTCTAGGAATGTCGAATATTCCTAAAGAGGGTAAGTCAATAGTCAACAAAGAAACAATCAATATTTCTCATGGTAGAGAAACATAGGGATATGGTTTTGTACAACCCACAAGAAGAAGGTAAAAGAAAAAATATGGTAAAGAGGAAACCCAACTCAAGCCCTCAAATAGGTATGATATATTCAAGACAGTAGTGGACCAGGAAGAAGAACAATTCATGGAAGGAGTGGATGGGAATAATAAAAATAATAACCATGTTCAAGCCTCTCTTTCAACTCCTGTCCTAGAGAAGGTAATAGAGTGCAGTGAGCTACCGTAATCAGATATTATAAGGGCATTAGTAGTGCATAACCAAGAGTAGTCTTTAATAAAGGATGTCATAATGGGTATGACATAAAATAATAGAGAAATGCCAACTCTATGGATAAACTAGGTGGAGAAGATATCAAATAATATCAGCTCTCAAGGAATGGATAGAAAATCAAATAAGGAATTGATAGCAATTCAAAGAGACAAACTGGTTTCTAGGGGATTGGTGATACCAATAGACTCTTAATGGTCTCAAGGTAACCAATAGTTATATAATCATGGAATATTAGGGGTTTAAACAATAGAACCCATCAATCTATTGTTTGAAAACTCCTACAAAAAAGTAAAACATATTTTTTGCTTATTCAAGAGATAAAAATGTTATTAGATCTTATGTGTAAAACACTAAATAGACATTGGAGGGATGTTGGTCATATGGAATTGGTTGTCCAAGGGGTATTTGGGGTATAGTTACCTTTTGGAACTCTCTTGAATGGATGAAAATAGAACATATAGCTTGGAGGGGTGTTATCACATTGCATTTTAGGAACAATGTGACAATTGAGCAAGTTTTAATCACAAATTTTTATGGGGTTTAAAACCTAGATGGTCAGATTCATCAAATGGAAATTGATGCATAATATGAAAATCTCAAGGAAGGAGTTAGACTAGATTATTGCTAGGGGTTTTAATGCTAAATTATCACCTAGATATCAGGAAGGCGGAACACCAATTTTGGACCCAAGGGATTGGCTTATGATTTCCCATGCCCATGCATTACACTTGGTGGATATTAAATGTCTTGGAACCAACTATACTTAGACTAATAAGAGGAGGTATACACACAGTAGGAAGATGAAGTTCGACCATTTTTTAGTTTTAGATGAGGAATTTGTGAAATGGAATCTAAAATTTTAGATTTTGGAGGGTACAATTTTAGATCACTTCCCCATTCTATTGGAAGGGAGGATCAATATAGGATAACATCACAAACCATTTAGACTTGAAAAATTTTGGTTACAAAGAGAGGAACTTCAAAATAAATCCACCTCCTATAAAGCTTTCCAACCAAATATTTATTATTTAACTCTCATCTCCTCAATCCTAAACCTTCCTTTACCTTGGGTTGCTTACTTTCTTCCAACCTACCAAGGCTCATTTCCTCTCTCCTTTTACTCCTCCCCATAAAAAATTTCTAGCCATATTGTCCAACACTTTCCATATGGTATGTAGGGTAGAAAGGATAGAAAATTTATAGATTGAAGTGGACTGAATGAATGACTATAAAAAAATTAATCTACCCTCATAGGTTAACCATTTGTGAGACCAATGATTATGTCTTTCTTTGATATAATCCAAAATATTCCTCTAGATATCTATTTTTAGTTTTTTAAAATGCAAAGGGACCCCCAATACACCACTACGAGAAAAGTCCTCATGAATACCAAGATCTCTAAAATTTTGTCCTGGAGCCTTCGATCAAGATTGAAAAATACCACTTTGGATTTTTTTTATCATTTATGAATTGGTTTGTGGCCCTAAGGTAAAAATTAAGAGTATCTCTAATCATTCTTGATTCCTTGAAGTTGGCCACTCCCACCAATCCTGTGTCATCCATAAATTGTAGGTGAGTCAAAAATTCCTCATCCACCTTGATACCTATTAGAAAACCTTGTTGTCTTCTCCTCAAGATGAGTCTACCCAAGCCTTCAGCCAATATGAGAAAATGATAATAGGAACACGAATCTCCTTGACGAAGGCCTCAAGTAGCTCGAAACGATTGATACTATGTATGTCAAAGTAGAAACATAGCTCATGACCCATTATATCCAGTCTTGAGAGAAATCAAAGGTTGCCATCATCTTTGACAAGAAGCTCCACACCACCCTATCATAAGCATTTGACATATCCAATTTTATGAGCATTCCCCTATTGCTAGGATTTTGCATCGAGTGGATTGCCTTCTGAGATAGAACCACACCATCCAAGATCTGCTTTCCCAAGACCACATGCACATAGAGACGTATATCATACTTTAATTATATCATGAATTTGGGTCTCCCAAAAGAAATTTCAAAACCAAACATGCACAGTATATGCGATCTCATTTCTATCAGGTAGCACAAATAATTTTTATAGTAAAATATGTTCATAAAATGTAAAAAACCTTTGGATATGCAAAGCTAGATATGTAGAGTGTCCTTTAGAAAGATGAATATTTTTATATATAATATAAAATAAACAAATGTAAGATCAACATACAAATATTAGAATTGCTTAGACTTTGATGATTCATCTTGTGGTAGTGAAATTATGAATCGACAGAGCTAGAGCATTTTTTTTGAAAAGCAAATAATCTTTTAGGATCCATATATTTACATAAATTTATCCAACTAGCTTTGTCCCGCCCCTCTTACACTTCAACTTCCTTCTCCATCATCCCTATATTAGCCTAAGTTTCCTCTTTAGCATACACTACCACAGTTTCTGTGACTTTGCTTCAAATGACCTACCAAACATCATCTAAGGATGAAAAGGTTTCTCTAAACATTTTGTCATTTCTCTCCAACCACACTTGCCAATAAATGAATTTTAATCCAAGCTTCCAACATATATAAGGAGATTTATATTTAAATATACCCCTCTTTCACATTTTTCCAAATATTAATCTGATTCAAATCATCATTGGCTCAAATTTTATAAGATAAAAACCATCGCTACCAGATCTTGTGTGTGAATGTGCACTCAAAAATCAAGTGGTCAGATTTTTCCTTTATCTATTAGAATAAAACACATTGATATGGACCAGTGATTCCCCTACGTTTAAAATTATCAAAAGTAAAAATTTCATTGTGCATGAATTGCCAAGCAAAAAAGATTACTTTTGGCCAACCCTTCGATTGCCAAATATTTCTCTAATTCTCAACCTCATATGAATGAGGAGGAGGCTTTGGAATGGTCTTATCATATCCATACTTCACTATGTAGACTCCAAGGCTCTCATAGCCCCAAGCTAATTCATCCTCCTCATATCTACCGTGTGAGAAATATTTTTGCTAAGATTTTAATCATGATGAGTGTTAATTTTAGAGGGGATTGGAATTGGCCACTCATCCAACTTATTAAATTGCTTAAACTTGTAATCCCCCAACTTGTTAGTTTTAAAATAACTTTTAATCTAGATCCAACCCTTGCTTTCCATGGTTGTTTTTACTAATTGTAATTTTGGGAATTCAACAATGATAAGTGGGTATTGATCCCATGAATCTATCCAAAATCATGCCTTCTTCCCTCTCCCCACTTTTCAAAATAATGCATCTTTCACTACCTGAGATCCTAACTTTAAAGCTTACCACACTAACGGCCCATTACCATCCAAAGGGAAACAACCAACCTCATTTGGGTTCACCTGTCCCAAATATTTACTAGTTAAAAATCTACTAAATAAAATTGGTTGGGAAATCCATCTCCAGTAAAGCTTTCCAGCCAAATATTTATTATTTAACTCTGATCTCCTTGGTCCCAAATATCCCTTTACCTTGGGTTGTCTTACTTTCTCCCAACCTAATAAGGCTCATTTCCTCTTTGCTTTTACTCCTCCCCATAAATTTTTTCTAGCCATCTTATCCAACTCTTTCCATATGGTATGTGGGGTAGCAAGGATAGGAAATTTATAAATTGGCATGGCCTGAATGACTCACTACAAAAAGTTAATCTACTCCCATAGCTTAACCATTTGTGAGACCAATCATTAATTCTTTCTTTTATGCAATTCAAAAGATTCCTCTAGATATCTATTTTCAAATTTTTAAAATGCAAAGGGACCCTAAATATACCATTGGGTGAGAAGTCCTCATGAATTCTAAGATCTCTAAAATTTTATCCTAAAGCCTTTGGTCAAGATTGAAAAACACTACTTTGGATTTTTGATCATTGATGACTTAGTTTGTGGCCTTAAGGTAAATATTAAGAGTATCTCTAATCATTTTTGCTTCTTTAAAGTTGGCCACTCCCACGAATCTTGTGTCATCCACAAACTTTAGGTGAGTCAAAACTTCCTCATTCACCTTGATACTTGTTAGCAAACCTTGTTGTCTTCTCCTCAATATGAGTCTATCCAAGCCTTCAATCAATATGAGAAAAAGATAAGGGAAACAAGGATCTCCTTGATGAAGGCCTCGAGTAGCTCCAAATGGTTGTGAGGGAAAGCCTTTGATTAACACTGAGTATGTTGGAGTAGAAACACATCTCATGACCCATTCTATCCAATCTTGAGAGAAAGCGAAGGTTGTCATCATCCTTGAAAAGAAGCTCCACTCCACCCTATCATAAGCCTTTGACATATCCAATTTTATGAACATTCTCCTATTGTCAGATTTTTGCATTGAGTGAATTGCCTCCTAATCTAGAACCACACCATCCAAGATCTTCCTACCCTCTACAAAACCCCATTGCTTTGAGAAGATAATGCTATGTAGGAGAGGTTTTAGCCGCTCAACCATTACCTTTGTGACTATTTTATACATGACATTGCATAAGGCAATAGGTCTATAATATGAAATATGCACCCATTCCTTCCCTTTCAAAATTAAGGCAATGAATGTATGATTTTACTACCTCTGAACTCCTTTATAACAACCATTACATCCTCCTCCATGTTGTCCCATAAGGTCTAAAAAAAACTCAATTGGAAATCCATCTAGACCTGGTGTGTTTTTGGTACTTATTCCATTTGAACCTTAGACTTCTCGAAGAAGAGTCAAAGCCAGTAGACCATTACGTTTTCCCCCGGGATAATTTATGTTTATTATTTGTAATAATGTTTTAATACTTATTTTGGTTAGGTTTTTAATTTATATAATTGGTGAGAGAAACCGTGTAGATATTTGAGTTTCTCAAATCTCACATTAAGCTAGGTGGATTTTCTAAAAAATTACTTTAATACAAAATTTAAGGGACTCATAAACGTATAAAAATAATAGCCCAAAACATTAGGAATGTGAAATAATTTTAATATAAGTTGACTAACATTTGATATATAATTTTTGTTTTATTATAATTATAGATTTTTATGCACCATAGTTTTGGTTAATTAATTATTAATTTATTTAGTATTTAAAATATATTATAAAATTATTTTGTAATATTAAAGACAAGATAATGATTCGTAAGATCAAGTTAACAAGTGTATTATTGAATAATATAGTCTACGATTCTAATATATTTTAGCTTGTCAGTGGGTTACCCTGGTTTGACTCCTTGGACACTCAAAGGTCCCGTTGACTTTGTCTTTACCCAATGCGCTAAGGTTTATAAAGGTTTTCTATTTCTCAGACAACCAAAAAAAAATATAATTATTTCACAAAGTTGGTCAACAAATACAAGTAGAATCTTCATGATTATTATGCTTGAATACAAGAACTTTGATAAAAGGTTGAGCCCTTAATTCTTAAAGAAAACTTGGTAGTTGCCCTAGTGGCTAAAGATGGTGATTGTTTCTTAAGTGGTCTTGTGTTCAAACCCATCGAGGATGGTTGTTGATGTAATTTTTTCAAACCCCTTGAGGATGGTTGTTGATGTAATTTGTAAATTTTCTCCTGAAAAAAAAAAGGCGTGATGATTAGATGAAAAATGCGTGATGATTAGATGATTAATGTTGATAGTATGCTTTATAATATTTTTGTTGTAAGGTTGAACACAAGAATTAGACAACATTTATAATATAAGTAATTGACAACTATTTAGCAATCATACAATATTATTATGTAACAAAAGGAGAGTTTGGAGGAGGAACCTATACTAACAATAATAATTAAGCCAACCACTATCTACAAACCAAAATCCATAACCACTAAAAAAATATAACAATCAAAAGGCCATTTCCTCGACCATTTTCTCCTCTTACTTATATAACTAAAGTTGAAGATCATATCCTTCTTTTATTTATATAACTAAAGTTGAAGACCTAATTAAAAATATAAAATAATAAAAAATACAACAATCAAAAGATCATATCGCCTTTTACTTATATAACTAAAATTGAAAACTTAATTAAAAATATGAAATAATTTATTATAAAATTATTTAATAAATAATTAATTAAAATTCACAATGTTTGATAAACTTTTTACCAAAAATTGTCTAAAATAGTTTTCTATAAATATAGAATTACCTTAACAAGGAATCTACACGATGGTCAATGTCATCCCATTGCTTATCGTTAACTATTGTTGTGTATGATATAGGAACCAAACACAGCCATGTACATATCATATTATTTCATAGTTTTGGTTAATTAATTATTAATTTATTTAGAGTTTAAAATATATTATAAAATTATTTTATAACTTTAAAGATGAGATAAAAATTCTTAAGACCAAGTTAACAAGTGTATGATTGAAGAATATAGTCTAAGATATTTTAGCTTGTCAATGAGCTGCCTCGGTTTGACTCATTGAACACTCAAAAGTCTACATGACTTACCCAATGCACTAAGGTTTATAGAGGTTTCCTATTTTCCGTCGTTTTTACCCAATACACTAAGGTTTATAGAGGTTTCCTATTTTTCAAGCAACTAAAAAAAATTATTTCCCAAAGTTGGTCAATAAATACAAGGAAAATCTTCATGATCATTATGTTTGAGTACAAGAGCTTTGACAAATGGCCGAGCCATTAATTCTTACATAAAACTTGTCAAAGGTCTGATGATTAATGTTGATAGTATATTTTATAAATATTTTTGTTGTAAAGTTGAATACAAGAATTAAACAACATTTATAATATAAGTAACATTTATAATATAAGTAATTGACAACTATTTAAAAATCATATAATATTATGTGATGAAAAAAAAGTTTGAAGAAGAACTTATACCACCAATAATATCTATGGCAACCAATATCTACAAACACAAATCCATAACGAATAAAAAAATATAACAATCAAAAGACCATATCCTTCTTTTACTTATATAATTTTTGAAAACCTAATTAAAATATAAAATAATAAAAATATAACCAAAAAATTATATCCTCTTTTTACTTATATAACTAAAATTAAAATCCTAATTTAAAATATAAAATAATTCATTATTAAATTATTTTTTTAAATTAAAAAATAAAATAAATTTAAGTTCACAAACATTTATACCTAAAATTCTCTCAAACAGTTTTCTATAAATACACAATTACGTTAACAAGGCATCTACACGATGGATGAGAAAGAAAAAACTCGCCACCGCATACGAATACGAAGACACCGTTAAAAAAAAAAAAAAAAAACCCTCAAACATTTGTTATTTGTTATTACTATTGAACCCTTAATCATTAAATTATTCGATTTCTAACGACTAAGTAAAATTATTGTTTTGAAAAGGTAAAAAACTATATTGATAAAACAAGAATCAAATTATTTGTTATTTTTTTTTAGTGATTTTTATAATTCCAACAAAATTTGGATTAATATCTTCAAAAAAAAAAAAAAAAATTGAGTATCATTTATAAAGCAAAAGCTTTGAACCTGTTTTCACTTCTGCTTTACACTGATCTTAAGAAAACCTAGTAGGCTTACAGTTCTATGAACCTCACCACCTTACCTGTGCTATAAAAAAAAAAAGACCAAAGAGTGTTGCAAGACATAGCAAAAAAAAAAACCTAATAAATAATTGTTCATCCTCCATTGATCCGCATGAGTGAACTTTGTACATATCCTCATTTTTAACTAAATTTTTGCCGACAAATTTAAAAACCATTTGATTCTCCTCCTGATATTTAAAAGTGTTCCTATTCTAACTAAAATTTAACATTATCCAACCCAACTTTTACTACTATATTTAACCAAAAAAAAAAAACGCGTTTTCCCATGGAACAGGGTCCACCGAAATATTTCAAAAGCATAGAGTTTTGTTTGCTTAGTGAAACTAATCTAATGGACGAAAAGAAGTCTTAGTGGTCAATTGATGATGCAGACGCGATCATTTTTCATGCCTAAAGTTTTGTATGCTTACTGAAACTAATCTAATAGGTAAAGGCCAAGTTAAGAAAATTAAATTAAAATAATTTATATTAAATATTTATTATTATCAATTAACATTATTTTGCATAAAATTGTTCTATATACTTTTTCAAGGATAAATTAAGAATTAAAATTTATGTTTTCCAAGGATATATTATCTTTGCGGGCATCCTTTTGAGTCTGAAAAGCTACCACTATAACCCAAGTCTTACCTCAGTAAACTTTTATTCCAAGTGAAGGGATCCCATAGTGGCTCGAGATTGGAATTGTCGATCTCAAGCTGGCAAACACTGAGCGAAACCCGATCGGTCTACTACCTCCGCCCATTCACGATTTAAATATTGGTAAAATGTATAAAAAATAATAAAATTATGTAATCATCAACTAATATGTTAAGAGTGAGCGATCGATGAGTTTTGGAAGGGAAAACTAGGGCATCAGCTGGGTAGACGAAGTACTTTCTAGTTGCTACAAAATCGAAGACAAGATTGTTGCCCTTAGAGGATCCAATGGGGACACCTCCAGATCCTCTTTTAGACAGATAGAGTTCGTTCACAAATTTGTTGAAGGAAAAAACTCTAGCAGACACTGAAGTAAAGACTGGATTGTTGTTGGGGATTTTAATGCTAAATTATCATCTAGAGACCAGGAAGGGGGAACTCCAATTTTGGACCCAAGGAATTGACTTATGATTGCCCAGGTCCATGCATTGCACTTGGTGGATATTAAATGTCCTAGAACCAACTATACTTGGACTAATAATAGGAGGAAGCCACATAACAGGAAGGTGAAGTTAGACTATTTTTTGGTTTCAGAGGAGGCGTTTGTGAAATGGATTTAAAATTTTAGATTTTTGAGGGCCCATTTTTGGATCACTTTCCCATTCTGTTGGAAGGGGGATCAAGACAGGGCAACATCGCAAACCATTCATATTTGGGAACTTTTGGTTACAAATAGAGAAACTTCAGAAGAAAATCCCATAATGGTGGGAAGAGGGACACCCAACATATGGCACAACAATGTTTAGATTCCACAAACAACTTCATTATGTCAAGGATCAACTGAAACAATGGAGGTGAGCTAACAAGACGAACTTCCAAGTCCAAAGAGCTCCATTGGTGGCCAGATGGGATGAGGTGCAAAAACACTTCATGGAAGGAACAATTATCGAGCAACTCAAAGAAGAGGATTATGCATTCCATAAAGCGATTGAGGACATTGACAACCAAGAGGAGATCTATTGGAAGTAGAGAGCAAGAACCACTTGGTTATTGGAAGGTGATAGAAACACAATTTTTTTCCATTGGGCTACTTATGCTAGGAGACAAATGAACAAGATGGAAGTTCTTGAGGATGAGAATGAGCACTCCTTTGATACAATCCCATGTATGCATTTGCATTCAATGGATTATATTGCTAATTTGTTTAGGGAAATTATGGTGCAAGATGAAGAGACTCAAAAATAAGTTCTTGATATCATACCCTCTATTATCTCTGAAGAAGAAAATCAGGCTTTGCTTAAAACTATTGATAGAGAGGAACTAAAGAAAGTAGTCTTTGAAATGAGTACAAAAAAATGCTAGGTCCAAATAGCTTTCCAATTGATTTTTTTAGACCTTTTGGGACAAGCTAGAGGAGGATGTAATGACTATTATAGAGGAGTCCAAATGGACAAAAGAATGCTTAAAGCATTAAATCATATATTCATTGCCTTAATTTCAAAAGGGAGGAGGGGGTGCAAATTTTAGATTATAGACCTATTGCCTTATGCAATGTTATATATAAAATAATCACAAAGGTAATGACTGAGAAACTAAAACCTCTCCCACATAGCATTATCTCCTCAGAGCAAAGGGGTTTTGTAGAGGACAAACAAATCTTGAATGGTGTGGTTCTAGCTCAAGAGGCAATCCACTCAATGCAAAAATCTAGCAAAAGATAAATATTCATAAAATTGGTTATGTCAAATGATTATGATAGGGTGGAGTGGAGCTTCTTATCAAGGATGAGGGAAACATTTGGTTCTCTTAGGTCTGGATAAAATGGACCATGAGTTGCGTTTCTAATTTGACATACTCAGTTTTAATTAAAGGCCTTCCTCAAAACCATTTGGAGCCACTTGTTAGTTAAAACTTTAGATTTTACCTGCAACTAGAAAACACAATAACAAAGAGCAATAGAGTAACATAGAGATTTTATGTGGAAACCTGCAATGTGCAGGAAAAACCATGTGGTAATGGCAACTTCTTTCCTTTATTGATTTATGAAAACTTTACATTCATCCAACTTGCTTTCATGCAAGGGATCATTCCCATTTTATAGATAAATGAAGTCTCCAAAAACCGTTCATTTCCTCTCCCAAAGAAAGACTCCAAAAATTGTTTGTTTCATCTTTCAAGGCTACACGTCTGGTAGCTACCTATTTGGAGATACATGCCTCGCGACTACCCATCTAGAGCTAGACGTCTAGTAGGTTACCCACCTAGAGTTACACATTTGACGACTATCCATTGGAGCTAAATTTATGATAGGTTACCCATCTGGAGCTAGATGTCTGGCAACTACATGTTTGGAGCTAGATATCTGGTAGGTTACTCATCTGGAGCTACACAGCTAGCGACTACCTATCTAGATTTAGACATTTAGTAGGTTACCCATTGTATCGCTCCAAATTTTTCACACCCTTACCTTCAGGCTATAGGATCCGCACCCGAAAGGGGGATGTGAAAAGGATGGGACAATAACTCGGATTGAGAGGCCTTGCGAAGGTCCCGCCTCTTGGCGGAGGTGTATTATGATGATTTTTTGATGGATGGTGGGTTCACTAGGAAACTTTTAGTGGCAGTCTCCACGTCTAGGTTGGGAATGTGTTTGATGTGTTCAATTTTATCTTTAATCATTCAAAGCCTAGGTTTGGCCAAATGAATCTAAGTTGTTCTATATGAAATGCAAATTTACATGAATACAGAAAGCAGAATTAACAAAAAACATAGAGAATAAATTAAGTGAAGAAATCCATACCTGGTTTTGGATGTCTGATGGAGATTTTGATTTTTGAAGCAGTCAAGATCGTCTGGAATTTGACAGGATCGTCTCTTATCTGACAAGATTGTCTGAGATCTGACGAATTCGTCAGAGACCTGCAAACAGAGAAATAGATACAAAATACCAGAAATGCAACTATTCTGATGAAGGAAAATGATGTAAAATAATGGTAAGGATGTTAATAAGATAATCCTGAATAGAAATGCAAGTAAATTACGACACTTTAATAGCTAATCATGATTTTATTATGCAATTAAACTACATGGATGAACTCCAAGATGCAAGATGACAGAAAATAATAATAAAACTGACTAAATGCAGTGTAAAATAACAGCAAAGTATAGGAAAAGCACAAAATCTGGGCACTGATTGCCCCCAATGCAGACTGCAATCAGAATCGTCTCGAATTGGTACGAAATCGTCTCGAATTGGACAAGATCGTCTGAGACGATCTGAGCTTGCTCCGGCTGAAGAATAACAAAGTTCCTGCAAGAAAAATTGGAAAGCACAAATGCAGATGGTAATCCAGGGTATTCTAATGTGCATAAAGGTCAAGTTACAAGAAAATTCAGCCAGCCAAGGGGTTCAGGGGGATAAACTGAGAAAATCCTAGTTTATATAGGATTAGGGAGAGGTTAGGAGGTTGGAGATCATCTTAATTTGGAAGATCTCCAACGGGGGAGGTCTCTAATGGCGCAGACACGCTTCTGCCCAACTTAGAGACGTCATTGAAACAGAGGCTAATTATGAAAAATCAGTTTTGGGACGAAATCATCTGGACGTCCTAGTCCAGACGAAATCGTCCGATCTGAGGCAATATCGTCTGATTGGCGACGATATCGTCCAACGGTCACAACAAATCCTAAAAATGACATGAAAAACGAGGAAACAAGTAGCAGGCGATTTTGGGGTTGAAATTTTAAATTTGAATTATTACCAAGGTAATTTTAATTATTGCTAAGGTTTACTGCGCCAATTTTAGGGTGCTATATTTTGCCCCCTCTTTAGCAAATTTTTCGAAGAAAATGCGTTAAAGATGAGTTCTTCTCGATCTACGAGAAAGCAAAATTTATTCCCATTTTTAGGCGACGATTCTTGGTCGAATCGTACGACAGCTTACTATGGTGCCCCCTCCGTGTTTTTACCCAAATCGAATGTTTGAGGTAAAAACGCAGAAAAGCAAAATTTTAACAATGTTTTTAATTGTTTTTGAATAAAATTAAGAAAAATAGGGTAAAACCCTAATTCATTTTTACTGATTTTTAGAGCTCTGGAGACAAGATGGTTGAGACAGCACACAGATCGATAGAGGTCCGACACGAGCTACGGGTAAGGGTCTAAACTTAGTTTAGAGTGCTTTAATTTAGAATTTCATACTTTTTAGATCAAGTTTGATTGATTTTTGAGCATCGTGACCGTTTTTGGGCCGTCAATGTCGTTGAGACGAAATCGTCTCAATTTTGCCAAAATTGTCTCGATATCGTTGATTTCGTCCAAGGGCGAAATCGGTGATAGGGGGACAATTTCGTCCAATAAGGGACGATTCCCTCATGCGGAATCGGAGACAAATTCGCTCAAATTTGAGATGATATCGTCCAATAGTGGACGATATCATCATTTGTGTGAAAGTGAACTTATTTTGACTTGCATTTTTAATTAATGATTTATTAATGATTTTTATTGTTGATTTTGTTGTTTATGTTGCAGAGAGGATTACTAAAGAGCCAAGAATGGAAGTACGACAGATTGAGGAATGACTTGGCTGCTCTATCTTAGGCAGAGCGAGATCAGTTGGCACAGGTCGGCTTGCAGCACATGGCAGACATGCCACAAGTGTCTACAGACATGGGGCTATTGACAGCCCTAGCAGAGAGGTGGTATTTGGGTTCTTCTTGTTTTCAATTATCGATAGGGGAGATGACTCCCACACTGGAGGATGTATGGAGGATTTTGAGGATCTCCATACAAGGACGACTAATCACTCCCACGACCAATCAAGGCTACGCGATGATGCGGCTATGCGGCGACCCGAGCTTCACCTTGGAGAAGGGCGGAGTGAACATCGAGTCACTATGCCAGATGCCTGGGGCATCTAGGCTGACACAAGTTTTGGCTGGGGTGGTAAGTGGTCTGCTACTATGTCATCAGAGTGGATGCAGGCTACCATGGTTTCCGATAGATGTGGTCTACGACATGAGAGACCACGGATACAGGTTTGCTTGGGGGAGCTTTGTTCTATGCCGATTGTATAGGATCCTGCATGGGGTCGTATACAAAGGCGATCGATGTCTAGTCATGACATCGCTACTGCAGGTTTGGTGCTATCCGCACATCGCGGTGCGGAGGCTGGTAGGGCTCTCACTGATAGGGATTGACGGGGAGAGGCCCCGAGTTTTCTACTGGTGGCTCCGAAGAGGGTCATAGCGACGGATAGATCTGCCAATGTCCCAAAGACTACTTGACGACCTTGTCTCCGACCAGATCACCTAGATGCCTTGGAGAGATCATCCAGGGTGGGCCAAGGATAGACAGGAGCTAGCTCACGTCAGGCCAACCTGCTGGCTAAGGATGGAGAGGGGAGAGGTGGAGCTCCACCGATACGATCAAGATTTGAGGCAGTTCGGTCTATAGCAGGGGATCCCATATCTCAGAGACTACAAGTTTTCCTGAATTGTTCGAGATAGCACTTCAGTTAGCAAGGCTCCAAATATGCAGTGCTTCTGGAGTCAGGACGCAGATGATGCCCCCATTCAGCCAGTGGATGGGGACGACGCAAGGGTTGCTGACGAATATGATGCCTGGTACGCAGGCATTCACCCTTCTTGGATGATAAGGGCTCAGGGTCCGATTCATGTAGTTGTGTGTCGGATGGGGAGGCGGTGCCAGGCAGCCATTGAGGCAGCATAGGGTCACGGTGGGGGAGAGTAGAAGAGGCCACAGGCTTAGCAGAGGTCACGACAGTGGGAGAGGAGGGAGGAGAGACCACCTTCTCCATAGAGAGAGAGGCCACCATCGCTCGATAAGGGCAAGGGTGTGGACACAAGAGAGAGTAGTGAGATGGCTACTCTCCGGGCAAAGACTGTACGTCTTCGGGCACAGGTGCAAACTCTACAAGATGAGGCTACACGTCATCGAGCGAAGGCTACACAGCTCAGAGATGAGGTTGCACGCCTCAGAGCACGGAGAGGAGGAGCGAGCACTTAGGAGCTGGCTCGATCGATTGTTTAGACCACGGTCTATCAGGGTATCTACTTCCAGCTAGTGCCAGAGGGTCAGAGGGTATAGCTGCCAGCCAGCATTGTGGATCCGATTAGGATTGGGTCATCGAGGACTTCATCCCGATTGACGACTAGGACTCGCAGTACCACATATACTACGATGGGGCCACCTTGTCCACCTCAAGGCGGGGGAGGAGATGAGGCTGAGAGATCGAGGGGTTCTCGAGGCTAGGCTACTGCACTGCACAGACTCGGATATATGATTGAGAGGATTGAGTATGCCAAGATGTAGATTGTGGCATACCAATCTAGTTTTGATATGATGTACATACATTGTTGAGATATATATATATATATATATATATATATATATATATATATATATATATATATATATATATATTGATATTTTTGATCATATGACTTGTCTTATGTGTTTGTATGATGCTTTAATGTTTTTGATATGATTGATTTGATGATTCATGTAATTATGTTGTTTGGAAAATATTATGGTTTGGATGTCATGCTTTTACGATTTAAATGAAACAATCTGATGTAAACAAATTGGTTGTTTGTGATGTGATAATTTGATAAAAAATAAAAATAAAAAGAGACTTATAACAATAATTTCAAAGGACATTGTCGCTATTATAGACCATTTCATGGAGTCGCCGCTCACTCGGTCGTCAAGCTAATCCCAGTATAGAAATATTGTTAAAAAGTAAAAGAGTGCTTAAGAGACTGTCTTAAGACTTTGTTGTGATGATGCAAATGATGATGATGATGATGGTTTGTTTTCAGACTTTCATAAAAATAGTATGCATGAAATATTTTAAAATGATTTTTGCTAGGCATAAATTCCTAAGTGTGATAAAATTTTGAATAATTCCTTAGAATTTATACCATGGTTGCAAAAACTGAATTTGAACATAATGACATGAAATAGAATAAGTATTCAGTTGTTTGTAAAGCATAATTGTGTAACATAATGACTTAAGTCATATGGTTTTTATGATTTGGAATAAATGGGAAAATAAAATTAAAACAATGGTTTGCGCTAGGCATAGAATATAGGTATAGACTTATACCATCATCACGAAATCCAAAAGAAACAAATAAATAGTTTTATTGCATGGTTGATTTTTAATTTTTGAAAATAAACAGAAAATATGAAGATGAGGACTTGCGCTCGGCATAAAATTCCAATTTTGGTTTTGGAATTATACCATCGTCACGAAAGTCAAAAGTTATATATAACTGTAACTTTATTGCAAGTTTTGAAAAATGATTTTGATTTTTTTTGGTAATGCATGTGGTTGTCTTTATACGAAACAATTGTTCTCAGAGAAGAAAATGAAATTATTCCAGACAATTTTCAAAAATATTTCAAGGTATCTTAAAGACAAAAGTTAGATTTATAAGGAATCCCATGTGCGTATGTGAGTCCATTTTTGATCTTGATTTATCATAATGATACACAAAATCTCTCAAATACAAATGTGTGTGCGATTGTAGTATTCATTTACCAGGTTTGAGCAAGATACTATGATACAAGTGATTTGAATTAACCAAATAAGTGCTCATTAACCATGATTTAGATGCATATAACCATACCAGACTACTATGTAAGTCGGGTTATCAAGAGCTAGCTAATCCATAAGCAGACATAGGTCTGTATAGAAGAAGGTCGCTAATGTGACAGACATATCACCATGCTAGGGATTACCCAAGGCCAAGCGGGTTGGGCACAAACCACCTGTTATGGGGCTTACCTCACAGTTTTCGAATAATTGAGAATTCCAGGGATTCAAGCTCATCAACCCTTATTTTCTTTTCAAGGGGTAGGGAAAGGGATTTTATTGCATTTGCTTTTGCTTATTTTGCTTTTTTTTTTTTTTTTTTTTTGTATTTTTCTTTTTCGTATCTTTTGCTTTGATATTTGAGATAATGCTGAAATAACCTTTTTCTTTTTCTTTTTTTCTTGAACTTTTCTTTTTCTTTTGCTTCCTATTCTAGGGATACTTGCTCGGATTAGCTGTAGAGCAAGGGATTTTTATTCCGGGTAGGGGTGAGCTTGTCCCTTTGTCAATTCTCAAAGATTCTAGACCATGTGCATGATAGGATAGTAGGGGAAATTTTTTGCTCAAGAAACCACTTCTACTATGTAGCATAGCATGGACATTACAAATATAATAATTTTATTGTGAGAAGATATGCTTGGTTTAAGTAAATAACAAGATCAATTCTCTGTGCTCAAACTTAATTTAATTTAATTTTGTGGACTTTGATATAAGAGAGATTAGTAATCATGCCAAATAAATCAAGATATTTATTCATGTGAATGTGAAAGTGCGGGATTCCAAATAAATGCTAATTTATCCAAAGTAACTGAAAATATAACTGCAATATGTCACAATTTGAGAAGTATAAAAATAAAATATGTTTTTGAATATTTTGATAATTTTGAATGTTTTTGGTGTTTTTTAGATTTTTAAGTTTATAAATTGAAAGAAATACAAGATAGTGGATTTTGAAATATTTTAAACAAATATATACAATGATTAAATGACCAATTTTTATGCGTAGTAACGTTTAAGATGCATAATATTCATGGGTTATTTAAGTTCTTTACCATCTAAGGTAGATAATTTGTATGCTCCCGATTCAAATTTAGCAGTGATAATATATGGTCCAAGCCAGTTGGGCTCAAATTTACCTTTAAGGTCTTTAGTTGCATTAGTATTTTTTTGATTTTCTTTTAAAACAAGATCGTCGACCTCAAAGGATCGATGACGAACTTTCTTAGCATATGATATTTTAAGCTTGTTTTGGTAGGCACAAAGATGCTCCAAAGCATTGATGCACTTTTCATCGAGGAGTTCCAGCTGACTGAGTCTGCTAGCTCGATATTCATCTCCTACTTCGGTATATTGAAGTAGTAGAGCCAAAGAAGGAACTTCTAATTCAAAGGGAAAAACAGCTTCAGCACCATAAACCAAAACAAAAGGCGAAGTTCCAGTGGGAGTACGAACACTAGTTCGATAGGCCCACAAAGATGGATATAATTGAATGTGCCAGTCGCAACCAGATTTATTGACCAATCTTTTGAGGATTTTGATTAAGGTTTTATTAGATGCTTTTGCTTGGCCATTACCCTAAGGATAATAGGGAGTGGACCAACGATGTTGAATCTTATATTTTTGACATAGTTTCTTAACATCTTTATTTTTTAAACAAGTTCCATTGTCTGAGATGAGATTTGCAGGAATTCTAAACCTACAAATGATTTGATTAAAAATAAATTTAGAGACTTGTGTTCCAGTGTAGGAAGCTAAAGGTATAGCTTCAACCCACTTCGTGAAATACTCAGTGGTAGTTATGATGAATTTGTGTCCATCAGATGACACAGGATTGATTTTGCCAATAATGTCTAAGCCCCATTTTGAAAAGGGCCAAGGAGATGAAATAGCCTATAGGTCTTGTGCAGGGGCATGGACAAGGTCAGCATGTTTCTGGCACTTGTCGCAATGGCACACATAATCATGTGCATCATTCTCCATGGTAGGCCAAAAGTATCCTATCCTAAGGAGTTTTTTAGCAATGACACTACCACTGAAGTGTCCTCCACAAGATCCATCATGGGCTTCACTCAAAGCTGATATGGATTCTTCTAAATTCAGACATCTCAATAGGATACCTTCAAAAGATCTCCTATATAAAGTATTGCCAATTATTACAAATCGACTTGCTCGTCTATGTAATAACCGATGCTAGTTTCTATTGGAGTTGGCAGGGAAAGTCCCATTGTGAAGAAAATCAAATATATCTGTATACCAAGGTTCAGGAGTAGTTTCATTGATTAGAAACACATCCAAAGGTTCTAAGCATGACTTATTTGAAGCGGGTTCCTAGAGTCGATGAATAATGATGGTGGCATATTCGTCATCTAACTTCGAGGGCAGAAGAGATGCAGCTGCGGCCATAGCGTCAGCCGCACGATTGCTAGTTCAAGGAATAGCTTCCAAGGTAACTTGATCAAATAGAGATATTAATTGTAAAACATATGCTTTATATGGACGCAATTTATCATCTTTGGTCTGATAAACTTCATTAATTTAGTTTATAACAAGTTGAGAATCACCAAAAACTAGCAGATGTTTAATTTTTAGCACCAAGGTAGCTAGTAATCCAAGGATTAAAGCTTCATACTCAACAATATTATTGGTGCAAGCAAATGTTAATTTAAAGGACAAAGGTATAATGTGATTTTGTGGAGATATTAAAATAATACCTGCACCAGCCCCACTCATGCATCGGGCTCCATCAAAGTATAAGGACCATTGTTCAATATGGTCTGCCTGTAATTGAAGGCATTCATCAAGAAACTCAATGATGAGGGGATGGGTAGACTCTAAGGGTGCAACAAATAATTGATCTGCTATGATTCGACCCTTAACAGACTTTTGTCCTATAAACGTGAGTTCAAACTCGCTCAAAGCAAGAACCCACTTAGCTGTGCGACCCGATAAATAAGGTCAACTCATGAGATACCGCAAGGGATCATATTTAGCAATGACATAAGTTTTTTGAATGAGCATATAATGGCGTAATTTTTGCATAGAAAATACGACTGCTAGACATAGTTTTTCTAATGCTGTGTAGCGGGTTTCATAACTAATTAAAGTTTGGCTAATATAATAATTAGCACGTTCTCTTTTCTCATCATCAAGTTGAGCTAACATAGCTTCTAAAGCAAAATCTGAAGCAAAAATATACAGGATAAATGGGCGATCAGGTCTAGGCGGTGAAAGCACAGGTGGGTTAAGGAGGTATTGTTTGAGAAGTTCAAAAGCTTCCTTACACTCGTCATCCCAATTAAAAGGGACATCCTTCTTAAGGAGCTTAAGAAAGGGACCGGTTTTGTCCGCTAGCTTATCGATGAAGCGACATATAGCTTCAAGTTTACTTTGTAAACTTCGTAACTCAGATATATTGGTAGGTGCGGGCATATCAGTGATAGCCACAATCTTGAGAGGGTCGATTTTGATACCACATAAAAAAACTATAACTCCTAATAGTTTACCGGACTTAACTTCGAATATGCATTTGTTCGGATTTAATCGAATAAGATATTCTCTTAGCCGATTAAAAACTTTTCTCAAATATTTTAAGTGATCATCTTTTTTGATGGAACGAGTGATGATATCATCTATGTAATCACGTAGGATATCATGCATCATATCATGAAAAATATAAGTCATAGCTCGTTGATAGGTTGCACCTGCGTTCTTTAAGCTAAATGGCATCACTTTCCAACAAAAGGTTCCCCAAGGGGTAATAAAGGCTATTTTGGCCTGATATTCAAGAGCTATTTTGATCTGATTATAACTGGAAAATCCATCCATTAGGGACATCATTCCACTTCCAGCAGTAAAATCAATGATTTGATCCATGTTGGGAAGAGGAAAATCATCTTTAGGGTATGCAGCGTTAATATCTCTAAAGTCTGTGCAAACCCTAACTTTGGTAGCTTCTTTCTTGGTGACTGGAACTACATTTGAGATCCATTCAGCATAATCAATAGCTTGTATAAAAACAACATTCAAGAGTTTTTCTAACTCCCCTTTGACTAGCAAGGCCACTTTGGGATGCATTTTTCTAAGTTTTTGTTTAACAGGTTTAGCATCCGGATGGACTACTAGGTGATGCATGACTACGTAAGGGTCTAAACCTGGCATATCTTCATATTTCCAAGCGAAGACATCTTCATATTCTTTAAGGAATGCAATGTATTGCTCTTGTTTCTCTTGACTTAATTCTGATCCAATATTGATTATGTGGGGATTATCATCAGTTCCAATGTTATTTTTAATGACGTTTTCTACTTCCATGTGTAGATCTCTTTCAAAATTAGGTGGGGCAGGTGAAAGACCCAATTCTTGTAATTATTTTAAATTTAACTTGGATAATTCATATTAAGGAATCGTGGCCTCAAGTTGGGCTATAGTAGGTATAGAACCATCAAAATAAAAACCATTGTGTAACATCTCTTCAACGAAAACATCATGGAAAATATCTCCTTCCAACTCATCATCAGATTCAGCAATCATTTCAGGATAAGCTATGGATATCATATTGCATGTAAATGGCTGATTTTTTAGAGGCAAATCATCACGCCCATATAAATAATCTTGATAACATATGAGTTGATCATCATCTTCAAAAGGGAAGGGTTGACCCTTACTAGGAAATAGGCCCACACCACATCGGGAAGGCCATGGTTCTACCTCGAAAGGTTCTTTCATACCATTTTGGAAAGGTCCCAAGCCTTTCCCTTTATATCCCATTTTAAGCATAATAGTTTTGGCTTTAATATATTCATTAGTAAAATAACATCGAGCATATCCTTCATGATGAGTTTTGATGTTCCTAGGTATTTTTCCCCAGTCATATCGCTTATAAATGAAGGCACAACTCCCGAATTGGTAAGTACTTCCCATAAGTTGTGGGAGGCCCAAAGTACGAGGAGATGGCAGCAAATTACTTAAGATAATGGAATTTTGCATAGAAGCATTTGTTTTTTCTGATATAAGAATGTGAGATAAATTAGGTAAGAGTTCGTCAGAAAGATCATAAGATGTAGAAGGATCATTCCCTATATCTTTAGATGTGGAAGATATGATAGATGTAGATAATGTGGAGGTGTTAATAGATGGGTCTATAGGTTTTGAAATGATAGGGATAGAACATGAAGGATTGGTTATGGATTTAGGATCTTTTTGAGGTTCTAGTGTGGTTTGTTTAGAAGATTTTTTAGATGAAAAATAAGAATTAGGATGTGTGGATGACAAAGCAGGGCAAAATTGGACTCCAACAGGTTCTGCCAAAGCACACATATCAAAGGGTCTAGGATCACCATGGATAGTAACCAACTGATTTTTAAATTTGAATTTAACACATTGGTGTAAAGTTGATGGGACAACCCGCATTGCGTTGATCCAAGGACGACCTAAGAGTATATTGTACGATGCGGGGCAATGTACAATAAACACGATCGTATCTAAGGTTCTCGGACCAAATTGCAATGGGATGGTGATAACTCCACACATTTCTTGTGTTTCGTCATTGAAGGCTTTTATGATCATGTCAGTTTTCTTCATTTCATCACTTCTAAACCCAAATCTTTGGGTAGAAGTCAAAAGTGCAAATATTTAGAGATGAACCATTATCAATAAAAACTCTTTTGACTGCTACATCTCCTATTAGGGCAGTAATATATAAGGGGTTATCCTTATGTAAACTATGTTGCGGGATATCTTTATCCCAAAAGTCAATACAATCAACTTCTCTAGTGATGATAGTGTTGGTCATGGCTTCAGGTTGAATGTTTTGTGGTACCATCATTTGGCTTAATGTAAGCATCAATTCATCTCTATGGATAGGAGAAGATATTAATAAGTCCAAAAGAGAAATTTTGGCTATAGTCTTGGATAATTGTTCATTAATAATATAAGGAGGTTTAGGTTGAACATTAGGAGCATGATTCCCTTTATTGGGATTTTTCAAAACAAATGGAGCTGATCCATCGTTTTGAACTTGATATTGTTGAGAATTTTGAGCTTGTTGTTTGGTAACAACTCCGATGGTACCTACAATGTTATATTGAGGATGTTGAATAGGTCTTGGTCTAGAATTTATAGCTTGTTCATTAGGAAGGAACTGATTAGAAGAGGGTCGAGTAGTAAATCTTCTAGGAAATGGTTCTTCTAGAACCATAGAATCTGTGACAGGTTGAATAGGATCTGATTCATCTTCAAAACTATTCGATTGATTTGAAGTGATTTCCATGTCAATTCCAGTATCCGATTCTACATCACTGAGATCCGATGTTTGAATATTATGTAGGGGCCTGGTCGTGACCATGGATAAAGTTGTGTCAAATTTTTGTAAATCATGATTAGGTAAATGTCCGCTAATAGTTCCTACATATCGGGTAGGAGGAGGGACATTATGATGCTCAATTTGATTGGCCACCTCTTTACCACATTTTGGTAAAGGATGTTGAAATATATCTAATGATTGATTAGCATTTTGATTTTGATTTTGATTTTAGGGAACGTTTTTTTGAGCATTATTAGGAAAATTTTGTTTAGGGTGGAAGGCTTGCACCTTTATTTCATTATTATCAATTAGATCTTGTATTTTATGTTTTAACATTTTACAAGCATTGGTAGAGTGTCCAGGTCCTCTATGGAAATCATAGTGTAAATCAGCTCTGTATCTAGGTATGGTTGTATCAGGTTCCCGGATAGCCGGTAATTGAATCAAACCTCTTTCGAGTAATTGGGGTACAATAGTTGATAATGGTTGATTTAATCTAGTAAACTCTCAAGGAGTTTTATTAGGAGGTTTTAAAATAATTTTTTATGTTGTCTTCGTTGTATTGATATTAGCAACATTTCTGTTGTCAGTGACTCCGTCACCCACAACTTGTTTGTTTTTATATTGATTTCTGGATGTTTTCTCATCATCTTTCTTCCTAAGCTGGCCTCTCCTAATGAGAGCATCTTCTACTCTTCGAGCTAAATCTATAGCCTGATCGAAGGTAGTTAAGGTAGCATTTGATAACTTATAAGATATTTGTTCTTGCAAATTATTAATAAAAATGTCCAACATTTCCCTATAAGGTAGCACAAAGTGCGGTTTTCTCGTCAACCGCCTCCATCTAGCTAAGAAATCAGCAAAACATTCATCTTTGTCTTGTTTTAAGTTGTACAAATATTTAATGGTTACATGCCTCTCGATTTAGGCACTAAATTGATGGACAAAAGGTTCAGCTGTCTCTTCAAAATTTCTCAAAGAATGAGTGGGCAATTGATAGTACCACTCTAATGCCATTCCTCCTAAACTTTTCGAGAACATCTTTAGTAACAACAAGTCATCATGTGATATATCATGACATGCTATCCTAAACATGCGAAGATGCTCTATGGGATCTTCAGTTCCTTTATATATAGGCAGGACGGGCATGGGAAAGTGTTTAGGGTACGGTTGTGCTACAACTATAGGATATAGAGGTTGACTACACATCTCTCGATAATTGTACGAGGGACGATAGGGATCCATCTGGTCCATGCAGGAAGCTAACTATTTCACCATGGCTTTCAGATTACTGGTTTGCCCACCATATTGATTCGGTGGAGCATGAATATGGGATTGGTGAGCATATGATGGAGGGACATGCATATTAGATGCTATATTACTATTGTATAAATTGTTGGTAGGAATGGTGTTATGAAGAAGTTTTGAAGTTGTGTTATGTTGTATCCCAGATTGTTGAAAATTGGTGTTTGGCTTGTTTTTATGTTTTTGTCGATTTGAAGCATATTGATCAATAGTTTGGCGAAATAAAGTAGTAAATGAAGGTCTCTTTTGTGTGGGCATGATTTTAGGCTCAATAACAGGTTCCTTAGGAGGTTGGGTAACCTATTGTTTTTGCATGTTCTGAATTATAGCGGCCATATCCATATTGGATGGTCCAGATTTATCACTTTCTTGATCAACAAAAGATAAGGGATTAGTGTGTATGTTAAACATATGTTCCATGGATGCTTGAGTGTCACTAATTTGTCCCCTATCAATACGAACTGCCATATTAAGAGCACCAATATTATTATTGAAGAATTTCCAAAAATGATCTACGTTATCAAAAGCAATAGTTCCGTTTGGAGCTATTCTAGGGGATGAGGATCCTTCCTCTCTAACATTTTCTTGTTGTTCATTTTCTTCCACCAGGTCATCTTCTGGCTGTTCTAGAGTTTCTTCTTCTCGGATTGGATCCTCAGGAAGGGCATTTAATTTTTTGTTTTTCTTGCCTAACCAATCTTCTTCTTCTTCTTCTTCAGTTTGTTTACCATTCCTAAGTTTAGTCATTGTGCTTAAACTTAGATTTCAGCAAATATAAATATATATATATATATATATATTTGTATATATATATATGCAACAAGATTAAGAGGTATATATTTTAATTATATACCTACTATAATATTTAAAATGAAATGTTTTGGTTTTTGTTATGTTTTTTTTTTTGGTTTTAATAACAATATTATAAAGATAATAAATAGCACACAAAATGCAAGAAATAATAATAATGAAAGCAATGATCTAGTTTTCTATAAACAATTTATAAATATCATTAATGGGCTCAAGTTCTTCAGGATTCATGAAATGTTCTTCAAATTGAAAATTTTCTTTCAAGAATTTGACAAAAAGTGCTATAGTGATATTATCTGTTTCAGATTCTGTTTGGTAAAAGTAAAGCTCGTGGCAATACTCTCGATATAACATAGCTCTAGGAACTCTCCTCCATATTTCCCTATCCGTAAGAACGACCTCTTGGTCTTCTACACGACCTAGGAATTGGTGTATAGTGGCTACATTCTTGAGGTATTCCTCGAAGGTGAACAATTCTTAAGACACAAGAGCTCTCCTATAAGCTAACCACCTATGGCAAGCTCTCTGAAGTT
This sequence comes from Wollemia nobilis, assembly GCA_028583015.1. Classification (NCBI taxonomy): domain Eukaryota; kingdom Viridiplantae; phylum Streptophyta; class Pinopsida; order Araucariales; family Araucariaceae; genus Wollemia; species Wollemia nobilis. The sequence goes on along the minus strand of JAQPPZ010003193.1, from coordinate 1,937,594 downwards.
CATGATAAAAAATGAGTTGATGAGGATCTAGGATTCTATCTAGGGCAAGCCTCTTGATTTGTTTAAGTTCTGTTGACCTAGATGAAATGATACCTAGTCTCCTATTGAGTTCGTCCCACAAAAGTTGGTTTCTATCTGTTTCAGGCACACTAAGCACATAATTGATTTCTATGGCTACTAATTGATTTTCAACATTTATAGTGACTGCTAGTCTTTTCTTAGGAGCTACCATCTAAACATGATATGCAACTTGGTAATTTTCTAATGATTTTAAATGCATCTATTTTTTTTTTTCAAAAGGTTTTAGTTTCACGTCGGGTTCACTAAAATGTATCGCACCAAATTTTTCACACCCTTACCTTCAGGCTATAGGATCCACACCCATAAGGGGGATGTGAAAAGGATGGGACAATACCTCAGACTGAGAGGCCTTGCGAAGGTCCCGCCTCTCGGGGGAGGTGTATTATGGTGATTTTTGACGGATGGTGGGTTCACCAGGAAAATTTTAGTGGCAGTATCCACGCCTAGGTTGGGAATGTGTTTGATGTGTTCAATTTTATCTTTAATCATTCAAAGCCTAGGTTTGGCCAAATGAATCTAAGTTTTTCTATATGAAATGCAAATTTACATGAATACAGAAAGCAGAATTAACAAAAAACACAGAGAATAAATTAAGTGAAGAAATCCATACCTGGTTTTGGATGTCTGATGGAGATTCTAATTTTTGAAGCAGTCAAGATCGTCTGGAATTTGACAGGATCATCTCCTATCTGACAGGATAGTCTAAGATCTGATGAATTCGTCAGACGAATTTGTCAGAGACTTGCAAACAGAGAAATAGATACAAAATAACAAAAATGCAACTATTTTGATGAAGGAAAATGATGTAAAATAATGGTAAGGATGTTAATAAGATAATCCCGAATAGAAATGCAAGTAAATTGTAAAAATTTAATAGCTAATCATAATTTTATTATGCAATTAAACTACATGGGTGAACTCCAAGATGCAAGATAATAGGAAATAATAATAAACTAACTAAATGCAATGTAAAATAATAGCAAAGTATAGGAAAAGCACAAACTTTGGGCATTGATTGCCCCCAATGCAGACTGCAGTCAGAATTGTCTCGAATTGGATAGGATCGTCTGAGACAATCTGAGCTTGCTCTGGCTGAAGAATAACAAAGTTCCTGCAAGAAAACTTGGAAAGCACAAATGCAGATGGTAGTCCAGGGTATTCTAATGCACATAAAGGTCAAGTTACAAGAAAATTCAGCCAGCTAGGGGGTTCAGGGGGATAAACTGAGAAAATCCTAGTTTATATAGGATTAGGGAGAGGTTAGGAGGTTGGAGATCATCCTAATTTGGAAGATCTCCAACGGGGGAGGTCTCTAACGGCACAGACACGCTTCTGCCCAAATTAGAAACGCCGTTGAAACAGAGGCTAATTATGAAAAATTAGTTTTGGGACGAAATCATCTAGACGTCCTAGTCTAGACGAAATCGTCCGATCTAAGGCGATATCGTCTGATCGACGACGATATCGTCCAACGGTCACAAAAAATCCTAAAAATGGTACGAAAAACGAGGAAACGGATAGCAGGTGGTTTTGGAGCGATTTTGGGGTTGAAATTTTAAATTTGAATTATTACCAAGGTAATTTTAATTATTGCTAAGGTTTACTGCGCCAATTTTAGGGTGCTACACCCATATAGATCTAGACGTCTAGTAGGTTACCCATTTGGATCTAGATGTCTAGTAGCTACATGTTTAGAGCTAGACGTTTGATAGGTTACCCATTTAGAGCTACACGTCTAGTGACTACCCGTTTGGAGATAGACGTCTGCCAGGTTACCTATCTGGAGCTACACGTTTGGATACTATCCATTTGGGGCTAGACATCTGCTAGGTTACCTGCCTAGAGCTAGATGTTTGACAACTAATCATTTGGTAGGTTACCCATCTAGGGCTAGACGTTTAACAACTACCTGCCTAGAACTAGATGTCTGATAGGTTACCCATTTGGAGCTAGACGTCTGACAACTTCCCATATGGCAGGTTACCCATTTGGAGCTAGACATATAGCAACTACATGTATGGTGCTAGATATCTATATAGTGGCTTAACCTCCTAACAGTCCCCCACTTAAAGTCAGTATACATGAATTTTTTGCCTATATTTTTCCATCCAATGCTAATTGCCCAATGCTGCCCTTGTTACATTTTTAGAAAGCCTAGAGAATTTTTGCACCACTCAAACTTCTCTATCTTGATTGACTTTGTAAGCATATATGCAAGATTCACTTCAATATCAATTTTCTACAATAGGATCCTCCCTTCTTCCACCATATTTCTTATAAAATGATACTTATATCGATGTGTTTCATGCGATCATGGAATATTGGGTTCTTCACTAGCTGAATAACACTTTGGCTATCACAATGCAACGTAATTTTCCCCTGCATTATATTGAAGTCACCCAAGAATCGCTCTAGCCAAATTACCTCTTTGTTGGCCTAAGTTGCTGCAATATATTCTACTCCAATGGTTGATAAAGCCACCACAGACTACAACTTACAAGCCCAACTCACAACTCTACCAGTTAGAGTGAAAGCATATCTGTAGCAGACTTTCTCCCATCTCTATCTCCATCATAATTAGAATCCACAAAACCTATAACTTGCAAATTATCTGATCCATAGTAAATAGCAGCATTTGAAGTACCTTTTAAATATTTAAGTATCGACTTCACCGCATTCCAATGCTCCTTACTAGGATTTGCCATGTAGTGGTTGACTACTTCCATTGCTTGGGAAATATTCGGTCTAGTGCTCACCATGGCATAAATAAGGCTTCCTACTGCTGATGAATACGGTACATGAGACATGTTTGTCTTCTCTGCTTTTGTTCAAGGACATGAATTGGAAGACAATTTTAAGTGTGAAAGAAGTGGGGTATTGACTAGTTTTACGTTCTGCATATTGAAGCGTTGTAGAATATTTTCTATATATGAATTTTGACTTAACCAAATATTTCTTCCTTTTCTGTCCTTGTGTATCTTCATCCCTAAAATTTGATTTTCTACTCCTAAATCCTTCATTTCAAATGTCCTAGCCAACTGAACCTTAAGATCAATGATTTTCTTCATGTGGGGGTTTGCAACCAGCATATCATCAACATATAACAACAAAATAATAAAATTGCCATCGTCAAACCTCTTATAGTATGCACAATGGTTAGTTTCACTCTTACTAAAACCTTGGCTCTTCATGAAGGTATCAATTTTTTTGTACCACATCCTTAGCATCTGTTTCAACCCATACAAATATTTTTCAATATGCAAACCAAATTCTCTTTACCTCTTTCTTCATAGCCCTCAGGCTGATCCATATAAATATCCTCCTCGAGATCACCATGTAGGAAAGAAATATTTACATCAAGTTGCTCCAGTTCTAAATCCTGTGCTGCTACAAGTGCAAGTAAAACTCTAACAGTAGTCATCTTCACAACTAGAGAGAAAATTTCATTAAATTCTATACCTGAATTTTGCACAGTCTTTTGCCACCAAGCGAGCTTTATAGCATTTCAACAACCCATCGTTGTTCTTATTTACTTTGTACACACACTTGTTTCCAACAACCTTTCTTTCAGGTGGGATATCCACAAGTTCCCATGTTTTATTCTTGCGATGTGCCTTTATTTCCTCCTCCATGGACTTCGTCCATTTTTTTGCATTCTTAGACTCTAGCTTCCTGAAATGAACTAGGCTCACCATCATAAATTAACAAAGTAAAAGAATATTGATAAAGAGGAGAATACCTTTTCAAAATTTTTTTTGGACGTGTAGATCTTCTAACCCAATGATCTTTTGATTGTGGCTCTAGGTCTTGTGGCTGTTGTGGTTGCTCTACTTACTTTTCTACTTGTTGTTCTATGTGTTAATAAAAAATTTTAACATGTTGATTTTCATATTCATCTTCGTTCATATCTATTTCAATTGGTACAACATTAGGATTTTGTTGTACCTCCTTCATTTGCAAGGATTTTTCATCAACAATAACATCCTGGCTAATAATTACCTTGTGGGTAATAGGATCCCACAGTCTATACCCCTTAACTATATCTCCATAGTCGAGAAAAACACATTTACATGACTTTGGATCAAGTTTGGACCTTTTTTCTTTAGGCACATGGGCAAATGCATCATAGCTAAAGGTTACAAATGAGAGTAATCAATTGGCTTACAACACCAAACCTCCTCCAGAATTTGTCCATCCAACGCAACTATAGGTGACCTATTAATAAGGTAAAGAACTGTATTAACAACCTTTACCCAAAATTTTTTATCCAACATGGTTGCGCTGAGCATTCTTCTTGCATGTTCCATAATTATGTTATTCATCCGCTTAGCCACACCATTTTATTGTGGAGTATATGGTACAGTCTTTTGGTGCTTAATACCTTACTGCATACAATTTTTTTTAAATTCCTTGGAGCAATATTCACCCCCATTATTTGACGTAAGACATAAAATTGACTTGTCCAAACTCTTCTCTACCCATGCTTTCAACTCTTTAAATTTCTGCAAAGCTTTCGACTTATTCTTTATAAAATAAACCCACACTCTCCTAGAATAATCATCTATAAAAGTCAAAAAATAGATAGCACCATTTACGGACTAAGTGGGGACTGGTCCAAATATATCCAAATGTATACGTTGTAGAAAATTAGAACTCTTACCATGGCTTGCAGTAAACTGAACCCTCTTTTATTTACCAAAAATACAATGCTCACACAAGTCTAAATTACAAGACTTAATACCAGAAAGCATACCTTTGTCATGCAGAATTTTTAGACCTTTTTCACTCATATGGCCTAGGCATTGATTCCATAACATTACTGCATCTTAAGTTGTTGTTGCTGCATGGTTTATCATCGTATCACCACATAAACGATATAAGGTTCCATAATATTTTCCTTTTGCTACTACTTCCTCTGGTAATTTTGTAGTAGTTGTTACCAAAAGTGATAAAATAACCTAACTTATCCATCATCTTGATTGAGAGCAAATTCTTTTTGCAAATTGGGCACATGTCGTACATCACATAACATCCTTTATCTACCATCGTCCAACCTTATCCTTATGTCCCCTCTTCCCACAATTTCTAAAGGGTGATCATCATCCAAGTAGACCATCCCACCATAGTATGGCTGATATTTGTCAAACCAGACTCTATGAGGAGACATGTGGAAATATTCATCTGAGTCCAAAACCAAGGTATATAAAACATATATGCTGTTACTGATACATAAAGCTTCACATATTATTGTCTCTCTTAAATCTACTGTACTGGTCTCAACTGATGGCTGAATTTTATTTTCACCATTCTTTTCATTTTTAATTGCCAATAGTCCTTCTTTGAGTGCCATGACTTCCCACAATGCCAACACTTCCCTTTCTACTTACGTCCTTTAGACTTAGATCTGGACTGTGATCTACTTTGTTTACTCTTAAAATATTGACCTCTCACAAATAGGACTTCGTTGGTTGAGGTTTCTAGAGATGTTTTTCGTCTCAACTCTTCTGCCAACAAAGAGGCTACCACATCATCAAATTTTAGAGTTCCTGATGATGCATTACTGATAGTCATCACCATATGATATCAGGTGTTTGAGAGGGAACAAAGTAGGATGATGGCTCTATCCTCATCCCCCATATTCACTTTAACTAGAACCATTTTACTGATAAGAGTATTAAACTCATTCAAATGATCTACCACGAATGAAATTTCCTTCATCCTCAAGTTATAAAGTTGTTTTTCAAAAAAAACCTTATTTGTTGCTAATTTTATCTTATACAAATTTTCAAGATTTTGCCAAAGGGCTACCATGGTCTTCTCTTTAGCTACATTGAACAAGACAGATTATGCTAGGTAGACATGAATTGTAGAGACTGCCTTCCTGTCCAACGTTGCCTACTCCTCATCTTTCATGTTGTTTGGTTTACTCATGATCCCTTTCAAGGCTAGAGCCTGGTTATTCTAAACCAACAAATCCTCCACCTTCATATTCCATAGAGCAAAGTTCCTACCATCAAATTTCTCAATATCAAACTTTGTACACTCCTATCATTGTTTTAGTTCCCACTCGCACAAAACCTTAGGCTCTGATACCAGATGTTAGTTAAAACTTTAGATTTTACCTACAAGAAAAAAACACAGTAACAAAGAAAAAAATAGTAACATAGATATTTTATGTGGAAAGCTGCAATGTGCAAGAAAACCATGGGGTAATGGTAGCTTCTTTCTTTTATTGATTTCAACAAACTTTATATTCATACAACTTGCTTTCATGTAAGGGGTCATTCCTCTTTTATAGATAAATGAAGGAAGGCTCCAAAAACTATTTGTTTCCTCTCCAAAAGGAAGACTCTGAAAAATATTCTTTTCATCTCTCGGGACTACATGTCTGACGGCTACCTATCTGGAGCTACATGTCTGGAAACTATTCATCTAGGGATAAACGTCTGGCAGGTTACCCAACTATAGTTACATGTTTGGTGACTATCCATTTGGAGCTAGACATATGAAATGTTATCCATCTAGATCTAGAAATCTGGTAGCTACATGTCTAGTAGGTTACCCATCTAGAGTTACATGTCTAGTGACTACCCATTTGGAGCTAGACTTCTAACAGGTTACCCGTATAGAGCTAGATGTCTGGTAGGTTACTCGTCTGGAGCTAGAGCTAGACATCTAGCAGGTTACCCGTTTAGAGCTACACGTCTATCAATTACCTGTCTAGGGCTAGACGTCTTGCAAGTTACCCATTTGGAGCTAGACATCTAGAAGGTTACTCATTTGGGGCTAGACATCTGGTAGCTACTTGTGCAGAGCTAGACGTTTGGCAGGTTAACCATCTAGAGTTAGATGTCTGTAAGTTACCTGTCTGGTAGGTTACTTGTTTGGAGCTAGACATATGGAAACTACCTTTCTAGTGCTAGACATCTATATAGTGACTTTACCTACTAAAATAACTCGAGGTCTTCATTAGGAATATCCCTGTTCTCTATATATTTTTCTCATATTGACTGAAGGCTTGAATAGACTCATCTTGAGGAGAAGACAACAAGGTTTTCTTGGGTAGTAAAAAATACAATAAAAAATAATACCCTCTTTTTAATTATAGAACTAAAATTAAAATCGAGTCAACAATGACACTGATTGATGTAAAGGGAGGGTAGATGTAGGCAACAAATCCACCTCCTAGAAGAAGTGAAAACCAGATTTGCACAATTTTGTCAATTTTGTTAGATGTATAATTTGTCAAAACATACACATGTAGGCTTTGATCTAATTGTACAAATGTGGAGTTACAAAATGTACAATTAGGTGTAATTGTACAAACTTATAAATGTGTAATTATAAATTAAAATGAAATTAAGTGAAATGTGCATTTAAGGTGAATTTGATAAAAATCAAATTAGACTTAGGGGAAACCTTAATGCAAGTTAGTTGTCGAACAAGATGGTAGTTGTAAATAGTGGTTATCTGAAGAACTGCTTTGGAATAACCTAGGCAAGCATTATAAGCCCCCCATTCAATTTTTTATGGTTGTTCATTGATGGTTCATTGTAGATATCAAATGTTATTCAATGATTGTTCGTTTACTTTTCATAGCATGTTGTTGATGAGATTTGTAGTTGAGTATTGATAATTGTGTATACATATTCAACCGCATTAATATAAAAGAATATTGTGGATTGTGAGTATTGTGAATTCTATTGTGTATATTGATAGTGAATCCAGATTGTGTGTTCTGTGCAAGTATGGCCAGAATGGTGTGGAGGATGAATGTTATTGCAATGGAATTACACTATTGATGAGATCATAACCCTGGATGATGTTGGAGAATTAACTTTATGTATTTTTATTGCTATATAGAAACATCCTCATGCTATTGTATGATTTCTAGAAATGTTGATTGATGATAACAATCCAATTACAGTTAATTAGGGGTTGCATGTTAGACTAATGTGTTGATAATTACATTACAAAGATAAGCAAATCTTAATCTGTGAAGAATCTAAGTGTAAGTTGGTGTAATTGCAAGTGGAGGAACATTTAAGGGTTTGTGCAACAGTACATATGACAAACCAAATCATACACATGATCAATTGCTAGTTTTGGAAGGTGCAATTATAAATTTAGACTTGCCAAATAAGGAAAACTAGGGTATACAAGTGAACAATTACAAAACTATCCAATTTGCCTTGCAAATTTGTTAGAGTAGGTTGTTTACCTTATATCTCATGTTCACCTAGGTAATTTATTTTGCTTTTATTTAGTTATTCCATATATTTTCCCCACCCACTTATGTGTGCATATTTCATTTATCTTATTTAGATATTATGAGAAGTTACATATTTATTTCTTAGATATTATGGGTATATTTTTATGTTTGACTATTCGTAGGAGTTATGGGGATATTTTAGGTATAGGGTTTAGATTCTTTCTCCCCATAGTGGTTATAGATCTATGGACCATATCACTTATTCCTTTTGTACAGTGGATATTTGTCCTTAGCTTGATCCTACCGCTATGGTTGATCATCCTTGCCTATATAAGAAAGGCACCTTCATTGTACTCATAGGGAGGAAGTTCATTATTCATGTATAATATATGATATTATTGCTCATTGTTTTGCATATCCATTTGTAAGCTTATGCTATCAATTTACTTTCAGATTCTTGTTTTGGTTGAATGTGGTGTTTTGTTAACACTTGAGATCCTTGCAGCTTGGAATGATATGATTATCTTCCTTTCAAAATCAACTTTCAACCAAGTGAACAAGTGATAAATCATACATGCTATCTTGTTGTACAATTTGGGAACCGTACAACTAGTTTTGGGAAGTTGTAAATCGTACATTTGTACGATTTGAGAAAAATATATTATAAAATATTGGACTCCATTTCTAAACCTCCCAATTTATTTTTCCCTTTGAGAATACTCCCCCTATGCTACAAACTTACCCTCTTTAGGAAGATTCAAAATTCCTAGAGAAGCCTCCATTTTTGTGTTCATATTGTTTGGGAAAGACCAAGCCAAATACCCATATTTGTGGTAAACTCCACACTTGAAGAATAATGCCTCATAATCCAATTGTTGAATCCAAGATAGTCCTACAAGTTTGAGTTTCACCTCTATTGACAAAGGCTGGTTGAGATCCATTTCCATGCATAATCTAGCATAAACGACTGTGTATCCTTCCATTGTGTCTCTAGAAATATCTAAATATATTCCAAGGGAATTAATGATGATTTCTAATACTTTCTCACTCCATAACTCCATTAGAAGTGCATACAAATGGATCCAAATTGAGATAATAGTGGATTTAATTCGAGAATCAAATCCCACTCTCTAGGGCTGAGATCATGATTCTTCTTTTCTGATTCAAAATCCCTAGTTCTATCGATAAGTGAGGAAAATTTTTGGAAAATGTACTTGTCAAACACATAATGAACACATTGTAGTTGTTTATGCTATTTTCTCACCAAACTTCATTTCAAGGATAAAAGGTCTAGAAATTGAAGTAGTTCCCATGGAGATAAAATATTATTACAATCCAATGTACATAAAGATCCAAATGCAAGAAAGTGAGCAAGAAGAAACATATTCAAGTAACTAAAGAAAAGAAAAGAATAAATATCTCTATTAGAAAAATTTTAAAACATCACTTAAGCAGATTATGCAAAGAGAGGAAAGAAAACGGATAAATATTTTTCAATCTTATACTATTGATAGTAGTAGATTGATGGAGACAATCAGAGAAGCCTTGGAATCATGCAAAAAATTAAAACCCAAGAAAAGCAAACATGAAAGCTTTCTTATAAATCCATGGTATGATGAATAATGCAAAGCAGTAAGGAGAACCTTGAAAAAACCAAGCAAAGAAAAACAAATAGCAAGATATATAATTAGCTAGTAAAAAAAAAAAAAGAAAGAATACATAAGAGCGAGGTAAACAAAGTTGACATATCTTGAAAAGTATAACCCAAGACAAATTTTGAAAGTGCTACAACAAATCACAAGGTACAAAAAAAAGAATAGCACAAGCGAACAATGGTTGTATTATGCTAAGCAATTATATGAGACAAACCAAGAAAAAGATACACCTCCTATAATTAACACAATTGAGGAAATTTTTTCTCTAAAAGATGTGAATTAAGGCATTAAAAAATAGCAATAGGTAAATATTAGGATATAGATGATTTGCAAGTTGAACATCTCAAGTGAGGGGTTGAAATTAGCACCACCCATCCAAAATATTTTTAATGAAATCAATAAAAGAGGTTTTCCATAAGAATGAATAACCAACCTAATCATCCCATTGCATAAATTAGAGACACCTACAATCCTTCAATTTACTGAATCATCATTATTAATCTTATTTTTGTAAAAAAATTCCGCAACATAGAAGAAAGCAAAATCATTCAGTGGGTAAAAAATCAAGGAAAGAGGGAAATAGAGCTAGCAAGGTTTAGACCATAGTACTCAACAATAGATCACTGCATTAATTTAAGGCACCTAATAGAGAGGATATGGAATGAAAAAGGAGAAGTTTATAGTTTTTTATTGATAGAAGGAAGGAGTTTTTAAAGGGTCCCCGACCCTTTTATATCTAAAGAAAGGCCTCCTAGGAAGGATCACAGGAGGATCTGCAAAGAACAAACACAAGGAGGACCTCCAAGGTCTGAATATAAAACAAAGGACCCTAGACCAAACAAAAGAGAGAGGAATAAATTAATAATAGCTAAGAAGAAAAGAGTCTCTATCAACATTCCCATATTTTGTTTTTAACTCCTCTAATAAGGCAATCATTTGATCTGCATAGGTCACTCACAAATCGAGAGAGGGTTTTCGTTTATGGTGGTTTGCGAGGAGTTTCCTTGCTTTCCCTAGGGTCAAGAAGAGAGTGTTTTTGAGACCTAAAGTAGAGAAAGACTCAACTTGAAGGTTTTTATTTTCTAAAAGAATTAGGATGGATTGAGCTCCATTTGCAATTTCCACTTTTGATTCTCTTTTCATGAGATCTTGATTTGAGGATCTTCCTTTCTTTCTTTCACTACCCACATTTGAGCTTCTTTTTTTTGTTTTTGGCAATAGGTCAAGAGGTACTTTTCTTGTTTCCAACCTTTTGATCTAAAACAATTGGGGCCTCAACTTGAGACTCCTTTGCAAATTTTAGAGGAAGTGCCTTTGCTAAGCAATAGTAAGTATTATTCAAAAAACTGGAGACTTTGAAAAGTATTCTATGGTTTCAACTAAAATCTCTTTGCCCAAAAAGCGAGGGAGATATGTGAGAGAAATAGGGGTGCCTACTTGAGGCTCTGTTACTAAGGTTTTATATTCTATGGATAACGTGGAATTATCAAAGGTTATAAGAGCCTCACTCTCCAAACAAAAAAAGGGATTTATCTAAATGGAAATTAGATTACTAAGAGAGGAGAAGTGAAGACTTACCTAGATTGAGTAAAGTAGGGCCTTCTATCCATTGAGAAACTGGACCTCCTCTCCATTGATATTCTAAGTATTATTATCGTTCAAAAATTAGGCCTTCTCACTATTCATATTTCGAGGATCATCCGCAATTGGGCCAAAAAGGTTGAAGTTCTTAGATGAGCCAAAATAATTTTTGGAGTCCTTGCAATGCTAGGATAACTTGGGCTCAATGGGGGGCCTCAAGGAGGGACACTAGGATGAAATGTGACCTTGCTTCTTGTAATACTAGAAAAAGGAAGGTTTGTTCTCATACTCTATTTCTTTATGTGAGTTGCAGATATCTAAAATTAACTCTATGGAATTAGGCAACTCAAAACCTATATTAGCATTGATGCATATTTTGGCATAGACCATCCTTGATTTGGCTCTTTTGGTAGGGTTGAAAGAAACTAGATCCCCAATAGCTCTCATGATTCCTCTGAGAATACCTTCATGCTAGAACTAAATCAAAAGACTAGGGAATTTGACCTAGATAAGGTCTGAGTTGATGTGTTTGGATTTTGGGTTAAATTTGAGGTTCTATTTCCTCAAGAAAAGACTATGACAACCATAGAAAAAAGCCCTCCTATGAGGATGCAATTCGAGTCCTCAACATTGATCAATTTGATGATGGAAACCCCAACTATCTCCATATTTCCTTGAGCCTTTCATTTGGAGAACGACCATCGCTTGACGGATTCTATGTCAGGTCTAAAGCCTATAAATTTATCCACTCTAAAAAAACTTATTGTGTCATTGTCATGGCTATGAGATTAGCAGGGATATTAATATTTCCTTGGGAAGGCTGAAGAATAAAAGAACTGCAATTTTCATCCACCAAGAGGGTAAATTTTTGGACTACTTTAGCAAAGGATTTTGGGGTAAATAACGAGGAAAAAGGAGGGGGCTCTTATCGAGGAGGCATGGGAGGACCAGGGTCAAGGAGTGGATCCACCCTGATACCCATGGCCTCCAGCCCATTCGACAGGCAATCTCCTACTCCATGAACAAGGGTGCTCCTGCCTGCACCAAAAGAACTCTCAGCAACGCATAATTCAAAACTCAAATCCAAAACTCTTCTCTTGATTGGATCTTCCTAGGTGAGGAGAATTTTATTATTTTTTTGTAGACTTTTAAAAGGATTTTGACATAGCACCTAGAAGTAAATTATGGAAAATGGGAAAATTTAGCATACCAACCAACTACAAAGAAATTATACATAGACTTTATAAGTACGTAGTGGCAAAAATCAAAACTCCAAAAATAATTGTTGGCAATTTTGGGTACTTTGGGTACATTGCCTTTGCTCAAATGTATAAGTTGTCATTGATGTCAAAAGGCATTTTTGTGTTGATATCAAAAGAGTGTGATGTCAAGAATATCTTGAGAAGCTTCATTATGTTAAAGGGTTTTTATTAAAACCATGGTGACAAGGTTAAAGGTTTTTCTTAAAACCATTTGGACTCATTAAGGGTTTTTATTAAAACCAAGCTTAACTTAATGCACAGGTCCATGTTTATTATTAATAATTAAATTAACACAAACCTTTGTCAAAGGTCCAAGTTTAATTTATTATTAATAAAATAATAATAATAATTATTTTAATTATTATTATAGGGTCTTTTAACCCTTAAGTGATGGAAGGAAAAAGCATTCTTTCGTCGATATGTTGCCATAGTTGGAGGAGCACCGATGTCAAATAGTTAAGGAGAAATGGCTATATAAGTGGGGATGATTTTCTAAAGTGAGCACCACCAATTAATTGACATCTGCGATTTGCGTTTGCTCTGTATCTTTTGATTTGCGCTTGGCGTCTACGATTTTGCATTTTCTCTATTCTTTCGAACAGTGCTTTGTGTCTTCGAATCTTCGATTGACATCCTTAAAATCGTGCTTGTTCTGTGTCTTGGAAACCGTGCTTGGCATATTCGAATTTGAGTTTGGGCTGCATCCTTACCTTTATGCTTGACGTTAGTGGATTGGCAATTACACCTGAACTGCGTTTTTCAGACTGTGTTGTGAGATGATAAATGCAAGCATTCAGTGACTTACGTTTTGGACAGCGCTCACCAGTTTGCATGTGGCTTGTGGAAGACGTTTACGTTTTCCAGATTCTTGGCATCAAAGGAAGATAAAAGAGAAGGTAGTGCTGTATTTATTCGTTAGGCACTTGTGACCTAACTACGGTGGTGTTTAAGCGAAAGCGCTAGACGGCAGAGGTGCCGAGTTCAATTCTCTTCGTTGGTAATTTTCTTTTGGTCGCGGTGTGCAAAAGATAGTGGCTGCGAATGCACGAGAGGTATAAGGTTAAGGTATCATATTTGCTTTGACATTATCTTATTGATGCTTAATGTTTATGTGGAGTAATAAGGTGTAAAGAGGTTTTACTTTGTATGTATATTATGCTTCTGGTGGTTTTTACTAAGTTGGAGAAATAAAGTGTTATTTTGATCTTTATTATTGTGTATTATTGTATAGTTGCTAACTCTAATTGGTGGCAAATTGAGAGTTAGTGTTGTGATAGATTTTGAGTTCTCCTTCTTCATCAAAATAAAGGTATGGGCAACTTATTCCATGTATGATGTTGATGGTATATTTTCTAAAATTGAGTTTGGAGTGAAAAGGTTGTCTACTAGATATTTTTGGTGTAAATCTTATTTTCTGGATATTGAAGATTTTTTATGCATTAAAATCATTGATGAGTGTTTGGGTGAATGCATAATTCTGGTTGAGGAAGAGGAAGCATTTTTGCACTAGGGTTTATGTTAGTAAGTCTTGCTACTTGCATTGAGATGATGAAACCCTTAGTTGGTTGTTTTAATATTGATGGTTGAGTTGCTTCCATAGAGGTTGTTTTTTATCAAGTTAGTGCTTTACTTGATACATGATATTGGGCTTACTCCATTGAGTTGATTTGAACAAGTTATTATTTGCAATTGGTGATATTGTGTTGGTGGTTGTTTTGTTCAAATATCCTTGGAGGGAAAAGGATTTCTACTTGTTTCCTTTTCTTGTGATGATTGGTTAATGCTTCAAGGTTGATGTTGAGTTGAATGGTGTTGGTTGACTAAACCTTGTTTGATGAGCATTGTTGTTGAAATCCTAATTGTTGGTAAAAAGAATATGAGTATCATTGCTATATGAGATATTGCATGGTTGGCAATTATTGGGTTGTGTTTCATATTTTTGAGAAAAGCATACTACATCTATCTTATTATTTTGAGATTAAGATTGAGTTGAGATTGAGATTGGGAGTTAAGTATAGAACATATTGATTCTCTAACAATTATCTTTATGCTTCTATGAGGTTTATGAATCACATTGGGTCTCTAACAATTCTCTTTGTGGGTTCATGCTAAGCAAGTTTTTTTTGGTGAGCTTGCTGAGATTTTGGACAGGTTTCGGTAGGAACTTGTGAGCAGATTTTGGACAGGTTCTGGTGGGTACTTGTGAGCAGGTTTTGGACAGGTTCCAATGGGTACTTGTGAGCAGATTTGGATAGGTCCTAGCAGAGGACTTGTGAGCTGAGTTTTTGATAGTTCTATCAGAGAACTTGAGGACAGAGGTGCATTGGTTCTTTGAGAATAACCTTAGGACATATTTGGCAAGTATTTGAGAAGGCTTGTGTGTAGAGGATTGATTTGTTCAAGAGTTGGATAGATCTGATAGACAGAGGAAGACTTGTACTAGATCGACTGACTGTGTTTGGTACAGGTAGCTGAGCTGCTGTGGATGTGATCATAGAAGGCGAGAGGTCTCTTAGGCTAAGCATTAAGGACAGGGAGGTCTTCGGTGGAAAGGATTTCCACGTGCCGGCAAGAAGTAGAGGCGGTTGATCTTCCGAGGGATCATTTCCAAAGCGAGAGGGGAAGGTATATCCTTTGAGCAGAGGCTCATAAATTTAGATTGGGGGAAGGTGTCTCCTTTGGGCCGAGGCTCATAAACATTGTAATTGGGAAGGTTTCCCAAAGAACTTTGAGATAACTTTTAGAGAAAAGTTTTGTGGACGTAGCCTAGGCTTTCTGGGTGAACCACGTTAAAATTGGTGTCACTTTGTGGATGATATTGTGCATTGTTTTGATATTTCTTTGGGTATATTGCTTTACTTGTTTTGAAGTATAAAGGAAAAAGTAAAAAGAGGTCTTATACTGTTCAACCCCCCTCTCGGTATAAGCTTGTGTTCTTCAATTGGTATCAGAGCGGGTGCCTTCGAAAAGTTTAACAGCTTGAAGGAAAAGCTAGTAAAGAACACAATGGATCATTTAAGTGGCAATGCATCACCTATTATTGATGGGTCAGATTTTGTTCTTTGGAGTGCAAGGATGAAGGTTCATCTAATGGCACTTGAGAATGAGGTTTGGGAAGTGATTGAAGATGAGTACACTATTCCTGAACATGGTCCTTATACTAAAGAAGAAATGCTCCTACATCACAACAATTTAAAAGCAATGAATGCAATCTTGAAAGGCTTACAGAAAGCAGATCTCACCAAAGTGATTCACTGCAAGACAGCTAGTGAAATGTGGAATTAGTTGAAGGTGGTTCATACAGGTGATACAAATGTCAAAAAGGCCAAGTTGAGACACTTCAAAGGTATGTTTGAACAACTCAAAATGAATGATGATGAAAAGATTAGTGACTACATGCTTCGTATGGATGAGGTTGTTAACTCCATGAAAGACTTAGGTCTTGAGCTTGCTGAAAATGATGTTTGTGATAAGATTTTAAGATCTCTTCCTAATAGATTTAGTGAAAATATTTCTGCTATTGAGGAAGCTAAAGATTTGGATAAGTTGAAAAAGGATGAGCTCCATAGTATACTTGCAGCATTTGAGTTGAGAACTCAAGTGAAGGTTGATGTCAAGAAGGAGACAACTTTCAATGCTACAAAGAAATCCAAGGGTAAACAGCTTCAAGAGAGTGATGAGTCTTCTAGTGATGAAGAGGCATATTACAACAAGAAAGGCAAGTTCTCTAGAAAGAACAAAAATATGAAAAATGTAAGATGTTTCAATTGTGGAAAGTTTGGTCATTATGCTACTGACTTGTTACCAAGGATGAAAGTGATGAAGATAAACAGGACTATAAGAGCAAGGATTCTGAAAAGCACAAGCATCATAGGAAAAACAAATATGAGCACAACAATCAAGGAAAAAGGTATTCTCACAAGCACAAGAAGAGTTTCTACCTAGACAAAGCAAGTAAGTGTTCTAGTAGTGATAGTGAAAGTTCTTCAAGTGATAATGAAAATGAGATGTTGTTCATATCAGAAAAAGAGGAAGAACCAAAACATAGATTCATTATCATGAAATGTCTTAGATGTGGAAATTTTGGTCACCTTGAGGATGATTGCACAAATAATGATTTGGTTTCTAGTATGTATGAGGATGCTTCAGAAAATTATAAGGAAGATGCTTGTATGGTTTTTGAAAAGGGTAGCACCTCTAGTGATAAGAAATCTGAAAAAGGCTTTGATGATTCAAAAAGCAAACATATAGAGGAAAGTTAAGTAGATCTTAAAGGTGAACTTATTAGTGCTCTTAGTGCTTTGAAAAAGGAAAGAAAGAAGAATGCTAGACTCAAGGATAAGTTAGATGAATGTTGTATGGAGAGAGATGATCTTATAAAAAGTCTTGACTTCTCTATAGCTAAGACACAAGAACTCAAGGATGAGTTAGAGTCTAAGGTTCTTGAGTATAGTGAGTTAGAACAAAAAATGGCTTCTTTGAAAGAGGAAACTAAAGAGTACAAGGATAAGCTTCACAAGTTTCAAGAAAGCTCCAAAAAGGTTAAGTCTCTCATCAAAGGTCAAAGAAAGACAACAAATAAAACAAGCCTTGGTTTTGTTAAGCCTCACAAAGAACAAGTTGGAGAGTCTAGTAAGAGACTCCAAAAGGAAGAGAGTTCTGATGAGGAAAGTATTTTAGATCATGAGTCATTGAATGATAGATGCACAGAAACAGAAAAAAAAATTCAGAATGAGAAGAAGTTTTCAAAGCCTAAGAGGTCAAATAAAGGAAAGTTTCAAGGCAGATGTTTTGCTTATCACAGGTTTGGTCACATAGCTTCACATTGCATTACTCAAGTAAGGAAGGTAAATGATAGTTTTAGAGGTGGTAATTTCTTTCAAGGGTATTTCTACTCTTGTCAACAGTTTGGGCACAAGGCAGTTTATTGCAAGGCAAATAACAAGAATAGGTTTGATCAAAACAGGTTTGGTCAGAACATGTTTGGTCAGAACAGGTTTGGCCAGAACAGGTTTGGTCATAATAGGTTTTGTCAAAAATTGTGGATTCAAAGAACAGGTATGGCTAAAAGAAATAACATTTTTACTTGTTATAAATGCAACAATGAAGGTCACATAGCTAGACAGTGTAGAGCTAAAATTCCAAAATACAGGAACAGGAACAGTGACATGATCAGGTCCAAGGATCAAGGCATGGATAAGAACAGGGATGAGAACAAGAATAGTGACAAGAACAGGAATATGGACAAAGAGTTCAAGAGAAGGCCCAGCAAGGAAGTGAAAGCACGAGATTCCGGAAACAAAAAGGATAAACTAAAAATGCAATGTAAACGAAACTAAAATAACGCTTAAACCCTATGTTATTGAAAAATGCGTAAAAAGAAAGAACATGAACACAAGATATCAAAGCAATATAAAAAGAACAGCCCTTTTATTAATATGCTTTACAAATTCATGTTACAATGCGTCTCCTTCCTTTTTAAGGGATAGAAGCATTAAATGTCGGTCTTTTACAACTTGTTTCAGAATTCCTTCTTTCGCATGCCCACATGTAAGATGGGCGAACCAAAACGTTGTCATCACTTGCGTTGGTAAAGGTAGATTCCTCGCTGTTTCTCTAATGTTGCAAATCTGCGTTCAAAGAAACAAACAAAGAATCAGTAGCACCTGTGTATGAAAAATAAAAGATAAATCTAACGATGGCTAAAGTGAGTCTAAATAAACTAAAAACTTGAAAAAAGCATAAACATGAAACTAGCTAAATACTACAAAAGAAATAGTCACCAAAAGCAATAAAGCGGGGGGTGCCCGAAGGCAAACCACCCGCGGGTGAAACTTTTCTTCGACACCAATCCGCATGGGATGGGTCCGAAAACTGATGTGATGTGTTGTTGGCAAATTGGTAGGATATTGTGGTTAGAAAAATCAGGGTTGGTTCTTGATTCGTGCCTTCAAAAGTCACCCAATAACCTCTCTTTCGATTAAGAGATTATGGATGTTGAAAACACAAATCGCAAGTAAATGAATTAGCAACACTTCGTCGCTCAAAATGCTCCTTCTCTATATATCTTTTGGGTGAGGAAACTCACCATTTTATAGACCCAAGGGGTCTCTTTGAATTAACATGCAAAAGCGTTACTTTGCATGAATGCTTTTTTGTGAAGAGAAGACTTCTTCTTGATCAAGGGCTTCTTAACTGCCTCTGTGCATGTCTTTGTATGTTTAGAAAAGCTCACTCGCACTCCTATGCAATGAAGAGATAGCTAAGTGGCAAATCTAAGTTGTCATAAAAAAGCCTACTCTCACTCCCATGCAGTGAATGGAGAGTCAAGTGGCAGATATGAGTTGTTAAAAGAACTCACTCGCACTGCTATGTCATGCAAGAAAAACTAAGTGGTAGTTCTGATTTGTCATGCACCGAGATCTGACTTTTTGCCGGTCAAACCTGGTGTTCGTCCCACCCCGAAGCGAGCGCTAGTAATCGTCTCCGGGTGAGACGAGTATTAATCCGCACTCGTCCCTAGGTAGGACGAGTACAAATTCGCACTCGTCCTTGGGTGGGACGAATAAGTAGCTGAGTGTCTGAAAGATGCCAAATTGATCCTTGACTTGTAAAACTGCTGTGTGAGTGGTTAGAACCACTGTTTTAACCTCTGGGGCTGCCCTGGGGGCTGTGTGTGTTAGTGCGATCAGTGCTTGTTGTCACGTAATCGGATTGGTGCTGTTTTGGTGTCTATAGATGCCCCTTTTTGGGAAGCGCTGCACATGGTGCAGTGCTGAGCAAAAATAGATAACCAAAGCACTAATGATTAGGGTTTCTCAGTAACCTAACCAACTCTTGATGCCCCAAGTATGGAAAGGGCATGCATTCTCGAATCCTTGCTTCTGACGAGTTAAGGAACTTGATTTCAAGTATTAACTTGTTTCGGTGAGGTGTGACTTGAGCTTGGACATTGATCAGTCATGAATAGGCAAAGGGCGCAACCTTTTGTCCACGGGGGAACCTTGTGTTCATGCTTCAAGAATGCCAAGTGTTTGATCAATTTTGTGATTATTGCTTGTTTGTTGCCCCAAGCAGGAGCGTGATTATCTTTGTCAATGATTATTTGAATGCATGCCATTGCCTTGAGTGGGTGTGTGTTTGTTGATTGGTGACTAAGTGTGACTACCCCTTCAAGCGACGAATTGATGAGGGAATCACCAACATGAGATAAGCGACGAGTCGCTTGACCCAAGATGACTTAAGTGAGGGTGCCTTTAGATGTTATCCGATGCATGCTCGAGCAGTTTCTCAATTGTTGGACCTATTTTTGGTGGGTTGTTTTTATGTACATGTTTGGACATTGATGTATGCAGATGCGATTATGAATGCGATGTTTCTAATTTGTATGATGTATGCATGTGGAATGAATGAAATGAGTTGTTGATGACTTGTCTATGCACCATAGATTGTACAAGATTTGACTGACTTGCTGTACTAATGGGATGACTTTGTGAAATGACTTTGCATATGAAAACTTTGTTTTTGTATTTTGCATATATTTTGATGGTGATGTACGGAATAAAATGTGACAGTTGTTTGAAAATGTAGTGAAGCTTTTCTGAGATGCAGATATTTTAACTAACTAGCCAAGACTGTACGTTTATCTCGCAAGACTTTTGAAAAAGGTCTAAATCCGACTTGAATTTAACCAAGTTATTTTACATCCCTGTGTGTGCAAGTGAGTTCGTTTATGTGGTATTTATCAGGATATCGCCAGTTCCAGATAGGCTATCAACCAAACCTATACTGAGGATCACCTGATTAGTTCCACTAACTCCTTTATTGTATTTAGTCAGATTTGTCCGCGATGCTATCTAGGATACCATAAGCTAGCTCATCCACATGCAAACATTGATCTGTACACAAGTTAATGTGACAGATATATCGTCATGCGGGAGGTTTACCGCCAGTGACCGATAGGCTATCAACCAAACCGATACTGAAGCTTGCCTCATGACCTGTCGAAATGCTGAGAGTTCCAGGGATTCAAGTTCGACTCCCTTCGTTTCTTCAATTGTATTGGGATACTTGCTCCTTTGTAGTGATAAAATCATTGTTTAGTTTTGTTTTATTATGTTTTTTTTTTTTTTTTTGAGCAAGGGATTTGGATATGGAGTGATGAGAATCACTATTGTATGTGCCTTTTGATGTGTGCACTGTAGGATGTCAAATTTTAGTGTTTTGACATTTTGCAAATTTTTGATGTTTTGCAACTTTTGAGAACTTGGGATTCATCGAGAATTGGGTAGGGAGGATGCTAATCCTTTTGCCAACTCTCAGCATTCCTAGGGTCATTCACATAGGGGGATGAGCAAGATAGCCGTTTCGCTTATGGTGACCTGGATTACTGTGCAGGTTTCATATTTCATTCACACAACTTGGGAATTTGTTTTTATGTGTTTTAGCTTGTGATGGGATGTTACATAACAAAGCGTATTTCAAGTATGACTCTACCTTTGTAAAATCTGTTTAACTTTGTACAGTTTTTGGCTAGAAATTTAAAGACAGCTGAATGACGAAAACCCTATATACATTAGGAGACAACTGACTATGCTAAAAATGATGGTGGTGTTATGATGGATGTATGCATTTATGAAAATGGATTTGATGTGGAAAATGATGAACTTGTCAAGTAATGACAGTCTATGGTGCTTTTGACTTGTATGACCAGCAACTATGCAATGCATGGATGCGATGCCGAATGCAACCTATATTTTTGTATTTTGAGTTTTTTGTATGAGAATGTATGGAATTGAAATGCAATTGGTTTTGGGATTTTTTATTTTTATATGAGTATGCATGGAATGGAAATGCAAATGTTGTTGTGATTTTGATTTTTTTATGAGTATGCATGGAATGGAAATGCAAATGTTTTGGTGATTTTGATTTTTGTGTTGTTTTTGTTGATTTTGGAATATGTATTTTGACCAAGCAGTTATGGTAACGCTTGGAGCGTTTGGTGTTGACCAAAGGGTTTATAAATACCTTTGGGGCATTTAGGGCTGACCAAGAGGTTATGAGAATCCTTGGAGCTGTTGGGGTTGACCAAGAGATTGCGATAATCCTTGGAGCTTTTTGGGATGACCAAGCGATTGCGATAATCCTTGGAGCTTTTGGGGTTGACCAAGAGATTACGATAATCCTTGGAGCTTTTGGGATGACCAAGAGATTGCGATAATCCTTGGAGCTTTTGGGGTTGACCAAGAGATTGTGATAATCCTTGGATCTTTTTGGGATGACCAAGCGATTGCGATAATCCTTGGAGCTTTTTGGGATGACCAAGTGATTGCGATAATCCTTGGAGCTTTTGGGATGACCAAGCGATTGCGATAATCCTTGGAGCTTTTGGGATGACCAAGCGATTGCGATAATCCTTGGATCTTTTGGGATGACCAAGCAATTGTGATAATCCTTGGAGATTTTGGTGTTGACCAAGAGATTGCGATAATCCTTGGAGCTTTGGGGATGACCAAGAGATTGCGATAATCCTTGGAGATTTTGGTGTTGACCAAAGGGTTTATGGACACCTTTAGAGTGTTTAGTGTAACCCATTGGCTCTTCAGGGAATAGAGGTACCCCCGGCTTGATGATTTGTGTGCATCGAATTTGGCTCTGTAGGAATTGGCATGAATGGATCGGCCTTATGCACGGATAGGAGGACAGGGTCTGCCTTCAGCACTGATGTGCTATGATATCTCTGGGTGGAAGTGGCTCATGATCTTCCCAAAGGAGCGGAATCAACATGTGATGCCAGTGGGCCGGGTCTATGCGCCACTCATGCCCTAGTATTATGCCTAGTTGGGCCATTAGTTCGTCATGGGTTACAGGGTGATTGTGCCATCGTGCATGATTGAGATATGCCATCTCAATTTCATCTTTGTAATCATTGTTGGTGATCCAAAGGCACTTGTTGGCTCTGACAGCTATCTACGACATGCTAGGCTCTTCTTGTTCAAGCAGATTGATGTGGTCTCGACGGGGTTGTTTCGCACTTTGCGGGGGGACCTGATTTTCCTGTAATGGCATGGGCTCGATGGGAGCCTCCAAAGGGAATAATGTTAGGAGAATTTTGTGATGATCATCCATGGGGACCACCTATGAATTATTGTTGTCTGACTCAAACGGGTCCCATGATGCTATTGTATATGCTGACTCATCTTTGGCGAGAGAGTCAGGCTTAGCAGAATCTGGTGATGCTGAGAGATGGAAGACCTCATCATCAGGTAGCTCTACAACCAAGGGTTGATCCTCTTGGAGAGGAGTCTCACATAGGTTGGGCTTTTGGGGCCCCAAAATCTTGGTCTCTACCGACTCTAAGTGATCGAGCAGCGCATTGCTTGTATCGGGGGATTTGAGCTCCTCCGCTTTGATTTGTTCCCATTGTAGGTTGTGGGGAACTTGGGGCCTTGGGAAGGGTGGCCGAATAGCACCCCCCATGCCTTGGTAGGGCATTTCATCCCGATATTCTTCATGCTCAGGTTCCTCAGAGGCTTTTGAAAGAATTTTTGAGGGTAGCCCAGGAACCTGGGTGGGCGCCTGAAGAAGGCACCCATCATTGATTTTAAGATTGGCCTCCCGCTCAAGTCTAGGAGGCATCAAGGGCAACGTTTGATAAGGTCGTAGAGACCTGTCTTGCACCCAGTTGTGTCTCTCATAATGTTCTATCTTATGCATGTGAGGGGTTGGAGTCTTCACCTGCATAGTGTGTTGTAACAACTCATCCTCCTGGCGCTGAAGGCACTCTTGATTTAAAAGATACTGTTGCTCTAACTGTTGTTGTTCTAGCTCAAGTAGTGTGAGTTGCATCCGATGTGCAATATGCTTGGTAGATTCTAAGATAGTTGGTCCTACCGTATCATGTCTAGAAGGCCTAGATGCCTCTCCTAGATATCTATCCTGGTCATGGTGATCCGAGATCTCTATAGGTCGCCTCCCTCTGTTGGGGGTAGCAACATTCCCCCGAGGCTTTGGCCTCAGTAGGTGATCCTGATAGCTAACAGTTGCGAAGGCATATTGCTCTCGCGATGTATATTGTTCTTGAGGAAGGTAAGGTTTTTCCTTGTGCTCTCTTTCATAAGTGAAAAAGGAATGGGCGAAGTTGGCTCGCCTCGCTTGAGGAGCCTTGTGCTCTGGATTTGTCCTTGTAGTCCTGACAACTAGAGGGGGTGAAGGAGGGATAGTGTAATCATGTGGTTCCTCTCGTCGAACCCTATGTTGACCTAGCACTTCATTGCGTGGTGACCACTCATAGCGATCATCTAAGGGAGCTCTCCTATGGATGTACCCCTCATGGGAGGGTGTGTGTTGGGTGCTATGCTGAACAGGAGTGCCCCTAGAAGAGGTGCCCTTATAGTCCCTTTTCGTTAAGGTGTGGAGGGGACTGCCTTGTGTGCCAGGTCGCCAAGGTGGTATGACCAAATCCTCGGGACTATAACGGAGGTGACTTGTGCCTCCTTGGATATTCCCCATAGCATCCACCCATGATTGGGCTTGGCTGCGAGTGAGCACCATGATGATGTCTCTCTAAAAACCCTAAAATTGAAAATGAGTCATATGGGGCCCAAAATTGGGGTGCGCATCCCTCTTACAATATATAATACAAAAATGAAGTTTCAAGTCCTAAATCTAAATACATTAGGAGATATTGACCTCCGAACAACTCAAAAAGCATAAAAAATTAGCCGAGTAATTTTAAAACCTAATTTTGGGGCACTAGATGATGGAATTTGGCCTCGAAAACTGACTTTTCGGGGCAAATAGGACTCTAGGGAGTCATATTTGTTTAAAATTATCCCAACTAACTCCCTATAAAATTTTGCGTCAATCGGAGCTACGGTTGAGAAGTTATGGCCTCGGTAAGACGCACTAAAATTTAAGGAAAAATATAAAATTTCCCATATTTTGTTGGATGATTCTGCATCACTTATGGGCACCTTTGGGGTGCTCTTGGGTTGACCAAAGGGTTCATGGACACCTTTGGGGCCTTTTGGGGATGACCAAGCGATTGCGGGAATCCTTGGAGCTTTTTGAAGCGAGTGACAAAATGCGTAGATTTTTATCTTTTTGTTGATGATTTTTTTTATTTTTATTTTGTTACACTAAGCATAAATGAACACACACATACACAAACGGTGATTATCTCTTTTAAATATTAATGGTGTGTCCTAAACTGGTTTTAGTGCATTTTTATGATTTTGTTTTGTTTTTGTATGTTTTGAAGAATGTTGGCTCATATGACTCCCATAAATGGTCGCCCCTTCAATATACCATTGCCGGACCGATATACCAACCTCTCTATATACCCGCCCTTACGTGAGGGAGACTATAGGTATGTGAGAGCAGATGATATGTGGAACATAGGCGGTACGGAAGGGGAATCACTTTGTTTATGACACCTACCATAGAAGACTTATCCTCATGCGCTAGGAATCACCCTAGCTACACTCGGTCAGCTTTCTTTAGGATTTACGTCTAGCAACAGTCGCGATCGAGGTAATGGATGCAATATCTCAAGCCAAAGTGATAATGGAATCCACCTTTGGTCTTGCTCAAGGGTTGGGGTTTTACGACCAACGCCTTGTGTTTAAAATACCACGTGGTGTGTGAGGTTCATTTTAATTTGCAAAAATTTAAAACAGGCAAGTGAAAAGGAAACTTTCCCTAAGCCATACAAAACTGAAAACCAAAAACAAAAAACAAAAATTTAACAGAAGCTTTAAAAACCCCTACCTCTTCTCTGCCCAACAGGATGTTTCTGATTTTCTGCTCTAAAAAATGCACAGAAATCTATTCGTCCCGAGGTGAGTCGAATATCAGAACAGTATTCGTTCCAGGGTGAGATGAATAGTATATTTGTCCCGGGGTGAAACGAATACCAATTCTGTAATCGTCACTTGCAGAAGCGAATAACAGTCTGATGATTGAAAAATAAGTACCTATAATCAAAACAAGCAATTTCAGATTAGTAATCTAACCTAAAAAAAAACAGAGGACAGAGGTCCCACCGTGATCACCATTGAAAGCACGAGATTTCGAAAACAAAAAGGATAAACTAAAAATGCAATGTAAATGAAACTAAAATAATGCTTAAACCCTATGTTATTGAAAAATGTGTAAAAAGAAAGAACATGAACACAAGATATCAAAGCAATATAAAAAGAACGACCCTTTTATTAATATGCTTTACAAATTCCTGTTACAATGCGTCTCCTTCCTTTTTAAGGGATAGGAGCGTTAAATGTCGGTCTTTTACAACTTGTTTCAGAATTCCTTCTTTCGCATGCCCACATGTAAGATGGGCGAACCAAAACATTGTCGCCGCTTGCGTTGGTAAAGGTAGATTCCTCGTTGTTCCTCTAATGCTGCAAATCTGCGTTCAAAGAAACAAACAAAGAATCAGTAGCACCTATGTATGAAAAATAAAAGATAAATCTAACGATGGCTAAAGTGAGTCTAAATAAACTAAAAACTTGACAAAAGCATAAACATGAAACTAGCTAAATACTACAAAAGAAATAGTCACCAAAAGCAATAAAGCGAGGGGTGCCCAAAGGCAAATGACCCGCGGGTGAAACTTTGCTTTGACACCAATCTACGTGGGATGGGTCCGAAAACTAATGTGATGTGTTGTCGACAAATTGGTAGGATATTGTGGTTAGAAAAATCGGGGTTGGTTCTTGATTCGTGCCTTCAAAAGTCACCCAATAACCTCTGTTTCGATTAAGAGATTATGGATGTTGAAAACACAAATCGCAAGTAAATGAAATAGCAGCACTTCGTCGCTCAAAATGCTCCTTCTCTGTATATCTTTTGGATGAGGAAACTCACCATTTTATAGACCCAAGGGGTCTCTTTGAATTAACATACAAAAGTGTTACTTTGCATAAATGTTTTTTTGTGAAGAGAAGACTTCTTCTTGATCAAGGGCTTCTTAACTGCCTTTGTGCATGTCTTTGTATGTTTAGAAAAGCTCACTCACACTCCCATGCAATGAAGAGATAGCTAAGTGGCAAATCTGAGTTGTCATAAAAAATCCTACTCTCACTCCCATGCAGTGAATGGAGAGTCAAGTGGCAGATATGAGTTGTCAAAAGAACTCACTCGCACTCCTATGTCATGCAAGAAAAGCTAAGTGGCAGTTCTGATTTGTCATGCATCGAGATCTAACTTTTTGTCGGTCAAACCTGGCGTTCATCCCACCCCGAAGCGAGCACTAGTAATCGTCTCTGGGTGAGACGAGTATTAATCCGCACTTGTCCCTGGGTAGGACGAGTACAAATCTGCACTCGTCCCTGGGTGGGACGAATAAGTAGCTGAGTGTCTGAAAGATGCCAAATTGATCCTTGACTTGTAAAACTGCTGTGTGAGTGGTTAGAACCACTATTTTAACCTCTGGGGCTGCCCTGGGTGTTGTGTGTGTTAGTGCGATCAGTGCTTGTTGTCACGTAATCGAATTGGTGCTATTTTGGTGTCTATAGGAAGTTATAGACGCTGATGATGATCAGTGCCTAATGGGAGTTTTACTCCCACCCCAGAATTAATCACCTCATCAGGGAGGTGGGGGAGGGACTAAGCTAAGAGGCTAATTCTTAGTCTCGAGCCCCAAAGGTGGCCCTTTGCCATTGATGACAAAGGGGGAGAGATATGAGTAAGGGGGAGAGCTTCAAAGTGAAGAGGAAAGCTTCAAGTCAGGGGGAGCAAAAATTCAAAGGAAGATTCCCAGTTTTGGGCACAGTTGATCAGTTGTTAGCATAGTTGGTTTCAGTTTTGGCTCTTGAGAAGTGTTTTTAGTAAAGGTTTGCCATCAATGAAAAAGGGGGAGATTGTTGGCAATTTTGGGTACTTTGGGTACATTGCCTTTGCTCAAATGTATAAGTTGTCATTGATGTCAAAAGGCATTTTTGTGTTGATATCAAAAGAGTGTGATGTCAAGAATATCTTGAGAAGTTTCATTATGTTAAAGGGTTTTTATTAAAACCATGGTGACAAGGTTAAAGGTTTTTCTTAAAACCATTTGGACTCATTAAGGGTTTTTATTAAAATCAAGCTTAACTTAATGCAAAGGTCCATGTTTATTATTAATAATTAAATTAACTCAAACCTTTGTCAAAGGTCCAAGTTTAATTTATTATTAATAAAATAATAATAATAATTATTTTAATTATTATTATAGGGTCTTTTAACCCTTAAGTGACGGAAGGAAAAAGAATTCTTTTGCCGATATGTTGCCATCGTTGGAGGAGTGCCGATGTCAAACAGTTAAGGAGAAATGGCTATATAAGTGGGGATGATTTTTTAATGTGAGCACCACCGATTAATTGACATCTGCGAATTGCGTTTGCTCTGTATCTTTTGATTTGTGCGTGGCATCTACGATTTTGCATTTTTTCTATTCTTTCGAACAACGCTTTGTGTCTTTGAATCTCCGATTGACGTCCTTAAAATTGTGCTTGTTCTGTGTCTTGGAAATCATGCTTGGCATATTCGAATTTGAGTTTGGGCTGCATCCTTACCTTTATGCTTGACGTTAGTGGATTGGCAATTGCACCTGAACTGCATTTTTTAGACTATGCTGTGAGATGATAAATGCAAGCATTCAGTGACTTACGTTTTGGACAAAGCTCACCAGTTTGCATGTGGCTTGTGGAATACATTTACGTTTTCCAGATTCTTGGCATCAAAGGAAGATAAAAGAGAGGGCAGTGCTGTATTTCTTCGTTAGGCACTTGTGACCCAATGGCGGTGGCGTTTAAGCAAAAGCGCTAGACGACAGAGGTGCCGAGTTCGATTCTCTCCGTTGATAATTTTCTTTTGGTCGCGGTGTGCAAAGGATAGTGGCTACGAATGCGCAGGAGGTATAAGGTTAAGGTATCATATTTGCTTTGACATTATCTTATTGATGCTTAATTTTTATGTGGAGTAATAAGGTGTAAAGAGGTTTTACTTTGTATGTATATTATACTTCTGGTGGTTTTTACTAAGTTGGAGAAATAAGGTGTTATTTTGATCTTTATTATTGTGTATTATTGTATAGTTGCTAACTCTAATTGGTGGAAAATTGAGAGTTAGTGTTGTGACAGATTTTGAGTTCTCCTTCATCAAAATAAAGGTATGGGCAACTTCTTCCATGTATGATTTTGATGGTATATTTTTTGAAATTGAGTTTGGAGTGAAAATGTTGTCTACTAGGTATTTTTGGTGTAAATCTTATTTTCTGGATATTGAAGATTGTTTATGCATTAAAATCATTGATGAGTGTTTGGGCGAATGCATAATTCTAGTTGAGGAAGAGGAAGCATTTTTGCACTAGGGTTTATGTTAGTAAGTCTTGCTACTTGCATTGAGATGATGAAAACCTTAGTTGGATGTTTTAATATTTATGGTTGAGTTGCTTCCATAGAGGTTGTTTTTGATCAAGATAGTGCTTTACTTGATACATGATATTGGGCTTCCTCCATTGAGTTGATTTGAACAAGTTATTATTTGCAATTGGTGATATTGTGTTGGTGGCTATTTTGTTCAAATATCCTTGGAGGGAAAAGGATTTCTACTTGTTTCCTTTTCTTGTGATGATTGGTTAATGCTTCAAGGTTGATGTTGAGTTGAATGGTGTTGGTTGACTAAACCTTGTTTGATGAGCATTGTTGTTGAAATCCTAATTGTTGATAAAAAGAATATGAGTATCATTGCTATATGATATATTGCATGGTTGGCAATTGTTGGGTTGTGTTTCATATTCTTGAGAAAAGCATACTACATCTATCTTATTCTTTTGAGATTGATATTGAGTTGAGATTGAGATTGGGAGTTAAGTATAGAACATATTGAGTCTCTAACAATTCTCTTTATGCTTCTATGAGGTTTATGAATCACATTGGGTCTCTAACAATTCTCTTTGTGGGTTCATGCTAAGCAAGTTTTTCTTGGTGAGCTTGCTGAGATTTTGGACAGGTTTCGGTAGGAACTTGTGAGTAAATTTTGGACAGGTTCTGGTGGGGACTTGTGAGCAGGTTTTGGACAGGTTTCGATGGGGACTTGTGAGTAGATTTGG
This sequence comes from Wollemia nobilis, assembly GCA_028583015.1. Taxonomy (NCBI): domain Eukaryota; kingdom Viridiplantae; phylum Streptophyta; class Pinopsida; order Araucariales; family Araucariaceae; genus Wollemia; species Wollemia nobilis. The sequence continues at coordinate 1,907,711 of JAQPPZ010003193.1, read as the reverse complement.
ACAGGTCCTAGCAGAGAACTTGTGAGTTGAGTTTTTGATAGTTCTATCGGAGAACTTGAGGACAGAGGTGCATTGGTTCTTTGAGAAGAACCTGAGGACATATTTGGCAAGTCTTTGAGAAGGCTTCGTGTAGAGGATTGATTTGTTCAAGAGTTGGACAGATCCGACGGACAGAGGAAGACTTGTACTAGACCGACTGACTGTGTTTGGTACAGGTAGCTGAGCTGCTGTGGACGTGATCATAAAAGGCAGAGGTCTCTTAGGCTAAGCATTAAGGATAGGAGGTCTTCGATGGAAAGGATTTCCACGTGCTAGAAAGAGGTAGAGGCAGTTTATCTTCTGAGAGATCATTTCCAGAGCAGAGGGGAAGGTATCTCCTTTGAGCAGAGGCTCAAAAATTTAGATTGGGGGAAGGTGTCTCCTTTGGGCCGAGGCTCATAAACATTGTAATTGGGAAGATTTCCCAAAGAACTTTGAGATAACTTTTAGAGAAAATTTTTGTGGATGTAGCCCAGGCTTTCTGGGTGAACCACGTTAAAATTGGTGTCACTTTGTGGATGATATTGTGCATTGTTTTGATATTGCTTTGGGTATATTGCTTTACTATTTTGAAGTATAAAGGAAAAAGTAAAAAGAGGTCTTATACTATTCACACCCTCCCTCTCAGTATAAGCTTGTGTTCTTCAATAATATCAAAGTATTTTGAGAGTGAGAACAGGGTGAAATAGGGTTTTTCACTATCACCTACATTTACTTGGTCTTTACATTGATAAATTGAAGGAATGAGTAGAAAGGATGGGAGGAGAGGAAATAAAATTGGCTAATTATGTAGTGAAACTTCTTCTCTATGTTGATGACATCATATTGATTGGAAAGAACATATAAAATCTTTAGAGCATTTTTGTAGAGAAGTTGGGACGTAGAAAAACACTAGAAAGACTAAAATATAGTCTTCTCTACTTAGAGAGACCAAAATTAGCCATTCAATTGGAAAATCCTTTAGAGGTGATAACATAATAAAAATACCTTAAGATAGATTTTCAAAGTAAATTCAATTGGGAAATATACAAGATGAAACGAATACAAGCATGATGGAGGGCACTCTACTAATTTCTAAATAGAGGGAAAAAAGCATATTTGTGGGATTGGAAAACCATTAGGGTCTGTTTTTGGGTTATTAGTTGTTCCGGTGATTCTATATGGGTGTGAGGTGTGGGCTAGCAATACATCAGATTTTAAATGAGGCAAATAGAAAGAATTCAAAAGAAACTGACTATAAATAATTTTAGAATTAAAGCATCAATCCCATATAAAATCTACTTGCTAAAACGAGGACTTTTCCACTAGAAGCAAAACCTGTGATAAGGCTATTTGGGTACCTAAATAAAATAGAAATAATGGAAGATAACATGTTACTAAAATAGATAATCAAAGAAACACTAACTAGAAGAAAATACACATATGTGAAAGAAAACAACAAATGGATAGAAAAATGGAGCATTAAATTTTATGAGGTCACAAAGTACAATAAAGAAATGAAGTAGTATATGAGGAAAAAATTAAAAATTATCCTATGGACTGAATTTGTTTTTACTTAACATGTTAATCATTCAAATTGTAAAATAATAATAAGTTACTGTAATACTGATAATAGGCTTCTTTCATTCCAGATCTGTTGTAGATCTATCCTGTTGAGCCAGATCTAAGATAGATCTACTCTCCTATGCCAGATCTGCTCTCGTTATTGGGCTTGAGTCCTCTTTGCCTATTGCGTTGTTGTAGTCTCTTTGGGCTTCTAGATCTAATGGAAAGAAACAACAAGAGGGAGGATCATGTACATGTTTTTGAATGGTAGTGTGGCTTATGCCAAAAAATACTTATTTCAAAAACCAATCTTGACCAACATTATGACAATTGCCACCATAATTTGTTGAATAGTTTCCTATGAATGGTGATATACGGTAAGGAGACAGGTGATTCTAACCAGGGTTTACAAGCTCTAGGGATTTATTTGGGGGTAGGTCTTTAAATGGGCCCACAATAGGCCCCATGAATGGTGAGAAGTGGAATGGAGGCAGAAAAAAAAAACCAATATTTGTTGATCCTAGGGTTGGATTCGAGGGGGTACAACATACCCTAAGAATGTCATTTTTGGTGATTCAAACCAGGATTTGCAAAATTTAAATCTTAGAGAAATGGGTAAGAAAGGAAGTGACATGATTTTTAAACAAACTATTGGGATGAGAAAGGATTCTATAGAAAGTTTATAGGGTTTGGTTTTCAGGGATGGTGGGGCTCGTTCTATACCATTTGACCCAGGCGCCTTTTGGTGTCATGTGGTGAAAAGGAATATAGGGAAAGCCATGGTTGGTAATTTTTGTTTAGTATTAGAGGGTAATAGGATCGTGATTTAAAATGAGATTGCTAGATTGGTTGTAACCTAAGGGGATCCTTGTTTGATAAGCAAGTATTTGGGTGTCCGTCTAAACATGGATGCGATTCGATGTTGGGAAAAAGCTAAATGGAGGCCTCTAGGAGGATAAAAAACCATGGCTATGCCAATAAAATTATTTCTAATCGGCTTAAGCTTAGAAGAGGATGTTGAGAAGATTCTTCAAAAAGGATCTTGGTTTTTTGTCTATTGAGATCAATTTCCTAAGATTTGGTCTACTGATTTCAATTTGCACATCCAAAACATCAATAAAGCCTTGATTTGGGTTAGGTTCCCATTTTTTCCTCTATATTTGTGGTTTGAAGATATTTTAGTAGGGATTGGGCATCATCTAGGTCAACTCATGGTTATTGGTCCAACATCAATTGCCAAAACCTGATTTTTTTATGCTAGAATATGCATCAACGTTGATATGCCATAAGCCCCTTTGAAATACATTGAACTAGCGTCCATGTTTGGTTCTTGGATTCAATCTCTAAAACATGAAAATATATTGGTAAAATGCAATCCTGCTTGAAGATAAGGCATTTGAATAGGGATTTATCTCAAATAAAAATCCCTCCTCAAAAGGACAATGATAATAAGGAAGAAGCTTATGGAAAATCAAATGAAGAAAATAATAAAGTGGACCGGGTGAATCCTCCTCAACTGACCTCTAAAAGCAAGGAAGAAGGTAAGATTAAGGAAACCAATCTTTAGGTAAGTATTATTAGTGACCCTCTTCCCATTGATTCATTTGTTGTTGTTACTTATAATCTCTTTGATTGCTTAGCAATCCTCCTTGAGAATAGTGATCATGTTGTCCCAAATGAAGAAAAAAATCTAGGGAATAGTACCTTTTTAGAGGAAAATCAAATGAATCAAAATATCCCCTTTGAACTAGTTGTACCAATAAAAAATTAGAGGACTCCACCTAATTACTAGTTGATGAGGAAGGATCCAAGGAGCCTAAATAGAACCTCTAGGAGATCGAGAAAGAATCAAGAATATGTGGGGAAGAATGAATCCAAGGGTAGACCCACTCAGAATGAAATTAGGAAGAGAGAAACAACCAAAGAAGTAGCCAATAGAAATCAATTGACTCTAAAATTGGGAGGTAAAAAGCCTCCATCCAAATCCAATAAATGAGAACCATATCCTTGTAGTAGGGGCTCTCCTTGAAGACATTGGTAGTAAGTTGTGCTCCATTGGGTCCAAGGAGGCACTAGAATTTTTATAGTTGATGGATTATGTTTATGGAGTTTCTATTTTTGGTTGGTTTGATTTTGTGGTATTGTGGAAAATAAAAGGAATAAAAGAATGAAGTGGACCAGGTGAATCCTCCTCAACTGACCTCTAAAAGCAAGGAAGAATGTGAGATTAAGGAAACCAATCTTCAGGTAAGTAAGATCAGTGACCCTCTTCCCGTTGATTCATTTGTTGTTGTTACTTATAATATCTTTTATTGATTACCAATACCCCTTGATAATAGTGATCACGTTGTCCCAAATGAAGAAAATAATCTAGGGAATAATGTCTTTTTAGACGAAAATCAAATGAATCTAAATATTCGCTCTAAACTAGTTGTCCCATTCAAAAATCAAAGGACTCCACCTAATTCCTAGATGATGAGGAAGGATCCAAGGAGCCTAAATATAACCTCTAGGAGATCGAGAAATAATCAAGTAGATGTGGGGAAGAACAAATCTAGGGGTAGACCCACTGGTAGTAAGTTGTGCTCCATTGGGTCTAAGGAGGCACTAGAATTTCTGTAGTAGATGGATTATGTTTATGGTGTTACTATTTTTGATTGGTTTGGTTTTGTAGTATTGTTTTAATCTTAGTTGGTTGTTAGCGTGTTGTCTTAGTTTTTTCTTGTAGAATATTAAGGTTCAACATATTGGTTTTCTTTTGAACAGGTTATTGGGCCTATTGAATTTTTTTTTTACAACCTAATATGCGGGTTTGTGGACCCTAAAACCCCTTCTGCCCTAATTAAAAAAATAGGAAGGAAAAACAATTATACATCGACAAGTTCAACCCAAAATATTAACACAATCAAAAGAAGTATATATATCCAAGGATCAAATAGAAGGAAAAATGCTTATAGCCCAACTAAGATCTAGTCCACACCATCTGAAATGTGAAACTAGGAAATAGACAATTCCTCAAGAGGGGGGGGTAGGCAGCAAGTACAGCTGGCTAACACTTTAAAATATAGAGCTTGCCATTATAGATAGAGGGCGCTAGGACTGGCTCTTCATTCTCCTTATCATCCTCTTCGCCCTGATTACAAGATTATTTGTCACGATTATTTGTCAAGATTATTTGTCACGCGGCAGAATTGTTCAGATTATTTGTCATCAAATTGGAGAATTTAATGGATTGGAAATTATTTGTTTGGCCAAACATTTTATAAGAAAATATTTAGGTTTAAACTTGTGGATAGTCTGTTGCAAAGGTTAGGTAGATTGGTAAGTATTTGTTTGGCCAAGCACTTTCTAAGAATATATCCAGGTTCAAATCAGGTAATAGTCTGATTTAAATCTTATGAGTGCACATAGACTGATGACAATACGAACTTTGAACGATCGTGATTCCTTCACGCCTTGATCAACAATTACGAGGTACGAGGTAGAATAGGTTTGATGGGAGCAGCCCATGGGGTTTGAACCCTACTTTTGTCAGTTACTAAAAATATTATGGTTGTCACCAAATCTCCTCTATAACCAAAAACCACTCTCATATGTAATCAAAAATCAAACATAAAAAATCAATTACAAAAAAATTATATGATTATCATCAATTCTCTTATATAAAAAAACAAAATAAACACTATTAAATATTACCATTATAAAATTTATTCTATTAATTTAAATAAAATTAAGAAGATAATGAAACAATCAACCTTCAAACATTTATTACTATTATTAAACTCTAACCATTAAACTATCGGATTCCATAGTGGCTCAGGATTGGAATCGTTGACCTCAAGCTAACAAATACTTAGCGAAAAACGATCGGTCTACTACCTCCACCCAAGCACGATTTAAATATTGATAAAATGCATAAAAATATTAAAATAATGTTATGATAAACTAATATGTTAAGAGTGAATGATCTTTGAGTTTTGGAAGGGAAAACTAGGGCACCAGCTAAGTAGACGAAGTACTTTCTAGCTGCTACAAAATTGAAGACATGATTGTTGTCCTAAGAGGGTCCAACGGGAACACCTCCAGATCCTCTTTTTGAAGAACACAAACTTATACTGAGAGGGGGAGGTGAACAGTATAAGACCACTTTTTACTTTCCTTTCCCAAATAATATTAATCAATATAATCAATGACAATATCAATAGAAATAACCAAAGCAATGCACAAATCATCACACACAATAGAGACACCAATTTTAACGTGGTTCACCCAATATGGGCTACCTCCACAGAGAAAATATTTCTTCTATTTATTTTTCAAATAATCTCATGGGAATCCTTTCCAATTACAATGTTTATGGACCTCTGTCCAAAGGAGATGTTGATCCCCTAATCTCAAGTTCGTGGATCTCTTCCACAGGAGAACTCTTTCCCTTTTGCTCTGGCTAGTGATCTTCTAGAAGACTCAGTCTCTATGTTGCACTGACTGGTGGATCTCTCTCCACTTGAAGATTCCTCACTCAGATATGTCTTCAATTGTCCTGGTTGTTGTATCTCTATCCACGGAGACTCTGTCCTTTGTACTCTATCACTTCCAAAGCTTCGTCTCAATACTGTACTAAACACAGTTCAGTCGGTCTATTACAACTCTGCTCAATCTCTTGCACTAAACATAGTTCATTCAGTCTAGCATAAATATGCTCAATCTCTTGTACTAAACATAATACATTCGGTCTAGCACAAACTTTCTCAATAGGTCCACTCATAACCTTGCTCAAATATGGTCACCAGGTCCACACAAAACCTATTCAAATCTGCTCAATAGGTCCACATAGAATTTGCTGAAATCTGCTCAATAGGTTCACATAGAACCTACTCAAATCTGCACAACAGGTCCACACAAAACCTGCTCAAATATGCTCAATAGTTCCACACAAAACCTACTCAAATATACTCAACATGTCCACACAGAACCTGCTCAAATCTGCTCAATAGGTCCACATAGAACCTATCCTAATATGCTCAATAGGTCCACACAGAACCTGCTCAAATCTGCTCAACAAGCTCACATAGAACTTGTCCAAATCTTCTCAATAGGTCCACATAGAACCTGCTCAAATTTTCTCAACAAGCTCACACAAAACTTGCTCAAATCTGCTCAACAAGCTCACACGAAACTTGTTCAAATCTTCTCAATAAGTCCTCTCTAGGACTTGCTCAAATTTGCATAGCAAGATTTCACAAAAGCTTACTCAAATCAGTTCACAAACCTTCTCAAAGAATTTTCTTAAATATTCTTAACAAGCTCACATAGAACTTGTCCAATCACATAGAATCATAGAGAGAATTGTTAGAGACTCAATATGTTCTAAGCTCAATGTTCAATCAATATCTCAATTCAATATCATAGAAGCATAAAAAGAATTGTTAGAGACTCAATATGTTCTATACTCAAATCCTAATCTCAACTCAAATCAATCTCATAGAAGCATAAAGAGAATTGTTAGAGACTCAATATGTTCTATACTCAAATCCCAATCTCAACTCAAATCAATCTTATAGAACCATAAAAAGAATTGTTAGAGACTCTATATGTTCTATTCTCAAATACCAATCCCAATCTCAACTCAAATCAATCTTATAGAACCATAAAGAGAATTGTTAGAGACTCTATGTTCTATTCTCAAATCCCAATCTCAAAATGTTCCCAACAATGCTCAACCACAAATCTCACATAATAATGATACTCATGTTCTTCTCTAACTCAAGTTCAATTTCATTTCACAATAAATGGGCTTCAACAACAATGCTTATAAAACAAGGTTTAGTTACAACTCTCAAACCAGAAAACCTTGAAGCATTCAACCAACCACTTTCGAAAAGGAAACCACAATCAATCATTTTCTCCCCAATGATATTTCAAAAATCAACCACCATAAACAATAAATAGGAGAATGTGCCCATACCTTTTATGAAGATGAAGAAACCTCTTTGGAAATCTGCCACAGTCATAATATTATTTTCCCAATATTCATGAGGGTTAGGAGAAATTACAAAACAATTATCATAATCTTTTACACCTTATTTCTCCTAGTCAAAAATCACATCCACCACTAGAAAATAATTAAAAAATAATTATTTTCTTATTTAATTAAGCATAACGTGAATATCACCACAACCATTTACCATTCCCCTATTTCTCCTTTTAAGCAAGTTAATCAAATAGCTCTTGAAAAATGCTTTCCAACGATATATAATATTCTACCCTTCCAAAATTAAAAGCAATAGTAATTTTTGTATTTTCAAAAACAAACCATAACCCTTATTACTTCTTAATGTTATTCTCACAAATATTAAAAATAAAAATTAACTTGCCTTTTGCCTCTTAGTGGGATTCGATCCCTTGTCGCCGACCATGCACCACTCTAACCGTGATTCCACTAACCACGTGAACCAACCGCTCACATAAAATGATGAGCACAACCATAAAACTTAATAGCTCCAATCGTGCCCCTCAAGACACGTGCGCCAAAAGTGCGCTACCTTTTCCACTTCGCAAAACCAACACCGACGGGATTCGAACATCGAATCTCTTGGCACTAAACACCTTCACTACCTCCCTCTTTTCGCTAGGCCACGAGCGCCTACGGTGTATGAGAAGGATCTTTCCTCCCTTCTATTACACCCTCTCTTCACACGTTTCAAATGCGCTGAAATTCCTTAGCTCTCACTTCGAACGAAACACCCAATCGCATTAATCATGAATATTTCCAAATGAACTTTGGCAATGGTATTTATACATATTCCTTGAATTCACATATGTCGGCCCTCAATCGAATTTGATGACGTCGACAGGAATTTCCAGTTTGGAAATTTAAATTTTAAAATATTAAAATTTAAACTTAAACTTCAAAGTTGAATAACTTTGTCACCGGGACTCCTTTTTCGATGAAACAAAAAGCCAAGTTGGGTTTTAAGAAAAACCTATTTCAAATATGCCATCCATGGTTTTAAATAAAACCTTTTATTTTACCTACCTTGGTTTTCATAAAAACCCTTCCTTGCACTTTTCACAAAACATAGTGCATGCCATCATAGATCCTTTTGACACCAAATAACCTTTTGACACCAATGACAACATTTTAGCTTAGGGACTCAAAATTTCCAACACTTTTATATAGATAGAGTTTATTTGCAGATTTATTGAAGGAAAAAATCCAGCAGACACTGAAGTAAGTACACAAAATTGTATTAAAAATACTTTTTATGGCTACTAGAAAAAGATCAACATCTCAAAGAGTCAATGGATTCTTGCCACAGTCGAAATCAAGGTCAAAGATTTTCATTGAGTAGAAGATAGTAGAAGAAATAGTCTTATAGAGAATCAATCACGATCTAATCTGTAAATTCATGGGTATTTGCCTTACCCTAAATTTTCATTTATTTGTGGGTTCATTAAATCTGGGAGCCTCTTGGTGAGTATTCTTTGTGGTTTATTAGTAATGGATATTTTATTGTTAATTTGTCCTCACTTGCTAATAGAACTAAGGATTTTGAATCAGAAAAGAGAATCATGGTCTGATAAGATTATTTGTTCATCCCTAGAGAGTGGGATTTGATCCCCAAATTGAACTCACTATTGTCCTGGTTTGGATCCGTTTGTATGCACTTCCAATGGTGTTCTGGAGTGAGCAGGAATTAGAAATCATCAAAAATTCCTTTGGAAGATATTTGGGTGTTTCTAAAGACAGAATGGAAGGATACACAATCATTTATGCTAGATTATACATGAAAATAGATCTCAACTAGCCTTTATCTATAGAGGTGGATTATGAGGTGTTGCCTTGTAGAACTATCTTGGATTCAACAATTGGATTATGAGGCATTGCCTTCAAGTGTAGAGTTTACCATAAATATGGGAATTTGGCCTGGTCCTGCCCAAAAAATATGAACACAAAAATAAAGGCTTATCTAGGAATGTTGAATCTTTTTAAAGAGGGTAAGTCAACAGTCAATACAGAAACAACCAGCATTTCTCAAGGTAAAGAAGCATAGGGAGATGGTTTTGAGAAACCCAAAAGAAGAAGGCAAAAGAAAAAATATGGTAAAGAGCAAACCCAACTCAAGCCCTCAAATAGGTATGAGATCTTCAAGAGACTAGTGGACCAGGAAGAAGAAAAATTCATGGAAGGAGTGGATGGGAATAATAAAAATAATAACAACCATGTTCAAGCCTCACTTTCAACTCCTATCCTAGAGCAGGTACTAGAGTATAGTGAGATACCACAATTAGATAGTGTAGGGGTATTGATAGTGCATAATCAAGAACAATCAATATTAAAGGATGTCATCATGGGTATGATAAAAAAGAGCAAAGAAAATCCAACTCTAGGGATAGCTAGGTGGAGAAGAGATCAAAGAATATCAGCTCTTATGGAATGGGTAGAAAATAAAATAAGGAATTGATAGCAATTCAAGGAGACAAACTGATCACTAGGGGATTGGTGAGGCCAATAGACTCTTAATGGTCTCAAGGTAATCAATGATTATACAATAATGGAATATTAGGGGTTTAAACAATATAACCCATCACTATGTTGTTTGAAGAATCTTAGAAAAAAGTAAAACATATTTGTTTTCTTATCCAAGAGATAAAAATATTGTTGGATATTCTGTGTAAAACAGTAAATAGACATTCGAGGGGTGTTGATCATATGGTTTTCACTCACCTACAATTTGTAGATGACACAAGATTGGTGGAAGTGGCCAACTTCAGGGAATAAAGAATAATTAAATATACTCTTAATGTTTAACTTAGGGCCACAAACCAAGTCATCAATGATAAGAAAGCTAAATTGGTCTTCTTCAATCTTGATTGAAGGCTTCAAGATAAAATTTTAGAGATCTTGGGATTCGTGCGAAATTCTCTCTCAGTGGTATATTTGGAGGTCCCTTTGCATTTAAAAAAAGTAAATATAGATATTTGAAGGAATATTTTGGATCATATCAAAGAAAGAATTAATCATTGGTATAAAAAATGGTTAACCTTTGGGGGTAGATTAACTTTTTATAGTTAGTCATTCAGGCAATTTATAAATTTTCTATCCTTGCTACCTCACATACCATATGGAAAGAGTTGGACAAGATGGCTAGAAAATTGTTATGGGGAGGAGTAAAAGGAGATAGGAAATAGGCCTTAGTAGGTTTGGAGAAAGTAAGGCAGCCCAAGGTAAAGGGAGGTTTGAGATTGAGGAGATCAGAGTAAAATAATAAAGCTTTGGTTGGAAAGCTATATTAGAGGTCAATTTCCCAACCAACTTCTTTATTCAATAGAGTTTTAACTAGTAAAATTTTGGGAAAGGAGAACTCAAATGAGGTGAGTCATTTCTCTTTGGATGGTAATGGTTCCTTAGTGTGACAGACTCTAAAGTTAGGATCTCAGGTAGTGAAATATGGATTCTTTTAGAAATTGGGGAGAGGGGAGAAGACACAATTTTGGAAAAATTCATGGGATCAATACCCACCTATCATTGTTGAACTCTTGAAAATACAACCATGAAAATAAGGTTTTGGATGCAGATTGAAAGTAATTTCAACACTAGTTATATGGGGGATTATAGGTTTAAGCAATTTAAGAATTTGGACGAGTGATAAATTCCAATCCCTCCAAAATTTACACCCATTATGACTAAAATATTGGAAAAAAGATTTTGCATGGGTAGAGATATGGAGGATGAATTAGCTTGGGGCTTTGGGATCCTTGGAGTCTACACAATGAAGGATGGATGTGATAAGATTCTTCTAGAACTTCCTCCTCATGCATATCAGGTTGAGGATTGAAGAAAGATATGGCAGTCCAAGGGTTGGTCGAAATTAAACTTCTTTGCTTGGCAGTTCATGCACAATGGAATTCTTACTTTTGATAATTTGAGATATAGGAGAATTGCTAGTCCATCTCAATGTGTTTTATTCTAAAAAAGTGAGGAAACATTTGACCACTTGATATTTGAGTGCCCATTCACTTGCTAGATCTAGAAGCGATGGTTTTTAGCTTATAAAATCTAGGCCAATGGTGATTTGAATCGGATTAGTATTTGGGAAATATGGAAGAGGGGTAGATTTAAATCTAAAGCTCTTCATATCGATTGGAAGCTTGGATTAAATTTTCATTTGGTGGTAAGTGTGGTTGGAGAGAAATGATCATTTTTTTAGAGAAACCTTTTCATCCCCGGATGGGGTCTGGCAGGTCATTTGGAGCAAGTCATGGAAACTATGGTAATGTATGCTAAAGAGGAAACTCAGACTGATATAGGGACAATGTAGAAGGAATTCAAAGTGCAATAGGGGTAAGAAAAAGGTATTTGGAAACCACCCTAGAAGGTTGGATTAAAATTAATATTGATGGAGTTGCAAAAGGCAATTTGGGTAGAGCTAGAATTGGAGTGGTCTGTAGGAATCATGTTGGGACAGTGCTCTATTGGGATGATTTATGGTGATCCCCACATTAACTTTGGTATAAGTGGGAATCTATGAGAAGGAATGGATACTAAATGGGAAACCTTTTGTTAACAATAGTAGCATGCCAACATCCCCCAAAACTATTTAGTATCCTTCTTATAAGTCTCTAGTGTATTGAAAGACTCCAAGTGATAAGTAATAAAAAAAAGGACTAGCTCTTGGCCAAAAAGGAAGATTTATATAAGAAGTGGTTTTTTTTAATGAAAGTTAGAAGTTTGCAATTATACAGACAATAATTAAATGACCTAAATTGATGCTAAATTTATATGGTTTGATTATTTAAAGTGTTTTTAATTCATCTGTAATGATAGTCATAAGGTGCTATACTTAGACCTAAGTAAAAAAACAATAACAAATTATATGATGACTTTTGTGAGCTAGCTAAAGCAGATGATGTAATTGTAATAATAGAAACACATGAACATGATGGATGCAAGATTCTAGATAGCGAAGGATACAAAAACATATCAATATGGAACGAAGTAGTAGAAAATGGAAAAGGACACGGAGTAAAAATACTAATAAAAGAGACTTGGGGTAAACTCATACAGGATAAAGAAGACCCAAATAAATAGTATATATAGATTAAATTATAGATAATAATAAATTTATTAGCATTTCAACTTGTTATTTTGCTCCACAACAATTAATGTTTTATAAGAAACATGGCTTAGATCATGAGGATTTATATATGGCATTGAAAAAATACATCACAAAATATAACAAGCTTAGGTAGGTGTAGTGGGTGATTTTAATGCCAAGATGAAAAATAGACAAGCAAGCTCTTTAAATATCAATGAAGTCATAAATGATAATCTAATATGGTTGGAAGAAGAGACATATCACTATTTATTAAGGTCCTCAGATGATAGTCAAGGATCCATCACACATTATGGAGAAGAACTTCTTAAACTATATAGCATAGAGGGATTGATCATCTATAATAGTATAAACATGTGGAAATTTTTTGGAAAATGTACTTGTCAAACACATAATGAACACATTGTAGTTGTTTATGCTATTTGCTCACCAAACTTCATTTCAAAGATAAAAGGTCTAGAAATTGAAGTAGTTCCCATGGAGCTAAAATCTTATCACAATCCAATGTACATAAAGATCCAAATGCAAGAAAGTGAGCAAGAAGAAACATCTTCAAGTAACTAAAGAAAATACAAGAAGAAATATCTCTTGGAAAAAGTTCAAAACATAACTTAAGCAGATTATGCAAAGAGAGGAAAGAAAAAGGATAAATATTTTTCAAGCTTATACTTGTGATAGTAGTAAATTGATGGAGATAGTCAGAGAAGCCTTGGAATCATGGAAAAAATTAAAATCCAAGAAAAATAAACATGAAAGCTTCCTTATAAATCCATGGTATTATGAAGAATGCAAAGCATTTCTCCTTAGAATGCATAAATTAGAGACACCTACAATCCTTCAATTTACTGAACCATCATGATTAATCTTCTTTTTGTAAAATTGTTCTGCAACATAGTAGAAAGAAAAATCATTCAGTGGGAAAAAATCAAGGAAAGAGGGAAATAGAGCAAGTAGGGTTTAGACCAAAGTACTCAACAATAGATCATTGCATTAATTTAAGGCACTTAATAGAGAGGATATTGAATGAAAAAATAAAAGTTTATGGTTTTTTATTGATAGAAGGAAGGAGTTTGAAAAGGGTCCTCGAACCTTTTACATCTAAAGAAATGCCTCCAAGGAAGGATCCAAGAGGACTTGCAAATAAAAAACACAAGGAGGACCTCCAAGGTCTAAATACAAAATAAAGAAGAACCCTAGACCAGACACAAGAGGGAGGAAAAAATTAAGAATAGCTGAGAAGAAAAGAGTATCAGTGAACATTCCCACTTTTTTTTAGGCAATCTTTTGATCTACATAGGACACTCACCAATCATGAGAGGATCTTCATTTATGATGGTTTGAGGGGAGTTTCTTTCCTTTACCCAGGGTCAAGGAGAGAGTGTTTTTGAGCCTCGAAGTAGAGCAAGACTCAGCTTGAAGGTTTTCATTTTCTAAAATAATTAGGATGGATTGAGATTCATTTGCAATTTTCGTTTATGATTCTCTTTTCACGAGATCTTGATTCGAGGGCCTTTCTTTCTTTCTTTCACTACCCACATTTGAGGTGTTTATTTTTTGGTTTTTGGTAACAGGTCAAGAGGCACTTTACTTATTTCTAATATTTTGATCTAAAACAACTAAGGCCTCAACTTGAGACTCCTCTACAATTTTAGAGGAAGTGCTTTTGTCAGGCAATAGTAAGGATTCTTCAAAAAATGGATACTTTGAAAAGTATTCTACAAAATGGTTTCAACTAAAATCCCTTTGTCCAACAAGTGAGGGGGATATGTGAGAAAAATAGTGGTGCCTACTTGAGGCTCTGTTACTAAGGGTTTATCTTCTTTGGATAACATGGAATTCTCAAAGGTTATAAGATCCTTAGTCTCCAAAAAAAAAAAAGGAATTATCTAAATGAGAATTATATTACTAAGAGAGGAGAAGAAAAGACTTACATAGACTAAGAAAATTAACTCTCATAATTCCTTTGAGAATATCTTCATGCTAGAACTAAATAAAATGACCAGGGAATTTGACCTAGATTGGGGCTGAGTTTATGTGTTTGGAGTTTGGATTAAAGTTCAGATCTCATTTCCTCAATAAAAGACTATGATGACCATAGAACCAAGGCCCTCCTACAAGGATACAATTCGAGTCATCAACATTGATCAATTTGATGAGGAAAAAACCCTTAGGAATTGCAACTAGGTCCATATTTCCTTGAGGTTTTCATTTGGAGAACGACCAACGTTTGATGGATTTTATATCAATTCTAAAGCCTATAAATTTATCCACTATAAAAAACTTATTGGGTCATTGTCATGGCTATGAGCTTAGTAGGGATACTAAGATTTCCTTGGGTAGGTTGAAGAACAAAAGAACAACAAATTTCATTCACCGAGAGGATATTATTTTGGACTACTTTAGCAAAGTATTTTGGGGCAAAGAACGAGGTAAAATGAGGGGGATTTTGTCGGGGAGGTATGGGGGGACCAGGGTCAAGGAGTGGACCCACCCTAATACCCATGACCTCCAACCTATTCAACAAGCAATCTCCTACTATGTGAACAAGGTTGCTACTTCCTACACCAGAAGAACTCTCACCAATTCACAATTCAAAACTCAAATACAAAACTCTTCTCCCACTTGGATCCTCCTAGGTGAGGAGAAGTTATTATTTTTTTGTACACTTTAAAAAGGATTTTGACATAGTACTAAGAGGTAAATTATGAAAAAATGGAATAAATTAACATACCAACCAACTACAAAGCAGCTATACATAGACTTTATGAGTAGGTAGGGGCAAAAATCAAAACTCCAAAATACTATCAAAGTATTTTAAGAGTGAAATTAGGATGAAATAGGGTTGTTCATTATCACCTACATTTTACTTGGCCTTTACATTGATAAATTGAAGGAATGGGTAGAAAGGATGGAAGGAGAGAAAATACAATTGGCTAATTATGTAGTGAAACTTCTTCTCTATGTTTATGACCTCATCTTGATTGGAAATAACATCTAAAATCTTTAGAGCATTTTTGTAGAGAAGTTAGGATATAGAAAAACACTAGCAAGACTAAAATATAGCCTTCTCTACTTAGAGAGACCAAAAGTAGCCATATATTTTATTTGAAGGAAATCCTTTAGAGGTGATAGCATAATACAAATACCTTGGGATAGATTTTCAAAGAAAACTCAATTGGAAAATATAAAATATGAAACAAATACAAGCATGATTGAGGGTACTCTACTAATTTCTAAATAGAGGGAAAAAAGCATATTTGTGAGATTGGAAAACCATTAAGGTCCTTTTTTGGGTTATTAATTATTTCGGTGATTCTATGTGGGTGTGAGGTGTGGGCTAGCAATACATAAAATTTTAAATGAGGAAAATAGAAAGAATTCAAAAGCAACTGACTATAAATAATTTTAGAATTAAAGCATCAATCCCATATAAAATTTTACTTGCTAAAACGAGGAATTTTCCACTAGAAACAAAACCTGTGATAAGGCTATTGGGGTACCTAAATAAAATAGAAAGAATGGAAGATAAAATGTTACTAAAAAATATAATCAAAGAAAAATAACTAGAAGAAAAGACACATATGTGAAACAAAACAACAAATGGATAGAAAAATGGAGCATTAAATTTCATGAGGTCACAAAGTATAACAAAGAAATTAAGTAGTATGTGAGGAAAAATTCAAACTTGTCATATGGACTAAATTTGTTTTTACTTAACGTGTTAATCATTAAAATTATCAAATAATAATAAGTTAATGTAACACTGATAATAGGCTTCTTTCATGCTAGATCTAGTGTAGATCTACCCTATTAAGCCAGATCTAAAGCAAATCTACTCTCCTATCCCAGATTTTCTCTCGTTGTTGGGCTTGAGTCCTCTTTGCCTATTGCGTTGTTGTAGTATCTTTGGGCTTCTAGATCTAATTGCAAGAAATAAAAAGAGGGACAATCATGTACATATTTCTGAATGGTACTACGGATTTTGCCAAAAAATACTTATTTCAAAAACCTATCATGACCAACATTAGGATAATTGCCATCACAATTTGTTGAAAATTTCCCTAAGAATGGTGAGAAGCGGCAAGGAGACGGGTGATTCTAACTAGGGTTTAAAAGCCCTGGGGATTGATTTGGGGTGGGTATATCAATAGGCCTATAGTAGGCCCCTTGAATGGTGAGAAGTGGCATGGAGGTAGGAAAAACAAACCAGAATTTGTAGACCCTAGGGTTGGATTCGAGGGGGGTACAACAAACCCTAAGAATATTATTTTTGGTGACTCAAACAAGGATTTGCAAAATTTAACTCTTACAACAATGGGTAAGAAAGGAAGCGACATGATTTTTAAAGAAACTATTGGGGTAAGAAAGGATTCTATAGAAGGTTTATAGGGTTTGGTTGTCATGTATGGTGTGGCTCGTTATATACCATTTGACCCAGGTGCCTCTTGGTATCATGTGGTGAAAAGGAATATATGGAAAGCCCTAGTTGGTAATTTTTGTTTAGTCTCAGAGGGTAATAGTATCATGATTTCGAATGAGCTTGCTAGATTTGCTGCAACCCAAGGGGATCCTTGTTTGCAAGACAAGCTTTAAGGTGTCTGTCTAAACATGGATACAATTCGATGTTAGGCACAAAATAAATGGAGACCTCTAGGAAGATAAAAAATCATGGATATGCCAAAAAAATTCTATCTAATCCACTTAAGCTTAGAAGAGGATGTTGAGAAAATTATTCAATAAGGACCTTGGTTTTTTGGCTATCAAGGTCTATTTCCTAAGCGTTGGTATACTAATTTCAATTTTCACATCCAAAACATCAATCAAACCCTGATTTGGGTTAGGCTCCCATGTCTGCCCCTACATTTGTGGCTTGAAGACATTTTAGCAGGGATTGGGAATCGTCTAGGTCAACTTGTCATTATTGATCCAACAACAGTTGCCAAAACCTGATTTTTTCATGCTAGAATATGCATCAACGTGGACATGCAGTAAGCCCCTTTGAAATCCATTGAACTAGCCTCCATGTTTGGATCTTGGATTCAATCTCTAAAACACAAAAATCTATTGGTAAAATCCAATTCCTGCTTTAAGATAGGGCATTTGAATAGGGATTGCTCTCAAATAAAAATCCCTCCTCAAAAGGATAATGGTAATAAGGAAGAAGCTTATGGAAAATCCAATGAATAATATAATGAAGTGAACCAGGTGAATCCTCCTCAATTGACCTCTAAAATCAAGGAAGAAGGTGAGATTAAAAAAAACAATCTTTAGGTAAGTAATATTAGTGACCCTCTTCCTGTTGATTTATTTGTTGTTGTTACTTATAATACCTTTGATTTCTTAGCAATCCCCCTGAGAATAGTGATCACATTGTCCCAAATAAAGAAAATCATCTAGGGAATAGTGCCTTTTTAGAGGAAAATCAAATGAATCTAAATCTCCCCTTTGAACTAGTTGTCCCAATCGAAAATCAGAGGACTCCACCTCATTCCTAGATGATGAGGAAGGACCCAGGGAGACTAAATAGAACCTCTAGGAGATCAAGAAATAATTATGCAGATGTGGGGAAGAATAAATCCAGGGGTAGACCCACCCAAAATGAATCAAGAAGAGAGAAATAACCAAAGAAGTAGCTAATAGAAATCAATCGACCATAAAATTTAGAGGTAAAAAGCCTCCATCCAAATCCAATAAATGAGAATCATATCCTTATAGTAGGGGCTCTCCTTGAAGACACTGGTAGTAAGTTGTGCTCCATTGGGTCCAAGGAGGCAATAGAATTTCTCTAGTACATGGATTCTATTTATGGTGTTTCTATATTTTGCTGGTTTGGTTTTGTGGTAGTGTTTTAATTTTAGTTGGTTGTTAGTGTGTTGTCTTAGTTTTGTCTCGTATAATCTTATGGTTCAACATATGCTTTTTGGTTTTCTTTTGAACAAGTTGTTGGGCCTTTTGAAAAATTGTTTATAGCTTAATATACGGGTTTGGGGACCCTAAAAACCCTTCTTCCCTAATAAAAAAATAGGAAGAAAAAAATAATTATATATCGACAAGTTTAACCCAAAATATGAACACAACCAAAAGAAGTATATATGTCCAAGGATCAAATAGAAGGAGAAAATTCTTATAGCCCAACTAAGATCCAGTTCACGTCATCTTAAATACAAAACTGGGAGATAGATAATTCCTCAAGAGGTATGGTTAAAACAAATGTCTTTTGCATAGCAATAGTGGAGGGAAAAAAATATTTTGTCACATAATATGAAGCTTGGAAGAACATCAAGATTCAATATGACAACACCAAAAGAAAACTCACTAATGGAACATTTTGAAGAATTGAGAATAAAAAAAAGGGAAACTTCTCAACAAAATAAGCAACAAATGAAATACACTGCAAAAGATGATAAAAAATGTTGATCTTTTGACTTGTTAAACAATTTTTTTAAATGTTAATTTTTGGAACTTTGAATAAGAGGTCCAAGGTTTGAATCCAAAAGGAAGTAGGGTTGTACACCATAACCCATCTTGTTCTAAAGCTCTTGGTACCACATATTGTTTTGGTCTCATGAATGTAATTAAAATCATTTTATTTCAAGTCTAATTTTAAAGTTTCGTGACATTTGAAGATTGATTTATTTACATGAGTATGACTACATATAATTACCTTAAAAAAATACACTTTAATAAAAACATAGACAATATAAAATATTATAAACTAAATCTAAAAAATATAATCACACTTCATTTTTTTATATATATTAAACCATTTTAAAACATTTCAAAATAAATAAATATATAAAAACACAACATTTTAACCATTATATTTAAATTTATTTACAAATTTAAAAATAAAAATAAATAAATTAACTAAACATTAAAAACAAATAGCAAATAAAATTATTTAATTAGTTGTGATGCATATATTAAAAGTTAATAAATATGTTAAAAATCTAAACCCAAAGAAATAAGTGATCTTAATTTAAATCCAAGAAAATGAGAGACTATAACATTATTTATAAATGCATAAATAAATATATAACTTGAGGACGGTTAGTGTGGTTTGGGTTTTCTCGAAGTTGTCTAACTCGATCATTCAATGGAGGTCTCCATTTTTGTCTTCGTGTCTTCGAGCTTTTTGACCTTTTGGTTTACCTCATGTTTGGTGGCATATTTGGAAGGAGAGGAATTCTAGAGCCTTTAAAAATATCTCCCATTCGGCTGAGTTCGTGGTACTTCATGTTGTTGTTGCCATTGTTGAGAATGTGGATGCATTTTCTTTAGATAGAATCACTTTCGTTGGGGAGTTGGTAGTGGAGTCGACTCTTGTATTTAGAGATTATTCTCCCGATCATTACCTTGAAGCTCTTGCTAGACATACTACTATTTGGGAACCTCCTTCTCCTGGTTGGTTGAAGCTAAATTTCGATGGAACTTCTAAAGGGAATCCAAGACCAACCGATATGGGGGGGTTGTTTAGAGACTCTGATGGGAGGATTTTGTTGGCTTTCACAGAAAAATTAGATCATCAAACCAATTATTTTGCGAAGGCACGAGCTTTCTTTCAAGGGGTTTTTCAACTAAAAATTTTGAATGGTAGAAAGATAAATATTGAAGGGGATTCTCTCAATATTATTAATATGCTCAAAGTGTTCAAGTCCCTTCATTGACGATCACAAAGACCATTACTAAAGGGGTAAAGTCATTCCTATCCTTCATGACCGATTTTAAGTTGGCCACTATAGAGGGGGTAAACCCATTGAATGAAATTTTTTGATCATCATGTCGGATCCACACCTGGAAGGAATTATTAACATGGCATTTATTACAAGGGGGCGAATACTTAACATGACATAGGATAAAACTGTTCTGCAGTTCATGACACTCACTTTCATTCAAGCTATACTCATACATAATCCAGTCTATGATATAACCATCTGGAGGAGGAGGAGAAAGAGGAGGTGGCTTTTTATAGAACCTAAGGGTCCTCTTCTTTCCAATCATGCATCCATAAGAAGAAGTAGAAGTATTTTTTATATTCTTATTATCTACAGTGAGCTTCCAATAACCAAATGTAGTCGCTCTCTCAATATAATAACTCTCTGGATTTTTTGGGTATTTTTTGTGTGGTGTGCAGAAGAAATAGCATGATAATTTTTTCAATTCACGTGTGTAAAATTCCTCCACAACTAGAATTATGTCCATCTGAAACCTCTGGCTATTTATTTCTACACTCTCGCACCCATGTACTTTACTCTTGAGAAAATAAGAAATAAGATTTTCGTAAGTCGAGAAAAACCAAAACCAAGGATCCGAACTACTACGATTTGGCTGTAATTGATCAAATTAAAGAAATATGAAATATAAAATATAGGTTGGCAATATAAAATCCATAGAAAATTATGGAATCTATTTTACAATACTTAAAATATGCCTTCTTATCTAAACATCTCAAAAAGTCAATGGATTCTTACCACAATCAAAATCAAGGACAAATATTGTAATTGAGCAGAAGATAGTAGAAGAAATAGTCTTATATAGAGCCAATCATGATCTGATATGTAAATTCATAGGTACTCACCCTACCTTGTTTTTTTTGCATTCATGGGTTTGTTAAACCTGGGAGCCTCTTGGTTAGTATTATTTGTTTTTTATTAGTAATGATGTTTTATTGTTAGTTTTTCCTCACCGACATAAATAGGGCTTTTGAATAAAAAAATAAAAATCATGGTTTGACAATATTATTTTTCAGTGCTAGAGAGTGGGACTTGATCTCCGAATTGAACCCATTGTTGTCTCTCTTTGGATCTATTTGTATGCACTTTCATTGGAGTTATAGAGTGAGCAGGTATTAGAAATCATTGACAATTCCCTTGGAAAATATTTGGGTGTTTCTAGAGATACAATCGAAGAATGTGTTGTTTATGCTAGATTATGCATGGAAATGGATCTCAACCAGTCTTTGTCGGTAGAGGTGGAACTCAAACTTGTAGGACTATCTTGGATTCAACAATTGGATTATAAGGTGTTCCCTTTAGGTGTAGAGTTTGTCATAAATATGGGTATTTGGCCCGGTCTTTGCCCAAACAATATGAATACAAAAATGGAGGCTCCTCTAGGAATGTCGAATATTCCTAAAGAGGGTAAGTCAACAGTCAACAAAGAAACAACCAATATTTCTCATGGTAGAGAAACATAGGGATGGTTTTGTACAACCCACAAGAAGAAGGTAAAAGAAAAAACATGGTAAAGAGGAAACATGGTATATAGGGATGGTTTTAACCATTTGTGAGACCAATGATTATGTCTTTCTTTGATATAATCCAAAATATTCCTCTAGATATCTATTTTTAGTTTTTTAAAATGCAAAGGGACCCCCAATACACCACTACGAGAAAAGTCCTCATGAATACCAAGATCTCTAAAATTTTGTCCCGAAGCCTTCGATCAAGATTGAAAAATACCACTTTGGATTTTTTTATCATTTATGACTTGGTTTGTGGCCCTAAGGTAAAAATTAAGAGTATCTCTAATCATTCTTGATTCCTTGAAGTTGGCCACTCCCACCAATCCTGTGTCATCCATAAATAGTAGGTGAGTCAAAAATTCCTCATCCACCTTGATACCTATTAGAAAACCTTGTTGTCTTCTCCTCAAGATGAGTGTACCCAAGCCTTCAGCCAATATGAGAAAATGATAATAGGAACACAAATCTCCTTGACGAAGGCCTTAAGTAGCTCCAAACGGTTGATACTAAGTATGTCAAAGTAGAAACATAGCTCATGACCCATTATATCCAGTCTTGAGAGAAATCGAAGGTTGCCATCATCTTTGACAAGAAGCTCCACACCACCCTATCATAAGCATTTGACATATCCAATTTTATGAGCATTCCCCTATTGCTAGGTTTTTGCATTGAGTGGATTGCCATCTGAGATAGAACCACACCATCCAAGATTTGCTTTCCCAAGACCACATGCACATAGAGACATATATCATACTTTAATTATATAATGAATTTGGGTCTCCCAAAAGAAAGTTCAAAACCAAACATGCACACTATATGCGATCTCATTTCTATCAGGTAGCACAAATAATTTTTATAGTAAAATATGTTCATAAAATGTAAAAAGCCTTTGGATATGCAAATTAGATATGTAGAGTGTCCTTTAGGAATATGAATATTTTTATATATAATATAAAATAAACAAATGTAAGATCAACATACAAATATTAGAATTGCTTAGACTTTGATGATTCATCTTGTGGTAGTGAAATTATGAATCGACAGAGCTAGAGCAAATTTTTTGAAAAGCAAATAATCTTTCAGGATCCATATATTTACATAGAGTTATCCAACTAGCTTTGTCCCACCCCTCTTACACTTCAAATTCCTTCTCCATCATCCCAATATTAGCCTAAGTTTCCTCTTTAGCATACAATGCCACAGTTTCTGTGAATTTGCTCCAAATGACCTACCAAACATCATCTAAGAATCAAAAGGTTTCTCTAAACATTTTGTCATTTTTCTCCAACCACACTTGCCAATAAATGAATTTTAATCCAAGCTTCCAACATATATAAGGAGCTTTATATTTAAATATACCCCTATTTCACATTTTTCCAAATATTAATCCAATTCAAATCATCATTGGCTCAAATTTTATAAGATAAAAACCATCGCTACCAGATCTTGTGTGTGAATGTGCACTCAAAAATCAAGTGGTCAGATTTTTCCTTTATCTATTAAAATAAAACACATTGATATGGACCAGTGATTCCCCTATGTTTCAAATTATCAAAAGTAAAAATTCCATTGTGCATGAATTGCCAAGAAAAAAAGATTACTTTTGGCCAACCCTTCGATTGCCAAATATTTCTCTAATTCTCAACCTCATATGAATGAGGAGGAGGCTTTGGAAGGGTCTTATCATATCCATACTTCACTATGTAGAATCCAAGGCTCTCATAGCCCCAAGCTAATTCATCCTCCTCATATCTACCGTGTGAGAAATATTTTTGCTAAGATTTTAATCATGATGAGTGTTAATTTTAGAGGGGATTGGAATTGGCCACTCATCCAACTTATTAAACTGCTTAAAATTGTAATCCCCCAAATTTTTAGTTTTAAAATAACTTTAAATCTAGATCCAACCCTTGCTTTCCATGGTTGTTTTTCCTAATTGTAATTTTGGGAATTCAACAGTGATAAGTGGGTATTGATCCCATGAACCTATCCAAAATCATGCCTTCTTCCCTCTCCCCACTTTTCAAAAAAATGCATCTTTCACTACCTGAGATCCTAACTTTAAATCTTGCCACACTAACGACCCATTACCATCCAAAGGGAAACGACCCACCTCATTTGGGTTTACCTGTCCCAAATATTTACTAGTTAAAAATCTACTAAATAAAATTGGTTGGGAAATCCATCTCCAGTAAAGCTTTCCAGCCAAAGATTTATTATTTAACTCTGATCTCCTTGGTCCCAAATATCCCTTTACCTTGGGTTGTCTTACTTTCTCCCAACCTACTAAGGCTCATTTCCTCTTTCCTTTTACTCCTCCCCATAAATTTTTTCTAGCCATCTTATCCAACTCTTTCCATATGGTATGTGGGGTAGCAAGGATAGGAAATTTATAAATTGGCATGGCCTGAATGACTCACTACAAAAATTTAATCTACTCCCATAGCTTAACCATTTGTGAGACCAATCATTAATTCTTTCTTTTATGCAATTCAAAATATTCCTCTAGATATCTATTTTCAAATTTTTAAAATGCAAAGGGACCCTAAATATACCATTGGGTGAGAAGTCCTCATGAATTCTAAGATCTCTAAAATTTTATCCTAAAACCTTTGGTCAAGATTGAAAAACACTACTTTGGATTTTTGATCATTTGTTGACTTAGTTTGTGGCCTCAAGGTAAATATTAAAAGTTTCTCTAATCATTTTTGTTTCTTTGAAGTTGGCCACTCCCACGAATCTTGTGTCATCCACAAACTGTAGGTGAGTCAAAACTTCCTCATTCACCTTGATACTTGTTAGCAAACCTTGTTGTCTTCTCCTCAATATGAGTCTATCCAAGCCTTCAATCAATATGAGAAAAAGATAAGGGAAACAAGGATCTCCTTGATGAAGGCCTCGAGTAGCTCCAAATGGTTGTGAGGGAAAGCCTTTGATTAACACTAAGTATGTTGGAGTAGAAAAACATCTCATGACCCATTCTATCCAATATTGAGAGAAAGCGAAGGTTTTCATCATCCTTGAAAAGAAGCTCCACTCCACCCTAATAAGCCTTTGACATATCCAATTTTATGAAATTCTCCTATTGTCAGATTTTTGCATTGAGTGAATTGCCTCCTAAGCTAGAACCACACCATCCAAGATCTTCCTACCCTCTACAAAACCCCATTGCTTTGAGAAGATAATGCTATGTAGGAGAGGTTTTGGCCGCTCAACCATTACCTTTGTGACTATTTTATACATGACATTGCATAAGGCAATAGGTCTATAATATGAAATATGCACCCATTCCTTCCCTTTCAAAATTAAGGCAATGAATGTATGATTTTACTACCTCTGAACTCCTTTATAACAACCATTACATCCTCCTCCATGTTGTCCCATAAGGTCTGAAAAAACTCAATTGGAAAGCCATCTAGACCTGATGTGTTTTTGGTACTTATTCCATTTGAACCTTAGACTTCTTGAAGAAGAGTCAAAGCCAGTATACCATTACGTTTTCCCCCAGGATAATTTATGTTTATTATTTGTAATAATGTTTTAATACTTATTTTGGTTAGGTTTTTAATTTATATAATTGGTGAGAGAAACTGTGTAGATATTTGAGTTTCTCAAATCTCACATTAAGCTAGGTGGATTTTCTAAAAAATTACTTTAATACAGAATTTAAGGGACTCACAAACGTATAAAAGTAATAGCCCAAAACATTAGGAATGTGAAATAATTTTAATATAAGTTGACTAACATTTGATATATAATTTTTGTTTTATTATAATTATAGATTTGTATGTACCATAGTTTTGGTTAATTAATTATTAATTTATTTAGTATTTAAAATATAATATAAAATTATTTTGTAATATTAAAGACAAGATAATGATTCGTAAGATCAAGTTAACAAGTGTATGATTGAATAATATAGTCTACGATAAAAATATAGTCTAATATATTTTAGCTTGTCAGTGGGTTACCCTGGTTTGACTCCTTGGACACTCAAAGGTCCCATTGACTTTGTCTTTACCCAATGCGCTAAGGTTTATAAAGATTTTCTATTTCTCAAACAACCAAAAAAATATAATTATTTCACAAAGTTGGTCAACAAATACAAGTAGAATCTTCATGATTATTATGCTTGAATACAAGAACTTTGATAAAAAAATCGAGCCCCTAATTCTTAAAGAAAACTTGGTAGTTGCCCTAGTTGCTAAATATGGTGGTTGTTTCTTAAGTGGTCTTGTGTTCAAACCCCTCGAGGATGGTTGTTGATGTAATTTGTTCAAACCCCTTGAGGATGGTTGTTGATGTAATTTGTAAATGTTCTCCTGAAAAAAAAAAAAAGGCGTGATGATTAAATGATTAATGTTGATAGTATGCTTTATAATATTTTTGTTGTAAGGTTGAACACAAGAATTAGACAACATTTATAATATAAGTAATTGACAACTATTTAGCAATCATACAATATTATTATGTAACAAAAGGAGAGTTTGGAGGAGGAACCTATACTAACAATAATAATTAAGCCAACCAATATCTACAAACCAAAATCCATAACCACTAAAAAAATATAACAATCAAAAGGCCATTTCCTCGACCATTTTCTCCTCTTACTTATATAACTAAAGTTGAAGACCATATCCTTCTTTTATTTATATAACTAAAGCTGAAGACCTAATTAAAAATATAAAATAATAAAAAATACAACAATCAAAAGATCATATCCTATTTTAATTATATAACTAAAATTGAAAACTTAATTAAAAATATAAAATTATTTAATAAATAAATAATTAAATTTCACAATGTTTGATAAACTTTTTACCAAAAATTGTCTAAAATAGTTTTCTATAAATATAAAATTACCTTAACAAGGAATCTACACGATGGTCAATGTCATCCCACTGCTTATCGTTAACTATTGTTGTGTATGATATAGGAACCAAACACAGCCATGTACATATCATATTATTTCATAGTTTTGGTTAATTAATTATTAATTTATTTAGAGTTTAAAATATATTATAAAATTATTTTATAACTTTAAAGATGAGATAAAAATTCTTAAGACCAAGTTAACAAGTGTATGATTGAAGAATATAGTCTAAGATATTTTAGCTTGTCAATGAGCTGCCTTGGATCACTTTCCCATTCTATTGGAAGGGGGATCAAGACAGGGCAACATCGCAAACCATTCATATTTGGGAACTTTTGGTTACAAATAGAGGAACTTCAAAAGAAAATCCCATAATGGTGGGAAGAGGGACACCCAACATATGGGACAACAATGTTTAGATTCCACAAGCAACTTCATTATGTCAAGGATCAACTGAAACAATGGAGGTGAGCTAACAAGACGAACTTCCAAGTCTAAAGAGCTCCTTGGTGGCCAGATGGGATGAGGTGCAAAAACACTTCATGGAAGGAACAATTATCGAGCAACTCAAAGAAGAGGATTATGCATTCCATAAAACGATTGAGGACATTGACAACCAAGAGGAGATCTATTGGAAGTAGAGAGCAAGAACCACTTGGTTATTGGAAGGTGATAGAAACACAAATTTTTTCCATTGGGCTACTTATGCTAGGAGACAAATGAACAAGATGGAAGTTCTTGAGGATGAGAATGAGCACTCCTTTGATACAATCCCATGTATGCATTTCCATTCAATGGATTATTTTGCTAATTTGTTTAGGGAAATTATGGTGCAAGATGAAGAGGCTCAAAAATAAGTTCTTGATATCATACCCTCTATTATCTCTGAAGAAGAAAATCAGGCTTTGCTTAAAACTATTGATAGAGAGGACCTAAAGAAAGTGCTCACCATGGCATAAATAAGGCTTCCTATTGCTGATGAATACGGTACATGAGACATGTTTGTCTTCTCTGCTTTTGTTCGAGGACATGAATTGGAAGACAATTTTAAGTGTGAAAGAAGTGGGGTACTGTCTGGTTTTATGTTCTGCATATTGAAGCGTTGTAGAATCTTTTCTATCTATGAATTTTGACTTAACCAAATATTTCTTCCTTTTTTTTCCCTGTGTATCTTCATCCCTAAAATTTGATTTTCTACTCCTAAATCCTTCATTTCAAATGTCCTATCCAACTTAACCTTAAGATCAATGATTTTCTTCATGTTGGGGCTTGCAACCAGCATATCATCAACATATAACAACAAAATAATAAAATTGCCATCGTCAAACCTCTTATAGTATCCACAATGGTTAGTTTCACTCTTACTAAATCCTTGGCTCTTCATGAAGGTGTCAAATTTTTTGTACCACATCCTTAGTGCCTGTTTCAACCCATACAAAGATTTTTCAATATGCAAACCAAATTCTCTTTGCCTCTTTTTTCATAGCCTTCAGGCTGATCCATATAAATATCCTCCTCGAGATCACCATGTAGGAAAGAAATATTTACATCAAGCTACTCCAGTTCTAAATCCTGTGCTGCTACAAGTGCAAGTAAAACTCTAACAATAGTCATATTCACAACTAGAGAGAAAATTTTATTAAATTCTATACCTGACTTTTGCACACTCTTTTGCCACCAAGCGAGCTTTATAGCGTTTCAACAACCCATCGTTGTTCTTCTTTACTTTGTACACACACTTGTTTCCAAAAACCTTTCTTCCAGGTGGGATATCCACCAGTTCCCATGTTTTATTCTGGCGATGTGCCTTTATTTCCTCCTCCATGGACTTCCTCCATTTTTTTGCATTCTTAGACTCTAGCATCCTGAAATGAACTAGGCTCACCATCATAAATTAACAAAGTAAAAGAAGATTGATAAATAGGAGAATACCTTTTCAGACACTTTTGTGGACGTGTAGATCTTCTAACCCAATGATCTGTTGATTATGGCTCTAGGTCTTATGACTGTTGTGGTTGCTCTACTTACTGTTCTACTTGTTGTTCTGTGTGTTAATAAAAAACTTTAACATGTTCATTTTCATATTCATCTTCGTTCATATCTATTTCAACTGGTAAAACATTAGGATTTTGTTGTACCTCCTTCATTTGCATGGATTTTTCATCAACAATAACATCCTGGCTAATAATTACCTTGTGGGTAGTAGGATCCCACAGTCTATACCCCTTAACTATATCTCCATAGTCGAGAAAAACACATTTACTTGACTTTGGATCAAGTTTGGACCTTTTTTCTTTAGGCACATGGGCAAATGCATCACAGCTAAAGGTTACAAATGAGAGTAATCAATTGGCTTACAACACCAAACCTCCTCCATAATTTGCCCATCCAACGCAACTATAGGTGACCTATTAATAAGGTAAAGAACTGTATTAACAAACTTTACCCAAAATTTTTTATCCAACATGGTTGCACTGAGCATTCTTCTTGCATGTTCCATAATTATGTGATTCATCCGCTTAGCCACACCATTCTATTGTGGAGTATATGGTACAGTATTTTGGTGCTTAATACCTTACTGCATACAAATTTTTTTAAATTCCTTGGAGCAATATTCACCCCCATTATCTGACCTAAGACATAAAATTGACTTGTCCAAACTCTTCTCTACCCGTGCTTTGAACTCTTTAAATTTTTGCAAAGCTTTCGACTTATTCTTTAGAAAATAAACCCACACTCTCCTAGAATAATCATCTATAAAAGTCAAAAAATAGATAGCATCATTTAAGGACTAAGTGGGGACTAGTCCAAATATATCCGAATGTATATGTTGTAGAAAATTATAACTCTTACCATGGCTTGCAGTAAACTGAATCCTCTTTTATTTACCAAAAATACAATGCTCACACAAGTATAAATTACAAGACTTAATACCATAAAGCATACCTTTGTCATGCAAAATTTTTAGACCTTTTTCACTCATATGGCCTAGGCATTGATTCCATAACATTACTGCATCTTGAACAAAAGTTGTTGCTGCTGCATGGTTTGTCACCGTATCACCACATAAACGATATAAGGTTCCATAAGATTCTCCTTTTGCTACTACAAGAGTTCCTCTGGTAATTTTGTAGTAGTTGTTACCAAAAGTGATAAAATAACATAACTTATCCATCATCTTGATTGAGAGCAAATTATTTTTGCAAATTGGGCACATGTCGTACATCACATAACATCCTTTATCTACCATCGTCCAAACTTATCCTTATTTCCCCTCTTACCACAATTTCTAAAGGGTGATCATCATCCAAGTAGACCATCCCACCATAGTATGGCTGATAAATGTCAAACCAGACTCTATGAGGAGACATGTGGAAATATGCACCTGAGTCCAAAACCAAGGTATATAAAACCTATTTGCTGTTACTGATACATAAAGCTTCACATATTATTGTCTCTCTTGAATCTACTATACTGGTTTCAACTGATGGTTGAATTTTATTTTCATCATTCTTTTCATTTTTAATTGCCAATAGTCCTTCTTTGAGTGCCATGACTTCCCACAATGCCAACACTTTCCTTTCTACTTACGTCCTTTAGACTCAGATCTGGACTGTGATCTACTTTGTTTACTCCTCTTAAAATATCGACCTCTCACAAATAGGACTTCGTTGGTTGAGGTTTATAGAGATGTTTTTCGTCTCAACTCTTCTGCCAACAAAGAGGCTA
Source organism: Wollemia nobilis (assembly GCA_028583015.1). NCBI lineage: Eukaryota > Viridiplantae > Streptophyta > Pinopsida > Araucariales > Araucariaceae > Wollemia > Wollemia nobilis. The sequence goes on along the minus strand of JAQPPZ010003193.1, from coordinate 1,877,164 downwards.
CCACATCATCAAATTTTAGAGTTCCTGATGATGCATTACTGATAGTCATCACCATATGATCTCAGGTGTTTGAGATGGAACAAAGTAGGATGATAGCTCTATCTTCATCCCCCATATTCACTTTAACTAGAACCATTTTACTGATAAGAGTATTAAACTCATTCAAATGATCTACCACGGATGAAATTTCCTTCATCCTCAAGTTATAAAGTTGTTTTTTCAAAAAAAACCTTATTTGTTGCTAATTTTATCTCATACAGCTTTTCAAGATTTTGCCAAAGGGCTACCATGGTCTTCTCTTTAGCTACATTGAACAAGACAGATTATGCTAGGTAGACATGAATTGTAGAGACTGCCTTCCTGTCCAACGTTGCCTACTCCTCATATTTCATGTTGTTTGGTTTACTCATGATCCCTTTCAAGGCTAGAACCTGGTTATTCTGAACCAACAAATCCTCCACCTTCATCTTCCATAGAGAAAAGTTCCTACCATCAAATTTCTCAATATCAAACTTGCTACACTCCTATCATTGTTTTAGTTTCCACTCGCACAAAACCTTAGGCTCTGATACCAGATGTTAGTTAAAACTTTAGATTTTACCTACAAGCAGAAAACATAGTAACAAAGAACAAAATAGTGACATAGATATTTTATGTGGAAACATGCAATGTGCAAGAAAAACCACAGGGTAATGGTAGCTTCTTTCTTTTATTGATTTCAGCAAAATTTATATTCATACAACTTGCTTTCATGTAAGGGGTCATTCCTCTTTTATAGATAAATGAAGGAAGGCTCCAAAAACTATTTGTTTCCTCTCCCAAAGGAAGACTCTGAAAAATATTCTTTTCATCTTTCGAGACTACATGTATGACGGCTACCTATCTGGAGCTACATGTCTGGAAACTACTCATCTAGGGATAAATGTTTGGCAGGTTACCCAACTATAGTTATATGTTTGGTGACTATCTATTTGGAGCTAGACGTATGAAATGTTATCCATCTAGATCTAGAAATCTGGTAGCTACACGTCTAGTAGGTTACCCATCTAGAGCTACATGTCTAGTGACTACCCATTTGGAGCTAGACTTCTAGCAGGTTACCCGTATAGAGCTAGATGTATGGCAGGTTACCCTTCTGGAGCTAGATATTTGGTAGGTACATGTCTGCAACTAGATATTTGGTAGGTTATCCATATGGAGCTACATGTATGGTGACTACCTATCTAGAGCTAGACATCTAGCAGGTTACTCGTTTAGAGCTACACATCTATCATTTACCTGTCTAGGGCTAGACACCTTGCAGGTTACCCATTTGGAGCTAGACATCTAGAAGGTTACTCGTTTGGGGCTAGACATCTGGTAGCTACCTGTGCAGAGCTAGACGTCTGACAGGTTACCCATCTAGAGCTAGATGTCTAGAAGTTACCTATATGGCAGGTTACTTGTTTGGAGCTAGACATCTGGAAACTACTTGTCTGGTGCTAGACATCTAGATAGTGACTTTACCTACTAAAATAACTCGAGGTCTTCATTAGGAAGATCCTTTTTCTCTGTATATTTTTCTCATATTGACTGAAGGCTTGAATAGACTCACCTTGAGGAGAAGACAACAAGGTTTGCTTGGGTAGTAAAAAATACAATAAAAAAATAATACCCTCTTTTTAATTATAGAACTAAAATTAGAATCGAGTCAACAATTGCACTGATTGATGTAAAGGGAGGGTAGATGTAGGCAACAAATCCACCTCCTAGAAGAAGTGAAAACCAAATTTGCACAATTTTGTCAAATTTTGTCAATTTTGTTAGATGTATAATTTGTCAAAACATACACATGTAGGCTTTGGTCTAATTGTACAAATGTGGAGTTACAAAATGTACAATTAGGTGTAATTGTACAAACTTATAAATGTGTAATTAGAAATTAAAATGAAATTAAGTGAAATATGCATTTAAGGTGAATTTGATAAGAATCAAATTAGACTTAGGGGAAACCTTAATGCAAGCTAGTTATCGAACAAGATGGTAGTTGTAAACAGTGGTTATCTGAAGAACTCCTTTGGAATAACCTAGGCAAGCATTATAAGCCCCCCATTAAATTTTTTATGGTTGTTCATTGATGGTTCATTGTAGATATCAAATGTTATTCAATGATTGTTCGTTTACTTTTCATAGCATGTTGTTGATGAGATTTGTAGTTGAGTATTGATAATTGTGTATACATATTCAACCGCATTAATATAAAAGAATATTGTGGATTGTGAGTATTGTGAATTCTATTTTGTATATTGATAGTGAATCCAGATTGTGTGTTCTGTGCAAGTATGGCCAGAATGGTGTGGAGGATGAATGTTATTGCAATGGAATTACACTATTGATGAGATCGTAACCCTGGATGATGTTGGAGAATTAACTTTATGTATTTTTATTGCTATACATAAACATCCTCATGCTATTGTACGATTTCTAGAAATGTTGATTGATGATAACAATCCAATTACAGTTAATTAGGGGTTGCATGTTAGACTAATGTGTTGATAATTACATTACAAAGATAAGCAAATCTTAATCTGTGAAGAATCTGAGTGTAAGTTGGTGTAATTGCAAGTGGAGGAAAATTTAAGGGTTTGTGCAACAGTACATATGACAAACCAAATCATACACATGATCAATTGCTAGTTTTGGAAGGAACATTTAAGGATTTATCTAAATGGAAATTAGATTAATAAAAGAGGAGAAGAGAAGACTTACCTAGACTGAGGAAAGTAGGGACTTATCTCCATTGAGAAATTGGACCTCCTCTCCATTGATATTCTAAGTATTATTATCGCTAAAAAATTGGGCCTTCTCACTATTCATATTTCAAGGATCACCCGCAATTGGGCCAAAAAGGTTGAAGTTCTTAGATGAGCCAAAATAATTTTTGGAGTCCTTGTAATGCTAGGATAACTTGGGCTCAATGGGGGGCCTCAAGGAGGGACACTAGGATGAATTTTGACCTTGCTTATTGTAATACTAGCAAAAGGAAGGTTTGTTCTCATACTCTATTTCTTTATGTGAGTTGTAGATATCTAAAATTAACTCTATGGAATTAGGCAACTCAAAACGTATATTAGCATTGATGCATATTTTGGCATAGACCATCCTTGATTTTGCTTTTTTGGTAGTGTTGAAAGAAACTAGATCCCCAATAGCTCTCGTGATTCCTCTGAGAATACCTTCATGCTAGAACTAAATCAAAAGACTAGGGAATTTGACCTAGATAAGGTTTGAGTTGATGTGTTTGGATTTTGGGTTAAATTTTAGGTTCTATTTCCTCAAGAAAATACTATGACAACCATAGAAAACGGCCCTCCTACGACGATGCAATTCGAGTACTCAACATTGATCAATTTGATGATGGAAAACCCTTGGGGAGTGCAACTATCTCCATATGTCCTTGAGGATTTCATTTGGAGAACGACCATCACTTGACGGATTCTATGTTGGGTCTAAAGCCTATAAATTTATCCACTATAAAAAAACTTATTGTGTCATTGTCATGGCTATGATATTAGCAGGGATATTAAGATTTCCTTGGGAAGGCTGAAGAATAAAAGAACTGTAATTTTCATCCACCAAGAGGGTAAATTTTTGGACTACTTTAGCAAAGGATTTTGGGGTAGAGAACGAGGAAAAATGAGGGGGCTCTTATTGAGGAGGCATGGGAGGACCAGGGTCAAGGAGTGGATCCACCCTGATACCCATGGCCTCCAGCACATTCGACAGGCAATCTCCTACTCCATGAACAAGGGTGCTCCTGCCTGCACCAGAAGAACTCTCACTAATGCATAATTCAAAACTCAAATCCAAAACTCTTCTCTTGATTGGATCTTCCTAGGTGAGGAGAATTTTATTATTTTTTTGTAGACTTTTAAAAGGATTTTGACATAGTACCCAGAAGTAAATTATGGAAAATGGGAAAATTTAGCATACCAACCAACTAAAAAGAAATTATACATAGACTTTATGAGTAGGTAGTGGCAAAAATAAAAACTCCAAAAATAATATCGAAGTATTTTGAGTGATAACAGGGTGAAATAGGGTTGTTCACTATCACCTACATTTACTTGGTATTTACATTGATAAATTGAAGGAATGGGTAGAAAGGATGGGAGGAGAGGAAATAAAATTGGCTAATTATGTAGTGAAACTTCTTCTCTATGTTGATGACATCATCTTGATTGGAAAGAACATATAAAATCTTTAGAGCATTTTTGTAGAGAATTTGGGACGTAGAAAAACACTAGAAAGACTAAAATATAGTCTTCTCTACTTAGAGAGACCAAAATTAGCCATTCAATTGGAAAATCCTTTAGAGGTGATAACATAATAAAAATACCTTGGGATAGATTTTCAAAGTAAATTCAATTGGGAAATATACAAGATGAAACGAATACAAGCATGATGGAGGGCACTCTACTAATTTCTAAATAGAGGGAAAAAAAGCATATTTGTGGGATTGGAAAACCATTAGGGTCTGTTTTTGGGTTATTAGTTGTTTCGGTGATTCTATATGGGTGTGAAGTGTGGGCTAGCAATACATCAAATTTTAAATGAGGCAAATAGAAAGAATTCAAAAGCAACTGACTATAAATAATTTTAGAATTAAAGCATCAATCCCATATAAAATCTACTTACTAAAACGAGGACTTTTCCACTAGAAGCAAAACCTATGATAAGGCTATTTGGGTACCTAAATAAAATAGAAAGAATGGAAGATAACATGTTACTAAAATAGATAATCAAAGAAACACTAACTAGAAGAAAATACACATATGTGAAACAAAACAACAAATGGATAGAAAAATGAAGCATTAAATTTTATGAGGTCACAAAGTACAATAAAGAAATGAAGTAGTATATGAGGAAAAAATTAAAAATTATCCTATGGACTGAATTTGTTTTTACTTAACGTGTTAATCATTCAAATTGTAAAATAATAATAAGTTACTGTAATATTGATGATAGGATTCTTTCATTCTAGATCTATTGTAGATCTATCCTGTTGAGCCAGATCTAAGATAGATCTACTCTCCTATGCCATATCTGCTCTCGTTGTTGGGCTTGAGTCCTCTTTGCCTATTGTGTTGTTGTAGTCTCTTTGGGCTTCTAGATTTTATGGAAAGAAACAAAAAGAGGGAGGATCATGTACATGTTTTTGAATGGTAGTGTGGCTTATGCCAAAAAATACTTATTTCAAAAACCAATCTTGACCAACATTATGACAATTGCCACCATAATTTGTTGAATAGTTTCCTAAGAATGGTGAGATACGGTACAGAGACAAGTGATTCTAACCAGGGTTTACAAGCTCTAGGGATTTATTTGGGGGTAGGTCTTTAAATAGGCCCACAATAGGCCCCATGAATGGTGAGAAGTGGAATGGAGGCAGGCAAAAAAAACCAAAATTTGTTGATACTAGGGTTGGATTCGAGGGGTTACAACATACCCTAAGAATGTCATTTTTGGTGATTCAAACCAAGATTTGCAAAATTTAAGTCTTAGAGAAATGGGTAAGAAAGGAAGTGACATGATTTTTGAACAAACTATTGGGATGAGAAAGGATTCTATAGAAGGTTTACAGGGTTTGGTTTTCAGGGATGGTGGGGCTCGTTCTATAACATTTGACCCAAGCGCCTTTTGGTGTCATGTGGTGAAAAGGAATATAGGGAAAGACATGCTTGGTAATTTTTGTTTAGTCTTAGAGGGTAATAGGATCATGATTTAAAATGAGATTGCTAGATTGGTTGTAACCTAAAAGGATATTTGTTTGATAAGCAAGTTTTTGGGTGTCCGTCTAAACATGGATGCCATTCGATGTTGGGAAAAAGCTAAATGGAGGCCTCTAGGAGGATAAAAAACCATGGCTATGCCAATAAAATTATTTCTAATCCGCTTAAGCTTAGAAGGGGATGTTGAGAAGATTCTTCAAAAAGGATCCTGGTTTTTTGTCTATCGATATCAATTTCCTAAGAGTTGGTCTACTAATTTCAATTTGCACATCCAAAACATCAATAAAGCCTTGATTTGGGTTAGGTTCCCATTTTTGCCTCTATATTTGTGGTTTGAAGATATTTTAGTAGGGATTGGGCATCATCTAGGTCAAATCATGGTTATTGGTCCAACAACAATTGCCAAAACCTAATTTTTTTTATGCTAGAATATGCATCAACATTGATATGCCATAAGCCCCTTTGAAATCCATTGAACTAGCCTCCATGTTTGGATCTTGGATTCAAGCTCTAAAATATGAAAATATACTTGTAAAATGCAATCCTGCTTGAAGATAAGGCATTTGAATAGGGATTTCTCTCAAATAAAAATCCCTCCTCAAAAGGACAATGATAATAAGGAAGAAGCTTATGGAAAATCAAATGAATAAAAGAATAAAGTGGACCAGGTGAATCCTCCTCAATTGACCTCTAAAAGCAAGGAAGAAGGTAAGATTAAGGAAACCAATATTTAGGTAAGTATGATTAGTGACCCTCTTCCCATTGATTCATTTGTTGTTGTTACTTATAATCTCTTTGATTGCTTAGCAATCCTCCTTGAGAATAGTGATCATGTTGTCCCAAATGAAGAAAACAATCTAGGGAATAGTACCTTTTTAGAGGAAAATCAAATGAATCTAAATATCCCCTTTGAACTAGTTGTACCAATAAAAAATTAGAGGACTCCACCTAATTACTAGTTGATGAGGAATGATCCAGGGAGCCTAAATAGAACCTCTAGGAGATCGAGATAGAATCAAGAAGATGTGGGGAAGAATGAATCCAGGGGTAGACCCACTCAGAATGAAATTAGGAAGAGAGAAACAACCAAAGAAGTAGCCAATAGAAATCAATTGACTCTAAAATTGGGAGATAAAAATCCTCCATCTAAATCCAATAAATGAGAACCATATCCTTGTAGTAGGGGCTCTCCTTGAAGACATTGGTAGTAAGTTGTGCTCCATTGGGTCCAAGGAGGCACTAGAATTTTTGTAGTTGATGGATTATGTTTATGGTGTTTCTATTTTTGGTTGGTTTGATTTTGTGGTATTGTGGAAAATAAAATGAATAAAAGAATGAAGTTGACCAGGTGAATCCTCCTCAACTAACCTCTAAAAGCAAGGAAGAAGGTGAGATTAAGGAAACCAATATTCAGGTAAGTAAGATCAGTGACCCTCTTCCCGTTGATTCATTTGTTGTTGTTACTTATAATATCTTTTATTGCTTACCAATCCCCCTTGATAATAGTGATCACGTTGTCCCAAATGAAGAAAATAATCTAGGGAATAATGTCTTTTTAGACGAAAATCAAATGAATCTAAATATCCGCTCTAAACTAGTTGTCCCATTCGAAAATCAGAGGACTCCACCTAATTCCTAGATGATGAGGAAGGACCCAAGGAGCCTAAATATAACCTCTAGGAGATCGAGAAAGAATCAAGTAGATGTGGGGAAGAACAAATCTAGGGGTAGACCCACCTAGAATGAAATCAGGAAGAGAGAAACAACCAAATAAGTAGCCAATAGCAATGAACCAACCTTAAAATTAGGAGGTAAAAAGCCTCCATCCAAATCCAATAAATGAGAACCTTATCCTCGCAGTAGAGGCTCTCCTTGAATACACTGGTAGTAAGTTGTGCTCCATGGGTCCAAGGAGGCACTAGACTTTCTGTTGTAGATGGATTATGTTTATGGTGTTACTATTTTTGATTGGTTTGGTTTTGTGGTATTATTTTAATTTTAGTTGGTTGTTAGCGTGTTGTCTTAGTTTTGTCTTGTAGAATATTAAGGTTCAACATATATATATATATATTTTCTTTTGAACAGGTTGTTGGGCCTATTGAATTTTTTTTTACAACCTAATATACGGGTTTGTGGACCCTAAAACCCCTTCTGCCCTAATAAAAAAATAGGAAGGAAAAACAATTATACATCGACAAGTTCAACCCAAAATATTAACACAATCAAAAGAAGTATATATATCCAAGGATCAAATAGAAGGAAAAATGCTTATAGCCCAACTAAGATCTATTTCACGCCATCTTAAATGTGAAACTAGAAGATAGACAATTCCTCAAGAGGCATGGTCAAAACGAATGTCTTTTGCATAGCAATAGTGGAGGGTAAAAAACATTTTGTCACATAATGTGAAGCTTGGAAGGACATCAATATTGTATATGACAACACCAAAGAAAATTGATTAAAAGAACATTTTGAAGAATTGAAAAAAAAAAAAAAAAAGACTTCTCAACAAAATCAACAACAAAAAAAAAATAAACTCCAAAAGATGATAAAAAAATGTTGATCTTTTGACACCTTATAAACAATATTTTCTTAAATGTTAAACTTTGAAACTTTGAATAAGAGGTCCAAGATTTGAATCCAAAAGGAAGTAGGATTGTTCACCATAACTCATCTTATATTAAAGCTCTTGATCCCACGTATTATTTTGGGATCATGAATGTAATTAAAATCATTTTATTTCAAGCCTAATTTTAAAGTTTCATGTGATTTAAAGATACATTCATTTACATAAGTATTACTACATCTAATTACCTAAAAAAAGTGACACTTTAAACAATATAAAATATTATAAAATAAATCTTAAAAATATAATCACACTTCATTTTGATATATATTATACCTTTTTAAAACATTTCAAAATAAATAAAATATATAAAAATATAATATTTTATTTACAAATTTAAAAAAAAAAAAAATTAATTAAACATTAAAAACAAATTGCAAATAAAATTATTTAATTAGTTGTGATGCATATATTAAAAGTTAATATGAGATACATTTTACTTGAAACTAAAATTTTTAAATAAAAGCAATTTTTAAAACCTCTTTCATTTGCTAAGAGATTGCATTCTATTTCAAATCAATGTATTTAAACAAACTCTTTGAAAATAAATCATAAACACGATAATGCAAGTGGCGGGTTGCTCGATAAATCACATCACAAATAATTTTTTTTGATAAGTTAAAACATTTCATTTCATCTGAGATTTAAAAGGATAGTTCCAAAACCTATATGTAAAAACAACATAAAAATGCTGGAAACATTAAAAAGGAAAACAAATACATCCCAAAAGGAAAAGAGGGCACAGCCCCTCATGAGATTCACCGCATAACAAAACCAGCGCCATACAAAGTAGCCTCAAAACCACAATAAAACCAGCCAAGACAGCTAATCCTCCTTATCATACATACTCTTCGCCCTCACCATAAAATAACTTTTACCCTAATTTCATTAGTTTTCTTTTTGATGGAACATTTCCTTTTTATTATAACATTCTGACAGGGTGCGCTGACGCTGACGTTGTCTACAAGACCATACGTGCACTTGAAAGCTTTTTAATTATTTATCGGTGTCCGGATTATTTGTCACGCGGCAGAATTGTCCGGATTATTTGTCGTCAAATTGGAGAATTTAATGGATTGGAAATTATTTGTTTGGCCAAACATTTTATAAGAAAATATTTAGGTTTAAACTTGTGGATAGTCTGTTGCAAAGGTTAGGTAGATTGGTAAGTATTTGTTTGGCCAAGCACTTTCTAAGAATATATCCAGGTTCAAATCAGGTAATAGTCTGATTTAAATCTTATGAGTGCACATAGACTGATGACAATACGAACTTTGAACGATCGTGATTCCTTCACGCCTCGATCAACAATTACGAGGTACGAGGTAGAATAGGTTTGATGGGAGCAGCCCATGGGGTTTGAACCCTACTTTTGTCAGTTACTAAAAATATTATGGTTGTCACCAACTCTCCTCTATAACCAAAAACCACTCTCATATGTAATCAAAAATCAAACATAAAAAATCAATTACAAAAAAATTATATGATTATCATCAATTCTCTTATATAAAAAAACAAAAAAAACACTATTAAATATTACCATTATAAAATTTATTCTATTAATTTAAATAAAATTAAGAAGATAATGAAACAATCAACCTTCAAACATTTATTACTATTATTAAACTCTAACCATTAAACTATCGAATTCCATAGTGGCTCAAGATTGGAACCGTTGACCTCAAGCTAACAAATACTCAGCGAAAAACGATCGGTCTACTACCTCCACCCAAACACGATTTAAATATTGATAAAATGCATAAAAATATTAAAATAATGTTATAATCAACTAATATGTTAAGAGTGAATGATCTTTGAGTTTTGGAAGGGAAAACTAGGGCACCAGCTAGGTAGACGAAGTACTTTCTAGCTGCTACAAAATCGAAGACAGGATTGTTCTCCTAAGAGGGTCCAACGGGAACACCTCCAGATCCTCTTTTTGAAGAACACAAACTTATACTGAGAGGGGGAGGTGAACAGTATAAGACCACTTTTTACTTTACTTTCCCAAATAATATTAATCAATATAATCAATGACAATATCAATAGAAATAACCAAAGAAATGCACAAATCATCACATATAATAGAGACACCAATTTTAACGTGGTTCACCCAATATGGGCTACCTCCACAGAGAAAATATTTCTTCTATTTATTTTTCAAATAATCTCATGGGAATCCTTTCCAATTACAATGTTTATGGACCTCTGTCCAAAGGAGATGTTGATCCCCTAATCTGAAGTTCGTGGATCTCTTCCACATGAGAACTCTTTCCCTTCTGCTCTAGCTAATGATCTTCTAGAAGACTCAGTCTCTATGCTGCACTGACTGGTGGATCTCTCTCCACTTGAAGACTCCTCACTCAGATATGTCTTCAATTGTCCTGGCTGTTGGATCTCTATCCACGGAGACTCTGTCCTCTGTACTCTATCACTTCTAAAGCTTCGTCTCAATACTGTACTAAACACAGTTCAGTCGGTCTAGCACAACTCTGCTCAATCTCTTGCACTAAACATAGTTCATTCGGTCTAGCATAAATCTGCTCAATCTCTTGTACTAAACATAATACATTCGGTATAGCACAAACTTGCTCAATAGGTCCACTCATAACCTTGCTCAAATCTGCTCACTAGGTCCACACAAAACCTATTCAAATCTGCTCAATAGGTCCACATAGAACTTGCTCAAATCTGCTCAATAGGTCCACATAGAACCTACTCAAATTTGCTCAACAGGTCCACACAAAACCTTCTCAAATCTGCTCAATAGGTCCACACAGAACCTACTCAAATCTACTCAACATGTCCACACAGAACCTGCTCAAATATGCTCAATAGGTCCACATAGAACCTTTCCAAATATGCTCAACAGGTCCACACAGAACCTGCTCAAATCTGCTCAACAAGCTCACATAGAACTTGTCTAAATCTTCTCAATAGGTCCACATAGAACTTGCTCAAATTTGCTCAACAAGCTCACACAGAACTTGCTCAAATCTGCTCAACATGCTCACACGAAACTTGTTCAAATCTGCTCAATAAGTCCTCTCTAGGACTTGCTCAAATTTGCATAACAAGATTTCACAAAAGCTTACTCAAATCATTTCACAAACCTTCTCAAAGACTTGTCTTAAATCTGCTTAACAAGCTCACACAGAACTTGTCCAATCACATAGAATCATAAAGAGAATTGTTAGAGACTCAATATATTCTAAGCTCAATGTTCAATCAATATCTCAATTCAATATCATAGAAGCATAAAGAGAATTGTTAGAGACTCAATATGTTCTATACTCAAATCATAATCTCAACTCAAATCAATATCATAGAAGCATAAAGAGAATTGTTAGAGACTCAATATGTTCTATACTCAAATCCCAATCTCAACTCAAATAAATCTTATAGAACCATAAAAATAATTGTTAGAGACTCTATATGTTCTATTCTCAAATACCAATCCCAATCTCAACTCAAATCAATCTTATAGAACCATAAAGATAATTGTTAGAGACTCTATGTTCTATTCTCAAATCCCAATCTCAAAATATTTCCAACAATGCTCAACCACAAATCTCACATAACAATGATACTCATGTTCTTCTCTAACTAAAGTTCAATTTCATTTCACAATCAATGGGCTTCAACAACAATGCTTATAAAACAAGGTTTAATTACAACTCTCAAACCAGAAAACCTTGAAGCATTCAACCAACCACTTTCGAAAAGGAAACCACAATCAATCCTTTTCTCTCCAATGATATTTCAAAAATCAACCACCATAAACAATCAATAGGAGAATGTGCCCATACCTTTTATGAAGATGAAGAAACCTCTTTGGAAATCTACCACAATCACAATATTCTTTGCCAATATTCATGAGGTTAGGAGAAATTACAAAACAATTATCATAATCTTTTACACTTTATTTCTCCTAGTCAAAAATCACATCCACCACTAGAAAATAATTAAAAATAATTATTTCCTTATTTAATTAAGCATAGCATGAATATCACCACAACCATTTACCATTCCCTTATTTCTCCTTTTAAGCAAGTTAATCAAATAGCTCTTGAAAAATGCTTTCCAACGATATATAATATGCTACCTTTCCAAAATTAAAAGCAATAGTAATTTTCATATTTTCAAAAACAAACCATAACCCTTATTACTTCTTAATGTTATTCTCACAAATATTAAAAATAAAAATTAACTTACCTTTTGCCTCTCAGTGGGATTCGATCCCCTGTCGCTGACCATACACCACTCTAATTGCGATGCCACTAACCATGTGAGCCAACCACTCACATAAAATGATGAGCACAACCACAAACCTTAATAGCTCCAATCATGCCCCTCAAGACACGTGCGCCAAAAGTGTGCTACCTTTTCCACTTCGCAAAACCAACACCGATGGGATTCAAAATTCGGATCTCCTAGCGCTAAAAACCTTCACTGCCTCCCTCTTTCCGCTAGGCCATGAGCACCTACAGTGTATGGGAAGGATATTTCCTCCCTTCTATTACACCCTCTCTTCACACGTTTCAAATGCGTCGAAATTCCTTAGCTCTCACTTCGAACGAAACATCCAATCGCATCAATCATGAATATTTCCAAATGAACTTTGGCAATGGTATTTATACATATTCCTTGAATTCACATATGTCGGTCCTCAATCAAATTTGATGACGTCGACGGGAATTTCCATTTTGGAAATTTAAATTTTAAAATATTAAAATTTAAACTTAAACTTCAAAGTTGAATAACTTTGTCACCAGGACTCCTTTTTCGATGAAACAAAAAGCCAACTTGGGTTTTAAGAAAAATCCATTTCAAATATGCCATCCATGGTTTTAAATAAAACCTTTTATTTTACCTACCTTGGTTTTCACAAAAACCCTTCCTTGCACTTTTCACAAAACATAGTGCATGCCATCATAGATCCTTTTGACACCAAATAACATTTTGACATCAATGAAAACATTTTAGCTTAGGGACTCAAAATGTCCAACACTTTTATATAGATAGAGTTTATTTGCAGATTTATTGAAGGAAAAAAATCCAACAGACACTGAAGTAAGTACACAAAATTGTATTAAAAATGCTCTTTATGGCTACTAGAAAAAGATCAACATCTCAAAGAGTCAATGGATTCTTCCCACAGTCGAAATCAAGGTCAAAGATTGTCATTGAGTAGAAGATAGTAGAAGAAATAGTCTTATATAGAATCAATCAAGATCTGATCTGTAAATTCATGGGTATTTGCCTTACCCTGAATTTTCTTTTATTTGTGGGTTCATTAAATCTGGGAGCCTCTTGGTGAGTATTTTTTGTGGTTTATTAGTAATGGATATTTTATTGTTAATTTTTCCTCAGTTGCTAATAGAACTAGGGATTTTGAATCAGAAAAGAGAATCATGGTCTAATAAGATTATTTGTTCATCCTTAGAGAGTGGGATTTGATCCCCAATTTGAACTCACTATTGTCCTGGTTTGGATCTATTTGTATGCACTTCCAATGGCGTTCTAGAGTGAGCAGGAATTAGAAATCATCGATAATTCCTTTGGAAGATATTTAGGTGTTTCTAGAGACACAATGGAAGGATGCACAATCATTTATGCTAGATTATACATGAAAATAGATCTCAATTAGACTTTATCTATAGAGGTGGATTATGAGGCGTTGCCTTTTAGGACTATCTTGGGTTCAACAATTGGATTATGAGGCATTGCCTTCAAGTGTAGAGTTTACCATAAATATGGGCATTTGGCCCGATCCTGCCCAAACAATATGAACACAAAAATAGAGGCTTATCTAGGAAAGTTGAATCTTTTTAAAGAGGGTAAGTCAACAGTCAATACAAAAACAACCAACATTTCTCAAGGCAAAGAAGCATAGGGAGATGGTTTTGAACAACCCAAAAGAAGAAGGCAAAGAAAAAAATATGGTAAAGAGCAAACCCAACTCAAGCCCTCAAATAGGTATGAGATCTTCAAGAGACTAGTGGACCAGGAAGAAGAACAATTCATGGAAGGAGTGGATGGGAATAATAAAAATAATAACAACCATGTTCAAGCCTCACTTTCAACTCCTATCCTAGAGCAGGTACTAGAGTGTAGTGAGCTACCACAATTAGATAGTGTAGGGGCATTGATAGTGCATAACCAAGAACAATCAATATTAAAGGACGTCATCATGGGTATGATAGAAAAGAACAGAGAAAATCCAAATCTAGGGATAAGCCAGGTGGAGAAGAGATCAAATAATATCAGCTCTTATGGAATGGGTAGAAAATAAAATAAGGAATTGATAGTAGTTCAAGTAGACAAACTGATCACTAGGGGATTGGTGAGGCCAATAGACTCTTATTGGTCTCAAGGTAACCAATGATTATACAATCATGGAATATTAGGGGTTTAAAAAATATAACCCATCAATATGTTGTTTGAAGACTCTTAGAAAAAAGTAAAACATATTTGTTTTCTTATCCAAGAGATAAAAATATTGTTGGATATTATGTGTAAAACAGTAAATAGACATTCGAGGGGTGTTGATCATATGGTTTTCACTCACCTACAATTTGTAGATGACACAAGATTGGTGGAAGTGGCCAACTTTAGGGAATAAATAATAATTAAATATACTCTTAATGTTTAACTTAGGGCCACAAACCAAGTCATCAATGATAAGAAAGCTAAAGTGGTCTTCTTCAATCTTGATTGAAGGCTTCAAGATAAAATTTTTAGAGATCTTGGGATTCACACGAAATTCTCTCTTAGTGGTATATTTGGAGGTCCCTTTGCATTTAAAAAAAGTAAATATAGATATTTGAAGGAATATTTTGGATCATATCAAATAAAGAATTAATCATTGGTCTAAAAAATAGTTAACCTTTGGGGGTAGATTAACTTTTTATAGTTAGTCATTCAGGAAATTTATAAATTTTCTATCCTTGCTACCTCACATACCATATGGAAAGAGTTGGACAATATGGCTAGAAAATTGTTATGGGGAGGAGTAAAAAGAGATAGGAAATAGGCCTTAGTAGGTTGGGAGAAAGTAAGTGTAGACACCAAAACAACACCAATCCGATTATGTGACTACAAGCACTGATCGAATTGGCATACATACCCCCTAGGGCAGCCTCCAGAGGTTAAACAGTGGTCCTAACCACTCCCAAATCAGTTTTGGAAGGTCAAAGGTCAGTTTTGCACCTTTTAAGCACTTTTCTCCCTATTCGTCCCACCCTGGGATGATTAGAATCCTATTCGTCCCACCCCGGGATGATTAGCAACAATCGCTCCAGGGTGGGACGATTAGCAAGTTTGACTGGCAAAAAGTCAAACCTTGACAAATGGCAGCCCAAATCCGCCACCTAACTCCGCCTTCAAGGCATGGGATTGTGAGGGAAGGTTTCAAATCAGAGAGGCTTCAATCAAGCCTACCCTGATCATGGAGGCCTCAATCAAGGAGGCCCTAATCAAGGAGGAATCTTCTCTCCCCCAAAAAGGCATAATGAGCCAAGTGGCGCCCTCGCATGCGCATTCAAAGGAGACCCTTAGGTCTATAAAAATGTGAGCCTCCTCACCCCAAAAAAGAGATAGCTGGAGCATTTGGAGCAACGAAGTGCTGCCAAACTATACCCCCACTCCTCTTTGTGCTTCCTACATCCCTAATCTCTCTCTTCTGGAAGAGAGGTTATCGGGTGAACACTAGGAACGCAATCCAGATCCAAAAACCCAAGAAATCAGCCACAATCCCACCCCAAACTCATTGACACAACCCCCTAGGAAGTTTTGGACCCATCCCACTTGGATTGGTGTCAAAACTAGGCCCTAAACGGTGGGCGTCCCACCCCTGGGTGCCCCCCAAACTACTGCAGTCCTAATCGCCCCACCCTAGAGTGATTAGAAATATGTGCATGGTTTTGTTACTATTACTTTTGAAATATGTCCTAGATGATATCCTAATGCCTCTGTTAAATTTTGAACTCATTCTGACATGATTTGACGATCATTTTATTATTTTATGTATTAACTAGCTCGTAGGGTGCCCCTATCACATACAAGAGAATCTGGGTAGGATATGCAAATTATGAGCATCTGGGTAGTCTTAGAATTACATATAATGCCTAACCCATGAGTTTCAGGTGATTTGGATAAGCATAGGTGGGACATTGGAGTGCTCACTTTGGAGAGGCCCTCGACGGGCAAACGAGCATAACGGGGTCGTCCGACGCCGCTTCGATGCAAAATTAGGTGATACCAATTCTAGAAGTTGTCCTTTACATTTCCATATCATTCTGTAATCTACTTATCAATATTATCACTGATATCTTCTAAGCGCCTGCTGGAGGCCTTGGGGATTGCATGTTTTTCTAGATACGCATATGCTATTAATGATTTGTTGTCTTTCTATGCATAGGATCTCACCACCAGGAATACTAGAGGGGTAGAAAGGAATGATGAACACATGGACACAAGCGGAAACAACTTTTAGCCCACCCACTTCGAGTGTGGGCACACGGAAGACGTTGGAAGCGTACCATCCGATCTTGGAAGCACGGCTTCTTTCGGGCATCCATTAATGTAACAAATTGTATCAAATGTTCTGATCCCTAGAGGGGGATGTATTGTAATCATATTAAAAGCAATATCAATAAAGGAGGCCCCGCTTTGTTTGCTCACATCTCGTTTCTGTGTCATTTCCTTCATGCATTGCTCATCGCATTCGTAGGACTTAGCATCTATATCTATTTTTGTTTGCATCATATCGGTATGCCATTTTTCTACTGCTTTCAGTGGTGATCATGGTGGGACCCTGTCCCCTACTGTTAGGATCAAGTTTTTGATCCAAATTTTGTGGTTTTTCTTTGCAGGTGTTACTCATTCGGGCACTGGACTACTACTCGTGCCACCCCGGGATGAATACGTATTCATCCCACCCTATGATGAATGCAGACCTGCTATTCATCCCACCCTGGGATGATTAGAGCTCTATGCATTTTCTGAGCAGAAACTCAGAGGCATCTGGTTTAGACAGAGAAGAGGTAGGCCTTCTGAACATCCTCTATGTTTTTCTACTTTCTGTTTCTACAATTTTCTGTTTTCTTTGCTTTATTTTTAGACACTTGCATAGAAAGGTTAAGTAGTTTGTTTTCCTTTCTTGCAATAAAGAAAAAAAAATAAAAACATAGAGTAAATTAAATGGAAGGAACTTGATTAGGAATGCATTTTTCTCTGGTTTGCTTGCATGATACTTGCACAAATGGCAAGTCCTCATTATAGGTTTCAGTTCTAGTTAGGTTTTGTGATTTCCTTTTTGCTACTAATTGTCTCTGAAAGATAAAACGTACTTTAAAGCATTGCATTAGTGAAAATCATCTTTTGTTGTATGTTTTCTTTCTTTACACAATTAAAAGGAACCACACACACCACCTAATAAAATTAACATCAAGGAGTTGGTCTTAATACCCCAACACTTGATCAAGACCAATGGTGGGTTTCATCACCACCTTGGCTTGGATTTTGCATACATATACCCTGATCATGACTGTTGCTAGACGTAAATCCTGATGAAAGCTGACCAAGTGTAGCGGGGGTGATTCCCCGTGCATGAGGATAAGTCTTCTAAGGTAGGTGTCAAAAATAGAGCGATCCCCCTTCCGTACCGCCTATGTTCCACTTACTATTCTGCTCTCGCGTACCAATAGTTTCCCTCACGTAAGGGCGGGTATATTGAGAGGTTCGATATAACGGCCTGGCAATGGTATATTGAAGGGGTGACCATTTTGGAGATACAAGAGCCCTCATTATGCATGTATAACAAAGTTTTCTTTACAAGATTTACATAACAAAAATCAAACACACTTGAACCAGGATCTAGGACACACATTTAATCTGTAAACAAGATAATCATTTCTTTGTTTGTGTGGTCCCCTTTTGTTTGGTATAGCATAAAAATTGTAAAGGAGATAAAAATATACATATCTTTTTAGAAAAACCACCACCATGGTGTATACCCGTAGCCAAGCCCAATCACGGGCAGAAGCTACGAAAAGTATGCAAGGAGGCACAAGTCACCTCCGTTATAGCCCCAAGGACTTGGTTATACCACCTTGGCAGCTTGACCCACAACATAGTCCACACTATACCACTACAGAATAGGACTATAGAGGCACCCCTTTGAGGGGCACTCCCATTCAACATAGACCCTCTCAGGAGGAGTACACACATGGGAAGGCCCCCTTAGACACTCATTATGAGTGGCCACTACGTGATGAAGCGCTAGAGCAACATAGGGTTCATAAGGAGGGCCCACATGATTATATCATTCCCCCTCCACCCCTCATTACTATTAGAACTAATAGGCCAAATCTAGAGCACAAGGCTCTTCAGATAGGGCGAGCCAACTCTTCCCGTCCCTTTCACATGTACGAAAGGGAGCATGAGGAAAACTAGTATATTCCTCAAGAGCAATACATCGCGCGGGGGCAATGCACCTCCGCACCTACTGATTATCAAGATCACCTATTGAGGCCAGAGCCTCGGGTGAATGCTGCTAACCTCGATAGAGGAAAGTGACCCATAGAGATCTCGGATCACCATGACCGAGATAGATATGTAGGGGAGGCATCTAGGCCTCCTAGACCTAGGACGATGGAACAAATTGACTTGGCATTTGCCAAACATGCCGCCCACCAAGCACAAATCATGCAGCTTAGGCAAGATCAACAGCAGTTAGAACAACTGTATCATCTTAACAAAGAGCGCATTCAATGCCAGATAGATGAGTTGTTCTAGAACACTATGCATGAGAGGATTCCAACCCCTCACATGCATAGGACAAAAATTTATGAGAGGCACAACCCCTTAGTATGAGACAGGTCTCCACGACCTTATCAAGCGTTGCCTCCAAGACCTCCTAGACCTGAGCGGGAGGCCACTCCTAGAACCAATGATGGGCGCCTTCCTCGGGCACCCATCCATGTTTATAGGTCATGCCCAAAAACTCCTCAAGAGGCCTATGAGGAATTTGAGCGAGAAGAAGAGCGGGCTGAAATGCCCTACCAAGGCAGGGGGCGCTATCCGGCTACCCCTCCATAGGCCTCAAGTTCCTCATAATTCACAATGGGAACAAACCAAAGAAGAGGAAATCAAATCCTCTGATGCATACAAAGCACTGCTAGAGCGCTTAGAGTCTATGGAGACTAAGACTTCAGGGCCCCAAAAGCCCACCTTACGCCAACTCCATAGTCACCCTATGCATCCTTCAATTTCGGCACCCCCATACCCTGACCACTTCAAAGTGCCTCAATTGGCAATTTTTAGAGGGGATGAGGATGCCCAAGAGCACGTAACAAGGTTCTTGAGTCAATGCTTTGGCATTCAGGACAATGATGCATTGCTTCTAAGAACGTTTATAACCACGTTCGTAGGCCCTACCTCGGATTGGTTTACCCAGTTGTTGAAGCATAGCATCAATAATCTAGACCAGCTAGTGGACGCGTTCCTTGAACATTTTGCCTTCAACACCAAGAAGAAGGCATCCTTAAGTGACCTAGCTGGCCTTAAGCAGTATGATGATGAGACCATGGCTGCTTATGGGAATCGGTGGAGGACATTGCTTTCAAAGCTACCTTACCTCCCTCCCATGGCCGACATGACTCAAATGTTTTCAAAGAGTTGCTTAAGGTCGATCTCCATGCTATTGCAGCTGCAGCAATATGCCACCCTCGAAGAAGCCCTGGTGCAAGCTAGGATAATTGAGGAGATCAAAATACAAGACGATAAGATTGCCAAGCCATGCAAGAAAGAGTGGCCCAAAAATGCTAAAACTGGGCCCACGCAACCGAAACCCATCGCGGTCAATCAGGTTGCCATAACTATACCAAAGCCTGCACAAATGACACAGCCCCCAAAGGCTAATTATCAGGCAGTTCCTCTTGATAACTATGAAAAGGAAAATCATAAACAAGAGCAAAATCAGCAGCGTCACCCTAGGCGACAATTCACACAATTCACGGAGTCTAGAGACTCCTTGTTTGATCGCTTGTTCACGACAAACCTGATAAACTTGCCGAAAATTCGACCCATAGACCCCAACATGCCAAAACCCAAGGGCTATAGGGAAGACTTATATTGTAGATTTCATCGACAGAAAGGACACGAAATCTCCACTTGTTGGAAATTCAAACACTTAGTGCAGGACTTGATAGACAACAAAACGCTCATGGTAGATAGTCCCGTAGCGTTGAGCAACCAATAGATGGAGGTCTTCAAAGACCCCCTACCTACCCATGATGCGTAGGCAAAGACTTTACAAGTGAACGAGGTAACACAAAACTGCCCCATGCAAGGATACGTAGGGATGATAAGCATCGTGACATGGAACAAAAGATACCCAAACATGGCTGCACCCACTGCAGCTACAGGAGATGTTCCATCAATGTCACAACCTCCACAACACCCTACGCAACCTCCCTCACCTAGACCAGTGGCCATGATTCGGACTAAACTTACTCAAAGTTTAAGGACCACGTCGGCTAGGCTCTCCATTTATGAGCTCATCCAACAATCACCGCCCCATCGGGAGGCTCTGATGGAGATACTCAAAGCCATTGAGCTACAACCCCATGAAGCCAATTCTTTCAACAATTTTGTGGGACATGTGAGACAATGCACAGAACCAGTCATAACCTTCAGGGAAGATGAACTAAAACTGGTGACTGGTGATATGGTGGATCCACCCCTGCACGTCATTGCATGGGTCAACGGGATTCCATTCAAGAGGGTGTTGTTGGACACTGGCTCATCCAACAACATAATCATGACAATGGCATTAAAACACCTTAAGCTGCCAGCATCCCACATTATGGCATCCACTTACACTCTTCGAGCATTCAACGACGCGTTATGCTCGACGGTTGGCACAATTGTCCTGCCCATCCAAGTAGGACAAAAGACCATTCCTACGTTGTGTCACATCCTTGAGGGTGAGATGGCCTACAATATCTTGCTAGGCCGGCCTTGGATCAGGGACATGAAGTGTGTCCCTTCGATAGCCCATCAATGCCTCAAATACACATACGAAGGGCAAGTACATGTAGTCCCAGTGGACTTAGAGCCCTTTAAGTTTTGCAATGCGGTGCAGCTGATGCCACAATCGACCCTCCCATCGACACATTTGGACTTTCAATTGAATCCGTCCACACAGGGTCCGATTCCGCCTACATCCTCACTGTTGAGTCCCTCAACTCACCAACCTGGCCCATCTTCATCGTCTGTTCCTTCACCAATGATGCCACCTATGGTGGCCACATCGAAGGACAATGGGAAGAAGCCCCTAGAGGAGGTACCACCATTAGTCTCAACCATCTCTACCGAAGAGGTGCCCAGCCGAATGGAAGTCGAGACACCTGGTTCACCCAACATGGAGTGGACTCAGGGAGAACTCCCATTCCCTCCCCCTCAACCATCGATGATTACCATTGAGATGGCCAATACGGGCCTGGGGGAGTACCTAGTGTGGAACATTGTGGCAACACCCATGCTCGAATCCATGCAAGACATGGGGAGACCTCGCCTCCCCATCGACACTATCATCCCTTTAGGCTACCCGCCAAATCAGACCAATTTTGTATATGGGGGCCTCGAGAACGGCATTGAACCCTACCTACAAGAGGAAGAGGACGAAGAGCCATTTGCTGAGAATGTTGACTATCTGTCCAACCCAGACTTCACCTTGAAATACCTAGACCAATGTAATTGGCATGGATATGGATTGGGCAGATACGAACAAGGAATGCACATTCTTTGTCAACCGAGATACCAGATGCAATATGATAAATCAGGAGTAGGGTTCAACCACCCTTTGCCCCTCGACATCTTGGTAGAAACCATGCAAGGCCTAGGTCTAGGCAATAGGGATGGGTTGGCACAAGATCCATATGCCAATCCCAACACAACATACACATTGGGGGATTATCTCCCATTGTTAACAACAAACCTTGTTGACCTCAACAACCCCTCCCCTTTGATCGAGGAAGGGGAAAGTTCAAGAAGTAACCTCCAAGAGGGATATGAACAAGATCAAGGGGGGTCTTCTGAAGATGAGTCAGATTATGAGGTAGCACCTTGGGACCCTTTTGAGTCCGATAGCAATCACTCGCAGGTGACACCCATTGATGACTATCAGGAGAACTTCATGGCAATGTTCCCCTTTAATGTTCCGATCGGGCAATTGCTACCTCCAGAGAATCCAGCCCTCCCGTAGAGAGCGAAACAACCCAGAAGGGACCAAATCAACTTGCTCAAACAAAATGAGCCTCCCATGCCGGCCATAAGGCCAAGTGATCCACCGGAGGAAGAAGATCCAAATATCTTCTTCAACATCGACTACCTGCATGCCAGATTTTTGGTTTTCATAGAGAGTGAGGATAGTGATCAAGAAATGCCTAGTGGGAGGCTATACCAGCTAGAGGGGCACATAGTTGTCGGAGCCAATGAAGGCCTATGGATCTCTGATAGCGACTATGAGGATGAGACTGAGATGGCATATCTCAACCATATGAGGCAACAGGAATACCCCATAGACATCGATGATATGTTTGAACATCTAAATATGGGACCAAGGCATAGGTGGCATTTAAACCAAGTACAGTTAAACCAAGTGCTTCATCCACCACTTCGGGCATACAGGGAGCACCTCCCACCTAGAGACCCTATAGGGCCATCAGTGCCAAGGGCAGACCCTATCCTTCTATCCACACATAGGGCCGATCCTTTTGTGCCAGTACCCACAGAGCCAGATCCAGGGTACAAGGATCACCAAGGATGTCTGAATCAACACCCATGCAGCAATGGAGACCAAATTCATTCCATCAACATGATCTCCATTGATTTAACCACCCCCATCCACAATCCAGCCGATCCAACATGACCATTGTATCTAGACCTAGATGCCATAGACTGGGATCACGTTGACTCACCACCATCCCCATCAGAGTACTGGCCTTGCGGTGAGATGTTTCATTTCACCCCAGGATAGACTCAGGATATCTTCCATGCTGAAGAGGAACCCGACATTCCCAATGCAGATCTAAATTCAGCAAATGATATCCACCTGATCCCAACTCCACACCAGTTGGAGGACGGATCCCACATGTCAGTCGAAGAGACGATTGACGTAGACATCGGTTCTGATCCAATGAATCCACAAATCATCAAGCTGGGGGTAAGTTTATCCCCCGAAGAGCAAGCCGATTACATTGCCCTTCTCAAAGAGAAGAAGGAGGTTTTTGCATGGTCCTACAAAGACATGCCGGGGCTAGACCCGCAGCTAGTCACGCATAATCTAACACTTGATCCGACAGTCAAGCCAGTCAAGCAAAAGCTACGTAAGATGCACCCAACAGTGGCCTTAATGGTCAAAGATGAGCTACAAAAGTTGTTGGATGCATAGTTTGTCATCTGCGTAGATTACCCACCATGGTTGTCCAACATGGTACCCATCAAAAAGCCTGACGGGAGGATTCGCATATGCATCGATTTTCGAGATTTAAACAAAGCGAGTCCCAAGGATGATTTCCCCTTGCCTAGCATCGATGCATTGGTAGATGCTACAGCAGGCCACGAAATGCTTTCCCTCATGGATGGTTTCTCGGGATACAACCAGATTCGTATCAATCTCGATGATCAACTAAAAATGGCGTTCACGATGCCTTGGGGGACATTTTGTTATAAGGTCATGCCCTTTGGCCTTAAAAATGCTGGTGCCACTTACCAACGCGCTATGACATACATCTTCCATGATCACATGCATAAAACTTTGGAAGATTATATGGATGATTTGTTGGCCAAATCTCTTTTGCACCAAAATCATCTCGATGACTTACGCAAGATCCTTGATCGCCTCATCGAACACAAGGTTAGGCTAAACCCCAAGAAGTGCGTATTTGGCATCACATCTAGAAAACTCTTGGGTTTCATAGTCTCAAAATGAGGCATCGAGGTAGATCCAAATAAATTCAAGGCAATCCTTGAAATGCTTCCCCCAACCACCATCGAGCAGCTCGAAGCTTGCGAGGGTAAGGTCACGTCGATCAAGCGCTTCATAGCACAGTTATCTGACAAGTGCCGACCCATGAATAAATTATTACACAAGGGGGTAGCATTTCATTGGGATGACGAGTGCCGATCAGCCTTCGATGACATCAAACAATACTTGGCTTCACCGCCAGTATTGGCACCACCTAGACCAGGAGTGTCATTCTATTTATACATCTCAGCTACTGAGGTGGCACTGGGTGCCATGCTAGCCCAGAAAAATGAATTACATAAAGAATAGGCTAATTATTATCTTAGCCGCACCCTGGTCAGTTATGAACTTAACTATGCATACGTTGAGAAGCTATGCTTGGCGGTGGTATTTGCCACCAAAAAGCTATGCCATTACATGCTGAGCAATACGACGTATGTTGTGTCTAAGGAGAATCCATTGCGGTACATGATGAGTCGTACTTATCACAGTAGTCGCACGACAAAATGGATCATGTTGTTGATGGAGTTTGACATCGAATTCATTGGACAAAAGTCCATCAAAGGTCAAGTCATCACCGATCAACTAGCAGAGGCTCCTCTCGAAGATGATCAGCCTCTGACTCATAGAGCTGCCCGATGATGGGGTCTTCCATGTCTCAGAATAACCAGATTCTGATGAGCTTGAGTCACAAGCCGACATAACCTTATTTTTTGATGGTTCTAAATGTGAGCAAGGGGGTGGCACGGGAATCATGTTTTTCACACCGCAAGGGGCTCCAATGCCTTTATCATTTAAACTTGATTTCCCGTGCACCAATAACAATGCTGAATACGAAGCCTTGCTCATAGGTCTTCAGACAACCATCACCATGAACATCAAATGCTTGAATATCTTTGGTGATTCATTGTTAATTGTCAACCAAGTGAAAGGGGTATTCCAATGCAAATGCCCAGTTCTGCAGGCCTACAAAGCCCTTGTGGATAAATTCTTGAGCAAATCTTGAATGGTACGACATCGAGGCACTCCCTCGATCATCGAATCATTTTGCGGACACTATGGCCTCCTTGGGGTCACTAATCCCGCAAGACATTTCTGGTGAGATGACAACCATTCAAGTCAAAACGTTATCGCAATCCATGATGGAGCGTGCAAGCTCTGACATAACGCCAGGAATCCACCTGATCCAGATTGAACCATCTCAGGATAGGTTCTCTCGAATCCATGATAGTCTGAATCATGCCAACTAGGGGTCTTTGTTCTCTCCAACCCCTCTTAATAGCAACACAACGCTATTTTTACAAGTTCTTTCCCGCTCAGCTTTTGCTAGGGACGAACTTCAAGAGGGATCGGCCATTCATACCATCGAGGTTTCTGATCAACAGGATTGGTACACACCCATAAGAGACTATCTCAAGTTAGGTAGCCTCCCACTTGGATTGTCGCACGTCACAAAAATATCATTCAAATAGAAAGCGGCAAAACATGTCTTGCTAGGAGACATTTTATATCGTCGAAGCTACGAAGGAATCCTCCTCCGTTGCTTGGACCAACAGGAGTCCACTTGGGTGATCACCCAAGCGCACGATGGTACATGCGGTGGCCACTTCAGCGGTATGGCCATCGCAAAGCGCATTCTTTGCATGGGCTATTATTGGCCATATTTAGAGCGAGATTGTTGCGCATATGTGCGAAAGTGCGTGAAGTGTCAACACCATGCTAACTTGACACACGTACCTTCTCAGGCCTTGCAGCCGATCCAATCGGCTTGGCCATTTTTGTAGTGGGGCTTAGATCTCATCGAAAAGATCTCCCCTGCATCGTCAGGTCATCACACGTTTATCATAATGGCCACAGAGTACTTCACTAAGTGGGTGGAAGCAATTCCGCTTACCTCTACGATCGGGCCCCGCATTGCGGAGTTCATTTTACATAACATCATATGTCATTTTGGTATTCCATCCAAGATCATCTCGGATAATGGGACGTCATTTAAGAACAAATATGTGCGTGCTTTGACAACAAAGTACAAAATTTAGCACAATTTTTTGACACCTTATTATCCGTAGGCAAATGGGCAAGCAGAGGCGTCAAACAAAATGCTAGTTGCCATCCTTAAAAATATGGTCACAGATAGTCATAAGGATTGGCACATCCAAATACCACTTGCCCTATGGGCTTATCGCACTAGCATTCGGACGCCCACTGGGGCAACTCCATTTTTGCTAGTGTATGGCTCCGAGGCAGTCATGCCTCTCGAGTTGGAAATACCCTCCCTGTGCATATCAATGCAAGAGTTCATCGATGATGACACTGCATGGTAGGCCCGGTTAGACCAGCTTACGTTACTCGATGAATGACGCATCAATGCTCTCGAGCATTTACGTATCTATCAAGAGCGACTTAAGAAAGCATACAACATGAAAGTTCACCTGAGGGACTTTCAGGTCGGTGACCTGGTCTTAAAAGAGAACCAACAAAATTCTAACTTGCCACCCCATTTAAGGGACAAGTTCATGGAAAATTGGTTAGGTCCTTATGTAATCGATAGTAAAATAGGACCTGGAACATACCGGCTCGCCTCTCTTGAAGGAATCAAGGAACTAGAACCCTTGAACATCAGTCATTTGAGGCCATTCAACATTTAGAGAGCCATGGCCCACTCCAAAAGCCCCAAGGGTTCTCGCCATCGCTTGGTCACCCAAAATGCCCCAAAGGTATCCATAATCCCTTTGGTCAAACCAAAAGCTCCAAGGGTTCCCACAATCGCTTGGTCAACCAAAAACACCCCAAAGGTATCTATAATCCCTTTGGTCAAACCAAAAGCTCCAAGGGTTCCCATAATCGCTTGGTCAACCAAAAATGCCCCAAAGGTATCTATAATCCCTTTGGTCAAACCAAAAGCTCCAAGGGTTCCCGCAATCGCTTGGTCAACCTAAAATGCCCCAAAGGTATCTATAATCCCTTTGGTCAAACCAAAAGCTCCAAGGGTTCTCACCATCGCTTGGTCAACCAAAATGCCCCAAAGGTATCTATAATCCCTTTGGTCAAACCAAAAGCTCCAAGGGTTCCCATAATCGCTTGGTCAACCAAAAAACCCCAAAGGTATCTATAATCCCTTTGGTCAAACCAAAAGCCCCAAGGGTTCTCGCCACCGCTTGGTCACCCAAAATGCCCCAAAGGTATCCATAATCCCTTTGGTCAAACCAAAAGCTCCAAGGGTTCCCACAATCGCTTGGTCAACCTAAAATGCCCCAAAGGTATCTATAATCCCTTTGGTCAAACCAAAAGCTCCAAGGGTTCTCACAATCGCTTGGTCAACCTAAAACTGCCCCAAAGGTATCTATAATCCCTTTGGTCAAACCAAAAGCTCCAAGGGTTCTCGCAATCGCTTGGTCAACCTAAAATGCCCCAAAGGTATCTATAATCCCTTTGGTCAAACCAAAAGCTCCAAGGGTTCTCGCAATCGCTTGGTCAACCAAAATGCCCCAAAGGTATCCATAATCCCTTTGGTCAAACCAAAAGCTCCAAGGGTTCCCATAATCGCTTGGTCAACCAAAAACACCCCAAAGGTATCTATAATCCCTTTGGTCAAACCAAAAGCTCCAAGGGTTCTCACAATCGCTTGGTCAACCAAAAATACCCCAAAGGTATCTATAATCCCTTTGGTCAAACCAAAAGCTCCAAGGGTTCTCGCAATCGCTTGGTCACCCAAAATGCCCCAAAGGTATCTATAATCCCTTTGGTCAAACCAAAAGCTCCAAGGGTTCCCATAATCGCTTGGTCAACCAAATGCCCCAAAGGTATCAATAATCCCTTTGGTCAAACCAAAAGCTCCAAGGATTCCCGCAATCGCTTGGTCAACCTAAAATGCCCCAAAGGTATCTATAATCCCTTTGGTCAAACCAAAATCCCCAAGGGTTCTCGCCATCGCTTGGTCACCCAAAATGCCCCAAAGGTATCCATAATCCCTTTGGTCAAACCAAAAGCTCCAAGGGTTCCCACAATCGCTTGGTCAACCAAAAACACCCCAAAGGTATCTATAATCCCTTTGGTCAAACCAAAAGCTCCAAGGGTTCCCACAATCGCTTGGTCAACCAAAAATGCCCCAAAGGTATCTATAATCCCTTTGGTCAAACCAAAAGCTCCAAGGATTCTCGCCATCGCTTGGTCACCCAAAATGCCCCAAAGGTATCTATAATCCCTTTGGTCAAAACCTCCAAGGATCCGTAAGAATCACTTGGTCCACACCCATTCGGGTTAAACCATCCATAACGAATATTCAAAAACAATAGATAATCAAAAATAACAAAAAAATTGCATCTCACTTTCATGCATAATCTTAAAAATAAAAAAAAAAAAAAAAAGCTGCATTAGGCATCGCATACATACATTGCATATTTGTTGGTCATACATGTCAAACGCACCATAGACTGTAATTACTCGACAATTCCATCATTTTCCACATTTAGTCCATTTTGTAAATGATCCATCAAGAATAACGCCATTCACATTTTTGCCATATCATAGTCAGTTGTCTTCTAATGTCTTTAGGGTTTTCGTCATTCAGTTGTCTTTAGATTTCTAGTCAAATGTTGTACAAAGTCAGACCGATTTTTACAAGGTAGAGTTTTACTTGGATCACGCCTTGTTACATAGCATCCCAACACAAGCTTAAAACACATAAAAATTCCCAAGTTGTGTGAACGAAAGATGAAACCTACATAGCGGTCTAGGATGCCATAAGTGAAACGTTATCTCGCTCATCCCCCTATGCGAATGACCCTAAGAATGCTGAGAATTGGCAAAAGGACAAGAAAACTTCCTTCAATTCCCCAAAATAAATAGTGGTTTTCACCACTACAAAGAATTCAAACTCCAAACATCAATATCAAAAGTGCACAAATCAAAAAGCACAAGAACAAAGTGATTCTAATCACTGATCAAAATCCCAAGCTCAAACAAAATAAATAGTGATTATCATCACTACTGAGCAAATATCCCACTAAAAGAGAGGGAGTAACTATTGAATCCTTGGAATTCTTAGCATTCGAAAGGTCATGAGGTGATCCTCAGTCCTGGTTTGGTGGATAGCCTGTTGGTCACTGGTGGTAAACCTCCCGCATGATGATATATCTATCGCATTAACTGTTGGGCATATGTACAGATCAATGTTTGCATGTGGATGAGCTAGCTTATGGTATCCTAGATTGCATCGTAGATTAATCCTACTAAATACAACAAAGGAGTTAGTGGAGCTAATTAGGTGATCCTCAGTATAGGTTTGGTGGATAGCCTACCTGGCACTGACGGTATCCTTACGAATACCACATAAACGAACTCAATCGCACACACAGGGATGTGAAATAACTTGGTCAAACTCAAGTCTGATTCGTACCTTGTTCGAAAGTCTTGTAAGATAATGTACAGTCTTGACTAGTTAGTTAAAGCATCTGAGTCTCAGAAAAACCTTAACTACATTCTAAAACAATTGTTGTACATTTCATTACTTACATCACCATCAAAAAATACAAAACAAAAATTACAAATGCAAAGTTATTCCATAAAGCAATCACATAGTACAGAAAGCCAGTAAATCCTATACAGTCTATGGTGCCACCACTTGTACACCAAACAAATCATTCCATCCATTCCATATGCATACATCTATATCATATAGTTAAAATCATCCATAGTAATAATAACATATGCATACATCAACATAAATAAATGTGCATAAAGAACAATAAACCATGACAAGTAAGTAATCAAACCAAAAAAAAAAAGAGTCATGTATATATATCAAGACAAAATGCCCTCAGGCTACAATAAGAAGGTCCTCTGACCTCACAAAAACCAAAAACTCAAAATCCCCAAAGCCTAGGGAGTCGACCACCATGATCATGTAGGATCGGTGCAACTGGAACTACCCCTAGTAGTATGGGTCCTATGGGACCTCTCAGGGTGGTTGCTACCAGCCCTCGCACCCTACCCACCAACACTACCCTCACCTAGCCACCTACGATGAGATGATGCAGACTGCTCAGTCTCACTGCCTCTCGTACGATGCGATGAACCACCTCCATCAAGCATAGGCAACTATCCACCGAGGTGGACAACCTCTGTCTCTAACTCTATCCGGTATCGACCCCACTCCATATCTCATTGGTGATACACAACCAATGCACTATCCTGCTGTGCCAACTGAGTCCGTAGGAGATCCCTCTCCTGCGTTACCTCCACCAAAGCATCTCTATGCTCCTCCTCCCATCTCCGTAGGAGACCCTCCAATCATGCTATCTCAACATGAAGCCCAACCTCCACATCCCTTGAGATAGCCTGAGGCATGGGCACCTCCGGGATGGCCTGCTGCTCTGGCACCCACTACTCCGGGACATCCTGTACATTTGACTGCTTCAAAACCCCCAAATCATCTCCATCATCGATGAAGTCATCGACCTCCACCATGTCAACATCATCAAGTGGAGCCCCCCAACCCTCCATCGGTGCCTCTGCACCCCCACCTCCTACTACTGCAGTATCCATGCCTCCTAGAGGCCCCTCACTCTACCATCACCGCATAATCCACCATCGATCATACTCTACAGTCACCCCGACATCGTCCACATCGGGTACATCAATAACTGCATCGGACCCCTCACCCAGCTGCTCAATGGTAGGCCAGACTAGAGTCTTCTCATCATCATGATGCCGATAGATCAAGGGATCACCAAGAAATCCCTGGCGCACCCCAAACTATCACATCACCCAGACATATGGGAAGTACTCCTACTCTGTCCCATGCCGCCCAATCAACCATCTACCCCTACGCACATGTTGAAGCCACTCTCTAGCCTCAAGCCAGGCTGGACAGTCTCGGTACGGCCGCTAGAACACCTGCCCTGGCACTAGATGAGAGAAGGCATCAGTATAGTGACCTACATCACCTACCCACCATCGACTCTATCCATGCTCCTCTGACCTCCACCATAAATTGGCATATCCAATTTCTCGATCCACCATCTCACCTCGGGTGGTCCAAGGCAAACCCTGCGATCGCTCCACAACTATGTGCTACCACCCCCAACACTGCAAGAGATAGCTGCACCCGATCCCCTTCCACTTTCGATAGCGGACCTCGTACAACTCATCGTACAACTACGCCAATAACGTCTAACCCCATCTCATAATAAGTGGAGATGATGTAGGACACTCCACCAATGTGAAAACCAACTCAAGCAGGTTCCAAGGGAACCTCACACCTAAGGAGTCAAGAAGTAGCATATTGGAGATGAGGGTCATGATCAAAGCATGCCTCACCCCTAATACGCCCTTCTCCAGCCACCACCGCACTAGAATACCACCTTTCTGGCAGTCAGCCTCCACAGCCCTCTCCACCCCCCTCTCCACCGTCGGACCAAAACACCATGTCAATACCATTGTCCGCTGGTCACGGTGGGTCATCCGGATAGGCAGTCCATCTATCGAAATCCATAGAATCCGATACACATCCTCTAGAGTAATAGTCATCTCCCCTGTTGGGAGATGAAAAGTGTTGGTGCGGGGATCCCACAGATTGATCAGGGTAGTCAAATATGCCCGATCCCCCACCACAAGCTCCAGATGCATCACGTGCTTGAGCCCAAGGGCATCAAGCCACTCCCAATCCACAACTATCAGGGCATCTCGGGCATCAGAGAAAATAGTCGACTGGTGGTACCGACTCTTCACAACCTGAAACAACAAAATAAAATAAAAAAATATATTAAGTACATACTTAATATAAACAAAAACATTAAAATAAAACTATACAATAGAAGTACAGAGACTACAATTTACAATTGTACAACAAAAGTACAACATAAGAAGTACAGTAAAACAAATGTACAATGAAAGTACAGAATCATTAAAATAAAACTGTACAACAATGACAACATACATGAAAATAACTGTACAATCAACAAAAAACAACAAAAATCATATTAGGGTTTCAACCTTAATGTGAACGCAAAAAAAAAAAAAAAATATTAGGGTTTCAACCTTAATATGGCAAAAACAAAAATGAAATAAAACATATTAGGGTTTCAACCATAATATGAACAAAAACAACAAAATAAAACGAAAATGTTTTGGGTTTTAAACCTAAATACAAACACAAACAAATTACAGATAATAGTTGTGTACTAGGGTTTTGACCTTAATATATGAAAATTAACAACAAAATAATAGAGCACAAAAACATGTTGGGTTATTTTAACCTAATATAAAAAAAAACAAAGCAAATAAAGTTCCTATATTAGGTTTTCAACTTGATATATGAATAAAATCAAACCAAAACACAAAAAAATTAGGTTTTTAAAACCTTAAAAACAAAATAAAGCGAACAAACATTTTATATGTGAGTTTTAAACTTCATATAAAACATGCATGAATAACAGGCAGAGAGAAGGAACATCATACCGGTCTCACCTCGGCTCCTCCACTCGAAGATCCGGTTCTCGCACTCATGATGTCCATAAAATTTCAGCAGCGCTCCGCTACGCACACTCGCACTCCTCCTCACTGCTCCAAATCGCCAAGAAAAAAATATTGCAAATGAGCCCAAAACCTAGTTTTGGTCCTTATATAGGTTGTTAGGCCTGTAATCGTTCCACCCTGGGATGAACACTCTAGTTAGCGCTCATCCCACCCTAGGATGATTACAAAATTGGTATTCGTCCCACCCTGGGACGATTACAGAGCAAGAAATAAAGCAACAAAAACTGCATCCAAAAAATGCACCAAAAACAACAATAAATCTTCCGAACAAAGGTGCCTTTGCACCTGACATTCATGGCATGAAAAACCATCGTCGGGGTCACAAATACTCACTATCCTACTCCCTAAGAAGGCTAGCATAGCCGGACCGCTCCATGGGAAGGAGGATTTTCGATAATTTCTACCCCAATAGGCATAAAAAAAAGGGTCAAAACCCACCAAAAATAGGTCCGATGGTTGGAAAACTGCAATAAGCGTTCAACGAAAACAACTGAAGGCACCCTTACAAATGTCATCTTGGGTCAAGCGACTCATCACTTTTCTCATTTTTGGTCATTCCCTCATCGATTCGTCGCTTGAGGGGGTAGTCACACTTAGTCACCAATCAACAAATACACACCCAATCAAGGAAATGGCATGCATTCAAAGAATCATTGACAAAGACAATCACGCTCCTGCTTGGGGCAGCAAACAAGCAATAATCACAAGCTAAACAAACACTTGGCATTCTGGAAGCATGAAGAAAAGGTTCCTCGGACAAAAGGTTGTGCCCTTTGCCTATTCATGTCTGAACAATGTCCAAGATCAAGTACACCTCATTGAAAAAGGTTACACTTGAGTTAAGCTCCTTAGCTCGTCAGAAGCAAGGATTCAAGAATGCGTGCCCTTTCCATACTTGGGGCATCAAAATTTGGTTAGGTTACTGAGAAACCCTAATCATTAAGTGCTTTGGTCATCTATTTTTTCTCAACACTGCGCCACACACAGCGCATCCCAAAAAGGGGCATCTGTAGACACCAAAACAACACCAATCCGATTATGTGACTACAAGCACTGACCGAATTGGCATACATACCCCCTAGGGCAGCCTCCAGAGGTTAAAAAGTGGTCCTAACCACTCCCAAATCAGTTTTGGAAGGTCAGAGGTCAGTTTTGCACCTTTTTAGCACTTTGCTCCCTATTCGTCCCACCCTGGGACGATTAGCAGCAATCGCTCCAGGGTGGGACGATTAGCAGGTTTGACTGGAAAAAAGTCAAACCTTGACAAATGGCAGCCCAAATCCGCCACCTAACTCCACCTTCAAGGCATGGGATTGCGAGGGAAGGTTTCAAATCGGAGAGGCTTCAATCAAGCCTGCCTCGATCATGGAGGCCTCAATCAAGGAGGCCCTAATCAGGGAGGAATCTTCTCTCCCCCAAAAAGGCATAATGAGCCAAGTGGCGCCCTCGCATGCGCATTCAAAGGAGACCCTTAGGTCTATAAAAAGGTGAGCCTCCTCACCCCAAAAAAATAAGAGATCTGGAGCATTTGGAGCAACGAAGTGCTGCCAAACTATACCCCCACTCCTCTTTGTGCTTCCTACATCCCTAATCTCTCTCTTCTGGAAGAGAGGTTATCGGGTGAACACTAGGAACGCAATCCAGATCCAAAAACCCAAGAAATCGGCCACAATCCCACCCCAAACTCATCGACACAACCCCCTAGGAAGTTTTGGACCCATCCCACTTGGATTGGTGTCAAAACTAGGCCCTAAACGGTGGGCGTCCCACCCCCGAGCGCCCCCAAACTGCTATAGTCCTAATCGCCCCACCTTGGAGTGATTAGAAATATGTGCATGGTTTTGTTACTATTACTTTTGCAATATGTCCCAGATGATATCCTAATGCCTCTGTTAAATTTTGAACTCATTCTGACATGATTTGATGATCGTTTTATTATTTTATGTATTAACTAGCTCGTAGGGCGCCCTTGTCACATATAGGAGAATCTGGGTAGGATATGCAAATTTCGAGCATCTGGGTAGTCTTAGAATTACATATAATGCCTAACTCATGAGTTTTAGGTGATTTGGATAAGCATAGGTGGGACATTGGAGCGCTCGCTTTGGAGAGGCCCTCGACGGGCAAACGAGCATAACGGGGCCGTCCGACGCCGCTTCGATGCAAAATTAGGTGATACCAATTCTAGACGTTGTCCTTTACATTTCCATATCATTCTGTAATCTACTTATCAATCTTATCACTGATATCTTCTAAGCGCCCGCTGGAGGCCTTGGGGATTGCATGTTTTTCTAGATACGCATATGCTATTAACGATTTGTTGTCTTTCTGTGCGTAGGATCTCACCACCAGGAATACTAGAGGGGCAGCAAGGAATGACGAACACATGGACACAAGCGGCGGCAACTTTTAGCCCGCCCACTTCGAGTGTGGGCACGCGGAAGACGCTGGAAGCGTACCGTCCGATCTTGGAAGCGCGGCTTCTTTCGGGCATCCATTAATGTAACAAATTGTATCAAATGTTCTGAGCCCTAGAGGGGGGATGTATTGTAATCAGATTAAAAGCAATATCAATAAAGGAGGCCCCGCTTTGTTTGCTCACATCTCGTTTCTACGTCATTTCCTTCATGCATTGCTCATCGCATTCGTAGGACTTAGCATCTATATCTATTTTTGTTTGCATCATATCGGTACGCCATTTTTTTGCTGCTTTTAGTAAGGCAGCCCAAGGTAAAGTGAGGTTTGGGATTGAGGAGATCAGAGTTAAATAATAAAGCTTTGGTTGGAAAGTTATATTAGAGGTCAATTTCCCAACCAACTTCTTTATTCAATAGAGTTTTAACTAGTAAATTTTTGGGAAAGGTGAAATTGAATAAGGTGAGTCATTTATCTTTGGATGGTAATGATTCCTTAGTGTGGCAGGCTCTAAAGTTAGGATCTCAGGTAGTGAAATATGGATTATTTTAGAAAGTGGGGAGAGGGGAGAAGACACAATTTTGGAAAAATTCATGGGATCAATACCCACCTATCATTGTTGAACTCTTGAAACTACAACCATGAAAATAAGGTGTTGGATACAGATTGAAAGTAATTTCAACACTAGTCATATGGGGATTATAGGTTTAAGCAATTTAAGAATTTGGATGAGTGATAAATTCCAATCCCTCCAAAATTGACACCCATTATGACTAAAATGTTGGCAAAAATATTTCGCATGGGTAGAGATATGGAGGATGAATTAGCTTGGGGCTTTGGGATCCTTGGAGTCTACACAATGAAGGATGGATGTGATAATATTCTTCTAGAACCTCCTCATGCATATCAGGTTGAGGATTGAAGAAAGATATGGCAATCCAAGGGTTGGTTGAAAGTAAACTTCTTTGCTTGGAAGTTCATGCACAATGGAATTCTTACTTTTGATAATTTGAGATATAGGAGAATTGTTAGTCCATTTCAATGTGTTTTATTCTAAAAAAGTGAGGAAAAATTTGAGCACTTGATGTTTGAGTTCCCATTCACTCGCTAGATCTAGAAGAGATGGTTTTTAGCTTATAAAATCTAGGACAATGGTGATTTGAATTAGATTAATATTTGGGAAATATGGAAGAGGGGTAGATTTAAATCTAAAGCTCTTCATATCAATTGGAATCTTGGATTAAATTTTCATTTGGTGGTATGTGTGGTTGGAGAGAAATGATCATTTTTTAGAGAAACCTTTTCATCCCTAGATGGTGTCTGGCAGGTCATTTGGAGCAAAGTCATGGAAACTATGGCAATGTATGCTAAAGAGGAGACTCAGACTGATATAGGGACAATGTAGAAGGAATTCAAAGTGCAAGAGGGGTAAGACAAAGCTAGTTGGAAACCACCCTAGAAGTTTGGATTAAAATTAATATTGATGGAGTTACAAAAGGCAATTTGGGTAGAGCTAGAATTGGAGTGGTCTGTAGGAATCATGTTGGGATAGTGCTCTATTGGGATGATTTATGGTGATCCCCACATTAACTTTGGTATAAGAGGGAATCTATGAGAAGGAATGCATACTAAATGGGAAACCTTTTGTTAACAATACTAGCATGCCAAAATCCCCCAAAACTATTTAGTATCCTTCTTATAAGTCTCTAGTGTATTGGAAGACTCCAAGTGATAAGTAATAATGAAAAGGACTAGCTCTTGGCCAAAAAGGAAGATTTATATAATAAGTGGTTTTTTTTTTTAATGAAAGTTAGAAGTTTGCAATTATACAGACAACAATTATAATGACCTAAATTGATGCTAAATTTATATGGTTTGATTATTTAAAGTATTTTTAACTCATCTATAATGATAGTCATAAGGTGCTATACTTAGACCTAAGTAAAATAATAATAACAAATTATATGATGACTTTTGTGAGCTAGCTAAAGTAGATGATGTAATTGTACTAATATAAACACATGAACATGATGGATGCAAGATTCTAGATAGCGAAGGATACAAAAACATATCAATATAGAATGAAGTAGTAGAAAATGGAAAAGGACATGGAGTAAAAATACTAATAAAAGAAACTTGGGGTAGACTCATACAGGTTAAAGAAGACCCAAATAAATAGTATATATAGATTAAATTATAGATAATGATAAATTGATTAGCATTTCAACTTGTTATTTTGCTCCACAACAATTAATGTTTTATAAGAAACATGGCTTAGATCATGAGGATCTATATATGGCATTGAAAAAATACATCACAAAATATAACAAGCTTAGGTAGGTGTAGTGGGTGATTTTAATGCCAAGATGAAAAATAGACAAGCAAGCTCTTTAAATATCAATGAATTCATAAATGATAATCTAATTTGGTTGGAATAAGAGACATATCACTATTGATTAAGGTCCTCAGATGATAGTCAAGGACCCATCACACATTATGGATAAGAACTTATTAAACTGTGTAGCATAGAGGGATTCATCATCTATAATAGTATAAACATGTGGAAAAAATCTAGAAAATGTACTTGTCAAACACATAATGAACACATTGTAGTTGATTATGCTATTTTCTCACCAAACTTCATTTCAAGGATAAAATATCTAGAAATTGAAGTAGTTTCCATGGAGCTAAAATCTTATCACAATCCAATGTACATTAATATCCAAATGCAAGAAAGTGAGCAAGAAGAAACATATTCAAGTAACTAAAGAAAAGACAAGAAGAAATATCTCTAAGAAAAAGTTCAAAACATAACTTAAGCAAATTATGCAAAGAGAGGAAAGAAAAAGGATAAGTATTTTTCAAGCTTATACTTTTGATAGTAGTAAATTGATGGAGATAGTCAGTGAAGCCTTGGAATCATGCAAAACATTAAAATCCAAGAAAAATAAACATGAAAGATTCCTTATAAATCCATGGTATGATGAAGAATGCAAAGTAGTAAGGAGAACCTTGAAAGAACCAAGCAAAGAAAAACAAATAGCAAGATATATAAATAGCTAGTGAAAACAATAAAGAAAGAATACATAAGAGCGAGGCAAAAAGAGTTGACATATCTTGAAAAGTATAACCCAAGATAAATTTTGAAAGAGCTACAACAAAGCACAAGGCACAAAAAAGAGAATAGCACAAGCGAACAATGGTTGTAGTATGCTAAGCAATTATATGATACAAACCAAGAAAAATATACGCCTCCTATAATTAACACAATTGACGAAGTTTTTTCTCTAAAAGATGTGAAGAAAGGCATTAAAAAATAGCAATAGGTAAATCTTAGGATATAGATGATTTGCAAGTTGAACATCTCAAGTGTGGGATTGAAATTAGCACCACCCATCCAAAATATTTTTAATGACATCAGTGAAAGAGGTTTTCCATAAGAATGGATAACCAACCTAATCATACCATTGCATAAATTAGAGACACCTACAATCCTTAAATTTACTGAACCATCATGATTAATCTTCTTTTTGTAAAATTGTTTCGCAACATAGCAGAAAGAAAAATCATTCAGTGGGAAAAAATCAAGGAAAGATGGAAATAGAGCAAGTAGGGTTTAGACCAAAGTACTCAACAATAGATCATTGCATTAATTTAAGGCACCTAATAGAGAGGATATGGAATGAAAAAAGAGGATATGGAATGAAAAAAGAGAAGTTTATGGTTTTTTATTGATAGAAGGAAGGAGTTTGAAAAGGGTCCTTGAATATTTTACATCTAAAGAAAGGCCTCCGAGGAAGGATCCAAGAGGACTTGCAAATAAAAAACACAAGGAGGACCTCAAAGGTCCGAATAGAAAATAAAGGACCCTAGAACAGACACAATAGGGAGGAAACAATTAAGAATAGCTGAGAAGAAAAGAGTATCAGTCAACATTCCCATATTTTGTTTTGAACTCCTTTAGCAAGGCAATCGTTTGATCTGCATAGGCCACTCAGCAATCATAAGAGGATCTTTGTTTATGATTGTTTGAGGGGAGTTTCTTTCCTTTACCCAAGGTCAAGGAGAGAGTGTTTTTGAGCCTCAAAGTAGAGCAAAACTCAACTTGAAGGTTTTCATTTTCTAAAATAATTAGGATGGATTGAGGTTCATTTGAAATTTTCGTTTGTGATTCTCTTTTCACGTGATCTTGATTCGAGGGCCTTTATTTCTTTCTTTCACTACCCACATTTGAGTTCCTTTTTTTTTTGGTTTTTGGTAATAGGTCAAAAGGCACTTTAATTATTTCCAATATTTTGATCTAAAACAACTAAGGCCTCAACTTGAGACTCCTCTACAATTTTAGAGGAAGTGCTTTTGTCAGACAATAGTAAGGATTCATCAAAAAAATGGATACTTTGAAAAGTATTCTACAAAATGGTTTCAACTAAAATCTCTTTGTCCAACAAGTGAGGGGGATATGTGAGAGAAATAGTGGTGCCTACTTGAGGCTATGTTACTAAGGGTTTATCTTCTTTGGATAACATGGAATTATCAAAGATTATAAGATCCTCAGTCTCCAAACAAAATAAGAGAATTATCTAAATGGAAATTATATTACTAAGAGAGGAGAAGAGAAGACTTACCTAGACTAAGGAAATTATGGGCTTACCTCCATTGATAAACTGGGCCTCCTCTCCATTGAGATTATAAGCATTATTATTGTTCAAAAATTAGGCCTTCTCACTATTCATATTTCGAGGATCACCCGTAATTGGGCCAAAAAGGTTGAGCCAAAGGAATTTTTGAAGTCCTTGTGATGCTAGGATAACTTGGGCTCAATGGGGGGCCTCAATGAGGGACATTGGGATGAAACATGACCTTAATTATTGTAATAGGAGCAAAAGGAAGGTTTGTTCTCATACTCTTTCTTGATGTGAGTTGTAGATATCTAAAATCAACTCTATGAAATTAGGCAACCCAAAATCTATATTAGAATTGATGCATATTTTGGCATAGACCATCCTTGATTTAGCTCTTGTGGCAGGGTTGAAAGAAACTAGATTCCCAATAGCTCTCGTAATTCCTCTGAGAATATCTTCATGCTAGAACTAAATAAAAAGACCAAGGAATTTGACCTATATTGGGGTTGAGTTGATGTGTTTGGAGTTTGGATTAAAGTTCAAATCTCATTTCCTCAATAAAAGACTATGATGACCATAGAACCAAGGCCCTCCTACGAGGATGCAATTCGAGTCATCAGCATTGATCAATTTGATGAGGAAAAAACCCTTAGGAATTGCAACTAGCTCCATATGTCCTTGAGGTTTTCATTTAGATAACGACCAATGCTTGATGGATTCTATATCAGGTCTAAAGCCTATAAATTTATCCACTATAAAAAAACTTATTGGGTCATTGTCATGGCTATGAGCTTAGCAGGGATACTAAGATTTCCTTGGGTAGGTTGAAGAACAAAAGAACTGCAAATTTCATTCACCGAGAGGATATTGTTTTGGACTACTTTAGCAAAGGATTTTGGGGCAAAGAACGAGGAAAAATGAGGGGGCTCTTGTCGGGGAGGTATTGGGGGACCAGGGTCAAGGAGTGGACCCACCCTGATACCCATGACCTCAAACCTATTCGACAGGCAATCTCCTACTCTGTGAAAAAGGTTGCTACTTCCTACACCAGAAGAACTCTCACCAATTCATAATTCAAAAATCAAATACAAAACTCTTCTCCCGCTTGGATCCTCCTAGGTGAGGAGAAATTATTTTTTTGTACACTTTAAAAAGGATTTTGACATAGTACTGAGAATTAAATTATAAAAAAATGGAAGAAATTAACATACCAGCCAACTACAAAGTAGATATACATAGACTTTATGAGTAGGAAGCATGGCATACCGGGTGCGATGCAAACAAAAGCAGATGTATAATGAAACGCTAAGTCC
Organism: Wollemia nobilis; assembly: GCA_028583015.1. Classification (NCBI taxonomy): domain Eukaryota; kingdom Viridiplantae; phylum Streptophyta; class Pinopsida; order Araucariales; family Araucariaceae; genus Wollemia; species Wollemia nobilis. The sequence continues at coordinate 1,835,843 of JAQPPZ010003193.1, read as the reverse complement.
TACAAAAATGCGAAGAACAAGTGCATGAAAAGGGAAAACGATGCAATGAAATGAGATGTAAAGCAAAACTAAAGTGCATCCTCTTTTATTAATGTTTCTTGTGATCCAGTTACAATACGTTCCCCCTCTTTCAGGGGCTCGGAGCGTTCGATACAATTTTTTCACACCAACGGATGGTACGCTTCCCTTCGGGATCTTTCATGTGCCCACATTCAAAATGGGCAGGCCAAACATCACCACTGCTTGCGTGAGTGTGTTATTCGTTCCTTGCTACCCCTCCAGTGTCAAGATCTTGCATACAAAGAAATAGAAAATGATTAATAGCATATGCGTATGGAAGGAAACATGCAATCCCCAAGACCTCCAGCTAGTGAATACATGAAATAATAAAATAGAGACCAAAATGTGTCAGAATGATATGAAAGTCATTAGGGACACATTGCAAAAAGAACAGTCAGGAAATCATGTGTGGATTTCTAATCCCTCTGGGGTGGGACGCTGGTGATTGTCACAAAATGTGAGAAAGTGACCTCCCAAATGTCCTATCCAGAGGCCTCCAAAATACCTACAAACTTGAGGTTAGGCAAAATGGGGAATTTTGAGACGACCAAGAAGGTCGGATTTGGCAGATTCTGCCCAGACTGCCCTGTATCTGAAGGCACTCCCTGTAGGTTAGTGAACGCGTAAAACGATAAAAACATAGTCAAAACAAGTCAGAATGTAGTGAAAATTGAATAGCAGCATAAAAAAATCACATACAACATGATGCAAAAGAAATAGTAAATAAATATAATGTAGATTTCTAATTGCTCTGGGGTGGAGCGATTAGGATTGCAATAGTGCGAGGGGCGCTTGGGGGCAGGACGCTCGTCGTTTGGGGCTTGGTTTTGACATCAATCCACTTGGAATGGGTCCAAAATCTCCTAGGTGGTTGTGTCAAAAAATTTAGTGTGGGATTGTGGCCGATTGTTTGGGTTTTAGGTTCAGATTGCACTCCTAGTATTCACCCGATGACCTCCCTTCCAAAAGAGAGATCAAGGATGTAGGAAGCACAATGAGGGTTGGGGGTATAATTTGGCAGCACTTCGTTGCTCCAAATGCTCTTGCTCCCCCATTTTTTGGGGTGAGAAGGCTCACCATTTTATAGACCTCAGGGTCTACTTTGAATGTGCATGCAGGGGTGCCACTTGGCCATCATGCCTTGTTAGGGGAGAGAAGATTCCTCCCTGATTAAGGGCTCCTTGATTTAGGCCTCCATGACTACCTCTTTGAGCTCTAAAATGCTCACTCACACTCCCATGCCTTGGAGGTGGAGTTGAGTGGTGGATCTAGGTTGCCATTTGCAAAGGTTTGACTTTTTGCTCATCAAACCTACTATTCTTCCCACCCTCGAGCGATTGCTGCTAATCGTCCCGAGGTGGGGCAAATAGCATTATAATCGTCCCAGGGTGGAACGAATAGGGAGCAGAATGCTTGGAAGGTGCCAAATTGACCTCTGACCTTCCAAACTACTTTGGGAGTGGTTAGGACCACTGTTTAACCTTTTGGGGCTGTCCTAGGGGCTATGTATGCCAATTCGGTCAGTGGTTATAGCCACATAATCGGATTGGTGCTGTTTTGGTGTCTACAGATGCCCATTTTTGGGATGCACTGTGTGTGGCACAGTGCTGAGCAAAAATAGATAACCAAAGCACTTAATGATTAGGGTTTCTCAGTAACCTAACCAAATTTTGATGCCTCAAGTATGGAAAGGGCACACATTCTTGAATCCTTGCTTTTGACGAGCTAATAAGCTTACTTCAAGTGTTAACATTTTTCGGTGAGTTGTTACTTTATCTTGGACATTGTTCAGTCATGAATAGGCAAAGGGTGCAACCTTTTGTCTGTGGGAACCTTGATTTCATGATTCCAAAATGCCAAGTGTTTGATCAGCTTGTGATTATTTCTTATTTACTGCCCCAAGCAGGGGCGTGATTGTCTTTGTCAATGATTCTTTGAATGCATGCCATTTCCTTGATTGGGTGTGTATTTGTTGATTGGTAACTGAGTGTGACTACCCCCTCAAGCGATGAATCGATGAGGGAATGACCAAAATGAGAAAAGTGACGAGTCGCTTGACCCAAGATGACTTTTGTAAGGGTGCCTTTAGTTGTTTTTCATTGAACGCTTATGCAGTTTCCCAACAATCGGACCTATTTTTGGTGGGTTTTGACCCTTTTTTGTGACGCCGATTGGGGTTGAAATTGTCAAAAATTTGTCCTCCCGTGGAGTGGTCCAGCTATGGTAGCATTATTAGGGAGTAGGATAGTGATAATTTGTGGTCCCGACGTCGGTTTTTCATGCCAAGAATGTTAGGTGCAAAGGCACCTTTATTCGGCAGAGTTATTGTTGTTTTTGGTGCATTTTTTTGGATGCAGTTTTGGTTTCTTTATTTCTTGCTCTATAATCATCCCAGGGTGGGACGAGTGCTAACTAGAGCGCTTGTCCCAGGGTGGAATGATTACAGGCCTAAGAGCCTTTATAAGGGCCAAAACTAGGTTTTGGGCTCATTTGCAATCTTGTTTTTTTTTTTTCCCCTAGCGATTTGGAGCTGTGAGGAGGAGTGCGAGTTTGCGTAGCGGAGCGCTACCAAAATTTCACGGACACCATGAGTGCAAGGACCAGATCTTCGAGTGGCAGAGTTGAGGTGAGACCGATAGGTGCTCCTTATCTCTGCTTTATTTATTTTTCTTTTGTCTAAGTACAGTTAAAATCGTAATTAATTTTTTGTATTTCGTTTTTGCGTTTTAGACTAAGATTAAAACCCTAGTTAATGTTTTTTTTTGTATTTTGTTTTTGTGTTTAGACTAAGGTTAAAACCCTAGTTATTTTTTTTTTTTTTTGTATACACTGTTGTACATTTGTTTTGTTGTCATGTTTTAATTTTTTTGTGTTGTTTTTGTTTTTCAGGTTGTGGAGAGTCGGTATCGCCAACCGACTGTGTTCTCAGATGCTCGAGATATGCTGACTATTGCGGATTGGGAGTGGCTTGATGCCTTTGGGCTCAAGCAGGTGACGCGGTTGGAGCCTATGGTGGGGGCTCAGGAATATTTGAATGCCCTGATCAATTTGTGGGATCCCCGCACCAACACATTTCATCTCCCAATAGGGGAGATGATGGTTACTTTGGAGGACGTGTATCAAACTTTGCAGATTTCGATAGATAGACTGCCCATTCTGACGAATCCTTGTGATCAAAGGATGGCGGTACTAACACGATGCTTTGGGCAGGCAACAAATATGGGGGTGGATAGGGCTGTGGATAGGGCAGAGGTGGACTACTTGATTGGCGGGATTCTGGTGTGATGGTGGCTGGAGAAGGGCATTTTGGGGGTGAGGCATGCATTGCTCATGACCCTCATCTCCAACATGCTACTTCCCGACTCCTCAGGATCAAGGTTCCTTTGGAACCTGCTTGAGGTGTTTTTCATACTGGTGGAGTGTCTGACAGTAGCACCACTTACTATGAGGTGGGGTCAGACACTATTGGCATAGCTTTACGATGAGTTGTACGAGGTCCGCTGTTGAAGGCAGAAGGGGATCGGGTGTAGCTATCTTTTGTAGTGCTGGGGGTGGCAGCACATAGCTATGGAGTGGTCGTAGGGGTTGCCTTGGACCACTCGGGGTGAGATGGTGGATAGGGAGATTGGGTATGCTGCTTTATGGCGGAGGTCGGAGGAGCATGGGCAAAGTCGACGATGGGCAGGTGACGTAAGTCACTATAATGATGCCTTCTCGCGTCTTTCTCCAGGGGAGGTTTTTTGGTGGCCATATTGAGACTGTCCAGCCTAGCCTGAGGCTGGAGAGTGGCTTTGATGGGTACACAAGGGGAGATGGTTGATCGGGTGACATGGGATAGAGTAGAAGTACTTCCCATACGTCTAGGTGACTCGATAGTTTGGGGTGTGCCAAGGATTTCTTGGTGAGCCCTTGATCTATCGACGTCGGGGTGACGAGAGGAATTTAGCCTGGTCAATTATTGAGCCATTTGGTGAGGAGTCTAATGCAGTGATTGATGTCCTTGATGTGGACAATGTCGGGGTGACTGTAGAGTACGACCAGTGGTGGACGATGCAGCAGTGGCAGGGTGAGGGGCCTCTAGGAGGTCTAGATGCGGTAGCAGTAGGCAGTGGGGGTGTGGAGGCACTGGTGGAGGGTTGGGGGGCTCTGCTCGATGATGCAGATATAGTGGAGGTAGATGACTTCATTGGGGATTATTTAGGGGTTTTGAAGCAATCGGATACACAGGACGTCCAGGAGTGGGTGCCGAAGCAGCATGCCATCCTGGAGATGCCCATGCCTCAGGCAGTCTCAAAGGATATGAAGGCTAGGTTTTGTGCTAAGATAGCACGATTGGAGGATCTACTACAGAGATGGGATGAGGAGCACAAAGTCGAGAGGGATCTCCTGCGGGATCAGTTGGCACAGTGGGATGATGCATTGGCTACGTACCGCCGACGGGATGTGGAGTGGGGTCGGTTCCAGGTGGAGTTAGAGGCCGATATTATCCGCCTTGGTGGACAGTTACCTGAGTAGTTTGCATCCTCTCATCGTAGGTGGGTGGGTGAGAGTAGCATTAGTGGGCATGATGCCAGGGCTGGCAGCAGCCGCCCTGAGAGGTCCCATAGGACCCACACCACTGGGGGTAGTTCCAGTCGCACCGATCCTATGTGATCATGGTGGCCGACTCCCTAGGCTTTGGGGATTTTAAGTTTTTGATTTTTTTGTGAGGTCAAAGGACCGTTTTATTGTAGCCTGAGGGCATTTTTGACTTAATATATACATGACTCTCTTTTTGGATTATTTACTTGTTATGGTTTATTGTTTTTTTATGCACATTTATTTATGTTGATGTATGCATATGTTACTATGAATGCGGATGTTTCTGACTATATGGATGTATGCATATGGAATGGATGAAATGATTTGATGATATATTGGCGGTGGCACCATAGACTATATAGGATTTACTGGATTTCTGTACTATGTGATTGCTTTGTGAGATGACTTTTCATGTGTAATTTTTTTTTTTTTTTTGTATTTTCTGATGGTGATGTAAGTAATGACATGTACCACAGTTGTTTTAGAATGTAGTTAAGGTTTTTTTAAGACTTAGATGTTTTAACTAACTAGCCAAGACTATACATTTATCTTACAAGACTTTTGTACAAGGTACGAATTAGACTCGAGTTTGACCAAGTTATTTCACTTCCCTATATGTGTGATTGAATTCGTTTATGTGGTATTTGTTAGGATACCGCCAGTGCCAGATAGGCTATCAACCAAACTTGTACTGAGGATCACCTAATTAGATCCACTAACTCCTTTTTTGTATTTAGTAATATTAATCTATGGTGCAATCTAGGATACCATAAGCTAGCTCATCCACATGCAAACATTGATTTATACATAATTTAATGTGACAAATATAACGTCATGCGAGAGGTTTTACCACCAGTGACCAGCAGGCTATCCACCAAACCGGTATTGAGGATCACCTCATGACATTTCGAATGCTAAGAGTTCCAGGGATTCAAGTTCGACTCCCTTATTTTCTTCAATTTTATTGGGATACTTGCTCTCGTATGTAGTGATAAAAATCACTGTTTTTTTTTGTTTTTTTTTTTCTTTTGAGCAAGGGATTTGAATTTTGAGTGATGAGAATTACTATTTATTGTGCTTTTTGATGTGTGCACTTTGAGTATTTTGATGTCAAACTTTGGAGTTTGTACTTTGACTTTTGCAATTTTTTTTTTTGGTGTTTTGCAACTTCTTGAGAATTTGGGATTTTTAACAGTGGTAAAACCCACTGTTTATTTTGGGTAATTGGGTAGCGAAGATGCTTGTCCTTTTGCCAACTCTCAGCATTCTTGGGGTCATTTACATAGGGGGATGAGAGAGATAACATTTTCACTGTATGGTATTCTAGATTGCTTTGTAGGTTTCATCTTTTGTTCACACAACTCGAGAATTTTTATGTGTTTTAACTTGTGTTGGGATGCTACGTAACAAGGTGTGATCCAAGTAAAACTCTACCTTTGTAAAATCTATCTGATTGTGTACAATGTTTGGCTAGAAATCTAAAAACAGCTGAATGATGAAAAACCCTAAATACATTAGAAGAAAACTGACTATGATATGGTGAAAAATGTGAATGGAGTTATTCTTGTTGGATCATTTACAAAGCGAAAAAATGTGGGAAATGATGGAATTGCTGAGTAATTACAGTCTATGGTGCATTTGACCTGTATGGTCAACAAATATGCAATGTATGTATGTGATGCCTAATGTAGCTTATTTTTTTTTTGTGTTTTGATTTTTTAAGAGTATGCATAGAAGTGAGATGCAATTTTGTTTGTTATTTTTGATTATTTGTTGTTTTTGAATATTTGTTATGGTTGGTTTATCCCGAATGGATGCAGACCAAGTGATTCTTATGGATCCTTGGAGGTTTTTACCAAAGGTATTATAGATACCTTTGGGGCGTTTTGGTTGACCAAGTGATTGTGGAAATCCTTGGAGCTTTTGGTTTGACCAAAGGGATTATGGATACCTTTGGGGCGTTTTGGGGTTGACCAAGTGATTGAGGGAATCCTTGGAGCTTTTGGTTTGACCAAAGGGATTATGGGTACCTTTGGGATGTTTTGGGGTTGACCAAGCAATTATGGGAATCCTTGGAGCTTTTGGTGTGGGCCATGGCTCTTTTAAATGTGGAATGGCCTCAAATGACTGATGTTCAAGGGTTCTAGTTCCTTGATTTTGTCAAGAGAGGCGAGTCGGTATGTTCTAGGTCCTATTTTACTGTTGATTACATACGGACCTAACTAGTTTGTCATGAACTTGTCCCTTAAATGGGGCGGCAAGTTAGAATTTTGTTGGTTCTCTTTTAAGACTAGGTCACCAACCTGAAAGTCCCTCAGGTGAACTTTCATGTTGTATGCTTTCTTAAGTCGCTCTTGGTAGATATGTAAATGCTCGAGAGCATTGATGCATCATTCGTTGAGAAACGTAAGCTAGTCTAACTAGGCCTACCATGCAGTGTCATCATCAATGAACTCTTGCATTGATATGCGTAGGGAAGGTATTTCCAACTCGAGAGGCATGACTGACTCGAAGCCATACACCAGCGAAAATGAAGTTGCCCTAGTGGGCATATGAATGCTAGTGTGATAAGCCCAAAGAGCAAGTGGTATTTGAATGTGCCAATCCTTATGACTATCTGCAACTGTTTTTTTAAGGATGGCAACTAGAGTTTTGTTTGACGCCTCTGCTTGCCCATTTGCCTACGGATAATAAGGTGTCAAAAAACTGTGCTGAATTTTGTACTTTATTTTCAAAGCACACACATATTTGTTCTTAAATGACATCCCATTATTCGAGATGATCTTGGATGGAATACCAAAATGACATATGATGTTATGTAAAATAAACTTTGCAATGTGGGTCCCAATCATAGAGGTAAGCGAAATTGCTTCCACCCACTTGGTGAAGTACTTTGTGGCCATTATGATAAACATGTGATGGCCTGATGATATAGGGGAGATCTTTCTGATTAGATCTAAGCCCCACTGTAAGAATGGCTAAGCCGATTGGATCGGTTGCAAGGCCTGAGAAGGTATGTGTGTCAAATTAGCATGGTGTTGACACTTCATGCACTTTCACACATACGTGCAACAATCTCGCTCTAAAGATGGCCAATAATAGCCCATGCAAAGAATGCACTTGGTGATGGCCATACCGCTAAAGTTGCCATCGCATGTACAATCATGCACTTGGGTGATCACCCAAGTGGACTCCTACTGGTCCAAGGAACAGATGAGGATTCCTTCATAGCTTTGATGGTACAAAATGTCTCCTAGGAATACATGTTTTGCCACTTTCTATTTGAATGATCTTTTCACAACGTGTGACAATCCAAGTGGGAGGCTACCCAACTTGAGGTAGTCTCTTATGGGTGTGTACCAATCTTGCTGATCAAAAACCTCGATGGTATGAATGGCCAATCCCTCTTGAAGTTCATCCCTAGCAAAAGTTGAGCAGGAAAGAACTTGTAAGAATAACATTGTGTTGCTATTAAGAGGGGTCAGGGAGAACAAGGACCCCTAATTGATGTGATTTAGACTATCATGAATTTGAGAGAACCTATCTTGAGATGATTCAATCTAGATCAGGTGGATTCCTGGTGTTAGGTTAGAGCTTGCACGCTCCAATGTGGATTGCGATAATGTTTTGACTTGAATGGTTGTCATATCACCAGAAATGTCTTACGAGATTAGTGACCCCAAGGAGGCCATAGTGTTCACAAAATGATTTGATGATCGAGGGAATGCCTCGATGTCGTAACATTCAAGCTTTGCCATGAATTTATCCACAAGGGCTTTGTAGGCCTGTAGAACTGGGCATTTGCATTGGAATACCCCTTTCACTTGGTTGAAAATTAACAATGAAACACCAAAGATATTCAAGCATTTGATGTTCATGGTGATGGCTGTCTGAAGATCTATGAGCAAGGCTTTGTATTTTGCATTGTTATTGGTGCATGAGAAATTAAGTTTAAATGATAAAGGCATTGGAGCTCCTTGCGGTGTGAAGAATATGATTCCTGTGCCACCCCCTTGCTCATGTTTAGAACCATCAAAAAATAGGGTTATGTTGGCTTGTGACTCAGGCTCATCAGAATTTGGCGACTATGAGACATGGAAGACCCCATCATCGGGCAACTCTATGGTCAGAGGCTGAACATCTTAGAGAGGAGACTCTGCTAGTTGATCGGTGATGACTTGACCTTTGGTGGACTTATGTCTAATGAATTCGATGTCAAACTCTATCAACAACATGATTTATTTTACCGTGCAGCTACTGTGATAAGTACGACTCATCATGTACCATAATGGATTCTCCTTAGAAACAACATACATCGTATTGCTCAGCATGTAATGGCGTAGCTTTTTTGTGGTAAATACCACTGCTAAGCATAGCTTCTCGACGTATGCATAGTTAATTTCATAACTGACTTGGGTGCAGCTAAGATAATAATTAGCCTATTCTTTATGTAGTTCATTTTTTTGGGCTAACATGGTGCCCAGTGCCATCTCAATAGTTGAGATGTATAAATAGAATGGCACTCCTGGTCTAGGTGGTCCCAATACTGGCAGCGAAGCCAAGTATTGTCTAATGTCGTCAAAGGTGGACTGGCACTCGTCATCCCACTGAAATGCTACCCCCTTGTGTAATAATTTATTCATGGATCGACACTTGTCAGATAGCTGTTCTATGAAGCATTTGATTGACGCGACCTTACCCTGCAAGTTTATGAGCTGCTTGATGGTGGTTGGGCAAAGCATTTCAATGATTGTCTTGACTTTATTTGGATCCACCTCGATGCATCATTTTGAGACTATGAAACCCAAGAGTTTTCCAGATGTGATGCCAAATACGCACTTCTTGGGGTTTAGCCTAACTTTATGTTCGATGAGGCAATCAAGGATCTTGCGTAAGTCATCGAGATGATCTGGGTGCAAAATATATTTGGCCAACAAATCATCTATATAATATTCCAAAGTTTTATGTGTGTGATCGTGGAAGATGTATGTCATAGCGCGTTGGTAGGTGACGCCAGCATTTTTAAGGCCAAAGGGCATGACCTTATAACAAAATGTCCCCCAAGGCATTGTGAACGTCATCTTTAGTTGATCATCGAGATTGATACGAATCTGGTTGTATCCCAAGAAACCATCCATGAGGGAAAGCATTTCATGGCCTGTTGTAGCATCTGCCAATGCGTCGATGCTAGGCAAGGGGAAATCATCCTTGGGACTCACTTTGTTTAGATCTTGAAAATCGGTGCATATACGAATCCTCTCGTCAGGATTTTTTATGGGTACCATGTTGGACAACCATGGTGTGTAATCTATGCAGACGACAAAATGTGCATCCAACATTTTTTGTAGCTTGTATTTGACCATTAATGCCACTATTGGGTGCATCTTACGTAGCTTTTACTTGATTGGCTTGATTGTCGGATCAAGCATTAGATTATGCGTGACTAGCAGTGGGTCTAGCCTCGGCATGTCTTTGTAGGACCATGCAAAAACCTCCTTCTCTTTGAGAAGGACAATGTAGTCGAATTTATCTTCGGGGGATAGAATTATCCCCAGCTTGATGATCTACGAATTCATTGGATCAGAGCTGATGTCTACATCAGTTGTCTCTTCGAATGACATGTGGGACCCATCCTCCAACTGGTGTGGAGTTGGGATCAGGTGGATATCATTTGCTAAATTTAGATCTGCATTGGGAATGTCAGGTTCCTCTTTAGCATGGAAGATATCTTGAGTTGGTCCTATGGTGAAATGAAGCATCTCATCGTAAGGCCAGTACTCTGATGGGGATGGTGGCAAGTTAGCGTGATCCCAGTCTATGGCATCTAGGTCTAGATACAATGGTCGTGCTAGATCGGTTAGATTGCAGATGGGGGTGATTAAGTCAATGGAGATCATGTTGATGAAATAAATTTGGTCTCCATTACCATGGGGGCGTTGACTCGAACTTCCTTGGTGATCCTTATACCCCAGATCTGGCTCTGTGGGTATTGGCATGAATGGATCGACCCTATGTATGGATATAAGGACAGGGTCTGCCCTTAGCACTGATGGATCTATAGGGTATCTGGGTGGAAAGTGCTCTCTATATTCCTGAAGTTGTGGATGCAACACTTGGTCCAACTATGCTTGGTTCAAATTCTACCTATGCCTTGGCCCAATGTTTAGCTGTTAAAACATATCATCAATGTCCATGGGATGTTGCTGTTGTCGCATATGGTTGAGATATGCCATCTCAGTCTCATCCTCATAATCGCTATCAGATATCCATAGGCCTTCATTGGCACCAAAAATTGTGTGTGGTATGTGAGGCTCGTTCTGTTTGAGCAAGTTAATTTGGTCCCATCTGGGTTGTTCTGCTCTTTACGGGAGGACCGTATTCTCTTGAGGTGGCAATTGCTCGATTGGAGCATTCAAGGGGAACATTATCACGAAGTTCTCCTGATAGTCGTCTATGGGTGTCACTTGCGAGTGATTGCTATCAGATTCAAAAGGGTCCTAAGGTGCTACCTCATACTCTGACTCGTCTTCAGAAGATCCTCCTGTCGAGGTTAGACAACATTCACCCGAGGCTCTGGCCTTAGTAGGTGATCCTAATAATTAGCAGGTGCGGAGGCACATTTTTCCCATGCTGTGTATTGCTCTTGATGAGTATAGTGGTTTTCCTCGTGCTCCCTTTCATACATGTGAAAGTGGCGGGCCGAGTTGGCCCACCCTATCTGAAGAGCCTTGTGCTCTGGATTTGGCCTATTAGTTCTGATAGTAATGAGGGGTAGAGGAGGGATTATATAATCATGTGGGACCTCCTTATGAAGCCTATGTTGTTCCAACATTTCATCACATGGTGGCCACTCATAATGAGTGTCTAAGGGGGTCTTCCCATGTCTGTACTCCTCTTGAGAGGGTCCATGTTGAACGGGAGTGCCCCTTGAAGGGGTGCCTCTATAGTCCTGTTTCGTAATGGTATGATGTGGACTATTTTGTGGGTCAGGCTGCCAAGGTGGTATGACCAAATCCTTGGGGCTATAACAAAGGTGACTTGTGCCTCCTTGTACACTTTCCACAACTTCTCATGATTGGGCTTAGCTATGGGTATACACCATGGTGGTGGTTCTCTATAAGATATGTATGTTTTTATCTCCTTTATGATTTTTTATGCTACACCAAACAAAAGGGACCACACAAACAAAGAAATGATTATCTCGTTTACAGATTAAATGTGTGTCCTAAATCTGGTTCAGTGTGTTTTTATTTTTGTTATGTAAACTGTGTAAAGAAAATTTTGATATTCATGCATGATGACAACTCTTATATCTCCAAAATGGTCGCCCCTTCAATATACCACTGCTAGGCCATTATACTGAACATCTCAATATACCCACCCTTACGTGAGGGAAACTATTGGTACGCGAGAGCAGAATAGTACGTGGAACCTAGGCGGTACGAAAGGGGGATCACTCTATTTTTGACACCTACCATAGAAGTCTTATCCTCATGCATGGGGAATCACCCCTGCTACACTTTGTCAGCTTTCGTCAGGATTTACGTCTAGTAATAGTCGCGATCAGGGTTATGTATGCAAAATCCAAGCCAATGTGGTGATGAAATCCACCGTTGGTCTTGATCAAGTGTTGAGGTTTTAAGACCAACTCCTTGATGTTAATATTATTACGTGGTGTGTGTGGTTCCTTTTACTTACACAAAGAAAGAAAACATGCAGCAAAATTCCCTATGCAATCAAAGAAAATAGAAAAATTGCAGAGACAAAAACAGAAAAACACAGAGGATGTCCATAAAACCTACCTCTTCTCTGCCCAAACCAGATGCCTCTGAGTTTTTGCTTAGAAAATGTACAGAGAGCTAATCATCCCAGTGTGGGATGAATAGAAGGTCTGTATTCCTCACAGGGTGGGATGAATGCCTATTCATCTCGGGGTGAAACGAATGCTAGTCTATATTCGTCACAGGGTGGCATGAGCAGCAGTCCAACGCCCTAAGGATTAACACACCTGCAAGAAAAACATAAAATTTTGATCAAAAACTTGATCCCAATAGCAGGGGATAGAGTCCCACCATTATCACCACTGAAAGCATGTCTACGGAAGCACGACGTACTAGGTGCGATGCAAACAAAAGTAGATGTATAATGAAATGCTAAGTCCTACAAAAATACGAAAAACAAGTGCATGAAAAGGGAAAATAATGCAATGAAATGATATGTAAATAAAAACTAAAGTGTAGCCTCTTTTATTAATGTTTCTTGTTATCTTGTTACAATACGTTCCCCCCATTTCAAGGGCTCAAAGCGTTCGATACAATTTTGTTACACCAACGGATGGTACGCTTCCCTTCGGGATCTTTCGTGTGCCCACATTCGAAATGGGAGGGCCAAATGTCACCACAACTTGTGTGAGTGCATCCATTGTTCCTTGATGTCCCTCTAGTGTTGAGATCCTGTGTACAGAGAAACTGCAAATGGTTAATAACATATGCGGATGGAAGGAAACATGCAATCCCCAAGACCTCCGGCTAGTGAATACATAAAATAATAAAACAAAGATCAAAACATGTCAGAATGAGATGAAACTTGAACAGGAGCATCCAAAAATCATTAGGGACATATTGCAAAAATAAAAATTAGGAAATCATGCATGGATTTCTAATTGCTCTGGGATGGGACGCTGGCGGTTGTCATAAAATGTGAGAAAGCGACCTCCCAAATGTCCTATCTAGAGGCCTCCAAAATACCTAAAAACTTTGGGTTAGGCAAAATGAGGCATTTTGAGATGACCTAGAAGGTCGGATTTGGTAGATTCTTCCCAGATTGCCCTATATATGAATGCGCTCCCTGTAGGTTAGGGAACATTTAAAATGATAAAAACATAGTCAAAATAGGTCAGAATGTAGTGAAAATTGAATAGAAGCATAAAAAAATCACATACAACATGATGCAAAAGAAAAGTAAAGAAATATAATGTAGATTTCTAATCACTCCGGGGTGGGGTGATTAGGACTACAATAGCGGGGGCAAGACGCCCGTCGTTTGGGGCTTGGTTTTGACACCAATCCAGTTGGAATGGGTCCAAAACCTCCTAGGGGGTTGTGTCAAAAAATTTGGTGTGGGATTGTGGCTGATTTTTTGGGTTTTGCATCCAGATTGCGCTCCTAGTATTCACCCAATGAACTCCCTTCTAAAAGAGAGATCAAGGATGTAGAAAGCACAATGAGGGTTGGGGGTATAATTTGGCAGCACTTTGTTACTCCAAATTATCCTGCTCCCCCTTTTGTGGGGTGAGAAGGCTCACCATTTTATAGACCTGAGGGTCTCCTTTGAATGTGCATGTAGGGGCGCCACTTGGCCATCATGCCTTGTAAGGGAAGAGAAGATTCCTCCCTGATTAAGGGCTCCTTGATTTAGGCCTCCATGACTGCCTCTTTGAGATCTGAAACACTCACTCACACTCCCATGCCTTGGAGATGGAGTTGAGTGGCGGATCTGGGCTGCCATTTGTCAAGGTTTGAATTTTTGCCCATCAAACCTGCTATTCGTCCCACCCTAGAGCGATTACTGCTAATAATCCTGGGGTGGGGTGAATAGCATTCTAATCATCCCAGGGTGGAATGAATAGGGAGAAGAATGCTTGAAAGGTGCCAAATTGACCTCTAACCTTCAAACCTGCTTTGGGAGTGGTTAGGACCATTGTTTAACCTTTGGGGGCTGCCATAGGGGATATGTATGCCAATTCAATCAATGCTTGTAGCCACATAATCAGATTGGTGTTGTTTTGGTGTCTACAGGACCTTGGTTTTTTGGCTATCGAGGTCTATTTCCTAAGCGTTGGTCTACTAATTTCAATTTTCACATCCAAAATATCAATCAAACCCTAATTTGGGTTAGGCTCCCATGTCTGCCTCTACATTTGTGGCTTGAAGACATTTTAGAAGGGATTGGGAATCGTCTAGGTCAACTCGTCGTTATTGATCCAACAACAGTTGCCAAAAGCTAAATTTTTCATGCTAGAATATGCATCAACATGGATATGGAGCAAGCCCCTTTGAAATCCATTGAACTAGCCTCCATGTTTGGATCTTGGATTCAAGCTCTAAAATATAAAAATCTACTGGTAAAATGCAATTCCTACTTTAAGATAGGGCATTTGAATAGGGATTGCTCTCAAAGAAAAATCCCTCCTCAAAAGGATAACGGTAATAAGGAAGAAGCTTATGGAAAATCCAATGAATAATATAATGAAGTGAACCAGGTGAATCCTCCTCAATTGACCTCTAAAAGCAAGGAAGAAGGTGAGATTAAAAAAACCAATCTTTAGGTAAGTAATATTAGTGACCCTCTTCCCGTTGATTCATTTATTGTTGTTACTTATAATCCATTTGATTGATTAGCAATCTCCCCTGAGAATAGTGATCACATTGTCCCAAATGAAGAAAATCATCTAGGGAATAGTGCCTTTTTAGAGGAAAATCAAATGAATCTAAATCTCCCCTTTGAACTAGTTGTCCCAATCGAAAATCAGAGGACTCCACCTAATTCCTAGATGATGAGGAAGGACCCAGGGAGACTAAATAGAACCTATAGGAGATAAATAAAGAATCAGGTAGATGTGGGGAAGAATAAATCCAGGGGTAGACCCACCCAAAATGAAATCAAGAAGAGAGAAACAACCAAAGAAGTAGCTAATAGAAATCAATCGACCATAAAATTGGGAGGTAAAAAGCCTCCATCCAAATCCAATAAATGAGAATCATATCCTCATAGTAGGGGCTCTCCTTGAAGACACTGGTAGTAAGTTGTGCTCCATTGGGTCCAAGGAGGCACTAGAATTTTTGTAGTACATGGATTCTATTTATGGTGTTTCTATATTTGGCTGGTTTGGTTTTGTGGTAGTGTTTTAATTTTAGTTGGTTGTTAGTGTGTTGTCTTAGTCTTGTCTTGTATAATATTATGGCTCAACATATGCTTTTTGGTTTTCTTTTGAACAGGTTGTTGGGCCTTTTGAAAATTTGTTTACAGCCTAATATACGGGTTTGGGGACCCTAAAAATCCTTCTTCCCTAATAAAAAAAAAAGGAAGAAAAAAACAATTATACATCGACAAGTTCAAACCAAAATATGAACACAACAAAAATAAGTATGTATATCCAAGGATCAAATAGAAGGAGAAAATGCTTATAGCCCAACTAAGATCCAGTTCACGCCATCTTAAATACAAAACTGGGAGATAGATAATTCCTCAAGAGGTATGGTTAACACAAATGTCTTTTGCATAGCAATAGTGGAGGGCAAAAAATATTTTGTCACATAATGTGAAGCTTGGAAGAACATCAAGATTGTATATGACAACACTAAACTCACTAATGGAACATTTTGAATAATTGAGAATAATAAAAAGAGAAACTTCTCAACAAAATCAGCAACAAATGAAATACACTCCAAAAGATGATAAAAAATGTTGATCTTTTGACTTGTTAAACAATTTTTTTAAATGTTAATTTTTGGAACTTTGAATAAGAGGTCCAAGGTTTGAATCCAAAAGGAAGTAGGGTTGTACACCATAACCCATCTTGTTCTAAAGCTCTTGGTACCACATATTGTTTTGGTCTCATGAATGTAATTAAAATCATTTTATTTCAAGTCTAATTGTAATGTTTCGTGACATTTGAAGATTGATTTATTTACATGAGTATGACTACATATAATTACCTTAAAAAAATACACTTTAATAAAAACATAGACAATATAAAATATTATAAAATAAATCTAAAAAATATAACCACACTTCGTTTTTTATATATATTAAACCATTTTAAAACATTTGAAAATAAATAAATATATAAAAACACAACATTTTAACCATTATATTTAAATTTATTTACAAATTTAAAAATAAAAAAAATAAATTAACTAAACATTAAAAACAAATAGCAAATAAAATTATTTAATTAGATGTGATGCATATATTAAAAGTTAATAAA
The DNA here is from genome assembly GCA_028583015.1 of Wollemia nobilis. Classification (NCBI taxonomy): domain Eukaryota; kingdom Viridiplantae; phylum Streptophyta; class Pinopsida; order Araucariales; family Araucariaceae; genus Wollemia; species Wollemia nobilis. The sequence goes on along the minus strand of JAQPPZ010003193.1, from coordinate 1,819,213 downwards.
TATGTTAAAAATCTAAACCCAAAGAAATAAGTGATCTTAATTTAAATCCAAGAAAATGAGAGACTGTAACATTATTTATAAATGCATAAATAAATAAACAACTTGAGGACGGTTAGTGTGGTTTTCTCGAAGTTGTCTAACTTGATCATTCAATGGAGGTCTCCCTTTTTGTCTTTGTGTCTTCGGGCTTTTTGATCTTTTGGTTTACCTCATGTTTGGTGGCGTATTTGGAAGGAGAGGAATTCTAGAGCCTTTAAAAATATCTCCCATCCGGCTAAGTTTGTGGTACTTCATGTTGTTGTTTCCATTGTTGAGAATGTGGATGCATTTTCTTTAGATAGGATCACTTTCATTGGGGAGTTGGTGGTGGATTTGACTCTTGGATTTAGAGATTATTCTCCCGATCATTACCTTGAAGCTCTTGTTAGACATACTACTATTTGGGAACCTCCTCCTCCTGGTTGGTTGAAGCTAAATTTCGATGGAGCTTCTAAAGGGAATCCAAGACCAACCGGTATGGGGGGATTGTTTAGAGACTCTGATGGGAGGATTTTTTTGGATTTCACAGAAAAATTACATCATCAAACTAGTTATTTTACGAAGGCACGAGCTTTCTTTCAAGGGGTTTTTCAACTAAAAATTTTGAATGGTAGAAAGATAAATATTGAAGGGGATTCTATCAGTATTATTAATATGCTCAAAGGTGTTCAAGTCCCTTCATTGATGATCACAAAGACCATTACTGAAGGGGTAAAGTCATTCCTGTCCTTCATGACCGATTTTAAGTTGGCCATTGTAGAGGGGGTAAACCAATTGAATGAAATTTTTTGATCATCATGTCGGATCCACACCTGGGAGGAATTATTAACATGTCATTTCTTACGAGGGGGCGAATACTTAACATGACATAGGATAAAATCGTTTTGTAGCTCATGACACTCACTTTCATTCAAGCTATACTCATACATAATCCAGTCTATGATATAACCATCTGGAGGAGGAGGAGAAAAAGGAGGTGGCTTTTTATAGAACCTAAGGGTCCTCTTCTTTCCAATCATGCATCCATAAGAAGAAGTAGAAGTATTTTTGATATCCTTATTATTTACAGTGACCTTCCAATAACCAAATGTAGTCGCTCTCAATATAATAACTCTCTGGCATTTTTGGGTATTTTTTGTGCGGTGTGCAAAAGAAATAACATGATAATTTTTTCAATTCACGTGTGTAAAATTCCTCTACAACTGGAATTATGTCCATCTAAAACCTCTGGCTATTTATTTCTACACTCTCACACCCATGTACTTTACTCTTGAGAAAATAAGAAACAAGATTTTCATCAGTCAAGAAAAACCAAAACCAAGGATCCGAACCACTGTGATTTGGTTGTAATTGATCAAATTAAAGAAATATGGAATATAAAATACAGGATGGCAATATAAAATCCATAGAAAATTATGGAATCTATTTTACAATACTTAAAATATGTCTTCTTATCTAAACATCTCAAAAAGTCAATGGATTCTTACCACAATCAAAATCAAGGACAAATATTGTAATTGAGCAGAAGATAGTAGAAGAAACAATCTTATATAGAGCCAATCATGATATGATATGTAAATTCATAGGTATTCACCCTACCTTGATTTTTTTGCATTCATGGGTTTGTTAAACCTTGGAGCCTCTTGGTTAGTATTATTTGTGGTTTGTTAGTAATGGATGTTTTATTATTAGTTTTTCCTCACTTACGGACATAAATAGGGCTTTTGAATCAAAAAAGAAGAATCATTGTTTGACAATATTATTTTTTAGCGCTAGAGAGTGGGACTTGATCCCCGAATTGAACCCATTGTTGTCCCGCTTTAGATCTATTTGTATGCACTTTCAATGGAGTTATAGAGTGAGCAGGTATTAGAAATCATCGACAATTCCCTTGGAAAATATTTGGGTATTTCTAGAGATACAATGGAATAATGTGTTGTTTATGCTAGATTATTCATGGAAATGGATCTCAACTAGTCTTTGTCGGAAGAGGTAGAACTCAAACTTGTAGGAATATCTTGGATTCAACAATTGGATTATGAGGTGTTCCCTTTAGGTGTAGAGTTTGTCATAAATATGGGTATTTGGCCTGATATTTTCCCAAACAATATGAATACAAAAAAGGAGGCTCCTCTAGGAATGTCGAATATTTCTAAAGAGGGTAAGTCAACAGTCAACAAAGAAAAAACCAATATTTATCATGGTAGAGAAACATAGGGAGATGGTTTTGTACAACCCACAAGAAAAAGGTAAAAGAAAAAATATGGTAAAGAGGAAACCCAACTCAAGCCCTCAAATAGGTATGATATATTCAAGACACTAGTGGACCAGGAAGAAGAACAATTCATGGAAGGAGTGGATGGGAATAATAAAAATAATAACAACCATGTTCAACAATTCATGGAAGGAGTGGATGGGAATAATAAAAACAATTACAACCATGTTCAAGCCTCTCTTTCAACTCCTGTACTAGAGAAGGTAATAGAGTGCAGTGAGCTACCACAATAAGATATTATAAGGGCATTAGTATTGCATAACCAAGAGTAGTATATAATAAAGGATGTCATAATGGATATGGCAGAAAAGAATAGATAAAGGCCAACTCTATGGATAAGCTAGGTGGAGAAGATATCAAATAATATCAGCTCTCAAGGAATGGATAAAAAATCAAATAAGTAATTGATAGCAGTTCAAAGAGACTAACTAGTCTCTAGAGGATTGGTGATACCAATAGACTCTTAATGGTCTCAAGGTAACCAATAGTTATATAATCATGGAATATTAGGGGTTTAAACAATAGAACCCATCAATCTATTGTTTGAAAACTCTTAGAAAAAAGTAAAACATATTTTTTTCTTATTCAGGAGACAAAAATGTTATTAGATCTTATGTGTAAAACACTAAATAGACTTTGGAGGGGTGCTAGTCATATGGAATTGGTTGTACAAGGGGTATTTGGGGTATAGTTACCTTTTGGAACTCTCTTGAATGGATGACAATAGAACATATAGCTTGGAGGGGTGTTCTCACATTGCATTTTAGGAACAATGTGACAATTGAGCAAGTTTTAATCACAAATTTTTATAGGGCTTAAAACCTATATGATCAGATTCATCAAATGAAAATCGGTGCATAATATGAAAATCTCAATGGAGGAGTTAGACTATATTATTGCTAGGGGTTTTAATGCTAAATTATCATCTAGATATCAGGAAGGCGGAACCCTAATTTTGGACCCAAGGGATTGGCTTATGATTTCCCATGCCCATGCATTAAACTTGGTGGATATTAAATGTCTTGGAACCAACTATACTTAGACTAATAATAGGAGGTATCCACATAGTAGGAAGATGAAGTTCGACCATTTTTTAGTTTTAGATGAGGGTTTTGTGAAATGGAATCTAAAATTTTAGATTTTGGAGGGTACATTTTTAGATCACTTCCCCATTCTATTGGAAGGAAGGATCAATATAGGATAACATCACAAACCATTAAAAATTTTGGTTACAAAAAGAGGAACTTCAAAAGAAATCCACCTCTAGTAAAGCTTTCCAATAAAATATTTATTATTTAACTCTCATCTCCTCAATCCTAATCCTTCCTTTACCTTGGGTTGCTTACCTTCTTCCAACCTACCAAGGCTCATTTCCTCTCTCCTTTTACTCCTCCCCATAAAAAATTTCTAGCCATCTTGTCCAACTCTTTCCATATGGTATGCAGGGTAGAAAGGATAGAAAATTTATATATTGGAATGGACTGAATGAATGACTATAAAAAAATTAATCTACCCCATAGGTTAACCATTTGTGAGACCAATGATTAAGTATTTCTTTGATATAATATAAAATATTCTTGTCGATATCTATTTTTAGTTTTTTAAAATGTAAAGGGACCCCAAATATACCAGTACGAGAGAAGTCCTCATCAATCCCAAGATCTCTAAAATTTTGTCCTGGAGCCTTTGATCAAGATTGAAAAATACCACTTTGGATTTTTTTATCATTGATGAATTGGTTTGTGGCCCTAAGGTAAATATTAAGAGTATCTCTAATCATTATTGCTTCCTTGAAGTTGGCCACTCCCACCAATCCTGTGTCATCCATAAATAGTAGGCGAGTCAAAACTTCCTCATCCACCTTGATACCTATTAGAAAAACTTGTCTTCTCCTCAAGATGAGTCTACCCAAGCCTTCAGCCAATATGATAAAATGCTAATAGGAACAATAATCTCCTTGATGAAGGCCTCAAGTAGCTCCAAACGATTGATACTAAGTGTGTCACAGTAGAAACATAGCTCATGACCCATTATATCCAGTCTTGAGAGAAATTGAAGGTTGCCATCATCCTTGACAAGAAGCTCCACACCACCCTATCATAAGCCTTTGACATATCCAATTTTATGAGCATTCACCTATTGCAAAATTTTTGCATCGAGTGGATTGCCTTCTGAGATAGAACCACATCATCCAAGATATGCTTTCCCAAGACCACATGCACATAGATAGATATATCATACTTTAATTATATCATGAATTTGGGTCTCCCAAAAGAAAGTTCAAAACCAAACATGCACACTATATGCTATCTCATTTCGATCAGGTAGCAAAAATAATTTTTATAATAAAATATGTTCATAAAATGTAAAAAGCCTTTGGATATGCAAATCTAGATATGTAGAGTGTCCTTTAGAAAGATGAATATTTTTATATATAATATAAAATAAACAAATTTAAGATCAACATACAAATATTAGAATTGTTTAGACTTTGATGATTCATCTTGTGGTAGTGAAATTATGAATCGACAGAGCTAGAGCAATTTTTTTAAAAAGTGAACAATCTTTTAGGATCCATATCTTTACATAGAGTTATCCAACTAGCTTTGTACCTCCCCTCTTACACTTCAACTTCCTTCTCCATCATCCCAATATTAGCCTAAGTTTCCTCTTTAGCATACACTGCCATAGTTTTTGTGACTTTGCTTCAAATGACCTACCAAACACCATCTAAGGATCAAAAGGTTTCTCTAAAAATTTTGTCATTTCTCTCCAACCACATTTGCCACTAAATGAATTTTAATCCAAACTTCCAATATATACAAGGAGCTTTATATTTAAATCTACCCCTCTTTCATCTTTTCCAAATATTAATCCGATTCAAATCACCATTGATCTTTTGACTTGTTAAACAATTTTTTTAAATGTTAATTTTTGTAACTTTGAATAAGAGGTCCAAGGTTTGAATCCAAAAGGAAGTAGAGTTGTACACCATAACCCATCTTGTTCTAAAGCTCTTGGTACCACATATTGTTTTGGTCTCATGAATGTAGTTAAAATCATTTTATTTCATGTCTAATTTTAATGTTTCGTGACATTTGAAGATTGATTTATTTACATGAGTATGACTACATATAATTACCTTAAAAAATACACTTTAATAAAAACATAGACAATATAAAACATTATAAACTAAATCTAAAAAATATAATCCCACTTCATTTTTTTATATATATTAAACCATTTTAAAACATTTGAAAATAAATAAATATATAAAAACACAACATTTTAACCATTATATTTAAATTTATTTACAAATTAAAAAAAAAAAAAAAATTAACTAAACATTAAAAACAAATAGTAAATAAAATTGTTTAATTAGTTGTGATGCATATATTAAAAGTTAATAAATATGTTAAAAATCTAAACCCAAAGAAATAAGTGATCTTAATTTAAATCCGAGGAAATGAGAGACTGTAACATTATTTATAAATGCATAAATAAATAAACAACTTGACGACGGTTAGTGTGGTTTGGGTTTTCTTGAAGTTGTCTAACTTGATCATTCAATGGAGGTCTCCCTTTTTGTCTTCGCATCTTCGGGATTTTTGATCTTTTGGTTTACCTCATGTTTGGTGGCGTGTTTGGAAGGAGAGGAATTCTAGAGCCTTTAAAAATATTTCCCATCCGGCTGAGTTTGTGGTACTTCATGTTGTTGCTGCCATTATTGAGAATTTGGATGCATTTTCTTTATATAAGATCACTTTCGTTTGGGAGTTGGCGGTGGAGTGACTCTTGTATTTAGAGTTTATTCTCCCAATCATTACCTTGAAGCTCTTGCTAGACATACTATTATTTGGGAACCTCCTCCTTCTGGTTGGTTAAAGCTAAATTTTGATGGAGCTTTTAAAGGTAATCCAGGACCAACCGGTACGGGGGGATTGTTTAGAGACTCTAATGGGAGGATTTTGTTGGCTTTCATAGAAAAATTAGATCATCGGACCAGTTATTTTGCGAAGGCACAAGCTTTCTTTCAAGGGGTTTGTCAACTAAAAATTTTGAATGGTATAAAGATAAATATTGAAGGGGATTCTCTCAATATTATTAATATGCTCAAAGGTGTTCAAGTCCCTTCATGGACTATCACGAAGGCCATTACTGAAGGGGTAAAGTCATTTTTGTCCTTCATGACCGATTTTAAGTTGGCCATTGTAGAGGGGGTAAACCCATTGAATGAAATTGTTCGACCATCATGTCGGATCCACACCTGGGAGGAATTATTAACATGGCATTTATTAAGAGGGGGAAAATACTTAAAATGACATAGGATAAAATCATTCTGCAACTCATGACACTCATTTTCATTCAAGCTATACTCATACATAATCCAATCAATGATATAACCATCTGGAGGAGGAGAAAGAGGAGGTGGCTTTTCATAGAACCTAAGGGTTCTCTTCTTTCCAATCATGTGTCCACAAGAAGTAGAAGTATTTTTTATATCCGTATTATCTGCAATGAGCTTCCAATAACCAAATGGAGTCGCTCTCTCAATATAATAACTCTACCTTTTTGGGGTATTTTTGTGTGGTGTGCAGCATAAATAGCATGATATTTTTTTCAATTCATCTGTGTAAAAGTCCTCCACAATTAGAATTATGTCCATATAAAACCTATGGCCATTTATTTCTACACTCTCGCACCCATGTAATTTAATCTTGAGAAAATAAGAAACAAGCTTTTCATCAGTCGAGAAAAACCAAAACCAAGGATCTGAACCACTGCGATTTGGCTGTAATTGATCAAATTAAAGAAATATGGAATATAAAATACAGGCTGGCAATATAAAATCCATAGAAAATTATGAAATCTATTTTACAATACTTAAAATATATCTTCTTATCTAAACATCTCAAAAAGTCAATAGATTCTTACCATAATCATAATCAAGGAAAATGTTATTGAGCAGAAGATAGTAGAAGAAATAGTCTTCTATAGAGCCAATCATGATCTGATATATAAATTCATAGGTATTCACCCTACCTTGATTTTTTTACATTCATGGATTTGTTAAACCTGGGCGCCTCTTGGTTAGTATTATTTGTGGTTTATTAGTAATGGATATTTTATTGTTAGTTTTTCCTCACTTACCGACAGAAATAGGGCTTTTGAATCAAAAAATAAGAATCATGGTTTGACAATATTATTTTTTAGCCCTAGAGAGTGGGATTTGATCCTCAAATTGAACCCATTGTTGCCCCGCTTTGGATCTATTTGTATTCACTTTCAATTCCCTTGGAAAATATTTGGGTGTTTCTAGAGATACAATGGAAGAATGTGTTGTTTATGCTATATTATTCATGGAAATGGATCTCAACCAGTATTTGCTGGTAGAGGTGGAACTCGAAATTGTAGGACTATCTTGGATTCAACAATTGGATTATGAAGTGTTCCCTTTAGGTGTGGAGTTTGTCATAAATATGGGTATTTGGCCTGGTCTTTGCCCAAACAATATGAATACAAAAATGGAGGCTCCTCTAGGAATGTCGAATATTCCTAAAGAGGGTAAGTCAATAGTCAACAAAGAAACAACCTATATTTCTCATGGTAGAGAAACATAGGGATATGGTTTTGCACAACCCAAAAGAAGAAGGTAAAAGAAAAAATATGGTAAAGAGGAAACCCAAATCAAACCCTCAAATAGGTATGATATATTCAAGACACTAGTGGAATAGGAAGAAGAAAAATTCATGGAAGGAGTGGATGGTAATAATAAAAATAATAACAACCATGTTCAAGCCTCTCTTTCAACTCCTATCCTAGAGAAGGTAATAGAATGCAGTAAGCTACCACAATCAGATATTATAAGGGTATTAGTAGTGCATAACCAGGAGCAGTCTATAATAGAAGATGTCATAATGTGTATGGCAAAAAAGAATAGAGAAAGGCCAACTCTAGGGATAAGCTAGGTGGAGAAGAGATCAAAGAATATCAGCTCTCAAGGAATGGATAGAAAGTCAAATAAGGATTTGATAGCAGTTCAAAGAGATAAATTGGTTGCTAGGGGATTGGTGATACCAATAGACTCTTAATGATCTCAAGGTAACTAGTAGTTATATAATCATGGAATATTAGGGGTTTAAACAATAGAACCCATCAATATATTGTTTGAAAACTCTTAGAAAAAAGTAAAACATATTTTTTGCTTAACGAGGAGATAAAAATGTTATTAGATCTTATGTGTAAAAAACTAAATAGACTTTGGAGGGGTTCTGGTCATATGGAATTGGTTGTCCAAGGGGTCTTTGGGGGTATAGTTACCTTTTGGAACTCTCTTGAATGTATGACAATAGAAAATATAGCTTGGAGGGGTGTTCTCACATTGCATTTTAGGAACAATGTGAAAATTGAGCAAGTTTTAATCATAAATTTTTATGGGGCTTAAAACCTAGATGGTCAGATTCATCAAATGTAAATCGGTGCATAATATGAAAATCTCAAGGGAGGAGTTAGACTAGATTATTACTAGGGGTTTTAATACTAAATTATCATATAGATATCAGGAAGGCGGAACCCCAATTTTGGACCCAAGGGATTGACTTATGATTGCCCATGCCCATGCATTAAACTTGGTGGATATTAAATGTCTTGGAACCAACTATACTTAGAATAATAAGAGGAGGTATCCACATAGTAGGAAGATGAAGTTAAACCATTTTAGTTTTAGAGGAGGGATTTGTGAAATGCAATCTAAAATTTTAGATTTTGGAGGGTACAGTTTTAGATCACTTCCCCATTCTATTGGAAGGAAGGATCAATATAGGTTAACATCACAAACCATTTAGACTTGAAAAATTTTGGTTACAAAAAGAGGAACTTCAAAAGAAATCCACCTCCTGTAAATATTTCCAACAAAATCTTTATTATTTAACTCTCATCTCCTCAATCCTAAACCTTCCTTTACCTTGGGTTGCTTACTTTCTTCCAACCTACCAAGGCTCATTTCCTCTCTCCTTTTACTCCTCCCCATAAAAAATTTCTAGCCATCTTGTCCAATGCTTTCCATATGGTATGCAGGGTAGAAAGGATAGAAAATTTATAGATTGAAATGGACTGAATGAATGACTATAAAAAAGTTAAGCTACCCTCATAGGTTAAACATTTGTGAGACCAATGATTATGTCTTTCTTTGATATAATCCAAAATATTCCTCTAGATATCTATTTTTAGTTTTTTAAAATGGAAAGGGATCCCAAATACACCACTAAAAGAGAAGTCCTCATGAATATCAAGATATCTAAAATTTTGTCCTAGAGCCTTCGATCAAGATTGAAAAATACCACTTTGGATTTTTTTTATCATTTATGAATTGGTTTGTGGCCCTAAGGTAAATATGAAAAGTATCTCTAATCATTCTTGCTTCCTTGAAGTTGGACACTTCCACCAATCCTGTGTCATCCATAAATAGTAGGTGCGTTAAAAATTCCTCATCCACCTTGATACCTATTAGAAAACCTTGTTGTCTTCTCCTCAAGATGAGTCTACCCAAGCCTTCAACCAATATGAGAAAATGATAATAGGAACACGAATCTCCTTGATGAAGGCCTCAAGTAGCTCCAAACGGTTGATACTAAGTATGTCAAAGTAGAAACATAGCTCATGACCCATTATATCCAGTCTTGAGAGAAATCGAAGGTTGCCATCATCCTTGACAAGAATCTCCACACCACCCTATCATAAGCCTTTGACATATCGAATTTTATGAGCATTCCCCTATTGCTAGATTTTTTCATTGAGTGGGTTGCCTTCTGAGATAGAACCACACCATCCAAGATATGCTTTCCCAAGACCACATGCACATAGAGAAATATATCATACTTTAATTATATCATGAATTTGGTTCTCCCAAAAGAAAGTTCAAAACAAAACATGCACACTATATGTGATCTCATTTCAATTAGGTAGCACAAATAATTTTTATAGTAAAATATGTTCATAAAATGTAAAAAGCCTTTGGATATGCAAAGCTAGATATGTAGAGTGTCCTTTAGAAAGATGAATATTTTTATATATAATATAAAATAAACAAATGTAAGATCAACATACAAATATTAGAATTGCTTAGACTTTGATCATTCATCTTGTGGTAGTGAAATTATGAATTGAAAGAGGTAGAGCAATTTTTTTGAAAAGCGAACAATCTTTTAGGATCCATATATTTACATAGAGTTATCCAACTAGCTTTGTACTGCCCCTCTTACACTTCAACTTCCTTCTCCATCATCCCAATATTAGCCTAAGTTTCCTCTTTAGCATACACTGCCATAGTTTCTATGACTTTGCTCCAAATGACCTACCAAACATCATCCAAGGATGAAAAGGTTTCTCTAAACATTTTTTCATTTCTCTCCAACCACACTTGCCAATAAATGAATTTTAATCCAAGATTCCAACATATACAAGGAGCTTTATATTTAAATATACCCCTCTTTCACCTTTTTCCAAATATTAATCCAATTCAAATCACCATTGGCTCAAATTTTATAAGATAAAAACCATCGCTACCAGATCTTATGTGTGAATGGGCACTCAAAAATCAAGTGGTTAGATTTTTCCTTTCTCTATTAGAATAAAACACATTGATATGGACCAGTGATTCCCCTACGTTTTAAATTATCAAAAGTAAAAATTCCATTGTGCATGAATTGCCAAACAAAAAAGATTACTTTTGGCCAACCCTTCAATTGCCAAATATTTCTCTAATTCTCAACCTCATATGAATGAGGAGGAGGCTTTGGAAGGGTCTTATCATATCCATACTTCACTATGTAGAATCCAAGGATCTCATAGCCCCAAGCTAATTCATCTTCCTCATATCTACCGTGTGAGAAATATTTTTGCTAAGATTTTAATCATGATGAGTGTTAATTTTAGAGGGGATTGGAATTGGCCACTCATCCAACTTCTTAAACTACTTAAACTTGTAATCCCCCAACTTGTTAGTTTTAAAATAACTTTAAATCTAGATCTAACCCTTTATTTCGATGGTTGTTTTTACTAATTGTAATTTTGGGAATTCAACAGTGATAAGTGGGTATTGATCCCATGAATCTATCCAAAATCATGCCTTCTTCCCTCTCCCCACTTTTCAAAACAATGCATCTTTCACTACCTGGGATCCTAACTTTAAAGCTTGCCACACTAACGACCCATTACCATCCAAATGGAAACGACCCACCTCATTTGGGTTCACTTGTCCCAAATATTTACTAGTTAAAACTCTAGTAAATAAAATTGGTTGGGAAATCCATCTCCAATAAAGCTTTCCAGCCAAAGATTTATTATTTAACTCTGATGTCCTTGGTCCCAAATATTCCTTTACCTTGGGTTGTCTTACTTTATCCCAACCTACTAAGGCTCATTTCCTCTTTCCTTTTACTCCTCCCCATAAAAATTTTCTAGCCATCTTATCCAACTCTTTCCATATGGTATGTGGGGTAGGAAGGATAGGAAATTTATAAATTGTCATGGCCTGAATGACTCACTGTAAAAAAGTTAATCTACTGCCATAGCTTAACCATTTGTGAGACCAATGATTAATTCTTTCTTTTATACAATTCAAAAGATTCCTCTAGATATCTATTTTCAAAATTTTAAAATGCAAAGGGACGCTAAATATACCATTGGGTGAGAAGTCCTCATGAATTCTAAGATCTCTAAAATTTTATCCTGAAGCCTTTGGTCAAGATTGAAAAAAACTACTTTGGATTTTTTATCATTGATAACTTAGTTTGTGGCCTTAAGGTAAATATTAAGAGTATCTCTAATCATTTTTGCTTCCTTGAAGTTGGCCACTCCCATGAATCTTGTGTCATCCACAAACTGTAGGTGAGTCAAAACTTCCTCATTCACCTTGATACTTGTTAGCAAACCTTTTTGTCTTCTCCTCAATATGAGTCTATCCAAGCCTTCAACCAATATGAGAAAAAGATAAGGGAAAAAAAGATCTCCTTGACGAAGGCCTCGAGTAGTTCCAAATGGTTGTGAGGGAAAGCCTTTGATTAACACTGAGTATGTTGGAGGAGAAACACATCTCATGACCCATTCTATCCAATATTGAGAGAAAGTGAAGGTTGTCATCATCCTTGAAAAGAAGCTCCACTCCACCCTATCATAAGCCTTTGACATATCCAATTTTATGAACATTCTCCTATTGTCAGATTTTTGCATTGAGTGAATTGCCTCCTAAGCTTGAACCACATCATCCAAGATCTTCCTACCCTCTACAAAACCCCATTGCTCTGAGAAGATAATGCTATGTAGGAGAGGTTTTAGCCGCTCAACCATTACCTTTGTGACTATTTTATACATGACATTGCATAAGGCAATAGGTCTATAATATGAAATATGCACCCATTCCTTCCATTTCAAAATTAAGGTAATGAATGTATGAATTTACTACCTCTGAACTCCTTTATAACAACCATTACATCCTCTTCCATGTTGTCCCATAAGGTCTGAAAAAAACTCAATTGGAAAGCCATCTAGACCTGATGTGTTTTTGGTACTTATTCCATTTGAACCTTAGACTTCTTGAAGAAGAGTCAAATCCAGTACCATTACGTTTTCCCCCGGGACAATTTATGTTTATTATTTGTAATAATATTTTAATACTTATTTTGGTTAGGTTTTTAATTTATATAATTGGTGAGAGAAACTGTGTAGATATTTGAGTTTCTCAAATGTCACATTAAGCTAGGTGGATTTTCTAAAAAATTACTTTAGTACAGAATTTAAGGGACTCATAAACGTATAAAAGTAATAGCCCAAAACATTAGGAATGTGAAATAATTTTAATATAAGCTGACTAACATTTGGTATATAATTTTTGTTTTATTATAATTATAGATTTTTATGTAACATAGTTTTGGCTAATTAATTATTAATTTATTTAGTATTTAAAATATATTATAAAATTATTTTGTAATGTTAAAGACAAGATAATGATTCGTAAGATCAAGTTAACAAGTGTATGATTGAATAATATAGTCTATGATAAAAATATAGTCTAATATATTTTAGCTTGTCAGTGGGTTACCCTGGTTCGACTCCTTGGACACTCAAAGGTCTCGTTGACTTTGTCTTTACCCAATGCGCAAAGGTTTATAAAGGTTTTCTATTTCTCAAACAACCAAAAAATATAAATATTTCACAAAGTTGGTCAACAAATACAAGTAGAATCTTCATGATTATTATGCTTGAATACAAGAACTTTGATAAAAGGTCGAGCCCTTAATTCTTAAAGAAAACTTGGCAGTTGCCCTAGTGGCTAAAGATGGTGGTTGTTTCTTAAGTGGTCTTGTGTTCAAACCCCTTGAGGATGGTTGTTGATGTAATTTGTAAATGTTCTCCTGAAAAAAAAAAAAAAAAAAGCATGATGATTAGATGATTAATGTTGATAGTATGCAAAATAATATTTTTGTTGTAAGGTTGAACACAAGAATTAGACAACATTTATAATATAAGTAATTGACAACTATTTAGCAATCATACAATATTATTATGTAATAAAATGAGAGTTTGGAGGAGGAACCTATACTAACAATAATAATTAAGCCAACCAATATCTACAAACCAAAATCCATAACCACTAAAAAAATATAACAATCAAAAGACCATTTCCTCGACCATTTTCTCCTCTTACTTATATAACTAAAGTTGAAGACTATATCCTCATTTTATTTATATAACTTGTTAGCGTATTTTTGATTCTATTACATTATTTAGATATGTTGTTGTTATGTTACAACCAGTTCGTAACAGTTTAGTTACGCCGGTGCTATTCCCGACTATGTAACTCATTATTTAAACTGTGCAATACAATAATAAACTTGTTGCACAATCTTACATGGCATCAGAGCCAGTGGCGTGAAGGGAGCAGCGCAGCGGCAGCAGAGAAGCTTGGACAGCAGACATAATTTTTTTTTTAAGACGGGAATTTTTTTTCTCTGGGTTTGTTGTAGCAGAGGATTCCTCCGGCGAGAAAAAAAAAAAAAAAAAAGCGTCGTGACACGGGCCCCGTGCGCAGATGCCCGGGAGTCCGGTCGGCGGCCAGGACGTCACGCAGACGTCCATTGGCGCTGCATCCGAGGAGGCGCGTCCACGTAAGAGGACGCGACCGCGCTCGCAGTCCCCCGAGCGGGACGCGTCGGCAGGAGGAGAGAGCGCCCGCGCGGGATTTTTTTTTAAATTCCCGCCGCGCAGGAGGTGGCCCCCCCCTCCCCCCACTCCCCGCGCGACGCGCGATTTGCGCGCGCACGCTCCCCGAGGGCACCCCCCCCTCTCCCCCGCCCGCCCCCCGGCGTTTGCGCACAGTCGCGCAGGCCCTCGACGGATTTTTTTTTAAACGTGGAAAAAAAAAAAAAAATCGAACGCCCTCCCCCTGGAACGAAAAAAAAAAAAAACAACGTTCGGCCCTCCTTTCTTCGGCGAAAGTCGCTGCGGGAGACTGCGACGGTTTTTTTTTTTTGAGTGCCGATCCGATCTGGAAAAGAAATAGAAGGCAGCGGTGGATTTTTTTTTCGAAAACGCCGGGAGCAGTGGGAGCAGGGCTGTGGTCGCAAGCCGAGGCCGAATTTTTTTTCCGAGCAGTGCTGCGGTCGCAAGCCGAGGCCGTTGCAGAGGAGGAGACGAAGGAGGGGTTGAAAGAGGAGCAGGTCCACCGATCCTTTCGGATCAGCCCGCTGGCTCACGTGGTCGTGAGCCGTGCGGTAAGGCTCAGGGAGCCTCGCAGGTCGGGGGTTCAAATCCCGCCGACCCCCCAAGGTATATTTTTTTTTCAAAGTTTTTTTTTATAATTATTAATTTTTAATTAAAATTTTTAATTTTAATTTATTTTTAATAGTTTTAAACTTTATAAATTAAAATTTAATTTTAATTTATTTTTCCTAAAGTTTTAAAACTATATAAATTAAAATTATTTATTTTAATTTTAAATATATAATAGTTATTAAAAATGCTTTGTTAAAAGAATTTTTTTAAGGGGGGATATTTTTTTTCAAAAAATCAAAGGGGGATGTTGAGTAATTTTTTGAAAATAGCAATTTGGCATTGTAAAAGGTGCATTTTCGGTCGTGGACCGACACCTTGTGGGTTATTCTAGTGGGCATTTTTTTTGTTGTATGTTGCATATTTCATTTTTGCACTATAACATTAAAAATTAAAATCAAACACTCCCTAAGTCCCCGGAATATAAAACCCATCTGTGCAATTTATTTGCACTGCAGTGTTCGGTATTTGCGATACCTCTGGCCAGCACTTACAGGTAAAGTCGTCGTGATTTTGCTACTGTATCCGCCGCCTAATATAGCCGCTATAACGACGTCCGAGCTTGTTCTCTATAAATCGTCTGGGAGGAATAAGTACGCCATTTTTGCATTTTTTACTCCATCCACTACCCTTTATCGCACTTGTGTTTAGGCGTAAATCCCGACGTAAGTATTCTTCATAGTGTTTAGGGGAAGTTACGCCCCACGCATGAGAAGAATCTTCTATGGTAGGTGCCATCAACAAGGCGATTCCCTTTCAGAACCGCTTATGTTCCACGTATCGTATGATCTCTAAAATTCACCTATAGTCTCCCTCACGTAAGGGCGGGTGATTTTTGTTGATCTTTCTAAATACCTATAGTTTCCCTCACGTAAGGGCGGGTATTTTGTACGGTATATTGGCCTAGCAAAAGGTATATAGAAAGGGGGACCAATTTGGTGATATAAGGAACCTTCACTATGGCCGCTGTTGCAAAATTGATGACCGATCCGCATCGCTTATTGAAAGGTCCAAATTATACACCATGGAAACATAAGATGAAGGCTATTCTCCAAATGGAAGATTTGTGGGATATTGTTACCGGAGTAGCAACAAGGCCTTCACCAAAAGCAGGATCCACAGGTCCTTCAACAGATCATATTGCTTTTGACAAGAAAGACAGGAGAGCAAAGGTGCTCATTTTGTTTGTCGTTTCGGATGAAGTGCAACCTCATATAGCCGATAAAGCAAGTGGTAAAGAGGCATGGGATGCCCTTAGAACCATCTATGAGGGGAAGAATGAATCCACCATTCTTCATCTTCAACAACAACTTCATAACCCGAGTTTGAGACAGGTGAAACAGCTTGAACTCTTTCGTGCAGAGTGTCTGAGTTGAAAGAGAAATTGAGTTCTCTAGGAGATACTCGTGGACGAAAAGCTTCTCATTTCACTTGTGATGAGAGCTTTACCTTCTTCATTTGATATGTTGATAACCTCCATCCAGGTGTCCCAACGACAAATTACCTACATCGAGTTGGTCAATCTGCTCCAACAACAGGAGGCACGCCAACTTCACAAGGATGATTCTTCCAATACAGCCCTATACACCAACAAAGCGTGGTTCTAGGAAGAAAGGTAATGGGCAAAAAGGAGGCAACTTTCGTAAAGGAGGAAATTCTCAACAGGATACGAAAGGAAAAGGCAAGCAACCTCAACGAAGAAGAGGTGGTGCAAGATCCGTGAGAAAGACAACCATGACACCAACAAGTGTTGGCATAAGAACAAGCAAAAAGGCCAAAACAAACCACAAAATAAGAACAAGCAACCCCAGTGAATGTTGTCGTTGAAGAATCCGACTCGGATTCCGAATGGGCACACAAGGTGCTCATGACTACCACAGATTCCACTCAGAGGGATCCTATTTGGTATGTCGATTCTGGAGCTAGTAAACATATGACTGGCGACAGATCGTGGTTTGAATCATTTGTGGCCAAGGAGGGCAAACCTGTCACCATTGCTGATGATAAAACCTACAGGGTTCAGTGGAGAGGGTACAGCTTCAGTCACTCTTCCTGATGGCAAGTGTCAGATTGACAAGGTCCTCTATGTTCCGGGATTGGCCAACAATTTGTTGTCAATGACACAAATCCTGGACAGAAATATGGTTGTCAACTTTCGTGTTGAGAATGGAAAGAAGTGTTGTACAATTACCAGGAAGGGTAAGCAGATTGCAACAGCTTCATATAAGCATGGCTTATTTGCACTAGATGCTATCTCTACTCCACATGTTGCCATGACTGCCTCTACCAAGGAGGCAACTTCCCTATGGCACAAGAGATATGGGCATCTTAGTTCCGGCTACTTACTTGAGCTCAGCAAGTATGAGATGGTAAAGGGTCTTCCTTCCCTTCTCGCCACATTGCCGTAGTGCTCGACCGCTTGGCAGAAAGCAAAGATAGAGTACCATTTGAGAAGAGCTCTACAAGAGCAAGAAAACCTCTGGAGCTAATTCACACCGATCTATGCGGTCCTTTCACACCCAACAATGTTGGAGGGAAGAGGTACTTTCAGTTATTCGTAGATGACTACTCACGAAAGATGTGGGTTTTCTTTCTCAAACTGAAATCTGAAGCTTTTGCATTCTTCCAGCAGCTCAAGAAATCCGTTGAGAAGGAGTCGTGGGCTTCTATCAAAACCCTCCGCTCGGATCGAGGGGGAGAGTTTACCTCTAATGAATTTTCTGCATTCCTAGATAAGCATGGGATCAAGAGACAGTTAACAACTGCCTATACTCCTCAGCAGAATGGAGTTGCTGAGAGAAGGAACCGTTCTATCATGGAAATGGTTCGTTGTATGCTCACATGTGCAACTCTTGGGCAACAATATTGGGCAGAAGCTGTCACCACTGCAGTGTATCTTTTGAATAGGGCACCCACAAAGGCCCTAAAAGGAATGACTCCACAGAAGCATGGAGTGGTCGAAAACCCTCCATATCTCATCTACGTATTTTCGGGTGTCAAGCTTTCATGCACATACCGAAAGAGAAAAGGAAGAAGCTAGATGAGAAAACACCGAGATGTATTTTTCTTGGATATTCTCGAGCACTCTAAAGGATATCGGTTGATAGATCCTTTGACCAAGAAAATTCATATCAGCAGAGATGTTGTCTTTGATGAAGCTTTCACATCACAGAGCACATCTACAGTACACCAGGATATTGTGGAACCAAAGGAAGAGGAGATTCCTTCGTCAACACAGACAGGAGGTCCTTCTACATCTTCTTCACCACCACCGAAGCAGAATCCTAAATGGTGTACAAATACAATCAGAGATGCAAATTTATCCACTCCTCCCAATTTGAATTTGGATAGACCTCGTACACGCAGTATGGCTCAAAAGGAAAGAGAAGCCAGAGAAACTGGTGAGGTTGATGATCTTTGTCAATCTTTTGAGGAACTTTCTGTGACTCCAAGTAGAGAAGTTGAGGATATGGATATTGATGATGACAGGGCATTCATGTCTACCATAGATAGTCTTGAACCTGCATCGATGCAAGATGCTCTTAGTGAGCCTCAATGGAAGGCCGCTATGGATACGTAGTATGAGTCTCCGATGAAGAATAAAACTTGGAAGCTTGTTGATCTGCCGCATGGAAAGAAACCTATTGGCTGCAAATGGGTATACAAAGTCAAGTACAAGGCAGATGGAACAATTGATAAGCATAAGGCCCGACTTGTTGCAAAGGGCTATGCTCAAAAGGAAGGCATCGACTATGAAGAAACTTTTGCACCTACTGCTCGGATGACCACAATTCGGGTTATGTGTGCTATGGCAACACAATATGGGTGGAAAGTTCACCAGATGGATGTCAAAAGTGCCTTTCTTAATGGTGATCTCCAAGAAGAAGTCTATATGACTCAGCCTGAAGGATTTGAAGTGGAAGGCCAACAACAGAAAGTTTGCAAATTGGTCAAATCCTTGTATGGTCTGAAACAAGCTCCTCGAGCTTGGTATATAAAAATGGACAATCACCTAATGCAAAGATGGATTTAAGAGATGTCCGTCGGATGCAAACCTCTATTTCAAGAAACAGGGTTCCGAGATAGTGTTGCTTGTACTCTATGTGGATGATCTCGCTCATTACAGGGAGTTCGAAGATATGATCTCTACCGTCAAAAGAAACTTGTGCAAATCTTTTGAGATGACAGATCTCGGACTTCTCCATTACTCGTCTTGGTCCTGAATTCAGCCGTAAGGAGCACACCATCAAAGTGTCTCGTAAAAAGTATGCCAAGACATTGCTCGATAAATATCGCATGACCGATCGCAAGCCAATGGCAACTCCTATGGAGAATGGACTTCAGCTATCGCGATATGATGACTCACCTCGGTAGATGGCACTCTCTATCGACGCTTGATTGGGAGTCTCATATATCTGACCAATACTAGGCCAGATCTCGTATTTGCTGTAAACTATCTTTCGAGGTTCATGCAGGAGCCTAAGATTACTCATTGGAAAGCAGAAAAACGTGTTCTTCACTATGTCCGTGGTACTATAGAATATGGCCTAGAATACAAGAGGAACAACAAATTCTTCTTGCAAGGATACACGGACTCCGACTATGCCGGATCATTTGATGATCGCAAGTCAACTTCTGGATACATTTTTCATCTGGGATCCGGTCCTGTCTCTTGGCACAACAAGAAGCAACATGTGGTTGCTATTTCTTCAACAGAGGCAGAATATCGCGCCGCACGTGAAGCTGTGTGCGAAGTGATATGGTTACGTCGCATTCTGACAAGTATGGGCCATCCATCAAAATCTCCAATACACTTGTTTTGCGACAATCAGGGTGTTCTGAACCTCGTCAAGAATCCAATCCATCATGAAAAAACAAAGCACATTGACACACAATGTCATTTCATTCGAGAGGAAGTTCCAAAGCACCGAATTCAGCTTCAAAGACATTCCCACCGATGCTCAAGTTGCAGTACATTTTCACTAAGGCACTTGGACGTGTCAAATTTGAATTGTTTCTCAGCTCACTTTGTATTGCAAAATAATGTAAGGGGATGTTAGTAGTCTAGTATAGCTATTAGTTATTACATTACCCAAATAATGTAATAAAGGGGGATGTTAGCGTATTTTTGATTCTATTACATTATTTAGATATGTTGTTGTTCTGTTACAACCAGTTCGTAACAGTTTAGTTACGCCGGTGCTATTCTCGGCTATGTAACTCATTATTTAAACTATGCAATACAGCACAATCTTACATAACTAAAACTGAAGACCTAATTAAAAATAAAAAATAATAAAAAATACAATAAAAGATCATATCCTCTTTTACTTATATAACTAAAATTGAAAACTTAATTAAAAATATAAAATAACTAATTATTAAATTATTTAATAAATAAATAATTAAAATTCACAATGTCCAATAAACTTTTTACCAAAAAAATCTCTAAAATAGTTTTTTATAAATATAGAATTACCTTAACAAGGAATCTCCATGATGGTCAATGTCATCCCACTGCTTATGAAGATATCGTTGACTATTGTTGCGTATGATATAGGAACCAAACACAGCCATGTACATATCATATTATTTCATAGTTTTGGTTAATTAATTATTAATTTATTTAGAGTTTAAAATATATTATAAAATTATTTTATAACTTTAAAGATGAGATAAAAATTCTTAAGACCAAGTTGACAAGTGTATGATTGAAGAATATAGTCTACTATTAAAATATAGTCTAAGATATTTTAGCTTGTCAATGAGCTGCCTTAGTTTGACTCATTGAACACTCAAAAGTCTAGTTGACTTATCCAATGCACTAAGGTTTACAGAGGTTTCCTATTTTCCATCGTTTTTACCCAATACACTAAGGTTTATAGAGGTTTCCTATTTTCTCAAGCAACTAAAAAAAATTATTTCACAAAGCTAGTCAATAAATACAAGGAAAATCTTCATGATCATTATGTTTGAATACAAGAGCTTTGACAAATGGCCGAGCCATTAATTCTTAGAGAAAACTTGTCAAAGGTCTGACGATTAATGTTGATAGTATATTTTATAAATATTTTTGTTGTAAAGTTGAATACAAGAATTAAACAACACTTATAATATAAGTAACATTTATAATATAAATTATTGACAACTATTTAAAAATCATATAATAGTATGTGATGAAAAAACAGTTTGAAGAAGAACTTATACCACCAATAATAACTATGGCAACCAATATCTACAAACATAAATCCATAACGAATAAAAAGATATAACAATCAAAAGACCATATCCTTCTTTTACTTATATAATTTTTGAAAACCTAATTAAAATATGAAATAGTAAAAATATAACCAAAAAATTATATCCTCTTTTTACTTATATAACTAAAATTAAAATCCTAATTTAAAATATAAAATAATTCATTATTAATTTTTTTTTAAAATTAAAAAATAAAATAAATTAAAGTTCACAAACATTTATACCTAAAATTCTCTCAAACAGTTTTCTATAAATACACAATTACGTTAACAAGGCATCTACACGATGGATGAGAAAGAAAAAACTCGCCACCGCATACCGTTGAAAAAAAAACCTCAAACATTTGTTATTTGTTATTACTATTGAACCCTTACTCATTAAATTATTCGATTTCCAACGACTAAGTAAAATTATTGTTTTGAAAAGGTAAAATATTATATTGATAAAACAAGAATCAAATTATTTGTTATTTTTGGGAGTTTTATAATTCCAACAAAATTTGGATTGATATCTTCAAAAATAATAAAACAAAATTGAGTATCATTTATAAAGTAAAAGCTTTGAACCTATTCTCACTTCTGCTTTACACTGATCTTAAGAAAATCTAGTAGGCTTATAGTTCTACGAAGCTTACCTGTGCTATCAAAAAAAGACCAAAGAGTGTTGCAGGACATAGCAAAAAAAACCTAATAAATAATTGTTCATCCTCCATTGATCCACATGAGTGAACTTTGTACATATCCTCATCTTTAACTAAGTCTTTGCTGACCAATTTAAAAACCATTTGATTCACCTACCGATATTTAAAAGTGTTCCTATTCTAACTAAAATTTAACATTATTCAACCCAACTTTTACTACTATATTTAACCCAAAAAAAAATGCATTTTTCCCATGGAATAGGGTCCACTGAAATATTTAAATTGTTATAAACACGTTTCCCATGGAACAGGGTCCACCGAAATATTTCAAAAGCATAGAGTTTTGTTTGCTTAGTGAAACTAATCTAATGGACGAAAAGAAGTCTTAGTGGTCAATTGATGATGCAGACGCAATCATTTTTCATGCCTAAAGTTTTGTATGCTTACTGAAACTAATCTAATAGGTAAAGGCCAAGTTAAGTGGCGGAGAACCGATCTTGCATGCTATAGAAAAACCAGAGAAACAAGAAAGAAAACAGAGAAACAAGAGCCCAAGATTTGTATTCAATACTTTGGAAGAATTTACATGAATATACAGCATAACAACCGTGTGCCAACCCCCTCTCCTTACAATCCATGGGTTTTTATCGAGGTCCCGATCCTCTGTGCTTCCCCAACTTTCTACGATCTACAATCGCCACTTGGAGTAATTTTTCCCAATTTGCATTGATGAGACTCGAGTTGAGGTGCGCGACTGGCTGCCATACCTCAACGGAATCTTCTTCTCGATCTGCTGCTTACTATTTGTTGCTGTAAATGCGTCTCCAGATCTCATGCGAGAGTGGCCAACATGCCCGTTGAAACCCTTCTTTGAAACTGCTGCTTCACTGCCTCTAATTTTCCGCGCACTAAGGAGCGTCTTTATGAAACTAGAAGTGCGTGTCTTTCTGTTTGGTTGCGATATCGCGACATGTCGCGATATCGCGCCGTTTTTCCCATCGGCCTCTATTCTCCCATTTCGATCGTGAAATCGCGACATGTCGCGATTTCGCGATCGTTTCTTCCCCGCGCCTTGGTTTCGCTGTAGTGGCCGCGATTTCGCGACCATTTCTCCCCGCGCCTTGGTTCCGCTGCAGTGGCCGTGATTTCGCGACCATTTCTCCCCCGCGCCTTGGTTTCACTACAGTGGCCGTGATTTCGCGACCATTTCTCCCCGCGCCTTGGTTTCGCTGCAGTGGCTATCGCGACATGTCGCGATTTCGCGACCATTTCTCCCCGCGCCTTGGTTTCGCTGCAGTGGCCGCGATTTCGCGACATGTCGCGAAATCACGACATGTCGCGATTTCGCGACCCTTGTGTCCCTCGGCCTTGCCTTCTCCGTTTGGGTCACGATTTCGCGACCCTTTGGCTCCCGACTTTGCTTTCCTCCGACTTGGGTCGCGATTTCGCGACCCTGTGTAGCACTTAAAAAAATAACAACAAAAATAACTTTGTTAGAAAAAAAAATAACAACAAAAGTTTGGTTGATGCTCGATTGCTTTGTTGCCCTCGGATGCTCCTGCATCAGACACCCGGGGTGGATTGAGAAGTGATCCTCACTCTAATCTTTGGGAGGAAGACCCAGGCGGTCAACCTCTATTTTCGACAACCAAGTTGCATCTTCTACGGGTCTGCCCTTCCACTTGATTAAATACTCAGAATACTGTTTGTTCCTTGTGCTTCTGCCTTCGCGAGTATCTAATATTTCCTCTATTTCTTCCTTGGCTGGGCTAGACGCTGGAATGTTCCATAATTCAGTGCTTGGTGCCTCTGTACTGTCTCCTTCATGGTACTCTACTAAATCAGATATGTTAAAAACAGGTAAAATGTCAAGCCCACTTGGCAATTCTACTTCATATGCATTGCCTGAATCCCATTTTTCCAGTATTTTGCATGGTCCGAATTTCTTCATTTTCAACTTGTTATAAGTTTTGGCTGGGAATATTTCTTTTTGGAGATGCACCATGACTTCATCCCCCACTTTGAACTCCTTGAACCGCTTCTTTTGGTCTGCTCGTGCTTTATACTAAGTATTCATTCTTGTAATTTGTTTCCTCACTTCTTCATATAGGATTTTCATCTGTTTTGCAAATTCCTCTGCCTCCGCACTGCACTTTTCTCCTTTATCCAATTTTCTCAGCTCAGAAACGTTTCTTGGACTGTTTCCATATATTATTTGGAATGGAGATTTGTTTGTACTCTTGTTGACAGAATTGTTGTATGCAAATTCTACCTGTGGCAAAACTAAATCCCATCCCTTGGGTTTATCTGCTATCAAGCATCTTAGAAAATTTCCCAGATTTCTATTTACCACTTCCGTCTGTCCATCAGTTTGCGGGTGGTATGTAGAACTAAACTTCAGATTTGTCTTCAGCTTCTTCCACAATGTTCTCCATAAATACCCAACAAATTTGGTATCTCTGTCAGAAACTATGCTTCTTGGTAGACCGTGTAGTCTTACTACTTCCTTGAAAAATAACCCTGCAATGTGAACTGCATCACTTGTTTTTTGGCAAGGAATGAAGTGTACCATCTTGGAGAACCTGTCAACTACCAGAAATACAGAGTCATTTCCCGTCTGTGTTCTTGGCAATCCAAGAATAAAATCCATGCTTATGTCCTCCCATGGCCTCTCAGGTACAGGTAACGGCGGTATAATCCTGTATTTGGCCTTACGCCTTTTGCCGTATGGCATATTCTGCAACTTTGCACAAATTTTTTCACATCTTGCTGAAGTTGTGGCCAGTAGTAATTTTCATTTACCAGTGCAATGGTCTTATCTCGACCAAAATGCCCAGCCAGTCCTCCGCTGTGCTTTTCCTTGATTAAGTTCTCTCGCATGGAACTCCTTGGAATGCATTATTTACTTCCTTTGAACAACATTCCGTCTTGGATTAAGAAATCCAACCATTTTTTCTTGTCCACAGTAACAGGTGCCAAGAAAGCCATCCAGGCTGCTGCAAAATCAGGATCTTCAGGATAAAGACCCTTCAGCTCTTCGAATCCCACTACTTCCATTGTCATTTCAATCAGCAGATTCTGCCTTCTGCTTAAAGCATCTACAACTCTGTTTGATTTCCCGTTCCTGTGCTTTAATACAAAGGTATAGCTTTGGAGAAACTCAACCCATTTCATGTGCCTCTGATTCAGTTTTGTCTGGCTGTTGATGTACTGCAATGCCTGATGATCAGTAAATAGAACAAACTCTTTTGGCAACAAATAATGCCTCCACTTCTTCAGAGCTTGAACTATGGCATAGAATTCTTGGTCATAAACTGAATACTTTTTGTGAGCATCATTGAGTTTTTCACTGAAATAAGCTATAGGTCTGCCTTCTTGGCTCAGTACAGCCCCTATTGCACTGCCACTGGCATCACAGTCGACTTGAAATACTTTGTTAAAGTCCTGGAAGTGCCAAAACAGGCTGTTCTGTGACCTTTTTCTTTAATGCATCAAAGCTCCTTTCAGCCCCTAAGGTCCACTTGAATTCCTTCTTATCCCCTCTCATTGTTTCTGTGAGGGGTGCACAAATGCTGCTAAAGTTTCTTATAAACTTCCTGTAAAAGCTGGCTAGACCATGAAAGGATCTCACCTATGTTGTGCTTCTTGGAATAGGCCATTTGATGATAGCTCTTACCTTCTCTGGGTCCATTTTTAGACCTTATTTTGAGATCACAAATCCCAGGTATATTAGCTCTCTCTTGACAAAATTACACTTTTTCAGATTTATCAATAACTGCTCCTCCCGTAGCTTTTCAAAAACCCTCCTGATGTGCATCAGGTGTTCCTCCAGGGTTCTGCTGAATATTAATATGTCATCTAAATAAACAATGACAAATTTTCTCAAAAACTCTTTTAGTACCTCATTCATCAGCCTCATGAAGGTACTTGGTGCATTGGACAGCCCAAAGGGCCTGACCAACCACTCATACAAGCCCTCTCTTGTCTTGAAAGTTGTCTTCCACTCATCTCCTTCCCTGACACGGATCTGGTGGTAACCACTCTTGAGGTCGATTTTGGTGAAGTACTTGGCTCCACTCAAATAGTCCATTGTGTCATCCATCCTTGGCAGTGGAAATCTATATTTTATTGTTATCTTATTGATGGCTCGAGAGTCTATGCACATTCTCCACTCTCCATCCTTCTTGGGTGCTAGTACTGCATGTACTGCACACGGGCTAAGACTTTCCCTAATCAACCCTTTCTCCAGCAACTCCTGGACCTGCCTGTTTAGTTCTTCAGTTTCTACAGGTGTCATTCTATGTGAAGCCTTATTTGGCAAGCTTGACCCTGACACCAAATCAATATGGTGACTGATTTTTCTTACTGGGGGTAAACCCTCAGGCACATTATCAGATATGATATCTAGAAATTCCTTTAACAGATCTTGGACTTCTGCTGGTGCATCTTTGCATTTTGTATCCCTGGCTCTAGGAACTAATGCATAACACATATGCTCATGCTTCAAATCATCTAAAAACTTTCTTTCGTCAACCAAGCAAATTATTACACTGCCACATACCTTTTCTTCCACCTCCTTCAGGGGCTTCAACTTATGACGCATTCCATTCTTGGTCAAAGAATAGGTGTTGGCTCGGCCATCATGAACCGCACACCTGTCAAACTGCCACGACCTTCCCATCAGCAAGTGGCACGCATCCATGGGCAGAATGTCGCACAAAACATCATCACGGTAATTTCCAATACTGAAATTCACCAGGCACTGTTCATTGACCAAAACTTTGTGGTCTTTCTGCAACCACACGATCCGATATGGATGCGGGTGTTTCTTTCTCTCCAGTTGTAGCTTTGTAACCATTCCCTCTGAAACTAGGTTATCTGTGCTACCGTTGTCAATGATAATGTTGCAAATATTACCAGCGCACTTGCACCTTGTGCGAAATAAACTTTTCCTCTGATCTACAGCTCCCTCTTCATCCAACAGGACTCTCCTTGCAATCATTACCTCTCCTCTCTCAGCTTCTTCTGAATGCTCAGACCCAGCATCTTCATCCACGACTGCTACTCTGGCATTTCCTTCTCGGCCTCGCGATTATTTCTTTCTCTCTGCTGCGGGCACTCATACCGGTGATGTCCCTCTTCACCACACTGGAAGCAAGTCCCTCAGAATCTTCCTCTTCCTTGACCTCGTCCAGCTCTGCCTCTTCCCCCTTGATAGCCATTATTCTGATTACGGGGGCGGTCTGTATTTTCCCTCCTTTGTTCTTGATTACTGCTACTTTCTCCATTTTTTTGAGATTCTTCATTTCTTCTTCCACTGTTCCTTTTGTTGTTCCTTCTACCTCGACCTCTTCCTCTTTTCTTGTTTTCAAACCTCCTATTGAGCTTCTCCTCAACCTTTAAAGCAAATTGGTAGGCATCCTCTATGGTGGTCATCCGGACTAGACTTAGTTCCTCCTGAATGCTGGCTCGTAACCCATTAATGTAACGGGCTACCTTCTCCTTGTTGGCCTCTGAATGGCCTATTCTAATCATTATTTTATGAAACTCTTATGTGTATTCTTTCACAGACTTGCTTGATTGTCTCAACCCTTGCATTTTCTTTAGCAGGTCTAACTCATAATCACCAGGGATGAACTGCCTCTTTAGCTTTTCTGCCATTTGTTCCCACTTAGTTATTCTCTCTTTCCCTCTTTTATTTCTCTCCAGCTGCACTCCCTTCCACCAAATGCTGGCATGACCTTTCAGTTTGGTCTTTGCGAATCTGACCCTATCAGGATCCTCAACTTCCTCGTACTCAAAGTACTCTTCCAGATCGTTGATCCAGTCGATCAATTCTTTTGGATCAAGGTTCCCAGAATATGTGGAAACCTCCATTTTCGGCCTCTTCCCAATCTGGGATATGGCCTTGTAAAGTCTGGCCTGAGCAGGATCTACTACTTCTTCTTTTTCCTCAGGTTGGTCTTCTTCTTCATCATCTTCCTCTTCACTGCCTTCATCTCTTCTTGGCTCCATTCTTCTGTGCATTTCTTCTTGCAGAGCTTGCATTTTCCGCTGCAAAGCTCGAACATCTTCTGCTGCTGCCATGCCTCTCCCACCAATAGGATTTCTCCTTGGAGGCATTCTGTTCACCCGATCTCAAGCCCTCCCACAGGTCCTGGTACAACTGCCTCTCCTTCGACGATCTGCTGCACGCTTAGGAACTACTGCTCTGATACCACTTGGCGGAGAACCGATCTTGCATGATATAGAAAAACCAGAGAAACAAGAAAGAAAACAGAGAAACAAGAGCCCAAGATTTGTATTCAATACTTTGGAAGAATTTACATGAATATACAGCATAACAACCGTTTTCCAACCGTTGCAGTGGCCGCGATTTCGTGACATGTCGCGAAATCGTGACATGTCGTGATTTCGTGACCCTTGTGTCCCTCGGCCTTGCCTTCTCCGTTTGGGTCACGATTTCGCGACATGTCACGATTTCGTGACCCTTTGGCTCGACTTTGCTTTCCTCCAACTTGGGTCGCGATTTCGCGACCCTGTGTAGCACTTAAAAAAATAACAGCAAAAATAACTTTGTTACTTAGAAAAAAATAACAACAAAAGTTTGGTTGATGCTCGATTGCTTTGCTGCCCTCGGATGCTCCTGCATCATTAAGAAAATTAAATTAAAATAATTTATAGCAAATATTTATTATTATCAATTAACATTATTTTTTTGCATAAAATTGTTCTATATACTTTTCCAAGGATAAATTAAGAGTTAAAATTTATGTTTTCCAAGGATATATTATCTTTGCGGGCATCCTTTGAGCCTGAAAAGCTACCACTATAACCCAAGTTCTACCTTAGTAAACTTTTATTCCAAGTGAGAGGATCCCATAATGGCTCGGGATTGGAATTGTCGATCTCAAGCTGGCAAACACTCAGCGAAAACAAAATGAAAATGGTATCTTACATTAGATCTATTTATATAAAATATATACATGCTCATAGAATGTTTTGTTAAAATGATCATGTTATAATATAGAATTATCGATATATTTAACTTAACTCATCCTAGGAAAGTTATAAAAAACAAGGAAAACCTCTAACAAAATACATAATTTGATATAGGTATATATATTATATTAAAAATAAAAATTATATTTCTATTTTTCATTTTATTTAGAATGTTTTCACAAATTTCACCTTCCTCTAATTCTCAACCAATGTAGCACTTATTCCTTGATAAAGTTGAATATACTCATTTTTCAATAAATTGATGTCATAAAATAGGCTAAAATTATGTTAGAATATCTTAGTTTTACCCTTCGTAGACCAAATGTAAAGGCTTTAAATTGATTTGAATACTATTGGTCTTATGGTAGTGGAGTTTCCAAAAATTATCTTTGACTTGCATTGGTTGTTGGAGGCTTTGGATTTTAGATGTTAGGTTGGCCACTTGTAATTGTAACTTCTATATTTGGTTCAATCAAATCTCCATTGTTTTATATGAGATTGTAATCTACTTGAACTTTCTTAAGGATCAAACATAAATGAATCATGTATTGTCCCAAAGCATAGTCACTTAGACAACTTCTATATTTGATAAGATTGGTGATAATTTCTGAAATCTACATATTATAAATTGTAGCTTGTTATGCTTTCTAAGGTTTCCTAATTTCATTCATGATATCTTGAACTTGAATTAGTTAATAAAAATTGTTCAAACATGTGATTAGGTCATGCCCATCACTACAACTAGAGTAAAAATTAGTTGCAATATTTAGGATCACTATAGGGATTGTAGCGATTTCTTACTACACCGTTTTTGATAGCAGAACATGAAAGTGTAAGCAATGAACAAGTGTAGAAGAAACTTTTGATCAACAAGATCCAAGGGTTGGAAGGCAATTCATATATGAAGGTTGTTTGAAGATCAAAATTTTATTAGTCCCGATCAAAATATGAGAAGCAAAATCTCAGATATGGGGTCCTAACATAAAATAAAATCAAGGTTTGAATGTCAAGCAATCAAAATTTCACGTGGTGAGGAAACTCTTGAACAAGAAACACCTATGTTCCAAAATTCAATTTCTAAGGTTTGCAATCTTCTAGAATTATCATCCTTTCCTACAAAAGAATATTGCATATCTCTTTGAAAGGATAATAGTAGCATGGGATCCACAATAAAAGTAGCCCATGGATTTGGATCATTAAATGAATAAATATTTTATACCTAGATAATGGGAATTCCCAAAAATGGGTAGATGGTAATAATGATGACATTTGTTCATCCTAACGATTAGAACCATTTGAAATTCATAAATCTAGATCCAAAGAATATCAAAAGGACTGACAACTTAAACAAGACATGATCCAAAATCAAAAGTAGCAATCATCTTGAAATCCCTACATGAGTTTTATATGGAAACCCTCCTCTTTGTAATCTATAAATAGGAGTAGTTTTATATTGGTAAATGATCATAAAGTTTGCATTTGGATTCTCTTATAAACTTTCCTTTTATTTCTTCCTATAGAGTAGTTAGCTCCTAGACAACTTGCGGGTAAATCAAACCCCTACTTCTGGCACAATATTTGTAAATAATTACTTGCATATATATGGAGGCCTATGTCAATTTTTAGATTGGCCATATATGTTTCTACACTGATCAGTCATTTTGTATGTGTGTCTATAGTTTTTACCTATTTATAGGTTTTTCTTATCTATGTGTGTGGGATGCCTTCATTAATTTTTGGACTAGCCATTTACAGCTCTCCTTTAGGGCCATTTACTTATGTGCATGTATATCAGTAAAACTTATTTGTGCTTAACTATGACGAGGAGAGGAAGTGTTCACAACTGACACACAACATTCAGGCCTATTGTGTAGGAAGGTCTTAGAAAATCTTTTGGTGCATCACCACATTTTCTTTTGTTGAGTTGTATTTACTTTTACATCTCACATCCATTTTTCCCCTTGAGTTTAAGTGCATGTAAAATATCACATCATAATAATTATTTGACCTTGTAAAAGACTCTAAGAGGCCCCTGATTTAGCCAAACCCATTTTCTCAATTATGGCTTTATTGTGTCACTTCTTACGAGGTACAATTGTTTTGATCAGGATAATTAGAGATGATAATAGTTTAAGGGCATGCCTAGTGGAACCCTAGTGACATATCATTGGTCCCATAATCATGACAACAAGTTAGTCTTAGACTTGGTGAGGTTTTTTACCTATCCCTACTTTTTGAAGCACCTTTGACTCACCTAACGACTCTTCTCTAGAACGAATATCAAAATAAGTCATCGCTTGAAGAAATTAGATTGGGATTTTGGTAAAGGCCTCAATCTATCCACTCTCAAAGAAAATGATACATTCATTTAGCACTTTGCTCAAAACAAAGGACCCAAAAGACTATGAAAGATCCACCATGGAGGTTGCATGCTAAAACATGAATGCTTTCTTCCTCATGAACTTTTTAGCATGGAGTAAAAGAATCCTCATACAACCTCTAGTGCTAATAGATTTTTGGGATGACTACCCAAAATCCATACTATAAAATATTCCATATTATGATGGTGAAGGACTATCTACCCCATAATAACATATGCAAGATATAGTCTGCTTTTACCAATCACACAAAATCATAAATTAGAACATGGCTCTAAGGTTGCTTACAACTTCATTTAAAGGAAGGGGCTGTAAGAGGTTCTACTTCCTCTCTCCACACTCAATAATTGAATGGGATTATATTGTCCTATTCATAAATTAATTTAAAGAGAGGGTAATCAATCCTAGCTATCCAACCTACCACCCCTCAATCCTCTCTCACTCAACAACTTGTTACTCTTAACTAGATCATGCCAATATGGAAAGAGGAAGAGAAGTTCATGGAGGTAGAGGTACCAATCCCTAGCAAGCTTTGTAATTAGAATAATTATCAAATGGACCAGAGGATAGTAGATGTTATAGAACCCATTGCTTCCAAAGTGTTTGAGTAAACAAGCTTGAGAATTTCTACAAACCAAGAGGAAGTATCCTTCTCCTCCACAAGAATATAAGAGAAAAGAGATTTTAGTTGGAGGTGGAAGACGTATGCCAATAGGGTCAAGTTCAAAGGAGGAGTCAACACTGATACCGATACTACTTCAAAAAGAAGATATTTCATTCCAGGTATCAATCTATCTGAGACAGAAATTTCTCAAAAACCCAAGCCCCAAAGAGGTGGAAGTAATCTACCCACAAAATTGGAAAAATAGTTAGAAGTAATAAAAAATTGGGTAATAAGTGTGATGTAATTTTTGAATCCATGTACAATGGATAAAGACCACCCACTTAAAACTTTGTACATTTGCATCATATGTAAAATATGAGCAGTATTAATTTCATGAGATGGTGAAATTCCTAACAATTGTAGATGTAGACATACAACTAAAATTCCCACCTTTGCTTCCATCCCAAAAAGGGAGACTTTTATTGACTTTGCATCTAATGGAATAAGGCACCAGCTTTCATGGGTTCCTTATATTTAATAGATTTAAGATCCCATGTGAGATGTTAGAACTTTGGTGATTTCTCACTACACAATTTTGGTAGCAGAAAGTGAAAGTGTAAGTAATGGACAAGTGTCAAACAAACCTTCAATCAAAAATATCTGAGGGTCAAAAAGTAAGTCTCATATATGAAGGTTGTCCAAAGTTCATAAGTTTGTTAGTCCCAATAAAAAGATAAGAAGCAAAAGCTTTAATATGGAGGTCCTGAGGTAAAAAGTCCTAAGGTTTTGATGTCAAGTGGTCCCAATATCAAGTGGTCAGGAAAATATTGAAGAAGAAATATCTGTCTCCAAAGTCAAAATTGTTGATGTGTGCAATCTTCTAGAAGATTTTCATCTTCTAGAAAATAATATTGCATCTCTTTGAAAGGACAAGAGCAATATGAGAGCCACAACAAAAGTAGCCTATAGATCTAGATCATTAAATAAAAAAATCGTCTACATCTAGATTATGAGAATACCTAAAAATGGGTAGATGGAAAAAATAATGATAATTGCTCATCCTAAGGCTCAAAATAATTTGACATTCATAACTCCATATCTAGAGAACCTTAGAAGGGCTGACAACATAAACAAGACATGACAAAGGAAAAATCACATAAAAATCTCTATATGAGTTTTGGAGGGGTATCCTTCTCTTTGTAATCTATAGATAGTAGTCTTATTAGCTTTGTAAAGGATCAACAAGTTTACATTTATATTCTATTGTAATATTTCCTTTAATTTATTCATATAGAGTAGTTAGCTCCTCAATGACTTGTGGGTAAATCGAACCCCCACTTCTAGCACAATATTTGTAAACAATTATTTGCATATATATATATATATATATATATATATATATATATATATATATATATATATATATATATATATATATATATATATATATATATAGGCCTACATCAATTTTTAGACTAGCCATCTATGATTCTCTATTGACCCATTTTTGTATATGTATGGTCTAAATTTTTTACCTATTTATGGGATTTGCTTATATGTGTGTGTGTGTGGGAGACTTGTATCAATTTTTGAGGTAGCCATGTATGGATCTCCCATGGGCCCATTTCCTTATGTGCATGTATATCAATAAAACTCATATGTGCTTAATTGTGTCATGGAGAGGAAGTGTTCATAATTGGAAAATAGCGATCAGGATTGTTATGGAAGATCTTAGCATATCTTTTGGCTTACCATCTTGCCACTTGTATACTAGAATCTTCAATCTCTTCTTACATGCATACTTGACTCTATGACACTTGCACACTTTTACATGACTCTTAATCTCCTCCATGAATTCTTAATACAAAACACTTGTGCACATCCTTACATTATATATTTGTACACCTCCATACATAACACTTGTGCACTCTCTCAATGCACACTTGCACTCTTAATTACATGACACTTATGCATTTCTTGCATATTGTACTATTACATGACACTTGGGCATTTCCTACACATTGACACCTACATAAAAGGGGAAATATAAATCACTCATTTGAACTATAGAAACAAACCCTAATCTATTATATATTTACATTTGTACCATGAAGGTACCATGGGGATACATTTTCATGTACCAAATAAGGTAATATTCTCCAACAATGCATCCAAATAGTTTTGAATGCATTTGCCTTTTATCTCCTATTGTCTTGAAAGAGAAAAGACTATTTAATTTTATTGTATTATTGAATAAAACAAAGCATATGGTTTAGGATTGTCTTCTTGCACCTTTCATTTTTAGTTTTAGTATTTTAAAGGTTTAGAAATATAGAGTCACAACATATATCATCAACACAAATTATTGATAATTATATAAATTTTGATGTAAAAATAAATAATAATTAAATAATGACAACAAATTATGAAAATGATATCTTACATTAGATCTATTTATATAAAATATATACATGCTCATAGAATGTTTTGTTAAAATTATCATGTTATAATATTGAATTATTGATATATTTCACTTAACTCTTTCTAGGAAAGCTTTAAAAAATAAGGACAACCTCTAACAAAATACATAATTTAATATAGTTATATATATTATATTAGAAATAAAAAATTTATTTCTATTTTCCACTTTATTTAGAATATTTTCACAAATTTCACCTTCCTCTAATTCTCAATCAATGCAGTACTTATTTCTTGATAAAGTTGAGTATATTCAATTTTCAATAAATTGATATCATAAAATAGGCTAAAATTATGTTAGAATATCTTAGTTTTACCCTTAGTAGACCAAATGTAAAGGCTTTAAATTGTTTTGAATACTATTGCTCTTATGGTAGTGGAGTTTCCAAAAAATTTCTTTGACTTGCATTGGTTGTTGGAGGCTTTGGATTCTAGATGTCAGGTTGGCCACTTGTAGTTGTAACTTCTATATTTGGTTCATTCAAATCTTTTTTTTTTATGTGATATTGTAATCTACTTGAACTTTCTAAAGGATCAAACACAAATGAATTATGTATTGTCCCAAAGCATAGTCATTTAGACAACTCCTAGATTTCTTAGATTGGTGATAATTTCTAAAATCTACATATTATAGATTGCAACTTGTTATACTTTCTAAGGTTTCCTAATTGCATTCATGATATCTTGAACTTGCATTAGTTACTAGATATTGATAAAACATATGATTAGGTCATGCCCATCACTACAACTATAGTAAAAATTAATTGCAGTATTTAGGATCACTATAGGGATTGTAGTGATTTCTCACTACACCATTTTTGATAGCAAAAAGTGAAAGTGTAAGAAATGGACAAGTGTAGAAGAAAATTTTGATCAACAAGATACAATGGTTTGAGGACAAGTCATATATGAAGGATGTTTGAAGGTCAAAATTTTATTAGCCCCGATAAAAATACGAGAAGCAAAAGCTCAGATATGGGGTCCTAACATAAAAAAGTATTGATATTTCAATGTTAAGAAATACCAATTTTATGTGGTGAGGAAACACTTGAACAAGAAACACCTATGTTCCAAAATTCAATTGCTAATATTTGCAATCTTCTAGAACTATCATCCTCTCCTACAAAAGAATATTGCTTATCTTTTTGAAAGGACAATAGTAGCATGGGATCCACAAAAAAAGTAGCCCATGGATTTGGAGCATTAAATGAAGAAATATTTTATACCCAGATTATGGGAATTCCTAAAAATGGGTAGATGGTAATAAAATGGATTTTTTTATCCTCAAACTTAGAACCATTTGACATTCATAAATCTAGATCCAAAGAACCTCAAAAGGACTGACAACTTAAACAAGACATGATCCAACATCAAAAGCAGTAGTCATATTGAAATATCTACATGAGTTTTATATGGAAACCCTCCTCTTTGTATTCTACAACTAGGAGTAGTATTGTCTTGGTAAAGGATCATCAAGTTTTATTTGGATTCTCTTATAATATTTCCTTTTATTTCTTCCTATAGAGTAGTCAACTCCTAAACAACTTGTGGGTAAATCAAACCCCTACTTCTAGCACAATATTTATAAATAATTACTTGCATATATATATATATGGAGGCCTATATCAATTTTTGGATTAGCCATATATGGTTATCCATTGATAACTCATTTTTGTATGTGTGTGTCTATAGTTTTTACCTATTTATAGGTTTTTCTTATATATGTATGTGGGAATACTTCATAATTTTTGTACTAGACATCTATGGCTCTCCTTCAGAGCCATTTCCTTATATGCATGTATATCAATAAAACTCATTTGTGCTTAACTATGTCGAGGAGAGGAATTTTTTACCACTGGAACATAGTATTCAGGCCTATTGTGTAGGAATATTTTAGCAAATATTTTGGTGCATCACCAACTTTTATTTTGTTGAGTTGTTTTTACTTTTACATCTCACATCCATTTTTTCCCTTGAGTTTAAGTGCATGTAAAATATCACATCATAATAAGTATTTGACCTTGTAAAAGACTCTAAGAGTCCCCTAATTGAGCCAAACCCATTCTCTCAATTGTGGCTTTATTGCGTCACTCCTCATAAGGCACAATTATTTTGATCAAGATAATTAGAGATGATAATAGTTTAATGGCATGCCTAGTGGGACCCTAGTGACATATCATTGGTACCATAATTATGACAACAAATTAGGCTTAGACTTGGTGATGTTTTATGCTTACCCCTACTTGTTGAAGCACCTTTGACTCACGTAAAGAATCTTCTCTAGAACGGATATCAAAAGAAGTCATCACTTGAAGACATCAGATTGGGGTTTTGGTAAAGGCATAAATCTATCCAATCTCAAATAAAATACTACATTCATTTAGAATTCCACTAAAACTAAAGGATACAAAATACTATGAAAGATCCACCATGGAGGTTGCATGCCAAAACATGAATGCTTCCTTTCTCATGAACTTTTTAGCATGGAGTAAAAGAAACCTCTTACAACCTCCAGTTCCAATAGATGTTTGGTATGACTACCCAACATCCATACTATAAAATATTCCATATTATGATCGTGAAGGACTATTTACCCCATAAGAACATATGTAAAATATGGTATGCTTTTACCAATTACACAAAATTACAAATTAGAACATTGATCTAAGGTTACTCACAACTTCAATTAAAGGAAGGGCTTGTAAGAGGTTCTACTTCCTCTCTTCACACTCAATCATTGAATGAGATTAGCTTGTCCTATTCATAAATTAATTTAAAGAGATAGAGTAATCAGCCCTAGCTATCCAACCTACCACCCCTTAGTCCTCTCTCACTCAACAACTTGTTACTCTTAACTAGATCATACCAATATGGGAAGAGAAAGAGAAATTCATAGAGGTAGATGTACCAATCTCTAGTAAGTCCTATAATTAGAATAATGATCAAATATACCAGAGGATAGTAGATTTCATGGAGCCCACTACCTCCAAAGTGTTTAAGTAGACAAGTTTAAGTATTTATACAAATCAAGAGGAAATATCCTTCCCCTCCACAAGTATAGAAGAGGTAAGAGATTTGAGTTGGAGGTGAAATATGTATGCCAATAGAGTCAAGTTCAAAAGAGGAGTCAAAAGAGTCAACACTGATATCGGTCCTACTTCAAAAATAAGATATTTCATCCCTGGTATCAATCTATCTAAGCTAAAGAAGATGCTCAAAAACTCAAGCCCAAAGAGGTGGAAGTAATCCAACCACAAAATTGGAAAAAGAGAAAGAATCAATAAAAATTGCATAATAAGTGTGGGGTCATTTTTTACTCCATTCCCAATGGATAAAGGCCACCCAATTAAAAAATTTTACATTCACATTATATGTAAGATATGAGTAGTCTTAATTTCATGAGATGGTGAAAGTCCTAACAATTGTAGATGCATACTGAATACTAAACTTCCCACCTTTGCTTCCATCCTAAAAATGGAGACTTTTCTTGACTTTGCAT
Organism: Wollemia nobilis; assembly: GCA_028583015.1. Taxonomy (NCBI): domain Eukaryota; kingdom Viridiplantae; phylum Streptophyta; class Pinopsida; order Araucariales; family Araucariaceae; genus Wollemia; species Wollemia nobilis. Next base: position 1,781,212 of record JAQPPZ010003193.1, on the reverse strand, counting down.
CTAGTGGACCAAGACACCAAGTTGTATGGGTTCCTTATCTTTAGCAAATTAAAGATCCCATGTGAGCTTCTAGAACTTTAGTGATTTCTCACTACACAATTTTGGTAGCAGAAAGTGAAAGTGTAAGTAATGGATAAGTGTCTAAGAAACCTTAGATAAAAAATATCTGAGGGTCAAAAGGTAAGTCTCATATATGAAGGTTATCCAAAGTTTAGAAGTTTGTTAGACCCTATCAAAATATGAGAAGCAAAAGCTTTGATATGGGGGTTCTGAGGTAAAAACTCCTAAGGTTTTGATGTTAAGCGATACTAATATCAAGTGGTGAGGAAAATCCTGAAGAAGAAATACCTATGTCTCCAAATTCAAAATTGTTGAGGTGTGCAATATTCTAGAAGATTTTCCTTTCCTAGAAAAGAATATTGAATATCTCTTTGAAAGAACAACAACAACATGGGAGCCCCAAAAAAAGTAGTCTATAGATCTGGATCATTAAGTGAAAAAATATTCTACATCTAGATGATGAGAATTATGAAAAATGGGTAGATGGAAATAATAATTATAACTGCTCATCCTAAGGCTCAAAATCATTTGACATTCATAATTCCAGATCTAGAGAACCTTAGAAGAACTGACAACTTAAACAAGGTATACGGCAATATTAGAAGTAACAATCAAATTGAAATCTCTAAATGAGTTTTTGAAGGGAATCATCCTCTTTGTAATCTATAAATAGAAGTAGTATTAGCTTTGTAAAGGATCAAAAATTTTACATTTGTATTCTCTTGTAAGATTTCCTTTCATTTCTTCCTATAGAGCAGTTAGCTCCTCAATGAATTGTGGGCAAATTGAACCCCCACTTCTAGCACAATATTTGTAAACAATTATTTGCATATATATATATATATATATATATATATATATATATATATATATATATATATATATATATATATATATATAGGTCTACATCAATTTTTAGACTATCCATCTATGGTTCTTCGCTGATCCATTTTTGTATGCATGTATGATCTATAGTTTCTACCTATTTATGGGTTTTTCTTATAAATGTGTGTGTGGGAGACCTGCATCAATTTTTAAGGTAGCCATCTATGGCTCTCCCATGGGCCTATTTTCTTATGTGCATGTATATTAATAAAACTCATATGTGCTTAATTGTGTCATGGAGAGGAAGTGTTCATCATTAGAAAATAGTGATCAGGCTTGTTATGCAAGGAGATTTTAGTGGATCTTTTGGTGCATTGTCACCTTTTATTTTGTTGATTTATTTTTACTTTTATCTATCACATACCTTTTTTCCCCTTGAGTTTAAGTGCATCTAAAATATCACATCATAACAAGGATACAACCTTGTAAAAAACTCCTAGAGGCTCCCAATTGAGCCAAACTCCATGCTCTTAGTTATGGCCTTAATGTGTTGCTCCTAGCAAGGCATGATTGTTTCAATTGAGACAATCGAAGATGATAGTAGGAATCATTATATTTATTACATATGGTTGAGATGGAGAAAAAAAAGTTGAAAATGTAGGAACATTTGAGATCTCAATAGCCTAAAGTTCTATCAAAACCTATGTTATTGTTATTTATAAAATACCCTAAAAGGCTATGATTATTTCCCTTTAATAGAGGTCATATTATTTGGCATAGCTCTCAAAGTATATTTTATTTCATATAGCTCATTCTAAGGTGGCAAATATGAATGTTGGATGGTAGTAATTGATAAATATGAAATAGGGATAGATGGATGTGGTATAGGTAATGCAAATTATTTGTGGGATTTAAGATTTTGAGACCTAGTTGTGCATGAGGTACTTGGGATATCTAAGGGATCTAAGAATTTTGATTACATTAAGGATAAAATTTAGGGGATATATGTACTTAAGCCTTATATTCAACATTCTAGACTATATGAGAATGCTCTACGCTTTGAGATCTAGATGAAATGATCTAGGTAAAGAATTTCCTCCTAGAAATTGGATCATTCTGGCTATGTGAGAATGAATTTATTTTAAAAAATACAAGAAAAACCTCAAGTGGTATTTTAACAAGAAAATATTATATTTTTCTCTAAGGCCCTTTACAAACAACCTTTTAAACCCATCTTAGTCTTGATATGAACTAGTAGGATGATCCATGAACTATTCTAGTGCTAGTATACTCAATGATGTTTTAAGGAATTAGAAAATGACATATTTATGTTCAAATGATGCATTCCCACTATATTAGCAACATCTTGGAGGTGATAGACTTGAGAAACATTAATATTTTGATAGAAGTATGGAATGCATTTTTTTTATAAAAATTGGGTTACCTTTAAAATTATGTACATTGAATGGACTATGTGCATCCCATGAAGCAAATGGAAGATTTATTTAACAAATATTTAAAAACATTTGAATCATGGATCAGATTCTAGGATGCACATATGAAGCTTTCTTCCATGTTGGTGGAGATAAACGCTAAAATGCTGGATTGCAATTCTCTCTTATAATTGATATTATGTAAATTTATCTCATGCAACATGGCTTGATAGGATAAATAGTGTAATCACCAATGCTTCAAAATAATTATTCAAAATTTTTGGGTCTCTTAACAACATAGTCAAAAATACAAACATTCTCTACAACTTCAAGGATCTTGTTCGATTTCCCATAGATCTAAAATATTATCAGGTGTCGCCCTACATATTGAAACTTGAATTACAACATGAAGTAGGGTACTATCAAGCATATGCTATAAAATATGCTAATGGTCAACCTAACTAGTCTGATATGAATATGTAACAACCCTACTAGAACAATTACTATTTATGATTATTTATGCTTACTTTTACTTTTAGAATATGGTACAGTGGTACTGTTGATGGCATTTGTGACTGCAGGAAATAGATACCCTCCTTCAAGCAAAAATATAGGATCTATCCACAAGAGGTAAGGAGGGATATTATGGAGAACCACGGTCCCATGGGTCTATGGAAGCCCATATATATATTAAGAAAAATCCTACATCCAAGTAGTTGCTTTCATATAAATACACCATGCTTTATCTGTATTTTGAATGCCTTGTTCTCATTGAAATCAAAATATCATATTTAGAAATTATAGGTTATGTGTTCTATAAGTTTTTTTTAATAATAAATATATGTAATAAAAAATAATAAAATAAAAATAACAAAATAAAAATAAAATATAAAATAAAATAAAAATAGCAAAATAATATTCATGAGTTATTTTGAAGACTTCCATAGCCTAGAGTATGAAAAGATGATATGATTATTTGTGAACATCTTTTTTAAAGAACCTTAGTGGAAAATTCCACCTGACAAAAACTTAAAGAGGAAATAATGCATGTAATACCATATGTGCACTTGGACTAAGTATTATGTCCTATAAATTGATGTATGATGAGAGTATAACCATTGGTTCATGGAGGTATCCATATTCTGCTAGTGTGAGTTCGGTGGATCTGCTCCAGAAGGAGAATGATATCACAGTTTGCTATCAACAAGAGTTCAAGGTTGAAAACTCTATATCATGAATGTGTAGATTGAGAGATAATATAAATATTGTAACGGTGAATAATGTCAATTATAATTTAAATAATGTTATCATGTTGTGTGTTGATAGGAAAGCAATTACAAATTTTAAAATTTCCAATGTATGTTGCTTTATTGTTGTGTCCAAAAATACAAATTGTTAAGGCTGGATATAATATTGCCATAATCCATTAACTGGTTCTTTCTGTGAGTGTAACAACTAACTATTACATGGGTGTGTAGTAACTACGTGTGTGTTTTGATTTTGGGTGTATTAAACCAAGTGGATTTATGTGTTAAATATGTTACCTACAATTAGAATGTTTATTTGTTAAAAAACAATATACTCGATATTGCATATAGAGTCAATTTAAAATGCATATATTCAGCATGAGGGGTCATGTTGATCCTATAGTGCCCATAATATTATCTTTTCATTGGAAGTGAAGTTGGTGCTAGTGGGGAAGATCTACGTTATGCATTAGAGATAAATTGGGTTGCCCTTTAAGCTTCATACAACTCAGTTTGGTAAGCCTGTGGACTTATTGCATACCAGGGTGGTGTGTTACCCAAGAAATGTACCGATGACATCCTGAACAAAACAAAATGCACTAAAAGCTTCTACGGAAATTGTTTGGAAGTAATTGTATAGTATTTTTATTTAATTCTCAAATCTGTGAGACACCAAGTAAATTTTGTTGGAATTATTGAACCGGTAGAAATTAATTTATCCCTTATGAGCGCATTGGCTATAGATGCAAACCCAAATTTACAAGTGAAGGAATTAAAAGAGAGTACTTTTATTTATTACTATTCTTAGCATTAATTTACACCTAATCCAAATTTGAGATAGTATATGTCTTCTGGAGTGATTTTTGTCCTCCCTTCTTTAACTATAAAATTTGCTAGCCATTTTGTAAGGCACGTACCTCCTATGTAGTGATGAAAATAACCTAATTAAAGTAATTTCGATGGATGTTGCAAGTCTTGCTCCTGGGAAGTACGTTAATTGTTTGTGTTGAGAATTCTCACCGGGAATGTTAACTAGATTCTCTTACCCTTACCAAATACTATAGCTTGAATAGCTAATTTAACGATCGAGAATTACATAGTAAGGATTAGTGAGAAAACTATTAAGTATTTACATTGTTTGGTACGTAAAGCAAATTGTAGAATAGACTTATACAATATAAAAAACTTAGTGTCACTTCAAAATATAAAATAAAAGTATTACCTAAGGCCACAATAGTTGCTTTTATAATGAAGTATTATAAATTTTTTTACATATTGGGATCTTTCAACACAACAAATTGTAGTGGCCATATATTCTCTAATTGAAAACTAAATAAGTATTTATAACCCCTTAATGCAATAACCTAGCTCTCATAAATAAGAAACACTCAATCTATTTGCGAAACCATTCTCCATGTGTTCTTGATCGTTTACTCTTTCACTTTGAAATAAAATGAGTACTTTATTTCTTAATTAAAAGGATTAGCATAAGTTCTCATATCATTTTTCTTTTCATTCATTTAAATGGTAATGACTCTAATTTTTAGGTAATAAGAGTATTAGATATATTGAATCATTATTCAAATATATTTAAAAAATTTAAATGAAAAAGCATGTTCAAATATATTGTTTGAAATCCATTACATAGATAAAGTTAAAAGTTAGTTTTGAATAGATTATTTAAAATTTATCGCGGATGTTAGATATATGTATAGGAAGGATTGTAATTTAGATACTTGTTAATTTTACCATGAGATAACTCTTTAGACTTTATAATAAAAGTATTTATTCTCTCTTTTAAGCGAAAAATAGATAAAACATCATAGTGAAGGAATATTTTATATGATTATAGTATATAGACTTAATAAGTTTATTATATTAGTTAATATGTTTATAAAAAAATATTATTTAATTTAAACTGTTTATATTGAATGGATGAATTGATTGGTTAAAGCTTTTTAAAAACTAGGCTAGTTACAATCTTAGTACACAAATGATATTAAGCTTAAAGATTTATTTTTTTAATGAAGAAATGCTTTTATTTTTTATAAGCATTAAAAATTTGAAGTAAAAGATATAAAAACATCTCTCAAAAAACCTAGAACCGATATCCTTTCATTACCTTGGAAATTTTATGAAGAGAGATAAATTAAACCTTTAAATATCGATCTTCGGGGAGGACGAAAAACTACCATCGGGAAGGATAGTGAAGTTTTAAATGAGAAGCATAGTAGAAGTCTAACACCCAATACCGATGAATGCAGGAAGGGTAGTCACTATGATTCAGGAGCGACTACACTCCTGAAATGAAGGGTCAAGATAGGAAGGTAACGAGGGGCAGTATGGAACATCACCTCTAGGATTCTGAATGAGTAGTACGGTGAGGGATCTCTTGCTAATTTCATGATTAGGAGTTCACTCAACAATGATATGATATGGGACATCTCATTGTTAGTCGTGCAATGACAAGTGATACTTGGACCCAAGCCAAGGTATTGGTGGGCCTTAGTTGACTCCAAAGAAGGTGGAATCTCGACTAGGTATAAGGTATAGTATGCTAATACCTTACATGACTATTAAATTAGGATAGTAAATAGGCCAACAAACATAAATTCATTCATGATAAGGGGTGAGGAAATTATGCATCCACCCTCTAGGTGATATGGGCCTTAGAGAATAAACCCAACCGTGGACTTGGGTTCTCGGGATAAGAGGATAGGTTCATATAAAGGCACATTTCTATGGTATTTGGCAAGGTTTAACCACTTGGGTGATAGTTTGTAGTGGTTAATGTACGCATATGTGGAAATTTTCTATGCCTCTTACTAATAAAATATTGGATTATCTTCAAAAATTTTCCTTGTGTCTCGTTTTAAAACCTCAAAAATGATAAAAATTTTCATTTTGAGAATCTAGTGGGTAGGACTAGATTGGAAAACTAGGTGGGTTAGATCTGGGTTGCTAGAGTTAGTATCAGATCCCTAGGTTGTGAAACCCTAGGTATTAAATCCCTTATGAGAAGAAAAACTTGTGTTAACTTAGAAGATTTAGAAGAACTTGAACTAAACAATTAGCATATCTCTTTTGCATTCAGGAGAAAATGGTAAGTTCATAAAAGGGACTTGCAACAACTCAATAGGAAGAGCTAGATGTTAGTTCGAGAAATAAAATCCAAAAAATCATAAGGAGAGAAACCAAAAGAGAGGTTAGAGATAGGGATGTGGCTGAAATATCCCAAAGAATAGTAAAAAGGGGAAAGGAGCCACAAGCTGGTGAACCTACCCAAAAGGATGAGAACTTAGCTAAAATTATTTAGCTACTGCATGGGTAGATGGACCGGTAGAAGGAACACATGGGAAAATATAAATCTTAGATGGAGCAAGAAATGGACCAAAAAAAAATGAAGAACACAAACTTATACTGAAAGGGGGTGAACAGTATAAGACCATTTTTTACTTTTCTTTCCCAAACAATATTATGAAATATATCAATGGAAATATCAATAGTGGTAATCAAAGAAATGCACAAATTACCATACACAATAGAGACACCAATTTAACATGGTTCACCCAATGTGGGCTACTCCATGGAGAAAATATTTCACTAATATTTTCTCAAAAAATCTCTCGGGAATCCTTTCTCTATTACAATGTTTATGGACCTATGTCCAAAGGAGACACCAATACCCTAATCAAGTTCATGGATCTCTATCCATAGGAGAAACCAATCCCCTCTACTTTGGCTAGTGATCTTCTAGAAGAACTATTGCCTCCACTAAATTGGCTTATGGATCTCTATCCACTGAAGACTCTTGCCCTCACTCAGAAGACCTATTTTCACTACCATGGCTAATGGACCTCTATCCACTAGAGAATATTTTCCTCTATACTCTGTCACCTCCAAAGCTTGCTCTTAAATCTATCTCAAATCTATGCTAAACACGGTCCTTTGTTCTAGCACAAATTTTATCAATCTTTATCTCTAATCTATAGTAAACACATTCCTTTGGTCTAGTGCAAATCAAATCAATCTATGTCTCTGGTCTAGCACAAACCTATCCTCAAATATACACCAAAATCTATCCTTAAATATGCACTAAACATAGTAATTCGGTCTAGCACAAATCTACTCAATCTCTATCCTCAAATCTGCACTAAACACAATCCTTAGATCTAGCACAAATCTTCTCAATCTTTGTCCTCAAATCTACACTAAACATAGTCCTTCGGTCTAGCACAAATCTGCTCAATCTCTATCCTCAAATATATCCTCAAGCCTTTACACAAATCTTGACTCAATCACAAATCAACTCTCCCAGATCTGCCCCAAACCTTAATCCAAGTTTTAAATAAATAAATCAATCAAATCTGCTCTCAAGTCTTCTCAAAGAATTGTCTCAAATCTGCATTGTAAGCTTCCATAAAATATCACCCTAATCTATCCATAAGTCCTCTCTAGAACTTGTCTAATCTGCTCAATAAGTCTTCACCAAGACTTACCTCAAATATGTATTGTAAGCTTCCACAAAAGCTTACTCAAATCAACTCAATCTAACACAAAATCCTCTTCAATCACACAAACAAGCTTCACACAAAATATTGTTCAATCTCATAGAAACATATAGAGAATTGTTAGAGACTCAATATGCTTCACACTCACAATAATGCTCAATCACTTTCAATCTCTTTTTCAAATCAATTTAGAATATAGAACAATTTGTTTCACAAAACTTGAACTATCACTTCAACACTTCCACTTGACTAGGATCAATTAACTCCACTCAACCAATCACTCAATGAGACACTCCTTGATTACAAACCCTAGTCCAAGCATATGAACAATCACTCAATTATTTTCAACAATGCTTATCAAACAATATCGCATAACAATGATACTCATAATATTTCACAAACCCTGGTTTCAAGATAGTTCTCAACTTCACATAACCATAATACTCATGATCTTGCACAAACCTTAATCATGTATATGAAGGTTTTCAATGTTTCCAACAATGCTTATCAAACAAGTTTTTTATCAACAACTCTCACTCAAAAAAACATTTAATAATCAAACTCAACAATGCGTATCAAACAACCCTTTTCACTCCAAATTAGCATTCACAACATCAACAATCACTCACAAGGAAGATGTATACCTTTTGTTTGTTGAAGAATTGACCTCAAAACCTGTCTTAAACACAATTTTCCTCTTTGCCAATTTCAAAGGTTAGATGACAAAATATCACTCTAACACTCCCTCAAAATATTTCACAATTACAAAAATAATTAAACTCAAATACACCTTATTACTCCTTTGAAATAAGCATTCACCAAAAACATACAAAAATAAATCTCTTATTACACCTTATAACTCCACTCTAAATAACTCAATCCACCAAATAATTAAATTAAAAAAATATTTAATTTCATCAACCTTATATCTCCCTTAAGCTCAAAAATACACCATACAACCTTAGAAGCACAAATCAATTTATAAAAAAATTTTTAGTACCTCACAAAGTGCTACTGGCAGGATTCGATCCCACGTCACAATGCCTCTAGTGCCTTAGCTGTGGCTACCAAGCCACATGAGCTAAGCACTCACATGGAAGGCAAAAACACCCATGATTGCTTTGTCTTATACCTAGGCACCAAAAGCCAAAAGGCTTAGGTGTCTTCGATACACAAAATATTGCACACCCAACCCTATTGCGAATCGAACATGGTACCTCACATTCCTAAGATGTTTCCACTTGCTGCTAGCCCACTTGGCTAGGTGGTGACAAGGCCTTCGTGCCTTGTGTCTTTTCTCCCTTTACTACCTGATAAAAAGGGTCAACGAGGACTTCTTCCCTCTCTTGCTCATGAATATTGTGCACACAATTTTGCTTAGGAGATTTATTAAAATCATGGATGGGGTTTGAAGCCTTTTAGGCTTAGGGTATTTATACCCATACTTTGGAAATCTTTGACGTCGACGGAGGAGATAGAATATGATGTCGACGCTTTATATATGCCCTTTATAACCCTAAATTTAGGGTTATTAAATTGAATTATAATTTAATTAATAATAAAATTATTATAATTAATTCATAATTAATTTAATAACTATAAAGTTAATTAAATTGAATTATAAATTAATTTATAATGAAATTATTAAAATTAATTTCTTTAGGTCTTAACATTAGACCTTTAATATTATAATAAAATATTATAATATTATTTTATTTGGGCCTTCTCATTTCTCCTGTAGACCTTATTAGATCACCTTAAATATTATAATGAGAGATATTATAATATTTTTTCCTTAGGTCTAGAAGCAATCTTTCTCTGACTCTTGACATCCTTCCTCTTGCACTTCTCACAGAAATTGATACTTGACATCAATGACAACAAATCTTCTCATATTTCCATCAATATCCCCCTTTGTCATTGATTGGCAACCCATTTTTTTTTTACCATTCCTTTTACCTTTTTCTATTCTTCTCCCCATGAGAAGCTGCTACCCCTAACTAAATGCTCTCCTCCTAACTCAAATATCTCCCCCTTTGTCATCAATGGCAAAGGGTCACCTTTGGGGCTCAGGGTAAGAATAAGACTCTTAGCTTAGTCCCTCCCTCACCTCCTCTTGAGGTGGTTAATTATGAGGTGGGAGTATTTCTACTCCTAGTATGTACTGATATTTACCTTTGTCCACTCTCATTCTCATATGATCCTTCTGATTCCTCTTACTATTCCTATTCTTGCTTGTCTCTAGAAATTTTGATCTACACCACTTTGTTGTATGTCCATAATTATTGTACTTATAACACTTAATGTTATTATTCCTTGGAGGTGCAAATTTCTTGGTATTTTTCCTGGTGAAACCATATCTATTCCTGTCATGAACCTTGTAATTTATTGCCTTATGACCAAACTAATTACAAGAGTAACAATACCCTTGAAAATGCTACATGTTTCTTAAACTTCCATATTCATATTTTCTATGTGTCCTTCACTGTGTATCCTTGTACCTAAACCTATGACATGAGAAGCATCATCCATTGAAATTACCTTGCCTTGACCTCATTGGTATCTTAGTATCTTTTACCCTGTGCTAGTTCCTGTTCCATTTGTTCCTCTTTTATGCATTGTTACTTTCCTTGTTGAAATTTCTGTTGTCCAACTCATCCACAAAAGTCTCACTCTCTTACACTCTCTTCTTCTAAATTTTCTTCTTCTTTAGAACTTGAGGTTGACTCCTCTCCTTTTTTCTTTGTACCTATTCAAAACCAAGTCCTATTTTGTTTGACGAAGATCTTTGTACTTTGATAATATTATCCAAGTTCTTTGAGCTTCTTCCAAACCTGTGTAACTTATCCTTAGACTCTTTTACTTCCTTCCTTAGTAGAGCTACCTCATGCTCTAACCTTTCACATTCTAAAACCTTTGCTTATAACTTCTCTTTAAATATTTTTGTCTTAGTCATTGACTTGTTTAGATCCTCTATAATATTTCCTTTCTCTACATAACATTATTGAAACTAAAGCTAAAGTTTGGAGTTTTGCTTTCTTACATCCTTTAATGCATCAAGGGCATTAATAAGCTCTCCCTCAAGGTCAAATTCTCCTTCCTATGATTCTTTCTCTATTTGTTTGCTTTTGAAAACATCTTAATTCTTTTTTGACTCATCTTCTATAGGATCACCTCCTTCTATTTCTCATGCCATAATAAGATTCTCTTCTGGTACTTCATGTGTATCTTCATATTCATCATCATTGAAACTGAAACCATTCCTTGTAAAACTATCTTCAAGATGACCAAAGTTACCACATCTAAAAAACTTGAGAATTATTGGTGACCTTTTCCTAACCACTTATTTTTATTTTACCAGAAATAGAACTTCATCTTTATCATTATCTGGGGAACTATCATCACTATCACTTGAGTACTTACTTACCTTGTCTGCATAGAAACTCTTCTTATATATTTGAAATAAATTATTTCCTTGCTTGTCTTGTCCATCCTTACCTTTCTTTTGGTACCTGTGTTTTTATGTTTCCCTATTCTTATGATCCTATTTTTCATCATCATTGCTATTTCTAGCTTCTTAACAATCAGTTGCATAATGACCATAATTTCCACAATTGAAACATCTAACTGATTTCGTACCTTTATACTTTCTCGGATCCTTGTTCCTTATGTCATAATTTTCTTCTTCATCACGAGATAACTCTTTGCTTGAATCTAGATTCTTTCCTTTTGTCTTCTTAGTAGCTTTGAAGGTTGTTTCCTTCTGGATATTAGGTTCCTCTTTTGTTCTCATCTCAAAAGTTGTGAGAATGCCATGTAATTCATCCCTTGTCAAAAAATCACTATATTTTGATTTCTCTATAGCTGAAATATTTTCACTAGACATTTTTGAGAGTGATCTTAAAATCTTATCACAAACATCAGATTCTTGAACTTCAAGTCCAAGTCCTTGCATGGAGTTAAAAACCTCGTCTACATGAAGTTGATAAGCACTAATATTTTTCTCATACTTCATTTTTAGGTCTTCAAATATTCCCTTGAGATTTTGCAACTTTACCTTTTTGACCTTTTTATCTCCTTCATATATGCCTTGCAATTTATCCCAAATTTCCTTTGCTGATTTGCAGTGCATAACCTTTATAAAATTTATTTTATGCAAACCTCTCAAAATTGCATTCATTGCTTTTGAATTGTAATTATGTAGAAGCTTATCATATTTATCTATAGGTGGAGTAGCTAGTGGTGTGTATCTATTTTCAACTGCTTCCCATATTTCATTTCCAAGTGCCATCAGATGAATCTTTATTCTCTTACTCAAAAAATTATAATTTAATTAATAATACAATTATTATAATTAATTCATTATTAATTTAATAACTATAAAGCTAATTAAATTGAATTATAAATTAATTTATAATGAAATTATTAAAATTAATTTATAATTAATTTAATTTCTTTAGGTCTTACCATTAGACCTTTAATATTATAATAAAATATTATAATATTATTTTCTTTGGGCCTTCTCATTTCTCCTGTAGACCTTATTTGATCACCTTAAATATTATAATGAGAGATATTATAATATTATTTCCCTTAGGTCTAGAAGCAATCTTTCTCTGACTCTTGACATCCTTCCTCTTGCACTGCTCACTGAAATTGATACTTGACATCAATGACAACAAATCTTCTCGTATTTCCAACAATATCCCCCTTTGTCATTGATTGACAACCCCTTTTTTTTTTACCATTCCTTTTACCTTTTTCTATTCTTCTCCCCATGAGAAGTTGCTCCCCCAAACTGAATGCTCTCCTCCTAACTCAAATATCTCCCCCTTTGTCATCAATGGCAAAGGGTCACCTTTGGGGCTCGGGGTAAGAATAAGACTCTTAGCTTAGCCCCTCCCCCACATCCTCTTGAGGTGGTTAATTATGAGGTGAGAGTATTTCTACTCCTAGTATGTACTGATATTTACCTTTGTCACCTCTCATTCTCATATGATCCTTATGATTCCTCTGACTATTCCTATTCTTGCTTATCTCTGGAAATTTTGCTCTACACCACTTTGTTGTATGTCCATAATTATTGCACTTTTAACAATTAATGTTATTATTCCTTGGAGGTGCAAATTTCTTGGTATTTTTCCTGGTGAAACCATATCTATTCCTGTCATGAACCTTGTAATTTACTGCCTTATGACCTAACTAATTACAAGAGTAACAATACCCTTGAAAATGCTACATGTTTCTTAAACTTCCATATTCATATTTTCTATGTGTCCTTCAATGTGTATCCTTGTACCTAAACCTATGACATGAGAAGCATCATCCATTGAAATTACCTTGCCTTGACCTCATTGGTATCTTAGTATCTTTTACCCTGTGCTAGTTCCTGTTCCATTTGTTCCTCTTTTATGCATTGTTACTTTCCTTGTTGAAATTTCTGTTGTCCAACTCATCCTCAGAAGTCTCACTCTCTTACACTCTCTTCTTCTAAATTTTCTTCTTCTTTAGAACTTGAGTTTGACTCCTCTCCTTTTTTCTTTGTACCTATTCAAAACCAAGTCCTATTTTTTTTGACGAAGATCTTTGTACTTTGATAATATTATCCAAGTTCTTTGATCTTCTTCCAAACCTGTGTAACTTATCTTTAGACTCTTTTACTTCCTTCCTTAGTAGAGCTACCTCATGCTCTAACCTTTCACATTCTAAAAACTTTGCTTGTAACTTCTCTTTAAATATTTTTGTCTTAGTCATTGACTTGTTTAGATCCTCTATAATATTTCCTTTTCTCTACATAACATTATTGAAACTAAAGCTTAAGTTTGGAGTTTTGCTTTCTTACCTCCTTTAATGCATCAAGGGCATGAATAAGCTCTCCCTCAAGGTCAAATTCTCCTTCCTATGATTCTTTCTCTATTTGTTTGCTTTTGAAAACATCTTAATTCTTTTTTGACTCATCTTCTATAGGATCACCTCCTTCTATTTATAATGCCATAAGAAGATTCTCTTTTGGTCCTTCAAGTGTATCTTCATATTCATCATCATTGAAACTGAAACCATTCCTTGTAAAACTATCTTCAAGATGACCAAAGTTACCACATCTAAAAAACTTGAGAATTATTGGTGACCTTTTCCTAACCACTTATTTTTCTTTTACCAGAAATAGAATTTCATCTTTATCATTATCTGAGGAACTATCATCACTATCACTTGAGTACTTACTTACCTTGTCTGCATAGAAACTCTTCTTATATATTTGAAATAAATTATTTCCTTGCTTGTATTGGCCATCCTTACCTTTCTTTTGGTAACTATGTTTTTATGTTTCCCTATTCTTATGATCCTATTTTTCATCATCATTGCTATTTCCAGCTTCTTAACAATCAGTTGCATAGTGACCATAATTTCCACAATTGAAACATCTAACTGATTTCGTACATTTATACTTTCTCGGATCCTTGTTCCTTCTGTCATAATTTTCTTCTTCATCACAGGACAACTCTTTGCTTAAATCTAGATTCTTTCCTTTTGTCTTCGTAGTAGCTTTGAAGGTTATTTCCTTCTGGAGATTAGGTTCCTCTTTTGTTCTCATCTCAAAAGCTGTGAGAGTGCCATGTAATTCATCCCTTGTCAAAAAATCACTATATTTTGATTTATCTATAGCTGAAATATTTTCACTAAACATTTTTGAGAGTGATATTAAAATCTTATCACAAACATCAGATTCTTGAACTTCAAGTCCAAGTCCTTGCATGGAGTTAACAACCTCGTCTACATGAAGTAGATAAGCACTAATATTTTTCTCATCCTTCATTTTTAGGTCTTCAAATATTCCCTTGAGATTTTGCAACTTTACCTTTTTGACCTTTATATCTCCTTCATATATGCCTTGCAATTTATCCCAAATTTCCTTTGCTGATTTGCAGTGCATAACCTTTATAAAATTTATTTTATGCAAACCTCTCAAAATTGCATTCATTGCTTTTGAATTGTAATGATGTAGAAGCTTATCATATTTATCTATAGGTGGAGTAGCTGGTGGTGTGTATCTATTTTCAAGCTCGCTTCCCATTTTTCATTTCCAAGTGCCATCAGATGAATCTTTATTCTCTTACTCCAAAAATTATAATTTAATTATTAATAAAATTATTATAATTAATTCATTATTAATTTAATAACTATAAAGTTAATTAAATTGAATTATAAATTAATTTATAATGAAATTATTAAAATTAATTTATAATTAATTTAATTTCTTTAGGTCTTAACATTAGACCTTTAATATTATAATAAAATATTATAATATTATTTTATTTGGGCCTTCTCATTTCTCCTGTAGACCTTATTAGATCACCTTAAGTATTATAATGAGAGATATTATAATTGTAAGAACAAGCAATAATAATGTATTGATCATGCGTAATTAAATAATACAAACTTAGGCTCTGATTACCCCGTACAAAGCGGATCATAACAAGATGCCGCTCAACAAATAACTAACTAATAATAAGCCTAACAATAATGTAATAATAGCAAATATGAAATATACGCTAACATCCCCCCTTATTACATTATTTGGGTAATAATATAACTACTAGCTACACTATCATCCCCCCATACAACAATATTTGGGTAAAGTATATAACTGCCCCAATATAGTGAAAAAGAATAAGAGAAATGAAAGAATGGTTGCTTGTGCTTTGGCTCATTCCTCTAGCTCTGGATCTAAGCATACCTCTGGAATTGTACCTTTGGGTCTATCTCGGGATCAGCCTGTGAAACTGCCTCTAGATCATTACCTCTGGATCTGCCTGTAAATCTGCCTCTAGAACTATCTCTGGGCCTATCTTTAGGTCTGTCTCTAGGTCATTATCTCTGGGACTACCACTCGGTCTATCACTGGATTTGCCTCGGGGTCTACCATAGGTTTTACCTTTTTGATAGAAGCCATACAACATTTCTTTCATCATGGTCCATTGTGTGATATTTGTCCATCCAAAATCAATATGAACCTTGTTGGCCATTTTCACTTTGTACCAACAACTAGAAGAAGAGTGATTCATACATCCACATGAATCACAAGGATGTAATCTCCAACACTTAGTTGCAACATGTCCTGTCTTTCCACAGTGATTGCAACAATGCTTTTTAGGAGTTGGAGGAGATTTAGGTTTTACAAACATAGAATTACTGGTACTTGCATGTCCAGTATAGCCAAGGCCTTCATTATTTGCCCTGACATTTAGCATTATAGGATTTTTAATGCCTTGTTCTTGTTTACCTAATCTCTCACCATTGAATCCCATTTTATTCATCATTTTGGAACCAAATCCTTTGGTGTGTTTTTCAAAAAACCCAATTTCAACATCTTCATCAATGTTTTTAACAATATTGCATTTGTTGCTATTGATGAGATTATGGAGCTCTTTTTGAGGAGGTTCAGTTGTTAAGTCACTAGTGTCACAAGAAAAATTTGCTACTGAAATGAGATCACCTGTGCTACAACTAATATCTACCATAGAAGGTATGAGGTCGCTTGTATCACAACAAGCATGTGCCACAATGGGCTGAAGGTCACTTGTGTCACAACAAGCATTTGCCACAATGGGCTGAAGGTCACTTGTATCACAACAAGCGGTCACCTTTAGGACATCACTTTCCTCACTAATGTCCCTTTTCTGTTGTGCTTTGTGAAGAGCATAAAATGACATGAATATGCCCATTATAGCACCAATAGGGATTAGAACACCATTTTTCTGCATGTCTCCACAAGACACAGAATCATTGATTATGGCATTTACACCACTCCTTAGTGTACGAAATGTGCCATCTTCATAATAATCTATCCCTTCCAGGTGTGGGGAAAAATATGGGCCTTTAACTAATTTTGCAACATCATCAGTTTGTTTTGGGATAGGTTTCTTCTTTGATCTACCCATTCTTAAGGTGTCGGTCTCTGCCGAAAATGCACCTTTTACAATAAAATTTTGCAAAAATAATTTGACTAAGGTGTCGATCACTGCCGAAAATGCACCCTTATAAGTCTTCCCCATTTGGTTTTGCAAAAAATTATATCTCCCCTGTACGGGGTTCCAAGGGGCAGCGCCCCTGGCGTGCCTCCCCCGTCATGATACGGGGAGTCCAACATTTTCTAGAAGCGCAAAATGGGCGCTGCAGAAGGTTTTTTTTTTTACTGGTTTGTAAAAAAAATTACAATATTTGCCTCTTAGGCAGATTAGCACAAAAATGTCATAAAAAAAAATCCCCCTTGTGTGAAGTACTTCAAACAATTTTTTTTTTTGCTATTTATGAAGCCTACGAAAAAATAGGTTCCAGGTTTTGAGATTTGATGACTTGATGCCTTTCTTAGTGCCTTTAAGAAGTATCTCCCTTTGTTTCAATTTTGTGCAATGAGGAACAAAAAATCCCCCTCCTTGAGGTTGCAAAATAAAGTGGGTTTTAAACTTTCAAAGGTATTGAAAAAATAATTATTTTTGAAAACAAAAGTTTAATTTTAATGAAAGTTTTTTAAAGTAATTAAATATGAAAACAATTTCTTAATTAAAAAAATAAGAAATTGATATTTAATTAAATAAAATTGCAATCATTAAAAAAAATTGTTTCAAAAATAAAAAATTTACCTTTCTAACCCACAGCGGGAGTCGACCGCATGACTTTTCCCTTTAACGCCTTAGCGCTTGGCAACTTTTCCACTCGATCTATCACCGCTCGATGACAATCGAAGGGAATGCTCCCCTGCTTATCGGCTGCTGAGGTCATGGAAGAAGCTAGTGTGCAAGCTACCAGATTGGCGAGTGACTAGTCACGCTTGACGACTGTGGTGCTACAAAAATTCACTTCGGGTGGCTTATACACCCTGTGGGTGGTGCTCTTTGGTGGGTGATGACAAATCTGTGATAGGTGGTAACTCTGTACTCTCGGTGGTGCTCTCTCGATGGGGCAGCATGTCATCATGCAAATGCTCAATCGATGAAATGGTTGGGCACTCCAGTGTGCTGTACTTCCATAACTCAGATCGATGTCAAATATTTCAAAGAACTACGTCTAGCTTATGATGCGCCCTTCAAATCAAGAATTAATGGCCAAAAATCACCAATTGTTTAGCTGTTCTTATAAAATCATGTCAGATGGCTGCAAACGCCTAACTGCTTTTTGATCGTGATCTTCGATGTGAAAAAAATGAATCAATCACGCTGGTATGGCGTTAGAGATCTTCCACTATAAGAAAAAGTTTTAGCTAATGCAGGCTACATCTTCCATTGTAGTCACGAGAGATTCCATGGAGGTGATGAGGAGATTCATCCAGCGAATGTCTTCAAATTTGCCTTCTTTTCCATGCCACTACAGTTGGCTGTCTCTCGAATGTTTGCATATGAGATATTAAATGGAGGTTTACCAAAACCTCGAGGGCGAATCGATGTCGACTTTCAGTCTGCAATCGGAGTGCTGAGAGATGTCGCTACAAATAACTGTGCAGGGTGTCTGAAATCATTCAACGATGGTGTTTGCCAACTTCCTTATGCTGAAGACCAGATCTGCATGTAAAAGACCATCACCTGTATCCTATCACGTCAGAAGACAAAATTTTTTTGTGGAACAATTGTCCCACATACGCCAGGAGGTGGGATTATTAGGTGTTTAAAACAAAAAATGATCATACAAATTAACGTCTACTTTCGAGTAGACTTTGCACCTGATAAGCCTCTATGCACATTTCGTCCTTTGTTTGCCATGTGTCTCTACAATTTTGGTAGTCCAAGTTGCTTGCTTAAGTCCCTTTAGGTCACGTAGACTTTTCCACGTAGGTAGTCTTCGCCACAGGTCCTAGATCCAGCCGCCTAGGTTCCTACCAGTCACATATGTCTTGTATGGAGGCTGTAACGTCTATGTGTCCTCCTATGTTAGGTCCCACCAGATAGGTAGGTTATCGTGGCTACACAACTTAGTCTCTAGAGTCCATAAGGTCTCACAGCAGTGCGTCTGGCTTGCTACCTTCATCTCTAGACTCCTAGAGTCAGCTTCAACACAGAGCTCCCAACAAGGACCGAGAATGATCCCTAGGTCAACACCAACACAAATACGTCCATCCTGGACAATATCGAATGAGCGAAGCGGAGTTCCCACTCTGATACCATGTAAGAACAAGCAATAATAAGGTATTGATCATGCATAATTAAATAATACAAACTTAGGATCTAATTAGCCCGTACAAAGTGGATCATAACAAGATGCCGCTCAACAAATAGCTAACTAATAATAAGCCTAACAATAATGTAATAATAGCAAATATGAAATATACTCTAATAATAATATTATTTCCCTTAGGTCCAGAAGCAATATTTCTCTGACTCTTGATATCCTTCCTCTTGCACTGCTCACTGAAATTGATACTTGACATCAATGACAACAAATCTTCTCATATTTCCAACAATATCCCCCTTTGTCATTGATTGGAAACCCATTTTTTTTTTACCATTCCTTTTACCTTTTTCTATTCTTCTCCCCATGAGAAGTTGCTCCCCCTAACTAAATTCTCTCCTCCTAACTCAAATATCTCCCCATTTGTCATCAATGGCAAAGGGTCACCTTTGGGGCTCGGGGTAAGAATAAGACTCTGAGCTTAGCCCCTCCCCCACCTCCTCTTGAGATGGTTAATTATGAGGTGAGAGTATTTCTACTTCTAGTATGTACTGATATTTACCTTTGTCCACTCTCATTCTCATATGATCCTTCTGATTCCTCTGACTATTCCTATTCTTGCTTGTCTCTGGAAATTTTTCTCTACACCAATTTGTTGTATGTCCATAATTATTGCACTTATAACAATTAATGTTATTATTCCTTGGAGGTGCAAATTTCTTGGTATTTTTCCTGGTGAAACCATATCTATTCCTGTCATGAACCTTGTAATTTACTGCATATGACCAAACTAATTACAAGAGTAACAATACCCTTGAAAAAGCTACATGTTTATGAAACTTCCATATTCATGTTTTCTATGTGTCCTTCACTGTGTATCCTTGTACCTAAACCTATGATATGAGAAGCATCATCGATTGAAATTACCTTGCCTTGACCTCATTGGCATCTTAGTCTCTTCTACCCTATGCTAGTTCCTGTTCCATCTATTCCTCTTTTGTGCATTGTTACTTTCCTTGTTGAAATTTCTATTGTCCAACTCATCCTCAGAAGTCTCACTCTCTTACACTCTCTTCTTCTAAATTTTCTTCTTCTTTAGAACTTGAGGTTGACTCCTCTCCTTTTTTATTTGTACCTATTCAAAACCAAGTCCTATTTTGTTTGACGAAGATCTTTGTACTTTGATAATATTATCCAAGTTCTTTGAGCTTCTTCCAAACCTGTGTAACTTATATTTAGACTCTTTTACTTCCTTCCTTAGTAGAGCTACCTCATGCTCTAACCTTTCACATTCTAAAACCTTTGCTTATAACTTCTCTTTAAATATTTTTGTCTTAGTCATTGACTTGTTTAGATCCTCTATAATATTTCCTTTCTCTACATAACATTATTGAAACTGAAGCTTAAGTTTGGAGTTTTGCTTTCTACCTCCTTTAATGCATCAAGGGCATGAATAAGCTCTCCCTCAAGGTCAAATTCTTCTTTCTATGATTCTTTCTCTATTTGTTTACTTTTGAAAACATCTTAATTATTTTTTGACTCATCTTCTATAGGATCACCTCCTTCTATTTCATCAACCTTATATCTCCCTAAGCTCAAAAATACACCATACAACCTTAGAAGCACAAATCAATTTATAACAAAAAAATTAGTACCTCACAAAGTGCTCTCAGTGAGATTCTATCCCACATCACAGTGCTTCCAACACCTTAGTCGCAGTTGCCAAGCCACGTGAGCTAAGTGCTCACGAAGAAGGCAAAAGCACCGACAATCCTTTGTATTCTACCTAGATTCCAAAATCCAAAAGGAGTTGGCATCTTTGATGCACAAAACATTGCACAACCAACCCTACTACGAATCAAATATGGTACCTCGTGTTCCCAAGATGCTACCACTTGACGCTAGCCCACCTTGCTAGGTGGTGACAAGGCATATGTGCCTTGTGCCCTTTCTCCCTTCACTACCTAATTACAAGGGTCAATCAGGGACTACTTCCCTCTCTTGCTCATGAATATTGTGCACATAATTTTGCTTAGGAGATTTATTAAAATTGCGGATGGGGTTTGAAGCCTTTTAGACTTAGGGTATTTATACCCATGCTTTGGAAATCATTGACGTCGACGGAGGAGATAAAATATGACGTCGGTGCTTTATATATGCCCTTTATAACCCTAAATTTAGGGTTATTAAATTGAATTATAATTTAATTAATAATAAAATTATTATAATTAATTCATAAAAAAATTAATAACTATAAATTTAATTAAATTAATTTATAATGAATTTATTTATTTATTTATTTTTTAATTTACATGGTGGAATCGGTAGCCACCACGAATCTCGGTAGGTTGTCCATCTTTTATGGCCGCCACAGTATTCTGTGTTGTCCTCCCTAGAAGCCGCCACACAGATCTTCCTGCAGTTCGCCCCTATAACCACCATGCCACAATCATTTTAAACCTTTTATGTCGTTGAAAGCACCAAGAAAGGGACAACAGTTCAGTCCGACGAGGCCCGAGATTTAAACCTTGGACCTCCACCCCCTTATGGGGTTTGGATGAACTAATTGGTCTACACCTCGGACCTTTTATAATGAAATTATTAAAATTGATTTATAATTAATTTAATTTCTTTAGTTCTTACCATTAGACCTTTAATATTATAATAAAATATTATAATATTATTTTCTTTGGGCCTTCTCATTTCTCCTATAGACCTTATCTGATCACCTTAAATATTATAATGAGAGATATTATAATATTATTTCCCTTAGGTCTAGAAGCAATATTTCTTTGACTCTTGACATCCTTCCTCTTGCACTGCTCACTGAAACTGACTCTTGACATCAATGACAACAAATCTTGCTCATATTTCCATAAAATAAAATTTAGGGAACAATATAAAGCTCAGATGGAACAAAAAAGAGACCAGATGGCTTAGTAGCATGAGATAATAGTTTGACAATATAAATTAATAGAGAGGCCTAACTAAGGGGAAAGAGCCCAAATTCAGGTAGGATGAAATACTTGGAGAAGACCCAGTAGTACAAGGGTTGGGATTGAATTGGCCAAGAACTTGAGAAAAGTTATGATTTTTAATTTTTATGGTAAAGGTGATGGTGATGTAGAAAAAACTTGGTTGAGCTAGATTGAAACTTACTATTCCATGAAACCTCTTTCATCTAAATCCAAAACATCATGGGTAATTGTCCACCTAGTCAGACCAGCTTTGGACTGGTGGATAATCTACAAAAAGAATAAGAAAATTGAGGCTGTCAATCTCCAATGGGATACTTTTTTGAAGGAATTTTGGAAGAGGTTCTTGAAAAGGTATTTTTTTTGGAAAAAATTGTAGAATTCTCCAATTTACACCAAGAGAACATGTCTATTATTGATTATCACCTAAAGTTTATACAACTATTAAAATATGTGCCTGAGTATGACATTAGAGAGGAGATCATGGTACAAAAGTTTATCTTAGGACTACATCCAAGGATTGGATCCATAATCAATCTTTTGAATCCTAAATATTTTTCTAGAGCCTATGATATGGCTCAACTGGAGGAAATGAACCAAAAAGCCAAAAAAGCCTATTATTAAAGAACATATGAAAAATATGATTTAAAAAAAAGAAAGAAAACAAGACTACAAGGTGGGAGAAGGACCCAAATAAAAGGACTAAGGATGGGGATGAGTAGGAATTATAACAAAAACATAAATAGAGATAGGAATAGATTCTAGGGCAATAGGGGTAGGAAGGATAAGAGAAAATTTATAGGTAAAATGAGTAAAAACCTCTAGTTCAAGTCACGAGAAAAGAACCTATCACTCAAGGTGGAAATGAAAATAACAGAAGGGATAGATCTCCCTGTGATGGATGCTATGTATGTTGTGGCCCATATTATGCTGAAAAATTCCCCCATAGAGTTGATAAGTAGAAGGTACCATAAGAGCCCACCCACTGAATATATGTTGCTACAGGTAATTATACACTTGATTGGTAAGCAATACATTTTTTATTAAATGGTAATATTTATGGTAGAAATGGACGTATTCTAATTGATAGTGGAGCTACTGATAATTTCATTTCTACTAACATATTGAGGGACAAAACGAAAAGACCACAATTTTTGGCTAATGGATGGAAGGTCGAGTATGGGTCAGGCTAAACCTATACAGTCAATCAATGTCTATTTCAAATTACACTACCTTAGGGAAAAAGTAGTTGGTACCTATATGTAACCCCTTTGCATCCTTTTGAAATCATTTTAGGAGTATATTGGATCAAGGTCCATAAAGTCCTTCCAAATTTTGAGGAAAGGTGGATAGAATTCACAGATGAGTCTAAGCAGTGTATTTGAGTCCATTGTGATCATGACTCATTTAGTCCACATCTTTTGACAGCCATGCAATTCAAGAAGGCTATAAGAAAGTGTGGTGTCATCTATGTAGTTAAGTTGAACAAAAAGAAAAAAACTGACTCTAACTCAAGCATTTTTTAGAAGTACCTTGTTCTAAATGAGTTTAGGGATATACTTTCAAAATATTTTCTATATCTTTCACCCCAAAGAGAGTTTGATTTCTCTATAGAACTTTTGCCTAGAGTAGCACCTATTAATCGATCACCATACAAGATGACCCCCTATTGAGTTATAGGAGCTTAAAACCTAGCTTCAAGATCGATTGGAGAAAGGTCTTATTAAGCCTAGTGTCTCTCCATGTGGTGCACCCATCCTCTTTGTTAAGAAGTTAGATGGATCATTGAGTTTTGCATCAACTATCAAATGCTTAATAAGATGACTGTCAAGAATAAGTATTCCTTACCTAGAATTTATGACCTCTTTGATCAATTGAAAGGGGCTACAATTTTCTCTAATATTGACCTCGTATCCACATACCATCAGTTAAATATTTGAGAAGAAGATACCCATAAGACAACCTTTAGGACCAGATACGACCACTATGAGTTCATTGTATTACCTTTTGGCTTAACAAATGCCTCAACAAATTTCATGAATCTGATGAATAGTGTGTTTTAGGAGTAATTATATTGACTCATACTTGTGTTTCTAGATGATATACTGATCTACTCCTAGAAAAAATAAGAACATGATCAACATATAAGAATTGTTCTTAAGATTCTTAGGAAAAATCAATTGTATGGCAAGCTATCTAAGTGTGAGTTTTACACTCAACAAGTGCAGTATCTGGGGCACATAATTTCTACAGAAGTGATTGTCGTGAATCCTAATAAACTAGAAGCCAATATAGATTGGCTTGCACATACAAATTTTACTGAGGTGTGAATTTTTATAGGGATGTCAGGATATTACAAATGTTTTGTGAAAGGGTTTTCAAAAATTTCTAACCTCGATAACCAACCTCCAAAGAAAAGGAAAGGCCTTTAAGTGGAAAAGTCAATGTGAAGAGGTCTTTAGAGCTCTTAAGAAGAATTTTATGACTACACCCATTTTCAAGATACCAGATCCTTCAAAGTCATTTACTATCTGTATCGATGCTTCCATTAAAGGGCTAGGAGGAGTCCTTATACAAGAAGAAATAATTATTGCATATGACTCTTGAAAGCTAAAAAAGTATGAGGTAAATTATGCTACACATGACCTAGAATTTACAATAGTCATACATGCCCTCAAGATTTGGAGGCATTATCTGCTTGGAAAACCCTTTGAGTTGAAAACAAATCACCAAAGTCTTAAATATATTTTCATTTAACCATTATTAAATTCCAAACATCATCAGTTGATGGAGTTTTTGGTAGAATACGACTTTGGGATAGAATATATTAAAGGAAAGGAGAATAAACTAGCAGATACCTTAAGCAAAAGAGGGTATATAGCCGCTATGTCTCGATGCCAGTATATAATAGTTATGCAAGTAAGGGAATTACAAAAGAAAGATGATTTATGTTTGAAAAATCGAGATTCGGTCGGGCAAGGATCTGAAAAGGCTAAGGATTTTGTTGTCAAGGATGATTTGCTCTATTCTAAAGATAGAGTGTTTATTCTTGACAATAAAGAATTAAGAAATATTATTTTGTAAGAGGCACATTGTGCTCCTTATTTTTGCGCATCCAGGAGGGGTAAAAATATGCGAAGATATGAAGAAGGATTTATATTTGCCAAGCATGAAGAAGGATATAACAAATTTTGTGGTAAGGTATCTTGAACGTCAGAAAGTCAAAGCTGAGCATTTTACACCTAGCAGGTTGTTTATATCCTTAGTTATCAAATTCGTCAAATTTTTTAGATAAATTTTGAAATTCGTCAAATTTAAAACCCTAGCAAATAAGTTAAGCTAATAAACCTTAAATTCGGTAAGAAAAAAAATTGAGTGGAAAACAGGCGGGGGAATGCGAAATTTTTTTTCGTATGTGTTTTCAACCCTAAATTCAACATGAAAAAAACTAGGCAAAGCATGTGGGAAGCAGAACATGCATGTCCAAATTTTTTTGCACGTGTATTCCTCTTTATATTTGATTTTTTCCTCTTTATATTTGATTTTTAGAAATATTTACATCTAAAAATCTACGAGTGCAAGTTAGTTTTTATATGAATTTTTCATATTTTTGCTTTATATATATTTTAAATAAAAAACAAAATTAAATAAGATATTTTTTACATCTAATTTTAATGTTTATAAATATATTTTTGATAAAAGGTTTATATTAAAAATGTAAATATATAAATATATTTTTGATACAATTAAGTAAAAGTTTTATATTAGAAATGTAGAATGAATGTTTTTCTTTCAATACATTTAAATAAAATTTTATATTTAAATGTTTTTTTTGAAAATTTTGAAAAAAACTTGTATTAAAACAAAGATCAATTACAATATGGGAAGAGAATCTTCCCAGCCGAACTCAGATAGAACACAAGCTTACAATAGCAGCAACAAGCAACATGTCGCGAAATCGCGACACCTTACCCCTTTGGCCGCGAAATAGCAACATGTCGCGATATCGCGACATTTTCCGCCTATTGCCGTGAAAACTCAACAAGTCGCGATATCGCGACATTTTTCTCCTTTGGGCACGAAAGTGCAACATGTCGCGAAATCACGACACATTTTCTCTCTCGACCGCAATGAAGCAACAAGTCACGAAATCGTGACACCTTTTCTCCATTGGCCACGAAAAAGCAACACGTCGCGAAATTGCGACACCATTTCTCCTTTGGACGCAAAAATGCAGCATGTCACGAAATCGCGACACCTTTTCTCCTTTGACAGCAAAAATGCAACATGTCACGAAATCGCGACACCATTTCTCTCTTGGCCGCGAAAAAGCAACATGTCGCGATATCGCGACACCTTTTCTCCTTTGGCCACGAAAAAGCAACATGTCACGAAATTGGGACACCTTTTCTCCCTTGGTCACGAAAATGCAACATGTCGCGATATCGCGACACCATTTCTCCCTTGGCCGCAAAAAAGCAACATGTCGCGATATCGCGACAACTTTCCACCCCAGGCCGCGACGAAGCGACATGTCGCGAAATCATGACAACTTTCCTCCCTTGGTTGCGACGGAGCAACATGTCACAAAATCGTGACAACTTTCCTCCCATGGCCGCGATGAAGCAACATTTCGCGATATCATGACAACTTTCCTCCAGAGACCACGACGGTGTAACATGTCGTGATATCGCTACAACTTTTCACCAGAGACCACGACGACGCAACATGTCACGATATCGCAACAACTTTCCTCCAGAGACCGCGATGGTGCAACATGTCACAATATCGTGACACCTTTCCTCCAGCGACTGCGACGACACAACATGTCACGAAATTGCGATACCAATCCTCAAGCGACCGTGATGGTGTAGCATGTCGCGAAATCACAACTTTCCTCCAGCGACCGCGACGACGCAACATGTCGTGAAATCATGACAACTTTCCTCCAGCAACCGTGACAGTGCAACATGTCGCGAAATCGTGACAACTTTCCTCCAGCGACCGCGATGATGAAACATGTCGCGATATCACGACAACTTTCCTCCAGCGACCGTGACGATGCAACATGTCACGAAATCATGACAACTTTCCTCCAGCGACCGCGATGGCACAACATGTCGCGAAATCATGACAACTTTCCTCCAACAACTGTGATGGTGAAGCATGTCGCGAAATCACGACAACTTTCCTCCAATGACCGCGATGGAGCAACATGTCGCGATATCGTGACAACTTTCCTCCAATGACCGCGATGGCACAACATGTCGCGAAATCGTGACAACTTTCCTCCAGTGCCCGCGACGGCGCAACATGTCGTGATATCGCGACAGCAAACCACCCTTTGCTTTTTCTTTGATCATTGGCGCAAGGACCTTTCCAGACCCTATCTAAACACCTCATCCTCAATATCCATATCACTGTGCAACTAAACTCCAACCTCCTTTTCCGCACCCATCTTAGCCAGAAAGTCAGCCGCTTTGTTCAAATCTCTACTCGCATAAACTGGGATCATGTCCTCCAATTCCTTCCATAAGTCTTTAATTTGGGAAACAAGAGCCCTCAACCTCCAAGCTTTCAGATCAAAGTTCCTCATGCAATCCAGAGCTCCAACCAAAATTTGCGAGTCTGATTCAAGAATAATCCTGCGGTGGCCATGTTTCATAGCCCAAACAGAAGCAGACTTTATGGCAATGGCTTCAGCTTCATTGTTAGTGGTTCTACCCAGGCCTTGCAATTCCCAATAGAGCACAGACCTAGCATGGTTCCGGCACACCACTCCAATTTTGGCTCTACCCGGATTGCCTTTTGCAGCTCCATCAGTATTGATTTTAATCCAACCTTCAAGGGGAGGTTTCCAACAATTTTTGTCCTGCCCTTCTAGCAATTCCCCGTGTTCGGCCATAGCTCCAATGTCACTTTGAGCTTCCTCATCCGCATGAATAGCCACAGTTTTGGTAACCTTGCTCCAAATGGTCTGCCAAACCCCGTCTAGAGCAGTAAAAGTTTCTCTAAAAATTTTGGCATTTCTTTCTAGCCAAACTTGCCACCAGATAAAGCTTAAACCGAGCTCCCAGCCAAAACGAAGAGCTTTAGATTTGAATCTACCCTTCTGCCATTTTGCCCAGATATTCATCTAGTTCAGGTCACCACTTACTTGAATTTTAAAATATGCAAACCAACGCAGCCAAATCTGTCGGGTGAAAGGACAACCAAATAGCAAGTGGTCAACAGTTTCCTCGCTCTTGTAGCATAGAACACATTGAGAAGGGCCGATGATACCTTTTGATCTAAGATTATCAAAAGTGAGGATTCCATTGTGCATGCACTACCAAGCAAAAAAGTTGACTTTCGGCCAGCCTTTAGAGTGCCAGATTTTCCTCCAGTCCTCAACCTGAAAAGTATGAGGGGGGGCTCTGGGAGAATGCTGTCATATCCGTCCTTTACTTGTATAGATGCCAAGACTCCCAAAGCCCTAGGCTAATTCATCCTCCACGTCTCCCCCTGTAAGAAATATTTCTGTCAGAATTTTAGTCATGATGGGAATCAAATCCGGAGGGATTGAGATGGGCCACTCAACCAACTTCTTGAACTGCTTAAACTTACATTCCCCCAGCTGAGTAGTTGTGAAGTAACTTTCAATACGGATCCATCCCTTGGCTTCAATGGCTGCTTTTATTGGCTATAATTCTAGAAATTCAGCAATGATGGGTGGGAACTGATCCCAAGAATCAGTCCAAAAATGAGCCTTCTCCCCTCTTCCCACTTTCCAAAATAAGCGGTCTTTAACAACCTGAGACCCTAACTTGAGAGCCTGCCAAACAAGGGACCCAGTACCATCCAAGGGGATGCGAGCAACATCGATTGGGTTGGCCTATCCCAGGTATTTTCTAGTTAGGATTCTACTAAAAAGGGAGGTGGGTTGGGAGATCCATCTCCAGTACAACTTTCCAGCCAAAGCTTTATTATTCAGCTTAGATTTTCTCAAACCCAGACCTCCTTTAACCTTGGGCTGGGTAACTTTGTCCCAGCCCACTAAGGCCCACTTTCTCTCTCCCTTTGCTCCTTCCCATAAAAACTTTCTAACCAGCCTGTCCAACTCTTTCCAAATTGAAATCGAGGCAGCCAGGATAGAGAATTTGTAAATTGGCATGGCTTGAATGACTGACTATAAGAACGTTAATCTGCCACCATAACTTAACCACTTGTGAGACCAGTGATTAATTCTGTCCTTGATACACTCCAGGAGATTCCTCCATGTGTCTAATTTCAGCTTCTTAAAGTGCAAGGGGACCCCCAAGTAAACCACTGGGAGAGAAGTCCTTGTGAATCCCAGGATTTCTAAAATTCTATTCTGAAGCCTATGCTCCAGATTAAAAAAAACCACTTTGGATTTCTTGTCATTAATGACCTATTGAGTAGCCCTGAGATAGACATTAAGAGTATCCCTAATCATTCTTGCTTCCCTGAAGCTTGCCACTCCCACCAAACTAGTGTCATCCACAAACTGTAGGTGCGTTAAAACTTCGTCACCCACCCTGATACCCAATAATCTACCTTGTTGTCTTCTCCTCAAGAAAAGTCTGCCAAGACCTTCAACCAAAATGAGAAAAATATAAGGAGAACATGGATCCCCCTGGCGCAGACCCCGAGAAGCTCCAAAAGGTTGTGAAGGAAGGCCCTTGATTAGCACAGAGTAAGTCGGGGAAGAGACACAACTCATGACCCACTCTATCCAGTCCTGAGAGAAACCAAAGGCTGCCATCATTTTAACCAGGAAACTCCATTCAACCCTGTCATAAGCCTTTGACATGTCTAGTTTTATGAACATCCCTTTATTACCAGAAGTATGCATTGAATGGATTGCTTCTTGGGCCACAACCACCCCATCCAGAATCTGTCGTCCCTCAACAAAACCCCCTTGCTCATAGGAGACAATGTTGTGGAGAAGAGGTTTTAGGCGCTCAACCATTACCTTTGTGATTATTTTGTACAACACATTACATAAGGCAATAGGCCTATAATCTGAAATATGAACCCCCTCCTCACCTTTTGGAATTAAGGTAATGAAAGTGTGGTTTATAGCTTTAAGCATTCTCTTATTTTCTCTGGACTCTTCTACAGTAGCCCTTACATCTTCCTCTAAGTAGTCCCAGAAAGCCTGAAAAAACTCAATTGGGAAGCCGTCTGGACCTAGAGTTTTACCAGTGCTCATTCCAAAGACCACAGTTTTCAATTCATCTCTATCAATGGGTTTGAGGAGGGCCTGATTTTCATCCTCCAAAATAATAGCAGGTATGACCGAAATAACTTCATTTTGGGCCTCTACATCTTGTACCACACTTTCCTTAAAAAGCTTAGAAAAATAATCCATAGCATGGGAATGTATACCTAAAAGTGTATCAAAGGAATGATCGTTCTCATCTTGAAGGACCTCCATATTATTCATCTATCTTCGGGCACAAGCAGTCCGATGAAAGAATTTTGTATTTTTGTCCCCTTCTAATAACCAAGTGGTTCTTGCTCTCTGCTTCCAATAGATCTCCTCCTAGTTGTCAATGTCCTCAACTGCTGCACGCAAGGCATCATCCTCAGCTTTGAGCTGGTCTATAATTACTCCTTCTCTGAACTGTTTTTGGACCTCATCCCATCTGGCCACCAAAGGAGCTCTTTGAGCCTGGAAGTCAGTTTTATTAGCACGCCTCCAATACTTCAACTAAGTTTTGACAAATTGAAGTTGTTTGTGGATTCTGAACATTGCTCTCCCATAAGCTGGGTGGCCTTCTTCCCACCACTGTGGAATTTTCTCCCGAAGTTCTTCTTTTTGAAGCCAAAAATTTTCAAATCTGAAAGGTTTGTGATGTTGCCCCGTCCTAGTCCCGCCTTCCAACAGAATAGGACAGTGATCAGAAACAGGGCCTTCTAAAATCTAAAAATTTATATTCCATTTTACAAATGCCTCCTCAGAAACCAGAAAGCGATCTAGCTTAACCTTCCTGCTATGTGGCTCCCGCCTTTTATTGGTCCAAGTGAAGTTAATGCCAGGACATTTAATGTCCACTAAGTGCAAAGCCTGGACTTGGGCAATCATGAGACGGTCCCCTGGATCCAAAAATGGTGTTCCCCCTTCCTAGTCTCTAGAAGATAATTTAGCATTAAAGTCCCCCACTAAAATCCAGTCTAGATCTTCCCTTGAGGTTCGCATGTTATGCACAGCCTTCCACTGTCGCCTCTGACCATCTAGGTTTTGAGACCCATAAAATTTTGTGATTAGAACGTGTTCCGTAGTGACATTATTCCTAAAAAGAGAAGTGAGAACACCCCTCCAGGCAAGATGTTCTATTGCAGACCATTCAAGAGAGTTCCACAACGTAACAATCCCCCCTGAGGCACCTTGGGCAGCCACATCCATATGACCAGCACCCCTCCAAATTTTGTTGACTGTTTTGGACATAAGATCCAATGACATCTTAGTCTCCTATAACAACAAAAAATCAGTATTACAATTCTCTACAAGTCTTCGAACAACAGATTGATGGGTTCTGCTGTTTAAACCCCTCACATTCCATGATTGTATAATCATTGGTTACCCTGGGAGCAATAAGAGTCAATTGTCCTCACCGATCCTCCCGTGATCAATTTGTCTCCTTGGGCTGCTAGCAACTCCTTATTGGATCTCCTACCTACACCCTGAGAGTTGCTATTTTTTGCTCTTTTTTCTACCTGGGAAATCCCCAAAGATGGCCTTTCCCTGTTCTTCTCTGGTATTCCCATGCTGACATCCTGAGATACTATCTGCTCCTGGTTATGCACTACTAAGGCCCCTGAGCACACTGGCTATGATACCTCGCAGAGTTCAACTACCTGCTGTATGATGAGAGGAGATGAGAGGGGGAGTTGCCCAGGAATATTAGAAGTTTCCTTAAAACCCTCCAAGCCCTCCATAGATTGTTCCTCCTCGTCAACCAGTGACTTGAATATCTCATACCTATTGGCAGGTCTGAGATGGGATTGCTCCTTTCCCTCTTTTTTCTTAGTCCTTCTTTTTCTTTTGGGCTATTCAAAACCCTCTCTCTGAGCTTCCTGGCCCTGAACGGTGCCATTAGAATCTTTATTAAGTGTTGCCTTATCCTCTTTATGCAGGTTTGGCTTTCCAAAAGGGACCTCCATTTTAGCATTCATATTCGAAGGGCAGAAACAGGCCAAATGACCATGTTTGTGACAAACCCTACACCTGAAGGGTAGGGCCTCATAGTCTAGTTGTTGAATCCAGGAGAGCCCTGCCAATTCAATTTCCATCTCAACCGACAAAGGCTGGCTGAGATCCATCTCGACACATATTCTGGCATACACCGCCATGCTCCCTTCAATGGTGTCTCTGGCAACACCCAGATGTCTTCCAATAGAATTTCCAATCATTGCCAACACCTGCTCACCCCAGAACTCCATTGGAAGAGCATATAGACGGATCCATACTGGGATAGTAGTAGGTTCAACACGGAGATCGAATCCCACTCTCCATGGTTGAACAAATAGCCCTGTCGGGCCATGATTTTTCTTCTCTGACTCAAAAGCCTTATTTCTATCGGCTAAAGTCGAGAAGCTAACAATAAAATAACCATTGCTAATAAACCACAATGAGTACTCACCGTGAGGCTCCCAGTTTTGGCGGATCCAAGTGTGCAGAAAGTTCAGGGAAGGACGAATACCCATGAACTTGCAGATTAAATCATGGTTAGCTCTGTAAATGATTGATTCTTCAACCATACTTGGCTCTATGACAATTTTTGGCCTGGTCTCGGCTTGCGGCAAACAACCATTCACACGATGTGCTGTCGACCTATTCCCAGCAGCCGTGAAGAGCTTTTTATAAGCCATTTTTTGGGCTTCTTCGTTCTTTGAAGGAGAGTTTTCTTTAAACAAGTCTACGTAAGAGCTGCTACTCCCTAGAGGAGGAGCCGAAGAAGTCCCCATTGGACCCTCCTGGGACACCGATCAAGCCTTCAGACCCACCGAAGTCCAAAGGCACTTCTGCTATCCAGCTGATGCCCAAGAATTTTTGAAGTTCCAGAAACCCTAGTTCAGAGGAAAAAATCGCCAGAGCTCATTTTCTCGCCTTTTTTAGTTTTTCAATTTTATATTTAAATGTTGAAAGTAAAATTAAATGGTATTTTTTATTTTTACAAAAACTATTTAAAATGACACCATTAAAATTTATTGCAGAAGATTGGAAATATATGATAAAATAACTATATATGTTTGTTTCAAGTCTTCGATTGAGTTTCTTAGTTACTAATTTATTTAAATAACATTGAAAGGATATATGCACATTTATAATATATGGAATTTTGTGTCGAATGTTATTTCAAAATTTTAAACATGTCGAATTTCTTCTAACTTCAAGTGTGTCAAACTTGAATACGAACTTGAACTTGATAACTAAGTTTATACCCTTATGAGATCCCCACTCAGAAGTGGTAGGTCATCTCTATGGATTTTATGGCTGGACTATCGAAGACCCACTTCCAACATGATGTTATCCTTGTTGTGGTTGATAACTTAACCAAAGTATCATACCTTTTACCTAGAAATGTGTGGAATGGTGCACCTACCATAGCACAAAAATTTGTCAAAGAAATGGTACGACTATATGGATTTCCTAAGGTAATCATATCAAATAGGGACTCTTAATTTACATTCGATTTTTGGTAAGCTTTACATCGGACTTGGGGTACAAATCTTAACATTAGCTTTGTTTATCATCCAGAAATAGACGAACAAACAGAGTGAGTCAATCAACTATTAGAGGACATGTTGTGAATGTATTACATTGATCATTAATCTAAATGGGAATATTACCTCCACTTGGTAGAGTTTGCATAAAACAATAGTTACAATGCCACATTAGGCATGGTTCCTTTTGAAGCTCGATACGAGAGGAGGTGTAGAACTCCATTATCATGGGATAATCTGAAAGATCAGGTACTGATCAAAATAGATACTATTAAACAAATGGAGGTAAAATTAAAAAATATATTCTAATGACTTAAAGATGCATCAAATCGCTAGAAGAGCTATGTTGACCTAAATAGAAAACCAAGAGAATTTTTTATGGAGACAAAGTTTTATTAAGGGTAAAACCTTCCAAGAGCTCTATAAAATCTTCCAAGGTCAACCCAAGATTTGTGGGACCCTTTGAGATTATTGATAAAATCAGCCCTGTTGCTTATAAATTGGTCTTGTCACCCAATTTATCCAAAATTTATGACACCTTCTATGTGTCCCTCCTCAGAAAATATGTTGTTGATCCTTCTCATGTGTGGAATGTCTCTCTTTTGTAGATGTTTAACCCCCATCGCATTGAAGTTTACCCCATTAAAATCCTTAGCTATAGAACCAAACAACTTAGAAAGAGAAATATTGATTAGTGTAAGGTCCATTGGCATCAGTACTCCGAAAAGAATACCACATGGGAAAATTTGGCTGACATACAAAAAAAGTTCCCATATTTGTTTGAATGAACATTGATATATATTTGTCTTATCTAACATTTATGAATGAATGCGAACTTATTTAATAAAGCATAATATTGAATATATCTTTGTTTATGGCTTAAAGATACATCAAAACACAAGGACTATATTTATTTCTAGTGGAGGAGAATGCAACAACCCTACTAGAATAGTTACTACTTATGATTATTTAAGCTTACTTTTACTTTTAGAATATGGTACTGCTAATGGAATTTGTGACTGCAGGAAACAGGTACCCTCCTTCAGGTGGAAAGAAAAGATTTGTCGACAAGAGGTAAGGAGGGATATGATGGAGAACCATGGTCCCATGGGTACATGGAAGCCCATATATATATTAAGAAAAATCCTGCATCCATGTAATTGCATTCATATAAATACACTATGTTTGGTTTACATTTTAAATTCCTTGTTCTCATTGAAATCAAAATATCATATTTAGAAATTATAGGTTATATGTTCTATAAGTTTGTGTTAATTATAAATATGTATAATAGAAAAGAAATAAAATAAAAATAAAATAGCAAAATAAAATTCATGAATTATTTTGAAGACTTCCATAGCCTAGAGTATGAAAATATGATATAATTATTTGTGAATATCTCTTTTAAATAACCTTAGTGGGAAATGGCACTCGATAAAAACTTAAAGAGGAAAGAATGCATGTAATACCATATGTGCACTTGGACTAAGTATTATCTCCTATAAATTGATGTGTGGTGAGAGTATAACCATTGTTCACGGAGGTATCCGGTATTCTGGTAGTGTGAGTTTGGTGGATTTGCTCTAGAAGGAGAAGGACGTTACTGCAGCTGCCATTGAAAAGAGTTCAATACTGGAAACTCTATCTCATGAATGTGTAGATTGGGAGATAATATTAATCTTGAAATGGTGAATAATACGAATTATAATTTAAACTATGTTATCATGTTGTGTGTTGATAGGAAAGAAATTACAAATTTTAAAATTTCTTGTGTATGTTGCTTCATTGTTGTGTCCAAAAATACAATTTGTTAAGGGTGGATCAAATATTACCATAATCTGTTAATTGGTTCTTTTTGTGAGTGTAATTACTAACTATTACATTGGTGTGTAGTAACTACGCATGTGTTTTTATTTTGGGTGTGTTAAACCAAGTGGTTTTATGTGTTAAATATGTTACCTGCAAATATAATTTTTATTTGTTAAAAAAAATATTATACTCGATATTGCATATAGAGTCAATTTAGAATGCATATTTTAGGCATGGGGGGTCGTGTTGATCCTGTAGTGCTCATAATATTATCTTTCTGTTGGAAGTAAAGCTGGTTCTAGTGGGGAAGATCTGCGCTATGCATTAAAGATGACCTGGGTTTCCCTTTAAGCTTCATGTAACTCAGTTTGGTAAGCCTATGGAATTATTGCATACCAGAATGGTGTGTTACCTGAGAAACGTGTTGATGACATCTTGAACCAAGCAAACTGTACTAAAAGCTTCTATGAAAATTGTTTGGAAGTTATTGTATAGTCTTTTTTATTTAATTCTCAAATCTGTGAGACAAAAAGTAAATTTTATTGGAATTATTGAACTAGTAGAAATTCATTTGTCCCATATGAGCGCATTGGTTATAGATGCAAACCCAAATTTACAAGTAAATGAATGAAAAGAGAGTGCTTTCGTTTATTATTATTCTCAAAATTAATTCATACTACAGATAAGCTTTGAAAACAGACTTTATTTTGGTAAAAAATACTCTTAATGTAAGTTGTTAAACTCTCAATTGTTGGTATTCGAGTGAAATAAATAAGTAACCTATTTTTATTAGGATATTTAATGATAAGTTTTGGTTTGCAAGAATATTTAATATATTCAAGAGTTGTTTAGCAAACTAAATAAAAAACGTCAAGTTTCATCTACGTGCGACCAGGGTAGTACAATTTGTCTTGATTGTTGCCTTAGGACCCACCATTATGGACATAGGGATGTTTTAATTTACATCCAATACAAATTTGAGATAGTAGATGTCTTCTGAGTGATTTTTGTCCTCCCTTATTCAATTGTAAAATTCTCTAGCCATTTCATAAGGCACGTCTCTCCTATGCATTAATGAAAATAACTTAATTAAAGTATTTTAGACGGACGTTACAAGTCTTGCTCCTAGGAAGAACGTTAATTTTTTGTGCTGAGAATACTCACTCGAGAATGTTAACTGGATACTCTTCCCCTTACCAAATACTATATCTTGAATATTTAATTTTATGATCGAAAATTAGATAGTAAGGATTAGTGAGAAAACTATTAAGTATTTACATTGTTTGGTGCGTAAAGCAAATTATAGAATAGAGTTATACGATATAACAAACTTAGTGCCACTTAAAAATTAAATAAAATTTTTACCTAAGACCAAGATAGTCGCTTTTATAATGAAGTATTATAAAAGTTTTGACATGTTGGGATCATTCAGTGCTGCCAACAAATTATATTGACCATCGATTCTCTAATCGAAAACTAAATAAGTGTTTAAAACCTCTTAATGCAATAACCTAGCTCTCATAAATGAGTAACATTCAATCTATTTGCAAAACTGTTCTCCATATTTTCTTGATCGTTTACTATTTTATTTCGAAATAAAATGAGTACTTTATTTATTAATCAAAAGATTAACATAAGTTCTCATATCATTTTTCTTTTCGTTAATTTAAATGATAATGACTCTAATTTTTAGGTAATAAGAGTATTAGATATATTGAATAATTATTCAAATATATTTAAAAAGTTTAAACAAAAAATCTTGTTCAAATATATTGTTTTGAAAACCATTACATAGATAAAGTTAAAAGTTAGTTTTGAATAGATTATTTAAAATTTATATCGGATGTTAGATATACATATAGGAAGGATTGTAATTTAGATACTTCTTAATTTTAGCATGATATAACTCTTTAGACTTTATAATAAAAGTATTTATTCTGTCTCTTAAGTGAAAAATAGATAAAATATCATACTGAAGGAGTGTTTTATATGATTATAGTATATAGACTTAATAAGTTTATTATATCAGTTAATATGTTTATATAATAAATATTATTTAATTTAAATTATTTATACTGAATGAATGAATTGATTGGTTAAAGCTTTTTGAAAACTAGGTTAGTTACAATATTAGTACACAAATGATATTAAGCTTAAAGATTTATTTTTTAAATGAAGAAATGCTTTTATTTTTTATAAGCATTAGAAATTTGAAGTAAAAGATATAAAAACCTCTCTCGAAAAACCTAGAACCGATATAATTTCATTACCTTAGAAATTTTATCAAGAGGGATAAATTAAACCATTAAATCTTGACCGTTGAGGAGGACAAAAAACTACCATAGAGAAATATGGTGAAGCTTTAAATGGGAAGGATGGTAGAAGTCTAACATCCAATACCAGTGAATGCGGGAAGGGTAGTCACTATGATTTAGGAGCGGTTGCACTTCTAACATGAAGGATCAAGATAGGAAGGTAGCAAGGGGTGGTATGGAACGCCACATTTAGGCTGTTGAATGAGTAGTACGGTGAGGGGTATCTTTCTCATTAAATGATTGGGAGTTTACTCAATGATGAGATGGTATGGTATGTCTCATTGTCAGTCGTGCAATGACAAGTGATACCTGGACCCGAGCCAGGGTATTGACGAGCCTTAGTTGAATCCAGGGAAAGCGAACTTTCAACTAGGCACAAGGTAATAGTACGCTAACCCCTTGCATGACTATTAAATTTAGAATCATAAATAGGCCAAAAAACCTAAAGTCCTTCATGATAAGGGACAAGAAAATTATGCGTCCACCCTCTAGGTGATATGGACCTTAAAGGATAACCCAGCCGTGAACCTAGGTTCTCGGAATGAGAGGATAGGTTCACAAAAAGGTACCTTTCTATGGGATCTGGTTAGTCTTGACCACTTGGGTGATCATTTACAATGGTCAATGTACCCAAATAGGAGAATTTTATATACCTCATACTAATAAAACATTGGGTGATCATCAAAATATTTCTTTGTGTCTTGTTTTAAAATCTTGAAAACGATAAAAAATTTCATATTGAGAATCTAGTGGGCAGGACTGGATTGGACAACCAGGTGGGTTAGATCTAGGTTGCTACAGATGGTATCAAAGCCCTAGGTTGTGAAGCCCTAGGTGTTAAATCCCTTATGATAAGGAAACCTTGTGTTAACTAGGAAGGTTTAGAAGAACTTTAACCAAATAATTAATATAGCTCTTTTGCATTCAGGAGAAAATAGCAAGTTCATCAAAAGGACCTGCAATAACTTAGTAGGAAGGGCTATATGTTAGTCCAAGAAAGGAACTCTAAAAAATCATAAGGAGAGAAACCGAAAGAGAGGTTGGAGATAGGGATGTAGCTAAGAGACCCTAAAGAATAGTTAAAGGGGGAAAGGAGCCACAAGTCAGTGAACCTACTTGAAAGGATGATAACTTAGCTAGAATGATTTAGCTACTGCATGGGCAGATGGACCAGTAGAAGGAACGCATGGAACAACAAAAATATTAGATGGAGCAATAGATGGACCAACAAAAAGAATATATAGAACAATAGAAAGCTCAAATGGAACAACATAGAGCCCATATGGCTCATCAACATGATATGATAGTTCAACAACATAAATTAATATAGAGCCTAACTAAGGAAAATGATCCTGAAGTCAGGTAGGATGAAATACCTAGGGAAGGCGAAAGGCTCAATAGGAGAAAGGTTGGGATTGAATTGGCTAAGGACTTGAGAAAAGTTGTGATTTCTAAGTTTGATGGTAAAGGTGATGGTCATGCAACCGAGAAATGGTTGAACGAGGTCAAAAATTACTATTCCATGAAACCTCTTTCATCTGAATCTAAAACATCATGGGTGATTGTCCACCTTATCTGACCAAATTTGGAGTAGAGAACAACCTACATAAATAATAAGAAAATTGAGGCTACCGATCTATAATGGGAAGGATAGTAGAAGTTTAACACCCAATACCAGTGAATGCAGGAAGGGTAGTCACTGCGATTTAGGAGCGGCTACACTCCTAACATGAAGGGTCAAGATAGGAAGATAACAAGGGGTGGTATGGAACATCACCTTTAGGCTGTTGAACGAGTAGTACAGTGAGGGGTATCTTTCTCATTAAAAATTTGAGAGTTTACTCAATGATGAGATGGTATGGTATGTCTCATCGTTAGTCGTACAATGACAAGTGATACCCAGACCCGAGCGAGGGCATTGATGGGCCCTAGTTGACTCCAGGGAAGGTGGACTCTCAACTAGGTACAAGGTAATAGTACGCTAACCCCTTGCATGACTATTAAATTTGGGATAGTAAATAGGTCAACAAATATAAAGTCCTTCATGCTAAGGGACAAGAAAATTATACGTTTACCCTCTAGGTGATATGGACCTTAGAGGATAACCCAGTCGTGAACCTAGGTTCTCAGAATGAGAGGATAGGTTCACAAAAAGACACATTTCTATAGGATATGGCCAGTATTGACCACTTGGGTGATCGTATACAATGGTTAATGTACCCAAATATGAGAATTTTCTAAGCCTCATACTAATAAAACATTTGGTGATCATCAAAATTTTTCTGTGTCTTGTTTTAAAATCTTGAAAATGATCAAAAATTTTATTTTAAGAATCCAGTGGGTAGGATTGGATTGGAAAACCAGGTGGGTTAGATCTGGGTTGCTATAGTTGGTATCAGAGACCTAGGTTGCGAATCCTTAGGTGTTAAATCCCTTATGAGAAGGAAACCTTGTGTTAACTAGGAAGGTTTAGAAGAACTGGAACTAAATAATTAACATAGCTCTTTTGCATTCAAAAGAAATAGCAAGTTCATCAAAAGGACCTGCAACAACTCAGTAGGAAGGGCTAGATGTTAGTCCAAGAAAGGAAATCCAAAAAATCATAAGGAGAGAAATTGAAAGAGAGGTTGGAGATAGGGATGTAGCTAAGAGACCCTGAATAATAGTTAAAGGGGGAAAGGACCCACAAGTCAGTGAACCTGCTCGAAAGGATGATAACTTATCTAGAATGATTTAGCTACTACATGGGCATATGGACCAGTAGAAGGAACACATGAAACAACAAAAAACATAGATGGAGCAATAGATGGACCATCAAAAAGAATATATATAATAGTAGAAATCTCAAATGGAACAACATAGAGCCCATATGGCTCAACAACATGAGATGATAGTTCAACAACATAAATTAATAGAGAGCCTAACTAAGGAGAATGATCCTGAAGTTAGGCAGGATGAAATACCTAGAGGAGAAAGTCTCAATAGGACAAAGGTTGGGATTGAATTGGCTAAGTACTTGAGAAAATTTGTGATTTCTAAGTTTGATGGTAAAGGTGATGGTGATGCAACCGAGAAATGGTTGAACGAGGTCGAAACTTACTATTTTATGAAATATATTTCATCTAAATCTATTTCTAGAGCCTGTGATATGGCTCAATAGGAGGAATAAACCAAAAGGCCAAAAAATCCTATTATAAAAGAACATATGAAAGGGATGATTTTAAAAAAAGAAAGAACACAGTACCTACAAGGTGGGAGCAGGATCCAAATAAAAGGACTAATGATAGGAATAAGAGTAGGAATGATAATAAAAATATAAATAGATATAGGAATAGATTCTAGGGAAATAGGGGTAGGTAGGATAAGAGGAAATTTATACTGAGATACGAGGAAACATATTATCACTCAAGGTGGAAATTAAAATAGTAGAAGGGATAGAGCTCCTTGCAATGGATGCTATGTATGTCATGGCCCACGTTATGCTGACAAACACCCCCATAGAGCTGATAAGTAGAAGGTACCAAAATAGCCCACCCACCGAATATATGTTTCTATAGGTAATTATAAACTTGATGGATAGGCAACACATTTTTATTAAATGGCAATATTTATGGTAGAAATGTATGCATTCTAATTTATAGTGGAGCTACTGATAGTTTCATTTCTACTAACATCTTGAAGGACATATTAAAAAGGCCAAGATTTTTGGCTAATGAGTGGAAGGTCGAGTATGGTTTAGGGTAAACCTATACAGTCAATCAATGTTTTTTTGACCCTCAAATTACCCTACCTTAGGGAAAAACTAGCTGGTACCTTTATGTATCCCCTTTGCATGCTTTTGAAATCATTTTAGGAGTTGATTGACTCAAGATCCATATAGCCCTTCTAAATTTTGAGGAGAGGTGGCTAGACTTCATAGATGAGTCTAAGTAGTGTGTTTGAATCCACTGTGATCATGAATTATTTAGTCCACATATTTTGACAGCCATGAAAGTCAAGAAGGCTATGAGAAAAGGTGGTGTCATCTACGTAGTTAAGTTAAACAAAAAGGAAGAAACTAAGTTTAACTTAGGATATTTCAGAAGTACCTTGTGTTAAATGATTTTAGGGATGTATTTCAAAAATATTTATCGTGTCTTTTACCCCAAAGAGAGTTTTATTTCTCTATAGAACTTTTTCCTAGAGTAGAACCCATTGCTTGATCACCATACAAGATGACCCCTATCGAGTTACAAGAGCTTAAAACTTAGATTTAGGATCGATTGGAGAAAGGGCTTATTAAGCCTAGTGTCTCTCCATAGGG
The DNA here is from genome assembly GCA_028583015.1 of Wollemia nobilis. Classification (NCBI taxonomy): domain Eukaryota; kingdom Viridiplantae; phylum Streptophyta; class Pinopsida; order Araucariales; family Araucariaceae; genus Wollemia; species Wollemia nobilis. Next base: position 1,738,841 of record JAQPPZ010003193.1, on the reverse strand, counting down.
TGCACCCATACTCTTTGTTAAGAAGATAGATGGATCATTGAGGTTATGCATCGACTATCAAATGCTTAATAATATGACCATCAAGAATAAGTATTCCTTACCTGGAATTGATGACATCTTTGATCAATTGAAATGGGCCATAATTTTCTTAGATTGAACTTAGATCCGAATACCATCAGTTAAGAATTTGAGAAGAATATACCCATAAGATAGCCTTTAGGACTAGATATGACCACTATGAGTTCATAGTATTACCTTTTGGTTTAATAAATGCCTCAACATCTTTCACGAATCTGATGAATAGTGTGTTTTGGAAACAATTAGATCAATTTGTACTTGTATTTCTAGATGATATACTGATTGATTTCATAAAATAAAGAAGAACATTATCAACATATGAGAATTGTTCTTAATATTCTTAGAAAAAAATAATTGTATGACAAGTTGTCTAAGTGTGAGTTTTACACTCCACAAGTGCAGTATCCAGGGCACATAATTTTTGTAGAAGGGATTCTCGTGGACCCTAATAAAATAGAAGCCATTATAGATTGGACTGAACCTATAAATGTTATTGAGATGGGGATGTTAGGCTATTACAGATGTTTTGTGAAAGAATTTCCAAAAATTGCTCACCTGATAACCAACCTCCAAAGAAAGGAAAGGCATTTAAGTGGAGAAGTCAATGTGAAGAGACCTTTAGAAATCTTAAGGATAAATTCATGATTGCACCCATTCTCAAGATACCATATCCTTCAAAGTAATTTACTATCTATACCGATGCTTCCATTGAAGGGCTAGAAGGAGTCCACATGCAATAAGAAACTATTATTGCATATGAGTCTTGGAAGCTAAAAAAGTATGCGGTAAATTATGCTACACACAACCTAGAATTGGCAGTAGTCATACATATCCTTAATATTTGAGGGTATTTTATGCTTGGGAAACCCTTTGAGTAGTCGTACATTATTAAATTCCAGGCAACATCAATGGATGGAGTTTTTGGTAGAATATGAATTTGGAATAGAATATATTAAAGGAAAAGATAATAAACTAGTGGATACCTTAAGCAAAAGAGGACATATAGCTGCTATGTCTCGATGCCAGTACAAACTAGTTGGGAAAGTAAGGGAATTAGAAAAGAAAGATGATTTATATTTGAAACGTCGAGATCAGGTCGAACAAATATCTAAAAAGGCTAAGAATTTTGTTGTCAAGGATGATTTTCTATATTTTAAAGATAGAGTGGTTATTCTCGACAATAAAGAATTAGGAAATACTATTTTGTAGGAGGTACAATGTTCTTATTTTGCACACCTAGGAGGTGTAAAAATACATGAAGATATGAAAAAGGATTTCTATTGGCCAAGCATGAAGAAGGATATAACAAATTTTGTGGCAAGGCATCTTGAATGTCATAAAGTCAAAGTGAAGCATTGAGATTTCCACTCAGAAGTGGTAGGTCATTTGTATGGATTTTATGGTTGAACTACCCAAGATCTACTTCCAACATGATGTTATCCTTGTTGAGGTTGATAAATTAACCAAGGTAGCACACTTTATACCTGGAAATGTGCAGGAATATACACCTACCATAGCACAAAAAATTTCTAGGGAAGTAGTATGACTACATGGATTTCCTGAGGTCATCATATCAGATAGGGACTCCCGATTTACATCTAAGTTTTGGTAAACTTTACATCAAGCTTGGGTACAAATCTTAACATTAGCTTTGCTTATCATCCAAAAATAGATGAAAAAATGGAGTGAGTTAATCAAGTCTTAGAGGATATGTTACGAATGTATTACATGGATCATCAATCTAAATGGGAAGATTACCTCCACTTGGTAGAGTTTACATATAACAATAGTTACCATACCACGTTGGGCATGGCTCATTTTGAAGCCCTATATGGGAGAAGGTGCATGACTCCATTATCATGGGATAATCCAAAATATCGGGTAATGATTGAACTGGATACTATTAAACAAATGGAGGCATAATTAAAAGAGATATACCAACGACTTAAAGAAGCCTCAAATTGCTAGAAGAGCTATGTTGACCTAAAGAGAACACCAAGGGAATTCTATATGGGAGATAAATTTTTCTTAAGGGTAAAGCCCTCCAAGATCTCTATACAATCTTCTAAGCTCATCCCAAGATTTATGGGATCCTTTGATATTGTTGATCAAATCAACTTTGTTGCTTATAAATTGGCTTTGCCACCCAATTTATTCAAAATTCATGATACCTTCCACATGTCCCTCCTTAGAAGATATGTTGTTGATCCTTCTCATGCATGGAATATCTCTCTTTTGCAGATGTCGGACCCCCATCACACTAATGTCTACCCCGTTAAAATCCTTGGATATAGAACCAAACAACTTAGAAAGAGAAATATTAATTAGTGTAAGGTCCAACGGGACCAATACTCCAAAAAGAATACCACATAGAAAAATTTGGCTGACATACAAAAATAGTTCCCATATTTTTTTGAATGAACATTGATATAATTTTGTCTTATCTAACATTTAAGGTTGAATGTGAACTTATTTAATATAGCATAATATTGAATATATCTTTGTTTATGGCTTAAAGATGCATAAAAAAATAAGGTTTGTGTTTATTTCTAGTGGGGGAGAATGCAACCCTACTAGAATAGTTACTACTTATAATTATTGATGCAGGAGCATCCGGTGAAAGTATGAGCAATCTTGCATCCTTTAAGTTTTCTTTAAGTTCTTGTATTTTTGAAGCATTTTGGTTCTTTCCGGAGGGGAAGTTTTGGGGAAATTGTAAAGCAGGGGCAAAAATTAGGTTGGGGTCGCGAAATCGCGACCTCAAAGCTTCAGCAAAGGCAAAGCCAGTTTCGTCGCGATATCGCGACGTCGCGATATCGCGACGTGATATCAAATGAACACAAAGGCGGTACAGACTTAGAAAGGGGGATGGTTTGGTCGCGATATCGCGACGTCGCGATATCGCGGCATTACTTGCAAAAAGGAGAAGAGTTGACCTTTGGGTCGCGATATCGCGACATGTCGCGATATCGCGGCTTTGTTTGCCAAAATGAAAGCAGGAGGACAGTGGGTCGCGATATCGCGACATGTCGCGATATCGCGACTGATATGAAGTCAAGCTTATGTGAACACGCGGACTGATGAGAAGGCAAGCCGTAGTGACACGTGGCCTCCACGTGTGTTAAGGTGACGCGGCCAGTTGAATACCAAGCCAGAGTTAGACGCGCGGGCTGCCGCGAAGATTAAAGTTAAAATGGGCAACCGCGTGTATTAAAGATGGGGATGGCCATCGCAACAGTACAGAGCATGGACATTATGGGCGTAACAGAGACTGAGAAGGACGATCTGACCAAGGCGGCGTTTGCAGGTCAGAGAAGATCATTAATGGGGTTTTCATGGTGGGTCGGGCAGTTGCCCATTTATGACAGAAATTTGGAAGTTCGACCGAGGGAGGGAAAATTCGAATTTGAAAGTTGTTAGGCAGGGCATTGATGGCCTAGAGGATCGGGGCCTCGTTAAAAACCCAAAATTCTGTAAGGGCAAGGGATGGTGAAGCTCGGGATTGAGGGAGAAGTTGTATGCTGGAAAAACTACTGTAAACTGTATTAAGCAATTTAATGAAATTATTGTGAAATTACTGTGAATGTGTTTGTGAGAATCCCGGCTTTCCATCAAGTGGTATCAGAGCGGGAGCTCCTGAGCGTGTAACAGATCGTCGGAGAGAGGCAGTTACACCAGGATCTGTGGGAGGATAAAAAAAAATACATAATGCCTCCACGAAGAAACCGTGGCGGAGTAGGAAATGTGGTGCCGGCCGAAGACTTCCGAGCCTTGCAGAGACAAGTTCAAGCCCTGCAGGCGGAGTTACGCAGAAGGCACGAGCCCGGGAGGGATGAGGAAAGTGAAGACGAAGTTGAAGAAGAAGACCAATCTGAGGAGGAGGAAGAGGCTGTGGACCCTGCACAAGCCCGGTTGTACAAGGCCATCTCTCAGATTGGAAAACAACCGAAGATGGAGGTTTCTACATACTCGGGAAACCTAAATCCAGAAGAAGTGATTGACTGGATAAATGATTTAGAGGAGTATTTCGAATATGAGGAGGTTGAAGACCCTAACCGGGTCAGATTTGCTAAGACCAAGTTGAAGGGTCATGCCAGCATTTGGTGGAGGGGAATACAGTTGGAGAGGAACAGAAGGGGGAAGGAGAGAATAACAAGATGGGATAGAATGGTGGAGAAGCTGAAAAGACAGTTCATCCCGACAGATTACGAGTTGGATCTGCTAAGAAAAATGCAGGGGTTTGAGGCAGACAAACAAAACTGTCCAAGAGTACACCGAGGAGTTCTACAAGATCTCTATTAGAACTGGGCATTTGGAGGCAAACAAAGAAAAGGTGGCCCGTTATATCAATGGGTTGAGACTCGGTATCCAGGAGGAATTGAGCCTGGTTCGGATAAGCACCATTGAGGATGCTTACCAGTTTGCCTTAAAGGTGGAAGAAAAACTGAACAGGCGGTTTGAAGGCAAGCAAAGAGGAAGGGGCCATGGTGGAAGAACTGGTGGGAGAACCAGTGGAGAAAAGTACAAGGACCCGAAGAAGACTGGTGAAACCAGTAGTAACCAGGACCAAAAGGAAGAAGATGTTTATCAGCCCCGAGAACAGAACAGTTACCCAAGAGGACGGGGTGGATCTGGACGAGGATTTGGAAGAGGAGTATTCCGTGGGACATGTTTCCACTGTGGTGAAGAAGGACATCGGGCATTTGAGTGTCCACAACATCGGGAAAGGATGAACAAGAGGCCTGAGGGTCCAGCCAGAGCTACTGTGGCAGAGGAAGATGCTGAGTCTGAGCATTCCAAAGAAGCGGAGAGAGGAGAAACAATGCTTGTAAGAAGAGTCCTGTTGAATGAGGAAAAGGACACAGACCAGAGAAGAAGTTTATTCCGCACCAGATGTAAATGTGCGGGCAAGGTTTGCAATATCATTATTGATAATGGTAGCACGGATAACCTGGTTTCTGAGGAAATGGTTACAAAGCTACAGTTAGAAAGGAAGAAGCACCCACACCCATACCGGGTCGCATGGTTACAGAAGGACCACAGAGCTTTGGTCAATGAGCAGTGTTCCATTAAATTTAACATTGGAAATTATTGTGATGAGGTCCTGTGTGACATCCTACCCATGGATGCTTGCCACATGTTGCTGGGGAGGCCCTGGCAGTTTGACCGGAGTGCAGTGCATGATGGCCGTGCCAACACCTACTCATTGACAAAGAATGGTGTACGCCATAAACTAAAGCCTTTAAAGGATGCGGATGAAAAGGTATGTAACAATTCCAGAGTCTGTTTAGTTGAGGGGAGGAAGTTCCTGAACGGGTTGAAGCATGAACATTTATGTTATGCAATAATCCCTAGAGTTAGGAGGAAGGAATGCCAGGATACCCCAGCAGAAGTCCTAAATCTGCTGGAGGAATTTCCAGATATTGTGTCTGACAATGTGCCTGAGGGTTTACCCCCAGTAAGGAAAATTAGCCATCATATAGACCTAGTACCGGGATCAAGCTTGCCAAATAAAGCTGCACACAGGATGACGCCTGTAGAGACTGAGGAGTTAAATAGACAGGTCCAAGAATTGTTAGAGAAGGGATTGATTCGGGAAAGTTTGAGCCCATGCGCAGTACTCGCGATGGTTGGCGCCAAAGAAGGATGGGGAATGGAGGATGTGTACAGATTCACGGGCCATCAACAAAATCACTATTAAATACAGATTCCCGTTGCCAAGAATGGATGATATCATGGACTGTTTAAGTGGAGCTGAATACTTCACAAAGATTGATTTAAAAAGCGGCTATCATCAGATCCGAATCCGGGAGGGAGATGAGTGGAAGACAACCTTCAAGACAAGAGAGGGCTTGTATGAGTGGTTGGTCATGCCATTTGGGCTGTCCAATGCACCAAGTACTTTCATGCGGCTGATGAATGAAGTACTGAAGGAATTCCTGGGAAAGTTTGTTATTGTTTATTTAGATGACATATTGATATTCAGCAGGACCCTGGAGGAACACCTGATGCATATCAGGAGGGTCTTTGAAAAACTACGAGAAGAGCAGTTGTTAATAAATCTGAAAAAGTGTAATTTTGTCAAGAAAGAATTGGTATACCTGGGGTTTGTAATCTCAGCAGAAGGTCTGAAAATGGACCCCGAGAAGGTGAGAGCCATCATTGAATGGCCTACCCCAAGAAGCACAACAGAAGTAAGATCTTTTCATGGTTTGGCCAGCTTTTACAGGAAGTTCATAAGGAACTTCAGCAGCATTTGTGCACCTCTCACAGAAACAATGAGGGGAGATAAAAAGGAGTTCAAGTGGACATCAGGGGCTGAAAGGAGCTTTAATGCATTAAAGAAAAGGGTCACAGAACAGCCCGTTTTGGCACTTCCAGACTTTAACAAGGTGTTTCAAGTGGACTGTGATGCCAGTGGCAGTGCAATAGGGGCTGTACTGAGTCAAGGAGGCAAACCAGTTGCTTATTTCAGTGAGAAGTTAAATGATGCTCGGAAAAAGTATTCAGTTTATGACCAAGAATTTTATGCTATAGTTCAGGCTCTGAAAAAGTGGAGACACTATTTATTGCCAAAGGAGTTTGTTCTATTTACTGACCATCAGGCTTTACAATACATTAACAGTCAGACAAAACTGAACCAAAGGCACATGAAATGGGTGGAGTTCCTCCAAAGTTATACCTTTGTGCTGAAGCACAGAAGTGGGAAGTCAAACAGAGTTGCAGATGCTTTGAGCAGAAGGCAGACTTTACTGACTAGACTGACAGTGGAAGTAGTGGGATTTGAAGAACTGAAGGGTTTGTACTCTGCAGATCCGGATTTTGCAGAAGCCTGGAAGGCTTGCTTAACACTCGTTACGGTGGACCGAACAAAATGGTTGGATTTCCTAATCCAAGATGGAATGTTGTTCAAGGGAAGCAAATTATGCATTCCAAGGAGCTCCATGCGGGAGAACTTGATTAAAGAAAAGCACAGCGGAGGACTGGCTGGGCACTTTGGTAGGGATAAGACCATTGCCCTGGTGGAGGAAAATTACTACTGGCCACAACTTCAGCAAGATGTGCGGAAGTTTGTGCAAGGTTGCAGAATATGCCAGATGGCGAAGGGTGTAAAGCAAAACACAGGACTGTACCAGCCATTACCTGTACCTGAAAGGCCATGGGAGGACATAAGCATGGATTTTATTCTTGGGTTGCCGAGAACACAGAGGGGAAATGACTCAGTATTTGTGGTAGTTGACCGATTCTCCAAAATGGCACATTTTATTCCCTGCCAGAAGACAAGTGATGCAGTTCACATTGCCGGGTTATTCTTCAAGGAAGTGGTACGACTTCACGGTCTGCCAAGAAGCATAGTTTCTGACAGAGATACCAAGTTTGTTGGGTACTTTTGGAGAACTCTGTGGAAGAAGATGAAGACAGATCTGAAATTCAGTTCTGCATACCACCCACAGACTGACGGACAGACAGAGGTGGTGAACAGAAGCCTGGGTAATTTATTGAGATGTTTGATAGCAGATCAACCCAAGGGATGGGATTTAGTCTTACCACAGGCGGAATTTGCTTATAACAGTTCAGTCAATAAGAGCACCAACAAATCTCCATTCCAGATAATATACGGGAACAGCCCAAGGAATGTGTCTGAACTGAGAAAGTTGGACAGGAAAGAAAAGTGTAGTGCCGAGGCAGAAGAATTTGCAGAGCATATGAAGAGTCTGCATGAAGAAGTAAGGAAACAAATTGTAAAGATGAATACTCAATATAAGGCGAGGGCGGACCAGAAGCGGCGGTTCAAGGAGTTCAAAGTAGGAGATGAGGTCATGGTGCATCTCAGGAAGGAGAGATTTCCTGCCAAGACTTATAATAAATTGAAGATGAAGAAGTTTGGACCATGCAGAATACTGGGAAGGCGAGAATCAAGAAATGCGTATGAAGTGGAATTGCCAAGTTGGCTTGATATTTCACCTATTTTTAATATCTCCGATTTAGTGGAATATCATGAGGGAGAAGGTACCGAGATGCCAAGTGCAGAATTGTGGCAAATTCCAGCTGCTACTCCGACCACCAACGAGATTGAGGAGATATTAGACACCCGTGAAGGCAGAAGCACCCGAAACAAACAATATTCTGAATACTTGGTAAAGTGGAAGGGCAGGCCTGTTGAAGATGCGACTTGGTTGTCGAAAATGGAGGTTGACCGCCTGGATCTTCCCCCAACAACACAGAAGTGAGGATCACTTTTAATCTACCCCGGGTGTCTGATGCAGGAGCATCCGGTGAAAGTATGAGCAATCTTGCATCCTTTAAGTTTTCTTTAAGTTCTTGTATTTTTGAAGCATTTTGGTTCTTTTCGGAGGGGAAGTTTTGGGGAAATTGTAAAGCAGGGGCAAAAATTAGGTTGGGGTCACGAAATCGCGACCTCAAAGCTTCAGCAAAGGCAAAGCCAGTTTTCGTCGCGATATCGCGACGTCGCGATATCGCGACGTGATATCAAATGAACACAAAGGCGGTACAGACTTAGAAAGGGGGATGGTTTGGTCACGATATCGCGACGTCGCGATATCGCGACGTCGCGATATCGCGGCATTACTTGCAAAAAGGAGAAGAGTTGACCTTTGGGTCGCGATATCGCGACATGTCGCGATATCGCGGCTTTGTTTGCCAAAATGAAAGCAGGAGGACAGTGGGTCGCGATATCGCGACTGATATGAAGTCAAGCTTATGTGAACACGCGGACTGATGAGAAGGCAAGCCGTAGTGACACGTGGCCTCCACGTGTGTTAAGGTGACGCGGCCAGTTGAATACCAAGCCAGAGTTAGACGCGCGGGCTGCCGCGAAGATTAAAGTTAAAATGGGCAACCGCGTGTATTAAAGATGGGGATGGCCATCGCAACAGTACAGAGCATGGACATTATGGGCGTAACAGAGACTGAGAAGGACGATCTGACCAAGGCGGCGTTTGCAGGTCAGAGAAGATCATTAATGGGGTTTTCATGGTGGGTCGGGCAGTTGCCCATTTATGACAGAAATTTGGAAGTTCGACCGAGGGAGGGAAAATTTGAATTTGAAAGTTGTTAGGCAGGGCATTGATGGCCTAGAGGATCGGGGCCTCGTTAAAAACCCGAAATTCTGTAAGGGCAAGGGATGGTGAAGCTCGGGATTGAGGGAGAAGTTGTATGCTGGAAAAACTACTGTAAACTGTATTAAGCAATTTAATGAAATTATTGTGAAATTACTATGAATGTGTTTGTGAGAATCCCGGCTTTCCATCAATTATTTAAGTTTACTTTTACTTTTAGAATATGGTACTAGTGATGGCATTTGTAATTGCAGGAAACATGTACCCTCATTCAAGAGGAAATATAGGATTTTCCCGCAAGAGGTAAAGAGAGATATGATGAAGAACCACAATATCATGGGTACATGGAAGTCCATATATATTAAGAAAAATCCCGCATCCATCTAGTTGCATTCATATAAATGCACTATGCTTGGTTTACATTTTTAATGTGTTGTTCTCATTAAAATCAAAATGTCATATTTAGAAATTATAGATTATGTGTTCTATAAGTTTGTTTTAATTATAAATATGTAGTAGAAAATAAATAAAATAAAAATAAAAATAAAATAGCAAAATAATATTCATGAATTATTTTGAAGACTTCCATAGCCTAGAGTATGAAAAGATGATATGATTGTTTGTGATCATATCTTTTAAAGAACCTTAGTAGGAAATACCACTTGACAAAAACTTAAAGTGGAAAGAATGCATGTAATGCCATATGTGCACTCAAACTAAGTATTATCTCCAATAAATTGATGTGTGATGAGAGTATAACCATTGGTTCATGGAGGTATCTAGTATTCTACTAGTGTGAGTTTGGTGGATCTGCTCTAGAAGGATAAGGACGTTATCATGGACTGCCATCGATAAGTGGTTTTATGTGTTAAATATCTTGCATGTAATTATAATTTTATTTGTTAAAAAAATACTCGATATTGCATATAGAGTCAGTTTACAATGCATATATTAGGCATGGGGAACCATGCTGATCCCGTAGCAACCATAATCTTATCTTTTTGTTGGAAGAGAGGTCAGTGCTAGTGGGAAAGATCTGTGCTATGCATTAGAGACGACTTGGGTTGCACTTTAAGCTTCATGGAGCTCGATTTGGCAAGCTTGTGGACTTACGACATATCGAGTTGGTGTGTTACTTGAGAAACATATTGTTGACATCCTAAACCAAGCAAACTACACTTAAAGCTTCTATAAAAATTGTTTGGAAATTATTGTATAGTATATTTTATTTAATTCTCAAATATGTGAGACGCCAAGTAAACTTTGTTGGAATTATTGAATTGGTAGGAATTCATCTGCCCCTTATGAGCGCATTGGTTGTAGATGTAAACCCAACTTTACAAGTAAAGGAATGAAAAGAGTGTTTTTATTTATTATTATTCTCAAAATTAATTCATGTTGCGGATAAGCTTTGAAAATAGACTTTATTTTGGTAAAAAATACTCTTAATGTAAGTTTTTAAACTGTTAATTGTTGGTATTCGAGTGAAATAAATAAGTAACCTAATTTTATTAGGATATTTAATGATAATTTTTGGTTTGCAAGAATATATAATATATTCATGAGTTGTTTAGAAAACTAAATAAAAGACGTCGAGTTTCATTTGTGTGCAGCCAGGGTAGTACAATTTGTGTTGATTGCTACCTTAGGATGCACCGTTTACATCCAATCCAGATTTGAGACAGTAGATGTCTTGTGGAGTGATTGTTGTCCTCCATTCTTCAATTGTAAAATCCACTAGTTGTTTCGTAAGACATGTCCCTGCTATGCATTAATGAAAATAACTTAATTAAAGTAATTCCAGCAGATATTGGAAGTCTCTCTCCTAGGAAGCACATTAATTTTTTGTGCTGAGAATCCTCACCGAGAATGTTAACTGGATACTCTTGTCCTTACTAAATACTATAGCTTGAATAGCTAATTTTATGATCGAGAATTAGATAGTAAGGATTAGTGAGAAAATTATTAAGAATTTACATTGTTTGGTACATAAAATAAATTTTAGAATAGACTTATACAATATAACAAACTCAGTGTCGCTTTGAAATATTAAATTAAAGTTTTACTTAAGGTCGGGATAGTTGCTTTTATAATGAAGTATTATAAAAAAATTTATTTGTTGGGATCATTCAGCGCTGCCAGCAAATTGTAGGGGCCATAGATTCTCTAATCGAAAACTAAATAAGTGTTTAAAATCCCTTAATGCAATAACCTAGCTCTAAAAAACAAGTAACATTCAATCTATTTGCGAAACCATTCTCCATATGTTATTTGATGATTTACTCTTGCATTTTGAAATAAAATGAGTACTTTATTTCTTAATTAAAAGGATTAAAATAAGTTCTCATGTCATTTTTATTTTCATTCATTTAAATGATTATGACTCTACTTTTTAGGTTGTAAGAGTATTAGATATACTGAATAATTATTCAAATATATTTAAAAAGTTTAAACGAAAAAGCATGTTCGAATATATTATTTTGAAAACCATTACATAGATAAAGTTAAAAGTTAGTTTTGAATAGATTATTTAAAATTTATACATGATGTTAGATATACGTATAGGAAGGATTGTAATTTAGATACATCTTAATTTTACCATGAGATAACTCTTTAGACTTTATAATAAAAGTATTTATTCTCTCTCTTAAGTGAAAAATAGATAAAACATTATAGTGAAGGATTATTTTACATGATTATAGTATATAGACTTAATAAGTTTATTATATCAATTAATATGTTTATAGAATGAATATTATTTAATTTAAAACTATTTATACCTAATGGATGAATTGATTGGTTAAAGTTTTTTGAAAACTAGGTTAGTTACCATTTTAGTACACAAATGATATTAAGATTAAAGATTTACTTTTTAATGAATAAATACTTTTATTTTTTAAAAGCATTAGAAATTTGAAGTAAAATATATAAAAACCTCTCTTGAAAAACTTAGAACCGATATTCTTTTATTACCTTGGAAATTTTATCAAGAGGGATAAATTAAACTTTTAAATCTTGATCGTCGAGAAAGACAAAAAACTACCATCAGGAAAGATGGTGAAGCTTTAAATGGGAAGAATAGTAGAAGTCTAACTCTCAATACTGGTGAATGTATGAAGGGCAGTCACTGTGATTTGGGAGTGGCTACACTCCTTATAGGAAGGGTTAGGACGGGAAGGTAATGGGGGGTGGTATGGGACATCACCTCTAGGTCATTGAACGAGTAGTATGGTGAGGGGTCTCTTGCTCATTAAACTATTGGGAGTTCACTCAATGATGAGATGGTATGGGATGTTTCGTTGTCAGTCAAAAAATGATAAGTAATACCTACACCTGAGCCAAGGTATTGGTGGGACTTAGTTGACTCCAGGGAAGGTGGACTCTCTATTAGGCACAAGGTATAGTACGCTAACCCCTTGCATAACTATTAAATTTGGAATAGTAAATAGGCCAACAAACCTAAATTTCTTCATGCTAAGATATGAAACAATTATGCATCCACCATCTAGGTGATATGAGCCCTAGAGGATAACCCCAACTGTGAACCTGGGTTCTCGGGATGAGAGGATAGTTTCACAAAAAGACACCTTTCTACAGGATTTGGCTAGTCTTGACCACTTGGGGGACTGTCTATAGTGGTCAATGTACCCAAACGTGGGAATTTTCTATGCCTCATACTAATAAAACATTGGGTGATCATAAATTTTTTTCCTTGTTTCTTATTTTAAAACCTTAAAAACGATCAAAATTTTTATTTTGAGAATTCAGTGGGGAGAACTAGATTGGACAATGAGGTGGGTTAGATATGGGTTGCTACAAAACTACACCCTTGACCAATAGTATAATGGGAATCTCAATAAAACACACAATCCCACCTCCTTCAAGATTCCAATTTTACCTTTGGTCAAGGGCACAATTCTTCTTAGACTAGTTAAGTGATCAACACTAACCAATTGTCATGTGTTCATCATGGTAAAAATTACAAGTATAGTATTTTTTTAACCATAATTTGCTTAATAATAATGTGTATACAGTAGAGCTGCAAGCTTACTACAGTGGTAATTACAATATGTCCAAGGTTCAAACCCCACTCAATATGAAGGGACCAGGACCCCTCATAAAAAACCTATGGAAACTCATTGAAAAAATATGTATACAGTAGAACATTCATTCATTACTTGAAAATCTATTTTAGAAATAACTCCCATAACTAAAATTGCTACATCAATATCTACTCCTACATTTATTTTTTCTTTTATTAAAATTTTAACTATAAGATTAGAAAGAAGATTTATCCTTAGATATAAAATATTTAGTATAATTTTTGTCATTATAATGACAATTGCTTCACTACTTAACAAGACAATAACTTCACCCCTCTTTATTCATCTAGAACCAATCTCACTCCATAACTCCCTTCAGTTTTATGATGATAATGCTAGTAGTTATCCATTTGTAATATTGGTAATTCACTTCTAGGTCTTCCATGATCAAGTACGATGCTTCACCTTATGAGAGTGAAAAGTCATGAGCATCTAATTTTATTGTTCTTTGCCTTTTATTGCCTTATGAGATAGATGACATTGACTAGATTTTTTTTTCTTTCTCATATATTTTCATCCATCATGTAGATCACCAGTTAAGGTAATTTATTTTATAGTCTCTTTTAGTCGTGCACTTATAGAAAACTGCTTTAGAGAATTTTTGGTAGAAATATTATCACAAATTATAAACCTTAACTTCCTACTTCCTTTTCTTATAATAACTTAATGGCGAGCTACTCCATATTCTTAATTAGTTCTTCAACTTTAGTTATATAAGTGGAAGGAGGATAAGGTCTTTTGATTGCTATACTTGTTACTAGTTATGGATATCGACTTGTAGAAATTGACGTAGTTATTATTGGTGGTTTAGGTTCCTCCTCCATACTCTCCTTTCATCACACAATATCATATGATTGATAAATAGTTGTCAATTGCTTATACTATAAATATTGTCTAATTCCTACATTCAACCCTACAACAAAATATTAATAGATCATACTATCAACACTAATCATTAGGCCTTTGACAAGTTTTCATTAAGAATTAAGGGATCTACCTTTTGTCAAAGCTCTTGTATTCAAGCATAATAAACATGAAGACTCTCCTCATATTTTTTAACCAACTTTGTAGTATTAATCATCGAATAAAAATGTTTTTATCATAAACTATATTCTTAAATCATACACTACTTGATCTTAAGAATTTTTATCGTCTTTAATATTACAAAGATAATTATATAATTTATTTTAAAAACTAATTAATTTATAATAAACTATATTCTTCAATCATACACTTACTAACTTGATCTTAAATTTTTTATGTTGTCTTTAACATTACAAAAATAAATTTATAATTTATTTTAAACACTAATTAAATTATAATAATTAATTAACCAAAACTATAATACCTCTATAAAGAGCTATAATTATAATAAAACAAAATTATATATAGTCATAAGTTAACTTATATTAAAATTATCGTGTAGGATATTACGTTTGTGGCTTTTGAGCCCTTTAAATTTTTGGCTACATGAAAATCCAACTAACTTAGATTTTTGAAACTCAAATGTTTACAAAATTTTTCTTAAAAATATATTTTAAAATTTTATAGATTTAAATTTTTGGTAAGTCAATTTTTTTTGTAAAGTAGAAGCTCCATAAAGCTATGGTGGTTCTCATTTCACCCCGATTCAACACCAATTCAACAAAAATAAAACAAATTTATTAGAAGTAGTCACTATAATTTAAACTCTGAACTTACGAAAAAAAAAAAAACCCTTAAATTCTATGAAAAGCCTCCACCTCCACCTCCACTAGATTTAAAGTGGGAGGTACCTCATATTTTTTTTCAAATTGTATGAAAACTCTGTTTCGATCCTGAAGATCAGCTAAAAACAAAATATATAACGATATGGGTTTAAAATGGACAGTATATCATATTTTTTTTCAAATTGTACGATAAATCTCTTTCGAAAAAATTATTTTTTAGAAGAGTCATACAATATCTCTTCTGTTTTCAATTAATTGTTTTTGTGAGGCCTTTTGCATTTCTATTTCTATTAATTCCTGAATTGCTAAATGGTATTCTTTTCATCTTTATATCATATTTAAAAGTTTTTAATAAATTTTTATTAATTGAAAATTTAAGTGTTTTATTATTTTTTAATTAGATATAAAAGTAGTATATAGTTTTTAACTAAAAAAACTCAATAACATTTAAAATTCAAAAAAAAAAACAAAATTCGAAACCAAAACTCCCTTAAAAACACTTACTTTACCTTAAAATTTTATAACTCTACTTTTTAAATCTTTAATTTAAAAAACAAAAAAACACACCCAAAAAAAATGGACATGCAAGGTCTACTTCCTTTTATTCTAATCTAGTAGAACAATTTGCAAATAAATAAAATTGATATCATAATATTTTTAATTTTAAAAAATAAATGGTACATAAATATATTTAAATGATTTTCGATATTACTATTTTTTATACATTTACAAATAATGTTACAACCTCTCATTTCCTTTGGTTTAGATTATCATTCCTCGTCTCTTTCAGGTTAGATTTTTGATATATTTGATTAATTTTTAACATACACATTATCTTTAATTAAATAATTTTATTTTTTAAATTTAAGTTTAACTATTATATTTAATTTTAAAGTTTAAATTATATATAAAGTTTAAATTTAAATTTATAAATAAATATAAATATAAAATTTGAGAATTTATAATTAACTTCATATATATATATATATATATATATATATATATATATATATATATATATATATAAACCTAAAACTTTATAATTATCTTTATACTTTTATTTTAAAATATTTGATAATGATGTAATGCACATAAAATGATTTGTGTGGTTACACTTTTTAAATTTATTTGATAATATTTTATATTACTTATGTTTTAACCAAAGTGTTACTTTTTAGGAAAATTAGACATTAACATTTTCATGTAAATGAATATAAAATGACATAAAGCTTCATAATTAGAATTAAAATGAAATGATTTTAATTACTTTCACGAGACCAAATCATTATAAGGGAAAGTAACATGGTCCCTGTCCTAGGACCCTGTTCCTTTCCCAGCTTCCTTGGCACCTTTCCCATCCTTTTCGGAAGGAAGGTGTTGCAGACGATCTCCTTTGGGGGGGAGATCCTTGATCCACTGTTCTGCTCCTTTCCTTGTCCTATTGTGGGAAAATCTGTCCCATTTTCTGTTCCATTGTTCCATCCTTTGGTGTCTAGGTTCTGGGTTGTGTTTAGGTTTTCCCTGGGACTTTTCCTGGGGTTTTTTCTTAGGATGTTTTTGGAAGTCTTCCTCTCAACTATCCTTTGGGTTGCTTCAGTTGTGGTTTGTTGGGTCTTAGGATTTATGGCTTCATGAGCAGTTCTGCACAACATCCTTTTGGTTGGTAGGGCCATGTGCTTTATACTGTGGCTCTGCTCTTTGGGTTTGAAGTGGTGGTTCTTGGAGGTTTTTAGTTCCTTTCATGGCTTCAAGGATGGGCCTTTGTTCTTCTTATTGTTGATTCCTTTCAGGACTTCCTCCATCTCCTTGAAGCTATTTTTTGGCGGGTCTGAGGAATTTTGGCTTCATGAGTAGTTTTGCACAACATCCTTTTAGTTTTGGAGGAGACCGTGTGCTTTCTATTGTGACTATGATATTTGGGTTCGTGGCATTGGTTCATGCAAGTTTTCAGTTCCTTTCATGGATTCTGAGGATGGGCCTTTGCTTTTCCTGCAGCTAAATCCTTATAGGTTTTCCTTCTCTGCATCCTTGAAGCTTTGGTGTTGAAGGTTGTCTGGGATGCCTGGCTTCTTCCTTTCATTTTTGGCTCTTATGTCTGTCGTCGTGCCTCCTTGTGACTCCTTCTTCTTGGATTCCTGTGGCACTTTCCTGCCTTTCCTTCTGACGTGTTGTTCCACTACTGTTGTTTCCTACGTTGGGTCGTTGTTTCTCAAAGACTTCATTTTTCCTTCTTGAGGACTTCATAGCCTGGGAAGTTCCTCTTGTTCTTGTTCCACTGATGCTCCATCCTCTAGGTTGTTGTTCCACTACATGAGGATTTCGTAGCCTACGATTTTCCTCTTTATGTTGATTCATTTTTTAAGGCTTTCAGGGAATGGTCTTTTTAGTTTTCTTAATCTTGCACTTTCCCTGTATGTTTCATTCTACTTCACTGATCCACCTTTCTGTTCATGGTGGATTTTATGTTTCTTTCTGGTTTTCCCCTACGTGGGAAGGTGTTTTCTCTCAGGTCTATTTCCCAATGGTGGTTTTTAGTTTTCCCGCCATTGGGTTGATTCAAGTTTTAAAATCTTGGTTTTGTTTCTTTTTCCCGCCCTTGGGAAAGATTCAAATTGGTTTTTAGTGGATGGGGTGGTTTGGCGCTTTCTCCCGCCCTTGGTTTGCTTGAAATTCTTGTTTTGCACCCTTTGATTCAAATTTGTTTCTCTGGCAGGATTTCCCTTCCTGCCCATGTTTCCTTTGGTGCTTAGGAAGTAGTCTTCCTCTGGCGTTTAGGATGGCACATCCCTTTGCTTGTTTGTGTTCCTCTAGTGTTTCCTTTTGTTACAATATGATGTATTGTGTTGCATTCTAATCCTTTGTAATCAGGTTTTGGGATCCTTGATAAAACCCACTTTTAATATATAACTTACCAAAAAAAATTTATAAGGGATAAAGAGCTTTAACTCAAGATAAAGTATGGTGTACAACCCTACTCACTTTTGGATTAAAACCTTAGACCTCCTATTTAGAGTTCCAAAGTTTAATATTTAAGAAAAAAATTGTTCAACAAAGTTTGAAAGCTCAACATCTTCTTATCATTTGTTCAAGTGCATTTTTTTTGTTGTTGATTTTGACGAGTAGTTTTCTTTTTTCTATTCTCAATTATTTAAAATGTTTCAATAGTGAGTTTACTTTTAAAGTGTCCTCATATGCAATTCTATAGTTGGTTGGTATTCCAATTTCTTCCATTCTTTTCCATAATTTACCTCTATGTAATATGTCAAAAGTCTTTTTAAACTCCTTAAAACAATAATAAACTTCTCGTTTTTCATTGCATATACTCTCTCTATTAGGTGTCTTGAAGTAATCCAGTCATCTATTGTTGAGTACTTTGGTCTAAACTCTGCTTGCCCTATTTTCCTCTTTCCTTGCTTTTATGCCCATTGACTGATTTTGCTTTCTATTATGTTGCCAAACAATTTTGCAAGAAGAGGTTTAATCATGATGGTGCAGTAAGTTGAAGGATTATAGGTGTCTTCCTTTTTATGCAATGGTATGAATAAGTTGGTTAACCATTCTTGTGAAAATTCTCCTTTAATGATGTCGTTCAATATATCTTGGATGTGTGGTGCTAATATGTCAACCCCACTCTTGAGATGTTTGACTTGCAAACCATCTATATTTTGAGCTGTACCTATCATTATTTTATTAATTCCCTCATATTTTAAAGAAAAATTATCCTCTTGTGTTAATTATAAGAGGGGTATTGTTTCCTTGGTTTCTATCATATAATTGCTTATATAATTTTTTAGCATACTGCAACCATTGTTCACTTGTGATATCGTTATTTGTGTGTCTTTTACTTTGTTGTATCTCTTTCTAAAATTGTCTTGGGTTATGCTTTGCAAGATATATCAACGATTTTTGCCTTGCTTTTATGTATTCTTCATTTTTTGTTTTCACTAGTTGTTTATATATCTTTCTATTTGTTCTCTTTCTCTCATTCTTTCAAGGTTCTACTTTCTCCTTTGCATTGTTCATCATACCATAGATTTATAGGGAAGATTTCATGTTTTGTTTTTTTAGGATTTGATTTTTTGCATAATTCTAAGGCTTCTATGATTATTTATTTATTTCTATTTTTTGCAATAGAGATGTTTCTTGTTGTCTTTTCTTCAATTAGTTTAAGATGTTCTTCTTACCATTTATTGCATTCGGATCTTTAAGTACCTTGGATTGTGATTAGATTTTAGCTCCATGGGAATTGATTCAATTTCTAGATATTTTATCCTTGAAATGAATTTTGGTGAGAAAATATCATAATAAACTACATTGTATCAATTATGTGTTTGATAAGTATATTTTCTAGATTTTTACCATATATTTATACTATTATAGATGATCAATATCTCTATCCTACAAAGTTTAAGAATTTATTCATAACTTTTGATGGATCCTTGACTATCATCTAATGACCCTAATAAACCATAATCCACCTCTTCTTCTATTTATAGCATATTATCATCTATGACTTTGTTGATATTTAAAGAGCTTACTTATCTAAAACCACCTCTCCAATATTGTTATATCCTTGTGATATCTTTTACCAATGACATCTATGGATCATCATGATCTAATTCATGTTTCTTATAAACTTTAATTGTTGTGGAACAAAATAATAAGCTACAATGATATTCAATTTGTTATTATCTATAATTCTAATCTACATATTTTATTTATTTAGGTCTTCTTTAACTTGTATGAGTCTGTCGTAAGACTCTTTTATTAGTATTGTTACTTCTCCACATCCTTTTCCATTTTTTGCTACTTCATTACATACTAATATATTTTGGTATCCTTTGTATTCTAGAATATTGCATCTATAATTAATATAATTACATCATTTGCTTTAGCTAACCCACAAAATCATCCTATAATATTTTATTAGGTTTTAACTTAGGTCCAGGTATAGCACCGTGTGGCTATCATTACCCATGAATTAAGATAAACTTAAATAGTCAAACCATACAAATTTAGCATCAAGTTAGATCATTTAATTATCGTCTATAAAATTGCAGACTTGTAACTTTTAATAAAAATAATCACATCTTATATAAATCTTTCTTATTGACAAAGAACTACTCCTTTTACTACTAGTTATCACTTGGAGTATTCCAATACACTAGACTTATAAAAAGGCTACTAAATGGTTTCGATGAATGTTGGTATGCTAATACCATTAACAAAAAGTTTTCCATTTAGTATCCATTCCTTCCCATAGATTCCTACTTATGTCAAAGTTAATGTCGGGATCATCATAAATCTTCCCAATGGGAATTATCGAAGATCATGAAAACATCATGATGTTAATAGTCAATATAAGTCACAAATAATAGATATTTAGAGTCTTAATAAGTTTCTAATGCATGACTTACCTAATAATTTTCTTTATCATTAATAGATAAGGGACTAGCTTAATGTAAAATGTAGTCTTTTAACCATAAATGGTGGAGTGAGTTTAAAAGAGTAGAAATGGGACCTTTAGGATTAATTATTTTATACTCTTTTGTATTACCTTATGTATTATATTAGATTTAGAAAAATTATCTATTCCTAACTTCAAATTTCTCAAGATTATTATGTTATATTTATCTTTATAGAAGGGAATATTTCTATATTGAGATCCACTTATAGTGATAACATCGATATTCAAATGTTGGTCCCTTTTTTCATATTTTCTTTTTGATAAGGGTAAGAAAAGAGTTTTGAAAGGGTCCCTTATGTTGGAGGTATTACATTATTTGGTCCCTTTGTAAATATTTATATTAGGGTGTGAGTTTCATATTTGTATATGTCAAAACTTTCCAATAGTAGAAATGCAAAGCATTACAAGGATTTTTGAAGAGAAGAATAGAACTGATTGATTTATTCCATGGGATCAACTTTTTTTTACAAAAACTTAATGTGAGTCATTGGATTACAACAACTCGATAGATTTGAGCTAGTCTTAACTAGGAGTTTACCTACCTCATGCAAGATTGGTAACTGAAGTTAGACTATCCTAGTAGGACTTAAGATTTTTATAACACCCCCCTTAAGTGATAATATGGGTAAGTGTAATAGCAAGAAATGAGTCCAAAAAACAAGGCCTGATTAGGTACTCATGTACATAATGTGAGTCGCATATCCACTAAAAAAATGAGTCTCTATATAAGGCTTGATGAGGTACTCATGTACAACATATATAGCAAAATTTTTTGGAGAGATGATAAAAAAACCACATGGGAAAAACCATCTTCCAAAAGGAGAATAATAATAATAATAATAATAATAATAATAATAAGAAGAAGAAGAAGAAGAAGAAAGAGGATAAAACCTCCACAACACTCCCCTAAGACAATTGCCTTACCCTAAGTTTCTCACGTAATTGATTATAGCGTGAAGAAGCAAAGAGTTTGGTGAAGATATCTGCAATCTGACTCTTTATAAGAATAAAATCCAAGCAAATATCCCCATCCTGAATATGTTATCAAATGAAGTGCATGTGAATCTCAATGTGCTTGGTGCACTGATGCTCAATTGGATTTCGAGCAATATGAATTGTGCTTTGGTTATCACACCAAAGTATAATATAATGGTCATGGAAAAAACCAAACTCTCTCAATATCTGATGAAGCCAAAGAGCCTCCTGACTGGCTAAAACTACTACCCTGTACTCTGCCTCTATAGATGATAATGCAATAACTTGTTATTTTTTGCATGAATAGGTGAAGAACTAAGATAAAAAACATAGCTAGAGGTGGAACATCTATCTTCAATTGAATCTGTCCAATTAGAATTTGTGTATCCTACAATCTCTATAGATCATCTATTATAGAATAGCCTAAAATAAGTGGTCCCCTATAAATAGTGAAGAATTCACTTTACTACCTGCCAATGGCTGAAATGAGGTGTTTGAGAAAATCTAGAAATTAAGCCAACAACATATGAAATATTTGGGCGAGTATGAGTTAGATACAATAGACTCTATACGAGTTTTCTGTATAGAGTAGCATCACATAGAGGTGAAGTGTAGGAAGAAGTTAGAGTCACCCCAAACTAAAAAGGCATGGAAGAAGGCTTGCAATCAGCCATCTTAAATTATTGAAGAAGATCTAGAGTATACTTCTGCTGACATAATGAAATCCTTATATATTTTTGAGTTATATGAAACCTAAGAAAGTAATAAGCTAAACCTATATCAACCATCTCAAATATCTCAAAAAGGGAGTTTTTTATAGTCTGAATGTGAGAAGTGACACTACCAATGAGTAGTAGATCATCAACATAGAGAACAAGAATGGGGATGTTATCTTATTCACGCTAAATTTAGACTATAGCATCAAAATAACAACAAGAAAATTTGGTGGTGAGAAGGAATGAATCCATATTTTCATACCAAGCTTGTGGAGCTTGTTTGAGTCCATATAGAGACTTTCTTAGTCTACAAACAAGGGAGGAATATTGAATAAATCCTGTTGGTTTCTCCATATATATTTCTTCCTTTAAGTCACCATGCAAGAAAGCACTTTTCACATCCATTTGGAAAACAAACCAATTTTGAGAGGCAACAAGTGTAAGTACAAGCCTAACTGAATCCATTTTTGCAATAGGTGCAAAGGTTTCTGAGTAATCAATACCTTCAACTTGTGAAAAATCCTTAGCTACCAAGTGAGCTTTGAATTTTTCAATGGATCCATTTGCTGCATACTTGGTTTGGTAAACCCATTTACAATGAACCAATTTTATTCCTTTAGGATGAAGGACTATATCCCAAGTTTGATTTCTAAGCAAGGAAGAGTATTCATTTTCCATGCCATCATCCCATTCTTTAATTCCATGTGCCTGAAAAAAGGAATGTGGATCAGTATAAATAGATTGGCAGATAAGACTAGAACCTGAAGAATGATTAATTCTGGAAGGGGGAAGATCTTGGATATAAGGAGTTGCCTCTAGAACAGTAGTGTGGGCCCATTTTGGCATAGATGGTGGAGTAATGGGAGTACCATAATCTGTTGAAATATTTTCAATAATATTATCATCATTTTTATTATTTATCTCAAGGATTGGTTCTTCATAATATTGAGGCTCAAATAAGGGAGATGACTCAAAGGAATCAATGTTGGTAGAGGAAGATGGATGGGGATCTTTAGAAGGAAATATTTCATAAAATTGAATATTTTTGTGAAAAAAAATCTCAGGAGTTGTAAGATAAAGTAGCTTGTAGGCCTTCATATCCTCACAACAACCAACAAAAATAAGTTGCTTGCTTTTATTGTCTAAAGCCTTCCTCTTTTTCTTTGGGATATGGGCCCAAGTAGTACAACCAAAAACTTGAAAAAAAAGACATCAGGTTTTAAGCCAGACTAGGATTCCTCTGGATTCAAATTCCCAAGTGATTGTTGTGGTGTGTGGTTTTGAATGTAATTTACATAATTTATTGCTTCAACCCAAAACATTGCTGGAAGATCCCTTGAGTGGAGCATACAATTAGCCATTTTCTTTAAATATTTGTTCTTTCTTTTTGCTACACCATTTTTCTATGGATTACGGGAGACCGAATGTTGATGAATAATACCATGAGTTGAGAGGAACTTAGAGAATTAATTACTGAATTATTCTCCCCCATTGTCTATTTAAACCTTTTTGATTTTGCAAGTGGCTTGATTTTCAACTAAGGCTTTATAAATTTTGAATTGGGATAGGACATCACTTTTGTATTTTAGAAAATACACCCAAGTTCGTCTTGAGAAATCATCAATGAAGGTTAAGGTATATTTTTCTCCTTTGAAATATGGATGTGGGAAGACCATTAAGTCACTATGGATGAGTTCTAGTGGGGAGGAAGCTTTTTGGGAACCACTTGGATGAAAAGGATCTTGATGTTGTTTCTCAATATCACATCTAGGACACATTCCATCAATAGAAGAGACTTTTGACAACCCTGTTACCATTTCATGAGTACTCAACTCTCTCAAATAGCTATAACTGATTTATCCAAACCTTTCATGCCAAATTTTGCTTTCAAGATATCCATGAGAAACAAAACAGGAGGCTTGTTTGGAACCTACTATTAAAATAAAGCACACTCACACAAAATACTGAAAAATAACTCACATACATCAAATAACTCAATATCACTATGGAGAAATCAATTATAGAAATGAAGCAATCTCACAGTAACATTGAATCACGGGCCTCTTCGAGGGGGAAACCTCCTTCAATATTTCATTAGCTTGCAAAAGGATGATCTCGTACATAGATTTATATATTTTTAAAGGAAAAATGATCAAGATGTGGTGTACATGCAAAATGCCACTTGAGCTAGAATCTCCCACCGAATGGCGGTTACAATATTGATAAAAATGGTTACATGAAATGGTACCACTTGGCGAGGTAACTTACTACATCGGTTACAATATTGATAAAAATAGTTACATGAGATGGTAACGCTTGGTGAGGTACCTTTATTTCCACCTACATTACTAAGTATTTCATAATAACATTAAAATGGGATCCCCATGTTAGAAGTGAGTTATTACATAGGTAAATGAGAATTACAACATGGTGTTAGGATAGAATCCTAACATGTCCTTCCCATTCAAAAGGCTTTGTCCTCAAAGCTGAAATTGAGTAAACTGGTGTTGGAGGTGATGGACATACTCTCATGTAGTATCTTCTAGCTGGAGCCCATGCCACTGGACAAGGACTTTTGTGATGGTATAATTGTGGAGAGTGCGGGTGCGGTGATCCAGTAATTGTTATGGTTCGAGTAAGATGGACCCTTCCTCATACAATTCTGGTAATGTTGATTGAACCTGTACTTGTGTGCCCATAAATTTCTTGAGAGACAAAACATAGAAAACATGATGGAGCTTGGAGGTGGGTGGAAGAGCCAATTTGTAAGTAGTGAAACCAATCCGTTGTAGAACTTGGTAGGGCCCATAGAATTTTACAGCAAGTTTTTGGCACCGATGAAGTTGGAGGGATGACTATTTGTATGGTTGCAAGCAAAGGAAAACTATATCACCCACATCAAATCTATGTTTGGATTGATGCTGATCGACCTATTTTCACATCCGATTCGGGGCCATATCCAAATTATGCTTCAGATGGTGAAGAACATTGGTCTGCTAGTGAAGAGTAATGCCAACTACCTAGACCATGGAGCTGCATAGAATGTATGAAGAAGGTGTGGGTGGAGGGCATCCATAAATAGCCTCAAAAGGAGTGAGTTTGGTAGTTGTATGATAGGACATGTTGTACCACCATTCAGCCAAAGGAAGCCACTTCACACATTGAGAAGGATGATCGAATGCAAAGCAATGAAGATAGATCTCCAAACATTTGTTGACAATCTTAGTTTCACTATCTGTTTGCGGATGATAGGCTGAACTCATTTTAAGCTTTGTTCCCTAAAACTTAAACAAATCTTGCCAAAAATGACTAGTGAAGGTTGGGTCTCGATCGAACACAATGGAGGTGGGCATACCATGAAGATGAAAAATAGAATCGAGAAAGATTTGGGTAATGGTGGAGGCTGTGTAAGGATGAGCAAGGGGAAAAAATGAGCATACTTCGAAAGGCTATCCACTACCATGAGAATAACAGACTTACCACCCGATTTAGGTAACCCTTCGATAAAATCCATAGAAATATCAGTCCAAACCTGATATGGAATGGGCAAGGGTTGAAGAGTACCTGAAGAACAAACGGTTTCACCTTTCATCTGTTGGTAAGTATCACAAGTTGCCACGAAGTCATAGATGTCATGTTTCATCCCTTTCCAGAAGAATGTGCTTTTGAGACGTTCATATGTTTTGAGAAATCTAGAACGACCTACAGAGGGAGCAGTGTGTAGTTACTTCATGAAGAGGTCGCAGAGTGGTGAGGCACAAGGAATAACAAGGCATTGTTGATAACGCAAATCCTGGTCATCCCAATTGTAGCCTAGGTATGAAGTCGAATTGGCTTGAAGTGAAGCCTCAAAGCTTGCAAGTCTGCATCTTGAAGCACCTCCTGTTGTAAGGAATCTATCCATTAGGGATAGGTGCGGAGATAGCACATATCATACTGAGGGCCTCAAATTGAAGAGAGAGAGCATCAAACACAAGATTTTCTTTGCCCTTCTTATAGGTGATATCATAATCATAGCCCATTATTTTTGTTGTTCCGAGGTAGCAACCCGTTGTTCTAAGAAATATTTGAGACTCTGATGGTATGTTTTAATCGAGAAATGGTGCCCAATCAGATAAGGTATCCAAAGGATGACAACATGTAAGATGACCAACATCTCCTTGACATATGTAGATTTTTCCAAATTACACTTAGAGAGTTCCTTACTAGTGAAGGCCAAGGGTCTCTTTTTCTTGCATCAATACTGCCCCAATGCCACGATCGAAAGCATCACTTTCAATGATGAATGGTTTAGAGAAATATGGTATGGCTAGAATAGGTGTGGTGGTCATGGCATGCTTTAATTCAATAAAGACTTGATCAACTGGCCCTGACCAAGTGAAAGAGTCCTTCTTTAACATAGATGTGAGGGAAGCTGCTATTTTCCCATAATTATGAAAAAAATTCTGGTAATAACTTGTATGTCCTAAGAATCCCCAAAGTCCTTTGAGAGTGTGGGATTTTACCCAGTCCTAAACTGTCTAAATCTTCTTGGGGTCAACTTTGACACCATCTTTGGAAAAAATGTGTCCTAAATACTCCACTTCAGTCAGACCAAAGGAGCACTTAGACCGCTTAGCAAAAAGTTTATGTTGGGCCAATAACTGTAATGTTTGATCCACATGGGTAAGGTGTTCTTACCACGAGCAGATATAAACCAATATATCATTAAAGAAAACCAAGATGAACTTTCGCATGAAGGGACGAAAGATGTTGTTCATAAGGCTTTGAAATATGGATGGTACATTTGTTAAACCAAATGGTATTACCAAGAAATCATAGTGACCTTCATGAGTACGAAAAGCAATTTTTAGAATATCCTCATCCTTGAGCCTGATTTGATGGTACCCCGAACGAAGGTCCAACTTGGAGAAGTACATAGCTCCATGTAGTTCATCCAGCAATTCATCCACTACTAAAATGGGAAATTTATCCTCTATGGTGATCTTATTGAGCTCACGGTAGCCTATGCAAAATAACCACGAGCCATATTTCTTGCGAACTAGCAAAACTGGAGAAGAATAGGGACCGGTGCTAGGTCAAATGACACCTACCTTGAGCAATTCCTGTACCATCTTATCAATTTTTGACTTGAGAGCATGAGGATACCGATACGATTTGATGTTCGATGGTGCACTACTCAAAAGTAGTGGAATAGCATAGTCATGAGAGTGACGAGGTGGCAGTGTAGTTGGTTTTGAAAAACATCGTTGTGCTTGGTTAGAACAAGTTGCAAATCTTTTGGAAGTGGATTTGCTATAGAAGTGGGTGGCTGAATTAAAAATATTTGTGCAATGACCCCATGGGAATAATTTTTCAACAACTTCTCCATGCGATTGGAACTAATAATTTGTGTAGGGCCAGCCTTGATACCCTTGAGGGTATATGTTTGTCCATTTTGTGAAAATTGTAGCCATAGTTCTACAAGGTTGCAGGATAAAGTGCCCAATGTGCTCATCCATTGGGATCCTAACATAACATTACATCCTCCCAATTGGAGGGCGAACATATCTTGCTTAAGTTCATAATCCTCTATTTGAATTTTGACATTTCAATATTTATATTTACAAGGTAAGGTGCCTCCATTGGGCACCATGACTTCAAAAGAATTACATGAGTGTATATAGTAGTTGGTCCGTTTGGACACCTAAGGATCAATAAAGTTGTTCATACTACCTGAATCAATAAGAATTGTGAGACGACCTTTGAAATAACCCACAACTCTTAAGGTTTATGGGGTGGTAATCCCAGCAAGAGCATGGACTAAAATTTTTGTTGGTGTTTTTGATGGTTCCTCTTCTTATGGAGTTTGTGCCTTAGCTGTATCACTCTCCTAATCACTATGGTCATTGTTTTCTGGTTCCTCCACATCTATTAAAAGCAATCTCTTATTTACACATCTATACCCCTTCGTAAACTTTTCATCACAATTATAACATAACCCTTGGGCGCGATGCACATCCATTTCCTCTGTAGTCAGTCGCTTGGGAGCAGGAAGTTTATTATCAGTATTGGTTTGGACACGAGGAGGGAAAGAAGGTCGGTTATGCAAAAATCACAGTGTTCACCTTTGAGCTGAGAGTTTATATTCGGCCAATCGGGCTAAACTAATAGCCTCCATCATGGTGTGGGGTTTGAACATCTTGACTTTAGCCTAGAGATCAACGCATAACCCACTAACAAACAACTCATAAAAAATACCTCATTCAAACCCTTAGTTTTATTGGCCAATTTCTCAATTTGGGTCTGGTAATCATGAACTAAGGTGGTTTATTTCAGATTTGTTAGTGCACCTGTAAAGTCATCATAGTCATTGGGGCAAAATTGGGTGAGTAGTTGGGACTCAAAGTCCTCACAAGATAGATTAGGGTTAGCAACCCGTAGCCATTGGAATCAATGTAAGGCCTCATATTCTAGGTTGAAGGAAGCCATCTGAACCTGATGATATACAGGGACATTATGGAGTCAAAAGAATTGATCAATCCGACATAACCACCCATCGATATCCTTTTTACTAAACTTAGGGAAGTCTAATTTAGGTATTATGAAGGTTGGATTCCAATCAGAATGATTGTTATCTAGTGTTCATTGACCTTTTTTAGAGTTTTTAGCATGGTGTTCAGTTTTGGTGCTACCTTGCAATTTGGTCTCCATCTCTGTGAGTTGTTCTTCTAAGCGGATTCTAGTGTTATCCTGATCCAGTCGAAGCTCTCGAATCTCTGTGCCTATGTTCTTGTTTGCAAAGGTTAGGTCAGCAATGGATTTTTGTAGGTCGTCCAATAATGTGCCCAAGTCCAATCCTTTTATTGTTGTCCTCGAGTGTCGCTTGCCATTACGGCCCCTCTTGTGCTGAGTTACTAAAAATAGACCTCGGATTTCAAGAGTTACTATTTTTAGTAAGGGTTCCAGAAAAGTGTTTGGGTATGGTGTATCAAAATGATCAACTCGGAAAAATAATCACAATGAGCTATATCCCATAACACTATTTTTTTTTTCTATTTTTAGTAAGTTGTTTGAGAAAGTGCTTGGGTATGGCATATCAAAACGATTAGCTCGAAAAGACAGTAATAATGAGCTATATTCCACAAAACTAATTTGGGCACCCAGAATTTTTTATCTACTGTGTTGACAAGTCTACTGGTGTTCTTTGTTTTTATTTGGAGTTACAATTCAAAAGTTGCCCTCTGGGATCAACTGTCACTGATTTTTGTAGTTTGTACCCTGACCACCGTGTCACTCACTGTTCTATGTTCCTGTCACCTGTACTAGGGTTACTGACATAGTTTTTGGTTCTGACCTTAGGGATTTTTTTGACACTGACAACTCTATTTCTAACATAAAAAGTTTACAATTCTTGAATGGTATAGAGGACTGTTACTGTCGACCTAACTACCACTGTTACTGTCCTGACTGTTACTGTCACTGTCCTGATGGTTCAAATTCTGATCATAGGCTATTTCAAACACTTGCAAAAATTTGTCTTGACTGTTGGTGCATGCAAGTTTTTTTCTGTGATAAGGAAAGCCTTCTCCGTATGCTCACTTTTGGGGATGGTGAAATCAGGTTAGCAGAATAGGGATGGGTTGATTTATGGGTGGATGATACTTTGTTTTTGTTTTGTTTTCTTGAACCAGGGTATGCTAAGTAAGGGAGTATGTAATATCCATAAGCCCTCTATTATATCGTAGTGATGAACAATAGTGCTCGAACCAATATTTTAGGCCACTACTTAAGGAGGATTCTACACATACCCTTGAGCACACTATATTTCTCTTTGACATTATGGGAGGGTAATCGGTCGGGATGCTGTGTATCGTAGACTATGGATAATACAAGGCCAAAAAGCTTCCTAATGGATAAAATCTTGTTTAAACCTATATTTTCTCCCAATATACACAAAGATACGTGGGAGCTCAATTTCGTACTTGAGTGTTATCTGAGGCCTGTGTATTGGAGCCTGATCACCCCTCACTTCACTAGACGCTTTATGGGCTATCTAGCTTAGCCAATAATGAAATCTCCTTCATGATATTTTAAAACCCCCGACACATGGTTTCTAACATACACAACTACTATATTTTTTTTTGGTATTTTTTGATTTTTTGAGAAAAAAATGATTGTATTTTTTTGGATTTTTTTTTTATAAAGGAAAAAACAAAAATAAAAAATACAAGAAAATTATACCTAATAGACAGAATGACTGACAATAATCATCTTAGTTGCAGCAGAACTTGGCCCTGGAAAGCGCTCTGATACCACTTGTTAGGAACCTACTATTAAAATAAATCACACTCGCACAAAATACTAAAAAATAACTCACATACATCAAATAACTCAATATCACTATGTAGAAATCAATTACAAAAATGAAACAATCTCACAGTAACACTGAATCGCGGGCCTCTTCGAGGGGGCAACTTCCTTCAATATTTCATTAGCTTGCAAAAGGATGATCTTGTACATGGCTTCATATATTTTTAAAGGAAAACTGCTCAAGAGGTGGCTTACATGCAAAATGCCACTTGAGCTAGAATCTCCCACCAATTGGCGGTTACAATCTTGATAAAAATAGTTACATGAAATGGTACCACTTGGTGAGGTAACCTACTACATCGGTTACAATATTGATAAAAACGATTAAATGAGATGGTACCACTTGGTGAGGTACCTTTATTTCCACCTACACTAATAAGTATTGCATAATAACATTAAAATAGGATCCCCACATTGGAAGTGGGTTACTACATAGGTAAATGAGAATTACAACATGGTGTTAGGATGGGATCCTAACAAGGCTCTATCAAAATATTTTAATTCCTTTAAGTGAAATAGGTGAGCTTTATGATCAATGCCACATTTTTCTATAAGGGAGTATGGATCTTGAAAGTCTCTTAATTCAACTCTTGTTGGTGAGAATAGAACCGTTTTACCATTTCCATATGTACAAATTTTATAGATAGAAATAATATTTGTAGCAATATCTGGGACATAGAGAACATTATTTATATGACCATAATTAATGGTTATGTCACCTTTTCATTTAATAGGGATAAAATATGAGTCACCAACTTCAATGTTGTAAGTTAAGCTTGAGGAGAGGGAAGTAAATGACTCATGTGAAGAAGTCATATGATGAGTTGCCCCTGAATCTAGAACCCAATATTTTGATGAATTTTTAACAGCTTTACCTTGAACATTTAAGGCTTTTCCAATTTGCTTCTTAATGTTAATTTTTTGATCCTTCATTGCTACCTCAAGCTATTATAGTCTTTTCCAATATCTACTCACTAGATGACCATCCTTTTTGCAATGAGTACAAGATATAGGGGATTTTTCTTTCTTTTTGAATTTGTCTTTATTAGATTTGAAAGTGACTAAGGCTTTTGAGAAGGAGGGAGAGGTCTCAAATTTTGAAAGCTTCATTTCCTCTCTAGTTAGCCTATCACAAAACTCCTCTAAAGTGGGCATTGTAAAACTTGTACCAAGTGCATATTTTGTAGATAAAAATGTGGTTGCAAAAATTTGAAATGCTCCATTTAATTTTGAAAGAATAAGATAGATGCATTATTCTTCTGTTTTATTTTTGCCACTACCCTTTAATTGTATTAGGACTTCCTTAAATTTTGTGAGAAAATCAACAATTGTGCTGAAGTCTTTGGGAGATAAAGATGTTAACTCTGCCTCTAGTTGCATTGATCTTATTTGATCCACTTTACCAAACAAGGTTTTTAGTTTCTTCCAGCTCCCAAATGGATTTTTACATTCAGAAATGTGAAACCATAAGCTTTCACTCACATTTGTGCTTATAATACCCATTGTTTTATACATCTTTCCTTTATGAATAAAGATTCCATATTCTTTTTCAAATTCAAGCTGCTTCTCTTCTAGAAAATGTGTGAGACCTTTTTGAGCAATGACATTTAGTATTCTTGGTTTCCATGTGTGATAGTTATGAGGAGTGAGTGGATCAATTGTATTTAGAGGATTCATTTTGTCTAGAAAGGAAAAAAGTGCAACAAGCAAACCTTTCAAAAAAGACAACACAGAGACCTCTCAAAAAAGATAACAATAACTCCCCCCTAAATAAATACAACAATATGGGGTAGTAAGCAACACCAAGAACCCTCCCAAGTAATTATTTTATTAAGATTTTACAATGTAACTTCTCACTTTGAGAGCCTTTTGGTATACAAGAAGTGAAAGTGAGAGGAGTCCAAGAAGGGTTACAATAAAACAATGAATTATGTGAAGATACTCATTTACAACAAAAGAATTCCAATTTGTAACATGAAGACTCAAACCTTCTTTGGTGCTCAAAAAATAGTTTGCTCCTCCAAAATTAGAGTAGTCATAGTGATGCAAAACAACAAAAAAAAACTATCTTGAAAGAAAAATTGCACCTTTTCTTGAAAAAAGAGGTTACAACGAAGCAGCTCAGAGCTCAGCTTCTAAATCACCATCGTTATAGCATCGTGAATATTGCCTACATTCATTATAGCATCGTGAAGCCTAAATATTTAATGGAACAATAGTGCAACTACACCTTTCACAATATGATGAACTGCACTATGTTAATGATCCTCTCGGTGAAGTAGCAGTGAGCACGATCTGGATGTTTATGACTGCAAGATTGCCAACACTCCATGACCGCCAACACTTGTAATGCTCCTACATCATCGTTATCTCAAGGGCTAGTTCCATCACAAGGCGATATTACTTCGTAATGATAACATCACCATAAAACATGCAGAACTAGATGTAAATATTTTTGAATATTGCCAGAATCGAGGACTATTTATTTTATCATCAATAATATTTCATCGAGAAGGTGAGTGGGCACTGCAAAGGTTTCACCATATTTAAAAAAAAAAATCATGGCCTTTACTCCTCACTGCTCGTGGCCTGCTAGAATTGCCATGACGTGCACTAAATCACTACTTCTAACAAAAAAAAAAAAAAAAAAGGTTCTTTAGACGTATATACTGCTTGTGCCTGAGAAATTTTGAGTGCAGCAAAGTGCATAAGGCCACGTGCGGAGCCTGGTATGGGTATCCATCAAATATGCACGATAAGTACCACGTGCTCTAGTTTCATAGTTAACAACAATGTCATGACAATGATAAATAGTGCAGCTAATACTCACATGATACAATATCAAGTAGGGAATAGTAGTTTAAGAACAAAAAAATGTTCAAAAAAATAGTCGCCCTTTTTGAACATCTATAAATTTGAAGGTGGTTATTACTAACATCCAATAATATGGAGAGAAACCAACTTAATAACCAAATTCTACTAAACTTAAAAAAAAAAAATAGACTTGTAACAAATGCAATGTGGATAGTCTACAACAGATATATCTTTTGTTAAAAAAATAAAAGACAATGAACCAGTTCCTAGAAGAGTTTTCAAGAGAGAGAATGCTAGCAAAATATATCCTAGTATGATACCATGTTGAAACTTCCCAAGAGTAGAAATGCAAAGCATTACAAAAAAATTTGAAGAGAAGAAGAGAACTGATTGATTTATTCCATGGGATCAACTTTGTATAAATAAAAAAGTTGATCAATGTGAACCAATGGATTACAACAACTCAACAGATCTGAGCTAGTATTAACTAGGAGTTTACCTACCTCATGCAAGAGTGGTAACTCAAGTTAGACTATCCTAGTAGAACTTAATATTTATTCTAATAGTATATAGTATGTGTCAAGTTAGTAGGAGTAAGCATGTGTCATGTAATTAAGAGTGTGAGGTGTCATATGAGTGATGTACCAAGTAAGGAGTTATGTGAAGAGACTTAGTTATTAGGTAATATGTGAGAGTTATTATGTAAAGAAAGGAGTATGAAAGGTTGCATCTCCTGTGAGTTTGAGAAGAGCAAAGATCAAGAGTCAAAAATGTGAAGAGTCTCATGTATCTTTATATTGAAGATAAATCCATGTAAAATATAACTTGAATAAGTTTTGCTTTATGTATTACTTGAGTCTTATCAATAAATATTTTAATGTGCTTTATATGAGATTGATGTTCATATGCTTGATATTGTGATTGATTTGTGATATTACGATTGAATCCTATGATATAATCGGGACCATTTGCTAACAATGGTATCAAAACCATATTTATTAGTTTTTTGAATTGAAGGAATACACAGTCTAAGTCCTTGGATACAACATTGGTGTTGTGTGAGAAGAGTAAGCACTTTGAAATAGCAGAACACTTGGATGAGAGGATGAGTGGTCTAGAGTAAAGCTATGACAAGAGATTTAAAAGGTGAAGGGTTGGTTTCCCAAGCTATGAAGAAAATCTACATATTTAATTCTAGATCTACATAAAATCAAGATGGAGAAGACACTTGGATGAGTCAACTATTCTTTGGGAGCCTGCTATTGATGGGGATCTACAAATAGCTCACAACAGATTCATAGATTTTCATTGAACAGTTGGAAATAATTTACAATACTGGCAGCAGTCTGCCATTTAAAACTCCATCTTGAAAGATAGTTTATTTTCTTTTCTCTTACAACATCTTCTGCCCAGGAAGAAAAATAGTCTAAACTGGTCCAGAATCGCCCTCTTGCCTTCACGACTGCAACTATGGCTCAATAGTTCTCCGACCCTTGTGCATGCCTTCGCTCACCCTTTTAAAATCTCTGGCATGACTCTTCATTTCCCTTTTTTGACCCTTCATTTCATTTCCCGTGCCTCTTCGTTGTCTTCGCCTTCGAACGCCTTTCTTTTCGATCCTTGATCTTCGTCTTCTTTCACTGCACCTCGATGCCACGTGCTTTCAGTGCCGCCACTGTAGGCTCTGTCCACCTGTCAACCATTGATGACGTTCGGTATACCACCACTCGGTAGATTCCTCTGTAACGGCCCTTGTAACCGCCTGCACTTTCTTTTCTTTTGTTGGTCGCGAAAATGTGACATGTCGCGATATCGCGACACTTTCGGCTTCCCTGTCTTCCTGCCCTCTTTGAGTCACGAAAATGCGACATGTCGCGATATCGCGACACTTTCGGCTTCTCTACCTTCCTGCCCTCTTCGAGTCGCAAAAATGTGACATGTCGCGATATCGCGACACTTTCGGCTTCTCTACCTTCCTGCCCTCTTCGAGTCACGAAAATGCGACATGTCGCGATATCGCGACACCTTTTCTCCCTTGCGCCTTCTCTCGTCCTTGGGTCATGAAAATGCGACATGTCGCGATATCGCGACACCTTTTCTCCCTTGCGCCTTCTCTCGTCCTTGGGTCACGAAAATGTGACATGTCGCGATATCGTGACACTTTTTCTCCCTTGCGCCTTCTCTCATCCTTGGGTCGCGAAAATGCGACATGTCGCGATATCGTGACACTTTTTCTCCTTTGCGCTTTCTTTTGTCCTTGGGTCACGAAAATGCGACATGTCGCGATATCGCGACATCTTTCCCTTTCGACTCTTCTTTCTCCTTTTCGGTCATGAAATCATGACATGTCATGATATCGCGACATCTTTCCTTTCTGCCTTCTCCTCGCCTCTAGGGTCACAAAATCGTGACATGTCACGATTTCGCGATAGTTTCCTTCCTTGCTTCCTTTCTGCTTCTTCGGTCGCGATTTCGCGACATGTCGCGATATCGTGACATTTTCCTTCCTTGCTTCCTTTCTGCTTCTTCGATCGCGATTTCGTGACATGTCGCGAAATCATGACATTTTCCTTCCTTGCTTCCTTTCTGCTTCTTCGATCGTGATTTCATGACATGTCATGAAATCGTGACATTTTCTCCTCTACGCCTTTCCTGTCTTCTTTCGGTCGCGATTTCGTGACATGTCATGAAATCGTGACATTTTTGCTCCATGCCTTCTCTCTCCTTCTTGAGTCGCGAAAACGCGACATGTCACGATATCATGACACTTTTCTCTGTCGTGATATCACGACATCAAGGCAAACACTTAGAAATTTTTTTGTCGATGCAAGATTGCTCTGTTGCCACCGGATGCTCCTACATCAGACACCCGGGTGGGTTGAGAAGTGTCCTTTACTTCTGTACTGTTGGAGGAAGACCCAGGCGGTCGACCTCTATTTTGGACAACCAAGTTGCATCTTCGATAGGTCTACCCTTCCACTTGACCAGATATTCAGAATACTGCCTGTTCTTGGTACTTCTGCCTGCTCGAGTGTCTAGTATTTCCTCGATCTCATCTGCTGTTGAAGTAGATGTTGGAATACTCCATAATTCTATACTTGGTGTCTCGCTACTGCCTCCTTCATGATACTCTACCAAATCTGCAATGTTAAAAATAGGTGATATGTTAAGGCCACTTGGCAATTCCACTTCATACGCATTGCCTGAATCCCGTTTTCCCATAATTCGGCATGGTCCAAACTTCTTCATCTTCAACTTGTTATAGGTTTTAGCAGGAAACCTCTCTTTTCTCAAATGAACCATGACTTCATCACCCACTGTGAATTCCTTGAACCGTCGCTTCTGGTCTGCCTTTGTCTTATATTGGTTGTTCATGTTAGTAATGTGCTTCTTCACTTCTTCATGCACACTCTTCAGATGCTCTGCAAAGTCCTCAACCTCGACACTGCACTTTTCCCCTGTATCCATCTTCCTCAACTCAAAAGCACTCCTTGGACTGCTCCCATATATTATCTGGAATGGAGATTTGTTAGTACTCCTGTTGACAAAATTTTTGTATGCAAATTTTGCCTATGGCAAAACCAAATCCCATCCCGTGGGCTTATCTCCTATCAAGCATCTCAATAGATTTCCCAGACTTCTATTCACCACCTCTGTTTGGCCATCAGTCGTGGGTGGTATGCAAAACTAAATTTCAAATCTGTCTTCAATTTCTTCCACAAGGTCCTCCAAAAATGCCCAACAAACTTGGTATCTCTGTCAGAAACGATACTCTTTGGTAGACCATGAAGTCGTACCACCTCTTTGAAAAATAAACCTACAACGTGAACTGTGTCACTAGTTTTCTGGCAGGGAATAAAATGTGCCATCTTCAAAAACCTGTCAACCACCACAAATATGGAATCATTTCCCCACTGTGTCCTTGGTAGACCAAGAATGAAATCCATACTGACGTCCTCCCATGGTCTCTCTGGTACAGGTAATGGCTGATATAATCCAGTGTTCTAGCTCACACCTTTCGCCATCTGGCATACTCTACAGCTTTGTACAAACCTCTTCACATCTTGCTGCAGTTGTGGCCAATAGTAGTTCTCACTAACCAGGGCAATGGTCTTGTCCCGACCAAAATGTCCAACTGACCCTCCACTGTGTTTCTCCTTGACTAGATTTTCCCTCATTGAACTCCTTGGAATGCATAATTGACTTCCTCTAAACAACATTCCATCTTGGATCAAAAAATCCAACCACTTGGTCCTGTCCAAAGTGACAGGTGCCAAGCAAGCCTTCCAGGCTTCTGCAAAATCAGGATCTTTAGGGTACAAACCCTTCAGTTCATCAAATCCTACCACTTCCACCTTCATTTATGTCAACAAACACTGCCTTCTACTTAAGGCATCTGCAACTCGTTTGACCTTCCGCTCTGTGCTTCAACACAAAGGTATAACTCTATAGAAACTCAACCCATTTCAGGTGCCTCCGATTTAGTTTCCCTTGGCTATTAATATACCGCAAGGCCTGATGATCAGTATATAGAACAAACTCTTTTGGCAACAAGTAATGTCGCCACTTCTTTAGAGCTTGAACTATAGCATAAAACTCTTGATCATAAACTGAATACTTCTTCCTAGCATCATTGAGTTTCTCACTAAAGTAAGCAACAAGTTTACCTTCTTGACTCAAAACAGCTCCTATGGCACTACCACTAGCATCACAATCTACCTGAAATACCTTATTAAAATCTGGAAGTGCCAAAATAGGTTGCTCTGTAACCTTCTTCTTCATCATATCAAAACTCTTATCTGCTCCTAAGGTCCACTTGAATTCTTTCTTATTCCCTCTCATTGTTTCTGTAAGGGGTGCACAAATACCGCTAAAATTTCTAATGAATTTCCTGTAAAAACTTGCTAGACCATGGAATGATCTTACCTCAGTCGTGCTTCTCAGAGTAGGCCATTCAATGATAGCTCTCACCTTTTCTGGGTCCATTTTTAGACCTTCGACTGAGATGACAAATCCCAGGTACACTAACTCTTTCTTCATGAAATTACACTTCTTCAGATTTATTAACAACTGCTCCTCCCGCAGCTTCTCAAAAACCCTTCTGACCTGCATCAGATGCTCTTCCAGGGTTCTGCTAAATATTAAAATATCATCCAAATAGACAATGATGAATTTGCCTAAAAATTCTTTCAATACCTCATTCATCAACCGCATGAATGTGCTTGGTGCATTGGTTAGCCCAAATGGCATGACCAACCATTCATACAAACCTTCTCTGGTCTTGAAGGCTGTCTTCCATTCATCTCCTTCTCTGACATGAATATGATGATAACCACTCTTCAGATCAATCTTTGTGAAGTACTTGGCTCCACTCAAATAGTCCATAATGTCATCCATCCTTGGTAATGGAAATCTATACTTTATGGTGATCTTGTTAATGGCTCGAGAGTCTGTACACATTCTCCACTCTCCATATTTCTTTGGTGCTAGTACTGTAGGTACTGCACATGGACTCAAGCTCTCCCGAATCAGTCCCTTTTTTAGCAACTCTTGGACTTGCCTGTTCAGCTCTTCAATTTTTGTAGGAGTCATTCTATGTGCTGCCTTATTGGGTAAACTAGATCCTGGTACCAAATCTATATGGTGACTGATCTTCCTCACTGGTGGTAAACCCTCAGGCACATTATCAGATACAATGTCTAGAAATTCTTCTAACAGTCCTAAGACTTCTACAGGGGTATCCTTGCATTCTTCCTTCCTAACTCTAGGAATTAATGCATAGCACATGTTCTCATGCTTTAAACTATCCAAAAATCTTCCCCCTTCAACTAAACAGATTCTAGCGCTGCTACATACCTTTTCGCCCGCCTCCTTCAAGGGCTTCAGCTTATGGCGCACTCCATCCTTCGTCACTGAGTAAGTGTTGGCGTGACCATCATGCATTGCACACCGATCAAACTGCCATGGCCTTCCCAACAACAAATGGCAAGCATCCATAGGCAGGATGTCACACAAGACCTCATCACAGTACTTCCCAATATTAAATTTCATCGAGCATTGCTCACTGACCAAAGCCCTATGGTCCTTCTATAACCACGCAATCTGATATGGATGCGGGTGTGCCCTTCTCTTTAACTGTAACTTGGTAACCATTTCTTCTGAGACCAAGTTATCAGTACTACCATTATCTATAATGATGTTACAGACCTTACCCAAACTTCTGCACCTTGTGCAAAATAGGCTCCTTCTCTGGTCTGATCCTTTCTCCTCATTCAACAGGGTCCTCCTTGTAACCATAACTTCTCCTCCTTCTACCTCCTCAGAATGTTCTGATTCAGCACCTTCATCGGCTACAACAGCTCTAGCAGGACCCTCAGGTCTCTTATTCATCCCTTCTCGGTGTTGTGGACACTCGTATGCTCGATGTCCTTCTTCGCCACAGTGGAAACAGGTTCCACGAAATCCTCCCCTTCCAAATCCACGTCTAGATCTACCTCTCCCCCTTGGGTAACTATTGTTCCGATTACGGGGTTGGTAGGTGTTCCCTTCTTCCTGATCCTGGGTATTATTGGTTTCACCAGCCTTCTTCTGATCCTTATATTTTTCTCCACTGGTCCTTCCACCAGTTATTCCCCCATGACCTCTTCCTCTTTGCTTACCCTCAAACCGCCTATTCAGCTTCTCTTCGACTTTGAGGGCAAACTGGTAAGCATCCTCGATGGTGCTCATCCTAATCATACTCAACTCTTCTTGAATACTGGTTCTCAACCCATTGATGTAACGGGCCACCTTCTCCCTGTTAGCCTCTGCATGGCCAGTTCTGATTGAGATCAAGTAGAACTCCTCTGTATATTCTTTGACAGATCTGTTTGACTGTCTCAAACTCTGCATTTTTCTCAACAGGTCCAATTCGTAATCTACAGGAATAAACTGTCTCTTCAACTTCTCTACCATTCGGTCCCATCTGGTTATCTTTTCCTTTCCTCCTCTATTTCTTTCTAGCTGCACTTCTTTCCACCATATGCAAGCATGACCTTTCAACTTTATTTTTGCAAACTTGATCCTATCTGGATCTACAACCTCCTCATACTCAAAATATTCCTCCATATCATTGATCCAATCAATTAACTCCTCTGAATTGAGACTCCCAGAATACGTGGAGACATCAAACTTTGTCTTCTTCCCGATTCGAGATATAGCCTTGATTAATCTGGCTTCTGCAGGATCCGTTGCTTCTTCTACAACCGATGGTTCATCAACCTCCCAAGCTTCATCTTCACTATGGTCCTCTCTTCTTGGTTCAACCCCTCTTCGCAACTCCTCTTGTAGAGCTTGCACTTGCCTTTGCAAAGCTCTAAAATCTTCTTCAGGTACCACATTCCTTCCACCACCATGGTTTCTTCGTGGAGGCATTCTTCCTTACTCTCTTCTCACAACCCTTCCACAGATCTTGGTGCAAACTACCTCACTTTCGGCGATCTACTCACACACTCAGGAACTCCCGCTCTGATACCACTTGATGGGGATCTACAAATAGCTCACAACAGATTCGTAATTTTCATTGAACAGTTGGAAATAATTTACAATACTGGCAGCAGTCTGCCATTTAAAACTCCTTCATCTTGAAAGATAGTTTATTTTCTTTTCTCTTACAACATCTTCTACCCAGGAAGAAAAATAGTCTAAACTGGTCCAAAATCGCCCTCTTGCCTTCACGACTGCAACTATGGCTCAGCAGTTCTCCGACCCTTGTGCATGCCTTCGCTCGCCCTTTTAAAATCTCTGGCATGACTCTTCATTTCCCTTTTCTGACCCTTCATTTCATTTCTCGTGCCTCTTCGTTGTCTTCGCCTTCGAACGCCTTTCTTTTCGATCCTTGATCTTCGTCTGCTTTCACTGCACCTCGATGCCACGTGCTTTCAGTGCTGCCACTATAGGCTCTGTCCACCTGTCAACCATTGATGACGTTTGGTATACCACCGCTCGGTAGATTCCTCTGTAACGGCCCTTGTAATCGCCTATGCTTTCTTTTCTTTCGTTGGTCACAAAAATGCGACATGTCGCGATATCGCGACACTTTCGGCTTCCCTACCTTCCTGCCCTCTTCGAGTCATGAAAATGCGACATGTCACGATATCGTGACACTTTCGGCTTCCCTACCTTCCTGCCTTCTTCGAGTCATGAAAATGCGACATGTCGCGATATCGTGACACTTTTGGCTTCTCTACCTTCTTGCCCTCTTCGAGTCACGAAAATGTGACATGTCGCGATATCGCGACACCTTTTCTCCCTTGTGCCTTCTCTCGTCCTTGGGTCACGAAAATGCGACATGTCGCGATATCGCGACACCTTTTCTCCCTTGCACCTTCTCTCATCCTTGGGTCACGAAAATGCGACATGTCGCGATATCGTGACACTTTTTCTCCCTTGCGCCTTCTCTCGTCCTTGGGTCACGAAAATGCGACATGTCACGATATCGTGACACTTTTTCTCCTTTGCGCTTTCTTTTGTCCTTGGGTCACAAAAATGCGACATGTCGCGATATCGTGACATCTTTCCCTTCCGGCTCTTCTTTCTCCTTTTCGATCGCGAAATCGTGACATCTTTCCTTTCTGCCTTCTCCTCGCCTCTAGGGTCACGAAATCGTGACATGTCATGATTTCATGACATTTTCCTTCCTTGCTTCCTTTCTGCTTCTTCGGTCATGATTTCGCGACATGTCGTGATATCGCGACAGTTTCCTTCCTTGCTTCCTTTTTGCTTCTTCGATCACGATTTCATGACATGTCGCGAAATCGTGACATTTTCCTTCCTTGCTTCCTTTCTGCTTCTTCGGTCGTGATTTCGTGACATGTCACGAAATCGTGACATTTTCTCCTCTACGCCCTTCCTGTCTTCTTTCGGTCACGATTTCGTGACATGTCACGAAATCGTGACATTTTTGCTCCATGCCTTCTCTCTCCTTCTTGAGTCACGAAAATGCGACATGTCGCGATATCGCGACACTTTTCTCTGTCGCGATATCGCGACATCAAGGCAAACACTTAGAAATTTTTTTTGTCGATGCAAGATTGCTCTGTTGCCACCGGATGCTCCTGCATTAGCTATTTAAGACAAAGATAATTGATTGGAATTATCTAGTTGAAATTGTAATGTTCATGTTATAAGAGAAGCTAATTTTAAAGTAAAAAACTTACTCTTTGATTTATCATTGGGTAATTAAAAATCATATTTTAATGAAGGCGTTACATCTAGCATTTAAATTACACCTTGTTTGAAAGTTTTATTTAATGAATATGAAGCAATCATAACTAGGTTTACAACTAAAATTTGAAGCAGTCATAGTAAACATGAGTGAATATCATTTATGGAATAGAATTTACAGTAAGCAAGAAGGTATTAACTTTGAAATATTTAAATGGTGCTTTAGATGGTGAATTGCTAGAGTAATATTATAAAGTTTTTATCTTTAAATCATTTAGTTAGTGTCTTTGGATTATTTAGACTATGAATAAATTACCAAGATATATATTATGTGCCTTTGAATTATTTAAATGGTGAATAGTATTGCTTGAGTCATATTTAAAGACATGAACAAATAATGTGGAGACGTTTGGAGAAAAATATTCTATTATGATTTTGCACAAAAATTCTAGAATTAACATTGAATAAGGTAAGATAAACTTATAATTGTGAAGTGAAATTTATTAATACATTGGAAGGAGTGATTTATTTTGTGGAATTTTTTTTAGGATGTTGTTGGAAAGAACTTAATTAATATTAGTGGAAGTAATAAAACTGAACACTGATTAAAAGTGCATTCTATTTTTTTAAATTAAATTAGAGATAGAAGAAATTAATTTTGGGGTATATAAGGAGGTGAATAAATAAATTATATTTGAATGAAAGTATGGGAGTTCTAAAAAGGAGAGATAATTAATTTGAATAAATGAATAAAGTAATAATAAGAAGATTTAAATTAATGAAATTGAATTGAAAAGATGAAAGGAAATTGATTTGATTAAATTCTTGATTAATTGAATTAATAATTGTTGATAATTAGAAGGGAGATATAAGATTTGAAATCAATTAAGAATTGGAAATTAAAAAAAATGAAAGTGAATAATTAAATGGAAAATTGAAGAAGTTTTTGGGAGTTATAATGTTGTCAACTAAAAAGGAAATTATTATAACATGGCAAATACCAAGATTTTCCTTTTTGAATATCAACTTCTAAAAAGATCAAATTTTACTCAATGGAAAAATAATATGAGGTCAATACTCATTGTTGAGAAACCTTGGGATGTGGTAGATGAAAAAAATATGTTCTAGAATATAAAATTGGATTAAAAAATTAGATGCAAAAACTCTTATGTCAATTACATTTGGCATATAAGATGAAATTTAGACACATATAAGTGAGGTAGAAACTTCAAAAAGTGCATGGGAAAAATTATGTATGATATTTAAGAGAAGGAATGAAGCAACCATTTAACACCTACAATTATAGTTGTATTCTCTACGAATTCATAATGGAGAAAACATAGAATAATTTCTTTGAAGACTAGTAGAATTAAAACCAAAATTACACCCCATGGGAGAAAAGGTTGAAGATAGAAATTTGGTTTTAGTTATACTTAGAGCACTTCCCAAATTATTCAAAGTACCAGTCACATCCCTTCAATTGTCAAACATAAAGGTGTCATTTGAGGAATTAGTAAATATTCTTTACCAATATTAACTCTAAAATCAATTAAGAGATGAGTCATCTAGCAATGTCCTTATATCATCAAAATGTTATTCCAATTTATCTTCACAAAAAAAAAAAGTGGTATTGTCATATTGTGAAAGAAAAGGATATAGTACAAAATTTTGTAAGTATAATGCATTGAATAGAAGGAAATAAGACCAAATACCACCTCAAGAAAATCAAAGAAATCAATCACAATGTTAGCAAGGATTTATTGCACAAAGTGAAACAAAATCAAAATATATACATAGGATTATTATGGCAAAACAAAACTATATGTCATCAAGTAATGAAGAATTCATAAAATTAAGATCATGTTTGCAATAAATTCTAAAGAAAGATAATTAAGGATACTTCAAAGAAGGTGCAATGACATCTATAGATAATATAATAAAAATGTGTATGGATCTAGAAATATTAGAAACACAACATCAAAGGTAAACTAAGAAATCAAATAGTGAGTTGAATGCATGTTATGACACTAAAATAAAAGAAATATAGTGTAGCACAAATGATTTGAATATAGTTCATGATTGTACAAAAAGTGTTTTCATTGTCAGAATTTATAGTGATAATGACAAGGATTCAAATTATGATAGGGATAGTGATGCTCAAATTTATGTTGATATTGATATGGATTAGTGTAATGATGAATTTTGTTATTATAAAAGTCATACTAAAGGGATTGGTTCAAAATTATTAAATAAAATGGGATACAAAGATACATTTTTGGGAAAAGCATGGGCAAGGGATGAAAGATCCAATAGTACAAGAAATAAGATCAAAATGTGAAGGTATTGGATATACAATAAAAATAAGTAGTAATAAATAACTTAATGATAGGAAACAATGACATTAAATTTGTGACATGGATTGATA
This sequence comes from Wollemia nobilis, assembly GCA_028583015.1. NCBI lineage: Eukaryota > Viridiplantae > Streptophyta > Pinopsida > Araucariales > Araucariaceae > Wollemia > Wollemia nobilis. Next base: position 1,693,918 of record JAQPPZ010003193.1, on the reverse strand, counting down.
AAAAATAGTAACAATGAAGGACAAACATGTAATAATGAATCAAAGAATGACAAAAGCAATTCTAAAAAAAGGAACAAATGTAGCCATTATGGTAAATTTGAACATAAGAAAGAGAAATGTTGCAATATCCATTGTTGTAAAATTTTTGAAGGACATAATCATTCTCAAAAATATTATCAGTATAAATAAAAGAAAAATAACAAATAAAAAATGAATTGGGGATGGATAAGCATGAATGAATGGAATAAAATGAAAAAAATGTTGTATAGTTTTTATAGGAGGTAACCAAGTATGATGAAAAATAAAAAGTTGTTGAGTGTAAATAATAATGTGTGTCTTACCATGAAGAAATACAAAATGAATGATTATGACCCACGCACAACTTGGAAGGTGACCTATAGTGAAAGCACCTACAATGACGATTTCACAAATGTGATGACCTTATGATTGATCCAAAGGTAACCCAAAGGTAGATATCTAGAGGTCACCCTAAAGTATTGATGATTCTAAGATAGAGATCCAGTATTGACCCAAAGGCAAATACAAATAATTTATAAAGATATACCTAGTGAATGTTGCATAAATGTAGTAGTATTGAAGAACAAAGACAATAGAAAGAAGAATTAGATATTAAAGGTAAAAGGAATTCATACCAAATAATGCAATACAAAGGTATGTTGGAGGTATTGCATTAAATGGTCACTTTGTAAATATTTAGATTAGGGTGTGAGTGTGATATTTGTATATAGTATATATCAAGTTATTAGGAGTAAGCACATGTCATGTTATTAAGAGTATGAGGTGTCATGTGAGTGATGTGTAAGGTAGGGAATTATGTGAAGATATTTTGTTATTATGTAATATGTGAGAGTTATTATGTAAATAAAGGAATATGAAAGGTTGCATCTCTCGTGAGCTTGAGGAGAGCAAAGATCAAGATTCAAGAATGTGAAGACTCTCATGTGTCTTTATATTGAAGATAAATCCATGTAAAATGTAACTTGAATAAGCTTTTCTTTATGCATTGCTAGAGTCTTATAATTACATATTTTAGCGTGTTTTATATAATATTGATGTAAATATGCTTGATATTGATAATGATATTGTGATTGATTTATGATCCTATGAGATAATATTGACCATTTGCTAACACCTTATCATTTTATTGTTGGAGATATTACATTATTGGGTCATGTATTAGTTTAGGGTGTGTATAGTTTAGGGAGTGATTTATTAAGATTAGAGAGTATATTGAATATTTTTCTAATGTATGTTTCATTGTGTGAGGTGTGTCCAAGTGTTATATAATAAAATGTGCAAGTGTTAAAGTGTGCAAGTTATGAGGTAGTCAAGAGTCATAGGTGCTAGGTGTCAAGTAGGAAAGTGAAGAGTTTTGTAGATGAGAGAAGGTGAAGAGTGTAGCATATGGGGAGTCACATAAACTTATATAATTATGAAAAATCATTGTAATAAGAATCAAATATGCATAAATTTACACATGCATTAGTAGAGCTTTGATCAATAATATTTTTGAATTTTGTGTGCTTATTATTGTGATTATGTGAATGAATATTATATTGTGATTAATATTTGATCATTGATAAAAAATACCTATGAGATAATCTAGTTGGAGAGTTAACAGTGGTATTAGAGCCATAGTGGCAAAATCCATCTTGGTTCATAGAGAGAGAGTTTGTAGAATTTGTGAGAAATGATATTGAGAATATTGTGTATTTTTGAAGGAGCCAAGTCTCATAGAATGAAATACATATTTTCAAAATAAAAGCAATAAGAAGATAGCACTTATAAGTAGTCAAGACCATTTCATCCTTGGATAAAGGAAGAATCGTGGCAAAGAAATTGTAAGTGTCATGATTGCACATTTTAGCTATCTATGAAAGTTAAAATTGGAGTTTGAAAATACTAAAGATTGAGAGAATGCAAGTTGATAAGTGCACCTAAATATTTAAGAAAAAGAGGGATAATATCACCCAAAGTTCAAGATAGCTAGTTGAAAAGATTAATAGAAATTTGTAGAAAATCTGAAAAAAGCTAGCACTAGAATCTGGTGTGAATATTGGACTAGTGGTCCACATAGATTGAATATTGGACATGAAGAATATTGAGAGGATTTGTATACATAAGCAAAGAAGAAAGAAGATCGAAGGGTTGAGATCATCCAAAATGCAGAAAATAATTGCCAAGGTAAAAATTATTTGAAAGATTTTTAAATTGTTGGAGAAATAAGAAGAAGATTTGAATTAATTGAGTGAAGGAATTTATTTTTTGAAGAGATGAAAATATAAAGAATTTGAAGAAATTTACATGGATATATAAGAATAAATATTTGAATCTAAGAAATTAAATTGAAGGGATTAAATTTTTGATTGATTAACAGATATTTTTTGAAGAAAGAAAAGTTTTAGAAAGAATGGATGCATAAAAAATAAAGTAAAATGTTACATTGTATTAAATATGGTATTAAGGTTTGGAAAGAAATAAATCCTTGCTACACTAGAATAATAAATTAGGTCAAAAATCAGAGAATAGTAATTGAAGAAGTAGAAATGCTTATATGTCATTCTAACGTTGGGATTCAAGAAATATTTGATGTTACTTTATTTTTTAATCAAATTCTTCTTAGTATCAAAGAAGATGGACATAAGTTAGCAAAATGACTAGTCAAAATTTACTTCACATTATTTAAAGTGTTGATGTCCAATGATGATGAAGATGACAAAGATAGTAGTATTGATGAAGTTAAATATAACGAAATCAAAGCAATTGCAAATGAGTATGGAGTGAAAATATTAAATTGGTTTATTTGTGTGGAAGAAAAGAGATAATAGAATACAATTATGCACATGGCATGAGATTTCCTCTCTTATCATGATACTTACAAGAAATATCATCAAAGTTTAACTTATAAAGATTATTCTCACTCATGCATACCAAGGTATAGGTCACAGTCACTTTCACCAACATATTCTAGGCATTTTTATCATGGTCTCTTTCAAGAATCATGATGGAGGAGCAAGGGTGAGAAAAAGGAAACTCCCCAAGAATACCTTAAGAGGATAATGAACAAGCAACTAAAAAAACAAATTAAGAAGGATACTATTGTTGAAATGACAAAGAGACACTAACAAGAGAGACATAGGTAGGAGAAGATTACTAAGACAACTAGAATTGCTAGGTATGAATATTTTAGCCACAGTCACACTCATGTCAACAATTTTAGCCATAGATACCACATACAAGAGGTATTTAGAGATGCACTTGATCTACTTCTAGATGAACAATTATTTTTATATTTTGAAAAGCATCTATTGATTGAGGCACATTTTGTAACGAATATAGTAGAAGATAAATTATCACCTGACATGCCAAGAGCAATGAATGCATATTCAATAGTTACAATCTAGTGATATTTGAGGAATTGGTAGGAGAAAATTCTAGTATTACAGCCAAGTTATTCAAAGGATTACATAGATCGGGGATAGCTTGGCACCATGCAGAGCATCTTGTTAGCCAAAGTGGTGTAGTATCTAGATTGATTGGAAAATCAAGTATATTATGTATCTTTAGGGAGCTTAACAACATTAAACAAGAAGCAACTAAAAAATTTATTGAGACTAGAAGCCATCGAGGGTTCATTTATATGGTGGTTCCCTATGAATTGATGGTTTTACAAAAAATGGATTGAATAATATTTGTTGGACATTTTGAGTTAATGAAGTTGTCATTGATGTCAAGGAATGAATTGTCGTTGATGTCAAAAGGTCAAAAGGAGCAATGCAAAAGGTTGATGGCAAAAGAGCTTCATAATATTTATTTTTAAATATTATGTAAAAGGTTTTTATTAAAACCATGGTTGGGCAAAATAAAAGGTTTTTATTAAAACCATGGTTGGGCAAAATAAAATGTTTTTATTAAAACCTTAGGTGGGAAAATTAAAAAGGTTTTCTAAAACCTAAGGAGGCTTTAATTTTTAATAAAGCCCAAAGAAGATTTAAAATATTTAAATTATAATATTTAAATTCTTTGGAATTTAAATAATTATAATTTAAAATAATTCGAAGGCAAATGTTAGCATCGACTCCCCAACGCATTTTCCTCCACCGACATGCATGAAAAAGAAATAATTAGGTATTAATACCTTAGCCATTCCAAATATTGGCATTCAAAATAATAGTATCTACATTATACAAAGAGCTCGTGCGAAATTTAAATTAAGTGCCTCCAACGAAGTTTTGTTACCACCGCATCGAAGGAAGAGCCAAGGGCTCTTAAGGTTTGAGAGGAATTCAAAGCACGTATTGCACTTTGAGGCTCCAAGGGGAGCACATGGCTCACACAACATGGAAGTCATGACCAAGACGTTTTAGAGAGTTTGGTGCAAGTTTGAGCCCCATGGATTGCGAAAAGGGTAATAAATTTTTGAAAGTATTTTTATTTGCATTTGCTAAGGTTTAGGAGGAATAAGGTGGAAGTTAGGTTATGAAATTAACCTAAGTGTTGAGGAAATAATTTGTGTATGAAGGATTGATTTTTGTTAAAGTAAAAGCTAGGGTAATATTGTTTTACCTTAGTAAAGTGGGAAATTAATTTATTGCATTATTTTATAAAGTGATTTATTTAATTAATGCAATATTAAGTAGGGAGTCATAAGTAGAGTTTGGATTATTTTTGAGATATTTCTGAAAAGGGTTGTGATGAAACTGAATTGTTAAAATGTTCTTTTGATGAGTTAGAATTTTGGAAGAAGTGTTTTGATTAAATATTTGTGGTGTTGGATATCATTTTAAGGAGTAATAAGGTGTAATTAAGTTTGATTATTTTTGTAAGTGAGAATTATTTTGTGAAGAAGTTAGTGTGATATTTTATCATCTAACTATTGAGATTGGCAAAAGAAAAATTGTGATTGAGACAGGTTTTCTAAGGTCACTTCTATATCAAATAAAAGGTATGGATATATTCTTCCTATGATTGTTGAATGTTGTGATAGCAAAGTTGGAGTGAAAAGGATTGATTGGTAAGCATTGTTGAGTGTGTTTTTAATTAATGCTTCAAGGTTTTCTAGAACTAAAAGTTGCTGATAAAACCTTGTTTTATAAGCATTGTTGTTGAAGTGATTGGTTGAGTGAAGAACTTGAACTAGGGTTTGCAAAGATCATGAGTATCATTGTTATGTGAAGATTGTTTTATAAGCATTGTTGGAAACATTTGAGTGAGTGTTCATATACTTGGACTAGGGTTTGTAAGAAAATATTAATTGGTTGAGAAGAGTTGGTTGAGCCTAGTCAAGTTGATGTGTTGATGTGATGGTTCAAGTTCTGTAAAAAAAATTATTCTATATTCTAAATTGATTTGAGAAAGAGGTTGAGTGTTGATGAATGTGAAACATATTGAGTCTCTAAAAATTCTCTATATATTTCTGTAATAAAATAGAGATTAAAAATGATCGATAATTTTGTGAACGTAAAGCATATTGAGTCTCTAGCAATTCTCTATATATTTATATAGTAAAATATTGATTGAAAGTGATTAAGCATTGTTATGAGTGTGAAGCATATTGAGTCTCTAACAATTCTCTATATGTTTCTATAATAAAAGAGAGATTGAAAGTGATTGAGAATTTTGTGAGCATGAAGCATATTGAGTCTCTAACAATTCTCTATATGTTTTTGTGGTAAAATATTGATTGAAAGTGATTAAGCATTGTGATGAGTGTGAAGCATATTGAGTCTCTAACAATTCTCTATATGTTTATGTTGTAAAAAGAGTGATTGAAAGTGATTGAGCATTGTGATGAATGTGAAGTATATTGAGTCTCTAACAATTCTCTTTATGTTTCTATGAGATTGGACAAGTTCTAGTGAGGGCTTGTTGAGCAAATTTGGACAAGTTCTAGTGAGAACTTGTAGAGAAGATTTGGAAAAGTTCTAGTGAGGACTTGTTGAGCATATTTGGACAAGTTCTAGTGAGGACTTGTAGAGAAAATTTGGACAAGTTCTAGTGAGGAATTGTTGAGCAGATTTGGACAAGTTCTAGAGAGGACTTGTGGATAGATTAGTGTGAGCTTTTATGGAAGCTTACAAGGTATATTTGAGACAAGTCTTTGAGAAGACTTGAGAGCAGAGTTGATTGATTGATTTGTTCAAACCTTGAGTTAAGGTTTGGGGCATATCCAGCTGAGTTGATTTGTAATTGAGTCAAGCTTTGTGTTAAGGCTTGAGGATAGAGATTGAGCATATTTGTGCTAGATCGAAAGACTATGTTTAGTACACATCAGAGGACATATTTGTGTTATACCGAAGGACTATGTTTAGTGCAGATTTGAGGATAGATTTTGGTGTAGATTTGAGGACAGGTTTATGCCAGACCAGAGACAAAGATTGAGCAGATTTATGTTAGACCAAAGGACTGTATTTAGTGCAGATTTGAGATAGAGATTTGAAGGTGATAGATTATAGAGGATGATAGTCTCTAGTGTATAGAGATTCATTAGCCAGGGTAGTGAGGACAAGTGTCTATAGTGGATATAGATCCATTATCTAGAGTAGTGGGGGTAGTAGTTCTAGAATATCACCAGTCAGAGCTAAGGAGAAATAAGTTTTTCTGTGGATAGAGATACACAAATTTGATTAGGAGATTGGTGTCTCCTTTGGACAGAGATCCATAAACATTGTAAAATGGAAAGGATTCCCAAAATATTGATTGAGAAAATTTTAGTGAAATATTTTCTTCGTGGAGTATCCCACATTGGGTGAACCACGTAAAATTGGTGTCTTTATTGTGTGTGTGGATTTGTGCATTGCTTTGATTACTATTGTTGATATTGCTATCTATACATTGCATAATATTGATTAGGAAATAAAAGTAAAAAGTGGTCTTATACTGTTCACCCTGCCTCTCAGTATAAGTTTGTGTTCTTCAATATTGTGGTAGACATACTTAACATTGAAAGGTGAAAATGTTTCAATAATTGAAATCTATTATTGTGATGAGGAACGATATTTTATATAGAAAATTGAAAGAGCATGAAAATTTATGGAAATTAGATTTTTTTAAATTCCAACTTTTAAGTTTTGTTTTTTACTTAAAAAAAAAATATTACCAAATAATTTAATATGGAGGGTGTTGAAAATATTACATTATTTTTTCATGTAATAGTTTAGGGCATGCATATTTTAGAGAGTGATTTATTAAAATTTAGGACTAAGTTTAATATTTATCTAATGTATGTGCCATTGTGTGAGGTGTGTTCAAATGCTATGTAATAAAGTGTGAAAATATGAAAGTGTGCAAGGTGTGAGCTAGTCAAGAATCATAGGTGCTAGGTTTTCAAGTAGGAAAATGAAGAGTTTTTTAGAAGAGAGAAGGTCAAGAGTGCAACATGTGAGGAGTCACAAGAAATTATATATTTGTGACAAAGCATTGTAATAAGCATCAATGTGGGTGTGATATATCAAACCTCCCCACTTCGTATCTTGGTCTCCCTCTTTTCATTGGTTCTTCGAGAGAGTCAATGTGGGACACGGTTATTGAAAGAATTAAAAAAAAACTTGCTGGATGGAAAGGTCATCTTCTATATCAAGCATGAAAGTTGACCCTCACTAAGGCCTCTCTTCAAAGCATTCCAGTATATTTCCTCTCCATTTTCAAAGCCTCTATGAAGGTTTTCCAAAAAATTGAGAAACTCAAAAAAGAATTTTTATGGACTAGATTAGAGGAGAAAAAAAGGATACACCTTGTAGGATGGACCAAAGTGTGTAGACCTAGGGAAAATGAGAGCTCAGGTCTGAGGATAATTGCTCATATAAATTTATCTTTACTAGATGAGCAGGCATGGCGTCTCATTTATGGTGAAGAAAATGAATGGACAATTATCATCAAATGAAAGTATCTTCAAAATATGGAATTTCTAAGTGACTCAGTTCCAATCAGAGGTTATGCTTTTTGGAAAGCAATTCTTAATTGTAAGGAAATCATCAAAAAAGTTTTAATATGGGTTCTAGGCAATGGTGAGAGGATAAATTACTAGAATGATAGGTGGGCTAAGGATGAACCACTGATGCAATATCCTAACTTAGCCTGAATCAGAGATATCACAGAAGAACTCATTGGTAGAAAAATCTTCGATTATATGGTTGAGGACAAAGGTAGACTGAAGTGGAAAAAAATAAGAATTCAGGGATTTCAAGCAGAATCAATTGATCTTTGTAACATTCTCGGGTAATAGTTTATCCCCATAAGACCCAAGGAAGATCAAGTGACCTAGGCTCCTATGAAAAACGAGTAGTTCACTGTTAAATTAGCTTACAAGCTGCTACTTCATGACGAGGATTTTGTCCTCCAAAAGGACTTAGTTTGGATAAAAAAATTAATTCCAAAAATTGTAGTTATTTCATGGCTGGTTATCCAAGGAAAAATTCTAACCATTGATAATATGATGCGTAAAGGTATTTGTATCACTAATCATTGTTATCTATGCAGGGCTAATTGGGAGACCATTTATCATACTTTCCTTGAATGCCTTTTTTCCTTGACTGTCCTAAGTGGGGTTTTTCAGGCCTTCAATATTTCATGGGTTAAACCAGCCATCGTACTTGATTTTTTCATCCAGTGGCCTTGCCCGTTTTCAAGCAAAAGAATTAGATACATGTGGAAAATTTGTCTCAATCACTATCTTTGGCAGGTGTGGTTAGAAAGGAACCATAGAGTCTTTAATGAGTCTATCCATGATCATAAAAATATAATTTCCAGGATCCTATCCTTTGCCAATGAGAATGTGAACCTTATCCCTTTTGATAGTTGTAAACCTCATCTACAGGAGACCAAGATTGCTCAATATTTAAGCTTAACCTTGTTAGATGAGTTTTTGCCTAGGGTAGTCAACCCCAGAGCCAATGTTAAGTGGTATCCACCTCCTATGGGTTTGTTTAAGCTTAATTTTGATGGAGAAGCTAAGGACAATCCTGGCAGAGTAGGAACTGGTGGCATTGTACGATATCATAATGGGAATATGATGCTTGCATTTTTTGAATATTTGGGAAAAATGATGAACAATGAAGCTAAATCTAGAGCTATGTGGAGAGGCCTTCAAATGACTCAAGACTTAGAAGGAAATTTGATCATAGAAGGAGACTCTATGCATGTTATAAATCTCCTCAATAATTGGAAAACACCTCCTTGGAGGATTAAAACAATTGTTGAAGAGGCTAGGATACTTTTGCAGGGAAGATAGGACAAAAAATTCCAACATGTCTTTTGGGAAGCTAACAAAATTGCTAATAAGCTGGCCAATTTGGGTGTTGATGGTGACAAAATTTTTAAATTGGAACACAATATCCCGAGTGAAGTAGAGGAGCTTATTCAACAAGAATGCCAAGAATGATAGTCGAATTTACCAACAGGGAAGGCACTGTAAGTTCGAATGCTAGGAGTCTTCCCATCTCTTTTTTGAATTGGACTCACAATAAAAATTATCTGAGTTGTCAGTCTTCATGGATGCTACTTGGAAATACCATAAAGACTAATGGGGATAGTCACATGTCAAATAACATGGCTCCTAGTCATCTTCATAATTTGAGGTTGGTTGATAATCATGGGGAAGGAAAGAAATGACAATATAAGACTTCGAACCAAAGCCACATGGACCACCAGATAGCCACCACCATAAATCTAGCCAGTAGGTTCACTTCTCCAAGGCTGATTGGCCAAGATAGTATGTGGTACCAAAGCATGTCATATACGGAAGAAAGTAATTACCAAAGAATTATTAATAGTAACTATCAATACAGAGCTTGTGGGAGTTTTTTTTAGTACTCTTCTATGTGTGTCTGCAACTTTTTATTTCTCCATTAACTCAAGGAAGGGATCCATGTATGTTTCTTTTTTGTAATTATGATGCATGTGTGTTTTCTCGGGGTATACCCAAAATGTTGTATGGGAAGTTTCTTTTTGATAACAGGCTATGTGCCTTACCGGATGTAATAGCTTTGGCGGCATGTAGATTTTACATATATAGGATCCTTAGTAAGGATATGTTCATCAACATCCCCTGGGCTGATTTTTGTAAAAGGTTTTGGGTCAACCTGTAAAACCCGGTATTAATTCTATAGTATCTTATCTACCAAAAAAAAAAAACATCAAATATGAATAGCTTTATGCATGCATTAGTAGACCCTTGATCAATAATATTGATGTATTTTGTGTGCATATTATTGTGATTATGTGAATGAATATTATATTGTGATTAATATTTGATAATTGACAAAAGGACCTATGAGATAATTTGGCTAGAAAGCTAACATTTATAAAGAGGATTGAGAGCCAAAAGACTAAAAAGGGAATAAAACCACCACCTATTCTAATAATTCCAACAAAAAGGAAAATGTTGTCCACAAATAGAGACTAAGTACAAATCAACTAGAATACCAAAAGCTTGCTAACCACAGAAGAAAAAAAAAAAGCATTCTAAAAATCTTAGAAAAAAATAGAATCTAAGTGAGCCACTTTCCCTCCAACCAAATGACATGTGAAAAAAAAATTCTAAGTAGCCAAGGTTAGTTACAGGTAATGTGAGCATATTTTTAATAGAAAATTTCAAAAACTATTTTTTAAGTAGTGCATTGCTTAGAGAATTATTTGGGTTAAAAAACATAATTGCCTTGATTAGAAATTTATTGGTTGACTAAATTTTTTAAAAATGTATAAACTATTAGGTTGAAACATTATAAGTAGATGCCAAATATCTTGTACAAGCATCATATTTCTCTATCCTCACTAGATTGAAAAGTCAAATTTTCTAGTTCCATAAAAATATGACATGTGAATTTATTAGATTTTTACAATTATCAAAATAATTGATTTGAGAAAAGTAGGGGTTACTCAAACCATAAAGGACTATGTTGAAAAAGTAATACTAGAAATTAGTGCTTAGTTTCCATCATGAATCTTGAAGATATAGTTTAATTCCATAATGGTTTATGACACTAACTTGCTCATGGTGTCAACATCACTTATGGTGCTAGTACTACCTCCAACATCATGCTTACTATGGTGTGATGGTTATATTGGTTCCAGTTCATATGGAACCCACACATCTACTTAGATATACCTATGACACAAAATCACTATATCGAGAATCAATGCTAAAATATAAATGGAGGATATTTATAACAACATTGCATCAAATGCAAAGTGTTGTCTACTCTTTCCACCATGCCTCTTATTAATTGGTATCAATTTGTTAGGACCCTCCTAACATGTCCTAATTACTTATATTATTTATTCATTATATTCTAGGGTCACAACCCTTCACTCTTACAACTATTAGACTAGGTATTTAAATGCAATCCACATATGATAATAAGGCATCATCGAACAAATATATAAATTAAGTCTATTGTGGGTTTTCTACCTTACAATCAAAAAGTGATTCAATATAAAAACAATCCTGCTTCCCGCACCATTTAGTTTCATACCATCTGGATCAGAGCTAGATCAAGGAGCAAATTCACCATTAAAAAATTTTCCCATCGCACATTTCAGCCAGTCCACATTTGCGAGGACGCAAATAGCATTCACGCTTCACGGATCCGTGTCAAAATCCTTGCAGAAAATTAAACCTTCTCCTAAGGTACGAATTAAGTTGTCTTACACCCAAATTGCTCGACCTTTCACATGGTGACCGGTGGATGTTTTGAAAAATCTAAAATCTTCAATGCAACATCAAGGTTTTCGACATCCGGAACGCAAAGGAAAAAAAAATTAAAATTATTTTTCTATTTTTTATTTTTTTTGCTCACCTGTACCAAGTCATGTTGATTGTTACCTACACCAACTGCAATGGATGAAGGACGACGATCACTGGATTCCATTCATGAGAAAAATGAAAGGCTCGCTGAAGAAGTTCAATAGGAAAGAGAGGAGAATACCCGTACCACAAGAGAACTCTTCAAGAAAATATTTGCAATGGATGTTAAACTTGATACCATCAGTCAAAATTAGGAAACAACACATGCAAATTCACCCAACCACAGGTCATCAAACCGAGCAATGTTAGGAGGTCTACAAACTTCCATTCTACCATGGATGACCAAATTAGACTTCCCAAAATTTGAATGAGGAGACCCTACAAACTGGATCTATCGAGCAGAGCAATATTTCTCACTAAATCAAATTCTAGAAATGCAAAAAGTGCATATCGCCTCCTTCCACTTGGAAAACGATGCCATCCAATGGTACCAATGGTTAGAGAAAACTAATGGAACTCCGACATGGTCAACCTTTACACAGAATCTATTAGTGCGATTCGGCCCTAGCAAGTTTCAAAGCTTTATAAGGGCCCTCACTAAATTATGCCAAACCACTTCGGTAAGCAAATAAAAAGCAAGCTTTGAAAAGCTAGCTAATCGAACATCCAGATTAGACGTTGCCTTCTTTCAAGAATGTTTTGTCAACAGATTAAAAGAAGAAATTCGAATAGAGGTGCAAATGTATAACCCTACAAACATGTTAGAGACCACCGGCTTGGAAAAATTAGCGAAGGATAAAATCAAGGCACGAAATCGGTTCACAAAACCAACTTGGGGGAAACCATAAAACACTTATACCAACCCCAAACCAATGCAAAATGGACGAACCCAAAACTCCTATACAGCCCCCAAAATTAACCCCGCTCTACCAACCAAGCGTCTGAGTTTCGAGGAAATGAAGAAAAGACAAGCTAAGGGTCTTTGATACCATTGTGATGAGAAATTTGACAAAAATCATAAATGTGCCTCATGGAAATTATATATTCTAGATGCCACAGAGGAAGGAAATTCTACTGAAGAGGAACCTGAACTCGAAGTAGAGGTATTATCCAACACACTTGCAAGTGACAAAGAAAATGCACCAAAGGTTTCCTTCAACACCCTTGTCGAATTTTTTGCCCCTCAAACAATGCGAGTTAAAGGGTATTTTAAGAAACAAAACCTTACCGTGCTCCTAGATTCTGGTGGATAAACAAGCAAATTGTTTTATATACCCTTGCAATAACTTCAAAGTGATGATTGGAAACGACAAAAAAATTGCATGCAAAGTAAAATGTAGAAATATAAAACTAACTATGGGGGTTTATAACATGAAAGATGACATGTACGTCCTACCCCTAGGTGGGTGCGACATTGTACTAGGTGTACAATGGTTATGAACCTCAGGTGTAGTCCAATGGGAATTTGATGAACTATGGATGAAATTCACAACAAAGAACCAAACCTATATTATTCAAGGCTTGAAATCAGGACCTTCCCAAATCGTCAGCTCACATAGAATGGAGAAAATTATCTGAATAGGAAACAAAGGAATAGTCACCCAATTATTTTCAATTCAACCTAGTCACAAAGAAGACGAGACACCAGAGTTACAAAATATTTTAGACCACCATAAGGCGGTATTCAATGAACTAAAAGGACTACCTCCACAACGAAGTCACGATCACACTATTCCACTATTTTCAAGATCCATACCTCCAAAAGACCAAAATAGAGAAATTAGTACAAGAGCTTATTAAGGCAGGATTCATTAGACCTAGCAAAAACCCTTACTCCTCTCCAATTATTTTAGTTAGAAAAAAGGATGGCTCATGGTGTTTATGTGTCAATTTTCAAGTACTTAATAAAATGACCATCAAAGATAAATTTTCTATTTCGGTCATAGACGAGATATTAGATGAACTCCACAGGGTAGATTATTTTTCGAAGTTAGAATTACAGTCAGGCTACCACCAAATATGAGTCAATGAAAAGGATATTCCTAAGATGACCTTTTGCACTCACGAAGGGCACTACGAATTCTTGGTGATGCCATTTGGCCTAACCAATGCTCCTTCTACCTTTCAAAGTCTAATGAATAAGGTATTTCACCCTTTTCTTCATAAATTTATATTAGTTTTCTTTGATGACATTTTGATTTATAGCAAAACATGGGAAGAACATTTGGACCATGTTAGACAAGTGTTCCAAATCTTGCAGGAAAATCAACTTTATGCAAAAAGATCAAAGTGTTCCTTTGGAAAACAAGAAATTGAATACTTAGGGCATATTGTCTCAAAGGAAGGAGTTATGGTAGATTCTTCCACAATCGAGGAGGTGAAAAATTGGCCTATTCCAAAAACCTTAAAATCTCTACATGGGTTTCTTGGACTAACGGGATATTATAGAAAATTTTTCCAAAATTATGGTAAAATCGTTGCTCCTCTAACAACATTACTTAAGAAAAATGCTTTCAAATGGTCATCTAAAGCGGATGAGGCCTTTATCACCTTGAAAACTGTAATGTGTACCACCCCTATTCTAGCCATGCCCAACTTTTATAAACCGTTCGTCATTGAAAGCGATGCTTCAAGAATAGGAATGGGAGTCGTACTCATGTAGGATGAAAGGCCTCTAGATTATATAAGCAAAGCATTTTATCCTAAGAATTTAGCTCGTTCTACGTATGAAAAATAGATGTTGGTGATTGTCCATGCTATTCAACATTGGAGGCCTTACCTTATTGGCCAACATTTCATTGTATGCACTGACCATCATAGCTTGAATTATTTTTTGGAACAAAGGACTAATACCTCGGAACAACAAAAATGAGTTGCTAAACTTCTTGGCTATGATTATGAAATTACATATAAAAAGGGAAAGGACAACATGGCAGCCGATGCACTTTCTAGAAAATTTGAAGATATGCCTCAAGTCCATGCTCTTTCCTCTCTTATTCCTAAATGGGTAGATGAGGTGCATGAAGAATGGATAAATGATCCTACTATCCACGCCTTAATTCAACAACTTCAACATAATCCTAGTAGCAAAAATCCATACACTTGGAAGGACAATATATTAATATGCAAAGGGAGGATGGTCCTCACCCCCAATTCAACTTATCATGAAAAAATTCTTCATGAGTTACATACCTCACCCACTGTAGGCCACTCAAGGTTCTTAAAAACCTATAAAAGAGCCACTACCTCCTTCTATTGGGTAGGAATGAAAAATTACATCAAAAACTTTGTAAAAGAATGTGAAGTTTGCCAAAGACAAAAGGGGAGACCCTCGCTATTCCAGGATTACTTCAACCTCTTCCTATACCCACAAAAACATGGGCAAATATTTCTATGGACTTTATTGAAGGATTACCAAAATGAGGAGGAAAAACAACCATTTTCATAGTCGTTGATCGTTTATCTAAATATGCCCATTTTTGTTCCATGGCTCATCCTTATACCGCTAGCACTATAGCCCACCTCTTCCTAGATAACATCTTTAAATTACATGGTATGCCCTCCATAATTGTTAGTTATCGTGACCCAACTTTCACTAGCACCTTTTGGAAGGAATTGTTTAAATTACAAGGTACTCAACTTCGTATGAGCTCCGCTTACCATCCTCAAACCGATGGCCAAATATAAGTTGTAAATAAATGCTTGGAAACATACCTTCGATGTTTTGTTTCTACTCAACCACTCCATTGGGTAAAGTGGCTTTCACTAGCGGAATGGTGGTATAACACTTCATACCATACATCCATCAAAATGACTCCTTATGAATCACTATATGGTCAAACACCACCATCCCTCACTTCCTATATTCTAGGGACTACAAAAGTCCATGCAGTGGAAACAGAACTTGCTAATAGAGATGACATACTATGGATCCTAAAAGAGAACCTACACACCATCCAACATCGCATGAAGTAGCAAGCAGATCAACATAGAAGCAAATGTAGTTTCCACGAGGGTGATATGGTTTTCTTACGTCTCCAACCTTACCATCAATCCTCTCTTAAACCAAAATGTTATCAGAAGTTAGCACCCAAATTTTACGGGCCGTATAAAGTTCTCCAACGTATTGGGACCGTTGCTTACAAACTAGAACTTCCTCCCTCTTCCAAACTTCACCCCATATTTCATGTATCTTGTCTTAAGCTCGCAGTGGGAGCCCATATCACGACACAACCCACTCTCCCTGAATTATTCGATGATGGAGTACTTCTAGTCGAGACAGAAGCTATCTTGGATCACCGCTCTTGTCACCTTCGTACTCGTGATATCACGGAAGTTTTAATCCATTGGAAAGGTCTACCTTTAGAAGATGCAATGTGGGAAAATTTTCAAAATATCCAGTAGCAATTTCCAAATTTCTAGCTTTGAGGACAAATCTCCTTTAAGGGGGGTGGCATGTTAGGACCCTCCTAACATGTCCTAATTACTTATATTATTTATTAATTATATTCTAGGGTCACAACCCTTCACTCTTACAACTATTAGACTGGGTATTTAAATGCAATCCACATATGATAATAAGGCATCATCGAACAAATATATAAATTAAGTCTATTGTGGGTTTTCTACCTTAAAATCAAAAAGTGATTCAATATAAAAATGATCCTACTTCCCGCACCATTTAGTTTCATACCACAATTCCAAAGATGTAGATAAATTATTCTATAAATATTTTTTAAAATTACTTGCTATCTAGTGGATGCTCATTCTTTCTCTTTTCCAACTATTTTGAAATTGCTACATATCATATATAGGTTCTAGTACTATAATTTAATACTTTTTAAATTTTTTTGTTAATGCTCTTGGTATTTTTCTATTCTTTATTTATATATAACTTATTGTCCATGCAATCCTCAAATATTTTGTTCTAATAGTTCTTTCATCATATAGGAATAGATTTTATATGCACCCCACATACAACACATATTATGTGATTAACTATTTGTACTATTGTTGTTTCTTCTATATGAGTCATGTATTATATAGTCTATTTACATTTGCATTATTTATAAATAAAATTTTTCCTTATTGTTTGATTACATCTATTATAGCCCATATTTTTGCTACAAAAAATTAAAGCATAATTCAACTAAAGATACAAGTTGATTTAAGGGAGGTATCCTCCATGCCACCACATCTTAGGACCCATAGTGTATATTAGTTAATATCATAACAATCAAGTTTTAATATTTCCATATAACTTTATCTTATATAGATTTGTTTACATTGGTTCCTAGTAGGATTGGATAGTCTATTTTGTTCTATCGCTAGATGCTTGCTCATACATGCTTGTGGTATTAGATGAAATAATTACACTAAGAACTTTGTCCAAGTAACCCAAATAGTTCCATAATCATAAAGAAATATCTAAGATCGAGAATTTATTTTCACTAGATATCAATCCTTATGACATAAGAAAATTTATTTGAGATGCCTTGGAGGAATAGAGGAACATATTTTTTGAATAGTTTTAGGATCTCATTTTCAATAAAGGTACAATCTACTACCAACCTTGCACTTTTCCAAATCCATGTACAAATAAATATATAGAGACAAATATTAAAGTTTTTATCTTATCAAGTTATACTATTCGAAAAGTGTTTCACTCCTAGATATATAATTTAGAAGCATATTTTTATACTAATAATTCCAATGAAAATAATAGGATTGATTTTGTAGTCTTAAATATGTACAAATTAGTTGCTTACCAGTGGGAACATAATTCTATATATAGTGTCCATAGCACATAAGATACCACTAATCCAAAAATTAGTGATATAGCTTGAAGGACTTACAATGCGATAGAAATATAGGAATCCTATGACATAGGATAAATGAAGAAAAATGTAGGTACTAAGTTATCAACTATTATAAAACTTATACTCATAGTGATGCTAAATAGAAATCTCAATAATATATTTTTCTAGTATAGCCACAAGTTAATAATTTTCCACTAGCACTAGATAGTGAAGATGAAGTAGACACCATATGCATGGGTGTCAATACTGAAAGTTATGGAAGGATGTTCACATTGATGATAATGATGACAAAATAAATTTATATGTTTTAAGATACTACTAGGTAAGAGGAAAATCCCTTCATATGATCGTTGAATAGATGTCATAAAACACTATTGCGTACAATACTATTAAGTGACTCAGATTTTAAATATTAGCACATCAATAACCTCCTTATTTTGGTTAGATTCACTAAAGAAAAGGAGTAAACTATTAACTACAATGAATACATGGGTTTGGCATAATGCTTATAGATTTAGAAACTCGCACACACATGAGGGTATGTTGGGAATCCATGCTTCCTCACAGGATAACTCTTTCTAAAGGAGACCTTGAATAATTGGATATTCATGCTAGTAGGCTCTACCTTGTGTATTATAAAAGTTTGTTATGTGTTGTATTGATGTTCAAGATTATACAACATTTTATGAGTTAATTCAACAAACACCTAAGGTTTTGGATCTCTAATTTGACTCTTTATCAAGCCTTTACAAGATAAAATTTATGCTAACTTAAAGGAAATATCATCTAAAGTATATGCAAGATGCAATCACACAAAATGCCAGAAACCAAGTTTTAGCCTAGTATGCACTTTTTATTTGAATGATTACTATGCTAAGGATATTTTTTCTTATTCAAGGTAATAAGGGATAATGCAATGAACAAACTAGCCTAGAATGCAAGCTATATAGCTTTTAATTATTTTCTAAATGCTTTTGAAATAAATAATCTATGCTTAAAGTTCTTTGATTTTCCCAAAGTGAATGTTATTTTTAACAAGCAATTTGCAAACACAGAGAATAAAAAAATAGAAAGTATTGAAATGATAGTAAGTAGGGAACTGCGAAGTGGTAGGGTTACCTATTTTAAATCCTAAACATATCCACTACACCTTATAAATTTTCCATTGGCATTTTTGCAACTAACTAGTGTTTTTATAACTTGCAATATTTAAGCCAGAATAATGAGGTGTGTTTAATTTTGGGGGTCTGTCTAATTATAGTGAGGTGAGAGGCTATCTTACCAACTGATTAGACCCCCTATTTAAATAAAATTAAGTATGAATCTAAATCTTAGAAATGGAAGTGGAGATATTACTCATGCTAAGTACTGGTTGGTCCTGAGCAAAATTTAGGTCTAGTGGATTCTCTTCTTCAAGATTGATGCATTTTAACATTGCTCTAAGTATATCAATTAAATTGGGGATTAGTAATGCATAATACATGATTTCATTAGAAGGAGTCTTCTTGATTTGTTCTACAATATTGTATTTAGTCACTCTCGATAGCTTTTGATCCTTTTGATAGGTCTCTTCAAACATTTTATGATATTACTCAGTGTCTTCCAACATCTACCTTTTGGTCATGGAGGGATACCTTAGCTTTATTAGCACTTGTTTCTTAGGATCCTCCCATGTGGCCTTAGCTTTCATTGGTTTTGGCCTTGGCTACTCTTTTGCTTTCTCTTTATATGGTTGAGTAGGGACTTTGAATGGTTGTAGCTTTGTGGATCCCCTTGTAGTGTCTTCTTCCTAGATCTAGTTAGTACTAGAATAGATTCTTCCTCCTTAGGTTGCTTAGTTACCATGACTTATTCTCTGTCTAAAAATATGTTTATAGCTTTTTTTATGCCTTTTTCTTCTTTTGATTTTCTTTGTTGCTATTAATTGAGCTTGGTCTTGATAGACAATACCTGTCTCTACATTATGGGGATTATTATAGGCCAATCACCGATAGCTTTTATGAGGATTATAAGTAGACAACATCTCCTCTAGTTCATTGTATATAGTATTGGTTCATTTTATGACATTGTTGCTAGATACCCCTTGGTGCTTGGTGATAGATAAAAACCTCCTGGGTTGATATCCCTCGTATCTCTTCTCTACACTTTGTCTCTCTAGAATAATGACTTTATAATTTAGATTTTTAAATATTATCCTTAGCTCTAATAGTTTTGTATTTTATTTAGGTTTGGAGTGGGAAATAGAGGGAGAGATGATGCAATAGTCTTAGGTAAATATCTAGGTGCTAAATAAGGGACATATAATGGCATAGTAGTGGAAAAAATGGTTGTGCAACAACTCTAGAAATTATAGTATAGTGATCTTAGGAGGAAGCTTACCAACTAAAATGAGTATATCTTCTATAGAAATTGCAATTTGAAAGACTTGAGAGAATACCATCTCATTTTCTACCTAGATATGGAGGTCTAGGTCTGGGTCAAAGACTTAGATGTAATAGATATATGGCTAGGGATGGAAAGGCCTGATGTCTTGAGGATTCTACTTTCGTATTTTGCTAAATTTTATGTTAAAATCAATGATATTATTGTTGATGCCTATGAATAGAGGTAAACTAAGTAAGCAATAAAAAAAAATTTCTTACCTAGTTGAATTCCAAGATGAATGGTTCAAAAAGTTGAGCCCATGAAGTAATATTGTTATCATCAAGGGATCTATACTAGGTGATCACTTTTCCTCTAAAATATATGGCTAATAGCCACACCATGACATCCTCATATTGGATATTGTGAATAACAGCAAGAGCAACAATGCCATGCAATTTTCTTAGTTCCATAAAAATTTGGTAAAAATTTAAGAACAAACTAAGGGATTTCATGTATATCTAAAAGGAGGATGGAACCATTTCTATTCCACCTTGGGTAGATTTATCTGGCCATATCTTCTAGGTAGGAACTATCAAAATAAAAGTTTGAATGCAAGGAGCTCTAATTGGAGAGTGGAATTTACCTAGTCTTTTGTGAGATCTTTGTTAGTCTCACAATGACACTGAGAGGGGGGGGTGAATCAGTGTAGCTCTTTAAAACTTAAATCTTAAACTCTTAAAGTCGAAACAATGAGAACTTAAAATCAAATAAAGCAAATATAACAAGAGAGCATCACACAACACAAGATGTACCGAGGTTCACCTATTTGGCTACTCCTCAAAAATTGATTGTTTGGACTCCCATCCAAATATAGCCTTTGCAAAGCAACAACTTTACAATCAATTTACCAGCACCCACTGGAAGGAGCACCAACCCCTGATTTATCTGCACCAAAAGAAAGGAGCACCAACCCTTGATTTATCTACACCAATAAAAAGGAGCACCAACCCTTGATTTACCTGCACCAATAGAAAGGATCACCAACCCCTGATTTACCAGCACCAAATGGAAGGAGCACCAACCCCTGATTTATCTGCACCAATAGAAAGGAGCACCAACCCCTGATTTATCTGCACCAACAGAAAGGAGCACCAACCCTTGATTTACTAGCACCAACTGGAAGGAGCACCAACCCTTGATTTATCTGCACCAATAGAAAGGAGCACCAACCCCTAATTTATCTGCACCAACAGAAATGAGCACCAACCCCTGATTTACTAGCACCAAATGGAAGGAGCACCAACCCCTGATTTATTTGCACCAATAGAAAGGAGCACCAACCCTTGATTTACCAACACCAACTGGAAGGAGCACCAACCCCTGATGCCAAGCACCAACTTGGACTTCGATTCTGAAACTAGAAGATTGACATATAAATGCCTTCACTTTTACAAGACCCTGACTGGTCTATTGCTTACTCAACATCGCCCATAATTCACACAACACACACCCTTCTCGCTCGCCTCTTGCACACCTCTCGCTCTCCTCTCGCTCTCTTTGCAAGATAAAATCCACGCTCTAATCCCCCATGCTTGATAAATTCTCCAAGCAACACTCCTTTTATAACAATCCTTTCTCTTTGTAACTCCAGTTGTAACTCCTTTCATTTCTCATACGCCACTTGTCAATTGTAACGCCTTCTTTATGTAACTCCTTTTGTATATATAGAGTAGGCATTTCATCAAACACGTTACATGCAATGAATTGACACCATATTCTCCTACCATGACTGTTCGTCTTCTCGGTCATGACTGTTCATTTTCTCCTTTGTGCATGCATGCATTTTGGTTTCCAAAAAAGCTTTTCATTTCTATTTTAATGATTGTTCATTTTCTCCTTCTTTGACTGTTCATTTTCTCCACATGGGCATGCATCCGCTTCTTTCCATGACTGTTCGTTTTCTCCTTCCATGACTGTTCATTTTCTCCATGACTGTTCATTTTATTTTCCATGACTATTCATTTCTATTTTGAGGCTCTTCTTGAGTCACGAAAATGTGACATGTCGCGATATCGTGACACTTTTGTTACTCTGCCTACCTGCCCTTTTTGAGTCACAAAAATGCGACATGTCACGATATCGTGACACTTTTGCTTCTCTGCATTCCTACCCTTTTTGAGTCACGAAAATGCGACATGTCGCGATATCGCGACACTTTTTCTTTCTCTTCCTTCCTGCCCTTTTCAAGTCACGAAAATGCGACATGTCACGATATCGCGACACTTTTTCTTTCTCTTCCTTCCTGCCCTTTTTGAGTCACGAAAATGCGACATGTCGCGATATCACGACACCTTTTCCTTCTTGCTCTTTCTCTTCGCTTTGGACCACGAAAATGCTACATGTCGCGATATCGCGACACTTTTTCCTCCTTGCATTTTCTCTTCGCTTTGGACCATGAAAAATGCAACATGTCACGATATCGCGACACTTTTTTCTCTTTGCTCTTTCTCTTTGCTTTGGTCCGCTAAAATGCTACATGTCGCGATATCGCGACACTTTTTCCTCCTTGCATTTTCTCTTTGCTTTGGCCTGCGAAAATACAACATGTCGCGATATCGCGACACTTTTTTCTCTTTGCTTTTTTGGCCATAAAATGCAACATGTCACGATATCGTGACACTTTTTCTCTTTGCTCTTTTGGTCGTGAAAATGCAACATGTCGCGATATCGTGACACTTTTTCTCCTTGCATTTTCTCTTCTCTTTTGGCCGTGAAAATGCAACATGTCGCGATATCGTGACACTTTTTCTCCTTGCATTTTCTCTTCTCTTTTGTCTGCAAAAATGCAACATGTCGCGATATCATGACACTTTTTATTTCTTTGTTTTTTTGCTTCTCTTTTATCTTTAGCATATGGGCCACTTCGGTCTTCTTGGACAACCTGTAACAACTTCACCCAAACATCAAAAACATCCTCATAAGCATTTAAATTCACTGTACATACTCTGAGTAACCTCTGAACTCCTATCCACTGCATCAACCGATCTATCTGACTGTGTTGACAACAATGACAATACCGTTGCTGCACCTTGCTCAACAATCTCCCCCTTTGGAATTGTTGGCAACACACGTGCAATTTCTTGTAACTCTTCTCACGAACTCTTCTCCCCCTTTGACAACAATACCAAAAGGGCTACTATAAACTCCCCCTGAGTCCATGCACAACATTCTCAAGAAAAAATTATTATACTTAGCAAAAATCACAAACATGAGCAAAAAGATAAACAAATACACAAATGCTCCCCCTGCGTACAACACGCTGTCGCTACAATATATTCTGCCTCTGCTGTGGATAAGGAGACTGACTCTTGTTTCTTACTGTGCCATGCGACCAACTTGTCTCCAAGATAGAATGCACCTCCACTGGTACTCTTTCTATCATAAAGTCTTCTTGGATAAGCACTCTAATCTCTGCTCATCATATTATAATTCTTGTTGTACCTTGCTTTTACTTATTTGGTATAGTTTGATCAACACGCAACTCTCAGCTACGCAAAAGTTACTCCCAAATCAAAAGTGACCGACTCTCCAGGCAGCCTGCACGTAATTTCTTCAGCCTTTTGACTGCCACCTCCTCCGTGACTAACGACTTTGCCTTGCATCCATTGTGCAGCTCAATGTCTCTGGTTTCTAACGGCTACCATGAATGTTTTCATCGTCTGCACAGGTATTGACAGTGGACCGTTACATCTAGCGTTGGAACCTCAATCTGCGTGCAATCATCAACACTCGGTATTCTGCTTCTTGCTAGGGCATATGTCAGGGCTACTCAATGTCTTAGACGAACGTTCTTCACGTGATTCCAGGGAGCATTTCTCCTCGCTGCGATCAAGGGATTCCTCGGGCAATATCTCGCATTTCTCAAATAATGCAAGACTTTCTTAGGTGCATAGGCATCTTGTCCTCCTTGGTGCTTCACCACCTAGGCGCTATTCTCTCAACGTCTCTGCCTTGCATGTGCCACTTGGCACTCTTGACCAACTGGGTGCTAGTGCCACTATTTGCTTTGACTCTGGCATCTCTTTGATAACGACTACTTCTTTAGAGAAAATTAATGCTCTCTTATTACCTCCACAAACAACTACATGAACTGAAACACACTTTGACAACTATACGACAACTCCCCTTGACTACTTGCCTTTCATCCTCAGATAACCAAACAACATAGGAGCATTAAAATAAAACTTTAAGATTGCTCCCCCTGAGGATGTGCTACCTGGAGCCGCTTAGTGCAATAGAGGAGTAGTCTCCTTCAGTCCAAGGAGACATGATTTCCTCTCTTCTTTCTTTCTCCAATATTTCTTGAACTTGGGCTTGAGTTTTTCAATTGCATCCCTATTTTGAACCTTTTCGTGAAATTGAACATTTCTCTTGGGTGGTTGTCTCTTGTGCATCCTTGATGGATGATTATTTTCCTTTCTTTGATGCACATGATTTCTTCCCTGTCTGTGTTGCATTCTTTGTGTCTGATGAAATATCTTTTGTTGTGGTTGCTTTGCTGTAGATCTCCTTTGATATTTTCTTCCTTTTGAAGATTCAACTTCAAACTTTTCTTTCTTCGATCCTTCAACAGTGAACTTCTTCTTCTCTGCATATTTGGAAGATGAAGGTTGTTCAACTTCATATCCAAGACCAAGCTTAACCATGGAGCTTCTTTGTTGCCTTATCATTTCATCTAGCAACTCTGTGCTCTTCTCAAATTTGAGATTTGTATTGGCCTCTTCTAGTTGTTTCTTCAAAAAAACAATCTCTTCTTCATCAATTTCTTCTTCATCATATTCCTGTTCTTTTTCTGTTTTTTCTTCTTTGAGTGCCATGAAAAGAGCTTCACCTATTTCCTTTTCAGAATCCTCACCGTAGCTGTCTTCTGATGAACTGACATTCTTGGAGATGAAACTTTTCTTCTTGAAGTTGTCGTTTTTGAAATTTGTTTTTTTCTTCCAGTCACTTCTTTCTTGGTGCGATCCTTCATCACTTTCATCCTTCTCATTAAGTGGACATTTAGCTACAACATGCCCAATGCCTCCACAATTGAAACATTTAAACGGTAACTTTCCTCTGTATTTTCCTTTTCCCCTTTTTAGTTTTTGAACAAAGTTTGCTTCCATTTCATCTGATGTCTCTTCTTCCTCGGATTCTTGTTTTGCTTTCATATTTTTATGGGCTTTAAAAGTAGCTTCTCTGTCTATGGGTTTAGATTTTCCTATTCTCATCTCATATGCAGTCAAAGAACCATGCATCTCATCCATACTAAAAGAATTTAGATTTTTAGCTTCTTCTATAGCTGAAACTTTAGAATCAAATCTTTGGGGAAGAGATCTTAATACCTTTTTCACGATGACAGAATCTTTGATTTCCTTGCCGAGTCCTCTAATCGCATTAATGACTTCATTAACTCTCAACATATATGCCTCTATGTTCTCATCGTCATTCATCTTTAATACTTCGAACTGATCTCGATGTGTTTGTAACTTGGCCTCCTTGATCTTATCATCTCCTTCATGAATGCTCCTCAATTTGTCCCATATTTCTTTTTCCGTTTTACAACTCATAATTTTTACTAGTTCATTGTCCACTAATCCGCACATGATAGCATTCTTTGCTTTTGAGTTATTCTCAAACAATTTCTTACCGACAGACATCGGTTGGAGAAGTGGTGGGTATTGTGTATCCACTATCTACTGAATCCCAAATGTCATATCCCAAAGCACAAAGATATGTCTGCATCCTGAGTCTCCAAAATGTGTAATTAGTTTCGTTCAATAATGGTGCTTTGTTTGATGAGAAGCCTTCACCACCTGCCATTGTGTCACTTCCAAGATCACCCTAGCTGGTTAAGCTTGTTCAAGAACTTGGCTCTGATACCAATTGTTAGTCTCACAATGACACTGAGAGGGGGGGGTGAATCAGTGTAGCTCTTTAAAACTTAAATCTTAAACTCTTAAAGCTAAAACAATGAGAACTTAAAACCAAATAAAGCAAATATAACAAGAGAGCATCACACAACACAAGATGTACCGAGGTTCACCGATTTGGCTACTCCTCAAAAATTGACTGTTTGGACTCCCATCCAAATCCAGCCTTTGCAAAGCAACAACTTTACAATCAATTTACCAGCACCCACTGGAAGGAGCACCAACCCCCGATTTATCTGCACCAACTAAAAGGAGCACCAACCCCTAATTTATCTGCACCAACAGAAAGGAGCACCAACCCCTAATTTATCTACACCAATAGAAAGGAGCACCAACCCCTGATTTACCAACACCAACTGGAAGGAGCACCAACCCCTGATTTATCTGCACCAACAGAAAGGAGCACCAACCCCTAATTTATCTGCACCAATAGAAAGGAGCACCAACCCCTGATTTACCAGCACCAACTAGAAGGAGCACCAACCCCTAATTTATCTGCACCAACAGAAAGGAGCACCAACCCCTGATTTATCTGCACCAATAGAAAGGAGCACCAACCCCTGATTTACCAGCACCAACTGGAAGGAGCACCAACCCCTGATTTATCTGCACCAATAGAAAGGAGCACCAACCCTTGATTTACTAGCACCAACTAGAAGGAGCACCAACCCCTGATGCCAAGCACCAACTTGGACTTCAATTCTAAAACTAGAAGATTGACATATAAATGCCTTCACTTTTACAAGACCCTGACTGGTCTATTGCTTACTCAACATCGCCCATAATTCACACAACACACACCCTTATCGCTCGCCTGTCGTGCACCTCTCTCTCTCCTCTCGCTCTCTTCGCAAGATAAAATCAACGCTCTAATCCCCCGTGCTTGATAAATTCTCCAAGCAACACTCCTTTTATAACAATCCTTTCTCTTTGTAACTCCAGTTGTAACTCCTTTCATTTCTCATATGCCACTTGTCAATTGTAACGCCTTCTTTATGTAACTCCTTTTGTATATATAGAGTAGGCATTTCATCAAACACGTTACATGCAATGAATTGACACCATATTCTCCTACCATGATTGTTCGTCTTCTCGGTCATGACTGTTCATTTTCTCCTTTGTGCATGCATGCATTTTGGTTTCCAAAAAATCTTTTCATTTCTATTTTGACGACTGTTCATTTTCTCCTTCTTCGACTGTTCATTTTCTCCACATGGGCATGCGTCCACTTCTTTCCATGACTGTTTGTTTTCTCCTTCCATGACTGTTCATTTTCCATGACTATTCATTTCTATTTTGAGGCTCTTCTTGAGTCACAAAAATGTGACATGTCGTGATATCATGACACTTTTGTTACTCTGCCTACCTGCCCTTTTGAGTCACAAAAATGTGACATGTCACGATATCGTGACACTTTTGCTTCTCTGCCTTCCTGCCCTTTTTGAGTCACAAAAATGTGACATGTCGCGATATCGTGACACTTTTTCTTTCTCTTCCTTCCTACCCTTTTCGAGTCACAAAAATGCGACATGTCGCGATATCATGACACTTTTTATTTCTCTTCCTTCCTGCCCTTTATGAGTCATGAAAATGTGACACCTTTTCCTTCTTGCTCTTTCTCTTCGCTTTGGACCGCAAAAATGCTACATGTCGCGATATCGCGACACTTTTTCCTCCTTGCATTTTCTCTTCGCTTTGGACCGCAAAAATGCAACATGTCGCGATATCGCGACACTTTTTCTCTCTCTGCTCTTTCTCTTTGCTTTGGTCCGCAAAAATGCTACATGTCACGATATCGCGACACTTTTTCTTCCTTGCATTTTCTCTTTGCTTTGGCCCACGAAAATACATGTCGCGATATCGCGACACTTTTTTCTCTTTGCTTTTTTGGCCGCGAAAATGCAACATGTCGCGATATCATGACACTTTTTCTCTTTGCTCTTTCGGCCACGAAAATGCAACATGTCGCGATATCGTGACACTTTTTCTCCTTGCATTTTCTCTTCTCTTTTGGCCGCAAAAATGCAACATGTCGTGATATCGTGACACTTTCTACATGTCACAATATCACGACACTTTTTCTTCCTTACATTTTCTCTTTGCTTTGGCCCGCGAAAATACATGTCACAATATCACGACACTTTTTTCTCTTTGCTTTTTTGGCCGCGAAAATGCAACATGTCGCAATATCATAACACTTTTTCTCTTTGCTCTTTCGGCCACGAAAATACAAAATGTCACGATATCGTGACACTTTTTCTCCTTACATTTTCTCTTCTCTTTTGGCCGCAAAAATGCAACATGTCGTGATATCGTGACACTTTTTCTCCTTGCATTTTCTCTTCTCTTTTGGCCACGAAAATGCAACATGTCATGATATCGCGACACTTTTTCTTTCTTTGCTTTTTCGCTTCTCTTTTATCTTTAGCATATGGGCCACTTCGGTCTTCTTGGACAACCTGTAACAACTTCACCCAAACATCAAAAACATCCTCATAAGCATTTAACTTCACTGTACATACTCTGAATAACCTCTGAACTCCTATCCACTGCATAAACCGAACTATTTGACTATGTTGACAACAATGACAATACCGTCGTTGCACCTTGCTCAACAATCTTTGGTTAGGTAGTTCAACAAACTACATAGGTTCTTTAAGATTTTGTCTTTTATCTTGTTAAAATTTAATTTTGGAATTTATCCCTAGAATTCGTTCCTTCAATAGAGTCACCAATATTAGGGTTTTTAAGTAGTGAAGTTTCAAACTTGGCCCTTCTATCTTAGTTGAATTTAGGCCTAGAAATTTTCCCTTTAGCTTTCAACCATTCATTGTATGGAAGTTATCAAAAAATTTCGTGTGATAAAAAAATTGATAGTCCAACAAAACTTGCTAGGAACTATCTATGTGGAGGTTTTTATAGGTCCACACTAGGAAAACATGCAAACCCAAATAGCTTATTTTTTCCTTCTCTTGTTAGTTTTATTTTGAGGTCTAAAATTTTGAAATTCTAATAAATACATTTTGTGGGGCGAAGGATATGTCTTAAAAAACTTAGATTCTAAACACTTTGGTACACGGTTAGAAAAAGTAAAATTAGGTAATGAAAAACCCATAACCCAAGAGAGACAATGTGAAAATAGGTGATATTAACTTGAACCTATCATTTGAAATTATGGTTAACACATCTAATGATAGACTAATAATTTTAGAAGAATGCATAGGGTCTTTGTAATATGATATGATAGACTAATTTATGGACATGTTTAGAGAAGTATTGGAATCATATAAGAAATTAAAACCCAATAAAGGAACATGAAATCTTTATTATAACTTTATGATATTATGGGGGATGAAAATTGGTAAGAAGAAATTTGAAAGAACCAAACAAAGAGATAAAAAATAACATGATACATAAAAAACTAATGAAAATTAAAATGAGAATACATAAGATAGAGGTAAAAAAGAACTTACATATCTTGAAAAACATAAATCAAGACAATTTTTAAAAGAGATACAATAAAATAAAAGGCATACAAAAATCAATATTAAAGGCAATAATTATTTCAATATGCCAATAAATTTGTTAGAAATGCATATTGGTTGTGATTATACTTTGTATTTATGTGATAGAAGAATACATACATGCAAGATCAAGAATGCAGAGGTTGAGAGTTACAATCAATTTTACAACTTTCCATGACCCTTGTAATGATAACATGAATATGTTATCGTGATGTAATACTTTTTGTGCAATGTCCTAACATAATTCATTTGTAACATGAATACATTGTTCTTAGTTTCTCATACCTCCAATACAAGACAATAATGCATTATTCCAAGATTCTTAATGTTGAATGATCACTTCAATACTTTCTTGGTGTCTTAAATTAACTTTATTGAATTTTCGATAATGACAAAACCATCAATCTACAGGATGATGATAATGACTCATATTCATTTCCTTTTAAAGCTTTGGATCATAAGGAGTACAATGGAATCTATGTTGCATAAGATGCTCATTGATCTTCATATATCAGGATCTAAGGGTTTGTTTCATCCTATAGATATATTTGATGAGACTTGATACCTTTTTTGACTAGGTATAATATATCCCTATGGTTGTGTTATTTATAATTCTTTTTTGAAGTCACCATTAAGAAATGCACTCTTTTCATCCATTTAAGGCAACTTATAATTAAAGTGTGTAGCCATCATAGAAGACATGAATGGTCTTGATATTTCTTGTTAGTGCAATAGTTCCATTATAATAAATTTGTCTATAGCATAGCCCTTTACCATCATATTTTGTTTGGTCTTGTATACTAACTTGTAACCAATGTGTTTCTTTCTAGGTGGAAGATCAATAATTTGCCATGTATTTTCCTTCAACAATGCTTGATATTCAATGTCTATGGCATTATTTCACTCCTTCAATGCAAAAACTTCATGAAATGCTAAGGGTTCATAGGTTTGCACCATCATTCTCATCAATGCTATGTTGACCTCACTTTAAATTTTGCTTCAAGTTCTTGATCCAAAATTAAATGTATCTCAAACACAATCTAAGTTTACATCACAAAATATACCACTTATACCTACAAGTTACATTCACAATGAATGGTCTTGGGTCATCAAATATATCATATTATTTGTATCATCTTCATCTAAATTTACATCCTCTCTTTTAGAGTCTTCATCATCATCATTATCATAAAACATAAAAATAATAGGTTTTTGTCAATAATGCATGGCTTAGAAGAAGAGGTAGACATGTTATTCTCATAAAATATGATATCTCGACTGATATAGAACTTATTAGTGTTAGAATATATGAAATGATATCCCACTATTATATGCAATGAATATACATCACTTAGATTTATCTAGTTTCATCTATTGTTACTTTGGAATGTACATGAATGTAGTACATCAAAAATTACAGATATGTAACACAATAAGGTTGATACCTATCCATTTAATTTTATGTGTGATATAATTCAATAGAAGCATGGGTGCATGATTCAATAAGGAGACCATAGTATAAAAAAACTTTTACCTATAGCTTTACTCAACATGTGTTGAACTATCTCTTGAATAGTATGATTTTCCCTCTCTATAGTTCCATTTTATTGAAGTGTGTCAATAGTCATGAGCTATTTTTTGATGTCATGTTGCATTTAGAAATCATAAAAAATATTACTAGTCCACTCACCCTTGATCTAAGAAAAGGATATGAATGAAACAACCAACAATATTTTCCATGCAAGATTTAAAATTCTAGAAATAGTAGAAAGATTCATCCTTTACATTTAGTAAATACACCCTTATTTGACATGTATGATCATCAATCAATTTTTGCAAATATGTACAACGATTGAACTTAGATCCATGGGTTTGCATAAATTGGTATACACTAGGTCAAATGGACTAGTGACTCTATGGCTACTTGAGATTATGGGGCTTAATATTGCATTTCATCTAAACAAATTATATAAAGATCACAAGCCTTTACATTTTCATACTTATCCAAAAAAAATTCTCAATATTGTAAAGATATTTTTAGGGTAGTTATCCCATGTCATTGATCACACATGGTGAGTGCATGCTTAATACATAATTATCAAAGAGAATCCAAAGCATAGGTAGAAAAATCCATTTGATCAAATCATCAACAAGAGGTGTTATTTATTGAAAAAATAAATAAAAGTGGCTCCTCGAGATAGAAACAACCATTTGATCATCCAATGGGAAGGTCCTTAGATCATTTGATTGATAAAAAATTAGAAAGTATCTTGCCATTGGCTTTTCAAAGAGAAAGAGTGAATTCATATAATACAAATTTAATTCTAGTTGGTGCCCTAATCTTTGAGGGAAATCTATGTCAAAGTATATTGCCTTTATTTCTTTCTCACCAAGTATTAAGCATTTAAGTGGATGAGACCCCTTTGAGCAAAGAAACTAAAAGTTACATTATCCAAGTTATAAGAAAGAAATTTTTCAAGCATAAAAATGTTTGGAGAAGCCAATAGTGACCATGGAGATGAAGGAGAGTATTACCACACATAAACCAGTGGTCATAGCAAGCCCTTCATCTAGTTCTTCTTCAAGGGTAGCTTCAACATATTCCTCCATCTCAGGGAAGGAACACAAGCTCAAACTCTCCAAGTTGTATTCTCCAATTTAATTAGGGATTCGCTTGATAAGGCAGTGGACCCCACATTGTATAAAACTACCAAGAGCCTAATGGATGGATATTTTTAGAGATTTAATGGTAGGGCTCCTAAATACTTTGGGGAAAGAATATGGACTAGTTTTTTGGCCTAGTACATGGTGTCCCAAGTCCAAAAATGCTATGAATTAGTAGTTGCATGTGCTAAATTTTATGATTCCTTGGACCAAGAGGTTAAGGTAAGCAACAAAAATTATAGAGTCACTATCACCATGTATGTCATCTACAACATGTTGTTAGTACAACCAAGGAATACTAGGCTAAGTACAAAGAGTATTTCCAAATACTACATAGCTATTTTTGAGAAGTCATGGTTTCTAAATAATAAGTGCCAAACTCAAGACACGTCATTGCCAAAGTTTTCCCTAAGTATTAGAGCCTTCACCGATAGTTCAAGGGATGATTTGAGTATGTTAAAATTTATTTTGGTTTGGAAAATGATAGGGATGTTATTCCAACTCAACTAAGCATCAATTACATAATGAGGTACACACCAAATAATGAAAGGATGATTTTTGACTTAAGTGATTTTATTGTTGATCAGATTCATGAGGGGTTGTCAAAGTTGAAGGACACCCAAGTCTTCTAGTTGTTAATATTTTTGGCCTATTTTATTTTTTAGAATAAATCTCTTAAACCTATTAATAAAATGTCTAAAACATATCCAATGAATACATAGAATATTGTGAGAATCATTGGCAAGGAAGGGTTGTAAATGCATCTAAAAAAACCATCATTCTTGATTTTCAAGTCTTCAGCCCCTATGATTGTCATTATGGGACAAGGCCTAAGATTTTTTAATATGGGTCACAATTAAAGAGTCTACTTCACTTTTTCAACCAATCTCTTGGAATTTAGAGAATCAAAATGTCAAATATATAATTCCAATCATTGGGTCTCAATTAGCTTTCACATGAAAAATAACCATTGAATTGCCTCCATATTAAAACTACTTTTCTTTAAGTCAATGTGAGTCATTAGGGTGGTAAGACAAACATTAAGAATTTTGTTACCAAAATCTATCACTGTGACATATCCAACATTGATTTTTTGACTACATATCCACCTGACAAATGGATGACATGGCATAAGAGCCACGTCTAAGAAGAAATATAGAATTGGAAAGTGGAAAATCAAGTGACTGATCCTATGTACTTGTTATGAGGATCTTAATTTGTACATATTTAGATCTTATCCCTTTTCATGAAAAAAGAAAAAGTTGTATCCTGTAGCTTTTATTTTTGATCTTATGGTGTTCATTTGTTAGATTGAAAGGTGACATGACCAATTAATTGATGAAGTTGGGCGATGGAACAAACCTTATTTTTACCAATGATTGGATTGAAGATGTCCTCCTTGAAATGCTTCATCCTTGCTATATTACAAGCAAATAATCCTTACCTTTGCATTTTTAGTGACATAAACTCTGGTCTAGCAAATATGGCTAGAGCATATTCATATATATATATATATATATATATATATATATATATATATCTAGGTAGTTATTCCCATCAATTATATGGCCAAAAAATATGCACAAGCAAATAACAATAAATTTCCAGGTAATTATTCTCGTTCATGAAGGTTGTTGGCCTTCACATACAAGGAAAAATAGCTCTTATGAAATTTAATAATATTACAATGATTTCCTATATCAACTTAATAAAATCTACACTTCCTTCCTATGCGAATGGAGAGGAATATAGAACATCCCTAGTGTCCATTGGTCAGATCAAAGTGGATGGGAGATAGAAAAAAATCTCTCTTTGGTTGAGGAGGACCATAAAGAGAAAGTTAAAAATCCTAAATTCATTTCACTTTCTATTGATGAGCTAACTGTTTTTGACAACACATCTTGG
The DNA here is from genome assembly GCA_028583015.1 of Wollemia nobilis. Taxonomy (NCBI): domain Eukaryota; kingdom Viridiplantae; phylum Streptophyta; class Pinopsida; order Araucariales; family Araucariaceae; genus Wollemia; species Wollemia nobilis. The sequence continues at coordinate 1,659,903 of JAQPPZ010003193.1, read as the reverse complement.
ATTTGCATGTATGTTTACACCTTTCAAAACCATGTAAGGCAACCTCATTTGCTAGCAATACATAAGATGATGGAAAATTGTAATGCATAAAATATTTATAATATTGTTGTTACTATCTTAAAGGATATTTTTGGAATGGATGATTCAACAATGGCCAGTAATCTAATATATTTTGGAGTTGATGGTGCTGCTATAATGTAAGGTAACAAAAATGGTCTTTTTGTTTAACTTCAAACATTAGTTACTCCATATTTGATCCCAATTCATTGCATGGCTCATACAATGAATCTTGCATACAAAATTGTGAGCACATTTGAAAATGTTGCAAGAGTCGAAGAACTTATTCATGAAGTACATGCTTATTTTTTTGCAGTTCAGAAAGGTTTGCAGAGTTTCAACTATTTGCACTAGGAGTTACAAAAGGTAAAAAAAATGTTAAAAGATGTAGATACTAGGTGTATTTCATTGTTTCGACCTACAACAAAAGTTTTCAAAAAATATAAATCCTTAGTAGGGTTTATGTATGATAATCGAAGGGCATTTGATAAATAAAAATATTTTCTATATCGTATGACATACTTGGAAACACTACTCATTTTATTTGGTATTATTTTGATGTTGCATGAAATGAATACTTTGATAAAACTTGCTCAACAAAGATCCATTTATATTGTTGATTTCATCGGTATTAGAAAATAAATTTGTATGCGTATTGATATGTTATACTTGGCAAGTAAAATTTTTATGGATCCTTTGTTTGATGATTGGAGAACTTTAACAAATGCCAATGATCAAAATAGTTTGTTGAAGTTCAATATCAACAATCATATTTTTATTAATTTTCGTGGAAAAGAGATATCTTTATGTTGTTTTGAGAAGTGATTGGATATAGTTACTAAAGATGTTGAATAGATGCCAATCACATACATTATATTTGATGTAGTTTTACTCAATACAAGGATTAAATTAGGAAAAATAGCAAAAAAATATTGACAAGAGAAATAAGATACCATTTTCAAAGAGACGAGTTGCTTGAAGTGATGGGTGTTAACCCAGTGTTTTGGGATTCAAGAACAAACTATAATAGCAAAAATGAGTTTTTTATAAAATATATGGGTATACTTCTTCAAAAAATTTCTAAATGTGTGAAATTTAATGGTATTGAGATCAATGGTATTCTAAATGAAAAAACTTTTGACCAATCAATACTCATATTTTGGAATGGAAATGGTTGATCAAATTTTACATTTGACTAATCCTGATGAACCGGATTCTATTATATGCTTATGGAAAAAGTTGTACCCTAGTAGTGTTTTACAGTATACGATGAGTGAATATTTTTTCTTATATGAATTGTGTCAAACAATGATTTTGTTATCAATGGAAGATAAAAGGGTTTTTGGTGCATTATATTTTGTGAAATATAAATTTCGTAATAGACTGGATAAAAATTTAGAAAACTACTTGAGAATATATGTTTCATATAATAAAGTGGACAAGTATCCTTATGAGAGAGCTCTAGCATATTGGAAATCTATAGAAAATAGAAGAGGTATCACTAATATTGATGATAATGAGGAAAATGATAAATGTAGTGATCAAATTATTGAGACACAAGGATCAGCTATGCGTGCAAGTTATTTAGGACAATACAGAAAGTGTTTGTTTCAACTTCCTCCATTTTTTTTTTGTAGATAAGATACTATAGCATTAATACCGGGTTTTATAGGTTGACCCAAAACCTTTTACAAAAATCAGCTCAGGGTTGTTGATGAACATATCCTTACTAAGGATCCTATATATGTAAAATCTACATGTCTCCAAAACCATTACATCCGATAAGGCACATAGCCTGTTATAAAAAAGAAACTTCCCATACAACATTTTGGGTATACCCCAAGAAAATACACATGCATCATAATTAAAAAAAATAAATAGACACGGATCCCTTCCTTGAGACAATGGAGAAACAAAAAGCTATAGACACACATAGTAGAGTACTGAAAAAAACTCCCACAAGCTCTGTATTGATAGTTACTCTTAATAATTCATTGGTAATTTCTTTCTTTTGTATATGACATGCTTTTGTACTGCATACTATCTTGGCCAATTAGCCTTGGATAAGTGAACCTGCTAGCTAGATTTATGGTGGTGGCTATCTGGGGGTCCACGTGGCTTTGCTTCGAAGTCTTATATTGTCGTTTCTTTCCTTCCCTGTGATTATCAACCAACCTCAAATTACTAATACAAATAGAAGCCATGTTATCTGACATGTGTCTATCCCCATTAGTATTTGTGGTATTTCCAAGCAGCATCCACAAAGACTGACAGCTTAGATAATTTTTATTGTGAGTCCAATTCAAAAAAGAGATAGGAATACTCCTAGCCTTCGAACTTATAGTGCCTTCCCTGTTGGTAAATTCGACTATAATTCTTGGCATTCTTGTTGAATAAGCTCCTCTACTTCACTCGGGACACTGTGTTCCCATTTAAAAAGTCTGTCACCATCGAAACCCAAATTGGCTAGCTTATCAACAATTTTATCAGCTTCTCGAAAGACATGTTGGGCTTTTCTGTCCTATCTTCCATGGAAAAGGATCCTAGCCTCTTCAACAATTATTTTAATCCTCCAAGGAGGTGTTTTCCAATTATTGAGGAGATTTATAACATGCATAGAGTCTCCTTCTATGATCAAATTGACTTCTAAGTCTTGAGTCATTTGAAGGCCTCTCCACATAGCTCTAGCTTCAACTTCATTGTTCATCCTTGTTTCCAAATATTCAAAAAATGCAAGCATCATATTCCCATTATGATCTCACATAATGCCAGCATCACCTGCTCTTCCAGGATTTTCCTTAGCTTCTCCATCAAAATTAAGCTTAAACCAACCTGTAGGAGGTGGATACCACTTAACATTGGCTCTAGGGTTGAATACCCTAGGCACATACTCATATAACAAGGTTAAGCTTAAATATTGAGCAATCGTGGTCTCCTACAGATGAGTTTTATAGCTATCAAAAGGGATAAGATTCATATTCTCGTTAGCAAAGGATAGGATCCTCCTGCTAAATATAGTGATTGAGACAAATTTTCCACATGTATCTAAGTCTTTGGCTTGAAAAGGGGCAAGGCCACTGGACAAAAAAATCAAGTACGATGGCTTGTTTAACCCATGAAATATTGAAGGCCTAAAAAACCTCGCTTAGGACAGTCAAGGAAAAAGGGCACTCAACGAAAATGTGATAAATGGTCTCCCAATTAGCCCTGCATAGATAACAACGATTAGTGATACAAATACCTTTATGCATCATATTATCAATGGTTAGAATTCTTCCTTGGATAACCAACCATGAAAAAATTGCAATTTTTGGAATTAAATTTTTTATCCAAACTAAGTCTTTTTGGAGGACAAAATCCTTGTCATCAAGTAGAATCTTGTAAGTTGATTTAACAGTGAACTGCCCATTTTTCATAGGAGCCCAGGTCACTTGATCTTCCTTGGGTCTCATGGGGATAAAATATTACCCGAGAATGTTACAAAGATCATTTGATTCTGCTTGAAATCCCTGAATTCTTTATTTTTTCCACTTCATTCTACCTCTGTCCTCAACCATATAATCAAAGACTTTTCTACCAATGAGTTGTTCTGTGATATCTCTGATTCGGGATAAGTTAGGATATTGCATCAGTGGTTCATCCTTAGCCCACCTATCATTCTAGAAATTTATCCTCACCATTGCCTAAAACCCATATTAAACCTTTTTTGATGATTTCCTTACAATTAAGAATTGCTTTCCAAAAAGTAGAACCTCTGATTGGAACTGAGTCACTTAGAAATTCCATATTTTGAAGATACTTTCGTTTGATGATAGTTGTCCATTCATTTTCTTCACCAAAAATGAGACGCCATGCCTGCTTAGCTAGTAAAGCTAAATTTATATGAGCAATTATCCTTAGACATAAGCTGCCATTTTCCCTGGGTCTGCACACTTTGGTCCCTCCTACAAGGTGTATCCTTTTTTTCTCCTCTGATCCAGTCCATAAAAATTCTTTTTGGAGTTTCTCAATTTTTAGGAAAACCTTCATAGGGGCTTTGAAAATGGAGAGGAAATAGACTGGAATGCTCTGAAGAGAGGCCTTAGTGAGGGTCAACTTTCCTGCTTGAGATAGAAGATGACCTTTCCATCCAGCAAGTTTTTTTTGAATTCTTTCAATAACCCTATCCCACATTGACTCTCTCGGAGAGACAATGAAAAGAGGGAGACCAAGATACGAAGTGGGGAGGTTTGCTATATCACACCCTAAAATTTCTACAATCCTTTCTTACCTCTGAATGGGGGTGTTCAAGAAATATAACTTGCTTTTACTGAAATTAACTTTCTGACCAGCAGTGTCCTCGTAGAGTTGAAGGATGTATTTAATTATTTTGGCCTCAACCACTGATGCCTTAGTCAATATAAGGGTATCATCGACGAATTTTTGGTGAGAAGCAGCCCTAGTGAGAGATGTTGCCTTGATTCCCGATATTAGCCAACTTCCTCCATTTTAATATTTGCATATTTTTGCAAATATCTATCTTTAGGATTATGAATTTTTTTTGGATAGATGAGTTTTTAACATATTTCATGATTTTATTAGGCTTTTTCCAATACGCATTAATGAATCAACGTTATGAATTTTTATAATCCCGTTGTTGGGAATCAGGATTAATAATTTTTCTTTACATTGATGATTTTTTCAAATAATATGTCATACCCTTTGTTCAGGATTATGAATTTTCTTTGGATTGATGAGTTTTTCAAATTATATGTCATACTTGTTAATGAAATTTTTTATTTTATATCGTACCCTTTGTTTATAAAATTTTATGTTTTATGTGATAGCCTTGCTTTGCTTTACTAGATATTGTAAACATTGGATGGCTTATTGATAATAAAATAAAGCTTAAACTTCTTAATGACACATTCAATTGTGCTGAATTGAAAAAATCCTATAGCACAAATACATTAAACATATAAGAAATTGGATCTTATTCAATCAACACCTAAGTAAGATAATTGCATCATTTTCAAACTTTTATTTTCTAAATTTCCATAGTTCCAATAGCAAGCAAATGTAAATCTCTACAAAGATTTAATAAAACAAAACAATGGTTTAAAAATATTAGACACATTTAAAAAATATTTTTTATTTATTTGAAACACTTTTCATTACAAAACTAGTGAATTGTGTATCCACTTTGAAACTATTGCTATATGATTTTATAAAACTAGTGAACTGTGAATCCACTTTGATATAATTTGGTTACAGGTCCTGATTTAGGTGTTCCCTCATGCCCTTATCTAAATACTACCTCTAATGTAGGATCAAATAGACTTTCTTCATACCTTGTTCTAGAAGTTTTTCCTTGTAGGACACTAATTATCCTCAAGTTCTCCTCCGTATTCGTCAAACTCGCGATCAATGCCCCTTTCCTCCATAGTCGAATCTTCTTTTGAACTCAAAGGCATTTATTTCTCATGTTCATTAAGCAAAAATTTTAGATCCATATTATGTTTCTTGCTTATTCTCCTAAGGTCAATATTCTCTTGGATGGTGCGATATAATATTTCTTTAAATTTGATAGCATTTTCTAAACTTTCCTTTGCCATGACCAAAAAATCTTCAAGCTTCCTGCTCGATTCTTCACATTGTCAAAATTTGACTGCATAGCAAAAAATTTAAAATATGTTAGCTAATAAAGGGCTAAATGTATGAAAATAAATAAATTGATTAAAAAATATATTGATGACTTACCTCTGCAACTACTTTGGTAGGCTTTTCCATTTTAACTTTTTTCTTATCAAGTGCCCGTTTATTGAAATACGCTTGGGCTTCAACATTTAGATTCTCCAGTCTATTCAAAATAATATCTAAAATTTCATCATTGTAAACATGAGTGGTCTTTACATTTCCTAATTTTTCTTAATGTAATTAAGCATTAAGCTTTTTAGGCTATTGCTCAACCAATGAAAAAATATTGTCTCTTGAATTTTTTTGTATTAGGCATTAATTTCATTAATTAGAATTTTTACCTGATACTCCCAGTATTTCAATTCTTCAATAGTGTAAAGCACACTATATTTTATTATGGCTTCCAAATTATTTGCTAATAAAACATATTATTAAAAGTTTAATTTCTCATATTCTGTAAGAGAAGCAAGGTCACCAGTTTGATGGGGAGGAGGAAATATAAGTAGTGGCTACTCTTCCTCTTGTTTACCATGCTTCAGTTTGAAGGACATCAGAAGATTTAAAACTCTTGGGAATATTTCCTTGCAAAGGATAATCCTCATATAGGGAAGGATTATCCAACTCAGGAAAGTCGTGCATAAGAGTGAAAATATTTTCGAATGAAAAAATCAAAAAATCTGAAATGGTTTGAGTATGTCCTCCTCCTACACTCCTTGAAGAAAATAATTGATTTTCATGCATACATTATTGAACCCTCATAAACTATTGTTGTGGTGGAGGCAATGATGGCATAATTTTCTTTCTTAGACATTGTGATTGACCTAATGCCCCTACAAAAAAAGTAGAATAAAATTTATTATAAAATATTGAAATAAAATGATGAAAAATATAAATGTACTATATAACAATTAAGTAACTTTAATTATGCATATTGGATGCCAATTCAGTCTCTTGTTCTGTTTTGGTTTAGTTGTTGAGAAGTTTGTGTGTGATGTTGCCACTATGGAGGCAGTTGTGGCATACTTTGTTGTCTTTGATGATGTCGTCGAGTTAAGGAACCTATAAAAAAATTAGAATAAAATTTATTAGAAAATATTGAAATAAAATGATGAAAAAATAAAATATAAGTATACTATATAGTGATTAATTAAATATAATTTCCCATACTAGATGTTGATGTGACCTCATATTTTGAAGTATGTTTATGATGTTGCCCTAGATACATTTAAAAAACATTAGATAAAGGCAACTAAAATTAAGTAAAAAGAAATAAACTACACAACAAACTACGAAAAGAGTAATATTACCTATAATAGGCTGGCTAACTTCCCCAACATCGATGAGCTCTTGAAATGAAACTAAATAGGTAGTTGCACAAACAAGAGGAGATGCAGAAGACCTAATGCATTTTATAGATATTGTTATTATAGGTTATGTTTATTGTGTCTTAGAATCTCCACTAGCCTATGGGAGAAGTCCTCTAATTGTAGCCTCTCTTCTGTAAGAATATGAAGTTGCTCTTTTCTACTTCCAAGTGTAGATTTAAAAACTAAAAACATAAACACTACATTATAATATAATAAAAATAAATTTATTGCAAATTTGAATTAAAAATATGAATTTACCTGCACATATTCAGTAGTTAAGCCAATTGTCTTCAATTTTGGGTGAAGTGAGGTGGGGACCGAGGTATTCTGTACATTGTAAAATGCTTCATAAAAAATAAAATGTTGGTAGTAGAAACAACAACAATAATGGAAGAAGTATTTGTACGTGTATTGTAAAGGTCATTTGTGATTTTTTTCGAAATATATGAGCACCAATTGAATCTGTTTTTTCTAAGATAACACATAATATACGCTAAAGCCTAGAATGGAATGCTTGTTGTTCTCCATTGCAAAAAAACATGTGCCTAGAAGAACTTGATGACCACGTGAAGGAAGTTGTGGGTAAAATTAAAACATAGCAGGCCCCTTTTGGATGGATTTGAGTGCATTGCAAAAAAATAATAACACAATAAAAAAATACATCTAGAAATTATGCAAGGAAGAAGAAAATTTCAATTTGGAAGACCTCCCTAATAAATAATTTTTTGAGAGATTGTAGTTAGTCTTAAGATATATTTTGTCTTCTTTAGAAGAGAGAATTTTGATGTGATGGGTTCACAATTTTTATATGGAAGGGCTATCAATATCTGGACATCAAATGGTTTAACAGAGAACGATAGGATTTTATTATTGATGGTCATTATGATGACCAACCCATCATTGTCATAGCATTCAATAATTCTATGCAATAAATTATTGTCTTTGTTGTATTAGGGCATTGATACTAACCCCAGTAGCCCATATTTTTTTAGCCATGTTGAATCAAAATCAAGAGTATTAAGAAATTTGAAGATGAGTGGGCTAACAAGGTATTTGAAAACAATTTTTGATGGAAGAATGGATGACAATCTGGCCATTGTTGCAATATATTGGAAGGGTTTCATAAGGCTTTGGGTAATATTGGAAGGGTATCAGAATGTTTCAAAAGGCTTGTGTAAGCTCTAGGTTTTTTTTTGTGCAAATAAGAGAAATAAAATTATTAATACTCTTTTATAGGTGGTAGTATTAAAGGAGATGTTAACACATGGTTGCATTAAGTGAGAAGTTGACATGTGGTAACAGGTGTACGATATACAATTGGTAAGCTATCTTTAGTCATCACTTGGCACACAACTGATAGACTATTTTTAGGCATTGTACAACATGGTACCAATAGTATCTCACTAAGTGTCATGTAGTATGGTATTGATTGGCTCTCACCAGACATTGTACATCATGGTATCGATAGGCTCTCAGTAGGCATCATGGATCATGGTATAAATAGTCTCTCATAAGGAATTATGCATCATGGTATTAGCTAGCTCTAACCAAAAATCATGCAACATAGTATCGGTAGATTCTCGATAAACATCATGCAATATGGTATTGGTAGGCTCTCACCAAGCATCATGTTCATGGTGTTGATAGGATTTGGTTAGGTATTGTAAAGCATGTTGTTGCTAGGACCTTGCTAGACATCATACTCATGGTGTCGATAGGATTTGATAAGGCATTGTGGATTCATCGTTTACCATGCAACCTATAGGCTATCGTGTGTCATGAAAAAAAGTAATTTTCCATGTCTTCTACATGAATTTGAACACTAGTCGCCTTGATTTCAAAATTGATTTACACCATTGTTATAAATACATTTTTTGACCTACCCCTTATGCATAATACTGACATGAACACATGGTTATTAGTTTGCCACACCTCCAATCCAAGATAATAATGCATTAATAAGATAAAAATCACATTGAATGAATGCATTGATACTTTCTTGTTATCTTCAATAAATTTCACAAAATTCCTAATAATGACTAATTCATCAACATACACAATGATGATCATGACCTATCCTCCATGAATTTAATAGCATAGGTTTAGATGATATGGATTACAATAGAATCTATGTCACAAAAAATGCTTATCAATATTCTCATATTAGTATTTAGGTTCTTACTTCATCCCATAGAGAGATTTAATGAGCCCATATATTGTTGTCTAGACTAGTTATGATAAAACCCTCTATATATGTCATGTAAACTTCTTCATTGAGGTCACCATTGAGAAATTTACCATTCATGTCATTTGGTGTAATATCCATATAAACTACATAGCCATTATAGAAACTATAAGAATGGTTTGGATCTTCATTGTTGGTGTAAAAGTTTCATCATAGTTGATTCCTTATTTCTATGCATAGCCCTTTACAAAAAATCTTGCTTTATATTTTTTAGTGCTCCTATAAGCTTTGTATTTGGTCTTGAATACCTACTTGCAACCAATGGGTTTCTTATCATGTGGAAGATAAACAATTTCACATGTCTTATTATTTATCACTGGTTGACACAACATTAATATCAAGAATGTGTTGATAATGGATGATCATGGTTGATCATGACTTTTGGCATGCCATCATGACTTTTCTAAATTCATGAATAATGTAATATGCACCAAGTGTAGAAGGAAAAAATATAATTGAATATTTTCTTGAGATAGATTTTTTAGTTCACTTGATTTAGTAAGCTAACCAGCCATAGGTATGTAACCTCATGATGCTCTAATTTATTATAAGTGGGATTAAGTTGCACCTTGATGAAACAAGTGTGTGAGTTACCATACAAACATTGGCATGGAGCCTACCAAATTGGATTGGATTATAGTTTAAGTTGAGAAGCAAAGAAGAAGAAAATAAATTTTACCTTTTACCCCAACAGAGGAGGGTTAATGATAGTCTCAGAAAAATTTCTTGGACAAACATAATTCCAAGATTGAGTGTTTATATATTGGATATGTTCAAGATGATGTTGATGAGTAATATCTTTCACCTTAGGTAGTGAGTTGATGAGTGAAGAAACAAAACACAATAACAAAGTGCTTGATAAAAGGTCATTGCACAACCATGAAGTGGAAATAATGGAAGAAAACGGTAAAATTTATTGGTAGAAATAATAATTGCTCAATCAAATCTAGATTGTATGACTAATAGGAGACATGTGTAGACCATTCGGGATAGTCGTTGACCATCCTAAATGGTCATCGATCATATAATATAGTCACCATCTGTACGAGATGGTCATGGATCACTATAATATAAAAGGTGAGATTGCAATGCACATGTGTTCATTTTCATTGCATGATTTGGGGGAAGAGAGTGAGAGATATAGGTGAGAGTGATAATTTAATATGGAATACTATCATATTAGAAATATGAGTAGATGAGACGTCATACAATGGTGGGGGACCTAATTATGGAGGGAGTGTAGTGCAGGTTAGTGGGTTTTGGCCCCTTTTATTTTTTCTTTGTGGTTTTAAAAATAAAATAAATCCTAGGGCTTACTTTAGTGAAATGAAACCATAGAAGCTTAGGCTAGGTTAGGAGCAATAAATAAAATATGTTATTTTGCAGGTTGGGCTATGGGTTTCTATTTTAGGCATGTTGTGTGTGTTTTATTTGTATTTTAGGGTAGTGATTATCACTAATATATTCTGGATACAAACCATCTCATTTGGGATGATTTGTGTATCCGTACTTTGTACAAACTATATGATCATATGGACGGTTACTATAACCATATGATAGTTATCTATTTTTTTGACATTGATGGGGGATGATGGAGAGAGGTATTTGATGGGTGGAATGAGAATAGGTGAAGATGTAGTGGCCAAAATATAGATTTAAACCAATATTATTTAGGTTTATGAGGAATTTGTATGAGGATGATTTGGATTGGTTGACTAGGGTAGGGTTTTGAGAAGTATAATAGATGGAGACCGTATATGTTAATCGAGCATATCTATCAAGCTTGTGTAAGTGTTGGGACCTTGACAATGGTACCTTCCATTTACCTATAGGTGAAATGAATCTAACCCTAAAGGATGTCTACTGGATATACCATTTATCTATGGAGGGATGCACAATCATAGCAACAGGTTGAGCAAAATAGGCGATAGTGATGGAGAGGTTTTTTGGAGCAAAGTGCGACCAGGCGGACATTAACAATGATAGGATATTATATGAGCATTATTATGAGGATGAGATATTATCACAAAGGAATATATTAGCTATGGTGCTTATTTTTAATTTTGTGTTCCTTGATTCATTAGGTGTGTAGTTTCCACAAAACCTGCTAAGTATTATTTGGGATATGGTGGAGGCTTCAACGATGTATGTGTGGGTGCCAACATTTTTGGTGTAGATCTATGAGGAGTTATATAGAGTGAGGGGGAAATATCATGTGAGTTGAGTTGCATATTATTTATGCAATTATGGGCATGGGAGCATATGGTGATTGAGAGGCCACTGTTGGACATTTTGAGTCCCTAAGTCAAATTTGTCATTGATGTCACCAGATAAAGTCATCATTAATATCAAGTAATTCAGAAAGAAACAAAGGTGTCAAAAATGGTTATTTGATATCCAGGAAGTAGGCCAAAAGATCAAGAGAATCAGTGAAGAAAATAGAAGTTAAAAAGGAGATATAATATTTATTTTATAAATAAATATTATTTACGACATGGAATGCAGTGAGAAGGAAGCAATTTATCCAAGGCATCAAAAATATATAATATTATAATAATGGTTATTATAATATTAAAGTGATATGGTGAAAACCCAAATAAAATATTTATAATTCTCATTATAATATTTTATAAAGCAAAGTGGGTTTTATAAAGTTTAAATATATTTTATAAACCCTAAGGTTGGGTTTGGAGGAAAAGGTATTCGAAGCGCCTTTAGAATATTCACCGACATCATGGAAGGAATTCGTAGAAGCACCGACGTCTCCCAAGGTACAAAGGAGGCAATATAAATACATTGCCCAAAGACAAAAAAAATTATCCTTGCTCGAATAATTAATTGGCATGCAAAAGAGATTAAGAGCTCGTGAGATTTACGAAATTCATGGACAACGCAGAGTTTAAGACAGGAAGCATTGAAATCTGAAGGCACATAGGATAGTGTGGCCTAGTGGTGAGTTGGGAAGCGCAAAGATGTTTGCAAGTGTGAGGGCCTACATTCGAAACACGGTGGCTACATTGGAAGTCATGTTGGTTAAGGCACCCAAGGCGCACATTGTTTTTGGAAAAGTGCAAAGGGGAGCAAGTCTTGAAGCACGTGGTGCTTCATTATTTTCAAATGAGTGCATAGCTCATGTGGCGGTTGAGGCCACGGCTAAGGTGCACATTGTGGGTAAGGTTGAGGGTTCGATTCCCTCCGAAGATGAGGTAAATATTTTTGCATTAAAGTTTGTTATTTGCTAAGTTGGGAGGTATAAGGATTATTTTGTGGAAATTGTTTAGAAGGATTTGCTTAGTAAATAAGTGGTGGTAATTGAGAATTATTACTTGGGGTTATAAGAAGATTTATGGTTTTAGTTTTTTAATAAAGTCTTAAATTGCTATATTGGTATTTTGGAGGATTAAGACTTTGTGGGTATTGTGTTAATTTGAATAAAGGGTTTTTATGATTATTGTGAGGGTGTTGATTATTAATTAAGTTGGAGTGATAAGGTGTAATTTTGATATTATTTTTGTGTTATGTTTTGTTGAGAAAATTATCTTCTAACCCTTATTGAGATTGGCAAAGAAGTAATTGTGAGTGTGGCAGATTTGTGAGATCAACTCCTTGTCAAGAAAAAAGGTATGGGCAAATTCTTCTTTGGTTGAGTTGGTTGTTTGAAAATAAAGTTTGGAGTGAAAAGGATTTGATTAGGGTTTCCTTTTTGAAAGTGTTTGAGTCAATGCTTCAAGGTTTTCTAAAATTAAGAGTTGTGGTTAAAACCTTGTTTGATAAGCATTGTTGTTGAGATCATTGGTTGAGTGAAGTGTTTGAGTTAATGCTTCAAGGTTTTCTGAAATTAAGAGTTGTGGTTAAAACCTTGTTTGATAAGCATGGTTGTTGAAGTGAGTTGTTATGCAAAGAACTTGAACTAGGGTTTGGAAATATCATGAGTATCATTGTTATGTGAGATTTGTTGTTGAGCATTGTTGGAAACATTTTGAGTTGATGGTTACATGCTTGGACTAGGGTTTGTGAGAAAGGGTTGTTTCTTGAGTGATTGATTGAGTAGAGTTGATTGAAGCCTAGTCAAGTGGATGTATGAAGTGATTGTTCAAGTTCCATAAAACAAACTATCCTATATTCTGATTTGAGTTGTGAAAGAGATTGAGCTTTGAGTATAGAACATATTGAGTCTCTAACAATTCTCTTTATGATTCTATGAGATTGATTTGAGTTGAGAAAGTGATTGAGCTTTGAGTATAGAACATATTGAGTCTCTAACAATTCTCTTTATGCTTCTATGAGATTGATTTGAGTTGAGAGAGTGATTGAGTATAGAACATATTGAGTCTCTAACAATTCTCTTTATGTTTCTATGAGATTGGACAAGTTTTGTGTGGACTTGTTAAGCAGATTTGAGGTAAGTCTTTGAGAAGACTTGTGGACTGATTTTGTGTGAGCTTTTGTGGAAGCTTACAATACAGATTTGGTTAAGTCCTAGAGAGGACTTATTGAGCATATTTGAGCAAGTTCTAGAGAGGACTTGTAGAGCATATTTGAGCAAGTTCTAGAGAGGACTTGTAGAGCATATTTGAGCAAGTTCTAGAGAGGACTTGTAGAGTATATTTGAGCAAGTTCTAGAGAGGACTTGTAGAGCATATTTGAGCAAGTTCTAGAGAGGACTTGTGGATAGATTAGTGTGAGATTTTGTGGAAGCTTACAAGGCAGATTTGAGACAAGTCTTTGAGAAGACTTGAGAGCAGAGTTGATTGATTTGTTCAAACCTTGAGTTAAGGTTTGGGGCAGATCCAATAGAGTTGAGTCAAGTCTTGAGTTAAGGCTTGAGGACAGAGATCGAGGATATATTTGTGCTAGATCGACTGGACTGTGTTTAGTGCAGATTTGAGAGTAGAGTTTGGTGTAGATTTGAGGATAGGTTTGTGCCAGACCAGAGATAGAGATTGAGCAGATTTGTGCTAGACCGAATGGACTGTGTTTAGTGTATATTTGAGTGGACTTGTTGAGCAGACTTGTGCTAGACCGACTGGACTGTGTTTAGTGCAAGAGTTGAGCAGAACTGTGCTAGACCGACTGGACTGTGTTTAGTACAGAATTGAGATAGAGCTTTGGAGGTGATAGAGTAGAGAGGATAGTAGTCTCTAGTGGATAGAGATCCATTAGCCAGGGCAGTGAGGATAGGTCTTCTGAGTGGGGACAAGAGTCTTCAGTGGAGAGAGATCCACAAGCCAGTGCAGTGGAGGCAGTAGTCTTCTAGAGGATCACCAACCAGAGTAGAGGAGAAGGAGTTCTCCTATGGATAGAGATCCACAAACCAGATTTAGGGGATCAACATCTCCTTTGGATAGAGGTCCATAAACATTGTAATTGGGAAGGATTCCCAAGAGATTGATTGAGAAAATTTTAGTGAAATATTTTCTCCGTGGAGGTAGCCATATTTGGGTGAACCACATTAAATTGGTGTCTCTATTGTGTATGGTGTTTTGTGCATTGCTTTTATTACTTCTATTGATACTGCTATCTATACATTGCATAATATTGATTTGGAAAGAAAAGTAAAAAGTGCTCTTATACTGTTCACCCCCCCTCTTAGTATAAGCTTGTGTTCTTCAATTGGTATCAGAGCGGGTGCCTTCAGAAGAGTTTAACAACTTGAAGGAAAAGCTAACAAGAACACAATGGATCCTAAGGATGTGTCCTCAAATAATTTAGCACTAGTATTTGATGGGAGTGACTACATGTATTGGAGTATGATGATGAGGTTCTACTTGATGGCACTTGGCAATGAAGTTTGGGATGCAGTGGAATTTGGATATGATCCAGAATTCAATCCTCCTACAGATAAGGAAGGTAAGCTTCTACAACACTATAATTAAAAATCAATGAATGCACTTGTGAGAGGCTTGCGTAGAATAGAATCTATGAAAGTTATGCATTGTAAAACTACAAAAGAAATGTGGGATAAATTACAAGGTATATATGAGGGAGATAAAAGTGTCAAGAAAGCAAATATACGAAATCTCAAAGGATAATTTGAAGCATTGAGAATGAATGATGATGAAAATATCAGTGCTTATCTAACTCAAATTTATGAGGTTGTTAATGATATGCAAGGGCTTGGAATGAAGATTGATGAATCAGATGTTTGTGATAAAGTCTTAAGATCTCTTCCAAATAGATTCAGTGAATAGGTTTCTGCTATAGAAATATCATTGGATGGTGATACTTTGACAAGAGATAAGTTGCTTGGTATGCTAACAACTTTTGAGATAAGAACAAAAGATCCTATTTCCCGAAGGAAGCAACATTCAAAGCAATCAAGGAAACAAAGGGTAAGAAGTCAGAATCAAGCAATGAGTCATCTAGTGATGAAGAAGCTAATTATGGTAGAAGAGATAAAGGTTCCAGAAGACCCATAGATCTAAGATCTGTTAAGTGTTTCAATTGTGGAAAGTTTAGACATTTTGCAACAGATTGTAAAGAACCCAAGAACAACAATGGTGAAGAAAAATAGGATCACAGGTACAGGGAATCAAAAATATATAGGCATCAAAAGAAAAGCAAGGATGGACAAAGAAGACAAGGAAATAAGTTCTTCCAAAGACAAAAGAGGATCTACTATGCGGATAATGCAAGTAAGTACTCAAATGATAGTGATGCTATCTTTTCAGACAATGATAGAGATGAAGTCCTATTTATGATTGAAGAAAAATAACTAGTTAAGAAAAAGACTCCAGTTATTCTCAAGTGTTTTAGATGTGGTAACTTTGGACATCTTGAAGATGATTGCACAAGGGATGGTTATAGTTTTAGTGATGATGAATATGAAGATACACTTGAAGGACCAGATGAAAATCTTCTAATGGCATTATTATAAGAAGATGAAAGTGATCCTATAGAAGACAAGCCTAAAGAGAGTAATGATGTGGACAAAGGTAAAAAAATAGAGGATTATTCAAAAGAGAATGGTTATGATCTCAAGGGAGAACTCATATATACCCTTGACATGGTAAAGAAGGTAAGGAAGAAACACTCTAAAATTGAAATTCAGTTTCAATAATGTGATGAAGAGAGAAGATTGCTCATAGAGGATTTAGAAAAATCAAAGGCTAAGGCAAAGAGGTTCAAGGATAAGTTAGAAGCAAAGATCTTAGAATGTGAGAAGTTAGCACAAGAAGTGGCACTACTAAAAGAATATTTAGAGGACTCCAATTTAAAAAGAGCTCAAATAACTTGGATAAATTCATCAAGACACAAAAGCCTACATCAAGTAAAATAGGTCTTGGTTCTAAATAGGTTCAAAATAAATGGGAAGAGGAGTCAACTTCAAGTTTTGGAAAGAAGAAACTTCAGATGAAGATACTTTAGAAGAAGATAGTGTAAAATGAAGTGAGACATCAGAGGATGGGTTGGACAATAAAGGGTTCAACAAAGATAGGAACAATGCACAAAGAAGATATAGATGGAACAGTAATCAGAATAGGAGACCAATGAGGTCAAGACAAGGAAGCTTCAATGGAAGATGTTTTTCATGTCACAGGTTTGGGCACATGGCTTCACAGTGCAGGACACATGAAAGACAGGAATATGGGAATAGACAACTTTTCCATGGGTATTGCTACTCATGCAATCATTTTGGTCACAAGGCAATGAATTGCAAGGTTCATGATAGAAGAAGATATGGCTTCACTAGGAGAAATCCTAAGACATTTGCACCTCCAAGGAATAATAACATTAAGTGTTATAAGTGCAATAATGATGGTCACACAACAAAATGGTGTAGAGCAGACATTCCAGAAATAGGTATGAACAGGAACATAAATAGGAATAGGAATAGGAACAAGAACATGGATGAGAATAGGAACAGGAACATGAACATGAACTTGGAAGGGAAAAGAACAGGAACTTGGATGTGAATAGGAACAGGAACAAGAATGATGACACAGATAGAAACAATCAGAAGAATCAAAAAATTCAAAAAATAAGGGAAGAGGATAAAGGCAAAGAACAATACCTTTTGGGAGTAGAAATACTCCCACCCCAGAATTAACCACCTCAAAAGGAGGTGGGGGAAGGGCTAAGCTAAGAGGATCATTATTAGCCCCAAGCCCCAAAGGTGACCCTTTGCCATTGATGTCAAAGGGGGAGATATTTGTGTAATGGGGAGAGATTTGATATTTGAGAGAGCATTGAGCTAGGGGGAGCAATGTCCTAGGGGGAGTAGAACAAAAAGAAAGGTCAGGTTTTGGTAAGAAGAGTATGGGTTGCCATCAATGACAAAGGGGGAGATTGTTGGACATTTTGAGTCCCTAAGTCAAAATTTTCATTGATGTCACCAGATAAATTCATCATTAATATCAAGGAATTCAGTAGGAAACAAAGGGGTCAAAAATGGTTATTTGATATCCAGGAAGCAGACCAAAAGATCAAGAGAATCAATGCAGAAAATAGAAGTTAAAAAGGAGATATAATATTTATTTTATAAATAAATATTATTTACGACATGGAATGTAGTGAGAAGGAAGCAATTTATCCAAGGCATCAAAAATATATAATATTATAATAATGGTTATTATAATATTAAAGTGATATGGTGAAAACCCAAATAAAATATTTATAATTCTCATTATAATATTTTATAAAGCAAAGTGGGTTTTATAAAGTTTAAATATATTTTATAAACCCTAAGGTTGGGTTTGGAGGAAAAGGCATTCGAAGCACCTTTAGAATATTCGCCGATGTCATGGAAGGAATTCGTAGAAGCGCCGATGTCTCCCAAGGTACAAAGGAGGCAATATAAATACATTACCCAAAGACAAAAAAACATTATCCTTGCTCGAATAATTAATTGGAATGCGAAATATATTAAGAGCTCGTGAGATTTATGAAATTCATGGACAACATAGACTTTAAGACAGGAAGCATTGAAATCCGAAGGCACATAGGACAGTGTGGCCTAGTGGTGAGTTGGGAAGTGCAAAGATGTTTGCAAGTGTGAGGGCCTACATTCGAAATGTGGTGGTAGCATTGGAAGTCATGTTGGTTAAGGCACCCAAGGTGCACATTATTTTTGGGAAAGCGCAAAGGGGAGCAAGTCTTGAAGCACGTGGTGCTTCATTCATTTCAAACGAGTGCGTAGCTCGTGCGACGGTTGAGGCCATGGCTAAGGCACACATTGTGGGTAAGGTTGAGGGTTCGATTCCCTCCGAAGACGAGGTAAATATTTTTGCATTAAAGTTTGTTATTTGCTAAGTTGGGAGGTATAAGGATTATTTTGTGGAAATTTTTTAGAAGGATTTTCTTAGTAAATAAGTGGTGGTAATTGAGAATTATTACTTGGAGTTATAAGAAGATTTTTGGTTTTAGTTTTTTAATAAAGTCTTAAATTGCTATATTGGTATTTTGGAGGATTAAGACTTTGTGGGTATTGTGTTAATTTGAATAAAGGGTTTTTATGATTATTGTGAGGGTGTTGATTATTAATTAAGTTGGAGTGATAAGGTGTAATTTTGATATTATTTTTGTGTTATGTTTTGTTGAGAAAATTATCTTCTAACCCTTATTGAGATTGGCAAAGAAGTAATTGTGAGTGTGGCATATTTGTGAGATCAACTCCTTGTCAAGCAAAAAGGTATGGGCAAATTCTTCTTTGGTTGAGTTGGTTGTTTGAAAATAAATTTTGGAGTGAAAAGGATTTGATTAGGGTTTCCTTTTCGAAAGTGTTTGAGTCAATGCTTCAAGGTTTTCTGAAATTAAGAGTTATGGTTAAAACCTTGTTTGATAAGCATTGTTGTTGAGATCATTGGTTGAGTGAAGTGTTTGAGTTAATGCTTCAAGGTTTTTTAAAATTAAGAGTTGTGGTTAAAACCTTGTTTGATAAGCATGGTTGTTGAAGTGAGTTGTTATGCAAAGAACTTGAACTAGGGTTTGGAAAGATCATGAGTATCATTGTTATGTGAGATTTGTTGTTGAGCATTGTTGGAAACATTTTGAGTTGATGGTTACATGCTTGGACTAGGGTTTGTGAGCAAGGGTTGTTTCTTGAGTGATTTATTGAGTAGAGTTGATTGAAGCCTAGTCAAGTGGATGTATGAAGTGATTTTTCAAGTTCCATAAAACAAACTATCCTATATTATTATTTGAGTTGTGAAAGAGATTGAGCTTTGAGTATAGAACATATTGAGTCTCTAACAATTCTCTTTATGATTCTATGAGATTGATTTGAGTTGAGAAAGTGATTGAGCTTTGAGTATAGAACATATTGAGTCTCTAACAATTCTCTTTATGCTTCTATGAGATTGATTTGAGAGAGTGATTGAGTATAGAACATATTGAGTCTCTAACAATTCTCTTTATGTTTCTATGAGATTGGACAAGTTTTGTATGGACTTGTTAAGAAGATTTGAGGTAAGTCTTTGAGAAGACTTGTGGACTGATTTTGTGTGAGCTTTTGTGGAAGCTTACAATACAAATTTGGTTAAGTCCTAGAGAGGACTTATTGAGAAGATTTGAGCAAGTTCTAGAGAGGACTTGTAGAGCATATTTGAGCAAGTTCTAGAGAGGACTTGTAGAGCATATTTAAGCAAGTTCTAGAGAGGACTTGTGGACATATTGGTGTGAGATTTTGTGGAAGCTTACAAGGCATATTTGAGACAAGTCTTTGAGAAGACTTGAGAGCAGAGTTGATTGATTTGTTCAAACCTTGAGTTAAGGTTTGGGGCAGATCCAACAGAGTTGATTCAAGTCTTGAGTTAAGGCTTGAGGATAGAGATCGAGGATAGATTTGTGCTAGACCGATTGGACTATGTTTAGTGCAGATTTGAGAGCAGAGTTTGGTGTAGATTTGAGGATAGGTTTGTGCCAGACCAGAGATAGAGATTGAGCAGATTTGTGCTAGACTGAATGGACTATGTTTAGTGTAGATTTGAGTGGACTTGTTGAGAAAACTTGTGCTAGACCAACTGGACTGTGTTTAGTGCAAGAGTTGAGTAGAATTGTGCTAGACCAACTGGACTGTGTTTAGTATAGAATTGAGATAGATCTTTGGAGGTGACAGAGTAGAGAGGACAGTAGTCTCCAGTGGATAGAGATCCATTAGCTAGGGCAGTGAGGACAGGTCTTCTGAGTGGGGACAAGAGTCTTCAGTGGAGAGAGATCCACAAGCCAGTGTAGTGGAGGCAGTAGTCTTCTAGAGGATCACCAGCTAGAGCAGAGGTGAAGGAGTTCTCCTATGGATAGATACCCACAAACCTGATTTAGGGGATCCAAATCTCCTTTGGACAAAGGTCCATAAACATTGAAATTGGGAAGGATTCCCAAGAGATTGATTGAGAAAATTTTAGTGAAATATTTTCTCCGTGGAGGTAGCCATATTTGGGTGAACCACGTTAAATTGGTGTCTCTATTGTGTATGGTGTTTTGTGCATTTCTTTGATTACTACTATTGATACTGCTATCTATACATTGCATAATATTGATTTGGAAAGAAAAGAAAAAGTTCTCTTATATTGTTCACCCCCTTCTAAGTATAAGCTTGTGTTCTTCAACCATAGGGTTTACCATATGATGCTCATAGATTTATTTAGTAGGATGTTCCATACACTGTGAGGTGGTAGATAGGCATGGAGGTATGGGGTAGGATATCCCATTAGCAACATAGATATTTCTATTGTAAAATGTGGGTGAACTTGAGATGAAAATATGTGATTCGGTGACCATGGAAATGAGGTCTAGTATAGGATGATGAGGCTGACTATCTATCTTAAGTATGATAAATGATATGGTTGATTGGCCACAATGCCATTCAAGTTGATTATTTTTAGTTAACTCAAGTTTTGAGGCAGTTTGAATTGATATAGAGGGTATTAGATCCACTTGTGGTATACTAGAGGATTAGAGATGAGGATGGACTAGCACCATAGGTAGGGTTTATGAAGGTGCAAGCTGATGAGCTGGTACTAGTGCAAAATATAGATGATGTTGCTATAATGCTAGAGTATGATATATGGTGAGCCATGTAGTGATGTCACACAAGGAGGGTCATGAAGGAGGAGGTGGTGGACAAGGAGGAGGGTGGTTATGGTGAGGTTGGTAGAGGAGGAGAGACTAGTGAAGAGAGAAAGGAGGGGCCACTTAAGTAGTGAGTATATCATGGAGTAGGTGAGGGAGTAGGCCCATCAAGGATGATAGATGAGGAGATTCCAATAGTAGATTTTAGGGGTGGAGAGGCACCCATTTTTAATGATACCATGTATTTTAGAAGGATGATGATAGTGGTTGAGGGGGATGATATTTTGAGGGAGTGAGTACAAGAGTTAGAGACTAAAATAGTAGATCAGGAGGCATTAGGGTCATTAAAGAGGATAGGAGTGTAAGGAAAACTTGATGCAGTGACTATTGAGCAAGACATTATGTAAAAATAGGGATGGGCTATAGATAAATATGGATGGATTGTAGGGATAACTAGATGTAGTGACTACTAAGTAGGACACGATTTGATAGGATGTTGAGCAATTGAGGGCATATCCACCAATAGTAGAGAGTTGGGGAGACATGGTGGAATTACGAGTAGAGATTGTGTTTTTATGGTGGGGTAGGAAGGATATTATATCTATCTAGTCATAGGAGGGCATATCTTCTTTAGATAGAGAAAAATTTTATATGAAAGTTTCACAATTTTTATATGGAAGGGCTATCGATCTATGGATATCAGTCTGTTTAATAAAGAAGGATAGGATTTTGTTATTGATGGTAATTATGATAACCAAATTTTCATAGTCATAGCAATTATATGCAATAAATTATCATCCTTGTTGTATTGGGGCATTGATACTAACTCCAGTAGCCCATATTTTTTCAGCCATGTTGAATCATAATCAAGAGTATTGAGAAATTCGGAGATGAGTGGGCAAGCAAGGTTTTTGAAAATATTTTTTATGGAAGAATGGATGATAGTATGACCATTGCTACAATATATTAGAAGGGTTTTAGAAGTCTTTTATTAATACTGGAAGGGTATCAGAATGTTTTGAAAGGCTTGTGTAATTTTTAGGTTTTTGTTTGTTATGGAAATAAAATAAATGAAATATTCATGCCCTTTTATAGGTTGTAGTATTAAATGAGGTGTTGAAACATGGTTTAATCAAGTGAGGGGCCAACATGTGGTAACAGGTGTGCAATATGCCACTAGTAAGCTATCTTTAGTCATCGCTTGGCACACAACCGATAGACTATTGTTAGGTATAGTGCAACATGGTACTGATAATCTCTCACCAAGTTTTGTGTAGCATGGTATTGGTTGGCTCTCACCAAGCATTATGCAACATGTTAATGGTAGGATCTTAGTAGGCATTGTGCATCATGGTATCAATAATCTCTCACTAGGCATCATGCAGTATAGTACCAGCTAGATCTAACCAAGCATCATGCATCATGGTATCAGTAGGCTCTTGATAAGAATCATGCAACATGGTACCGATAGGATCTCACCAAGAATCATGTCCATGATGTCTATAAGATTTAGCCAGGCATTGTGAAGCATGTTATCAATAGGCCCTTGCTAGACATTGTACTCATGGTGTTGATAGACTTTTATCAAGTATCGTGGAGTCATCGTATACCATGCAACCTGTAGGCTATCGTGTGTCATCGTGTGCCATGCAAATAGTAGTATTTTACTATAAATTTAAATGTTTTAATAAATTCACCACATTTTATATTTTTTTGTGAAAAAAAATCCATTTGCCATGTCTTCTACATGACTTTGAACACTATTTTCCTGGATTTCAAAACTAATTTTCCCCATTATTATAAATACATTTTTGGACCTACCTCTTATGCATAACCTCGAAATGAACACATGGTTATTATTTTGCCACACCTCCAATCCAAGATAATAATGCATTAATAATATATCAATCAAGTTGAATAAATGCTTTGATACTTTCTTGTTATCTTCAATAAAATTTACAAAAATCCCAATGATGATGATGGCCTATCCTCCATGACTTTAAAATCATAGGTTTAGATGATATGTATTGCAATATATTCCATGTCACAAAATATGCTTATCAATATTCAAATATCAGTATTTAGGTTCTTACTTCATCCCATAGAGAGATTTAATGAGCCTATATATCTTGTTGTCTTGACCAGTTATGATAAATCCCTCTATATATGTCATGTAAACTTCTTCATTGAGGTCACCATTGAAAAATTACTCTTCATGTCATTTGGTGTAATTTCCATCTAAACTACATAGCCATTATATAAACCATATGAATGGTTTGGATCTTCACTGTTGGTGTAAAATATTCATCATAGTTGATTCCTTATTTCTATGCATAGCCCTTTACAATAAATCTTGCTTTATATTTTTCAAATGCTCCTATAAGCTTTGTATTTTGTCTTGAATACCTACTTGCAACTAATGGGTTTCATATCATGTGGAAGATCAACAATTTGACATGTCTTATATTTATCAATGGTTGACACTCAACATTAATATCAAGAATGTGTTGATAATGGATGATCATGAATTTTGGTATACCACAATGGCATTTAAGGGAGAAGACATAAGGTTTTATCAATTCATGAACAATGTAACATACTCCAAGTGTGGAAGGGATAAATATCCTTGAATCTTTGCCTAAGATAAATTTTTTAGTTCACTTGATTTAGTAAGCTAACCAGCCATAGGTATGTAGCCTTATGATGGTCTTATTGATTATAAGTGGGATTAATTTGCACCTTGATAAAGTGAGTGTGTGAGTTACCATATAAACACTGGCATGGATCCTACAAAATTAGATTGGATTATAGTTTAAGTTGAGAAGAGAAGAAGAATTAAATAAATTTTACCTTTTTCCCCAATAGAGGAGGGTTAGTAATAGTTTTAGGAAAATTTCTTGGACAAAAATGATTCCAATATTGAGTGTTTGGATATTGGATATGTTCAAGATGATTTTGATGGGTAATATCTTCCCCCTCAGGTAGTGATTTGATGAGTGAAGAAGCAAAACATAGTAACAAAGTTCTTAAAAAAAGTTCAGTACAACCATGAAGTGGAAATAATGGAAGAAACTGGTAAAATTTATTGGTAGAAACAAGAATTGATCGATCAAATCTAGATTGTATGACTAATAGGAGAGTTTTGTAGACCATTCAAGATAGTTTTTGACCATCCAATATGATCATCGATCATATAATATAGTCACCAACCATACAATATGGTCATGGATCACTATAATATAAAATGGGAGATTGCAAGTCACATGTGTTCATTTTCATTGCATGATTTGGGAGAAGAGAGAGTGAGAGAGATAGGTGAGATTGATAATTTAACATGGAATACTATCATATTGGAAACACGAGTATACGAGATGGCAGACAATGGTGGGTGACTTAATGATGTTGGGAGTGTAGTGTAGGTTAGTGGGTTTTGGTCCCTTTCATTCTTGCTTTGTGGTTTTCAAAATAAGATAAACCCTAGAGCTTACTTTAGTGAAATGAAACCATAGAATCTTAGGCTAGGTTAGGAGTAGTAAATAAAATATATTATTTTATATATTGGGCTATGGGTTTCTATTTTAGGTATGTTGTGTGTGTTTTATTTGTGTTTGATTTATTTATGTTTTAGGGTAGTGAGTATCACTAATAGATTTTGGATACAAACCATCCCATTTGGGATGATTTTTGTATCCATACTTTGTAAAAACTATACGATCATATGGATGGTTTAGTGATCTATTTTTTTTTGAGGTTGATAGAGGATTATGAGGAGAGGGATTTTAATGGGTGGAATTAGAATAGGTGAAGATGTAGTGGCCACAAAATAGATCCAAACCAATATTCTTTAGGTTGAGGAGAAATTTATATGAAATGTATTGGGATTGGTTGCCTAGGATAGGGTTTTTGGGAGTAGCATAAATGGAGACCGTATATGTCAATCGAGCATATCTATCGAGCTTGTGTGAGCATTGGGACTCAAAAAAGGGTTATCTTCCATTTACCTATAATTGAAATAAATCTGACACTAGAGGATGTCTACTAGATATACAATTTATCTATGGAGGGATGCACAATCATAAGAACAGGTTGAGCACAATAGGTGATGGTGATGGGGAGGTTTTTTGGAGCAAGTTTGGACTAGGTGGACATGAAAAATTATGGGATATTATATGAGAATTATTATGAGGATGGGGTATTATCACAAAGAAAGACATTAGCTATGGTTCTTATTTCCAATTTTATGTTCCTTGACTCATCAGATGTGTAGTTTCCACCAAACCTACTAAGGATTATTTGGAATTTGGTGGAGGCTTCAACAATGTATGAGTGGGTGCCAACCTTATTGGTTTAGACCTATGAGGAGTTATATGGAGTGATGAGGAGATATCATATGGGTTGAGCTACAGTTTATTTATGCAGTTATGGGTATGGGAGCATATGGTGATTGAGAGGCCACAAGGTTTACGAAAATATGCTCAGATTTATGTGGTAGGATGTTCAATATGACTTGAGATGGTAGTTAGACATGGAGGTATGGGGTAGGAGGTCTCATTAGCGATATAGATATTTCTATCACAAAATGTGGGTGAACGTGAGATAACAAGATGTGATTTGATGACCATGGAAAGGGGGTCTATTATAGTACGATGAGGCTCACAATCTTCTTAAGTATGATAAGTAGATAGTTTATTGGCTATAAGAGTATTCAAGTTGAGTCTAACTCGAGCATTGAGACAGTTTGAATTGAGATAGAGGGTATTGGATCCACTTGGGGTATACGATAAAATCAAAGATGAGGATGGACTAGCACCATAGGTAGGGTCTATGAAGGAGCAATATGGTGAGCTACTACTAGTGCCAAATATAGATGATGTTGCTATAATACTAGAGTATGATAGATGGTGAGCCATGCAGTGATGTCACACAAGGAGGGTTATGGAGGTGTAGATACCTAAAACATGTCATGTTGAGAAGGCTACCTATTTGAACTCCCTGAAGACTATGTAACCAACCTTGTGCAACCTTAGGGCTAAAAAAGTGGTCTTCACCACTCAAGTAAAGGTATTTCCTTTGTACATATGATCGCTCTAACCTAAAGCAGCCCTCAACCATGGCTGCTCTACCCTAGAGTGGCTCCCAAACATATATGATCTGCACTATAGGAACCACAAACCATGGCCACTCTACCCTAGAGAGGATGCCAATCAAGGTTGTTGTACTCCAAAGTGGTTGCACCTAAAGTGGAACAAAAAAAGAGAATCCACATGTGGGCTGGCGAAACTAATTTTGCACATGCTTGATCCCAGTTTAGCATGCACACTTGTCGTAGAATAGTGTTGCATAGGTTAGGATATCCAAGTGGTATTTCATGGGATTTTTGGAAGAGCATGTTGGCCGCCCCTCCCATGAAAATATTCTTTACCAATAATAGGTTCCTTTCAAGTGATTTATAAATTGGCATTCACCCTCATTTGAAATGGCCCCAAGTTTTTGAGTGCTAAAGCGATGAAGTGTTGTAGGAATTGAACCATGGACCCTCGAGTTGTTTGCATCCTTCATCGTTTTAGCATAGCTATATTATTTTCACATTTTCTTATCATTTTTTAGATATTTATCGCTTTTATTTATATTTTCATCCGCATATGCTATTAAAGCTTTTGTGTTCCTTGTGTGTAGATCATAGATTCTCTACAGGGGAAGAGGAGTGCAAGATCTTAACATCATCACCCCTTATTGAATTCATGAAGAAACCCTTTGCATAATGTTTGTGGATGCGATAAGATCGCATAGTGCACCAAACTATTTTAGAGAGGGTTAAACCCTCAGATTGTGGACTTATTGTATCACATTATTGAACTCCCTAAAGGGGATGTATTTGTAACCCATTTTTTTTGTAAAAACAAGTTATTTTAGTATAAAGGAATCAATTTATCATATACTTGTTTTATCATAGTTTGTTACATTGCACACTCTTGTGTTCATTTATTGCAATCATACTTTTCAAATTATTATGCACTGGCTTTTGAGCATTTCAGGAGGAGGTGGTGGACAAGGAGGAGGATGGTGATGGTGAGGTTGGTAGAGAAGGAGAGACTATTAAAGAGAGAAATAAGGAGTCACTTAAGTAGTGAGTATATCATTGAGTACGTGAGGGAGTAGGCCCATCAAGGATAATAGATGAGGAGATTCCAATAGTAGATGTTGGGGATGGAGAGGCATCCATTTTTTATGATACCATGGATCTTAGAAGGATGATGATAGTGGTTGAGGAGGACGATATTTTGAGAGAGTGGATACAAGAGTTAGAGGCTCAGCTAGTAAATTAGGATGCAATAGGATCATTAGAGAAGTTAGGATTACAAGGACAACTTGATGTAGTGACTATTGAGCAAGACATTATATAAACAAAGAGGGATGGGTTGTAGGGATGACTAGATATAGTGACTACTAAGTAGGAAAATATTTGATAGGATGTTGAGCAATTGAAGGCATATCCACCAATAGTAGATATTTGAGGAGACATGATGGCCTTACGAGTTGAGATTGTGTTGTTATGGTGGGGTAGGGAGGATATTATAGCTAGCTAGTCATAGGAGAAAGATAGAGTGAGATTATATGAGGAGACACTATTGAGGATGGATGTTCCTATTCCATCACTTATAGTAGCTCAATCCTAGTAGATCTATCAAAGCATAGCATAAATGCCTCATTTTATGAACCCAACAACTTCACAGGTAGCATTGTTAGTGACGTCGTAGGTTAGGAGGTGGTATCAAAGTAGCAGGGATGACCAATAAGGAAAATATGAGGGGATATTGGAGGGAAGTGGAGAGATTCCAAGAGGTCAGTATCCATGATTGTATTTTTGATGTCATAAATTTGCCATGATTACAAATTTAAATTAAAAATATGTAGTTTACATGCACCTCTTCACCAGTTAAGTCAATTATATTCAATTTTTGGTGAAGTTAGGTGGGGACCAAGGTATTATTTACATTGTAAAATGCTTCATAAAAAATAAATCAAATATTTGGTAGTAGAAACAACAATAGTAGTGGAAGAATTATTTGTGCATGTATTATTAATATCATTTGTGATTTTTTTTGAAACATATGAGCACCAGTTGAATATGCTATTTCGTAGACAATGCACAATATACGCTAAAGCCTAGAATATAATTCATGTTGTTCTCCCTTGCAAAACAAAACATGCCTAGAAGAACTTGATGGCCGCATGAATGAAGTTGTGGGTAACAACTAAAAATAGTAGGCCCCTTTTTATGGATTTGAGTGCATTACAAAAAATAAAAACATAATTAAAAATTACATCTGGAAATTATGCAAGGAACAGGAAAATTTTAATTTGGAAGACCTACCTAATAAAAAATTTGATGAGAGATTTTAGTTAGTCTTAAGATATATTTTATCTTATTTAGATAGAGAGAATTTTGATGTGATGGGTTCACAATTTTTATATGGAAGGGCTATCAATATATGGACATCAACCAGTTTAACATAGAAGGATAGGATTTTGTAATTGATGGTCATTGTGATGACTAACATGTCATTGTCATAGCATTTAAAAATTCTATGTAATAAAATATTGTCCTTTTTGTATTGGGGTATTTATACTAACTCCATTAGCCCATATTTTTTCAGCCATGTTGAATAATAATCAAGAGTATTTTGAAATTCAGAGATGAGTGGGCAAACAAGGTTTTTGAAAACAATTTTTGATGGAAGAATGGATGACAATCTGGCCATTGTTGTAATAGATTGGAAGGGGTTCATAAGGCTTTGGTTAATATTGGAAGGGTATCAGAATGTTTCAGAAGGCTTAAGGAAGCTCTATATTTTTTATGTTGTGTAAAGAAGAGAAATGAAATTGCTTATGCCATTTTATAGGTGGTAGTATTAAATGAGTTGTTGAAACATGGTTGCATTAAGTGAGAAACCAACATGTGGTAACAGGTGTGTGACATGCCACTGGCAGGCTATCTTTATTAATCGCTTGGCACACAACTTCTAGACTATTATAAGGCATCGTGTAGCATGGTATCGATAGTCTCTCACCAAGTGTCGTGTAGCATGGTATCGATTGGCTCTCACTAGACATTATGTAGTATGGTATAGGTAGGCTCTTGGTAGTCATTCTGCATCATGGTATCAATAGTCTCTCACCAGATATCGTACAACATGGTACCATTTGGCTCTAACCAAGCATCATGCAACATGGTATCGATAGGCTCTCGATAAGCATTATGCAACATGGTATATGTAGGCTTTTGCCAAGCATCATGCCCATGGTGTTAGTAGGCGTTGGCTAGGTATTATGAAGCATGTTATCAGTAGGCCCTTTCTAGGCATCGTGATCATGGTGTCAATAGGCTTTGATCAAGCATCATGGAGTCGTCATCTACCATGCAACCTGTAGGTTATCATGTATCATCGTGTGCCATGCAACTAGTAGTATTTTACTATAAATTTAAATTTTTTGATAAATTCACTACCTTTTTATATTTTTTCCTTTAAAAATGGTAATTTATCATGTCTTCTATATGACATTGAACACTATTCACCTCAATTTCGAAACTGATTTACCCCATTATTATAAATACATTTTTGGACCTACATGTTATGCATAACCTTGACATGAACACATGGATATTAGTTTACCACACCTCCAATCCAAGATAATGATGCATTAATAAGATATCAATCATGTTTAATGAATGCTTTGATACTTTCTTATTATCTTCAATGAAATTCACAAAAATACCAATGATGACTAATTCATCAACATACACAATGATCATCATGACCTATCCTCCATGAATTTAAAAGCATAGGTTTAGATTATATGGATTGCAATAGAATCCATGTCATAAAATATGTTTATCAATATTGACATATCAATATTTAGGTTCTTACTTCATCCCATAGAGAGATTAAATGAGCCTATATATCTTGTTGTCTTGACCAGTTATGATATATCCCTCTATATATGTCATGTAAAATTCTTCATTGAGATCAACATTTAAAAATGTACTCTTCATGTCATTTGGTGTAATTTCCATATAAACTGCATAGCCATTATCAAAACCATATGAATGGTTTGGATCTTCACTATTGGTGTAAAAGTTTCATCATATTTGATTCCTTATTTCTATGCTTAGCCCTTTGCAACAAATCTTGCTTTATATTTTTCAATGCTACTATAAGCTTTGTATTTGGTCTTGAATACCTACTTGCAACCAATGGGTTTCTTATCATGTGGAAGATAAACAATTTTACATGTCTTATTATTTATCAATGGTTGAAACTCAACATTAATATCAATAATATGTTGATAATGGATGATCATGGTTGATCATGACTTTTGGCATGCCACAATGGCATTAAAGGGAGGAGACTTAAGGTTTTCTCAATTCATGAACAATGTAAGATACCCCAAGTTTGGAAGGAAAAAATATCATAGGTATGTAGCCTCATGATATTTGCCTAAGATAAAAATTTTAGTTCACTTGATTTAGTAAGCTAACCAACCATAGGTATGTAGCCTCATGATGTTCTGATTGATTGTAAATGGGATTAAGTTGCACCTTGATGAAGTGAGTGTGTGAGTTACCATACAAACATTGGAATGAATCCTACCAAATTGCATTGGATTATAGTTTAAGTTGAGAAGAGAAGAAGAATTAAATAGATTTTACCTTTTACCCCAACAGAGGAGGGTTAATGATAGTCTTAGAAAAAATTCTTGGACAAACATGATTTCAAAATTGAGTGTTTGGATATTAGATATGTTCAAGATGATATTGATGGGTAATATCTTCCCCCTGAAGTAGTGAGTTGACAAGTGAAGAACCAAAATACAATAACATAGTGCTTGAAAAAAGGTCATTGTACAACCATGAAGTGGAAATAATGGAAGAAAATGGTAAAATTTATTGGTAGAAACAAGAATTTCTCGATCAAACCTAGATTGTATGACTAATAGGAGATCTATGTAGACCATTCGAGATATTCATTGACCATACAATATGGTTATCGATCATATGAGATAGTCATCGACTGCACGATATGGTCAGGGATAACTATAATATAAAAGGGGAGATTTCAAGGCACATGCGTTCATTTTCATTGCATTATTTGGTAGAAGAGAGAGTGAGAGAGACAGGTGAGAGTGATAATTTAACATAGATTACTATCATATTGGAAATATGAGTAGATGAGATGGTAGAAAATTATGGGGGATATAATTATGGATGCAGTGCAGTGCAGGTTAGTGGGTTTTGACCCCTTTCATTCTTGCTTTGTGGTTTTTAAAATAAAATAAACCCTAGGGCTTATTTTAGTGAAATTAAACCATAGAAGCTTAGGCTAGGTTAGGATTAATAAATAAAATATGTTATTTTGCAAGTTGGGCTATGGGTTTCTATTTTTGGCATGTTGTGTGTGTTTTATTTATGTTTGATTTTTTTTTTTTTTTAGGGTAGTGAGTATCCCTAATAGATTTTGGATATAAACCATCCTAGTTGGAATGATTTATGTTTTCATACTTTGTACAAACTATACGATCATATGGATGGTTACTGTAACCATATGATAGTCATCCATTTTTTATGTTGATGGGGGATGATGGGAGAGGGATTTGATGGGTGGAATGAGAACAGGTGAATATTTAGTGGCCACACCATATATCCAAACCGATATTCTTTAGGTGTATGAGGAATTTGGATGAGGATGATTGGAATTGGTTGGCTAGGATAGGGTTTTGGGGAGTAGCATGTATGGAGATCATACATGTCAATTGAGCATGTTTATCGAGCTTGTGTGAGCTTTGGGACCCAGATAATGGTACCTTACATTTCCCTATAGGTTAAATGAATATGAAACTAGAGGATGTCTATTGGATTGCCATTTATCTATGGAGGGATGCACAATCATAGCAATAGGTTAATAATAATAAGTGATTGTGATGGAGAGGTTTTTGGATTAAAGTGGGACCAGGTGGACATGAACAATGATGGGATATTATATGAGCATTATTGTGAGGATGGGGTATTATCACAAAGAAATACACTAGATATGGTGGTTATTTCTAATTTTATGTTCCTTGACTCATTAGGTGTTCAATTTTTGTGGAACCTACTAAGGATTATTTGGGATTTGGTGGAGACTTCAATGATGTATGTGTGGGTGCCAACCTTGTTGGTGTAGACCTATGAGGAGTTATATGGAGTGAAGAGGAGAGATCATGTGAGTTGAACTACATATTATTTATGTAATTATGGACATGGGATAATATGGTGATTGAGATGCTACAAGGTTTACTACATGATGATCATATATTTATGTGGTAGGATGTTCCATATGCCTTGAGGTGGTAGATAGACATGGAGGTATGGGGTAGGAGGCCCTACTAGCAACAGAGAGATTTCTATCACCAAATGTGGGTGAACTTGAGATGATAAGATGTGATTTGATGACCATGGAGAGGAGGTCCAATATAGGATGATGAGGCTCACCATATATCTTAAGTATGATAAGTGAGTGGTTGTTTCCATAAGGCCATTCATGTTGAGTATTTTTAGTTAACTCGAGCATTGAGGTATTTTGAATTGAGATAGAGGGTATTGAATCCACTTGTGGTATATTGGAGGATCAAAGATGAGGATGGACTAGCACCATAGGTAGGGCCTATGAAGGAGCAATTTGATGAGCTGGTACTAGTGCTAAATATAGATGATGTTGCTACAATGCTAGAGTATGATAGATGGTGAGCCATGCAGTGATTTCACACAAGGAGGGTCATGGAGGAGAAGGTGGTAGACAAGAAGGAGGGTGGTGATGGTGAGGTTGGTAGAGGAGGAAAGGCTAGTGAAGAGAGAGAGGAAGAACCACTCAAGTAGTGAGTACATTATTGAGTAGGTGAGAGAATAGGTCCATCAAGGATGGTAGATGAGGAGATTCTAATAGTAGATGTTGGGGGTGGAGAGGCAGCCATTTTTTACTATACCATGGATATAAGAAGGATGATGATAGTGGTTGAGGAGGATCATATTTTGAGGGAGTGGGTATAAGATTTTGAGGTTTAGCTAGTATATTAGGAGGTAGTAGGGTCATTAGAGAGGATATAATTGCAAGGACAACTTGATGCAGTGACTATTGAGCAAGATATTATGCAAAAAAATAGGGATGGGCTACATAAAAAGAGGGGTGGGTTTTAGGGATGACTAGATGTAGTTACTGCTAAGTAGGATCAGCTTTTATAGGATATTGATCAATTTAGGGCATAGCCACCAATAGCAGACATCGAGGGAGAGAAGGTGGCCTTACGAGTTAAGATTGTGTTGTTAAAGTAGGATGGGAAGGATATCATAGCTAGCTAGTCGTAGAAGAAGGGTAGAGTAAGATTATATGAGGAGAAACTATTGAGGGTTAATGTTCCTATTTCATCACTTATAGTATCTCAATCCTAGTAGATCTATCAAAGCATAGCATTAGTACCTCATTTTACAAACCCAACAACTTCATAGGTAGCATTGTTAGTGGCTTCATTAGTTAGAGAGTGGTATTAAAGTAGCAGGGATGACCAACAAGGTAGACAAGAGGGGAGATAGGAGGGGAGTGGAGATATTCCAAGAGGTCAGTAGCCGTGAATTTATTTTTGATGTCATAACTTTACCATAATTTTATAGCATAGTTTTTTATGAGAGCATGATATATGTAGTGTGATATGATGTAGCCTAAGGGGTAATTTTGATGTAGCTCAATGAGAATTGATGTGTCTTTGATGAGTGATATATGATGATGATTTGATATTTTTAATGATATGATTGTATGAATGGATGATGTGATGCATATATTTGGGTTATTTTGATGTTTGTATGATGGATGGATGTATGTGATTAAATAGATATGACATGTTAGATGATATGGATGTGATATGTTCATATGATGGATGATGGTTTCTCTATTTATTTGCATGGTGTAGAATCACATGTTATTTTAATCACTTTTTGGATGTGTGTATGTGGATTTCACAATAAAAATGTCTTAAATAATCAATGACAAATTAATAGTCACAATGAACATATTAACACAACATAAGACAAGATAACTAGCAATGCTAATAATGAACATGGGTAGACTAGTAGGGTTTATGAGTTAATCATTAACCTAATAACAAGGAAAATGAACATAAGAAACAAGGTGAATGGATATTTGAAAAGGGACTTTAGGACATAAATAGTAAGGAGAAGCTAGCATTGATGTAGTTTGCCTATATTTCCAAGGGTTTTTGGATACTAGAAGAATCTCAAGAAATTCAAACACTCTAGTGTGAACAATCAAACTCATCTAATCGTCAATCAATATCCCATATAAATATAAAACATCTCGAATAAGATCAAGCCTATCACAAAATGAAGTGTGTGTATTGATGTTCATTTTTCATCTTGAGTAAGGTTGAACGAACCAATTTTGACCCAAACAAATATAAGCTAGCTCATCCATGAACATGCTAAGGTCTATACAAAAGAATATTATTAATGTAATAGACATGTCGCCACTCAAAATGCATAATACATTACCATATAGGTATCTATAGCCCTGATGGAGGTTAGCCCTATAATCCTTTGATGTATAACCACTGCTAGCCAAACATCAATAGCCCTGATGGAGGCACCTATAATACCTATAGAAACCAATATTT
The DNA here is from genome assembly GCA_028583015.1 of Wollemia nobilis. Lineage (NCBI taxonomy): Eukaryota > Viridiplantae > Streptophyta > Pinopsida > Araucariales > Araucariaceae > Wollemia > Wollemia nobilis. The sequence continues at coordinate 1,624,830 of JAQPPZ010003193.1, read as the reverse complement.
AGATCTCTTTTTCTCTTTTTTTTTTACAACTTGCTTTTTGGATCCTTAGGTTCGGATTATGTGAATGATAGGATGAGCAAGAAACTTTAACTTTATGAAAAGACTACTAATGTTGGTGTCTTCCATAAACTCAAAATTTAATTAAAGTGTGATATGTGATTAGTCCAAGAAATAACTCAAATCAATCAATGGAATCCTAAAATCTCCTTAGAACATAAGATGTTTGACAAAGGTTGAGTGGATCAACTAGGAATGGTTGACTAATAGAAAATAATTCTATTTTAGAGACTAGGGTTCCAATCCCTCGCGCCCTGTAGTACTGGTGGATGTGTCACATTAGTATCGTTGGCTATGTAAAATGTTTAACTCAATGCAACTGGAGTTTATAGTGGTGACAAGGAGTGATATTCGAAGCCACAAAGAGGCATAGAAAATTGTAACGTATTACCGATTCCTCTAGTATAATCAAAAAATAAAAAGAAAAGACTTCTATTTCCAAGCAACCTATGAATATGATTGGACTAGACATCATGATAGTTGGGACAACTAGTGTATACTTACTAACAAAATTCAAAATATAAAAGATATTTTGTGTGCAACATGGTTGACAATAAAACATGACATAAGAGAAAACAAGATATTTAGACAATTGACAAGGATATGTGAGATGAACAAAGATACAATGCATACATATGGGAATAAAATACACCATGTATATGTAATTGATTAATTGTGCCAATAAATATCAAGGAATGCATAGCCATGCATCCCAAAAGGTGACCAAATTAGCATGTTATGAGCCTTAGTTTATTTATGTATGATTGTGTTGGATGAATGGAATGCAAAATAATGATGAGAGAGAAGTCTAAATGAGTGGGACCATTGCCATGAATAAATGAGAAATGAGAGAATTAAATTTGTAGGTCTTAAGGCATTGTTATGAATTTATTGGAGAGATAAATAGGATCATGAATGAATTGTTTGAAATTTGTTGTTTTTAGTGGAAATAATGGACAAGAATTTGAGAGCCTTGTTTGATAGGATTATGCATAGAAAGCATAAATATGAATGATGTTGATGGGTTTGGGTTCCTCAATCCCCTAAATATTTACAATATTGTAGGCACCAAAAATAAACTTATTTTTGACAATGTAAGGACCTATACAATTGAGAGCAAACATATCCCACAAGTGGTGTGGTTATTTTGTGTTTTATTGATTCTCTTTAAACACAAGGTATCCTACATAAAATTCTCATTCAAAGACCTTGTTGTTGTATATATGCTTGAGATGATATTGGTAAACCCAAATATTCTCAAGAGAATTGATTCATCATTTATCAAGAAGATAAAGTTGGTTTAATTGGGCTTGGAAAACAGTCCCATCATCGATGAAATATTGTAAATGTGACCCATCTTGTAACTGGTGGTTTAGCTATTATTGTAAGTGTGACCCATCATGTATTGTAATGGACATAGGTGGTATAATTAAGCATGTAATGGTGAATTTTCTTAGCATAAAAAACTATTAATAAGCATAACTTCTCCATACACGGATATAGGGTTCCATATCTCACCAAGGTACGATGAATGTAATAAATGACCTCATTCTTTTGATCCAACATGGTGCTTAAGGAAAGATTGATGGTAAAAATGTACAGATGGAAATGGAAATTCAACCTTAGTGATGATGTGAGGTAATAATTAATAGCCTTAAAATAATATTTAAACTCTTGTATCCATTGGTATGCAGCCCAATTTTGTAAAAGGTGATTGAGTGACTTGTTTTTTAGAAAATTGTGTAATGAAGCGACGAATTGCTTGGTTTTTTTCTTGTAAGCTACAAAATTGCTTTAGATTTGTACAAAGGAGAATTTTAGTTATGGATTTAAATTTATTTGGATCCACTTAAATATCCCATTGGGAGACAATATATCCTAGAAGTTTTCCCAAAGTGACACCAAAGACACATTTCTTAGGATTTAGTCTAATATTATGCTTAAGAAGTTGGTCAAAGACTTTGCACAAAATATTGACATGTTGATTGCACTTTTTAGATTTTACCAATAGATCATCCATATAATCTTCCATAATGTAACACATATAGTCATGAAATATATAGGGTATAGTGCGTTGATATGTAGCACCTACATTTTGAAGACCAAATGACATGACCTTGCATGGTGAAATATGTTTTATGTTGATGATTAGGATTAACTATGATTTGTTTATATCTTGAGAAACCATCCATTAGGTAAAGAATTTCATGACATGCTATGGATTCAACTAATGTTTTGATTTTGGGAGGAGGGAAATTGTCTTTGGAACACATTTTGTTTATATCTAAAAAAAATTGTGCATGTGTATCCCCACTTTTGGCTTTCCAATGGGTATCATGTTTGATACCCAAACGAGATAGTTGATGGTTTGAATGAATCCCACATTTAATATTTTTTGTAACTCTTATTTAACAATTAATGCAATGGTGGGATGCATCTTCCTAAGCTCTACTTTATTGGCTTGGCATTGTTATTGAGGGTAAGGTTGTGGACCACTAAGTTAGGATCAAGGTCAAGAATGTTAGTATAGGACCATGCAAACAATTTTGTGTACTCTATTAGGATTGTGATGAAGCTCTCTTTCTCTCTCTCTCTCTCTCTCTCTCTCTATCTCTCTCTCTCTCTTGTACATATTATTTCCAAATTGGATGATGTATAGATTGTCGAGGTCAGTGCTTAGGTCAATGTCAATGGTTTCTTCCACAAGCATGTGAGCCATCCTCTAGTTGGAAAAGTGTGGGAATGAGATGTAGATAATCTACATCACTCTCAACAAATACTTCATCATTATCAATGACTTTAGTTTGGTACATAGAAGAAGAAAGAGGAGAAGGGGGGATATAGGCATTTGACTATTTTATCATTTGCTCTGTTGGGGGTGTTGAGTGATACATTTTCCCAGTTGCAAACATCCACTAATGGTTAGGATACAATGTCCTTTATTGAAAGTAAATATGGATATTCCCAAGGTTTTGGTAAGGTTAGTCTAAATTGGTTGATTTATTCTATCAGATTATTCAATAATTTAAATGAAAGTAAGGAAAATATTTGGAATATTCAGGGTCATATGTGGCTGTTACAAGGGTGAGTGACTAATTCTGATTTTAGGGTCTTAAATAAATAAAAAATTTGATTCAATTATTCATGTAATCATCAAAATATAAGCATTAACATCAAATATTACTTCTAGAGAATGTAGAAAAGTAATATTCTAGGCTTACTGCCTTAAAATTATCATTGATATATCATTCATTGCATCATATCCATAAAAAATTATAGCATACAATAATAATTATTCTAAAAATTAAGAGTATATCACATAAAATGAGCTTTATAAATGAATTAGACTAATCTACTCCTAATATAAGCAGGTTTAAAAAAATCAAAAGGAAATGGTGAGGGAAATAAAGAAAACAAAACCTTTTTTTTTTAAAGCGAAAAACCCCTTATGGGATCGCCTTGGTCTGAGAGACCATGAATAGGGGGTTCTACACCATCAAAGTCACCCTGGAGTCACATCCAACCTTGCCCACACCAACATTATCAATTAGATTTTGGATACCCAATTCAACTTTTTGGTTGGGTGGATATTTGAACCTAGGACCTCCCTTGGAGGATTACCCTCTCCTCTCCAACTCACCTACGACACCTAGGTAAGAAAACAAGATATTGAATACTAAATACTTATATTGAATCTATTGAAGTAGTAATTTTGAATCAACCAACTCTATCTTGATCAGTATTTGCACAATCGAAGATCAAAGTGGTGCCATATTCAAATGAGACATAGGAAACACAGTAAAATTTACTCAAATGTAACCACCATCATCATGCATAAATTACACCAATAATTCTAGCATATTGTATTGATTAAGTACATTCATTTTTGCTTGCATTAGGTGATTGCAAGGATAGTTCTCTAAGTACAATGATAGGGGTGCAAAAATCCACCAATTATAGAGTAAAGAAATTTTTTAAAATGCCTATCACTATGATGGATTCCAACCCTTTGATATTGGGTCTTAGTGGTTGTTTATAGCCTTACAATTTTGAATTTTTTAATGGTTTATAGTTGTATTTTAATGGTTTACAGTGGTAAATTATTTGGCTATCTGAGTTATCTTAAACTTAGAGGATGAGGTGTCCAATTGGGGATTTTCTTGATTCAGATTCAATTTATGCCATGAATTATCTAATTGATTAAAAACATCTCTATGAATCTTTGGGTAGTTGAATCATCACATTCCAATTGGTCTAAGTTGTCATGCACCATATTCTAAATTAATTCCAAGTTCAATGTATTCTCTCCTAAGTCCTCTTCACCCTTCATTTTTGGCTTTCACTTTTTGCCCTTCACCTATTTCCTATAAATGAAAAAGACAATCAAGCAGTAGAAATAAAACTTAAATTTTTTGCCTGAAAGAAAAATAACAAACATGCCAGGTAAGAATAAAATTTGAAGGCTTCAAGTTTGTCTCTATGGATCTGGAAAAGGTCTGCATGCAACTACTAGACTAAGTATGTCAGCCAGTCAAAGTAGAGTGGAACTTTCTTCGGGTCCACGTGTGATGCATCATAGAATTTGGGATTGGATATGCATTGTGCTACTAAAAATTGCCATTCATGGACCTGCGTATCTATTTCCAACCCTACCACCATAGCCAACATAGATAAAATCTCCTTGTTCTTGAATATGGACAAGAAAAATAGGGATTTTGGGAATGTTTCCTCAAGGAGAGGGTCTGACAAATATTTTTGTAGGAACCATCTAATGTTCTTGGTGTTGGTATGAACATTTGCCGAACGAATTGGGTCAAAGGGGATAGGGTTTACCGTAGGTTTTATACCATAGCTTAAGGTAGCCTTGATTGCATCGGTGTCAAGCATAAATATGACTCCTCCTTTGGAGTCCTTCACAATCCTGTGCTTGACGTCATAAAATTCTGCCATAACTCTGATTAGCTCGAGGTAAGGGTGGGCTTGAGGGTAAACATACCAATAAAGTAGAGCATGGTAGGAAAATGTGCTTGGGTATGATGGAATGATGTTTTTGTCTACCCTAGTCACTATGTCACTTCAAATTCGCTCTGGATATTTCCATGTTAGCATAGGATCAGTGATGTGGCTATCAGGGTCCACAAAACTGCTTCCCCTTGTGGTCAACTTTTGTTACCCCTTCAAAGTAGTTTTTGAAGAAGCTATCATGGTTTCTTGCTATTGTTTGGACTTAAAATATGCCTAAAATAAGTTTAGCAGAGATTTTGTAGGATTGTTTGAGAGAGCAGGGAGTGCAGAAGGAACAAAATGCAAAAGCTAAAAAATGATGGAAAAGCTTTTTTTATGTTAAAAGGATGTGCATGCATGTGCCAAGGTGAAATGCAATAAAAGAGGCTAGTGGCACACACCCCAATATTAATTTCAAATGTTTTTCAGACTCCTCAATTTGTGTGCCACTTTCAAGAAACCAACTTCCATGCACTTCCACTTTGCTAGGTCCAATAACATCACTTTGCTATTGTCCTGTGCCAATTAATTAGCATAACATCTACTCTGGGCCAATGAGTTGGTACGGTGGTACCTTAAAAAGCAAGATTTTTTAAAATTTCAAGAAAACTACTTTTCCTACCAAAAGTTCCCAATCACTCTGAGGTGGCAATTGGAGACTGAAATGTCGCACCATCATGATATTTTTCCCTGGAGTGCCCATCAACTACCAAAATTTCATGAGATCACAAAAATTTAAATTGAATGGGCCTTTAGGCACCAAAATATCTTACCATCATGATATTTTTTCTTGGAGTAGCCATCGGCTACCAAAATATCATGATATCACGACAATTTACATTGAAGGAGCCTTTGGACACTGAAATATCATGCCATCATGAAATTTTTACTTTGAGTGGTCATCAGATACCAAAATATCATAAGATCATGACAATTTATGTTGAAGGAGACTTTGGGCACTGAAATGTCATGCCTTCACGACATTTTTATTTAGAGTGGCCATCGATTGTCAAAATATCATGAGATCACGACAATTTAAATAGAAGGGACCTTTGGGCACCAAAATATCACACCATCATGATATTTTTCCTTGGAGTGGCCATCGGCTACCAAAATATTGCATGATCACGATAATTTACATTACTTGGGCCTTTGGGCACCAAAATGTCACACCATCATGACATTTTTCCTTGGAGTGGCCATCGACTGCCAAACATTTGCAAGATCATGATGATTTACATTAAGGAGGTCTTTGGGCATCGAAATGTTGTGCCATCATAAAATTTTACCTTGGAGTGGCCATCGGTCACCAAAATATCATGAAATAATGACAATTTATATTGAGGCCTTTGGCCACTAAAATGTTGTGCCATCGTGACATTTTACCTTGGAGTGGCCATCAGTCACCGAAATGTCACAAAATCATGAAAAAATTCATTGAGTAGGCTTGTGTGTGCTAAAATGTTATGCCATTGCAACATTTTACCTTGGAGTTGTCGTCGATCATCGAGATGTCATAAAATCATGATAAGTTTCATTGAGCAAGCCTATGGGTGTTGAAATACCATGTCATCGTGACATTTTATTTTGGATTGACCATCGATCATCGAGATTTTGTGAAATTGTGACAATTTTCATTGAGGAGGCCTATGGGCATCAAAATGTCGCACCATCATGATATTTTGCTTTAATATTGAAAAAAACAAATATTTACATAAAATACATACAAGGCAGAGGGAAACCATTTACTTGTAGTACAACTTCAGATGGAAGCCATTGATGGGGATAGGTTGAACCTGACCCTATTCGTTTCTCATATGGAAAGAGTTTTGTTGTTTTTCCTCTATTACCTCGAAAGGACCTTCCTAGAATGCATCAAATTTGTCATGATTTTTGGGTTTTGACTTCTTTTCATTCCATCTTAGGACCAATTCTCCCACCTTAAAATTCCTCAGAGTGGGCTTTTTGTCAAACCATTTTTTCATGGATAGTGGTCATAGGCTTGCTCCTTTTGTTCTTCTAACTGTAGGAGTTGGATCAACCTATTATCCATTGGTTCTACCTCTTCTGTGCCAGTATTATTGAACAATTTTAAAGCTGGCATCTCTATATATTGGAAGAACTGCTTCTTTATCATAGACCAAAGATTAGGAAGACGTGTTGATAGACTTCTTGATGGTTATTCTATCAGCCCATAGTGCTTGGTTGATCAAAGAGTGCCAAATTCTCTTGTTGTCCTTCATAGTCCGCTTTAAGATCCTGAGCAAGTTTTTGTTTTTTGATTCAGCTAATCTGTTTCCCTGTGGGTAATAGTTTGAGGATATTTTCAACTAAATCCCATATTTACACATAAATTCAATCATATTGGCACCTATGAAATATGAGTTATTGTTCATGGCCAAGAATCTATGACACCGAATCTCGTGATTAAACTTTCCATGAATTCCATTGCAACCTCCTGGTCTACCTTTTTAGTGGGTATTGCTTCTGCCCACTTAGTGAAATAGTCCATAGTTTTCAGGATGTGCTTATGTCTAGCATATGAGTTGGGCTCTATTATTCCAATGAAGTCCAATCTCCATTTTTGAAAAGGTTCTTCAACCTAAATGTATTTTAGGGGCATCGAAGCATTCATGTTTCTCCCAATGTATCTTTGGCATTCTTCATAGTTTCTTGTTATTCTGAAGGTGTATGCAAATATAGTTGGCTAGTAGCATCTAGTTCTAATGATATTTAGGGTAGTGGTCCTCCAGGAGTAGTGTCCTCCTGATGAGCCTCCGTGGAATTCTTCCAAGATATTTTATTATTTATTCTCATTTATACATCGAAGCAACACTCCATCCAAATTTTTTTTGTACAACCCCTCAGGTAATAGAGTGTATTTCAAAGCTTGGATCTTGTAACTTATTCTTTGTGAATAATTCAAAATTATTGGGAACTTTCCAATTTGAAAGTACCTACTTAATTCATCTACCCATTCAAGCTGCTCTTAAGGTTGATCATGATCTGAGGCTGCTTCTTGAGTTTGGCAAACTATGTATTCTAATGAAGCTTGTTTGGCAAGCTCTTGGTATAGTTCTCTACCTCTTACCAGATTTTTTGGGTATATTTCTATGTTGTATTATTGTATCTTTGTCACCCAACATACCCTTTTATAACCTAGTTCCCCTTGTATGATAATGTTCCTGACATCAGGGTGAACTACATATACTATAGTCCTACTTTGTGAGAGGAAATACCTAAAATTTTTCAAAGACTTCATTATTGCGTATATCTATTTTTAAATTAAGTTATACTTATATTCATGTTCTTGCATAGTTTGAATCATAAAATCTATGGGTCTTTCTTCATTGTCAGCCCCTTTCTACGTGAGCACTATGGCGTAGCTTTCTTGTTCACCTACAACGTATAAGATAAAATCCCTGGAGTAGTCTGGGTTTACTAAGATGGGGGCTTGAGCTATTTTTTCCTTGATCTATTGGAAGGCCTATTTCCTTACATATGTTTACTTGAAATTAGTGTCTTTCTTAAACAAATCAATCATGGGTTTGACGATTTGTGCAAAATCAGCTATGAATTTGCGCACAAATTTGATTTGGCTGAAGAATGACTGCAAGTCTTTTTTGTTAGGGGGGAGAGGGAGTTCTAACAGTGCTTTCACTCTATTAAGGTCTATGGCTAGGCCATTCTTAGAAACCACATGACCGAGTAAAAGTCCTTCCTCCACTGTGAAGATAGATTTCTTGGGATTTATAGAGATGCCAAACTCTCTACATTTTTTGAACACACTCTTGAGGTGTCCTATGTGATATTTATTTTGGTGAGAGAAAACTATCATATCATCTAGATATATCACTATTATTTTATTGACAATTTCTCTGAATACCATATCCATAGCTCTTTGAAAGGTTTCTCTAGTGTTGGATAACTCAAAGGGCATTCTCTGGTACGAAAATGTTCCCCACTTGGTTGTGAATGCATTTTTGAATTGATCTTCATACTTAACCCAAACCTGATTGTACCCAGAGAATCCATCTAGGAGCGATAACCTTTCTAATCCTACTACTATGTGCAATATTTGATCGATATACAAGAGAGGGTAATGGTATTTTAGTGCAGCTTTATTCAAGTTGTGAAATTCGACGTACAATTGGATATCTGCATTCTTTTTTCTAACCAAAACTAGGTTAGCCACCCAAGTCAAATATTTGATAGGGTAAACAATCTTGGATTCAAGAAATTTTAGCAGTTCTTGCTTCATCAAAGCTTTGATCCTTGGATTCATCAGTCTTTTCTTCTGTCTAAATGGCTTCGTGTCTTCTTCAAGTTTGATCCTATGTTGGATTATTTCTTTGGAGTAGACTTTGAGATCGCCATAAGTCTAGGCTATGATGTCTAGGTATTCTTTTCATAATCCTCTGATTTGGTCCAATTGCTCTTCTGTGGTGTTTACTCTCACCTTCATTGATTTATCAGGTCCCATTTAATCTTCTTTGTATCTATGCTTGTCAACTTTCATTTTACGGTCAATTGACCTGTCCTTGTTTTCAAATAAACTCTCAAGGATGACCAACCCTTTTGGGATGTGATTATTCTTTAAATGGATCATGTATGTATCTTCTTTGTCTTTGATTGTTCTGTTGCTTGAGTAGTTCATCTCATGAATGAGGAAGTCTACTATCTATTTGTCATTTTTGAATACTTACCAAAAAGTATCTCTTTCTGGCACAGAAGGCCTATAGATCAGCCTAACTGTTTTGGACTTCTAAATTATGTTACTGATAGGGCAAAATTTTACCCCTTATCGAAGCCAAAAAATTTGCATGGGTGTTCTTTTCTCTTGGGATTGCTTTAAGATTCAGGGATTCAAATGAATCTGGAAAGTCCCAAACCTTATTTTTGTAATATTTAAGGTAATTTTGCTTGCTTATACATTTCTCACTAACCTGATTCACTATTATTTTGGAGTCCCCAAAAATTTGTAGTTGCTTGATACCCATATTTTTAGCCTTCTTGAGGCCTAAGCAGAGTGCTTCATATTCTGCTACATTGTTAGTACAACTCCAGGTCAACCGGTAGGAGAATACTTTCTCTTCACCTGTTGGAGAGATTAGAACAATACCTACTCTAGCTCCATTTTTACATCTAGCACCATCGAAGAAGAGTTTCCACAATTGTTCGTTGGGTTGGTCAACTTGAGGGAGAGGAATAGGGGTAATTTTCTTGGGTTTTAAAATTGTGTAGCTCCTAATGTCAATATCGATCATGGTGTTGAAGTATTGGAGAGAGAAATGGTCTTCCTCCTGTAATACATTTAGAGCTTCTTCCATAAAGTTCAAGTATTATAGTTCCTCTATCATCATTTTTACAGTGGTGGACTGTTTGCTTTCCTCTTCAAGTATTTCAATATGAAAATTTTATGGTTTTTCATTAAATTTTTTCACCATTTTTCCCTTGAATGTGATTTCCATATGCAATAAATCTAATGATAAATATCCTCCTATATTGGTGGTGAACTCCCTAGAGATGCACATGCCAAAATAAGGCTCTAAATCTACTACCACTACCTCTTGTATAACTGTGAGATGAGGTAGTCTATGGAGGACTATTAGAATGTCTTCAATTAATCCTACCATTTTTACAAGAGTTTCATCTAATTTCAAGACATCAGGATTGCTCCTTGTATATTCCATTCCCATGATATCACATACTACTTTGGGAATCATAGTGGTTGTAGCTCTAGAGTCTATCATACAATTGTGAACTACACATCCTTCCATCTGAAGAGATAGATAGAAGGGAGGGGGTTTATTTTTTTCTAAAGTGGATGTTAGGCTAGCTTGTGTAGATTCCAACTATACTGGGGTTCTATTCTTATTTTTCATAGACCTCAAGTATTCTTGTAACAATTCAATCTATCCTGGAAGTTGCAAAGCTTCATACATAGTTTCCTTGGAGGGGGTTTTCTTCATTTCCTCTACTATGTTAAAAGGAAAGGGTTCAACACTTTTCTTCTTCGTTGCTACATCATACTTATTTTTGTACCCCTGGGTAGCGTCTATCCTTTGATGCTTAGTTAGTGATGGGTATCTTAGTTTATCTCTAGCTTGTTCCTGTGTTTGTACTTCTTTCTACTGAGGTGCTTCATTACAAGTTTTTGCATCTTTTTGGCTTGAACTCGGGGGAGATTTTTCATAAGAGGTTATTTTCTCAATAGGGTTCCTTATAGGTGAAGGCTCCTTCAGAAGGTTGAGCTCTTGGAGATTAACTTGTAAGGGTTTATTTCTTGATCTGGTAAGAACAACTACTTGTTCAATAGAAGGCATAATGAAATTCTAATTCTCTTATCTGATTATATTAACCTGGAATTTGAGGGTTCTCTCAACATTTTTGATAGCTAACTTTTTAACATGGTATTGAAGAATCATGCAAGAAGTTTCACCATGTGGATCATTACATGTGGAACACTAGAAGTTTGATTCTGTAAAGGCGTTAGAGGGTTCACTATCTTCATTGGCGTAGACCACATTAGACTTGTCATAGTTTCTACCACTCGTGGAGGCTTGATATTTTGTCACTTGTGGGAAATTTCTTGGCTGGAAATTCCTTTTTGTTTCTCTTCTTTCCATTGACGTAAATTTATTCACCAATTTTTTGAAATATTCTTGCAAAATTGCAAGTTGAGGATCTGATATAGATGGAACTGATACTGTAGGGAGTGCATGGATAGTAGGAAGCATTGGAGGGGTAGGGGGTGCTTTTATTACTAGAATGTTAGGCTATCTAGTCCATTTGGAAAGAGTATTGCTAGAAGCTAAAGCAGGAGTTGGAAAAGTAGTACTTGATGCTTGAGGCAGATCTAGGAAAATGGGTATTATCATCTTTTCCAAAAACCTTTCTATAGCGATAAGATCTCTTTCTACTTTTTGTACTTCTTGGTAAATCTCAGGGAAGGTAAACACTTGGGACTGCCTAATAGCCATGCTTATATTTGAGTTAGAAGCTCTGAGATAATAATACATTAACTACTCATTAGTTGGTCACAACCCATCGGGTACTCTCTACCAAGTTCGATTGAATCTGATGTTAAAGTCGACAATCTCCTCTTGAGGGTGTCTCTAGATAACAATAAACTAATTTAGTAGGGAGAATAGGTCTACATGCTCATTGAATACTTCCCTAGTTTACCAGTGAGTTGGGCCCAAGTGGATATAGTTTGGTTATCAAGGGCTCTGTACCAATAGAGCATTTTTCCTTTCAAGGAAATAACTAGTAATCTAATCATAACATCTTATTCAATGATATTATGTATTAGGGCAAGTGTTTCCACATCCTAGTAGTGCTCATAGGTTGTCTTCCTAGTACCTTCATATTGGGGTAATTCTTTTAGGGTCATCGCTGGAATTGGGTACTAAGCTGCTAGGTTTAGGGGGCCTGTGTGGTTCCATAAAGGATAGGGAAAAATTGGCTGATTTATGACCATTGTAATTATATTTTTGCCAAATATTATAGATGTATGGGTAGATGAGTTAAGGTTCCACTAGCAGCAACACTAGGAAAGGTTGTAGGGGGAAGATTTGTGTATCTTGTGTTAGTAGTATATGAAGAGGATGCTTTAGCAACTAAAACAGGATTAGCTCTAAGGCTACCAAGGTGTAGTTTTAAGAACTCGATGGGTTATTCTTAAGTTTTTTTCTTTAGATCTAGTTACTAAAAAATACGGTATATAACCAGAATTTGGGTAAAGGCTCTCATAGGGTTCCTTTCTAGAACGGAGTCACAAGGTGATTTATAAAAACTAATAGAGCAAATGTATTCACTGGAACTTTGATTTGCATACTGCATGGGACTGAGTCCCACCGAGCATGCCAAAAACTATTGGAGAAAAATATGTCTTTGGTTACATTTGCAACCAAGACTTTGCCAAAATTGAAAGACTAGGTTAACATAGATTTTACCTAGTTCAATCTCTAGAGGAGGCTAGTTCCTTGCTTCTTTTAAAAAAAGGGAGAAAGAGGGGAATGCATAAAGAAAGGTAAATATAGCTATTGCTAGATCTGATTAAAGGGTACAAATTATATAATAAAAGGCAACTTATTACAACCTTTTACAGAGAAGCATAAAATTGAACCTCCAAAATAGAGAAACTAAACTTCTAGTGAAAATCTATTTAAGTGCAAGCTTATCTGTAAAGTTAATTTTAGAACCAGTAAAACTTTGTTGCAAAAATTTAGAGTAATAATTAAAGCAAGTTACATTCAATATAGCCTTATGTAGCAATTAACCATACATACATACTTGATTTATAAAACCAGTGAGCCAAAAACTAGAATGGATGATATTTTATTATGTTTTTAGAAGTCTATGTACATAGCCTTTTAAACATCTAAGAGCTGATCATTTTTTTAGGTTGTTCATTCTATATATAAGAGTTTTACATAACATAAAAACTAAAATTTGTTACAATATCATTCCTGTGGGCTTATTCTAGTTTAGAAGGAGTTAAGAGAGCATGGAGTCTTCAATTGTAAGTGGTTGATATCTTCTTGTTATAACAATCTTCCTTAATCTTCTTAGGGGTATTATGGTCCAACTGTCTTCATAGTGTCATGCCATCACAACTATTTTTCTTAGTTTTTCCTTTAACCTCAAAATGTTGTGCCATCATGACTTTCGATCATGGTTTTGCCTCTTAGCCTTCAAAATGTCACGCCATCATGACCATTTGCCTTAGTTTCTCCTTTAACCTCAAAATGTCATGCCATCATGACTTTCGGTCATGGTTCTACCCTTGGCCTTCAAAATGTTGTGCCATCATGACCATTTACCTCAAATTTTTCCTTAACCTCAAAATATTATGCCAACATGAATTTTGGTAATGGTTCCACACTGGGCCTTCAAAATGTTGCATTGTTGTGAAAATTGGTCTTCATTTGGCCCCTTAGCTCTAAAATATCATGTTGCCATGAATTTTCTCCCTTGGCCTACCTTTGTCTTCAAAATGGCGTGCTCTCATGATTTTTGGTCTTCAGTTGGCCCCTTAGCTCCAAAATATAGCGTTGTCATGACTTTTCTCCCTTTTCCTGCCTTTGTCTTCTAAATGTCATGCTATCATGAATTTTTGTCTTCATTTGGCCCCTTAGCTCCAAAATATTGCACAGTCATGACTTTTATTCCTTGGCTTGCCTTTGTCTTCAAAATGTTGCACTATTGCGAATTTTGGTCTTCATTTGGCCCCTTAGCTCCAAAATGTCACACTATCACGACTTTTCTCCATTGGCCTACCTTTCTCTTCAAAATGTCATGCTATCACAAATTTTACCTCTTATTTCTGCCTCATATTTCAAAATGTCATACTATCACAACTATTCTCTTACACTTAGTGAAATCTTGAGAAGACTACTCCTTATTTCCTTGGATGTGGTGATTTTGACCAACATATATCCGTTCATAAACTGAATGGGAGGATATGCATATGCATAGATTTTTTAGATTTAAACAAAGCATATCCCAAAGATGATTTTCCATTACCAAACATCGATCAATTAGTAGACTCTCGTGCTAGCCATGAAATGCTTTATTTTATGGATGGTTTTATGAAGAACACAAGCTTATACTTAGAGTAGGGGGTGAATAATATAAGACCACTTTTTACTTTCTTTCCAAATCAATATCAATTAATGTCCTTAATTGCAATAACCAAATATAACAGTGTGCATTAATAACTCAGATAGCAGTAGTAAGCAAGAGCACAAGTCACCACACACAATTGAGACACAATATTTAACGTGGTTCCCCCAATGTGGGGTACTCCACCAGATAATATCCTTATAATATTTCACATAGAAATAAGGATCCTTATCCAATACAATGATTTCTTTGATCTGCTCAAAGCTAGGCAATAACAAGTTCACACAGAACTTGTCCAAATATGAATAACAAGCTCACACAGAACTTGTCCAAAACTGAATAACAAGCTCACACAAAACTTGTCCAAATCTGCTCTAACAAGCTCACCAAGAACTTGTCCAAATCTTCTCTAGCAAGATCACCAAGAACTTGCCCAAATATTTCCCAAAACTATCCTCAAATCTGTCCTAAAACTATCCACAAATTTGTCCAAAAACTATCCACAAAGCTGTCCCAAAACTATCCACAAAGTTGTCCCAAAACTGTCCACAAAGCTATCCCAAAACTGTCCACAAAGGCCTTCTCAAAGGCTCAATCAATCATGCTCAAGTAGCACTCAAATCTCATCCACAAATATATCAAGGCAAAGCTCAAATATGAACTCAACAATGAATGGCAATGTACTCTTCAATGGATGACAACAATGATCCACAATGATCTCAACTCAACTCAACTCAAATCAACTCATAGAAGCATAAAGAGAATTGTTAGAGACTCAATATGTTCTAAGCTCAATCTCAACTCAACTCAACTCAAATCAATCTCAACTCAACTCAAGTCAACTCATAGAAGCATAAAGAGAATTGTTAGAGACTCAATATGTTCTAATCTCACTCTCAACTCAAATCAGAATTATGGAATAGTTTGTTTCATGGAACTTGACCAATCACCTCACACAATCACTTGACTAGGCTCAATCAACTCAACTCAACCAATCACCACAAGGGACTACTCTTTCTCACAAAAACCCTAGTCCAAGCATGTATCAACCAACTCAAATGTTTCCAACAATGCTCAACCACAAATCTCACATAACAATGATACTCATGTTCTTTTCAAGTTCTTTCACAACCAATGGGCTTCAACGACTATGCTTATAAAACAAGGTTTAAACACAACTCTCAAACCAGAAAACCTTGAAGCATTCAACCAACCACTTTCGAAAAGGAAACCACAATCAATCCTTTTCACTCCAATGATATTTCAGAAATCAACCACCATAAACAATCAATAGGAGAATGTGCCCATACCTTTTTGATGCCAAGAAGTTGTCCACAAAATCTGCCACACTAAACACAACTTTCCTTTCCAATCTCAATAAGGGTTAGTGGACTTCAAATAATAATCACAAGATAAGCATAACTCAATTTACACCTTTTTACTCCAACTTAATAAACACATCCACCAAAGTCCTTTTTAATAAAAACCCTTATCAAAAATAATAATCAATAAGGCTCTCAAAAATATTTTATAACAACTCCTTATTTCTCCTAAATCTTAATTTTCAATTTCATGAATATCAAATTAAATCAACAACTCATCCACCTCTGAAATAATAATCACAGCCCTTATAAAAATAAAGTTTAATTAAAAACTTTAATTATTCCTTAACCACCTTATAACTCCTATCCTAGGGCATCAACGAAATTAATTAGAGCAAAACGTAATTACCTCCTCAAGGGGATTCGAACCCCCAACTTGCCCACACCACGAACGCCTTAGCCACGGCTAAGGTTGCCACACGAGCTAGCCGCTCATTCGAAAGGAAAAGGCACGACGTGCCTTAAGTCCTTCCTCCCTTCCACGCAAACCAAAAGCGCTTCGAGCGCTTTCCTTCCAATGCCTTCGAATGCAATCAAGGAGATTCGAACCTTGACGTAAAGCGCTGCCACACACCTTAACAAAAAATCCAATTGCCAATGCGCCACTCTGCCCACAATGTCTTGGGCTTTCGACCAACCTTGGATTTATTCGTTGTCTCCCTTTTCAAAATGATTTTCGCACGAGCTCTCTTCGGATGCTTAGCCAACGATTAACACGAGCAAGGATTAATTTCAAATGAACCTTAGGATCCCCCTTTATATAGTCTTCTCCTCATTTTTGATGACGTCGGTGCATTATTGATTTTCCCTCTTTCTTTAGACGTCGGCGCTAACTTTAATTTTAATTTTAAAATTTAAATTTAAATTTAAATTTTAAATAATTAAAATTTAAACTAAATATTTAAAATTAAATATCTCCATCACCGGGGCACCTTTTTTGATGAAACGAAAGGCCAACCTGGGTTTTAAGAAAAACCCATTTCAAATCTGCCATCCATGGTTTTAAATAAAACCTTTTATTTTTCCTGCCTTGGTTTTCACAAAAACCTTGAATTTATCCATGCTTTCCAAAATATCATTTGCCCATCAAAACTCAATGTGATCCATATGACATCAATGATTCATGTGACATCAATGACAACATAAAATAACTCAAATTGCCAACAATCTCCCCCTTTGTCATTGATGGCAACACCTCTAAAGCAAAAACCACAATCACTACAAAAACCATCTCTAAGAATCAAAGTTGCTCCCCCTGACTCAATAATCTCTATGGAGGTTGCTCCCCCTAACTCAATGCTCTCTTTGGAGGCTGCTCCCCCTAACTCAATGCTCTCCCCCTTACTCAAATCTCTCCCCCTTTGACATCAATGGCAAAAGGGACACCTATGGGGCTAAAAGATATGACTCTTAAGCTTAGCCCCCTCACCACCTTCTCTCTTGAGGTGATTAATTTTGGGGTGGGAGTACTTTTACTCCCATATCACATTGTTTCTTTCCTCTATCAACTTCCTTCCATGTTTTTCTGATATCCTTCTCTTGATGAATTACTTGATCTTCTTGTCTAGAACCTGTTTGACCTTCTTGCCTTGAACCTATTTGACCTTCTTGCCTTGAACCTATTTGGAATTGAGTCCTACACCATTTTGCAATATGCCCAAAGTTATTGCAATTAAAACACTTGATATTGTAGCCTTTGGATGGTGCCCATGTCCTGAATTCATTCTTAAAATAATTTCCATATCCATTCCTTTCCTGAACCCCGTATTGTGAAGCTCTATTTTCATGACCATTATGACCATGACTTCTGAATTGTGAAGCTCTAAAACCAAAACCATGTTGCTCATTTCCTTTGCACTAAAAATCTCTATGACCAATCCTGTTACATGAGAAGCAATGTCCCTGAAAACCATACCTTCTTCCTTTGAAGTTTCTTCTAGAAAAATCAAACTTCTTTGATCCATAGATCCTGCAATGTATAGCCTTGTGTCCAAATCCATTACAAGAAAAACAATGTCCTTGAAAATCCCTTTGTTCATGCCTTGGTTCCTCATACCTTTCTTGACCATTATC
Source organism: Wollemia nobilis (assembly GCA_028583015.1). Lineage (NCBI taxonomy): Eukaryota > Viridiplantae > Streptophyta > Pinopsida > Araucariales > Araucariaceae > Wollemia > Wollemia nobilis. The sequence continues at coordinate 1,606,684 of JAQPPZ010003193.1, read as the reverse complement.
CTTATGATCATTTTCAACTTGTGCATTGCATCCTTGAACCTTCTTTGTAGCATCTAAATCCTCTTCCTTAGTTTCTTCCTTGCTTTCCTCTTCAAGAATTTATTTTCCTTTTGAACTTGATTCACCTATCTCAAAACAAGATCCAAACTGAATATTTGGAGCCATAGGAACTTTGGAACTTTCCTCACAAATCTTAGGTGCTTCCTTGCTTTCATATTTTAGAACTTCCTTTCCTTTTGAGTGTGATTTTTCTTGGAAGTAAGATATAGCCTTAAAATAAGTTTCCACTCCTTTTTGAACCTTTTCATCTAATGTATCATGTACTTGGCATCGTTATCCTTAGTTACTCATTCATTCTTTATTCTATATATCTTGCCTTTTGAAGCTCTTATGTGAGGATTATAATTTTTTGAAGTAAGATTCAATTCTCTGATTTTGACATCTTTAACCTCTTGTTTGCTCATGGATACCATGTATTCTTCCTTTAGACCTTTTGATTTATAATTTTTATTTACTTAGCTCATCCTCTTCCTTTTCTATAACCAAAAGAGACTTCTTCATCTTCACTATCACTAAGATCATTATAATCTTCTATAGCAAACAAACTCTCAAGATTTCTTTGACCATACTTGTTTCCTTGATGTGTCATCTCATCTTCACTATCACTGAAACCATTGCAATATCCTGATCTGTGATCTCTTTGACCACACACAAAGCACTATTCTCTTTCACCTTCTATTCCTAGGAATAGATGTTCTTCTTTTTCATCATCTGATTTGTCTCTATCACTATGATCTGAGCTATCACTTGCTTCTACAATGTAGTAAGATTTCTTTGCCTTACGAAAAATTTCTTCTTCTCATACCTGTTTTGCTTGTATCTATCATCTTTTTCATGCTTATGCTTTCCATATTCTTTTCTTCTTTGACCCTATTTTTCATCATCACTATTTTCTTCATGTGGACACTTGTATGCATAGTGACCAAGATCACCACACTTGTAGCATCTAACTTTCCTTATATCCCTAAAATTCCTTGAGTCCTTATTCCTTTTGATGAAGTTAGCTTCCTCATCATTATCTGAACCTCTATTTATCTCTAAAACTTTCCCTTTCTCTTTCTCTAAAGCCTTGAATGCAATCTCTTTTATTGGAACTTGATGCTTACTTACCCTCATCTCATAAGTTGTGAGAGTACCTTGCAATTCTTCCATTGTTAGCTTGTTGATATCCATTGTCTCTTCTATTGTTGAAACCTTAGAATCATATTTCATGGGAAGTGATCTCAAAACCTTTTGAGTAACTTCTGATTCTTTCATCTCAAAACCTAGGCCTCTCATGGTGTTAGTAATCTCATCAACACGAAGTAAAAACTTTGCAATATCTTCAGAATCTTCCATTTTCAATTCCTCAAATATTTTTCTATGAGTTTGTAGTTTTGCCAAATTTACCTTGGAATCTCCTTCATAAGTATTCCACAACTTGGTCCACATCTCATTAGCTGAATTACATACCATGACCTTTGCAAAATCTGTCTCATGAAGCCCACTCAAAATACAATTCATTGCTCTTGCATTGATCTCAACCAATTTCCTGATAGTCTTATCTACCTCGGGATCACCTTCAACCCTATACTCTTTTTCAACCATTTTCCATACCTCATATCCTTGTGATATCAAGTAGTTCTTCATCCTCATGCTCTAAAAAGCATAATTGTTACCATCAAACAATGGAGCCTTATTTGTAGATGATCCATTCTATGAAGCCATCTGTGTTCTTGTAGAATCTACCCTCAAGTTGTTAGCTTTTTCAAAGGAACCCACTCTGATACCAATTGAAGAACACAAGCTTATACTTGAGAGGGGGGGTGAACAGTATAAGACCACTTTTTACTTTCTTTCCAAATCAATATCAATTAATGTCCTTAATTGCAATAACCAAATATAGCAGTGTGCATTAATAACTCAGATAGCAGTAGTAAGCAAGAGCACAAGTCACCACACATAATTGAGACACAAGATTTAACATGGTTCCCCCAATGTGGGGTACTCCACCAGATAATATCCTTATAATATTTCACATAGAAATAAGGATCCTTATCCAATACAATGATTTCTTTGATCTGCTCAAAGCTAGGCAATAACAAGTTCACACAAAACTTGTCCAAATCTGAATAACAAGCTCACACAGAACTTGTCCAAAATTGAATAACAAGTTCACATAGAACTTGTCCAAATCTGAATAACAAGCTCACAAGAACTTGTCCAAAACTAAATAACAAGCTCACCAAGAACTTGTCCAAATATGCTCTAACAAGCTCACCAAGAACTTGTCCAAATCTGCTCTAGCAAGCTCACCAAGAACTTGCTCAAATATGTCCCAAAATTTTCCTTAAAGCTGTCCCAAAATATCCATAAAGCTGTCCCAAAAACTGTCCACAAAGCTATCCAAAACTATCCACAAAGCTGTCCCAAAATTGTCCACAAAGCTGTCCACAAAGTTGTCCCAAAACTATCCACAAAGGCCTTCTCAAAGGCTCAATCAATCATGCTCAAGTAGCACTCAAATCTCATCCACAAATCTATCAAGGCAAAGCTCAAATATGAACTCAACAATGAATGGCAATGTACTCTTCAATGGATGACAACAATGATCCACAATGATCTCAACTCAACTCAACTCAAATCAACTCATAGAAGCATAAAGAGAATTGTTAGAGACTCAATATGTTCTAAGCTCAATCTCAACTCAACTCAACTCAAATCAATCTCAACTCAACTCAAGTCAACTCATAGAAGCATAAAGAGAATTGTTAGAGACTCAATATGTTCTAATCTCACTCTCAACTCAAATCAGAATTATGGAATAGTTTGTTTCATGGAACTTGACCAATCACCTCACACAATCACTTGACTAGGCTCAATCAACTCAACTCAACCAATCACCACAAGGGACTACTCTTTCTCACAAAAACCCTAGTCCAAGCATGTATCAACCAACTCAAATGTTTCCAACAATGCTCAACCACAAATCTCACATAACAATGATACTCATGTTCTTTTCAAGTTCTTTCACAACCAATGGGCTTCAATGACTATGCTTATAAAACAAGGTTTAAACACAACTCTCAAACCAAAAAACCTTGAAGCATTCAACCAACCACTTTCGAAAAGGAAACCACAATCAATCCTTTTCACTCCAATGATATTTCAGAAATCAACCACCATAAACAATCAATAGGAGAATGTGCCCATACCTTTTTGATGCCAAGAAGTTGTCCACAAAATCTGCCACACTAAACACAACTTTCCTTTCCAATCTCAATAAGGGTTAGTGGACTTCAAATAATAATCACAAGATAAGCATAACTCAATTTACACCTTTTTACTCCAACTTAATAAACACATCCACCAAAGTCCTTTTTAATAAAAACCCTTATCAAAAATAATAATCAATAAGGCTCTCAAAAATATTTTATAACAACTCCTTATTTCTCCTAAATCTTAATTTTCAATTTCATGAATATCAAAATTAAATCAACAACTCATCCACCTCTGAAATAATAATCACAACCCTTATAAAAATAAAGTTTAATTAAAAACTTTAATTATTCCTTAACCACCTTATAACTCCTATCCTAGGGCATCAACGAAATTAATTAGAGCAAAACGTAATTACCTCCTCAAGGGGATTCGAACCCCCAACTTGCACACACCGTGAGCGCCTTAGCCATGGCTAAGGTTGCCACATGAGCTAGCCACTCATTCGAAAGGAAAAGGCATGATGTGCCTTAAGTCCTTCCTCCCTTCCATGCAAACCAAAAGTGCTTCGAGCACTTTCCTTCCAATGCCTTCGAATGCAGTCAAGGAGATTCGAACCTTGATGTAAAGCGCTGCCACACACCTTAACAAAAATCCAATTGCCAATGCACCACTCTGCCCACAATGTCTTGGGCTTTCGACCAACCTTGGATTTATTCGTTGTCTCCCTTTTCAAAATGATTTTCGCATGAGCTCTCTTCGGATGCTTAGCCAACGATTAACACGAGCAAGGATTAATTTCAAATGAACCTTAGGATCCCCCTTTATATAGTCTTCTCCTCATTTTCGATGACGTCGACGCATTATTGATTTTCCCTCTTTCTTTAGACGTCGGCGCTAACTTTAATTTTAATTTTAAAATTTAAATTTAAATTTTAAATAATTAAAATTTAAACTAAATATTTAAAATTAAATATCTCCATCACCGGGGCACCTTTTTTGATGAAACGAAAGGCCAACCTGGGTTTTAAGAAAAACCCATTTCAAATATGCCATCCATGGTTTTAAATAAAACCTTTTATTTTTCCTGCCTTGGTTTTCACAAAAACCCTGAATTTATCCATGCTTTCCAAAATATCATTTGCCCATCAAAACTCAATGTGATCCATATGACATCAATGATTCATGTGACATCAATGACAACATAAAATAACTCAAATTGCCAACAATCTCCCCCTTTGTCATTGATGGCAACACCTCTAAAGCAAAAACCACAATCACTGCAAAAACCATCTCTGAGAATCAAAGTTGCTCCCCTTGACTCAATAATCTCTATGGAGGCTGCTCCCCCTAACTCAATGCTCTCTTTGGAGGCTGCTCCCCCTAACTCAATGCTCTCCCCCTTACTCAAATCTCTCCCCCTTTGACATCAATGGCAAAAGGGACACCTATGGGGCTAAAAGATATGACTCTTAAACTTAGCCCCCTCACCACCTTCTCTCTTGAGGTGATTAATTTTGGGGTGGGAGTACTTTTACTCCCATATCACATTGTTTCTTTCCTCTATCAACTTCCTTCCATGTTTTTTTGATATCCTTCTCTTGATGAATTACTTGATCTTCTTGTCTAGAACCTGTTTGACCTTCTTGCCTTGAACCTATTTGACCTTCTTGCCTTGAACCTATTTGGAATTGAGTCCTACACCATTTTGCAATATGCCCAAAGTTATTGCAATTAAAACACTTGATATTGTAGCCTTTGGATGGTGCCCATGTCCTGAATTCATTCTTAAAATAATTTCCATATCCATTCCTTTCCTGAACCCTGTATTGTGAAGCTCTGTTTTCATGACCATTATGACCATGACTTCTGAATTGTGAAGCTCTAAAACCAAAACCATGTTGCTCATTTCCTTTGCACTGAAAATCTCTATGACCAATCTTGTTACATGAGAAGCAATGTCCCTAAAAACCATACCTTCTTCCTTTGAAGTTTCTTCTAGAAAAATCAAACTTCTTTGATCCATAGATCCTACAATGTATAGCCCTGTGTCCAAATCCATTACAAGAAAAACAATGTCCTTGAAAAGCCCTTTGTTCATGCCTTGGTTCCTCATACCTTTCTTGACCATTATCCTTATGATCATTTTCAACTTGTGCATTGCATCCTTGAACCTTCTTTGTAGCATCTAAATCCTCTTCCTTAGTTTCTTCCTTGCTTTCCTCTTCAAGAATTTCTTTTCCTTTTGAACTTGATTCACCTATCTCAAAACAAGATCCAAAATGAATATTTGGAGCCATAGGAACTTTGGAACTTTCCTCACAAATCTTAGGTGCTTCCTTGCTTTCATCTTTTAGAACTTCCTTTCCTTTTGAGTGTGATTCTTCTTGGAAGTAAGATACAACCTTAAAATAAGTTTCCTCTCCTTTTTAACTTTTCATCTAATGTGTCATGTAGAACTTGGCATCCATTATCCTTAGTTATTCATTCATTCTTTATTCAAAATATCCTTTTTGACATTTTGAAGCTCTTCTGATGAGATTAAATTGTTTGAAGTAATTCATCTCAATTTTGATATCTGTTTAATCTTGTAGTTGCTCAAGGATTACATTGTATTCTTCTTTTAGACCTTTTGATTTCTAATTTTTATTTACTTAGCTCATCCTCTTCTCTTATTCTATAGAAAAAGACTTCTTCATCTTCACTATCACTAAGATCATTATAATCTTCTATAGCAAATAAACTCTCAAGATTTCTTTGACCATACTTGTTTCCTTGATGTGTCATCTCATCTTCACTATCATTGAAACCATTGCAATATCCTGATCTGTGATCTCTTTGACCACACACAAAGCACTTCTCTCTTTCACCTTCTATTCCTAGGAATAGATGTTCTTCTTTTTCATCATCTGATTTGTCTCTATCACTATGATCTGAGCTATCACTTGCTTCTACAATGTAGTAAGATTTCTTTGCCTTACAAAAAATTTTCTTCTTCTCATACCTGTTTTGCTTGTATCTATCATCTTTGTCATGCTTATGCTTTCCATATTCTTTTCTTCTTTGACCCTATTTTTCATCATCACTCTTTTCTTCATGTGGACACTTGTATGCATAGTGACCAAGATCACCACACTTGTAGCATCTGACTTTCCTTATATCCCTAAAATTCCTTGAGTCCTTATTCCTTTTGATGAAGTTAGCTTCCTCATCATTATCTGAACCTCTACTTATTTCTGAAACTTTCCCTTTCTCTTTCTCTGAAGCCTTGAATGCAATCTCTTTTATTGGAACCTGATGCTTACTTACCCTCATCTCATAAGTTGTGAGAGTACCTTGCAATTCTTCCATTGTTAGCTTGTTGATATCCATTGTCTCTTCTATTGCTGAAACCTTAGAATCATATTTCATGGGAAGTGATCTCAAAACCTTTTGAGTAACTTCTGATTCTTTCATCTCAAAACCTAGGCCTCTCATGGTGTTAGTAATCTCATCAACATGAAGTAAAAACTTTGCAATATCTTCAGAATCTTCCATTTTCAATTCCTCAAATATTTTTCTATGAGTTTGTAGTTTTGCCAACTTTACCTTGGAATCTCCTTCATAAGTATTCCGCAACTTGGTCCACATCTCATTAGCTGAATTACATACCATGACCTTTGCAAAATCTGTCTCATGAAGCCCACTCAAAATACAATTCATTGCTCTTGCATTGATCTCAACCAATTTCTTGATAGTCTTATCTACCTCGGGATCACCTTCAACCCTATACTCTTTTTCAACCATTTTCCATACCTCATATCCTTGTGATATCAAGTAGTTCTTCATCCTCATGCTCCAGAAAGCATAATTGTTACCATCAAACAATGGAGCCTTATTTGTAGATGATCCATTCTATGAAGCCATCTGTGTTCTTGTAGAATCTACCCTCAAGTTGTTAGCTTTTTCGAAGGAACCCTCTCTGATACCAATTGAAGAACACAAGCTTATACTGAGAGGTGGGGGTGAATAATATAAGACCACTTTTTACTTTCTTTCCAAATCAATATCAATTAATGTCCTTAATTGCAATAACCAAATATAGTAGTGTGCATTAATAACTCAGATAGTAGTAGTAAGCAAGAGCACAAGTCACCACACATAATTGAGACACAATATTTAACGTGGTTCCCCCAATGTGGGGTACTCCACCAGATAATCTCCTTATAATATTTCACATAGAAATAAGGATCCTTATCCAATACAATGATTTCTTTGATCTGCTCAAAGCTAGGCAATAACAAGTTCACATAAAACTTGTCCAAATCTGAATAACAAGCTCACATAGAACTTGTCCAAAATTGAATAACAAGTTCACACAGAACTTGTCCAAATATGAATAACAAGCTCACACAAAACTTGTCCAAATCTGAATAACAAGCTCACCAAGAACTTGTCCAAATTTGCTCTAACAAGCTCACCAAGAACTTGTCCAAATCTGCTCTAGCAAGCTCACCAAGAACTTGCTCAAATTTGTCCACAAAGCTGTCCTCAAATTTGTCCCAAAACTATCCACAAAGTTGTCCCAAAAATTGTCCACAAAGCTATCCACAAATTTGTCCACAAAACTATCCACAAAGTTGTCCACAAAGTTGTCCCAAAACTATCCACAAAGGCCTTCTCAAAGGCTCAATCAATCATGCTCAAGTAGCACTCAAATCTCATCCACAAATCTATCAAGGCAAAGCTCAAAGATGAACTCAACAATGAATGGCAATGTACTCTTCAATGGATGACAACAATGATCCACAATGATCTCAACTCAACTCAACTCAAATCAACTCATAGAAGCATAAAGAGAATTGTTAGAGACTCAATATGTTCTAAGCTCAATCTCAACTCAACTCAACTCAAATCAATCTCAACTCAACTCAAGTCAACTCATAGAAGCATAAAGAGAATTGTTAGAGACTCAATATGTTCTAATCTCACTCTCAACTCAAATCAAAATTATGGAATAGTTTGTTTCATGGAACTTGACCAATCACCTCACACAATCACTTGACTAGGCTCAATCAACTCAACTCAACCAATCACCACAAGGGACTACTCTTTCTCACAAAAACCCTAGTCCAAGCATGTATCAACCAACTCAAATGTTTCCAACAATGCTCAACCACAAATCTCACATAACAATGATACTCATGTTCTTTTCAAGTTCTTTCACAACCAATGGGCTTCAATGACTATGCTTATAAAACAAGGTTTAAACACAACTCTCAAACCAGAAAACCTTGAAGCATTCAACCAACCACTTTCAAAAAGGAAACCACAATCAATCCTTTTCACTCCAATGATATTTCAGAAATCAACCACCATAAACAATCAATAGGAGAATGTGCCCATACCTTTTTGATGCCAAGAAGTTGTCCACAAAATCTCCCACACTAAACACAACTTTCCTTTCCAATCTCAATAAGGGTTAGTGGACTTCAAATAATAATCACAAGATAAGCATAACTCAATTTACACCTTTTTACTCCAACTTAATAAACACATCCACCAAAGTCCTTTTTAATAAAAACCCTTATCAAAAATAATAATCAATAAGGCTCTCAAAAATATTTTATAACAACTCCTTATTTCTCCTAAATCTTAATTTTCAATTTCATGAATATCAAATTTAAATCAACAACTCATCCACCTCTGAAATAATAATCACAGCCCTTATAAAATAAAGTTTAATTAAAAACTTTAATTATTCCTTAACCACCTTATAACTCCTATCCTAGGGCATCAACGAAATTGAATTAGAGCAAAACGTAATTACCTCCTCAAGGGGATTCGAACCCCCAACTTGCACACACCGTGAGCGCCTTAGCCATGGCTAAGGTTGCCACATGAGCTAGCCACTCGTTCAAAAGGAAAAGGCATGATGTGCCTTAAGTCCTTCCTCCCTTCCACGCAAACCAAAAGTGCTTCGAGCGCTTTCCTTCCAATGCCTTCGAATGCAATCAAGGAGATTCGAACCTTGACGTAAAGCGCTGCCACACACCTTAACAAAAATCCAATTTCCAATGCACCACTCTGCCCACAATGTCTTGGGCTTTCGACCAACCTTGGATTTATTCGTTGTCTCCCTTTTCAAAATGATTTTTGCATGAGCTCTCTTCGGATGCTTAGCCAACGATTAACACGAGCAAGGATTAATTTCAAATGAACCTTAGGATCCCCCTTTATATAGTCTTCTCCTCATTTTCGATGATGTCGATGCATTATTGATTTTCCCTCTTTCTTTAGACGTCGGCGCTAACTTTAATTTTAATTTTAAAATTTAAATTTAAATTTTAAATAATTAAAATTTAAACTAAATATTTAAAATTAAATATCTCCATCATCGGGGCACCTTTTTCGATGAAACGAAAGGCCAACCTGGGTTTTAAGAAAAACCCATTTCAAATCTGCCATCCATGGTTTTAAATAAAACCTTTTATTTTGCCTACCTTGGTTTTCACAAAAACCTTGAATTTATCCATGCTTTCCAAAATATCATCTACCCATCAAAACTCAATGTGATCCATATGACATCAATGATTCATGTGACATCAATGACAACATAAAATAACTCAAATTGCCAACAATCTCCCCCTTTGTCATTGATGGCAACACCTCTAAAGCAAAAACCACAATCACTACAAAAACCATCTCTGAGAATCAAAGTTGCTCCCCCTGACTCAATAATCTCTATGGAGGCTGCTCCCCTAACTCAATGCTCTCTTTGGAGGCTGCTCCCCCTAACTCAATGCTCTCCCCCTTACTCAAATCTCTCCCCCTTTGACATCAATGGCAAAAGGGACACCTATGGGGCTAAAAGATATGACTCTTAAACTTAGCCCCCTCACCACCTTCTCTCTTGAGGTGATTAATTTTGGGGTGGGAGTACTTTTACTCCCATATCACATTGTTTCTTTCCTCTATCAACTTCCTTCCATGTTTTTATGATATCCTTCTCTTGATGAATTACTTGATCTTCTTGTCTAGAACCTGTTTGACCTTCTTGCCTTGAACCTATTTGACCTTCTTGCCTTGAACCTGTTTGGAATTGAGTCCTACACCATTTTGCAATATGCCCAAAGTTATTGCAATTAAAACACTTGATATTGTAGCCTTTGGATGGTGCCCATGTCCTGAATTCATTCTTAAAATAATTTCCATATCCATTCCTTTCCTGAACCCTGTATTGTGAAGCTCTATTTTCATGACCATTATGACCATGACTTCTGAATTGTGAAGCTCTAAAACCAAAACCATGTTGCTCATTTCCTTTGCACTGAAAAGCTCTATGACCAATCCTGTTACATGAGAAGCAATGCCCTTGAAAACCATACCTTCTTCCTTTGAAGTTTCTTCTAGCAAAATCAAACTTCTTTGATCCATAGACCCTGCAATGTATAGCCCTATGTCCAAATCCATTACAAGAAAAACAATGTCCTTGAAAAGCCCTTTGTTCATGCCTTGGTTCCTCATACCTTTCTTGACCATTATCCTTATGATCATTTTCAACTTGTGCATTGCATCCTTGAACCTTCTTTGTAGCATCTAAATCCTCTTCCTTAGTTTCTTCCTTGCTTTCCTCTTCAAGAATTTCTTTTTCTTTTGAACTTGATTCACCTATCTCAAAACAAGATCCAAAATGAATATTTGGAGCCATAGGAACTTTGGAACTTTCCTCACAAATCTTAGGTGCTTCCTTGCTTTCATATTTTAGAACTTCCTTTCCTTTTGAGTGTGATTTTTCTACTGAAAGTATGAGACATTTGGTGCTTTGGAATCTTCCTCTTCTTTTTCTTTTATCTATGTATAGCATTCTTGGCATCCATCTCTATAGTCTTGAAACACTTGTTTCCTTCTTAGTAAATTGAACTTTTTGAGTCATGTGATGGATCAATTTTCTCAAGTAAGGAAATTTCAATTCATCTTTTTAATCTTTTAATTTTGTGTTGCATAGATAAATTGAAGTCTTCCCTTTAGATTTTGATTTCTATTTTTGTTTACTTTCATCCTACTTCTCTTATTCTATAAAAAAACCTTCTTCATCTTCATTATCATTAAGATCATTATAATCTTCTATAGCAAACAAACTCTCAAGATTTATTTGACCATACTTGTTTCCTTGATGTGTCATCTCATCTTCACTATCATTGAAACCATTGCAATATCCTGATCTATGATCTCTTTGACCACACACAAAGCACTATTCTCTTTCACCTTCTATTCCTAGGAATAGATGTTCTTATTTTTCATCATCTGATTTGTCTTTATCACTATGATCTGAGCTATCACTTGCTTCTACAATGTAGTAAGATTTCTTTGCCTTACAAAAAATTTTCTTCTTCTCATACCTGTTTTGCTTGTATCTGTCATCTTTGTCATGCTTATGCTTTCCATATTCTTTTCTTCTTTGACCCTATTTTTCATCATCATCATTTTCTTCATGTGGACACTTGTATGCATAGTGACCAAGATCACCACACTTGTAGCATCTGACTTTCCTTATATCCCTAAAATTCTTTGAGTCCTTATTCCTTTTGATGAAGTTAGCTTCCTCATCATTATCTGAACCTCTACTTGTTTCTGAAACTTTCCCTTTCTCTTTCTCTGAAGCCTTGAATGCAATCTCTTTTATTGGAACCTGATGCTTACTTACCCTCATCTCATAAGTTGTGAGAGTACCTTGCAATTCTTCCATTGTTAGCTTGTTGATATCCATTGTCTCTTCTATTGCTGAAACCTTAGAATCATATTTCATGGGAAGTGATCTCAAAACCTTTTGAGTAACTTCTGATTCTTTCATCTCAAAACCTAGGCCTCTCATGGTGTTAGTAATCTCATCAACACGAAGTAAAAACTTTGCAATATCTTCAAAATCTTCCATTTTCAATTCCTCAAATATTTTTCTATGAGTTTGTAGTTTTGCCAACTTTACCTTGGAATCTCCTTCATAAGTATTCCACAACTTGGTCCACATCTCATTAGTTGAATTACATACCATGACCTTTGCAAAATCTGTCTCATGAAGCCCACTCAAAATACAATTCATTGCTCTTGCATTGATCTCAACCAATTTCTTGATAGTCTTATCTCCCTTCGAGATCACCTTCAACCCTATACTCTTTTTCAACCATTTTCCATACCTCATATCCTTGTGATATCAAGTAGTTCTTCATCCTCATGCTCTAGAAAGCATAATTGTTACCATCAAACAATGGAGCCTTATTTGTAGATGATCCATTCTGTGAAGCCATCTGTGTTCTTGTAGAATCTACCCTCAAGTTGTTAGCTTTTTTGAAGGAACCCGCTCTGATACCAATTGAAGAACACAAGCTTATACTGAGAGGGGGGTGAACAGTATAAGACCACTTTTTACTTTCTTTCCAAATCAATATCAATTAATGTCCTTAATTGCAATAACCAAATATAGCAGTGTGCATTAATAACTCGGATAGCAGTAGTAAGCAAGAGCACAAGTCACCACACACAATTGAGACACAATATTTAACGTGGTTCCCCCAATGTGGGGTACTCCACCAGATAATATCCTTATAATATTTCACATAGAAATAAGGATCCTTATCCAATACAATGATTTCTTTGATCTGCTCAAAGCTAGGCAATAACAAGTTCACACAGAACTTGTCCAAATCTGAATAACAAGCTCACATAGAACTTGTCCAAAATTGAATAACAAGCTCACATAGAACTTGTCCAAATCTGAATAACAAGCTCACACATAACTTGTCCAAAACTAAATAACAAGCTCACACAGAACTTGTCCAAATCTACTCCAACAAGCTCACCAAGAACTTGTCCAAATATGCTCTAGCAAGCTCACCAAGAACTTGCTCAAATATGTCCCAAAACTGTCCTCAAACCTATCCCAAAATTGTCCATAAATTTATCCCAAAAAATGTCCATAAAGCTATCCCAAAACTATCCACAAAGCTATCCCAAAACTGTCCACAAAGTTGTCCACAAAGCTTTCCCAAAACTATCCACAAAGGCCTTCTCAAAGGCTCAATCAATCATGCTCAAGTAGCACTCAAATCTCATCCACAAATCTATCAAGGCAAAGCTCAAATATGAACTCAACAATGAATGGCAATGTACTCTTCAATGGATGACAACAATGATCCACAATGATCTCAACTCAACTCAACTCAAATCAACTCATAGAAGCATAAAGAGAATTGTTAGAGACTCAATATGTTCTAAGCTCAATCTCAACTCAACTCAACTCAAATCAATCTCAACTCAACTCAAGTCAACTCATAGAAGCATAAAGAGAATTTTTAGAGACTCAATATGTTCTAATATCACTCTCAACTCAAATCAGAATTATGGAATAGTTTGTTTCATGGAACTTGACCAATCACCTCACACAATCACTTGACTAGGCTCAATCAACTCAACTCAACCAATCACCACAAGGGACTACTCTTTCTCACAAAAACCCTAGTCCAAGCATGTATCAACCAACTCAAATGTTTCCAACAATGCTCAACCACAAATCTCACATAACAATGATACTCATGTTCTTTTCAAGTTCTTTCACAACCAATGGGCTTCAATGACTATGCTTATAAAACAAGGTTTAAACACAACTCTCAAACCAGAAAACCTTGAAGCATTCAACCAACCACTTTTGAAAAGGAAACCACAATCAATCCTTTTCACTCCAATGATATTTCAGAAATCAACCACCATAAACAATCAATAGGAGAATGTGCCCATACCTTTTGATGCCAAGAAGTTGTCCACAAAATCTGCCACACTAAACACAACTTTCCTTTCCAATCTCAATAAGGGTTAGTGGACTTCAAATAATAATCACAAGATAAGCATAACTCAATTTACACCTTTTTACTCCAACTTAATAAACACATCCACCAAAGTCCTTTTTAATAAAAACCCTTATCAAAAATAATAATCAATAAGGCTCTCAAAAATATTTTATAACAACTCCTTATTTCTCCTAAATCTTAATTTTCAATTTCATGAATATCAAAATTAAATCAACAACTCATCCACCTCTGAAATAATAATCACAACCCTTATAAAAATAAAGTTTAATTAAAAACTTTAATTATTCCTTAACCACCTTATAACTCCTATCCTAGGGCATCAACGAAATTAATTAGAGCAAAACGTAATTACCTCCTCAAGGGGATTCGAACCCCCAACTTGCCCACACCGTGAGTGCCTTAGCCACGGCTAAGGTTGCCACATGAGCTAGCCGCTCATTCGAAAGGAAAAGGCATGACGTGCCTTAAGTCCTTCCTCCCTTCCATGCAAACCAAAAGCGCTTCAAGCGCTTTCCTTCCAATGCCTTCGAATGCAGTCAAGGAGATTCAAACCTTGACGTAAAGCGCTACCACACACCTTAACAAAAACTCCAATTTCCAATGCGCCACTCTGCCCACAATGTCTTGGGCTTTCGATCAACCTTGGATTTATTCGTTGTCTCCCTTTTCAAAATGATTTTTGCATGAGCTCTCTTCGGATGCTTAGCCAACGATTAACACGAGCAAGGATTAATTTCAAATGAACCTTAGGATCCCCCTTTATATAGTCTTCTCCTCATTTTCGATGACGTCGACGCATTATTGATTTTCCCTCTTTCTTTAGATGTCGACGCTAACTTTAATTTTAATTTTAAAATTTAAACTAAATATTTAAAATTAAATATCTCCATCACCGGGGCACCTTTTTTGATGAAACGAAAGGCCAACCTGGGTTTTAAGAAAAACCCATTTCAAATCTGCCATCCATGGTTTTAAATAAAACCTTTTATTTTTCCTGCCTTGGTTTTCACAAAAACCCTGAATTTATCCATGCTTTCCAAAATATCATTTGCCCATCAAAACTCAATGTGATCCATATGACATCAATGATTCATGTGACATCAATGACAACATAAAATAACTCAAATTGCCAATATTTTTAGGATACAACAAAATTCGAATCAATCACGATGACTAACACAAAATAAAATTCATTACACCTTGGGATACTTTTTGTTACAATGTGATGTCATTCGGTCTCAAAAAAGTAGGAGCTACTTACCAACATGCCATGACGTATATCTTCCATGAATATATGTACAAAATCATTAAAGACTATGTGGATGATTAAATAGCTAAATCTAAAATGTGTCTTGAACACATCGATGTATTATAAAAGATCTTTGATTGGTTAATTGAACACAAGGTGAGGTTAAATCCTAAGAAGTGTGTATTCAGATTCACATCAGGTAAACTTATAGGATTCATTGTCTCCAAGCAAGGCATTGAAGTGGATCTTTATAATGTCAAAAACATTATCGAAATGCCCCCTCCAACAAATTTTAAAGAGTTTCATAGTTTATAAGGAAATATTCAATTCATTCATCGATTCATTGCACAACTCTTAGAAAAATGCAAGCCATTCAATTATCTGCTACAAAAGGGGATCATCTTTTCATGGAAAAAAGAATGTCAAGATGATTTTGATGACATCAAGAAATATCTGGCTTCACCACCACTACTAATGCTACCTCATCCAAGAATACCTTTTCATATTGACATCTCTGCAATAAAATTTGCATTAGGGACAATGCTTGCACAAAAGAACAAAAATAAAAAAGAGCAAGAAATCTATTACATTAGTTGAACATTGGTGAGTTAGGAGATAAGATATGCTTATGTTGAGAAGTTGTACTTAGTAGTGGTTTTTTCCACTAAGAAACTCAAATATTATATGCTAAGTAACACTACCTATGTCATAGCTAGATAAAATCCTTTGCGTTATATAATGACTCTCACATACAACAACACCCATATCACAAAATGGATAATGCTCTTAATGAAATTTTATCTCAAATTCATTAGCCAAAAATCCATCAAGGATCAAGTGATATTCGATCAACTCGTAGAAGCTCCGCTTCCAAATGATCAACCCCTTTTTATCGAGATTCTAGATGATTCATTTTTTTCATCACTAAACAATAAGAACCAATCCCTCTTGAGGATTATGTTGGCATCACTCTCTTATTTGATGGGTCAAAGTGTGAAAAAGGACAAGGTGTTGGAGTCATGTTTTATACACCTAAAGGAATACCAATTCCTTTATCATTTAAAATTGACTTTCCATGCACAAACAAAAACATACAGTATGAAGACCTAATATTGGGGCTTCAATCAACATTAGCTATGGGTATAAAGCGTATAAACATCTTTGATGATTTCCAACTAGACATTTACCAAGTGAAAGGAACTTACCAATGTAGACAACCATTCTTGAAATAATATCATGAAATAGCTATGAAGTTGCTAGAAACATTTGACTAGTACAATATTAACAACTTACCTCATTTGACTAATAGATTTGTAGATTCAATGGCTTATCTAGGATCATTGATTCCAAAGAATGAAAATGGATAGGTCCAACCACTTATCATCACAACAATATCCAAATATGTAATCTCATGAGTAGAATCTGAGGATGAAAAAAGAGTTTGTTTCATTCATGCATAGCCATATGAGTCTTTCCTTAGCCAAATAAAGTATTTACTAATGTTTAGGACCCTCCCATAAGATTTAACGTGAATTGCAAAGAGAACGTTCAAACAAAAATCAGCTTGTTACACTCTCTTAGGAGATGTGTTGTATAGACGTAGCTATGATGGGATCTTACTTCGATGTCTAGATATTATAGAGGCATGAAGATCCATAACTAAATCCCATGATGGTACTTGTGGTGGCCACTTTAGTGGAATGGCCATTGCAAAGCACATTTTTTGCATGGGTTATTATTGGTCCACCATGGAAAATGATTATGTGAAGAAATATCAAAAGTTTCAAAAACATGCCAATTTGACTTATGTACCATCAAAAGCATATATCCCATTAAAAATTTGGTTCTTTTCACAATGGGTACTTTATTTGACTGGAAAAATCTCACCTGCCTCTTCAGGACAACACAAATTCATCATAACTATCATAGAATACTTCACTAAGTGGGTCGAGGCAATCCCAATGACCACTACAACTAGACCTCAAATTGCAAAGTTCATACTCCAACATATTATTTATCATTTTGGTATTCCCTCAAATATTATTTTTGATAATGGTAAGTATTTCAAAACCAAGGATGTTCGAGCACTATGCAATAAAATTAATATTCAACACAGTTTCTTGACTCCTTACTACCCACAAGTAATTGGAAAAGTTGAGGCAACCAATAAGACATTGATAGCCATAATTAAGAAAAGTTTCAAAGATAACCATAGATATTGGCATATTCAATTCCCCTTGGCATTATGGGCTTATCACACAAGCATCTGAATGACTACAAGGGCAACTCCATTTTCATTGCTCTATGGAGACAAAGCAATCATGCCTCTAGAGCTTGAGATCCCTTCTTTATGCATTGCATTACAAGAATTAATGGATGACAACACAACTGTACAAGCATATTTTGATCAAATCACACTCCTTTATGAAAGGTGAATCAATACCATAAAACACTTACAAGTATATCAAGATCGCATCAAATGTGCTTATAATGCAAAATTCCATCCTCACAAATTCCAAGTAGGAGATCTCACTCTTAAATAGAATCAACAGAACACCAATGCATTGTCACACTTGCGAGACAAATTCACTGCTAATTTCTTAGGTCCATACATTATCAAGCAAAAGTTAGGTCTTGGAATGTATAAAATTGCAAATTTAGAGGGAACAATGAAATCTAAGCCATTAAATACTATAAACCTAAATGTGTTCTATGCTTAATGCAGATTGTAAATATGTGCATATACATGGCTTAAAAAAAAACTCATTGCATATCATTCATGCATTCCACCTACATTACATACATGCATTTGAATCATTTACATTTGTTCATACCATTAAGCATATTAGAGATCATTTGGATAGTTTGGATAATTGCTAGTCCACTATGTCTTGTTGCCTTAATCAAGGGCACCTTAGGTCAAACATTAGTCACCAATCCATCAGTCATAATAATTCATAACTTTTCTTATGATATTTTGATGATTAAGGGGTACATAATATAATATAGATACCGTATAGTCATCAACAATGATGATTATACGAACACTAACTATTTTATGTACACCTTTTAATTATCAAAATCTTATAGGAAAACTACCACCACATGTTGCATAACACCTTGTTTGCTAAATCACTTAGCAAACAAATAATCCTTAGGTACCATAGGTTATTCCTGGTCAATCAAATTTCCTCTTGGACCACACATATTATAATAGAGAAAAACATTTTGAAGTCTAGGAAAGAAAAACTCATGAGTTGCTATTGCCATAAAGTGAACATTTTCTTTTGTTCATCCAATTATGTGCATGGTCTAGAAAATTTACAAAAGGACAAGCTACCCCTTCACCCTTCAACAAAAAATCCCTTTTGTTCTTCTCAAAAGCAAGCAACTCCAAAAAAAATCCCCTTGCTCTTCTCCAAAAATGAGCAATTCCCAAAAGCAATAAAATCCCCTTGCTCTTCTACAAAAACAAGCAAGCCCCAAAAGCAATAAAAATACCCTTTGCTCCAATACAAAATGAGCATAGTCCCAAATAAAATCCAACAACCAATAAAATAAGGGAAATGAGCTTGAATCCCTAGAATTATTAGTGTTTCAAAAATTGTGGGATGATCCTCATTACAATAATGGGTTGAATGAAACCCACCTGACAATGGGGTATCCTTACACATGGCACCAAGTCTATCACATTAGTGACCTTATTTTGTATAGACCCATGGACGATCACTAATGGCATAAGTTACCAATAGATTAGTATGTCCTTACTCATAATGAGAAATTTGAAACCACTAAGACAACCTTAGCATCATGAATATTTAGGAGATAAAATATGAGTTTGTCTAAGATCACTAGTATGTTTGAGTCTTTTCAAAACAACTCTAGATATTTTATCCCTAAGGCAATCAAAATCATTCCATATCATTTTCATTATTACATTCCATAACCCATTTCATTTGTCAATATCAAATATTAGTGCCCTTGATTAAATAATGAAGATAAATTTCATCAAGAAAAAATTTAAAGCATACACAAGTGATCATTAGAACATAGCATCCACACTTCATTTGCATACATAGTCACAAATTAATTAGACATAATTAAGTTACCACATCATTACATATGCATCCATACAAACATCCACATTAAAAACAAAAAGTGCAACACAAAATGATCAAAATAAAATCCATGTATATGTATATATATGAACTACATAGTACAAAAAATCACCCAAAAAGTTGTATACATCAAAGCACTAAGGCTCATAAGCAAAAAAAACTACAAAAATAGGTAAAAAACGCTACTAGCTAGTGCCACCCTGATCTCTAGGACCATGAGTAGATGTCTATGAACCTGATGGATTTTGTAAAGTAGGAACCTACAAACGTGAGATACCAAACCTAGACTCATTTCGCTAGCTAGTTCCAAAAATTGATGAAGAAGGTCATACAAGTAGGGGATATTCATAAGCAAAAAAACTACAAAAATAGGTAAAAAATACTACTAGCTAGTGCCACCCTGATATCTAGGACCATGAGTAGATGCCTATGAACTTGATGGATTATGGAAAGTAAGAACCTACAAACGTGAGATACCAGGACTAGACTCATTTCGCTAGCTAGATCCAAAAATTTATGAAGAAGGTCATACAAGTAGGGGATATTCATAAGCAAAAAAACTACAAAAATAGGTAAAAAATGCTACTAGCTCTAGGACCATGAGTAGATGCCTATGAACCTGATGGATTATGGAAATTAGGAACCTATAGACGTGAGATACCAGTCCTAGACTCATTTCGCTAGCTAGATCCAAAAATTGATGAAGAAGGTCATACAAGTAGGGGATATTATGTTGTGCAAGGGTGTCCTCAAGCTATTGAATATACCTCTCCTACGATCATGATAGAGATAAATCTTGGCTCTGACACACCTCCCGTTACCTAATATCATCACAAAGAGCACTAATCATAGCACCATCACCACCCCCACTAGATCCATTATGTAGCCCATCCACATCACTTTATAGTCATGCTATCTCGACATATCAAGCCACCATCTCACTTTACAACCTCTATAATATATGCAAGAGGTTATCGTGCTCCTCATACAAGCTATCCCGCTTAACCTAAAGGATGTCCCAATCCTTCTTAGTGCAAAAATGAGGTCGATCCTACTCCCCATCACTACCATATCCATCACCCCCATATTTATCACCTCGAATCCCAATATATGTAGGTTGATCTACATCTACCCTAGCTCACCTCCTAATACCACTACCTCAATGGTGTTTTTTCCATCGAGGAGTCTACTCACTACATCATAAATAACCTAAATCGATGTCCATGGAGGCTACGAAGAAAACTAGGCATCATACTCAACTATCATCCCAACATCATCTGCATCTGGGATATCCATGACATCATCATCGTGGTCATCATCCATAGTCCAAGGATTAGGAGTATAAGGGAGACATCTCATAACCCTAATGCCTATACACAACTGAAGCATCAAGAACTCCCTGAACCAAGTCAAACTATCGCATCACTCGAGAGAACTGGATAAACTCCCTCTCTCACCCATGTCACCCAATCACCCACCTGCCCCACCTTGTTCATCGAAGCTATGCCACATCATCATCCCAAGTGAGGCCTCACCATGATCACCAAATAATGTCATCACTAGCCAATGCTTTTAACATCTCCTAATACTCTTGGCCACTATGGCTAGGGTGAATCGGTATAAGCTCCTCATTGGTCCACCAATTAAGAGCACAAGGGCATGAGTGATCCCACTCCCAAGGTATAATCTCTATCGATGCAATCCTAATATGCTCCCATCTCTAAAGTTGAAGAAGTAAGTTGTAGTCGAGTCCCTTCCACTTCCACTTCTTTACCTCATAAATCTCCACATATAACTAGCAAAGTAGGGTAGGAGCCCAATGATAGACTTGTGGCTCATTGATCATATCTAGTACAAGTCTAACCTAGTTCCAAGGGAACCTAGCTCCCATACTATTAGGCAACAACATGTTGCCTAAGATATACATCACAAATGTAGGAAGCGCTCCTAGCTTCCCATCCTAGTACATCTACAAATACTGGATCCCACCCTTGCTCACATCCACATCATCCCATCCATCACCAAATAAAGGCCTCAACTCATACTTTTTGTTGTGGTCAACCTGAACTGGTAACCCCTCGATAAGAACACAAAATATGCGGTAAACATCCTCCAAGGTAATGGTAAGATCCCTTGTCAAAAGTTGAAATGACCCATTTTTAGGGTCCCACCCCTCCACAAAAGTAGATAAGTACTCCTCATCTGCTCTAACCACTTCCACCTGACCACATCCATATAATCTCACCTCCTCCAACCACTTCCAATCATCTGGAGTAAGCGTCTTTCGCACCCGAGTGATGATAGGTGATCATCGATTTTGAGCCTCAATAAATTTCACCTATAAATTTTTTTTTAAAAAGAAATAACCAAAATTCAAATCACTAAAAAAAAACACAAAATTATTTTCATTATGCATTTTATCATTTCAAAAACATCAAAATGCAAATCATTTTTCCTATATGCATTGCATCATAAAAAAAAAACAAAACAAAAAAATATTTATATGCATATCTCATTTCATTTCAAAAAGCATGAAGTGTAAAAAAAAAAAACACATCTTTTCGTAGTAGAAATTTCTTTCATTTTTATATTCTATGCACTTAGACTAGTTTTTTATCCATTTTCCAAAAAAAAAAATGCTACCACCCCTTTTCCCATTTAAAAAAAAAAAACTTTTTGCCTCCCCCATTGTAGTCATAAAAAACAATAAATCCATACAATATATATATATATATATATATATATATATATATATATACAAAAAAAAACAATTAAACCATACAAGAAAAAAAAAACACACAAAAACCAAAATGAATAAACAAAAAAAAAATGAAATAAAAAGGAAGGGCCTCAAAAGCCTACCTCCACCAGTCACATCCCAACTCTAGCTCCAACAGCGCCACCAACCTCCATCCCATCACTTGCTCCACTTGTCTCACCCGTCACCTCCATAACTCAAATTCTCTCACAATTGCTTAGAAAACTTTCAACTGCACAAATGAATCCACCTTACCTCTTTCATACCTATTTATAGTTGCAATTTATGGTGGAAAACATTCTTCTACATTTATCGAGTGCATTCAAATGTGTCCCCACGTTTGGAAGTTCCAAATGTTCTTACGTGTTTGTTAGGCACATCCAAACATGGACGTGTTTGATTCCAAAAAAAACCCAACATCCAGCACAATCATCACCAATGCATCCAAATCATAATTTTGCATCATCACATTCAACATTAAATCAGTTTGGTAATTCAATTTTTGAGTGTGACTATGTTCAATCAATTTTTTCCAAGTTTACCATTAAGCCCTTTCCCTGGGGTTACAAAACGCATAAACTATTCACAAAAATCATCTTACACTAGAAATTGTTAAAGTCACTATGGTCCCAAAGCACCACAATGGTTGATTCCTTTACAACATAACTACTTCATTGAAACCAAAGGTAAATTTACAAAATCACAAAACCATTCCAAACTTGGGGCATAAATTTGATCTTCACTTTCAACCATTTGCATTCATCATATTCACCCCTTTCATCATCCATATTTGGTCAATTGACTTGTGGGTTTTATTCTCCACCCATTTTCCAATTGAGGGGGTTAGCCAAAATCAAATTTTCTAAAAAAAATAATAATGTTTCCTTGCATTGAGATAACTTGAGTCCATCCCTTCATCCAATAAGGTTAGGTGTCTCTTGTGTTTACATCGCATTGTGTTTCACATAATGCGGTACAAAAAGGGGTATCTGTAGACACCAAAATCTAGGCATTTGTATTTCACAACATAATTTTGCATAATAAAATATTTTCCTAGGCCTAAACTTAGGTATATTAATTCCTATACATTTCACCCACATTTCATATCACAATTCTGCATAATGTATGCCTAAGTCTAAACTTAGGCATAAAAATCTGCACATTAAAAGCATTTTCTATATTTTCTAAATCTGGAAAATGTTAACTTTTGATACAACATGCAATGGGAGATAGCATTCACAATATGTAGAATAATAAGAAAGAAAGTAAATCTATGAGATGACTTAAATATGCTATAAATAGAAATTACAGAAATGAGTGCAATAGTAGCTATGGAGGAAATGAACACTCTATGATACAAGCTACTACCCAATGAATGAGCTCTGAGCTTATATCTCGCACATGCTACACTACTATGTCTGTCCTACACTACTATGCTATATCTATATATTTGTGGCCCTTCATATAGGAAGACAAGTTCCTTGGCCAACACTCTACCTAGTTGTACAAGGGACACCTTGCACATTTACAACTTGTACATTGACACTTGTGCACTTATTACATTGCATTAAGTAACTAGATAAATTCCACCTAAAGTAATTTAATGTCCTAAGTATGTACCAAGAAAAATATATTTACATGACCCAAATAATGTAATATAAGTTATTTCTAATACCCCTTGTATTACAATATTTGGGTATTGAAGACTTTAGTATTCAATGTGGATCTTCCTCTTGAAAATGATCTTTGGATTCTTTAGGTTCATCATCATTGTCTTCTATTGGTCTCTTTACAAGTATCTTCATTTGGATATGAATTTTGATGGTTGAGTAGAGCCTGGTGCACTTGTCCTCTCATATTCTTGATTTTGATTCTTCTATGCTTGGATTTGTGTTGTACCGGTTCTTCATTTTCATTAACATATTCCTTTGAAAATATGTTAGCATCGTTTTGAAACATCACAATATCTTGTGAGATTTACATTGAATCCAAGATGTATGTATTTCCATGGATTTATCCTATTGATTTTATTTCACCTTGATTCATGATGAGACATGTATTGATTCCATCCATATATCTAAAGTAGATCATATAGTTATCTTCTACCAACTTGCTTACAGAAATGAGATTGAATGTTAGTCTAGGAAAAAAAATTACTTTTTGTAGTAGAAGATTTAGAAATGATCTGCTAGGTGTTACACATCCATATCAATGTATAGGATAATTTTGGCTATATGCAATTCTTAGTCTGTAGCCTTTGGTATCTTCAAGACAGTCAAAGCATTGCATATTTCTTGTCATATTATGATTGGATCTTGATTCAATGTACCACACATTTTCATGTTTTTTAGATTGGTTTTTGTTGGAACAAATTCCTCATTTTTTATATGACATTATTTTTACCATTTGAAGAAATAGAAGGAATGAGATAGGACCTTCTTTGTAGTCTACCTTATGACTCCTTATTAGGATCATATATCTTCTTTGAAGATATATGATCTTATTTGATTTGGTAAGACCTTTATTAATCATTGGTTTTGTAGGCTTCCTTATGTCTCCCTAGTATGAGAATATATATACTCTTAAGGATTTTTAGGTTTTGTAGAAAACGTATGTATTACAACTTGATAATTTTAATAAATGTTGATCTTACCAAGTTTTGTAGAATAACTTATGACTCCCTAGTATATTTTGGATAAGCTATAAAGTGCTTTTGTAAATTATAGTTCAATTTTGGTATATTTTGGAAAGTTTTGTAAATACCAAAATCAACTTCTATTATCCTTATTGCTCCCATTTAACTAAGCACTTTTTCCAATTTTAAAGAGGTTTTAATTTTGGATATTTTATCTCGATTTAATAAGATTTGAGACAATAATATTATAAATTTCCAACCTTTAAAATTCTTTGATAAAAATCTCTTTAAATATCCCTTTAGGTTTTTAATCCATGTGTACCTAATTTCCAATTTAATTAGTTTGATGTAGTAACCCTTATAACTCCCTAATTTTGGAAAATTTAGATCACAATAATATTTGCAAGTATTAAGGTTAATTTCCATTAGAAAACCTTATTACTCCTAAGTTAAATATAGAAAATAATATATTATATTGATAAATAATTCCCTTTGAGGTATTGCTTTCAATAATTATTTTCTCTAAATTCAACCTTATAACTCCCTAGATATAAAAGCATATAAATATAGGAATAATTCTTACCTCATACCAAGCAATAATCGATATTGATTTCAGACGTGTAATGGCTACACTTGTTAACTGTAGATAATTTGACTATGTTCAGACCAGAGCATTGAATGCTCTATACCTTGCTTCTACATTGTGATGGTTCCCACATATCAGACGTAAATGCTTCATTAAAAAAGTTGCATTTAAATGCTATGTTCAAATGCTTCATTGAAATTGTTGCTCCAATGAGCCTTTAATAGGTAGTCAACCTAGTGATAAGCGTCACTTCAATTACACTTCACTTTCTTGGATGTTTGTTGCAAGTGTAATGCCTGAAACATCTTCTTCCTTATTGCATTTTTTGAATGATAACGCCAATGGAGAAATGTAACTCCTCTTCCACGTGGTCTATGGGCACCAAAATATTATTGTAATACTTCAAATTTGAGTAGGTGATTTTAACCTTCCTTTTAAGGTTCCTTGAACATTAAGTTGTTGAGAGATTGTTCCAAGTGGTACCCAAAGTTTCTGCATGGCATCTATTGTTGTAATGTCTCCAAGGAGAATGTAACTCCTCATTTATGTCTCTTCCTTTACTTTCTACATTTTTTGAATTGCAAGAAAATAATTTCCTCACATTCAATCCTTTCGGTGGTATTGGAGCTCTAAATGGCATGGAAGATGTTGCCTTTGGTAGATTTTCCTCACCAAGTTTTAGACCTTTGCAATTAGCACCTTTCCTCCTCACTTTTGATTCTCTTTGATGTGCAAATTGCAGCATTTTTCATGCACATTTGGACGAGGTAATAGTGATGCCTTTGCTTGTAGTATGGCTCCTTCTTCTTCTACATAATTGTAGGATGTTGATCTTATACTGTGTACTTGTGTTGTGTAAGTTTGTCCATCCAAGATATGTGAGGAATGAGCCTTTTTTATGGCTCCTTGTGTCGTATATAAGGAGTGATTTTTGTACGTCCTTCTTGGTTAGATTGTGAAATTTATACCTTTAATGGCACCTTCTATCTGCTTATTTTCTATAGATATTGTAGTGCAATACCTTGTGAATAATACACTTTATTTTGCACCCTTTTTGCACTCCATTTTTTAGGTTTTGTAGTCTGGTTTTGTAGTAGATTTTTGAATGCACAAATGAGAGTTTTGAGGATGTATTTTTGAGTAGACTCCTTACCCTCTTTTGCTTGGATATTTGATGGTGAATCCAAGCTTTGTAAGCTCTGTAAAATAGAATCTTTGTTTCAATTGCACTAACCCCTAATTGCTTTGGATTTGAGACTCACCAAGTCTCAATATTTAAAGCTTCTTTTTTGTTAGATTTTATTTGCTTGTACTAACCAATTTCGGTGGCTTCTATTTGCCACTAAGAGTTGTAGGTTTTGTTCTTTAAGAGTATCTTTAGACACTTGATGCAAACTAGATTTTATAGCCTTTTTTCAATGCACAAAATTAATTTCTTTTGAGAGTAATAATAGTGCAAATGAATATAACAAATTTCAATTTTCAATGCACAAACAAATTACACCTTATCACTAAAATCTACTCTAAAGAAAATGCACTTAATAAATTCACTACAACTAATCAAGAATAATATGAAATAAACCTTTAAATATTCTACAAATTCACTACAATTTGTATTGTAGGATTTAGTCTTATTTTTGCTTTCCAAAGTAGATAATTCATATTTGGAATCTAATCAACTCCTAGTGTGCAAATGAACCTCAAAAAGGAACCTTTTTTTGTACTTCTAAAGACTATAATTTAGGTTGCAACTTTAATCTGGATAAGGTGCTCCAATGAATCTGTTAAAAATAAATATTTTTGCACCAATTGTTGTAGGTAGGGTGTAGTTTACGTAGAGGTTGTAGATCTTGTTGCTTTGTTGATGTCTGATCAGCTTCTTCTTCACCAAACTATAGTCTCAAAATTCTTTTTAGGAACTAGGATTTGGTGTCTCGTCCTCCTCTTATAGTCTCCTCCAACTTGCTATAGATTATTAGCAAGTAATACCTTCTTTCTGTGAGAGGTAATCTTAAAATTTATGGTTCTAAAAATCTTCTTCTATCTTCAAGTCTTCTTATCAAATTCTAACTTCAGGCAATATCTTATTCTCAAGATTATGAATATCTTAAGGTTTTCACTCATTTCTTATTTTTCTTAGCTTTAGCACTCCTTGAAAAATTCTCCTCCCCTTGGGCTTGTTGTCGGATGGTGATAATTATCTAAAGTCCTTCACTATCAGTGGCTTCTCCTTGGTAGTGGATTTCTATAATGAGTTCTTTAATGATTTCTTTAGTAATGCTCTTCTAGGATTTTATCAGATGCTCATCGAGACCTCACCAAGGTCTTTGATCTTGCATATTCTTTTGGTCTTCCTTGAGACCTTATCTTCAACATTCTACTTCTAGAAGTGTTAGTGGTGAGACCTTCTCCTAGATATTTGATTTTGCTACTTCTAAATTCGAGCAGGACTCTCCTAGTTCTTCTTATTATTTATTTTCTAGAAGTTCTTCAATGATATCTCCTACTAATATCTTTTGCTTCAGGTTTTGGATTGATTCTGAAAAGGCTACTCTTCCTAAATTTATTTTAGGAAGCTTTCTCGACTTACTGGATCTCCTTTACCTACGACAAAAATATTAGTACTAAAATATGTTTTTAAATTAGGTACTCTCTTATGGAGTCTTCTTCAAGATAAAGACTTTTGTGACCTATTATCAAGGCTTCTATGGAATTTTTTTCAATATCAAGGCTTCTATGGCCTTTTCTTCAATATCAAGGCTTATATTGCCTTCTCTAGGCTTCTGTGGCCTTTTCTTCTGGATCAAGGCTCCTATGGCCTTTTATAGGCTTCTATGGCATTTTATTTTTTATCAAGGCTTATATGGCCTTTTATTCTGAATAAGGGCTTCTATGGCCTTTTTATTTTTGTGAAGTTCTTCAATATAGCACTGGAGATCTCTTGTCTCCTAACTTCATCATGATTCTTTTATAGAAGTTTCTTTTGAAGGAGTCTCCTCTCTGCAATAGCTAATCTCTTCATTATGAAGGCACTTTGAACTTTGGGCAACGGAGTTGAGGTATCCTATATTTTTGTTGTAGGAGGTGTCCAAATCATATGAGAATTAATTCCTTGTAGTAAAACAAACTTTAGGTAAATATTTCCAAATCTCTTAGATGAGATTCACTAGTTGTTTTATCAAACTAGTGGATCAAGTGTTGACTCCTAGTCTTCACGAGTTTTTATGAAACTCTATATATAGACTCTAGCCATATGCAATCTCAGTATTTCTAAAATTAATATTTCATTCAGTCCTCACTTGTGGTTTTTCCTAATTCTATCACCTAGACTCTTCAAAGAAATTTGATAGTGACTGGTCCAATGGTGCATCATGTTGACAAAAAAATTAGGGTCAATGATAATGGTGATTTTCCTATTAATCTACTATAGATTGATCTACCGTATATTTGATACCACTGTTATATTTTTATACAACATGCAATAGGATATAACATTCACAAGATGTAGAATAATAAGAAAGAAAGGAAAACTATGAGATTACTAAAATATGCTATAAATAAAAATGACATAAATAAGTACAATAGTAGCTATGAAGGAAATTAACACTCCATGATATAAGCTACTGCTCAATGAATGAGCTCTAAGCTTATATATCATACACTCTACACTATTTTTTCTATCTTACACTACTATGCTATCTCTATATATCTACGGCCCTTTATATAGATACAGAAGTTCCTTGGCCAACACTATACCTAGTTGTACAAGGGACACCTTGCACATTTACAACTTAAACATTAATACTTGTGCATTTATTACATTGCATGAAGTACCTAGATAAATTCCCTCTAAAGTAATCTAATGTCCTAAGTATGTACCAAGGAAGGTACATTTACATGACATAAAAAATGTAATATAAGTTATTTCTAATAGAAAATATACCTAGGATATCTTGCTTGCCCACTAGACATGTGTCCTAGCCACATCACCACCATCCCTTTCCACCTCTCACACACCCCTTCAACCCTTATACCTTCACATGGAACATCCCTCCACTTGGATGAGATACCCTTGGTAGCTCACCCCAACTGCCCTAGAGATGTGGCAATCTAGCTAGCCATTTGGCAATGCTAGCTTGTCGCCTCTCTTTCCCTTCAAAACCTCAAGGGGCCTATAAATGCACCCTCATTCCATAAACCAAAATATGCTAGAAAAATATAATGCTACATTATCAAAATCCTTGTAGGAAGCTACCCACGCATTTGGAGATTGGTTCACTGAGATCCTAGATCAAACCCTAGGACTTTCTATATTTCCCATCAAATCGTTCATCAACGTTTATACAAAGGCAATCACCTTCCAACGATTTCTCAACTATCCTACTGTGGTTGGCCAGCCCCACCCATGCACCCGTGGTCACTCAGGAAATTATTTTGGCCATTAATAGATAAATGAGGTTAGGTAATTAGCAAGGTATTTGATCATTGTTCTTCTCTATTTCCTACATATTATTTATAGTTTTTACAAGCACTGATTTTAGTATTTTATAGAATTTGATTTTGTTCATATCAATAGGTTCTACTAACCCTTATGTTCGCATTTCATGTGTGTGTAGGTTGTAGGTTTCTTGAAGGTTGTTGTAGCCAAGATGGTCCAGATGGATACTCAAGCCCATCCAACCTTTGGATTGTAGCAAAGAAGACTCAACACCCACCATAATTGTGACCTTGCAAAAAGGGGTTCCTCATCCTATTTTTTCTTCATTGTACTTTTAAAAAAAAAACAAGAAAAGCGCTTATTGTAATCATATTCCCTCACATATTTGGGGCAAAGCATTGTAAAAGGAAAACAAAAAGATAAATATTTCATTTATTCTTGCAAGTTGTTTGTTTCATTTTTTTTATTATTGGATGTTATTTATTTGTATACACATAGAAATATATAAATTGAATGCTTTTATATAATAAATAAAATTCATATTAGGAAAGGATCTACTCTTGCTAGGGATCTTGTATCAAGTCTCATGGAACCTAGTGTTGAAGTTGTCAATTGCTT
Source organism: Wollemia nobilis (assembly GCA_028583015.1). Taxonomy (NCBI): domain Eukaryota; kingdom Viridiplantae; phylum Streptophyta; class Pinopsida; order Araucariales; family Araucariaceae; genus Wollemia; species Wollemia nobilis. The sequence continues at coordinate 1,576,183 of JAQPPZ010003193.1, read as the reverse complement.
ATTTTGGGGCTCTTATGATGGTGATTATTTGTTTTAGGGATATACCATTTGTCTTTACTCCATATTGGTCTACCAAAATATTGAAAAATTAATCCCAGTTGTTTATTGAGTGGGTGGAAGAGCGGTACACCACCTATTCTATAAGATAATTTGCCAGCATCCTAAGTGCTATGCCTGAATGATCAACGTTGTATAAAGCACATAGGTTGGCAAGGTGCTAGAGATGTTCTATGGGGCCACCACATCTTCTCCCATGAATCATGATAGGGACTTTATTTCCAAAATTGGAATATCTTCCCATGTCACTGGTAGGGTTAGCGATCATAATGAGAATCCATCATTCCATGTTGGTAGTCACCTGTGTTGTTAGTTCAAGGCCACTACCACATTTTATCATACCTAAAGCATAAGCTCATAAATTATTGGATCTACTTATAAACATTGAGAGAGATACATTCATAGGTTTCTTAGATAGTAAAGTCATTAAGTGGTGAGAATTATGCTCAACAAACAGAGGTTCCCACCATAACCTTGGCCTAGACTTTGAAATTCAATTTCTTTAGGGTTTTCTTTTACAATAAAGTCGCTAGGTGAATCTTCAAGGTACTTCCACAAGCAAGGTATTGAAGCCTTCACTAAAACCTCAAATTGATTTCTAATTAGGGGATAAATTTAGCAATTTAGGTCCTACCAGTATGCCAATTAAACTATTGGAGACCAAAAATGGTCCTTACACTATGAGCACCATGACCACCCACATGTAGTTCATTAAGTGAGTCCAATGGTTCGAGAAGCATGGGATGTGGCTCCTTTAGATGACCTCCAAGATTTTTTACCAAGGTTAGATCCTTGTTTAGATGTGATATTTGATGCTCTCCTTCTTGCCTTACCTCCTAAGCTAGTCCTAGTCTATCGGATTTATGCCAAGGAAAAGGTATAGAGAGGAAAATAGTAAAATCTAACTAGCCTAATTTAAGGGTGATGAGTGAGAAAGATGACAAAATCCATTCTAGAAATAACTAGGATTATTGAACACATGTATCAAACATGATAGCTAAAATGAAAATAGTCACAACTTGATATGATTGCAAACCAAGAGATCTCCTATGAAAACTAGGACAAATACTAGTCACAACCCCCCATAAATATATATATGCACACAAAGACTAGGATAGAATTGGTAGTAGTCACAACACCTTGAATTCATATTATCACAATTAAAATCATATAGAGTTGAGAGAGGCTCAACAACCTATACATGTAATGACTCAAGACTTGAGATCAGACTGATATACAAAATTGAAAGTGAAAATTTTCTTAAGACTAGATACTAGACATGAAAACAATTTTTTCCTTCATTAATTAGTCATAAATGTGGTTGTTTATAGCCTAAATATAAAACTCAAATTTTAAAATTCCCTCTAGGAATACCTTGAGTGGGGAAGCTAATCTGCTTTGGGTTGTTGCATCCAAAATGTTGCACTGCATTTATTTTGAGTAGGTCCAAAGTCACCTCAAGGTTCAATCATCATAAATGCTACTCAAAAGGGATGACCACTTTTAGAGGTATCATTAACTGGAACCCCTCTAATCCTTTTATGGGTATTCAAGCCTAAGCAACATTATTACTAGAATCTTTACCTTGCTTTTATCTCAATTTTCAATTGGTTTCTTTATCATTCTTTGACTAGACCTACTCCCATTAGCCAAATTTTATCTTTAGCTTTCAATGATAAAATTCTTATGTATAGCATGTCACCTAGTGTTTTGTATTCATTCTAGTTTCAAATTACTTTTTCACTTCCTTTCTTGGGTCATCAAACTCTTGATATGTCTTCTACCTTAAGGTTGACTTTGGGAACCCATTTCCTAATTTTTTGAATGATTATTTTATTCGGTTAGTAATGACCTTATCATAATTTAGTCTCTTGATTGATTAGTTATGCTTCATGGATATTATTCATTGGAGTTTCCAAAATTTTCATGTGCCTTAAATATTTTTTTGTATCTAGTTTAGCTCCTCTATCCCCCTTTTTTCCTTTTTCCATGAATTTTAGGGGAGCCTTTATGTAGCTAGGCAAACGTTGATAATCTTGTCAACCTCAATCTTGTAGGTATTGTCCTCCTTCTATTATTTATCTTTATTTATTAGGTTGTGCTCCCTAGGTCTGTTATTAGTGTCATCTTGCAATAAACCTAGGACACATGTCTATTCAAAACTAAATTATATAAAGAGGTTATTTTGGTTTTTGGGATCCTCCTCCTAACTGAGGGATGGGTCTAGGTCTGCAAATAAGTTAGAACTCTTATCAATAATTGAGCCCAATTAGTTATCATGAGAAAGGCTTTGTTGTCTTTATTTGTGTTGAATTGACTCAATTATCACCATTCATGCTAAAATCGTTTGCTTGCCTCATTTGGGTGATTAACATTGCCTTGTGATGTGTGGAGCTTCAAGCTTATCAATAAAATTCTATGCATGATCCTTCTTGCTAGAATTTTTAGCTTCTTGTTGGTATCAACTATGTGATAAGTAGTTGAAACTTTTAGAGCCCTAATTTTACTCAACACTAGGTAGTGACCTTAATTTAAGTTGTTAACTTCTTGGTAGGATCTACCTGATGTAGTGAGAACTCACTACAAGAAACATTGAGCAAATTCATATAGAATAAATATTGGATAGATTCTAGTTATCCAATAAATGGTTGCAAATAAAGTATACAATATTTTTAAACATTTTATCACAAGAAGGATTAGATCACAAACCCATTCTTTTGAATTATGATTTACCAAATAGTGGTCATCCAAAGCTATTTTCTTCTAGTCTATGTGGCTCCAAGACCCTAATATATTCCATATGGTTATATTATGGTGGTATGAATCAAAATTTGAAGGATCATGTATGTATAGGTTTGTTCCAAAGATAAAATATTTAAAGGAGCAAATGAAAATTTGGAATACCAAATATTTTGGTAACATTTTTAAATAAAAGAAATAAATTGAATCCAAGCTCAAAAATTTACGATAGATGGTAGAAACTAATGGAATAGATCAAGATTCTTATATAAAAGAAAAACAATTACTTTCTTATTATCATAATGCATTGAAAAGTGAGTTATATTGGTTCCAAAAATCTAGGGAGAAAGTGCTCAAGGAAGAAGAAAGAAATTAAAAAAACAAATGCTACATCAAAAAAAAGTCTTTCTTTTCATTACATTAAAAATATTTTAACTCCAAATGGAAGAAATATTGAGGATGAAAAAGATAAAATAAAGGAAGCAATTAATTATTCCAAAAATATTGTGTTAGATATTGGGCAAGATAAGGAGGCATAAGATAATATTTTACAAAATATTGCATCAATTATCACACAAGGACAAAATGAAATCTTGATGAAGATATCTATGGAGGAGCTACATGAAGCAGTTTCTCTTTCCATCCTAACTAGGCACTGGATCCAATGGATTTTCTACAATTTTCTTTCAAAAATTATGGTATTTATTGAAGAGTGATATGCTAGTTGCATTTGAAGAGGCTAGGAAAAGAAAGGCTAGAATAAGTGATATCAATGTCACTTTTATTACATTGGTTCCCAAGAAAGGCAAGATAAAATATTTTAATAATTTTTATCTAATAAGCCTTTATAATATGATTTATAAGATCATTTCAAAAACTATAGAAAATGAGTTGAAAGGTATTCTATATTGTGTTATCTCATAGGAATAAGGTGTTTTTGTTTGTGGTAAATAAATGCTTTATGGGATGATCATTTCACAAGAGGCTATACATTATTTTCATTCCATGATAGGTTTTTTTATAATTTTCTACATGATATTCTTAGAAAGTTTGGTTTTGAATATAGTTAATGTAATGGATTAAATTTTATTATAGCATTGTGAAATATTCTATTTTGATCAATGGTTCTCCTATGTGTTACTTCAAGTCATCTTGTGGACTTCCTCATGGTGATCCACTATCTCCTTATCTATTCATTATTCTTGTGGAAGCATTAAGGAGACCTTTCTCAAAGGAAAATGGAAGGAAAAGTTCAAGGTATTCAAGTTACAAAAAATGGTCCCTTTGAATATCATCTCTAATTTGTTTATGATATTTTTCTTTTGGTTCATCCCTTAGTTAGTGAGGCCAAGGAGTTTAAATTAATATTATTATGCTATGAGAAGACTATAGGACAAATAGTTAATAATACAAAATCCAAGATTTGTTTATATACACTGCCCTAGATTTACAACAAATTATCGTGAATATTTTAAGGTTTAAAATTGAAAATTTTCCATCAACCTACTTGGGTATTCCTTTGTCTCATAAAGGAAATAAAAAGTAGCTTTGGGTATCTTTTTTGGATAGAGTGAAATCTTGTTTGATGGGTTGGAAAGGTAAGTTCTTAACCATGTTAGGAAAGCTAGAACTCATAAATACTAAATAGAAATCTATCCCTATTTATATGATGTCAATTTTAATACTGTCAATAGGTATAGCATTAGAAATTGATAGAATTAAAAGATACTTTCTTTGAAAAGGTTGTGAGGAAAAATTTAGATTTCCTCTTTGTAAGTGGGATATAATTTGTAAAGGAAAGAATATTGGAGGAGTAGGCTTGTAGAATTACAGATTTATGAGTTTGGCATTATGGGTAAAGCTAAGGTGGAGATTATTCAAATATCAAGGAAAGAATTGGGTAAAAATATTACTTCATAAATATATAGGTTCTTGATGCAGTAAATTTTTTTAGGAAATTTACCCTACCCAAAGGATTGTCAACATGGAACTTCATATCGGATGGTTTGCAATTGATAACGAAACATGTTAGATGGTCAGTCAATGAGGAGAATTATGCAAATTTTTGGTTTGATGCTTGGTTGAATTCTTATCCTCTTATCTCTAACTCAAAATGGTAACCATTGGCTCAAGCATACCTAGCTTGTAAATGTCCAAGGGTCAAAGACTATATTAATATGATCAAAAACTCCATATCATGGATTTCTTTTAGTAACCTAGTTGAAAAGAAACTAAAAAAAATTGTAGATGAACTTGTCTAGGTTTTTCAGCTGTTAGTTCATCCCCACATTATCTCTTCGGCTTACATCCATATTTCCCATTATTTTCCATTCCTTTCTATAATTTTACATCCCTTTTTGTTAATTTTTTTTCCTAAACTTCATACTAGTCTTAGATTAGTACAAGAACTAGCCCTCTCTAGATATTAGATTGAAGGACATTCATTTCCTTCGGCCTTTCAATATTTGCTGAGTCTAGGGTGCATATACATTTTATCCTTAGGCAGATTTGTGACCAATATTAACATAACAAAAAATGTAATATTTTGGTATTTTGACAAGAGTGGTCCCAATAGAAGGTACATATAACTTATTAAGAAAAAAATTGAACCTTGATCTTCTCTATGAAAGTTGAGGAATTTAACTATCTGAACTAATATTATTTAAAAACAAAATATTACATGTGTTGTTATGTCATTTAAACCATATCCATTGTGACGAAAATATCTTTTGTACTAAATCCATTGTGATGAAAAACCCTTCCATATAAATTCAAACCTATGCTAACATCTCTTTCCTCCACTTGAGACTTCCCATGATGCACAATATAATGCAACAGGCAATAAGACATTTTCAAACTTGACCATGATCCTTTTTACTATATCCATTGTGACGAAGAACCCTCCTATATGAATTCAAACCTAGGCTAACACCTCTTTCCTCCACTTGAGGCTTACCATTATGCACAATAAATAAATAAATAAATAAATAAATTTTATTTTTTTATTTATTTATTGCAAGAAGCAATAAGACATCTTCAAACTTAGTCATGATTTTGAGATTTGTATTTTTAATTTTACTATTTCTTTTATGCTATAAATTCTAAAAAAAATGGATCAACCTTTCATAAAATATATAATGATTTAGCATTTAATTTAATATTAAATTAATTCAATTCATATTTAATATTAATTTAATTAGTTATATGAATTGAAATCATAGCATGAATAAGTTATCTAGATATTTCAATAATCCGTTCACAATTATCAAACATCGTCTAGTAATTTCAAATCACTTTTGATCTAATTTTTAAAACTTTGATCATATTTTTAAAATTGATTACATATTTATTTTAATTTAGTTGATAATTAATTATATAGATATAAAATCATCCTACATGTATTTCAACAAACCACACGTGGTATATATAGGTAATTATTTATATTTCTTAAACCAGTTTAAATCCAAAATTTATAATTGTAACCAGTTAAGCTCAAGCTATATGATGACCCTCTGACCATATTTATTATTAATTAATAGTGAATTATTATTATTTTTACATAAAGGTAAGAAATAAGGATATATTATGATTATGATTTTTATTTAATTTTTTCTTTCAAAATGTTATTTTATTACACTCTTAAGGAGATCAAAGGTTTAAAAGTATTTTTAAGTAAAATCCTTTAATCATGAAGGGCTAAAAAATATTAATTATTTTTATGTTAAATAAAGATAAAAATCACACGTTCAATTTAGACAATTCTTTAGTTATTTTATGTGGAATACGAAAATATGAGCTTTGAAATGAAAGTTCATACAAAAGAATCCAAGTATTATTGAAAGAGATACGTCCATGGGAAGACAAACATTCGAAACAAGAGCAATGTTAGGGTAATTTTTTCAAAAAAATATCTCATCTTTCAGGAGCCATATCTTTGCAAAATATTGTCTAATAAGATGATTCTTGAACCAACTTATCCAAAATATTAAGAGATTTAAATGAGTGGGCATATCAATAAATCCTAGAATTATTGAGGAAAATATGACCCTATAAATTCAACCATTTGGAACAAGGGTAGTGATGATTTTTCAAGTCATAGAAAAATAAAATTGCAAATATCTGTTAGCTAGGGTTTGAACGATAGGAGGAGCAATAATGGGCTAGGACATAATTGAGGCAAGACATTCCATATAAGCATATAATTTTTTAGTTAAGTTTCATTTATCCTTTTATTTTTTTTTAATTTTCTTATAGATTATTGTAGTTTTATTTCCAAATAATATAATTGCTATAAGATATACTAGTAAATTTTAGTACATATTGAGTTATGGTGTCCTCCAATGGAATCATTTATAGCTAAGTCCTTATCATAATTTCTAGTAGTATATGTTATGTAGGACCTCACAGAGCAATGATCATCGTTGTTAAAAGATAAGGTAATCATTGATAAATTTAATGGGTCTTGACCATGGGCTTCAACTTTGAGAAAATGGATTGATATGATATGGAAGTTGCCAAGAATGAGTTTATACTTTCTTCCTAAAGGTTTCTTTCTAACCAGTTTTTATTCTAGGGAGGAAAGAGATATAATCATGAAATACAGTCCTTGGTTTATGGGAATATTAGGACGTTTTTTATTCATTGATTTGAAGGCTTTGCACCTAAAAACATAAATATATCCCTAGTACTAGTCTAGGTTGGGACGTATGGATTACCCAAATGGATACCTTCAAGGCAATAGGAAACACTCTAAGATAATCCCTTGAGATTTTAGAAACTACAAAATATGGAGTCTTGGATATTTATGCTCAGTTATTGGTCATGATTGATATTAGTAAACCTTTACTAGAATCAATAATTCTTAATTATGAGGAAAATTTGTGTATCCAAACCATGGATTATGAAATTATATATTTTATAATTAGAATATGTCATGAGGTGGGGCAATTGAAAGATCATGCCCTAAGAAGAGTCTAGCAGAAACATATGTAGAAAAATGTAAGAGAGATTTACAAATGGATATGGATGAGGATGGTTTTAAATTTCCAAAAAACAGGTCTAAAAAGATGAAAGTAAATAAACAGTGGAGACCAATGAGGATATTGAAAGAAACACCAATTATTTTCAGACTTTATCCTATGAAGAAAAATTAGATGAGAGCTTAGAGGACATGGTACAACAGGATCATAATATTAACAAGGAATCATCTTCTTAGTCTAAATCCAATTTAGGGATGAACACTCTAGCTAAACCTAAGGAATGTATCTTATCAAAGTTTTAAGACTCTCTTGAAGTATCATGTACCATTCATGAGAAGGAAAGTGGTAGATAAAATGTAGTTTTACATGTTAATACCTCTACTTTTAACAAGGAAATACTAGAAAATGAGTAAGATAAGTCAAAATCTTCCTTAGCAGACGCAATAGAGGATATATCTAGATGCAGGAAAAACATTCATCAACACAAAAAGAGAGCGAAAGAGTCGAGGCTGAGGCTGAGTAGAAGAAAGAGAAAATAGCGATGGCAGAGGCCGTGGTGCCCGTGGCAGCTTATTTTGATTAAGAGCAGGTGAGGAATCCACAGATGGAGGAGAACAGGCAATGCATGGAGGATATGGGCTTCTTCAATCTCTCAAAGTAGGTGGCCCAACAACCGCAGGTGGTGAAGAAACACCCAAAAAAAGCTGCATCTTCTGGATTCGAACACAGGACCTATCAAGGTGATATTCCAGGTTCTAAGGGTTAATATCCTCAAATAGAGGACAGACTCCTTCATATGACCTATGGCACGCCAGCCTACGTGGACTAGGTGGACGGAGAGAACGAGTGTTTCAGGCGAAGAATCTGGTTCTGTGCGCAACCTTTTTTATTTCGGGAGAAATTGTGGCGGGTCATTGGAGTTGTCGAGGAGAAATTTCCTGTCGAGACTCGCTTTTGAAGGAGGTATTGAAGGTATGTGGTTTAATCTGCTTTCTGCTAGGGTTGAAGAATACGGAGGAGTGGAAAATTTAAGGTGGGCGGTGGGATGGTTTGTATTTGTTTGAGGAGTTTCGAATTTTAGTTGCAATGCTGCGAAGGGTGTGTGGTTATTTTAGTTATTGGAAGTTAAAGGTATGAGAAACTATGTAGAGCTGTGTAAAGTCTCCTAATAGTATCAAGACACCAGGGATTAACTGGAGGAAATACCAAGCCCAGGAACTTGTAAGGATTACAAGGATCGAGAGTGATTGAGGGTAGGGTTAGCATGATGGAGGATATGGCAGAATTGGTGGACTATTCCCCAGATCCAATGACAGACGTTCCTATATTCCCTGCAGAAGATTTTTTGATAGCTAAGTGGAAGTCACGGGAGGGAGAATGGCCATTCAATTGAAACCAAATGTAGTCAGGGATCAAAAAGTAACACAAATGAGGACCGTTTTCTAGATGGGACAGAGATCCACTCTCAGTTGTACGATGGTGATTCGGGCTTTATGGCAGTCCGATATTGGGAGGTCTCCTTGAAGAAAATCTCCCAAGACATAGGTGATGGTAAGTTCGACCCTTTTCTAGATATCGGCCTCTTGGAAGGGATCATGGCAGGAAAAAAATGTCCAGGTAGGGAAAATGAGGAGGAACCATTAATTACAAACAAATTAAACAATACCAATAAAAGGCAAAAAAAGTGTGTTAAGACTAAAAAGGAGAAAGTAAATTTGGTTTTAGGCGAGGATATACTGCTGGACAGGGTTATGGAAATGGAAGGAAAAACTCTAACAGGAAGATTCTATGGAAGATTATACTCAGAAAAAACTCTAGCTCAGTGGGTAGAAAGGGAATGGAGTCCAGCAATAGGATATTCTCCAAGTTTCTATATTCTGGTAAGAGGATGGTTAGCTTTTTCATTCAGATCAAAAGAGGATGCAGATAAAATATTGCAGAGAAGATGGTTTTGGGACTCATATGCTCTGTCTTTAAAATGGTGGTCCCCTTGTTTTGACCCAAGAAGTGAGTCCAAATCAATTCAGCCTATATGGGTCAAGTTACCAGGTTTACCATTGGAGCTGTGGACATGTAGGATATTGAAGGAAATAGGTAATCAGCTAGGATCATGTGTGGATATTGATCAAGGGTGCACGAGTGGCTCCTCTCGAACTATTGCAAGGATACTAGTGGAGCTGGACCTTCGGGAAGGTCTCCCGGAGACAATTGAGATCAGAATTGGGAAGTGGCATTATGACCAAATTCTTGATTACGTGAAGATACCTTTCCGTTGTGCTAGATGTCATGTCTATGGTCATTTAGTAGCAGAATGTGGACTAAAATTCATAGAAAGGGAGGGGGGGAAGAGTTTTAAAGAAAATCACAACCCTGGAGGGAGAGTGGATGGTTTAGACAATCACTTGGAGGGATTCAATAGTAGACATTTAGGTCGGGTTCAAACTCCTGTAGATGAAAATGGTGGTCAGGAGAATGGTATAAGCAATGTTGCAGATGATCCCCATCTCTCCAATGCTCAGAACAAAGGAGATAGAAGAGACTCAATCTTAGATCAGAGGGAGGAAACACATGTTCAGGCAAACACAAGGGAGGCAAATACCTCATTGAGACCACAGGTGGCAACCCATTTACACAACAGTCCTCCCAGTTTTATAAATTATAACTCTGATTTAAGAACAAACCTTGTTGAAGAGCTATTACCCCCCTTCCAGGACAGGTCTATGGGGTCTGATAAACAAAAGGTTTTTGCAAAGAGAAGTGGTATCTGGAAAGAAGATATGAATATCCAACATCCTAGTAATAAGGGGCCCCTCAGCATTCCAATTTTTTCTTCATTAACAAAGTCCACATCTCTACTTTCATCTTCTTCTGAAGGCAGAGAGTCTTTAAAGGGGTCTCACAATTATTTTCTCAGATCACACAAATCAGCAGCTTTCTTTGAGAAGGGAGAAATCGCAGGAGGACTTAGCTTGGATGTGGTTAACTCACATGCCTTAGGGAGGAAATCAAACATTCAACTGGCAAAGGATCAAGCTTTGAGGGAAGTAAAGACAGGGAAACAAAAATCAATAATAGGGGCACTTAGAGCAGGCAAAACCCCAGAACCAGTTAAATAATGTTAATCCTCTCTCAAAATATTCGGGGTTTGGGCAGCGCCTCAAAAAATACTGCACTAAGGAGGTTAATGCAACTTCATCTTCCAGATATTCTATTTCTTCAAGAGACTATGGGAGTGGGTGTGAAAGTGGAAAGCATTCTCCACACCCTTATAAAGGACTAGGAATTCTTCTCTTTGGACTCCGAGGGCAGATCAGGTGGCCTTGTTCTGGGGTGGAAGAAGAGGAATTTCAGGTTTATAAAATCTGCTTTTCTTACATCAGGAATAGGAGTGGAGCTCTTCTCTATGGAATTGGGGAAATCCTTTGTGTTGGTAAACATTTATGGCCCTTATGAAAATAAAATTCATTATTGGGATACCCTATTTGCCAATAAATTTCTGCGGCATGGGAATCTTATCCTAGGGGGTGATCTAAATTTCACTTTGAATAGAGCTGAGATATGGGGGACAACAACAAGAAGTGACCCACAATTTGGTTTTTTTAAACATAAATTTGAATTGGCAGACTTGGTAGATGTAGAACCAATCAAAATTACTCCTACATGGAGCAACAATAGAGCAGGTGAGGATTATGTGGCAAAAATATTGGATCGATTCTATGTCTCCGATTCCCTGCTGATGGATGGGGAGAAAATCAGAACCTGGGTGGACCCTTGTGGCATCTCAGACCATTTCCCTATTTTGCTCCAAATAGGCAACCCGGATAGGAAACCTCCAAGCCCTTTCAAATTCAATTCAACTTGGCTGCAGGACAAAGATTTTTAGAATCTGGTTAAAGAAGAATGGAACTCTTATGATGAAAACTTGGGAAGTTCAGCCTGCTCTCAAATGACAAAAATCTCGAAGAAAGTTAAAATAGTTGTTTCTAAATGGGCTCATAATAAGTATAGGCAACAAATGCAGGAACTCCTTCTATTAGAACAACATATTGTTGTTTCTTATGAGAGAGTGAATGAGGTCGGTCTTTCAGAGGATTCCAAATCAACCATCAAAGCATTGGAAGGAAAAAAGAGTAATATCTTGCTAGCTCAAGAAGCCCAATGGAGGCTTAAAAGTAGAGCTATTTGGCTGGATTTAGGGGACGAAAACACCAAATTCTTTCAAAATTATGCAAATCACAGGAAAAATATTAACACCATCTAGGAATTTCCCAATGGAGAGGGGTCAAAAGCTAGGTCCTTCAAAGACCTCGCAGCTCTTGGCATAAAACATTTCAAGCACTTGTTTAAAGATCCCAAAAGGGTAAACTTGGCTGAGATCTTAAAACATACAACCTTCTTTCCAAGTTTTGCAGACGAGGCTACTAATGAAATGATTCTTGAGAAAGTGTCATTGGAGGAATTAAAAGAAGTGCTTTCATCCTTTCAGAAGGACAAAAGTCCTGGGCCAGATGGTTGGGGGGTAGAATTCTTCTTGGGTTTCTTTGACTTAATTGGGGAAGACCTGATTAGAGTTATTGAAGAAACTAAAGCTTCAGGGAAGATCCCAGTGGATTTCAACTCAACCTTCATCGCTTTGATTCCAAAGAAGGACTCTCCAACTTCTTTCGATGACTTCAGACCTATTTCCTTGTGCAACTGCCTCTATAAAATTATTGCCAAAATTATTGCCTTGAGGTTAAAAAGAGTTTTTTTTTATTCCATCTCCAGTGAGCAATTCGGGTTTCTAAATGGGAGGCAAATCCACGACGTTGTAGGAGTGGCCCAAGAAGGGTTGCATACTATAAAAACAAAAAGACTTCCTGCTATAGTCGTAAAACTGGATCTTTCCAAAGCTTTTGATAGGGTTAATTGGTTGTATCTGAGGATCATGCTTCTTCACATTGGGTTCAACCTCCGAGTTGTAAATTGGATCATGGGATGTGTGACCTCTGTCTCCTTCGATGTACTTATAAATGGTTCTGCATCTAATTTCTTTTCCTCAGAGCGTGGCATTAGGCAAGGTTGTCCCTTATCTCCCTTTTTATTTCTTTTGGTGGCTGAAGGTTTGAGCAGGGCAATCAAAGAAGCTAAGAGAACAGGGTAGTTTAAAGGAATTCAAATGAGTACATCATTCTCTCTAACACATCTCTTATTTGTAGATGATGTTATTTTGTTTAGTGTTGGTTCTTTTAGGGACATAAGCAAGCTTAATGATATTCTAAGGAGCTATTGCCTTGCCACTGGTATGGAAATCAATATGGGAAAGTCTACAATGTCGTGTTTTGGCCTGGTGGAAGAGGAGGAAATTTTTTTTTAGAGAATTCTTTCTTTTCCCAAGACTGATTTCCAATCAGGGATAAAATATCTGGGATTTTGTTTGAAGCCAAATAACTATGGCATAAGAGATTGGGATTGGTTGGTGGAAAATATAGATAAAAGGATTTCTATGTGGTGTAATAGGTGGTTATCAATTGGAGGTAGATTAACTCTTGTAAAATCAGTCCTGGAGGCAATCCCTATCTACTGGTATGGCATGGCTTTCATCCCAGTAGGGGTACTAGAAAAAATCGAGAAAAAGGTGCTTCAAATTTCTGTGGAATGGAAAAAGGGACAAAGCAGCCATTGTTTTAGCCAAATGGAAATCAATAGCAAAGCCAAAGGACGAGGGAGGTTGGGGTATTAAAAATATCCATATTTTTGGTAAAGCACTGGTTGCAAAAAGCTTATGGAGGCTGCTTTCTCAAGAAAACCTATGGAGCAAAGTCATCAAGGCAAAATATATCGAACCTCTTTCTATGGAAGAGTGGATAAGGAAACCTGACAAGTCCATCAGAAAGGTGTCTAACTTTTGGAAAGTTGCTATTCAGGCCTTTCCACTTCTGGGAAATTGGTTGGCTTGGAAAATTGGAAATGGTGAAAAAGTGAGAATTGGGGAAGATCCTTGGGTTGGTTGTGGCAATGAGCATAGAATTTCTGAGGACCTCTTACTTTCTCTCCACAATGCAGGTTTTTATACTCTTTCTCAGGTGGCAGACCAAGACACTACTACCATATGGCAGCAAGGTTGGATGAGTGTGCAACATCTGGGTCTTGAAGGCAGGAAGGTTGAGTCATGGCAAGCTTATGTGAAGGCACTTCTCATCAGTCATACTAGGATCAGACCAACAGTGGATGATGATCTGGTTTGGACAAAAAATACTAAGAGGGGTGTTTATACTGCTAGGATGGGATATAAAGACTTGTTTGCTCATGATAGGCAGGGGGACAATATATGGTGGTGGAAAGCGATTTGGAAGGTAAAGACGCCTTTAAAAACCAATTTTTTTTATGGCTGGCCCTCAATAACAAAATTTTAACTTGGGATGTTTTAATGAAGAGGGGGTTTCAAGGTCCTGGAAGGTGTACACTCTGTCATAAGGAGCTTGAAACTATCAACCATTTATTGGTTGGCTGTGTTTTCACAAAGTATGTATGGAAGGAGATTGAGGTGATAACTAGGAGCACAGGTACTTGGCAAGGAGACACATTGGAACATTGTTTGCAGCAGTGGTTTGATTCTAAAGATCTGAAGTCCTACAGGGCCCTCCCTTTTGCGGTGGCATGGGGAGTATGGCTAGCAAGAAACTCGGATATTTTCCAAGCCTCTTCTCAACCAGCCTTTCAAATTGCTACTCAGATCCATTCTTTCATTGCTAATCTTGTGAAACCTACTGTGCAAAAAGGCCCAAGAAAAATGAAAGTTGCCAATGTCAACAAAACAGCTCCCTGGGGTTTTTTGATGGTGCTTGTCAAGGCACCCCTCTTATGTGTGGGACGGGGGAATCCTCTTTCTTAAGGATTCTCATTTCATTCGGTTTAAGGCTGGCCTAGGAGGGGGCACAAATAATTATGCCGAATTAATTGCTTTGAAGTTACTCTTGAAAATTGCTCTGGACCACCATGTTCAACAACTCCAAGTTTTAGGAGACTCCTTGTTGGTCATCAATTGGATGAAGAAAATGTTCAGAATGGAGAACTTAACTTTGCAGCCAATTTTTCAACAGGTAAACATTTTGGCAGATGTCGTAAACCCCATATCCTATACTCATATCTACAGAGAACTCAACTCTAGGGCGGATGCTTTGTCAAAGGAAGGTCTGCAGCTGGCGCAAGGAAGATGGGAGCTGATGGAAATAAAGGATGGTGTGACTATCCAAGAGACAACGATTTCTTTGCTCGATAATTAAAAAAAAAAAATCCGGGAGGCAGTTTCTCGTACGCTTTTCCTTTCCTTTCTGGTTTTCACTTGTAGACAAAGTAGCTGAGCATTATTGACACCTTTGTGTAGAGGTCTTATGGGAAATTTTTAACTCTTAGCCCTTCCTTGATGGTTCGAAGAAAATTTAGGTGGGGACAGCCAGTGTGTTCCTTCCTGGTTATTTCAGCTTGCCTTGGGCAACTTCACAATGTAATTTTCTTTTTCTGGTGAAATAGAAATTATGATTTTTTTTCGGGGAAAAAACAAATAGAGGATATATCTAATGAAATGAAAATTTGTGAAAGAATATTGAGGAATAGAATAATAATACCTACCCCTAATACTAGCAAGGTAAAAATAATAAAATCTTCAAATTATCAAGTGAGAGCCAGGAAAGTAAGAGAAAACATAGAGAAAGGAACACAATATAAGTTGGTTAAACTTCTCTTTACCAAACAACAAAATGATATTGGTAATTTGCAGGAGGGGCCAACAGCCCCTCATGATATATGATTACCATCTCATGGAATATAAAGGGTGTTAATGCCCCCTCAAATTTGAGGTGTATCAGAGACCTTTATTTAAGTAATAAGCCTAATATTCTTTGTATTTAGGAAACTAAAATGAAAAAGAAAGAAATTTCCAAAAGTATGAAAGTAATATAGGCAAGATGTGAATGGGATTATGTGGATTCAAAAGGAGCAACAAAGGGAACTATAACATGTTGAAATTTAGTTAGAACCTCCTATGAATCCTCATAAAAATAGGCATTAGATAGTCTCATTAGTCACATACTACTTTGCAAATATTTATTTTATCCTTATCATATTCTTTAAACATATAACTTAGCCAGACAGATAAAAAGCATGGAGTGATATTACTTGATAGTATATGGATATTTACTAGTGCATGTTATGGGTAATGCATGCTCCATTTCCAATTACAATGTTGAGTCACAAATATATACTAGTATGTGACTCTTCACTTTCCTACCCTAAGGACACATGTGCATTCTGCATGATAGATACTTGTGCACATGCACACCTAACTAAGGAAACTTGTTCTTCCTATTCTAAAGGACTCATGTACATGTGGACAACATGCACATTTACATCATTGCACATTATTGTGCATTTATTCTATTGCATAAAGTAAATACTTAAATCCTAATCTAAACATGTATTCATGGTGGTACATTGACATGTACCAAATAATGTAATATTCTCTAACATCCCCCGTATTACATTATTTGGTTATTGAAGACTTTAGTCTTCAATATGGATCTTTGTATTTGTCTTCACTCTTCAAGTGACCTTGGATTTGATATTCTGCTTGAGCTTCATCTTTTTTCTTGACTCTGTATTCTGACTTTGGCACTGTTATTGTTTTCCTTCTAATTATTTTGTTCATACCTTTATTGTGTCCATCTATATACCTTGATAAATATATTTTATAAAATTGATTAATGAAGTGTCTCGTCATTGTGTATATCCAATCAAAAAAAATATTTTCTTTATACCAACAATGTCTTTGAGAATGATTGGTTCCTCCACAAATTTTACAACTATGGAGATTCTGACATCTCTCTATCTTATGCCCATATATACTACAATGTCTGCATCTATTTTCTATTACCAAATCATTTTGATCATTTTGTCCTTCATAGCAAATGTTTCTGTCAATCTCTATTATTGATTTTATGTCACTATTTTCTATTACAAACTTAGTTCTTTTCTTATTACTGCTAATCTTATTTGTATATTCAAGATCTTCATACTTTGATTTGATTTCTAGTGCAATTGGTTCTTTCATTCCCTATTCATGTTTTTCCAAACTTATATTTTTATATCTTATCAACTTTGAACAAAAACCATTAGTATTGGTCATTATAATGATATTTGTTAGTATCAATATGATCCTATACATCACTGTATCTATCATCATATGTATCTATGCCTTCATTAATTCTAATAGCATAAGATTTTTTTGAATAATCATGAACTGTGTTCAAATCACTTGTATCACATATAGCATCAATCTTTGTAACAGGTTCTTCTATCTTTATCATGGATTCTAAATCACTAGTGTTACTACTTGCATTACACTATTCCCTTTTATTTTGACAAGAATTATGATTTGCATATTTTCTTTTTGAATATCACTAGTATCACAACATGCATCAATCATCAATGGTTTAGATTAGATAGTATTGCAATATTAATCTATCATCATGGGTCTCAAATCATTCGTATCACAAGTATATTTCATCACTATTTTGTTCTCTACTTCTTCAACCTTTTCTTATTTTCTCATCTTAGAAACATTTAGAGTAATAATTCCTTTGTAGATTATTCTCCATAGACTAATGGGTATAGCAATGAAATATTCATAACAATCATTAGCATTATTAAGAATACTTTGCATGCATTTTTGAAGTATTAAAAATTCTCCTTTTTTTGCTTCAAGAGTAATATCATCAAGCCTATTGTTCAAAGTATTTGTTTCATCAATAAATTTATTCTTCAAATCCTTAATCATGTTCTCTTGTCTTCTATTCTTGTCTTTGAGAACTTCATTAGAAAGTAATGCCATATACATTACTTTTCCTATATCATTAGGTAATGTGAAAGCATATTTTGAGTTTATTTGTGCCTCACCAATTTTTAAATTCAAGTAATCTTCTAGCATTGAAAAACTTTCATTTTTGGCCTCTCTCATGATTGATTGCAATTTTTTTTTTCTTTTATTGATGTATTCTCTTGAATTTCAATTTTTTCTATCATATTTTGTGTACAACCTTTTAATAGTTGCAACTATTTCTTAGTCTCTTCTAGTGAGTCATCTTGAATGTAAATTTCTCCTTTTTCTTGAAAATATAGATTTC
Source organism: Wollemia nobilis (assembly GCA_028583015.1). Taxonomy (NCBI): domain Eukaryota; kingdom Viridiplantae; phylum Streptophyta; class Pinopsida; order Araucariales; family Araucariaceae; genus Wollemia; species Wollemia nobilis. The sequence continues at coordinate 1,558,248 of JAQPPZ010003193.1, read as the reverse complement.
CTATTTAAATTATTTTCAACTCATGTATTTTTTGTTCTATTTTTTGATCATTTTTTTCTTCTTTATTTGCTTTTTTCTTGCCATGTACCCTTTGAAGTAGGCTACCTTATGGCTCCCTAGATAAGATATTTAGAGTTTTGTAAACTATATTTACAAAATTCAATATCCTAATTTGATGTAGTAGACCTTATCTCTCCAACATTATCAATTTGCAAATATTAAATCTGATTTACAAAACTTAATTGATTGATTACAAAACTTGTAATTGATTTTCCAATACTCTAGGTAGAATACCTTTTAACTCCCAAGTAATTTTAGTAAAATATCAAGTTTGCTAAGATCTTTTAAATTCTTCAAGTTTTGTAAAGAACTTGGATCTACCAAATGATTTTGAGTGCAATATGTTTTGATAGTATGTTTATATTTCTTAGTTTCCTTGAGTTGAATCCCTTTTATCTCCCTAATGTTCAACTTTAATTTTCACCTTATTTCTCCCTATGAATTAGTAAATAGAAAGCTAAAAATAATTTGATAATGCACCTTCAAGTTTTGATAAGGTTATTTGTTTTGTAGACCTTTTAGTTGGATTTCTAATATCTCAAAAATTAGAGCAAGAGACAAATGTAAAATGCAATTTTCCAACTTTATATAATAAACCTCTTCAATGATTAATAGAATAGTATCTATGTTTTTCTCCCTTCAATTCTTAAAATTATGATTTTTTAAATTTCAATAGTCCAAATTTTGGTGTAGAATCTCTTATATCTCCCTATTTTAGAAATTTAGAAACTATGGTTATTTGGAAATTTAATGTTTCAATGTATATGTAGAATTCCTTTTTCCTCCAATATATAATATTTGCAAATTATCCTTGTATTTGAGTAATGTAATATCAAATGCTTTAAATAAACCTTCCTTTCTTTAAGAATGCATATAAGGTTGTACTAAATCAAATACTTATACCTCCAATTAGAAAATTAATTGAAATCTAAAATTAATTACCCCTTATAACTCCCACTTTAGAAAATTAATACTTGGGTTAAATACTACCTTCACTACACGGTCTTCTAATCTCTAGATTAACAATGCTCTAGCTGAATACAACACGGTCAACAAAGGTTGAATCCCTCTTAAAATAAAATTTCTTTCGCAATGCTCAACTAAACTCGAATGTGTTGGATTTTAATTTTTTCAAACTTTAGGTTTCTTCCAACTTGTTCGTTGTTGTGTTGGTGCCAATGGCTTGTATAAACCCTCCTATTTGGTTTACATGCTATTTCACAATCTTCTAGACTTCTCTATGCTAGATTATTTGTGTGAGGTTAGGTCTTCAATACTCCAATGAGTGCTGACATTCCTTCTATTCTCTCACTATCCCATGACCTTAGTGCATGATGGCTACCACATGGATTCTTTAGCAATATATTTAGGATAGATAAAATAATGATGCACTATTCCCAATATGTGAATCCAATGACTATTTTCTATGCTCGTTGATGCATTGCTTGGGTGGTGAGTAACATTTCCCCTTTTCACCTATATGTAATGACTCTTCTTTTGCAACACTCCAATCATAGGCTTCGACCTATTCAACTGTGTTCCTCAAAAATATTACTTCCAATACCTCTCAATGTGTATATCTACCACATGAGTCCCTTGCTTACCTAACCTTCTCCTAGGGCCTTCAAATCCTATGGCTTCTCTTCTACTCTTCAATGGAGATCTTCTTCTTGAGTCTCCTTCAATCTCTCTTGTGGCTCTTCTCAATTTCCTATCAATATACCATGTGCTCTGATACCACTGTCAGCTTTTGAAGTTATAAACTTAAAGGAAATGCAGGCACAAGTAATTAAATAAGAAACCAATGTTATAACTATGTTAATGACAATCTAATAAGCAAGTAAATAGCATGAGAAACTTTTGAAATAACTCATGAAATAGCCATTAATGTAAACTCATGAAAATATGAACTTGATAAGTATTTGGAGATCTACTAGTGCATGCTATGAGCAATGCATGCTTCATTTTCAATTATAATGTTGAGTCACAAATATATACTAGTATGTGACTCTTCACTTTCCTACCCTAAGGACACATGTGCATTCTGCATGATGGACACTTGTGCACATGCACACCTAATTAAGGATATTTTATCTTCCGATTCTAAAGGACTCATGTACATGTGGACAACATGTACATTTACATCATTGCACATTCTTGTGCATTTATTCTATTGCATAGAGTAAATACTTAAATCATAATCTAAACATGTACCCATGGTGGTACATTGACATGTACCAAATAATTTAATATTATCTAAAAAGATTGAAGACTTTATAATAAGTAAAGACCAAGAAACCCAATTCATGATCATAGGATATTTTAATGCCATAACCAAGTTGGATGAAAAATTTAGGGGAATTCACAAAATAACCCAAATTATAAGAGATTTTTCATCTTTTATTTAAAATAATAATCTATGGGAGGTTGATTTTGAAGAGGACAATTATACATGGACCAAAAAAAGGACAAGATAAAACCTAATAGCATAAAAAATAGATAGATGAAGAGACTTGTGCTAAAATTAATACCTTAACAAGGATTGGTCCAGATCACTGGCCAATAAGAGTTAAAATGGTGGTAAGTAAATTCAAAAAGATATCATATTTTAAATATGACCAGATATGGTAGACCATCCTTAATTTGTTGATATGATTGTGCAAATGTGGAATTATTCAACAAATGGTGGATTCTATACACTTCTAAAATAAATTAAATCAATGACATCTAGATTAAAAGAATAGAACAAGAAAACTTTCAAAAATATTTTTGAGAAGAAATAACTAAAAGAGAAACTTTCAAAATTTCAAATAGAGGAGCACAATAATCCAGGCTCAAACGAAATGGATTTGCTTAGTAGATATCATAATATTTTGAGTAATAAAGAGAAATTTTGGAGATTAAAATTGAGATAGACTTGGTTAAAAGAAGGATATAAAAATACATTTTTTTATAGCATGGCAATAATATAGAGATCAACATCTAGAATTAGTAGAAGGGATTTGGACTAAAGATCAAAGTGAAATAAAATAGGAGGTAAGGTTTTTTTGCCAGAATATTCTAGGATTGGAGGAGATTGAAGTACCTTCAATTATAATAGATAAATACAATAGCAAACTAAAGGAGCCTATTATTTTGGAAGAAATTCATTCAACTCCTTTCTCTTTTGATAAGGATAAATTCCTAGGTTTGGATGGACTTTCTATATTATTCTATCATCATAATTAAGAAATAGTGAAGGATTCTTTATTTGTGGTAGTGGAATAGTCTAGGGTAAAATAATACATACATTATAAACTAAATACAACATATCTTACCCTAATTTCAAAAATAAGAAGGATGCAAAATTGTTTGATTCATTCAGGCCCATAAGCCTATGTAATATAGTATATAAGATAGTCTGTAAAGTGATGGTAAATAAATTAAGACCACTATTAGACAAAATTATTTCAGAAGAGCAAGGAGGATTTGTGAAAGAGAGATAGATTTTGGACAAGATCATAGTAGCTCATGAAGTAATGCATTCAGTAGCTTTTAAAAAAGAGTGAGCAATGATCTTAAAACTAGATATGAATAAATTCTATGATAGGGTTAAATATGATTTTCTTTTTGCAATATAAGAAAAGTTTGGATTTGGAAAGAAATGGGTTAGATGAACTAAAGATTGTATCTCTACAATATCATATCCAGTGTTTGTCAATAGGTTAGTAATAAATCATTTAAATCCAAGAGGGTTCCTAGATAAGGAGATTCTATATCACCATATATGTTCATTATTATGGTAGACGTATTAGGAAGGAAGTTGAATAAGGCATACAAATATGGGATAATAAGCATACTTAAGGCTGGTCTGCTTTACCAAATATTGACTATTAGTTTCCTCTAATGCGTTGATCTATAAATGGATCCCCTATAACATTTTGTAATCCTCTAGAACATTATTTTGAATTTGGTGCTTTCAGATTTTCTTGTCAGCTTCAGCTAACCTTACTACTTTCTCTAACCATGAAAAATATAATTTAACTTTATGATCCTCTATTAAAACCCCTTTATTGGCTAACAACCTATCTACACATTTTTTCTCTTTCCTTAGCATATATGTAAACCTAATTTCTTCAAATATATATCAAGGTATTGTATTTACACAATGATCTCTTGTATGTCCCATGAAGCCTTTGTGTTCCTAAAAATTATATTTAGTACTATTTATGAACTACTTTTCATCCATACTCTGACCCATTTCCAAAGCTACACAAAATTTAGCTTCGTTATTTATCTTAAATCCACTATTGAAAGCATAATGTGATAAAATTTGACCCATATTATTTCTAATTATTCCTCCTCCTCCTCTTCCTAGTCTTGGATTTCCTTTAGATGCTCCATAAAAATTTAATTTTAACCAACTTCACTTTTGGTGGTTTCCACTTTATACTCTTTGTCTTATTTTTTTTTCTCTTTTATCCAACATCATAATTCTATTTGATGACTTAACTCCATCTACCAAGACTCTTTGCTTCAATATTAGGGATTAAATGAGTTGATAGGGTTGGTTTAGACTCTTCTATGGCTAAAAAAGTCTTCCTTTTCATTACCACTAAATTTATTTCCTTTCCTTTAAATATTATTTTGTTCCTTTCTAGCCATATAGTCTAAACTATTGTATCGTTCGATGTATCACAAATTGTTTATAATGCCTCACATTTAAAAGTCCTTTGCCATTGATTTAACCATTCTTCAATTCTACCATTCATCACCATGCGTTTACCAAACATATTAAGAATACATTGCCATAGTTCCTAAACTATTGAACAGTATCTCAAGAGATGGTCTATACTCTCATCCTTTTTACATATAACACATTGTCAGGGGCTATGAAAACCCTTTTTCATTATTTTATCCTAGTATATATATAATTTTCCTATGACCTACTAGCTATCCCAAATATCTCTCTATATTATTGTTGTATTCATGTTTTTTTGGTCCTTTAGATTATATTCACTTCTTGCTATGTATTCTTCTGAGCTACTCAGCTCCTGAATCAACTTATCCCTGGCTCCCCTTAGAATAATCATTGTTGTTATCTTTAGTCAATTACCTCCTAGAAATAATATTCGGTATACTTGTAAAAAAATATTGTTTCCATTTTTATCTTCCTTCTTGGTCCTTTTACATAATGTTTGAAACCCTATCACCATGTTTATCTTAAAGTAATATCATCCTTAGTTTCAAAATTGGATCTAGATTCAATGTTTTTATCATAGCAAGTATCCATCCAAATAGAATTTTTTTATCCAATTACAACCACCCATATTAAACTTTTAATCACTAGATCAATTGATTCTTTTAAATTGTTCTATAGTGTAGAACCATATAGAGGTGAGAATGCAATAAATATTAAGTTTATATTATTGGACTCAACATACGTACTTAGAAGAATTCTTGCCCATTATCTTTGAATCTATTTGTACAATCTCAAAATTACTTGTCCCCTTAGAGCTAAGTTTGCATCCGTAAGAACTCTTAAATCAAGTCCTCCCCTAGTTTTATCATAACACACCTTGCTCAATTTCACCAAAGGAATTTTCCTTTTATCATGTAATCCTAACCATAAAAATGATTGCATAATATAGATTAAAAAAATTTCTATCAATTTTTGCATAATATACAAGGACATGTAATATGTTAGAATGGCCTATAATATTAATTTAAATAGTTGAACTCTTCCTGATAGCAATAATGTTGGCTCATGATTCAGTGATTAATGCATTGATATGAAACACTAAGAAATACATAATACTAACTAATATTAGCCAATAGTTGTAATAGCCAACCTGGATAGGTAGATAATTATAATAATAGGATCTACTAACTATAGCTCACCACAATATTGAAATCTTCTAGAGATTATCAACATGAGCTTCTAGAAAATTATAGCCACAAATAATGTAATAATAATTTTTCTAACATCCCCCTTTATTACATTATTTGAGACAATATATATTATTATCCCCCCTTAATGTAGAGGAGAGAAAAATGAAATTTAGATCTAGCTCCTAGCTCTTGGATCTAGCTCTAGCTCTTGGATCTGGATTTGGATCTTGGTTCATGGCTCTTGTCTCTCAATTTTGGATTTGGCCCTTGGATCTTGGCTCTTGGCTCTTGGCTCTTGGCTCTTGGCTCTACCTCTAGATCTACCTCTAGGATACTGCCTCTGGATCTACCACTAGATCTATCACTAGGTCTTCCTCTAGATCTGCCACTAGTTTTACCTCTTTTGTAGAAGCCATGCAACACTTCTTTCATTATTTTTCCTTGTGTGACATTTATTCATCCACAATCAACATGAATCTCATTGGTCATTTTCTATTTATATCAACAATTTGTAGGGGATTGATTAGTAAAGCCACATATGTTACAAGGATGTAGGTTCCAACACCTAGTTGCTACATGTCTAGTTCTTCTACAATTATTGCAACAATTTATTCTAGGATTTGTATGAAATTATGGTTTACCTTACTGCTTCTTGCTTGACCATCATAGCCAAGGCCTTCATTATTTGTCTAGACATTTAGCATTGTGGGTTTTCTTATGCCTTACCCATTTTGACCTAAGCCTTAACCATTGTATCACTTTTTTTGTAGTTTGTAACAAATTCCTTTTGTGTGTTTTTAAAATACCCAAGGTCTTCATCATCAAGGCTTTTAACAATATTACCTTTGTGACAATTGACAATATCATGGTTCTCATTTTGAGGGTTATCAATTTTTTAGATCACTAGTGTCACAAGTAAAATATATCCCTGTGATAAGGTCCCCTGTGTCACAATTGACATCTTCCATTATAGGCATGAGGTCACTTATGTCACAACAAGAATTTTCCACCAAGGGCTCAAGGTCACTGGTGTCACAAATGTCAAGTTCCTCCTCAAATTCCTCTTTCTTTTTACATTTACAAATGTCAAATGTTTTTAATGACATGTATATTGTACTTACAACATTCATAGGAAACATAACACCATTTGTTTGAAGATCTTTAGAAACATCAACATATTTGAGAATTGTTTGCACGCAACTATGTAGTATGAGAAATTATCCATATTCATAAATATCCTTCACTTATGGAAAACCACTATGTCACTTCAACAATGGGGTGCTTTGACACAGGCATATCAACACACTGAATCTTGCTAATCGTTCACCTATACTTTTCATTAAGTTCGATGGTTGGAGATGCAAACAAGTAAATCCACCTTGGATAGGTGGCTAGAATCCACCTCAAAGGGGGTCTCAAACTCTCCTTCATGGATTCAAACTGACTATCGCTTCACTGATTGAAAACTACAAAATATTTAACGTGTTTTTTCAAAAAAAATACTACCCTCAGATCCGACGTGTCGATCCGCTGCACCAACAAATATTCGCTACTGTAGAATTATTAAAATTCTGAATTTTGAATCCAAGGTAAAAATATGGTTGACCCGCATGGCAGCCCAACTGGTAAAGGGATAAATATACTCATTCCAAGGCACTACCCGGTCTTCACCACGAGGTGACAACACCATTTCAGGCCAAAAAATAGATTGTCTATGGGGTTTCCACGTTCCACTATTATAGATGCTTATCGGCTTGAGCACAAGAAATCAAGAGAGTCTGCCAATTCTAAACTCTACTTATAACTAGATTTCACAATTTTATATTTATACCAATATCGAATAATGTTGTCAATGTTATTACTAACCTTAAATCTACTTATTAGACCATACAATGCCTTATTCAAGTTTCTTTCCAATACTTTTACCATAATAATGAACAATGGTGATAGAGGGTCTCCTTGTCTAGGACCCCTTTTGTATTTAAATGATTCTATTACCAGCCCATTAACCAACACTAAATATGATACTGTAGAGACACAATCTTTAATCCATATGACCCATTTTCTACCAAATCCAAACTTTTCTAATACTACAAAAAAAAAATATCAATTAACCCTATTATAGGCCATATTTAGATCAAGTTGAAGATCATTGCTCTCTCTTTTCTAGAAGCTATTGGATGCATTACTTCATGTGCTACTACGATCCCATCCAAAATCTATCTCCCTTTCACAAATCCTCCTTGATCTTTTGAAATATTTTTTTCTAACAATGGTCGTAACCAATTTGCCATCACATTAAAAGTTATATTATATGCCATATTACAAGGGATTGTGCCTAAACCAATCAAATATTTCTACATCCTTATTTTTTGGAATCATGATAAGATATGTTGCATTTATTTTATAAAGTATATATTGTTTTACCCCATATTGTTCCACTGCAACTAGTAAAGAATACTTCACTATTTCCCAGTTATGTTGATAAAATATCATAAAGATCCCCTCTTGACCTAAGGATTTATCCTTATCAAAAGATAAAAATTTTAATGAACTTCTTCTAGAGTAATAAACTCCATAATTTTGCTATTGTATTCATTTGTTATAACTAAAAGTACTTCTTATAGTAGTTTATCATTAATAACTTCAATCTCCTTCGATCCTAGAATATTTTGGTAAAAAAATCTTAGATCCTTTCTGATTTTCCTCTGGTCTTCAATCCAAACCCCTTATATTGATTATAATAATTCTAGACAATGATTTTTTGTGCTATTGTCATCATATGATTTTTTTTTAATGTTTTTATATCCTTATTTTAACCAAGTTTGTCTCAATTTTAATCTCCAAAATTTCTCTTCCTTACTCAAAATATTATGATATTCACTAAGAAAATCCCTTTCCTATGAGCTTGGATTATTGTGCTCACTTTTTTATAATTTTGAAATTTTATCTTTTAGTTCTTATTTCTTCTCAAAAATGTTTTTGATTCTTGTTCCATTATTTTAATCTAGATGTTATTGATTTAATCTATTTTGGAAGTATATACAACCCATCATTTTTTTAAGAACTTCATGTTTGCATTATCATATCAACAAATTAAGGATGATTTTCCCACATATGCTCATATTTAAAATATGATATTTTGTATAGTTCACTTACCATCATTTTAACTCTTATTGGCCAATGGTATGGAACAATCCCTGTCAAGGTATTAATTTTAGCACAAGTCCCTTCATCTGGACAATGATCTAAGAGTATGCATCTATCTAGTTTTTATGCTATCAAGTTTTGGTCTATCATGTTGTTGGTCCATGTGTAGTTATCCTCTTCAAACTCAATCTTTCATAGATTATGGTTTTGAATAAAATTTGATAAATCTCTCATGCTTTAGTTTATTTTTCTAATTCCCCATTTTTTTCATCCAACACAATTATGGCATTAAAATCTCCTATGATGATGAATTGGTTTTCTTGGTCTTTTCTTATTATATAGGCTTCAATATCACTCCATGCTTGTGATCTATTGGACTAAGTTGTAGGTGCATATAAATTGATAAGGATAAAACAAATACATGTAAAGTAGCATGTGACTAATGAGGCTATCACACAAGAGGTTCTAACTAGATTCCAACATGTTAGGATTTCTTTGCCACTCCTAAATCCATAGCATCCCATTCATATATTTCCCATATTGCTTTCATAGTTTTATAAACTTCTTCCTTTGTCATTTTAGTTTCTTGAATACAAAGACTATTAGGTTTATTACTTAAACAGGGGTCCCTAATACACCTCTACTTTAAGGGGGTATTAGCACCCCTTATATTCCATGAAATGGTAATCATGTCTTATTAGGGACTAATTTTCCCTCCTACAATTACCAATATCATTTTTGTGTTTGGTAAAGAGAAGTTCAACCAACTTAGATTGTGTTCCTTTATTTATATTTGCTCTTTCTTCCTGGGCTTTTACTTGATAGTTTGAAGGATTTTCTCTTTTTTCCTTGCTAATATCAAGATTAGATCTTATTATTCTATTCCTCAATATTCTTTCACAACTTATATTTTTATCATATTTATCCTCTCTTGGATCTTCTAAGGAATCTTTTAACTTATCTTGCTCATTTTTTGGTATTTCATTGCTAATGGTAGATGCATTAACATCTAACACTATGTTTTCTCTACCAATTTCCTTCTCTTGAATGGTGCATGGTACTTCAAGAGAGTCTTCAAAATATGATGAGATACTTTTTTTGGGTTCAACAAGAATGTTCATCCATAAGTCAGGATCATATTGAGTAGACAATTCCTTATTGATATTATGATCTTGTTGTAAAATGTCCTCTAAGCTCTTATCTATTTTTTCTTCCTAGGCTAAAGCCTCAAAATAATGGGTATTTTTTCAATATCCTTAATTACTGGTCTCCATTGCTTACTTACTTTCATTTTTCTGGACCTATGTTTTGGAAGTTAAAAACCATCATCTATATCCATTTGTAAGTTTCTCCTATGGTTTTCTATATATGTTTATGTTGGTCTCTTCTTAGGGTATGATCTCTCAATATGACCCACCTAATGAAATATTCTATATTTGAAATATATATTTTCATAATCCATGGTTTGGGTCCACAACTTACCCCCATACTTAAGAATTATTTTGGTAAAGGTTTACTAATATCAATGATGACCAATATATGAGTACAAAAATATAAGTCTCCATATTTTGTAGTTTTTGAAAACTCAAAAAATTATCCCAGAGTCTTTCTAATTGTCTTGAATGTATCTATTTATAGATCTCAATGGGTAACCCATACAATCTGGCCTAGATTAGTACAAGGAATAGATTTATGTTTTCAAGTGCAAAGCCTTCAAATTAGTGGGTAAGGAAGAGTCCTACTATTCCCATAAAACAAGGATCCTCTTTCAAGATTCTCTCTTTCCTCCTTGATATAGAAAATGGCTAGGAGGAAAGCTTTAAGAAGAAAGGATAAACTCACTCCTAGAGACTTCCATCTATTAATACATTTTCTCAAAGCAAAATCCCTTGGTCAAGACCCATTAAATTTACTAATGATTGCCTTATGTTTGAGCAATGAGGATTGTTTCTCTATGAGGTCCTCCCTAACCTCTACTACTAGAAAAAATTCTAAGGATTTAGTTGTAAATCGGTCCATGGGAAGAAAATTATAACTTGGTATCTACTAAAATTTATTAGTATATCCTATAGCAATTATATTATTTAAAAATAAACCTACAATAATTTGCATGCAAAACTTCTAAGATAATGAAGGGATAAATAAAATTTAGCAAAATATTTCTATACCTAAACATAATGTCCCACCTCATTGATGCCCTAGCCCTTCATTACTCCTCCCATTATCACAACCCTAGCTAACAAATATCTACAATTTTATTTTTTGCCACTTGAAAAATTGTCATTACCCTTGTTTTGGATGTTTGACTTCATAGGCTCATATCTCCCTCAATATTGTTGAGATTCCTTCATATGACCACTTATTTTAGAGCTATTCAAGTTATATACAAATTGGTCTAAGAATTATCTGAATTGAACAATCCTTCGCAAATATATGACTCCTAAAAGATGAAATATTTTTCTAGAAAAAATTTCCCAACACTACCCATGTTCCAGTTAGCTGTCTTCACATGGTCGTATCTCTCTATACTATTATCTAATATTATTAATTTGATAAAAGCATATTAAACTATAAATCATTTACAAGAAAGGAAATTCATTTAGAGGTAATAAAAAGGAATATTTGTTTAGCCATAGAGGAGTCTAAACCAACCCTATCAACTCACCCAATCCCTAATATAGAAGCAGAGAGCCTTGATAGATGAAGTCAAGTCATCAAATGGAATTATGATGTTGGGGATAAAAGAAACAAAAAGAAGGTAAAGAATATAAAGTGGAAACCACCAGATGTGGATTTTTTCAAATTGAATTTTGATGGAGCATCTCAAGGAAATATAGGATAAGGATAAGGAGGTATAATTAGAAATAATAGAGAAGATATTTCATCTCATTACACTTTCAATAGTGGATTTAAGACAAAGAATGAAATTGAAGCTTGGGTGGCTTTGGAAAGGTTAAAAATATGTAAACAAATGAAATAGAACAAAGTTTGGATATAAGGTGATTCACTCAAAGTAATAAATGCTATTTTGAGGAAAACAAAGGCTCTATGGAACATACAAGTGATAGTTGTGGAAATTCAAGACCTTGCAATAGAGTTTGAAGAAATCGGGTTTGCACATACATTAAGGGAAGAAAATAAATGTGCATATAATATAGCCAATAGAAGGGTTTTAATTGAGGATCATGAAGTTAAATTTTCTTTTCCTTGGTTAGAGGAAGTAGTAAGTTTAGTTGAAGCTAACAAGAAAATATTGATTGCCTAAATCAAATAATGATTAAGATTTACTTTAATGTTTTAAATTGGTAATATTTATTTTATTTTATAACATTAATGTGCTTTCATATAAACTATTTAACACATTTTTGTGGCTGAACTTGTGCTTTAGGAAGAAAACTAACAATCCAAAGTTGGTAAAGCAGGCTATGGTAGTGTAAGTTTTTAGGAATATTACTCTACTAAGATGCAATGCATAGATAGTAGAGATGAAGTTTTGGTATTGTGAAGGTTGTTTAGAAAAATATCAAGAAAAATTATGGAATATTTGTATTCACATAAAATTTTGAAAAAGTTCCTGAAATGAAGATGAAGAATTTAGAAATTTTATGTAAAATGATATAACAACTCAATTGAGATGAGAATTGAATTCGTTTGTAAAGTCTCATACTTTAAAGAAGAGAGTTGTTATTTTTTAAGGGTGGGGTATCCGAGTACAACCCCTTGTCCAAAAAAAAAATCTATAAATCATTTACACAAGATATTATTATTCTTATATGCATTATATTGAATAAAATTTTAGATTATATTTTTTTTATTAGGGTATAAGAAGGGGTTTTGAAAGGGTCCCCAAATATTTTAACAAAATATTACAAGAAGAGAGGCCCAAATGCTCCAAATAGAAACACATAAGCAACAAACAAGAATCATTCCATTCCCATACAACCAACTACAACTAAGAAAAACAACCAGCATCACAGAATAGCTAGCAAATAGATAAAACAACAAACACTGAAACAACTAAAGCAACAGAGGAGAGGAACAACATAGATCAGATATTTCCATCATCCTTCTCACTCTAATTATGGGATTTGATAAGGGTAATATTTATTTTCAAATCCTCTAGAGCATTATCCATATTACCAACCAACCAATGAGTTAGTCTCCTCAAATATTCACTAAGGTCCTTCAGAGAGATATAGTTTTTCTCTAAACCCTCCACCATGTGCTTCCCTGAGGGCTCACCACCCAAGTCCCTACCACAAAACATAGTGTTCTTATCATGATATTTCTTAAGGTAATTTCCAACCTTTGATAAAGATGACATCATAGGCGTCTCCCTATTAACTTTCGTAGATTTTTCAGACTCAAGATTCTTCATAGTTTGCTCAAGCAAATCAACAAAATTTCTTTTCTTGTCTTGAGTTTTAATCCTGCTATTTGAACTTATCTATGAATCCATCATGTGAGTAACAATTCTCCTTTTTATCCTATTGGGCCTCCTCCACAATCATGGGGAACCTATAATAGATCTATGGGGAACCTATTGAGGGTTCGAAGCTCTATAATGTTGAACATTCCAAACTATTTTTTCCATAGATCTGAAAAGGAAGGCAGGGATGTTTATCCTTCTACCTCTATGAAGGTAGTTCAAAAAACCAAATGGAAGCTCCTAATGACATAATATTTCACATCCATAGTAATATAGCCTATAATAGGTATAATAACCCTTCTCCAAGGTTGAGGTAAAGAATTTGTAGCCATTCATTCTCCTTCTCTTATTGGAAATTTACCCGTAGAGAATAAATGCTTTATTTTTCTGATCAATGAGTTTTTTTCCCTCCTAATACACCCAAATTCAATAGATAATCCTAAAACCTCCTCAAGCAAGGCAGTATTGATAGTAGAATAGAAATCAAGTTGAAGTTTATACCCATTAAACTTTTTCAAAAACTACAACAATCCACCTTTCTTCAAAATACCTTGAACCTCCTAATTCACATTGAGAATTAGTGGCTCAATTCTTAGATTCTCATCTCCCATAGCTACATTCCTCTTATTGAAATCAATTTTTTCACCTGAAATCAAGTTGTTGCCCATCCATTTCTAAGGGTTAATAAGATAATGGGTTTCCACCAGAACCTTGTGAATATTCACTGTGGGATTTACTAACAAGCCATCATGGTTACCATCATGAGCATACATCATCATTTTTATAGAATAATTCCTCTAAATTATTTCTATTAAACAACAAGCCTTGAAGTATGGATGATTATCATTATTATTTTATATGTAAAATTTATTTATAAGTATCATACTTCTATAAAAACATGCACACATAAAATTAAGATCAAATTGATTAAATTATTGATATCATAATAGACTAAGAAAAACTTGAGAATTTTTACAACTAAAAATGAGAAGTAATATTTGATGGCTAATCATCCCATAAGCAATAAAAACTTGTCATGTTATTTAATTTTCTTATAAATTCAATTCAATTAAAAATATATATATATAATAAACATTAATTTAACACCATCATAAAGTATTATTTACCAAAATTCAAATTGTTTCTTTAAATGGTGTTCTATTTAATTTAAATTTAAATGAGATATAGATTAAAATTCCATAGTAATATGCATTAAATAAAATAAAATAAAATAGGATTATGCATTTTTTCAATGAACTTAAACATGTTTTTACAAGGGTCACGGTCCCTTCACATTGAGTGGTGTTTGAACCTTAGACTTTTCAAAGAGAAGATGCTTTATTTTAAATTTGTTAGTTACTATCATTATTTTTACTTGCATCATATCATATTATATATAAAGGTGCATTTTAGAATATTATTATAATTAATTTATATGTATAGTTTATTTATTTTTGCAAAGAGCTTTTATAATTGTTAACCCATTGTAAAACTGAAGTTAGTAGATCCCACTCTTCTAGGGAATCGAACCTTCTAGAGAATCGAACCGAGCAGTAGCAAGAACTTAACCACTACCAACCAACTTATTATGAGAGGTCTCGATCCCCTCACACTAAGTGGGGTTTAAACCTTGAACCTTTCAAAAATAGGTCAAAGCCAAATGGGATGCTTTATTTTAAATTTATTAATATCATTATTTTTACTTGCATCACATCATATCATATTTATTTATTTATTTATTTATTGAGAGGTGTATTTTAGATTATTATTATAATTAATTTATATATATATATATATATTATTTGCAAATAACTATAATCGTTAACCCATTGGATAAAAATGAAGCTAGCAGACCTGATCCTCTAGGAATCGAATCGTGCAGTTCACTAGCAAGCACTTGACCACTACCAACCGACCTATCCTTTTTGGGTGATTTACTTCTTTATTAGTGATTTACTTCTTTCTCGTACTTCAAATTTGGCTCTTCGAGAGTTCCAAGGTTCAATCTATGGAGTGGGCGAGTGTGTGAGAAGGTGGGTGTGTGGTGGTTGTGTTAAATTTCCTATTAATAAGCATAGCTCTCAGTTGTAATTTTACAAGGGGTCATAGTTGAGAGGAGACTTCTCAACCCTCTGCATTGATCATAAGGATTTCTCACACTAACCAAATAAAAAATATTAATTAATATTTATTTAATAAATTTATTATAATATTGTATACTAATACTAATTTTTGAAAGGTAAAAAATTATCTTTATATGAAAATTTGTACCATATTCCCTTTAAGGTTGAAGAACGAATAATAAAACTTAATTTTTATATAAAGGTTAATTTTATTTTACCTAAAAGAGCATTTGAAGGGTTTTGTTTTTTTCAAATTTGAACATTTATGTGATGTATTTAATTCATTGATTGCATTTAATTTATTGATTGTATATGATGCTATTATGTGTATATTGCCATCCAATGTGTTATAAAATTACTACTTTTTAATTAGAAATATATATTGTTTTGTTTTTTATTATAGTTGTAAAATTGTTAGTTGTTTTATATATTCTTGGTTTAATTATAGCAGGGTTTGTGTGAGTAAGTTTGTTGGAAAAAAAAATGTTTTTTTAGATGAGATTTGAATTTGGGTCTTTACTTCATAAATTTATCATTTTAATTATTTTAGTTGAAGCTATTTAATAGTTTTTACCATGTTTAAATTATTTTAGTTGAAGTTATTTAATAGCTCTCACACCATGTTTATTTATTTTTAATTGGTTATATGGGATTGAAGCAAACCACATAATGGTATTACAACTTGATTATTATGCATTTATTTTTGGAAATATTATCTTCCTTCAAATTCAAATAATTTAATTAGTTGAATTAATATCATTTGATCCTTTGACCATATTTTTTTTAATAAAAGGAGTTATATATTGATATTCAAATTTGTAAAGAATAATTAGTCAACACACAGCTTGAAGATCACAATATTGACGTCCAAAAGGAGGAACAAGAATAAAGCAAATTTAAAACCTTCAAAAAGTGTAATAGTATACCAAGGGTGCCAAAGATGCAAAGGGTACCATAATCATCGAGAAAAATTGAAACACCAAAAGCTCTAGAATCACACAATGTTCCAAGGTTGTCTAGAGGCATCAAATTATCTAGGGGCATCAAAATATTCAAAGGCTCCAAAATTATCATATGTTTTATATCATATGTGCCACTCATGTTGTTTGCTTTTTTATTTTCTTATTACTTTGAGATGTAAATAGTCTATGTTTATGGCCTCATTTGCAAGGCGATCATCTACTATATTATACCTCCTTCCAATGTGGGATTACTACTCCAATTCTCTTGGTCTTATCTAAATTATTTGTAGTTGGACTAATGAGAAATATTTCCCCTTAGATAGGAAAAATATCACAAGTCTCAAATCACCAGACATATGAAGTTGTTTAATGTCTTGTTCCTAAGCCAATTTTTATCTCATTTCATAACCTAACAATTATACAATAGTATTGGTTGTTTTGTCAAATTTATTTTGAATTAAAGCATTTCAAATTGTGGTGCCACTAGTATCACACCACCAATCGTTGCACAATATAGGTTTGATTTTAAGGCTCCATCAAAGAAAAGTGTAAGGAACTTTATCTCTAAAGGTTTGATTGTTCTAACCTATGGCCCAGAATTCAGGAGATTTCAGAGATCCATTTAGTATAACAATTGTATCTCATTTGTTCTTAATCTCTTAATGTGTTGTTTATGATATATATCTTTTGTGTTCAAGACTATCTCCCTTAACACTCAAGATTTGGTTCTTTTGTCATAAAACTTATCTTGTTTTTGTCCTTCCATATGTGCCAAATGATGAAAACTGGCATCAAATACCATACTCTACCTAATAAGGTTCTTGTTATTTAGTCCTAGTTTGTACCTTTGACCCCAATTGGTTAGGCAATTTTTTGAGTTGAAGGTTATTAATTGTCCTGATACTAGCTACTAGGTTATTTAAATCTAAATTTTAATTGCTTTTGTACATTTAAAGAATAGATGTGATATTGTTTCATTGTTCTTAAGACATCTATGGAAAATATGAGGCCCTGTGATATTACTCTTAATGAGGTTATATCCAATAAGAATCTTTTTTTGGAGCACCAACCAAAGAAAGGTGTGAAGTTTATGGGAACCTGTAATTCCATACCTTAACTATGGCTAGTTATCCTAACCTTTTTGTTGTAATAACACCCCTTGGATGTTTGTATAAACACCTAACCCACTAATAGATCCCCATATAAGATAATCTAGAATTTGAAGAGAAATTTTAATCCCTTCAAGATGTGGTAGGGGTGGATCTCTCACCCTTTCAATTAAGTTTGCAAGAGAGTTAACACCCAACTGTTGTAGGTCTTCTTTTATTTTTGGGAAGCAATTCTTAATGATTGGAAGTCCTCCCAAGATTGAATCGCCCTATATATTAATATTTTTATCATCTTGTTGGACCTTCCAATTCCAACTTAAGGGTTACCCCTATTTTCAAACTTGGATGAAGTCATCTAGTGTCCTAGGTGTAGGTAATTTTTACTAAATTAAAAGAGAATTGGCTTTCAGATTTTCAAAATGTTATATCTAGCCATCTGTTAATGTCTCACCTTATTCAAAGTATGTTTATCCTCAAAATAAAATATCCTTAATATTTTATTCTAAGTTTACAAGTCTCAGGTCTTCAATATCAAAATTTTGAGTCCATAAAGTCATTACCAAAAAGATCTTCGAACACCAGTCCACATTCATTCCTCTCATCTTCATAGAATCCTAGGCCATTCATTCACCCATTATATATTTCTTTTCCCCCCTTCATATTCCATATTACCCTAAGTATTCCAAGAATATAATTCCTTTCATCCATAAGTCATCACGAACCTCATAAACCCATGATCCCCCCTTCAGTATGCATAATTGAAACATTCCCCTAAGGTTTGATCTAAATGAAATCAATGAGATGACTTATCATCAAGCAAAATTTTGTAGCACTAAGTGAAAATCTCTTAAGCATCAAGAACCAAAAGGTCTTAAGGGCTGAGTGGGATTGTTGAGTGCTAAGCGAAAATGTTGAAGCATCGAGTGAGAGGCCTTTATCGCTAAGCTGAAAGATATAAGTGATTCATTTTCATTGGAGTGAGGACCCTAAGCATTGAATTATCATTGGTTGGAGGATACAAGCACTTTAAACTTCATTGGAGTGGCACCCCACATTGCTACAATTCCATTGGTCCAAGAAATGTATAGCATGAGATAAGGCAAGTGAAATGGCCACTCTTTTCTAAATTGACCAAGGGAAATAACCTTTATTTTATTTAAAGTTGAGGATTGTTAACACATATCCAAAATCTTCGCCCTTCTCCTAACCCATGGATTCCTAAAGTTAAAATACCCTAAATAATTTGTCTTCCCCTAAGGTTTTCCCTAAAATAATACGAGCGAGAATGTCGATCGCTATAATCATATTGAGTAGTAGTTCTCAAGCACTAAGCAGGAGGCTTAAGCCCTATGTTTTAATTAAAGTGGTATACTCCAATGCTAAGAAATAGTTATTAAGCTCTGAGCGGGAGGCTTAGGTGCTCTGTTTTCATCAAAGCAATAATCTTGAACACTCGATTCCAATTGGAGTGGAGAGTGAGAGTGCTTTGATTTGATTGGAACGAGATACCCCACTACTATAAATATATTAACCGAGGGTCATATTACTTTTGTTTCAATTTTTGAGAGTCCTAAACACATGAAAATAATTTTCCCTTCCTGATCTTTGAAAATTAATAAATATTTACCTTTAAAAAGTCCCTATCTCATATAAGTCCTAAGCGCCCCAACACATAAATATGTAATCCAACCTATTTTCATGCATTAATTCCTTCTTAATCTAACCTTATGCATTAAGGTTTAATATTTTCACTTATATAAGGTACATCACTCCAAAAAATTAAACCCCTAATGTTTTATTCAAAGTAAAGGGGGCAGAAGGCTTGAGTTCTCAGATCTGAATAGAGTGGGAGACCCCACTGCTTTAATCCTATTGAAGCAGAAAGTTGAATGTTGAAAGCCTATTGGCCATAAAATATAAAGAGCAAGGCTCAAGTAGGTCCAAAAAGGGGTTCCACCCTCATTTGACCAAACTAAGAACTAGGCCGCTGCACTCTGATTGGCTCACAAAATTTGCACATGGTATGCGACAGGGATACATTTTTAAGAAAAAGGTAGATCAAATTGAATTCAACATGATTTTTTAAATTATGGCATCCAACAGATAGTTGATGATCAATGAGATCCAAACATGCCATGGCACACTAAACAAGGATCCTTCCTACCAATAAAAGAGCTCAAACACCATATCATAGTTTTTAATACAATTTTTAAGAGAAAATATGGTAAAAATAAAATGGATGGTTAAAGGACATGGTTGAGGGCAATTAAAGCCAATGCATGCAATAACTCATCATAAATACAGGATCGAAGTGTTTTAAAAAAATCACTTTTATTCACTGTCTATCTCAACGAGAACTGAAGAAACTACTCATCAAGTCCCAGAGAATCATAGTTATAGTAATGGTTTCCTCAAACACTTCTTGAAATATCCCCATGGATACTAAGATCCAAATTAATGCATTTATAGAAGCTCTATCGTATCAATCACTGGGCAAAGGAGAGTCAATCGGGAGGAACCCCAAAAATTTTGTTGCAAAATCAAGACCATATGGGAAAATTACGTTGAAGCAACAAGAAGAACTTGAAAGTGTAGCCATTTACTACTATGAGCTTACAATGGAGAACAACCAATTCCATGCAATGCTAATGAAGGGGTTATTTAAAATATCACAAAGACTTTAGTTTAGAGAGATCCTTGTCTATAATAGGTGGATGAGCAACTTGGGAAAATTGATATGCCCTAAGGTGTATTATTTTTTGGACCTATTAAGTTGGTTAGTAGTCGCTTACGATCCTAGGCCATAACAGATAGAGACCATGCTAACTAGGTAGTCTTCTGAATTATGCCAGATAAAATCAGAAAGGTCTTCAACCTGAGCATATCCACCCTAATTCTAGACAAATAGGTAATTTTAGTACAAGCAAAATACATGATTAATACTTATTTTTATGCTAGGTTGTTTGACCACAATCAGAAAATAAAAACCAAATTCCCTGTCCATAAGTCTACTCTTTGCCCTTGGGCCAAGGACTATGTAGATAGGATTAACCTAGTATTGGGAAGCAGATATTTAAACTGGATAAGCTAGGAAGTCATGTTTTTGGCTACTCAATGTAATAAGATAATGCAAATGCCAATGTATAAGAGGAAAATGGTCCTGAGCAAAAACATAAATACAAAATTATTAGAATTGTAGAATTGAATTAAGGAAAAGATAAAAATCATGCCTCCTTATCTGTATTACTCTTTCTTAATGCACTTGATAATAGGACATATCGACCCAAGCCTAGTAAATAGTTAGGAGAAATAGAAGCTATGGATATCCAAGATAGGTTACAATGCATTCATGAGGGTTGGTCTAGTTATACATGATTCTTTGGCAAATTTCTATGGATCATTTACAATATACTATATGGATATAAGTCTGGGAGAATTAATAGTGGCGTAGCCACTTTTTTACACAAATATAAGCTAGGAGACTTCTTTTTCATAAAATATTTTACCTACATTAGACTATTTGGAGTAAATCTTCCATTGAAAGCATTGCCCAAGTTTTTCCCAATGTCCATCATTATTTTGGAAATCACTAGGTAGCTAGCGAAATAGGTGAAGATGAGAGCAGTGAGAAAAAAGGTAAAAATCCTCTAGCTAGAAATGCCTTGTGTATTAGAACATTACTATAGACACCTAAAATACCTCATATTGAGGAGACTACCTATATGGACTTCCTGAAGACCATGAACCACCTTGGGTAGCCTTAGGGCTTAAAAAATGGTTTTCACCACTCAAAAAATGGGTATTTCCATTTGCAACCCTTATCATCCCTATAAGGGATGGCCTCCAGAGGTCATCCTACCAAGGGACTATCCCCAATCAGGATCGTACCACCTTGATATGGTTGCACCAGAAGCAAAACCAAAAAAGAGCAAGGCATAACTAGCAGCCAAAACAACCAATTAAATCTGTGCTTGAATTCACATTGCATTTTGCATGTGCATGAGCCCAATTTAGAAAAAAAACATGACACAATTAGTTCTCATGATATCTTGGATAAAAGCATTTTCTTTATCAATGCGAATTGATCCTTCATTTTTTCATGCGTAAGGTGGCATTATTATTAGATTCTTTTTGAGGAATCTATATAATAGTTCTCACCCCTCTTTCATATATACCAAGTTCATGAGTTTTAATGTAATAAATTACTATCATATTTTGATCAAAGATCCAATAGATTTCATGAGGAAGTGTGATTATCTCAATTCCCTAAGAATACCATGTCATTGGACTACTCCAAGGGATAAAGGTGTGCATTTACTTCTTTTGTTCAACCATGCATACCTGATTTGAATACTGATCCAAATCCACCAAGTCATTGCAACAATGCACACAATCCACTGAAAGCACCAATAGATCAAACCTATAGTTGCCCATGCATCGACCTTGATAAAAAGATCTATGGATTAGAAATTTTCTAGCTTAGAGACGACTTGCAAGTACAACCATCCCATATAGAGATGACCTCTAGATTTAGATCTATTTTACTCATTTTTGTTTCAATAGATCTTAACAATTTGTTTAATTTATAGTTAAATCTAGCTAGATCTCATTTCATGCACACATTTATCAAATTTTAATTATTTACTATTTTTGTTTATTAGTTTAGTCTATCCACACATGATATTAATTCCTTTGTGTTCCTTGTGTGCAGAATACAGGTTTTGCGTGAGGAAGGAAGAGCACGAGAGCTTAAATATTATCACCCCTTGTTAAGGTCACAAATAAACCCTCTATAGGATGGTTTGTGGATGCGATAAGACCACATAGTGTGCCCGAACTATTTTAGAGATGGTCAAACTCTTGTATCGTGTATCTATTATATTGTACTATTGAACTCCCTAAAGGGGATGTATTTATAATCCATTTTGATGAAAACAAGTTATTAATAGTACAAAGGGATTCAATTCATTATTTTCTTGTTTTATCATAGTGTGTTGCATTACATGCTTTTTGTGTTCATTTATTGTGATCATTATTCTTTCATTGGTACACTGGTTTTTGAGCATTTCAATGGTGATCATGGTGGGACATATATCTTTCATGAATACATGCACAAAATCATGGAGCATTACATATATGATTTACTAGCTAAATCTCTATTGCATCACAAGCACATAGATGTTCTTAGGAAGGTCTTCGATCACCTCATCGAGCATAACGTTAGACTTAATCCCAAGAATTGTGTCTTAGAAGTCAAATCTAGAAAACTCTTGGGCTTTATAGTCTCAAAACAAGGCATAAAAGTTGATCTCACAAAAATCAAGATGATACTCGAAAATCTTCCCCCTACCAACCTTAGGTAGCTTCGCAACTTACAAGGGAAGGTAGCATCTATATGATGCTTCATAGCACAACTTTTGGATAAATGTCAACCCATGAATCGACTATTACAAAAGGGGTCTCATTCAATTGGGATGACAAGTTTCAAAATGCCTTTGATGATATCAAGCAATATCTGGCATCCCTACCAATTTTAGCTCCACCTCAACCAGGTGTGTCATTTTTACTATACATAGTAGCTACCGACTTTGCTTTAGGGACCATGTTGGCCCAAAAGAATGAAGCAAATAAGGAACAAGTTGTTTATTACATTAGCCACACCCTGGTGAGCTATGAGCTTAAGTACAAATACGTTTAGAAGCTTTTATTAGTAGTGTTCTTTACCACTAAGAAGCTACGCCATTACATGCTTAATAAAACAACGTATGTCATATCTAAGGAAAATCCTTTGTGGTACATGATAAGTCAAACATATCATAATAGTCGTACTACAAAATAGATTATGTTATTGATAGAATTTGACCTTGAATTCATAATCTATAAATCCATTAAAGGTCAAGTAATTGTTGATCAATTAGTAAAGGCTCCTCTTCAGGACAATCAACCTCTTACCATTGAGTTTCCCGATGATGCATTTTTTGCATTATCCAACTCGCCAAAACCAAAATAACCTAAAAATAAAGTTGATATTATGTTGTTCTTCGATGGTTCTAAGTTTGAGCAAGGGTGTGGTGTGATAATTGTGTTCTTCACACCACAAGGATCTCCTTTATCCCTATCATTTAAACTCAATTTCCTATGCATCAATAATAATTTTGAATACAAGGCCCTCCTTTTGGGACTTCAAGTAGCTATTGCCATGAAAATCAAGTATTTAAATATCTTTGATGATTCCTTGCTCATTGTCAACCAAATCAAGGAGATCTATCAATGCAGGTGTCCAATCTTGCAATATTACAAAGCCCTTGTGGATAAGATTTTAGCTATATTAGAATGGTATAACATCGAGGTAGTCCCTCGTTCATCTAATCATTTTGCAGATACTATGGCTTATTTGGGATCCTTAATTTTGTAGAATCCTTTGGATGACATTACAACCATCCATGTAAAAACACTTTCACAATCATCAATTTCACATGAGGCTTTAAAATATGATGGATTTATCCACATGATTCAAATCGAGTCATACCAATAATATTTCTTTCACATACATGACTTTTTAAACATGATTCCTAAGGGTTTTTAATCCCAAACAATACTTTTGAGAACAACACAATGATCCATCTTAAGGTTGTATCCCAATCGATATTTTTGCAATATGAATATCAAAAGGAGCAAGAAGTTTTTTCAGTCGAGACTCAGCAATACCAATATTGTCTCACCCAACTCAAATATTTCTTAAAGCTTGGTAGTATCTCTTCGGGATTATCACATGCTAAAAAGTAGACATTCAAGAAAAAAGTGATAAAGTATGTTTTTCTAGGAGATATTTTGTATCATCAAGGCTACGATGGTATTCTCCTTCATTATCTAGAACTCCATGAATCTACTTGGGTAGTTTTGCAAGATCATGATGGTACTTGTGATGGTCATTTCAGCGGTATGGTTATTGCTAAGTTCATCCTTTGAATGGTTTATTATTGGCCTACTATGGACAAATATTATTACACTTATATCAATAAGTGCATGAAATATTAGCATCATGCTAATCTTTCACATATACCTTCTCAGGCCTTACAATCGATTCACTTTGTATGGCCTTTTTCGTAGTGGGATTTTGATTTAATTGGGAAAATATCACCCCCATCATCTGGTAGTTACACTTTTATCTTAATGGCCATAGAATACTTTACAAAATGGGTGGAATTAATACCTCTTACCACTATGACTAGACCAAGAATTACGATGTTCATACTTCATAATATCATATGATGTTTTGGTATTCCATCCAAGATTATCTTGGATAATGGACCTCCATTTAAGAACAAATATGTGAGAGCTTTGACTACAAAGTATAACATTCAACACATATTTTCTACAACATATTATCCACAATCCAATGGGAAAGTAGAGGCATTAAATAAAACAATTATTGTTATTCTTAAGAAAATCATCAAATATAATCATAAAGATTGACATCTCCAACTGCCTCTTGCATTATGGGCTTACAAAACTAGCATTAGGATGCCCACTAGGGAAACTCATTTTTTTCTAGTATATTATTTTGAGGTCATTATGCCATTGGAATTAGAGATTCCTTCATTGCGCATATCACTCCAAGAGTTCATCGACGATGATACTGCATGATAAGCTTGACTTGATTAGTTGACCCGTCTTGATGAATGATGCATTAACGCTCTCAAGCACCTCTATGTTTATCAAAATCACCATAATAAATCTTATGATATGAAATTCCATATTAGGAAATTTAACGTTGTAGACCTTGTGCTTAAATAAAATTAGCAAAACTCCAACTTACCGCCACACTTGCAAGACAAATTCATGGTAAACTGTTTAGGCTCATTTATCATAACATAGAAGATAGGGCTTGGGATGTATAGGTTAGCATATCTTGAGGGTTCTAAGGAACCTAAACCTCTCAACATCATCCACCTACAGGTATTTCATGTGTAAATCCCACTTCACAAAAATATCCAAAGGCATTTAAGCCCTTTGGTCAACTCACAAAAAGCTCCAAAGGTATTTAAGACATTTTGTCAATTCACAAAAAGCTCCAAAGGAATTTGAGCCCTTTGATCAATTCGCAAAATCTCTAAAGATATTTAAGCCCTTTGGTCAACTCACAAAAATCCCAAAGGCATTTAATGCCTTTGGTCAACTTACAAAAAACCCCAAAGGCACTTAAGGCCTTTGGTCAAATAAAAAAAAATTCAAAAATAAAAAATCAACCCAAAACAACAAAAACATCAGAAAATCACAAACACACGAAAACATTGTATATTCATCTTGTGTTGCATCATTTGTTTCATATCACTGCATTAGGTGCTCCCTTGCATTAGGCATGTTCTTTCATTACATTAGCATTAGGACTAGTTTTGTCATGGCATGCTAAGGTATGGAACCACACATGTATTCTTATCATCCTTCTTAAACAACCTTATCCATCATCATAATTTGTGGTTTTTCTTATGAGCTTTTGCTTATTAAGGGGTCTTTGTAAGAAATGGTAGATATTGAATAAACATCAGCAATGATGTTTATATGTCCATTGTCTATTTTACACACATTTTAGTTTTCAAAATATCATAGAGAAAACCCCCACATCACAAACATCATACCATCCATATTCCCCTTTTGTGAGTAACTGTGCTTTTCAACACAACCACTAAGTTACTAGAGAGTATTTAATAGGGTTTTCTATCATTCAATCATTCCTAGTTTTTCTTTCATATTGTGTAGAAATATATAATAATTTTAGAATGTAGGGTCTTGCTTTGATAGTACCTTGCATATTTCAAAATCACAACCACATTTAAACATTAAAATCCAAGTTTGAACAAGGATAAAACTACAAAGTAGTCCTTATCCCTTAAGTGAAAGTTCTCCCTTGCTCATCATGTTATGTGCATAGTCTAGGATTCCAAGAATTGACAAAAGGACAAGCTCCCCCTACCCAAAGCAATAAAATCCCTTGATCTTCTACAAAAATGAGCAAGTATCCAAAAAAAAAGCAAAAAAAATGGTTTTCACCACTAAGCAATAAAATTCCTTGCTCTTCCACAAAAACGAGAAAGTATCCCAAATAAATCAAAATAAAAGAAGGGGGTAATGAGATTGAATCCCTGAAATCCTCTATTATTCAAAATTCATGGGATGATCTCCATTATAGCAATGTGTTGAGTGAAACCCGCTTGGAAATGGGGTTGTCTTACGTGTGGTGATATGTTTGTCACATCATTGACCTTTTGTATAGACCAAACGTAGCTTACAGATGAGCTAGATTTTGGTGACTTGTATTTCCTAGTAGTTAAGTTCAAATGCATCCAAAATTAGGATAATTATGACCATAAAATTATCCTCATTACAACAATGGATTGAATGAAACCTGCCTATCCATGGGTGTTTTATGCATCATTAATGAACATCACATGCACACACATGGATATCGAATATCTGGGTCTTCCTAGCATACTTGTATCTTGCATATTCCTGTGTAGTCAGTATACCTCTTTTGACTAGGCAACTAGGATATTTGAGTCTCATGAAAACCATGTTGTTTCCCTATGGCATCTTACTGGTCATCCATCCATCATATACATTTTTATCATATTACATATGGTTGACTTTCAAATGTATGGCTTTTGTGAAAAGGTTAACATTTTGATTGATGACTTTTATACATTCTATGGTGCTAACATTTAGGTAATTTTACATCTTAAGATTCATTCCTTACACTCATATTTTATATCATCATATCATAAATACATAATTTACATGCATACATTTAGACATTCAAGTACACATACATACTACAATGTCTAGGCATACATCTAGCATCCATCATTGCATGTCATTAGTACATCACATACATACCTAGCTCAATGCATACATAATAGCTCTATAATAAATAAATAAATAAAAATAACTTCATCATCAAAGCCCCAAAGACACTTAAGCCCTTTGGTCACATCATCACAAAATGCCCCAAAGGCAATTAAGCCCTTTGGTCACATCACAAAAAATCCCAAAGACACTTAAGCCCTTTGGTCACATCATCACAAAAAGCCCTAAAGCTACTTAAGACCTTTGGTCACATCATCATAAAAATCCCCAAAGGCACTTCAGCCCTTTGGTCACATCCTCACAAAAAACTCCAAAGGCATTCTCATCCTTTGGTAAAATTTTAAAAGCTCCAAAGGTACCCAATTTCCTTTGGTCACAATAAAAAAGCTACATAGGTACCCAATTTCCTTTGGTCATAATCAAAAGGTTCCAAAGGTACCTAAACCTCTTTGGTCACATAAAATCTAAAATTTTTGAGTGAATCTCATATCTAGTGATTTACTTTATAAGCTTGGTGATTGCAGTGATTAGTTGTCCATGAAAATCGGTAGGATGAGTAATCTACCATAATATCACTTACCAAAAAGAAGCAATAAATGGGTCCAATATTAAGGTTGTAATGGGGCATGAGCCCTTAAAATTTTGTAATGGTCCTAGAACACCCAAATCAAATCATCTTGGTCAAGCTACTCGTCGCTTTCATCATTTTCCATTTTCTTATCGACTCGTCACTTGAGGAGGTAGTCATATAATCACAAAATTCATAATCAAATCAATAATCAAACACTCAATCATGCAAGTTGTATTCATTCAAGGATCATTTCCAAATACAATCATACCCCTTTTTCTTGGGGTAGATAACAAGCAAAAATTTAAATTAAGCACATAACACGACATTTCTTCAACTACTTGTTTAGTATGCCTAAGGCCATTGCCTTGTGGACTAAACGAATGTTCATCCTTGGTTGAAAGGATTACCAAAACCAAGTTCCCCAACTCATCAAAATTAATGGTTCTAAAATACATGTTCCTTCCATGATTGGGGTATTTAATATTGATCATATCAATGAATACCAACAACCCTCAATTTGACTTTGAGTTATCTATTTTTTCTCTGCATTGTGTTTTCACACAACGAATTCCAAAACGGGGTATCTTTAGACACCTAAAACATGTTATATTGATGAGACTAACTATATGGAGTCCCTAAAGACCATATGACCCACCTTGAGTAACCTTAGGGCTTAAACAATGGTTTTCACCACTCAAAAAAGGGGTATTTCCCTTTACAACCCTGGACGTGCCTCCAACGGATAGCCTCTAGAGGTTATCCTACAAAGGAACGATCCCTTGTCAGGGTCATCCCACCTTGGGATAGTCACGTTATAAGCAAAGCCAAAAAAATATCTGGATATAACTAGCAACTAAAACCACCAGTTAAATCTGCACATGAGCTCACACCATAATTTTATGTGTGCATGAGCCTGATTTAGGTAAAAATCATAATGCAATTAGTTCGCATGAGATATTGGAGAAAAGCATTTCCTTTCTTAATTCAAACTGATCCTTCACTTTTTCATGCGCAAGGTGGCACTATTATTAGATTCCTTTTGATGAATCTATATAATAGTGCTCACCCCTCTTTCATATATACCAAGTTCATGAGTTTTAATGTAACGAAGTGCTATCAAATTTTGATCAGAGATCCAACAACTTTTGTGAGGACTGAAGTGTGACTATATCAATTCCCTAAGAAGTTCGTGTTGTTGGACTGCTCCAAGGGATAAACGTTTGTATTTCCTTCTTCATTTTGACCTTGCATACCTACTTCAAAGACCGATCTAGATCCACCAAGCCATTGCAACAACACACACAATCCATTGAAAACACCAATAGATCAAACCTAGAGTTGCCTCCGCATCGACCTAGAGAAAAGGATCTATGGATTAACGATCGCCTCACTCATAGATGACCCATGGGTATGACCATCCTACATAGAGATGACCTCTAGGTTTAGATCTATTTTAATCATTTTTGTTTCAATAGATGTTAACAGTTTTGTTACTTTACTGTTCAATTTAGTTAGATCTCGTTTCATGCACGTATATATCATATTTTTATTATTTACTACTTTTGTTTATCAGTCTATCTACACATGCTATTAATCCCTTTGTGTTCCCTATGTATAGAATATAGTTTTACGTGAGGAAGGAAGAGCACGAGAGCTTAAATATAATCACCCCTTGCGAAGGTCACAAAGAAACCCTCTACAGGACATTTTGTGGATGTGAGAAGACCACATAGTGTGCCCGAACTATTTTAGAGAGAATAAAACCCTTGTATCATGTATCTATTGTATCGCACGATTGAACTCCCTAAAGGGGATGTATTTGTAATCTATTTCTATGAAAACAAGCTATTATTAATACAAAGGGATCCAATTCG
Source organism: Wollemia nobilis (assembly GCA_028583015.1). Classification (NCBI taxonomy): domain Eukaryota; kingdom Viridiplantae; phylum Streptophyta; class Pinopsida; order Araucariales; family Araucariaceae; genus Wollemia; species Wollemia nobilis. The sequence continues at coordinate 1,528,235 of JAQPPZ010003193.1, read as the reverse complement.
TTATTTCCTTGTTTTATCATAGTGTGTTACATTGCATGCTTTTTGTGTTCATTTAATGCAATCATTATTTTTTATTGGTACACTGGTTTTTGAGCATTTCAATTACATTTATAAAATCTACCTTAGTTTTATGAGGTCTATTTGGGACATGGATTATTATGGATTCTCTTAAATTACTTGGAGGTCCTACGACCCTACAATACACTACTAGGAATCAATAAATAAATTAAGCCTTACCCAAGTTATTCACAGGAAATATGACTTCAAGGATGCAATGCAAAGGGCAATAAATAAGAGAGAACTATTGGACATGGTATGAAAAATGAAAGATATGTCCCATACAAATATATAAATGGTGTGCAATTATCCCAATTATTTGAGGATATTGAGAAGCACTACGATGGAATCAGCTATCCCAATCATTTCCATCATCACCCCTGAAGAGTTGTAGGACCCTATCTTGGAGATCATAGGCTAGGAGTTTGAGCAAGTGGACATAATAGTTGGAATTGATTCAGTTGCACCTCAAGCATAGAAACCATTAGCCTCTCAGCACACTTATGATATTCAAGTAAACATCACCAAGGGAGAAGAAATGGTCATTATTTCTTCTACACAAATTCAAGCAAACCCCCCTTGTCCTCACTAAGGCCCTAATAGTTCCAAAAAGAGAGCTTGGACTTGCAACTAACCCACCTCAAGTGATTCCTTGGAGAATAATCATAGTTCAGAAGGAACACAAGATATTTCAATTGTCCTCAAAAGGATTCAAGAAGAAATAGGGTTGGCCAAATTTCTCCAAGGGAACCAAATTAGGATCCCTTCCCCTCCAGGTTCCCCAAAACATAAAAGGCCTAGGCTTGAGATGACACCATCTGCAATTACTCCTGAAAGCCTCACCATAGTGCGAGTATAAGAGGAGTTGTACGATTTACACCTGATGAGAAAATACAAATCCAAGATATGGAGGAGAATAAATACCTCAATGTAGGGTAACGTATTGTTGAAGAACCTAGAGAAAAAAGTGACTATACTTCCACCATTGAGATCCCTTTGCTAGGAAACATGAAGGAAGCTCGGATTGAATTTGGAAGGGGGTTATGTAGATCATAGGAGACCCAGTTGATATGATGAAATTTGAGGTTGTTTCACATGCACAACTCACACTTTTTGTAGAAAAGCAAATTAATGAGCTAAAATCCAAAGCAGCAAAAGTAGATCAGTTGTAGATAGAAAATAAAAAAATACACACAGAGATCAACAAAATTCAAGGGCATACACTACAAACTCAAACAAGAAAGCAGTTTGATAGCAGTTGCTTCATTAATAAGTACAAGGAAGAACTGGTTTTAGAACCAAAAATTGAGATAAAAGCATTGGATTAGATACTTAAAGATATTGATGATGTCACAACTATAACTCAAAATTTGAAAGTATTATTGCAAGATACATACCAAAGAGCATTAGCTCTGAAAGCCATCTACAAAAAGTGCAAGGAAGAGTATAGCCTGATTTGAGGATGAACTCTAAAAATTGCAGATTCGTTTGAGGAAGACTCTTCTAATGAAGCCCATGAAGTTAAAGCTGGCAAGATGCAAATTCTTGCTCTTTCTTACAATGACTTGGAATAGGAGCTTGTGGATTCCATGCTACCTCAATTTATTCTTTGTGGTCTACTGGCATCACTTGCCTTCATCAACAACATAAACTATTTTCCTTAACATTTCTATGACTCTATCCTCCTCTCTGGCTACTCTATGTTGTTCCTATTTTCTTTTGTCCCTACTTTGTGTGCTCCCCAACCAACACGTGCCGCACCATGGCCACCTCCCATAGTTTTTCTGTGCAATTTTTTTGTGTATTTTCCCATGCAGTTTTCCCTCCTAGCCTTTTATAGTGGATCTTTTTTCTTCTTTCCTCCACATAATGTGGGCACCACACGTGTTGGTCCATATACATCGATCATGTAGCGTACTTTATTAAATTATTAAATAATAATCCTATAAAATTAAACAAAAATATTTTCCCTGTACGCATTGGGGACCAATGCTTTTATAGTGGGGAGGAATGATAGGGATAAATATTTCTATATTTATATTTATTATCCGTGGATGATAATGTTGCCATATTTATATGTATTATCCACGAACGATAAAGTTACCATAAATAATTGGATAAAGTTGCTTATCCGATTGATGAGGACATTAATATTAAATAATCATTATCCTCTCAATAATGTAATATTTGGCTTGCCAATCTAGATAATGTAATATGTGGCAAGTCCATCTTATCTTGCCACCTATGATGATGTTGTAATAGGCATTTATTACCTATAAATATGTAAAACTTTGCAATGTAATATTAATATTTAGATTTTAGATTTCAGACTTCTCATATTGATATGTATATCACTGATTGGAACAAAAAAATCTTGTAGCGTGACACATTTTTAAAGAGACAAGAAATTTTTCCAAAACATCCCCCAAAAGCCAAGAGGTATGCTTTAGTATAATATATTTATCTTCCATAATATATTTCCAAATTGAGGAGTTTCTTATACTTTTCACACTTTTTATGAGTTGGATCCTATTAGATTTGTTTAGATATTTGTATTTTAATATTTGCTTTCATGGAGAGCCAGATGGAGTCAACAAATTCTAAAGCAATTAAGCACTAAGTGCCTTGCTAAAAATTAGTGTTTTTCTTATTCTTAGGCCTTCCTGCTCCTTTCGCTTGGTAATAGTATCCCAATTGACCAAATGGAACTTCTTTCTATTTGATTACCTTCCCCCTTGCCATAGGAAAGTTTTCAACATTGCATCTAACTTCTCCAAGATATATAAGGGTGCATAATACACCAAAAGTTGATATATGAGAAGACTTACTAATATTTATTTGATTAAAATAATTCTTTCATCCAAAATCAACCAAATGTTGCTATATTATTGTATTCTCCTTGACATCTTTTCTAGAAGTGCATTCCAAGTTTCCTATTTTTTTTATGAAAACCCATAGGAACACGTAGGTAGTTAAAGGTATCACTACCTTTATGAAATTCTAAAATCTAAGAGAAACCTCTATCTTCTATTTTTGAAGTATGTATAGTGTAAAATCTACTATTTTGGGTGTTTATATTTGCCCCCGTGGCTAAAGAGCAGTAATTTAAAACTTATTTGATCAACCTAATATTCAATTTTGTGGCTTCCACCAGTGAAATAATATCTTTTGCAGCTTGAGCATGAGTGATTGTTCTATATCATGTAGTTTCTCTAAAACCTGAGATTTATTTCCTTCTTAATTTGGTCAGGGTCCTATAGTTTTGGCAAGAAGGATATAAAGGTAAGAGGAGAGAGGACACCCTTGCCTTAATCCTCTAGTAGCTTTAAAGAAGTTAGAAAATTCCCCATTAATCAAAGGGGCTATCCAAGGTCCCTCTATGCAAGATCTTATCTAGTTTATCATTTGAGTTGAAAATCCAAATTTGGCTAACACCTTTGTTAAAATGCCAATGTCCACTCTATCAAAGGCATTAGCCATATCAATTTTAATGACTTTTCTTTTCTTTTTGGAGTTGACACTTGAGTGTACGGTTTCATGAATCATTATAACATTATCATACATTTATTTCCCTATAATAAAACCCCCTTATTTTGGCTCTGTCAAATCATTAATATTTCTTTTAATTCTATTTGCTATTATTCTAGTCATTTTCTTATAAGAGCAATTGCACAAATATATATATTCTCAATTTGTCTTAGGTAACTACATTTTTTTCTTTTGGAATTAAAGCTAAGAAAGTGGAGTTTATTTTCCTAGATAGCTTACATATTATCCTTGTCTCTTCTATCATTTCTAACATGTCATCTCTTATAATTTCATAAAATTGTTGATAAAAATTGTTGGTGAAGCCATTTGGTCTTGGAGCTTTGTCCTTAGGTAGTGAACATATAACTTCTTCCAACTCCTTTCATTACTGATGAAGAGAGATCTTCTCTATGTCTATTTTTAACAAAGGAAAATGTTGTTTAGGAGAGTGGCCTAAACCTACTAATTTACTATTTTCTTTGTGAGAAGGGATGAGTAATGATCTCTTGCTAGTTCCTTTATGATTGTCTAATCAAAATAAATTTCTTCAGTTTTATGAATTTGTCTTATTCTATTTCTTTAGTAGTATTGCATTTTTTTTAGATGAAAGTAATTTATGTTTTTGTCTCCTTTCTTGAGCCAGATCATTCTTGACCGAAGTCTCCAATGTGCCTTTTCATCTCTAAAATTTTGATCCATTTCATGGTTCAACTGGAGTCTTCTCTATTCCTATTGAGAGGTTGGAGGTTGATCATCTATCTCTTGCTGTACTTCCTCCATTTGTTGTAGCAATATGCTTGACCTATTTTGAAATTTAATCTTATTGACATTCTAGTCCCTAATGCCTTTATTGATATTGAAAATTTTTATTTTCCATACCTCTTGGGGACTATTTGCATAGACTTGTTGCTTCCAAATACTTTTTACTAAATTTTCTAACTCCTCATGCTCCATCCATTCTGGATTGTATTTGAAATGAATCTTTTTTTTTCCAAAAGCACTATCATCCATATCCAAATATATAGGCTTATGATTTGAGATCGAACTTTGAATTATACCACTTGATACAAGTGGATACCTGAATAATATATCTTCTTGTATCAAGAATCTATCTAATCTTTTTACAATGAATTTAACCCCCAACTCTTATGTTTGTCCATGTAAATTTTCTATTTTTGGGGATTATGTCCTAAAGTTTCTACTCAATTATAATTTGCATAACCAGGTCCTTAAAAGGATCTTTTCAGGGAATTTATCCTTTTTTCTCCCATTGGGCTAAAGTCATACTCAAGTCTCCTAGTATGATTAAACTTGAAGGTATTTCCTAACAAATTCAATGTGCTAAAGACTTTTCCAAGCCTCTTGTTTTAAGACTAAGTTATTTGGTCCATAAAAATTGACTATGGTCCAAGTTTATCCCTTTGGAGAGGAGAAATAAGTTGCTATCCAATTTGAGTGTCTTTTTTTATTAATACATATCAAGGCTTATGGATCCCATGTAAGGAGAAGTCCCCTCGAGGCACCTAAAAAATCTATTGCTTCTAGGTCTAAGGATCTCCATAAATTTTTCTATTATGTTCTTCCTAACTACTCTATCAATTTAGTTTCTTGAATGCAGATAAACATTGGCTTATGTTGGACTATTAATTGACTTAGGTAGTTTCTTATTTTCAAGGGACTACCCAATACCATTTTTATTCCATGATAGAACCTTCATTTCTTTAGTGGCTTCTTAGCCTTGTAGAAGTCTAAGGTTGTATTTTCTTTTGAATATCTATATTTGCTTATTTTATTCTTACCTCTTGATTAGATTTCCTCCCTCTAGTAGAAGATCTAGTGGTTGGGGTGCCTCTTGGAATCATTGTTATTGCTAATTGAGTCTTCTATATTTCTTCAATCTCCTCTTCCTGAAGGTTTTCTTTGGTAGCCTGAGTTTCCTCCACTTCTTCTTCTAATTCAAGATATGATAGATCTTCAACTTTTTTAGATGGCTTTGGATATTTCTCTTCCTTATTTTGTGATAAAATAAAGAACTTATTATTATTTTGTCTTTTTATCTATGGTTGAGGTCTACTTCTGCTTCTAGATCTTCTTTGTTGTTTTCTTCTTACTATTTGGAATTCTTGATCTTCCTCCTTTGTCTCTTGTTGTACCTTAGTGGGATAGTTCCTTGAGAAATAACCATATTGATGACAAGTAATACATTTAAATGGAATGTACTCATAATCTAGCATCTAGGTGTGGATCCAATCCAAGAATTTGATACATATGTTTTCAGAAAGCCATTTTTTTAGATTGACTTGAACAAACAACCTAGCACAAGTTGCATTATTGGCCTTTGGAGGAGCCCAATCTATAAATGTGCTAGTAGAGTTATCTATCATCTTAAGAGTCAGTTTATTCCATAAATGTAGGGATAAAAAATGTAGTCCTATCCAAATTGAGAATTATTTCGGTTCTTCTACTTATGGGTCAAAATTGACTAACCAAGGGGTCATGTAGAGAGGGCTTGATCCAAGGAACTAGGGATCTCCTTGAAATATTGCATCTCTTTCCTCTATGGAGGAGAAAATAACTATGAAATACCCTCTCCTTGCCATCATGAATTCATAGCTAGATATTTTAGATCCCCAAGAAGAGGTGATCCATCTTTGAATGGTTGTTGGGCTAGGCCAAATACCTACAAATTTGCAAGCAAGATCTCTCTCAGTTAGGGTGAGGATCAGGCTCTGAACATAGTCTAGAGGAATCTCCACCACTGGAGCATCATTCGAATTAGGAACAAAGGATCCTTTGTTACTTTATTGGGATTATAGCCTCCTTGCATTCAAATATTTGATCATATTTTCTAGTTTTTATTGGTCAAACAGAGGAGATAGTGAGAACAAGAAAAAAAAGATATGGTCAACATTCTTAAGTATGGAGGCAATTATCATGGTAACATCCCAGAAGGAGGGTTTTGGGTGAGAGGGATATCCCTCGTTGCCATTACCATGATAGGGCTTTAGAGGTGACCAAACCCTAATTTGAGCCAAAAGAGAAAACCCTCACCAAAATCTTAGAGATTTTATTTCTTGGCTCACTTTCCTCTATTAAATTCATGGACATGCCATAAAAGCAAAAGCAAAAGTAGAGGAAACCAACAAAGGAAGAAGTAGAATATATTAATATAAATAACTACAAAAAAACTATGAATAGTCACAATGCCTACCAAATCCAAGCATGTAAAGAATAATACGTCAAGTGGCACAAGCCCTTATCCAAAAACTAGGTCCAAGCATTAAAAATGAACATCAATATCAAAATTGGCATTGTTGCAACTCTTTCATTCTTTCCTCATACAAAGCACTTTTTTCTTCTTTCCTTCGACCATATTTATTATTAATTATTTATTATAAATTTAAATAGAAAAACATGAGATAATAACATGTTAAGATTATTTTTAATTGTGATAGTATTTATTTTTTATTTTTCTAAATAAGATTTTGATTGGTTCCTCAAACCAATTACAAAATCCTCTACATTAGATACCTCACGTCACATCGACCTATACAACTTTTTTTTGCTATCATTAATATTTTTTTTTGGTAGGTAAAAGCATTTTATTTACTGCATGGGTTAAAGGGTCATGTTCCTATTACAATAGGCGTAAGTAGATACATCAGTGCCCCACAGAGGCAGCCATACACAAAACACCTCGGGTTCTACCCTTTTCAACCTGGTCTAGTAAGGACCAAAACCAACAAAAACATATTTCATCAAAATATTACAAAAACAGGCAGCCTTGCTACCTACTAGACAATTTCCCAGGCTACTAGGAATCCTTACTCCCTTCCTCCTTTGCATTGGAGTTATGATCAAGGGACATAAGAGACTTGAGCATTGCAGGGAGATCCTTGAGCTCCTGGATGGCGCTGTTAAGAAGAGCACTTCCTTCCTAGTAATTATTAACAACCATCTGTAAGTGGCCTACTACTTCACTAAAATAGTTGAGGGCCACAGAGTGGAGCATATCCTCAACATTAGTGGTGTGATGCTTGTCTTCATAACTAATAATTTTTGGAGACTTTCGTTGGTTACTCAAGTTTGGGGACTTCATCCTAGTGGACTTCCTTCTTTTTTGAGAGGACCAAACCGAATTTTTCTTGAACCTCAGGAACTTGACAGTGGGAGCTTCTTTAGCAGTGATAGAGATAGGGGATGCAACTTTCTTGCCAAGGTCACAGGGGACAGAAGGCGTAGGGGAAGGGGGATTTATGGGAGTCTACTAGGGGGAAATAGCAGGCTTGGGGGATGGGGGGTGGATGCATTGGTACGAGCAAAGGCAAAAGAGTGAGCGAGAGACGGAGATCGAGAGGAGATATCCCCTGAGACTTGGTGGGCTAGGGTATGCTTGTAAAGTACCAAAAAGATCCCCTGGTGATGAGGGAGTTTTAGGGATTTACTTTCCCTAAATTTGTTAATGGTAATAGTGATGGAAAGGAGGAGAAATTCAGGGATATTGATGGGTCAAACATCGTGAAGATTGTTAACAAAGGCAAGGTTATAGGCTCGAAGAGGCTTATTGGGGTCGTCAACAGTAACATACTGGATGATGGGGACAATGGCAGTGTCCCAAGGCCGAGGCAAGGAAGAGCGCACCACCCCTTTCTTGTCCCAAACTAGATATTTCCCCTTGTCGGGAAACTAGTCCATTTCCTCCTTAAAGTTATGCCTATCTCTGCATACTATTCTACCATCGGGTGGAATACCAGAGACCTGGGTGATAGAATGCACACTTACCTCGAAGTGGAGTCCATGAACCTGCACTTCCCCCTGATTCCATGACTTGATGAAATCTCTGGTGACTTCCTCCTCTCTCCTAGAGAACAACTTGAAGAAATTGATGAAGCACTTGGCGTCTAACAGGGCCGCAGTCCCAGGCTCAATCTGCAAGTTAGCAGGCTCAAAGAGGGCCATGGTGGTGATAAAAATAGGGGAGACAAGGTTGGTTAGAAGGGTTCTATCGGTTTGCTTGGCATGATTAGGAAAAATGCTCTTCACATAGGCTTGGTGGAAATAAAAGGACTGGGAGAGGCAAAAAAGCGGCCACCAAGGATCACCGGGAAGACAATCCAGAAAAAGGGTCTAGGAATGAAAAATTTAGCAGAATCCTGGCTTGTGATGATAGGTCCATAGAGGAGGGGAGTGTATAAAATAGTGAAGTGGGTGGAAAAAGGTTCAGAGGTAAAATTTATGCAACATGAGCTGTCATATATTGAAGATGAGGGCCAACAGGAGATGCACGAGTGAAAGAAACAAGCCATATTGCCTATGCAAAAAACCATACTAGCACGTCAAAGAATTATGGGGGTGGAGGAGTTCCAAAGGTTGATGGTGTTGAGATTAAACACCCTTGGTGTTGGTGAAGCATCCTCATGGTGGTAAGAGCCACCTTTTTTGTTGATCTTCCGAGGAGAGGTGGTGTTGAAAATGAACACCTTTGGTATTGAAAAAATACCATCGTGGTAGCTAGAGCTACCTTTCAATTCTTTTCTCCACATCCTGATTGGCTATGGTGATGACATCCTAGGGGAAGTCTTCTTCCCATAAAAATAGTGTGGTTTGGTTGACAGCTTTGTTAGCAAGGATGTCAACCACCTTATTTGCTTCTCTGAACACATGGTTGATCTTGTATTGGGAAATGTAGTTAAGGGAGGCTTGGCACTCTTGGATAATGTTTTGAATGTTCCTTCCTCCTATGCTCTTGTTGATGATGTGGTCAACTATAACAGTGGAGTCCCCTTCGAAGATGATTGGTTTGGATAGGGCTTTACTTACCTCAATACTTCTCCACAATGCTCTGGCCTCTACATAATTGTTAGTTTGGGTCCCCAAATTTTTTGCGAAAGCCTTGATAATATTGTTGTTGTGGTCTCTAATGACTCCTCCCGCCCCTACGCTGCCAGGGTTGCCTTTGGAAGCTCCATTGAAGTTAGCCTTGAGCCATCCCAAGGGAGGAGGGAACCATTTGGCATTGGTCCTAGGGTTGGGGAAGTTTTGGGCTTTATTGCAGTCTGAGGGAATCCCAAGAGAAATGAATAGGTGAGATTCCAGCCCAAATTTTGGAACATCAGTGCAGGGAATGAGGCTATTGTTCTCAATGGCAAAGGACAGGGTTCTTTTGGTGATAACGTCCAAATTTTTGGGGCTCTCATTGAAAATGTGATTATTGCATTTCAACCAAATTTTCCAAGTCGCATGATGGAGCAAGGAGTTCCACAAAAATCTAAGTCTTGAGTTTTTAAAGACCCTGGGCCATTGGGTGAACATGTCTGTGATGGACTTGGGCCAAACCCAGCTGACCTAGAATCTACTGATCAAGGAGGAGAAAACATCCCACGCAAAGGGGTATTCTAGAAGAATGTGTTGGGTGGACTCCCAAGCTTGAGTGCAGAGGTAACACCTGTTGGGAACAATGACTCCTCTTTGGATCAAATTTTCTATAGTTAGTATTCTATTATGGATAACGAGCCAGCAAAAGTGAGCCACCTTCAGGATGAGGAGCTTGAGATAGATGCTCCTGGCTAAGGACTGGTTGTCTCTATTTTTGGGAGTCATGGTGGGGTGTCCATCATCTGGGAAGTGGATTTTATGGTGAAGAGCCCATCACTGGACCCTTTCCAGCAGCGTTCGTCTTTCCTCTAAGACTGCGGGATGAAATTCACCCGAAATATGTCCTGAAGAGTTGTGGCTTTGTCTATGGTAGCATTCTTAATTTTGAACTAGACCTATTTCCACTTTTGGCTCCCCTGGTCCGTGGTGATGAAATCAACAACTCTGGGACAGAATTTATTATTTGTGAGGTGTTTGATTATGACCACTTTGGGATCATTGATGAGGGGATCTGATATGGCCCAAGCGTCCTTCCAAAAATTAATGTCCTTACCATTTTCCAACTACCACCATGACCCCTAATGCAGCAGCTTCTTGGTGTGAGCTATGGATTTCCAGAAGTGGGAACCAATGCAAGGGGTCTCCATATCTAGGAAAGGTTGGTGTTGAAGATACTTTCTTTTGATGATGGACACCCACTCCATATTGGCATTGGTGACCACCTTCCAAGCTTTTTTGGCCAGGAGGGCCTTGTTTGTGGTGCTTATATGATGAAAACCCAACCCCCCTCTATTTTTAAGAGTGCAGACCTTATCCCAGGCAACCAGGTAGAATTTTCTCTAAGAATCATTCCCAGCCCACAGGAAATGCTTCTACATTTTTTTGATAGCTTCTCCCATCGAAGCAAGGATTTTGAAAACCGATAAAAAATAAGTTGGAATGCTTTGCAGGACAAATTTCACCAAAGTTGCTTTGCCTGCTTGGGAAAGGAGAGCCCCTTTCCAACCTGCCAGATTTTTGTGGATCTTTTCTGTGACATTGTTCCACATGGCCTTGAGTGGCCTTCCTCTGAACATCAAAAGTCCCAAATAGGTGGTTGGGAGATCAGCTATGGTGTAGCCCAAAATTCTTGCAATCATACTCTATATTTTGATGGGGGTATTGATAAAGTAGAGCTTACTCTTAATGAGGTTGATCTTCTGGCCAACAACTTCCTCGTAGAGGTTGAGGATGGCCTTGATGACTTTGGCTTCGGAGACTGAAGCTTTGGTAGCCAACAAAGTGTCATCCATGAACTATTGGTGAGTGGAAGGAGGGATCCCAGAGGCTTCCTTGATACCAGAGATCAGATTCTTGGAACAAGCACTTTTGATGGCTCTTCCCAAACTCTCGGTCAAGATGATAAAAATAATGGGGGAGAGGGGATCTCCCTGCCTTAATCCCCTGGTGCTGGGGAAGTAGCCGGCAACTGACCCATTGACCAAGATAGAGAACCAAGAAGAGGAAACACAATTGGAGATCAGATTTACCCAAGATTCATGGAAACCATACTTGAGGAGGATTTTGGTCAGGAAATCTTGGTTAACTCTGTCAAAGGCTTTGTTCATGTCAAGCTTGAGGAAGAAGGTAGAGGAGTTGGAGATGTGTGTGGAATGGATCAGCTCATGGATGGTTATGACACCATCAAGAATGTTTCACCCCTTAACAGTGTTGCCTTGGCAAGGATCGATGATGGTGGGTAGGATCTCGGTGAGTCTGTTGGCTAGGGATTTGGACAAAACCTTGTAGATTACGTTGCATAGACTGATGGGATGGTAATCAGATAAGGATTTGGAATTCACCCCCTTGGGGATCAAGGTGAGGAAGGTGGAATTGACATCTCTAGGAATGATGTTGGACAACTACATTTCAGTGATGGCTAGGCACAAATCAGGGCCCACGATGTCCCAGTAAGTTTGGAAGAATCTAGGGAGAAATCCATCGAGCCCGGGGGCTTTATCTGGGTTCATAGAAAATAGGGCTTGGTGAATTTCCTTGTGGTATAGGGGGCTGAGGAGAAACTCATTCGTAACTTTAGAGATGGTTTTGGGGATGTTATTGAGAAGAGAATCCATGACCAGGACAGAGGGAGAGGGAGAGGAGGGGGATGAGGAGATCTTCAAAGTGGCAGATGACTTCATTCCTAATTTGGTGGATGTCAAAAGTGTACGACCCGTCCTGTCTGGTGAGGCCTTTAATTCTGTTGGCTCCCCTGTGCCTGAGAGTAGAGATGTGGAAAATTTTGGAGTTGGTATCACCTTCCCTAAGCCAAAGTTGTCTTGATTTCTAGCGCCAAAATATTTCTTCTTTGCGTAAGGTGTTGTGGTAGTCAGACAACAAAACCCTCTCTTCATTTTGAAGCATGTCATCCCCCTGCCCTTTCTAAAATTTATCCTCAATCTGATCAAGCCTATTTTTGATCTCGTGTTTGGTTTCGAAAATATTCCCGAAGGTCTCCCTATTCCATACTTTCAAATTTTCTTTGATCAACCAGAGTTTTTGCATTACTTGATTGGTGGTTGTCCCAGGGAATTTTCTTTTCCACCATTCAGCAATCTGATTTCTGAGATCAGGGTGTTGGGTCCACATTGACTCAAATCGGAATGGGGTCTTAAACTGGGGCCTGCTAGCTATTTCAAATAGGAGTGGGTTGTGATCAGACCCTATATTTGGGAGATCCTAGAGAGTAGCATCTCCAAAGAGGGGGAGAGCTTCTTGGGATAGTAGGAACCAGTCTAGACGCTCTTGGATGAGGTTGTTTCCCCTTATTCTGTTACTCCAAGTGAAAAGGGATCCCCTTAAATGGATGTCCATAAGAGCATTGGAGTCCACAAACTGTCTTAAATCATCTATTGATCTGTGAGTGATGGCATTCCCTCATTTTTTATCATAAAAGTGCAGGGGAGAGTTGAAGTCCCCTGCCAAGATCCACGAAATATTGATGAACGCTTGCCTCATCTGGGTGATGGTGTCCCACAAAACCATTCTACCCTGAGAAGTGTTGGGGGCGTAGACATTAGTCATGATCCATGAGGTCTGGGAACTGAGATCATGGAAAAGAATGTTGGACAATCTGTCTTGACCAGAGATGAATTTGCCTTCAACTTTGGCTAGGTTCCAGAGGCATAGAAGGCATAGCTTGAGGAGCTAGTTATTACGGAGAAGACAAAGTCACAATTTTTCCAAATGGTTTTAGCAACCCTTGGTGACCACTGATCATCTAATTTGGTTTTCTTTATAAGGAATATTGTGGGGTTGGAATCTTTCCTCATGGTAACAGCCAACCTTTGCTTAGTTGCCCCATTCAGTCCTCTCGCATTCTAGGAGAGGACTTTCATTTAGAACTTTTGGAGGGTTTTTTTCCCCCTTTTCCCTGATGCACGAGGGGTTTGGGTCTTCGGATTTCTTCCTTGATAGTGTTTTCAATTTCTTGGAATAGGGTTTTTTGGGTTCCATTGGCTATGTCCTCAATAGTGTCCCTATTTCTTTGTTCGACATCGAAAGGCCTACCCTTCTTTCTGTCTGCACCTACATCCATCTGGGATTTTCTGAAGCTTCGGGTTTGCTTGGGACTCCAGGTTTCTGGGGAATCGTGGCTAGAATCCTCACTGTCAGACTCGATGGTGTTAGTGTTAGTCGAGGAGGCAGGGTATTCAAACCCAATGGAAAGGGGTAATGGGGATGTAGGGGTAGGCAAACATGGTGGATTTGAGGGAGGGCTTTGAAGAGTAGTGCTGGTGGTGGGTGGGGGAGACTGATGTGAAAGGGGAGGGGAAAAGGGAATTTCTTGCGTGGGGATGGCATTCGAGCATGGATGGAAGTGAGGTTAGGAACAAGGGAAGTCTTGACAGGGATTTCTCCTTCCTCAATATCCTCAATGGAGCCAGAATCATTGAGTAAATTAAATTTATTAGAGATAGAGACCAGGGTACTTGCATTTTGCATCGTTCCAACTATTGGTGGTCAGTTCAGTTGCCCACTCTTGTTATTCAAGCTCTATCCAGCTTTAGGGATAATCATCTGGTTGTCATCTTGGTCCAAATGCACTACCTTTTGGTGACTGATTTTAGGGTTTATGTGCTTAGAGCACTGGGATGGGAGGTTCCCTTGAGATTGGCACTCTGAGCAGAAGGTGAGCTTGTTTTTGAACACAAGCGGTTGTCTTCATCTGTAATCACCATAGATCAGGTTGAGTTGATTTGAGAGTTGTGATTCGAGGTTCGCATTTATGCATATGTGCACTTGAGTTAGTCAAGCCCTGGAATGGGTGGTTGGTTCTATAGCCACAATATCCCTGAACACTCGAGCTAGACCTTGTAATGCGTCCTCATAGAATAAGTGCGCTAGGAGATTGGGGAGACGGACCCAGATGGGAGCATAGTTTATGCTCTATGTCTCCGGATCAAAACTTGGCTCCCATTTCCTTAGGAACAAGCTTCACCTTCCAAAGAACCAAGGGCCTCTAGACAATATGCATTCTGTGTCCTCTCTTGTGTTAAGTTGAATCATGAAAAACCCCTTGGACATTGCGGAGAGTTCCAGACTCCCTAGGGTTTTCCATTTTGTTGATGCCCAACACTGGATTGAGTCCATATCCGAGCGTCCTCCGACAAATTTTCCCACAAGGGAGAATGAATCTCATGTCGCATAGCCCTCCATGAGTTTTTTAGGGCATGCCACATTGTATCCCTGTGTGACAAAACCGTTCGAAGCAGCTGTGGGCTGCCTGCATTTGCTCTATAAGAGCTCTGCATAGGAGGGTTGGCCATGAATTTTCCCACCAAAGTCTTGTTTGTTAGGGGGGTCTTTCCCTTTGATGGTTCCATGTTGAGTATTGCCGCTCATGGTGAGTGAAGTGTTTTTGACTTGGTTCGCCATCGCATGTGGGGTGGATTTATCGTGCGATTATGCGTCGCTCTCCAGCCTATCATCTGCCTTACTCTGCTTCTCACCTGAAGAGTCACTTGATATTTCATTCACCATCTCCACATCCCTTGTCATTAATATTTGAACATTGATGTGGATTGTATCATCCATACAATATCTCAAATATTAAACCAAAATCTCATTGAGCATAATTATATTCATTATATTATACATATAATTAATTGATTACAAATTATTTTTAAAACTTAAATCATATTTACAAATAATTAATTATTAATTATGATAATTTTAATATAAAATTAAAAAATATAAACGAGTATTCTTTGTTGCCATTATTTTAATTGTACCGTCCACTCATATATTCATTGATTGTATTTATTTTTATAGCTTGTGTATTTAATTCATTAATTTAATTTATTTTTATAATGTTTTTTTTTTAACCATGAGGATGATGAACATAGAGAACACGTGAGGTGGAGAGGGTGCTAAGTATTGTGGACTCTTATTTTAATTGTGCTACATTGTCAATATGTGTGTGGTGTATTTAATTTAATTTTTTTTAATTGAAGATTGTAAACTTGTATTAATATAAAAGGAAAGATACAAAATTAGCCTAAAGGCAAAGTATATAAACTAGAACTAGCTGAAAAGAAACCAGAACTGCCTATAAAAGACTAAGACTACATCGTATGTCTTTGATCATTACAATAATATAACTCAAAAAACTTATACTTAAAGCTATTTATACAAGTTAGAATAACATAAAGTACTTATAACCAAACTGTATAGAATATAAAATGTGCCTACTATCATCCTGAACCTGATAACTCATGTGAAGCTTCCTGAACTTGTCCTTGTAATACAACATGCTCTTGGAAACCTGTATAACAATTTTGAAAATTGTGAGTCTCCTAAGAGACCCAATAAGAAACCTCTGATTCGCCTAGAAAATATCCTTATTTCTGGATATCCATAAAAACCATAGAATCTCAGTAGAAAGTAAAATCCAAAATCTATGATAACAATTTCCCATATGCGAAATAAAACCAAAAATAACATGTTGTTTAACCATATCAAGATTATAATTCCAGCCTGAAGTATCACAGAAAAAAATATGTCATATTTCTTTAGCAAAAAAACATTCAAAAAATATATGCTGAGCAGATTCAAGAACCTTGCAGATAGAACATAATGTAATATCCTTCGGATCTCTAGATATAGGAAGTCTTTGAAGCAAAAAAATCCATCGAAAATAACTTTTTTTAGGCTATAAAATACTGAACCAGATAGTCTTCAACATGTTTTGCCCAAACATAGTGCTAACATCTAGATGCCAACTATTTATGATATGAAGAATGATATCATTATTATCCATAACCAGATTATAAAGTAATTTAGGTTTAACTTTGCTAAATTTCGTACCATCTTGCCACATAACCTTGTCAAAAAAAGTATGCTCATCATATATAATAACAGGCTTAGATTTCTTGATAGAATCTCTTAGTAAAGAATATGTTCTCCACTGAGATAGAGGAATATCATACTGAGAACTAAGAGACTACCATGATTTTAGAGCACCATTATCCATGATATCATCAAAAGTAATAATACCTTTATACGCACACTTCTTAGCAGAACAACCTTGTGTTAAGGCAAGAAGCTTATTATTATTAGATAAAGACCACCATATAGAGTTGTGAGCAAAAAATACATTATTATCCACAATGTGATGATTATCAATAAGAATTTTATCTTTCACCAAATCCCAAGCTTTCCAAAGACTCTTAAAAATAGCTGAACCAACAGGAGTAACTAAAAAATTACCAAACAGGATATCAATCATATGCAGGCCTTTCCAAGTATGAGTTTTTTTTGGGACAAAATTGATAATATTATGTCTAATTAAAACTTTCCAAGGTTCATCACCTTCGATACTCTTAACAATCCACTTAATAACTAATGCCATTCCCTGCACTCTTAAATTTTTTAGACCTAAACCACCTTTTATTTTGTTGGTTGTACACCATATCCATTTGACATCATGCCTTTTGTTACAAGTATTAATGCCCGTCAACAAAAAGTTCCTGATATATTTATGAATATCAGTAACTTGATATGTACTGAATATCCAGGCTAAATCAAAGTAAATTGTATAAGAGGAAAGGATTTTTTGACAAAATTGAAGTCTTCCCACAATGGATAAATATTTGTTATTCCACTTATTAAACTTATTAATAATCCTGCTTTTGACCCATAACCACATTTCCTTCATATTAGGATCAACTGCAAAAGGGATTCCCAAAAATTTAACCTGTTTAGAAGGACCTCCCCACTGAATATCAAATTTAGCTAGCCAACTTGGAGCCATGAAATCCCAACTTAATAAAATGGATTTAGACATAGCAACTTTAGCTTTAGAATAATTGCAAAAACATGATAACTTAGCAATTCTTCAGTTAACTAAACAAAAATGTAATACCATTTGATCAGCTCTCGACCATTTGGAAATGTAATACCACGAACAAAAGGACTGATACAATTTCCTCTTAAAATATAGAATAAAGCATCATTAGCTATCACAAATAGATATGGAGCTAACAGACAACCTTGTCGAATAGATCTTTGTAAAAGAATAGGTTCAGAAAGAGAACCATTAACATCAATGTAAGCAACAACATCAATAAGGATAACTTTGACCATTTTGCAAAAAGAGGAGGAAAACCAAAAGCTTCAAGGGCCATAAGAATATATGTCCATTCAAATCTATCATATGCCTTTTCAAAGTCTAAAAGAAGAATACCAGCATTTTTATCGAAACATTTTGACCAATTTAATGCCTCCCAACTGGTAATCAGATTTTCAAGTATATACCTACCTTTTACAAAACTTGTCTGGACTAAATTAATAAATTTAGGAAGGTACTTAGCAATTCTTAGATCCAATACCTTGGCTTAAATTTTATAAGATACATTAAGCAATGGTATTGGCCTCCAATTTTTAACCAAGGACTTATCACCATATTTGGGGAGAAGTTTGATAATACCAGTGTTAATTTTCTTCCCCAAAGAACCAGTATTAATAGCTTTAGAATACAACTAGAAGAGGTCATCAATAGTCCAGTGAGAATTTTTCTTATAGAATACTATAGGTAACCCATCAGGCCCAGGAGCCTTATCATTATTTAATTCTTTGGTTTTTTATATAAGTAAATTGTTAACAATTTTTTTTAGTATAGGTTAATATTTGGGATTGAATTTGGAAACAATCATTATGAATTATATTGCTTTAATGAGATGAAGTCAACAGATCCCCGAAACTAAACTAGAGAAACCAACAGAGAAACTCTTGAATGCTACCAAAAAACCTATCCCCTTCCTTTTTCTAGTATAGAACAACATATGGGATCAAACTTGGACACTATCATTATGGTTCTGGACAACATATGGGATCAAAATTTGACACTATCATTATGAACCATAGCCTATTAGATGAGATGAAGTCAACAAATCCCCAGAATTGAACCTATCCCCTTCCTTTATCCAGTATAGGATAACATATGGGATCAAACTTGGACACTATCATTATGAACCATAGCCTATTAGGTGAAATTAAGTCAATAGATCCATAGAATTGAACCAAGGCAACCAACTAACAAACATTTGGATACTACCAACTAATCTATCACCTTCTAGGCACATCATGGTTTGAACCTGGGTCTCTCAAAAGAAAGCTCAAATCCCTAACCATTAATCATTGTGTTATGTCTAGGGGCATGACATCAGATCAAAATTGAACATTGTTGTGTCCAGGGGAATGACATCATATCAAAATCAAACATTGCCACTATAAACCCTAACCCATTAGATAAGATAAAGTCAACGAGATCCAAATTTTATAAGAAATCAAACCAAGGCAGTCAACCGACAAACACTTAGATGCTAACAAATGACTTATAATCTTCAAGGTAGGTCATGGTTTGAACCTCAATATTCCTAAAGAGAGCTCAAAATTGGTAGGTCATGGTTTAAAACTCAGTATTTCGAAAGAGATCTCAAAACCCTAACCAATGCGCTATCTATATGACATCGGATCAAGTTCAAACATTGCCACTATAAACCTTAGCTTGCTAGGTATGATGAAATCAACTTTATAAGAAATCAAATCAAACCAAACTTTATAAGAAATCAAATCAAACCAACCAATCAATAAAGAACCAAGGAAACCAATTGGTAAACATTAGAACACTAACAATTGACCTATCTCCTTATAGGTAGGTCATCGTTTGAAACTAAATATTCAAAAAAAAGTCTTCAGATAGAAATCTCAAAACCCTAACAGCAACACTATCCCAAAAAAAATCAAAATATTAAAATAAAGTATAGGTTTTTATAAAAAATTTAGATTCCTTTATACTAAGTTAGATTTTTTAATTTTAGAATGGAGAGGGGTGTTGAGCATCGTGACTATTATTTCAATTGTATTGCATTGTTAATACTTAAGCGGTGTATTTAGTTTATTGATTGTATTTGTTTTTTATTTTTTAAGAGCTCTCAAGGGTGAATGAATACAAAGAATGGAGGAGATGAAGAATGTTGATTGATTATAGGTGTAACGTATCATGATATTTATTTTAATTGTTTTATTTGTTACATTTGTTTTTATAGGTGAATTGTTTTTGGAACCTAAAATGCGTGGATGAGTGATGGAAAATATTCTATGGGGTCATATTTTAATTATTTTACATTGTCAACCCATATGTATTTAATTTATTGATTATATTGGTTTTTTTTTTTTGAAAAGGATGAATGAGTTTAAAGAATACATTTTCTTTTTGGTAATTATAAATATAAACATTCGTGACCTCTATTTGAATTGTTTAATTTATTAATAATATGGTTTTTTTATATGGTTAATGCAAGAAATTTTTACGATGTTTAAGGTTGGGTATCCCTATTCCATTATGATTTCTCATATGGTGAGAGTTGAGTTTATTAACATAGAATTTAATACAACCTCACACACATCGCTATTTGAACCTTGGGTATCAATATCCCACTATGACTTCTCATATGGTGAAAGTTAAGTTTATTAACAGGGAATTTAATACAACATCACACACATCGTGATTTGAACCTTAGACCTCTTGAATAAGAGCTAGAACCTGATTTGTTGCATTGTTTCCTTTGACTATTTTTTATGAGGGGTTTTGGTCCTTTCATACTGAGTGGGGAAAAACTCTTGGGTAGAGAGAAAACTTCGAGAGTTGCTCTTATGGTGGTTGGTAGTGCTGTCCCATTCGGGTATACCATTATCTAGAGAGAATTCATAAGAGATTTTTTTATGTGTTCGCAAAGACAATACGAGGGTGGTTCGAATACTGGACCTTCCATTTATTAGTATAGGGACCATATCTCAAAAAACCATTTGCACTTCGAATATTCACAAGGGGTGGTTTGAACACTAGACCTTCCATTTATTAGTTTCAGTGCCATGTCCTAGAAACCAACTACGCTACAACACTGAATGAGAATATTGATTATTGATTAGGGGTGCTACAAATTGTAATCCTTATTTTAATTGAATTTCACTCTCAACACATATGTTGTGTATTTAATTTACGAACAAGTCCTTGGTTCAAAAATTGGGACATATAGTTTATATATTCCACACCAAGGTTCAAATATTGATGACACTTGACTAAATCGATGTACAATGGAAAGGGCAACCTTTTTAAAACCCTACCTTTATATATATAATTTAATTAATTGATTGCATTTACAAACATGGCTTAGATCATGAAGATTCATGTGACATTAGCAAAAGATGTTACTAAATATAACAAGTTTGGAGAGGTGGTTTTAGTGGTGAGTTTAATGTTAGGACAACAAATAGACAAGCAAGCTCTTTAAATATTAATGAAGGTATAGATGATGATCTGCTATGGCTAGAAGAATATGTGGATCATTGTTGGTTAAGGTCTTCATATGACAGTCAAGAACCCATCACACTGCATGGAGAAAAAATTCTTAACTATGTAGCATAGAGGGACTAATCATCTATAATGGCATAAACATGTGTCAAAAATCTAGAAAATATACTTGTCAAATGTATGATGGAAACAATGTAGTTGGCTAAGCTATTTGTTCACAAAACTTAATTTCAAAGATAAAATATCTAAAAATTATAGTTTTCATGAAGCTAAAATCTTATCACAATCCAATGTATATAAAGATCCAAATGCAATAAAGTGGACAAGAAGACCATTTTCAAGTTAATGAAGGAAATACAATGAAAAACATCTATGTGATAAAGAAAAATATTAAAAAAAAAAACTTTTAGAACATCACTCAAGCATATTATACAAAGAGAGGAAAGAAAAAGGACAAATATTTTTTAAACTTATGCTTTTGATAGTAGTAAACCGATGGATATAATCATAGAAGCCTTAGAGTCGTGGAAAAACTTAAAACCCAAGAAAAGAAGACATGAAAGCTTCCTTTTAAAACTATGGTATGATGAAGAATGAAAAGCACTAAGGAGGACCTTAAAAATACTAGGCAAAGAGAACAAAAATAGCAAGATATATAAATAGCTACTGAAAACAAGAAAGAAAGAATACATAAGAGCAAGGTAAAAAGAGTTGATATATATTGCAAAGCATAACCCATGACAATATTGAAAAGAGTTACAACAAAACAATAAATACAAAAAATAATATCACAAGTAAATAACTGTTACAATATGCTAAGTAATTATATGAGAGAAACCAAGAAAAATATATCCTATAATTGACACAATAGGGAAACTTTTTCTTCTAAGATATCTGAAGGAGGGTATTAAGAAAATAGTAATAGGTGAAGCTGAGGATATAGGTGGTTTACAAGTTGAACATCTCAAGTGTGAGCTTGACATATTAGCATCATATATCCAAAATATTTTTAATGAAATCATTAAAGGAGGCTTTCCACTAGAATGGATAACAAACCTAGTCATATCATTGCATAAAAATGGAGACACCAACAATCCTTCAAATTACTGCATCATCATGATTAGTCCTCTTTTTTGCATAATTGTTTGGTATCATAGTATAAATCAAAACAAGTCAATGAACAAATAATCAAGAAAATATGGGAGTTGCAAGCTTATTGCAATGGTAAAAATTTTGGCCTCTCTTTGAGAGGTATAAGGTTCAAACCCCATTCAGTATGAGGGGACCAAGACCCCTCATAAAAATCTGTGTAAACTCATTAAAAAATAAAAAATAATAATAATAATCAAGAAAAGAGGGTAATAGGGCAAGCATGATTTAGATCAAAGTACTCAACTATAGATAATTGCATTCCTTTAAGGCACGTAATCGAGAGGATATGAAATAAATAATGAGAAGTTTATTTTTGTTTTATGGACTTTAAAAGGCTTTGGTGAAGATCACGCTACACAAGCAACACTAAACAAATGATACACAGGTGTTTTTACTTTGAACAACTTAGAGAATCAAACATTTCCTTACTTTCATGCCAAAAATGAGGATACAAAAGAAAGAGCCCTTTTACAATTTCGAAAATTCCCTCAAATACCCTGTTTTCCCTTTTCTCGCCTAAAACCATCTATTTCAAATTTGAAATTTGGGGGCAACTTATCAAGGTCATAAGTTCACGCTCGTTGACCCGATTGACTACTACAACATATTTTCAAAAATGACATGAAATGATCTAAGTGGGGTGGTCCTTGGATCTTTGTGCAAAGGCCCACGTCTAGCCAAAAATCCTCAAATTCTACCTCTAAGACCTTCAAAAATATCCTACAAGTTAAACTAGTTTTACTAGTTTTACTAGTTTTACAAAATTAAACAATTACAATTTTTTTTGGGTGATGCAATATCACTCTTACACCACTGGATGCTCCTACATCAGACACCCAGGGTAATTTTGAGAAGTTACCTTCACTTCTCTATTGTTGTAAGAAAACCAAGGCGTTCAACCTCAGCCTTCGACAATCAAGATGAATCTTCAACAGGTCTGCCCTTCCACTTAACCAGATGTTCTGCATACTACCTATTTCTGGTACTCTTGCTGATGCAGGTATCTAGGATCTCTTCTATCTCTTTCGTCTCTAGAGTAGATGTTGGAATATTCCACAATTCTGCTACTAGTCCCTCACCATTGTCTCCTTCATGGTATTCTTCCAAATCTGAAATGTTAAAAATAGGTGATATGTTAAGCCCACTTGGCAATTCCACTTCATACGCATTGCCTGAATTCTATTTTTCTATGATTCTGCATGGTCCAAACTTCTTCATTTTTAGCTTGTTATAGGTTTTAGCAAGAAACCTTTCTTTTCTCAAATGGACCATAACTTCATCTCCCACTTCAAATTTCTTAAACCGTCACTTTTGGTCTACCCTTATCTTGTACTGAGTATTCATATTAGTAATATGCTTCTTCACTTCTTCATGCAAGCTCTTCAGATGCTCTACAAAGTCCTCAGCCTTTACACTACACTTTTACCTTGTATCCATATTCCTCAACTCATAAGCATTTCTTGGACTACTCTCATATATTATCTGGAATGGAGATTTGTTAGTACTCCTATTGACAGAATTGTTGTATGTAAATTCTATAGAAATTCGGATCAGTTTGTATTATTCAGCAATGCAGGCTTAAATAATAGTTACAAGTGTCGGGAATAGCACACCGGCTGAAACATAGTAACAGAACTGTTACAACTCCCGTAACAGTGAGCTAAATAATAAAATAGAGACAAACTATTGTTAAGTACGCTAACATCCCCCTTTATTACATTATTTGGGTAATGTAATAACTAATAGCTATACTAACATCCCCTTACATTATTTTGCAATACAAAGTGAGCTGTGAAACAATTCAAATTTGACACGTCCAAGTGCCTTAGTGAAAATTTCTGCAACTTGAGCATCGGTGGGAATGTGCGAAGCTGAATTCGGTGCTTTGGAACTTCATCTCGAATGAAATGACATTGTGTGTCAATGTGCTTTGTTCTTTCATGATGGACTAGATTCTTAACGAGGTTCAGAACACCTTGATTATCGCAAAAAAAGTGTATTGGAGATTTTGATGGATGGCCCATACTTGTTAGAATGCGACGTAACCATATCACTTCACACACAACTTCACGTGCGGCGCGATACTCTGCCTCTGTTGATGAAATAGCAACCACCTGTTGCTTCTTGATGTGCCAAGAGACAGGACCGGATCCCAGATGAAAAATGTATCCATAAGTTGACTTGCGATCATCAAATGATCCGGCATAGTCGGAGTCCATGTATCCTTGCAAGAAGAATTTGTTGTTCCTCTTGTATTCTAGGCCATATTCCATAGTACCACGGACATAGTGAAGAACACGTTTTGATGCTTTCCAATGAGTGGTCTTAGGCTCCTGCATGAACCTCGAAAGATAGTTGACAAAAAATACGAGATCTGGCCTAGTATTGGTCAGATATATGAGACTCCCAATCAAGTGTCGATAGAGAGTACCATCTACCTGAGGTGAATCATCATATCGCGATAACTAAAGTCCATTATCCATCGGAGTTGCCATTGGCTTGCAATCAGTCATGCAATATTTTTCCAGCAATGTCTTGGCATATTTTTTCTGAGACACTTTGATGGTGTGCTCCTTATGGTTGAATTCCAGACCAAGACAGTAATGGAGAAGTCTGAGATCTCGTCATCTCAAAAGATTTGCACAAGTTTCTTTTGACAAGAGAGATCATAGTTTTTGAACTCCCCGTAATGAGCAGATCATCCACATAGAGTACAAGCAACACTATCTCGTAACCCTCGTTTCTTGAAATAGAGGTTTGCATCTGACGGACATCTCTTAAATCCATGCTGCATAAGGTGATTGTCCATTTTTATATACCAAGCTCGAGGAGCTTGTTTCAGACCATACAAGGATTTGACCAATTTGCAAACTTTCTGCTCTTGGCCTTTTGCTTCAAATCCTTCTGGCTGCATCATGTAGACTTCTTCTTGGAGATCACCATTTAGAAAGGCACTTTTGACATCCATCTGGTGAACTTTCCACCCATATTGTGCTACCATAGCACACATAACCCGAATTGTGGTCATTCGAGCAGCAGGTGCAAAAGTTTCCTCGTAGTCAATGCCTTCTTTTTGAGCATAGCCCTTTGCAAAAATTCGGGCCTTATGCTTATCAATTGTTCCATCTGCCTTGTACTTGACTTTATATACCCATTTGCAGCCAATGGGTTTCTTTCCATGCGACAGATCAATAAGCTTCTAAGTTTTATTCTTCATCAAAGACTCATACTCTGTATCCATAGCGGCCTTCCACTGAGGCTCACTAAGAGCATCTTGCACTGATGCAGGTTCAAGATCATCTATGGTAGACATGAACGCCATGTCATCATCAATATCCATATCCTCTACTTCTGTACTTGGAGTTACAGAAAGTTCCTCAAAAGATTGACAAATATCATCAACCTCACCAGTTTCTTTGGCTTCTTTTTCCTTTTGAGCCATACTGCTTGTACGAGGTCTATCCAAATTCAAATTGGGAGGAGTCGATAAATTTGCATCTCTGATTGTATTTGTACACCATTTAGGATTCTTCTTTGGTGGAGTTGAAGAAGATGTAGAAGGACCTCCTGTCCGTGTTGACGAAGGAATCTTCTCTTCCTTTGATTCCACAATATCTTGGTGTACTTTAGATGTGCTCTGTGATGTGAAAGCTTCATCAAAGACAACATCTCTGCTGATATGAATTTTCTTAGTCAAAGGATCTATCAAACGATATCCTTTAGAGTGCTCAGAATAACCAAGAAAAATACATCTCAGTGTTTTCTCATCTAGCTTCTTCCTTTTCTCTTTCGGTATGTGCATGAAAGCGTGACATCCGAAAATATGAAGATGAGATATGGAGGGTTTTCGACATCTCCATGCTTCCTATGGAGTCATTCCTTTTAGGGCATTTGTGGGTGCCCTATTCAACAGATATACTGTAGTGGTGACAGCTTCTGCCCAAGAGTAGCTCCTGTGAGCATACAACGAACCATTTCCATGATAGAACGGTTCCTTCTCTCAGAAACTCCATTTTGCTGAGTATAGGCAATTGTTAACTGTCTCTTGATTCCATGCTTATCTAAGAATGCAAAAAATTCATTAGAGGTAAACTCTCCCCCTCGATCTGAGTGGAGGGTTTTAATAGAAGTTCTTGACTCCTTCTCAACGGATTTCTTGAACTGCTGGAAGAATGCGAAAGCTTCATATTTTAGTTGGAGAAAGAAAACCCACATCTTTCGTGAGTAGTCATCTACAACTAACTGAAAGTACCTCTTCCCTCCACAACTGTTGGGTGTGAAAGGACCGCATAGATCGGTGTGAATTAACTCCAGAGGTTTTCATGCTCTTGTTGAGCTCTTCTCAAATGGTACTCTATGCTACTTTCCTGCAAAGCAGTCAGAGCACACTGGCAATGTGGCAGAAAGGGAAGGAAGGCCCTTTACCATATCATACTTACTGAGCTCAAGTAAGTAGCCGAAACTAAGATGCCCATATCTCTTGTGCCATAGGGAAGTTGCCTCCTTGGTAGAGAAAGTCATGGCAACATGTGGAGTAGAGATAGCATCTAGTGCAAATAAGCCGTGCTTATATGAAGCTGTTGCAATTTGTTTACCCTTCCTGGTAATAGTACAACACTTCTTTCCATTCTCAACATGAAAGTTGACAACCATATTTCGATCTAGGATTTGTGTGACTGACAGCAAGTTGTTAGCCAATCCCGGAACATAGAGGACTTTGTCAATCTGACACTTGCCATCAGGAAGAGTGACTAAAATTGTACCCTCTCCCTGAACCCTGTAGGTTTTATCATCAGCAATGGTGACAGGTTTGCCCTCCTTGGCCACAAATGATTCAAACCATGATCTGTCGCCAGTCATATGTTTGCTAGCTCTAGAATCGACATACCAAATGGGATCCCTCTGTGTGGAATCTATGGTAGTCATGAGCACCTTGTGTGCCCATTCAAAATCTGAGTCAGATTCTTCAACAACAACATTCACCTGGGGTTGCTTGTTTTTATTTTGTGGTTTTTTTTGGCCTTTCTACTTGTTCTTATGCCAACACCTGTTGGTGTCATGGTTGTCTTTCTCACAGATCTTGCACCACCTCTTCTTTTGTTGAGGTTGTTTGCCTTTTCCTTTCGTATCTTGTTGAGAATTTCCTCCTTTTTGAAAGTTGCCTCTTTTTTGCCCATTACCTTTCTTCCTAGAACCCTGCCTGTTGGTGTATAGGGCTGCATTGGAAGAATCATCCTTGTGAAGTTGGAGTGCCTTCTATTGTTGAAGCAGATTAACCAACTCGATGTACGTAATTTTTCATTGAGACACCTAGATGGAGGTTATCAACATATCAAATGAAGAAGGTAAAGCTCTCATCACAAGTGAAATGAGAAGCTTTTCGTCCACAGTATCTCCTAAAGAATTCAATTTCTCTTTCAATTTAGACACTGCACAGAAAGAGTTCAACTGTTTCACCCTGTCTCAAACTCAGGTTATGAAGTTTTTGTTGAATATGAAGAATGGTTGAATCATTCTTTCCCTCATAGATGGTTCTAAGGGCATCCCATGCCTCTTTACCACTTGCTTTGTCAGCTATATGAGGTTGCACTTCATCTGAAACAACAAACAAAATGAGCACCTTTGCTCGACTGTCTTTCTTGTCAAAAGCTATCTGATCTGCTAAAGGACCTATGGATCCTGTTGTTGGTGAAGGCCTAGTTGCTACTCCAGTAACAATATCCCACAAATATTCCATTTGGAGAATTGCCTTCATCTTATGTTTCCATGGTGTATAATTTGGACCTTTCAATAACTGATGCGGATCAGTCATCAACTTTGCAACAACGGCCATAGTGAAGGTTCCTTATATCACCAATTGGTCCCCCTTTCGATATACCTTTTGCTAGGCTGTTATACCGTACAAAATACCCACCCTTACGTGAGGGAAACTATAGGTATTTAGAAATATCAACAAAAATCACCCGCCCTTATGTGAGGGAGACTATAGGTGAGTTTTAGAGATCATACGATACGTGGAACATAAGCGGTACCGAAAGGGAATCGCCTTGTTGATGGCACCTACCATAGAAGATTCTTCTCATGCGTGGGGCATAACTTCCCCTAAACACTATGAAGAATACTTCGTCAGGATTTACGCCTAAACACAAGTGCGATAAAGGGTAGTGGATGGAGTAAAAAAATGCAAAAATGGCTAACTTATCTCTCCCCGACGATTTATAGAGAACAAGCTCAGACGTCGTTGTAGCAGCTATATTAGGCGGCGGATACAGTAGCCAAATCACGACAGCTTTACCTGTAAGTGCTGGCCAGAGGTATCACAAATACCGAACGCTGCAGTGCAATAAATTGCACGGATGGGTTTTAATTATTCCGGGGACTTAGGGAGTGAATTTGCTTTTAAGTTTTTAATGTTATAGTGCAAAAATGAAATATGCAACATACAACATAAAAAAACTGCCCACAAGAATAACCCACAAGGTGTCGGACACAGCCGAAAATGCACCTTTTACAATTTGCCAAATTGCTTTTTCAAAAAATTACTCACAATCCCCCTTTGATTTTTTGAAAAAAATATCCCCCATTTAAAAAAAAATTCCTTTAACAAAGCATTTTTAATAATTATTATATATTTAAAATTAAAATAAATAATTTTAATTTATATAGTTTTAAAACTTATGAAAAAATAAATTAAAATTAAAATTTTAATTTATAAAGTTAAAAAACTATATAAAAAAATTAAAATTAAAAATTTTAATTAAAAAATAATAATTAAAAAAATAACTTTGAAAAAAAAATTATACCTTGGGGGGAGTCGGCGGGATTTGAACCCCCGACCTGCAGGCTCCCTGAGCCTTACCGCACAGCTCACTACCAAGTGAGCTGTCGGGCTGATCCGAAGGGATCATTGGAGCCCTTCATATTTGACCTGCTGCCCGAGCGCAGGTTCCTTCTCTGCAGCGGCCTCCGGTATGCTGCTCCGTCGTGCTTTTGCTTCACGGCTGCACTCCCCAGGCCTTTTTTTTTTCTTTCCGAAAAATTCCACCCGCGGGGGGAGGGGGGGCGCATGAAATTTTCCGCAGTTTTCTTTTTTTTTTTCTTTCCGAAAAATCTCGCTCCGCAGGTTTCTTTTTCTCGAAAAATTTCACCCCCCACGTTTTGCCTTCAATGGGGGGGGGGGGACCGAACGGGTGTCGCGGCACTCCGTCGGCTCCCTCCAAAGAGGGTGGGGGGGAGGGGGGGGGCGTGCCCTTCACGCGCGACGCGCTCTGCCCTCCTACAGGAACACGTGCAGTCGGCGCGCTCTGCCGACCTACATGTGCATCCTCCAACGGACGCGTGCAGAGCACAGTCGACGCGCTCTGCCGGTCTGGACCCGCATAGAGCGCAGTCAGCGCGCTCTATCGTAGATGTCGCACAGGGGGGGACGTCTGCGTCCTCCCACGTTGCGGATGCCCGCAGAGCATCGCAGCTCTGTGCCGCGGATGCTGTCCACAACTTCTCTTTTTTTTTTTTTTTTTTTAATTTTTCTCTCCCGCAGCTGCAAATGCGTCTGCAAACAACTGCATAGAAATTAAAAAAAATTGCCTCCCCAAGAATAGCAAAAAAATAACGCATCCTCCTCCAGCCTCGGCTTCTCACGCTTCTCTGTTGCAATCTGGCTCTGATGCCATGTAGAAATATGGATCAGTTTGTATTATTCAGCAATGTAGGTTTAAATAATAGTTACAAGTTCCGGGAATAGCACACCGGTTGAAACATAGTAACAGAACTGTTACAACTCCCGTAACAATGAGCTAAATAATAAAATAGAGACAAACTATTGTTAAGTACGCTAACAAATTCTACCTATGGCAAAACCAAATTCCATCCCTTGGGCTTATCTCCTACCAAGCATCTCAGTAGATTGCCCAAACTTCTATTCACCACCTCTATTTGTCCATAAGTATGTGGATGGTATGCATAATTGAATTTCAAATCTGTCTTCAATTTCTTCCATATGGTTCTCCAGAAATACCCAACAAACTTGGTATCTCTGTCATAAACTATACTCTTTGGTAGACCATGAAGTCGTACCACCTCTTTGAAAAATAAACCTTCAAAATGAACTGCATCATTAGTTTTTTGGTAGGTAATAAAATGTTCCATATTTGAAAACCTATCAACCACCACAAATATGGATCATTTCCCCTCTATGTCCTTGGTAGGCCAAGAACAAAATCCATGTTGATGTCCTCCTATGGTCTCTCTGGTATAGGTAATGGATGATATAATCTAGTGTTCTGTCTCACACCCTTGGCCATCTGGCATACTCTACAACTTTGCACAAATCTCTTCACATATTTCTACAACTGTGGCCAATAGTAGTTCTCACTAAAGAGGGCAATGGTCTTATCTCTACCAAATTTTCCATACAACCCTCCATTGTGCTTCTCCTTAACTAGATTCTCCCTCATCGAACTCTTAGGAATACATAATTGGTTTCATCTGAACAACATTCCATATTGGATTATAAAATCCAACCACTTAGTCCTGTCCAAAGTAACATGTGCTAAGCAAGATCTCCAAGCCTCTGCAAAATCAGGATCTTTAGGATACAAACCCTTAAGTTCATCAAAACCTACAACTTCCACCTTATTTTTTGTCAATAAAAAATACCTTCTACTTAAGGCATCTGCAACTCTATTTTATTTTCCACTCATGTGCTTCAATACAAAGATATAACTCTGTAGAAACTCAACCCACTTCAAGTGCCTCTTATTTAGATTCCCTTGGCTATTAATAAACTGTAAATCCTGATGATCAGTATATAGAACAAACTCTTTTGGCAACAAATAATGCCTCCACTTCTTTAGAGCCTAAACTATAGCATAAAAGTCTTGATCATAAACTGAATACTTCTTCCTAGCATCATTGAGCTTCTCACTCAAATAAGCACCACATTTACCTTCTTGACTCAATACAACTCCTATGGCACTACCACTAGCATCACAATCTACCTGAAATACCTTATTAAAATCTAGAAGTTCCAAAATAGGTTGCTCTATGACCTTCTTCTTCAATATATCAAAGCTCTTATCTGCTCCTAAGGTCCACTTAAATTATTTCTTATCCCCTCTCATTTTTTATGTAAGGGGAGCACAAATACTGCTGAAATTTCTAATGAATTTTTTGTAAAAACTTGCTAGACCATGAAATGATATTACCTCGGTTATGCTCCTTGGAGTAGGCCATTCAATGATAGCCCTCACCTTTTTTGGGTCCATTTTTAAACCTTTGGCTGATATGACAAATCCCAGATACACTAACTCCTTCTTCACAAAGCTGCACTTCTTCAAATTAATTAGCAATCGCTCCTCCCTCAGCTTCTCAAAAACCCTTTTGATATGCATTAGGTGCTCTTCCAAGGTCTTGCTAAATATTAAAATGTCATCCAAATAGACAATGACAAATTTTCCTAAAAACTCCTTCAATACCTCATTCATCAATCGCATGAATGTGCTTGGTGCATTGGTTAGCCCAAATAGCATGACCAACCACTCATACAAAGCCTCTCTGGTCTTTAAGACTATCTTCCACTCATCTCCTTCTCTGACATGAATCTGATGGTACCCACTCTTCAGGTCAATATTTGTGAATTACTTGGCTCCACTCAAACAGTCCATAATGTCATCCATCCTTGGCAATGGGAATCTATATTTTATGGTGATCTTATTAATAGCTCGAGAGTTTGTACACATTATCCACTCTCCATATTTCTTTGTTGATAGTACTGCAGGTACTGCACATGGAATCAAGCTCTCCCAAATCAGTCCCTTTTTCATCAACTCTTGGAATTTCCTGTTTAGCTCCTCACTTTCTACAGGATTCATTCTATGGGTTGCCTTATTGGGTAAACTAGATCCTGGTACCAAATCTATATGGAGACTGATCTTCCTCACTAGTGGTAAACCCTCAGGAATATTATCTGATATAATATCTGGAAATTCTTCTAACAGACCTGAGACTTCTACTGGGGTATCTTTGCATTCTTCTTCCCTAACTCTAGTAATTAATGCATAGCACATATGCTCATGCTTCAAACCATCCAAAAACCTTCTACCTTCAACTAAACAGATTCTAGAACTACTACATATCTTTTCGTCCACCTCCTTCAAGGGCTTCAGCTTATGGCGCACTCCATTCTTTGTCAAGGAGTAAGTTTTTGCACGACCATCATGCACTGCACATCGATCAAAATGCCATGGCCTTCTCAATAGAAAATGGTAAGCATCCATAGGCAAGATTTCACATAGGACTTCATCACAATAATTCCTAATATTAAATTTTACCAAGAATTTCTCACTGACCAAAGCCCTATGGTCCTTTTGCAACCACACAATTCGATATGGATGCGGGTGTATTTTTCTCTCTAATTGCAATTTGGTAATCATTCCTTATGAAACTAGGTTATTTGTGCTACCATTGTCTATGATAATATTACAGATCTTACGTGCACATTTACACCTTGTTTGAAATAAGCTCTTCCTCTAATCTAGGTCTCTCTCATCATTCAACAACGCTCTCCTTGTGATCAGTATTTCTCCTCTTTCTACTTCTTTAGAGTGCTCAAATTCAGTATCTTCATCAACAACAGCATCTCAGGCATTACCTTAGGGTCTCTTATTTTTCCTTTATTTGTGCTATGGACACTCGTATGCTTGATGTTCTTCTTCCACCATGACTTATTCCTCTTTGCTTGCTCTCAAACCTTTTGTTCAGCTTCTCTTCAACCCCCAAGGAAAACTAGTAAGCATCCTCTATGGTGGTCATCCTGACTACACTTAACTCCTCTTGAATACTTGCTCATAACCCATTAATATAACAAGCTACCTTCTCCTTGTTGGCATCAAAATGGCCTGTTCTGATTAAAATTTTATAAAAGTCCTCTGTGTATTATTTGATAGACTTACTTGACTACCTCAAACCTTGCATTTTTCTTTAGCAGATCCAACTCATAGTCAGCTGGAATGAACTGCCTCTTCAACTTATCCAACATTCCCTCCCATTTTTTTATATTTTATTTTCCTCTTTTGTTTCCATCTAGCTACACTCCCTTCTACAATATGCTGGCATGACCCTTCAGCTCGGTCTTAGCAAACTTGACCCTATCAGGATCTTTAACCTCCTCATACTCAAAGTATTCTTCCAAATCATTGATCCAGTTAATCAACTCCTCTAGATCAAGATTTCCAAAATACATAGAAACCTCCATCTTTGGTCTCTTTACAATCTAATATATGGATCTTTATAACCTGGCTTGTGCAGGATCTACTACCTCTTCTCCTTCCTTGAACTAGTCCTCTTTTTCTTTGACTTAATCTTCACTACCATCTTCTCTCCTTTGCTCAAACCCTGTACGCAACTTCTCTTGCAGAGCCTAAACTTGCCTTTGCAAAGCTCTGAAATATTATTCTGGCACCATATTTCTTCCATCACCATGGTTTCTTTGTGGAGGCATTCTACTCACTTCTCTCACAAACCCTGACCATAGATCCTAGTGTAAACTGCCTCACGTCCAGTGATCTATTTATACACTTAGGAACTCCTGCTCTGATACCACTTGGTGAAGATCACGCTGCACAAGTAACACTAAACAAATGATACACATGTGTTTTTCCTTTGAACAACTCAGAGAATCAAACATTTCCTCATTTTCATGCCAAAAATGAGGATACAAAATAAAAAGCACTTTTACAATTTCGAAAATTCCCTCAAATACCTTGTTTTCCCCTTTTTCCGCCTAAAACCATCTAATTCAAATTTGAAATTTGGGGACAACTTGTCAAGGTTGTAACTTCGCACTCGTTGACCCGATTGACTATTACAGCATATTTTCAAAAACTACATGAAACGAGCTAAGCAAGGTGGTCCTTGGTTCTTTGCATCAAGGCTTGTGTCTAGTCGAAAATCCTCAAATTCGACCTCTATGACCTTCAAAAATCTCTAGCAAGTTAAACTAGTTTTACTAGTTTTACAAAATTAAACAATTACAATTTTTTTCGGGTGATGCAAGATCACTCTTACACCACTGGATGCTCCTACATCAGGATTTTGACATAGTACCTAGGGGTAAATTAAGGAAAAGGATGAAAGAAATTGGCGTACCAACCAATAATAGAGTAGTTATACACAAACTTTATGAATAGGTGGTGGCAAAAATTATAGCTTCAGAAGGACTATTAGAGTTTTTTGGGAGTAATATGGAGGTGAAGTAGGGTTTTCCATTATCACCTACTTTATTTGACCTTTATATTGATAAATAGGAGGAATGGGTAGAAAGGATAATAAGAGAGGGAATACAACTGGCAAATTATGTAGTAAAGCTTCATCTTTATGTTGATGACCTCATATTGATTAGCAAATACTAGAAAGTTTAAAATAATATTTTAAAGTATTGGGATGTAGTTAAACACTAGAAAGACTAAAATTATAGAGCAAAAATAACCAAATATTTTATTTGAAAGAAATCCTTTATTGTTAGTAATATAATACAAATATCTTGGCTTAGATTTTCAAAGCAAACTCAATTGAAAATATGTAGGATGAAATGAATGCAAGTAGGATGGAGGTCACTCTACTCATTTCTAAATAGGGATCGAAAAATAGAGCTAAGGGATTGAAAACCTTTAGGGTCCTTTTTGGGTCATTAGTTATTCTAACGGTTATATATGGGTGTGAGGTGCGGGCTACTAATGCATCAAATTATAAATGGAGACAAATAGAAAGAATTAAAAAGTGACTAATTACAAATAATTTTTAGAATTAAAGGATTGGTCCCATATGATATTTTACTTGTTGAAATAAAAACTTTTTCATTAGAAGTGGAAGCTATGATAAGGCTATTTTGGTACCTAAAGAATATATAAAAAGTGTAAGATAAAATATTCTCAAAACAGGTAATCAAATAAACACTGAATAGAAGAGAAGACACATGGATGAAACAAAATAAAAAATGGATGGATAAATGGAACATTAAATTTCTTGAGGTCCCAAACTCCAACAAATAAATTAAACAATATGCAAGGGCAAAAAATTATACATCAAAGAGTTCAACCCAAATTACGAACACAACAAAAAAGAAGTACATATATGTAAAGATCAAATGGAAGGGGAAAAAATGCTTAGAGCCTAGCTAAATGCTAGTTCACACCATTTCAAATATAAAATTGGGAGATGGACAACTACTTAGGATACATGGTCAAAATGAATACGTGTCTTTTGTACAGGAGTAGTGGTGACCAAAAAACTTTTTGTTATGAAATGTGAAGTCTACAAGGACATCAAAATTGCATATGAGGATACTCTAAAAATAAACTTAGTAATGAAAATTTTTGAAGAATTGAGAATAGAAAAAATAAGAATACTTCTCATCAAAATCAACAATAAAACAAACATACTCCAAATATGATAAGAGGATAGTGATCTTTCTTATTTTGTTAAGCAATTTTTTTTAAATGTTGATAAGTTTTGAACTCTAAATAAAAGGTCCAAAGTTTGAATTCAAAAGGAAGCATGGTTATACACCATACCCATCTTGCATTGAAACCATTAGT
Organism: Wollemia nobilis; assembly: GCA_028583015.1. NCBI lineage: Eukaryota > Viridiplantae > Streptophyta > Pinopsida > Araucariales > Araucariaceae > Wollemia > Wollemia nobilis. Next base: position 1,492,673 of record JAQPPZ010003193.1, on the reverse strand, counting down.
TTCATAAACTATTTTTGTCGTTACTATTTTGGTCTTTTAAACGTAATTAAAATCATTTTATTTCATTCATTTAATTTGATTTTTAAGAAAGTATACATATGAATAAGCATAAAGAATGAGGAAAATAAATAATAATGATTGAGTAAAGAAGTGTGGTTCTTATTTTAATTGTTTAATTAATTAATTACATTTTTTTATAGGTAAAATATTTTTGGAAGCCGTAAGGGTGAATAAGTGCATATAACTTCAAAGGTGGAGAATATTGACTAGGGGTACTAAGATTAGTTACCTTTACAACGTGGGCATACATGTTATGTATTTAATTTATTGATTAGATTTTCTTATAGGTATATTTTTTTTAAACAATAAGGGTGAATGGATAAGTGCATATAACTTCAAAGGTGGAGAATATTGACTAGGGGTATTAATATTAGTGATATTTACAATGTGGGCATGTTATGTATTTAATTTATTGATTAGATTTTTTTATAGGTATATATTTTTAAAACAATAAGGGTGAATGAATAAAGAATGCAAGAGGTTTGAAAGATTGATTATAGGTGCAAAGGTCATGACCTTTATTTTAATTGTATATTGTTAACATGTATGTTAATTTATCTCCAAAGGTGATATGGATTGGTAATTGTTTTTCTGATCAAACACTTACCAATAAAAGGCCTAGGTTCAAACCTTGGGGGTATGCTTGTTTATTTTTGCAGGTAGTAGTCTGACCCGAATCTGACGATGACAATACGAATTTTGAGCAACTAGTGGTCCCTCTCACGTTGGGTCAATAATAACGAGGTGGTATAGACTTGTTGGGAGCAGCCCATGTGATTTGAACCATTCACTTGATAGTTACTAAAAAGAGTGTAGATGTAACCACCTCCCCTATGTATAAAAAAAGAAAAAAACAAACATGTATGTTTTGTATTTACTTGATTGATTATATTTTTATTTATAGGCAAATGACCTTTATTGGAAAACATAAAGATGGATGAGAGCAAAGATGAGTCCAAAGAACGATGAAGGTAGAGAAGATTAATTATTAATATTATAATTTGATACAATGTGCATTTACTTCATTGACTATATTTGTTTTTCTTAGTGGTAAATTGTTCTTTTTAGAACCCTAAGGAGGGGAGAATAGAAATAATATTATAGGATGGAGACCTTTGCTTGTGGGTACTATGATGCATATATATACATTAAATTCATTGAATTGGTATTAGGGATTTTTTATATATATATATATATATATATATATATATATATATATATATATATATATATATATATATATATATTGATTAGATATAGAAGGGGTTTTGAAAGGGTCCCCGAACCTTTTACAATAGGAAAAACCCTACAAAACTTGGCCTAAGACGAACATTATTTGGACAAGAACAACTATAAAGCACTACAACTAGCCACCCATAACCAAGTGAACTAGCTACAACTTGATACAAAAAATAAAATTAGAATAGTGTTGGTGAGCCCCCTAGCCAACCAACACTCCCACCTGGATACGCACAAAACCTTTCTTCATAAACAATAAAATCTTATAGAGCATCAAGAAGCATGCATCGCTAAATCTAATTTAAGGTCATAAAGAAAATTATCTCTCCAAACAAACAGACCATTGAGACTTATATCTAGGTTTACCATAAAGTTAGCACGGCAGTTTCCTTCTCTAAAGATATGCTTTATTTCCCTATTCTATCTAACCTAAATAATCCACCTAGATTACATACTCATAGCCTTAATATTCCAACCGAGGACTGAATCACTTTTGACCAAGTTTATAATATTGATTCTTCTTCAATAAAAAAAATTTGGTACCCCATCTTCTCCATAAGTAAGAGACCTTGGTAAAGGGCTCTAGCATTCATAACATGGCAAGTCTAGATATTTAAGAATTCAACATACGCCAATAGAATCCCACATCTGTCACCCCTAAGCACCCCACCAGCACTAGCATTACTAAAATTACCCTTTGAAGCTCCATAAAAGTTAAATTTAACCCAACCTGGAGAAGGAGGTTCCCACCTTAAAGGGCCTAGGGTTTAGGACTAGGAAGATCAACAATCCTATTACTTTTTTGAAAGCCAATTTTCCTTTTGAGCTTAGCCTCCTCAAATTTTCCCTCCTCTAAAGCTAGAAAGAATACATTCTCTAGGGTGGAAGCCAAGGCTCTAGCACAAACAGAGGTAGGATCTCTTTGGAAGCTTTTAATAGATTCTACTAATTGTCTCCTTCCACACCCGCTAGAAAAGATGTAGCAAACAAAATTTCCAAAAACATTTTAGCCTTGGAGAGTAAAAAGGAGATGACCATTGAGCGTAAAAATCAACAAGTGAACTTGACACCACCAAAATCAATCCCAAAAATTTAAATATAGAGTTAAGAACTTCCATATAGAATGAGCATTGAAATAATAGATAGTTTATCTATTCCTCATTAGCATCACATAGCTAGCATCTCTTCGACATCAACCAACCTCTTTTTTTAAGATTTTCAATGGTCAAAATCTTATTCTTAGTTGCTAACCAAAAAAATATATTCATCTTTGGTGTTAGATACTTAAGGTAAACTTCAAAATTTGGGACCCACGAAGGAGTCCTGATAGCTAGCAGATTGTAGGTGAACTTGATTAAAAAAATTTGTTATTTTCCTTGCCTAGAAGATCTCATCATATTCATTTCTTAGTTTAATGACCTGAAACTTCAACTTATTAGCAATTAGAATCCAAGCTTCAAGTTTAGCATTGTTGAGAATAGATTTGTCTAATGATTTCTAAACCTTCAACCCATTGACCACCTCGATAAAGTCAGCCACCTTAGACCCAAAGACCAATTTGGTCCTAGGCTCCAAACACGCTAGATTTGGAATCTACACAAGGGGCTGGTCCATCAGCCAAATATCTTTCCAAAAATCAATCTTGAGTTCATCACCCAACCTCCATCTGTAACCTTTGGAGACTAGCGCCCTCAACCAAAAGGCTGAATCAAAAGTTGACAAAGGATCACCTAGCAAAAAAATCTCCTATCTCAAGTATTTTTCCAACACAATGTTGACCCAACTAGTTTTAATTTGATTTGCCAACTTCCATCCCTATTTTGCAACCAGAGCATTATTCATTTATCTGATGTTATAGAGACCTAAACCACCATCCTTTTTAAGTCTACAGACTTGCTCCTAATCAACTAAGTGAATTTTTTCTTCTCATCAGACTTGGACTAAAGAAACAACTTTTGAATATGTTCAATATTTGATAAAATATTGAAAAAAATTATAAACACAAATAATTAAAATGTTGGGATACTTTGAAGAGTAGACTTTACCAGGGTAGCCTTTCCAAATTGACTGAGGAGGGATGCTTTCTACTTGATCAGATTCCTATGCAATCTTTCCACCACAGGTTCTGAAAGTGAATCCTGGATCCTGCATTTAAACAAAGGTATTCCAATGTAAAAATATAGGAGGGAAGCCACCTCACAACCCAAGATGTGAGAAATTATGCTCTTCCTTTCTAAGGAGGTATTTATAAAGAAGATTTTATTTTTTATATAATTTATCTTTTGGCCAATTGCATTTTCAAATATCTTCAAGATTCCTTTTAGAATATTTACTTGGGGAATTGAATAAAGGAGGGAGAGTAGAACATCATTTGCAAAAAAATGATGAGAAATATGATCCACTAACAAAGTGGGATTGGTACCTTCCATAAAATGTTCTAACTTGATAGCCCTACCCAGGGCTTCCACCACTAAGATATAGAGGTAATGGGACAAGGGGTCCCCTTGGATACTGCCCCTCAAACTTAAAAAATAACCTGTTGGAGACCCATTTATTAAGACCAAAAAATTGGTAGAAGAGATACAAGCATGGACAAGTTTTATCCAACTTTGAAAAACCAAATTTTCCAAAAACCTTTAACAAAAACTCCCATGAAACCATGTCATAAGCCTTGTTCATGTCTAATTTTAGGAGGAGACCATCTCTACCACTTTTATCAGTTGAATGAAGAATTTCATGGACAACTATGATATTGTCCAAGATCTGTCTCCCTAGAACAAATCCACTTTGGACTAAATCAATCAAGGCTGGAAGAAAATGTTTTAATATGTTAACAAGGGTCTTTGTCAAAATTTTATAAACAGTGTTGCATAATTTGATGGTTCTAAAGACACCAAATTCCTTTGCACCAACAGTCTTGGGGATCACAGTTAAAAAAGTAGAAAAAATCCAAACGAGATATGAGTGGTGGTTTGGATCTCCCGAAGGGCATCAACAATATCCTTCCCCACAATAAATACTTTTGGAAAAAGAGGAGGGAAAACCATAAGGATCTGAAGCCTTCGTTATTTCCATCACAAATATAATAGCTCTAACTTCCTCATCATTGAAGGAAGAGATAAGGATTTAGTACATATCAACCATGACAAGGTTGTGAATTATTGGCAATTTTGCACTTTGCCACATTGGAGATGTTGCTGGAGTATTTTGATGAATTTTGATGCATTATGATGATACAATTTTGTTTGTCTATGGCGGCTTTTATTTCAAAACAATTTCATATATGCCTTATGTACTTTTTTGTATTGGCGCTATAAGTGTTTTGTAAATCACTTTGAATGAGTATATTAAGAATGAAAGCATCTTTGGGCCTGTGTAAATAAAAACAAACAATGAATAATTTGATGAAGAATTTTAAGAAGTTCGTTATCTCGAAGATGCCAACGCGTTCACCCCAAAGGAGGGGCGAACGCCCCATTCACCCTAGGTTCGGGTGAACGAAACAACAAAGTATCCAAAAAACCTCAAGGTGAAGCAAAAGGAAGCATGCGACAAAACACATTCGCGTTCGCCCTAGCTGAGGGGTGAACATCCCATTCACCCCTCCTTTGGGCGAACATGCTTCAACATCCTAATGCAATTGCATTCACCCGAAAACAAAGCCACATTGCGTTCACCCCAGTTGAGGGGTGAACATCCTGTTCGCCTCTCCTATGGGTGAACGTACCCTACAAAGATAACACATTGCGTTCACCCCAGTTGAGGGGTGAACATCCTGTTCACCCCTCCTATGGGCGAACACGTTTTAAAGAAAGGATCATGAGCGCTTGAAGGAGGGTGAGTCAAAAGGTGAAGGTAATTTTTGGGTAAAATAGATCATGGTCAAGGCTTCCAAAGGTGCTATATTTACAAACATTAAATAATGGTGGCAATAAGTGACTCGAATCATGGATCCCGAGTAAGAAACAAGTTGTGCAAAAAGAGCAGAAGAATCTTCATGATTTCCAAGGCATGAGGACGTTTCCAAGGCATTCAATGTTTTCCAAATTATCTGTGCACCGACGCTCGAGCTGCTTTCTTGGAAAGTATTCCCTAAAATATGGATCGTTGTTTCTAAAGAGAAGATTTTCAATGATTCCAAGGAGGAATTTTCTCATTTTTGTTTTGATCCGGGATCATTTTGTTCTCTTGTGCATTTAATGAAAGAGGCGAAAACCTCTATAAATACTAATGGAATTTCTATTGTAAAAGGAGGTTAGACACTTTGCGAGAATACTCTCCAAGTTCTCTGCATTAATACAAGGCATCAGGCTTCTGAATTTGCAAGTGATCTTGTGTGCAATTTCCTTCTATACTGTGCACTTCTATTTTACATTCATGTTTCTTGTTTGTTGTTAAATTTAAATTCTGCATTTGGATTTAAATATTGCTAGTGAGGGAGTGAATGTTGGAGTGTTATTCTGAAGGTTATTACTGCAAGTTTATAAGTAAATTCTACTGCTTTTCCTCTATTAAATGCTATTTCATGCTTTGGTGATTTTCCTGCTGTTAGTCTACCCCGAATCCTGCACTTCGGCCTGTGGCCATATTTCCCATTTCTTTCCGCATTTTTCCAATTTCTTTCCTGCATCCCTAGTCTTCTACCAGTGTAGGATTTAGTTTGGGAACCAGCCCTCTCTAGAGATTGGCACGGGGGACATTTCTTTCCTCCGACCTTTCAATGTTGGTCGTATCTAGGGCACACAAACATAGTGTTTGTTGATTAGGCAGATATTTGACCAATAGTTTTTGGCACACCTGGTGGGACCTCAAAGTTTCCACTTCCAATAGTATGAAGGTTTGATGTTTGCCTTCATGCTATAACATTAGAACATCTGGTGACTCGACTATACTCAAAAATCTCTGAGTGTGAGAGCAACAAAAGTTGTGTCTCATGAATACAAGATCGAAGGCCAAAAATCTAGATCATCAAATTGAGTTCTACGAACTTGATATTCAAAGGTTGGGGGAACATCCTCAATTAGCCACGTTTCGATGTACATCCTCGTTACCCCATATATCCCACATACCATCTGTTACATCCTCATGGTTAGCGGGTGTATGTTCCACTCTTGTAAGCCCAGTAAGTACTACCACAAGTTTTCCACAACCTCCACCCTATACAAACACTAGTGTTCCTCAGCCTACACCCCATATACCAGTCCATATGGCTCAAAACCCTCCACCAAGGTAGTTCCCAGCATGGAATAGCTCAGGAGCTTTGAATCTACAAGCACATAATCTGGTCCCACAAGCTGCTTTGAAAGCTTTGTCGACCTATGATGGTATCGGTAAAACTGCATATGAACATATTCAATATGTGGCTTCTTTGGCGACCATCCATGACATAACAGATGAATATGTAATGATAAAATTATTGGTATTGTCATTGAGAGGTAAATTGCTTTATTGGTACCGATCGCTGCAACCTGGTACCATTACATCATGGGATCAGCTAGTGGAGTTGCTGATTAAAAATTTTCATGAACAAGCTGATCCATACTCTTTGCTACACCAGTTTACGATGATTCAGAGACATCCACAAGAAGAGATAGTTGATTTCAATGTCAGGTTCGCATGAAGCTGGAAGAGAGTCCCTGATGGATTATGACCCACACATGAGCAAGTTACATTCTACTATCTTAGGGTGTTTAGCACCAAAATTGGTATGGTTGTACGACAAGCCAATGTGACTACATTTCCAGACTTGTATACGCAAGCTCAAAAGGCTGAATCTGATTTGATTGTTGTAGGTAGGCTTCCCTCGAAGATGACTATGCCCATTGTTCCTGACCTTCCATAATATCTGTATTCAAGCACATTTTTGCAACCCATGCCTTCCATGTATCTGGTTCCCTCATGGAGTTCTAGCCCACCTCATGTTGCTCCAATCCCTATCCCGCAATGTTTAGCCTCAGGTTTTTCTCAGTTTTCGACTCAATCAGTTCCCCAGTTTCCAACGCCTATCCCTTTCCCAGCATTACCAGCACCCTTGACTCCCTTGCCATTACCTGTGCCATAAGCACCCTTACCATTTCTAGCGCCCACTCCACCATCTAATCTTGATCCCCTCACGACGTTGTTGTAGGAAGTAAAGTCCAATAATGCAGCCTTAAGGACAATATCTAATGAACTTACCATGGTAAGGAAGAAGCAAGCAGAGGTCGAGTTTCGATCTAGGAGATTTCAGACCCCACCTATTACAAGAGAACAAGCTTCTACAAGTAGAGGCCCTGAGAAGAGCCAAGCAGTGATGGTGAATGAGGAGATTAGTGCAATAGAAAATGCGTATTGGTGTTCGACATGTAATGATCCTCATGGAGAAGAAACCTGCATGGTGCATATGAATTATGTGCAAATGCTAGCAGAAAGTTCTATTGGCGGACAAGTTAATATGATTAGAGAGGCCGAACACAATTTCATGATGCCATCCTTGGAGCAAGTTTCTGTACTCACAAGGTCCGGGAAAAATCTAGTAACTATAGATCCGGTGGAACTCGAACCTTTGAAGGTTCCTATAGAACCAAAGGTACAAGATGAAAAGTGGCCACCTCCAATGAAAGCACCTGGTGTGAGAACTAAGGAGCAAGAGTCTGTCAAGTTGAGAGACTTATTGCCTAAGCAGGCTCAAGAGAAAGTACAAAATAAAGCATCTATTTCTCAACCTGTAGTAGCTGCTCAAACATAGAATGAAACAAAAGAGCAGGCTAGGGAGCGACTTAAGTACCCATCCTTGATAAAAATACAAAGAGTAGAGGCTACTCAATAGTACCGAGACAAATATGAATGAGCTCTAGAAGAGAAGGTTTTGGCTGTCTCAAGTTATAGCATCGTAGAGGAAATGAAGTAGATTCTAGCTAAAGTTAGCTTGTATGATGCGCTGCAGTTGCCAGGACAAATTGATTTGTTGCAAGAATCCTTGAAGACTGCTAAAGATCAAAAAAAATTTCTTCTCAAATGGTCCTAGCGCAAGCGCTACCCACTTCTACGATAGGAAAAAATAGGCCTCCCCCATTTTATTTATCTTTGAGAATGGAAGGGTGGATTGTACATAATTGTATGATCGACTCTGGAGCTGCAACTACTGTCATGCCAAAGGCAGTATGTGAAGTGATGGGGATGGAATATACGAGAAGTAGTCTAGGAGTGTTGCAATTGGATGGGACTCTGGTCAAAATAGTGGGGGTTATCAAAGACATCCCTATTGTCCTCCACACTATGCCCCAGATCACAGTCATCCAAGAAGTGGTGGTAGTTGACCTAGAGCCATATTTTAGCATGTGCCTCTCAAGGGAGTTCACAGCTAAGCTGGGAGGATACCTTTCCTTGGACTATTCACATTTGGAGATACCATTCAAAGGAAAATGGATTCGTATCCATAATGAAAAACCTTCACCTTTTCATATTGAAAGGTTAGAAGAGGAAGAACAATCCCCAGGCGCAGTGAACATGATGACTGAAGAACTAGAAGAAGTGGATTTGGTAGGAGAAGCATTGGGTGAGCTTCACTTGGAGGATGAGTTTTTGCTCACATATTTTAATGCAATGATCGGAACGGATATTGGTTGTTACACAATAACTAAACCGGAGCAAGCTGAAAAGCAAGTTTTCGATTCACAGACTTCTGACACAAATCAGTTATGGAAACTGTATTTTGATGGTGCCAGGTGTAAGAATGGCGTAGGAGCTGGTGTCGTATTGATCTCCCTCGAAGGTATACAAAAGACTTATTCTTATAGGTTGACTTGGAGTTGTACAAACAATGCAACTAAGTATGAAGCATTGTGCCTTGGATTGAAAAAGGCTAAAAAATTAGGCATTAAACAACTATAGATTTTTGGTGACTCTGAGCTTATTGTCAATCAGACCACTAATAAGTGTGTATCAAAGTAGCATTACCTGAAAGCTTATCGCAATAGGGTCTGGGATTTATTTGAAGCTTTCACAACTTTGAACATTCAGGCGATTCCTCGAGAGCAGAACAGACATGCTGATATTTTAGCTTCCCTTGGTGCAAATTATTCCCCTGCAGAGCAAGTGGTCCGAAAGCCCAAGACAGTCAGGGTGATCTATAGACCTTCGGTTCTAGATAAGAATATTTATTGGCAAGTATTCGACAATGATGAACAAATAGTCAACTTCCTGCTCAGAGAAGCTGCTAGTGCGGATGACAGAGTATTTTTGAGGAGGAGAAGGAAGGGATGATTCAGTTAAAGAATAATCACATTCCTAGAGGTTTAATCTCGTTGGAAAGTTTGTTTGATCAAAATGATAGAGCTGATAAGCACAAGATTAAGGTAGATGCCAAGGAGTACAAGGAATTGCAGTTGGAACCAAAAAATATTATCAAGATCGGGATCGATTGTGTGCCAGGTGAACTTGAAGGTATTAAAAACCTATGCTATGAGTACCTCGACATTGTGGCATGGAGTTACCAGGATTTAAAGGGATATGACAAGGATGTAATTCAGCATACCATAGAACTACAAGAAGGGGTAAAACCTTTTCGACAAAAGTAGTGTCCTATCAATCCTAAGATTGAAGCGCTCATGAAGGCAAAATTGTTGAAGATGCTGGAAGCAAAGATTATATATCCGATTAAGCATTCAACTTGGGTGGCGAACCTAGTTCCTATAAGGAAGAAGAATGGAGACATACGGTTGTGCATTGATTTTTACAACCTGAACTAGGTATCACTCAAAGACCATTATCCTCTACCCTAGATAGATCAAATTCTTCATGTAGTCATTGGCGCTTAGAGATTCTCACTATTAGATGGCTTCTCCAGATATAATCAAATCTGGGTGAAAGATGAAGATCAATACAAAACAACATTCACTACTAAGTGGGGTACATTTTCCTACCATCGGATGCCCTTTGGGCTCTCAAATGCAGGTGCCACCTTCTAGAGAGCCATGGATGTCACCTTCGGTGAGTTACTGAATAGAATTATTGTAATATATCTTGATGATATGACTATGTTTTCCCATCGTAGAGAAGATCATGTTGCTCATCTTAGGCAAGTGTTTGAGAAGTGTCATGAGTTTGGTATCTCCATCAATCCAAAAAAGTCAATATTTGCCATCAAGGAAGGGAAATTGTTGGGTCACATCATCTCACAAGAAGGACTGGCGATAGATCCTGCAAGAGCTAAAGCACTCATGAAATTGCCACTACCTACTAATAAGAAAGACTTGCAATCCTTCTTCGGTCAAATAAACTTCATCCACAAGTTTATTGCCGATTTTTCCCAGGTTGTGAAGCCCATGACCGAGCTTTTGAAAAATAATGTTGAGTTTAAATGGATGGAAGTCAGGAGATGAGCTTTTCAAGAAATCAAAGAAAGAATCACCCAAGCTCCAGTTTTAATTAATCCTGACTATTCAAAGGACTTCATTCTTTATGCAGTAGGTGAGCATGAAAGCTATGCTACAGTGTTGACTCAAAAACAAGAATATGGAGAAGAGAAGCCAATCACTTTCTTGAGCCAAGTTATTGCACCACATCAGGAGAAATACAACTTCATTGAGAAGCAAGTTTATGCCATGATGAAATCATTGAAAAAGTTTTGACATTTTGTTTCTCAGAGCAAGACTGTTGTTTATGTAATTCACCCTGATGTTCGAAACTTTATACTGCAAGGAGAACTAGGTGATAAGAGAGCAGGATGGGTCTCTAAAATTCAAGAATATGATGTGGAGATCCGATCGACAAAGCTAGTTCATGGGTGCACTTTATGCCAGGAGTTAGCTAAGAGTGTTTTCACTGAGACGTTGGATGTGATTCACAAGGAGGACATAGGCGAAGCAATTTGTGCAAATCTTACTGCAAGTGACCATGATTGGATAAAAGAGCTGATTGATTATTTTACTTCTGGGAGATGTCCAACTCACCTCGATGCTTCACAGCATCGGAGGTTCAGGCTGCAAGCGCTCAAATATGTATTGTTGCCTAATGGATTATATCATAAGAACATTGACGGAGTTCTTCTCAGGTGTGTAAAGGCATCCAAAAAGGAGAAGGTATTGGAAGAATTTCACTCTGGACTATCTGGAGGCCATTATGCAGGTAGGCCCATGGCTTTAAAAATTATCCGAGCAGGTTATTATTGGCCCACTTTGTTCATCGATGCTCATAAAATAAGTCAGCGGTGTGATAATTGCCAACGATATGTTGGCAGGATTAGGAAAGGAGCTTTGCCTCTACGTCCAATCCAAGTGGAAGCACCTTTCCAGCAGTGGGGTCTTGATTTCATTGGTGTCATTGATCCACATTCTTCTATGGAGCACAAGTATATCCTAATGGTGACAGATTATTTCACCAGATGGGCAGAGGCTATTCCCACTAAGAAGGCCGATCAAGCTACTATTATCTCCTTTCTAGAGGGGCTCATTACTCGTTTTGGCATACCAGATTCTATTGTGACCGATAATGGCACTCCATTCATTGGGGCCAAGATTACAGAGTTTGCTAGCAAATACGATATTTATTTGAAGACATCATCCAACTATTATCCGCAAGGGAATGGGTTGGCCGAATCCACTAACAAGAACTTGCTACGAATCTTGAAAAGAATAATGGGCAGTAACAAGAGGAGTTGGCATTTGTTATTGAATCAAGCTCTTTGGGCAGATCGTATCTCAGTGAAGAAATCTATTAAAACTTCCCCGTATGCTTTGGTTTATGGGAAAGAAGTTGTCCTCCCTACACATATTGAGCTGCCAGTACTCCAAACATTGCAGTTGTTCTAGGATGAGGATGAAGAATATGACCCTATGAGTGCAAGGTTGGCACAATTGTTGCAGTTAGAAGAGAACAGGGAACAGGCTTATCAGGTATTTTTTGAGCATACAAAAGAGATGAAGAAGTGGTTTGGAAAGAAAATGACTGACCACGATTTTCAGGTGGGAGATCTAGTTTTAAAATGGAATGAAAAGAAGGCTAAACCAGGGAATCACCATAAGTTCGATGCTATCTGGGAAGGCCCTTTTCAGATTTCCATGGTGAATTCAGCAAATGCTTATCATCTTCGTGATATGGAGGGTTATGATCTCCCCATCCCTATGAATGGCCTTCATTTGAAGGCCTATATTTCATGATGATATTTCAGTGAGGTACCATTCTGTACATATGTAAATATCCTTTTTTTAAGTACTGTTGTTTTAGTTTGTTGATGATTTATATGTTAAAAAAAAAGAGAGGGAAGAAAAGCACGAAGGACATTCACCTCAAGGGCGGGTGAAAGGGCTTGTCGCCCTAAGAATGAGGTGACTAAGAATTGTTATGAAGTAAAATATTTCCCTAAGGAATGCCTTCGCCTAAGAAATGTCTTCGTCGGCTATGGCAACATGTAATTTTGGGAAAAGTAACAAATGATGTATTATGTGCTAAATGCATTCACCCCTGGTAAACTAAAGCTTGGTCATTCATTTTGGGGGGTGAACTTAAATTGATGACAAGTTTGGCAATAGTGAATTGACATCACGTTCACCCTAAGAGAGGGGCGAATGGGCCGTTCACCCTTGTTATGGGCGAACGCGCCAAGAAAAGTGACGAAGTTTGTTTTTGCATGAGTCTAAAATTAAAAGCGCATGCTTTTCAAAGCTTTTTTTTATAAAGTGCTTTTAAAAGAAAAACAAGCAGCCTTAAGCTATTTTTAGAAAGAAAAATCTGATTTTTGAAGTACATGCAAAAAGCAGAAGCAAATGAAGTTTTCTTTTAAAAAGGAGCTATTCGCCATAGGTTTTCAAACAGATCGAAGGTGCCCAAATTAAGTAAAGCATGATGTTTTGACCTCAATTTTGAAGTTGCTAGGGAAAGATGAAATTGCTTTGCACCTGAAGTATTTTTTATCGAAGGAGGAAATGATTGTGGTAGTTTTGAAAGCACGTTGTGTAATGAAAAGTGCCCTTGGGTACGTGTCAGCTATCGGAGGGTGAGAGCACTGATAGAAGAGCATTAAATTAAAACATGCATTGTGCCCAATTTTTGTTTTCCAAGAAGCAGCGAATATTAAATGATTGGTTGTTAAGCGACCAATTTAGCTTTCCCAACAAGCTTGAGGTACTAGGGCATGATTTCCAAACAAAATTACGTGGTGAGTAGGGCACATTTTTTGAGGAGGATCTGATAGTGAATCAAAAGAGAAGTCATTAAGACATTGGGAATGGTGCCAGGCTAATAGTTCGATACCTTTTCTTTCTCAAAATCATTTGCAATTAATTTTGTATTTACTATGATAGATGTTGGAGGGCTCTATAAAAACCATGAGGTAAAAGGCATAGTTTATATTTTATTTGTAAATTTTTTACTGCTATTCGCGATTGTAGCTATAGAATATTTTAGAGTTTCCTCAAAGAATTTTTTAGAGAGAAGGAAAATGGGAAAACGTAGCAAGGAGCCTAAGGACGTCACAGAGGCTATAGAGCCTAAGAAATTAAGAAAAAGGAGGGAGGCTCTAGAGCTAAAAGGGCTTGAAAAAATGATTATGTGGACTTAGACCCATATGAGGATACCATGGCAGAGATTGGAGACTACCTTATCACACACAAAGGAATCGAAAGGTTAAGGCAAGAGGTAGAAGTTATTGTGAGTCAAGGGGTGTCATCAAATAGTTGGCTAATAGTGCCATATCATTCGTAGTTATCTTGGTATTTGTGTTCACCCGTTCATCCATGCCCTGAGTTGGTGCAGCTCATCACCCAGTTCTATGACCCATTCACTAGGGCTGTAAGAAATGCCAGGAGGGAGATTCTATTTACCATTACTCTAGATGAAATTCGGGAAGCCTTCGCTTGTGGATTGAAGTCCCCCTCTTATGCAGTGCATAAAAAGCTACATATTGATGAGCAAGAGGATAGGTACGTCTCCATAGTGATAATGCACCAATTTATGGAGATACAACTTGTTAAAGAGCCACAGATGGGGCAGCTTCCTAATCTTCCAAAGCCGCTCTCAGAATTCAAGAGTCAAGATATATACTCCATGTTGTCTTGGGTCGTTGGATTAACTATGCATAAGTGGTAGGTGGTTGTTTCATAGTGTATTTGTAAAGTAGAGTTTTATTCTCCCTCTGCCATGAGGCAAGGTGGCAATCCCATTTTATTTGATTGGGCTGACTTCATCTCTCGAAGGATAAATTTTTAGTTGGAAAAAATGCAAACTGGGGAGTCCAAGTCATTTTTGCATACATCATTTTTAGTATGGTTTTTCTTTTTCCAATTGCAGTAATGCTTTTCCTTCATTGCAGTAATGCAGCTGGGTAAAAAGGATGAGCCCTTGCCGGTTTATATGTGGACTCCCATTTTGACAAGGAGGGAGTCAGTGTACAACTTTAATAGTTGGTTTTTGGGGCTAGCGATAGAGTTGCTCTGCGGTACCTATGAAAGAGTGCCACAAAATTTGAGGGACGCAGTCATCGCGCAAGAGAAGGGTGACATTTTCCTGCTTACCTAGGGGGTAGTTGTGCAAATTTTTGGCTTTACGGGTAAGCCATTTTTGTTGTCATATTTCACCATGGAACATATGTTTGCCATGGAGGTTGTGCGCCAGACTGATCATGTGAATGATATATATGGAGCTGGGCATGGAAAGAAGACTACATGCAATATGTCATTCAAATTTGATAGCATAGAAGTGAGCCAAGTTGGGCAGAATAGGCTCTTGATGGTGGCACTCCAGGATTTGGGTTTGATTGAATTACCATAGCATTGGTGATATGATCCTCTGGGTAAATTCTTAGCTATTGTGAAGGCTAAGTCATTTCATTGTTGTCCTCGACCAGATATTCAAAAGAGGAGAAATAATTTTGATGGGCCGGACATGAACTGGCATATTGAAAAAATGATGACCCTCCCACCATGGCATGATTATTATGAGTAGGAGGTAGAATATAATCCGGCTAAAAATAAGACTCAAATTCCTCCACCAGGTTTATTCAGTTCTATTAAGGAAGTCAAACCCGACTGGACTGAAGAAAAGATAATGAATTGGTGGATTATGCGGATTCACCATGGGAAGCTGACTACTGCTTACGGGTTGAAATTAGATGAGCAGTTTTCAGATATTTATGATGAGTTTGTAGACTCATATCAACCCGTCACCTTCACCAATATTTTTCCACAAAGTTTTTAGCATTCTGACAGTGGCGAAGGTGAAACTGAACAGGAGCGCCCAATAGTTGAAGATGAGACCCCGAAGGAAGAAGAACAATAATATGTATTTAAAAGGAGGTCTCAACGAATGAAGCAGCAACAAAAGGAGACGTCCGTGCCTAAAAAGCAAAATTTACCAAAGGCACCTCCATTTCCTAAGGTAGCAAAGAGGCCAAGAACTAGCGTAGTTATGACTTCTATCATTGAGGCTCCAGTAGTTTCGGTCATCGCCTTTTCTACAATGATAGTTGTAACTATCCCCATGGTTACTAATGTGTCGGTAGCTATTGTAAATCCTTCACCCATGGAAGAGCTCTCGATCAAAGTTGTAGAAGTATTTTCGATGGCTCAATCACTAGTGGAAGATCATCAGTCGGAGAGCTCTCATGTCAAAGTTATGGATGGAGACATTGGAGAAAGGGTAGAAGTACAGGAAGAAGAAGAAGTTTTGTAGCTACCTCCATCACCACAGCACACGGTGCTTGCACTCGAAAGGTACATCTCTTCTTCCCTCTTCCTCTTCTTTGGAGCAAGCAGTGATTTCCACTTCACTTCCATCTGTTCCATTTTTATCATCCTCGGTCTCCGTTTCTCTACCCTTCGGTATGCCATCCACGTCCATCTCATTTCCATCTTCTTCCACTCCTGAAGTCACTCCTGCTCCTTCTATTCTCATCCCTTCATCTTCCATTTCTTTCAGTTTATATGCATTAGGTCCGAATCCATTTTTGTGCCCATCTCTTTTGGTCCTCGCCTCCATCGCCATTGAGGTTGTAAGTATGCAAGCTCCTCCTAGAGTAAGCATAACTATAACCGAACCCACTTCCTCCACCAAGACCGCCATTTTCATTCCACCTCTTTTGTGCCTTTTCTTCTGGCCTAGTCGCTCAGATATTTTGGTTCCTTTCACCCCATTTTTGGAGTTGTAGATAGTTCTTGATGTACAGGTGGCCCGTAAGCAGCTCGATGTAGAGAAGATCAATCGGGCACACCTGAGCTCTTCATAGTGGTTGAAGAGTATGCGGTGCAAAGAGACCTTGGCTCTAGCTCGATTGATTAAAAAGTTACTTTTGATCCCATCGCGAAGGAGGCTCATATTACCACAATCATGTCATTGGTTCAGAAGCCCCAAGGAGAGTTATTGTCGGGTGATCTCATTTTTGAGACTATAATAGAAGACCTTACGTGGATAGATCCTATGGAAAATATGGGTAAAATTCAAGTAGATATGAGCTCAGTGTACCTGCATGGTGAGCATTTTAAGGAGAAATATTTTGAAAATTAGAACAAAGTAATTGAGCTCAAAAATGCCTTGGAAAAAAGTAGAGCCCAAGAGGAGAAGACGGCTACTAAGAATGACTATTTGCACCAGTAGGTCAAATTTCACTTGAAGGAGCGTGATGCCGCTAGGATTGAGATGCACAAGCTTCAACAGTAGCTAGAAGATGTGAAGAAGCAGTTAGCTGAGAAAGTGGCACAGGCCATAGGATTTTTGCATGATAACATCAAGGGAACCCACCTTCACTCTACACAAAATTGTGAAAAGTTGGCTATGCAAGTTGTTAAGGTGCTACAATATTTATGGGAGGTACAGATATAGATTCAGCTAGGACAATAATTAATTGATACCATTGAGGAGATGTTGTCACCCTATATGGATATGGCAGTAAAGATACAGGCTTTGATTAATACCAATTTGCACATTCGCCCCCTCAACGAGATGGATTACGCCTGGTCTAAGGTGAAAGTTACACTGCATAGTTACTTCCAGTGCATGGACCTGGTACGGGAGGGATGGGCCATCCTCAACACTATTGAACATGAACATACTATTTCCATGTCTCATTTTGAGACCATTGATGAGTTGGGATTCCCGACCTTTGTGGATAATTGGGGAGAACCTCTTCCCATGGAACAGCTGGAAGCGCTCTGGAAGAAGTTCGTTGAGGATACTTCTAAAATTGATGCCTGGGAAGAGCCTCTCATAGAAGCACAGGTGTTGCCCTTGATGTAGAAGTATACGTGCTTGGAACTATCATTATACGAGTTGGCTCAACGAGCAAAGCGCCTCAGTTTGATGGATGTTCAGAATCTACATTTCATTTATGAATCCCTCAGTGTCCCTTGCCTATTCTCTACTCATGCTTGGGAGGAAGCAGTTCATGCCTATGAGGTCATTACTAAAACCATCAAAGAGCAGGAGGAGCAGGTAGAAGCAGAGCATGTAGTGGTGGAGAAGGCAACAGAAGAAGCAGAGCAGGCTGAAGTACTCAGAGTAGCTGAGAAAACTAAATAGGAGTGAGCAAAGAGGAAGAGGCTCATCGAAAGGCATCTACGTATCGATAAAGGTGCCAACCAAAGACTCTATTGCCCAATGAATGAAGGCTTGGGGTCACTTGCATCCATGCGAGCTGGATACCCCGTGAGTCACCAAAAATATTGGCAATTTTACACTTTGCCACATTGGAGATTTTGTTGGAGTATTTTGATGAATTTTGATGCATTATGATGATACAATTTTGTTTGTCTATGGTGACTTTTATTTCAAAATAATTTCATCTATGCCTTATGTACTTTTTGTATTGGTGCTATAAGTGTTTTGTAAATCACTTTGGTATGAGTATATTAAAAATGAAAGCATCTTTGGGCTTGTGTAAATAAAAACAAACAATGAATAATTTGATGAAGAATTTTAAGAAGTTCATTATTTTGAAGTATCAATGCGTTCACCCCAAAGGAGGGGTGAACGCCCCATTCGCCCTAGGTTTGGGTGAATGAAACAATAAAGTATCTGAAAAACCTCAAGGTGAAGCAAAAGGAAGCATGACAAAACACATTCGCGTTCACCCTAATTGAGGGGTGAATGTCTTGTTCGCCCCTCCTTTGGGTGAACATGCTTCAACATCCTAACAATTACATTCACCCAAAAGCAAAGCCACATTGCGTTCACCCCAGTTGAGGGGTGAACATCCTGTTCGCCCCTCCTATGGGTGAACGTACCCTGCAAAGAGAACACATTGTGTTCACCCCAGTTGAGGGGTGAACATCCTGTTCGCCCCTCCTATGGGCGAACGCGTTTTAAAGAAGGGATCATGAGCGCTTGAAGGAGGGTGGGGCAAAATAGATCATGGTCAAGGCTTCCAAAGGTGCTATATTAAATAATGGTGGCAATAAGTGACTCGAATCATGGATCCCGAGTAAGAAACAAGCTGTGCAGAAAGAGCAGAAGAATCTTCATGATTTCCAAGGCGTGAGGACGTTTCCAAGGCATTCAATGTTTTCCAAATTATCTGTGCACCGACGCCCGAGCTGCTGCTTTCTTGGAAAGTATTCCCTAAAATATGGATCGTTGTTTCTAAAGAGAAGATTTTTAATGATTCCAAGGAGGAATTTTCTCATTTTTGTTTTTGATCTGGGATCATTTTGTTCTCTTGTGCATTTAATGAAAGAGGCGAAAACCTCTATAAATACTAATGGAATTTCTATTGTAAAAGGAGGTTAGACACTTTGCGAGAATACTCTCCAAGTTCTCTGCATTAATACAAGGCATCAGGATTCTGAATTTGCAAGTGATCTTGTGTGCAATTTCCTTCTGTACTATGCACTTCTATTTTACATTCATGTTTCTTGTTTGTTGTTAGATTTAAATTCTGCATTTGGATTTAAATATTGCTAGTGAGGGAGTGAATGCTGGAGTGTTATTCTAAAGGTTGTTACTACAAGTTTATAAGTAAATTCTGCTGCTTTTCCCTCTGTTAAATGCTATTTCATGCTTTGGTGATTTTCCTGCTGTTAGTCTACCCCGAATCCTACACTTCGGCCTATGGCCATATTTCCCATTTCTTTTCGCATTTTTCCAATTCCTTTCCTGCATCCCTAGTCTTCTACCAGTGTAGGATTTAGTTTGGGAACCAGCCCTCTCTGGAGATTGGCACGGGGGACATTTCTTTCCTCCGACCTTTCAATGTTGGTCGTATCTAGGGTGCACAAACACAATGTTTGTTGATTAGGCAGATATTTGACCAATAGGAATACTACCAAGCATATTATTTTGGGCTAACTCATTACAAAACTCTTCCACCCCAATTAGATTTCAAAAAAACAAATGATCTCAACTCTTATATCCTTAATGTGAGTAGCACTGGATCCATCAGCTTTTTGAATTTCTCCAATCCTATTGGCATTTTTATGCTTCAAGGTCGTGATGTGAAAAAACTTAGAATTTTTATCTCCCTCTTTTATCCAAAGTGCCCTAGACTTCTGTTTCCACAAAATTTCCTCCTTGGCAATAGTGTTATGAAATTCAACCAGCACCTCCTTTTCTCTCTATATAATCTCTTGAGATTGATTTCCAAGTTCTATCTCAGATTCAATAGCTTTCAGGCAATTTGCATTTTATTATTTTTCTCTTATTTTATTTTTAATTTTAATTAGAAATATATTTTAATAACATGTGCAATTTATATCCCATTATTCTTTGTGACCCTTATTTTATTTTTTAATTTTATGATCAAACAAGTATTAACACACACACACACACACACACACATATATATATATATATATATATATATATATATATATATATATATATATATATCAAGTGGTATTAGTTAAGTTGTTTAGGTTCCTCAACCATTCAAGGGGGAGACCTAGGTTTGAATCTTGCCAAACGATACATGGATAATATCTAAGCTTTGTTGCAATACCGCTATGTGGTGATGATGTAGTGCGGGTGGGGCTCATTTCAATCCCATATAACCCATTTAAAAAAAAAATGTATATTATATAAATAAATTTGTTAATTGTATTTGTTATAAGGTATTATTATGTGTTGAAGCTGAAAAGAAAATGTTGACTGCATGAATTAAATAATAATGGTTAAGGTTTGATACCCTTGCCTCCTTGGTTCTTACCTAAAATTGGCATCCCTTCTGGGATGTTTTACACACAAAAAAATAATGATTAAGCTTAATTTTAATGTTTTCCATCAATTATTTTGTTGTATTTTATAACAATAATATGTTTTCATATAAACTCTTTATTACAATTTTTGTGGTTGCACTTATGTTTCAAAAAGGAGGCTAGAAGCCCAGTTTCAATCCCATATAACTCGTTAAGAAAAGAAAAACAACATATATATATTCATTCATTGATTGTATTTTTTATAAGGTATTATTATGTGCGTTGAAGCTAGCAAGAAAAAGTTGACTGCTTGAAGGTTAAGGTTTATTTTAATGTTTTCCATCCATGATATTGTTTTATTTTATAACATTAATGTGTTTTCATATAAACTATTTATTACAAATTTTGTGGTTGCAATTATGCTTCAAGGAGACTAGTAGTCTTGTTTCAATCCCATGTAACCCATTAAAAAAAACTTGTATATATATATATTCATAGATTCACTGATTGTATTTGTTAAAAGGTATTATTATGTATGTTGAAGCTGAGAAGAAAATGTTGACTACCTTAATCAAATGATGATTAAGTTTTATTTTAATATTTTCCATTGACGATATTGTTGTACTTTATAACATTATATTTTCATATAAACTATTTATTACAATTTTTATGGTTGCACTTGCTTCAAAAAGGATACTAGCAGTCCAAATTTGGTAAAGTGGATTATAATAGAACATATTTATAGAAATATTACTCTATTAAGATGCAATGAGTAGATAGTAAAGGTAGAGCTTTGGTATTGTGAATGTTGTTGCACGAAAATATCATAAATAAGGATGTTGAATTTTGAAATATTTGTATATAAAAAAGTTAAAGATCCAAAACAATGAAAATCAAGAATTCATACTTTTTATGAAAATATATGTGGGTATTTAGTTATAGTAGTTCAATTGAGATGAGAATTGAATCTTTTTGTAAACTAGTTGTGATTTGTAAAGGGTGGAGGACCTAATACAACCCTTTTTTCTCTAGAAAAAAAGATATAATTATGTGCATATTGTATATTGAATTCATGAATAGTATATGTTATAGGATTACTTCTCTTTAATTAAAAATATATTTTATCTTAGCGTGAACCAAGAGTAAATGCAGCAATGATTGTGAGTGCGAGCTAGGAGTAACTTCAGCAGTGAGTGTGAGTGCGAGCCAGGAGTAAGTGTAGTAGCAAGTACAAGCACAAGTCGAGAGTAAGTGTAGTAGCATGTGAGCATGATATGGGAGTAAGTGCAGCTAAAAACAAGTGCAAGCGAGTGCAGCCAAAAGTGAGTGTAAGCACAAGTAGAGATTAAGTGTAGCAACGAGTGCGAGTGCAAGCTAGGAGTGAGTGTGTAATCTTGGAGCCAATGAGATCAGAGAGGGAGTGTGAACCAATAGGGAGTGTGAGCCAAGATTTAATCATGGTTGAAGAGTGGTAGGTTCATCTGAAGTGCGAGATATGAATGTGTAGAACATTATTTCCAAAAAATTATTGAAGTCAAGGAACACTGAGAAAAGAGGAGATAAGGAAAATTGTGAGCCAAGAGGGAGTGCAAGTTGGAAGTGAGTGCAAGGAAGGACAGAGTGTGAATCAAAAGGGAGTTTAAACTAAGAGGGAGTGCAAGTATGGATTCAATCATGGTGAAAGAGCGACAGGTTCATCCAGAGTGCATTAATTCTTCAAACCCTTACCATGAAAGTGTGGAACATTATTCTCAAAAAATTATTGAAGTGAAGGAATGCCAAGAAAAATAAGAGACATGAGAAATTGTGAGCTAGGAGGGAGTGAAATCCTAGAGCAAGTGTGAGGCAAGAGAGAGTGCAAGCTAGGAGCAAGAGCGAGTGCAAGCAAAGAGGAAGTGTGAACCAAGAGGGAGTGCAAACCAAGGGTAAACCCCATTAGCTATTATGGAAGGAAAGTAATTTTTGAAAGCCCTAATAGGATGTCTGGATGCCCTAGCTAGAAATCAAAATGCCCTTACTGTAAGTATGAAGGCCCAAGTTGGAGATAAGTGAAAGAGCGAATACATGGCAAGTTCAATCTAGGTAGCAGATGGTACACTAGAAGTAAGTATCAAGTATGAGATGATTGAACATGATATAACGGTTCTTAAAAGTATAGGGCTAATATATAAGTTCCATAGATCATGGCCATGGTTTTTGGAGATTCAAAATTTGATCAAGTGGAAGTGGGGATTGAATTCAAATTATTATATGATTTTTCTTCCCAAAGGTTTTTTCCTCATAATCTTTCCAGTTCAGAAATTAAGGATAAAATAATGGTTGGTGGCCCATGGTTTATGGGAAGAGATGCACTTTATTTGAGACAATGGAATGAAAAATTTTTAGTTGAGACAGAAACTATTAAGAAGTTTCTAGTGTGGGTTAGGCTTTTTGGACTTCCATATTAGCTTTTAAATAAGGATGTTTTGAAAAATATTGAAAATACCCTAGGGGAATTCGTCAAGTAAGGACCAAAAACTAAGGAGTGAAAGCATGATATATGTACTTGAATATGTGTTACTATGGATATTTCAAAACCTTTGCCACAATCCATTAATATTAAATCTGAATCAAGATAATGGGATCAACAAATATATTATAAAAATATTGCATTTCATTGCCACAATTATTTTTAGATTGGACACATGGCAAGAGTTTACAAAGTAAAAACTATGAATAAAGAGACAAAAAATTATAGCCATGAGATAAACTTCAATACGAAGCAAGGAAATCATTCAATAATAGAAGCTAGATCAGATCAAGGATATCCACACCAAAAGAAGAGGCAAAGAAATTCTATCAACAATATCAATTGGCAAGTTTAGAAGGAATTAAAGGTGCAAAAGAAGATGTGGAGATAAAACCCAAGGTAAATAATCTTCATTTTTCTCAAGTTGTATGGAATCCTCTTCATGTAATAAAAGTGAAAGTGGTGAAGATGTTATCCCTTGCACTTTA
The DNA here is from genome assembly GCA_028583015.1 of Wollemia nobilis. NCBI lineage: Eukaryota > Viridiplantae > Streptophyta > Pinopsida > Araucariales > Araucariaceae > Wollemia > Wollemia nobilis. The sequence continues at coordinate 1,469,280 of JAQPPZ010003193.1, read as the reverse complement.
AGGTTTTAAGAGCAAAATAATATAGAAATGAGGTTGGAGGAAATCCATAACAATTTAGGGTTTTTAAGGCAGAATAAGAAGGTAATTGCTACATAAGAGCATCCTTGCACTTTAGTTTCTCTAGGGAAATATAAATAAGAGTGTTCTTTTGAGGTTATTCCTTGCACTTCAGATCCTTCAGAACAAGGTAAACCTAAATATGATAAGTCTTACTATGAGTAGTGTGAGAAGATTGAAGAGATTGATGAAGATGAAAGTATTGTTGAGAATGAAAAAAAGAGGAAGACCCAAGAGGCAAAAACAAAGAGAAAAAGAAACACAAAGGGATATTGATATGGGAAAACAAAAGCAAATATCACAAGTGTTAACAAGAAGTGGGACTAAACCCACAAATAAAAAAATAACATTGAAAATAAAATCTTGGAATATTAGGGGAATGAATAAGAACCCTAAAAAAAGGTATTAAGAAATTGTGAGGTTGTTATAGACAAGATATTTTTGGATATAGAAGCTAGGCAACAAATATTTTAGCCATTTGTAGTGTTGAATTTCATCTTGATAGAATTTAAATTTTTGAAGGCATTTGATATAAAAGGAGTTGATTATGGAAACTTAGCAGTTTGAAGAAGATGAAGAATATTTTTGATAGAAGGGTAAATGAAGAATATCTTCGATAGAAAGATAAAGTTGGATATGCTTTAATTAACTTGTTAGAAATGTAATGAGAGCAATGTAATGTTTTGTTTTTGTAATGGGAGTGGCCCCCAATAGAAGCCACACATAGTTTATTAAAAAAACATATTTTATCTTAATTATACATGCAAAATCATTTTTTAATGTATTATAGTTAAATATAAAACACGTTAGTTTGTATAATATAATTAAATACATAAGATTATATTTCATAAAATTATTTTATATTAATCACATAGAAAACCTTACTTTTTTTTTACTAAATGTAAAATTCCATGAAAAAATAATTTAAAAATAAAATGGTTTTCAAATAATATTTGTCTAAAATTTTGAAGCTCTTGATCTATCATAACTCCATGTAGAAACTCTTACAAACTTGGTATCATCCATTACAAAAAATTTAAAACAATTAATTAAAATACCTAATAACAACATAAAATATTTTTTAATAGAAACACAAAATATTTTTTCAAGTAGTTAATGTAATTATCATGATAGTTTTCTAGAGAAAAATATTCAATATTTTCTTTTTAAGGAAAGTAAAAGTAATTTATTGAAAAAAAACTTATATATGTTTGAGCTAGAAGGAAGCACCCTTCCCTTCTAGAGAGAAAAAAGAGACAAAGGACTTGATTTGGAGGTAGAAGATGCTTACCAATTGGATCAAGAACATAGAGGAATCTAGCACTAGTACCAATCCTATTTCACCAGAAATATTTTTTATCCCTAGTACCAGTCCGTTTACACCAAGGGGTTGTTGAAAAATCTCAATTTCTTAAATGTGGCGATATTTCACCCAAGAGACTAAAAAAAAGAAATAAAAAATGGCTTGATAAACTAATATGGGGCCTCTTTTAACTCCATTTCCAATGGATAAAGGCCACCCACTTGACCCTTGTAAATATGTACTATATGTAATATATGGGAATAATCCTAGTTTTTTAAGTTTACGGAAACCCTAACAGCTGCAGAGATGTGAAAATGAAGACCAACTATTGAAATTCGCACCTACACTTTCATTCCAACGAGATTTTTTTCCTTGATCATATTCCCAATGGACTAAGGCACTATTTTCTCTTGGTTCCTTATCTTTACTCACCACATTTTTTGATGATAGTGAGCAAAAGTGAAAGCAGTGGACAAAGTGTAAAATAAACTTTTGATAAAAAAAAAATTGAGGATTCGAAAGATGAGGTCCAAAAATTAGAATTTTTTTAAGTCTCAATCAAATATGAAAAGCAAAAGCTCTAGCGTGGGGATTCCATGGTTAAAAAATCTCAAGGTCAAAAACAAGTCTTGATGTCCTGATGTCAAATGGTGAGAAAAATATCAAATAAAACCACCTGTGTCCCAAAAATAAAAAATTTTGAGGTCTAAAATATTTTTATAGTATCATATTTTCCTAAAAAATAATATTTTATATATTTTTTAAAGGATAACAACAACATGGAATCCACGACAGAAGCAACTCACAAATCTAGAGCATTAAATGAAGAAATCTTTTGCACCTAGATTATAGGAATCCCCAAAAATGGGTAGATGGAAATAATGAGGGTAGTTTCTCATTCAAAGACTTAAAACCATTTAACATTCATGACTCTAGATTCAAATATGTCAAGGATACTAAAACATAAATGAAGATGTGACCATATGCCAGAAAGTAGCAACCATCGTAAAATATTTGCAAGCATTTTGAAGGGAAACCCCTCTCTTTGTAATTTCAAAATATTTATAATTTTAGCTTTATAAAATACTGACAAGTTTGCATCTGTAACTATTTTAAGCTTTCCTTTCATTTCTTTCAATAAAGTAGTCGGCTCTTGAGTGACTTGTGAAAAAATTGAAACCTCGCTTCTGGCATAATCTTTGTAAAATTGTGTATGGGAGGCATATGTATCTAATTTTTCTAGGTAGTCATATGTAGTTATCATGCTATATTGAACCCTCGCTTCTGGCATAATCTTTGTAAAATTGTGTATGGGAGGCATATGTATCTAATTTTTCTAGGTAGTCATATGTAGTTATCATGCTATAACTTATATATTTACGGATGTGTGTGCTAGTAACCCTCTTTGTATTAATTTGTGTTGATGGGAGGAAATGTTGACCATTGGCACATAGCTTTCAAAACTATTGTTTATGGAGATCTTAGTTGATCTTTAGTGCATTACCACCTTTGTAGCTTAGGTTTTCATTTCTTTTCAATTACTTTTATTTTACCTGTTGTATACATTTTCCCCCTTGAGTTCAAGTGTGCCTAAATATCACATCATAAAAAGGAGATAGCCTTGTAAATAACATCTAGAGGCCCCTTATTGAGTCAAACCCCACATTCTTAGTGAGGCCCTATTATGTCGCTATGCACAAGGTGCAATTATTTCAACCAGGATAATCAAAGATGACAACAAGTAGATTAGTGGCTAAACCTAGCATATATAACACATTTGTAATCATGTATTCTCCATTAGATAGGTTGATTCATATTTCTCCTACTCCTTTGACCTCATGTGTCCTATCGTCTGCTATAGCAATTGGTTTCTCACATTTTATCCTGAAAAGCATTAAACCATTGTATATTTCCTATCATATGTTTGCTTGCCCCTGATTCAATATACTAATAGTTTTTTTAATAAATTCCCTTCTTTAAACATGGTCATATTTTCCAAAAAACTTCTTAATTTTAATTTTCTTTTCTTTAACCTTCTCGTGTCTCCCTAATAGATCATAATTACAATTTTCTCCTTTAATTTTAATTAATTAATTTTTTCAAATTATTAATTATATTATTCTTTCATTCACTTTATTCTTTAGTTAAATAAATAATTCCCTTATATCTCTCAAAAATAACACCAAAACAACACTTTAGTCTTTTAATCAAAAGATACACCTTTAAGGGGAGGGCTCTGGTCCCTCCCCTGCTCCCCCTCCCATGGCCCCTGGTTCCTGCCCAGTCCCTGGATCAACCCAGGTCATCCCTCCCGGGGAGTGGTTGTTTGCGGATGATCTCCTGGGCGGAGATCCTTCTCCACTATCTGTGCCCCTCCCGGCTGGCTAGGGTTTCCTTGGTTGTTTTTTCGAACTGGTGCTTCCCAGGGATCCCTGTTTGGTTGGGGATCCCTTCCCTTTTTCCCTAAGGCTTCCCCCTGGGGTTTTTGCAGGTTATTCGCGTGGATCTGGTCCCCTGCGTTTCTCGGTGTGGTGGAGGTGACGATTTAGGGTTTAGACAACTTCCCCCTTTTTCTTGTGAATCCTCGACGGGCTCTGTGCTTGGATAGGATTCTTGGTCCCTACTGCTGGGATCCTCTTCTATTTTCCCGGGGTGGGTTCCTTGTGGTGCAACTCTCTAGTCACTTCCTGATGGGTTGGATCCTCTCTGTGCTGGCTGTCGGCTTCCTGCAGGATGGCTCTCGCTGAACGAAATGTTTTCCCGGTGGGCGGGATGGTTTCTCCGCAGGGCGGGATCCACCAAATCCACCGGTTTTCCCGCGAGGCGGGATCCTTTCTTTTCTGCTGGTTTCCAGGATTGCGGGATTTCCCTATTGCTTCCCGCTAGGCGGGACTGTTTGTGGTGGTTTTGACTGCTTCCCGTGAGGCAAGATTTTATTGTAACAGTTTTTCTTTGCTTCCTGCTGGGCGGGATCTTCTCGATGGTGTTTTTTGGCTACTCCCGCTGGGCGGGATCTCCAAAACTACTTTCTTTCTTATTTTTTTGTTTCCCACTGAGAGGGATTGTTTCATGCTTACTGTTACCACTGGGCGGGATTTCTGTTTTGGTGTTCAGTTTCAAGGGATTGATGCCCTAGGCCCATTGCTTAGATAATCAAGTTTTTTTAGGGGTTATGATTTCTGTAATAGGCTTATACATAAATCCATGAGGCATGATGCAAGGCTGATTTTGTACATAAGGTTTTGGGATCCTCTATAAAAACCCTTTTTTAATCTACTATAATAATTACCAAAAAAAAAAAAAAGATACACCTTTAACTCCAATCAACCAATTCGAAAATAAAATGCATACCACAAATAATCAAACATGATAAAAATATTAAATTGATCTTAAATTATGCTCATTTAAACATCTTTTTAGGGTGAATTAAGTCCTATTTAGGCTGAATCTTCTAGAAATAACTCTAGTCTTGTCAGTGTCACACAGTTAGTTATTTCAAAAGCTTGCATGATGTTACAAAAATTTGTGAACTTAGGAGAAAAATATTTATTCCTTTAACATGCTTATCTCCTCTAGGGCTCTTGTTGGATAACTTTTTTGTATATATCTTCACCTCTCAAGGTCTTTACTCTCTAAATCACTACATGTATCTTGTCCTTTCAAGCTCTCTACTCTCTAAATCATTGTGTATAGCTTCTATGTATTACATATAGCTTCATTCTATTGTTTATAGATCCTAAATATACCTCTGATTCATCATGCTCATATTTGATTCATATTTCACCCTTGAAGCTCAACGTATCTCATCCATTAGTCCTCCAAATATCTTTCTTCAAACTTCATCCAATCCGCTATGTCCAATCTCACATTCTCTCTATCCTAGATGGCTCAAACTAAAGTGGTTCTCACTAGTGTAACTCTGAACCAATATGGCTCTAATACCACTTTTGGTAAATGGGTCCAAAGATCTCATAGGTCTATATTTTCTAAGATCTTATAATCTCATTTACATAATCTAATTTCATAATAACACTAGTATTTCACAAATTAAAAAACTTTATTGATAATATTTCTCATTCAATAATCCATTACATTGCATAAGACTCTGTCATCAATATATAACTTTACATAAGACTCTTCAATACTCCTAACTTTTTCTCTTCTCAAATTCATGGGAGAAGCAACCTTTCATATGCCTTACATTATGACAATCTCTCATAATTACATAACTTTCTACTTATAATATTCATACATCACACATGACCCTTCTAGAGAAATGCACGATCATAAATAAAAAAACTCGTATAAATAATGAATGATTTCAATGTTTGATTCCACAAGACTTGGTAGAGGATTCTCGAGGAAATTTCACCACATCTATATATGGCATTTATCTATTATTTGAAAGCTTTTATTCTAAAATTTTCATGATGGTCAAATCTAAAGGAGGGAACTCATTACTAGAATCCTATGGGATAGCCATCCAAGCTAAAAATATATAATCCAAATAGGAAGGTTAGCAACTATACCACCTCTACCATTGTTTCCCTCTATATAACCCTTACATCACCCCTCTCTAACTATATAACCCATCACCAATCTGATTACCCCTACCATTAGCTTAGAGTAAACTTAGATTCCATCTACTTTTGTTGCTAAAATTGATGAAATGTGGAACATGATGAAGACCTTCTCTAACAGTATCACAACCCTAAAGAGGTAGCATAACGCTCAAAGTTTTCCTTTCTAAAACTACCCAAAACCTCATTTTCAATAGGGAAATCATAGTGTTTGATCACCTTTAAATGGATATCAAAAGCCTCCATTTTTTACCAATAGAAATCTTGATCAGTTGTAGAATTTGACTTAATAAATAGTACCCATACTATTCCCAATCCAACATGCATCTACCAAATTGATTAGATATGTAGTCACCATGCAAAATATTAAGTCAAATATCATTGTGGATGGTACTATCCTACTCTCAATTGTTACCCTTCCAACTTTCATGACTAAAATAAGTCTCAAGCAGTAGAAATGGATTCATCCAACCATAATATTTCCCCATTTTCTTAGTTGAAATCCCAAATTCTAAGTTCAAAACCTAACCAATAGATTTTGGCTATGCCACCAATTGCTAATTTCATAGTCTCAAAGTAGACCATTGTCACCTAGGATGAAGTGGAAGTATATATCGTGTCAAATTAAGTAGACCCCTTGATTTTTGGGAGGCTACAAGTATGATAAAAATATATCACCAAGGAAAAGAGGAAAGCCATCGAAGATCAAGGAAAGTCTAGTTTTATGGATACTAGACCATAAAGAAGGAAAGAAGATTATTATAGGAGTACCTTGATGTAAGAGCCACTAGAGAGCCAGACCTGAGTAGTTTTGACAATTATAAAGATAGCTTAAGAGCCTCCAAAGTAGCCCGCTATAGATCCATCTAGACCTCCTTCAATAGTCAAAATATCCAAACCTATAACAACATCAAAGACCATTCCAAAGGCTTCTTCTATCAAATCCTTCAATGTAGTGGAGCACCTAAGTAAATCCATCATAGAAATACCTCTTTGGTACACCCTCTTGATTTTTGAGTAGATGAAGCATTTGGAAGAGGCCCTATAGAATAAAAAAGTATTAGGTAGATAAGGGACACCCACCATGCTCCAATTCTCCATCTCAAAGTCTAGCCAACCCAAGCCTATGTCATTCTAGCTAACCCTAATATATAGGGACAAACTAATACATAATTACCTCGTGGACTCAAGGTCAATCACATTGGTCATGTCTAAGAGGGTAGTGAATGTGCTTGTATTAGTGTACATGCTTACCAACAATAGGGTAGTTTAGCTAGATGGAACTCTATCACCAATATTAGGATTGGTACAGGACCTTCCTTTGGTACTCCAAGCATACCCTGACCTAATGACATACTAGGATATAACGATCATTGATCTATCAACCATTTTTGGAATATTTATTTTGAGGGACTTCATCACCAATATTTAAGGATATCTATCCTTGGAATGGACTCACATGTTGCTTTGAACTAGGTATGGGACCAAATTTAAGAATCTATCAAAATCCCTCCACATGCACCACATAGAAAAGGCCCCTTTATGAATATTAAGGAGAAATTCTACAAATTGAAGAGGAGTCATTGAAATTGAACTACTCTATATGATATGCATCCATACATTCTCTATGACCACCTGGAGCAATGGGCATCCAAAACATAAGGGTCAAGTTTCGATGAGACATTTTATCTAGTTTGGATGGGATGACCCATCACCACAGATATGATGTATATATTATCAATAAATAAATAAAAATAAAGAGAGATTAAAATAAAGGGAAAAAGTATTTTCTCCTTGTAAATCAGAAAGACCTTCCAAATTATAAAGTGGATTGATCGATACATGAAGCAAAATTTAAAGTGACTGATATTTGTCTGATCAAGAGGAGGCATCTCTCCTAAAATACACTCAACTTAGTCTTGAGGACAAACTCTAGATGAATAAAATACCTTTGCCATAAGAGTGCTAATCATCTAATAGAAGATAAATAGAGGATGTGGATGTAGGAGATTTCCATCTTTTCCAAGTAACACCAACTCATGAACCATACATGTGGTAAATCCATGAAAACCTAAGGTTGAAAGTGAAACATTATAAAATTAAAGCAATCCCTACCATAAGATCAAATACCATCAACTATTGTGAGAAAAATCTCTCAATTTTAGGATAAATCTAATAAGAAACCAATGTTAATGGAGGCACATGACCCATCCTCAGCTATCAAAATACATGCACTATATCCACTCCTAGAGAGGTGTCACCATACATCTATTGTAAGGTGGTTTCTCATAAGCCACAATGGTTGACACCTGGAAAGCACATGTCAAATCCAAGAGAGGAAGGGAGCACCAATGTAGGTAATGGTAGTGAAAATATAATCAAAGAGTAGATACCTTAGGTTATGGTGGTAAAAGAAACTTCCATATAAGTCATATGATTAGAGGATTCCCCTTTGTGTCCCATAGAGAATGCACCATCTAAGTAGTAGTCCCCAACAATAGAGCCACAAAATCAAGCATTTACCTCAATGCAACATAAAATAAAATATTCATCTCACGATGTTATCTCCATACCCCAAGGGATCGAGGAGGCACCCAATGCCTCTCCTCCCTCCATGTTGAACATAAGTGCCCTACCAACTCTGGTTCCAACCCCATCAGTGCAAGCTTATATTCCCCTCTCATCGGTGGCTACCCTCCCTTATGGAACTCCCACTACACCTACTCTCCACATGGGGCTTTTGCTCCATAATTTTAAATCCCTCATCCTATTATCTTTTGCTTCTGCCACCCCTCAACTCAGTGTTCAACCTACCTTAACTAGGGGATTGTTGTCTTTCCTTGTCCCTCAACCTCTTCCATCTTACCCGTTCTTCTAGCTAGTATTACCACCCCTTTATTCACAAGGTAAACTTATTATTAGCTTCACTAATGCACTAGGTGTATCATCACACTTCAAATAAACCTAGGAGGAAGCCTCTAAGTATGTCTAGAAGGAGGCCAAAAGAGCAATCGGGATGACAAAAAGGAAACTCAATAATAAAATTGAATTGTAGGAGAGGACTCTCCACTTTGCCCACATCAATCTAAAGGTCTCCAATATGAGCAGACAAATGCAACCCTAATATTATTATATGATCCAAAAAACCATTAGTTTACAAGGTGTTGGAGCTAGGGGTATAGTCGAGTTGGCTGAATAAGTAAACAAAATTATCAAGGACAATTTCATGGCCTTGGAGAGGAGATTAAATAAAAAGGAGGAGCTAAAGGACACCTTTAGGATCTCACAACTCAAGGTTAAAAGACCCCAAAATTAAATGGAGAATACCACAAGTGCTTGAGATATGACTACTCTCCTAGAGGAGGAGCAAATAAATAATCGAGACTTGAATGATCCACTTATCGCCATGGAGACACAATTAGATAAGGCTTGTCATTGGCTGAAGGAGATCATGTTTTAACCAATAATACATGGAGGCCACTTGTATTTATATAAATTTAGTCCAAAGGGACACTTAAGAGACATCCTCAATTGGTCATTATAGTTGGATATTATGGCCTGGCCTATCAAAACCATCCAGTTGGTGATTATAGTGACCATCCATCACATGGGTTAACCTACCTTACCATTCAACACCAACCAAGGAGGTAATACCCACTACCTCAACAAGTAGAATATTTCAAAGGAAAACTTGATGAGATCTTAATGACACAATCACCCCTAACATAGCAATAATGAGAGATAACAACAACAATTTATCATTTGAGGGCTTGAAAGCCTCTAAAATTGATGGTCCTAGATCCAAATACCTCAAAGCTTCCAATTGTAGTTATAGAAAACAAATTATGATAGAGCAAAGAAGAATATGCAAGCCTTCTACATAAAATTTTAGAGGTAAATAGGCTTCACCTTGGCCTATAAATAGACCTATAATTTCATTGTAAAGGTATTGGGAGTTGTTTGTTCATACCTCATATATGGATTTGTGAGATCTTCCTTTCACCTCCTTCTTAATTTTATGAAGAGGACTCAAACCTTAAGCCAATATCTAAGGAAAATAGAGACTCTTCAAGCCTCATGCCTTGCAATTACTATAGCATATGAATGGAAGTTATGACTATTTTCACTCTATCCAACTTCTCTAAGAGTGTTTCAATTATGGGTTATGTGTAATTTAGTATGTTCAAATTCTAACTATTAGACTATGGTGAATATGTTCATTTCTATCTTATCCATGCAATTGAGGAAAACCTTGATCTTGGCATATTTCCCCGTAGCTTAGTTTTTACTTTCTTGCAATTTAATTTCCTACTTTTTAAATTTATTATCTTATACTTTCATTACAACTCCTTTCCCTGTTACAAACCCCAAGAAAAGCAAGCCTGATCCTACAAGGTCTAAAAGTGTGTAGAGATCAAATCCAATGAGAAGCTTACCTTGGGTAAAAATCTTAGAGGTTGCCCCATAGGTAATCCTTTCACTTGTGTAGCTTCCAACTGTGTCACTCTACATGAGACGTAGGTGTCCCAGGTGTATCGATATTTTGCCCCAACAAGCCAAAATATCTAGAGATGATAACAACTTCATAGGTTCATACCTCCTTAAAAAATATTGGGATTCCTTCATGTGACCACTCATTTTAAAGCTCTTCAAGTTTTGTACATATTTGTCTAATAATAATTTGAATCAAACAACCCTTCACAAAGATATGGCTTTTGAAATATGAGACTTTTTTTCTAGAAAAATTACCCTAACACTACCCTTGTTATGGACAATTGTCTTCACATGGTCATATATCTCTATACTATTATCTAATCTTATTAATTTGGTAAAATCAACTTAAACTATAAATTATTTACACAAAATATTCTTATTCTTATTTGCATTATATTGAATAAAATATTATATTATCATTATTATTTTTCAATGAGTTTATATAGCTTTTATGAGAGGTTTTAGTCCCCTCATACTGAATAGGGTTTGAAACTTAGACCTCTTAAAGAGAGGCCAAAACCCTTACCACTGCAGTAAGCTTGTAACTATTAGATTATCATTATTATTATTTTATATGTAAAAATTATTTATAAATACCCTACTAAAACGGGTAGAAATCGACATTTGATCCATTAATACAAAACATAAATGTGTACTAAATGAAAAGGTTGTATTTCATTAATATTGAAAAATATGTGTTACAATAGGGACATGATGCCCTTTAGCCATTTCTTCTTCTAATAATGTTACAACAAGTTTGATGTCATCTTCAATCATCCCTCAATGTAGGTGGGCTTCTTTGTATGTGGGCCACCATGGGGTTGTTGTTTGATGATGTTCTTCCTCTTCAGATCTGCTAAATAACCTATGAAGAACCTGCAAAAGGGGGTTAGTGTGATGGGGGGCTTGCCTTAGTCAGGCCCCATGTTTAGAAAGACAAAACATACGATAAGGATGCATTGAAAACTGAAATAAAGGATGTAGAAGCTGATAAAATGGTAAAACAGAGCTTACCTCCCAAATTTGAGGTGATTTGGGACCTGTAGAACCAATTCGCCACCCGAGGGGTGAACTGAGACCGGATTCATGGGGCGGGGGTGAATTCAGCTGTGAGGTTCCTTTTGTAAAATCCCTTCGGTGGATCGATTCCTAGGCAGCTGGTGTGCCTCTGTATGTTGTGGAAATCTGACTGTCTACTCCGAGAACTGATTGTTCAATCTTCATTGTCCATTTCTGTAGAGTTTTTGTGCTTTGTTGAAATAGGGAGAGAGAGTTAATTAGGGGTTTAGGACCCACTATTTATAGGAAATGGCAAGGTGTAGGGGGAGAGTTAAAGAAACTAACCCTAGGCTGAGTTCTAACCAAAGTTAGGTTAGGGTTTGTGACATGGAAGTCTCCTATTCCTCATAGAAAATATCCTATCCTCACACATGTGTGAGAAAGGATTAAGTCTAATCAGGATTAGGAGGTCTTAAGTCAAATTAGGGCTTGATTAGGGTTTCTTAGGAAAATATCTTAGCTAACCCTAATTACACACATGTGGGAGGATGCAATTAGTGTTAATTAAGGATTAAGAGTTCTTTTAATCAATTTTGCCCTAAAAAGGTGACTTAAGTGAAGTCAACATTAAATTAGATTTTAGGAATTGACTTGGTAATTATTTTTGTCAACTAATACCCCATGGGGGCCTCAATTGAGTACAAATAGGCTGTCGGAGGATATCCCAATGCATGGGATGTGATTTTGAAGGCTTATGAGGGTTTGGGACCTGAAAGTCGATGAAGTGGTATATGGAAGTCTACACGATGCTATGATAATCTATGGCGATCTACGCATGACTATGGCTGTCTACGCATGACTACAACAATCTACGCATGTCTAGGAGGATCTACAATAGTCTACACTAGTCTACAATAGCCTAGGGGTACCTAGGACGGCCTATGTAAACCTACAAGTGTCCAAAAGGATCTACAAGTACGTAGGTATAGCAATGTGCAACTTTTGGGTGTCTACATTTTACCCCTTTTTGTACTATACTATGTGGAACATAGTTTAATACAAAAATGTGAAGGGTTTGTGTAGAAGGAAAAGGGATAGAAGGGGAATGGAATCCAATCAAAGGTATGTAGCCGCTCGAAGCATGACCATACAACATTAACTAGGGATCCAGGGAGAGAAGAGAAAGAATGGAATCTAATCGAAGGTATGTAGCCACTCGAAGCGTGACCATACAACATCAATTGGATGTCCAGGGAAGAGAAGAGAAGAAGGAAAGAAGAAGAAGAGGAAAGAAATAAAAACAATGTTGGTGAATGGAAATGGATGATTGTGGATGCAATGATATGATTTTTTTGAGTCCGTATGACATTTACGATGCCATACTAGTTGCTTGAGAATGGCAACTTTTGACTGCTTTGCTTTTGCGACCAGATCAACGTGGTCCAAAAGTATGAATAGGACAAAAGCCTATCTAAATATTTGTTGTTGATTGATTGATGAGAACATGGTGACAAGTGTCAAACCATTTGAGTTAGTTAACATTTGGATTATTCAAACGTGACCAGATCATTGTGGTCGTGAAATCCTTTTCCAAATGTTGCGCTAGGATTAGTCACTCGTGTCATTCATTGTGCTCCATGAATGCCAAAGTGACATTTCCATTGTTACGCATAACTCTCTTGATGTAACCCATGTCTAGTTGGGATTGAGATTATTTCGTATGATAATCTTCAGCAAAAAAATTTGTAGACAAATGTGCTAATCATGCTTTTGGATTTTTGATGTTGTGGTTGCATGCAAAGTTGACTTTGGATATGAATACCCCCTCAAATGAGGAATCAACAATGAGGTGAATGGAATGCGGTGATTTGATGATGCAACGATTGATAAGATACCAATGCATGATGAATATGATTGAAAATTAAGTTAGATGACAAATTTGGGAGGTTCCTAGGGTTTTGGTAGACATATGCCTACTTTTCTAGGGTTTTGGGGGTAGTTTGAGTGATTTTGGGGTGTTTTGGCTGAGTTCACCACCCGAGGGGTGATTTTGACCTAAATCGCCACCCAAGGGGTGAATTGGATCTGACTTCACCCCTTGAGGGGTGAAGGTGGGATTAAGGCCTATTTAAGCCCTAATTTCATTGGAAGTGGTTCATTTTGATGGTGGGAAAGGTTGGAAAGTGACTTGTGGGAGAATTTGACGACACGAGGAGATCACGATTGATGACTTCGAGGGCGACGATGATGAGGGGATGCAGGGCAGCTGGCAGTAGGTATGGGGACCCACCGGTAAGTGTCCTTTCACTTTGTTTTTATTTTATTTTATTTTTTTGAAGAAATGTGAATGAGGGGGGAGGTTTTCATCCTGTTTTAAAATTTTTTGTAATTTTTAATGAAAATTTGAATACATAGTGATAAACAAGCCAAATGGGTACCCAAAAATGTGATCCATTTTGAAATATGACTTGTTTTAGCACCGATTTGATCGGGTGACGGGTAGAGTAGGTGTGGAGTTTGACCATCTATTTTTGAAATAACGGTGTACTAATTTTGAAATGTTATTGCATTTTATCTATAAAAGTAGGAAATGGGTATCCCGTTATGTGACTGTTATATTTTTCTATTTTCGTTTGGTATGATTTCGGAATGTGTTGCTTTTAGGTGTAAAGTAGTGAACCTTGATCGTTAGATTTACTATTTTAGAGGTAGTATTTTTGGAAACCGATGAAACTTTCACCTTAGAAGGGCAAAATGGGTATCCAAAAATGTAGTTTGTTTTTGTAGATGACTTCATTTGGCTTGCCTTTGATTTACGTGCCAAGGTGTGGGTAATGTGAAATTGAAAATGAGTTGTAGGGAGCCCGATTGATACTGTTTTCCACATCTGTTTGAACTTTCACCGTGGAGTGGGCAAATGGGTATTCAAAAATGTGACTGTTATTTTTGAATTATGTCTTCTGATGTGTTTTCAGTTTTGGTGTATTTATGGTAAATTTGACCTTGAAATCCATGTAGATTGGTATGTTGTTTTTGAATTTTGTCGACATATTTACCGCTAAGTAGGCAAATGGGTATTCAAAAATGTATTTTGTTTTTGTATGTTGAATGAATTGGTCGTGTTTTGAATTTCGTGCCATCGTGGATGTGTGGGTGATTTTGTTTTTGGTTGTTGGGAGTCAAATATGTACTGTTTGTCACATCTGTTTGAAATTTTGCCATGAAATGACAAAATGGGTATCCAAATATGTGACTATTTTGTTGATGTGTTTTGCCATGTGATTAGTGCATTTTATTATGTCTCAAAATGCATGTCAAATTTAACTGTTGTAGTTTGTAAATTTGATTGATGGTTTGTGATTGGATAAAAGACTAATGTATGTTTTGTTGTGTTTTGTTGTGGATGAACAGGTGAAAATGTTGGAGCCCCATCATCGGGTGTGAAAAATGAAGGAAGGTTTTGAGGAGTTGATGAAGACACCAGAGGAGTTAGAGTGGTTGGATGATATACGGTTTCGAGGTGTGTGGGAATGCAAGATTATCCACACCAACCGAGCATATGTGTCTGCATTGTGTGAGCGGTGGGATGTGGATAGGAACACTTTTCATTTTCCCACTAGGGAAATGACCATCACTTTGGAGGATGTGTATCGGATTTATAGATTACCGATTGAGGGTGTTCCTGTGAGAGCAGCCATTGATGAGAGTAAGGAGGTTGTGTTAGAGAGATTCTTTGGGGTGGATTGGAGAGACATTGATGTCTCAAAGATTGATTATGAGTGGCTATGGTTGGAGGATAAGATATCTGATCGGTAGTGTGTGGCCATGATGATGATCTCTACGTATGCCTTACCTGATACTTTCGGGGTGTTGTTCACCTAGAATATGTTAGATGTGGTGAGTGATATGGTGGAGCGTAGGGTTGTGTTTGCATGGGCACCTGCATTATTGGCCCAAGTTTACCGGGAGTTGCACGATGTTGTTCATGGGAGGAGGACAGGATTGAGTGTGATTCCCTTGTTGCAGGTGTGGGCATGGGAACACATAGCTATCGAGAGGCCCTCATTTTTACCTCACCCTATGCATGTGGAGGGCAAGGAGTATTTGCCCTATGCTTTGAGGTGGAGTACAGAGGTGGAGCAGGGTATCAAGAGGCCACATGAGGGTGACCCGCTATTATGGAGGGGTAAGTTTGGAGACCTGACACCTAGTGATATTAGATGGAGGCCTTGGTTAGGTGGTGTCAGGTGGGATGAGGATGATGAGGAGCTACGAGCCATCCGATGGGGCAGATGGTTGGTGGGGTGCTATACATGGTAGACTAAGTATTTTTAGTTTGATAGAGTGAGGCATCAGTTTGGTTTACGATAGGATGTCCCAGGGGCTCCTATGATCTACTTCAGGTGGTGAGGGGATAGAGGGGAGCATCCTATGGTTTTTCCTTGGGTTGGGGAGAGGGATCCCCCTATAGATATCCTGGATGTAGGGGATGTTGGGATGACTCCAGAGTTTGAGGCCTGGTGGGCACTATAGAGTTGGGAGCCTGGCAGAGGTGTGGTTGATCGATGGGTGGCACCTAATGTTGGGGCACCTCCACCAGAGAGGAGAGCCGATAGGGAGGCTCGAGCTAGGGTGGAGGGTGTAGCGGGATGATGAGGAGGTTCCTCTATGGCGGTCATGATGATGCTTGGGTGAGGTAGCGAGCACCCAAGGAGTGAGGGTAGAGGAGGTACCTACGGGTGTTGATGTGACTATGGAGCAGGTCACTGGAGTACAGGAGGAGAGAGGTGGGGCTACTGATATAGGTGGTATAGATGATACCATTGATATTGGTGCTTTTTTTGGTATGGAGGAGATTCCTATCGATGTCCCAGAGGAGCGAGGTGTGGAGGAGGGGACACAGGCACTATGAGATAGAGTTTGGTAGTTGGAGGTTGAGGTGGAGCAGCTAAGGGCTAGGATGACTAGGTAGGAGTAGACTATTGAGAGATTGGTTAGTCAGTTGGCTGTGGAGTCTATGAGGAAGATATTATGTGAGACTACTTTATCGGTGCACGGGATTCCTCTTCCTGATTATGATCGGGTGGTGTCGCAGTCAGAGTCTCGATCGTGAGTGCGGGCCTCTTCACATCATAGCTAGTGTAGTGCTGCTATGGTGGGGCAGATGGGTGCTAGGGTTGCAGTGCAGGATCAGCCTATCGTGGATCCAGTTCTAGAGTTTGGGGTAGAGTCGAGCAGGGCTACGGAGAGGCGAGCGAGCCATGAGGGCCATGGGGAGACTCCTGGTGGGAGTTAGGATTTCTATGTATTGTAGCCTATGGGCATTTTAGATGCTAGATGATGATGGGCATGGTCCCAGATTGTAGCCTTTGGGCATTTTGTATGGACGATATATATATATATATACATTTTGATTTTGGCTGTGATATATACATGTGTCATTTTGATGGTTTGAAATGTGTTCTTGTTATGTTTGCATAGATAGCGTAACATAGTTTGTAGGTATATATGATAAATAGATATACATGTGTGACATGGTTTAGATCTATTATCGTTTCGTGGTATGAATGAATTGTAGAGTAGTATGATGATTGTATTTTGAATGTGGTATGATGTCATATCAGATGTGATTTTGTAGTGAATGCATGTAGGATGAATGTAATGATGTGATTCGATTTGGGAATGCATATAGGATGAATGCAATAATGTGATTCAATTTTGAAATGCATGTAGGATGAATGCAATAATATCATGTAGGATGGATGCATAGCTATAATGTGTACTAAATGTATATGGCATAGATGCATGGATGCATGTATGGACGTACTGAAATGCACCAAGGAAGCACTTGTATCATGGCATTTACCTATATGGATGCGATCCATTCCATGATTTTAGGGATGTTGGATAATGTAAGGCATGTGTAATGGTTTTGACCAACATAGTTGTGACAATCAAATCTCAGACCCTTAGCTATACAAGTGTTTGTGGCAACTTATAATTAATCGGGCTGGTTCAAAATCTGTCATGGACCTATATGTGTGCATGTGTGAGGTTCATTTATCCATTTTGAGGGAGGTAGGATTAACCCATTGTAAATGTAACCGGACTAGCTAGCTCATCCATCCGCAATAGTGATCTATACAAAAGCAGGGTGCTAATGTTACAGATATGTTGCCACTTGTAAGACTATTCCACTGGTAGGCAGGCTCTTGGAGCCTATTGCTAGCGATGGAAATCATCCCATGGTGTTATGTTGAACCTAAGGACCAAAGGCGATAAGCATAACATGGGTGATATCAAGAGGCGTTTCCTTTTGTTTTTTGCCCCTCATCTAGTGTTGACCTATTTATTGTAGTGCTCTTTTTTTTTCTTTTTTTCTTTTGGTGCTCTTTTGTATGGGCGATGACTTTTGTTTTCTACCCAATCATTTATTTTTGCTTATGCTTGATCCCTTTGTTTATCCCCAGGTCGTATGTTGACCATGCAAGTGATAGGGTGAGCAGGGGATACCGTTCGCTAGATGGTGATATCTACTCAAGATGTCCTCTTTCCTATACTCAAAATTGTTTAATGTGTAACCTGTTGTGAGTGGTCCATGAGAGAAGTTGAACCAACCTAAAGATCCATAAGAAGAATGTACAAGACTCGGTAGCTATGGGTGACACTGGATTGACTGAACTACAGAGTGGTCAAAGTTGAACATGACACCTATGTATACCCTAGTCCTAAAAAGGGGGAATGGACATCCAGGTGGTGATGCTAACAAGTGCATGTATTACTCTTGCTAAGGCACATTTTGGGGGAGAATGTACAAACATGAATTAAAAGTTTAACTGAAAAACATGTGGATATGTGCAATGGATGTAAATGTAAATGATGCAAGTGGGGGAATGCAATATCTACAAGAGGAAATTTATGATGTATAGAAGGAGAAGTTTAGAACACTTATTTACAGGTGAGTATATTGTATCATGATGATCAAAAAGCATGATGCTATAGTAATGGTTGCCCCAACATGTGGGGTGTGTGTAGTAGGTGTATAAGCTATAATATGTTAGATGTATGCGGTAATGTCAACTAGAGGAGAGGACTACAGATAGTATGTACAGCTAGAAGAAGTAGTAGAAGAACTAGTCTTTGGTAACCAACAAGATAAGGGGATTACCAAAGTCAAAAAGTGATAGAAGAAAGGTGGAGTAGATCAGCATAGGTATGTGTACTGACCCAAATTTTTCATGCCCTTACCTTCAGGCTAAAGGATCCATGCTCGAAAGGGGGATGCGAGAAGGATGGGACTATACCTCGGTCTAAGAGGCCCTTTGAAGGTCACGCCTCTCAGGGGAGGGGTATAAGGGTGAATTTTTGATGGATGATGGGGTTCACCAGGAAACTTTGAGTGGCAGTTTCCATGCCTAGGTTGAGAATGGGTTTGATGTGTTCATTTTATACTCAATAATTCATATTCCTAGGTTGGCCAAAATGAATCTAAGCTATTCTATATGAAAATGTTTATTTATATGAATACAAAAAGCATGAATGAATCCTAAATACCAGGAATATGTTAAATGAGAAATAATGCACCTAATTTCTGATGTCTGATGAAGATTCTGAAGCTTGTAGGAGTCCAGATCGTCCCAAATATGTCAAAATCGTCTGTAATTATACAAAATCATCCCAGATCACATATGATCGTCTAAATTTTGATAAGATCATCGTCTATCTGATGAATTCGTTAGACAAATTCATCATAAACCTGCAATCACAAAAATAGACACCAAAACCTGAAAATGCAACTGCAAGACTAATGCAAAATGATATAAATGACAATATAAATGCTTAACTGATAAATCTAGATAGCATATTAAAGGAAATGCATTGTTTTAATAACTTATTTTAACTTTATCATGCATTCATGCTAAATGAGATGAACTCCAGGATGCAGAATTAAAATAAATCAAGCTAATGCATAATAAAATAAGGAAGAAATATGAGAAATGTAAACTCAGGGCTCTGATTCCCCCAATCTAAATTGCAGTCGATATCACCTCCAATCGTATGATATCATCACCGATCTGCGCTAGGATCATCCGAAATCGTGTGGAATAGCCTGCGACGATCCGAGCTTCCTCCAGCTGAAGCACAGTGAAAACCTGCAATGAAAACTTAAAACTACGAGTGCAAACAATGGTAGATAGGAAATATTAACATAGCAAAGCTAAATGGCAGAGAAAATCAACCAGGGAGAGATTCAGGAGGAGAGCCAAACAAGGAGTCTAGGGGGATAAACTAAGAAAATCCCAATTTATATAGAATTAGGGGGAGGTTAGGAGGTTGGGGATCATCCCAATCTGGGAGATGTCCAATGGAGGAATCTCCAACTACGCAAACATGCTTTTGCCCAAGTTGGTGAGGCTGTTGAAACAAAAGCTAATTATGAAAATTTGGTTTTGGGACAAAATCATCTAGACGTTCTGTTCCAAAAGAATTTGTCCAATTTGGGACGATTTCGTCTGATCGATGACGATATCATCCAATGATCAAAACAACTCCTAAAAATGGTATGAAAAATGGGGTGAGCGGTTAACAAGCGGTTCGGGGTTAAAATTCAAATTTTTATCTTTTTACAAAGGGTTTAACTGTGCCAATTTTAGGGTGCTACATTTTGCTCCTTCTTTAGCGAATTTTCTAAAGAAAATGTGTTAAAGATGATTTTTTTCTGCTTTACGAGAAAGCAAAATTTTATTCCATGTTTTAGACGATGATTCTAGGTCAAATCGTATGACTGCTTGCTATGGTGCCCCCTCTGTGTTTTTACCCAAATCGAACATTTGAGGTAAAAGCGTGGAAAAGCAAAATTTAAAAAAAGTTATTGTTTTTAAATAAAATTAAAAAAATAGGGTAAAACCCTAATTCATTGTTACTGTTCACTCTTGCTGTTTTAGAGCTCTGCAGGAAAAATGGTGGAAACAACACAGATCGACAGAGGTCCGACGCTAATTACGGGTAAGGATCTAAACTTGATACATTATGTTTTTAATTTGATTTGGTTGATTTTTAATCTAAATTTTGACTATTTTTGGGGCATCGCGGCCATTTTTAGGTCGTCGACAACGTCGGGATGAAATCGTCCCAATTTCGTTGAACTCGTCCCTAGATCGCCGATTTTGTCTAGGGGCAAAATCAATGAAATTGGGGCGATTCCGTCCAACAAGGGGTGATCCCCAAGTTGAGAAATCGGAGATGATTTCATCCTACAAAGGATTATTTGACTCAATTTAGTAAGATATCGTCCAATAATGGACAATATCATTTTTTTATAAGATGAAATTGATTTAACTTATTTTAATGATTATCTATTAATAATTTTTGTTGTTTTATTATTTATTTTGCAGAGGGGATTACTAAAAATTTAAGATAGGAAATACGAGGGGCTAAGATACGATGTAGCCACGCTCGATTAGGCAGAGCAAGACTGACTATCAAATGTTGGGCTACAACATGTGACAGAGATGCCACAAATACCTACAGACATGGGGCTACTAATAGCCCTAGTAGAGAGGTGTTATCCGGGGTCGTCTTGCTTTTGGCTATCGATAGGGGAGATGGCTCCCACTCTAGAGGATGTATGGAGGATTTTTAGGATCCCCATACATGGGTGGTTGATGACTCCTATGACCAATCAAGGCCATGCCATGATGTGATTGTGCGAAGACCCTAGCTTCGCCCTGGAGAATGGCAGAGTGAACATCGAGACATTAAGAAAGATGCTTGGGGTGCCTTGATTGACTCAGGTTTTGGTATGGGTAGTGGGTGGCCTATTGTTATGCCACTAGAGCAGATGCAGGTTACCATGGCTACTCTCAGATGTGGTCTGCGACATGAGAGACCACGACTATAGATTTGCTTAGGGCAATTTTGTACTATGTCGCTTGTATAGGATCCTGTATGGGATCGTATACAAGGGAGGTCAATATCTAGTACTAACATCGTTGCTACAGGTTTGGTGCTGGGAGCACATTGCAGTGCGAAGGCTAGTAGGGCTTCCACTGATAGGGGTTTACCAAGAGAGACCCTAGGTTTTCTATTGGTGGCTCCAGAGAGGGTCATAGTGACAGATAGATTTGTCGATGTCTCGGAGGTTGCTAGATGACCTCATCCTAGATCATATCACCTAGAGGTCATGGAGAGAGCACCTAGGGTGGGGAGAGGATGGACAGAAGTTGGATCACATTAGGTGAGTCTTCTGGCTGAGGATGGAGTGGGGAGAGGTAGAGCTCCACCGCTATGACCGATTTTTGTGGCAGTTCGGTCTACAGTAGGGTATCCCTTCTCTCAAAGACTATGAGTACTCATGGACTATTTGGGATAGTACTACACTGAGAGGGGCTCTAGATATGCAGTGATTCTAGAGTTAGGATGTGGATGATGCCCCCATTCAACCAGTGTATGGGAATGACACTTGGGTCACAGATGGATATGATGCCTAGTACATAGGCATCCACTCTCCTCGAATGACAAGGGCATAGGGTCCGATGCATGTTGTTGTGCAGCGGATGGGTAGGTGACACCAGGCTGCTATCGATGTAACGAGGAGTTGCAGAGGGAGGGAGTAGTGATGGTCTCCTTAGGAGAGATGTCGAAGAGCACCATAGGCTCTAGAGAGACCGCAATAGCCAGAGAAGAGGGAGGAGGGGCTCCCTTCTCAATAGAGGGAGAAGCCACCATCTCTTGATAAGGGCAATGGTATCGAGGTGGAGGAGAGCAGTGATATGGTGGCTCTCTGGGCTAAGAATTCCCACCTTCGGGCTCAGGTGCGGACTCTATAGGATGAGGCTACACGACTTAGGTCTCGAAGCGGAGGGGCGAGCACTCGAGATCTGGTGCGGTCTATTGCTTAGACCACATTCTACCAGGGATTGTACTATCATGTGGTTCCATAGGAGCAGAGGATACCACTTCCAGCTAGCATTGTGGAGCTGATCATGATGGGGTCATCAAGGACATCCTCACAATCGATGTCGAGGACTCAAGACATAACACGGACTCTGATGGGACCACCTCCTCCACCTCAGGCTGAGAGAGGAGATGAGGCTGAGATCTCGAGGGCTTCTCAAGACTAGCTGCTCTTTAGATGGACTGTATATTTGAGAAAATTGAGTATGCCAGGGTATAGATTGTGGCATACCAATCCAGTTTTGATATGATGTACATATATTATATATATATATATATATATGATCTTTTGTGATATGACTTGTCCATATGTTTTATGATGCTTTAAATTTTGAATTGTTGAATGATTATTCATGTAATTATGTCGTTTGAAAATAGTATAATTTTATGTCATGCCATAAAATTTAAATGAAATAATTTGATGTAAACAAATTGGTTGTTGTGGTGTGATTTGATGAAAAATAAATGGACTTCTAACAATAATTTCAAAGGACATTGTCATTGTTATATGACCATTTTATTGAGTCGTCGCTCGCTAGGTCGTCAAGCTAATCCCAATATAGAAATATTGCTAAAAGTAAAAAAAAGCTTAAGAGACTATCTTAAGACTTTGTGTTGTGATGATGAAAAGGGATGATGGTGATGATTTGTTTTTAGATTTTCATGAAAATATTATGCATGAAATGTTAAAAATATGATTTTTTTTAGGCATAAAATTCCTAAGTGTGATAAAATTTGGAACAATTCCTTAGGAATTATACCATCGTTGTAAAATTGAATGTTGACATAATGAAATGAAATAGGAAAGTTTGATTTCCTTTTTAAAGCACAATTGTGTAACATAATGATGTAAGCCGTATTTTTTTATGAATTAAAATGAATGGGAAATAAAATTAGAACAATGGTTTGTGCTAGGCATAAAATATTAGGTATAGACTTATACCATCATCGTGAAATCCAAAAAAAAAAAAAAAAGTTTATTGCATAATTGGCTTTAGATTTTGACATAAAAACATATATATAAACGTGACTTTATTGCTAGGTTTTTTAATATGTTTTTGAAAGAAATTTTGGATTTTTTGAACAAAAATGTATGTAATTGTTTTTATACTAAACAAATGTTCTCAAATAAGAAGATGAAATTATTCCAAAATATTTGCATAAATATTTTAAATTATCTCAAAGACAAAACCTAGATTTATAAGGAACCCTCATGTGCATATGTGAGTTCATTGCCGATATTGATTTATTATAATGATACAAAATCTCTCAAATACAAATGTGTGTGCAATTATATTGTTCATTTACCAATTTTGAGCAAGATAATTTGATACAAGTAATTTGAATTAACCAAATAAGTGTTCGTTGACCATGATTTATATGCATGTAACCGTACCAAACTACTATGTAAGTCGGGTCATCAAGAGCTAGCTGATCCATAAGAAGACATAGGTCTATACAAAAGAAGGTCGCTAATGTAATAGACATATCACCACGCTAGGAGTTACCTAAGGCCAAGCGGGTTGGGCACAAACCACCTGTTATGGGGCTTACCTCATGGTTTTTGAATAATTGAGAATTCCAGGGATTCAAGCTCATTCACCCTTCTTTTATTTTCAAGGGGTAGGGAAAGGAATTTATTGCATTTTGATTTTGCTTTTCTTTTTCTCTTATTTTCGTCTTTTTTTTTTTTGTATTTTTTCTTGGAACCGAGATAATGTTGAAATATTGCTGCAATGGTAAAAAATGATATTTTTCTTGTTCTCATTTTCTTTTCTTTTCTTGATTTTCTTTTTCTTCCTATACTAGGGATACTTGCTTGGATTGGTTGTAGAGCAATGGATTCTTATTCTGGGCAGGGGTGAGCTTGTCCTTTTGTCAATTCTCAAAGATTCTAGACCATGTGCATGATAGGATAGTAGGGGAAAATTTTCGCTCAAGAAACCACTTCTACTATGTAGCATCATACTGAATTTGCAATGAAATCATTTTAATGTGAAAATGTGTACTTGGTTCAATTAAATAACAAGATCAATTTTCTATGCTCAAAAATTTATTTAATTCAACTGTGGACTTTGATATAAGAGAGATTAATAATCATACCAAATAAAATCAAGATATTTATTCATGTGTGTGTGAAAGTGAGGGATTCCAAATAAATGCTACTTTATCCAAAATAATTGAAAATATGACTGCAATACTTCAAGAATTTACAGGTGCAAAATTAGAAAAAAAAAATTGAAGATTTTGATGATTTTTGGTTTTAATTTATGAATTGAAAGAATAAATAATATTACTGTTTTTTTTTTTTTTGAAATTTTTATATGAATGACTAAAATGAAACAATATGCAAAATATATACAAATGATGAAATTACCATATTTATGCATAATAGTGTTTAAGATGCATAATTTTCATAGGTTCTTTAAGATCTTTACCATCTAAGGTAGCTAATTTGTATGCTCCCAATTCAAATTTAGCAGTGATAATATATGGTCCAAGCTAGTTGGGCTCGAATTTACCTTTAATATCTTTAGTTGCATTAGTATTTTTTTTATTTTCTTTTAAGACAAGGTCGCCTATCTCAAAGGATCGATGATGAAATTTCTTGAGGTATGCTCATTTAAGCTTGTTTTGGTAGGCTCGAAGATGTTCCAAAGCATTGATGTGCTTCTCATCTAGGAGTTCTAGCTGACTGAATCTGCCAGTACGATATTTATCTCCTATTTCAGTATCCTGAAGTAGTAGAGCCAAAGAAGGAACTTCTAATTCAAATGGAAAGACTACTTCAGCGCCATAAACCAAAACAAAAGGTGCAGTTCCCATGGGAGTACAAACACTAGTTTGATAAGCCCACAAAGCAGGATATAATTGAATGTTCCAATCTCGGCTAGATTTATTGACCAATATTTTGAGGATTTTAATTAATGTTTTATTAGATGCTTCTGCTTGTCCATTACCCTAAGGATAATAAGGAGTGGACCAACGATGTTGAATTTTATATTTTTGACATAATTTATTGACATATTTATTTTTGAAACAAGTTCCATTATCCGAGATGAGATTTGCAGGAATTCCAAACCTACAAATAATTTGATTAAAAATAAATTTGAAAACTTGGGTTCCAGTGCAAGAAGCTAAGGGCATAGCTTCAACCCACTTAATGAAATACTCGATGGTGGTTATGATGAATTTGTGTCCATCAGATGACACAGGATTGATTTTTCCAATGATGTCTAAGCCCCATTTTGAAAAGGGCCAAGGAGATGAAATAGCTGCAGTTCTTATGCAGGCGCATGGAAAAGTTTAGCATGTTTCTGGCACTTGTCACAATGGTGCACGTAATCATGTGCATCATTCTCCATGGTAGGCCAAAAATATGCTATCCGAAGGAGCTTCTTAGCAATGGCGCTACCACTAAAGTATCCCCCACAAGATCCATTGTGGGCTTCACTCAAAGCTGATCTAGATTCTTCTAGATTCAAACATCTCATTAGGATACCTTCAAAAGATCTCCTATATAATGTATTGCCAATTATTACGAAGCAACTTGCTCGTCTACGTAATAACCGACATTGGTTTCTATTAAAACCTTCAAGGAAGGTCCCATTTTGAAGAAAATTGAATATATCAGTGTACCAAATTTTAGGAGTAGTTTCGTTGATTAGAAACACATCCAAAGGTTCTAAGCATGATTTATTTGAAGCGGGTTCCTGGAGTTGATGAATAATTATGCTAGCATATTCGTCATCTAACTCCAAGGGTAAAAGAGATGCAGTTGCAGCCATAGCGTCATCCACACAACTGCTAGTTCTAGGAATAACTACCAAGGTAACTTGATCAAATAAAGATATTAATTGTAATGCATATGCTTTATATAGGCACAATTTATCATCTTTGGTCTGATAAACATCATTAATTTGATTTATAACAAGTTGAGAATCACCAAAAACTAATAGATTTTTAATTTTCAATGCCAAGGCTGCTCGTAGGCCAAGGATTAGAGCTTCATATTCAGCAGTATTATTAGTACAAGCAAATGTTAATTTAAAGGATAGAGGTATAAGATGTTTCTGTGGAGATATTAGAATAATAACTACACCAGCCCCACTCATGCATCAGGCTCTGTCAAAGTATAGAGACCATTACTTTGGATGGTCTGCCTCTAGTTTAAGGCATTCATCACTAAACTCAATGATGAGGGGATGGGTAGACTCTAAGGGTGTGGCAACTAATTGATCTACTATGATTTGATCCTTAACATATTTCTATCCTATAAATGTGAGTTCAAACTTGCTTAGAGCAAGAACCCACTTTGCTATGCGACCTAATAAATAGGGTCGACTCATGAGATACTGCAAGGGATCAGATTTAGATATAACATAAGTTTTCTGACTGAGCATATAGTGGCGTAGTTTTTGTGTAGAAAATATGACTGCTAGACATAGATTTTCTAATGTTGTGTAGTGGGTTTCATAACTGATTAATGTTCTACTAATGTAATAATTGGCGCACTCTCTTTTCTCATCATCCAGTTGAGCTAAGCTCCTAAAGCAAAATTAGAAGCAAAAATATACAAGATAAATGGGCGATCAGGTCTAGGTAGCGAAAGCACAGGCGGGTTAAGAAGATATTGTTTAAGGAGTTCAAATGCTTCCTAACATTTTTTGTCCCAATGGAAAGAGACATCCTTCTTAAGAAGCTTAAGAAAGGGTTCGGTTTTATCCGCCAGATTATCGATGAAGCGACGGATAGCTTGAATCTTACCTTATAAACTCTGTAATTTAGATATATTTGTGGGTGCATGCATATCAGTGATAATCGTAATCTTGAGAGGATCAATTTTGATGCCACGAAAAGAAAATATAACCCTCAATAATTTACCAGACTTAACTCTAAATATACATTTGGTTGGATTCAATCGGATAAGGTATTCCCTTAACCGATTAAATACTTTTCTCAAGTCATCTAAATGGTCATCTTCTTCAGTATAACGAGCTATAATTTCATCTACATAATCATGTAGTATGTCATGCATCATATCATGAAAGATATAAGTCATGGCTCGTTGATAGGTTGCACCTGCATTCTTCAAACTGAAGGGCATCACTTTCCAACAAAAGGTCCCCCAAGGGGTAATAAACGTTGTTTTAGCCTGATCTTCAGGATCTATCCTGATATGATTATAACCATAAAATCCATCCATTAAGGATATCATTCCACTCCCAGTAGTAAAATCAATGATCTGATCCATATTGGGAAGATGAAAATTGTCTTTAGGGCATGCAGCATTAATATCTCTAAAGTCTGTGCAAACCCTAACTTTAGTAGCTTCTTTCTTAGTTACTGGAACTACATTCGAGATCCATTCAACATAATCAATGGCTTGTATAACATTTAATATTTTTTCTAACCCCCCTTTGACCAGTAAGGCCACTTTAGGATACATTTTTCTAAGTTTATGTTTAACCGGTTTAGCATCCGGATGGACTACTAGATGATGTATAACTATAGAAGGGTCTAAACCTAGCATATCTTCAATATGTCCAAGCAAAGACATCTTCATATTCTTTAAGAAATGCAATGTATTTATCCTATTTTTCTTGACTCAATTCTGATCCAATTTTGATTATGTGAGGATTATCCTCAGTTCCAATGTTAATTTTTATGACATTTTCTACTTCCATGTGTAGATCTTTCTCAAAATTAGGTGGGGTGGGTGAAACGCCCAATTCTTGTAATTCTTCCAAGGTTAGCTTGGATAGTTCATCTTGAGGAGTCGTGGTCTCAAGCTGGGCTATACTAGGTATAGAGCCATCAAAATAAAATTCATTATGTAACAATTCCTCAACGGAGACATCATGGAAGATATCTCCCTCCAACTCATCGTCGGATTTGGAGATCATCTCAGGGTAAGCTATAGATAGCATATTACATGTAAATGGCTTATTCATTAAATGCAAAGCATCATGTTTATCCAAATAATATTGATAACACATGAGTTGGTCATCATCCTCAAATGGGAAGGGCTGACCCTTACTAGGAAATAGGCCCACACCACATCGGGTAGGCCACGGTTCTACCTCAAAAGGTTCTTTCATACCATTTTTGAAAGGTCCTAAACCTTTCCCTTTATATCCTAATTTAAGCATTATAGATTTGGCTTTAATATACTCATTAGTAAAATAACATCGAGCATATCCATCATAATGAGTCTTGATGTTTCTGGGTATTCTACCCTAGTCATATCCCTTATAAATAAAAGCACTCCCAACTTGGTAAGTACTTCCCATAGGTTGTGGGAGGCCCAAGGTATGAGGATATGGTGGGAAATTATTTAAAATAAGGGAATCTTGCATAGCAGCATTTGTTTTCTCTGATATAAGAATTTTAGATAAATCGGGTAAGAGCTCATCAGTAAGAGCATAAGAGGTAGAAGGAACATTTCCTACATCTTCTTCTACGGAAAATATGCCTTTGGTGGATGTATATGTTTTATAGATGTCGATGGATGGGTCTATTGTAGGTATAGAAGTTATAGGAGGAGAACAATATGCATTGGTTGTGGGATTAGGATCTTTCTTAGGTCCTAATGTGGTTTGTTTAGAGGATGATTGAGTTGTATGTAGAGGTGGAACTAATGGAGAAGAAGTAGATGGCATTGTGGGTGTGTGTTTCACATGTTTATATGGTTAATGAGAATTAGGATGTGTGGATGATAGAGCAGGGTAAAATTGAACTCCAATAGGTTCTGCCAAAGCACACATATCAAAGGGTCTAGGATCACCATGAATGGTAACCAATGATTCTTAAATTCAAATTTAACACATTGATGTAAAGTTGAGGGAACGACTCGCATTGCGTTGATCCAAAGGTGATCCAAGATTATATTGTACGATGTAGGGCAATGTACAATAAACACAGTTGTATCCAAGGTTCTTGGACCAACCTGCAATGGAATGGTAATAACTCCACAGGTTTCTTGTGTTTCGTCATTGAAATATTTTATAATCATATCAGTTCTTTTCATTTCATCACTTCTAAACCCAAATATTTGGTAGAAGTCAAAAGTGTAGATGTTTAAAGATGAACCATTATCAATCAAGACTCGTTTAACTGCTACATCTCCAATTAAGGCAATAATATATAAGGGGTTATCCTTATGTAAACTATGTTGAGGTATGTCTCTATCCCAAAAGTCAATACAATCAACTTCATGAGTTATTATACTATTAGCCATGGCTTCAGGTTGAATGTCTTATGGTACCATCATCTGGATTAATGTGAGCATTAATTCATCTCTATGTGTAGGAGAAGATCTTAAAAGGTCCAAAAAAGAAATTCTAGCTGTAATATTTGATAGTTTCTCATTAATATTATAAGGAGGTTTAGGTTGGACATTAGGTGCCTGATTCCCTTTATTAGGGACTTTCAAAACAAATGGAGTTGATCCATCATTTTGCATTTGATCTTGTTGAGATTTTTGAGCCTGTTGTCTAGTAGCAGCTCCGATGGTACCCACAATATTATTCTACGGATGATGAATGGGTCTTGGTCTAGCATTATGGCTTGCTCATTAGAAATTAATTGGCAGGAGGATGGTCTAGTAGTGACTCTTCTTGGAAATGGTTCTTCTAGAACCATATAACTTATGATAGGGAGAATAGGATTCGATTCATCTTCAAAGTTATTTGATTGATTTGATGTGATTTCCATATCACTCTCAGTCTCGTATTCTGTATCACTAAGATCGGGTGTCCAACTATTATGTAGAGGCCTAGTCGTAACCATGGATAATGTTGTGTCAAATATTTCCAAATCATGAGTGGGTAAATGCCCACTAATAGTCCCTACATATCAGGTAGTAGGGGGAACATTATGATGTTCAATTTGATTAGCCACTTCCTTGCCATGTTTTGGTAAAGGATGTTGAAATATGTCCAATGAATGATTGGCATTCTGATTCTAGTTTTGGGGGATGTTCTTTTCAAAATTATTAGGAGGATTTTTCTTAGGTTGAAAGGCTTGTACCTCCATCTCATTGTTTTCAATCAAGTCCTGTATTTTATGTTTTAATATTTTACAAGAGTTGGTAGTGTGTCTAGGTCCTCTATGGAAGTCACAGTGTAAATCAGCTCTATATCCGGGTATAGTTGGATCAGGTTCTCAGATATTTGGTAGTTGAATCAAACCTCATTCTAATAATTACAGTAGAATGGTTGATAAAGGTTGATTTAACCTAGTAAATTCTCGAGGAAGTTTATCAGGAGGTTTCAGTATAAACTTCTTCATTGTCTTTGCAGCATTAACAGTATCAATATTTTTGCTATCAGTGACTCCATCACCCATAACTTGTTTATTCTTATATTGATTTCTGGATGTTTTTTCATCGTCTTTATTTTTAATTTGTCCTCTCCTAATGAGAGCATCTTCCACTCTTCAGGCTAAGTCTATATCCTGATCGAAGGTGGTCGAGGTAGCAGTTGATAATTCGTAAGATAGTTGCTCTTGCAAATTATTAATAAAGATGTCCAACATCTCCCTATAAGGTAACACAAAGTGCAATTTTCCTTTCAATTGTCTCCACCTAGCTAAGAAATCAGTAAAACATTCATATTTATCTTGTTTTAAGTTGTACAAGTATTTAATGGTCACATGTCTTTCGATATAGACACTAAATTGATGAACAAAAGACTCAACGGTTTCTTCGAAATTCCTCAAATAATTAGTGGGTAATTGATAATACCACTCCAATGCCATTCCTCCCAAGCTCTTCAAGAATATTTTTAGTAATAACAAGTCATCATGTGATATATCATGACATGCTACCCTAAACATACGAAGATGCTCTATGGGATCTTCTGTTCCTTTATATATGGGCATAGGAAAATGTTTAGGATACGGTTGTGCTACAACTATAGGATCTAAATGCTGACTACACATCTCTCGATAATTGTACAAGGGACGGTAGGGATCTATATGGTCCATGCAGGAAACTAACTGTTTCACCACGACTTCCAGATTGCTAGTTTTTCCACCATATTGGTTCGGTGGGACATAGGCATGGGATTTATGAGTGTATGACGATGTGACATAAGGATTAGATGCTATATTGCTATTATGTAAAGCATTTGTAGGAAGAGTATTATGAAGAGGATTTGTAATAGTATTATGTTGTATCCCAGATGGTTGGTAATTGGTGTTTGGTTTTATTTTGGATTTTTGCTGATTTGAGGTATATTGCTCAATAGATTGGCGAAATAGACCAATAAATGATGGTTTCTTTTGTGCAGGAATGACCCTAGGCTTGCTAACATGCACTTTAGACGGTTGGGTAACCTGTTGTTGTTACATGTTCTGGATTATAGCTGCCATATCTAAATTGGATGGTCCAGCTTGTTCACTCTCTTGATCAATAAAGGACAAGGGATTAGTGCGTGTGTGAAATACGTATTCTAGAGTTGCTTGAGTGTCACTAATTCGATCCTTGTCCATATGGACTGCTCTATTAAAAACACCAATAGTAGTATTAATGAACTTCCAAAATTGTTCCATGTTTTCAAAAGTGACAGCTCCTCCCGTAGACATTTTAGGGGATGAGGATCATTCCTCTCTAACATTTTCTTCTTCATTTCTTACAGCAAGCTCTTCTTCTTGCTAGTCTAGGATTTTTTCTTCTGGAATTTGATCTTCAGGATGACATCTGGGTTATTTAATGGTTTTCCTAACCAATATTCTTCTTCAATCTGTTTTCCATTCCTAAGTCTAGGCATTATGCTTAAACTTAGATTTCAACAAATATGTATACTTATATATATATATATATATATATATATATATATATATATATATATATATATATATATATATATGTGTGATAGGTTTGAGAGGTATATATTTTAATTATATACCTACTATAATACTTAAAAGGAAATGTTTTATTTTTTTTTGTTTTTGTTTTTGTTTTTGTTTTTTTTGTTTTTGTGTTTTATAATATTATCATAAAGATAACAAATAGCATTCTAGTTAAAAAAATACCAATAGTAAAAAGAATGACTTAGTTTTCTATAAATAGTTTATGGATATCATTAATAGGATCAAGTTCATCAGGAGTCATGAAATGCTCCTCTTCAAATTAGAAATGGTATTTCAATAATTTGACAAAGTGTGCTATGGTAATATGATCTGTTTTGAACTCTGACCTATAGAAATAAAGTTCATGGCAATACTCTCGATATAACACAGCTATAGGAACTCTATTCCATCTTTGTCTATCCGTAAGAACGACTTCTTGATCCTCTATACGAGAGAAATTTGTGTACTACAACTGCATTCTCAAGGTATTCCTCAAAGGTGTACAATTCTAAAGACATAAGTGCTCTTTTATCGGCTAACCACCTATGGCAAGCTCTCTGAAGTTCATGGTACAAAGTCACCTGATCAGGATCCAGGATTCTATCTAGGACAAACCTCTTAATTTTTCTAATTTCTATAGATCTGGATTCAATGATACTCAATATCCTATCAAGTTCGTCCCATAAAGGTTGGACCCTATTTGTTTGAGGTACTCTAAGTATAGAAGTAATCTCTATGGCTGATAATTGATTTTCAACATTTATGATGACATCTCATCTTTTATTATAATCTACCATCTAAATATGATATGTAACTTTAATTGTTTGTCTAATGATTCTAGATGTTTTTAATAATGCATTTCTATTTATATTTTTTATTTTTTCAAAAGGCTTTTAGTTTCACGTCGGGTTCACCAAAATGTACTGACCCAAATTTTTCGCACCCTTACCTTCAGGCTAAAGGATCCGTGCTCGTAAGGGGGATGCAAGAAGGATGGGACAATACCTCGGACTGAGAGGCCCTTTGAAGGTCATGCCTCTCGGGGGAGGGGTATAAGGGTGAATTTTCAATGGATGGTGGGGTTCACCAGGAAACTTTGAGTGGTAGTTTCCACACCTAGGTTGATAATGGGTTTGATGTGTTCATTTTATACTCAATCATTCATATTCCTAGGTTTGCAAAAATGAATCTAAGCTATTCTATATGAAAATTCCAATTTATATGAATACAGAAAGCATGAATGAATCCTAAATACCAGGAATATATTAAATGAGAAAGAATGCACCTAATTTCGGATGTCTGATGAAGATTCTAAAGCTTGTAAGAGTCCAGATCATCCCAAATATGACAGTATCATCTGCAATTGTATAGAATCATCCCAGATCATAGTTGATCATCTGAAATAAGATAAGATCATCGTCTATCTAATGAATTTGCTAGATGAATTCATCAGAAACCTGTAATCATAGAAACAGACACCAAAACCCAAAAATGTAACTGCAAGACTAATGCAAAATGATATAAATGACAATATAAATGCTTAACTGATAAATCTAGATAGCAGATTAAAGGAAATGCATTTTTTTAATAACTTATTTTAACTTTATCATGTATTCATGCTAAATGAGGTGAACTCTAGGATAAAGAATGAAAATAAATCAAGCTAATGCATAATAAAATAAGAAAGAAAGATGAGAAATGCAAACTTAGGGCTCTGATTTCCCCCAATATGAACTTCAGTCACGATCACCTCCAATCGTACGAGATCATCGTCGATCTACGACAGGATCATTCGAAATCGTGTGGAATCACCTACGACGATTTGAGCTTCCTCCAACTGAAGCATAGTGAAAACTTGCAATGAAAACTTAAAACTACGAGTGCAAACAATGGTAGATAGGATGTCTTAACACAACAAAGCTAAATGGCAGGGAAAATCAACCAGGGAGAGAGTCAGGAGGAGATCCAGGCAGGGAGTCCAGAGGGATAAACTGAGAAAATCCTAGTTTATATAGAAGTAGGGGGAGGTTAGGAGGTTGGGGATCATACCAATCTAGGAGATATACAATGGAGGAATCTCCAACTGTGCAGACACGCTTCTGCCCAAGTTGGAGAGGTTATTGAAACAAAAGCTAATTATAAAAATTTGCTTTTGGGACAAAATCGTCTAGACATTCTGTTCCAGACGAATTCGATCTGGGACGATTTCATTTGATCGGTGATGATATCATCCAACGATCAAAAAAACTCCTAAAAATGGTGCAAAAAATGGGGTGAGCGGTTAACGAGCGGTTTCGGGGTTAAAATTCAAATTTTTATCTTTTTACTAAGGGTTTAACTGCACCAATTTTAGGGTGCTACAGTATGTAGCCACTCGAAGAGTTACCATACAACTATGTGATGAAATAAGAAGAAGAGGAAGAGAGAAGGAGAATATGCAGGCACTACTAACAGGAAAAATGTTTTGGGTCAGATCGGGAATGATATGGTGAAGTGATAGTAAAACTTGGACTTCAATGACTCATGTAATTGGAAATGTTGTAAATGTAGCAGGTTGGTGGTGTTAATGTTTCTCATAGTGGTAAATTTCTAGGGACAATGCGGTGTGGAGGACTTAAGAGTCGGCTAAATTGGATGGAACATTTAGGCGATGGAGTTTGAGTGCCATGCAACATATTGTGGACCAGGGTTTTGAATGTTCGAGACTCTTCAATATCATGACCTAGTTGGCGATGATAGATGTAATATTGATTCTCATGGTAGTTATATGGTTTAGGGCATGAAGGATCTATGGGTCGGATCTCAGGTAGGTCAATAAGACCCTGATGCATGAGATGGTAGAACATTTTGGATAGGGGAGTGAATGGAACTGGCATGGGGTAGATGTATTGTTCTGTTGGAGGTGAGTGGGGCCTGGTTGAAGGGAAATTTGACAATGGAGGTATGGATTGAGGGTCCAATTTGGGATGAGTTTGAGGTCGAGGGATGGATCTTCATGGTGGTGAAGATGCACGGGTTATGGGAGATAGATGTGGATGAACGTGACAATGGCAATTGCTCATTTGTAGTTCAAGGACCTCGATATGGGAAAAGAGATGTTGTATCTCATGGTGTGGAGGTTATGGTGTTTCTAAAGGTGGCGATCGAGATTCTAGTGCATATGGAGTGGTTCGATGCATGGTAGAAAATGGATGAGGTTGGGATGGTGATGGGGTGGAGTGGAATGGTTGCATGGATTGCAGGATTTGTTGAGGGGGTAGGCCTCGCAATGGTGAAGGCAGCATCCTAAGGATGGGTGGAATAGGTGATGGCTCTAGTAAGTGACACGAATGTGAAGGGGGCATGTTTGTACGGCCAACTTGAGCATCTTGGGCCATGTAGGATTGCAAGGCTTGGGAGTAGGAAGATTCTCCACTAGGAAGTGGGTGAATAACAATTCATAGTATCTTCGTGCAACTGTGAAGGTGATTCTTATGGTTGGGGATGAGATGTTTTCTCTTTTTCATTAAAAGAGGATAGAGTGACCTAGTTGTCTACTGAATTGGGTGAGTAGGATTAACCTTAGTGGCGAGGTGAGAGGCATTGGGGTGAAGTGTTATGGTTTGAATGGGAGGAATGAGAAGGTCGTATAGTATGAAGAGTGGTTGGTGGTCGAGTTAGGTCAGTTGGTGTGACTGGTACAATCTCTGGCGATGGATGAATCTCCATGATGATGCACGTAGATGGTGTATCTGTAAGTGATGTAGATCCTGCAAGAAGGAAAACAAATACCAATAGCATAAAAATGACATAAAGGAGAAATTATATGTGACATATGTAAAGTAAAAATAAAAAGACATGCATTTATAATGATGTGCCTAGTGAGTGATTTATATGTGCGGGTCGATATGTACCACTCATGAATACTTATTTGTGTTAGGCGTCGAATGCATGAAGGTGCAAAATTATGGGTTTAGGATCATTGAGGCCTTCGATATTAGCCAAATGATAGGTACCTTAACCATATTTTTGTGTGACAATAAATGGGCCCAACCAGTTCAAGGTAAACTTATCTCGTTGTTGGTGAGGCTGACTTGTGATCTGTTGGTTGTTTTTTAGGACTAATTCACCAATTGTAAACTCGCGTTGATGTACCTTACTAATGTAGGCACAATTAAGGTGACTTGATAGACTCATGTGTTCTCAATGGCATGAATGCGACGTTCATCAAGGAGTGTGAGTTGGTCAAAACGTGCTTGACGGGCGGTGTCATCATCTATGAATTCTTTCATGGATATCCGTAGGGAAGGTATCTCAAGCTCGAGGGGCATGATGGCTTCTACCCTGTAGACGAGTGAAAAATGTGTTGCCCAAGTAGGAGTATATATGATCGTATGATATGCCCACAAGGATAGGGATTTTTGGTTATGCCAGTCACGGTCTGATTTGGCTATTGTTTTGCATAAGATAGAGCAAATTGTTTTATTTGTAGCTTTTGCCTGGCCATTGCCTTGTGGGTAGTATGGGGTAGAGAAGCTATGATGAATGTGAAACTTGCTACAAAGTGCTCGGATGGTTTTTTTTTAAAGTATTTCCCATTATCAAAAATTATTTGGGAAGGGATTCCAAAGCGATAAATGATATGATCTGTGATGAACACTACAATTTTAGCTCCTGTAGTTTGGACCAGTGGGATGGCTTCGACCCACTTCATGAAATATTATGTAGCAATGATGATAAATTTATTATTTATTGAGGAATCTAGTGTAATCTATTCGATTAAGTCTAGGTCCCATTGGGAGAAAGGCCACATGGACTGGATAGGTTGAAGTGCTTGGGATGGTAGGTGTGTTAGGTTGGTGTGTTGTTGGAATTTGATGCAACGCTTTACATATTCATAGCAATCTTGCTCCATTTTGGGACAATAATAACCCATACAAAGAATGAGTTTAGTGATTACCATACCACTAAAATGGCCACCACAAGTACCGTCATGGGTTTCTTGTACAACCCATTGTGATTCTTGCGGTTCTAGGTAACACATGAGCATGTCGTCATAGCTACGGTGATAAAGGATATCCCCCAGCAAGGTGTAGCGGATCACTCTTTATTTTAAGGTTTGACATTGAGCATGGTGTAAATAACATGGTAGGAAACCTAAATTGATGTAATCTTTAATCTGTGAAAACCATGGGTCATGGGGTTCAATGTTTACCACATAGACACCACCATCATCTATAGGAGGTGTGGGTGATATGGCATATCTATTGAGCGTATGGATGGATACGAATGTTGTTTCATATGTTGTATTTTGTGGAATGAGGGATCCTAAGGAGGACATAGTATCTACAAAATGATTTGATAATCGTGGAGCAGCTTCAAGGGCATACCACTAAAATTGAGATAAGAGTTGCTGTGTGATTTTCTTATATTATTGGAGGACCAAGAAATTGCATATCCAAAATTCCTGCACTTGATTGACTATCAGGAGTGAATCACCTATGATGTGTAGGCGCTTGATGTGCATGGAATGTGCTTGTTTTAGTCCTAGGATTAAGGCTTCATATTTTACATTGTTATTGATACAAGGGAAATCAAGTTTGAATGAAAAGGGGAGTGACTCTCCTTTAGGTGTGAAGAAGACAATGCCTACACCACCATCATGGAGACACCTGGATCCATAGAAGAATAGGATGAGGTCCATTGTGACTTTGGGTTCAACATATTCTTCCTCTTTAGTTATGTGAAATACAAAATCATCGGGGAGTTGAATGAGGGGTTGATTATCAATCAATAGGGCTTCAACCAGTTGATAGGCGATGACCTACTTTTTGATATATTTTTGAGATACAAATTTTAGGTCAAATTCAATTAAGAGCATGATCCACTTTGATGTGCATGAATTGTAATAACTCTTTGTCATCATGTATCTAAGGGGATTATCACAGGCAATGACAAAACTTGTGTGATTTAACATGTAGTGGTGTAATTTTTGAGTGGTAAATATGATTGCTAAGCATAGTTTATCCATGTATCCATATCTTGTATCATAACTAACTAGTGTGTGACTGATGTAATAGATAGCCTGCTCTTTGTTGAGCACATTATTTTGAGCTAGAAGTGTACCTAGTGTAAACTCTGTGGCTGAGATGTATAGAATCAACGGTAATGTTAGATGTGGTAGTGATATAACCGATGGTGATGTAAGGTAGGTTTTTATAGTATAAAATGCTCCTTGACAGTTGTCGTCCCATTTGAAGCTTACTCCCTTTTGTAGGAGGTGATTGAATGGCTTGCATTTGTCGGATAATTGCGCTATGAATCTACAAATGGAAGTGATCTTGCCTTGGAGGCTGTGTAATTGCTTCAATGTGGTAGGAGGGGGCATATCTATGATGGCTTTCACCTTACTAGGATAGACCTCGATGCCTCACTTGGAGATGATGAATCCTAATATTTTTCCTAAGGTAACACCAAACACACACTTCTTTGGATTCAAGCGCACGTTGTGTTCTAATAATCGATCTAAGATTTGACAAAGATCTTAAATATGGTCTGCATGTTTCTTGGATTTGGTGATGAGATCATCTATGTAGTCTTTGATATTTTTGTACATCAAGTCATGGAATATATAAGTCATGGTGTGTTGGTAGGTTGCCCTAGCATTTTTAAGGCCAAATAGCATGACCTTATAGCAAAAGTTCCCCTAGGGTGTTGTAAAGGAGGTTTTGTGTTGATCGGCTAGGTTGATCCTAATTTGATTGTATCCTGAGAATCCATCCATGAGGGATATCATCTTGTGACCTACTATGGAGTCGACCAGGCAATCAAAGTTAGGTAGGAAAAAATAATCTTTGGGACAAGCTTTATTTAGGTCACAAAATTCTATGCAGACACAAACTTATCCATATGGCTTAGGCACAGGGACCATACTAGATACCCATTCGGAATAGTCAATGGGTACAATGAAAGTGACATCTAGTAGCTTTTCGAGTTCAAATTTTACTATTAATGCAACAGTTGGATGCATGCATCGCAACTTTTGTCTCACCGATTTGGCGTTAGGATTGAGTATGAGATTATGAACTACTATGGTAGGGTCAAGTCTCGACATATCCCTGTATGACCATGCAAAAAATCTAATATACTTTTAAAGGAACTTTTTGAAGTCAATGCACTCCTCGGGTGAGAGGCTAGCGGCTAGTTTAAGGATGTGGGGATTTTCAGGATCGTCACTAGTGTCAGCATCGATAATATCTTCAATGAGAATGTGATATCCATCACATAACTATTTTGGGATGAGGATGAGGTTAAGGTCATCGATAGCTTTACTAAACTCATATTCATCATCTACGTAGATGTTCACGTGATGTACCTAAGGGATTTGGGGTGGCATGGACAAAGAGGAAGCATTTGCCACCCATAAGACATGAGGTGAGAGTAGGAAATCTTGAGGCATTGGTATGGGTGAGATATGCACGAGATATATAAATTTTGGGTTTGGGGTATCATCTCGAATCAGGTGGTGACTATAGCATAGAAGAGAATGCAAGTCCACCTCAAACATGTTGACAGATGCTATGGGTGAAGTAGGTGGGGAAGGATTTGGTGAGGAAGGTATGATAATTTGTGTGCACCTTAAGAGACTCAAAGGAGGTTGCAAAATAACTGGAGGTGAGTGAGGATAAGCATCTGCTCTCTGTAGTTGCCTATGTATAGGTGGGAACATAGAAATGCATGTTGATGATGGTTAAGGAGGTACTATGTCAGGATCTATTGGTGGTGCAGCCATAGATAAGGTAGTGAAGTGTTCTACCAACCTATTCATATCACAAAATGAGGAGGTATCGGGTGTAGGATATTCCTGAAAGAAGTCGCTAGGGATCGTGATGGTGGAATTGGGTGAAGGAGTGTCTTCTAGTATATCCATATCAATATACTCTTCCAAGGTGTGCCTTGGATGTAGAAGAGGATGTAGGGATAAATATTGTATCTTATATTCTAATGTATATAAAGTTGTTAGGTGATAACCTAGGCTGAATTTGTAGATGGGTGATCGGACATGAGGGTTAATAGGTGTATGTAGCCCTTGCTCATAATGGCCTAGCCCAAACTCATGCCAATGAAAATATCGTAGGTAGTGAAAGGCAAAGTGAGGGTTGGCCAGGTATGTAATTACATCACAAGAGCTAGATTTTGGTGGTGGAGAATTTGGTGGGGGGATCGAAGAGTCGACTCTCGCATACACAAAATCGGTACGGTTTTCAAAGCTTCCTAATTGTATGACGATACCAATGGTAAGGATCAAGGCTGAGGGGTGACCAAAATCATGGGTAGACAGGATATGGGGGTAACATACATAGGTGTCATGTATATTATAGTCTCTTGGGCCATAATTTATGTGGATATGCATGGTGTGGTACGCTCTAGTGACTGAGGTGGAGTATCATAATTAGATGAGGAAGGAGAAAGTTGAGATTCCCTAATGGTAGTGGATGAAGTATGTGGGAGTTGCTCATCTAAATAGGGTGTCGTTTGTTCCTATTCATGATATTTGGTTGTTGTAGCTTGGACAGGATGTTTGGTCTATGTGGGGAAAGGTATCGATGCAGGCACTGGGCTACGTGGATATTTTAATGTCCTAGGCTTCAGTTAGAAGGTAAGAGGAGGTGTTTGTGGTGTAGGAAGTATAGGGGCTTTCATATGCAATGGTGTGGGAGGTAACATGGTAGGTTGTGTAATGGATGGTGATGGTGCTTGTGGCACTACGGGTGGAAATTGGAATGGTAGAGGCTATGATGATTGTGGAGACCATAAGGATGGCGATGAGGACAACATACTAGAGGTTTTAGATTCTACCAAAGATGGTGCTAACGGTGTAGACATCGAGGCTTGTATTCTTGATGAAAACTAGGACATTGAGGTGGAAGTTGGGGAGGATGTTGATGCTCCTACTAACTTATGGTAAGATGCAAGGAACATTTGGGAGGAGGAAAATGACAACGTAGGGGGAAGGTATGCACCATTACAAAAATTAGGTTTCTGTCGGCTAGGACACAGTGAAAAATTTTGTTGTGGACATACTTGAGACAATGTGTAGTTTTGAAGGGACACACTACATGTCTCTAATCCATGGGCAACCAAGGAGGATATTGTATTGCATTTTCCCTTAGATGATGTGAAAGAGGATAGAAATGGCACAAATGCCTATGCGAATAGGTAGAACTATGTGTAGACACTAAAATGTGGTCCATCCAATTAGGCATCAATATACATGAACAAATAGACATCATTCATGTCCTTCTATAGCCCTCAAGAGGCTCATAGGGATTCTAGCCATCCCGAAAGGCATTTTAGAGGCTACTCACCCAATTTTGGGTATTTTTGATCCAAATTTTACCACTATCCCACCCTAGGACAGTTGTAGATTCCCACCGTCCCACCCTATGTCGGTGGTAGATTCCCACCATCCCACCCTAGGATGGTGGTGAGCCATCGTCCTAGGGTGGGACGGTGGTGAAGTTTGACCCTCAAAAAGTCAAATTTGGGCCAAATGGTGCCCAAAAACTGCCATTTAACCCACAAAATAGATCATGCAGGGTAGAGGACACTAAATCCTCATGACACACACCATAATAGAGGCCAATAATGGATATTATCTTCCACATCCAATGCATGCCTCCTTTTTGACAAATGGCACCTCCTGCCATGCATGCCCTTGCATGCCTTTTTGCACTTGAGTCCCTTTGGGCTATAAAGTGGATGTAATTTCCACAAAAAATTGAGAAACACATATAGATATGAGTTCTAGTATTTGCAACGTAGTTCTGCCAATATTTTCCCCCACTACATTGCACCCTTTTGCTCTTGGAATCTCTTTTTTCGAAGGAGGCTTTCGG
Source organism: Wollemia nobilis (assembly GCA_028583015.1). Classification (NCBI taxonomy): domain Eukaryota; kingdom Viridiplantae; phylum Streptophyta; class Pinopsida; order Araucariales; family Araucariaceae; genus Wollemia; species Wollemia nobilis. The sequence continues at coordinate 1,427,158 of JAQPPZ010003193.1, read as the reverse complement.
GTAACCTCAAAAGGGTGTTTGACCATAACTTTTCAATTTGGGTGAATATCTTCACCAAATTCAATGACAAAACACCTTGGGTAGTCTATAAACATCTTCCAATGTTTTTTTATTGAAGAGTGGCCAGTTTTGGTGGGTTTCCCTCCTTTGGGAGCCCTCCAAAAAGATGTAGTCACCACCATACCCCCTGGTATGAGGGTAAAATTCTTAAGATTTTTATTTAATTTTTTTTAATTTTACATTTTCTATATTATTCCATTATGCTACATTTCAAATTTCAGGTCATTTGAAGTTAAAATGAGAAATTTATGCTATTTTTAAGTTTTCGCAAGCTCGTAGGGCCCATTCGAGCATCCCAGTTTTATGTAGGTGGATACGAGCTCAAATTTGAAAATATTATCAAATTTATTGTTTTAAAATGTCATTTTATTTATACTGGCCAATTTTCATGAGTTTTGGATGAGTTCAGGTTTGATAATTTGTCACTTGCCTTTTCACAGGTTGCAGGCAGACGATGGCAAATCGAGGGGTCTAAAAATGCAATTTTCAATATGTTCTCAATTATATCCTCTCAAAATATCCTCATTAATATCTCTAAAAATTTTCAAATAATTTGGATATATTTTAATGCACTTTTAATTTATATGTCATTTTACCCCTATGGGGATTGCATGATTTCACCATACACCCTTGCTATTTGACCCATTTTGCTTACTTTTCTATAGATTTAGGTCCTCAGAAGGCTTTTTAAAGCAATATAAGACATCATAGAACACAAATACAAGTAGCAGTAGCTTTGGCTTACCCACCTCGATTGTGGGTATTTGGAGAAACTTGGATGTGCACCTGGATTCTGTGAGAGATTTGATCTTTGGGCACCCAATATTGTAAAAAATTGTATCACCCTTTTGAGCCCTCAATGGTACTGCTATAACCTTGGATATGATCCAATGAATTAATGAGAAGAAGCTTGTTTTACTTCACCTTCCTTTTGTTGGTTTTCTTGTAAATCTTGCATGCATACTTCCTTTTAGTTGCTCATTACCGAGATAGATTATATACACTTGTTGTTTCATATCATTTGGTGCATAATTTTTCCCTACTTAAATGTTGATCGTGGTGGGACCCTTGTCTATTTGGGTGGAAATCTAACCTTTTTCTTGCTTTTTCTGTCCTTTTTGTGTTGCAGGTGCTCCCCTCCCCACCCTGGAACGATGGCAGAGGCTTTATCTAGCTCACCCTAGGATGGTTTCTTCACCATACCACCTTGGGATGGTGGTGAGGCTTCTAATCATCCCACCCTAGAGCGGTGGTGAAATAGGAACATTTCTGCCCAAAAATCCAGATTTTGGAGGCTTCAAATCTGCTAAAGTAAGTGCCTAAACCCTTTGTTTTTCTGCTGCATTTTCAGATATTATAAAATTTGGTTTTTCTTGCATCATTTTTTTGCATAGAAAGGTTAAAAGTCATATTTTACTTTTCTTATCACATAAAGCAACAAAAAGGAAGGAGAAAACCTAAAAAGAGCTTGTAGTCGCTATGCATTTGTTTGGTTTGATTGCTTGTGGCTTACCCATTGGGTAAGTTAACATTTAGGGCTTACATCTATAAGTTACATTTTTTAGGTTTCTTTTCTCCTATATTTTTTAAATTAAAACACACCTATTGCATGCATTTAGTGAATGCTTCTTTGCTTACTTTCTTTGGAATTAAAAGGAACCACACCCACTTGCACGTATCACAATAACATTGGTAAGGTTGGATTTCATCACCAACCCCTAATTCAAACTGGTGACATTGGATTTCATCTCCTTCCACCAGCTTGCCCAAATATATCTTAGATAGAATAGGGCACTCTCTCAATATGGAATAGATCACTAATGTTCAAACTGCCTCCCACTATTGGAAACATTGTTTCAGAGTGGAAGAGATAGGCGAACCCCCCATTGGGATTTAAGCGGTGTACCTTAGACTCTTTTGAGAAATCATGTTTGGAACTAATGTCCCTAGTCACCACTTTGGTTGAGTTCCCTCATTCTAATTCCACAACAAGAACAAAGAAAAACAACAAATCGAAACACACTGAAACCAGTTTAGGACACACATTAAATCGATAAAGAGATAATCATATTGTTTGCTTTGTGTGTTTCTTTGTTATGTGGGAAAAAACCCTAACCCTAATTTTTCAAAAAATAAGGTTTTAAAAAAAAATTAAAAATCAACTTTTTGATTTTTCATCCAACGCTTCAATAATCACGTAAAACAGAGCTATAACGAAAAAGTTATTTTGGTTTTGTGATTACTCTATTTTTGACCCCAAAAATAGCGAAAAACTGTAGTAAAACGGTCATAGAATGGTCTAGACAACTCCAAAAATTGAAAAATTTGTTTTGTTGTCTTAGTGAGATCCTTCTGCATCTATCTTGGAAATTTTGAGTCCTAAATCTTCATGGTTCAAAATTTCCCAAAAAATCCTAAAAGTGGAAATTTCCCCATGGGCCCGGTTGGCCAAATATTCAAAAAATACAAAATTTTGACCCAAAAATCAGATTTTGGATCCCTAGCCCATTGTGATCAGCTTGTCACCCTGATCATTTTGATATATAACACTTATAACCTTTTTTGGAAGTCAAAATTTTCTTTAGTGTGGGTTTCCTTCAGGGCTCATCTAGTCAGCACACCATGACAACCATGCATAGCCGAGCTCACTCATGAGCTAGTGAAGCATAAAACTTTAGGAGAGGCCTTGAGCACCATCATTATAGGTATGAGGATCTCCTCACTCCTACATGGATCCCTGATAGTAGTCACCTTCGCTATTCTCTTGAGGATCTCATCATTCCTGCATGACACCTTGAAAGTCATCGTGAGGTCCACTCCTCACACAGAAGACCCGACCACCAAAGTACCTCTACCAAGAGAACATCAATGGGTTATCCACATGATCAAGTGGATTATTCGGTTAGCCAACACTGATTCCAGTCCCAAACTAGATATAGTCAGCCTTCCAAGAGGCCTAGTAGGGAGGTCTACACTCCCTCTACATTGTGGTCTTCACCACCCAGAACTCCCGCCCAACAAGTGTTAGCAACCCAGAGTAGGCCTGTGCAAATTTTGCATGCACCATCAGCCAATATGACCATGAGTGAGCTTCTACTATAGTCCTCCAAGCATTGGGAACCTTTCATGAGGATCTTGGATTCCATTGAGGTGCAACCTCACGACTCTGATGCTTTCAACAACTTTATGGGATACATAAAAATGTACAAGAATCCTGCTATATCCTTTCAAAATCATGAGGTCAAACCCGTACCTACCAATTCACTAGATCCTGCTTTGCATATCATCTCGAGTATCAATAGGGTCCCCTATAAGCGAGTTTTGGTTGACACAGGTTCCTCAATAAACATTATTACCACAACTTCACTAAAGCATCTCAACCTTCCACCCTCACGCATTGCACCTTCCAAGTTCACATTACAAGCATTCAATGATGCTTTATCCTCCACTATGGGTACAATAATCCTACTTGTTGAAGTTGGACAAAAGATTGTGCCTACATTGTTCTACATCTTGGAGGGTGCAAGACAATACAACATACTACTTGGAAGGCCATGGATAAGAGATATGGAATGTGTTCCATCTATAGTGCATCAATGCATTAAATACATGGATGAAGGTAAGGTCCATGTGATTCATGTTGACCCAAACCCCTTCAAGTATTATAAGCAGGTGGATCATCCACAAGGGCCTATAGTGTCACCCAAGCATTTGGATACTAAACCCAATGACCTTATCCAGAGTCCAGATGCAACCCCACGGTTAGTCGTGAAGCTACCTTCACCATCGCTAGTACCATCCTCTATCTCTTCGAGCAAGGAAGAATCAGAAGAGCCATCCATAGAAGCTTCCATAGCTATCATCGATATGCCTATAGAAGATCTTCTCACTCCTACCAAAAATGAGGAAGAGCCCACTATTGACACAAATGAATCAAATCATATCATACCATCTTCATCCACCATAGTTGGGAACACAATTCAATTGACCTTCCTAGAACTTGATGAGTGCATAGTACCCAACGTTGCATTCACACCTATCATCGAGTTGATCAAGGATCTAGGTAGTCCCCCTATCAAGTTGCCACCCATTGATAGCATTCTTGATGCACCCTTCAAACATGGGGGCCAAGCAGATCACCTTGGACAAGTTGATGAGGTAGCCATGACTTGTCCAAATGTAAATGCATCTTCTCATGAGTTTGTGGGAATGATCAATGTGATGACAGAGAACCAAAGTCCTCTAGATCCATCTATGCCACTTACAACTCCATCCAACATTCCATCCATACCACAAGAGATACCATTGATGGATTCGGTCACACCTACTCCATCTCACTCAACATCTCCACAATATCAAGAGCAAGTGTACCCCCTAGACCAAAGTGGGGGTAACCCAACTACCATAGTTGAACACCCTAATTTGGAGCATGAGCATGAGCTAAATCAAGAACAAGAACATGTGGATATAATCGCTAGCTCAAATCATCATGAAGCATCCACATCTGCTCAAACATTAGGGACTTTTGATCCACCTTCGATCAATTATCTCCTATCTCCCACACCTAGTTCACCTCCACCACCTATCAGTTGCCATCCAAGTTCTTCAATAAGCATCCAATCATCGCCTCTGCTAGTTCCACAACATATCTTGGATAGGCTAGCCAATGTGGAGTTACACGTGAGTCACCAACACAATGATTTACAACAGATCTTGAGTCGACTCACAAACATTGAGGTACAATTGAGTAATCTTAAATCTCAACCCCCTGAGTATCTAGACCAACCCACTCCTGTGCAATCCAATATTAAGTCTCAAACAAATCAAGGGCCAAACCGGTAGTGTCACTGATAGTGGCATCCTAAGCGACAATTTACATCCATTGTTGAGTCCATGGACTCTTTGTTTGAGTGCCTCTTAGTAGCTAATGTGATCAACCTACCTGAGTGTCGACCTATCAATAAAAATGCACCAAAGCCCAAAACATATCGTAAAGACCTATATTGCAAGTACCATAGGCAAAATGGGCATGACATCCATAGGTGCTTCAAGTTCAAACACCTAGTACAGGATATAATCGATAGGAATGATCCTCGGATCCAAGATCTTATTGATGAGGGAGCTTTATCCATGAGTGGAGAACTCATTCCACCCCATCAAGACATGGGCATTACCCAAAATCCCCTAGCACAATTGGAGGGGTCAATTTCTATTGCTCCTCCTAGCCAAGCCAATAACATTGCATCAATCACAGTACATACTGGGGGTACCCAAGGTGTCACACCTTCCCCACTATTTACATCACAAGACATGAAGCTAACTGGGGATTCTAAAGGTATCACACCTTCCTCGCTTCCTTTGATCACCACAAATGTTGGGGGTACACAAGGTATCACACCTTCCTCCTAAAATCACAAAGTAATCAAAGTTACAAAAGGCTCCAAGGGTATCTACATACCGCTTGGTCAACCCATAGCACCCCTAGGCGGTCCATGACTATCTAGGTGACCCCAAAAGGCTCCAAGGGTATCTACATACCACTTGGTCAACCCATAACACCCCTAGGCAGTCTATGACTGTCTAGGTGACCCCAAAAGGCTCCAAGGGTATCTACATACCACTTGGTCAACCCATAACACCCCTAGGTGGTCCATGATCATCTAGGCCATCCAAAAGGGTCCTAGCAATTTTTTGTCGTCTAGGTCAAATAAAAATACTCCTAGACTATCTACGATCATCTAGGTCAACCCTAAAATCCCCAAAGGCATCCCTAAGCCCTTTGGTCATAGTAAAATGTCCCTAGATATCCATAGATACTTTTTCTATGCCTTGAATGGTCTAGGTCACCCTAAAGGCTCCTAGCATATTTTTGCCATCTAGGTCAAGTAAAAATGCTCCTAGACTATCTATGATCATCTAGGTCAACCCTAAAGGCCCCAAAGGCATCCCTAACCCCTTTGGTCATAGTCAAATATCCCTAGACAGTTGTAGACACTCTTTATGTGCTGTGAATGGTCTAGGTCACCCTAAAACACTCATAGGTGGTTAGTAACCATTTAGGTCAAACAAAAATGCTCCAAGGGTGTCTACAACCTGCTTGGTCAACCTCAAATGCTCCTAGGTTATCTACGATCACCTAGGTCACCCCAAAATGCCCCAAAGGCATCTGTAAGCCCTTTGGTCACCCTAAACGCCCCAATGGCCCCCAAATAAGCCCGTTGGTCACATGTATATACATATCAATCAAAAATTCAAAAACATCAACAAAATATCAAAAATTCAAAAACATTATCAAAACATCAAAAATACAAAAATATTGCATTCTCATCAAGTTGCATACCATTGCATTATCGCTTGCATTAGGCATATGCTTCATCATACATTGCATTTTAGAGTTCACACATGTCTAGCACTAAAATCACCCATCAAGTATAATGCACAATCAATGATGTTGAGGTCATCTCATTCCATATTATATTTATCATTTCCATCTGCATTTCATACATTTCCATAGTTGTGTCCATTCCCTTCACTTAGCCATTTGTTTTAGAATGTCAGTAGGGTTTTCGGTCACTCAGCTATATCTAGTTTTTCCTCAGATATTTGGAGAAGACTAGCATGATTTTTAGGAGGTAGAGTCTTGCTTAGATTGTGCCTCGTATACATCAAATCCCAACACATTTTACATTAATAAATCCAAGTTTTTTGAAAGGAAATATGAAACCCACAAAGTGGTCTAGGGTACCTTAAGCGAAAAATTTTATCCTGCTCATCCCCCTGTGCGAATGGTTATAGAATGCTGAGAATTGGCAAAAGGACAAGCTCTTCCCTACCCAATTCCCCCAATATAAACAGTGGTTTTCACCACTACCACAAATCCCAAAAACCCTTGATCCCTAAAGTCGTAAGGATTCGTACTTCACGTCCCTAGCAAGGATGGGTTGTCATCCCCAAGGCCTAAAAGATCAAGCCCCTTCCATTAGCCAAAATTTCCAAAACCCTTGATCCCTAAAGTCATAAGGATTCGTACTTCACATCCCTAGCAAGGATGGGTAGTCATCCCCAAGGCCTACAAGATCAAGTCCATTCAAAATCAAAAAAAAATACACAAAAATGAAAACCTTTGATCCGTAAAGTCGTAAGGATTCGTACTTCACGTCCCTAGCAAGGATGGGTAGTCATCCCCAAGGCCTAAAAGATCAATCCCAAAAAGTTCAAAGTTTCAAAGCCAAATCAAAATCAAAATAAAAAGCCTCAAATACCAAAGAAATAGTGATTATCATCACTACATATGAGCAAGTATCCCAATAAAATTGAATAACACAGGGAGGTTGAGCTTGAATCCCTGGAATTATCAGCATTTGAAAAACCATTTAGGTGATCCTCATTATGGGTTTGGTGGATAGCCTATCCGGCAATGGCGGTATCCTAAACGCATGACGATATGTCTACCACATTAGCTTTACGTGTGTGTAGACCAATGTTTGCATGTGGATGAGCTAGCTTTTGGTCCCCTATACTACCTAGTGGTCTAATCCAACTGAGTACAAAATTTTGGATTGTGGCATTCATAGAGTGATCCTCATTATAGGTTTGGTGGATAGCCTATCTGGCAATGGCGGTATCTTTATGCATCTCACAGGAATGAACTCACTTGCACACACAGGGATATTGAGTATCTTGGTCATCCTAGCAGATTCATACCTTGTTAGAAAGTCTTGCATGGTCAATATACAAATTTTGAGCAATTAACTAGAATATTTGAGTCTCGTGAAAACCTCATAGACATCTTATAAGCATCATGTCATTCATATCATTTCACCACATTCATTTTAGTACACTATGCACAAATCCATTACATAGTCTCATGACAACATTACATATGAATTAATGCATTCTATATCGTCTATGGTGCTAGCATAATATGTCATATAGTCTACACATTTTATCATCTAGATCAATAAATCATCCATCTCATCATACATCCATGCATGTACAAAATCAAATCAAATCACATTACAACATATGCATACATGATAGACATCCATCATCATATCATATATCAAATAAACATATTGCATATCATCAAATAACATCATAGCACAACACATGCATCCATTAATGCATTCATAAATCATAACACATAATGCACCTAATGGTCCACAATCGCACAATTGCAAATCACACAAATATTTTCAAGCATCAACTAGGGAATTATTGGTACCATACCTCCCCTAATCACCGATCAAACAGTTAAGCAATCAATTTCAAAAAGCACCAAAGGTATCCATAAACCCTTTGGTCATCCCAAAAAGCCCCAAAGGTATCCCTAAACCCTTTGGTCAACCCAAAAAGCCCCAAAGGTATCCCTAAACCCTTTGGTCAACCCAAAAGGCTCCAAAGGTATCCATAAACCCTTTGGTCACTCAAAATGCCCCAATGGCATCCAATAAGTCCATTGGTCAAATGTATATACATATATATTAATCAAAAATAGAAAAAACAACACAAAAAGCCAAAGAAAAGGGTCCAAAACCCACCAAAAACAAGTCGAATCTGATGGAATTCACTCAGGATCAAGATGAACCCAAATTCTTCATGGATGCATCGCAAAGTTACTACTTCAATCCCTAAGAAGGCCATTGTGGCTGGACCGCCCCATGGGAACGAGGTTTTCAACTCCTTTCTTCCATGAAACATCAACAAAGTCACCAAAATCCTTACAAGAATGCCCCATTTTTCAATGGGTAGAAGCCGAAGGAACCCCAACAAAGTCATCTGGGTCAAGCGACTCGTTGCTTTTCTCACTGGTCATTCCCTCATCGACTCGTCGCTTGAGGGGGTAGTCATACCTAACAAATTCATAATCAAAATCAACAATTAAACACTCAATCATGCAAATTGCGTTCGTCCAACGAATCTTTGACAAAGACAATCATGCCCTTGCTTGGGGCAGAAAACAAGTAACAAATTAAACCAAGCACATAACAATGGAGATGACCTCAAAATTTACCAAAATACTTGGTTTTCTCTAACGCCTAGGGTTATAAGTCCCCTGAGCATACCTAGAACCTGAAGAGAAACCAAGACCAATGTATTTACTGAGTCAGAAGCAAGGATTCAAGAATGCATGCCCTTTCATGATTGGGGCATCTAAAGTTGATTAGGTTATCGAGTAACCCTAGTCATTCTACATTTTAGTCATCTATTTTTGCTCAGCAGTGTGCTGCACATAATGCATCCCAAAAAGGGGCATCTGTAGACACTAAAATGTGGTCCATCCAATTATGCACCAATAGACATGATCAAATGGACCCTATTCAATCCCTTCTGCAGCCCTCAGGAGGCTCATAGTGGTTCTAGCCACTCCGAAAGGCATTTTGGAGGCTACTGACCCAATTTTGGGCAGTTTTGGCCCAAATTTTACCACCGTCCCACCCTGGGATGGTGGCATATTCCCACCGTCCCACCCTGGGACGGTGGTGAGCCATCGTCCCAGGGTGGGACGATGGTGAAGTTTGACCCTCAAAAAGTCAAATTTGGGCCAAATGGCACCCAAAAACTGCCATTTAACCCACCAAACAAAGCATGCAGGGTAGAGGACACTGAATCCTCATGACACACACCATAATTATGGAGGCCAAGAATGGAGATTCTCTTCCCCATCCAATGCATGCCTCCCTTTTGACAAATGGCACCTCTTGCCATGCATGCCCTTGCATGCCTTTTTGCACTTGAGCCCCTTTGGGCTATAAAGTGGATGCAATTTCCACACAAAAGTTAGAAACACATACAGAGAGGAGGTCTAGGATTTGCAACGTAGTGCTGCCGAGATTTCCCCCCACCACATTGTACCTTTTTTCTCTCGAAATCTCTCTTTTTCGAAGGAGGCTTTCGGGTGACCTCAAAAGGGTGATTTGACCATAACTTTTCAATACGGGTGAATTTCTTCACCAAATTCAATTACAACACACCTTGGGTAGTCTATAAACATCTTCCAGTGGTTTTGGACCAAAGAGTGGCCGATTTTGGTGGGTTTCCCTCCTTTGGGAGCCCTCCAAAAAGTTGTAGTCACCACCGTCCCCCTGGGATGAGGGTAAATTATTAAGCTTTTTCTTTACTATTTTTAATTTTTTATTTTCTATATTATTCCATGATGCTACAGTTCAAATTTCAGGTCATTTGGAGTTAAAATGAGAAAGTTATGCTATTTTTAAGTTTTCGTAGGCTCGTAGGGCCCATCCGGGCACCCCAGTTTGATGCAGGTGGATCCGAGCTCCAATTTGAAAATATGATCAAATGGGTTGTTTCAAAATGTCATTTTATGCATACTGACCAATTTTCATGAGTTTTGGATGAGTGCAGGGTCGATATTTTGTCACTTGCCTTTTCATAGGTTGCAGGCGGGCGACGCCAAATCGAGGGGTCTACAAATGCAATTTTTAATCTATTTTCAATTATATCCTCTCAAAATATCCTCTTTAACATCTCTAAAAATTTTCAAATCATTTGGATATCGTTTGATGCACTTTTAATTTATATGTCATTTTGCCCCTGTGGGGATTGCATGATTTCACCATACACCTTTGCTATTTGACCCCTTTTGCTTCCTTGTGTGTAGATGCAGGTCCTCATAAGGCTTTGGGAAGTAATATAAGACATCATAGAACACATATACAAGCAGCGGCGGCTTTGGCTCGCCCACCTCGATTGTGGGTATGCGGAGAAACTTGGATGTGCATCCGGATTTCATGAGATATTTGGTATTTGGGCACCCAATATTGTAACAAATTGTATCACCCTTTTGATCCCTCAAGGGGACTGTTGTAACCTTGGATCTGATCCAATGAATTAATGAGAAGAAGCTTGTTTTACTTCACTTTCCTTTTGTTGGTTTTCTTGTAAATCTTGCATGCATGCTTCCTTTTTGTTGCTCATTAACGAGATAGGGTAGATACGCTTGTTGTTTCATATCATTTGGTGCACCATTTTTTCCATAATTCACTATGGATCCTACCGTAGGTCTCATGGAGCCAACAAATGCACGCAATTCAAGGGAAGGCATGACAAAATGGGTTGGTGGGATACTTAGGTGATGTAGAGCTGTTGTAGATATAATGCTAATGGATGAGCCCATGTCAAAGAGTACCCACTTTTATGTGATATAATTTATTGCAGCTTGTATGTGGAAATATGGATGTGCTCCTTCTCCAATGAGTTCCATTATCTCGTGGTCATGGAAGCTAATTGAGGGTTAGAGGCATCATGGGATATTTCCTATAAAATTGACAAAGGTATTTGTGTCATGTGTCTCTAAGTCAATAGAATGTAGGATGTCATTCAATGCCTCATGGTAGGGTTGAGACTATTGTAGGAGAGAAACTTGGATAGTCATGTGGGGGTGTTATGTAACTAATGGGTTAGGCTACCACAAATGGTAATCACATTTTGAGGTGGTGTTGGTATGGTAGTAGGCATTTGAGGTACTTGTGGCGATGTGAACTGAGCTAGTGGAGAAATGATAGGTTTTGTCTAGCATGATGGGTACTATTGGTTTCTTGTAGTAAGGTTGATCATACCTACTACACCACGTGATGGTGGATCATGCTGGACATTGTTCACTTGGCGAGGTGGTGTTGGGGGATTGTTTGGACGTCTATAAAGGTTGGGTCTTCTGTGATCTGGTAGAGGGTTTTAAAAAATCCCTAATTTTTTATTCTGTAAGGCTAGAGGTTTTGCTACCTAGATGATGCCCCTATCAATTAGGTGTTGAACTTTCCCATGGAAGGAGCGATACGAATCAATATCATGGCCACGTTGCCTATGGAAAGGGCAAAAGAGTTGCTCGTTATATTTGCAAGGCTTGGGTATATTTGGATCTTGTGGGTGGATCTCGAGTAGGAGGATATGGTTACCCTCATATAATCTATGGAATATGGTGGGTAGTGGTTTAGGTAACGGTGTGAGGTTGCATGGTGGAACCTATAGGTGCATATCCCGTTATTGTTGTGGTCTAGGCGAAGCAGGAGCATTAGTCTAGAATGCTTGTGACTACGGTGTATAGGGTGGAGGAGTTGGTGCTGGTGCCAAGGTAGCGACTACAACTTGGTTGGTTTGTGGTGGCTGAGGATAAGGTTGATTTGGTGTGGTTCTATTGAAGTGGAAGTTGGGATTATAGTTGGATTTTTTTCTCAACTTAATATTTTCAGATTGAACTTTAATGTCTTCAATGACTTTTTCTTGCAAAATGGCATCTTCAAAAGTGCGGCTTTGATGAATCTAGAGGGATGTTGAGATATTTTTGTGGCAACCCTTCAAAAAGAGTGTCATGAGATCTATAGTGGGGAGGCTATGGGTGAGGTCATGGATAATCGCTCTCCATATTGCAACGAACTTCGCTATGGGTTCATCATCAATCTTTGGCGTACACATCAAAAAATATGGTCTTTTCTTAATGTTGATGGAAAAGTGTTCTAGGAAGGAATTGGCCAGCTACTCAAAAGTATATAGGCTATGGCATGGAAGCATTTTTTACCAATCTAATGATAGCCCTACAAGTTAAATTGAGAAGTTATGCAACATGATGGGGTTACTACTATGAATATGATAGCAGGATGAGTGATAATTGCTCACATGCTCTCTAGAGTCTTCCTTACTTCTGTACTTGTCAAACTTTGGTATTTCAAAGCGATATGGGTAGGGAGAAATGGGAACTTATGGGTGAACTGGATCGTTGCATAGTTCATCATAACAAGGATTTTGTGGCCCATATTTAGAGATGCGTAGGTTAAGCATTTTGACTTCATCTTGTAGGAGTTGAAGTTCAGGTGTCGTAGGAGTGGGAGACTAGGCTATGATAGGTTGAGTCTATGGATGTGGTGGATATTGGTATTGTTGCTCTTTCCAATATTATGGAGAACATTGGTGTTCCTGATCCTGATAAGTTGGGTACTAGACGACATGTGTTGTCGTATCTACAGGCACACTAGGTTGTGGGGTAGATACCTATTGTGGGTAATAGTACTGTGACTATGAGGCATGTGGTTGTGGTATAGGTAAAGTTGGGTTGGAGCCTAATTTAATCATTGGTCCATGGGTGGTGATGACCAAGCTAGAGCAGGTGTAAAGAATTTGGGTGCAGTTGGTAATGGTGTACGTATTGGGGCTACCAATACAAGGGGTGGCTGATATGAGGTATCAAAGTATGGGATCTGTATCTGTCCTAGAGGGTAGGAAGTAGGGAAGCTAAACTAAATGGAATAGATTGGCATGGTATGTGGATAAGCTATTGATCTCAATCCATAGGTGGAAAATATATTGGTTGTAGGAGATTGGATAGGAGGAGGTGATGGTATCCTAACAGTTTCCACAGATGAAGGTGGTGCTAAAGGCTAGGTATTGTACACTCTGAATACCTAGGAGATTGGTGGGAAAGCTACCAAAAAGTTGGGATAAGCAGCTGAAGTAGGAGCTTGGGTCAAGGGGAAAGTGTGTGTGTACACTTCCACTTGATATTTTGTATCTCGTGTCTGAAGGGGCTATTGGGATATGCCTTCAGATATGGTGAAAAATGGTTCTTGGGATGACAATGGCTAAGATTCCTATGAGGAGTACGGGTGTGATATTTGAGGAAATACTTAAAGTTTTTGTTGGGGGTGAAGTTGTTGTGCAATTTGGAAGGATGGCTTTTGGCTTCCTGTAGCAGAGGAGGATGGGTTGGACACCATTCCTATGGTAGGGGTGAATGGTGTGACCTCTGGACAAGTACAGTTTAGTGGGGAAGAGTCACTTTCAAAAAGAAATTAAGATAGATTATGGAAAAAGGGGTGTGCAAATGTGGGAGAAGTGGTTATGACATCCTCATCTATGGTAAAGAACGGATGAGATTGTCTTTGTTAGAGTAATATTCCATTCTTTGGCATATTTACCCTTTTTACTCTGATAGGTACAATAGCTAGTATATTGCATTACAGTAGTTGAGTAGATTATTACATTTACTTTTCTACTTTTACCATGTAGATATTTACTATCTTAAATATCTAATGGTTGATTTGGTAAATATCCTAGGTGGAAGAGTTCTATTCATAATTATCTTCCTCTCAACAGAATAGTTAGTGTGATTTCCTATTATTCAGTTTTCAATACTATTTTGTAACCTATTTTAAGGCTATAGTTTCAAAACTATATGTTAATGAAATATTTACAATTTGATTGAATCCTGAATTCCTGTTCACATTGGCATCAGAGCTGGAGGAGGGAGTTGGGAGGAGGAATTGATTTTTTTTAACTTGCTAGAGAAATCGAGTGCAGGAAGCACAATTTGGTGACTTCATTATTTTTTTCCTCCTCCGATTCCCTAAGTTTTCCTATAGTTTTTTAATTGCATTTCATTAATCCATTACCGAAGGTAAAGGAGGTGGTGAAATTATCCATTTTGTATGGGCCACATCACCCCCCTCGGCAGGACAAGGTCACAACTGGGCATACAGGCATTTTGATCGACCAGATTCATTTCCATGGCTAAGCCATGCCCAGGCAGACGATCGACCAGGCAGCTCTTTACTATCGATGATCGTGCCTACGGACCAGATAGATCTAAGCTACTAGTATGAGCATGCCTAGCCTGCATAGGATAGTGTGCCCAAGGACCTGCGAGGAGCCTTTCTTCGGCTCCCATCCACAGGGCCCACACCCCTAGTAAATCCAGTGGGAGCGCTTCGAGGTCAGGATGCTCCCAGGTGGCTTCTCCAACCCTGGCATGCTTCGAGGGTAGGAATGCCCTCACACACCTGAGAGATTCCTTTGGACATGTGGTAGAATCACATTGAGCCACCTAATCTTAGCAGCTAGAATTCTAGGTTGACTTAGTTTAACACGTGGAACACACATCGAGGTGACACATGGCGAGGTCAGACAACTGACGTGGACCTAATGGATGAGACACATGGTGAGGACCAATCAAAATGTGATGTGGCACAACAAGCAAAGGGAGTGAGACAACCTAGTGACAAGTGGCACCATCTGGTCATTGACACGTGTGAGAAAATTTTTGGTTTTAGGTAGCGAGCAGCCACATGGCATTCAATCATTCGTCGAGCAGAGTGACATGGAGGAAGGTCAACACGTGGAGGAGTAGCGATTGCCCAAGGCAATCACACATTCTTTGAACATGCTTAGGCTTTTAAAATCCTAATTCATCCCTTATAGGATGAATGTGGGATAAATCCCATAGAGCCATTCCAAAGGTTCGGCTCGCCTTAACACAAAGCACGCGGGGACAACTTTCAAAGTCGTCCCAACAGTGCAATGGTCAAGGCATAACCTTGAAAAACGTGGCATCTCATGTTCGAATCTGCACACCAACTTTTTTGTAAAGGGCCTCTCCAAAAATCGCACCATTTTGTATTTTTCATTATTTTTTTATTTTCTAATTTTTTATTTTTATTTTTTTTATTTTTTTTATATAGTTTAGCACAAATTGGCATAAATTAATCAATTTTTAACCCTTTAAGTTGATTTTTTTTCCCCAATTGCTTTATTATATGAATTATTCATATTTAAAAATATTTTTAAGCATTAAAACTTAGTAAGTCTTTAAAGAAAACTAAATTGTTTTTTGCAAAAATTCCACTCCATTTCTATTATTTTCTCCAAATCTTGGGGATAAAGAGACAGGAACAACTCATTTTATTGCAAAAACAAAGGCCATCTTCAACATTTTTTTTTGAAAGCCATTTTCGAGTGTTGAAGACAAAAACCAAGTCGTGTGTCGACTGGTCTAGAAGCCTTTCAAACGTGGGTCGTGTGTTGACTTGTCTTGGAAGGAGTGCTCGAATTGTTAATTTTGCAAAATAGAGGGGGAAGACAACATTGTACTTCTTTTGCAAAATTGTAAAAAAAAGTAGGAGACATAAAAATATCAATTTTCTGCACAACACACATTAATATTCTGTTGCAAAAATTAATAAGGTGCATTTTCGATTTTACTCGACACCTTCATTTGCAAATTAGGTGCATTTTTGGTTGCATCTGACACCTAGGTGATAAGAATTTTGTGGGAATTCTTGTTTGATTATTGCATTATTTTTTTTTGTAATTATAAGTCATAGAATCAATAACACACTAAACCCCAAAATTTCACAAATTTGTGTAAATCCTTACACAAATTTAAAGCCAAAATTCACTTGATATTCTCTCATAAATCAACGTGGTCAATGGATTACATGAATATGGGGATGATAGAAGCAGGTAGTCCTATACGAGTGAAGTAGCGAGGGCTTCACTCAAGGTTGACATCTCATCATGAGGTATCATGTGTGTGAGTTTTACATCGGATTCTATGCATGAATCAGATGTGTCTATGGTCTTCCCCTTCATGATCGAAGGAGTAAGAGTGGAATGACTAGAGGAAGTGATAGGCCATTCCTCTATAGAGCATGCTTTCTCACGTGCTCTACTACGGGTGACCACAGGCATGGTGGAATGTGTAAAAAGGGTTTTAGAAATAAACCCTATGTGATACAGACTCAACTGTGTCTAATGTAAGTGTAGAGAAGGTGGCATGTTGTGTATGGCAAAAAAATATATGGTGTAATGTCATGAGACCGATATGAAGAACACAAGCTTATACTGAGAGGGGGGTGAACAGTATAAGACCACTTTTTACTTTTCTTTTCAATTCAATATTATGCAGTGTATAGATAGCAGTATCAATAGCAGTAATCAAAGCAATGCACATAACACCATACACAATAGAGACACAGATTTTAACGTGGTTCACCCAATGTGGGCTACCTCCACAGAGAAAATATTTCTTCTAAATATTTCTCAAATAATCTCTTTGGGAATCCTTCCCAATTACAATGTTTATGGACCTCTATCCAAAGGAGATGTTGATCCCCTAATCTCAAGTTCATGGATCTCTTCCATAGGAGAACTCTTTCCCCTTCTGCTCTGGCTAGTGATCTTCTAGAAGACTTTGTCTCTCTACTGCACTTGACTGGTGGATCTCTCTCCACTTGAAGACTCCTCACTCAGAAGATCTGTCTTCAATTGTCCTGGTTGTTGGATCTCTATCCACTGAGACTCTATCCTCTATACTCTGTCACCTCCAAAGCTCTATCAATAGGCTCACTCAAAACCTTCTCAAATCTGCTCAATAGGTTCACTCAGAACCTACTCAAATATGCTCAATAGGTCCACTCAGAACCTGCTCAAATATTCTCAATAGGTCCACTCAAAACTTGCTCAAATCTTCTCAATAGGTCCACTCAGAACCTATCCAAATCTTCTCAACAAGCTCACATAGAACTTGTCCAAATCTGCTCAATAAGTCCTCTCTAGGACTTGCTCAAATCTGCATTGCAAGCTTCCACAAAAGCTTACACAAAATCAGTCCACAAGCCTTCTCAAAGACTTACCTCAAATCACATAGAATCATAAAGAGAATTGTTAGAGACTCAATATGTTCTATACTCAATGCTCAATCAATATCTCAACTCAATCTCATAGAAGCATAAAGAGAATTGTTAGAGACTCAATATGTTCTATACTCAAATCCCAATCTCAACTCAAATCAATCTCATAGAAGCATAAAGAGAATTGTTAGAGACTCAATATGTTCTATTCTCAAATCTCAATCTCAACTCAAATCAATCTCATAGAAGCATAAAGAGAATTGTTAGAGACTCAATATGTTCTATACTCAAATCCCAATCTCAACTCAAATCAATCTCATAGAAGCATAAAGAGAATTGTTAGAGACTCAATATGTTCTATTCTCAAATCTCAATCTCAACTCAAATCATAATATAGAATAGTTTGTTTCATGGAACTTGAACAACCACTTCACACAATCACTTGACTAGGCTTAATCAACTCTACTCAACCAATCACCTCAAGGATCAATCCTTTCTCACAAACCCTAGTCCAAGCATGTATCAACCAACTCAAAATGTTTCCAACAATGCTCAACAACAAATCTCACATAACAATGATACTCATGTTCTTTTCTAACTCAAGTTCAAGTTCTTTGCACAACCAATGGGCTTCAACAACAATGCTTATAAACAAGGTTTAATCACAACTCTCAATTCAGAAAACCTTGAAGCATTAAACCAACAACTCTCAAAAATGTTAACCACAATCAATCCTTTTCTCTCCAAAGATATTTTCATAAATCAATCACCCACATAAGTCAATGAAGAATATTGCCCATACCTTTTTGATGCCTTATGAGTTGTCCACTAAATCTGCCACACTCAACACACTTTATTTTTCCAATCTCAACAAGGGTTAGAGGTCATGAGTAATAACACAATAATCAAAATAATATCTCAATAACACCTTATTACTCCTACTCAATAAAAATGCACCAAACCCTCTTATGCAAGAAATAATCCCTCAAAAGAATGAATCAAACTTACTTTTGGAACTCCTTGAAAAAACCAGAAATATCTTCTTGCACACACCTTATTTCTCCCTCAAAGCAATCTAAACAAGTAGCTCTCAAAAATAGCTTTCCAATGATATATAATATGATATACTTCCACAAAGAAAATCAGCATAAATATTTATCTTTCCTAGGGCATACCATAACCTTATTTCTCCTTAGGCAACCTTGGCAGAAAATAAAATATTAAACAAAAATTAAATTTACTTGCCTTGCCCTCGACGGGATTCGATCCCCTGACTATTTTCTTCCCAATGCCTTAGCCGCATCCAAGCCATCATTGGGCCATGCGTCATGACGTGTCTAAAAGGGCACGTCCACCATGCAATATCTTCGAACAACGAACCTCCAAAAAACAACAAGCACGTAGAGCGCTTCTTCCTTGCAATCCAAAAAATAGACCTCACACGAATCAAACTCAGAACCTCCTCCTTAGCACCGAGCCAACATACCACTAGGCCATGCTGGCCTTTGCGCTTAGGGCTTCCGAATCTTCACAACTTTAACCTTCACGAAAATCGTAAGGCTTTCAAAACAAAAATCTCTTTCGCATGCACTTCAAAAACAATAGCAAGGGATACTTGGTAAATGAATTTGTTTGGCATTTATATAATGCCTTTTGCCTTCCTTAGCATCACGTCGGTGCTTCGAATGAATTCGATGTCGACGTGATTTAATTTATAATAAATTTAAATTTAATTTTAAATTTAAATATTATAAATTAAAATCAACCTTAGAACTTTGTCTTAAAGAGCCAACCTTAGGTTTAATAAAACCTTAGAACCTTGTCTTAATGCCCAACCTTGGTATTATTTATAAAATTTAAATTCCTTGTGAATTTAAATGATTTATAAATAATTATTAAACCTCCTTTTTAACTTTTGCAATAACCCATCTTGGGTTTTTATAAACCAATCATTTAACCTGTGCTCCCAATAATATTAAAATATTATGGAGCCTTTTTCCTTTCACTTTTGCATTGATGAAGCTTTTTCTTGGATGACTTGGGTGACTTTATTTCTTTCTGAATTCCTTGAGATGAGTGATAACTCTATCAGGTGACATCAATGACAACTCTGACTTAGAGGACTCAAAATGTCCAACAATCTCCCCCTTTGTCATTGATGGCAACCCTTATCCTTTTACTGAAACCTGACCTTCTTTTCTGCTCCCCCTGGCTCAATGCTCTCTCAAATATCAAATCTCTCCACATAACAAATCTCTCCCCCTTTGACATCAATGGCAAAGGGTCACCTTTGGGGCTCGGGGCTAAGAATGAGCCTCTTAGCTTAGCCCCTCCCCCACCTCCACATGAGGTGGTTAATTCTGGGGTGGGAGTATTTCTACTCCCTGAAAGCACTGCTCTTTGTCTTTATCTTTTTCTCTTCTTTTCTGAGTTTTTTGAATCCTCTCATTGTTTCTTTCCAAGTCATCATCCCTGTTCCTGTCATCACTTCTGTTCCTATTCCTATTCTTGTTTTCATCCATGTTCCTGTTCCTATTCTTGTTCCTATTCTCATCCATGTTCTTGTTCCTGTTCCTGTTCCTATTCTCATCCATGTTCCTGTTCTGTTCCTATTCTTGTTCTCTTCTATGTTCTTGTTCCTGTTCTTGTTCTTGTTCATGCCAATGTTCCTATTCATGTTCCTATTCCTGTTCATGCTTGATTCTGGAATATTTTCTCTACACCATCTTGCTATGTGACCATCATTATTGCACTTATAACACTTAATGTTATTATTCCTTGGATGTGCAACTATCTTAGAATTTCTCCTAGTGAAGCCATATCCTCTTCTGTCATGAACCCTGCAATTCATTGCCTTGTGACCAAACTCATTGCATGAGTAGCAATATCCTTGGAAAATTTGTCCTTTCCCATATACCTATCTTTCATGTGTCCTGCATTGTGAAGCCATGTGCCCAAACCTGTGACATGAAAAACATCTTCCCTTGAAGAAACCTTGCCTAGACCCCATTGGTCTTCTAGTTCCTCTTGACCTATTCTGATTGTTGTTCCATCTGAATCTTCTTTGTTCATTGTTCCTGTTCCTGCTGGACTCACTACAATCTGACTCATCCTTAGGAGTTTCACTTTCACTTCCACTCTCATCTGAGAAACCCTCTTCTGAAGTATCCTCTTCTTCTGAAGTGTCTTTGAAATTGGTAGTTAACTTGTCTTCTTGAACTTGTTTGGAACCAAGACCTGTCTTGTTTGTTGCTCTTCTTTGTATCTTGACTATTTTATCCACACTCTTTGCACTGTTTACATACTTGTATAGCTTATTCTTGGAATCCTCTAAATCTTCTTTTAATAGGGCCACTTCTTGTGTTAACTTTTCACATTCCAAGATCTTTGCTTCTAACTTATCTTTGAACTTGCTTGCCTTAGCCTTTGACTTTTCTAGATCCTCTATGAGCAATAATATTTCTTCATCACATTCTTGAAACTGTCTTTCAAGCTTAGAGTGTTGCTTTCTTACCTTCTTTACTATGTCAAGGGCATAGATAAGTTCTCCCTTGAGATCATATCCATTCTCTACTGAATAATCCTCTATTTTTTTACCTTTGTCCATATCATTACTTCCTTTTGGCTTGTCTTCTATAGAATCACTCACTTCTTCTTCTAATGCCATTAGAAGATTTTCATCTGGTCTATCAAGTGCATCTTCAAAATCATCATCACTGAAACTATAACCATCCCTTGTGCAATCATCTTCAAGATGTCCAAATCTACCACATCTAAAACACTTGAGAATAACTGGAGTCTTTTTCTTAACTGGATATTTTTCTTCAACCATAAATAAGACTTCATCTCTATCATTGTCTAAAAAACTAGTATCACTATCAATTGAGTACTTACTTGCATTATCCGCATAGTAGCTTCTCTTTTGTCTTTGGAAGAACTTCTTCCCTTGTCTATTTTGTCCATCCTTGCTCTTCTTCTGGTACCTGTGTCTTTCTGATTCCCTATACCTATGATCCTATTTTTCTTCTTCATTGTTGCTCTTGGGCTCTTTGCACTCTATTGCATAATGTCCATACTTTCCACAATTGAAGCACTTAATAGATCTCATATCTATGGGTCTTCTAGAACCTTTATCTCTTCTACCATAGTTAGCTTCTTCATCACTAGAAGATTCACTGCTTGATTCTGACTTCTTACCCTTTTTC
This sequence comes from Wollemia nobilis, assembly GCA_028583015.1. Taxonomy (NCBI): domain Eukaryota; kingdom Viridiplantae; phylum Streptophyta; class Pinopsida; order Araucariales; family Araucariaceae; genus Wollemia; species Wollemia nobilis. The sequence continues at coordinate 1,405,476 of JAQPPZ010003193.1, read as the reverse complement.
TTTTTGTCCACTTTGAATGCAACTTCTTTTGGAGGAATAGGATCTTTTGTTCTTATCTCAAATGTAGTAAGCATGCCAAGCAAAGAATTCCTTGTCAAATAATCACTATCAATTGATGTTTCTATAGCAGAAACCTTTTCACTGTACCTTTTTGGAAGAGTTCTCAATATCTTATCACAAGCATCTGATTCATCAACCTTCATTCCAAGACCTTTCATCTCATGTATGAGTTCATCAACCTTGATGAGATAGTCATGAATGTTCTCATCATCCCGCATTCTTAGGTTCTCAAATTCTCCTTTGAGATTTCTGATCTTAGCCTTCCTAACATTTTTATCTCCTTCATATATGGTATGCAATAGATCCCACATGTCTTTTGTTGTCTTACATTCCATAACCTTCATAGATTCTGATCTATGCAACCCTTTTATAATTGCATTCATAGCTCTTGAATTTGCATGCATTAGAAGCTTACCTTCCTTATCTGTAGGAGGATTGGCTCCTGAATCATATCCAAATTCCACTGCATCCCAAACTTCATTTCCAAGTGCCATCAGGTGAAATCTCATCAATACACACCAATACAAGAAGTCACTCCCATCAAATATTGGTATTGCATTATTGAAGAACCCATCCTTTTGATCCTTTTGATCCATTGTGTTCTTAGACCACTTTTCCTTCAAGCTATCAAACTCTTCTGAAGGAACCCACTCTAATACCAATTGAAGAACACAAGCTTATACTGAGAGGGGGTGAATAGTATAAGACCACTTTTTACTTTTCTTTTCAATTCAATATTATGTAGTGTATAGATAGCAGTATCAATAGTAGTAATCAAAGCAATGCACAGAACACCATACATAATAGAGACATAGATTTTAATGTGGTTCACCCAATGTGGGCTACCTCCATAGAGAAAATATTTCTTCTAAATATTTCTCAAATAATCTCTTTGGGAATCCTTCCCAATTACAATGTTTATGGACCTCTGTCCAAAGGAGATGTTGATCCCCTAATCTCAAGTTCATGGATCTCTTCCATAGGAGAACTCTTTCCCCTTCTGCTCTAGCTAGTGATCTTCTAGAAGACTCTGTCTCTCTTCTGCACTAATTGGTGGATCTCTCTCCACTTGAAGACTCCTCACTCAATGGTTATTGCCGGATCTCTATCCACTGAGACTCTATCCTCTATACTCTATCACCTCCAAAGATCTATCAATAGGCTCACTCAGAACCTTCTCAAATCTTCTCAATAGGTTCACTCAGAACCTACTCAAATCTGCTCAATAGGTCCACTCAAAACCTACTCAAATCTGCTCAATAGGTTCACTTAGAACCTGCTCAAATCTGCTCAATAGGTCCACTCAGAACCTATCCAAATCTGCTCAACAAGATCACATAGAACTTGTCCAAATTTGCTCAATAAGTCCTCTCTAGGACTTGCTCAAATCTGCATTGCAAGCTTCCACAAAAGCTTACACAAAATCAGTCCACAAGCCTTCTCAAAGACTTGCCTCAATCACATAGAATCATAAAGAGAATTTTTAGAGACTCAATATGTTCTATACTCAATGCTCAATCAATATCTCAACTCAATCTCATAGAAGCATAAAGAGAATTGTTAGAGACTCAATATGTTCTATACTCAAATCCCAATCTCAACTCAAATCAATCTCATAGAAGCATAAAGAGAATTGTTAGAGACTCAATATGTTCTATTCTCAAATCTCAATCTCAACTCAAATCAATCTCATAGAAGCATAAAGAGAATTGTTAGAGACTCAATATGTTCTATACTCAAATCCCAATCTCAACTCAAATCAATCTCATAGAAGCATAAAGAGAATTGTTAGAGACTCAATATGTTCTATTCTCAAATCTCAATCTCAACTCAAATCATAATATAGAATAGTTTGTTTCATGGAACTTGAACAACCACTTCACACAATCACTTGACTAGGCTCAATCAACTCTACTCAACCAATCACCTCAAGGATCAATCCTTTCTCACAAACCCTAGTCCAAGCATGTATCAACCAACTCAAAATATTTCCAACAATGCTCAACAACAAATCTCACATAACAATGATACTCATGTTCTTTTCTAACTCAAGTTCAAGTTCTTTGCACAACCAATGGGCTTCAACAACAATGCTTATAAACAAGGTTTAATCACAACTCTCAATTCAGAAAACCTTGAAGCATTAAACCAACAACTCTCAAAAATGTTAACCACAATCAATCCTTTTCTCTCCAAAGATATTTTTATAAATCAATCACCCACATAAGTCAATGAAGAATATTGCCCATACCTTTTTGATGCCTTATGAGTTGTCCACTAAATCTGCCACACTCAACACACTTTCTTTTTCCAATCTCAACAAGGGTTAGAGGTCATGAGTAATAACACAATAATCAAAATAATATCTCAATAACACCTTATTACTCCTACTCAATAAAAATGCACCAAACCCTCTTATGCAAGAAATAATCCCTCAAAATAATGAATCAAACTTACTTTTGGAACTCCTTGACAAAACTAGAAATATCTTCTTGCACACACCTTATTTCTCCCTCAAATCAATCTAAACAAGTAGCTCTCAAAAATAGCTTTCCAATGATATATAATATGATATACTTCCACAAAGAAAATCAACAAAAATATTTATCTTTCCTAGGGCATACCATAACCTTATTTCTCCTTAGGCAACCTTGGCAGAAAATAAAATATTAAACAAAAATTAAATTTACTTGCCTTGCCCTCGACGGGATTCGATCCCCCGACTATTTTCTTCCCAATGCCTTAGCCACAGCCAAGCCATCGTTGGGCCACGCATCGTGACGTGTCTAAAAGGGCACGTCCACCATGCAATATCTTCGAACAACGAACCTCCAAAAACAACAAGCGCGTAGAGCGCTTCTTCCTTGCAATCCAAAAAATAGACCTCACGCGAATCAAACTCAGAACCTCCTCCTTAGCACCGAGCCAACATACCACTAGGCCACGCTGGCCTTTGCGCTTAGGGCTTCCGAATCTTCACAGCTTTAACCTTCACGAAAATCGTAAGGCTTTCAAAACAGAAATCTCTTTCGCATGCACTTCAAAAACAATAGCAAGGGATACTTGGTAAATGAATTTGTTTGGCATTTATATAATGCCTTTTGCCTTCCTTAGCATCACGTCGGTGCTTCGAATGAATTCGACGTCGGCGTGATTTAATTTATAATAAATTTAAATTTAATTTTAAATTTAAATATTATAAATTAAAATCAACCTTAGAACTTTGTCTTAAAGAGCCAACCTTAGGTTTAATAAAACCTTAGAACCTTGTCTTAATGCCCAACCTTGGTATTATTTATAAAATTTAAATTCCTTGTGAATTTAAATGATTTATAAATAATTATTAAACCTCCTTTTTAAACTTTTGCAATAACCCATCTTGGGTTTTTATAAACCAATCATTTAACATGTGCTCCCAATAATATTAAAATATTATGGAGCCTTTTTCCTTTCACTTTTGCACTGATGAAGCTTTTTCTTGGATGACTTGGGCGACTTTATTTCTTGCTGAATTCCTTGAGATGAGTGATAACTCTATCAGGTGACATCAATGACAACTCTGACTTAGAGGACTCAAAATGTCCAACACGGTTTGTGATCATGCAAACAACGGTAGACCAGAATCAATTCTAAATGCTGAAAAATAAAAGTGTTTTGTTCATTTTTGTGTGTTGTGATGTTGATACTCCCTATGTAATCACGGGTAATGGAGTTAATACTCTAGCAAATTGGGAATATTGTCAATATCAAACCTCCTACAACACCCAAAGATGCACAGAATAAAATGGTATCGCAACATGTAAATGATGACCTATATGGAAGGTGCAGTAAAATGATATCCTAGAAAGGGGGGAGCCCATTGAACTGAAGCGAGTTCACAAATTCCTCTCATGAAGAGAGGTGGCACTGTCTGAGACCTGCTACTAGCATACCCATACTTTCACTTCACCCTTGGGTAGGCTTAGTCAATAACGACAGTTACCAATTCCACAAATTATACTAGCCTTATGGATGAAGGCGCTAATCTTGTCCCACTCTGTAGGTAACCGCTAGTGATAAAATCTAGGGCCCAATCACAAAAGTGGAGGATTTTCTAGTGATGAAATCTAGAAAACCACTCATGTGGGGTTTCTAGGTGTCTAGGGAGGGTGAGTTTGTGGAGGGTAAAACACCTACCACACCAATCTCGAGCGATGGATTGAGGATGAAGTCCAATCTCACCACTTATTTAAATACCGTGTGAGTGTGTGTGGGTTTGTATTTTTCTAATGGTGTATGCAACATAAGAAACTAATTAGCTACCTTTTCGAAAGAGAAACTAACCTAATACATTTTTTAAAGCAAATTAATCTACTTTGCAAAGCATGGAAACATGCAATCCAAGTACATGGAATAAGCGGATTAGGAAACCCTAATTTTAAAATTTAGAATACAACATTTCTTTTCAAAAATTAAATGACATGGGAAATGGGATTAGGAAACCCTCACTTAAATTGTAGAATGCATACTTCTATTAGCAAGAGATGCTATGAACAAAAGGGAAAACTATGTAGGCTTATACTATATGCAAAACAAAGAGGAGAAATGTAAATTTATTTGAAAAATAAACTAAATGAAATTGTTGGAAAGTTGCAGGTTCTGTAACTTCAAAAACATTTAACGATCCTATGAGCTCAAAATAAATACAAGTGTACACCTAGACATTGTAATTTGACTAGTGAACTATTTATGATTCCAAAATTTAAACAACAGAGGGATAAAAATGGGAAATACCTGCACTCTAATGTTATGGATAGTTTTATTAGGTCATATGCTACTCACCCCTACAATTTGGGGGGGTTTTTTAGGCTATATGGTTGAATTTACCACCCAGAGGGAGAATTGAGATCTGATTCACGAGGTAGGGGGCGAATTGGGCCTAGAGACCCCAAATCTCTATTCTGGAGTCCTAAGAGAGTTCCCAAGGCTTTGAAAATATTTGTGGAAGTTAGATTCAGTACCTGCAACACATAGAAATACAAGATAATATCATATTTATCAAAAAAAGTTAGCCTGACACTATTCGTTGTGGAGGTCCCATCGGACGTGCCATAATGAAATGGGTAGAAATAGACATTTGATCCATTAATACAAAACATAAATGTGTACTAAATGAAAAGGTTGTATTTCATTAATATTAAAAAATATGTGTTACAATAGGGACATGATGCCCTTTAACCATTTATTCTTCTACTAATGTTACAACAAGTTCGATGCCATCTTCAATCGTCCCTCAATGTAGGTGGGCTTCTTTGTATGTGGGCCATCATGGGGTTGTTGTTTGATAATTTTCTTCATCTTAAGATCTGCTAAATAACCTGTGAAGAACCTGCAAAAGGGGGTTAGTGTGATGGGGGGCTTGCCTTAGTCAAGCCCCATGTTTATAAAGACAAAACATATGATAAGGATACATTGAAAACTAAAATTGAAGGTGCAAAAGCTGATAAAATGGTAAAATAGAGCTTACCTCCCAAGTTTGAGGTGATTTGGGACTTGCAGACCCAATTCATCACCCAGAGGGTGAAATGAGACCAGATTCATGGGGCAGGGGATGAATTTTGTTGTGAGGCTCCTTTTGTAAAATCCCTTCGATGGATCGATTCCAAGGTAGATGGTGTGCCTCTGTATGCTATGGAAATCTGTGTCTACTTCGAGAACTGATTGTTCAATCTTCATTGTCCATTTTTGTAGAGTTTATGTGCTTTTTTGGAATAGAGAGATAGATATAATTAGGGTTTTAGGACCCACTATTTATAGGAAATGGCAAGGTGTAGGGGAGAGTTAAATAAACTAACCCTAGGCTAACCAAAGTTAAGTTAGGGTTTGGGACATGGAAGTCTCATATTCCTCATAGAAAATATCCTATCCTCACACATGTGTGAGGAAGGATTAAGTCTAATCATGATTAGGAGGTCTTAAGTCAAATTAGAGCTTGATTAGGGTTTCTATGGAAATATCTTAGCTAACCCTAATTACACACATGTGGGAGGATGCAATTAGTGTTAATTAAGGATTAAGAGTTCTTTTAATCAATTTTTCCCTAAAAATGTGACTTAAGTGAAGTCAACATTAAATTAGATTTTAGGTAATTATTTTTGTCAACTAATACCCTGGGGGGACCTCAATTGAGTACAAATAGGCTATCGGAGGATATCCTAATGCATGGGATGTGATTTTGAAGGCTTATGAGGGTTTGGGAGCTAAAATCCGATGAAGTGGTATATGGAAGTCTAGATGATGCTATGATAAACTATGGCAATCTATGCATGACTACGACTGTCTATGCATGACTACAATAATCTACACATGTCTAGGAAGATCTACAATAGTCTACTCTGGTCTACAATATCCTAGGGGTACCTAGGACAGCCTATGTAAACCTACAAGTGTTCGAAAGGGTCTACAAGTATGTAGGTATAGCAATGTGCAACTTTTGGGTGTCTACACCTACTTCTATTAAAATATAGTGAAGATAAAGTTGATTAAATTATTGGTATCACTATATACTAAGTAGAAACTTGAGAATTTTTATAGCTAAAGAGAAAGGAAAACTAATATTTGATGGCTAGTCATTTCATTAACAATAAAAACTTGTGATATTATTTATCTTTCCTATACAAATAAATTCAATTTAAAATATATATATATATATATATATATATATATATATATATATATATATATATATATATATACTTGAGAAAAAGAGGTTGTACTAGGGTCATCCATCCTTGAAAAATCACAACTCTCTCTTATATATCTTGAGAGTTTACAAACATATTTAACTCTCATCTCAATTGAGATGCTATTAATAGATATCTATATCTTTTTTCAAAAAGAGTTTGAATTCTTGATATTCATTTTCTAGGTCTTCTTCAATTTTATTTATAAATATAAATATCTAACATATTTCTTCTTGACATTTTCCAATCTTATTCATCCATACATCCAAGTGAAATATTTATTAATGGTGGTCTTCGATGATGTCAATTTACCATTGTGCCACTTGAATATCCAAAACTCCTTTGTTGGCTCCATGCTTCAGCTGCTCTACTTTAATATTTTGAATGGTTGGTCCTATTGTTCCCTCATGCTATTGCACCCCTTTGAAATCTATAACCACTATTTTTTTGTCAAAAACTACCATACTTTATGCATTTTTTACTCCATATAAATCTATATTATTGATTATTTAAGCCATGATGTCATGGCCCTCCTTTGGAAGACTTTTTCAATAGAGAAACTCATGATTGACTATGTTGTCTTTGGATGGAATGTTGACTGGGATATGTTTAGTTTTTGTATAATATTTGCTAAATAGAATATTATAATGTATCAAGTTGGAAAATACTTGGTTATTTCATGTTAAGCTTTAGAAAGATATACTCTTGATTTGAGTCCCCTTAGGGACCTGACAAATGGTCTGGTGCTTTAACGATCAATAAATCTGAAGGCTGAAGCAGCATGGAATGGTGGAGGTTGAAGGAGCATGGAAGGTTGAATGATGAGTTGATATTTGGAGTATCAAGGCTAAAGGAGCATGGAAGGCTGGGTTGGCTGAAGGAGCATGGAAGGTTGGGCTGGTTGAAGGAGCTACAGTGAAAGGCTAGGATGTTGGGTGGAAGGCTGGGATGGTTGAAGGAATATGGAAGGTTGATAAGGCTGAAGGAGCATGAAAGGTTGTGCTAGCTAAAGGATTTGCAATGGAATATTGGGTTGCTAATTGGAATTTTGGAAATAATAAAGGAGCATGGAAGGCTACTTACAATGAGAAAAACAAAATTGCAAAGTGTGAAGGATTAGATATTTTTTCTGAAAAATATCTCATCTTTTAGGATCCATATCTTCATGAAGAGTTATCCGATTCAACTGATTCTTTGACCAACTTATGAAAAATTTAAATATCTTTAAAATAAGTGGTCATATGAAAAACTCCAAGAAATATTGAGGGAGATACAACCTTGTGAAGAAACCATTCAAAAAAAGGGCAGTGACGATTTTTCAAGTCGCAAAAAATAAAATTGCGAAGTGTGAAGAATTAGAGTTTTTTCTTGAAAATATCTCATATTTTAGGAGCCATATCTTCATGAAGAATTATATGATTTAGTTTATTCTTCGACCAACTTGTGCAGAATTTGAATAGCTTTAAATTAAGTGGTCATATGCAAAAATTTGAGCAATATTGAGGGAGATACAACACTATGAAGTCAACCATTCGAAACAAGGGCAGTAACAATTTTTCAAGTTGTGAAAAATGAAATTGCAAATAGTTTTCAACTAGAATTCTAATTATGGGAAGAGTAATGAAGGGCTACGACTTCAACGAGGAAGAAAACTAGCAATTCATATTTGGTAAAGCGGACTATGATAGTGCAATGTTTTGGAGTTACACCACTAAGATGCAAGGCATAGATAGTAGAGGTGAAGTTTTGGCATTGTGAAGGTTGCTATAGAAAATGTCAACAAATATGCTAAATTCTGGAGTAATTGTATTCATAAAAAAATTTAAAAAAATCCAAAAAATGAAAATCAAGAATTTAGACATTTTATATAAAATGATGTAGGTTTCTAGCTATAGCATCTCAATTGAGATGAGAAGTGTATCTATTTGTAAACTCTCAAGATCTAAAGAAGATAGAAGTAATTTTTTAAGGGTGGGAGACCCAAGTACAACCCCTTATTATCCAACACAAAAATATATATACTCATGAATTGAAATAATAAAATGTTACTAATAGAATTGCACTTGTGCGGGTCACTTGTATATAGAACAACTTAAGAGCGGTCTAAATAATGAATCTTTCATATAATTTCTCACCATGAATTGGATAAGTAAATATACCAATTAGATATAAAGCTTGTTGTTGTTAATTATCTTGGCTTTGGGTAAAGCTTTAATTTATGTAAAAATTATATATTCATTTAAGGTTTTGTGTACGTTCTGGTAAGTATGATTGTTTGATTTCCTTAATTAAGAAAACTTCATATTGTGGATGACTTTACTTAATAGAAACTCATGGATTCTTGGAATGCAATTGAACTAACCTTGTAAGGGACACGTTTCTAATAAAGATAGAGGATGTTATTTTTCAATGATAAATTTGACAATACTTCAGAAGGTTTGAGAGTGTTTTCAAATGAGAAGTAATGACAAAATCCTATCAGTCAACCATACTCCTTCATGACCAAAAGGATAGGAGAGAATGTGTATGGAAAATTGGGGGAGTAACTTCAATTGGGGAAAAAGGAACGATGGGAATCCATATGGGGGGTTCAGTAGTTGGGAATGGAGAAAGAATGATGGAGAAAGGAGGAAGGAGATTTTGCATGGTTTACCAAGAAGGGAATCACTAGAAACGATGAAGAGAGGAACTTTGTGTCTAAAAATATTGCTCAGGATAAAATGATAAGAGTGACTTGCTTATCTGATAATGGAATATCTTTTTAGAGAGAAAATATTTTTTGAAAACCTAGTTTTGCTTGAGGATTAAAACTCATGTTAGTGAGTGTTGGACTTTCACGCACTATAAGCAAAGATAGTTTGGCTTAACAAGGAATTGATTTAGTTTAACAATTTGGATTTGTTGAGAGTAGATATTAAGTTGTTTTGATGCTCTTTTTTTAAGTGTGGGATGTTAAGAGTTTACTCTTTGTTCAACGAGTATGTTTAAGTGTATGTCTTACTTTTACTATATTGGTATAGAAGATATGTCTTGATTATCTCATGTAATGAAGATATATCTTTTTGTTACAATCTTAGAGGGAGTAAATGGTGTTTAAACTCTTAGTTGGGATGGGATGACTATTTGTGTAATTGTTCCACATGAGACTATCACCCCTTGATCAGATAGTGCATAGCTAAAAAAACTGGAGTTTCTTACCTTTCTAACAACATCTATCTCCATTAAATACTATAGTGTAGGGATCACTTACATTTATACCAATGCGCCTATAGTTGTTTAAAGTGGTTATGAAAATTGTGATTGATTTATTATTTTAGTTTTCTTGGATGGCATTTGTCCTAGAGTGTGGCATCGAGGGATACGCCTATGACTTTTTACATGAGTAGCGAATAATCCAAGGGTGTTTTAGAGATCGCCCATATATTTTCAACTTGATCCAGAATGGAGATACTAAGGGAGAAATACTATAGTGTCATCTTTGGGTGGAGATTTGATGCAGTCATTGTAATCAAGGGTTGGCGTAAACCTATTACTATCATTTGATCACAAAAAGTAATTCTAGAAAAATAGGAAAAAGGATAAGAATTTTTATGAGAGGATTTTAATCTCTCTTAGTGGTTTAAAGGTATGGTATATACGTGTAAGTTCTAATCTGAGCCTAGCTCTCTAGGTTAGCAAATGTTTCAAGATATTACATTGATCTTGGAATGTTATTATTGCAGTTGGCCTTGGTGAACCAAGTGCATGGTATTGTAAATCGAACCGAATGGATTTATATTAGTATGTTTGGTGGTGATTGTAGGTTTTTTCATTGCTACATTCTGATGACATGATTCCAGTAATCCTGGAATGTGAATGGTCAATGATCTTTCTTAATGTTAGATTTACAATGTAGAAATATTGAATGATAGAATTCTAGATGTAGTTGGGTTGGTTGATGCTATGAAATACCCTTCTATTGAAGATGAGTTTTGAATAATAATAATGTATGATTTGATATCATAAATAATGACTCTAGGTATGGAGTCGTATCATTTCATGTGTCATAGAAGGTGCACAGTGTAAAGGAAACCGAAAGGTGTCTATGTAATTGAACGACTATTCTGGAGCTTTACTCCAAGAAGAGTAGACTAATGTAAGTCTAAATTGATTGACCAATTAAATTCCTAGAACTTAGGGATTAATGGAATATCCATAGAGATTCTTCTTTGGATATAATGAAAGAGAAATGATTTAAGCTAGTTTTTTCCCACAAGGGGGTTTTCTAGGATAAAATATTATTATTTGATTATTGTGGTGATCTTTCTTTATGGTGCTATTCTTTTTAAATTTTGATAATATATGGTGCATTATGTAATGATCATTCTCAGTATAGACATTATTGGTTTTTAAGATATTGAATTTTGGTAAGGAATTATTATAATATTTATTAATTTATAATGCCTATGTGGATGAATATGTTTCTTATGGTTATGTTCCAATGAATGGTTCTTGTTATTTAGTATACATAAACAATTATGAGTCCCCTTGTTGGACCTTATTAGTGCATGGGGAATGGTTGGATCCCAAACTAGAAAAATTAAGATTATAAATGTTAAGAAGGTTAATCTTATACTTTGATTATGGGAATATTTATCATGGAATATACCTATGGTCTAAACATTAATGTTTGTATGTGGCATATGGATAGTTGAGACAACTTGGTAATGCACAATTTATAATGAAAAATGTTGTGTTCTAATTAGACGACACCAAACTCAAGATAATTGATGGCCTTGGGTAAATATATAATCATAAGAGTAACAAAGGAAAAAGGGCTCTTCATGTAGCTTTTTTGCTTTGTGTAAGGATGATCTTAACGAAATATTGGTTAATAAGATTGCCAAGTCATGGTTTTCACAAAGAAGTTTTTAGGAATGAGGCTATTGGGATGTCTAGCTCATATGGATACGATATGGATAGTCAATCCCCTCACACACCTACTCTCTACATAGAAATACTTATGTAGAGTGTAAAATTGGCATGTTCCTTTCAAAAGAATGAAAGGGAGGTCAATGCTAGCTCAATGGATCCATGAGATGGATAGTTTTGACCCATTAAGAAAAATACCTAGTACTCTTACATAGCTAGATTTATGTAGGGTTTAAGGATGGGTGTGGCTCAAGAAATATCTAGATAAGTAACTAATGTTTAATATCAGTAGTTGTTCCAAAGCATATATCCTAGAACCCTTTGTTGTGATTAAAAAATAGGATGGAAAATTTAGGGTTGTGACATTTGGTATCAGAGTAGAGTTCGTAGGGATACAAGTTTCCTTGTGCAAGAATAGATGAGTGAAATAGGTTTGCACACCTTGTAAAGACTATACTTTAAGGAAAATATATCTATTTAAATTAGACCTCGATTGTCTAGTTAGATAACTAGAAGTATAGTTGCTAGTAGGAGAAACAATTCAAAGATGAAATTGTGAACTGATCCCTACTATCTCTCCTATGTGTGGCCAGGGACAATACCACCCAAGAGAAGGAGAGGGAGTGTTGTCCCATCAACGAGGTAGACTAGAAAAATAATGTAGAGGTTGAGACCCCAGATATAGGTACGAATACTCCTAATAATGAGAGGGAGGATCTCACTGCAATAGTTTCCTTACTAAGGGAACAAATGGAAACATAAAAACAATTGTTAGAAGCTATAGTGAATCAAGATTCACAAGCTGGAAATTCTAGGGTGGGATGAGAGAATGAAGATCATTCAGAGGCACAATAGGCTAGAATTTATCTTGAGGAGGAATTGGGCAAGGATATGAAACACCTAAAATCCTCCAAGTTCAATGGAGAGGAAGATGGTGATAAATCCAAAGCTTGGTTGAAGGAGATAGAGACTTTTTGTAATATGAAGAACTATTCCACTGGCACCCGAACATCCTATGCCACTCTGCATTTACAGGGGGTTGGTTTGGATTGGTGGGAAACATATAGTGGGGAACTAGGGATTGAGGCTGCAGTTGATTTGAAATGGGAGAACTTTGTGATAACTTTCAAAGAAATATTCCTCACCGAACACTTCTACACCAAGAAATTTGAGGAATTCACCAAACTTAGACAAGGGACTAAGACAGTGGAAGTATATTATCAGAAATTCATCAAGCTACTAAAGTATGTGCCCACATATAATGAGAAAATGAAGGTACATAAGTTTATACTAGGAGCAGATCCCAAAATAGGGCATGAAGTGAATATGCAGGAACCTAGTACTCTTCAGAAGGCCTATGATCTGGCCAGGAAAGCTAAAACTTATCTCAAGCCTTACTTCGATTATGAAGGGGCATCTAAGCAAGACAAAGAGGCACTAAGAAAAAGAAATAGTGCAGGGTTCATGAAATGGGAAAGTGAACAGGCAAACAAGAGTTCCCCTAGACAGGACAGAAGGAATGATAGGAAACAAGGAAAGTTTAGGAAGATGTTCAAAGGGAAGAACCATAATCCTAACAATCGCAACAATGGAGATAACAGATCACTAGTACAGGGTCAGGCCAATCCCTCATAGGTAGTGAAAATAGAAGATGGATAGAAGCAGAAAACACATCCAGGACCCAAAGCAGGATGTTATGAATGTGGCGGTCCACATTACATCAAATATCCACTTAAAGTAGGATCAAGTTCGAAAGGAAAGGAACCAACCTATAAAGAACCTGCACACAAGATTTATGCAGCAATAGGGAGTCAGAATCTGGAAGGACAAGCCACTCCACTGCTGATAAAAGGTAAGATATTTGGTAGAAATGTTAGAATTTTGATTGATAGTGGTGCCACAGATAGCTTTGTTTCCACTAGCTTAATTAAAGATATACCAGAAAGGCCAGGAATCTTGGCACATGGGTGGAAGGTCGAGTATGGCTCAGGATAGACCTACTCTATAGATCAGTGTTACCCTATGGCTAAAATTATCTTACCTAGTGGCACAACTATAGGTTACCTTTATGTAGCACCACTACATGCTTTTGATGTAGTGCTAGGAATGGATTGGTTGCAAGCACATAAGGCTGTAATCAATTTCCAGGATAGATGGATTGAGTACTCGAAATATGGTAGGAAAGTACAAAGGGTGTACAGCCTACAGGGGCTTTTCGACCCCAGATCCTCTCCACAATGCAACTTAAGAAGGCAATGAAGAGAGGAGGAACAATTTATGTAGTGAAGTTAAATGAGATAGAAGATGAAAAGAAGGAAGAGGTGTTTGAGAGACACCTAGTACTTCAGAAGTTTAGAGATGTATTTCTAGAGGATTTACCTGGATTACCCCCTAAGCATGAATTTGATTTCACAATTGAACTTCAACCTGGAACAGAACCTATTCATAGAGCTCCTTATAGAATGAATCCGATTGAGATGCAAGAACTGAAAGTGCAGTTACAAGGATTGTTGGAGAAGGGATTGATTAGACCAAGTGTGTCACCATGGGGTGCACCTAGTGTTGTTTGTCAAGAAAAATGATGGTTCCTTGCGACTATGTATAGACTATAGGATGTTAAACAAGGCAACCATTAAAAATAGATATCCTCTACCTAGAATCGAAGACCTCTTCGATCAGCTTAAAGATGCCACTATCTTTTCAAAGATTGATCTAAAGTTGGGATACCACCAATTGAGGATTCGAGAAGAGGATACCCATAAGACAACTTTCAAAACTCGTTATGGACATTATGAGTTTATTATCTTACCTTTTGGTCTATCAAATGCTCTAGCAACATTTATGAATTTGATGAACAATATTTTCAGGAAGCTTTTGGACCAATTTGTTCTTGTATTCTTGGATGATATTTTGATATATTCCTAGAATAATATTGAGCATGATAGACACCTTGAGATCATGTTGGAGTTGCTAAGGAAGAATCGATTGTATGGGAATTTATCGAAATGTGAATTTTATGTGTCAAAAGTGCAATATTTAGGGCATATTGTATCAGTAGAAGGGATCATGGTGGATCCTAAGAAAATAGAAGCTATATTGAATTGGCCACCACCAACAAATGTGATGGAAGTCTAAAGTTTCATGGGTTTGATTGGATATTACAGGCGTTATGTGAAGGACTACGCCAAGATAACCGCTCCAATAACTAACCTTCAGAGGAAGGGAAAAGAATTCAAGTGGATGGATAAATGTGAGGAAGCTTTTGATCTTCTCAAACAAAGACTCACTACATCTCCCATACTAAAGATACCAGACCCTCAGGGTAGCTTTTTTGTGTGTACAGATGCATCATTGGAAGGTTTGGGAGGAGTGCTCTCACAAGATGAAGCAATGATAGCTTATGGATCTAGAAAATTGAAATGACATGAGGTCAATTATGCAACCCATGATTTGGAATTGGTAGCAATGGTTTTTGCTCTCAAAATTTGGTGACACTATTTGATAGGGAGACCCTTTGAGTTGAGAACAAACCATCAAAGTTTGAAGTATATATTTACTCAACCTTTGCTAAATGCTAGGTAGAGAAGATGGATGGAATTTCTCATTGAATATGATTTTGGCATTGAATACATCAAAGGGAAGGAAAATAAGGTTGTTGATGCACTTAGTAGGAGAAGACACATAGCTATCTTGTCTCGCATCCATGTGGACTTGATGGAACAGGTTAAGGAAATGCAACAATAAGATGTGTTTTACAATCAAATCTAAGAAAGGATGGAAAGGAAATCTGATGATAGTAAGGATTTCAGCATCAAGGATGGTTTCTTGTGCTTTAAGGATAGGGTAGTAGTTTCTAAGGCTAATGATTTGAAGAAAATGATCATGAATGAAGCTCATAGATCTCCATATTCTTCTCATCCTAGGAGGGGCAAAAATGAGAGAGAATATGAAGAAAACCTTCTACTAGCCAGGAATGAAGAGGGACATAACTGAATTTGTCACCCAATGTCTTGAATGCTAGAAAGTAAAGGCAAAAAATAGACATCTTGCAGGACTATTGTACCCTCATGATGTACCAACACAAAAATGGTAGGTGATTTTGATGGATTTTATTGTAGGTTTGCCAAAGACCAGATTCTAGCATGATGCAATCCTAGTTGTGGTCGATAGACTGACCAAGGTTGCGCACTTTATACCCAAAAATACCAAGGATGATGTCATGATTGTGGCTAATAGATTTGCCAAGGAAATATTCAGGCTTCATGGTTTTTTGGAAGTGATCATTTCAGATAGGGACTCAAGATTCACATCCAAGTTTTGGTAAGCTTTACATCGAGCCATTGGCACTAGGTTAAACATCAGTTTTGCATATCACCCAAAAATCGATGGGTAAACTAAAAGGGTAAATCAAGTTTTAGAGGACATGCTTCACATGTATTGTATGGATCAGAAAACCCGATGGGAAGATTACCTACACTTGGTAGAATTTTCCTACAATAATGATCACCATTCGACCCTAGGCATGGCACCATTTGAAGCTCTATATGGTAGGAGGTGTAGGACACCATTATCTTGGGACAATCTAGAGGATAGGGTTGTGCTTGGACCTGATATGGTCAAAGAAATGGAGCAACAATTAAGGATGATCAGAGAAAGGCTTAAAGAAGTCACTATATCATCAAAAGAGTTATGTCGACCTCAAGAGGTCACCAAGAGAGTTTGTTGTGGGTGACAAAGTATTTTTGAGGGTGAGACCAAAGAAGAGTGCTATTAAATCCATAAAACTTGATCCACATTTTGTTGGACCCTTTGAAATTATAGAAAATATCAGTCCTGTGGCATACCGACTTGCCTTACCACCCAGTCTGTCAAAGATTCATGACACCTTTCACATATCATTGCTTAGAAAATATATAGCTAATCCTGATCATGTGTGGGACTTTTCTAATTTGCAGATGGTGGATCCAGAGGCTATAGAGGTTCGACCAGTAAGAATCCTTGAGTTTCATTCCAAATCGATGAGGAAAGGGACTCTAGAGCAATGCAAGGTCCAATGGGACCATTACTCTGAAAGAAATGCTACTTGGGAAAAAGTAGCAGACATGCAGAAACACTTTCCATTCCTATTTGAAAATACTTTGTAGAAAAAATTAGTTTATGTTTAAACCTTGTTGATACACATCGAACTGTGTTAAGCCTAAGGGGGGAGGATGTCATGACCCTCCCTTGGAAGACTTTTCAATAGACAAACTCATGATTGACTATGTTGTCTTTGGATGGAATGTTGATTGGGATATGTTTAGTTTCTGTATAATCTTTGCTAAATAGAATAATATATTGTATCAAGTTGATGAAATGCTTGGTTATTTCATGTTAAGCTTTAGAAATATATACTCATGATTTGAAAGAATAAGATGTTGCTAATAGAATTGCACTTGTGCAGGTCACTTGTATATAGAACAACTTAAGAGCAATCTGAATAATGGATCTTTCATATAATTGCTCACCATGGATTGGATAAGGAAATATACCAATTAGAGATGAAGCTTATTGTTGTTAATTATCTTAGCTTTGGGTAAAGATTTAATTGATGTAAAAAGAATATATTCATTTAAAGTTTTGTGTACGTTCTGGTAAGTATGATTGTTTGATTTTCTTAATCAAGGAAACCTCACATGGTGGATGACTTTACTCAGTAGAAACTCATGGATTCTTGAAGGGCAACTAAACTAACCTTGTGAGGGATGCATTGTTAATAAATACAGAGGAAGTTGTTATTTTTCAATGATCTCTTTGGTAGGATTTCAAAAGGTTTGAGAGTGTTTTCAAATAAGAAGTAATGACAAAATCTGTATTGGTCGGCCATACTCCTTCATGATTGAAAGGAGAGGAGAGAATGTGCAAGGATAAGTGGGGGAGTAACTTCAACTAGGAGAAAATGAATGGTAGGAATCCATATGGGGTGTTCAGTAGTTGAGAAATGAGAGAACGATGGAGAAAGGAGGAAGGAGCTATCACATGGCTTACAAAGAAGGGAATCACTAGAAATGACGAAGAGAGAAACTCTGCATCAAAGAACATTACTCAGGCTGAAATGGTAAGAGTGCCTTGCTTATTTGATAATGGAATATCTTTTTAAAGAGAAAATGATTTTTGACAACCTTGTTTTTCTTGAGGATTAAAACTCCTGTTAGTGAGTGTTGGTTTTTCGCGTATTGTAAGAAAAGATAGTTTGGCTTAGTCTCCATCGAGAATAGAAGAAGGAGTTGATTTTTTTTAGCCATTTAGATTTTCCAAGAGTAGATATTGATTTGTTTTTGTGCTCCTTTTAGAAGTGTGGGATTTGTCAGGAGTTTACTCTTTGTTCGATGAGTATATATAAGTGCATGTCTTACTTTTATGTTGCATTGGTATAGAAGATATGGCTTGATTATCTCATGTAATGACGAGATATATTTTGGCTACTATCCTAGAGGGAGTTAATGGTGTTTAAATTCTTAGTTGGGATGGGATGACTATTTGTGTAATTGTTCAACATGAGATTGTAACCCCTTGATCGGGTAGTGCACAACTAAAATAATTGGAGTGTCTTACCTCCGTAACAATGTCTATCTGCATTAAATATTGTAGTGTAGGGATCACTTATGTTTATGCCACTGCACTAATATTTGTTTTAAATGTGTCTATGAAACCTGTGATTGATATAGTCTTTTAGTTTCCTCGGACAACGTCCATCCTTGAGTGTGGCATCGAGGATACTTCTATGACTTTTTGCATGATTAGGAAATAAGCCAAGGTTGTTTTAGAGAGCACCCAGATCTTTTCAACTCAATTAGAATGGAGATACTAAGGGAGTGGTACTATAGTATCATATTCGGGTGGAGATTTTATGTGATCACTGTGATCAAGGTTTGGTGTGAACCTGTTGCTACCATTTCATCACAACAAGTAATTCTAGAAAAATTGTAAAAAGGATAAAACGTTTTGTGAGAGGATTTTAAACTCTCTTAGTGGTTTAAAGGTATGGTATATGTGTATAAGTTCTAGGTTGAGCCAAGATCTCTAAATTAGTGAATATTTTAGGATAGTACATTGATCCTGGGACGTTATTATTGCAATCGACCTTGGTGAACCAGATGCATGGTATTGTAAACCGGAGTGAATGGCTTTATATTAGTATGTTTGGTGTTGATTTTAGGTTTTTGCATTGCTACATTCTGATGACATGATTCCAGTAATCCTAGAATGTGAATGGTCAATGATCTTGCTTAATGTTAGATGTGCAATGTAGAAATCTTGAATGATAAAATTCTAGATGTAGTTGGGTTGGTTGATGCTATGAAATACCCTTCTACTGAAGGTGAGTTCTAAATAATAATGTATGAATTTGATATCATAAAGAATGACTCTAGATGTGGAGTCGTATCATTTCATGTATCATGGAAAGAGCACAGTGTAAAGGAAGCCAAAATGTATCTATGTAATTGAACGGCTATTCTAGAGCTTTACTCCAAGGAGAGGAGACAAATGTAAGTCTGAATTGATTGACCAATTTAGTTCATAGAACTTAGGGATTAATGGAATATCCCTATGAGGTCATAAAGACATATTGGAATGTCTTCGACTTTATGTAATGACTGATTCTTCTTTGGATATAATGAAAGAGAAATAATTTAAGCTAGTTTTTCCCCACAAGGGAGTTTTCCAGGATAAAATATTGTTGTTTGACTATTGTGGTGATATTTCTTTATGGTGCTATTATTTTAAAGTTTTGATAATGTATGGTGCATTATGTAATGATCATTCTAAGTATAAACATTGTTGGTTTTTAAGATATTGAATTCTAATAAGGAATTATTATAATGTTTATTAATTTAAAATGCTTATGTGAATGAATATGATTCTTATGGTTATGTTCCAATGTATGGTTCTTGTCATTTAATATACATAAGTTAATTATAAGTCCTCTTTTTGGACCTTGTTAGTGCATGGGGAATGGTTGGATCCCAAACTAGAATAAAAGTAAGATTATAAATGTTAAGAAGGTTAATCTTATACTTTGATTATGGGACTCTTTATCATGGAATATACCTTTGGTCTAAACATTAATGCTTGTATATGGCATATGGATAGTTGAGACAAACTTGGTAATGCACAATTTATAATAAAAAATATTATGTTCTAATTAGATGACACCAAACTCAAAGGAATTGTTGGATTTGGGTAAATAGATATGCATAAGAATAACAAAGGGAATAGGACTCTTGATGTAGCTTGTTTGCTTTGTGTAAGAATGATCTTAATGAAATATTGGTTAATAAGGTTTCCAAGTCATAGTTTCTACAAAGAAGGTTTTAGGAATGAGGCTATTGGGATGTCTAGCTCATATGGATACAAGATGGATAGTCAATCCCCTCACGCACCTACTCTCTACATAGAAAGACTTATGTATAGTCTAAAATTGGTGTATTACTTTCGAAAGAATGAAAGGGAGGTCAATGCTAGCTCATTGGATCCATGAGATGGATAGTTTTGACCCATTAAGTAAAACACCTAGTGCTCTTACATAGCTAGATTTATGTAAGGTGTAAGTATGGGTGTGCCTCAAGGAATATCTAGATAAGTAATTGATGTTTGATATCAGTAGTTGTTCTGAAGCATAGATCTTATAATCCTTTGTTGTGATTAAATCAGAAAAAGTGATGGAAAATTTAGGGTTGTGACACATACCTCCAAGATTGTTGTCACTCAAAGTGATGTAGGTGTTGATACCCTGCAACCTTAACCTGCAAATTTTTTTCTTTGATTCTTCAATAATTTGTTTCTTTATTTTAAATTCTTCTTCACAATATTCTCTCTTATACCCTTATTTTGGTGTGTCCTTGTGCACTTCTAAGAGGGCTTCCTTGGACTTTGTTGTTGCTTCTTCCATGGACTCTATTGTTGTTGCTACTGTAAATTCAACTTTTGAGTCTTTTGTTGGTTCTTCAACTTGTTCTCCTGTCATAACTATTTATTGCTTCTCCTTAGATTTTTGCTTTTTAAGCTTTTCCTTTTGAATGCAACCATGAACTTGCACATTGTCATTTGTATTTTTTTCTTTGGTTATATTATTTCTATTCATTTATTTCAGTTCCCTCTGAAGCATTTTTATTTCTTCTTCATATCCTTTGATGGTGACCTTAAAACTAGCTATATTTTTATATGGGTCCCATTGATTCAAGAATGCATGCTCCATTTCATCCCAAGTGAAATTATAATTCCTTTCTTTTTAACACTTTCCCACCAAACATAATCTTCCTCTCTTAAAATTTTATTAAGTTAAATTTACCTAAAATGGTCATGAGAATATAGAGATCTAAACTTTATCCACCATTCTCGAGCATCAATGTCATCCTTTCCATAGAAACTGATATCTCCATGATCTTAACCCAAAAAAAATCCTAAAGCAGCTAAGATTTTGGGGAAAAAATCTAATTTTTTTCAAAAAAATTAAATCTTCTCTTTTCCTTGCTATCAATAAATTAAACTGCAACTGATTTGCTTACATTCACTAACAAATTTATCTGTCATTTCTTTTTCAAGATTTGAAAAATGTCCACCATTCTTGTCTTTGACAACTGACTTCATATAATTGTATCTCGCTCAATAATGCTTGACCACTTATTTTAAAGCTCTTCAAATTCTGCACATTCTGGTCCAAGAATTATGTGAATCATACAACCCTTATTAAGAATTATGTGAATCATACAACCCTTATTATAGGAGGGAACAACACAACAATTTAAGGATTTAGCTCTTCTTTGAGAGGTCCAAGATTCAAACTACGATGTGTGTGTGGTTGTGTGTTAATCCCCTATTGATAAGCATACCTCTTGACCTTATGAGAGGTCATGGCTAGGAGGAGTCTACTTAGCCCTATAAAAATAAAATAATAAAATAAAAATAAGATGCTTCATATTAAATTTGTTTGGTTATATATATATTAATTACTATTTTTTTTTGTTAGTTATTTTCTCATACTTTAAATATTTTATTTTTTCAAGTTTACATAAGTTTTATGAGGGGTTCTGGTTCTCTTATATTGAGTGGGATTTAAATCTTAAACCTCTCTAAAAGATGCCAAAACTCCTACCCTTACAGTAAACTTGAAACATATTATTTTAATATTTTATTTTATTTATCTTTTATTAATATTTATTTACTAAACTTATTATTATAATAATGCATACTAATTTTTAAAATGTAAAATTTTAATTTATCCATTATATGAAATGTTGAACAACTCTCATCACTTTAACGTTGAAGAAGAAAATAAAATAAAATTTTCTTTAAGAAGGTTAATTTTTATTATACCTTAAAGAGCATTTTTTTTTTTTTTTGGTAAGTAAGAGAATATTATAATTAACACCGGGTTTTAACTGGTTGACCCAAAATCATTTTACAAAATAGGGTCCACTGACCAACTGGACAAAGGCCAAGCCCTAAAATTTTAAACTGACAACAAAAAGGGCCAAGACCTACTCTTCCAACAGAATACAACCAAACTAAACTATGGAAGCCTAATATTATGGCCATCGAGAAAGAAAGACGCAAAATAGAACTAACAAAGACAAAAACTAATCATGCAAGCACCATGCGGAGTAGCTTGTGCCCATATAAAAATAATAGAATATGGTCAAAAAAACATCCCATAGAATGGACAGCCAAGAGGCCAAGCAGTCTTCCTTGTAGTCCTCATCTAACTTCTTATCATCCTCTTTGCCATCATCTTTAGATTTTGCCTTTGACTCCTTGTGCCCCTGGAACTGCTAGCCTAAAGAGCATTTGAATGGCTTTGAATTTTTCAAATTTGAACGTGTATGCCACATTTAATTTATTGAGAGTAACACAGTTGGAGAAGGCAAGCTTGGCCCTTTGAACGGAAGGTCCACGGTTCATACCTCTGCGATATCAAGGGAGACACAATAAAAAACTTATTTCTTGTTGGTTGTGGTCAAGGGGAGACACAATAAAAAACTTATTTTTTGTTGGTTGTGGTCAAGGGTCTAAGGGTTTCTTTGGTACCTTTTTCACCATAAATTAAAGTTTAATCCCCAAAGGCTAGGTGGATTTGTAAGTGCAAGTGTGGCTGGGCACTTACCAAGAAGAGACCTAGGTTCAAATATTGGGAGGGAAGCCAATTGAGACCTAGGTTCAAATATTGGGAGGGAAGCCAATTTTTGTGCAAAGGTAGTAGTATGCTCTAATCCTTTGAGTGTGCATCAAATCGAGGATGACAGTACGAACCCCAAGAAACCAATGGTCCTCATCTCACACTTGATAAATTTTGTTGGAAACAGTCCTTGTGGTTTGAACCTTGTGCTTGCCAGTTACTAAAAATGGTGGTTGTAACCAACTCTCCTATGTAATCAAAATAAATATATATATATAGATTCATTTTTTTTATACTGTATATTTAATTTGTTGATTTTACATGGATGCTATTATGTGTATATTGTAGGTTCTATAGATTAAATAATTTATTTTTTAATTATAGTTATTTTTTAATTGAGCTTGGGTGTAGAGGTTTCTCACACTAACAAAATCTTAAAAAAATATTAGTGGTTTTATATACATATGTTCTTTGGTTTAAACCATATTGGTGTGTGTGAGAGGTTGTAAAAAAAATATTTGAAATTTGAATTTAGGTTTTTTTCTTATAAATTTACTATATTAAATATTTTACTTGAAGAAGATGAAGTTTAATGCAAATGCAGTGGTAAGGGCTTTGGCCTCTCAAGGTTCAAACCCCACTCAAAAGGGACCCGGACCCTCATAAAAACTTGTGTAAACTTATTGAAATAAAAATTTATTTGAAGATATTTAATAGCCTTCAAATTATATTTATTTACTTTTAACTATAAAAACAAACCACATAAATGGTATTAAATGTTTTTTATTATGCATTTATTGGTTGACAAGACTTTTGTTTTTTTTTTATTATGCATTTATCGGTTGAAAAGACTTTTTTTTTTTAAATTCAAATAATTTAATTAGTTGAACTAATATCATTTATTTTTTAATAAGTTATTTTTTCAATGAGTTTACACAAGTTTTTATGAAGAGTCTCAATCGAGTGGGGTTTAAACTTTATGCAAATATTTTGATTATATTTATTTTTAGTTAAATATTATAAATTTTAATATAAAAACATGAAACAAAAACAGATCATTATTTTTTAATTGTTATTATAAATATTAAAATAATATTTTGACTTTGTTACTCAAACGAGTTACAAATTCTTCCACATCCAGTACCACTAGTCACATGAAGCTATACAACCTTTTTGGTGCCCTTAACATTTGAGCCTTGGTGCGGGCTATATCATCCATACACTATCTCAATTATTGAATATTGGATTCCATTAGTCACATCAAGCTATACAACCCTTTTTTTTACCACTCATATTTGAACCTTGGTGTGGGTTGTATTATCCATACAATATCTTAAATATTGAACCAAAGTCTTATTGTTGACCATTATTGTATATGTTTTTTTGAATGAGTTTATGCAAGTTTTTATGAGGGGTTCGGGCTCCTTCATATTGAGCGGGGTTTGAATCTTAGACCTCTCAAATAGAGGCCAAAGCCCTTATCACTGCAGTTAGCTTGTAGCTTCTTCAGTTATAATTTACACAAGTTTTTACAAGGGATCCTAGTTCCTTTGTACCGAGGTTTGAACTTGAGTTTCCTAGATAAAAACCCAAAAATTTACCTCTACAATATCATTTATGGGTCTCTGTAATTATATATGTTATATTGTGCATATAATTTATTAGTTATATTTAATATTTTTTTTTAAACTTGAATCATATTTATAGATAATTGGGGGGTTTCCCCCTACAGGGTTTAGGAAAATGGTTTGTGCTTTAACGATCAAAAAATATGAAGGTTGAAAGAGCGTAGAATGCTGGAGGCTGAAGGAGCGTGGAAGGCTAGAAGGCTAGAGGTTGAAGGAGCCTTAGGCATGGAAGGCTAGAAGGCTAAAGGTTGAAGGAGCATGGAAGGTTGGACTAGCTGAAGGAGCTATAGCGAAAGGCTGGGATATTGGGTGGAAGGTTGGGATGGCTAAAGGAACGTGGAAGGCTGATAAGGTTGAAGGAGTATGGAAGGCTAGGTCGATTGAAGGAGCTACAACGAAAGGTTGGGATGTTGAGTGGAAGGTTGGGAAGGTTGAAGGAGCGTGGAAGGTTGCTTACAATGAGAAAAATAAAATTACAAAGTGTGAAGGATTAGGATTTTTCCTTAAAAATAACTCATCTTTTAGGAGCCATATCTTCGCAAAGAGTTATCCAATTTAGCTAATTCTTGGACCAACTTGTGCATAATTTGAATAGCTTTAAAATGAGTGGTCATATACAAAAATCCAAGCAATATTGAGGGATATACGACCCTTTGAAGTCAACCATTTGGAACAAGGGTAGTGATGATTTTTCGAGTCACGAAAAATAAAATTATAAAGTGTGAAGGATTAGGGTTTTTTCTTAAAAAAACATCTCATATTTTAGGAGCCTTATCTTTACAAAGATTTATCCAATTTAACTGATTCTTGAACCAACTTGTACGTAATTTGAATATATTTAAAATGAATGATCATATGCAAAAATCCGAGCAATATTGAGGGAGATACGACCCTATGAAGTCAACCATTCGAAACAAGGATAGTGATAATTTTTCAAGTTGCAGAAAATTAAATTACAAATATTTGCCAACTAGGGTTCGAATTATGGAAAGAGCAATGAAGAACTATGACTTGAGCGAGGAAGAAAACTAGTAATTTAGATTTGATAAAGTAGACTATGATAGTGAGATGTTTTGGTAATATATCTCTACTAAGATGCAAGGCATAGATAGTAGAGGTGAAGTTTGGGTATTGTGAAGGTTGCTATAGAAAAATGTCAAGAAAGATGCTAAATTTTGGAGTAATTGTATTCATATAGAATTTAAAAAAAATCTAGAAAATAAAAATCAAGAATTCAGACATTTTATGTAAAATGACATAGGTTTCTAGCTATAGCATCTCAATTGAAATGAGAAGTGTATCTCTTTGTAAACTCTCAAGAATTAAATAAGAGAGATGTAATTTGTCAAGGGTGAGGGACCCGAGTACAACCCCTTATTATCAAGCAAAAAAAATATTTACAGATAATTAATTATAATAATTCTAATATAAAAATAAAAAACACAAACTAATTTCAAATCCCACACGTGCCATCACAATAATTTTTTGCACCTGGAGGTGCATCGTAACTGTTTAGGCTTTGGCTCTTATTCGGGAGGTCCAAGGTTCAAACCGCGGTATGGGTGAGTGTGTGAGGGGGTGGGTGTGTGGTTGCTTTGTATTAAATTCCATATTGATAAGTATAACTCTCAATTTTAGGAGGGGTCATGGTTAGGAGGAGACTGCTCAGCCCTGTACGTCGGTCATAGGGGGTTTCTCACAATAACCAAATCCAAATAAAAAAAACATAAACTAATTATTTGTTCATACATATTCATTGCATTTATTTTTATAAGTTATATATTTAATTCATTAATTTCAATTGTTTTATAGGTTTTTTTTAACTCTAAGGATGGATGAACATAGCAAACACCTGAGGTAGAGAGGGGTGCTAAGTATTGTGACTCTTAATTGTATTACATTTTCAATGATTTAATTTTTTTTTTACAAGGAATTAGTAACGCTTTTGTTTGATACAAGATAGGATATTGGATCAAATTTATATATCCTAATTATAAATCCTAGATAGTTCGATCAATATCTCTAATCAAGCTTAGATATTGTCATTATAAATAATAGTTTGTTGGGTAAGATGAAGTAACTGAATCCTTGATCTTATTAATAATTAAACTTGGATAACTAACATCGACCACTACCAACTGACATATCCCCTTGTAGATACGTCATGGTTTAAACGTGAGTCTCCCACAAAGAAAGCTCAAACTCCTAACCACTAAATTGTTTCAACAAGAACTAAAAATATTTTTATGATGGATCTTGGTTCCTTGTATCGAGGTTTGAACTCGAGTTTTTAAATAAAAACCCAAAAACTTACCACAGGATATCCCTCCGAAATTTATTATATTTAATTTTGCACTAGGTGAAGAGATACCAAGTATACTAATTCTTATTTTAATTGTATTATAGTGTTAATACTTATATGGTGTATTTAATTTATTGATTGTATTGGTTTTTATTTTTTTTAGAGAGCTCAGATGAATGAATACAAAGGATACAAAAGAGGAAGAATGTTCATTGATTGCAAGTGTAAAGTATTATAAAAAATTTCAACACAACATCGTGTTAGAACAAGTGATTCTTTGTTATGTACGTGAAAATCAAACCTCGAATCACACAAAATTGTATACATACATTCCAGTTTGAACCTTAAACCTCTAAAGAGAGACCAAAGCTCTAACTATTGTATCATATCAGAACAAGTGATTCTTCATTATGTACATGAGAATTAATGAGAATCAAAGCTCGAATCACAAAACATTATATACATTTGAACCTTGAACCTCTAAGGAGAGGCCAAAGCTCTAACTATTGCATTGTCCCCACCAAAACATGATCCTTATCCTTGTTTTAATTGTTTAATGTATTTGTTTTTTAACCAAAAATATGTGGATGGGTGTATATAACTTTGGAGATGGAGAATAATGATTAAGAGAGTTAAACATATTTATTCTTATTTTAATTAAATTACATTGATTTTTATATTTAATGTATTTAATTCATTAGTTGTATTAGTTTTTTTATACATAAAGGAATCGACAACCACCTTTCCTTTTTTGAATAACTGGTCATAGGGTCAAGTCGCATTGCCTCCAATCTTAGCATCAAATCATGGTGCTACCACTATAACCCCTATCTTGCCTTGCTAAACACGACTTGGAGTGAGGGAGACCCTCGGTGGCTCAAGGTTGGTACCACCGTTATCAAGTTGACGCACACTCAACGGATTCAAGTCAGACTACTACCTTTGCCCTAGATTGGGCATTCCCGCAAGGTTTGAACCTAGGTCTCCTCCTAGTAAGTGCCCAAATATAAGGATGAACAAAAAAAAGAAAATAAGGATGAATGAAAACAAAGAATGGATTATTTTTTTATATACATACGGGAGTTGGTTACATCCACATTATTTTTAGTAACTGTCAAGTGCAGGGTTCAAACCACAGGGGTTTTCCCCAACAAGCCTATACCACCTCGCTATTTTATAACCCAACGTGAAGAGGACCACCGATCGCTCGGGATTCATACAAACATCGTGGATTTGGTGTTCATTTAGAGGTTTTAGAGCAAACTACTATCTTTGCAAGAGGTATTATGAACCTCATTTTAATTATTTAATTTATTAATTATATTTTTTTCAAAGAGTTTAGACATGTTTTTATAAGGGGTGCTAATCCTCTCATAGTAAGTGGGGTTTGAACCTTGGACCTCTCAAAGAAAGGCCAAAGCCCTTACCACTATAGTACACTTGCAACTTAATTTTATTAATACATTTATTTTTATAAAAATTTGGTTTGTTAAGGGGTCATAAAGGTGGATGAAGATGAGTGCACAAAACTCAAAGGTGGCGATAATTGATTATTCATTAGGGATGTTATAACTCTTAGCTCTTATTTTAATTGAATTTCACTCTTAACACATATGTTGTATATTTAATTCATTGATTGCAATTGCAAACATGGTTAGATCATAAAGATCCATATGCTGCATTGGTAAAAGATATTATAAAATATATTTGAAGAGGTGGTTTTAGTGGGTGACTTTAATGTTAGGACAACAATTAGACAAGCAAGCTCTTTAAATATCAATAAAAGTATAGATGATAATCTGTATAGTTGGAATAAGAGGTGGATCAATGTTGGTTAAGGTCCTCATATGACAATCAAGAACCCATCACACATTATGGAGAAAATCTCTTAAACTATGTAGCATAGAGGGATTGATCATCTATAATGACATAAAAATATGGTAAAAATCTAAAAAATATACTTGTCAAACACACAATTGACACAGTGTAGTTGGCTAAGATATTTGTTCACCAAACTTAATTTCAAGGATAAAAGATCTAAAAATTGAAGTAGTTTCCATGGAGCTAAAATATGATTACAATCTAATGTATAAAAAGATCCAAATACAAGAAATTAGGCAAGAAGAACATCGTCAAGTAATTTAAGGAAAGATAACCGAAAACATTTATATGGCAAATAAAAAATAAAAATAACTTTTAAAACATCACTCAAGTAGATAATACAAAGAGAGGAAAGAAAGATGATAAATATTTTTCAAACTTATCAAGTGTGAGGTAAAGCTCAGGATATATATGGTTTGCAAGTTGAACATATCAAGTGTGAGGTTGAGATTTTAGAATCATACATCCAGAATATTTTTAATGGCATGTGTATACAAGGAAATATGTCATTTCATAAAACTTTATTGATGTTACATTTTTACAGTACAATACCTCTTTGGGCTACAAAAAAAATTCCCCATTGTGGGATCTTGTTTTACAATACAACTGGTGGCACTCGTTATCTCCTTGAACACATCAAAAAGGGTGGGATTAAGTTGCCATTGCTTGGTTGTATAAGCTCTCAATGCCTACACACAAGCCACAAGAAAATGGTTACTAGCACCTGCTTTACTAACAAAATGCAACAACAAAAAGGTAAACTAATGCATTAAATAAAAACTTAAAACAAGTTCAAAATGCATACTAAGATTCTAGAAAGCTTTTGGGAGCATTTTGGCTTATCATATGAAGTGTTCTTGCAAATAAAGGAAAGGAGGGGGCATTTATAGATTTTTGGGAAGGTGGGGGGTGACAAGGCAGTGACTTGGCATTAAGTGGCAAGGGTAGGTGAATTAGAAAATTAAAAAATTCCTTGTGAAATATTGTGCACCCTCGACCACAAATGACATTGGGTGGAGAGATCCCTCACCCACCCAAGTATCATAAATATGCCTAGGGTAGGGGGTCCTTGGATAAGACAAAACAATATAAAATTTATTTTAAATGCACCTTGGGTGATGGGAAAGGGAATTTTAAATTCTTGAAAATATGAGGTGGAAGGTGATAGGACATGAGGAGTTGACTTTTATATTTTAAATGAATTTTTAATTCACCAAAAGAGGAGGGAAAGATGCAGAATTTAGAATTAAATGAAGGAGAATTTTCATGGGATTTCATTGGGATTTTGTGAATTAAATACCTTTGCTTAGGGAATTGCCAAAAGGGGATTAAAATTGGAATTAGGTACTTACTAAGGGGTGTAATTAGGCTTAATGGGTATTATGGAGAATTTTGGGGAATTTTAAAATGTTTAGGATTTTTAGGGATTGGTTGAGAATTTATTGTGCACCTCCTTTGGGATTTGGGATTAGTATTAGGGTACAATCAGAGAGGCTAAGGCTTAATTAAGAGCTTAATTACGGAGATGATAAGCTTAAGTTAGATTATGGGCATTTAAAGGGTATTAGGGGGGAAGAAAGAGGAATTTATGAGGCGGGAGGAGGATTAGAAGATAAATTAAGGGGATTAGAAGATCTTAAAGAGAATCAATGAATATTAAGGGTTTATGAAAGAATTACAAAGGTTTAGAAGAATTAGGATAGGGGTAGAGAAATAAAAGGGAGGATAAGGAGGAAATTAGAGGGGTTAGGGGAGAATAAGGAAATTGAGAAAGGATTAGGAGGAAATTAAGAGGAATTATGAGATATTAGGGAAGATTAGTGGAGAAATTAGAGGATATTGAGGGAAATTAGAAGATATTAAGAGGGATTTAGAGAAAATTTAGCAGATTTAAGAGGAATTAAAGAAATGGGGAGGGATTTGAGGAAAATTAGAAAGGATTAGAAGTGAATTTGAAGAAGTTAGAGGAAAATAGAGAAAGAAATTAGGAATTTTAGAGGAGTTAGAAGGGAAATTGAGATTTTTGGATGAATTTAGGAAATTAGAGAGAGAAATTAGGATTTTAGGGGATTAAATGCCAAATGATATATTTTTGGTGTCTACAACATCATTAAAGGAGGTTTTCCATTGGAATGGATAACAAACCTAGTCATACCATTACATAAAAATGGAGATACCAACAATACTTTAAATTACAACACCATCATGATTAGTCTTCTTATTTGCAAAAATATTTTGTAGCATAGTAAAAATCAAAATAATTAAATGGGCACATAATCAAGGTAAGAGGGAAATAGAACACACATGGTTTAGACCAAAGTACTCAACTATAGATTATTTCATTTCTTTAATGCACCTAATAGAGATGACATGGAATGAAAAAGAAAAAAATTATTATTGTTTTATGGACTTTAAAAAGGCTTTTGACATAGTACCTAGAGGTAAATTATGGAAAAGAATTAAATAAATTGACATACCAACCAACTATAGAGTAGTTTTACACAAACTTTATGAATAGGTGGTGGGCAAAATTAGAACTCCAAAAGGACTATTAGAGTGTTTTTAGAGTGATATGGAGATGAAATAGGGTTGTCTATTATCACCTACTTTATTTGGCCTTTACAATGACAAATTGGAGAAATGGGTAGAAAGGATGGTAGGAGAGGGAATGCAATTGGCTAATTATGTAGTGAACCTTCTTCTTTATGTTGATGACCTCGTCTTGATTAAAAAGACACTTGAAAGTTTAAAAGAACATTTAAAAGCTTTAGAGCATTTTTTGTAAAGGAGTTGGGATGTAGGTAAACACTATCAAGACTCAAATTATAGAACAAAAACAACCATATATTTTATTGGAAATAAATCCTTTAATGTTAATAATAGAATACAAATACCTTGGCTTAGATTTTCAAAGCAAACTTAATTGAAAATATGTAGGATGAAACGAATATAAGCAATATGGAGGACACTCTACTCATTGCTAAATAGGGGTAAAAAATAGATATGAGGGATTGGAAAACCATTAAGGTCCTTTTTGGGTTATCAGTTATTCCAACGATGTTATATGGGTGTGAGATGTGGGCTAGTAATGCATCAAATTTTAAATGGAGATAGATTGAAACAATTCAAAAGCAACTAATTACAAATAATTTCATAATTAAAGCATCAGTCCCATATGATATTTTACTTGTTGAAATAGGAATTTTTCATTAGAAGTAGAAGCTATGATAAGGCTATTGAGGTATCTAAATAAAATACAAAGAATGGAAGATAAAAGGTTATAAAAAAAAGTAAACAAAGTAACACTATATAGAAGAAAATACAAATAGACGAAACAAAATAACAAATGGATGGAAAAATGAAGCATTAAATTTCATGAGGTCCCAAACTCCAACAAGGCAATTAAACAAAATGTAAGAGAAAAATTCAGCATTGTCATGTGGACTAAAAATTTAGGAAGGAAAAAATAGTTATACATCAATGAGTTCAACTCAAATCATGAACACAACCAAAAAAGTACATAGATGTAAAGATCAAATAGAAGGGAAAAAATGCTTATAGTCCAACTAAGATCTAGTTTACACCATATTAAATATGAAATTGAGCGATAGACAATTCTTTAGAAGGTATAGTCAGAACGAGTATGTGCCTTTCGCACAACAAAAGTAGTAGAGACCAAAAAATATTTTATCATGGAATTTGAAGTCTATAAGGACATCAAGATTGCATACAAGGACACTCTATAAATAAACTCACTAATGAAACTTTTTGAAAATTTGGGAATATAAAAAATAAGAATACTTCTTATCAAAATCAACATGAAAAACACATTCCAAAAGCTGATAAGAAGATGTTGAGATTTTTGACTTTGTTGAATTTTTTTTGCTTAGATGTTGAAAAATTTTGAAACTTTAAATAAGAAATCTAAAATTTAAATTCAAAAGAAAATAAAGTTGTATATTATACTTTGTTTGATATTAAAACTTTTGATTTCATAAACTATTTTAATTTTATAAATATAATTAAAATCATTTCATTTATTTTATTCTATTTTTTAAAAACGATAAAGATAAGTTAAAAATTAAAAATATTGATTGATTAAATTAAAAAAATAATCTTTATTTCAATTGTTTAATTTATTAATTAAATTTATTTTTATAAGTAAATTATTTTTTAAAGTAGTAAGGGTGAATGAATGCATTTAACTTCAAAAGGTGGAGATGGCTTGGGCTGCTAAGAATAGAGGCCCTTTGGATTATATATATATATATATATTATTATTTTTATTTTTATTTTGGTATATTTTTGTTTGTTTGTAGTTGGTTTGTTGGTTGAAAATATTAAGGGAGAACGAGCAAAGAATGTAATACTAGGACACCCCAAAGATAAAAGTTTTAATTTTTTAAGATTCAAGCTTGAGTTATAAGGAGGTTGGTTTTCAATGTGTTTAAAAAAAAATAGTGACCCGTAATATCTAATTTATTGATTGCTTTCTTTCAATTTTTAATTAATAGATTGTCTTATTCGAAAACATAAAGGTATATGAGAGAAAAGATGAATGTGAACAACTATGAAGGTGAAGAAGATTAATTATTACTATTACTTTGATGTATAGGATAATGAGTAACATTTTCATTTTTTGGTTTATTGTAGTTTATTGGGTGAGGGGTAAGATAAAGTCAACAACCTAGGACATTGAATTGAAGAAAATTAATTATTATTATTTAAATAGGTTGAAAAGTTGAGAGCATATTGACACCATACTTGCTATGAATCAAATTAAAAAAATCCAATGCCTTTTGTCATTATAGTGTTCCATGTCAAAGACAAAAAATGCTATAATTATATTTGTTACGATGAACATTTACTTTATTTTTTTTTTCAAGGTAGCATGCTTTTTTAAAACCTTTAAGAATGGGAGAGCGATTGAAGACCATTGCTTATGGGTATCACGATGCACATCTGAGCTGGAATTTAAAAACTGACTTTTATGATGGTTAAAAAATTTTACTGACTTCCAGTTTATGAGTTTATGGTTTAAAATTTTACTCGTTTTTCAATTTTTTTATCAGTTAGAAAAGTCCAAAAATAATAAAATATTTTATTAGTGATATGATTAAGCTTGTTATGATGAACATTTATTTTATTTATTATTATTTTTTCAATGTAGATAATGTTTTTTTTAAACCTTAAGAATGGGAGAGCACAAAAAACTTATGGTTTGGAGATTATTGCTCATGGGTATTATGATATATGTTTGAGCTAGAATTTTAATAAAAAAATTACCTGTCAACATGAATTTTTATAATGGTTAAAAAATTTTATTGACTTTCAATTTATGGTTTAAAATTTTATTTGTCTTTCAATTTTTTGCTAGCAAGCATTTGTTGGTTTATGATCTTTAAATCAATAAAAATATTGATATTGTGCATAATATTTTTAGATATTTATATGTAAATCAAAACTTGCACTATGGTTTTTTAATATATTTTTTTCTAATCAGATTATTATTGAGATGTTGTTTGGGCACTCTTCAGAACAGTCTCTTGAATGGAAGGAGTTGCAGTATCTTTGAAGTTAATTGAGGTTTCAATCCTTTATTCATTAATAATTATTTTTTTCCAAATCCTTGAAAATGGTTTACAATAACAATTTCAAGAGAGCTAGATCAATAATTTTGAATGTATAAAACCTCAAAAATATGAACAAATTTTTAGTTTATGGACTTCATATTACTTTCTATTAATTATGACAATTTAAACATTACATAACATTCTTGTTTTATTGAATCGATTTGTTTACAGTCAGAATCTAACAAATAAATTTGTAAATATAAACATGAATTAAATTACATAACATTCTTGCTTGGAAATGCTTATCCTGCAACTATGGTGAATATTTAGAAAGTGGAATGTTTGACTATATTTGACCACAGTAGGGAGACATATCATGTGGTCGTGGCTTCTTTCTACCTTCAACACTTCTCAGCATCTTCAACCATGACATACATACATGTCACGTGATCATGGCTTCTGTCTGCTTTCAATGCTTCTCAAGCTTCTCAACTACAACATAGAGACATATCACACGATTGTGGATTCTTTCGGCCTTTAGTACTTCTCAAAATTTTTGACCACAACATAGAGATATGTTGCACGGTTGTGGCGTCTTTCGACCTTTGACGATTTGGAAAGTGGCTTGTTTGACTATCTTTGACCATGATATGGAGACATGTTGCATGATCATGGCTTCTTTTTATACTTAGCCAAAATTTAATACTTTGTTCTCCGATTGCACGACAGACTTTGTTAGCCAAGATTTGTTTATTTTAACTATCCTTAGGATAATCTACCCACTGTCCAAGCATAAAATATTTGACAACCCCCAGCTTTAGCCAAATATTGTCATTCTTAGTTACAAAAGCAATTTTCTAAAAGTATTGTGTCAATAGAAACAAAAATACCCACATTCTTGGAAACTATATGAGATTTTCACTTGTGGAAATAAAGAACTCATATAGCTATATTTTGAATTAAGCACTTTCTAAGGCAAACAGTAACAAAGGAAGGGAGTGAAATGGAAAAGGATGGGGACAACAAAATGTTGGAAGAAATAATATTTACATGAAGGAGAAAAAGTAGAAGAGGAAAGGAGAATAACTAAAGGCGTTTGTGATAAAATATACAAATGAATGCCTAAGGAAATGGAAACTCTAAACAAAAATAAGAAATGAAAGGGAAGGTAGCCTTGGAATTATCCCATAAAAATGGTAAAAAGAACTACTTGGTCCATGGGACACCCCCACAAACTGCACCTCCATGAATATACTCCGCTATATCCACCAATTGCTTCAAGAATAGACAAATCGTAATAAGCACTTGTTATCTTACACCATTTTTTCTTTCTCACATGGTTTAACAAGAACCTCCTTTGCTGATCAAAATTCATCATTCGAGTATTCACCTACACTCTTGAACTCATATCCATCCCTAAAATAGTTTACTTTATGTTGCACATGAAGCCTTATATAGAGAAGAAAGGTGTTTCCACTAGCTAGAACCTATGGAGTCATATATCTTTATTGGGCACTTTCTTCAAAAAAATTGGTTTGTTGTGAATCATTTATTTTGTGTCAACCTAGATCCTTCTTTTTAGCACTTTTTAATTCTACTGACATTATATCTTCATATGGAATTATGTATTATCTTGCTCATATGAGTCATGTCAGTTTTTCTTGGTGCAAATCCTTAGGTGCATATTCTATAAATTATGTATTGTTCTGATTATGTCCATTGGGCTATGGAGTTGATGTACTAATGATGGAGGAAGAATATAGAAAGTTGATAGAAAGTGCTCCTATGAAATATTAGATGGTTAATCAAAATATGTTCTAAATTTCTTTTTTCTAGCTGCTATAATGATCCCTTGTACAAAATGACATAATACACTCATCACCTATGAGCTTGTTGTATTTATCCAGCATGGTTGTAATCAATAGCTTATTTATTTGTTATCTATGTACACAAAATTTGTGGCTCACCTACCACACCTATCCCGAAGGATTTCCTAAAGCTTATCCTATGAACCTGCAGTGTCCAAACCATATGACACCAAACTTGAGTTTCTCTTCATGTTTAGTTTTCCATAGGTCACAGATGTTGCCAATCCTAGTTAGGCATTATGCCTTTGATATTTGCCCTGAAATTCCTATACTTTGGCTCTATGTAGACATATCTTGTTCTATTAGGGTAGTTACCCAACCAAATATTAATCTTTTTGATATCTCCTATAAGTGTTCTCTTGCCCAAGGTTGTATTAGGTTCCTTATCTGATGCTCCATCCCTTGTCTCGCCATATCAATTTTAGTGGCTACCCAAAAGCAATGGGTTTAAAAAAATTATCACCATAGAGGAGAGTAAAGTTGGTTGTTGTATCATTATGGATTTTAAGATCAAGATGCAAGTAACACTACTCTAGTTGGGTTGGCATTTCTCCCGATACATTGGTTGCCTCTACCTTTATGTTGTAGTTCATTTTCTTCAAAAGCCTTGCTTCTTGATGTTTGTAATCTTTGATGTGGAAAAGATGAAGGCCTTGATTTTGAACTTTAATTGCCCTTCCATTACCTAAGATTGTCAAAAAATTATATCTATAGTTCAGGCATGTTTCTGTGTGTTTCAAGAGATATTCAAATAGACATATCCCAAAAAAAGGGGTACATCAACAACCATGATGTCTTGAACAATAGCTAACTTTGGATGTCTACATATCATCATAAGCAAATTTTTAACAATACCCATTTTTTTACCAACTTTCCTCTAAAATATATCCATTCTAGCTCTTGTGTGTCCATATTTAGACCCAAAATTTTAAAAATTTCTAGTGGCATAATTGATCTTTCGACCTTTGAATCCACTATACAGTTATGTAATATACCCTTTTCCAAGAAGAGAGACAAATAAAATGGGGAGGGAGGTGTTTGTTTAGTTTTCAATGAGATTCCCTTTACATTGTTGTCTTCTCTTGACTGCCCAATAGAGATGTCAAGCAAGTCCACCTTCTCAAACACCAATAAATCTTCCCTTAGGTTTCCAGGTATTGAGATAGAGTTCTTGAATAGGCTGTGAAATAGCTCAATATTTTCTGCTCTCTATTCCAGTGTTATAATCAAGAAATATAGCCCTCTATATGCCTCCAACCTTTTCTAATTCAGTGATTGTTTCTATGATGTGGAAAGTTGCATACTTATTTGAGTCCTCATATCTATACTTTGATTTGGTAGTGATAGGGTATATATCATCATAACCTTCTATCTAGGATGCTACAAGATTTACATCTTTCCAATGCTTATAATATTGTACTATATTGCAAGCTACCATGTTATCCATCAAAGGTAGTCTTCTCACCTTTTCATAATCTCCATTATGTATAAGAGAGTCCACTGGAGCTAATATTTAATTACCTTCTTGTTCCTTATATATATCAACATCCTGTTGAACCTTTTTTTTGAATTGGTCCTTGTATATTCTATTAGCTAAAGGCTATTGGTTTTATAGTTGACCCATAGTTATTGAGATATTGCCTTTTGGACTACAAGAGCTGCTTCTTTATGTTTCTAATATACTCGACTAGTTTCTGAATAATCCTCTTCAAATCTTACTCTTTTTGAGGTATGTTTCCACAAGGATTGGTGGAAATACCATCCTTGGGTATCTGAAGCATATATGACTCAATTTACTCAGGAAATTGAAAATTTAATTGACTTATGGAAGGTTTGAGAGGATAATAAAATTCCCTAGGAGGTATTTTTCCTACTTAGATTAGTATAATTTCAGTATGAATGGCTTCTTTAAAAATTTACAAGAATCTATTTTCTTTAGATTGTTGAACATGGATTCTTATATCAGAATGGAAAGCACGAATGTAAAGCAGATAGGCTTGAGTGTAAAATGGCTAGACCTCCTAGGGAATTCTTTTCCAAGTCCTTTGAAAATGGATATAAAAACTGGATATAGTTTCATGAGCTGCTTCCTTAATGAATGAGAACTGAGTAAGTAGTAAGAACCTATCTTAAGACTCATCAAATTCATTGATAAAATCTTTCACAAGATCTTCCCATGTATATATACTTCCATGTTCTAGGGATCTATACCATAGTAACACTTTTCCCTTGAAAAAGATAGCTAATAATCTAATCATTATATCTTCAAACACTATGTCATAGATACTGGCCAGTGAAGTTATGTCTTGGTAGTGTTCAAATACAATTTTTTCTTTACCTCATAACTTGGTAGGAATTTGAGGACACTCTTAGGTATTTTATGAAGGATTGAGATATTGAGAGGGCATGTATCATTCCAAGGTGGGCAATATTACTGAGCCATGAAACGTGAGAAATAATTATACTCAAAGTTTTAGGAAAATATAGAACTAATGATTTTACTTTTTTTTTGGGTTTAATTAGCATTAGAGTCGCTTGATGAATAAACTATTATTTCTAGCAAGGCCAAGATTTTTCATCAAATCTTAAATCCTCTAGATTAGAAAATGGAACAAGATAGTTGATTTTCTTGAACATGGACATGCATCTTTCTGTGTTCTTGTTCTAGTGGAGTCACCAGGTGATTGAAAAGAATATTACTAAAATAGAGTATCACAAAAACTCTTATTTATTCAAAAAGTGGGACAAGGATCCCATTGGGCGTGCCAAAAAATTATAGGTCTAAAAATATCGGTAGCACAGTGGGTTTATGTTTTTGAGTATGGTACTGGGAATCCAAAGTAAACTTAACATCGATTTGGGTTGAATTTTCACGGAGTAGTCATGTGATTTAAAAGAATATTGTTAAAATAGAGTATCACCAAAACTTTGATTTATCCAAAAAGTGGGACTTGCATCCCATCGGGCATGCCAAAAACTATTGGTCTAAAAATTGACCTATGGAAATATTGTGCACCCAAATACTTTAACCAACATTGAATGACCCTCAAGCTATGAGGCTTTGAGGTCAATCTTCGGAGTAGGCCGGTTCCTATGGAGTTCTAGCTAATTGAACTTGAAATAAAAGGGGGTGAAAAGGGTGCTGAAAGAAACAAATAAAGCTGAAGCTAGAACTTATAAAGGGTACATATTAAGCCACATCAAAGTACATGCAGTTTAAAAGCTTTGACCACTAAGAAATCAACTATTTCAGTTAACAGACCAACTGTTTTTTCTTCAATCAAAATACATTACCATTTATTATATCTATTTTGAATACAAATTCTAGAACTAGAGAATGAATACACAAATATCCAGATAGTAGAATAGTAGCATAATCATTCAATAGGTTATACAAAAATAAGTAAACATTCATACATACATGTTCTGCATAAAAAGAATCAATTGGAGGTTAAACACTGATTCACTTGTATTTCTTCAAAAGCTAAAGACCATTTACATGTACATTGTAAAAGCCTAAGAGCCGACCTCTTTTCTAGAGGCTCCCGTCTCTATATTAATATTTTTACATTTTAATATTTACAATGCAAGCTTTTGAAAAACAAAATTTGTTACAAAGATATTGGTGGGCTAAGCTTCGATCTAGACCATCCCTTGTTCTTGAAACAATCATCCATTTTAGATTTGTAACAAAGTTTGTTAGTTAAATTTTCCTTGAATATTATGTAACAGTTGTGTCTCTTGTCTGCCTTCAACACTTTATAGGCTCTACAATACTTACATAGAGACATGTCACATTGCCATAGCTTCTTTTGTCCTTCAGCACTTCTTAGCATCATTGACCATGGTATGGAGATATGTCTCACAGTTGTGGCTTCTTTTGGCCTTCAACACTTCTCTGCATCTTTGATCTGGCATGAAGACATGTTGCACGGTCGTGGTTTCTTTTGGATTTTAGTGCTTCTTAGCATATTCAATCATGACATGGAGATATGTCGTGCAATTGTGGCTTCTTTCAGCCTTCAACACTTCTCAACATCTTTGATCATGGCATGGAGATATGTTGCACGATCATGGCTTCTTTCGACTTTCAATGCTTCTCAACATCTTCGATTGTGGCATGGAGACATGTCATGCAGTTGTGGCTTTGTCTTAGATTTAATTACTTTTTGACTTAGGTTAATCACAGTTTTGTGACGTCATTATTGACCTCTTGCTTAGAAATGCTTGTCGTGCGATCGAGGTAAAGATTTGGAAAGTGACCTATTTGACTATCTTTGACCATGGCATAGAGACATGTCGTGCAACCATGGATTCTTTCATCCTTCAATACGTAACATCTTTGACCATGGCATAGAGACATCACACGGTTGTTTCTCATGTTTGCCTTCAAGGCTTCCCAGGCTCCTCGACCACAGCATGGAGACATGTCACGCGATGGTGGCTTCTTTCAACCTTCAATACTTCTCAATATTTTTGACCATGGCATAGATACATATTGCATGGTTGTGGATTCTTTCAACCTTTGAAGACTTAGAAAATGACCATTTGACTATATTTGACCATGACATGGAGACATGTCATGCGATCATGGCTTCTTTTTATACTTAGCCAAATTTTAATGCTTTGTTCTCCGATTGCACGACAAACTTCACCAACCAATATTTGTTTCTTTTAATTATCCTTGGGATAGTCTACCCACTATCCAAGCATAAAATATGTAACAACCCCTAACTTTTGCCAAATATTGCCATTCTTAGTTACAAAAACAATTTGCTAGATATATTGTGTAGGTAGAGATAAAAAATACCCATAGTTTCAAAGATAAAATAGCAAAGAAAGGTTGAAGAATTAGGGAATAAACCAATGATGAAAGATGTTTGTTGTGATACAAATTATTTAAAGCCCATAATGACTAATGCATGTTGTGATACTAATGATCTTCATCAAAAAGAAAAAGATGCATGTTGTGATCCTCATCAAAATGAAAAGAAAAATTATGATGAAAGTAATGGTACTTGTGACTTAGAATTATGACAAAGAACCTGATACAAAAATAGATGAGACATGTGATACAAAGGATTTAAATATAGTTCATGATTGTTTAGAAAAATATTATGCTATCAAAATTTATGATGACATGGATTCAAATGATGACAAAGATAGTGATTCTTAGAGTTGTGTTGATGTTGATAGGGATCAATATGATGATATTTTTGGTTATTTTGAAAGCCATACTAAAGGAATTGGTTCAAAATTATTAAATAAAATGGGATACAAAGACACAGGTTTGGTAAAACATGGACAAGGAATGAAAGATCTAATTGTATAAAAAAATACCAAAATATGAAGGTCTTGGATATACAGGATAAACTAGCAATAAGGAATCATGAAATAAGTTTGTGATAGAAAACAAAGATATCAAATTAATGAAAGAGACTGATAGAATTAGTAAAAATGAAGGACCAAATGGAAAAATAAATTGTGTAACAGAGAATAGGTGTAATCATTGTGGTAGATATGAACATAAGATAGAGAAATGTTGGAACCTTCATAGTTGTGAAAGTTGTGGACATAATCATTCATAAATATTTTTATTTACAAAAATAAAATAAAAACTACAAATTAAAAATGGATTGTGGATGGATAAACATGAATGAATGGGATAAGATAAAAGGAAACTTGCATGATTTCTACAAAATAAAACCAAGTATGATCAAAGTTTACTAAGAATATTGTCCATCTTATCATAAAGAAATAAATTATTGTGACCCAAGCATAGCTTGGAAGATGGCCTATAGTGAAAGCACCTATAGTGATGATCCTACAGTTATGATACTCTTATGAATGTTCTAGTGGATGACCTAGAGATAATGATAATCCAGAGGCAACCTAGAGGTAAATTTCAAGAGATAGTAACCCAAAGGCAGTGATCCAGTGAGAGTGACCTATATGCAATGACCCAAAGGTAGATACCAAGAGGTAGTGACCCAGGGGTAGTGACCCAGAGGAAGAGATCCAAAGACAACTCAGAAACATTGATCTAAAGGTAGACAAAGATAATTTATACAGAAATACCTAGTGAAGGTTGCATATATCCAACCATGCCAAAGTCAGAGTTGAAGAATGAAGAGAAATAAATCAAATAATGAAGGCAAATAGCCTTCCTACCAAATAATGCAATACGAGGGAGTGTTGGAAGTATTACATTATTTGGTCCTCTTGTAATATTAGTTTGATAGTTGATTTATATTTTATATAATGTATGTGTCAATATGAGAGAATGAAGAGTCATATTGATATGTGGCAAGATGAGAGTTTTGTCTCAATATGAGGAATATGAAAGGATGCATCTCCTAGTTGTTAGAGGAGAGCAACAGTTAGAGTACTGAAAAGTCATGTAAAATTATATATTGAAGGTAAAGATCTAAGCAATGTAATCAATATGAACTATTCTTGTAATCTTTTGATATTGTATATATTTGAGTTATATTTGTGAGATATTGTTGTTATTCCAATATTGAGATTCATTGTTATTTTGATTAGTGGCATATATTTAATTTATACTTGATCCTAGATAAAGCTTTCTCTAAGTTAATCTACCTAAAAAGCTATCAAAAATTGGATCTAGATTGAGTGTTTTTATCATAGCAAGTATCCATCCAAATATAATATTTTTTATCCAGTTACAACCACCCATATTAGACTTGTAATCACTAGGTCAATTAATTCTTTTTAATTGTTCGATAGTGCAAAACCATCTGGTAGTGAGAATGCAGTAAAGGTTTAGCTTGGGTTATTGGGCTCAACATACTTACTTTGAAGAATTCTTGCCCATTATATTTGACTCTATTTGTATAATCTCCAAAGTACTTATCCCCTTAGAGCTAAGTTTGCATCCATAATAACTCTTAAATCAAGACCTCCCCTAGTTTTATCATCACACACCTTTCTCTATGTCACCAAAGGAATTTTCATTTTATCATGTAATCTTTACCATAAAAATGACTACATAATATAAATCAAATAACATTCTATCAATTTTGGCATAATATACAAGGACATGTGATATGTTAGAATGGCCTATAAGACTAATTTAATTAGTTGCATTCTTCCTAATAGCAATAATGTTGACTCATGATTCGATGATTAATTCATTGATATGAAACACTAATAAATACATAATACTGACTAATCTTAGCCAATAGTTGTAACAACCAACTTGAATAGGCAAATAGTTACAACAATAGGATCTACTAACTATAGCTCACCATAATATTGAAATCTTCTAGAGATTATCAATATGAGCTTCTAGCACATAAAATAATGTAATAATATTTTTTCCAACATCCTCCCTTATTACATTATTTGAGACAGTATATATTATTATCCCCCCTTAATATAGAGGAGAGAACAATGAAATATGGCTTTGGCTCCTGACTCTTGGCTCTTGTATTTGGCCCTGGCTCTTGGCTCTTGGCTCTTGGCTCATGGCTCTAGATTTGGCTCTTGGTTCTTGGCTTTACCTTTGGGTCTACCTCAAGATATGCCTTTAGGTCTGCCTCTAGGTCATTGCGTTTAGGTCTTCCACTAGGTCTATCATTGGGTCTACCTCTAGGTCTACCACTAGGTTTACCTCTTCTATAGAAGCCATGCAATATTTCTTTCATTTTGTTCCATTGTGTGACATTTGTCCATCCACAATCAACATGAATCTTGTTGGTCATTTTCTATTTATACCAATAATTTTTAGGGAAGTGATTAGTACAACCACAAATATCACAAGGATATAGGTTCCAACACCTAGTTGTTACATGTCCAGTTCTACAGTAATTCCTATAATTTATTCTAGGATTTATATGGGATTCTGGTTTGACAAACTTTTTCTTACTACTTCTTGCTTGACCATTAGAGCCAAGGCCTTCATTCTTTGGCTTGACATGTGGCACTATGGGCTATCTTATGCCTTACCAATTTTTACCCAATCCTTGACCATTGTATCCCATTTTTTGCATTATTTTGAAACCAATTCTGTTGTGATGTTTTTAAAAACACCCAAGGTCTTCTACATCAAGGCTTTTAACAATATTGCCTTTGTGACAATTGACAAGATCATGGTGCTCATTTTTAGGATTATCAATTTTTAAGTCACTAGTGTCATAGGTAAAATCTATCCCTGTGATAAGGTCACCTATGTCACAATTGATATCTTCCATTATAGACATGAGGTCACTTGTGTCACAATAAGAATTTTTCACCAAGGGCTCAAGGTCACTTGTGTCACAACAAGCATCGACCACCATGGGCTTGACCTTCAATTCCTCCTTTAGTTCCTCTTTCTTTT
This sequence comes from Wollemia nobilis, assembly GCA_028583015.1. Taxonomy (NCBI): domain Eukaryota; kingdom Viridiplantae; phylum Streptophyta; class Pinopsida; order Araucariales; family Araucariaceae; genus Wollemia; species Wollemia nobilis. Next base: position 1,361,032 of record JAQPPZ010003193.1, on the reverse strand, counting down.
CACATTTACAAATGCCAACTGTTATTAATGACATGTATAATGTCCTTATCTATAGAAAATATAACACCATCTATTTGAAGATCTTCACAAATATTAGCATCTTTGAGAATTGTTTGCACACAACTACTTAGTGTGAGGAATTTTCCATATTCATAAAGATCCTTCCCTTCTGGGAAATAAAGACCTTTATCTAGTGCGGTACACTCATGAATTTGTTTTAGAGATTGCTTTTTCTTAGATTTTCTCATATTTTAAAATGTCGATCCTTATCAAGAATGTACCTTTTAAAAAAAATTGATTTTGTGTAATCCTGAAAAATATGAAGGTAAAGATGTACCTTTGTACACTATAACTATAATCTTAAAATAATTATATTCCCTCTTTTTGCAAAAATATACTCCTTTTAAAAAAATCTTTTCTTGTATATATACCATCTTTTAAAAATAAATAAAAAACAATTTTTTTAATTTTAATAGTATCTTTTTCTTTTTATTTTGTAAATAAATTAATTAATTTAAAAAATGCGTTCTATCTATAAAAATATGTATTTGAACTTGGGTCCTAGAGGCCAGAGCCTTATCTCCCACGCTCTAGCCAGACTTTGTTCCATCACAGTAGCACAGCAATCAGCTATCGACTCCACCAGTCTTCACAAGAATGAATTCTGCATTCTTCCAACGGTCTAATCTAATCAGCTAACGTCATCATATTGTAATATGGGAGGTGCTTTTTCACTGTTTTGCTTCCTCCACGTACAGTTATTTTTTAATTCAAATAAATTTGTAAGCAGCACTAATTATTATGTAATTAGTTTTTTTTTATATTTTTGAAATATATATAAAAGAGTTTGTTACAATCACATATTATTTTTAGTAAATGAAAAGCGTTGATCCTATTCTACCTTTTTATTGTTGATCCTATTCTGCCTTCTTATTGTTGATCCTAACTGAGAAGTGCAGGTTCAAACCACAGGGGCTGCTCCCACCAAACCTATTCCGCCTTATTATTGTTGACCGGTTTTGAAGGGAACAACCGCCACTCGAGATTCATAACATCATTTCTGATGTGCACTCAGAGTATTCAGATCAGACTACTACCTAACCACAGGGGTTGCTCTCACCAAACTTATTCCGCCTTGTTATTGTTAACTTGGTATGAAGGGGACAACTATACCATCCTCATCGATTTGACGCACATTCAGAGTATTCAGATCAGACTACTACCTAACCACATGGGTTACTCCTATCAAACCTATTATGCTTTGTTATTGTTGACTCGGTGCACTCAGAGTATTCAGATCAGACTACTACCTAACCACAGAGGCTACTCCCATAAAACCTATTCCACCTTGTTATTGTTGACCTGGCGTAAAGGGGACAACCTGGATTCTCCCACCAAACCTATTCCACCTTGTTATTGTTGACCCGATGCGAAGGGGACAACCTATCGCTCAAGATTCATATCATCATCTTGGTCTGGCACGCATTCAAAGTATTCAAATCAGACTACTACCTTTGCAAACAGGTTGCCCCAAAATTTGAATGTGAGTATCTTCTTGATAAATACGTGACCAAACAAACCCTTACCAATCCACAAATCTGATGCACAAAATCATCTTCGTATACATGAAAATCACTGTATCGCTCCGACTGCCGGGTGCTTTGACACAGGCAGCTCAATACACTGGATCTTGCTAATCGTTCACCTCTACTTTTCATCAAGGTCGATGGCTAGAGATGCAAACAAGTAATTCCACCTCGGATAGGTGGCTAGCATCCGCCTCGGAGGATTGACAGCTACAAAATCTTCACGTGCTTTTTCAAAATAAATACTGCCCTCAGGTCCGGCGTGTCGATCCGCTGCACCAACAAATATCCGCTTTTTTTTTTAATCAGGATGAGATATGTTATAGTGTTTTACTTTAGATTGTTTGATTGCAATCAATAAAGAATCTTTCATTATTTTTTAGTTATGTTGATACAATGTTGTAGAGAGCTTTTCTTGACCAAGAAAAAAAAGTTAAATGAACTACTTTTAGATAATAAATTTCCTCATTTTGCTATTGTAATTAAAAGTATTGGTTTATTATTAATAATTTCAGTTTCCTAAATAAAAAAGTTTTAGCTTTTTTTTTATTTTGCTTTGGTCTTCAATCCAAATCTTTTTTATTGATTCCACTAATTCTAGATATTGATTTTTGTATTATTATCATCATATGAAAAATGTTTATGTTTTCATCGCCTCTTTTTAACCAAGGTTGTCTCGATTTTAATTTCCGAAATTTCTCTTCCTTATTCCAAATATTATGATATTCACTAAGCAAATCCCTTTCCTACGAGCTTGGATTATTGTGCTCACATTTTTGGAATTTTGAAAGTTTATCTTTTAATTCTTCTTTCTTCTCAAAAATATTTTCGAAAGTGTTCTTGTTCCATTCTTTTAATCTAGATGTTATTGATTTAATTTGTTTTGGAAGTATATACAACCCATCGTTTTTTGAAGAATTTCATGTCTACATTATCATATCAACAAATTGACGATGGTGTTCCCACATATGCTCATATTTAAAATATGATCTTTTTTAATTAATTTACCATCATTTTAACTCTTATTGGCCAATGGTATGGAACAATCCCTATCAAGGTATTAATTTTAGCACAAGTCCCTTCATCTAGCCAATGATCTAAGAGTATGCATCTATCTAGTTTTTATGCTATCAAGTTTTGGTCTATCATGTTGTTGGTCCATGTATAGTTATCCTCTTCAAACTCAATCTCTCATAGATTGTTGTTTTGAATAAAAGTTGAGAAATCTCTCATTCTTTAGGTTACTTTTTTAATTCCTCAATTTTTTTCATCCAGCATAGTTATGGCATTAAAATCTCCTATGGTAATGAATTGGGTTTCTTGGTCTTTACTTCTCATAAAGGCTTCAATATCACTCCATGCTTATGATCTATTGGACTAAGTTGTAGGTTCATAGACATTGATAAGGATAAAACAAATATATGTAAAGTAGCATGTGACTAATGAGGCTATCTCACAAGAGGTTCTAGCTAGATTCCAACAAGTTAGGATTTCCCTATCACTCCTAAATCCATAGCATCCCATTCATATCTTTCCCATATTGCTTTCATAGTTTTGGAAACTTCTTCCTGTGTCATTTAGTTTCCTTAATACAAAGAATATCAAGTTTATTACTTAAACAAAGGTCCCTAATACACCTCTACTTTAAGGGGGTATTAGCACCCCTTATATTCCATGAAATGGTAATCATGTCTTACTAGGGGCTAATTTCCCCTCCTAAAATTACCAATATCATTTTTATTTGGTAAAGAGAAGTTCAACCAACTTAGATTGTGTTCCTTTCACTATGTTTGCTCTTGCTTCCTTGGATTTCGCTTGATAATTTGAAGGTTTTTTTCTTTTTATCTTGCTAGCATCAAGATTAGGTCTTATTATTCTATTCCTCAATATTTCACAACTTATATTTTAATTAGATGTATCCTCTTTTGGCTCTTCTAAGGAAGATTTTAACTTATCTTGCTCATTTTTTGGTATTTCCTTGTTAATGGTAGAGGCATTAACATCTAACACTATGTTTTCTCTACCACTTTCCTTCTCTTGAATGGTGCATGGTACTTCAAGAGAGTCTTCAAATTTTGATGAGACATATTTTTTAGGTTCAACAAGAATGTTCATCCCTAAATCAGGATCATATTGAGTAGACAATTCCTTATTAATATTATGATTATGTTGTACCATGTCCTCTAAGCTCTTATCTATTTTGTCTTCATAGGCTAAAGCCTCAAAATAATGGGTATTTTTCCAATATCCTTACTTACTAGTCTCCATTGCTTACTTACTTTCATCTACCTAGACCTATGTTTTGGAAGTTAAAAGCCATCATCTATATCCATTTGTAAGTTTCTCCTGTTGTTTTCTATATATGTTTATGTTGGACTCTTCTTATGGCATGATCTCTCAATATGCCCCACCTAATAACATCTTCTATATTTGAAAGATATATTTTCATAATTCATGGTTTGGATCCACAACTTACCCCCATACTTAAGAATGATTTTGGTAAAGGTTTACTAATATCAATGTTGACCAATATCTGGGTGTAAATAGACAAGTCTCCATCTTTTGTAGTTTTTGAAATCTCAAGGAATTATCCTAGAGTCTTACCAATTTTCTTGAAGGTATCTGTTTTATAGATCTCAATGGGTAACCCATACATTCTGACCTAAATTGGTACTAGGGATAGATTTATGTTTTCAGGTGCAAAGCCTTCAAATTAGTTGGTAAGGAAGATTCCTACTCTTCTCATAAAACAAGGATCCCATTTCAAGATTCTATCTCTTTCCTCCTTGATATAGAAAATGGCTAGGAGGAAAGCTTTAAGAAGAAAGGATAAACTCACTCCTAGAGACTTCCATATTTTAATACATCTTCTCAAAGCAAAATCCCTTGGTTAAGACCCATTAAATTCACTAATGATTATCTTATCTTTGAGCAATGAGGATTGTTGCTCTATGAGGTCCTACCTAACCTCTACTACTAGGGATGATTCTAAGGATTTAGTTGTAAATAGGTCGATGGGAAGGAAATTATAACTTGATATCTACTAAATTTTATCAAGTATATCCTATAGAAATTATATTATTTGAAAATAAACCTACAATAATTTGCATGCAAAACTTCTAAGATAATGAAAGGATAAATGAAATTTAGCAAAAAAAATCTATGCCTAAATAGAATGTCCTACCTCGTTGATGCCCTAGCCCTCCATTATTCCTCCCATTATCCCAACCCTAGCTAACAAATATCTACAATTTTATTTTTTTCCACTTGAAAAATTATCATTACCCTTGTTTTGGATGGTTGACTTCATAGGTTCATATATCCCTCAATATTGTTGAGATTACTTCATATGACCACTTATTTTAGAGCTCTTCAAGTTCTGTAAAAATTGGTCTAAGAATCATCTAAATTGAACAAGCCTTCGCAAAGATATGACTCCTAAAAGATGAAATTTTTTTCTAGAAAAAATTTCCTAACACTACTCATGTTCCAATAAGCTATCTTCACATGGTCGTATCTCTCTATACTATTATCTAATCTTATTAATTTGGTAAATTCATATTAAACTATAAATCATTTACAAGAAAGGAAAGCAAATTAGAGGTAATGAAAAGGAATATTTGTTTAGCCATAGAGGAGTCTAAACCAACCCTATCAACTCATCCAATCCCTGATCTAGAAGCAAAGAGCCGTGATATATGGAGTGAAGTCATCAAATGGAATTATGATATTGGGGATAAGAGAAACAAAAAGAAAGTAAAGAATATAAAGTGGAAACCACCAGATGTGGAGTTGGTCAAATTGAATTTTTATGGAGCATCTCAAGGAAATCTAGGATAAGGAGGAGGAATAATTAGAAATAATAGAGGAGATATTCTATCTCATTACGCTTTCAATAGTGGATTTAAGAAAATTAATGAGGCTTTGGAAAGGTTAAAAATATGCAAACAAATGAAATGGAACAAAGTATGGATGTAAGGTGATTTACTGATAGTAATAAATGCTATTTTAAGGAAAGCAAATGCTTCATGGAACATACAAGTGATAATTGTGGAAATTCAAGACCTTGATATAGAGTTTGAAGAAATTAGGTTTGCATATACATTCAGGGAAGAAAATAAATGTGCATATAATCTAGCCAATAGAAGGGTTTTAATTGAGGGTCATGAAGTTAAATTCTCTTTTCCTTGGTTAGAGGAAGTAGTAAGTTTAGTTGAAGCTAACAAGAAAATGTTGACTGCTTGAATCAAATAATGATTAAGATTTACTTTAATGTTTTTCATTGGTAATATTTTTTTTATTTTATAACATTCATGTGCTTTCATATAAAGTATTTATTACAATTTTTGTGGTTGAATTTGTGCTTTAGAAAGAAAACTAGCAATCCAAAGTTGGTAAAGCAGGCTATGATAGTGTATTTTTTTAGAAATATTACTCTACCAAGATGCAATGCATAGATAGTAGAGATGAAGTTTTGGTATTGTGAAGGTTGTTTAAGAAAATATCAAGAAGGGTGCTAAATTATGGAATATTTGTATTCACACAAAAAATTGAAAATGATCCAAAAAATGAAGATAAAGAATTCAAAAAAATTATTTAAAATGATATAGCAACTCAATTGAGATGAGAATTGAATTTGTTTGTAAATTCTAATGCTTTAAAGAAGAGAGTTGTGATTTTTCAATGTTGGGGAACCCGAGTACAACCCCTTGTCCAAAAAAAATCTATAAATCATTTACACAATATATTCTTATTCTTATATGCATTATATTGAATAAAATTTTAGATTATAATTTTTTTTATTAGGGTAGAAGAAGGGGTTTTGAAAGGGCCTGAATATTTTAACAAAATTTGACAAAAAGAGAGGCCCAAATGCTCCAAAGAGAAACACATAAACAACAAACAAGCATCCTTCCATGCCCATACAACCAACTACAACTGAGAAAATAACTAGCATCACAAAATAGCTAGCAAACAGATAAAACAACAAACACTGAAACAAACTAAAACAACAGAGGAGAGGAACAATATAGATCAGATATTTCCATCCTCCTTCGCACCCTAATTATGGTATTTGAGAAGGGTATTATTTATTTTCAAATCCTCTAAAGCATTATCCATATTACCAACCAGCCAATGAGTTAGTCTCCTCAAAGATTCACTAAGGTCCTTCAGAGAGATATAGTTTTTCTCTAAACCCTCCACCATGTGCTTCCTCACGGGATCACCACCCAAGTCCTTACCATGAAATATAGTGTTCTGCTTATGCTCTTTCTTAAGGGAATTTCCAAACTTCGACAAAGATGATATCATAGGCATCTCCCCATTAACTTTCTCAGATTTTTCAGACTCAAGATTCTTCATAGTTTGCTCAAGCAAATCAAAAAACGTTCTTTTCTTGTCTTGAGTTTTAACCCCGCTATTTGAACTTGTCTATGAATCCATCATGTGAGTAACATCCTCCTTTTTAGCATGTTGGGCCTTCCCCACAAGCATGGGGAACATTTTTCTAGTTCTTGGTAGTGAGTACTCAGGATCCTCTCTGATTATTTTCTTTCCACGACCACCATAAGAAGCAATATTTGGCTCAATTTGAATTGGAACCTCTCCATCACTTGAGATTTTTTTTCCTTGGGTTCCCATAAGACATTTTTTTAGCACATGTTTGAACATAATAAACAGAAGCCCTTGGTGGAGAGGTTTCGAAGCTCGACAATGCTGCACATCCCAAACTTTTTTTCCATAGATCTAAAAAAGGAAGGCAGGGATGTTCATCCTTCTACCTCTAGGAGGTAGTTAAAAAAAAACAAATGGAATCTCCTAATGACAAAATACTTCACATCCAGAGTAATATAGCCTATAATAGGTATAATAAACCTTCTCCAAGGTTGATGTAAAGAATCTGTAGCCATTCCCTTTCCTTCTCTTCTTGGACATTTACCCTTTGAGAATAAAAGCTCTATTTTTCCAATCAATGAGTGTTTTTCCCTCCTAATACACTCACCTTCAGCAGGTAAGCCTGAAACCTCATCAAAAAAGGTAGTATTGATAGTAGAATCACAATCGAAAGCTTTCTCCTTACCATTAGACTAAGAGTGGGCAATTTATTTTGAAAGCTCAAGGTCATACCCATCAAAAAATTTCAAAAACTACAGCAATCCACCTTTCTTCAAAATCCCTTGAATATCTTAATTCATATTGATAATTAGTGGCTCAATTCTTAGATTCTCATCTCCCATAGATACATTCCTCTGATTGGAATCAATATTTTCACCCCAAATCAAGTTGTTACCCATCCATTTCTGAGGGTTAAGAAGAGAATGGGTTGCAAAGGTCACCAACACCTTTTGAATTTTCATCGTGGGATTTACTAACAAGCCACTGTGGTTACCATCATGAGCACCCATCATCATTTTCATGGAATTATTCCTCTGGATGATTTTTATTAGACATCAAGCCTTGAAGTCTAGATGATTTTCATTATTATTTTATATGTAAAATTTATTTATAAGTATCGTACTTCTATAAAATATGCACACATAAAATAAAGATCAAATTTAGCCAAACATAATGGTATCCTCCTAATGGTAGTAATTTTTGGTACTATTGGTCACATAACACCTTCAAATCCAAAACGCTAAGCACAACTTAGAATTTAGGGATTGGCTTCATCTACTGACAAATATGGTTGGAATAGAACAAAAAAAAAATTAAAGAGGAATTCGGTTCAAAAGAGAGGACCTGGGGGATTATGTTAAAGAAGTTATTAGAAACAGTGCAGACCAAAATATAGGAAGAATATTTGATAATAGAGGTAGAACAAGACATTTGGGCACAACTATGGAATCAAATGCAACATGAAAGCTATCAAGAATAGAAAAAATAACAAATAGGGCTTCAGTAATCTTTGTTGGAAGAGGAAATATACAGTTAAGAAGGAGGTAAAGTTTAAAGAACAGGGGATTAAGAAATCTTGGGTAAATAAAAGCAAACAGAAAAACTGTATTTTGAGCCTTACCATGAAAGATAGGATATCAAAATGGATTCGTATAAGTTGATCATTTTTTTGAATAAAGTTTTTACCTTTTACTCAAAAAAATGAAAATCAAATTGATTAAATTATTGGTATCATAATAGACTAAGTAAAAACTTAAGAATTTTTACAACTAAAAAAGAGAAGTAATATTTGATGGCTAATCATCCCATAAGCAATAAAAACTTGTCATGTTATTAAATATTCCTATAAATTTATGCTACAACCCTAACATAGCCGACTATGTTAGGTTCCAAGTGAATTAAATAGTTTCACTATTTAGGTTAGAATAGATTTATTTTAAGAGGTATCTCTTTCATTTCTTTTATCATCTGCAAATTGCATTACTGCCTTCACGATGAGGGTGTGCCCACCTTGAGTGGCATTGCATTTCATTCAAGTCTTCATTCGTTGTTTATATTTTTTTATAAAATATTTCCATTCGATAATATTTTCATGTGCATTATCTGGATTCAAAAGACACAAAAGAGGAAGGTGTGGTTGTGTCTTTTCAAGTGGTATTCAGATTCAACTTTCCTTCAGGCCTGGGGACTCCTCACAACACCAAGCTTCCGTAGTAGTCGCAACCTGCATTTTTGAGATCTCGCTTTCACGGGAGACGACAGCATCGTAAACATAATCCGGCATTTAATAAATACTACGTCCAAAATCATTTCAGTAGGAAAACATGAAACGCATGCATTGTGAGTGGCATTAGACAACATTACAACGGTCAGAGCGATCAATAAGTGCAGTGATCGATGGTTAAAATAGTGGAAAAAGGGGCATTTGGTACAGCTAGGCATAGCCACTTAGCATCTGGGAGTGATAACTGGTGGAGCCAAGAGATCACATCCAAAACGCATCGTCTCCCATTCAAATTCGTAGAAGAAAATCCACAGAATCAATAGCATTGTGCGTTGAAAGTACTGGACCAATCAGAAACGAGTATTAAAACACAAACCTAAGGTTAGAACTTATATTTTTAATTTTTAAAATGCTTCGAGGATAATTTATCCCACATCCATCGTGTACTGGGCGTAAACGGGTTTAAGAGGAGGAAGGCGCACTTAAGTTGTTGTGACTTCGATCACACAGAGTCCTCCCTAGCCTCACGCGTGAAGAGTCCACCTATCACTTTTTGTTGCGTCTTGTCATCTAGTGTGTCCTTTGGTCCCGCGTCTGTCCTTCGTGTCATGTACAGTCTAATTGTCTTGCGTCCTTCGGTCCCACCTGTCGTCCTTCGGTCCCGTGTTCGGTGTCGTGTCTTGCCGAGTCGAGGTTTAGTGGTTGTCGTGTCATTGTTCTCCTTCGTTCGCATCTGTTGGGTTCTCCCTTCATGTCGTTATCTCCTAAGGTCACGTCAGGTTGTCGTATCATTGTTCTCCCTTTTGTATCATTGTTCTCCCTTCGTGTCGTCAAGTGTCACGTCAGGTTTGGTTGGGTTCACAAGTGTCACGTCAGGTTTGGCATGGTTCTTCCTTCGTGTTGTGTCATAAGGAGAGATCTCGCCATTACGACATCAACTACAAATTTCGCGTCACAGTGGTCATGACAAATAAAGCGAAAAACCAATTTTTTTTTTAGGATTCTTGATAGTGCATGGTTAAAAAGTGGTATAAAGGAGCGGACGATCGACTATCAAGTTGGGATTCTCCCCAAGAGACAAGAAGACCTCATCGAAGCCAAGGTGCAAAAATTTCTCCTTCCCCTTTAAGAATTGGTAGCTTCAATCCGAATCACCGAGCAATTAATCCAATGGCTTCCAATACCTCTCCAACTTCCTCACAGGTGAATCACACTCAAGACGAGAATAGTCATTCCACGCCAATCAATAATGATATACTACTAAAACTAGTATCCAACATTGAAAATCTAACACACCGCATAGAAAATTTGGCCCAATACACTCATCCTAGTAATGACCACTAGAGCACTGAGGTTCACAACAACCACAATACATACCAAACAGGCCAAAATAATCAACCACCCAACCACAGCGATCAGGATGAAGGGTATACCACAAATACGTGGAATCCACCAAGGGACAATAACAGGACCTACCAAAATAACAACCAACGCCAAAGGGACTATAATGAGCATGAAAGAAACAACTATCAACCACGAGGTCCTCCTAATTATCCTCGCATTGACATGGCTACCTTTGAAGGTAATGACCCACGTGGATGGCTAGCCAAAATGGAAGGTATCTTACAGGTCTACCAAATTCCAGACGACAAAAGAGTCTCCTTTACAATGACAAAATTAGGCAATGATGCTTATCAATGGTTCACTTGGTTCAAACGTGAGAGGCCTGATGAAGCTTACTATTGGGATCATTTCAGGTAAGCTTTTCTTCACAGATTCGACAAAGGTTCCATAGGTTCTTACATTGTAAGATTGTTAGCACTCAAGCAAACAGGGTCCGTAGGGGATTATGTGTCAGAATTTACTAGTATGCTTCACTACGCAGAGGAGATAAAAATGGACGTGGTAGTAGCAGCTTTTTGAAATGGACTAAAAGCACATATTCGAGTTGAAGTAAACATACAAAACCCATCCACATTGGATGAATGTATAAGGATTGCCGAGTTGGCAGAAACAAAGGTACAAGGAGGCCCATCCACCAGACGTGATTCATATGGAAGACCACAATTCCGTAACAATAACAACTCCTTTCATCGGTATGATCAACCATCTAAATACTTTTGTTACAAATGTCGCACTCATCATCCAAAGGAACAAGCATGTCCACAACGCCAAAACTTTCAGTTGGAATACACATACCATGAAGAAGAAGAACCGGAAGACTACGACATCCCTGAGGATTTCCCAGTGGAGGATCCAAATACACAAGATGAGGTGGTTGTTGAGGAGGATACCATGACTATTTCAGTACATGCCCTCATGGGGTTCTCTTCTCACCATACAATCAAGGTGGCGGGTTTCATTCGGAAGCAACGGGTGATGGTACTAATTGATTTCGGTAGTACTCACAATTTCATTGATGCAAGACTTGCAAGAACTTTGGGTCTGCATGTTTTCTCTTCTAGCCAAGATCGGTTTCAAGTCAGAACAGCAAGTAGGGAAGTTTCTCAATGTCTCGGTAAGACATCTTCTATTTCTCTACAAATGGGTACGTATACTTGGCAAGGTCCTCTTTTTGTGATGGAATTAGGAAATTCAGAGGTTATTTTAGGTGTTGCATGGATGGAACAGTTAGAAACCACAGTAGGTTTTAATCACAAACATCGCTTTGTGGAATGGCAAGCCAATGGGAGAACCATCCATCTTCAAGGACTACCCACGCCTCCATCAAAAGTTGTAAGCTCACATAGCATGGAAAAATTGTTAAGAAAATATGGTGGGGGATTCATAGCCCGAATCAATTGCATTGAAAAATTAGATCAAAATACGGTAGAAATCAAAGAGGAAGATCTCCAACACATTGTGTCTAACTATGAGGATGTTTTCCAGGAACCCATAGGCCTACCTCCCAAAAGATCTCATGACCATGCCATACATCTAATTCCTGGTAGTCTTCCACCCAATGGTCGTCCTTATCGATATCCCCAACCCCAAAAAATAGAAATTGAGAAGATTGTCCAAGAAATTTTAGACCATGGTGTCATTCATCATAGTACTAGTCCTTATTCCTCACCTGTCGTCTTAGCTCGTCGAAAAGACAACTCTTGGCGTATGTGTCCCGATTTTTGTCCTCTCAATAAAATCACGATCAAAGATAAGTTTCCTATTCCTGTCATTGATGATTTACTAGATGAGCTACATGGTGCCAAATTCTTCACCAAATTGGACTTACGTTTAGGGTTCCACCAAATCCGAGTTAGGGAGGAGGATATTCCCAAAACCGCCTTTCGAACGCATGAAGGTCATTACGAATTTCTAGTCATGCCTTTTGGTCTCACTAATGCACCATCTACATTCCAAAGTCTCATGAACCAAGTGTTTCGCCCATTCCTACGAAAATTCGTTCTAGTTTTCTTTGATGACATACTCATTTATAGCAAATCTTGGAAAGATCATTTAGTACATGTGGAAAAAGTTCTCCATATCCTACGCCAAGAAAAGTTGTTTGTCAAAAGATCTAAATGCTCCTTTGGTGTTCAAGAAGTCGAGTACTTAGGTCATATAGTATCCCAGGAAGGTGTTAAAGTGGATCCTAATAAGATTAAGGCAATACAAGATTGGCCACGGCCAAAAACCATCAAGAAACTTCATGGTTTTTTGGGTCTCACAGGCTATTATCACAAATTTGTGCGTAACTATGGAAAAATTGTAGGTCCTCTTACAAATCTCACAAAAAAGGATGCTTTTAAATGGTCTGACGAAGCCACCAACGCCTTCGAGGCTCTCAAGCAAGCAATGTGTACTACTCCAGTGTTGGCTACTCCTGATTTTCAAAAGCCATTTGTCATTGAATGCGATGCTTCTGGAATAGGTATTGGAGCAATAATAATGCAGGAGGGTCATCCATTAGCATTTGAGAGCAAACAACTTTTAGGAAAGAATTTGGGTAAATCCACCTATGAAAAAGAAATGCTAGCTATTCTACATGCAGTAGAGAAATGGAGGCACTACTTAATCAATAGCCAGTTCATTATAAAGACCGACCACAACAGTCTCAAGCATTTTTTGGAACAAAGGTTTTCCTATCCGAAACAAAACAAGTGGTTGACCAAATTACTCGGATACGATTTTGTGATCGAATATAAAAAGGGGAAAGAGAATGTAGCGGCTGATGCTTTATCATGAAAATACGAGGATGAAATAGTCATCAATGCTATCTCAGGACCATGTGCACAATGGTTATCTCAGTTACAAGCAGAATGGGAATCCAGTAGCGAAACAGATCAAATAATAAAGGAGTTATCTCAGGGATCTTCAAAGTACCCTCTTTTCACCTATGACGACAAAATATTACGCAAGAAGAATCGTATTTACATTCCTCACAATTCTCCACTAAAAACGTAGATTCTGGAAGAATCACACTCGTCTCCATCAGCAGGTCATTCAGGTTTTCTGAAAACATACATGCGAATTAAACAATCCTTTTGTTGGAAAGGGTTAAAATCAGAGGTCAAACAGTGGGTAGCTGAATGTGAAATTTGTCAACGCAATAAAGGGGAAACAGTTAAGTCACCCGGGTTACTTCAACCACTACCTATTCCAGATCGTCAGTGGGAACATATATCCATGGATTTTATTGAAGGACTACCTAAGTCAGAAGGAAAAATAGTAATTTTCATGGTAGTTGATCGCCTTTCCAAATATGCTCATTTTCAGGCTTTACAACATCCATTTTCAGCAAGCAAAGTGGCCAAGGTATTTATGGATTCAATTTTTAAATTACATGGAATGCCCAAAAATATTGTAAGTGATCGTGATCCCATATTTACCAACAATTTTTGGAAAGAATTATTTCGACTTAGTGGTACCAAATTAAGTATGTCTTCTGCATACCATCCCCAAACAGATGGTCAAACGGAGGTAGTTAACAAATGTTTGGGTACCTACCTAAGATGTTTTGTTCAAGATAAACAATATCAATGGAGTCAATGGTTGTCATTAGCGGAATGGTGGTACAATACTTCTTATCATTTTTCCACTAAGATGTCTCCTTTTGAAGCATTATATGGAACAAAGCCACCAACAATTGCCGATTATGTACCAGGATCCTCCAAAGTAGCTCAAGTTGACGATTGGTTACAAAAGCGACAAGTAATGTTCACTATCTTGAGGGATAATTTGGTACAAGCACAGAATCGTATGAAGCAACAACAGGACAAGCAACGTTTCGAACGAACATTCAATATTGGTGATATGGTGTTCCTACGTCTTCAGCCCTACAAGCAGCTGTCATTAAAACTCAAATCCAGTCAGAAGCTGTCACCACGATTCTATGGTCCTTATAAAATTGTGCGTCGCATTGGCGAGGTAGCATACCAACTCGAGTTACCCCAAGCCTCTCGCATACACCCAGTATTTCATGTCTCCTATCTCAAAAAGGTGATGGGCCAAAAGGTACACTCTCAGTCAGAATTACCAGTGCTGGATGAAGAAGGGCGTATCCATCTACAACCCGAGGAAGTGCTACAAACCAGATCACGCAGACTCAGATCTCGGCACATCCTAGAATTTCTCATCAAGTGGCAGGATTTACCTGAAGAAGATGCAACCTAGGAGTCTGAAAGTATTTTCCAGTCATTTCCAGCTTTGAGGTCAAAGCTTTCTGAGTAGGGGAGTCATGCTACAACCCTAACATAGCCGACTATGTTAGGTTCCAAGTGAATTAAATAGTTTCACTATTTAGGTTAGAATAGATTTATTTTAAGAGGTATCTCTTTCATTTCTTTTATCATCTGCAAATTGCATTACTGCCTTCACGGCGAGGGTGTGCCCACCTTGAGTGGCATTGCATTTCATTCAAGTCTTCATTCATTGTTTATATTTTTTATAAAATATTTCCATTCGATAATATTTTCATGTGCATTATCTGGATTCAAAAGATGCAAAAGAGGAAGGTGTGGTTGTGTCTTTTCAAGTGATATTCATATTCAACTTTCCTTCAAGCATGGGGACTCCTCACAACACCAAGCTTCCGCAGCAGCCACAGCCTACATTTTTGAGATCTCGCTTTCATGGGAGACAGTAGCATCGTAAAAATTATCTGACATTTAATAAATACTATGTTCAAAATCATTTCAGTAGGAAAACATGAAACACATGCATTGTGAGTGGTATTAGACAACGTTACAGTGGTCAGAGCAATTAATAAGTGCAGCGATCGACGATTAAAATAGTGGAAAAAGGGACATTCGGTATAGCTAGGCATA
This sequence comes from Wollemia nobilis, assembly GCA_028583015.1. Lineage (NCBI taxonomy): Eukaryota > Viridiplantae > Streptophyta > Pinopsida > Araucariales > Araucariaceae > Wollemia > Wollemia nobilis. The sequence continues at coordinate 1,345,559 of JAQPPZ010003193.1, read as the reverse complement.
GCCACTTAGCATCTGGGAGTGATAATTGGTGGAGCCAAAAAATCACATCCAAAATGCATCGTCTCCCATTCGAATTCGTAGAAGAAAATCCGTAGCATTAACAACGATGTGTATTGAAAGTACTGGACCAATCAAAAATGAGTATTGAAACACAAACCTAAGGTTAGAACTTATATTTTTAATTTTTAAAATGCTCCGGGGATAATTTATCCCACATCCATTGTGTACTGGGCACAAACGGGTTTAAGAGGAGGAAGGTGCACTTAAGTTGTTGTGACTTCGGTCACACAGAGTCCTCCCTAGACTCACATATGAAGATTCCATCTATCGCTTGTTTTTGTGTCTTGTCATCTAGTGTGTCCTTTGGTCCCGCATTTGTCCTTCATGTCGTGTACAGTCTAATTGTCTTGCATCCTTCGGTCCCACCTGTTGTCCTTCGGTCCCATGTCCGGTCTCTTTCTCTGGAATATCTAAAAAATGCCTTGTCACTCATGGTCAATGATAAGGCACATGGTCTTTATGGATTCCCATGTGAATTCTAAAAATAATTATGGGATATGCTCGGTTTTGATCTCCACAAAGTGTATCTTGAAGCCCTGTAATGTGGTTCACTGGGTTCCATTATTAATAAAGGCAATTTTAAATTTATTCCTAAGTCTGGAGACCCTAAGTTCATCACTAATTGAAGGTTGATCACCCTGCTTAATGTGAGCTATAAGATTTTTTCCAAAGACCTTGCACTTAACCTTAAATCTCTCATGTGTTTGATTATCAGACCTGAACAAACTGGATTTATTTAGGGAAGATACATTCTTGATAATATTCTTACTATTTGAGAAGGTATGGAGTGGGCAAGAAATTTTGAACAAGATGCTTTATTCATTAAGATTGACTTTGAGAAATCCTATGATAATATGAAGTGGTACTTCATCACTGTCATGCTTCAATGCTTTGGGCTTTGGGCCAGTGTTTGTGAGCACTGTTATTATGTTATTTCAAGATGCTTCAGCTATTCTTACTTTGAATAATAGTCAATCTCAATAAATTTCTCTTGGTCATTCTATAATACATGGGTGCCCTCTTGCTCCATCTCTTTTCATTCTTGTTGCAGAGGTTTTTAGCTATTTGTTGACCCATAAAGTGGATCAAGGATTAATATGGGGTATTGCTCTCCCCAATTCTGATCGTCAGTTGGTACATGGTCATTTTGCTGATGATTATTTTTTAACACTTCAATAAGATGAGCAATCCCTTTCCTTGACTATTAGTTGCTTAGAGGTGTCATGTTTAGCCGCTGGTTCTTCTATTCAATGGAAAAAAAACTCATGTTTTCGGCAATCTCAATCCCAAATTCCATGATGGTTGCATCATTTCCAATGGACTTGGATTCAGTCGGGTGAGGTGTTTAAATTTATTGGAATTTCTTTTGTGTTTCATGGTTCCTCTTATCAATTGTGGTAGTATGTTATTAAGAAAGTGGACAAGAAGCTTTCTTACTTGACTAGTAATAAACTTTCTCTGGCAGAAAAAATTTAGATTTGTTCTAAGGTTTTAGCCACTACCTATGTCTATTATTCATCTTGCTAGGTTCCATCCAAATATTGTTATAAAAAGTTGGATAAGCTTCTGAGAAATTTCTTGTGGGCCAAAGACTCTGTCAAATGATATTTTCATAGCCTGGGAAATTTGTTGTTTGCTCAAGGATTGTGGAGGTATGGGTTTGTTTGATTTTCACTGACAAGGTTTTATCCTTTATGCTAAATGGATCACTTGATCTTTAATTGGGGATGAATCTTAGAAAGTGCTAGTCAGGCATTGCATTTATTCTGGTTTGCTTCAGGGAAAGAAAATTTGGAAAGGGGTGGGTTTGCAATCCATTCTTACTACCCCTATCCCTGTTAAAGTTAAATATTCTTTTGTTATTCAGAGTATTTGGAAAGCCTGGGAGGCCTTCAAACCCTGGCTTAGTTGGAAAGGGATTTTTCACAAAGCAGGTACCCCTTTGCCTTCCATGAATATTTTGTGGTCTCTTGTTATTACTTTGCAAGGCTCTCCCCTAGCTCTGGTGTAGTGGGCCGGAGTGCAGAAGTTCTATAAGCATGGTATTGCTTCCAATTTTTTATTTCTTCTCTCGATATACCAGGAGTTGAATACCTTGGGAAAGTTTTCATTAAATTTATAATTTAAATCCTGGTGATAGAGATACTTATGAGGTGGTTATTTATAGTATTCCATTTTCTATTTGGTGCAAACTGCATAAGCATTTTCAAAAAACCTAGTGGTCAAATTGGTGTTGGCCTAGGGAGCTTCTTGTTTTGAAATATAAAGCTCATCTAGGTTACAAATGGCTCACCCTACAAGTTCCAATGGTTGATAAGCTCACTATGATATGGGACTTAGTCTCTCTTCCCTCTTTATGGAATAAGAGGTTTTGGATTGCTTGGGCTACTTATATTGAATATAAACAGATTTTTTCCCTTGGAGCCTCTTGCACCAGGGGTTGCCTTTTGGTAATAGGTTCAAGCATCTGTGTGTTCATAATCCCATTTGTCCAGTTTACAGATAGGCAAAATATTTCCTGCATGTTTTTTGGTTTTATGATCGGGCTCAGTCGACCTAGGAGTAGCTTCTTGAATTTTTTAGACCTTTTAGGCAAGAGGATTTTACCTGGGTGCATGCAATTTTGGGTGACCCTATTGATTTTTCATTCAACTTGGATGTTGTTTGGAATATTTTTAGAATTGGTACCCTGTTTTATCTCTGAAAGTCCCGTAATAGAGTTATTTTTCTCAACAAGATATTGGGCTTATCTTCTCTGTTGCTAATAAATATACTATATTCTTTGATTTTTGGTTATAGATTCAAGTACAAGTTGAAAAAGTACATGTGGAGTTGTAGTACTTACATACCCTCATGGATCATTGGCGGAATGCACCCTGCACTATGAGTCGTGTGCCTCTTATTTCCCCTTCCAGGTCCTGATTGTCGACTCACTGGGGGACTCATCACCGACCATAGCCCTCTGCTACTAGACACTAGTCCTAGCCCTTCCTGCAATGCAAATGTGGAGAATTAGGAGCTAGAGGCCCATCTCACCCAATCTCTAGTTGGGATGTTCAGCCTCCTGAGCAAGATGATGCCCCTGGTTGAGATGAAATTGTTCCAAATGCATAGACTTGTATTATTAGTGGTACTATTTTTTATGGTTGGGGGGCTTCAAATTCTTCAACCGTTGGATGGGCTTATGACCTTATGGATAAAAACTTCAGGCCTTCCACTTGGCAGTGATTTCTTGGCTCCTTTCTTTTTGAATACATACTTGACACTATTTTTGTGGTTGTTATCCGCATTTTTGTGGACTATTTCTAACACTCTTGTGTACTCCTAACCATGATGGTTAGTTTGTTGGTTTACGAGGTGTGCTATTATCACCCACCTTTTTTTGTATAATTAGACATTATTTTATTAATATAATGGCTTTTTCATCCAAAAAAAATGAACATGTATGTGACGTATTTAATTCATTGATTGCATATCTCATATTGTGCATTTAATTTATTGATTGTATATGGATGCTATTATGTGTATATTGTAGGTTCTATTCAATGTGTTATAAAATTACTACTCTTTAATTAGAAATATATATATTTTTTTTTTTAATTATAGTTGTAAAATTGTTAGTTTTTTTTTAATAACATGTGCTTATACTGAGAGGGGGGTGAACAGTATAAGATAAAACTTTTTTTTTTTCAATCCATATGATAACATCAACAATATTAAAGTAGTAAACATTACACAAAGCATCACACACATGAGAGACATGATTTAACGTGGTTCACCCAATGTGGGCTACTCCACGGAGAAAATATTCCTTATAAAATTTTCTCAATAAATTCTCTTGGGAATCCTTTCCCTATTACAATGTTTATGGACCTCTATCCAAAGGAGACACCAATCCCCTAATCAAGTTTGTGGATCTCTATCCATAGGAGAACTCCTTCTCCTCTGCTCTGGTTGGTGATCCTCTTAGAAGACTACTACCTCCACTACACTAGCTTGTGGATCTCTCTCCACTGAAGACCCCTATCCTCACTACCCTAGCTAATGGATCTCTATCCACTGGAGACTACTGTCCTCTACTTCTATCACCTCCAAAGTTTGCTCTTACTCTATTCTATCTCTATCTCAGATCTGTACTAAACACTGTCCTCTACAAATCTACTCAATCTCTATCTAAAATATGTACTAAACATAGTCTTTGGTCTAGCACAAATCTGCTCAATATCTGTCTCAAATCTGCACTAAACACTATCCTTTGGTCTAGCACAAATTTTCTCAATCTCTGTCTCTAGTCTGGCACAAACCTGTCCTCAAATCTACACCAAAATCTATCCTCAAATTTCTCGTAAGCTTCACACAAATTTGATCAATCCAAATCTCTCTAGATTCCCAAATTTAACAAATATCAAATTTTCACAAGTCTCTCAAGACTTGTAAATATCCACAGTCTCTTGTCCTCTCTCACAAGTCTTCACCAAGACTTACCTCAAATATGTCCACTAGCTTTCACAAAAGCTTGTTCAAATCAATGGCTAACTTGCATATAAAACTTAACTCAATCTTTCACAGAAAACCTCTTCAATCACACTAACTAGTTCCACTCATAATCTTGTTAAACCATAGAAGCATATAGAGAATTGTTAGAGACTCAATATGTTTCACACTCACAAACACTCAATCACTTTCAATCCTTTCCATCAACTCAATTCAGAATAAAGAACAATTTGTTTCACAGAACTTGAACTATCACTCCAACACTTTCAATCAACTATGCTCAACCAACTCCACTCAACCAATCACTCAATGGAACATAACTTGCTTACAAACCCTAATCAAGCATATGAATGTTTACTCAAATATTTCCAACAATGCTTATCAAACAACCTTTTCACTCCAACTTAGCATTCATAACATTCAACCCAACAATATTTCACTCACAAGGAAGATATGCCCATACCTTTTTCTTGATGGAGAAATGACCTCAAAACTTGTCTCAACACAATCAACCTCTTTGCCAATCTCAATGGTTAGATATCAAAAATCTATCCTCAATTATTTCCTTCAAATATTTCACCATACAAAAATTATTAATTCTCAATTACACCTTATAATCTCCAACTTTATCAAATAAATATTTCACCCACTCAATTTCACAATAACCCCTTTCAAAAATTTAATGCATGAAGCAATCCAAACACTACTTATGTCTCCCTACTCAATATTGCATTTTTCAAATAATTAACTTTATAAAACAATGCAATATATTTTTAACCTTCAATAAAATATTTCTCACTTTCTCTAAGGTAAAAATTAATTACCTTACCCTTTTAACTCCCTAATCACTCAACAAAAACCAAATAACCACGTGCTAATAACTTTCCCACTTCACACTTTAACCTAGGTACAAAAATTAAAGCATGCGCTTTAAGCACCACAACAACCTTAGTCTATGCACAATTTAACCAAAAATCAAATACCTTAGTGCGCGCTCTTCATGGGACTCGATCCCTGGTCGAAGTACCACCTACGCCTTAGCCGTGGCTCCCCTACCATGTGAGCTAAGCACTCACATGGGAAGCAAAAGTGCCTAGAGCGCTTTGACTCCTCCTCCCACACCAAAAGCCAAAAGGCTTTGTCCCACATCACCGTCGAGACTCGAATGTAGCACCTCTGCATTCCCAATGCTTTACACACCTCGGATTCATCGCTAGCCCAACCGCTGGTTGGTGTTTGACTTTTCCACCTTAGTCGCTTTGTCTTCCATGGATTTTGGGGGTAAATAAAAATTATAATCTTTGTCCTTTGCTTGCTCATGAAATATTCACCTTTTCATTAATCGCATGCATTAATAATTTCGGAGACTTACCTTTTAGGGGTAAGTGCTATGGTATTTATACCATATGCCTTCCTTTTTCCAACATCGATGGAGAATATAAAATTTGAATTCATTTTGGCACCCAACCCAACTTTGGGTTATGAAAATATTATTTTTATAAATAAATTTATAATATAAATATTATAAATTATTTATAAACTACCTTAGGCATAATTAAACTTTTAATATTATAATAAAGTATTATAATATTATTTCCATTGGGCCTAGGTGTTTTCCTCTTTCGCCCTTAGACCTTTTCTGACCGCCTTTAATATTATAATATTATTTCCTTTAGGCCTTTTCTTCAGGGTATTTAACCGTCCTTTTGACCAATCATCTGGAGCTCTTAGACCAAATCTCTTGGGCTTAAAATATAAATATTTTAACCCTTATTTTGCCAAGTCCTACACTGATTCTTGACACTGACTCTTGACATCAATGACAACACAACTAACTCAAAATTTCCAACAATCTCCCCCTTTGTCATTGATGGCAACCCCTTTTTTTTACCAAACCTTTTTCTTCTTTCAAAACTGCTCCCCTTGAGAAACTCCCCTGATTGAATGCTCTCCCCCTAACTCAAATCTCTCCCCCTTTGACATCAATGGAAAAGGGCCACCTTTGGGGCTTGGGGCTAAGAATGAGACTCTTAGCTTAGCCCCTCCCCCACCTCCTCTTGAGGTGGTTAATTCTGGGGTGGGAGTAGAACTACTCCCAATTTTCCTCGAAGATACTCAAAAGTCTCTTTCGAAAGTGGCTTAGTAAAAATATCCGCTATCTGCTCCTTTGTAGTAACATATTCCAACCTGACTTGCTTGTCTATCACCTGTTCTCTTAGAAAGTGATACTTGATCAGAATGTGCTTTGTCCTAGAGTGCATCACTGGATTCTTTGAGATATTTATAGCACTTGTATTATCACACAATATGGGAATAGGATGATCATGCTTTATCTTGAAATCCTCTAGAGTTCGCTTCATCCATAATACCTGTGTACAACTAGAAACTGCTGCAATATACTCTACCTCTATTGTAGATAAGGATACTGATGCCTATTTCTTACTTAGCCAAGAGACTAAATAGTCTCCAAGAAAGAATGCTCCTCCACTTGTGCTCTTTCTATCATCAATGTTGCCATCCCAATCTGCATCTTTGTAAGTTGTGAGAGTGAAACTATCACTTTTGGGATACCAGAGCCCAAAATCCATGGTCCCTTTTAGATACTTGAGAATCCTCTTTACTACTACTACATGTGTCTCCTTGGGTGCTTCTTGAAACCTTGCCACTAATCCAACTACCTGCATGATATCTGGTCTTGTAGTTGTGACATACAATAAGTTGCCGATCATAGATCTGTATAATTTTTTATTTGCCTCTGGAGATTCATCATATTTACTTAGCTTACATCCTGTAACCATGGGGGTACTTACTGGTTTGCAATCTTCTAACTTGAATTTCTTTAGCATCTCTTTTATATACTTGGTTTGTGAAAGGAATACCCCTTTCTCTGATTATGAAATCTGAAGTCCAAGAAAGAAAGACAACTCACCAAGCATAGACATCTCAAATTCATTCTGCATGCTCTTTGCAAATTTTTGACACATCTTATCATTGTTCCCTCCAAAAATGATGTCATCCATGTAAACAACCACAATTAGTAGATCATTCCCTTCATTTTTTATGTATAAGTTATTATCCACTATTCCTTTCCTGAACCCCTATTCCTAAAGGTACTTATCCAATCTTGAGTACCACGCTCTAGGAGCCTGTTTTAGACCATATAGTGCCTTCTTCAATCTGCATACATAGTCTGGTTTACCTATTAAGTTGAATCCCTCTGGCTGCTCAATATAAACCTCTTCTTCCAGAACACCATTTAGAAATGTTGATTTAACATCCATCTGATATACTTTGAATTTTTTGAAGCTTGAGAAGGCTAAGAACATTCTGATAGCTTCAAGTCATGCAACTGGAGCAAATGTCTCATCAAATTCAATTCCCTCTACCTATGCATAACCTTTGCATACTAATCTTGCTTTGTTTCTGACTACTTGACCATCTTCATTTAACTTGTTTCTGAATACCCATTTAGTGCCAATCACATTCTTGTCCTTTGGTCATGGGACAAGTTCCCAAGTCTTACTTTTCTCTATCTGATCTAGTTCCTCATTCATTGCCTTAATCCAAAATTCATCTTCACTTGCCTCATTGAAATATTTTGGCTCAATTTTGGATAACAAAGAAAAATTTGCTTGTTGATTTGATGTTATTACCCTTCTCCTTGTCTGTCTCTCATCTGGATTCCCAATGATTAGATCTCTTGGATGATGTTTCTGTACATACCTGGATGGAGTCTTAGGAAGAAGTCTTTTTGTTTCTTCCTCTTCTCCTTCTGATTCCTCACATAACTCTTCTTGACAACTTCCATCTTCCTGATACACAATTTCTTGAACTGGTTCTCTTAACCCTATCTTCTCATCAACTATTACATTTATACTTTCTACAATAGTACATGTCCTTTTGTTGTAGCATCTATAGGCTTTGCTCTTAGTGGAATAACCAAGAAAAATTCCCTCATCACATCTTGGGTCAAACTTGCCCAAGTCTTTCTCTTCCCATCTTATGTAACACTTGCTTCCAAAAATTTTGAAGTATTTCATAGTGGTTGGTCTTCCCTTCCAAAGCTCATATGGAGTCTTGTGATGGTTCACTCTTATTTGAGCCCTATCGATGATATAAACTGTTGTGTTAACTGCCTCCCTCCAAAAACCATCTGAAAGCTTGGATTCATTTAACATAGCTCTAGCCATATTTTCAACAGTCCTATTCTTCCTTTCAACAACTCCATTTTGTTGAGGAGTTCTTGCAGTTGAGTATTCTCTTTTGATCCCATGTTGTTCACAATAGTTTACAAATTCATTTGAGGTAAATTCTCCTCCTCTGTCTGATCTCAAACACTTAATCCTTTTACCTATTTCATTTTCAACCAACTCTTTAAATACCTTGAATTTATCAAGTGCTTCTGACTTCTCTTTCAGGAAGGCTACCCAAATCATTCTGGAATAATCATCTATAAACAATATGAAGTAACTTTCACCTTGAATACTCTGTGTTCTGGTAGGACCACATAGATCAGTATGTATTAGTTTCAATGGCTCAGATGACATAAATCCTTTTGATTTGAAACTTGTTCTAGTTTGCTTTCCATGTTGACAAGGTGCACAAATTGTGTTTTGTGGCCTTTTTAGCTTGGGTAAATCTCTGACAGCTTATTTATTGCTTATGTTCACTATGTTGTCAAAGTTCAAATGACCCATTCTTCTATGCCACAACCAACTCTCATCTTCTTGTGATAGAAAACACTTTTCTCCTTTAATCTCACTTAACATGTAGAGGTTGTTTGTAGTTCTATTTGCATTTGCAATAAGTTTTCCAGTTTTAGACTTTCTAATCTCACACCTACTTGGATGAAAAGTAACCATGTGCCCTTGATCACAAATTTGGCTCACACTTAGTAGATTGTGCCTCAACCCCTTGACATACAATACATTCTCTATTTTTGTTTTCCCATTATCTAAACTCAGAGTTCCTTTCCCACAAATTTTTGTTGATCCATTATCACCAAATCTTACTGATCCTCCATCAGTTTCTTTGAGTACTAGAAATTTACTTTTATCTCCTGTCATGTGACTAGAACATCCACTATCAAGATACCATTGTTTTCCCTTATCTTGAACATGAAGAGTTGTTTGTACTAACATTGATCTAACTTTTTCATGCCCTTTTCTCTCTTTCCTAACTGTTGAAGTTGTATTCTTTTTACTTGACTTAGGCAATACCATTTTACACCATCTAGCCTTGTGCCCAAGATTATTGCACTTATAACATATGACATCACTATTCATAAGAGGTGCAAAAGAATTGAAATTTCTATTGACATCCTTTTTAACATAACCAATGCAATGTACAACTCTATGACCATATTTTTTACATGAAAAGCAATAGCCATGGAAGAGAGTATGTAACCTGTTTGAATACCTTGGAAAATATGGTCGAGTGCTCCTTATTTTGTTGTGATTAACTTTTGTCCATGGTTCTTCTTTGCTTTCTTCTTTCTTGATGTCTTTTCCTTCTAGAGTATGAGTCACTTGCTTATCTTTGTTTGAAGTCTCTGCTTCTTGAAGGCTTGACTCCTCTCTCTGTTTCCCCAACTTTATATCTTGTAGTAACTTGGTCTTTTCAACTTCATTCCTTAGATAAACAATTTCTACTTCCAATATTTCACATTCTGTTTCTCTTGCTCTTAATAGATCTGTCATATCCTATTCAATTTTATTTCCCTCTTCTACCTTTATCTTGAGTTCTGTGAGACTCTGTAGAAGTTCTATCCTTGCTTCTTCATCCTCTTGAATTTGATCCTTCAAACTTGAGTTCTTATTTCTAACCTTTTCAAGGTTCCTGAGAGCAAAAGAATTCCTCTTTTATGTCAAATATGGTCTCTTCTTCACTCTCTGAAGTCATGTGTGTTTCTGATGGATCTTCCTCCAAGTTGTTAGTCTTTTCATGGAGAGACCCACTCTGATACCAATTGAAGAACATGTGCTTATACTGAGAGGGGGGTGAACAATATAAGATAAAAATTTTTGCTTTTCAATCCATATGATAACATCAACAATATTAAAGTAGTAAACATTACATAAAGCATCACACACATGAGAGACATGATTTAACATGGTTCACCCAATGTGGGCTACTCCATGGAGAAAATATTCCTTATAAAATTTTCTCAATAAATTCTCTTGGGAATCCTTTCCCTATTACAATGTTTATGGACCTCTGTCCAAAGGAGACACCAATCCCCTAATCAAGTTTATGGATCTCTATCCATAGGAGAACTCCTTCTCCTCTACTCTAGTTGGTGATCCTCTTAGAAGACTACTACCTCCACTACACTAGCTTGTGGATCTCTCTCCATTGAAGACCCTTGTCCTCACTCAGAAGACCTTTGTCCTCTCTACCCTGACTAATGGATCTCTATCCACTAGAGACTACTATCCTCTACTCTATCACCTCCAAAGTCTGCTCTTACTCTATTCTATCTCTAAAAAAAATTCTCAATATCTGTCTTATATCTGTACTAAACATATCCTTCCTCTAGCACAAATTTGCTCAATCTCTGTCTCAAATTTGTCACTAAACACTATCCATCGGTCTAGCACAAATCGCTCAATCTCTGTCTCAAATCTGTATTAAACATAGTCCTTCAGTCTAGCACAAATCTGCTCAATATTTGTCTCAAATCTACACAAAAATCTTATACAAAATCTTCTCAATATCTATCTCTAAAACTTCCTCAAATCTCACAAAATTCAGCTTCTAAATATTCCAAAAAGTCTCTCAAGAACTTGTCCAATATGCTCAAAAGTCTTCACCAAGACTTACCTCAAATCTGTCCACTAGCTTTCACAAAATCTTGTTCAAATCAATGGCTAACTTGCATATAAAACTTAACTCAATCTTTCACAGAAAACCTCTTCAATCACACTAACTAGTTCCACTCATAATCTTGTTAAACCATAGAAGCATATAGAGAATTGTTAGAGACTCAATATGTTTCACACTCACAAACACTCAATCACTTTCAATCCTTTCCATCAACTCAATTCAGAATAAAGAACAATTTGTTTCACAGAACTTGAACTATCACTCCAACACTTTCAATCAACTATGCTCAACCAACTCCACTCAACCAATCACTCAATGAAACATAACTTGCTTACAAACCCTAATCAAGCATATGAAAGTTTACTCAAATATTTCCAACAATGCTTATCAAACAAACCTTTTCACTCCAACTTAGCATTCATAACATTCAACCCAACAATATTTCACTCACAAGGAAGATATGCCCATACCTTTTTCTTGATGGAGAAATGACCTCAAAACCTATCTCAACACAATCAACCTCTTTGCCAATCTCAATGGTTAGATATCAAAAATCTATCCTCAATTATTTCCTTCAAATATTTCACCATACAAAAATTATTAATTCTCAATTACACCTTATAATCTCCAACTTTATCAAATAAATATTTCACCCACTCAATTTCACAATAACCCCTTTCAGAAATTTAATGCATGAAGCAATCCAAACACTACTTATGTCTCCCTACTCAATATTGCATTTTTCAAATAATTAACTTTATAAAACAATGCAATATATTTTTAACCTTCAATAAAATATTTCTCACTTTCTCTAAGGTAAAAATTAATTACCTTACCCTTTTAACTCCCTAAGCACTCAACAAAAACCAAATAACCATGTGCTAATAACTTTCCCACTTCACACTTTAACCCAAGTGCAAAAATTAAAGCATGCACTTTAAGTGCCACCAACAACCTTAGTCAATGCGCAATTAACCAAAAATTAAATACCTCGTACACGCTCCCTAGTGGGACTCGATCCCTGGTCGAAGCATTTCCTGTGCCTTAGCCATGGCTCCCCTGCCGCGTGAGCTAAGCGCTCACATGGGAGGCAAAAGCACCTAGAGCACTTTGACTCCTCCTCCCATGCCAAAATCCAAAAGGCTTTGTCCCGCATCGTCATCGAGACTCGAACGCAGCACCTCTATGTTCCCAATGCTCTACACACCTCAAATTCACCGCTAGCCCAACCGTTGGTTGGTGCTTGACCTTTCCACCTTTGTCGCTTTGTCTTCCATGTATTTTGGGGGCAATTAAAAATTTAAAACTTTGTCCTTTGCTTGCTCACGAATTCACCTCTTCATCTCCAAATCGCATGCACTATAATTTTGGAGACTTACCTTTTAGGGGTAAGTGCTATGGTATTTATACCATATGCCTTCCTTTTTCCAACGTCGATGGAGAATATAAAATTTGAATTCATTTTGGCACCCAACCCAACTTTGGGTTATGAAAATATTATTTTTATAAATAAATTTATAATATAAATATTATAAATTATTTATAAACTACCTTAGGCATAATTAAAATTTTAATATTATAATAAAATATTATAATATTATTTCCATTGGGCCTAGGTGTTTTCCTCTTTCACCTTAGACCTTTTCTGACCGCCTTTAATATTATAATAATAAATATTATAATATTTCCTTTAGGCCTTTTCTTCAGGGTATTTAACCGTCCTTTTGACCAATCATCTGGAGCTCTTAGACCAAATCTCTTGGGCTTAAAATATAAATATTTTAACCCTTATTTTGCCAAGTCTTGCACTGATTCCTGACACTGACTCTTGACATCAATGACAACACAACTAACTCAAAATTTCCAACAATTTTATATACATATATTCTTTGGTTCAAATTATAGCGGGGTGTGTGAGTAAGTTTGTTGGAAAAAAAGTTTTTTTTATGAGATTTAAATTTGGGTCTTTACTTCATAAATTTATCATTTTAATTATTTTAGTTGAAGCTATTTAATAGCTCTCAAACAATGTTTTAATTATTTTAGTTGAAGTTATTTAATAGCTCTCAGACCATGTTTATTTATTTTTAATTGGTTATGTGGGATTGAAGCAAACCACATAATGGTACTACAACTTGATTATTATGCATTTATTTTTGGAAAGACTCTTCTCCTTGAAAGTCAAATAATTTAACTAGTTGAATTAATATCATTCAATTATTTGACCATATTTGCTTTAATAAAAGGATTTATATATTGATATTCAAATTTTCAAAGAATAATTATTCAGCACACAGCTTGGAGGTTACAAGATTGATGTCAAAGGAGGAACAAGGAATAAAGCAAATTTAAATACTTTAAAAAGTGCAATGGTATACCAAGGGTGCCAGAGATGCAAAGGGTACCATAATCACCAAGAGAACTTGAAACACCAAAAGCTCTAGAATCACACAATGTTCCAAGGTTATCTAGAGGCATAAAACTATCTAGGGGCATAGAAATCTTCAAAGGCTTCAAAATTATCGTATGCTTCCTATCATATGTGCCACTCATGTTGTTTGCTTTTCTTTTTTCTTATTGCTCTGAGATACAAATAGGCTATGTTTATGGCCTCATTTGCAAGGCGATCATCTACTATATTATACCTCCTTCCAATGTGGGAGTACTACTCCAATTCAATTGGTCTTATTTAAACTATTTGTAGTTGGACTAATGAAGTTGTTTAAAGTCTTGTTTCTAAATCAATTTTTGTCACATTTCACAACCTAGAAATTCTACAATATTATTGGTTGTTTTCCCCACATTCATTTTGAATTAAAGAATTTCATAGTATGATCCCACTAGTATCACACCCCCAATCATTACATGATCTGGGTTTGATTTAGAGGCTCCATCAAAGAAAAGTGTAGGGAACTTTATCTCTAAATGTTTGATTGTTCTAACCTATGGCCTAGAATTCAGGAGATTTTGGAGATCCATTTAGCATAACAGTTGTATCTCCTTTGTTCTTAATATCTTAATGTGTTGTTGTTTATGATATATAGATTTTTTTTAAGACTATCTCCCTTAACACTCAAAATTTGATTCTTTTGTCATAAAAATTATCTTGTTTCTGTCCTTCCATATGTGCCAAATGATGAACACCGACATTGAATTCCATACTCTACTTGATAAGGTGCTTGTTCTTTAGTCCTCATTTATACATTTGGTCCCAATTGGTTAGGCAATTTTTTGAGTTGAAGGTTCTTAATAGTGCTGATCGTAGATACTAGGTTATTTCAATTCAAATTTTAATTGCTTTTGTACATTGAAAGAATAGATGTGATATTATTTTATTGTTCTTAAGACATATATGGAAAATATGGGGCCCTATGATATTCCTCTTGATGAGGTTATATCCAGTAAGAATCTTGTTTTAGAGCGTCAACCAAAGAAAGGTGTGAAGTCTGGGGGAACCTTGTAATTCCATACCTTAGCTATGGTTAGTTATCCTAACCTTATTATTGTAATAACACCCCTTGGATGATTGTGTAAACACCTAACCCACTAATATATCCCCATATTGAATTTGGAAAGAAATTTTAATCCCTTCAAGATGTGGCAGGGGTGGATATCTCACCCCTTCAATTAAGTTTGCAAGAGAGTTAACACCCAAATGTTGTAGGTATTATTTTATTTTTCAAAAGCAATTCTTAATGATTGGAAGTCCTCCCAAGATTGAATCACCCTATATATTAATTTTTTATCATCTTTTTGGACCTTCCAAGTCCAACTTAAGGGTTACCCCTATTTTCAAACTTGGATGAAGTCATCTAGAGTCCTAGGTCTAGGTAATTTTTACTAAATTGAAAGAGAAATCTCTTTCAGCTTTTCAAAATGTTGTATCTAGCCATCCCTTGATGTCTCACCTCATTTAAAGTATATTTTTCCTAAAAATAAAATATCCTTAAGGTTTTATTCTAAGTTCACAAGTCTCAGGCCTTCAATATCAAAATTTTGAGTCCATAAAGTCATTACCAAAAAGATCTCTGAACACTAGTCCACATTCATTCCTCTCATATTCATAAAATCCTAGGTCATTCATTCACCCTTTATATATTTATTTGCCCCCTTCACATTCCATATTACCCTAAGTATTCCAAGAATATAATTCCTTTCATCCATAAGTCATCACGAACCTCATAAACCCACGATCCCCCTTTCAATATGCATAATTGAAACATCCCCCTAAGGTTTGGTCTAAATGAAATCAGTGATATGCCTTATCATCGAGAGGAAGTTCTTAGCACTGAGCAGAAATATATTAAGCACCAAGAACCAGAAGGTCTTAAGGGTTGAGCAGGAGTGTTGAGCGCTAAGCGAGAGTGTTGAAGCATCGAGCAAGAGGTATTTACCGCTAAGTAGGAGATATAAGTTATTTGTTTTCATTGGAGCGGGGACTCTAAACGTTGAATTCTCTTGGTTGGAGGATCCAAGCACTTTAAACTTCATTGGAGTAGCACCCCACATTGCTAAAATTCCATTGGTCCAAGAAATGTATAGCACAAGATAAGGCAAGTGAAATGGCCACTATTTTCTCAATTGACCAAGGGAAATAACCTTTATTTTCTTGAAATTTGAGGACCGTTAACACATATCCAAAATCTTCCCCCTTCTCCTAACCCCATGGCTTCCTAAAGTTAAAATACCTCGAATAATTTTTCTTCCCCTAAGGTTTTACCTAAAATAAGATGAGCGAGAATATCGACCGCTATAATCATATTGAGCAGTAGGTCTCAAGCACTAAGCGGGAGGCTTAAGCGCTATGTTTTAATTAAATCGGTATACTCCAACACTAAGAAATAGGTTTCAAGCTCTAATTAGGAGGCTTAAGCACTTTGTTTTCATCATAGCAAGAATCTCGGACACTCGATTTCAATTAGAACGAAGAGTGAGAGCGCTTTGATCTTATTGGAGCGGGATACCCCACTGCTATAAATCTATTAGCCGACAGTCATATTACTTTTATTTCTAAGATTCAAGGGTCCTAAACACATGAAAATAATTTTCCCTTCCTAATATCTAAAAATTAATAAAGTTGTACCTTTAAAAAGTCCCTATCTCATATAATTTCTAAGGGCCCCCAACACATAAATATGTAATCCACCCCATATTCATGCATTAAGTCCTTCTTACTCTAACCTTATGCATTAAGTTTTAATATTTTCACTTTTGTAAGGTTCATCACTCCAAAAAATTAAGTCACTAAGGTTTGATTCAAAGTAAAGGGAGCGGAAGGCTTGAGTGCTAAAATCTAATTAGAGTGGGAGACCCTACCGCATTAATCCTATTAGACCAGATAGTTGAATTTTGAAATCCTATTAGCCATAAAATATAAAGAGTGGGTCTCAAGGAGGTCTAAAAAGGGGTTCCACCCTCATTTGACCAAAAATTATATTACCTATCTTATAAGGTTTAAAAAGGGTCTTCATGTCCCATGAAATATTAAATGCTTCGACTAAGGTCTTTTGTAACAAAATTATGTGGCATAATTAATAGTGCTAACCATAGAGCATTGCAATCTCATTAGAGCAGAAATCCCAAGCACCAAACTTTTATTGGAGTGATAAAATGCATCGTTGGAACTCCATTAGAAGGAAAACATATAGGCCTTTCCTAAGGTGAAACTGAGGAATATAAGTGTTGCATTCCTATTTGGAGTGGGAGATTTTGTCGCTATGATTCCATTGGAGTGGGAATCAAACACTTCACTGCTATTGAATCCCAAATGAAGGACCCAGATCTTAGTGCATAGAATAAAATCAACAAAGTAGGCTCGAGCAAGCATACTCGAGCATTGTACTCTAATTGGTCAAATAATGAATGGCATCGACGATAGCGTTGGCTAGTAACACATGGTCTAGATTCACCCAACAAAGACTCACACCCCCAACATGAGGTTGTAAGTCATTCATTTTGAATTTACTTTCTTTGTACTAACACCTCAATTCAATTCATATGAAAATTAATGGCTAAAACATCACCAAATGATCTGATAGAACAGATTCAAACGAAGAACCATGTCGTTGCACTCCTATTAGGTCACCAAATGTGTACATGGCTTTAGAAAATAGATGCAACAGGGATACCTTTTCAATAAAAAGGTAGATCACATTGAATTTGGCATGCCTATTTAAAAGGTGGCATCCAACAGATAGTTGATAATCAATGAGATCCAAACATGTCATGGCACACCAAACAAGGATCCTTCCTACCAATAAAAGAGCTCAAACGTCATGTCATAGTTGTTAATATAGTTATGATGAGAAACAGTGGTAAAAATAAAATGGTTGGTCAAAGGATGTGGTTGAGGGTAATTAAAGCTAGTGCATGCAAAAAATCATCATAAATACAAGATCGAAGTGTTTTAAAAAAATTCACTTCTATTCACAGTCTAGCTCGAGGAGAACTAAAGAAGCTACTCACCAAGTCCTAGAGAACTAGATTTATAGCAATTGCATCCTCAAGAACTTCTTGAACTATCCCCATGGATACTAAGGCCCAAATTGATGTATTGATAGAAGATCTACTGTACCAATCACTAGGCAAAGGAGAGTTGGTCAAGAGGGACCTTAAAAATTTTGCTACAAAATCAGGGCCAAACGAAAAAATCACGTTGAAGCAACAAGAAGAACTTGAAAGCGTAGCCATTTACTATTGTGAGCTTACAATGGAGGACAACCAATGCCATGCAGTGTTAATGAAGTGGTTGTTTAAAATAGCACAGAGAATTTAGTTCAGATAGATCCCTATCTACAACAAGTGGATGAGCAACTTGGGAAAATTGATATGCCCTAAGGTGTATTATTCTTTGTACCTATTGAGTTGGTTAGCAGTCGCTTACAATCCTAGGACCATAATAGTCAGAGACCATGCCAACTAGGTAGTCTTTTGAATTATTCCAGATAAAATCAAAAATGTCTTCAACCAGAGTGCCTCCACCCTAATTCTAGACAAATAGGTAATTTTAGTACAAGAAAAATACATGCTTAATACTTCTTTTTATGCTAGGTTGTTTGACCACAATAAACAAATACAGACCAAACTCCATGTCCTTAAGTCTACTCTCTACCCTTGGGCCAAGGACTATGTAGACATGATTAACCTAGTATTAGGAAGTAGAGATTTAAACTGGATAAGCCAGGAAGTCATGTTTTTGGTTGCTCAATGTAATAATATAAGGTAGATGCCAATGTATAAGTGGGAAATGGTCTTGAGTAACAACATAAATGCAAAATTATTATAATTGTAGAATGCCATTAAGGAAAAGAGAGAAATCATACCTCCTTTTCTGTATTACTCTTTCTTAATGCACTTGATAATAGTACATATCAACCCAAGCCTAGTTAAACAATTATGAGGAATATAAGCTATGGATATCTATGATAGGTTACCATGCATTCATGAGGGTTGGTCTAATTATGCATAATTATTTGGCAAGTTTCTATGGATCATTTACAAGAGACTATGTGGATATAAGTCTGGGAGAATTAATAATTGTGTAGCCACATTTTTGCACAAGTATAAGCTAGAAGACTTCTTCTACATATAATATTTTACCTACATTAGACTATTTGGAGCAAAGCTTCCATTGAAAGCATTGCCCAGGTTTTGCCCAATGTCCATCATTATTTTAGAAATTACTAGGTAGTTAGTGAAAGAGATGAAGATGAGAGCAACGAGGAAAAAGGTAAAAATCCCTTGGTTGGAAATGTCTTGTATATTGGGACATTACTGTAGACACCTAAAATACGTCATATTTAGGAGACTACCTATATGGACTCCCTAAAGACCATATGACCCACCTTGGGTAGCCTTAGGGCTTAAACACTGGTTTTTACCACTCAAAAAAGGGGCATTAACCTTTGCAACCCTGGTCATCCCTCTAGGAGGCCATCCTACCAAGGGATAGTCCCTAGTCAGGGTCATCCCACCCCAGGATGATCACACCAGAAGCAAAGCCAAAAAAAGATTGAGATATGACTGGCAGTCGAAACCATGAGTTAAACCCGTGCATGAACTCATACCATAATTTTGCGTGTGCATGAGCCTGATTTAGGTAAAAAGCATGACGCAATTAGTTCACATGAGATCTTGGATAAAAGTATTTTCTTTCTCAATGTGAACCAATCCTTCACTTTTTCATGTGCAATATGGCACTATTATTAGATTCCTTTCAAGGAATCTATATAACAGTGCTCATCCCTCTTTCATATATACCAAGTTCACGAGTTTTAACGTAATGAAGTATTGTCGAATTTCAATCAAATATCCAACAACTTTTGTGAGGACTAAAGTGTGACTATCTCAATTCCCTAAGAAGGCCATGTCACTAGACTGCTCCAAGGTATAGAGGTGTGCATTTCCTTCTTTCATTCAACCTCACATACCTGCTTTGAATACCGAACCAAATCCACCAAGTCACTGCAACAACACACACAATCCACTAAAAGCACCAAAAAATAAAACTTGGAGTCACCCCCGCATTGACCTCAAGAAAAGGATCTATAGATTAATAGTCATCTAGCTCAGAGATGGATCATAGGTACAACTGTCCTGCATAGAGATGGCCTATAGGTTTAAATCTATTTTGCTCATTTCTATTTCAATAGATCTTAACAGTTTGTTTAATTTATAGTTCAATTTAGTTAGATCTCATTTCATGCATGCATTTATCATATTTTTATTATTTATCGCTTTTTTTTATTAGTTTATCCACACATGCTATTAACCCCTTTGTGTTCCCTATGTGCATAATATAGGTTTTGCATGAGGAAGGAAGAGCACGAGAGCAAAAAATGTTATCACCCCTTGTGGAGGTCACAAAGAAACCCTCTGCAAGACAATTTATGGATGAGAGAAGACCACATAGTGTGCCCAAACTATTTCAGAGAGAGTCAAACCCTTGTATCGTGTATCTATTATATCGCACTATTGAACTCCCTAAAGGGGATGTATTTGTAATCCATTTTTATGAAAACAAGCTATTATTAATACAAAGGGATCTGGTTCATTATTTCCTTGTTTTATCATAGTGTGTTAGATTGCATGCTTTTTGTATTCATTTGTTGTGATCATTATTCTTTCATTGGTACACTGGTTTTTGAGTATTTCAGTGACGATCATAGTGGGACATATATATTTCATGACTACATGCACAAAATCCTAGAGGATTACATATATGATTTACTAGCTAAATATCTATTGCATCACAAGCACATAGATGTTCTTAGGAAGGTCTTCAATCACCTCATCAAGCATAACGTTAGACTTAGCCGCAAGAAGTGTGTCTTCGAAGTCACATCTGGAAAACTATTGGGCTTTATAGTCTCAAAAGGCATGGAAGTTGATCCCACAAAAGTCAAGTAATTGTTGATCAATTAGAAAATGCTCCTCTTCAGGAAAATCAGCCTCTTATCATCGAGTTTCCTTATGATGTAGTTTTTGCATTATCCAACTCGCCAGAACCAGAAGAACCTAAAAACAAAGTTGATATGACGTTGGTCTTTGATGGTTCCAAGTGTGAGCAGGGGGGTGGCATGGGAATCATGTTCTTCACACCACAAGGGGCTCCTCTACCCCTATAATTTTAACTCAATTTCCTATGCACCAATAATAATGTTGAATATGAGTCCTTCCTTTTGGGCCTTCAAGTAGCCATCGCCATGCGAATCAAGAAGTTAAATATCTTTTATGATTCCTTGCTCATTATCAACCAATTCAAGGAGATCTATCAATGCATGTGTTCAATATTACAGTATTACAAAGCCTTTGTGGATAAGCTTTTAGCTAAATTAAAATGGTATAACATCGAGGCAGTCCCTCATTCATCTAATCATGTTGTGGATACTATGGCTTCTTTGGGATCCTTAATTCTACAAAACCTTTGAATGAGATTACAACCATCCATATAAAAACACTTTTACAATCATTGATTTTGTGTGAGGCTTCAAAATATGATGGAGTTATCCACATGATTTAGATTGAGTCATACCAAGAATGTTTCTTTAACATACACGACTTTTTGAAACATACTTCCTAGGGGTCTTTGATCCCAAACAGTCCTTTTAATAACAACACAATGATGTATATTAAGGTTGTATTTCAATCGACATTCATGCGGGATGAATATCAAAAGGAGCAAGTAGTTCTTTCAATCGAGATTCAGCAATATCAAGATTGGCTTGCCCAACTCAAATATTTCTTGAAGCTTGGTGGTATTCCTTCGATATTATCACATGCCACAAAACAAAAATTCAAGAAAAAAGTGATAAAATATGTCTTTCTAGGAGATATTTTGTATCTTCAAGGCTACTATGGTCTTCTCCTTCGTTGTCTAGAGCCCCTGCAAACTCATGACGGTACTTGCAGTGGTTATTTTAGTGGTATGGTTGTCTCTAAGCACATCCTCTGAATGGGTTATTATTGGTCTACTATGAAGAAATATTATTGTGCTTATGTAAATAAGTGTGTGAAATATCAACATCATGCTAATATTTCACATGTACCTTCTTAGGCCTTACAACCGATTCACTCGGTATGGCCTTTTTTGTAGTGGGATTTTGATTTAATTGGGAAAATATCACCCCTGTCATCTAGTAGTCACACATTTATCTTAACAACCACATAATAATTTACCAAATGGGTGGAAGAGGTACCTCTTACCACTATGACTAGACCAGGAATTATGAATTTCATACTTCATAATATCATATGTCATCTTGGTATTCCATCCAAGATTGTCTTGGATAATGGACCTCCATTCAAGAACAAAGATGTGCGAGCTTTGACTGCAAAGTGTAACATTCATCACAAATTTTCTACACCCTATTATCCATAATCCAATGGGCAATCAGAGGCATCGAACAAAATAGTTATTATCATTCTTAAGAAAACCATCAAAGATAATCATAAATATTGGCATCTTCAACTACCTCTTGTAATATGGGCTTACAGAACTAGCCTTAGGACGCCCACTGTGGCAACTCCTTTTTTGCTAGTATATAACGTTGAGGCCATTATGCCCTTGGAATTAGATATTCCTTCGTTGTGCATATCACTCCAAGAGTTCATCAACGATGATACTACACGATAAGCTCACTTTGATCAGTTGACCCTTCTTTATGAACAAGGTGTTAACACTCTCCAGCACCTTCGTATTTATCAAGATCATCTTAAGTGAGCTTATGATATGAAATTCCATCTTAGAAAATTTAACGTTGGAGACCTTGTGCTTAAATAAAATCAACAAAATTCCAACTTACCACCACACTTGCAAGACAAATTCATGGTAAACTAATTAGGCCCATTTATCATCACACGAAAGATAGGGCATGGGATGTATAGGTTAGCATATTTTAAGGGTGCTAAGGAACCCGAAACTCTCAACATCCTCCACATGCAGGCATTTTATGAGTAAATCCTACTTCACTAAAATATCCAAAGGTATTTAAGCCCTTTGGTCAACTCACAAAAAGCTCCAAAGGCATTTAAGCCCTTTGATCAAATCACAAAAATCTCCAACAGCATTTGAGCCCTTTGGTCAATTCACAAAAATTTCCAAAGGTATTTAAGCCCTTTGGTCAACTCACAAAAAATCCCAAAGGAACTTAAGCCCTTTGGTCAAATCAAAAAATCAAAAATCAACCCAAAACAACAAAAACATTAGAAAATCATAAAAACACAAAAAAATTGCATTTTCATTTTGTGTTGCATCATGCATTTCATATCATTGCATTAGGTTCTCACTTGCATTAAGCATGTTCTATAATTGCATTAGCATTAGGACTAGGTTTATTTTGATTTGCTAAGCTATGGCACCATGTATGTATTCTTATCATCCTTCTTAATCAACCTTATCCATCATCATCATTTGTGATTTTTCTTATGAGCTTTTGCTTATTAAGGGGTCCTCGTAAGATAGGGTAGATACCGAATAAACATTAGCAATGATGTTTAGATGACCACTGACTATTTTATGCACACCTTTTAGTTTTCAAAATATCATAGGGAAAACTCCCACATCACAAACATCATACCATCCACATTACCCCTTTTGTGAGTAATTGTATTTTTCAACACAACCAATAAGTTGCTATAGGGTGTTTACTAGGATTTTTGGTCATTCATCCATTCCTAGTTTTCCTTTTATATTGTGTAGAAATCTATCTTGATTTTAGAAGGTAGGGTCTTGCTTTAATATTACCTCGCATATATCAAAATCCCAACCACATTTGCACATTAAAATCCAAGTTTGAACAAGGATAAAACTATATAGTAGTCCTTACCCCTTAAGCAAAAGGTCTCCCTTGCTCATCATGTTATGTGCATGGTCTAGGATGCTGAAAAATGACAAAAGGACAAACTCCCCCCTACCCAAAGCAATATAATCCCTTGCTCGTCTACAAAAACGAGCAAGTATCACCCAACAAAAAAAAAGTGGTTTTTACCACTAACAAATAAATCTCCTTGCTCATAAAAAAATGAGAAAGTATCCCAAGAAAAAAAAATAATAATTCAAAAAAAAGAAAGGTGTAATGAGCTCGAATCCATGTAATCCTCAGTTATTCAAAAGTTATGAGGCAATCTCCATTATATTAATAGGTTGAATAAAACCCACCTAGAAATGGAGGAGCCTTACACATGGCGATATTTACGTCACATTAGTGACCTTATTTTGTATATACAAATGTCATCTTGTGGATTTTATAGCTTTTGATGCCTTGTATTACCTAGTAGTCAAATCCAACTATGTCCAAAACTAGGATAATTATGACAATGAGGTGATCTTTATTATAGTAAGGGGTTGAATAAAATCTGCCTAGAAATGGGGTAGTATGATGCATCATTAATGAACATCACATATACACACAGGGCTTCCTAGAAGACTTGTATATTTCAGAGTCATGTGTAGTCAATATACATATTTTGACTGTTCAATTAGTGTGTTTGAGTCTCATGAACACCATGTTGTTTCCCTATAGCCTCTTACTAGTCATCCATCCATCATATACATTTTTATCATCTTACATATGGTTGGATTTCAAATGTATGACTTTTCCAAAAAGGTTAACATTTTGATTCATGATTTTTATACATTATTTAAGTTGTTTTACATCTTAGATTCATTCATTATGTTTTAACATATAAACATAAAAATCAAATTTTGCACCAGTACATATATCTATGTGTACATATTACAATTTCTAGGTAGACATCTAGCATCCATCATTGCATGTGCTTAGTACATCACAAAACACATACCTATATCAATGCATACATAACAACTTGATTAAAAAAAAATCAAAGTCATCATTAAAATACCCAAAGGCACTTAAGCCCTTTGGTCACATCATTACAAAAAAAATTCCAAAAGGTACTTAAGACCTTTGGTCACATCATCACAAAAAGGCTCCAAAGGAACTTAAGTCCTTTGGTCACATCATCACAAAAATCCCCAAAGGCACTTAAGCCCTTTGGTCACATCATCATAAAAATCCCCAAAGGCACTTAAGCCCTTTGGTCACATCATCACAAAAAGCTCCAAAGTAACTTCATCCCTTTGGTCACATCCTCACAAAAATCTCCAAAGGTATTCTCATCCTTTGGTCAAAATTTAAAAGCTCCAAAGGTACCCAATTTCCTTTGGTCACAATCAAAAAGCTCCAAAGGTACCTAATTTCCTTTGGTCACAATCAAAAGAATCCAAAGGCACCTAAACCTCTTTGGTCACATAAAATCTAAAATTTTTTAGTGAATCTCGTATCTAGTGATTTACTCTATAAACCTCATCATTGCAATGATTGGTTGTCCATGCAAATCGGTAGGATAAGTAAACTACCATAAGATCACTTACCAAAAAGAAGTAATTAATGGGTACAATATCAAGGTTATAATGGGGCATGAGCCCTTAAACTTTTTTAATTGTCCTAGAACACCCAAATTAAATCATCTTGGTCAAGCGACTCGTCGCTTTCATCATTTTTCCATTTTCTCATTGACTCATCACTTGAGGGGGTAGTCATATAATCACAAAATTCATAATCAAATTAATAATCAAAAACTCAATCATGCAATTCACATTCATTCAAGAATAATTACCAAATACAATCATGCCCTTTTTTCTTGGGGCAAATAATAAGTAAAAATTTAAATTAAACACAACAAAATAGTTTTTCAAATGCCTGTTTGGTATGCCTAAGGTCATTGCCTTGTGGACTAAACGAATGTTCACCCTTAGCTAAAAGGTTTACCAAAACCAGGTTCCTCAACTTGTCAAAAGCAATGGTTCAAAAATACATGTTCCTTCTATGATTGGGGCATTTAACATTGATAAGATCAATAAATATCAACCCTCAATTTGACTATGGGTTATCTATTTTTTCTTTGCATTGTGTTTTCACACAATGTATCCCAAAAAGGAGAATCTGTAGATACCTAAAATGCATAATATTAAGGAGACTACCTATATGGACTCCCTAAATACCATATGACCCACCTTGGGTAGCCTTAGGGCTTTAATAATAGTTTTCACCACTCAAACAAGGGGTATTTTCCTTTGCAACCTTGAGCATCCCTCCAAGGGCTGGCCTCTAGAGGCCGCCCTACCAAGGGATGATCCCTAGTTAGGGTCATCCCACCCCAGGATGGTTGCACTAGAAGCAAATTCAAAACAAGAGTGAGATATAACTGGCAGTCAAAACCACTAGTTAAACCTGCGCATGAACTCACACCACAATTTTGCATGTGCATGAGCCCAATTCAGGTAAAAAGCATTATGTAATTAGTTCGTATGATCTTTCACTTTTTCATGCACAAGGTGGCACTATTATTAGATTCCTTTCAATGAATCTATATAATAGTGCTCACTCCTCTTTCATATATATACCAAGTTTGTGAGTTTAATGTAACGAAGTGTTATCATATTTCGATCAGAGATCCAACAGTTTTCATGAGAACTGAAGTGTGATTATCTCATTTCCCTAATAAGGCCATGTCGTTGAACTGTTGCAAGGTATAGAGGTGTGCATTTCCTTCTTTCGTTCAACCTCGCATACCTACTTCGAAGACCAATCTAGATCCACCAAGTCCTTTCAACAACGCACACAATCCACCAAATACATCAACAGATCGAATTTGAAGTTGCCCCCGCATCGACCTCGAGAAAAAGATCTATGGATTAGCGATTGTCTCACTCATAGATGGCTCGTAGGTATGACCATGCCACACAGAGATGACCTCTAGGTTTAGATCTGTTTTGCTCATTTTTTTTAATAGATCTTAACAATTTGTTTACTTTACAGTTCAATTTAATTATATCTCATTTCATGCATGCATTTATCATATTTTTATTATTTACTATATTTTTTTATCAGTATATTCGCACATGCTATTAACACCTTTGTGTTCCCTGTGTGCAGAATACAGGTTTTGCATGAGGAAGGAAGATCACAAGAGCTTAAATATTATCACCCCTTGTGAAGGTTACAAAGAAACCCTCTGTAGGATGGTTTGTAGATGCGATAATACCACATAGTGTGCCCAAACTATTTTAGAGAGGGTCAAACCCTTGTATTGTGTATCTATTGTATCGCACTATTGAACTCCCTAAAGAGGATGTGTTTGTAATCCATTTTGATGAAAACAAGCTATTATTAATACAAAGGGATCCAGTTCATTACTTCCTTATTTTATCATAGTGTGTTACATTACATGCTTTTTGTGTTCATTTATTACGGTCATTATTCTTTCATTGGTACACTAGTTTTTGAGAATTTCAATTACATTTATAAAATCTACCTTAGTTTTTTGAGGGCTATTTGAGACATGGATTAATATGGATTCTCTTACATTACTTGGATTTCCTACAACCCTACAAGACACTATCAGGAATAAATAAATAAATTAAGCTTTGCCCAAGTTATTCATAGGAAATATGACATCAAGGACACAATGCAAAGGGTAATAAAGAAGAGAAAACTATTGGAAATGGTATCGAAAATGAAATATAGGCCCCATACAAAGATAGAAATGGTAGGAAATTACCCCAATTATTTGAGGATGTTGAGAAGCACTACGATGGAATCAACTACCCCAATAATTCCCATCATCACCCCTGAAGAGCTATAGGACCCTATATTGGAGATCATTGACTAGGAGCCTGAGCAAGTGGACATATTAGTTTGAATTAATTCAGTTACACCTCAAGCAGAGAAACCACTAGCCTCTCGAACCACTTATGATATTCAATCAAACATCACCAAGGAAAAATAAATAGTCATTATTTCTTCTACACAAATTCAATCAACCCCCTTGACCTCACTAAGGCCCTGATAGTTCCAGAAAGAGAGCTTGGACTTGCAACTGACCCACCTCAAGTGATTCCTTGGAGTATAATCATAGATTAGAAGGAACATAATATATCTTCAATTATCCTTAAAATAATACAAGAAGAAAGAGGGCTGACCAGATTGCTCCGAGGGAATCAAATTAGGATCCCTTCCCCTCCAGGTTCTAGAAAATATAAAAGGCCCAGGCTTGATATGACACCATATGTAGTTACTCCTAAAAGCCTCACCATGTTGCGAGTAGAAGATGAGGTTGTACAATTTACACCTGATGAGGAAAGAAAAATATAGGATATGGAGGAGAATAAATACCCCAATACAGGGCAACATATTGTTGAAGAACATGGAGAACAAAGTGACTATATTGCCACTATTGATATCCCTTTGTTAGGATATGTCAAGGAATCTCATATTGACTTTGGAATGGAGGTGATGCAGGCCACAAGAGACCCAATTGATATGATGAAATATGATATTATTGCACATGCACAACTCACACTTGCTATAGAAAAGTAAATTAATGAGCTAAAATCCAAAGCAGCAAAAGTAGATCAATTGTAGATATAAAATAAAAAACTACAGGCAAAGATCAGCAAACTTTAGGGGCAAACACTACAAACTCAAATAGGAAAGTGGTTTGATATAAAATGCTTTGTTAATAAGTACAAGGAAGAATTGGTTTCAGAACTAAAAAATGGTATAAAGGCATTGGATATAATACTTAAATATCTTGTTGATGTCACAGGTACAACTCACGACTTGAAAGTATTATTGCAAGATATGGACCAAAGAGCATTAGCTCTGAAATCCATTTATAAAAAATGCAAGGAAGAGTACAGTTTGATTAGCAACAAACAAGTGACTACCTCGAATGGTAGAAATTATGATTGCCATTTAGAATTGCTTAAATTGAACACTTATCTTCATTAAAATCCATTTTGGGAGAACTCTCTTCAAGATATGGAGGATTGGGCCAGTGAAGTATATGGGAAAATAAAACAAGTAGGCATCCAAATTGAAGAGCTCTTGATAACAAAGAAAGTTAAAGATCAAATAGCCAAAAATATACAAGAGTTTAAATGTGATGAAAAATATGAGTAGAAGTTAGCCTGTCAACTTATTAACTTTTCAAAAATAGTTCAACCAATAGTCAAATTCTCCGAAAAAAATGAATTTGCCACAAAAGACTACCAACAAGTCATTAAAAATGAAATATTCAATCACATTTATAGCCTCCTTTTACGATGAAGCATGGGAGAAAATTGCAAGCTTGCTAGGGGTAAGTCAACCAATAGGAGATAAAACTAAAATGGGGCCCACCATAGAAGATGACAAAGAATCAGAAAAATAAAACACCGACCAAGGGACTGGTCAATCATAAAGTATAAATGTCGTACAACTATGTGCCACCTTTTTTAAAGATCTAAAAACTTAACAATAGATGAAGGACATATTTTTGAACAAAATAGATTAGGACAGTTGTAGCACACTCAGCCAATCGAGGGCAAAGGATGATAATAGATGGAGGGCCAAAATGAAGGTAGTTATAACAGATATAGGGCACCCTAAGGCTATAAAAAAGACTTTTATAACTAGAACAAAGGATCAAGCTTTTGCATAGCAAATTTTTTCTAGAGGTATACTTGAGTGCCCATATTTTTGGCTTTATATTCCCTTGTATCTTGCTTCTTTGTCATCTCTTATTCCTCCCATTTTTGTGCAAGTTTTTCTAGGGAAGTATTCAAGAACTAATATTATTTCCAGCTACTGAGTCATAGGTTTGGAAGCCTTGTTGTTACCAGATTGGAATGAACAGGTGAAGGATTTTTATTACATCATTTGAATGAGAATTCTTATTGTATTAATTTAAAAGAGTTTTATGGCAATTCAAGTCAGCTCTCATTGTAGAACTGATTAATATTAATACAATTTCAAGCTTCTTCCCTTATCATTTTTTTGTGTTCAGTCTTGTGTGTTATCTCTTTTTCATGTTACATCATTTGAATATGTAACTGATTCTTTATTTCATTTATAATCAGTTATGTTTGTTACATTATTTGAATGAACCTAATTGAATCAATTCCTTCTTTCTTTTTTCTTTCCCGTACGTTAAAGCAATTTGAATCTTGCTACAATGGCCCAATGGATAAGGCATTGATAATACATAAATGTATAATTGAAGTGTTATAGCAAATCTTGATCATGAAAAATAATATTTTCACCTTTTTATCTAGATGAACATGAACTTAATTGTTAAATTCTTATGTTTACCTAAGGGGTATCCTTACCTTACCGAGTCTATCTAGAGTCATAGAATAATCCATTCCTGGGTTAAAGAGGTTGATCCACCAGAGCTAGTAACACTGATTGGAATAAAAAATTCTTGTAACTTGACACATTTTTAAGGAGACAAGAAATTTCCCCAAAACAGCCCCCAAAAGCCAAGAGGTATGATTTAGTATAATATATTTATCTTCCATAATATGTTTCCAAATTTATGAGTTTGTTGTGCTTTTCACACTTTTTATGAGTTGGAACCCATTAGAGTTTTTTAAGAATTTGCATTTTAAGATTTGCTTTCATGGAGAGCCTGATGGAGTGAACAAATTCTAAAGCAACTTAGCACTGAATGCCTTGCTAACAATAATTGTTTTTCTTATTCCTAGGTCTCCCTGTTCCTTTGGCTTGGTAATAGTCTCCCAATTGACCAAATGGAACTTTTTTCTATTTGATTGCCTTCCCCCTTGCCAAAGGAAAGTTCTCAACATTGCATCTAACTTCTCCAAGATATATAAGGGTGCGTGATACACCAACAGTTGATATATGAGAATACTTGCTAATATTGATTTGATTAAAATAATTCTTCCATCCAAACTCAACCAAATGTTGCTATATTCTTGTATTCTCCTTGACATCTTTTATAGAATTGCATTTCAAGTTTCCTATTTTTTTATGGAAACCCATAGGAACTCCTAGATAGTTAAAGGTATCCTACCTTTGTGAAATTCCAAAATCTAAGAGAAACCTCTATCTTCTATTGTTGAAGTATTTATAGTGTAAAATCTACTCTTTTGGGTGTTTATCTTTGCCCCTGTGGCTAAAGAGGGGCAATTTAAAACTTCTTTGATCAACCTGACATTCAATTTTGTGGCTTCCCCTAGTAAATTAATGTCTTTTGCAAGTTAAGCATGAGTTATTGTTCTATATCATGTAGTTGCTCTAATTCCTAATATTTTTTTCCTTCTTAATTTGGTCAAGGTCCTAAAGTTTCAACAAGAATGATATAAAGGTAAGAGGAGAGATGACACCCTTGCCTTAATCCTCTAGTAGCTTTAAAGAAGTTAGCAAGTTTCCCATTAATAAAAGGGACTATCCAAGATCCATCTATGCAAGATATTATCCAGTTTATCATTTGAGTTGGAAATCCAACTTTGGCTAACAATTGTATTAAAAGGACAATGTCTACTCTATCAAAGGCATTAGCCATATCAAGTTTAATGGCTATTATTTTCCTTTTGGTGTTGACACTTGAGTGTAGGGCTTCATGAATAATTATAACATTGTCATATATTTATTTCCCTATAATAAAACCCCCTTGTTTTGGCTCTATCAAATCATTAATATTACTTTTAATTCTATTTGCTATTATTTTGGTCATTATCTTATAAGAGCAATTGCACAAAAATATAAGTCTCAATCTATCATAGGTAACTATATTTTTTCTTTTAAAATTAAAGCTAATAAAGTGGAGTTTATTACCCTAGATAGCTTACATGTTATCCTTGTCTCTTCTATCATTGCTAACATGTCATCTCTTACAATTTCATAAAATTATTGATAAAATTTTTTGGTGAAGCCATTTGGTCTTGGAGCTTTGTCCTTAGGTAGTGAACATATAACTTCTTCCAACTCCTTTGGTTACTGATGAAGAGATGTCTTCTCTATCTCTATTTTTTAACAAAGGAGAAATTTTGTTTAGGAGAGTGGCCTAAATCTACTAATTTACTATTTTATTTGTGGGAATGGATGAGTAATGATCTCTTGCTAGTTCTTTTATGACTGCCTAATCAAAACAAATTTCTTCAGTTTTATGAATTTATCTTATTGTATTTCATTGGTAGTGTTGCATTGTTTTTAGATGAAAGTAATTTATGTTTTTGTCTCCTTTATTGAGCCATATCATTCTTGACCGAAGTCTTTAATATGCCTCTTCTTCTTTAAAATCTTGATCCATTTCTTGGTTCAACTAGAGTCTTCTCTATTCCTATTGAGAGGTTGGACGTTGATCACCTATCTCTTCCTCTGCTTCCTCCATTTGTTTTAGCAATATGCTTGACCTATTTTAAAATTTAGTCTTATTGGCATTTTAGTCCCTAATGCCTTGATTGAGATTGGAAATTTTCATTTTCCATACCTCTTGGGGACTATTTGCATAGACATGTTGCTTCCATATACTTTTTACTAAAGGCGCAAACTCCTCATGCTTCATCCATTTTGGATTGTATTTGAAAGGAATTTTCCTTTTTTCCAAGAGCACTATCATTTGTATCCAAATAGATAGGCTTATGATTTGAGACCAAACTTTGAATTATGCCACTTGATACAAGTGGATACCTTAATAGTATATCTTCTTGTATCAAAAACATATTTAATCTTTCTGCAATGAATTTAAATACAACTCTTATGTTTGTCCATGTAAATTTTCTATTTTTGGGGATTATGTTCTAAATTTTCTACTTAAATTTAAATTTGCATAACCAGGTCCTTAAAAGGATCTTTTGAGGGAATGTCTCCTTTTTTCTCCCATTGGGCTAAATTCATACTCAAGTCTCCTAATATAATTAAATTTGAAGGTCTTTCCTAACAAATTTAGTGTGCTAAATATTTTTCCAAGCCTCTTGTTTTAAGACTAAGTTATTTGTTCCAAAAATATTGACTATGGCCCAAGTTTATCCCTTTGGAGAGGATAAATAAGTTGGTATCCAATTTGAGTGTCTTGTTTTATTAATAAATATCAAGGCTTATGGATCCCATGACAAGAGGAGACCCCTCGAGGCACCTAATAAATCTATTGCTTCTAGGTCTAAGGATATCCATATATTTTTCCATTATATTCTTGCTAACTACTCTATCAATTTAGTTTCTTGAATGCAGATAACCATTGGCTTATGTTGGGCTATTAATTGACTTAGGTAGTTTTTTTTAGGGGACTACCCAATCCCCTTTTATTCCATGATAGAACCTTCATTTATTAAGTGGCTTCTTAGTCTTGTATAAGTCCAAGGTTGTATGTGCTTTATTTTGAATCTCTATATTTTCTTATTCTATTCTTACCTCTTGATTAGATTTCCTCCCTCTAGTAGAAGATCTAGTGGTTGGGGTGCCTCTTGGAATCATTGTTATTGCTAACTGAATCTTCTATATATCTTCAATCTCCTCTTCCTGAAGGTTTTCTTTGGTAGCCTGAATTTCCTCCACTTCTTCAAATTCAATATCTGGTGGATCTTCACCTTTTTTAGATGGCCCTGGATGTTTCTCTTCCTCATTTTATGATAAAATAAAGAACTTATTATTGTTTTGTCTTTTTTCTATGGTTGAGGCCTACGTCTTCTACTTCTATATATTCTTTGTTGTTTTCTTCTTACTATTTGGAATTCTTGATCTTCCTCCTTTGTCTCTTATTGTACCTTAGTGGGATAGTTCCTTGAGAAATGACCATATTGATGACAAGTAATACATTTAAAGGAAATGTGCTCATAATCCAGTGGCTAGGTGTGGATCCTATCCAAGAATTTGATACATATGTTTTTAGGTGTAGACACCAAATTGTAGCCACTAATCCTCCATCCTAACCATCCCACCACCCACTTGTCCACCATACACCTTCCCACCAATTATTTGGCCCAATTCCACCTTTCCCGCCATTTCCTAACCCAATTGGGATTATTTTAATATTATTTTATTATTTTATTTAATATAATATTTTATATTATATTATAATATATTTATTATAAAATATATATTTATAAACTCAATTAACCATAGTCGTCCGATCCAATCTAATCTCCACCGTCCATCTTCATTAATCCATGCCACATTCAAAAAGTAATCTCAACCTTAGGATCTAATTTAATCTTAGCCACACGATCTAAAGTGTTAAGGCTAAAACCCTAAGAAAACCCTAGGTTGGATTATAAATAAGGGCATTTGCAAATGCCCAAACCCTGGAACCTGGAACCTTGAGATTAGACATTGCACCCTAGAGGAATTATTGGTGAAGCCCTAGCATATAATCCTGAAAATATGAAGCCCTAGCTCATCGATAAGACTTCTACTATTCCAGCCATCCCCCATTCATCCTCCATCATCGTTGCAACCCCCATCCATCCGTCGCATTTGTTGCCACCCCCTCGATCTGCTTCTACAGATTCTGCCCTAACCCATAGGTGCCCTCTAGAGCTTGCGAGGCTCACTGCAGAAGCACTCACCAGAGCCTGTTGTATTCCGTAGGTGCTCTCCAGAGCCTATTGTATCCTGTAGGTGCACACCAGAGCCTGTGAAGCTCGTGTCAGAGCCTACCAAGTGTGCATCCGAGCCTACTATAACTATAGAAATGTGAATCTAAGCTTGTTGCACCACACCATCTACAACAACGAAATGAAAGCAAGGTATATCTCATTTGAATGTATTTTATCTCATAATTTGTTGATTTGGCATACTTTTTGACTTCATTTTTAACTAGGGTTTTATTGATGTCTGAGGGTCTCACACTATGGAGCCCTCATAGGTATTACTAACCCCCTTGTTTTGTTTTTGTGTATGCAGATCTACAAGTTCTACATATTGTTGAATGATTGTTGAAGTTGGAGTGGCCCTACATGGATATCTGAAGCCCACTCACCCTGTTGGAAGCAAGGACACACCAAATTTGAAGACACTTTATTGTTATTGCTAGGGTTTTGGAGAACCCTAGTGCCATTGTAAATCATTGTATCAAATACTCTCATTGAGTACTAATTGTATCAAAAGGAGTTTATTGGCTCCCCCATATTATTGAATATATCCATTTGTGCAATCTTTGTATTTCCTTGTGTTATTTGATTTCTTGTTATTATTTAAGTGTCATGTCTTTGTCTTCACAAATGGTGATCATGGTGGGACCCCACAAGGGTTTCATTATTTAAATTGATCTACCTTGCTAACTTGATTTTATTTTTGTTTGTTATAGGATTTTTAGAAGCATAGAAGTCATCGATTTCATCGCTAGGGTTTCTGCAGCATTCTATAGCACTTTTTAGAGTTTATGTAGGTACTCTTTTGTGCCTACATGTGCTCTACTACACCTACATAGGCGCTCTACTGCACCTAGTGTTGATTAGAGGCGTTCGACTGCGTTTCCTACACAAACTACCTTGACTATTTTGGCCATATCTCACTCATCCGGAGTCGTATTGGGCTAAAATTTTGAGGGTAGGTTCCTGACATGCCATAGCATGTCTCCACAATTTTTAGGTCAATCAAAGCAATAGAGATCTTATAATGACTTCACCAAAATGCAGGCTTCCAAGTAAGTCCCATAACCCTAGTTTGGCGTTTTGCGATTTATGTATTCTATTTGTAGTTTTTCGCTATTTTTGGGTTATAAAAAGAGCTTAACACTAAGTAATATGGGAAAGAATCTTTAGAAAATTACATTTAGGGTTTGTGTGTATTTAATTACACAAAATTCATTTCTTGTTCTAAAGTTGTAGATCTAGGTGATTGTTTGCATTTTTGAGTGCATATGAAATAGAAAAGCATCCTAGATTTCACATTTTAGAGTTAAAGATTACTTTAATTTTGCATATCTAAATAGGAACAACATCTTGACGCATAAAGTAATCCTGCCCTAGGCTGGCCCCTTTGGCAGAGAGGTGGACGAACCCTCCGGTTGCTCTTGTGATTTTAATCACTTGTAGGCAAGGGATTTTAAGGGTGTACTCTATGCTCTTTAGGTGAAATTTACATCTTTGTGTTGGCTTCTAATTTAGATTAGTAAAGTTAGTGATCTTTAATATTGTTTGCACACCATAGAGAACAAGAGATCTAATAAAATTAATCACACACACTTGCACGATTCACATTTTTAATAGTAGTGGTTGGATTTCATCACCAACCATTGCTTGAGATTTGGTGATGGTGGCAATGATTTCCATCCACCAATATCTGCCCTAGAAACCATAGGACTACCCTCGAGCAAACTTGTTGGAGGTCATTACCAACAAGAATCTCGTTGCCCTGGCCAACCATAGTTTTTACCTTTGTTTTCTTTAAACAAGATTAAGTTACATCAAAACACACAAGCCAACAATTCTAAAAAGAATCTCACATTAACGAAAGAAAATAATTAATGAACAAGGTAAGCCACACATGGTGAAACCTAGGATTGATTGTTTTCTTTACTTTAAATTTTGAAAAAGTTTTTAGTTTGTGTGATTTAGATTAAACTTTGAATCTTTGGTTTAATTACTTTATGGTACTAACGAGACATCAAAAGAAAATAATAAATCAAAGTAGTTTAATGGAAAACATTTCCCATTATCCTGCTACTTCGGTAGCCAACCCATCCAATATGGTTCAGACTACTTCATCTGGATCATCATATCCATCCCTACCTCAAGTAGGAACCCTTCCACACAATGTGGAGACACCCACCACCCACATAGACATGGATAAAGTGAAGGCCATCTACAAGTCTTCTAACTATGTCTTAGAGCCCCTTAGCTAAGAGGGTTTTGAAGAACCCGAATTGGCTACCTCCTACCTTACCCAAGGATATCATAATTCGGGTTATGAATATGGTATGCCTTCTTCCATGAGCCAATCACAACAAAGCCCAAGTGTTCCAAACACTTACCCCACATCCACCTATTCCAACCCATTGTATGAGGAGTATGTCAATGTTGCCTCACAAGTTCCTAACCCCCAAGTTGTCACATCAAATGCAACTTGCTCCATGCCTCCATCAACCCATTCCATTCCTATGAGTCCACCCATCCATAGTCCTCATACATCATATCCTTTTCTTCATTCACAATCATTTCCTCACCAACCCCATCATCATCAAATTCATTCCATGACCCCCAATTCATCACACCTCCAACAACACATTCAATCTCATCCATTCATCAAATCTCAAATCACTCAACAAGCCAACCAAGGCTTACATTCAAATTGTCAACACACTAAAATTCTACAACAAATTTTAACTCGACTAACTAACATTGAGTTACAATTGAGCCATCTTCAGTGTCAGCAATCACAACAATTGAAACATCCAAGTTCACAACCCACATCTCAAGTTTTTACACCTGTACCACAAATTCAAAGTCCAACACACTTGGACACAAGCACCAAGCACCCCAAAAAGCCTCATCGCAACTACACAAGACTTTCAGAATCTTATGCAACCATTTTTCAAAGGCTTTATGAAGCACAAGAGATTGTACTTCCAGAAATAAAATCAAGTGATCCTAACAAGCAATATGCAAAGAATTACAAGAAGCACTTGTATTGTCCTTATCATCAACAAGCGGGCCATGACATCAACAACTGTAAAGTATTCAAAAATGTTGTCCAAGACCTTATTGATCTGAAAGTCTTCACCCCAAATGGTCCAACTAACTCATCTGATCAGGACATCGGTATCAACTCAATCACCAAGGAAAGCGGGGACTCTCAGGATATCACATCCTCCTAGTCATCCACATCATTCAA
Source organism: Wollemia nobilis (assembly GCA_028583015.1). Lineage (NCBI taxonomy): Eukaryota > Viridiplantae > Streptophyta > Pinopsida > Araucariales > Araucariaceae > Wollemia > Wollemia nobilis. Next base: position 1,308,039 of record JAQPPZ010003193.1, on the reverse strand, counting down.
TTTCAAAAAATCCCAAAGGCACTTAAGCCCTTTGGTCACATTCAATTTCAAAAATCCCCAAAGGTCTTAACCCCTTTGGTCACATTCAATTTAAAAAGCCCCAAAGGTCTTAACCCCTTTGGTCACATTCAATTTCAAAAAGCCCCAAAGGTCTTAACCCCTTTGGTCACATTCAATTTCAAAAAGCCCCAAAGGTCTTAACCCCTTTGGTCACATTCAATTTCAAAAAGCCCCAAAGGTCTTAACCCCTTTGGTCACATTCAATTTCAAAAAGCCCCAAAGGTCTTAACCCCTTTGGTCACATTCAATTTCAAAAAGCCCCAAAGGTCTTAACCCCTTTGGTCACATTCAATTTCAAAAATCCCCAAAGGTCTTAACCCCTTTGGTCACATTCAATTTCAAAAAGCCCCAAAGGTCTTAACCCCTTTGGTCACATTCAATTTCAAAAAGCCCAAAGGTCTTAACCCCTTTGGTCACATTCAATTTTCAAAAAGCCCCAAAGGTACTTAACCCCTTTGGTCACATTCAATTTCAAAAAGCCCCAAAGGTCTTAATCCCTTTGGTCACATTCAATTTCAAAAGCCCCAAAGGTCTTAACCCCTTTGGTCACATTAAAAAGAAAGTTTACTTTGGTCACATTCAATTTCAAAAAGCCCCAAAGGTCTTAACCCCTTTGGTCACATTCAATTTTCAAAAAGCCCCAAAGGTCTTAACCCCTTTGGTCACATTCAATTTTCAAAAATCCCCAAAGGTCTTAACCCCTTTGGTCACATTTAAAAAATCCAAAGGTCCTAACCTTTGGTCACATCAAAATTCAAAATCAAAAACTCTAAAGGTACTTAACCCCTTTGGTCACATTCAATTTCAAAAATCCCAAAGGTCTTAATCCCTTTGGTCACATTCAATTTTCAAAAAGCCCCAAAGGTCTTAACCCCTTTGGTCACATTCAATTTTCAAAAAGCCCCAAAGGTACTCAATCCCTTTGGTCACATCAAAATTCAAAATCAAAAAGCTCCAAAGGTACTCAATCCCTTTGGTCACATTCCAATTTCAAAAAGCTCCAAAGGTCTTAACCCCTTTGGTCACATTCAATTTCAAAAAGCCCCAAAGGTACTTAATCCCTTTGGTCACATCAAATTCAATTTCAAAAAGCCCCAAAGGCACTTAAGCCCTTTGGTCATAAGCTTCCCAAGCTAGGGGGAGTAGAAAAACTCGAGCCAATGAACATCATACACTTGAAAGCATTCCATGCTTACTGTGATTACTATATATGTATATATACATGGCTTTAAAAAAAAAAAAAACAAATCATTCACATAGGCATGCCCACATTGCATACATTCCATTTGCATTTACATTTAGGCATTTGACATACATTTTCATTTTTGCATTCATGCATTGCTTCATTCGCATACATTAAATCATACATATTCCATGGCATTGTACAATTTCCATTTGCATATCAATACTCCATTGCATTAGGCATATACATTTGCATTCATCCCATCCCATGTTCAATGATCTAGCATAGTAATGATGATATGGTCATAAACAAAAAGTCAAGTTATAACAATTGGGGGTACCTAGTTTGAAGAAATCATGCAACCCTCGCAAAAGCCATATGTCAAACCACATCCCGTGTCAAAAATCATAAGGCCTAGATTTTCAATCACTCAGCCATTACTAGTGTAGCAAGCAACATCCAAATGAATGTCTGATTTTCTTTAGGACCAAAAACACAATTTATACACTAAGAAAGTCTTGAGCATGGCCAATCGATCATGAAACAATCTTGAACCATTCACATTACATCACATCTTAAAAACATTATGAGATAGGGGGGCTAGTACCATCCTTGGGTAGTACCTCGAGGCAAAAAGGAGATATCCCTCGCTTGTCCCATTATGCAACATAGTCCAAAAATAGTGGTTTTCACCACTACCAACATTGCTCCAAACATAAACATAAAAACATAGAGTAGTAAGGATAGGGTCAAAATTCTCATCACACTTCGGTTGAGAATCCGATTCCCCAAAGCTCTATACAAAATTAACAAATAAAATCCCAAACACCCTTGATCCCTAAAGTCGTAAGGATTCGTACTACACACCCTTAACAAGGATGGGTAGTCATCCCCAAGGCCTAAAATATCAATCCCATAGGACTATGGAGTGAATCTCCACCGGGGCTATAGATGCTTGACTGGCAGTGGAGTAAGCTCATGCGAGGTGACATGTCTCTCCTCCAAAAAGGGAGACCTCTGAACGCACATAAGGACAGGCTAGCCTCAGGTCATCTCCATAATAGGTCATGTCTAAATCCACTCATAATGGGTTAATGAACTTCACATGCACACACACTGGTACTTGATTGGATAGGGTCATTGTCATGCTCAAGACTTGGTAATTGAACCTCACTCGCACACACATTTGGTCCTAAAGAAAGTTAGACAACCTAGTGAGTTTGGTTGGTGACACTAGTATGTTTGAGTCTTTGAAAACCTTTCAGTATTCCATATCAACATCCATGTCTTCTTCCATATCAACATCCATGTTCTTCCATATCAACATCCATGTATTCATCCATATCTTCTTCCATGTCAACATCCATGCCTTCATTACAAGTTAAAGTTGCATAAAGCCACTACAATGGGTACCCCCAATTGATAAACAATGGACACCAAAAAAAAATGGCCATTAAAATTTTTGAACTATAAAAGATCATTCGAACACCATGCATTCCTCTCATATAGTTTAGATTCATTATACATTTACTTGCATTAATCATCCATAGCACATCATATAGCTTGCATGAATCATCCATATAAACATTATGCATATACATCATTATTAGCTTGCATTAATTACCCATTAAGCATTCTGTCAAAACATTTTCATAAAACATGCATAAAACATTCATAAGATAGGCATTGCATTCACACAAAAATACAATGCAAAAGTAAAATCCATGTATGTATATATATTAAACTCGCATATGCAAAGAACACTAGAAAGTTCAAACATCATCACAACTAGGGGGTGCTCAAGGTTTCACACCTTTCCCCCAATCAAACAAACATCAACACAACTTGGGGGTGTTCAAGGTTTCACACCTTTCCCCTAATCAAACATCAACACAACTTGGGGGTGTTCAAGGTTTCACACCTTTCCCCTAATCAAACATCATCACAACTTGGGGGTGCTCAAGGTTTCACACCTTTCCCCCAATCAAACAAACATCAACACAACTTGGGGGTGCTCAAGGTTTCACACCTTTCCCCCAATCAAACAAACATGATCACAAATGGAGGGTTCTCAAGGTTCCACACTTGCTCCACCAATTCAATAAACAATTCAATCATTCAATCACATCACATCATCAACAAGTCAATTACATCTTCACATTTACCTAGCCTTACCCATCGACTAAAAACACGGAGCTTTCTCACCTTACCCATCGGCCAAAAACATGAAGATTCATTCAAAATTTTTTATCAACATTTTCATTCCAAAATCATAATGTCCTTGTTCGTGGGGCTAGAAACATGGATAAAATCATAACTCATCATTCATTCATTTATCATTATGCAACATTCACAAATGAACCTTGTATCTAGTGATTTATCCTACTTAACCTGGTGGATGCAGCGATTGGTTATCCATGCAATCTGGTAGGATGGTTATATTACCATGAGGACACTTACATCATCACAAATCCCTTCATCTGTTAGGGAAAAAATAGATACATCCATCAAAAATACCTTCATCTGTTGGGGAAAAAATAGAATCAAACAATTACATCTTAACATCATCTATTCATTTATCATTATGCAACATTCATAAGTGAACCTTGTATTTAGTGGTTTATCCTAGTAACTTGGCGGTTATAGTGACTGGTTATCCATGCAATCTGATAGGATGGATAGATTACCATAAGGACACTTACATCATCAAAAATACCTTTATATGTTAAGGGCAAAGAACAGATCATCTTATTTTCCTCATCAAAAACCCCTTTCTATGTAGGGAAAAAATAGATACATTCATCACGTTTACACATTTCAAAAACCCCTTCATCTGTTAGGGCAAAAATAGATACACTCATCACATATTACAAATTACAAAAATCCCTTCATCTATTGGGACAAAAATAGATCACACTTACATTTAACATCATCTATTCATTTATCATTATGCAACATTCATAAATGAACCTTGTATCTAGTGATTTATCCTACTTAACCTGGTGGTTGTAGTGATTGGTTATCCATGCAATCTGGTAGGATGGATAGATCACCATAAGGACACTTTCATCATCACAAAACCCTTTATCTGTTAGGGCAAAAATAGATACATTCATCAAATTCCCACATTTCAAAAACTCCTTCATCTGTTGGGACAAAAATGGATCACACTTACATTTAACATCATCTATTCATTTATCATTAGGCAACATTCACAAGTGAACCTTGTATTTAGTGGTTTATCCTAGAAACTTAGTGGTTGTAGCGATTGGTTATCCATGCAATCTGGTAGGATGGATAGATCACCATAAGGACACTTACATCATCAAAAACCCCTTTATCTATTAAGGGCAACGAATAGACACAATCATTTTATTGTTCATCATCAAAAATCCCTTTATCTGTTAAGGGCAATGAACAGACACAAATCATTTCATTTCAAAAACCCCTTCATCTGTTAGGGCAAAAATAGATACATTCATCACATGCTCACATTTCAAAATCCCCTTCATCTGTTAGGGCAAAAATAGATACATTAATCAAAAACCCCTTCATCTGTTAGGGCAAAAATAGATACATTTCATCACATTTCCAAATGGCAAAAATCCCTTCATCTGTTGGGGCAAAAATAGAATCAATCATTGAATCCACATACATTGCATCCATCAACACATTTCTCATCACCATGTCTTCATGTCACCACCCATCAAATACATCAATCATTTCATCCACAATTTGTCCAGTTCATTCAAGCGAACCTCGTATCTAGTGGTCTATTCTATCTCCTTGGCGATTGCAGTGATTTGCATCCATGTAATTCGGTAAGATGAACAAACCACCATAAGGACACTTCACCATGATCATCCTCACTTATCTCCTTGATCGAAATCTCAATCACATTTGGCACCTCACATTTTGAGTGCAACCTTGCCAAGAACAATTTGCTCAAAAGAAGTCATTGATGTCCTTTTCTGTGGGGCAGGAAAACATGGATAATTATAATCACAATCACTCATTCATTTGACCATAGTCATCGGACAAGGCAAATCCCGATAGGTTGATTGGTTCCATGTGGGAATTATCGAGACAGTCACTACCCAACCCCTTATGTTGCCTATGGCATCATGCATCTTTCATACCTTGCATACTCAATGACGCCTATAGGGCATTTTCTTCAACAACATCGAATCATCCCAAAATCTGGGGCAACCACAATATTGATTTTGATCCTCCCACAAGGGGATAACATCTTACATGATCATGACATCATGACATTGGACAAAACCCCCTTTCAACCATTGGGGCAAAAATGATATCACATTTTACATCATTCATATCATCCACAATCACATGGTATTTTACACCAACCCCTTTCCATTGTTGGGGCAAAAATGGTATCACATTTTACATCATTCATATCATCCACAATCACATTGCATTTCACACCATTCATTCATCAATTGCACAAATTCACTACATCATTAATTATTTGCACAAAAATTTTCAATTGGCTTGTGAGATACATTCGTAACTCATTCACCAATTGAGGGGGTAAGCTACACAAAATTCCAAAAATTCTTTATTCTTTTGTCTTCAACATCAGTGCTCAAATCCAACAATAGAGAGAAGCTACTTCTGCGCCCATAGCCCAAGCAGGTGTCTCGTATTTTTGCACCATATTGTGTTTCACACAACATGGTACAAAAAGGGGCATCTGTAGACACCAAATTACAGCCATTAATCCTCCATCCTAACCATCCCACCACCCACTTGTCCACCATACACCTTCCCACCAATTATTTGGCCCAATTCCACCTTTCCCGCCATCCATTTCACCATTTTAGCCCTTTCTCGCCATTTCCTAACCCAATTGGGATTATTTTAATATTATTTTATATTTAATATAATATTTAATATATAAATATATTTATTATAAAATATATATTTATAAACTCAATTAACCACAACCGTCCGATCCAATCTAATCTCCACCGTCCATCTTCATTAATCCATGCCACACTCAAAAAGTAATCTCAACCTTAGGATCTAATTTAATCTTAGCCACACGATCAAAAGTGTAAGGCTAAAACCCTAAGAAAACCCTAGGTTGGATTATAAGTAAGGGCATTTGCAAATGCTCAAACCCTAGAACCTTGGAACCTTGAGAATTAGACATTTGCACCCTGGAGGAATTATTGGTGAAGCCCTAGCATAGAATCCTGAAAATCTGAAGCCCTAGCTCATCGATAAGACTTCTGTTGTTCCAGCCATCCCCCATTCATCCTCCATCGCCATCGTAGCCCCCATCCATCCACCGCATTCGTCGCCACCCCCTCGATCTACTTCTGTAGATTCTGCCCTAACCCGTAGGCGCCCTCCAGAGCTTGCGAGGCTCGCTACAGAGCCTACAAAGCGCTCACCAGAGCCTATTGTATACCGTAGGTGCTCTCCAGAGCCTGTTGTATCCCATAGGTGCACACCAGAGCCTGTGAAGCTCGTGTCAGAGCCTACCAAGTGTGTGTATGAGCCTACTGCAACTACATAAATGCGAATCAGAACCTGCTACACCACGCCATCTGCAACAACGAAATGAAAGCAAGGTATATCTCATTTGAATGTATTTTATCTCATAATTTGTTGATCTGGCATACCTTTCTGACTTCATTGTTAACTAGGGTTTTATTGATGTCTGAGGGTCTCACACTGTGGAGCCCTCATAGGTATTACTAACCCCCTTGTTCTATTTTTATGTATGTAGATCTGCAAGTTCTACACATTGTTGAACGGTTGTTGAAGCTGGAGTGGCCCCACACTGGATACTCGAAGCCCACTCAACCTGTTGGAAGCAAGGACACACCAAATCTGAAGACACTTTGTTGTTATTGCTAGGGTTTCGGAGAACCCTAGTGCCATTGTAAATCATTGTATCAAATACTCACATTGAGTACTGATTGTAACAAAGGAGTTCATTGGCTCCCCCCATTTTATTGAATATATCCATTTGTGCAATCTTTGTATTTCCTTGTGTTATTTGATTTCCTTATTTTATTTAAGTGTCGTGTTCTTGTCTTCACATTAGGAAGCCATTTTTTTAGATTGACTTAAACGTACAGCCTAGAACAAGTTGCATTATTGACCTTTGGAGGAGCCCAATCTACAAATGTGCCAATAGAGTTATCTATCATCTTAAGAGTCAGTTTATTTCATAAATGTAGGGGTAAAAAAGGTAGCCCTATCCAAATTGAGACTTCTTTTGGTTCTTCTACTTATGGGTCGAAACTGACTGACCAAGGGGTCATGTAGAGAGGGCTTGATCCAAGGAACTAGGGATCTCCTTGAAATATTGCATCTCTTTCCTCTATGGAGGAGAAAATAACAATGAAATTCCCTCTCCTTTCCATCATGAATTCATAGCTAGATATTTTAGATCCCCAAAAAGAGGTGATCCATCTTTGAATGGTTGTTGGGCTAAGGCCAAATACCCATAAATTTGTAAGCAAGAGCTCTCTCAATTAGGGTGAGGATTGGGCTCTGAATATAGTCCAGAGGAATCTCCACCATTGGAGCATCATCCAACTTAGGAACAAAGGATCCTTTGTTACTTGGTTGGGATTGTTATAGCCTCCTTACCTTCAAAGCTTTGGTCATATTTTCTAGTTTTGATTGGTCAAACAGAGGAGGTAGTGAGAACAAGGAAAATGAGACATGGTCAACATTCTTAAGTATACAGGTAATTGGCATGGTAACATCCCAGAAGGAGGGTTTGGGGGGAGAGGGATATCCCCGGTTGACATTGCCATGATAGGGCTTCGGAGGTGACCAAACCCTAATTTTAGCCAAAAGAGAAAACCCTCACCAAAATCTTATGAGATTTTATTTCTGGGCCCACTTTCCTCTATTAAATTTGTGGACATGCCATGAAAGCAAAATCCAGAGGAAACCAACAAAGGAAGAAGTAGAATATCAGAAGATAAATAACTACAAAAATACTACGAATAGTCACAATACCTACCGGATCCAAGCATGTAAAGATAATATGTCAAGTCGCACAAGCCCTTGTCCAAAAACCAGGTCCAGACATTAACAACGAACACCAATATCAAAATTGGAATTGTTGCAACTCTTTCATTCTTTCCTCGTGCAAAGCACTTTTTTCTTCTCTCCTTCGACCATATTTATTATTAATAAATTATTATAAATTTTAATATAAAAACATGAAATAATAACATGTTAAGATTTTTTTTTTTTTCTAAATAAGATTTTGATTGGATCCTCAAACCAATTACAAATCCTCCACATTGGATATCACTAGTCACATTGAGCTATACAACCCTTTTTGTTGCCATTGAGATTTAAACCTTGATGTAATTATATTATCTATATAATAACTCAAATATTAAAATTAAATCTTGTTAACCATAATTATATTCATTATATTATACATATAATTACAAATCATTTTTAAAACTTCAATTATATTTACAAATAATTAATTATTAATTATAATAATTTTAATATAAAAATAAAAAATATAAACGAGTATTCTTTGTTGCCATTATTTTAATTGTACTGTCCACTCACATATTCATTCATTGATTGTATTAAATTTTATAGCTCGTATATTTAGTTCATTAATTTCATTTGTTTTTATAATTTTTGTTTTATTTGGTTATTTTTTTTTTCTTTTTTAACCGCGAGGATGATGAACATAGAGAACACGTGAGGTGGAGAGGGGCGCTCGCGAAGTATTGTGGACTCTTATTTTAATTGCACTACATTGTTAATATTCCTCGTGTATTTAATTATTTGGTTTTTTATAAGGGAAATTGGTAATACTTTTGTTTAACATAAGTTTGGAGTTAGATGAAGTCAACAGATTTCCAAAATTGAACCAAGGCAATTAACGAACAAACTCTCGATTGCTACCAACTAACCTATCACCTTCCTTTGTCCATTATAGGACAAGATATGAGATCAAACTTGGACACTATCATTATGAACCATAGCCTCTTAGGTCAGATGAAGTCAACATAGTCAACTGACAAATATTTGGTTGTTACTAACTAATCCATCTCCTTCTAGGTACATCATGGTTTGAACCTGGGTCTCTCGAAAGAGAGACCAAAGCCCTAACCACTAACCATTGCGTTGTTGTGTCCAAGGGCATGAAATCAGATTGAAATCGAACATTACCACTATAAGCCCTAGCCTGTTAGATAAGATAAAGTCATTGCCACTATAAGCCCTAACCCGTTAGATAAGATAAAGTCAATGGGATCCAGACTTTATAAGAAATTGAACCAAGGCAGTCAAGTCAATGGGATCCAAACTTTATAAGAAATCGAACCAAGGCAGTCAACCGACAAACAATCTAGTGCTAACAAATGACTTATCCTCTTTTAGGTAGGTCATGGTTTAAACCTCGGTCTTCGACAAAAGAGCTCAAAACCTTAACCACTACACTATCTATATGATATCGGATTGAGTTTGAACATTGCCACTATAAACCTTAACTTGCTAGGTAAGATGAAGTCAACAGATAGATTTTATAGGAAATCAAACCAAAGCAACCAGCAAAGAACCAAGGCAACTAATTGGTAAACATTTGAATGCTAACAATTGACCTATCCCCTTCTAGGTAGGTCTTGGTTTGAAACTAAGTCTTCGAAAAGAAAGCTCAAAACCTTAACTATAACCCTATCCCAACAAAAACCAAAATATTAAAATAAAATGCAGATTTTTTTTGAATAAATACTTCTTATAAAAAATATCAATTAACTTTTTAAAATTTTATATGGGGAGGGGTGTTGAGCATAGTGACTATTATTTTAATTGTATTGCATTGTTAATACTTAAGCGGTTATTTAATTTATTGATCGTATTTGTTTTTTATTTTTTTAGGAGCTCTCAAGGGTGAATGAGTGCAAAGAATGGATGAAATGAAGAATGTTGACTTATTATAGGTGTAAAGTATCTACTTTTATAATCACATTTGTGCTTATAGACAAGTTTTTAACCTAAAATGTGTGGATATTCAATTTTAATTATTTTACATTGTCAACCCATATGTATTTAAATTATTGATTGTATTGGTTTTTTTATTTTCTATTTTTAAAAAGATGAATGAGTACAAAGAATACTTTTTTTTTAATTATAAATATAATCATTTGTAACCTTTATTTGAATTGTTTAATTTATTAATTATAAATTGTTTTTTTAAGGAGACATAAAGTGGATGAAGATGAGTGTCCAAAACTCAAAGTAAATAATATGGATTTTATTTTTTTTTAATATGGTTAATGTGAGAAATTTTTACAACCCACATTTAAGGTTGGGTATCCTATCTCACTATGATTTCTTATATGGTGAGAGTTGAGTTTATTAACAGGGAATTTAATACAGCCTCACACACATCGTGATTAGAACCTTAGACCTTTTGAAGAAGAGCTAGAGCTCGAAATGTTGCGTTGTCCCCTTCGACAATTTTTATAAGGGGTTTTAGCGATTTGAACCTAGACCTTTTGAAGAAGAGCTAGAGCTCGAACTGTTGTGTTGTTCGCTTCGACTATCTTTATAAGGGGTTTTAGCAATTTGAGCCTTAGACCTTCTGAAGAAGAGCTAGAGCCCGAACTATTGTGATGTCCCTTTGATTATTTTTATGAGGGGTTTTGGTCCTTCAATATTGAGTGGGGACAAACTCTTGGGTAGAGAGAAAACCTCGAGAGCCACTCTTAGGTGGTCGTTCTATCCGAATATATCATTGTCTAGAGAGAAGCCATAAGAGATTTTTTTATGTGTTCGCAAAGACAATATAGGAGGTGGTTTGAACTGTGGACCTTCGAGACCATATCTCAAAAAACCATCTGCACTTCGAAGATGCACAGGGGGTGGTTCGAACACTGGACCTCCCATTTATTAGTGTCGGGGCCATGTCCTAGAAACCAACTGCGCTACAACGCTGAATGAGAATATTGATTATTGATTAGCGGTGCTACAAATTGTAGTCCTTATTTTAATTGAATTTCACTCTCAACACATATGTTGTGTATTTAATTTACCAACAAGTCCTTGGTTCAACAATTGGGAGATATAGTTTATATATCCCACACCAAGGTTCAAATCTCGATGACACCTAACTAAATCGATGTAAAAGGAGGGAAAGGGCAACCCTTTTAAAACCTTTTATATATATATATATATATATATATATATATAATATTTAATTAATTGATTGCATATGCAAACATGGCTTAGATCATGAAGATCCATATGTGACATTGGAAAAAGATGTTACAAAATATAACAAGTTTGGAGAGGTGGTTTTAGTGTTGACTTTAATGCTAGGACAACAAATAGACAAACAAGCTCTTTAAATATTAATGAAGGTGTAGATGATGATCTGCTATGGCTAGAAGAAGAGGTAGATTATTGTTGGTTAAGGGCTTCATATGATAGTCAAGAAACCATCACACTTCATGGAAAAAAACTTAACTATGTAGCATAGAGGGATTGATCATCTACAATGGCATAAATATGTGTCAAAAATATGGAAAATATACTTGTCAAATGTATAATGGACACAGTGTAGTTGGCTAAGCTATATGTTCACAAAACTTAATTTCAAGGATAAAATATCTAAAAATTGTAGTTTTCATGGAGCTAAAATTTTATCACAATCCAATGTATATAAATATCCAAATGCAAGAAAGTGGACAAGAAGAACATTTTAAATATAATGAAGGAAATACAATGAAAAACATCTATGTGACAAAGAAAAATATACAAAAAACTTCTAGAATATCACTCAAGCATATTATGCAAAGAGAGGAAATAAAGAGGACAAATATTTTCCAAACTTATGCTTTTGATAGTAGTAAACCGATGGATATAATCATAAAAGCCTTGGAGTCATGGAAAAACTTAAGACATGAAAGCTTCCCTTTGAATCTATGGTATGATGAAGAATGCAAAGTAGTAAGGAGGACCTTAAAAGCACTAAGCAAAGAGAAAACAAATAGAGAGATATATAAATAGCTAGTGAAAACAAGAAAGGAAGAATACATAAGAGCAAGATAAAAAAAGTTGATATATCTTGCAAAGCATAGCCCATGAAAATATTGGAAAGAGTTACAATAAAGCAAAAAACACAAAAAATAATATCACAAGCAAATAATTGTTACAGTATGCTAAACAATTATATGAAAGAAACCAAGAAAAAGATATTTATCCTAAAATTGACACAATTGGGAAACTTTTTCCTCTAAGAGATGTGAAGGAGAGCATTAAGAAAATAGAAATAGGTGAAGCTCAGGATATAGATGGTTTACAAGTTGAACATCTCAAGTGTGGGGTTGACATCTTAGCACCATATATCCAAAATATTTTTAATGACATCATTAAAGGAGGCTTTCCACTAGAATGGATAACAAACCTAGTCATACCATTGCATAAAAATGGAGACACCAACAATACTTCAAAAGCATAGTAAAAAGCAAAACAAGTCAATGGGCAAATAATCAAGAAAAGATGGGAGTTGCAAGCTTATTGCAATGGTAAGGGTTTTGGCCTCTCTTTGAGAGGTACAAGGTTTGAACCCCATTCGATATGAGGGGACCAGGAATCCTTATAAAAACTTGTGTAAACTCATTAAAAAATAAAAATAATATAATCAAGAAAAGAGGGCAATAGGGCAAACATGATTTAGACCAAAGTACTCAACTATAGATCATTGCATTCCTTTAATGCACCTAATAGAGAGGATATGAAATAAAAAATGAGAAGTTTATTTTTGTTTTATGGACTTTAAAAAGCCTTTTGACATAGTACCTAGGGTAAATTAAGGAAAGAATGGAATAAATTAGCGTACCAACCAACAATAGAGTAGTTATACACAAACTTTATGAATAGGTGGTGGCAAAAATTACAGCTCCAAAAGGACTATTAGAGTGTTTTGGGAGTAATATGGAGGTGAAGTAGGATTTTCCATTATCATCTACTTTATTTGACCTTTACATTGATAAATTGGAGGAATGGGTAGAAAGGATAGTAAGAGAGGGAATACAATTGCCTAATGATGTAGTGAAGCTTCTTCTTTATGTTGATGACCTCATCTTGATTAGCAAGATACTTGAAAGTTTAAAATAATATTTTAAAGTGTTGGGATGTAGGTAAACACTAGCAAGACTAAAATTATAGAGAAAAAACAACCATATATTTTATTTGAAAGAAATCCTTTATTTTTAGTAATATAATACAAATACCTTGGCTTAGATTTTCAAAGCAAACTCAATTAAAAATATGCAGGATGAAACGAATACAAGTAGGATGGAGGACACTCTATATTTACTAAATAGGGATAGAAAAATAGAGCCGAGGTATTGAAAAACCATTAGGATCCTTTTTGGGTCATTAGTTATTCTAACGGTGTTATATGGGTGTGAGGTGTGGGCTAGTAATGCATCAAATTCTAAATGGAGACAAATAAAAATAATGTAAAAACGACTAATTACAAATAATTTTAGAATTAAAGCATCGGTCCCATATGATATTTTACTTGCTGAAGTAGGGACTTTTTCATTAAAAGCGGAAGCTATGATAAGGCTATTGGGGTACCTAAAAAAAATATAAAGAGTGTAAGATAAAATATTGTCAAAATAGGTAATCAAAGAAACATTGAATAGAAGAAAAGACAAACATTGAATAGAAGAAAAGGCGCATGGATGAAACAAAATAAAAAATGGATGGACAAATGGAGCATTAAATTTCTTGAGGTCCCAAACTCCAACAAAGAAATTAAACAATATGTGATGGAAAAAAGTTTGTTTTTCCGTTACATGGGAGAGTTGGTCACAACCACACTATTTTTAGTAATTGACAAGTGCAGGGTTCAAATCACAGGGGCTACTTCCACCAAACCTATTTCACTTTGTTATTGTTGATCCGGTGTGAAGGGGACCACTGGTCACTCGAAATTCATACCATCATCGTCGGTCTGGTGCAGGATGCCCCCAAGGTTTGAACCTGGTTGTCTTCTTGATAAATGCCTGACCAAACAAGCACTTACCAATCCACCTAGCATACATCAACAAGTTCAACCCAAATTACGAACACAACCAAAAAAAGTACATACATGCAAAGATCAAATGGAAGGAAAATTTCTTATAGCCTAGCTAAAAACTAGTTCACACCATCTCAAATATAAAATTGGGAGATGGACAATTTCTTAGGAGACATGGTCAAAATGAATGTGTCTTTTACATAGGAGTAGTGGTGACCAAAAATATTTTGTCATTAAATGTGAAGTCTACAAGGACATCAAGATTGTATATGAGGACACTCTAAAAATAAATTCAGTAATGGAACTTTTTGAAAAATTGAGAATAGAAAAAATAAGAATACTTCTCATAAAAATCAACAATAGAAGAAACATACTCCAAAATATGATAAGAGGATAGTGAGTTTTTTTATTTTGTTAAGCAATTTTTTTTAGATGTTAAGTTTTGAAACTCTAAATAAAAAGTCCAAAATTTGAATTCAAAGGAGAGCATGGTTATACACCATATTCCATCTTGTATTGAAACCATTGGTTTCATAAACTATTTTTCTCTTTTAAAAGTAATTAAAATCATTTTTATTTCATTCATTTAATTTGATGTTTAAGAAACTATAGATATGAATAAGCATAAAGAATGAGAAAAATAAAAAAATATTGATTGAGTAAAGAATTGCGGTTCTTATTTTAATTTTTTAATTTATTAATTATATTTATTTTTATAGGCAATATATTTTTGGAAGTCGTAAGGGTGGATAAGTGCATATAACTTCAAAGGAGGAGAATATTGACTAGGGGTACTAAGATTAGTGACCTTTACAATGTGGGCATACATGTTATGTATTTAATTTATTGATTAGATTTTTATAGGTAAATTGTTTTTTTAAACAATAAGGGTGAATGAGCGAAGAATGCAAGAGGTTTGAAAGTTTTATTATAGGTGCAAAGGTTATGACTTTTATTTTAATTTTATATTGTTAACATGTATGTAAATTTATCTCTAAAGACTAGGTGGATTGGTAATTGTCTGTATGGCCAAACACAAAGAAGAGATTTAGGTTCAATCCTTGGGGGCATGTTTGTTTATTTTCAAAGGTAGTAGTCTGATCTGAATTTGACGATGACGGTACGAATCTCGAGTAACTAATGGTCCCTCTCATGTTGGATCAATAATAATGAGGTAGTATAGGCTTGTTGGAAGCAACCCATGTGATTTGAACCCTTCACTTGACAATTACTAAAAATAGTGTAGATGTAACCAACTCCTCAATGTATAAAAAAAAAAAAAAACAAACATGTATGTTATATATTTAATTGATTGATTATATTTTTATTTATAGGCAAATGACCTTTATTGGAAAGCATAGAGATGGATGAGAGCAAATATGAGTTCGAAGAACAATGAAGGTAGAGAAGATTAATTATTAATATTATGATTTGCTACGATGTACAATTACTTCATTGACTATATTTGTTTTTCTTGGAGGTAAATTGTTCTTTTTAGAATCCTAAGGATGGGAGAATACAAAGAATCTTAAAAGGTGAATACCATTGCTTGTGGGTACTATGATGCATATATATACATTCAATTTATTGAATTGGTATTAGCGATTTTTTTTAATTAATATATATAAGGTATTTTGAAAGGTTTCGTGAACTTTTTACAATAGTAAAAGTCTTGTAAAACTTGGCCTATGATCAACAATATTGGGACAAGAACAGTTATAAAAGCACTACAACTAGCCATCCATAACCAAGTGAACTAGCTACAACTTGATACAAAAAATAAAATTAGAACAGTTTTGGTGAGCCCTCCAACCAACCAACACTCCCACACGGTTACGTACAAAACCTTTCTTCATAAATAGTAAAATATTACAAAGTATTAAGAAGCATGCATTGCTAAACCTAATTGAAGAAAGTCATCAGGAAAATTGTCTCTCCAAACAAATAGACCATTGAGACTTATACCTAGGTTTACCATAAAGTCAACGTGGTAGTTTCCTTCTCTAAAGATATGCTTTATCTCCCTATCCTCTCTAGCCTAAAGAATCTACCTAGATTCCATAATCATAGCCTTAATATTCCAACCGAGGACTGAATCACTTTTGACCAAGTTTAAAATATTGAGTCTCCTTCAATGCAAAGTTTTTGCTACCCCATATTATCCACAAGTAGGAGACCTTGGTAAAATACTCTAGCCTCCACAACATGGCAAGTATGGATATCTAATAATTCAATATACACCATCAGAATCCCACTTCTATCACCCCTAAGCACCCCACCAACACCATCATTACTAATATTACCCTTTGAAGCTCCATCGAAGTTAATTTTAACTCAACCTGGAGAAGGAGGTTCCACCTCATAAGGACCCAAGGATTAGGACTAGGAAGACCAGCAACCCTATTGCTCTGTTGAAAGCCAATTTTCCTTTCGAGCTTAACCTCCTAAAATTTTACCTCCTCTAAAGCCATAGAGGACACATTCTCCAAGATAGAAGCCAAGGCTCTGGCACAAATAGAGGCGGGATCTCTTTGGAAGATTTTAAAAATTCTACTATTCGTCTCCTTCCACACCCGCTAGAAAATATGCGATAAATAAAAGCTCCAAAAAAATTTAACCTTGGAGAGTAAAAAGGAGATGATCATTGAGCATAAACATCAACAAGCAAACTCAACATCACCCAATTCAATCCCAAAATATAACAAATAGAGTTAAGAACTTCCACAAAGAAAGAGTATTGAAATAATAGATAGCTTGTCTATTCCTCATTAGCACCATAGAGGTAGCATTTGTTCGGCATCGACCAACCTCTTTTTTTAAGATTTTCAATGGTCGAAATTTTATTCTGAGTTGCCAACCAAAAAATATATTCACCTTTGGTGTTAGATCCTTAAGGTAAACTTTGAAATGTGGGACCCACGGAGGAGTCCTGATAACTAGCAGATTGTAGTTAAACTTGACTAAAAAGGATTTGTTATTTCCCTTGCACAAAAGATCCCATCATCTTCATTTCTCTATTTAATGACCTAAAACTTCAACTTATTAGCAATTAGAATCCAAGCTTCAAGTTCAACATTGTTGAGAATAGACTGGTCTAATGATTTCTAAACCTTCAGCCCATTGACCACCTCGATAAATTCAACCACCTTAGACCCAAAGACCAATTTGGTCCTAGGCTCCAAACATGCTAGATTTAAAATATGCACAAGGGGCTAGTCCATCAGCCAAATATCTTTCCAAAAATCAATCTTGAGTCCATCACCCAACCTCCACCTACAACCTTTGGAGACTAGCACCCTCAACTTTTGCAAACTCAACCAAAATGTTGAACCAAAAGTTGATAAAGGATCAACAAGCAAAAAATTCTCCTATCTCATGTATTTTGCTGACACAATGTTGACCTAGGTAGTTTCTGTTTGATCTACCAACTTCCATTCCTATTTTGCAACCATATCCTTATTCATATGCCTGATGTTATAGATACCTAAGGTACCATCCTTTTTAGATCTGCAGACTTGCTCCCAACCAACTAAGTGAAAATTTCTCTTCTCATCAGACTTTTATTAAAGAAACAAATTTTGAACTTGTTCAATCTTTGATAAAATCTTGTTAGGAATTCCAAACACAAATAAGAAGGTCAAAATACTTTGAAGAGTAGACTTTACCAGGGTAGCCTTTTTGGCTTGACTAAGGAGGGATCCTTTCCACTCGACCAGCTTCCTCTACAATCTTTCCACCACAAGTTCCCAAAGTGAATCCCGGATCTTGCCTTTAAACAAAGGTATTCCAAGGTAAAGAGACGGGAGGACAGCCACCTCACAACCCAAGATGCAAGCAATTATCCTCTACCTTGCTAAGGGGGTATTCAAAAAGAATATTTTACTTTTTATATAATTTATCTTTTGCCCAGTTGTATTTTCAAATGCCTCCAATATTCCTTTTAGTACATTTACTTGGGTAATTGAAGCAAGGAGGGAGAGTAGAACATCATATACAAATTATTGATGAGAAATAGGATCCATTGGCAAAGTGGGCTTGATACCTTCCACAAAGAGTTCTAACTTGATAGCCCTACCCAAGGCTTTCACCACTAAGATATAGAGGTAATGGGACAAGGGGTCCCCTTGGATAAGATCTATCAAACTTGAAAAATAACTTTTTGGGGACTCGTTTATTAAGACCAAAAACTTGGTAGAAGAGATACGAGCATGGACAAGTTTTATCCAACTCTGGAAAAAACCAAATTTTCCTAAAATATTTAACAAAAACTCCCATGACACCCTGTCATAAGCTCTGTTCATGTCCAATTTGAGGAGGAGACCAGCTCTACCACTTTTATCAGTTGAATGAATAATTTCATCGGTACCTATAATATTGTCCAAGATCTATCTCCTTGGCATAAATCCACTTTGGGTTAAATCAATCAATATTGGAAGAAAAGGTTTTAATTTGTTAACAAGGGCCTTTGTCAAAATTTTATAAATAGTGTTGCATAAGTTGATGGGTCTAAAGGCACCAACAGTTTTGTGGATCAGAGTTTAAAAAATAGAATTCACTCTGAACGAGATGAGTGGTGGTTTGGACCTCCTCAAGGGCATCAGCAATATCCTTCCCTGCAATATGCTAATACTTCTAGAAAAATAGGGGAGGAAAACCATCAGGACCCAAAGCCTTCATTCCTTCCATTGCAAAGATAGTAGCTCTAACTTCCTCGTCGTTGAAGGGAGAGACAAAGGCTTGGTTCATATCAACCATGACAAGGCTGGGAATACTATCAAGCGTCTTATTTTGGGCTTCCTCATTATAAACCTCTTCCATACCGATGAGATTTTTGAAAAAAGCCACAACATCAACTCTTATATCCTTAATGTGAGTAGCACTGGATCCATCAACTTTTTGAATTTCTCTAATCCTATTGGCACTTTTGTGCGTCAAGGCCGTGATGTGAAAAAACTTGGAATTTTTATTTCCCTCTTTTAGCCAAAGTGCCCTGGACATCTGTTTCCACAAAATTTCTTTCTTGGAAATAGTGTTATAAAATTTGGCCAGCACCTCCTTTTCTCTGTATCTAATCTCTTGAGGTTAAATTATTCAAGTTCTATCTCAGATTCAATAGCTTTCAGGTAATTTACATTTTATTACTTTTTACTCTTATTTCATTTTAAATTTTAATTATAAATATATTTTAATAACATGTGCAATTTATATCCCATTATTCTTTGTGACCCTCATTTTATTTTTTAATTTTATGATCAAACAAGTATTAACATGTATATTATATATATATATATATATATATATATATATATATATATATATATATATATCAAGTGGTGTTCAACCAATTAAATTTCTCAATATTTCAAGGAGACCTAGGTTTGAATATTTTCAAACGATACATCGATAATATCTAAGATTTGTTGTAATACCACTATCTCGTGATGATGTAGTCCGGGTGGGGCTCCATTTCAATTCAATTTAACCCATTTAAAAAAAGCATGTATATTTTATATATATATTTGTTGATTGTATTTGTTATAAGGTATTATTATGTGTTGAAGATGACAAGAAATGTTGACTGTCTGAATCAAATAATGATTAAGGTTTTTTTTAATGTTTTCCATTGATGATATTGTTGTATTTTATAACATTAATCTATTTTCATATAAACTATTTATTACAATTTTTGTGGTTGCACTTGCTTCAAGAAGGAGACTAGCAATCCAAATTTGGTAAAGTGGAAAAATAAAAGCAAAGAGTTATAGAAACATTACTCTAGTAAGATGCAATGAGTAGATAGTAGAGGTGGAGCTTTGGTATTATGAATGTTGTTGCAGGAAAATGTCGTAAATAAGGATGCTGAATTTTCAAATATTTGTATATAAACAAAAAAAAATTAAAGAAGATCCAAAACAATGAAAATCAAGGATTCAAACTTTTTATGAAAAGAGATGTGGGTATTTAGTTATAGTAGTTCAATTGAGATGAGAACTGAATCTTTTTGTAAACTCTCAAGCTCTAAAAGAGAGAGTTGTGATTTGTAAAGAGTGGTGGACCTACTACAACCCTTTTTTTCTCTAGCAAAAAAACATATAATTATGTGCATATTGTATATTGAATTCATGAATAGTATATGTTATAATATTACTTCTCTTTAATTAAAAATATATTTTATCTGAGCTTGAGACAGGAGTAACTGCAACAATGATTGCGAGTGCGAGCCAAGAGTAACTGCAATCGTGAGTGCGAGCGCGAGCCAGGAGTAAGTGCAGCAGCAAGTGCAAGTGCGAGTCGGGAGTAAGTGCAACAGCGTGTAAGCGATATCTGGGAGTAAGTGTAGCTAAAAGTGAGTACAAGTGATTGTAGCTAAAAGTGAGAGCAAGCACAATCCGAGAGTAAGTGTAGCAACGAGTGCGAACGTGAGTTGGGAGTGACTGTGCAAGCCTAGAGCCAATGAGATTAGAGAGGGAGTGTGAACCAAGAGGGAGTGCGAATCAAGATTTAATCATGGTAGAAGAGTGGTAGGTTCATCTAGAGTGCATCAATGCTTCAAAACCTTACCATGAATGTGTGAAACATTATTTCCAAAAAAAATTGAATTCAAGGAACACCGAGAAAAAGAAGAGACAAGGGTAATTGTGATCCAAGAGGGAGTGCAAGTTGGGAGTGAGTGTGAGGTAGGAGAGAGTACGAACCAAAAGGGAGTGTAAACTAAGAGGGAGTGCAAGTCAAGATTCAATCATGACGAAAGAGCAGTAGGTTCATCCAGAGTGCATAAATGCTTCAAAAACTTACCATGAATGTATGGAAAATTGTTTCCAAAAATTGTTGAAGTGATGGAACTCCAAGAAAAATAAGAGACATGAGAAATTGTGAGCTAGAATGGAGTGCAAGTTGGGAACAAGTGTGAGGCAAGAGAGAGTGCAAGTTGGGAGCAAGAGCGAGTGCAAGCAGAGAGGGAGTACAAACCAAGAGGGAGTGCAAGCCAAGAGTAAGCCCCATTAGCTATTGTGGAAGGAAAGTCATTTTTGAAAGCCCTAATGAGAAGTTAGGATGCCCTAGCTATAAATAAAAATTCCCTTATTGGAAGTATGAAGGCCCAAGTTGGAGAAAAGTGAAAGAGCGAATACATGGCAAGTTCAATCCAGGTTGCATATGGTACACTAGAAGTAAGTATCAAGGATGAGATGATTAAGAATAATATAATGGTTCTTAAAAGTAGAGGGATAATATATAAGTTCCATAGATTATGTCCAGGGTTTTTGGAGATTCAAAATTGGATCAAGTGGAAGTGGGGATTGAATTCAAATTATTCTGTAATTTTTCTTCTTAAAGATTTTTCCTCATCATATTTTCTAGTTCAAAAATTAGGGATAAAATAATGGTTGGTGGCCCATGGTTTATGGGAAGAGATGCACTTTATTTGAGACCATGGAATAAAAAAATTTAGTTGAGATATAAACTATTAAGAAGCTTCCAATGTGGGTTAGGCTTTTTGGACTTCCATATTAGCTTATAAATAAGGATGTTTTGAAAAATATTGAAAATACCCTAGGGGAATTCATCAAGGAAGGACCAACAACTAAGGAGAAAAAGCATGCTATATATACTCGAATATGTGTTGCTATGGATATTTCAAAACCTTTGCCACAATCCATTAAGATTAAATCTGAATCAAGAGAATTGGATCAACAAGTAGATTATAAAAATATTGCATTTTGTATTTTGATATTGGACACATGGCAAGAGTTTGCAAAGTAAAAACTATGAAGAAAGAGACAAAAAATTATACCCATGAGATAAACTTCAAGATGAAGCAAGGAAATAATTCAATAATAGAAGCTATATTAGATCAAGGATATTCCACTCCAAAAGAAGAGGCAAAGAAATCCTATCGATAATATCAATTGGCAAGTTTAGAAGGAATTAAAGGTGCAAAAGAAGATGTGGAGATAAAACCCAAAACAAAGACAACAAAAAAGGTCAAGTTTATTCTAGGTAAATCATCTTCATTTTCCTCAAGTAGTATAGAATCCTCTTCATGTAATAAAAGTGAAAGTGGTGAAGATGTTATCCCTTGCACTTTAAGGTTTCAAGAGCATAATAATATAGAAATGAGGTTGGAGGAAATCCATAACAATTTAGATTTTTTAGGGTAGAATAAGAAGGTAATTTCTACAGAAGAGCATCCTTGCACGTCAAGGTCTCCAAGGAAATATAAAGAAGAGTGTGCTTTTGAGGCTATTCCTTGAACTTTAGATCCTTCAAAACAAGGTAAACCTAAAGATGATAAGTCTTACTATAATCAATGTGAGAAGATTGAATATATTTATGAAGATGAAAGTATTGTTGAGAATGAAAAAAAAAAAAAAGAGGAAGGCCCAAGAAATAAAAACAAAGAAAAAAAGAAACACAAAGGGATATTGATATGGGAAAACAAAAGCAAATATCACAAGTGTTAACAAGAAGTGGGGCTAAACCCACAAATAAAATTAAAAAATAACATTGAAAATAATATCTTGGAATATTAGGGGAAAAAATACGAACCCTAAAAAAAAGGTATTAAGAAATTGTGAGGTTGTTATAGACAAGATATTTTTGGATATAGAAGCTGGTAGCAAATGTTTTAGCCATTCACAATGTTGAATTTCATCTTGACATAATTTGAATTTTTGAAGGCATTTGATATAAAAGGAGTTGATTGTGGAAACTTAACAAATTTTTTAGCCATTCATAGTGTTGAATCTCATCTTGACATTATTTAAAATTTTGAAGGTATTTGATATAAAAGGAGTTGATTGTGGAAACTTAGCACTTTGAGGAAGATGATTAATATTTTTTATAGAAGGGTAAATGAAGAATATCTCCTATAGAAAGACAAAGTTGAATATGCTTTAATTAATTTGTTAGAAATATAATGAGAGCAATGTAATGTTTTGTTTTCGTAATGGGAGTGGCCTCCAATAGAAGCCACACATAGCTTATTAAAAAATAATACATGTTTTATCCTAATTATATATGCAAAATCATTTTTAATGTATTATAGTTAAATATAAAACACGTTTGTTTGTATAATATAATTAAATACATTAGATTATATTTCATAAAATTATTTTATCTTAATCACATAGAAAACCTTACTCTTTTTTTTTTTTACTACATGTAAAATTTCATGAAAAAATAATTTTAAAATAAAATGGTTTTGAGATAATATTTATGCAAAATTTTAAAGCTCTTGATCTATCATAACTCCATTTAGAAACTCTTACAAATTTGGTATCATCTATTACAAAAAATTTAAAACAATTAATATAAAGATAAAATTTTAAAATACCTAATAACAACGTAAAATATTTTTTAATAGAAATATGAAATATTTTTTCAAGTAGTTGTAATTAGCATGATGGTTTTCTAGAGCAAAATATTTAATCTTTTTGTAAACAAAAAACCAAGATTTCTATTGATAGAAAAATACAAGTACAAAGCAATTCGGGGAGAAAACTAATTCTCACACCCTACATGAAAAAAACAAGCACTACAAAGCATTCATTTTGGAACCTGGATCATTGTGAATTACTCATTGTTCAATCTCACTCCTTCATTTGCCTATTTTTCTACTTCGAAATTCAGATTTCTTGGAATATGGAAATTCCCATTTTTGGAATTTTTTCAATAGCTCTTTTGCCTCCTCATAAGAGTCATTTATTAACTCATCCTGTGGAAACCATAACTGGTTCATAATGTTGACAACCAAAAAATAATCACCTCTTATAACCACATCCTTCAACTCAAATTGAATAGCAATTCTCAGTCCCCGAATTAGGCCTCTGAATTCTACAATATTATTTGTGTTGCAGCCTAATCCTTCTTTGAATAAGATTTTTCTTTTTTTTGGGTAGAATCAAATAATTATGCCTCCTGCACCCCTGTTTGCCCCAAATTTCCTTTGGAATCTCCATCAAAAAATACATGTGTTTTTCCTTTGTCAAGATGTATCTTCTCAACTGCAATTGGTTCTGTGATTTTTCTAGTCAACTTATTCTTGTCTAGATCTAGCATATTTAGAATTTTGATTTCTGATTGGTTCCAAGAATCCTTGGAAGCTACCATGCTTCTTTTCTAGGCTTTTAATTTCTTCCCCACAACTCTCAAAATTTTCTTCAAAGTTTCTTCAGTTGTGACTATTTCATTATTAAAATAAACCTTGTTCCTACAGAGCCAAACGTTCCAAAAAGTATTTATTAGAAGCAATATTTATACACTTTTGATGACCTCATTACATTTTTTATTGATCACCACACTATTCCATATAACCATTAAACCTTCTATTTATTGTTCGATCAAAGCAACATTGATGTCTTTGTTGCACAAGATTGCACAGTTAGATCACAAAATTTTTATGAATGGACAGTGAATAAACACATGGATACATGTTTTGTTATTTTCTCTACAAAGGTAGCATATTGTTGACCCAATGTATCCTCTTTTTTGTCTATTTTATCCAACTATAATTACCTTTCTAATTAGCAACCAAGCAAAGAACTTAGATTTTGGAGTGGCAACAAAACTCCAAACCAACCTTGTAGCCTTTTTAAAGCCTACTAATGGTCCTCCCATTTATTGAGCTAATAGGGCAGAGTACCCTCTGTTAATAGTATATACCACCAACCTATCCTTTTCAACCCATCTAACAAAATCATCACCGTTTCATAAAAACACATGTCTATCTTTTAATAATATTAATAATTCCATGTAAATATGATGGAGGTCGGTGGGAATATTCAGTTCTTCAATTTTTTTCCAACTCTAAGGATTTTTGTCAAGCAGTGCAACCCTTCGGAGGTATTTAACTCTATTGTAGCCTCTATTTCTTAAACCTTTAATAATTTGAGCCATATCTTTACACTGCACTATTGGAAATTTTCCAAAAAAGGAATTAGAGAAAGCATCTCTCTCCCTCCCTGATTTCCCAAGAAAAATTTACTTTAAATATTTCTATACCTTTTAGAATGTGTCCCCAAATTTTTGTTCCTTTTCTACAAGGATTCACTTTGAATAACAGATTTTTGGAAGGACACCCCACATCATACTTGCTCAATAGGACCTGAACCCAGAGACTATTTGCATTTTGAGCCCCAACACTTGCCAAACTCTTTGCCAATGGGATAGCAGGCTTAAAGGTGGAAGCCCTTGGTCCCACTTATGTGGGACTCCTCACCCCTATTAACATCAAGTCATGGCATGTGTGTGGGGGTAGTTGACCCTCTTTCTTTCTAACCGGTTCATGTGATGTTGTGTTCCCATACAAGCTATTTATTTATAGTGGCATATTCCTATGTTGGAATTCTATTCCACTTTAATGCCTCTTCTTTTGAAGCATCCACCACACCAATTTTGCTGCTAGGGCTTTGGCCATAAGGTATGGATTTTTAATACCTAATCCAACTTAATTTTTAGGATAAAAAGCTATGGACCACTTTACCAAAGGTAATTTGTTCAATTCATCTTTCCCTCCTTTCCAGAGAAAATTTTTCATTTTTTTCTACTTCTTGCATCATTGATTTTGGGGCAGCCATCAAAGAAGACTAGAATATAGGTAAAGAGGATAGCACTAATTTGAGCAATGTGGTTCTCCTAGCCAAATTTAGGAATGAAGAATTCCAAGAATCTATTTTGTTGCTTATATTCTTTAGCAAAAAATCCTAGTCTGCATATTTGGTGACATTGGAGATATTGGGATTCTTAGGTACTTGAAACTTCCTTTGGTGTTTCCCAATTGGCAATTCAACACTCTTCAAATTTTATTTTGGATCCTAATGCTACTATTATAAAAAAAATACATGGCAAATTCCATAGTTCATCTTGTCTCTTGAGGCCATTAGAAATACATTAAGTATCTCATTGCAAGCTTTGGCATTAGCAATGGAAGCCTTGCCCATCATAAGAGTATCATCAGCATAGAGAGTATGATTGATATATCTAACCTTTGAGGATATTTTTACCCCTTCTAAAACTCCTTCCTCTACTTTGGCTTTGATAATTTTGCTAAGACAATTAGCCACCAATGCAAATAAATATGGGGATAATGGGTATCCTTGTCTAATCCCTCTACTAGATCCAAAAAAACTTGTCGAACCTTCATTTATAAGGACAACAAACTGGGGACTATTTATACATGCATGGATCCACTTGATCCAATTATCACTTAACCCATATTTCTGTAAAATTTTGAGAATAAAGATCTGGTTAACTCAAGCATAAGTATTGGCCATATCCAGTTTTAATACCATTGACTTTTCTTTCCATGTTTAATTGAATGAAGTTCTTCCTAAGTTAAAATTATATTGTCAAAAATTTGTCTACCTACAACAAAGGCTCCCTGCTCCTTTGAAATCAGATTTGGCATAATGCACTTCAATCTATTTGCCATTATTTTTGCTATAGTTTTATAAGTTGTGTTATAAAGAGATATTGGTCTGAATCTAGAGAAGCAAGATGCATATCTATCTTTTGGAATAACTGCCAAAAAATTGGAGTTAATTGCCTTGAGGATATTACCC
Source organism: Wollemia nobilis (assembly GCA_028583015.1). Lineage (NCBI taxonomy): Eukaryota > Viridiplantae > Streptophyta > Pinopsida > Araucariales > Araucariaceae > Wollemia > Wollemia nobilis. The sequence continues at coordinate 1,281,179 of JAQPPZ010003193.1, read as the reverse complement.
AATTTTATTGCTTCTTCTACCACTTCCAATAAATCTCTTTTTAAAATTTCCCAACAACTTGTGTAAAAATTGACCTGGAACCCATCTGGACTAGGGCCTTGTCCTTTTTCATACCTTTTACTGTGGTCCACAACTCTTCCATTGATATCTCCTTTGTTAACTCTCTATTTTGCTCTTCGTTAACCACCTTGTCTATGTATTTTAGGGCTTCCTCTTGAGCTAGAGTCCTGTCAACTGGTTCTTCTTGTAATAGATTTCCAAAAAAATAATAGCCTTTGATTTGATGTCTTCCAAGTCTATCACTATATTTCCATCCTCCCTTTGAATAATTTTTATGTAGTTATGATTTCTTATTTGGAGTATGGACTTGTGGAAAAAATTGGTGTTCTGATATCCCTTCTGTAACCAGATCATCCTTGATTTAAGTCGATATAGCTCTTCTTCTTGATCCTGAAAAGTTTCCAACTTTGTTAGTAACTTTTGTTCTCTACAAGACAACTATTCCTTTTTTCCTTCATCCAATATTGTTTTATGAATTTCCTCAAGTTCTCTGTTCAAAGTTTATTTTTACTTTTCCTTTATTTTGTGTCTCTTTTGCCTATTCTTTTAGCCACAATTTTATCCATAGCAGTTTTTTGTGAAATCTATACATGGTTTTTCCATGTTTCGATTCACCTTCCTACCACCACCTCTTAATTTTTTCTAAAAATTTTGGGTGTTAAATCCAAGTGGGGTTGAACTTGAAGGGAACATTCTTTACAATTATGACTTGATCTGTCTTAAGAAGCATTGGCCAGTGATTCAAGTGAGTTCCCCTTAAGGTACTTGTTTCTATCACCTTATTGTAATAAAATAGCTCCTATGAGATTAAAAATTGATCCAACCTCTCTGCTATTACCTCTCTCCCAATTCTTCTATTTTTCCAAGTAATCCAACCTTTTTTGGGAGTGTAAATCTACCAAATTGAACTTATCCATACCTTATTTTATTAAACTTCTAATGTGATCTTGTGAGAAGACTCCCCCTTTCTTATCTTCAAGATCCAATATAGTATTTAAGTCTCTTCCAATGATAACATTTTGATTGTTATCTTGTCTGATATCACTCCACATGGATTTCCAGCATAGTAACTTGGTTGTTGTTGAATTAGGGCCATACACATTATAAAGCAAATAAACTTTAGGATAATTTCCTAACTCAAAGCTGATTTGCATCCAATTCAGGTTTGTTTTACTCTCTTTTACCTGTACATGTTCTTTGGACCATAAGAGTAAAATGCCCCCTGACTGTCCACAAGCATCAATCTTCAGGGAGTTGCAATCTTTCCACACCAGTCTTGCAATTCTATCAGCTTTTTTTGCTTCTAACTTGGTCTCTTGAATGCATACTATCCACGGTTTTACCTCTAAGATCTTGTTTTTAAGGATTTTTTTGCTTTTGTGGGGTTCTCAGTCCCCTCACATTCCATGTCAAAATATTCATTTGAAGGAAGACTTAGCCTTCGCCAGAGGCATATTGTCTATGCGCTTTTAACTTCCATTCTCAATATCCATTCTCAATATTTTTTAGGAAAGTAAAAGTAATTTATTGAAAAAAAACTTATTTATATTTTTAAGCTAAATGAAGCACCCTTCCCCTCTAAATATAAAAAAGAGACAAAGGAATTGAGTTGGAGGTGGAATATGCATGCCAATTGGGTCAAGAACATAGAGGAATCTAGCACGAGGACCAATCCTACTTCATCAAAAATATTGTTTATCCCTAGTACCAATCTGTTTACACCAAGGGGTTGTTGAAAAGTCTCAATTTCTTAAGGATGGAGATATTTCACGCAGGAGACTAAAGAAAAAGAAAGAAAAAAAAGGTCTTGAGAAACTAATAGGGGGCCTCTTTTATATCCATACCCAATGGATAAAGGCCACCCACTTGACCCTTGTAAATATGTATTATATGTAATAAATGGGAGTAATCCCAATTTTGTAAGATTACGGAAGCCCTAACAACTGTAGAGATGTAAAAATGAATACTGACCGTTGAAATTCCCACCTACACTTTCATTCCAAGGAGGATTTTTCCTTGACCTTAAACCCAATGGACTAAGGTACCATCTTCTTAGGGTTCCTTATCTTTACTCACTACACCATTTTTTTACGATAGTGAGCAAAAGTGAAAGCGATGGACAAAGTGCAAAATAAACTTCTGATCAAAAAAATTTGAGGACCAAAAGGCGAGGTCCAAAATTGGAAGTTTATTAATTATCGATTGAATATGGGAAGCAAAAGCTCTGACATGGGGATCCCATGGTTAAAAAAAGCTTGAGGTCAAAAACAAGTCTTGATGTCTCGATGTCAAATGGTGAGGAAACTATCGAAGAAAACCACATGTGCCTCAAAAATCAAAATTTTTGAGGTTTAAAATATTTTTGTAGTATCATCCTTTCCTAAAAAGTAATATTGTATGTCTTTTTGAAAGGATAGTAGTAGCATGGAAGTCACGATAGAAGAAACTCATAGATCTAGAGCATTGGAAATATTTTACACCCAGATTATAGGAATCCCTAAAAATGGGTAGATGGCAATAATGAGGGTAGTTTCTCATTCAAAGACTTAAAACCATTTAACATTCATGACTCCATATCCAAATACCTCAAGGAGAAAAAAAACTTAAATGAATATGTGATCATATGTTAGAAATTTGCAACCATATTGAAATCTCTACATGCATTTTGAAGGGAAACCCCTCTCTTTGTAATTTCTAAATAGTTATAATCTTAGCTTTTGCGAATGCAAAATCGAACAACACCAAACAATGAACTATGATCAGGACATTCTTTGCATGCACAACTGCATGGTAAATTTATGGGAAGGTATTTATACCTGATTGTTGAGTATGTAACCCTAGTCTGACACAAGGGCTCTAATATAATACATAAATGCAAGGTGAGCAACTGGTCTAGATTTAGAGGGGATTCTTTTCCATGTCCTTCTAAACCTCAAGTTAAAGTTAGAGACTAACTCTTATGGATATTTTTACATAGTTGTAAATTGGTTTAAGAGTGAATATCAGACAACTCTAGAAAATGAATTGCAAGAGAGGTACAAATTGTTTATAGATAACATTGATTTGGTCAACATCAATCAAGTTCAAAAAAATGGTCCCACAAGAGCAATAGCACATAAGGAGGTTGGTCTCGTGATATATGAGAAAGATGTTTTCTTCATATATTCAACATTTATCCTTTATATTATATTTTAATATGCATCTATTTAGTATTTATCCTTTAGCTTTTATTTTAATCTACATCTATTCAACAATCTTTGGCTTTTATTTTAATCTACATCTATTTAGCATTTTTCCTTTTGAATTTTATTTTAAGATATATTTATTTAAAACTTGATCTTTGGATTTTATTTTAATCTACAACTACTCAAATTGCACAATGAAATAAAATTTTATTATAACGTCGGTGGATCTTCAATGTTACAATAAAATGTGCCCCAAATATGGGGTTACAAAGCTTATTATGCTTGATACAATTATTACAATACACTAGGGTTCTCTGAAACCCTAGTAAACAAATGGTGGTGGTGTCTTCGCATTCGATCTGATCCCAACAGTGTGGTGAGTGGGCTTTGGTATCCTATACAGGACCACTCGAGCTTCAACAGATTCCAATGAACTTGATCCCTAAACCTGCAAACAACAAACAACAACAGAAGGTCAATAATATCTATGAGGGCTCCACTATGTGAGGCCCTCAATAAGAAAATTACTAACCCTAGTTGCAAAAATGAAGCTATAAATAGATCTAAGAATAAAAATACTTGCAATAAATAAATTACCTTGTCACACTAATTCATTGTTCTCTGTTCTTCATCGTTGTTGCAGGATTTGGTGCGCAGATGCCCTAGCGACACCCGAGGGATTATTGGATTGTAGAACTAGGGTTGTGAATACCTGTGGGTGCTCGATGATGGTAGAAGGTGCCCAAAGGTGCTTGGATGATGGAAAGGTGCATAGATGCTCGATGATGATAGGAGGCACCCAGAGGTGCTCGAGGAACTTGAAGGGGTATTCTAGGAGTGAAACAAAATCTGTAAAAGTAGATCTGGTTCGTGTGAGGTGGGTGGTGATGGATGCGAAGTGATGATGAGTGATGGAATATGGATAATGGTGAGGAGGCTTGGCTGCTTGAGGACTTAGGGAAAGGCTAGAAATTCAAGACTTAGAGAATTCATAAAATTAGGGGTTGAGTCATCAAAATGACTCCTCTTTATAATCTCTCCTAGGGCATGTTAGGGTTTCAATGACACAATTTGTGTGGTCAAGATTAAAATATGATGGAGGGTGGAGATTAAATCTGGGTAGGTGGCATGGATTAAGGTGGATGAATGGTTGGGATTAAATCATGATGGATGGTTAGGATTAATTCATATATATATATATATATTTATTAAATATATATAAATAAAATATATAAAATATTATTATTTAAATATATATTAAAAAATATATATAAATAATGGGTAAATGTGGTGGGAAACTATGGATGGATGATAAGTGGCTAGATTTTGGTGTCTATAGATGCCCCTTTTTGTACCATGTTGCGTGAAACACAATGTGGTGCAAAAATACAAGACACCTGGTTTGGCTTGATGTAGAAGCAACTTTTTCTTGTTGGAATGCAAAGATGAACTTGAAGATAAAAGAATTTTGATTATGTAGCTTACCCCCTCAATTGGTGAATGAGTGATGGATGCATCTCATGAGCCAATTGATAGATTTGTGCAAATGATTATGTGAATTGTGGATGATATGAATGATGTAAATGTGATGTCATTTTTGCCCCAACGGTGGAAGGGGGTTGTTGAAAAATGCAAGTGATTGATTCTATTTTTGCCCTAATAGAGAAAGGGGTTTTTGCCAAGTGTAGATGCCATGATCATGTAAGATGTATCCCATTGTGGGAAAATCAAAGTCAAATGTGGTTGCCCCAAGTTTGGGGTGATTCCATGTTGTTGAAGAATGTGCCTTCCGGCATCATTGATATGCAATGTGATGAAAATGCAATAAGAAAAGGAGTCAACTTTGGAGGGTCTGCTAGTGACTATCAGATAATTCCTATAATTGGAACCAATCACCCTAGCTAGGGCCAGTTGCCATGATGACTGTCAATGTAAAAATGAATGATGATTTATAATTTTGTCCATGTTTCAAGCCCCATGAACTAGGCCATCAATGATAATTTTTGAGCAAATTGGTCTTGGCATAGTTTCACTCGAAAGGTGAAGTACCAAAATTGATTTTTTTTTTGATTAATGAGATATTGGATGATGAATATGGCTAAGTGTCCTTATGGTGATTTATTCATCTTACCGAATTGCATGGATGCAAATCATTGCAATCGCCAAGGAGATAGAATAGACCACTAGATACGAGGTTCACTTGAAATTTGTGAACTTGGAAAATGTGCAAATATAATGATTAATGAATGTAAATGGTGTGAAAATAAAGAATTGATGATGAGAATGATGAATATGGTTATTTTGTGAAAATTTGGACCATTTTGAAGCATTTTGGATATTGATAAGTGATTTTTACGACTTTTGGGTGTAAAAAAATTATGCATCCAAATCTAATTGAATCTTCACAAAATATATTATTATGATGAAATTTGATGTATGGATGCAATTTGGAATGATTTGGTGGAGGTAAGCTACCTTTTTGGATCATTTTGTTTTTTTAATGTTAACACTAAATTTCGATGGGTGCTTATTGCTTGTGCAAATCCCACTAGAGTTTGGTACTTTCCAAATGTAGGGAGGTGCTTAAGTGCACTAGGAAGTACCCATGGGTATTTTAGTGCACCTAAAATAACTATAAAAGACCTATAGAGGAAATCAAGCTCATTTGTGCATCCACAAATTTTGGAAGTTGTGTCTAAAGGAGTGGAGTGGAGTGAGTGGGTGAGAAGCTATGGTGATGGAGGAGTAGATGAGGAGAGGTGTGCATTTGCCAAGGTAAGTGCTTTTGATTCTTTTTTTTGTAAATTTTTTGAAATAATGTAATGTATTTGACATTAATGCTTTGTGTTGTGTTGTAGCTGAATATTTTGGAGGCTCGGCATCGGTTCTCACCTCTCATCCTTGGGGTGAGGAAGGTATTATGGGAGGATGAGTGGGATTGGTTGGAGGCTGTTGGGCTAGTTGGGGTAGCTAAGATAGATGTGGTGAGGGTTGATGAGGGGTATCTCTCTGCCTTGGTAGAGATATGGGATCTAGATAGGGGGATTTTTTAGCTCCCTACTGGAGAGGTGACTGTGACACTTGAGGATGTATACCACATCCTCAAGTTTCTAGTGGAGGGCTTGCATGTCGAGGTTGGACATGATAAGAAATATGAGTTGAGCTGCATGTTTGGATATGGGTGGGAGGATGTGGAGGTGATGGGTGGAGGGATTACTTACTTGTCCATGTATGTGGATAAGAAGTTGGATGCCCTACCCACTTTGGTGATGTTCATGTTGGCCAACATAGTGGCCTTAAATAGTATTGGCTATCGGTTCCCATGGAACCTTATCGGGTTGGTGTGTGATATGATCACTACACCTTAGGTGTATGCATGGGCTCTTACTTTATTGGTGTAGTTGTACTAGGAGCTATATGAGGTGAGGAGGTAAAGTTCTAGGGACTAGGTTGTAGTTTACTACAATGTTGGGGTTGGGAGCACTTTAGTGTGGCTCGACCTATGGGTTTACTAGCTAGGGGATGGGATAGGGAGTAGCCCTATGCGATGAGGTGGCTAGTGGTAGAGGAGGTGCAGTTGAGTCATCTTATTTGGATGAGTTAGTGGTATAGGGATTTATGGGTTGGATTGATAGTGGCTCAGGTGGTATGGAGGCCATGGTGAGGTGCCATGTGGATAGGTGATGGGGAGCATCTATGATGGGTGTGATAGGCTAGATGGGTGGTTGGGAGGCATATGAAGGAGGTGGAGCTGATCCAGTTCTCATGGGTGTTATGGTAGTTTGGATTGAGGTAGGGGTTCTTGAGGCACCAATACTCTATAGGCATCATCAGGATGAGATAGGTCTACCATGTCTGAGGCATGGAGGGCCACACTTGAGGATGATGAGGAGATGGATCTCCTTGATGTGGATGATGTAGGGACTACTAAGGAGTATGATGCATGGTTCATGACTCAGCCACCATGGGTATCAAGTCTAGTAGTGGATGGGGGAAATGAGGTTGGGGATGAGGTCGAGGATGTCAATGAGGCTCCTAAGCATTGGAGGCACCTTCGAGCTAGTAGTCAAAGGAGGTAGACTAGGAGGATAGAGAGTAGGTCTCCAGAGTTTGGAGGAGATGGAGGAGGATAGGAGGATAGGGAGGAAGATATCTGGATGGACCTCTTGGTTAGAGTGAGGATGATCGAGTGAGGCTGGAGTATTGGTAGTAGAGCGAGATGCTATGATAGTGGCTTGGAATATAGAGATAGCTTGACCATGGAGATAGGGAGGTGGCTCTAGAGGTGGAGATAGCTCGATTATGGATGGAGCTAGAGGTATGACCAATTGTAGGTGGAGGTGAGGATAGGATCATGAGGCTCCAGGTAGAGCTACTAGAGGGGTGTCATAGGTAGAGACATGATGTACATCACCTTCGAGCTCAAGATGGATATATCTGGGCATTGGAGGATCGATTGATGGAGCATGATATTGGGCTTCTAGAACCACCCTCCTCATCCATATTCGGGTCTGCTAGGCCTAGTGAGTCTAGGCATAGCTCTAGGTCTAGGGCTCCTTCAGGGTCATAAGGGTCCTCTTATAGGCATTAGCTAGTGCTTAGATGCACTTTTTGTATATGAGCCTTGGTGCTCCATTGTATATAGCCTTTGGGCATTCATTGTACATGCGATATATATATATATATACATGGATTTTACTTTTGTGTTATGCTTTTGTGTGAATATTTTTGTGTGGATGCATGTGTATATGGATGATTAATGCAAGGGTATGAATGCAAATGTTCTAATGATCATTCATAGTTTAGATTTTGCTTGGCCATGTTTTAGCATTGTTGTTTAATCAGGGGCACCAAACTTGGTGGTATGTGGGGTGAAAAGACTCATGAAATGACATGGATGTTGACATGGAAGAAGATATGGATGTTGATATGGAAGAAGATATGGATGTTGATATGGAAAACTGACTATTTTGTAGAGACTCAAACATACTAGTGATATCAAACAAACTCACTAAATATTACCTAATTTCTCTAAGACCAAATGTGTGTGCAGTGAATTCATTTACCGAATCATGAGCATGGTAATGACTCAAGGTAATCAAGAACCAATGTGTGTGCAAGTGAGTTCATTAACTCATCTTGAGTAAATTGGGTGAAACATATTATGGATGAGACCAAGAAGCTAGCTTGTCCTTATGTGTGGTCAGAGGTCTCTTTAAAAGAGACGTGTCACCATGCATGAGCATACTCCACTTCTAGTCAAGCATCTATAGCTTCGGTGGAGACTAGCTCCATAGTCCAAGGATTTGATCTTTAGGCTTTGGGGATGACTACCTAACTGTCTGATTAGAAATGTAGTACTATCCTTATAGCTTGAGGATTTGTGGTGTGTGATGTAAAATATTTAGAGTTTTTAGGGGTTTTGCCCTACTCTTTCTTTTATTTTGAAATTGTGATAGTGGTGAAAACCACTATTTTTGTGGACTATGTTGCATGATGGGACAAGCAAGGATTACCCTTTTCACTTCGAGGTTCAAACCAAGTATGGTGTTATCTCTCTTTGACACAAGATGTTTTTAATATGTGGAAATTGTGTTTGGTTCAAGAATATTTTGGAGTCAATTCCCAGAACTCAAGATTTTCTTAGTGAAAATTGTGTCTTGGTCCTAAAGAAAACTCGACATGTATTTATGGTTTGCTTAAAACACTAGGAGTGGTTGAGTGACCAAAAACACCTAGGAATTATGGACATGTGACTTTGCTAATGATAATTTGACTTTATGGAATGATGTAATGAAATGGATGATGTTTTGAAGGTGCCCCTGATTAAGGCAACATGACTTTATTTGACCAATTTATATCTAAACTGAATAAATGATCCCTAATATGAAATATGAAATGTGTGAAAATGATGGTGGAATGCAATGTATGAAATGTAATATGAAATGCAATTTATGCAAATAAATGTATGCAAATGCAATATGTGAAATGAAATGTGTGAAATGCAATGTTGTTTTTGTGTAATAGCCATGTATATATATATATATAAATCACATTATGCATAGAATGCTCTCAAGTGTATAACATTAAGTGGTTCAAGCTCTTCAACTCCCTCTAGACTGGCAAGCCTATAAGTACCTTTACCCACTTTTTGAGTAACAATGTATGGACCTAACCAATTAGCCATGAATTTATCATGAAGATGCGGTAATGCATTGGTATTTTGTTGATTCTCTTTAAGAACAAGATCTCCTACTTGGAATTCATGTAGATGAACTTTGGCATTGTAAGCACATTTTAGGTGGTCTTGATATACTCGTAAATGCTCTAAAGCATTGACTCACCTTTCATCAAGAAGTGTGAGTTGGTCAAGACGTGCTTGTCTAGCAGTGTCATCATCTATGAATTCTTGCAATGAAATTCATAATGAGGGGATCTCAAGCTCAAGAGGCATGATTGCTTCGGCTCCATAGACCAATGAAAATGGTGTTGCCCTAGTAGGCATGTGGATGCTTGTTCGATAAGCCCATAATGCCAAGGGAATTTGTGTATGCCAATCTCTATGATTTTCTTTAACAAGTTTCTTGAGAATAGCAATTAAGGTCTTATTGGTAGCCTCAACTTGTCCATTTTCTTGTGGGTAATAAGGAGTCGAGAAACTATGTTGGATATTATATTTCTCGCAAAGTGCTCGAACATCCTTGTTCTTGAAAGACTTACCATTTTCTGAGATGATTTTTGAGGGGATACCAAAATGATAAATGATATGATGAAGTATAAACTCCACAATTCTAGGTCCTATCGTACTGGTTAGAGGAATTACCTCAACCCACTTTGTGAAGTATTCTGTGGCTGTGATGATGAATGTATGTTGTCCCGAGGAAGAAGGTGATATTTTACCAATTAAATCTAGACCCCATTGTGAAAAGGGCCAAAGGCTTTGAATAGGTTGTAATGCTTGTGATGGTACATGAGTTAAATTAGCATGTTCTTGACATTGCTTACAATGTTTGACATATGTGCAACAATCTCATTCCATTATGGGCCAATAATAACCCATGCATAGAATACACTTTGCAATGGCCATTCCACTAAAATGACCACCACAAGTACCATCATGAGCTTCAACTATGGCTCTTTGTGCCTCAGTAGACTCGAGACAATGAAGGAGGATTCCATCATAACCACGTCTATACAACACGTCCCCCAAGAGAGTAAAATGAGCTACCTTTTGCTTGAAAGTGCATTTAGCAGTCCATGACATATCTGATGGGAGTGTTCCAAACTTGAGAAAGGCTATTATTTGGTTTGACCAAGGCTCACATGACTCCAAATGGATAAAGCAAACATCCTTTTCATCCTTAGATTCAACATGAATAATTGCAGATTTAGAGATCATTGTAATTATGAGGGGTTGTACCTCTCCTAAGGTATCCTTTGGAATCAATGATCCAAAAGAGGCCATCACATCTACAAATCTATTAGTCAAATGTGGCAAACTATCAATTTCATACCAATCAAACTTAGAGAGCAATTTCATTGCTACTTCATGGTAAAGCTTAATGGTAGGCTCTTTGCATTGGTATTCTCTAGTTACCTATTTGACAACAAGTTGAGAATCACCAAATATCCTAATACGCTTAATGCCCATAGCTATAGCTACTTGAAGACCTAATATTAAGGCTTCATACTCTGCATTGTTGTTTGTGCATTGGAAGTCTAGTTTGAATGATAAGGGGATAGGCACCCCCTGGGGTGTATGAAACATGACTCTAACACCTTGACCTTTTTCACACTTAGAACCATCAAAGAATAGTGTGATATCGATGTCTTCCTCCGGAATGACATCTTCTTCTTGTTCAGTGATAGTGAATACCGAATCATCTGGGAGCTCAATAATCAAAGGATGATCACTAGGTAGTGGAGCTTCCACAAGCTGATCGGCTATAACCTGACCTTTAATGGATTTTTGACTAATAAACTCAAGATCAAATTTAGTGAGAAGCATTATCCATTTAGCGGTACGAGTGTTATTATAAGTGTGAGATATCATATAACGTAGAGGATTTTCTCTAGCTATGACATATGTGGTGTGACTAAGCATGTAATGTCTAAGTTTCTTAGTGGCAAAGACCACTTCTAAGCACAATTTTTCCATGTAAGCATATCTGGTTTCATAGCTTACCAATGTTTGACTAATGTAATAGACAACTTGCTCTCGATTGTTTTCATTCTTTTGTGCAAGAATTGTCCCTAATGCAAAGTCCATTGCTGAAACATAAAGATGGAAGGGGACCCTCGAACGAGGAGGAGCTAAGACTGGTGGAGAAGCTAGGTATTGCTTAATGTCATCAAAGGCTTTTTGACATTCATCTATCCATGAAAATGGCACCCCCTTTTGTAGCAGGTGATTGAATGGCCTGCATTTGTCAGAAAGTTGCGCAATGAAATGATGGATTGATTGAATATTTCCTTGTAAACTATGCAATTCCTTTAAATTTGTTGGGGGAGGCATCTCCATGATGGCCTTGAATTTGTTTGGGTCCACCTCAATGCCTCTTTTGGAGATAATGAACCCTAGTAGTTTTCCAGAGGTAACACCAAAGACACATTTCTTGGGGTTCAACCTTACATTATGCTCTAGAAGTCGATCAAAGACTTTTTCCAATACACCAATGTGCTCTTGTCAAGTTTTGGATTTTTCCAAGAGATCATCCACATAATCTTCGATGATCTTATGCATGTAATCATGGAAGATGTATGTCATGGCATGTTGATAAGTGGCACCTACATTTTTAAGGCCAAAGGGCATCACCTTGTAACAAAAAGTCCCCCAAGGTGTAGTGAATGTTGTTTTGTGTTGGTCATCAAGATTTATTCGAATTTGGTTGTATCCTAAAAAACCATCCATGAGAGAAAGCATTTCATGGCTAGCATAGGTGTCGACAAGAGTATCAATGTTTGGAAGAGGAAAATCATCCTTAGGACATACTTTGTTAAGATCTCAAAAATTATTGCAAATGTGTATCACCCCGTTAGGCTTACGAATGGGTACCATGTTTGAGAGCCACTCAGGATAATCAATGGGTACTATGAAACCCACATCTAATAGCTTTTGAAGCTCTTCTTTGACCAAGAGGGCAATGGTAGGATGCATCCTTCTAAGTTTTTGTTTGATCGACTTAGCATCAAGTTTAAGGTGAGATTATGGACAACCAAATTAGAGTCAAGACCAGGCATGTCTTTATAGGACCATGCAAAAATTCCCTTCTTCCTCTTGAGGAGAGCAATTAATTGCTCTTGTTCATCTTTGGATAAGATTTTACCAAGTTTGACAATTTGGGGATTGTCTACATCTGAACTAAGGTTCACATCGATAGTATCTTCAATAGACATGTGAGAACCTTCCTCAAGTTGATGGGGAGTTGGGATTAGATGAATGTCATCTATGAGGTCATCAAACTCTTCTGACTTATCCTCATCTATGTCTACCTAGAAAACCTCAGGATCTAAAGGTGAAGGTGAAGGTGAAGGTGGAGGTGATGGAGGAATGTAGTTGGCTGAAGCCCTTAACAATTCCTCGGATAGGATAAACTCAAAAAAGGATGGTGGTGAGGAAATCTGGTCCATATCAATAAGACTCATGTCAATATGAATTGGCTTTGCCAAATCATATGGATTACGGAGTGGGGTGAATAAGTCAATAGGATTCATGTTGACTTAAAGGGAAAATGGATGGTTGGAAAAGGTGAATGGAATGGATCCTTTTGGCTAGAACTAATGCTAGAACTCTGTTAAACCTAGACAACAACACAAATGTATATGTTTTTAATTTTATTTGTTTTTTTTTTTTTTTATTTATGTACATATATTACAAAAAAATGGTCGATGATATGGATTAATGAGATGGAGGTGGTGGTTCACCGGTTGGGTCAGCTCGCTCTTGTGGAAGAAGCAAGTGAAATATGGGTTGATGGATGGGGAATATTCTGAGGTAAAACTCATCTTGTTCAGTGTGTGGAATGATGGGGTCTGATTCCTCTTCAGATTCATCAAAGATAATTGACATGAGGTCAAATTATTCATAGATTTCATCTTTGGAGTCATCTATGTGATGGATATCTTCTCCTGAATTTAAATTTAATCTTTGAAAAGCTTGTTCAAGAGAAGAGGTGGATGAAAGTGGACGATAACCTAAACCTGAATGGTCATGCATTTCTCGATATGAAACATCAATAATATCATGCATTCCCTATTCATGTCATCCTAGGCCATGTCCTTGCCAATTAACAATGTGGAAATATCAGGATGGAAAACTTGACATATGTTGTATATTGGTTAGTGTTGGTGATTTGGGTTCATCTGGGGTAACTAGATTGGATGATGAATCAAGTCCCCCATACATAAAATTAATGCTATTAGGCATTGAACCCATGTTATATACCACTCCTATAGATAAGGGTGGGTCACGTGGGTGACCATAGTCCTTAGCACTTTGAATGTTGAGTGGTGTGACTATGATGTCTTGGACCACATATTCACCAATACCAAGATTAGTGAGGTGGACCTCAACTTGGGATGATGTGGATGGATTGGATGTGGATGGAACTGACTCATGGTTGGTTGATGGTATCTCACAATCCATCATTTTGACTTGTGAGACATTGGTTGATGTGGATGAAGATGGATTTGGTTGAGTGGATGATTTGGAAGGAGTGATTATGGAATGGTGGATGATGTTGATGATGTGGCTAATGTTGATTGAGTTTGACCACATGTGCATGTAGTCAATGGTGATGAATATGGGGGTATGGAAGTGGATGCTTGATGAGAATTGGTGATTGGAAGCTCCTCAGGAATAGGGGCTTTAGATGATGATATGGATGGGGTGGATGATGAAGTGGTTGATGAAGTGAGGAATAGATGAGTGGAAGGTAACATGGACTCATAGGGGTTTGAGATAAAATTGCAATACTTAAATGGTTCAACATCCCTTGGTATGCAATGTACTTGTCCCTCATGTACGTATTTCAAGCATTGATGTAATATGGAGGGGACACATCTCATTTCCCTCATCCAAGGTCATCCAAGGAGTACATTATATGCCATGGACCCTTCCAAGATGTGGAACATAGTATGCAATATTTTGACCCCCACTTCGATGGGTAAAACAATAGTGCCAACTATGGAGTAGAGAGCATCGTTAAATGCTTTCAAGGTGAATGAGGATTTGGTGATGTGGTCTGGTGGAAGCTTGAGATGTTGAAGGGTAGATGTGGTGATGATGTTTATGGAGGAGTCGATATCAATTAAAACTCTTTTGAAAGGCTTCCTATCAATTTGAGCCATGATGTGTAATGGAGGATCCATTGATTCTGATGATATTGGTTTGATTTCAAAATCATAGAAAGTAATGGAGGGCTCCATACATGTTTGAATATTCCCCACAAAATTGTTAAATGCATTAGCATCTTGAGATTGAAGTTCAATGGATTTTAGAATATCCATTAATGCTTCACGATGTGGAGGAGATTTTTGAATTAGCTCATATATGGATAGTTTGGTTGAAGCTATTTTTAAGCTTGTGGTTAACCGATTGCTCAATGAGATGATTGGCCTAGATGGATGATTGGAAGGATGAATGGGTTGAGATGGATGGGCTAGAATATGGATTTGCTGGGAGGGATTGGTAAAAAATTGGATGGGAGATGATGATGTGGTAGGTTGAGACACACTTGCCTATGGAGGTATGGGTGGATGACTAGACTGTTGTTGAACATTTTGTTGATTGGAGCATTGTTGTTGACCTCGGGTTACTACATGAATAGCACCCATAAAACCTTGGTATTGTTGAATATGATTAACCTGATTAGGAGGAGTCTTGGTATTTGACCCTCCTATTGTTGGTTGTGCTTCCTCATGATGAGGAAGTGGTGTTTGAAAAATCCCAAGATTTTGATTTTGTTGAGCTAGAGGACTGTCAAGCTTGATAGCCCCTAACTCAATAAGGTCTTGCACTCTATCTTTGAATTGATGGTAGTTATTAATGTCATGCCCATTCTATCTATGATAAGGATAAAATAAATGCTCCCTATAGTGTTTACCATGTTTAGCGGGATCATCAGGTCTGACCTCAGGTAAGGGAAGTTGATTTGTGTCATATAACCTATAAAAAATGGAGGTATAAGATTCAGCCAATGGGGTATATTGATGGGGTTTTTGAACAGATTGTTGATGTGGTCAATTGTCCACAACTAGCACTATGTTTTGACTTGATTGAGTAGTTGAGGAAACTGTATGATATTCAATTTTTCATGGTTGTTGTTGCATGGGTTGTTGTTGAGCCATTACTAGTTGGCTCATGACCACTTGATTTACTTGATTGGATGAATTGGCCGGATTGGCTTGATTGGATTTTGATTGGCTAGAATAATTTCCTTTATATTGGCCCTTATTTTGCCATTCTTTCTTCTTAGGCTTAAGCACTCCTTGGATTTTTATCTCCTCAATTGTGCTAGCCTGGGCAAGAGCTTCATCAAATGATCTATGTTGTTGTAATTGCAATAACCAAGAGATGGGTTTTAAGCAACTCTTAGCGAACAATCGGGTCAGCTCCTCCATTGGTAGGGAAAATGGCAATTTGGTGATAATGACCCTCCAACGGTTACCAAATTCATAGATAGACTCATCATCATATTGTTTTAGATCATAGATATCAGATAATGAGACTTTCTTTCTTATATTGAGGGAGAATATTTCAAGAAATTGGTCAACCAATTGCTCAAAAGTATAAATACTATGATTGGGAAAATGGTTATACCATTCTACAACATCTCCCCCTAATGTTTGAGGGAAGGTTCTAAGCATTAGAGCATCATTACTTTGAATTCTAAAGCAAGAATGAATAAATGAGCTCACGTGCTCTTTAGGGTTCTCCATCCCTTTAAATTTATCAAACTTTGGTATTGTGAAATCTATCGGATATGGCGGTGATGGTACCGAAGGATGAATTGGTTGATTGATCAGTTGACGTAGGGTAGGCTTCTGGTTTATCATGCCAGGAGTATGTTGCATCAAACTATCAATCTATTGTTGCATAGCCTGGATTCGAGGGTCCTCCCCAGGAATGTGGAAACCCTGAATCACTTGATGATTTTGTGATGGTGAGGTGGAAAGATGTTGAGGTGTAATGAGGTGATGATGACTTGGTGGAGTGGATTGATGTTGATGATGATGGGGTTGATGAAGGAATGATTGTGAATGAAGATATGGAGATGATGTATGAGGGCTTTGGATAGGTTGGCCAATGGGAATAGGATGGGTATGGGTTGGTGGCGGTGTTGGAATGGAAACCATAGAAGATTGTGGTACCCAAGATGGACTTTGGCTAACAAAGATGGGCTGAGTGGAAATAGGTTGAGGCTTAGGGTTGATCACCTGAACTTGTTGTTGAGCATTCTATCGCTTCTTAAGCAATTTGTTGAGATGTTCCCATGTCTCATGTATTTCCCTATCAGTGGTTGATGGAATGGATGTGGATGGGATTGATGAGGTAGGTGGGGGGTAAGTTGCAATGGGAATTGCAACTTGATGGGAGACACTAGATGGCATGGATGTGGGCACTTGTGAAGCAACATTAACATGTGCTTCATACAAGGGGTTACCATAGACAGAGGTGTATGAGGATGGGATGGATGTGCTTTGGGCACATGATGATTGGGGTATGGATAAATGTTGGGAAGGTGCAACAGATACCTCAAAAAGAGGGTTATTGTACACCTGGGTAAAGCTTGAAGGTTGGGAGGAGATAAGTTCCTATTGTAAAGAAGGATCATGTCTAGGTGAGTTGGGGACTGACTCTAAAGTATAAGTGGATTTCATAAGAGCTTCCACTCGTGCCATGTCTATGTGGGTGATGTGGTGGTCAATGGTTGGTGAGGATGATTCTATTTGGGGCATGGCCATATGAAATGATGTGGATGACACAGTGTGTGAGGGACCTATAGACAAATCTGAATGACTTACCTGTATCACACTAGGGGGATTGATCATGGAAGTGGTGGTGGAAGGTGATGATGAACACTCCATTGCTGAAGTGGTTTGATTGGTGGATATTTGATTCATTATTTTAGCTTGATTTCTTGTTAATACCATAAACTAATGAACCAAATATAAAATGTGCTGAAAATAAAATGCGGAATGAAAAACTCACAAAATCAAACAGGCAATCCAATCCTATGTTTATGCAACAAAATGTGTCTTACCTGGTTCTTTGATTATCTCGTGTTAATGTTTTTTTTTGGTTTTGTGTGTTTCAATGCACTAATCTGAATTAAAATGGGTGAACACTATGGCTTGGATGGGCAATGAGATTCTTACTGGTGATGAAATCCAACAAGTTTGCTCAGGGGTGTCCTAAGGTGTCTAGGGGCAGAGATTGGTGGATGGAGATGAAACCCACCATCACCAGATCTCAAGCAATGGTTGGTGATGAAATCCAACACATTACTATTAAAAGTGATACGTGTAGTGTGTGATTCCTTTTAATATTTCCAGTTTATTATGTGTTAGAGTATATATCCTAAGTTGTTACTAGGATATTATGATAAGTTTGTGTGGCTGAGATCAACTCAATTAGTTAGATCCAATGGATCAGATTGTACATCTTTGCTATTTAAGCAAAGTTCATTTCATAGAATAACAATAAGTGTTTTTCATTTCCAACATGGTATTAGAGCGAAATTTTTCCCTGTGAGTTTTGAGTGTGAGCTTGAGGGGGGATTTCCCTCATGGAAATCCCCCCCTCATTTTTTTTCTTTTCCTCTCCATCATATTTTTTTTCTGAAAATCGAGGGAGTATACTCTTCATAAAAACCAGACATTTGATGAAAAAGTCTAATGGTTTCTATAATCTGTAATTTTGTTTTTTATTGGGAGGTTATTTTATTTTTTATTTATTTTTATTTTTATGGATTTTTAGTTTTGTCCATAGGAGGTTTGGTTTCTGGACTAGCAAGTCGTGTTTCGGCCCTACGTTTATTGTGTGATGCTCAGCCCTTTGTGAGTTTTTTTATGCATGTTATTTTTTCCCGGTATCCCACTCATACTCTACATGTGGCTAAAATTTCAATGTTATGACCGACAAAAGTGGTGGCCAAAGGAGATTTTTTTCTTTTATAAGAGAAAATGTTGTAGGCGTGTTGTCCAGTTGTTCATTTACCAACAAGCATTCTCGGTTGATCTATAGTGGAAATGCAGAAGGTGATGTAGATGGTAACAAAGTGTGGCTCTAGAGGTCGGGCAAATTGAACCAGAGGTTTTTCCTATTTTACTCTACATTTGGAAGGCGCCCCATTATTTCTTGATGTCTGTTGCAGCTAACTATTTAAAACCACTGAAGCCACTCACCCTTGTTGCCACTAGAATAAAAAAATTTTGGGAACCCACAATGGTGATTGGAAGCCCATCAACAGATCTTTGCATTTTGAGAAAACAAATTCAAAAGATTAAAAAAATACGTTATTCCACATTGGCTATGCGCATCTATGGAGATACAATATTCTTCACGACTATTGTTGCTTAGCTAGGCCTAGTTGGTCATGAGGATAGCGCAAGAGCTCCCTTATGGTCGAAAGGATCCATGCAGGTTGTGTCTCCATTCCAAATACAAGAGCATGTATAGTCTCTTCCTAAGCTTTATCGAGGGCATCTTGCAGTATGCACCACAAAATTACTCTATAGCCAAAATCAAACGATGCATAGACCAAGGGGATGTGGAGGGGTCAAAGAATTTTAAGTATATGTTTAACTGTGCATTTCTATGCATGGCCCTCTACGTTTGCTTCTAATGAGGCACCCTATGATATTCGTGCATGGTGCATTGCTAGCGAACTCACCAAGAAGCATTTGAATCATCTGGAAGCTGCAGTCGTGCTATATTTTAACTCCATGTTATCCAGACCTCCTCTCCAATCGTCCTATTTTAAATCAACGACCTATTCCTGTGTATAAGCATTCATACAGGTTGATGTTGAAATGTTTAAATGGCATTCGAGATGGATGGGTGCATTTTTTTTCTCGCACAATGATGCTCCTGAGGTGAAAAAAAACTTTTAGCTAAGCTGCAAAATGACCTCTAGATGTAGTTAGCTAAGAGCCTTGAGCAAACTATCATCCTTCAAATTAGAATACTTATAAAAATATTTCATGGCCATCACAGGTATGTAAACCCTCACCTTCCAAAGGAGTTGTAACAATAGGGAAATAAAACACGAATCCTCAAGTTCATCATGAACTGCAATGACAACCAGAACATGGTCTTGGAGGTCCTACCTAGAAATTTTCAATGAAAGTAAGAAGTGGGAGGAGGAAAACTTTACCATATATAGTGCCTGATTTTATTTTATTTTATGTCAATTCTCACTGTACCTTGACGCCCGGTAAAATCATTTGCCACCATGGGGTAGTCATTTGAACCCTGCGGAGCACATTGGAGTTCTGTGTGAAAGCGTATGTCGTGAGGGTGGCCATGAAATTGTAGTGGATTCTGGGGTTGGTTAATTGGCATGATATCTTTTGTTTAGCTTGCTGATCATGTGCATTTTATTACTCAGAGTCAGAAGTCATAGATGGGTCGCACACAGTACTCACAACGGGCTGTAGTGCCAACTTCTATTTGCCACATGAAGTTTCATCGTCGTTGGGTGCTTGATCAAGTATTGCGATTAAATATGGAGGTGATGGCTTTGTTACGTTTGTTGAGACCCTTAATTCTAGTTACTAATGGTGGTGGACCAACTGATTTCCATTACATGCACTATTTTTAAAATATATATTTTTTAAATATGTGGGAATTTCATTTTCATGGGGGGCTATTATTTAAAATGATGGTGGGGAAATTTATTTCAAAAAAAGGGTAATTTATTTAAATTTGAGAGCATCCTTTTATAAAGTGGAAGGGGACCACTTGTTCTTTTTTGTACTCTTAAAAAAAATGGGGGCATGGCTATTGTTTTATTATCTCACATTTTAGTGGGAAAGAAAATTCAAACATGACCTCATTGGTCATTTTTTATTTTTCCACGTCAAGAGTGGATGACCCACAGGGACCATATAATTTCTCCTACGAGAGAAAATTAAAAAAAAAAAACATGCTTTATTCTAATATTCCGAAATATTCCCTTGTGATAAAAAATAAGACTATTTGTTTTTCCTACAGATGAAGGCCAAATTGATGCCCAATCATAGGGGTGCTTATAATCGTCGAAAAAATAATTTCAATCCGGACATAATGGTGGTGTCCATTTTTAGTTTTGAAACTATTTTCCATACCTTTTTGTGGCTCAAAGATTGTTGTATCATGGAGTGCACTCTCGGTTGAACCCGACACTCCCATTGCATTTGATTGTGATCCTAGTATCTAGTCACCTTCTCTATAGCACCTAGAAGATGCAACGGCTGGTTACCCATGCATTTTGGTAGGATGATAAGGTCACCATAAGGACACGTTCGACAGCTAAATTGATGTCCTTTCATTTTTTATTCCCTTGTTTTAAGTTGTTTTTCCACACAATTTGGACCTTGTTATCAGCCCATTGTGTTTGTATAGGTGGACACCACTAAATATGCTTGTGGGGTCAATTTTGGACTACCCTTGCCATTGTGGTGCTTCTTTTTCCACACTATCTTCACACTTTCCTTTTGTGAGACACTTTGGTTTCAGGGAGATTTCTTTAGTGACTTTTTTTCATGGTTCACAGCCTTGATCATTATCACAAGCACCAATATTGGAGTGGGATTTCTTTCAGTTCGGCGATGAAGCTTCTCTAATTTTTTGAGATATCACATGGATCCTTTGTAGGCTTCTTGATGGAAGTTGTCCTAGGGGGGTTAAAGAGGACATATTCCTCTCCATACTCCTTGAACATATTCCTTCTTCTTCTTATTTTTTGGTAGATGGTTTTCTCCCTTCTCCCTTGTGGTTTTTTCATCATCTCTCCAGCAAAATTTCTTGTAGATATATTGTACATGAGTACCTTATCAGGCCTTGTTTTCGGGACTCATAATTTTGGATATGTCACTTGCTTGTTTTTTTTTGTTTTTACTACCTCCTAGTACTACTTAATGGGGGGTGTTAGAGTATATATCCTAAGTTGTTACTAGGATATTATGATAAGTTTGTGTGGCTGAGATCAACTCAGTTAGTTATGATTCAATGGATCAGATTGTACATCTTTGTTATTTAAGCAAGGTTCATTTCATAGAATAACAAGAAGTGTTTTTCATTTCCAAAATTATGGTGTAGATACAATGTCAGAAATAGCTGATTTCACTAGTCTAAACTAGAAGCCAACACATGAAATGTTGATTTTTCCAAAAGAAGTAGAGTACACCGCTTAAGACCGCTCTCTAAATAGAGGAGGGTTCGTCTACTCTTCCGTCTTGAATCACAAAATACGAGGGTACTTTTAATATTCTAATGTTGTTCCTACTTAGACCAGCAAAAGGAGAAATTCCTAACCCTATAATGCATACTATTTCATGCAATTAACAATTCATATGAAAACAGAAATAAAGGGTTTTAATTGCAACACACCAGAAAACAATGGAATTTTAATTGGAAATGTGAAATTTGTGATTAAATTTGGATGCAAAAATGAATGTAAAGAATTATTATAATACCTATAAATGCATATTAAAATGCTTGCTTTTGACAGATTATTAATGTTGTTCTTTTTAATATCAAATCTGTAGAAACATAAAAATACGTAAGATAGAGAAGTTAGAGTTTTAAGTTAGACTTACAGATAAGCCTACGTATTGTTTCTCTTCTCTGTGAAATGCACCTGGGAACCTATGAAATGCACTTGGGTTCTTGAATTTCCCATGAGGACCACGAGGTATCTACGCACCTTTTGCGACTTCTGCGACTCCTCAAAAACTAGTTCTGTGAAATTTGTGTGACCCCTTTTTTGAACAACCTGCAAGATAGAAGACAAAAAATAGAAAATTATTAACAAGCTATTAAACATAAAGAACCCATTGTGGGTCCCACAATGATCACCATTTGTGAATGTAAAATTGAACAACACCAAATAATGAACTATAAAATAAAATAAGCAATGCGACACATAAAATTGCACAATGAAATAAACTTGTATTATAACATTGATGGAAATTCAGTGTTACAATAAAATGTGCCCCAAATATGGGGTTTCAAATATTATTATGCTTGATACAATGATTACAAGACACTAGGATTCTTTGAAACCCTAGTAAACAAATATTGGTGGTGTCTTCGTGTTCGATATGATACTAATAGTGTGGTGAGTGAGCTTTGGTATCCTATACAGGACCACTCGAGCTTCATCAACTACCAATGACATTGATCCCTAAACCTACAAACAATAAACAACAATAGAAGGTCAATAATATCTATGAGGGCTCCACTATGTGAGGCCCTCAATAAGAAGGTTACTAATTCTAGTTGCATAAATGAAGCTGTAAATAGATCTAAGAATAAAAATACTTGCAATAAATAAATTACCTTGTCACACTAAATTTATGTTCTCTATTCTTCATCATTGTTGTAGGGTTTGGTGCGTAGATACCCTAGTGAAACCTGAGGGTTGGAGGACTACAGAACTAGGATTGTGAATGCCCATGGACCCTCAGTGATGGCAGAAGGTACCCAGAGATGCTTGGTGATGGCAGGAGGCACCCAAAGGTGCTCAGTGATGACAGGATGTGCCTAGAGATGATCAAGGAACTCAAAGGGGTATTCTAAGAGTGAAACAAAATCTACAAAAGTAGATCTGGTTCGTGTGATGTGGGCGGTGATGGATGCAAAAGTGACAACAAGCGATGGAAGATGACGATGATGAGGAAGCTTGGATGCTTGAGGACTTAGGGCATAAGTTATCAGAGAACTCAAGACTTATATATAACTTGTTAGGTCTTGGAACTTAGAAAAAAATTTGGGTTTGAGTCATCAAAATGACTCCTCTTTATAATATCTCCTAGGGCACATTTAGGGTTTCAACAACACCATTTGTGTGGTCAAGATTAAAACATGATGAAGGGTGGAGATTAAATCTGGATAGGTGGTATGGTTTAAGGTGGATGAATGGTTGGAATTAAATCATGATGGATGGATGGTATTAATTCATATAAATATACATATATTTTTAAAATATATATAAATAAAATATATAAAATATTATTATTGAAATATATATTAAACAAATATATATCAATAATGGGTAAAAGTGGTAGGAAGTTATGGATGAATGACAAGTGGCTAGATTTTGGTGTCTATAACTTTATAAAATATTGACAAGATTGCTTCTGTAACTATTGTAAGCTTTCCTTTCATTTCTTTCAATAAAGCAGTCGGCTCTTGAGTGACTTGTGGGAAAATCGAACCCTCGCTTTTGGCATAATCTTTGTAAAATTGTGCATGGGAGGCATGTGTGTCTAATTTTTCTAGGTAGCCATATGTGGTTCTCATGCTCTGTGTGTGCTAGTAACCCTCATTTGGACTCATATGTGTTGAGTGGAGGAAGTGTTGACCATTAGCACATAACTTTCAAGACTATTGTGTAGGAAGATCTTAGTTGATATTTAACACATTACCACCTTGGTAGCTTAGGTTTTTATTTATTTTTAATTGATTTTATTTTATCTCTTGTATCCCTTTCCCCCTTGAGTTCAAGTGCATCTAAATATCACATCATAAGAAGGAGCTAGCCTTGTAAACAACATCTAGAGGCCCTCGATTGAGTCAAACCTCACACTCTTAGTTGAGGCCCTATTGTGTCACTCTGTACAAGATGCAATTATTTTTACCAGGACAATCGAAGATGACAAGTATATTAGTGGCTAAACCTAGCACATATAACACATTTGTAATCATGCATTCTCCATTAGATAAGTTGATTCATATTTCTCCTACTCCTTTGACCTCATATGTCCTATCATCTGCTATAGCAATTGGTTTCTCACATTTTTCTTGAAAAGCATTAAACCATTGTATATTTCCTATCATATGTTTGCTTACCCCTAATTCAATATACCAATAGTGTTTTTACTAAATTCCCTTCTTTAAACATTGTCATATTTTCCAAAAAACTTCTTAATTTCAATTCTTTTTCCTTTAATCTTCTTGTGTCTCCCTAATCGATCATAATTACAATTTTCTCCTTTAATTTTAATTAATTAGTTCCTTCAATTAATTAATTATCTTGTTTCTTAATTCACTTTATTATTTAGTTAACTAAATCATTCCCTTATATCTCCCAAAAATAACACCAAAACAACACCTTAGTCCTTTAATTAAAAGATACACCTTTAACTCCAAACAACCAATTCAAAAATCAAACGCATATCCCAAATAAGCAAACATGCTTGAAATATTAAATTTGACCTTCAATGATTAAATATCTTGTTAGGGTGAATTAAGTCCTCTTTAGGGAAAATATTTTAGAAATAACTCTAGTCTTGTTAGTGTTGCACAATTAGTCATTTCAAAAGCTTGCATGATGTTACAACAATTTGTAAACTTAGGAGCAAAATCTTTATTCCTTAAGCATGCTTATCTCCCCTAGGGCTCTTGTTGGATAGATTTGATGCATAGATCTTCACCTCTCAAGGTATTTCCCCTCTAAACTGCTATATGTATCTTATCCTTTCAAGATATCTACTCTCTAAACCATTGTGTATAGCTTCTATGGATTGCATATAGCTTCATTGGATTGTTTATAGATCCTAAATTTACCTCTGATTCATCATTCTCATATTTGATTCATATTTCACCTTTGAAGCTCAACGTATATCATCCATTAGTCCTCCAAATATCTTTCTTCGAACTTCCTCCATTCCTCTACTTCCAATCTCACATTCTCTCAATCCTAGATGGCTCAAACTAAAGTGGTTCTCACTAGTGTAACTCTGAACCAAGATGACTCTAATACCACTGTTGGAAAATGGGCCCAAAGATATCATAGGTCTATATTTTCTAAGATCTTATAATCTCATTTACATAATCTAATTTCATAATAACACCAGTATTTCGCAAAGTAAAAATTTGTATTGATATTTCTCATTTAATAATCCATTACATTGCATAGGACTCTATCATTAATATATAACTTTACATAAGACTCTTCAATACTCCTAAATTTTTCTCTTCTCAAACTCATGGGATATGTAACCTTTCATATGCCTTACATTATGACAAAGTATCTCATGATTACATAACTTTCTACTTCTAATATTGACACATCACACATGACTCTTCACTTTCACACATGACACCTTTCACTCATAACTCACACTTGCACACATGACACTTGCTATTGACATAAATAATTAAACACACTCCTAATCTAAATATTTACAATGGTACTCAAGGTACCAAATAATGTAATTCCACCAACAGACCTCTTGATAAATATATTCAGATAATGTAGATGTGGTGTCTCTTCTAGAGCAACACATGACCATCAAAAGGGCACTCATATAAACAATGGATTATTTCAATGTTTTATTGAACAAGACTTGGAAAATTATTTTCGATGAGATCTAACCACCTCTAGATATGACATTTATCTATTATTTGAAAGCTTTTAATTCTAAAATTGTCATGATGGTCAATTCTAAAGGAGGGAACTCATTACTATAATCCTATGGGATAGCCATTAAGGATTAAAAATATATAATACAAATAGGAAATCTAGCAACTAGACCACATCTATAATTTTTTCCCTCTATACAACCCTTATATCATCCCTCTCTAACTATACAACCCATCACCAATATGACTACTCATACCATTAGCTTAGAGCAAACTTAGATTCCCACTCAATTTGTTGCTAAAATTGATGAAATATGGAACATGATGAAGACCTCTAACGATATCACAATCCTGAAGAGGTAGCATAATGCTCAAAGGTTTCCCTACCAAAATTACCCAAAACCTCCTTTCCAATAGGAAAATTATAGTGTTTGATTACCTCTAAATGGATATCAAAAGCCTCCATTTTTTACCAATAGAAATCCTAATCAGTCATAGGCTTTGACTCAATAAATAGTACCCATACTAATCCCAACCCAACATGCATCTATAAACTTGATTAGGGATGTAGTCACCATGCAAAAATATTAAGTCAAAGATCCTTGTGGATGGTACTATCCTACTCTCAATTATTACCCTTCCAACTTTCATGACTAAACTAAGTCTCAAGCAGTCAAAATGAATCCGTCCAACCATAATCTATCCCCATTTTCTTAGTTGAAAGCCCAAATGCTAAGTTCAAAACCTACCCCATAGCTTTTGATTGTACCACCAATTGCTAATTTCACAATCTCAAAGCAAACCATTGTCACCTAGGATGAAGTGGAAGTATATGTCGTGTCAAATGAAGTAGACCCCTTGTTTTTTGGGAGGCCACAAGTTTGATCAAAATATATCACCAAGGCTAAGAGGAAATTTATTGAAGAGCAAGGGAAGTCTAGTTTGATGGATACTAGACCCTAGAGAAGGAAAGAATATTATCATAGGAGTACCTTGATGTAAGATCCACTAGAGATCCAAATTTGAGTATTTTTGAAAACTATAAAGATAGTTTAGGAGCCTCAAAAGTAGCCCGCTATAGATCCATCTAGACCTCCTTCAATAGTCAAATATCCAGATCTCTAACAACATTAAATACCATTCCAAAATCTTCTTCTATCAGATCCTTCAATGTAGTGGAGCACCTAAGGAAATCCACCATAACAATACCTCTTTGGTACACCCTCTTGATTTTGGAGAAGATGAAGCATTTGGAAGAGGCCCTATAGAAGCAAAATATATTGGGTAGATAAGGGACACCCACCATGATCCAAGTCTCCATATCAAAGTCTAGCCAACCCAAGCCTATGTCATTCTAGCTAACCCTAATATATAGGGATAAGCTAATACATAATTTCTTGGTGGACTCAAGGTCAAGCACATTGGTCATGTCTAAGAGGGTAGTGAATGTACTTGGATTAGTGTACAATCTTACCAAAAATAGGGTAGTTTAGCTATATGGAACTCTATCACCAATATTAGGATTGGTATGGGACCTTCCTTTGGTACTCCAAGCATACCTTAACCTAACGACATACTAGGATATAACGATCATTGATCTATCGATCATATTTGGAATATGCCTTTTGAGGGACTTCATCACTAAGATTGAAGGATATCTATCCTTAGATTGGACTCACATGTTGATTTGAACTATGTATGGGATCAAATTTAAGAATCTATCAAAACCCTCCACATGCACCACATAGAAAAATTCCCCTCTATGGAGATTAAGGAAGTCTACACTTTTGAAGAGGAGTCATTAAAATTGAACTACTCTAGACAAGATGCATCCATACATTCTCTATGACCACCTAGAGCAATGGGTATCCAAAACATGAGGGTCAAGTTTTGATGAGACATTTGATCTAGTTTGGATGGGATGACCCATCACCACAGGTATGATGTATATATTGTAAATAAATAAATAAAAATAAAGAGAGATTGAAAGAGAGGAGGAAAGTATTTTCTCCTTGTGAATCAGAAAGACCTTCCAAAGTATAAAGTGGATTGATCAATACATGAAGAAAAATTCAAAGTGACTGATATTTTTCTGATCAAGAGGAGGCATCTCTCCCAAAATACACTCAACTTATTCTCAAGGACAAACTCTATATGAATAAAATACCTTTTCCATAAGAGCACTAATCATCTAATAGAATATAAATAGAGGATGTGGATGCCAGGAGGTTTCCATATTTGCCAAGTAACACCAACTCATGAACCATACATGTGGCAAATCCATGAAAACCTAAGATTGAGAGTGAAACATTATAAAATTAAAACAATGCCTACCATAAGATGAAATACCATAAAAATTTATGAGCAAAATTTCTCAATTTTAGGAGAAATTTAATAATAAGCCAATATTAATGGAGGCACATGACCCAACCTTAGCTATCAAAATATAGGCACTCGATCCACTCCTAGAGAGGTGTTCCCATACATCTATTGTAAGGTGGTTCCTCATAAGCCACAATGGTTGACACCTGGAAAGCACATGTCAAATCCAAGAGAGGAAGGGAGCACCAATGTAAGTAATGGTAGTGAAGAGATATTCAAAGAGGATATACCTTAGGTGATGGTAGCAAAAGTAATGTACAAAGAAGTAATATGACTAGAGTGTTCCCCTTTGTGAACCATAGAGAATGCACCACCTGAGTAGCAGTCCCTAACCAGAGAGCCACAGACTCAAGTATCTACCTCGATGCAACATAAATGAAAGGAGTCATCTCATGATGCTAGCTCCTCACTTATTAAGAAGAAGAAGAAGGGATCATCCAAGGTAAATCCTCAAGCCACTATACCCCAAGCTATCGGGGAGGCACCCAGTACTTATCCTCCCTCCATGTTAAACATAAGTGCCCTACCACGTATGGTGCCAACCCCATTAGTGCAAGCTTATATTCCCCTCTCCTCAGTGGCAATCCTCCCTTATGGAACTCCCACTACACCTACTCTCCACACGGGGATTTTTCTCCATAATTTCAAAGCCATCATACTATTAGCTTTTGCTTTTGCCACCCCTCAACTCAGTCTTCAACTTGCCTTAACTAGGGGGTTCTTGTCTTTCCTTGTCCCTCAACCTCTTTCATCTTACCCATTCTTCCAACTAGTATTGCCACTTATTTCTTCACAATGGAAACTAGTTATTAGCTTCACTAATGCGCTAGGTGTATCACCACACTTCAAATAAATCTGGGAGGAAGCATCTAAGTATGCCTAGAAGGAGTCCAAAAGAGCAACCAAGCTGACATAAATGGAACTCAAGAATCAGATTGAACTGTAGGAGAGGACTCTCCACTTTTCCCATATTGACCCAAAGATCTCCAAGATGGGTGAACAAATGCAACCTTAAGATTATTATATGAACCAAACAACCATTAGTTTACAAGGTGTTGGAGTTAGGGGTATAGTCAATTTGGATGAACAGGCAAACAAAATTATCAAGGATAATTTCATGGCCTTGGAGAGGAGATTAGAAAAAATGAGGTGCTAAAGGACACCTTAAGGAGCTCACAACTCAAGGGTAAAGGGTTCTAAAATTATATGGAGAATACCACAAGTGCTTGAGAGATGACTACTCTCCTAGAGGAGGAGCAAAGAAATAATCGATACTTGATTGATAAACTTATCCCCATGGAGACACAGTTAGATAAGGATTTCCATTGGCTGAAGGAGATCTTGTCTTAACCAAGAATACGTGGAGGCCACTTGTATTTATAAGAAGATAATCCAAAGGGATACTTAAGAGACATTCTCCATTGGTCACCAAAGTTGGATATTATGGATTGACCTATAAAAACCATCTAGGTGGTGATTGTAGTGACCATCCATCACATGGGTTAGCCTACCCTTCCATTCAACACCAACCAAGAAGGTCATGCCCACTACCTCAACATGCAAGATATTTCAAAGGAAAACTTTATGATATCTTAATGGAACAATCACCCCCAACATAGCAACAATGAGAAATAATAACAACGATTTATCATTCGAGGGAAAAGCCTCCAACATTGATGGCCCTAGATTCAAAGACCTCAAAGCTTCCAATTACAGTTATAGCGAGATTTTTATGATAGAGCAAAGAAGAAAATGCAGGCTTTCTACACAAAATTTTAGAGGGAAAGAGCCCTTACCCTGGCCTATAAATAGACTTATAATTTCATCGTAAAGGCATTGGGAGTTTCTTTTTCATACCTCATATATGGATTTGTGAGCTCTTCATTTTATCCCATTCTTAATTGTATGAACAAGGCTCAAAACTTGAGTCATTATCTAAGGAAAATTAAGACTCTTCAGGCCACATGCCTTGTCATTACTTTAGCATATGAATGGAAGCTATAACTATTTTCACTCTATCTGACTTCTCTAAGAGTGTTTCAATTATGGGTTATGTGTAATATAGTATGTTCAAATTCTAGCTATTAGACTATGGTGAATGTGTTCATTTATATCTTAACCATGCAATTGATAGGGAAACCTTGATCTTGGCACCTTGCCCCGTAGCTTAGTTTTTACTTTCTTGCAATTTACTTTCCTACTTTTTAAATTTATTGCTTTATACTTTCAATACAACTCCTTTCCCTACAAACCCCAAGAAAATCAAGCCTAAGCCTGCAATGTCTAAAAGTGCATAGAGATCAAATCCAATTAGGAGCTTACCTTGGTTAAAAACCTCATAGGTTGCACCGTAGGTAATCCTTTCACTTGTGGAGATTCCAACTGTGTCACTCTACGTGAGGTGCAAGTGTCCTAGGTGTGTCGAGCTTTTTCCCCAACAAACCAAAATATCCATAGATGATAACAACTTCATAGGTTCATATCTCCCTCAATACTATTGGGATTCCTTCATGTGACCTCTCATTTAAGCTCTTCAAGTTTTGTACATGTTGGTCTAAAAATCATCGAAATCAAACAACCCTTCACAAATATATGGCTTTTGAAAGATGAGATTTTTTTCTAGAAAAATTACCCTAACACTACCCTTGTTATGAAAAATTGTATTCACATGGTCATATATCTCTATACTATTACTAATCTTATTAATTTGGTAAAATCATATTAAACTATAAATTATTTACACAAGATATTATTATTCTTATTTGCATTATATTGAATAAAATATTAGATTATCATTATTATTATTTCAATGAGTTTACACAAGTTAATATTAGGGGTCTCGGTCCCCTTATATTGAGTGGGGTTTGAACCTTAGACCTCTTAAAGAGAGGCCAAAACCCTTACCACTGCAGTAAGCTTGTAACTATTAATTTATCATTATTATTTTATATGTAAAACTTATTTATAAATACCCTACTTATATTAAAATGTAGTGAAGATCAAGTTGATTATATTATTGGTATCGTAATATACTAAGTAAAACTTAAGAATTTTAATAGCTAAAGAAGAAGTGGAACTGATCTTTGATGGCTAGTCATCCCATTAGCAATAAAAACTTGTGATATTATTTATCTTTCCAATAAAAATAAATTCAATTAAAACTAAATATATATATTTACTTGAGAAAGGGTCCCCCATCCTTGAAAAATCACAACTCTCTCCTATAGAGCTTCTGAGTTTACAAACATATTCAATTCTCATCTCAATTAAGATGCTATAAATAGATATCTATATCTTTTTTCAAAAAAATTTATCTTCTTGATATTCATTTTCTAGGTCTTCTTCAAATTTCTTTGTAAATACAAATATCTAACATCCTTCTTCTTGACATTTTCCAATATTATTCATCCATCCATCCAAGTGAAACATTGATTAATGGTGGTCTTTGATGATGCCAAGTTGCTATTGTGCCACTTGAATATCCATAAATCCTCTATTGGCTCCATGCTTCAGCTAATTTCCTTTGATATTTTGAATGGTTCGTCATATTGTTTCCTCATGCTATTCCACCCCTTTGAAATCTAAAACCACTATTTTTTGGTCAAACACTACCATACTTGATGCCTTTTTTACTCCATATAAATCTATAATATTGATGCCTTAATACATGATTTCATGAGCCTCCTTTGGAAGACTTGTTCAATAGACAAGTTCATGATTGGTTATGTTGTCTTTGGATGGAATGTTGACTAGGATATGTTTAGTTTTTGTATAATATTTGCTAAATAGAATATTATATTATATAAATTTGGAAAATACTTGGTTATTTCATGTTAAGCTTTAGAAATATATGCTCATAATTTGAGCCCCCTAAGGGGTCTGTAAAATGGTATGGTGCTTTAATGATCAACAAATTTGAAGGTTGAAGGAGCATAGAATGCTGGAGGTTGAAGGAGCGTGGAAGGTTGAATGATGAGTTGATATTTGGAGTATCAAGGCTAAAGGAGCGTGGAAGGCTAGGTTGGCTAAAGGAGCATGGAAGGTTGGGTTGGTTGAAGGAGCTATAGTGAAATGCTAAGATGTTGGGTGGAAGGCTAGGATGGTTGAAGGAACGTGGAAGGTTGATAAGGCTGAAGGAGCATGGAAGGTTGGGTTGGTTGAAGGAGCTACAATGGAAGGCTAGGATGCTAAGTGGAAGGTTGGGAAGGTTGAAGGAGCGTGGAAGGCTTCTTACAATGAGAAAAATAAAATTGCAAAGTGTGAAGGATTAGATTTTTTTAAAATATCGCATATTTTAGGAGTCATATCTTTACAAAGAGTCATTCGATTCAACTGATCCTTAGACCAACTTATGCAGAATTTGAATAGGTTTAAAATGAGTGGTCATATACAAAAATCCAAGCAATATTGAGGGAGATACAACCCTGTGAAGTCAACCGTTCGGAACAAGCGCAGTGACTATCTTTCAAGTCGTAATAAATGAAATTGCAAAGTGCGAAGGATTAGGATTTTTCCTAAAAAATATCTCATATTTTAGGAGCCATATCTTCATGAAGAATTATATGATTTAGTTGATTCATTGATCAACTTGTGCATAATTTGAATAGCTTTAAAATGAGTGGTCATATGCAAAAATATGAGCAATATTGAAGGAGATACAACATTGTGAAGTCAACCATTCGAAACAAGGGCAATGATAATTTTTTAAGTTGTGAAAAATGAAATTGCAAATATTTTTCAACTAGGGTTCGAATTATGGGAATAGTAATGAAGTGCTATGACTTAAGCGAGGAAGAAAACTAGCAATTCAGATTTGGTAAAGCAGACTATGATAATGCAATGTTTTGGAAATATTACTCTACTAAGATGCAAGGCATAGATAGTAGAGGTGAAGTTTTGGCATTGTGAAGGCTGCTATAGAAAAATGTCAAGAAAGATGCTAAATTCCGGAGTAAATGTATTCATACAAAAATTTTAAAAAATCCAAAAAATGAAAATCAAGAATTCAGATATTTTATGTAAAATGATGTAGGTTTCTAGCTATAGCATCTCAATTGAGATGAGAAGTGTATCTATTTGTAAACTCTCAAGCTCTAAAGAAGATAGATGTAATTTGTCAAGGGTGGAAGACTCGAGTACAACCCTTTATTATCCAGCAAAATATATATATATACTCATGATTTGAAAGAATAAGATGTTGCTAACAAAATTGCACTTGTGCAGGTCACTCGTATATAGAACAACTTAAGAGTGGTCTAAATAATGGATCTTTCATATAATTGCTCACCATGGATTGGATAAGGAAATATACCAATTAGAGATGAAGCTTATTATTGTTAATTATCTTAGCTTTGGATAAAGCTTTAATTGATGTAAAAAAAGGATATATTCATTTAAAGTTTTGTGTATGTTCTAGTAAGTATGATTGTTTGATTTCCTTAATTAAGGAAACCTCATATGGTGGATGATTTACTCAGTAGAATCTCATGGATTCTTAGAAGGCAAATGAACTAACCTTGTGAGGGACACATTGCTAATAGAGATAGAGGATGTTGTTATTTGTCAACAATCACTTTGGCAAGATTTCAGAAGGTTTGAGAGTGTTTTCAAATGAGAAGTAATGACATAATCCGGTTGGTTAGCCATTCTCCTTCGTGATCAAAAGGAGAGGAGAGAACATGCATGGATAAGTGGGTGAGTAACTTCAATTGGGAAAAAAGAAACGGTAGGAATCTAGATGGGGGAGTTCAGTAGTTGGGAAAGGAGAGAGAATGGTGGATAGAGGAGAGGAAGGAGCTTTTGCATGGTTTATCAAGAAGAGAATCACTGGAAATGATGAAGAGTGGAACTCTGCATCAAAGGACATTGCTCAGGCTAAAATGGTAAGAGTGCCATGCTTTTGATAGTAGCATATATTTAAAAGAGAAAATTGTTTTTGACAACTTTGTTTTGCTTGAGGATTAAAACTCCTGTTTTTGAGTGTTGGCCTTTCGTGCACTGTAAGTAAAGATAGTTGTCTTAATCTCCATTGTGAATATAAGAGGGAGTTAATTTTGGTTTAGCGATCTGGCTTTGTTGAGAATAGATATTGAGTTGTTTCGGTGCTCCTTTAGAAGGAAGTGTGGGATGTTAGGAGTTTACTCTTTGTTCGATGAGTAAGTATAAGTGCATGTCTTAGGTATAGAAGATATGGCTTGATTATCTCATGTAATGATGAGATATCTCTTGGCTACTATTCTAGAGGGAGTTAATGGTGTTTAAACTCTTAGTTGGGATGGGATGACTATTTGTGTAATTGTATGACACAAAACTATCACCCCTTGATCGGGTAGTGCACAACTAAAACAATTGGAGTGTTTTACCTCTGTAGCAGCATCTATCTCCATTAAAGACTATAGTGTAGGGATCACTTACGTTTATGCCACTACACTTATGGTTGTTTAATGTGGTTATGAAACCTATGATTGATTTAGTCTTTTAGTTTTCCTTGGATGGCGTCCTATCCTCGAGTGTGGCATCGAGGGATACACCTATGACTTTTTACATGAGTAGGGAATAATCCAAGGGTGTTTTAACAAGCATATGGATCTTTTCAACATGATCCAAAATAGAGATACAAAGGGAGTAGATTGTAGTGTCATATTCGAGTGGAGATTTGATGCAGTCGTTGTAATCAAGGGTTGGCATGAACCTGTCACCGTTGTTTCATAACAAGTGATTCTGGAAAAATAGGAAAAAGGATAAGACTTTTTGTGAGAGGATTTTAAACTCTCTTAGTGGTTTAAAGGTATGGTATATGCATGTAAGTTCTAAGCTGAGCCGAGCTCTCTAGGTTAGTGAATATTTCAGGATATTACATTGAGCCTGGGATGTTATTATTGTAGTCGACCTTGGTGAATCGGGTGCATGGTATTGTAAACCAGAGTGAATGGCTTTATATTAGTATGTTTGGTGTTGATTGCAGGTTTTTGCATTGCTACATTCTAGTGACATGATTCCAGTAATCCTAGAATATGAATGGTCGATGATCTTGCTTAATGTTAGATTTGCAATGTAGAAATCTTGAATGATTAGAATTCTAGATGTAGTTGGGTTGGTTGATGCTATGAAAGACCCTTCTACTGAAGGTGAGTTCTGAATAATAATAATGTATGATTTGATATCATAAAGAATGACTCTAGGTATGGAGCCATATCATTTCATGTATCATGGAAGGTGCACAGTGTAAAGGAAGTCGAAAGGCATCTATGTAATTGAACGACTATTCTGGAGCTTTACTCCAAGGAGAGGAGACAAATGTAAGTCTGAATTGATTGACCAATTCAGTTCATAGAACTTAGGGATTAATGGAATATCCCTAGGAGGTCATAAATATAGATTGGAATGTCTTCAACTTTATGTAATGACCGATTCATATTTGGATATAATGAAAGAGAAATGATTTAAGCTTGGTTTTTCCCCACAAGGGGGTTTTCCAGGATAAAATATTGTTGTTTGATTATTATGGTGATCTTTATTTATGGTGCTATTATTTTAAAGTTTTGATAATGTATGGTGCATTATGTAATGATCATTCTAAGTATAGACATTGTTGGTTTTTAAGATATTGAATTCTGGTAAGGAATTATTATAATGTTTATTAATTTAGAATGCTTATGTGGATGAATATGTTTCTTATGGTTATGTTCCAATGAATGGTTCTTGTCATTTAGTATACATCAGCAATTATGAGTCCCCTTGTTGGACCTTATTAGTGCATGGGGAATGGTTGGATCCCAAACTAGAATAAAAGTAAGATTATAAATGTTAAGAGGGTTAATCTTATACTTTGATTATGGGACTCTTTATCATGAAATATACCTTTGGTCTAAACATTAATGCTTGTATGTGGCATATGGATAGTTGAGACAAACTTGGTAATGCACAATTTATAATGAAAAATATTGTGTTCTAATTAGATGACACCAAACTCAAGAGAATTGATGGTTTTGGGTAAATAGATAAGCATAAGAGTAACAAAGGGAAAAGGGCTCTTGATGTAGCTTGTTTGCTTTGTGTAAGGATGATCTTAATGAAATATTGGTTAATAAGTTTGCCAAGTCATGTTTTTCACAAAGAAGGTTTTAGGAATGAGGCTATTGGGATGTCTAGCTCATATGGATACAATATGGATAGTCAATCCCCTCATGCACCTACTCTCTACATAGAAAGACTTATGTAGAGTGTAAACTTGGTGTGTTACTTTCGAAATAATGAAAGGGAGGTCAATGCTAGCTCTTTGGATCCATGAGATGGATAGTTTGACCCATTAAGAAAAACACCTAGTGCTCTTACATAGCCATATTTATGTAGGGTGTAAGGATGGGTGTGCCTCAAGGAATATCTAGATAAGTAATTGATGGTTTGATATCAGTAGTTGTTTCGAAGCCTAGATCCTAGAACCCTTGGTTGTGTTTAAAAAAATGAGATGGAAAAATTAGGGTTGTGACATTTGGTATCAGAGCGGATTTCATAGGGATGCAAGTTTCCATGTGCAAGAATAGATAAGTGAAATAGGTTTGCACCTTGTAAAGACTATACTTTAAGGAAAATGTATCTATTTAAATTAGACCTCGATTGCCTAGTTAGATAACTAGAAGTATAGTTTCTAGTAGGAGAATCATTTCAAAGATGAAATTATGAACTAAACCCTACTATCTCTCCTGTGTGTGGCCAGGGATAATGCCACCCAAGAGAAGGAGAGGGAGTGTTGTCCCATCGACAAGGCAGACTCAATAAAATAATGTAGAGGTTGAGACCCTAGATATAGGCACGAATACTCCTAATAATGAGAGGGAGGACCTCACTACAATAGTTGCTCTACTAAGGGAACAAATGGAATCACAAAAATAGCTATTGGAAGCTTTAGTGAATCGAGATTCACAAGCTAGAAATTCTAGGATGGGATAAGAGAATGAACCCCTTACAAAGGCACAACAGGCTAGGGTTCATATAGAGGTAGAGTTGGGTAAGGATATGAAACATCTAAAATCTTCCAAGTTCAATGGAGAGGAAGATGGTGACAAAGTCGAAGCTTGGTTGAAGGAGATAGAAACCTATTGTAATATGAAGAACTATTCCACTGGTACCCGAACATCCTATGCTACTTTACATTTACAAGGGGTTTGGATTGGTGGGAAACATATAGTGGGGAACTAGGGATTGAGGCTGCAATCGATTTGAAATGGAAGAACTTTGTGATAACTTTCAAAGAAATATTCCTCACTAAACATTTCTACACCAAGAAATTTGAAGAGTTCACCAAACTTAGACAAGGGACTAGGACTGTGGAGGTATACTATCAAAAATTCATCAAGCTACTAAAGTATGTACCGCATATAATGAGAAAATGAAGATACATAAGTTTATACTAGGAGCAGATCCCAGGATAGGGCATGAAGTGAATATGCGGGAACCTAGTACCCTTTAGAAGGCCTATGATCTGGCCAGGAAAGTTGAAACTTATCTCAAGCCCTACTTCGATTATGAAGGGGCATCTAAGCAAGATAAAGAGGCACTAAGAAAAAGAAATAGTGCAAGGTTCATAAAATGGGAAAGTGAAAAGACAAACAAGAGTCCCCTAGACAGGACAGAAGGAATGACCAAAAACAAGGGAAGTTTAGAAAAAGGTTCAAAGGGAAGAACAACAATTCTAATAATCACAACAATGGGGATAACCGATCACTAGTACAGGTCAAGCCAATCCCTCACATGAAGTGAAAATAGAAGATGGACAGAAGCAAAAAACACATCCAAGACCCAAAGCAGGATGTTATGAATGTGGTGGTCCGCATTATGCCAATAAATATCCACTTAAAGTAGGATCAAGTTCAAAAGGAAAGGAACCAACCTATAAAGAACCTACACACAAGATTTATGCAGCAACAAGGAGTCAAAATCTGGAAGGACAAGCCACTCCACTGCTAATAAAAGGTAAGATATTTGGTAGAAATGTTAGAATTTTGATTGATAGTGGTGCCATAGATAGCTTTGTTTCCACTAGCTTAATTAAAAATATACTAGAAAGGCCAAGAATCTTGGCACATGGGTGGAAGGTCGAGTATGGCTCAGGATAGACCTACTCTGTAGATCAGTGTTACCCTATGGCTAAAATTATCTTACCTAGTGGTACAATTGTAGGTTACCTTTATGTAGCACCGCTACATGCTTTTGATGTAGTGTTAGGAATGGATTGGTTGCAAGCACATAAGGTTGTAATCAATTTTTAAGATAGATGGATTGAGTACTCGAAAGATGGTAGGAAAGTACAGAGGGTGTACAACCTGCAAGGGCTTTTCAACCCTAGATCCTCTCTGCAATGCAACTTAAGAAGGCAATGAAGAGAGGAGGAACAATTTATGTAGTGAAGTTAAATGAGATGGAATATGAAAAGAAGGAAGAGGTGTTTGAGAAACACCCAATACTTCAAGAGTTTAGAGATGTATTTCCAGAGGATTTACCTGGATTACCCCCTAAACGTGAATTTGATTTCACAATTGAACTTCAACCTGGAACAAAACCTATTCATAGAGCTCCTTATAGAATGAATCCGATTGAGATGCAGGAACTAAAAGTGTAGTTACAAGGATTGT
Organism: Wollemia nobilis; assembly: GCA_028583015.1. Classification (NCBI taxonomy): domain Eukaryota; kingdom Viridiplantae; phylum Streptophyta; class Pinopsida; order Araucariales; family Araucariaceae; genus Wollemia; species Wollemia nobilis. The sequence goes on along the minus strand of JAQPPZ010003193.1, from coordinate 1,242,348 downwards.
TGGAGAAGGGATTGATTAGACCAAGTGTGTCACCGTGGGGTGCACCAGTGTTATTTATCAAGAAAAAGGATGGTTCCTTGTGACTATGTATAGACTATAGGATGTTAAACAAGGCAACCATTAAAAATAGATATCCTCTACCCAGAATTGAAGACCTCTTCAATCAGCTTAAGGATGCCACTATCTTTTCAAAGATTGATCTAAAGTTGGGATACCACCAGTTGAGGATTTGAGAAGAGGATACCCATAAGACAACTTTCAAAACTCGGTATGGATATTATGAGTTTATTGTCTTGCCTTTTGGTCTATCAAATGCTCCAACAACATTTATGAATTTTATGAACAATATCTTTAGGAAGCTTTTGGATCGATTTGTTCTTGTATTCTTGGATGATATTTTGATATATTCCCAAAATAAGACTGAGCATGATAGACACCTTGATATCATGTTGGAGTTGCTAAGGAAGAATCAATTGTATGGGAATTTGTCGAAATGTGAATTCTATGTGTCAAAAGTGCAATATTTAGGGCATATTGTATCAGTAGAAGGGATCATGGTGGATCCTAAGAAAATAGAAGCTATACTGAATTGGCCACCTCCAACAAATGTGATGGAAGTCTAAAGTTTCATGGGTTTGATTGGATACTATAGGCGTTATGTGAAGGACTACGCCAAGATAACCACTCCAATAACTAACCTTCAAAGGAAGGGAAAATAATTCAAATGGATGGATAAATGTGAGGAAGCTTTCAATATGCTCAAACAAAGACTCACTACATCTCCCATACTAAAGATACCAGATCCTCAGGGTAGCTTTTATGTGTGTATAGATGCATCATTGGAAGGTTTGGGAGGAGTGCTCTCACAAGATGAAGCAATGATAGCTTATAGATCCAAGAAACTGAAATGACATGAGGTCAACTATGCAACCCATGATCTAGAATTGGCAACAGTGGTTTTTGCTCTCAAAATTTGGTGACACTATTTGATAGGAAGGCCCTTTGAGTTGAGAACAGACCATCAAAGTCTGAAGTATATATTTACTCAACCTTTTCTAAATGCTAGGCAGAGAAGATGGATGGAATTTCTCACTGAATATGATTTTGGTATTGAATACATCAAAGGGAAGGAAAATAAGGTTGTTGATGCACTCGGTAGGATAAGGCATATAGCTATCTTGTCTCGCATTCATGTAGACCTAATGGACCAGGTTAAGGAAATGCAACAATAGGATGTGTTTTGCAATCAAATCTAGGAAATGATGGAAAGGAAATCTAATGATAGTAAGGATTTCAGCATCAAGGATGGTTTCTTGTGTTTTAAGGATAGGGTAGTAGTTTCGGAGGCTGATAATTTGAAGAAAATGATCATGAATGAAGCTCATAGATCTCCATATTCTACTCACCCAGGAGGAGCAAAAATGAGAGAGAATATGAAGAAAACCTTCTATTGGCCAGGAATGAAGAGGGACATAACTGAATTTGTTGCCCAATATCTTGAATACCAAAAGTAAAGGCAAAAAATAGACATCTTGTAGGACTATTATACCCTCATGATGTACTAGCATAGAAATGGCAAGTGATTTCAATGGATTTTATTGTAGGTTTGCCAAAGACCAGATTCTAGCATGATGTAATCCTAGTTGTGGTCGATAGACTGACCAAGGTTGCACACTTTATACCCAGAAATACCAAGGATGATGTCATGATTGTGGCTAACATATTTTCCAAAGAAATATTTAGGCTTCATGGTTTTTTAGAAGTGATCATTTCAGATAGGGACTCGAGATTCACATCCGAGTTTTGGTAAGCTTTACACCGAGCCATTGGCACTAGATTAAACATCAATTCTGCATATCACCCAAAAATCGATGAGTAAATTGAAAGGGTAAATCAAGTTTTAGAGGACATGCTTCACATGTATTGTATGGATTAGAAAACTTGATGGAAAGATTACCTACACTTGGTAGAATTTACCTACAACAACGATCACCATTCGACCCTAGGCATGGCTCCATTTGAAGCTCTATATGGCAGAAGGTGTAGGATACCATTGTCTTGGGACAATCCAAAGGATAGAATTGTGCTTAGACCCAATATGGTCAAGGAAATGGAGCAACAATTGAGAATGATCAAAGAAAGGCTTAAAGAAGTCGTGGATCATCAGAAAAGTTATGTTGACCTCAAGAGGTCACCAAGAGAGTTTACTATTGGTGATAAAGTATTTTTGAGGGTGAGACCAAGGAAGAGTGCTATTAAATCCATAAAACTTGATCCATATTTTGTTGGACCCTTTGAAATTATAGAAAATATTAGTCCTGTGGCATACCAACTTGCCTTACCACCCAGTCTATCAAAGATTCATGACACCTTTCACATCTCATTGCTTAGAAAATATGTAGCTAATCCTGACCATGTGTGGGATTTTTCTAATTTACAGATGGCGGATCCAGAGGCTATAGAGGTTTGACCAGTAAGAATCCTTGAGTTCCATTCCAAATCAATGAGGAAAGGGGCTCTGGAGCAATGCAAGGTCCAATGGGACCATTACTCTGAAAGAAATACCACTTGGGAAAAGGTGGCAGACATGCAGAAACACTTTCCATTCCTATTTGAAAATGCTTTGTAGAAAAAATTGTTTATGTTTAAATCTTGTTGATACACAGTGGACTGTGTTAAGCCTAAGGGGGGAGGATGTCATGACCCTCCCTTGGAAGACTTTTTCAATAGACAAACTCATGATTGGCTATGTTGTCTTTGGATGGAATGTTGACTAGGATATGTTTAGTTTATGTATAATATTTTCTAAATAGAATAATATATTGTATCAAGTTGATGAAATGCTTGGTTATTTCATGTTAATATTTAGAAATATATACTCATGATTTGAAAGAATAAGATGTTGCTAACAAAATTGCACTTGTGCAGGTCACTCGTATATAGAACAACTTAAGAGTGGTTTGAATAATGGATCTTTCATATAATTGCTCACCATGGATTGGATAAGGAAATATACCAATTAGAAATGAAGCTTATTGTTGTTAATTATCTTAGCTTTGGATAAAAGCTTTAATTGATGTAAAAAATATATATTTTTTTTTTTTTTTTTTTTTTCATTTAAAGTTTTGTGTACATTTCGGTAAGTATGATTGTTTAATTTTCTTAATCAAGGAAACCTCACATGGTGGATGACTTTACTCAGTAGAAACTCATGGATTCTTGAAATGCAACTGAACTAACCTTGTGAGGGACACGTTGCTAATAAATATAGAGGATGTTGTTATTTTTTGATGATCTCCTTGGCAAGATTTCAGAAGGTTTGAGAGTGTTTTCAAATAAGAAGTAATGATAAAATCTGGTTGGTCGACCATACTCCTTTGTGATTGAAAGGAGAGGAGAGAACATGCATGGAGAAGTGGGGGAGCAACTCTGACTGGGGAAAAGGAATGGTAGGAATCTGGATGGGGGGTTTGGTAGTTGGGAAAGGAGATAGAACAATGGAGAAAGGAGGAAGAAGATTTTGCGTGGTTTACTGAGAATGGAATATCTAGAAACGATGAAGAGAGGAACTTTGCATCAAAGAACATTGCTCAGGATGAAATGGTAAGAGTGCCTTGATTATTTAATAATAGAATATCTTGTTAAAGAGAAAATGATTTTTGATAACCTTTTTTTGCTTGAGGATTAAAACTCCTGTTAGTGAGTGTCGATATTTCACGCACTGTAAGCAAATATAGTTTGGCTTAGTCTCCATCTAGAATAGAAGGAGTTGATTTTTTTTAGCAATATGGCTTTATCGAGAGTAGATATTGAGTTGTGTTGGTGCTCTTTTTAGAAGGAAGTGTTGAATATCAGGAGTTTACTCTTTGTTCGATGAGTATGTTTAAGTGCATGTCTTACTTTTACTGTATTGGTATAGAAGATATGACTTGATTATTTCATGTAATGACAAGATATATTTTGGCTACTATCCTATAGGGAGTTAATGGTGTTTAAGATCTTACTTGGGATGAGATGAGTATTTGTGTAATTGTTCGACACAAGACTGTCACCCCTTGATCGGATAGTGCACAGCTAAAACAACTGGATTGTCTTACCTCTGTAACAACATCTATCTCCATTAAATATCATAGTGTATGGATCACTTACATTTATGAAATTGTACTTATAGTTGTTTAAAGTGGTTATGAAACCTGTGATTGATTTAGTATTTTAGTTTCCTTGAATGACATTCGTCCTTGAGTGTGGCATCGAGGGATACGCCTATGACTTTTCACATGAGTGGGGAATAAGCCAAGGGTGTTTTAGAGAGCACCTAAATCTTTTCAACTCGGTTCATAATGGAGATACTAAGGGTGTGGTACTATAGTTTCACATCTGGGTGGAGATTTGATGCGATCGCTGTAATCAAGGGCTAGTGTGAACCTGTTACCATCGTTTCATTACAACAAGTGATTCTAGAGAAATAGGAAAGAAAGGATAAGATTTTTTATGAGAGGATTTTAAACTCTCTTTTAGTGGTTTATAGGTGGTATATGCATGTAAATTATAAGTTGAGCCAATCTCTCTAGGTTAGTGAATGTTTCAGGATATTACATTGAGTCTGAGACGTTATTATTGCAACCGACCTTGGTGAACTAGGTGCATGGTATTGTAAACCATAACGAATGGTTTTATATTAGTATGTTTGATGTTTATTGTAGGTTTTCACGTTGCTACATTCTTATAACATGATTCTAGTAATCCTGGAATGTGAATGGTCGATGATCTTGCTTAATGTTAGATTTGCAATGTAGAAATCTGAAATGATTAGAATTCTAGATGTAGTTGGGTTGGTTGATGCTATGAAGACCCTTCTACTGAAGGTGAGTTTTGTATATTAATAATGTATGATGTAGATATCATAAAGAATGACTCTAGGTATGGAGTCGTATCATTTCGTGTATCATGGAAGGTGCATAGCATAAAGGAAGTCGAAAGATGTCTATGTAATTGAACGACTATTCTAGAGCTTTACTCCAAGGAGAGGAGACAAATGTAAGTCTGAATTGATTGACCAATTTAGTTCATAGAACTTAGGGATTAATGGAATATCCCTAAGAGGTCATAAATATAGATTGGAATGTCTTCGACCATATGTAATGACCGATTCATCTTTGGATTTAATGAAAGAGAAATGATTTAAGCTAGTTTTTCCCCACAAGGGGATTTTCCAAGATAAAATATTGTTGTTTGATTATTGTGGTGATCTTTCCTTATGGTGTTATTATTTTTAAGTTTTGATAATGTATGGTGCATTATGTAATGATCATTCTGAGTATAGACATTGCATGTTTTTAAGATATTGAATTTTGGTAAGGAATTATTATAATGTTTATTAATTTAGAATACTTATGTGGATGAATATGATTCTTATGGTTATGTTCCAATGTATGGTTCTTGTCATTTAGTATACATCAACAATTATGAGTCCCCTTGTTGGACCTTATTAGTGCATGGGGAATGGTTGGATCCCAAACTAGAATAAAAGTAAGATTATAAATGTTAAGAAGGTTAACTTTATACTTTGATTATGGGACTCTTTATCATGGAATATACCTTAAGTCCAAACATTAATGCTTGTATGTGGCATATGGATAGTTAAGATAACTTGGTAATGCATAATTTATAATGAAATATGTTGTGTTCTAATTAGACGACACCAAACTCAAGAGAATTGATGGTTGTGGGTAAATAGATAAGCATAAGAGTAACAAAGGGAAAAGGGCTCTTGATGTAGCTTGTTTGCTTTGCGTAAGTATGATCTTAATGAAAGATCGGTTAATAAGGTTGCCAAGTCGTGGTTTTCACAAAGAAGGTTTTAGGAATGAGGCTATTGGGATGTCTAGCTCATATGGATACTATATGGATAGTCAATCCCCTCACGCACCTAATTTCTACATAGAAATACTTATCTAGAGTGTAAATTTGGTGTGTTCCTTTTGAAATAATAAAATTGAGGTCAATGCTAGCTCATTGGATCCATGAGACGAATAGTTTTGACCCATTAAGAAAAACACCTAGTGCTCTTACATAGCCATATTTATGTAGGGGGTAAGGATGGGTGTGCTTCAAGGAATCTCTAGATAAGTAATCGATGTTTGATATCAGTAGTTGTTTCAAAGCATAGATCATAGAACCCTTGGTTGTGATTAAAAAAAAGAGATGGAAAATTTAGGGTTGTGACACATGCCTCCAAGATTGTTGTCGCTCAAAGTGGTGTGGGTATCGATACGCTGCAACCTTAACCTGCCATTTTGTTTTCTTTGATTCTTCAATAATTTGTTTCTTTATTTTAAATTCATCTTCACAATCTTCTCTATTATACCCTCATTTTGGTGTGTCCTTGTGCACTTCTAACAGGGCTTCCTTGGACTTTATTGTTGCTTCTTCCATGGACTCTATTGTTGTTGCTATTGTAAATTCAACTTTTGAGTCTTTTGTTGGTTCTTCAACTTGTTCCCCTATCATAACTATTTCTTGCTTCTCCTTAGATCCTTGCTTCTTAAGCTTTTCCTTTTGAATGCAACCATGAACTTGCACATTGTCATTTGTATTTTTTTCTTTGGTTATATTATTTTTATTCATTTCTTTCAGTTCCCTCTAAAGCCTTTTTATTTCTTCTTCATATCCTTTGATGGTGACCTTCAAACTAGCTATTTTTTTATGGGTCCCATTGACTCAAGAATGCATGCTCCATTTCATCCCAAGTGAAATTATAATTCCTTTCCTTTTTAACACTTTCCCACCAAACATAAGCTTCCTCTCTAAAAAATTTATTAAGTTAAATTTGCCAGAAATGGTCATGAGAATATAGAGATCTAAACTTTATCCACCATTCTTGAGCATCAATGTCATCCTTTTCAGAGAAAATTGATAACTCCATGATCTCAACCCAAAAAAATCCTAAAGCAACTAAGGTTTTGGGAAAAAAACTAGGGTTTTCAAAAAAAAATCTTATTTTTCCCCTGTTATCAACAAATTAAACTACAACTGATTTGCTTACCTTGACTAACAAATATATTTGCCATTTATTTTTCAAGATTTGAAAAATTTACACCATTCTTGCCTTTGACAACTGACTTCATAAAATTGTATCTCACTCAATAATACTTAACCACTCATTTTAAAGTTCTTCAAATTTTGCACATGTTGGTTCAAAAATCATGTAAATCATACAAACCTTTTATTTATATATATATATAAAATAAGCATTGATTTAGCACCATCCAATAAGTAATATTTACCAAAATTCAATTTGTTCCTTTATATGGTGTTCTGCTTAAACTAAATGATATATATGATTAAAAATTCACTTGAATAGTCTACAGGAACACCCTAGTGGTATGTAGTTGGACTGTTATCCAAGCTACCCAAACTCAAATCACAGGAAAGAAGGACTTCATTGTGCCTTTGAAGAGTGTGGCCCAAGTTATACCATCTATTGTACTTTGCCTTACTCCAACAAAAAAAATCACTTGAATAATATGCATATAATAAAGTCATGAGAGAGGGAACAACGTAACAAATCGAGATTTGGCTCTTCTTTGAGACGTTCAAGATTCAAATTGCGATGCATGTGTGGTTGTGTGTTAATCCCCTATTGATAAGCATGCCTCTCGACCTTATGAGGGGTTATGGATGGGAGGGGACTGATTAGCCCTATAAAAATAAAATAATAAAATAAATATAAGATGTTTCATATTAAATTTGTTAATCTCATTGTTTTTAGTTGCATTGGTTTTTTTATATATTTAATTTTTTTATTCACATGGAAATTGGTAGCTCCATGAATGGGCTACTTCTATAAAACTTAAGCCTGTTGGGTAAAGCACAGTCAATAGGATCCTTAGCTCCATGAATGGGCTACTTCTATAAAACTTAAGCCTGTTGGGTAAAGCACAGTCAATAGGATCCTTAGCTCCATGAATGGGCTACTTCTATAAAACTTAAGCATGTTGGGTAAAGCACAGTCAATAGGATCCTTAATCCTCCAAAGCATCAAACTAAGGTAACTAACCCGCAGTCACTCAACCACTACCATTCAGCCTATCCCCTTCTGGGTATGCAGTGGCTATATATATTTAGATTTTAATTGCTATTTTTTTGGTTAGTTATTTTTTTTGTACTCTTTTTTTTATTGAGTAAATACTTCTTACATATACATATCCGCCGTGGGGTTGAACCCGGGTCACATCATCGATAATGCAAGTAATAATTTATTTTAATATTTTATATTTTCAATGAGTTTATATAAGTTTTTTAGGAGAGGTTTCGGTTCTCTTATATTGAATGGGGTTTGAACCTTAAACCTCTTAAAAAGATACCAAAATTCTTACCATTATAATAAACCTGTAACCTATATTTTAATATTTTATTTTATTTATCTATTATTAATATTTATTTAATAAAATTATTATTATTTTATTTTTAAAAGGTAAAATTTTAATTTATCCATTATATGAAATGGTGAACAACTCTCTTCACTTTAACGTTGAGGAATGGAAAATAAAACTTAATTTTTTTTTTTTTACAAAAGTTAATTTTTATTTTACCCTAAAGAGCATTTGAAGGGCTTTCAATTTTTCAAATTTGAATATATATGTGACATATTTAATTTATTGATTCATTTCTTATATTGTATATTTAATTCATTGATTTTATATGAATGTTATTATGTGTATATTGTAGGTTTTATAGATTAAATAATTTATTTTTAATTATAGTTATTTTTTAATTGAGTTTGGGTGTAGAGGTTTTTCACACTAATTAAATCTAAAAAACTTTAGTGATTATATATATATATATATATATATATATATATATATTCTTTGGTTTAAACCATAGTGGTGTTTGTGAGTGAGCTTGTAAAAAAAAATCTTTGAAATTTGAATTTAGGTTTTTATCTTATAAATTTACTATATGAAATATTTTAGTTGAAGAAGCTGAAGTTTAATGCAAATGTAGTGGTAAAGGTTTTGGCCTCTCTTTGAAAGGTCCAAGGTTCAAACCCCACTTAATATGAGAGATTAGGACCTCTCATAAAAACATGTGTAAATTCATTGAGTTCAAACCCTACTCAGTATAAGAGGACCAAGACCCCTCATAATAACCTATGTAAACTCATTGAAAAAATTATTTTAGTTATCAAATATTGGAAACAGATGGTGAATGAAATTGTAGACAAGGGATTCTAGAGGAATATTGCGCCCTCGTTCTGGAGTTTTTGCGCAGGATTTGGTCTTAGATACTGCCACGTCTTTTTCTTCTGCCGTCTCGAGCGGTGGCTCTGCCCTTTATCTCATGGTGATCGCTCACTCTGCAAGCTCAATTGATCATGTCGTTGTCGGAGCTCAATCTAAAAATGTACTAAGAGGTAATGTTGCTCTTCTTCAAGTTATCCCTGCTCATAATTTCAATCTGCTTGTAAATGGTTTGAATGTCATCACTTGGTGGGGTATTTTCTGGGTAGAACCCCCAATGATACTTTGCTTCGTACCTGGGTCAACCAAGTTTGGGGTCCTTATGGTGTCAAGGTTTCGAATGTTCAGAATCTTACCAAAGGGTATTTTTTGTTTTGCTTTGATGACCCTGTGCATGCACAAAAGATGCTGGCTAAAGGACCTTGGACGGTTAGGAATTCCTTGCTTATTTTGCAACCCTATACATGGGATTTCACTGTTTCTAAGGTCTCTTCCCTGGAGGTTCATGTCTGGGTCGAGTTCCCTGGTCTTCCCATTCCCTTTTGGAAATTTTTAGATAAACTGGTTGCTCCCTTGGGAAATTTTGTCTGTTTTGAGCCTCCTCGTTTCTTCTCAGCTCGACCCACTAGGAGGGTATGCATCAAGCTTGACCTTTCCAAGGATTTACCTAAGGAAATTGAGATTAATGCTAGAGATTATACCCACAGACAAAGGGTGGCCTATATTAATCTCTTGAATACCTCATTTCGTTGTCAGTCAACTGCCCATAAGATAAAATATTACCCACTTATGGCAGGTAAATTCCAGTAAAACCTTCCTCCAACTCCTAATAATTCTTCTGTTCAGGCACCTGGTGCCTCAACATCTAGTGCTCAGGCAGTTAGGGTTATTGGGGGGCAAGAGGAATGGCAGGTGGTTAATCAACGAAATCTCTCCCAGAGTGCGTTACAGTCTCAAGCTCCTGAGAGTGCTTCACAACCCCTTTTGTGACACTCTTGCCTTGTCACACCACCAGCTTTTGTGCCTCAGGATGTTTATGTTTGACAAGCTCCTATTGCTCCTCCAGAAGTGCAATCCATTTGGGTTCCTCTGAATTTTGCTCAAGTTGTGATGGTCATGCCGAGTTCTACTACCTCTCCAAAGGAACATGTCTGATGCCTTTCATAAACCTTCATCAGAAGGTCAGTTTGGTTATAAATTTCATCATTCCCATAGCCCTTCAAGAAATAATCTACATTATGATAAGCGCCACCAAATGGAGGATGCTTCTCGTGTTTAACAAGATGGTCAGGATCAATATGCTTCTAACTCCTTCAGGTCTCTTATTCAGTTGGGAGCCTCTGAGGATGTTCTGGAACTTTCGCATACTGACAGGTCTTAATGATTTTCTTCTCATGAAATGTAAGAGGACTGACATATCCAGTCCGTAAATATATGATCTGCAGTGAGATGACTTCTGTCACTCATAAGTTTGACAATATTGATGTGATGTGTTTACAAGAAGTGAAAGTTTCTAATTTTAATCTGCAGTGTATCTGTAATTTTTTGTGGCCTTATGGTGTTTTCCATGTAACAAATCATTCCAGTGGGACAAGTGGAGTTGTCACTTTTATTTCCCCAAAGTGGCACTTGAATATTGTGACGTGGGGAGTGGATTTGTCCAATCAAGCAGTCTAGACTTTGTTGGAATTACATGGTAAATCATTTGGAGTTATTAATGTTTATGCTTTGAATAATGCTCCAAAAAGGTATGCCTTATGGCGGTGGTTGGCTTTGTCTTTGCCTCTTGCCACATGGGTGATGTGTGGGGATTTTAATATGGTGAAGTCTTATGATAAAGTTAATTTATCTCCTAACTGCTGGTGTGCTGGGGAGCGGGAAGCTTTTTATTTTATGAAAATAAGCTGAGTCTTAGTGATCCTAATATCTATTTTTCTCCTGCTAAAGCTCAATGGTTTACATGGTCAAATTTTCAAGCAGTCAAAGGTAGGGTGTTAAAATGCCTTGATCGAGCCATGATCTCTTCTAGTGAGACTTTTAAAATTGCTATGGATTCACCTTCTCAACCTCCTATTTTGGTTATCCATGTACTATTTTGTCTGATCATGCTCCTATTATTTTTTCTATGGAAGCCATTCTTCATCAACCTTGACAATTTTAGGCCCAGTTTTATCTTAATGTTTCCTTCCTTCATCACCCGAATATGAAGGCTCATATTTGTAGAATTTAGAATTTGCTTCTGAGACCCTCTGGTGACTTTGGTTGGGTTTCTTGGTGGAATGATGCTATTTTTAGAACCACCTCTTTGCTTCGCAATTTGGGAGTGGAAGTAGCCAAGATGAGGAAGAAAGCTAATTTGGTTTTGAAGTCAGAATTAGTAAATGCAGCTTGAGGCTAATCCTTTTTGTTCTAATCTTCAAGCTTTCATGGCTGCCCTTCGACATGAGCTTTAAAATTTTGATATGTATGAAGCCAAAGGAGCACAATTAAGGGCCAAGATGCATTGGTTAAAGGTGGGTGACAAAGTCTCTAAAGAATTATTCAAGCGCCTTCGCTCACCTGCTCATACTACCTAATTCACTGCTCTGTAAGTTGATGGTCAAAGGTTCACATCTCTTGATGATATTTTTGGAGCTTTTGTTAATCATTATCAAAGAGTGTTTGCTTCTCATGGCCTTACCCATGATAGAGTGCAAGCTCTAGAATCCTGTTGTCAAGTCATACCTACTAAGCTTACTCAAACTCAGTGGGTTTTTTGTGATGCACCTTTAACCCTGGAGGATCTCAAACAGGCTCTGTCTCAGATGGCAAATGACAAAGCACTTGGATTAGATGATTTTCCTTGTGAATTTTATAAATAATGCTAGGACTTGGTAGGTTTTGATTTGCTACAAGTGTATAAAGAGGCTATGCTTATTGGGTCATTGGGGAATCTCATCAACAAAGATAATGTTAAGTTCATTCCAAAAGGGGGAGACCCTAAACTTATTTCTAATTTGCGGCCAATCACCTTGCTTAATGTCAGTTATAAGATAATTGCCAAGGCTTTAGCTCTTAAACTCAGACCTATTCTTCCCGAGATAATCAAGCCTGAGTAGACTGGTTTTGTTCAAAACAGATATATTCTGGATAATGTTATTATTGTTTGGGAAGGGATGGAATGGGCTAGATCCTCTGATAAGGATGTTATTTTCCTTAAGATTGATTTTGAGAAGGCTTATGATAGATATAATGGTTCTTTATTACTTCTATGCTAAAGGCTCTGGGTTTTGGCCCTTATTGTATCAGGATTGTACTTATGTTATTCAAATATACCTCTGTTGTGTTAACTTTGAACAAGAGACAATCTCAAAATATTCAATTAGCTCGTTCTGTCATACAAGGTTGTCCATTGGCACCTTCTTTGTTTATTCTTGCTGCTGAGGCCTTTGGTTATCTTCTAGCTCATAGATCTGCTCAAGGATTGATCAAGGGAATTTATCTCCCTTCCTCCCCCAAGCAGTTGATTAATGGTCATTTTGTAGATATTCTTTCTTGACTATTACAGAATATGAGATCTCTGTTACTCATGCTTTAGATTATCTTCATACATTCTGCTTAGCTTCTGGCTCTAATATTCAATGGAGAAAAACTTCTTGATATAGACAGTCTGGAAAAGATATGCCTACCTAGTTAGCTAATAAGCCTTGGAAGTGGATTCAACCTGGGGAACCCTTTAAATTTTTGGGTATTCCTTTTGATTTTTTGGGTTCTGCCCATTTGTGGAATTATGTTGTTCAAAAGGTTGAGAAGAAGCTTTTGTACTGGTGTACCAAAAAATTATCCTTAGCTGACAAGTTTCAGATTTGTTCCAAGGTATTGGCCTTTACTCATGTGTATTACTCTTCTTGTCGAATTCCTTCCAAGACTTGTTATGCCAAATTGGAGAAGTTGCTTCGAGATTTTTTGTGGTCCAATGTTGTTGGTAAGAAGGGATTTCATAGGGTGGCTTGGGATATTTGCTATCTTCTTAAAAAATTAGAGGAATGGGATTGTTTGACTGTTAGCGACAAGGCTTTTCCCTCTGTGCTAAATGGATTATGAGAGCTTTACAGGGGGAGGAAGCCTGGAAACTTTTAATTCGTCATTGCCTCTCCACAGGGCTTCCTTTTCGTAAGAAGGCATGAGAAGGACTTGATTTTCAAACCATTCCTACAACCCATATTCCAATAAATATTTATAGGTCCTTTGTTATGAAAAGCATTTGGAAGGCCTAGGAGGCCATTAAACCCTAGATTTCTTGGAAATGTCACAAGGGGAACCTGGGGGCTTCAATACCTTTGCTTAATGTTTAGTGGTCTTCAGCCATCACTTTGCAGGGGACTTCCCTTACTCAAGTCCAATGGATACACGCTCAGAAATTTTATAAATGAGGTATTGCTCGGTTATCTAATTTCATGGATTTTCATTCAAGGTCTTGGATACCTTGGGAAATTTTTAGAAATTTTTTTGGTTTATCTTCTGTTGATGAAACTACTTATGAGGTTGTTATTGATTCCACTCATTTATCTGTTTAGGGTAAAGTTTTTTAATATTATTAGAAACCTTGGTGGACTGATTGGTCTTGGCCCAAAGATGTTTCTCTCACCAAGTATAAACCTCATTTGGGATACTCTTAGTTTTCCCCTGTTGTGCCTATGGCTGAGAAGTTTAATTCTAGGTAGGATGTAGTATCTCTTCAGTCCATATGGAGTCTCAGATTTAATATACTCTGGGTAAAGTATCTTGAACCTAAGCAAGCCTTTTCTGTTTGGAGTTTATTGTTTCAAGGGCTTCCTATTGGTCAACAACTTAGATATTTGGGTGTGAATGATATTTCCTGTAGATCTTGTGGAGCAGAGGAGGATGTGCATCATCTGTTTGGTCTTGTGTGAGAGCTCAAAAGGCTTGGTAGTGGATTTTATCTTTTTTCAGACCATATATGATAGGTCCTGTTCTTGGATGAATATTTTGTTAGGGCATCCACTTGATTTTTTTGAGAATCTTGTTACTGTGTGGCATATCTTTAGAGTGGGATTCTTTTTCATTTGTGGAAAACTCGCAACAGAGTGATTTTTAGCCAGCAGGAGCCTTCTTCTACTTTTACTCTTGCTGATAAGTATTAGGTTTTCTATGATTGTTGGCTGCAGATTTCAATGCAAGCAAAAAAAATGAATATAGAGCTTCATCACTTATGGGACCTTATTGATCATTGGGGTAATGCTCCTTGTGCAGTGAATCTTGTTCCTCCAGCCCCTACACAACAATGATGCATAGTTTATTAGTTATTTTTTTTATGCAGTTCTCTATTTGGTTTTCTTGTGAACTTTTGTAAGTTATTTTGGTAGCTTTGCTAGTTGTTTAGCACACAGTTAGTGTGTTGGTTGTGTGCTCGAGGTGTGCTAATTCCACCCATCCTTTTTTGTATGATTAAGCCATTTTAATATAATATTTTTTTCATCCAAAAATATTTTAGTTGAAGTTATTTAATAGCCTTCAAATTATATTTATTTACTTTTAACTATGGAAACAAACCACATGAATGGTATTAAAACTTTGTTATTATGCATTTATTGTTTGGTAAGACTTTTCTTTTTAAAATTCAAATAATTTAATTAGTTGAACTAATATCATTTGATCCTTTAATCATATTTTTTTAATAAGCTATTTTTTTCAATGAGTTTACACAAATTTTTATGAAGGGTCTCAATCTAGTGGGGTTTGAACCTTATACCAATCATTTGATTATATATATTTTTAGTTAATTATTATAAATTTTAATATAAAAAGATGAAACAAAAACATATATATATATATATTTTTAATTTGGTTATTGTGAGAAACTCCCTATGACCGACGTATAGGGTTGAGCAGTCTCTTCCCAACCATGATCCCTCATAAAGTTGAGAGTTATACTTATCAATAGAGAATTTATTCAAAGTCACCACACCCCCACCCGTCACACACTTTTCCACGCTGTGGTTTGAGCCTCAGACCTCTCGAAGAAGAGTCAAAGCCTGAACCGTTGTGTTGCATCCCCAAGTACAATTTTTTTAATTGTTATTATATATATATATATATATATATATATATATATATATATATATATATATATATATATATATATATATATATATATATATATAATTTAACACACACCCACCCCCTCACACACTCGCCCACATCGTGGTTTGAACCTTGGACCTCCTAAAGAAAAACCAAAGCCCAAACGGTTGTGCTATCCCCCAAAACATATATAAATAAGATTTTGACTTGTTACTCAAACGAGTTACAAAATCTTCCACATTGAGTACCATTAGTCACATCAAGCTATACAACCTTTTTGGTGCCTTTGACATTTGAGCCTTGGTGCGAGCTATATCATCCATACAATATCTCAACTATTGAATACTGGATTACATTAGTCACATCAAGCTATACAACTTTTTTTTTTGTCACTGGTGTGGGTTGTATCATCCATACAATATTTGAACTATTGAACCAAAGTCTTATTGTTGACCATTATTATATATATTTTTTGAATGAGTTTACGCAGGTTTTTATGAGGGGTCTTGGTTCCTTCATATTGAGTAGGGTTTGAACCTTAGGCCTCTCAAAAAGAGACCAAAGCCCTTATTACTTGAGTAAACTTACAACTTCTTCAGTTGTAATTTATACATGTTTTTACGAGGGATCCTAATTCTTTTTACTTAAGTTTGAACTTGGATCTAATTATATATGTTATATTGTGCATAAAATTTATTAATTACACTTAATAATTTATTTCTCAAACTTGAATCATATTTACAAATAATTAATTATAATAAGTCTAGTATAAAAATAAAAAACATAAACTAGTATTCTTTGTCCACATATATTCATTGCATTTTATTTTTATAAGTTGTATATTTAATTCATTAATTTCATTTGTTTTTATAGGTTTTTTTTTAACCCTAAGGATGGATGAACATAGCAAACACTTGAGGTGGAGAGGGGTGCTAAGTATCGTGACTCTTCATTTTCAATACTTATGCGGTGTGGTGTATTTAATTTACATTTTTGTTTGATACAAGATAAAATATTGATCAATTTTAGGTATTTTAATTATAAATTTTAGTTTGTTGGATTAAGATATTTAATCAAATTTAAATATTGTCATTATAAATCCTAGTTTGTTGGGTAAGATAAGTCAATTGAATCCTACTGAGGTGTTGTAGGTGAGTTGGAGAGGAGAGGGCAATCCTCAAGGGAGGTCCCAGGATCGAATCTCCACTCTACTAAAAATTTGAATTGGGTAGCTAAAATTCAATTGATAATGTTAGTGCGGGCAGGACTAGATGCGACTCTCGAGTAACTTTGATGGTATAAACCCCTTGATCATGATCTCTCAGACTAAGGCAGCCCCGCAAGGAGTTTTTCACTTTAAAAAAGTCAACTAAATCCTCAATTTTATTAAGAATTGAACTAGAGTAACTAACCTCTACAACTACCAACTGACCTATTCCCTTGTAGGTGTGTCATGGTTTAAACCTGAGTCTGGACTAAAAATTATTTTATGAAAAATCTTGAGACAAAATGTTTTTACTAGGGATCTTGGTCCCTTATATCCATTTTGAACTTGAGTTTTTAAATAAAATCTCAAAAACTTACCATAAGATATCCTCCTCAATTTATTAAACTTACCATAAAAAAGTCAACTGAATCCTCAATTTTATTAAGAATTGAACGAGAGTAACTAACCTCTACAACTACCAACTGACATGTTCCCTTGTAGGTACGTCATGGTTTAAACCTGAGTCTGGACTAAAAATAATTTTATGAAAAATCTCGAGACTAAAAACGTTTTTATGAGGGATCTTGGTCCCTTATATCTAGTTTGAAGAGTTTTTAAATAAAATCCCAAAAACTTACCATAGGATATCCTCCTCAATTTATTATATTTAATTTTGCACTAGGTGAAAAAGATATATACTAATCCTTAATTCAATTGTATTATATTATTACCTCATAGACGTCCTACAATGGCAGCCAGGAAGGTCATCCACACCGTAAACAATATTAATATTTTATTATAGCGCCCCAAAATTATAACTTTCGATGTTTATTTATATATATATATATATATATATATATATATATATATATATATATATATATATATATATATATATATATAAACTAGTTAATACTTATATGGTGTATTTAATTTATTGATTGTATTGGTTTTTATTTTTATAAGAGAGCTGAGGTGAAAGAATACAAAAGAGAAGAATGTTCATTGATTACAGGTGTAAAGTATATGATTTTTTTTACAAAACATACTATTGTGGCAGAATAAGTGATTTTTTTGTATGTACATGAGAATCAAAGCTTGAATCACACAAAATTGTATACATACGTCTTAGTTTGAACCTTGAACCTTTAAAAAAGGCCAAAGCTCTAACTGTTGTGTTGTCCGACCACAACATGATCCTTATTTTAATTGTTTAATGTATTTGTTTTTTAAACCGAAAAATATGTGGATGGATGTATATAACTTTGGAGATTGAGAAATTATTAAGAAAACTAAAAAATTTTATGTTTATTTTAATTAAATTACATTGATTCTTATATGTTATGTATTGATTGTATTAGTTTTTATTTTATTTTTTTAAAACAAGGATGTAACAAAAAAAAAAACACAACAACATGATCCTTATTTTAATTGTTTAATGTATTTGTTTTTTAAACCGAAAATATGTGGATGGGTGTATATAACTTTGGAGATTGAGAAGATTGATTAAGAAAGCTTTAAAAAAATATATATTTTTTAATTAAATTACATTGATTCTTGTATGTTATATGTTATGTATTTAATTCAGGTTTTTCATTTTTTTAAAACATAAGGATGTAATCAAAGAAAACACAAGGATGAATGACCATAAAGAAGGGATTTTTATTTTTACATACGGGAGTTGGTTATATCCATACTATTTTTAGTAACTGACAAGTGCAAGGTTCAAATCACAAGGTTGCCTTCAACAAGCTTATACTATCTGGTTATTTTATAACTTGACGTGAAGAGGACCATTAATTTGTATTATTGTCGATCTGGCACACACTCACAAGATTCGAAATAGACTACTTCGATCTGGTACTGGCACGCACTCACAAGATTCGAAACAGACTACTTCGATCTGGTACGCACTCAGATAATTAGATTCGAAACAGACTAGTACCTAAGATTAGATTCGAAACAGACTAGTACCTTTGCAACAGGCATTGTGATCCTCATTTTAATTGTTTAATTAATTAATTATATTTTTTCCAAAGAGTTTACACATGTTTTTATAAGGGGTACCTATCCTCTCAGGGTTTGAACCTTGAACCTCTCAGAGAGAGAGAGAGGCCAAAACCCTTATCGCTACAGTACGCTTACAACTTAGTTTTTATTAAATTTGTTTTTTTAAGGACTCATAAAGGTGGATGAAGATGAGTGTATAAAACTTAAAGGTGGAGATAATTGATTAATTTTTATTAATACATTTATTTTTATAGAAATTTGGTTTTTTAAGGGCTCATACAGGTGGACGAAAATGAGTGCACAAAATTCAAAGGTGGAGATAATTGATTCACTTAATTTTTATTAATGCATTTGTTTTTATAGAAATTTGGTTTTTTAAGGGCTCATAAAGATGGATGAAGATGAATACACAAAACTTAAAGGCGGAGATAATTGATTATTGATTAGGAATGTTATAACTCATAGCCCTTATTTTAATTGAATTTCATCCTTAACACATATGTTGTATATTTAATTTATTGATATTTGTAAACATGGTTAGATCATAAAGATTCATATGCGGTATTGGCAAAAGATGTTACAAAATATATTTGGAGAGGTGGTTTTAGTGGGTGACTTTAATGTTAGGACAACAAATAGACAAGCAAGCTCTTTAAATATCAATAAAGGTATAGATGATAATCTGTATAGTTGGAAGAAGAGGTGGATTACTTTTGGTTAAGGTCTTCATATGACAATCAAGAACCCATCACATATTATGGAGAAAATTCTTAAACTATGTAGCATAGAGGGATTGATCATCTACAATGACATAAAAATATGGTAAAAATCTAAAAAATATACTTGTCAAACATATAATTGACACAATGTAGTTGGCTAAGCTATTTGTTCACCAAACATCATTTCAAGGATAAAAGATCTAAAAATTGTAGTTTCCATGGAGCTAAAATTTGATTACAATCTAATGTATATAAAGATCCAAATGCAAGAAAGTAGGCAAGAAGAACATCGTCAAGTAACCGAAGGAGAAGCCTTGGAATTGTACAAAAAGTTAAAACCCAATAAAAGAAGACATGAAAGCTTTCCTTTAAATCTATGGTATGATGAAAAAACAAAGCAGTACAAAGGACCTTGAAAGCTCTAGGCAAGGAGAAAAAATAATAGCAAGATATATAAATAGCTAGTGAAAACAAAAAAGGAAGAATACATAAGAGCAAGGCAAAAATAGTTGATATATCTTGCAAAGCATGGCCTAAGACAATATTGGAAAGAGCCACAACAAAGCAAAAAACACACAAAATAATATCACAAGCAAATAATTGTTACAATATGCTAAGCAATCATATAAGAGAAACCAAGAAAATGATACCCATCCTATAATTGTAATCGACACAATTGAGAAACTTTTTTTTCTAAAAAATGTGAAGGAGGGCATTAAGAAAATAACAACAGGTAAAGCTCATGATATAGATGGTTTGCAAGCTGAACATCTAAAGTGTGAGGTTGAGATCTTAGAATCATACATCCAAAATATTTTTAATGGCATGGCATACAAGGAAATATGCCATTTCATTAAACTTTATTGATATTACATTTTGACATTACAATGCCTCTTTGGGCTACAAAAATAATTTTTCGAGTGTGGGATCTTATTTTACAATACAACTGTTGGCACTCATTATCTCCTTGAACACATAAAAAAGGGTGGGCTTACATTGCCATTGCTTGGTTGTATAAGCTCCTAATGCCTACACACAAGCCACAAGAAAACTCTTACTAACACTTGCTTTACTAACAAAATGCAACAACGAAAAGGTAAACTAATGCATTAAATAAAAACCTAAAAAACAAGTTCAAAATGCATACTAAGATTCTAGAGAGATTTTGGGAGCATTTTGGCTTGTCATATGAAATGTTCTTGCAAATGAAGGAAAGGAGGGGGCATTTAAAGATTTTTTGAAAGGTAGGGAGGTGACAAGGCAGTGACTTGGCATTAGGTGGCAAGGGTAGGTGAATAAGAAAATCTAAAAAATTCCTTGTGAAAGATTGTGTACCCTCTACCATAAATGACATTGGGTGGAGAGATCCCTCACCCACCAAGTGTCATAAATATGCCTAGGGGAGGGAGTCCTTGGATAAGACAAAACAATATAAAATTGCTTTTAAATGCACCTTCATTGAAGGAAAAGAGAATTTTAAATTCTTGAAAATGTGAGGTGGAAGGTGATAGGACATGAGGATTTGATTTCTAGATTTTAAATGAATTTTTAATTCACCAAAAGAGGAGGGAAAGATTGGGGATTTAGAATTAAATGAAGGAGAATTTTAATGGGATTTCCTTGGGATTATGTGAATTAAATTTCTTTGATTAGGGAATTACCAAAAGGGCATTAAAATTGGGATTAGGTACTTAGTGAGGGGTGTAATTAGGCTTAAAGGGTATTATGGAGAATTTTTGGGGAATTTAAAAATGTTTAGGATTTCTAGGGATTGGATGAGAATTTATTGTGCACCTCCTTTGGTATTTAGGATTAGTATTAGGGTATAATCAAAGAGGCTAAGGCTTAATTAAGAGCTTAATTAGGGAGATAAGAAGCTTAAATTAGATTATGGGAATCTAAAGGGGATTAGGGGAAAGAAAGAGGAATTTATGAGGAGGGAGCAGGATTAGAAGATAAATTTAAGGGGATTAGAAGAATTAAGAGGGGTTTAGAAGAGCTTAAAGAGAATTAATGAAGATTAAGGGATTATGAAAGAACTACAAAGGTTTAGGAGAACTAGGATAGGGGTAGAGAAATAAAAGGGAGGATAAGGAGGAAATTGGAGGGGTTAGGGGAGAATAAATAAATTGAGAAAGGATTTGGAGAAAATTAAGAGGAATTATAAGAGATTAGGGAAGATTAGGGGAGAAATTGGAGGAGATCAGGGGAAATTAGAAGGGATAAGGAAGAATTAGAAGAGATTAGGAGGGATTAAGAGATAATTTAGCATATTTAAGAGGAATTAAGGAAGAATTAAAGAAATGGGGAGGGATTTGAGGAAAATTAGAAAGGATTAGAAGTGAATTTGAAGAAGTTGGAGGAAATGGAGAGAGAAATTATGAATTTTAGAGGAATTAGAAGGGAAATTGAGAATTTTGGATGAATTTAAGAAATTAGAGAGAGAAATAGGATTTTAAGGGATTAAATGCCAAATGACATATTTTTGGTGTCTATAACATCAATAAAGGAGACTTTCCATTGGAATGGATAACAAACCTAGTCATACCATTACATCAAAATGAAGATACCAATAATTCTTTAAATTACGACACCATCATGATTAGTCCTCTTATTTGCAAAAATGTTTGGCCACATAGTAAAAAGTAAAACAATTTAATGGGCAGATATTCAAGGTAAGAGGGCAATAGAACACACATGGTTTAGACCAAAGTACTCAATTATAGATCATTTTATTTCTTTAACGCACCTTATAGAGAGGACATGGAATGAAAAAGGAAAAAAATTATTATTGTTTTGTGGACTTTAAAAGGGCTTTTATTTTTTTTGAGAAATACTTCTTATACACATCCACCATGGGGATTGAACTCGGATCACATCACCGATAATGCAAGTGGTGTCCTTGCCGGTAGACCACACTCATGGGGATTGTTTTGTGGACTTTAAAAGGGCTTTTGACATAGTACCTAGAGGTAAATTATGAAATATAATGAAATAAATTGACATACCAACCACCAAACGAGTAGCTATACACAAACTTTATGAATAGGTGATGGGCAAAATTAGAACTCCAAAAGGACTATTAGAGTGTTTTAGAGTGATACGGATATGAAACATGGTTGTCCATTATCACCTAATTCATTTGACCTTTACAATAACAAATTAGAGAAATGGGTAGAAATGATGGTAGGAGAGGGAATGCAATTAATTATATAGTGAAACTTCTTCTTTATGCTAATGACCCCGTCTTGATTAAAAATACATTTGAAAGTTTAAAAAAAAATCTAAAAGCTTTAGAGCATTTTTGTAAAGGATTTGGGATGTAGGTAAACACTATCAAGACTTAAATTGTAGAACAAAAACAACCATATATTTTATTTGAAAAAAATCCTTTAATGTTAATAATAGAATACAAATACCTTGGCTTAGATTTTCAAAGCAAACTCAATGGAAAATATGTAGTATGAAATGAATACAAGCAATATGGAGGGCACTATACTCATTGCTAAATAGGAGTAAAAAAATAGAGCCAAGGGATTGGAAAACCATTAGGGTCCTTTTGGGTTATTAGTTATTCCGACGATGCTATATGGGTGTGAAGTGTGGGCTAGTAATGCATCAAATTTTATGGAGACAAATTGAAACAATTCAAAAGCAATTAATTACAAATAATTTCATAATTAAAGCATCAATCCCATATGAGATTTTACTTGTTGAAATAGAAACTTTTTCATTAGAAGTAGAAGTTATGATAAGGCTATTGAGATATCTAAAGAAAATACAAAGAATGGAAGATAAAAGGTAATCGAAACAGGTAATCAAAGTAACACTAAATAGAATAAAATACACATGGATAAAACAAAATAACAAATAGATGGACAAATGGAACATTAAATTTCATAAGGTCCCAAACTCCAACAAGGCAATTAAACAATATATGAGAGAAAAATTCAGACTTGTCATGTGTACTAAAAGTTTAGAAAGGAAAAAATAGTCATACATCAACGAGAACACAACCAAAATAAGTACATCAAAGTAAAGATCAAATGGAAGGGAAAAATACTTATATCCCAACTTAGATCTAGTTCACACCATCTTAATATGAAACTGAGAGATAGATAATTCCTAATGAATATGTGACTTTCCCACAACACAAGTAGTGGAGACCAAAAATTATTTTGTCATGGAATGTGAAGTCTACGAGAGCATCAAGATTGCATACGAAGACACTCTAAAAATAAACTCATTACTGAAACTTTTTGAAACGTTAGGAATAGAAAAATTAGGAATACTTCTTATCAAAATCAACATGAAAAACATATTCCAAAGTTGATAAGAAAATGTTGAACTTTTTAACTTTGTTATTTTTTTTCTTAAATGTTGATAAATTTTGAAACTTTAAATAAGAAATCTAAAGTTTGAATTCAAAAGAGAGCAGGTGTTTGTTTGGCATTAAAGCTTTTGGTTTCATTAACTATTTTGATTTTATAAATATAATTAAAATCATTTCATTTATTTCATTCTATTTTTTAAAAATCATATAAATAACTAAATGCGAAAAACAAAGAATATAACAAATATTAATTGATTAAATAAAAAAATTATTTCACTTATTTAATTTATATTAAATTTGTTTTTATAACTAAATTATTTTTGAAAGTAGTAAGAGTGGATGAGTGCACATAACTTCAAAGGTGGAAAATACTAACTATAAGTGCTAAGAATAGTGGTCCTTATTGTGAACATGGATGATGTGTATTTAATTTAGTGATTGATTGAGCCTAAGGGTTAGGTGGATTGGTAAGTGCTAGTCTAGTTGGACACTTATCAAGAGGAGACCTAGGTTCAAACTTTGGTG
Source organism: Wollemia nobilis (assembly GCA_028583015.1). Lineage (NCBI taxonomy): Eukaryota > Viridiplantae > Streptophyta > Pinopsida > Araucariales > Araucariaceae > Wollemia > Wollemia nobilis. Next base: position 1,218,228 of record JAQPPZ010003193.1, on the reverse strand, counting down.
GTGTCTATTAAGCAAAGGTAGTAGTTTGTTTTGAATCTTCTGAGTGGGCGTCATATTGACGATGACGGTACGAACTTTGAGAGACGGTGGTCCCTATCTCACGTCGGTTAACCTTAAAGAGATGGATAGATTTGGTGGTTGCAATCCTTGTGGTTTGAACTCTGCACTAGCCAATTACTAAAAATAGTGGTTGTTACCAACTCTCCTATGTAACCAACAAAAAATTGTAGTGATTGATTGATTTATTTTATTTATATATTTACTATTTTTTGGTTGGTTTGTTGGGAGCATTAAGGGTGAACTAGTGAAGAATGTAAGAGTGGAAAAGTTTGACTATGGGTACAAAGATTATGACCTTATTTTTATTGGGACACTGCAAAGATAAAAGTTTTGGTTTTTATTGGAGACTGAAGTTTGATTTATGAGGAGGTTGGTTTCCAATGTGTTTTAAAAAAAGAGACCGTGATCCTTACTTTAATTGTATGTTGTCAACATTTTCTTTATGTTTCTTTTTTGAATTTAACGAAAAAAACCTTTTACTCTTGGTTTGAGAAACTACGATCACAAGGTTTTACATTATCAAAATCACTTGAGAGTCGCGCCCAACCTTGACCTTTAAAAAAAGAGACCGTGATCCTTATTTTAATTGTATATTGTCAACATTTTCTTTATGTTTTTTTTTTTAATTTAACAAAAAAAAAAAACTTTTTACAAAGTCATCTTGGTCTAAGAAACCACGATCACAAGGTTTTACATTATCAAAATCACTTGAGAGTCGTGCCTGACCTTGACTGCACCAGCATAATCAATTAAATTTTGGATACTCAATGTATGTTTGATAAAGTGGAGATTCAAATCAAGGACCTCCCTTCAAGGACTGCCCTACCCTCTCCAACTCACCTACGACATGTGGGTACTTTATGTATCTAATTTATTGATTACTTTTTTTTAATAGACAATTTGTCTTTATTGGAAAACATAAAGGTAGATGAGATCAAAGATGGGTGTGAAAAAATATGAAGGTGAAGAAGATTAATTATTATTATTATTTTTTTGATACATAAGAGAATGAGTAGCACCTTTTGGCCTACCTTGGCTTGTTGGGTAAGATGAAGTCCACATACCTCGATCTTCTAGGACATTGAATTGAGGAAAATTGATTATTATTTTTTGAATGGGTTGAAAAATTGGAATTCTATCTGAACCATCTTTCTCATGAATTGAACTTGGTTATCAGTTAGAAATGGCCAATACCATTTGTCACTATAGTGTTCGTGTACAATAAAATTATTTATTTCATAATGCTATAATTATGTTTGTTACAATAAGCATTTACTTTATTTACCATATTTGTTTGTTTTTTTCCTAAAGTAGATTGTTTTTTTTTAAACCTTAAGAGCACAAAAAAAACTTATGGGTTGGAGATCATTGCTTATGGGTATTACGATGCCTTCCAATTTGAATTTAAAAAAAACTACTGTTAACATGAATTTTCATGATGGTTAAAATTTTTTTATTGACATTCAATGTATGGTTTAAAATTTTATTTGCCTTTTAATTTCTTTTTATGTTAGAAAAGTCTAATGTCTTTAAAAAATTATCTATTAATGCTATGATTACGTTTGTTACGATGAGCATTTAATTTACTTATATTTATTTTTTTTCAAGGTAGATTGCTTTTTTAAAACCTTAAGAAAGAGAGAGCACAAAAAAACCTTATGGGTTGGGGACCATTTCTTATGGGTATTATGATGCATGTCCCAGCTGGAATTTCAAAAAAATAAAAAAATATGACTGTCAATAAGAATGTTTATGGTGGTTAAATTTTTTTATTGACTTTTAGTCTATGGTTTAAAATTTTATTTGCTTTTTATTTTTTATTTTTGCTAGCAAGTATTTGTTGGTTTATGATCTTTAAATCAATAAAAATATTGATGTTGTGCATAATCTTTTTAGATATTTATTTGGAAATCAAAACTTGTATTATGGTTTTCTAATCAAAAATTATTATTTAGATGTTGTTTGGGCACTCCTTAGAATTATCTTTGAATGGATGGAGTTGCAGTTTCTTTGAAGTTAATTGAGGTTTCAATCCTTCCTTCATTAATAATTATCTTTTTTCAAATCTTTGAAAATGGTTTACAATAACAATTTCAAGACAGTTGGATCATATATATTGAATAAAACCTCACAAAAATATGAACAAATTTTTAGTTTATGGACTTCATATTACTTTCTATTAGTTATGACAATTTAGACATTACATAACATTATTTTTTTATTGAATTAATTTGTTTAAAATGAAAATCTAACAAATAATTTTGTAAATATAAAAATGAATTAAATTATATAACAACTCATGATCAGAATAAAAGGGCACCAACTACAAATTAAAATATGTGCATCTTTGATAACTTGAAGCCTTGGAGCTTTGGAGGTGGAAGAGATTTGGAATTTGGACACACAACAAATATTTGCGCTTTTCCTTATGTTTTGCATAGTGCTTGAAAGTTGAACGAAGAGATTTGAGAGGCGAGAGGCAAGCGCTGAGAACGAAATTCAACTTCGAACAATTTTTTTTTAAAAAACGTAGCAATTTTATGAAGATCCAGAGTTCAAAGTCGAAAGTTAAAACTCAAAAGGTTTGGTTTGGACCAAATTACCAATCCATGGTGTGAGAATGGGTACCACTACCAATGAAGTCTCAAAATTTGACGAGACTATGCATGTGACGTAATGTGGTTACACCAGCATTGACAGTCTGTCAGTCCAACCAACGACCTCAACAATCCATCAACAAATTTGAAAAGTTCAAATTATATAAAATAAAAAAATAATATAAAAGCATTATCAATGATGTGAACCGGGTTCAATCCCCACGGGGGATGCGTATAAAAAGTATTATATAAAAAATTAATGCAATTATACTGGTAGTTTGTCAGCCTGACCAAGTTAGATAATTTGTCAGCTTGACCAAGTTAGACTATTGGTTAACAACTTTGAAAAGTTCAAACTATATAAAATTAAAAATTAATATAAAAATTTACTGCGACTACACTCGTAGTTTGTCAACCTAACCAAATCAGACTCTACAACACTTCATCGAAAAGTTCAAACTATATATAATTAAAAATTAATATAAAAAAATATTCGATTTTAAATTTTTTTTTAGGGGAATGTTTACAAATTATGTCAACAACCACCACCCTCAAGGGGTTTGAACACAAGACCACTTAAGAAACAACCATCATCTTAGCCACTAGGGCAACTTGTCAGCTTCGATCTTAAAATTAAAAAAAAATGTATGATACATATAAAATTAAAACATCAATTAATGGTTTCAAATATTAAATATGTTCTACTTACTGTTAAATTCCAGACTCATGTATACTTTCAATTCATTGAATTAGTATTAGGCTCTACAACAGTTTGTTAACAACTTTGAAAAGTTTGAACTATATTAAAAATTAATGTAAAATAAATTAATGAGTTATGTGGACATTAACAATCAGAACAACTTTGAAAAGTTTAAATTATATAAAATTAAAAATTAATATAAAAAAAGATACAATTTTAAAATTTAATGTTTATAAAAAAAAACAAGTGAAAATCTATGATACATATAAAATTAAAACATCAATTCATGTTTTGCATACTACTGTCAAATTCCAAGGCTCAAGTATACATTCAATTCATTGAATTAGTATTAGAGGATTATTTCTTTTTAATTTAAAATAATTTTTTATTTATTTAGTTTTTTATGTGTAATTTTTATATTTATTTTAATGACATGTAATTTATATATATATTTTTTGGATTTGGTTATTGTGAGAAACCTCCTATCACCAACGTATAGGAATTTAACACAAAACCACCACACGCCCACCCCCTCACACATTCACCCATGCCGCGATTTGAACCTTGGAACTTTCGAAGAAGAGCCAAAGCCCGTACCGGTGCCATGCAATTTACATCTTGCTATTTTTTTAATTTTATAATCCAACAAGCAATTAACATATATATTAAATTCATTGATTATATTTGTTATAAGGTACTATTTATCATAATTTTTATGTTTGCATTTATTTTTTATTTGGTTAGTGTGAGAAACCCCTACAACCATATTGAGCAGTCTCCTCCCAAACATGATTTTTCATAAAGTCTGGAGCTATGCTTATCAATAGGGAATTTAACACACACCCACCCCCCCACACATTGGCCCTCGTCGTGGTTTGAACCTTTATGTTATAGGAAGAAAACTAGTTGTCTAGATTTGATAAAGCGGATTATGATAACTCAAAGTATTTAAAAATTATATATATATATATATATATATATTTTTTTTTTTTTTTAAAGCGAAAAACCCTTTGCGGAGCCGCCTTGGTCTGAGAGACCACGAACAAGGGGTTTTACACCATCAAAGTCACCCGGGGGTCGCACCCGACCCTGTCCGCACCAACATTATCAATTGGATTTTGGATACCCAATTCGGCTTTTTGGTAGGGTGGAGATTTGAACCTGGGACCTCCCTTGGAGGATTGCCCTCTCCTCTTCAACTCACCTACAGCACCTGGGTATATATATATATATTTTGCATAATAGAAGAGTTGGTTACAACTACACTATTTTTAGTAGCCCGCAAACACATGGTTCAAACCACAGGGGCTGGATCCACCAAACGTATTCCACCTTGTTATTTTATAAGTTTTTTAAAATATTACTCTACTAAAATATAAGATGTAATGCATAAATAATGAAGGTGAAGTTGCGGACTTTTAGTATTGTAGAGGCTGATTTTGAAAATATTTGTATTTACATAAAGAAAATTAAATTATAACAACTCAATTGAGAAGAGAAGAGAATTATGAAAAATGTAATTATAACAACTCAATTGAGAAGAGAAGAGAATTATGAAAAATGTAATTATAACAACTCAATTGAGAAGAGAGTTGAACTATCAAGTTTTTAAGGAGAGAGTTATGATTTGTAAAGGGTGGGGATTGAGTACAATCCTTTTTTCTCCATTAAAAAAGAAAAAGTATTATTATTTTGCTTAGTATGTTGAATTCATAATTACTTCTTTTTAGTTAGAAACAAATTTTATCTTAATTATACATGTAAAATAAATACATAACATACTTTATCTTAATTATATATAAAACCTTACTTTTTTACTAAATATAAAATTGTATGAAAAAATAATTTTAAAATAAAATAGTTTTGAAATAAGATTTGTGTAAACTTTTAAAGCTCTTGATCACTCATAGCTCCATGTGGAAACTTGGTACCATCTAATACAAAAATTTAAAATAAATTAATATACAGATAAAATTAATAAGTAACTAATAACATTCGAAAATATTTTTCTAATAAAAATATTATTTTTTTCAAATATATGATTAAATAAATAATTAATGTAGTTAACATGATGGTTTTTAAAAAAAAAAAAGCCCTTACCACTATTGTAAGCTTGCAACTTTCAATACATTTGTGAGGAAAATAAAAATAATATATAAAAAAGATCTTATTTAGAAGTTTTCATCTATAAATAACTTATATATTAGGCTTTAAAGTATAAATAAAAATCTTAATTGGATGGCAGGAAAATAAAAATAATATATATAAAAAAAAACTTATTTAGAAGTTTTCATCTATAAATAACTTATATATTAGGCTTTAAAGTATAAATAAAAATCTTAATGGATGGCACGAGACAAATGCTTATTTTATTTTTTAATCTTTAAAACATAAAAGAATAGAAGTGATGCAAGAATATATGTTGATATATTTCAATTTTAAAAACAAATTTAAGGCTATTAAATTAACAATTCATCTAAAGATGGAAGAAAATACATACAAAGTGAAACTATTAACAACTTATTTTGAAATACAAGATAAACATATTTTCAATTGTAAGAACACAAAATAAATAATACTAGGTAATATAATAATACGAACATCTTTTTAATTGTAAGAACACAAAATAAATAATATTAGGTAATATAATAATAGGAATCTATACTTTATTTATTTATTTATTTATTTTTAGTAATATTTCTTATATACATCCACCACCCATAAGGCAAGTGGCGTACCAGTCTAGACTTTTAGTAACATTAAAAGTAAGTTTTGATATATTAAAATATAAAAAATCCTAACTATTAAACACTATAGATAAATAACACAAGACAATATTTGTGGCATGCCTTTTTTCAAAGGTAGTAGTCTAACCTAAATCAGTTACGTGCGGGCTAATGCGGTACCAATCCGAAGGACCGATGGTCCGTCCTTTTCACGTGGGTTAAACAAAGAGGTGGAAAAAAGGTTGAGGCAGCCCCATGATTTGAACCCTGCTTAGTAGTAAAAAGGGACTGAGATGTAACCTATACTTTGTGTATGAAAATACAAGACTAATAGTTCTTCTACCATATAATTTAAAAAAAATCTAATTATATCATATCAAAAGAAAGTACTATATATAATAATTTTAAAACTTTTGTTTTTAACCTCTAAGACATTTAATAAATCTTTAAATTAAAAAGAAATCAAAGTGGACATTTATTATATATTTTAATTATGTTTTACTAACCTAAAACTTATTTAATTGTGTTTCACCAAAATTGAAGTTTATTTGGCCAGTTGTCACATCATTAGTATTAGCTGTGCATGCATGGTCAACAACAATCTTTAAATATTGAATGGTCACCATAAACCTATACTTATCATGAGGAATGAGTGAGTACCTGCATGCAGCTATTAAAGGAAGATGCATTGTACCACTGGAAAAAAAAATAATAGAGAGAGAAACAGCACAAACAACCAAAAAAAAAATGTAGAGAGAGAAAAAATATTTTAACAAGTACCAAAACAAGGAAAAAGGCAAAGGGCATTGGAAAGGACCAAAGGCAAAGGCAAGTTTAAAGACAGGCAGAGATAGTTAAACCATCAAACCCTAACCACCCAAAGGAAAACCTAAGGATTTGGGAGGGAAATTGGGTAGGTGTACCAACTTATTAGCAGATTTTGTAAAGGAGGCCAGGGGATGTCAATTTGGGCCTGATTTTGTTTAGATCTTGATCCATTTGAAGTTTGATTGAGACCCTTCAATACATCTGCCTGTGTGGTGTGATGTGATGTGACATGACTGCCCTAAAATTTCTGGATATGACTCCTGGTAGACATAGGCATAGCTGGGCTGGAAGGTAATTTAATGAGAAGATTGTACCTACTGGATTTCTATTTGTGTGGATTGGGGTCAAGAAATTTGAATTTACCTGGATTGTATAAAATTTGGGATCTCAAGAATTTAAGGGGCAGAGGAAAAGACAGGACAAGAAAGTTTCTGGAAGTGAAGAGAATAGAGGGTTCATAATTAGGTACAAAGGCCTATTTCCTTTAAACACAGTACTTTACATAATTGGGCAAGAGGAAGATAAGTTTTGCTGTTCTTTTTCCAGAGTTGAGGATTCAGCCAACAAACAGTTTGAAGGTGAGTTTTTTTGTTTTTGGCCTTTTTTTTCCTGTTTTTGGTATGATTGTTATTATTGCTATTTGAAAAAAATTGAATGTAGTTGGGAATGATGCCTAGATGTGTCCTTTGAGTATGTGCATATGGATGCAGAGATTTTAGGACTGTTTCTTTTGCAGCATTCCTGCTGTGATATTCAAATTTGTGCATGAATTGTAATTGTAATTGTGATTGGAATCGGCGTAGATTTTGCATAGGAGTCACCTTCTTTGGCGTTAATGGTGCGAAGAAAGTCGTGTTACGCTTAACATTTGAAGACTTTTTTTGTTTCTTCTTTGTTTTGAATTTGAATTTGTTTGCCGAAATGCATAATATTGAACATTTTCTTTTGAATGGTTTTTCTGTGTGTGGAATTTGAATTTGTTTGCGGAAATGCAAAGGACGCTTCTTTCATGAGCCTTACGCTTGCACATTTTCGTTGTGTTGACTTTTTGGGCGAGCATTTGTGAGGTAATGGCGGTTGTGTGAGATGGAGTTGAAAAGGGAGGGAGAATTTTAAGGAAATTTTTCAAAAACGGATTCATTGGTTATGCGGTTGTATCGCTTAGTTTTAGTCTCAGAAATGAATGCTCCGCGTTTAAGATTTATTTCCGTTCGAGAGATTAGTATTTGACCGCGAATTTTAAATGTGACTGGTGTTGTGCTGTGAAGTTAGAACCATGTCTGGTCTGTCCTTGAATTCGTGAACTTTTCGCCATTGTGTTGTTGATTACAACGTTTTAGCTTGAGAATCACTCTTTCGAACGCTTCGGAACAATAGTCTAGCCTGCTATTTTTTTGAGCAAGACCGCGTTGAGAATAAGTTAGAATTTGTGGAATTTATATTCTCGAATCACGGCTAGTTGCTGTGAAGTTGCCAACGTTTCTAATCCGTGTACTGAGGCTATCCTTAGGGTGTTCATGGTGAAGATCGCGCAACGAGTACCGGTGATTCCAGAATCTATATTTAACGACTTCTCCTCTCACCCTAAAAGTTTAAAATCATACAAGTTAGAACTTAGAAATTGGGCTGAAGTTGCTCAGGTGCTCTACGTTTTGGTGGATGGCCAAGAGGCATTGACAATATGTGGTGTTAGTAAGAATTAAGCGAGAAGGCCGCGTTCAAGTTCTAGGTAAAATTTGGTGGAATAGACCTTTGCCACAAGGGAAGTTGCCGACAAGAGAAAATGAAGTAATTCTTGTGTTGAGCACAACAAATAATCCAGTAATTATTTGTTACAAGCACAACAAAGAATCCAGGTGCTAAGTTCTTCGGAATGAGCTCAATAAACAATTGCTGTGGTAATATTGTTAAAGATCTTAGACTTTTATCGGACATACTTGCAGAAAATAAAACAATTTTGGAACACAGTGTAGATGCCGTGTTGCAAAATTGTTTTATGTTTTGTGGTAGTATTGTTCTAAAAGCTGCATCTTCTGCCAAAGATTTAATATTTGGAGTCTGGTGTTACGAAGGTGGCTACTGCAGCTATTTATTTTGTAGGTGGTCTCATCCAAGCTAAAAACTATAGAGGGAGAGGGACGGGGGACTTTGCAGCAGTGTATAAAATCCTCTCTTGACAAATAGCAGCTTAAGAATTTTTATTTTTATTTCTTTTCGGTATGCTATGCTGTAATGTTCCTGATTTTCTCTGCATCACCTAGAGACAAAATTTAGGTAGTTATATGGAAACATTCTCTCCTGCAATATGTTGCAGAATTTTTGCAATGGTCTCCACTGAGAACTTACAGCTAGTCCCCTTGATGGGACCATTAGGTTATTCTTGCAATAACAAGTTCCGCACAATAGCAGCAATCAAAAGGTGCCCTAAAAGGCTCTTCTTGGAATTTAATAGTAAGGTTCCATTTTTGTCATATGTTTGTGCCATTGACACCTGTCCTAGCATTTTTTCTTTTTCTTTTTATAAACCCCTCTGATGTATTTACAAACTGACAGATTGAGTGAGTACATTGTTGCAGGCTCAATGACGGGAGCATTTGTTGTTGCGCTTGTGGATTGTTTTTTTGGTTGATGGTGTTGGCTTTTTAGTAGAAACTAATAAGATGGCTTTAATATCCATTGGTAGTCATCTGATGATTTAGTAGGACTGGCATTTATTATTGGAGTTTGACCTGCTATGAAAATTGATACATAAATACATGTGTATTCTTTTTTAGTGTACGAGAGACTTGTATGCTGACAATTTAGCAAATTGTATGTTTTCCCTTCGATTTCTCTAATTTTATAATGCCATATTGCATGGTTAAGTAGCATTTCATATGCTATATTTAGGGCAAACCATAAAAGGTTTTATCTTGTGATTGAATCTCTTGATGAATCACAAAAGTGCCATTTTGTATGCTGTGTTTTGTGAAGGTCAATGGTAATCCATCAACCATTGGCTAATTGGTTTTCATCTTAAGCAATCCAAGTCTTTTCTGAATTTTTGAGGGCCTTCTTGACTAGTGCTCAGTGTCATAAAATTTGAACGTTGTCTCACAAATCATTGTGTTGGAAAAATGGTAAAAATTTGCACATGGCCTTCTTGCATGCTTCTCTGGATTATAAACGGTGGCTTTAAGCAAGGGTTGCCAAATGGGAGTACAATCATTATGTTGGTCTCCCTAATTGGACATTGAGATGCTAAAGAAGACCCATGGCAGATTGTAGGGCTAAGTGCATTCCTTATCCTTGTCTGCCTTATTATATGGAGCAGTATTGAGGAATAGAATCATAGTGTCAAGACTCGGACTTGACAAGCTTCTTTTAAAAAAAAATTAATTTATTATTGTTATAATGATTTATTTTGATACTTAGACTCACTTGGCAAATAAGAAGAAACAAAACATAGCAGATTTTGCAGAAAGAGAATTGGCAAGGGTCAAAAGACTTGTCTAAAGTGACTTGGCTTGCAGACTAGCTTGTACTTAGATTTAGATAGAGTCTGAACACTATGATTGAAATCATTGCTCTGTGGTATTTGAAGTAGTATATGTCCACATGAATCTTCATGTTGTAATAATCAATGAATTCACTTTCTTGGATCTCTTCTTGCAGTTCTTCTATGTTAAATCTGATTTTTTGGTAGTATTACACCTACTACATATTAAAGGAAATAGGGTTTTAAATACAAGGGAGAGGAACCACAAGTTGAGATTGCTTCACCAGTTGTGATAGTAGTCCATGCATAATTACCAAAATATCTGAAAATTTGTAATCTCTAAAAAGGTTGATTCAAAATAGTTATATACTGAAACAAAATATAAAGTACAGATTAAATTTATTTATTATTTAACAAAAAAACTTAATATCATATTAACAAGATTTGAAACTTTAGATTCATTTTGGAGGTAAAAACAAATTCAAACATTTGGAAAACCCCAGATGCAGTTGAAAAAATAAGAACATATATTAAATACAAATAAACAACAATTCATAACTTAATAGAAATATATTATATATAATAGATTTAAAAAAAGAAAAATCCTTATATATAAAGAGAAGCTTATGATACAAAATTCTTACTGAATTCCCATGGGTAAAATCAAAAGATGATCTAGCCACCGTATATCTAAGCCAAACTCTCTTGATCTGGACTATCCTATGCTGGGTGAAATAAGTAACATCTTTAATATGTATAACTACTAAAAAAACTGAATCTCTTGATCCACACATAACAACAATTCATACCTTAATAGAAATATATTATATATAATAGATTGAAAAAAAGAAAAATCCTTATATATAAAGAGAAGCTTATGATACAAAATTCTTACTGAATTCCCATGGGTAAAATCAAAAGATGATCTAGCCACCGAATATCTAAGCCAAACTCTCTTGATCTGGACTATCCTATGCCGGGTGAAATAAGTAACATATATAATATGTATCACTACTAAAAAAACTGAATCTCTTGATCCACACATAACAACAATTCATAACTTAATAGAAATATATTATATATAATAGATTTAAAAAAAGAAAAATCTTTATATATAAAGAGAAGCTTATGATACAAAATTCTTACTGAATTCCCATGGGTAAAATCAAAAGATATGATCTAGCCAAACTCTCTTGATCTGGACTATCCTATGCTGGGTGAAATAAGTAACATCTTTAATATGTATCACTACTAAAAAAACTGAATCTCTTGATCCACACATAACAACAATTCATACCTTAATAGAAATATATTATATATAATAGATTGAAAAAAAGAAAAATCCTTATATATAAAGAGAAGCTTATGATACAAAATTCTTACTGAATTCCCATGGGTAAAATCAAAAGATATGATCTAGCCAAACTCTCTTGATCTGGACTATCCTATGCTGGGTGAAATAAGTAACATCTTTAATATGTATCACTACTAAAAAAACTGAATCTCTTGATCCACACATAACAACAATTCATACCTTAATAGAAATATATTATATATAATAGATTGAAAAAAAGAAAAATCCTTATATATAAAGAGAAGCTTATGATACAAAATTCTTACTGAATTCCCATGGGTAAAATCAAAAGATATGATCTAGCCACCGTTTATCTAAGCCAAACTCTCTTGATCTGGACTACCCTATGCCTGGTGAAATAAGTAACATATATAATATGCATCAGTACTAAAAAAACTGAATCTCTTGATCCACAAATAACACAAAACTAATTACATAAAACAAACTATAACACCAGTTGATGTGCAGCACTAGTGATGTGTAGCATCAATGATTTGTGGTACCAGTCAAACTTATGCACTGCTATCACATGTGGGCTTTAGTGGTGTCAAGGAAGATATGTCAATACAGACTTTCTTTTTCCAAGAATTACAAAATAATAATCTGCAACAAAGGATGATTGGTGGATGCTATGCAAACCACAAATTATCTTAATGTTATTCTCATGCACACTATGGGAGTTTTAGGTCTTTTCCTATGTTTGCAGTCTAGTAATGTTGGAAATTATTTCTAACTTTACAAATTTAAAGATCCTGTTTAACTAATCCTGACAGTCTATAAAATATGGTTTGATCCGGATTTCATCAAGTTCCAGCAGGATTTGGTAACCACTAAACAATTTTCAACCATCGTTTGAAAATAGGAACATTCAAAAACTAAACGGAGAGGTATAGTGTCCATGTTAGCACATTTCATTGTAAGTTTGTTCCTTCATACCATATGGTCTATGTATCTCACTCTAACTGTAGCTGAATTATCTGGTGCAAACCTTGCACCTCCCTGGTCATATGTACCTTGAATCCAATGCACACTATTACTAGGGGATACATGTGGTGAGAAATGGTGGGGTTATGTTTTATGCCCAATATTGACACTCTTAAGAAAATTGAGTTATAAACACATCTTATGTGGTCCAATAATATTAAAATGAGATATACCATATTATCAAGACGCAGACTCATCTTGGACTTGGCAACACTGTATTTTCTTAGCCCGGGAGAAAACTTGGCAAATAAGAAAAAACATAACTTATGCCTTGTCAAAAGGACTCTTCCAACACTTGATTGGAAGACGCGAATTTTTTTCTGACTTGGGAGGTTTAACAGATTTGGGGAGAGTGTCAGCACTATAGTTGGAAAATTCACAACTCGCAATAAACTTGGCATCCCAATTTTGGAGATTTTATTGGCAATTTGGGAAAACGCGGCCAAAAAAAAACTGAAGAAAAATTTTCAATTGAAAAAATATATTTCAAACAATAATTAGAGAGCCAAAAAAATTATTTTTATAGTAAATATTTATAAAAAAGAGCACAATTGCAATTCATGATCATCAAATCCAATTAAATACATCGGAATATCATACAAATGCAAAATTTAAAAAATATAAAGCATTTTTTATACTATGTTTTGGTTTTCCCCTTCGCCCCCTTGAACTAGATGGTTGGCCTTGGCTCTGAACAAGTGGTCAAATTGGGAGGCTCCTCAAGTATAGGATCATCATGGTATATCTCCTCCAATTCTCTCAAATGGCCACTTCCTCCTTAAGTGCGTCAAAAAATAAACAAGCTTTTGATGAAACTTACTACCACTCTTAGCTTCGTATTCCCTTTCTTCTTTATCATTTATTTTCTTTCAATTTTCTCAAATTTAAATTCTAGTTTTTATTTTTTTATTATTATAAATTTGGAGTAATACTTCTTATACACATCCACCATGGGGATTGAACCTGGGTCCCATCACCGATAGTAGTATTATATTAGGAAGAGGTGACAAGTAGAATCTGTTTGATATAATAATAAAAATATGGAGATCAACATTAATCAAACGCAATTACAAATATTTTGCGTATTTCATTAATTAGTCTCTTTCTCCAAGGATGAGTGGAACTATTAACAGATCTCTATTTTTCTATTGCATTTAAGAACTTAAGCTAACCATAAATACCATGGTCACTTTCTTAGAGATTTAAATGGATGTAGTTGGAATTTTGAAACTCAACACATTATTTTCAAAATTATTAATAATGAAACTTTTAAAAAAATTGTTCATAGTCGGAGAGAAGAAAAAAATGCAAAAATAAGTCCAAATGGCCTTTAAAAATTTATTTTTCCTGCCTCTTTTTGCTAACTTCCTGAGGCTTGCCTAGTTTCTTGTGAGAAATTTGCAGAAATATCACCATGAGTTGGAATTTTTCTTGGTTCCAAGGAATTAAAAAAAAAAAAATTGTGCTGCCCGCAATTTCTCGTGAGTTTCCTGAGAAATCGCAAGAAATTGGCCATTTTTCTAACTATGGTGAACACTATAAGATATACTATATGATAATGTTATCAACATCCTACCCATATATTTTATTGAGCTAATGTGATGTCATATTACTTTAACAAACCATTGATTTACATTGCCCAACTATTGGCTCCTCTCCCATAGGACAGGGTTTAAACTTATAAGTACGGAAAAATAGAGCCAGCAAAAATTAAAAAACAAGGGTGAGAAAAGGTAAAATTCAATTCTAAATGGTGGAAACTTTGAAAGAATCAGTTGAAAAATTTGTCATAGATTCTTTAATGCCTTCTTTCTCAACATTAGTTATTCACTTGTGTTGGATCTTGCAGTATAAACTGCCAAAGTGAAAATGAAGGGAAATTGGAAATTTTCATGTTTTATGATTGTTGTTGACATGTGCTTTTGGGCCCTTTTTGGGTTTAAATTGATATTTGCATGTTTTTCATAGAATTATGAGTCTTTAAGAAAACCAAAGTCAGTGACTTCAGTTGTTTTTATGGAGTTATTATGTTGAGGGGCAAGCTTTTAAAGTATTTTCTGAGTCGTAACAGACTGATGATATATTGTTTTCTAGTAAAATTTGTTGAGGATCACTTAAACCACTAGAAAATTATTTTAGAGCTCTTAAGGTTATACTTCTTATGCAAAGAAATAAAAGTGTGATTTTGCAAAAAGGCAGTAATATTTTGTTATTAATTATTTAATGAGTTTACACAGGTTTTTATGAGGGGTCTTGGTCCCCTCATACTGAGTGGGGTTTGAACCTTGGACCTCTCAAAGAGAGGCCAAAGCCCTTACCACTGCAGTGAGCTTGCAGCTATAATATTTTGTTATTATTAGTCTATCTTGAAGAATGTAATCTAGTTGAGAGAATTTAGTTTTATGTAGTTTTTGAAGTTATCATCCAACCCTCATTGATTTTACACAAAAGGATAACTTCTAGAGTTTCTCAACCTTTTTAGCAAGTTGAAGTCATTTTTCAAAAAATGAAGAAAATGATGACTTCTATTATATACTTGTGCATCTAGACTTTTCACAGTCATTTTTTGTGGAATATGATGGTTTAGGAATGGATATTGTGTTCTTTTTAATGAAAGCTAGTGGCTTATTACTTTATGGTATTAGAAAATTGATTGATAGGAATAGTTGCTATGCATCTATGATAAATAAATATTGGCGCTTATGAATGTCGTAGAAAAATTTAAGCCCTCCTCAAATGGATAGACAAATGAAGGTTTTTAAAATCCTTAGAAATATAGTGGAAGAATTCCATTGTAGATTTAACAATATTCATGGTAAAAATTTTGTACAATATGAAATATAATACGCATATTGGTATGTCACAGTTGAAGGCCTTGTATAGGTATGATCCTACATT
Organism: Wollemia nobilis; assembly: GCA_028583015.1. Lineage (NCBI taxonomy): Eukaryota > Viridiplantae > Streptophyta > Pinopsida > Araucariales > Araucariaceae > Wollemia > Wollemia nobilis. The sequence goes on along the minus strand of JAQPPZ010003193.1, from coordinate 1,202,603 downwards.
GATGATTGATGGGTCTACAATAGACACCCCATTGTTAGCTATTCATGATACCCTTCAAAAGAGCCCATGTATCTTAATATAATTAAAAGAGAACCTCATGATGGCCCAAATAGGATGAACAAGACCAGAATTGAAGTTTCTGATAGCAAGCAAGAATTAATGTCCACAAATGACCAAAGTAGGCCAAGAAGACTTGAAAAAATACACCAGCACAATTAGAGCAGAACCACATAGTGGCCCAGTTTGAATGAAATCTCAATAAGACCAGCAATAAAGTTTTAGATGGAAGGAAAGGAATTACTTCTATCAAGGTCCATGAATGAACTAAGCATGTTAATGGGATTCAGAAAAGTACATAAAGCTACGATGGGTCATGGAAGCCAAAAAGAGGGCTTTGAAATGAAAAGGAAAGGAAAATGAAATACAAATTGTTCAAGGAATGGAGGTATAGTAGACATTGTCCAGGGTCGCATGTAGAAGCTAAGTTTAATCTGTAATGGAATATTAAGTAGTAGGTTGGCTATTATCATTGTCAACCAGCTTGAAAGAGCAATGCAAGATCTGATGATGCTTATGGGTGAGTGACCTAATTAGGATAAATCTCAACAAGACCAGCATCGAAGTTTTGGATGGATGGAATGATGGTAGGAAACTCTTCAGGTCAACAAGTGTTGCGCATATCAGACCACCTTGTACTCCCTTGGGTTCACAATGTGTGGGTGGAGGCACTTGTGTTGTGCTATCTTCCCCTATACATACCCTAGCCTTCATTGGATTTGTACCTTGGACCTCCTATCTGGAGCGCCCAAGCCTTCACCATGAAGGCCACTTTGGTTGTACAAATGACTGAAGTACATCAATGGCATTCAAAACAGTATAATGCCTTGTAGAAGCCAAGCATATGGATTTAAAACTAAAAGGAAAGGAAAAGAGATACAAACTGTGCAAGGCATGGGGTTGTAGCCGAAAATGACTATGGTTGGATGTAGAAGCCAACTTCAATGTAATGGAATGTTGAGTAATGGAGGGCCATTATCATTGTCACTCACCTTGAAAGAGCCAATGCAAGATCTGATGATCCTTATGGGTGAGTGGTCTAGGGTAAGTAGGCCTGGCTGGATAATTTTCAGAGGGTGTAGACTGTAGAGTATGATTCCATAAGCCCTCCTACCATCCATGATGAGTGATCCTACAAATGGATACAGACTGGTAGCATATTTCAAATTTTAAAACAAAAACCTCTTGTCTGGAGGTAGGTGATTGAGTTTTCCTGAACTTACAACCTTTTAAGCAAAAATATTAAAGAAACTTGGGAAAGTTGTTGGAAAAAGAACAAAAATACCTGGGCCATGATATTGTGGGCCATAAAACATTGGGATGGGTTGCATACTCTCTTGAGCCACAAAGAGGAACTTAAGTGCAAAAAACCTTCCATGTCTCACTACCTCATCTGTGCAAACTATTAAATGAGTACAATGGATGGATCAATGTCAAAACTGCAAATGCCTTGCCATCTCAAAATATCAAAGAACAAGGTATTAGTCGAGTACCTTATTCAATGGGAAAATCTCCCCTTGGGAGGTGTGACATGAGAGGGCCCAAATACAATGCAACATTCAAGGGGACAACCGTTTTGAGGTCCAAACCATTTGTTTTCTTGGAGTTGAGGGGGAGGTTATTAAAGAATAATACAGTTTATTCAGATGGATATTGGAATGTTTGGTAATCTTTTATCTTTTCTGTTGGTGCATATGACGAATAAGAAGAAGACTTAATTTGTATTACAATTGCTGAATGACTTCCAAACATGCATTTTTTTGGGTTCATCTCTATCTAACAGCATTAGCATTTGGGTATACTAAATGAAAAGAGAATTAAAAAAAATTAAAATAATCTATGTTATTCACCAGGTCTGATGAGAAAAACTCTTGTGGCCGGTCCACTTATCTTTTTCTATAGTATGCAGGAATAGAGATCATTATTCTATTGATCCAAATTATTTGTGTTATTTAATTCTGAATGCATCTATATATAAATATGTCATAATTCGTATTTACTGCCAATGATCGTGTTTTGTAAGCAGTGGAGTAAACTATTGGATTACTGTTATCTTTCGCATATAATAAATGACTGTCCTGATAGTTAGGTTTCAATTTGTAGATTCAATAATTATGTAAGTGTATGCCTCTCTTCTTTCTTTTTATTGAATAGTGGAATTTCTTTCATATGCATGACAACCAAAATTTGTAAATTTATGTCTAACAACCATGGAACCAATATTGATGGTTGGAGATTGAAGGCAGATAAGGTATTAAAACATTTTGAAATCAAAAGCTATATTATTATAGGACCATGACAATTAGTGTTCAGAAAATCATTGTTTCTGAGGCATTGATGGGGAATGGGAGATTAAAGAAGATTGACTGTTCAGTATTTTTTGGTATCGAAGAAGTGCCCATAAGTGTAAGTAAAATGACTTAGAAAGTTTGAATGAACATGCTTTGTTTATCTTGTGCAGATATATTGTTGCACAGAAGATATGCCTGCAAGCATGAATAATGCGGCTTCAAATGTCATTGACCTAAGCAGTGATGATGAGGAATCATTTCAGGAGAATAGTTCTATGGGAAGACAATTGGAATCATCTACAGAAAGAACAGTTCTAAAAAATGAAAACTCCCAGCATTTAGGGAATTCACAAATAGAACAGTCAATGTGTATCCAGAAAGTTGAAAATCCAGCATTTTTGAGATCTAGGAGTCACGATTTTGACTGGTATTTGCAAGATGCCAAACCTCACGTTCAGCACGTGCTTCAGAGTACTTTATCATCCACTACTACAAGTAGTTTACAAGGTGAACGCAGATTGGAGCAGAATGGAGGAAGGCAGGCTAATGGGGTTACTTTACCGATTCCTGCTTCATTATCTCATCAAGAGGGGTCTAGACAGCAAGGTCTTACTGCCAGAGAAAATCATGGATCTGGTCAAACATTGCAGGTTAGGCAGGGAGAACATATATCACCGGTGTCTTCTTCAAGACCGAGTGGGTTGGGCCAAACAGTCCAGCAAATTGAGAACAATACCCTTTTACTTCAAACAAGTCAGAGTTCACAAGCAACCCATAAAAACACAACGGGCATTGAAAGTATGCCCACAGTTAATTCTTCTAGGCCAAACCAATCTGAATCAGTTCCTCCAAAGAGCAGTTTTCACCAATTTTGGAAAGCAGGAGACTATGATGTTCGAAACACATCAATACGATCTGTGCCAGGTCTGTTTTTACTTTTGGAAGAGTTCCAAGCTGTTGTTTTATAAATGTGTCAACCTTAAATTTAGGTACTGATGATTGTATTAATATCAGTTTTCTACAGTTATTCATTCTCTCAGGGCTGTTAAAAATTTGAGGTGCAGAGCAAAGTGCATGCTCTAAGCATTGATTATTTATTTATTTATTAATATATATAATTTAAATTGTAAATTGGAGGAAGCGATTTTTATGGTGTTATATCAGTTTTCTACAGCTTTTCATTCTCTTAGGACTGTTTAAAATTTGAGGTGCAGAACAAAGTGCATGGTCTAAGCATTGATTATTTATTTATTAATTATTTCATATATATATATATTAAATTTAAATTATAAATTGGGGGAAGTGATTTTCAAGACAGTACTGTGACAATTTTGGTCTAAGGCATTACTTCTAATCTATGATCATCTATGCTCTTGCATATGCCTAAAGCAAAATAATAGCTAGAATTTGTTATTTTTTGATATTATTATAATATTGAAAATTTTGTCCACTACTTCCACTTGAGCAAAATAATTTCATTGATGATGATGACATTTCTTTTTGCAGGTGGAATGGATCATGTTCGTGTACATCCTAAATTCCTTCATTCTAATGCAACCTCCCATAAATGGGCATTTGGAGGTATGCATCTTGTTTTTTTTTAATTTTTTGTGAAAGATATGATTGTGTTTAGTTAGGTTTCTTCTTTTCAGTGTAACATGTATGTTGTTCATTATCTAATAAAGGATCCAAGTGGTGAATGATGTAGAGTTCATTTTGAACTTCACCTTCATTTTTGTAGTAAGGGGCTTAAGTTATGTGTTGAACAATAACTCTCAGAAAATTGTTCCAATGTTTGTTTGTAATGTTATGTATGATTTTTTTTGAAGATTAAATTAATTTTTAAAATCTGAAATTTCATGGCCAGAGTTTCAAATGGTCCCAGGTTCCCAGCAGATCACTTAAAATATATGGGTACTAGGTAGAGGGGCACTGAAAATTATATGATCTGGAATTTTAATTCCATGCCTGAAAAAGCCAGGGTGCTTAAGATCCCTTGTGACAAGAATAGATACTGATTGAGTGAATAGTGCAACAATCTAAAGTAGGCAAATTCAGCAATCTATAGATGAGAAGCATCAATATTAAAGAAAAATCAACAAAATGCTTTCATGCATTGTTAATGTTCATCATTGGCATTTTATGTTAATCATTAACTCGAAGGATGAAAACCCATGGTGAGGTTTGTAAATACGTGGTTGAACAATTTATTATACCTTTTGAACAGCAAACTCTTATTCTTAAACTGCTGCTCTTCTTAATTTATCTCTGCCTTGGCCTGCAAGGTGCTTAAAATCCTGTGTTATTGTAATGACTGAATTGACACCTTGGCTAACTGACTTAACAAAATAGAGTGAAAACTTAGTTTCTTTGTATTTTAAATATTTTTGTTCTCTTTTTACATTTTGAATATATGTGGCTTCTATATCTAGATTTGGCTGTTATCATGGGTGTATTCATTATAATTCTTCTTCTCACGGTTCAGGCTGATGATCAGGTATCCTTTATTCAAGGATCTGTTTTGGTCAATTTTTTTTCCTTTTCTACCATATTAAGGGGAAGAACTGATTCCACTATAATTTTGGAAAAATATAATATTATTTATCTATAATTTTGAGAAACTATAAAATATAAAAATGTTATTCTCTCAATAGGCCACATTTTTTGTCTTCCTCCTTTCTGTGATAAATTGTTAGTAGCCATGTTTATTAGTTGCAGATTTTGAATATTAATGGTAGTTTTAAAAGAATATGTAAAAGGTTGGTCTGCCTTTTGACATGTTTCATCTTTGTGGTCAATCACTGGTATCTTTATATATGTAATTTGAGATGCATACTTCAGATCAAGAATATTAACATGAAATTGTTTTGTTTATCATGGCAGCAATTGCAGAGCTTCTTGATAATGCAGTTGATGAGGTACTGTAGCTTTATTCTCTGTTTCCCGAGATAAACAATTGAGGCTGTTGCTGCCACTTGTTTGTGATAGTTCCAGTGGGGAAATTGATATCTGTAATAGGAATTCTGTACTTATATATGCAGTTGATGAGGTACTGTAGCTTTATTCTCTGTTTCCCGAGATAAACAATTGAGGCAGTTGCTGCCACTTGTTTGTGATAGTTCCAGTGGGGAAATTCATATCTGTAATAGGAATTCTGTACTTATATATGCAGTTGACGAGGTACCGTAGCTTTATTCTCTGTTTCCCAAGATAAATAATTGAGGCAGTTGCTGCCACTTGTTTGTGATAGTTCCAGTGGGGAAATTCATATCTGTAATAGGAATTCTGTACTTATTTATTTATTATCTAGCCAGTGTCATTTTGTTATCTTATTTCTGTTGTCAACTTTTTCTTTGATGGCTGACTGTTGAATTGATCTATGATTTCATGTTCAAAATATGAGATTTGTGTTTAAGATTAACATATTGCTATTTTGTACAGCTTGTATAGAGGATTTTCTTTTTTTTCTTCTCATATTGTTTCTAATATACAGATCCTACATGGTGCAACTTATGTCAAAGTGGACCAAATTTACAACCAACGTGACTATAGTCATGCTCTGCTTGTTCAGGGTATGAACATGATAGCTAGATTGCTTATTGTTTGTGCATTTATGTTGTTGATTGTGTTTACATTTATGAATGTGGACTAACTGATAATTTTGCCTCGTATTTTTTCTTTATAGATGATGGAGGTGGTATGGATCCTGAATGCATTCGACAATGCATGAGCTTGGGATATTCTATGAAGAACACAAACGCTACTATAGGACAATGTAAATTAAACTTGTCATATTGAAGAAAGATGATCCACAGAATAAAAGTTCTCATATTGTGTTTTATTATTTTGTATGGAGAAATCTAGTGAGCCTATTTAATGTGCTTGTTGCATGATCTTGCAGACAAATTTTGTGATTAGACTGATTCTGTCTGTCTCTGTGTATAGATGGTAATGGCTTCAAAACAAGTACTATGCGGTTGGGAGCAGATGTAATTGTTTTTACTCGGACAGCACGTGGCAGGTGATTTTTGTTCTTTCTTGTTTTAAGTTTGAGGATCTGCTTAATTTGGTGTTATAATCATGTTTACCTTGAGATAATAAGGGCTTGTTGATATTGTTTTTATTTTATTTTATTCTATTCCACCAAAGAAATTACAATCAATTATATAGCAGAAGAGACAGCATACTTAAAGCCAACTTAGGTTTTTCATCTTTAAGTTAAAAATGACAGTCAAAACAATGACAAAGAAAGTTAAAGCAATCTCACAGTAGCTATATGCTCCAAGGGAAACAATGATATGAACAAAATGACTTTGCTAATAGGGTATAGAGCATGAAAAAAATGGCATGACCAAAGGTCTAGGTTAAGCACAAGTCTTAGTTTTATCCGGGTTTCACAAAAGTGGCTTCCCTTTCTATTTTTCTTTCCCCCAAGCACAGGAGGAGAACCTATCATACAGGATGGATTTCACAAAAGTGGCTTCCCTTTCTATTTTTCTTTCCCCCAAGCACAGGAGGAGAACCTATCATACAGGATGGATTTCACTAGTCTACTGCATTTTTCCTTGTCTTGTTTTTATTCTCTCATCTTAGAAGTTGTAGATTCTCTCCTGTTTGTAGAGCTGGCATTTTACTCAAGTTGTGTGCTAACTGTAGCTCCATCATATTCATATTGGCTCTTAAAATTTGTTCTGTCCTCATTTGCCAAAATTATGAATGTGGACATGCAGTCATTGGAGTTGGCCCAAGCTCAAGGGGGACTAGTGACCATACAAGGGTATTCCTTTACTTTCCTATTTACATAAAATTTTGAGCTCATATGATGTACTTCTTTGTTTATTTCTGAATTTGGATAACAAAAATGGCAATTATATGGCATGAATAGGGTATTTGTTATGAAGAGCATGGTTCCTCTTCTTCTGAAGTAAAAAGAGGATATTAGATTTTTATAGCTTACGGCCTTATAGAAAGGGTCCAGGGATGCAAACTGAGCTTTTATTATTCCATGTTTGATCTGACATCTACGTATATATCTTTCCGTAGAGATCCAGCTTATATCTTTAATGGAAGGTTTCGTAATTGTTGATCTTGGGCTTGGGAATGGTTTTGAAAACTGATATTCTAGTTGATGAAGTCAAACAATAAATATTATTTCTTTTTTGAGAAATCAATAATTTGACTATTATATATGTCGTCATGTCCTGTTTCCAATGAAAAACAAGATCTCAATTCTGCCATCTTGGTGCTTCACAGACAAGGCTTTAAACTGAACATTTTCTTTCTCCATGTTTAATCCAATCTCAATCAGCATGATGCAAATCTAGCAATGCATTTATATTTTCGACTGAGTCAAGGTTTTAATATCCTAGTTGATTAAATCAAACAGTGAGTTATTTCTATTTTGAAAATAAATAACATATCTGTATCTATCTATCTATCTGTATATGATTAAATTAAACAGTGAGTTATTTCTATTTTGAAAATAAATTTTATATATATTTTAAAATTTTATCTTAGTATTTAGTACTTACTAGCTTATGATTATTCTAGGGCATAAAGTCAATGTGTTAGATCAAGGGGCATTATGCAATTGTAACAGTTTGCACCTACTTTAGCAATCTGGAGAGTTGCAAAAGTATAGACATTAATAATGTGTTATTTTTCTTATTCTCTTTGGAAACGTTTAACAAGTCAATGTTCTGTGGAATTTCTTGCAAGTTTCAGCATATTTTCTCCTTAAAAGCACTTCAGAAAATTTCATATATTCAGGATGTAGTCCATTCAAGTTTGTCCGTGACACTTGGTCTTTATGCATCCCAATTGTATCAGTTCCCATGGCCAGTACCCTTCATCAAGGATCATGTGTATTTGAAAAATTAATTACTATGAAGCAATTTAAAGCACACACTTATTGCCAGATGCCTTTAAATTCTCTTAAAAGCTGCCTTGCACATGTCTTGTCTTTTATCTTTAATTTATAGTTGCAATGTTGCTTTCTCATGGTTGTTTATGGCTAATTCCTTTTCCTGCTTTGAATTCTTGCATTGTGCAGTTCTTCAACTCAGAGTATTGGTCTCCTGTCCTACACATTCTTAAGAAAAACTGACCAAGATGACGTTATTGTTCCAATGGTATGCTTTAAGCCTTGAGGTAAATTCGGATGAATATGTTGTTTGAAAATAAATATTTGATTTCATGCATCATTTATGTTGTATAGGTTGATTTTGAGCTTCCAATTGGTCCTGGAAAACCTAGAATCTTAGTTCGAAATGGAAGAGATATTTGGACAAAAAACTTGGCCACAATCATGCAGTGGTCCCCTTTTGCAACAGAATCTGAGCTTATGAAGCAGGTAGAATTTTTTTTCATATGTTGTTTATTTTTTTTGGATTTGAATTTTGTTGCAGAGTTTACTAATTCAAACAACAAAATGTCTCTTTAGAATGATGATATACTTTAAGGTTGTTTTCCTCTAAAACAGTAAACTAAAAAAAAGAACAAACATGTATGAAAAAACTGAAAAATGGAATGAATATTTAAAAAAGTACCATTGAGAAGTATATGCCTCTCATGTTAACCTGTTTCTTAAGATTATATCAAGACTATTTATATTTTTTTAAACATTATTGTTACTGCTTTTCAGCAATCTGATAAACATTTCAGTAGTTGTGACCTGCTTCCTATTTTTTCTTGTGGTTACGACTTATATATTTGTTTTTGACATAGTTGAGAAAATCTGCAAAAAATCCTGATTCAATCCAATTTTTCCTGATTCATAGGCTAGCCGATTTCTAGCTGATTTTTGCCAATTTTTTCCCGAAAAATTCTGATATGCATAAAAAATGTTTTTTCAATGAAAATTTGCATTTTTTTCGGTTTTTTCAATGAAAAAATGCCGAGTTTTTGTTGGTTTTCCTCCCGATTTTTTTGCCGCTTCTCGATTTTTCCCGATTCTTTTCCATGCCGATTTCAATCCGATTCCGATTTTCTCATCTATGGTTTTTGGTATTGGTATTTTTAGATAGATGCTCTGCTTTTCTTTGGCCTATATTTTTGAAGTTTCTGGAAGTTTGCAGGATTTCTTACACATCTTAATGTTGCATTTCCCCCGCTTTGTGGTATTTCTTTAGAAGTTCTGTCTGCTTTTGTTTTTTTCTTTTTATATGTTCCCTCCAATTATATTGTAAAACACTTGCCTTGTTTTCATCCTTGTTTTCATCTTCAGAGTAGGGGCTTGTGCATCTTTGGAATGTATTGTCTATGGTGACCTATTATTCTACTCCTTGTGGTGCTAGCTTTTTGAAAGCCTCCATATTGTTTGCTACTTGAGCTTTTCTTCTATCTTTTCCATACTGTCTTTCTTGCTTTTGGAAGCAATTAAATGACCATACTTTCTGGAATTTGCTAAACTTGATTGCAAACATTATTTGTAGTTTCTGGGAGGGTATTGTCCAAAAAGTATTAACCTGAGAAAAATTCCACACAAATCTATGTATAGTCTGTTAAGATTTTCTTGCTGTTTTAAACCCCATCTGATGAAACATAGACTTATATCGGTAATGCACCCCGTATTGGACAAATTTGGGAACACATTCAATAAAACTGAAATTTATTTCAAATTGCATGTAGCAAAGGATCCGTTATTACAGCATAGGTACACTGTTCAAGTTTCATACACATTCAGTGGAGGAGCAACATTTTGCCACTTGTATGTCGTGGTTTGAATTGTTTGTTTTTGTAAGGCATCTTGAAACCTAGGTTCCCATGTTGCTTTCATTTCCTTTGTTTTTTGGTTTTTGTACAAGCACATTGGTTGTTACGATGGAAGATGGATGGCAAGAATTTTGATTTTTCCATATGTTTTGCAGTTTGATGACATTGGACCTCATGGAACAAAACTCATCATTTACAACCTCTGGCTTAATGATGATGGCATCCTGGAGCTTGATTTTGACTCAGACAAGGATGTATGGCTCTAAACTAATGGAACATCTTTTTTTTGATACTATTGCTTTGTAGTTAGCATAAAATGTTAATGGTTGTTTGGTTGGATAAGAAAAGGTGGCCATTTGCGTGTGTGTCTGTTGAATGTTTTAATAGATTTTCTTGAATAATTTCTGTACCGTATTTTGTAAATTATCACAATCTTATTTCTTCAAGTTTATTTGTATTTTTCTAAGAATGGAATTTTTTTATCATTCTTATATTAGATCTAGATTAATGTTTATTTCGGACAATCATTATTCAATTTCGTATGTGTTCAGTGGCATGCGTTAGTAGTGGTTCCTTGGCATATGTATTATTTAGCAGCACCATCCCATGTTGTATTTCTATTTTGATTCTAGACTACTTATTGTCTACTCCGTACAAATTGCATATTTTCAAATATCTCATTCATAATTTTGTGAGAAATAATGCCATTATGTACAATTAGATGGTGTCTATTATAAAATAAAAATACTATAGATATATGCAACAATGTGTGGAAAATAAGATGAGCTCTTCAGTGGGAAATATTGGAAGCAAGTATAAGAATCAAAATAGTGGGCAGGAAATAGATATAAACTCTGCTTGGTCCTCTACTAATCTTAAATCAGAAAAACGTAAACATGTATTCCCCTATACGGAGTTACTTTAAAGGGCTCACTGACAAGAAACCTACAATGTTCAGAAAGTTCAGTCTGAACAGAGGGGCAAAACTGTTTGATGATTCAGATTTTCAGAAGATGAACAACTTGGTTCCAAATTATAGTAAAATTGGTTATATGGGATTGAAATGGGCCCCACCTGAATTACATCATAACTGTGTTACCATATTATTTCAACAAACAACACAGTGGTATTGCAACAACATCTTGGCAATTATGCATGTATCGCCAGGCAAGATTTGTACAAGGTATTTACCTGGTCTCATGCCATTTGATGATAAAAATTTCAAATATGTATTAAAATACAACAAATATTATTAGTAAAATAGTAATTTTTTTGGGAATATATAAAGAACTAATTAGTAATAACTAATATATAAAATAAAATATATAGAAAAAATATAAGGATAAAGTTTTTTTAATATCTATTTCATTTTTTTCAATTTTTATTTTTATTTGTTAATGTGAAAAATCTAAAAAGGGCCATCACAAATGTATTTAAGTTATTTAATCATTGAAAATATGGTCATATAGTGTATACAATACAAGCATACTTAGTGCATCGCTACAAATGCCTGGATATACTATCATTTGCAGGCAACGGTATTTTTGATTAACCATATGCTGGAAAACCACTGGGAGGGGCTTGAACTTTAAATTTACAAAACAATTTTTAGTAGTAGCTTTAAATGGCTAAAGGAATTACAAAATGTACAACAAAAAAAGTAACAAGGGTAGTGCTTGATCAATCTTAGATGGTGGAAGGACTTGAATGTCAACAAATTAGAAATAGAAATAAATACAACTTAGTGGAAGAAAACCCTCAAAATGAATAAGAGGAGGCGGGTACCAAAATTGGATCTAAGAAATACACCGAATAAGAAGATAATCAAGGAACCTATATTTTAAAAGCTATAAACCAACTGCATCCTGGCATTCAAGGCTAGCAATAAGTTAGAGATTGATATTTCTGCTGATAACTACTAGATGCATCTTATTTTGATTTTCCTGCGTGATTTTATAGTTTATAGATGTAATTTAATTGCAAGGTGTCTTGCAACACAAGCCATTCGAACTCTGAAGGTAGAGGTGATCAGCCTGAGCTAGCATTGTTGGAGGATCTATTATAGATTAGTTTTTGTCAAAGGGAAGATGCGTCTTGTAAATAAAGCTAGACATGCTATCTGAAAGTCTTCAAGAATGCAAACTGATTAGATTTTGCCAGAGTCAAAACATGTCTTGTAAATATAGCTAGATATATGTGGTCCTACTATCTGAAAATCTTCAAGAATCCATGCAGATCTATAAACAATGGCATTGTAAATGCATCTCATGATCCTCAAGCTTGTGCTTCTATCATCAATGTATGTAAATTTGATCCTCTAAGAGGATGCAATATTCTAATTCCATGTGCAGTTTGACTGAATCAGATCTGATAGGGAGAACTCTTTGTTTGGGTATGCAGATATAGCACTATTGTGATTTTACTGTTCACAGGATTGGGGCGATACCTTTTGCAATTAGGTATAATCTTGGATCCTTTGGCATTGCTTTGGAATAAGGCAACTTTTGTGTACTCCTCAGAGATTTTCTCTGCATCTGAGTTTTCAAGTCAAGTATGCTAATAAGCAAGGGTTAGTAGGAGTCTTTGAGTCTTATCAAGTCAAAATACAAATTCTACTGAAGCAGCAAAGTAGCCATTTCTTGATACAGGTTGTAAAGTGGTTTTCACCATAGTTGGAAAACTCACAACTTGGTAAAACCTCGACGTTCCAATTTTGGAGAGTTTCTTGGCAACTCAGGAGAACTCTGAAAAAAAACATCAAACAAAATAATTTATTTAAAACAAATACATTTAATACGAAAATTAGAGGGATAAAATGTTGCTTTTCTATTAGACTTCCATAAAAAAGAGTTCAATTACAATTCATGATCATTAAAAACAAAAAGAATAGTAAAATTCAATAACGTAAGCTAGGTTTTTAGCCCATAAACACAATACCATGGCTCATGAATGAATGATAGTAGAGAGGTTGGGTTGCCCATGATAAGATGCTCCAACCTTGCGACCCAATAATATAATACTTACATACTAAATCCAAAGAACTTCAAATAATTTAATAGCCTTTATCATTTGTCTTGAATTATTCCAAAATTGTTTCACTAATTAGGTAAGTGGACTTCGTATATGTTCAGTTTCTGAGTTTCTATAAGTAAAATGATTTAAAAATCAACGACATTTTCCATTTGTTGGGTGAACTTCTCATGGATTTACTACATGTTGCTAAGTACTACCTTGATCACCATGCTTGACAAAAACCATAGAAGACTTTGACTAAATTTAAGAATAGTAGTGCTTTCATTGATTCAAACCTCAATCCATTGTTTATGTAGTTGTAGCTTTCTTGAAAATAATCAATTAATGTTACAATTATTTTTGCATCCTGGTCTACACATGTGAGTTTTTCTGAGAAATTTGGTGAGTTTTTAGTGAGAAAATAGCCAATTTCTTGGTATCAAGAAATTAAATAAAAGAAAAAACAATTTGCCTGGCTGAATTTTTTGCAAGAAATCGACCAGTTTTCCAACTATTGTTTTGACTATCTCGCAGGTGTAGGGACAATTGTAAAATGAGGTTTTATTGTTGAAGGCCCGCTCACTCTGTTCATGTCATTTACGTGGGAATATGGATTTGACCATATTGAAGATGTAGATACCATTACAATTTAACAATTATGAATTTTTGCAGTCAATTCATATTTGACTGGTTCGTGCCATTTACAAGGTGGCCTTATAGGTCTCCTCAATGACGCTTCTTTTAATTTTTGTTTCTTTTAAAGGGAAAGAGAGCAACGGGCCAAGCAGGTTTTAGGCCCAAGCACTCAACTATTGATCACTGTATCACGCTCAGACACATAGTGGAAAAAATATGGGACAAAAAAGAGGAGGCTTTTTGTTGTTTTGTAGACTTCAAAAAGACGTTTGACACAGTGCCAAGGAAAAAATTATGGAGCAGAATGGAAGAGCTAGAGGTTACAATTCAATACAGGGCAGCAGTTCACAAACTATATGAGCATGTAAAGGCTAGAATAAGAACACAGGAAGGGTTATCTGAATGTTTTGGTAGTGACATAGGTGTCAAACAAGGTTGCCCTCTATCTCCGACCTTATTTGGGCTGTACATTGACAAGTTAGAAGAATGGATAAACAAATTTGGGGGAGAGGGTGTGCACTTAGCTAAATATGTGGTAAAACTCCTCATGTTTGCAGATGATGTAATTCTTGTAGCCAAAACAGCCAAAGATCTAGAAGATCAACTTCGAGCTCTAGAACTCTTTTGTAAGGAAGTTGGGATGCAGGTGAACACAAGCAAAACAAAAATTATGATTTTTTCAAAAACAAAGAAGCAACAGCTCGAATTTCAGTTTGCAGGAGAACCGCTTGAGGTAGTAGTAGAATACAAATATTTGGGCATAGACTTTCATGACAAACTTAATTGGAATACATGTAGGATGAAAAGAACTCAAAGTGGTTGGAGAGCATTATATGCACTTCAAAACAGGTGTAGGAATGCTGAGTTGTGGGACTGGAAGACCACCAAGGTCTTATTTGGCCTATTTTTTACACCAGTTTTGTTGTATGGTTGCGAGGTGTGGGCTAGTGGCACAACAAATGCAAAATGGAGGCAAATAGAAAGGATTCAAAAATATCTAATCACAAATTTTCTCAAAATTAAGGCCACAACCCCTTGTGAAATTATTCTAGCTCAAAGTGGAATGTTCCCTATAGAAGCAATTGCTATGACCAAGCTGTTATGTTACTTGAAAAAAAACAGAAAACATGAAAAGCAACAGATGGCCTAGGGTAGCTAGGGAAGAAGAGTTACATAGGCGGAAGAATACATGGATGAAACAAAATCAGAAATGGATGAAACGTTGGGAAATCAACATAAATGAATGCCCAAATGTCAACAAAGACAAAAAATTATGTGAATGAAAAGTTCAGAAGTGGAATGTGGAAAAATGCAAGCAGGAAAAGACAATATTATATTGCAAAGTTTAACCCAACGTATGACCACAAGGAAAAAATGTATATAGGTGCTGAAATCAAGTGGAAGGAAAAAGTCCTCATTGCTCAGATAAGGACTAGCTCTCATAGGCTTAGATGTGAAACAGGGAGATGGACAACGCCCAAGGAACAATGGGAAGAAAGGATATGTACTCTATGCAGCACAGGGGCAGTAGAGACAGAGGAACACTTCATCTATAAATGCTCGAGTTTTTCAGATATCCGGGGCAAATACAAAGAAACACTTGGGAACGGGTCTATGGCAGAGTTATTTAAATATAGTAAAGTAAAACAAGTTGGGGAATTGCTAACCCAGATCAGCAGGAGAAGGAACAACCTTCTCAAAGATATTAAAGATCATATGATATGATTTGAGTAATTGTACTTCCATATTGGAGGTCCCATAGACCATATTTGGGTCTTGTTGACGTAATTAAAATCATTCATTCATTCATTTGGGATCATTGATGGATAACCCTAGAGGGAGAAACTGATCTCTATATCAAGATATAGTCATTGATAAAGCAAAGTGACTTTGATCAACCAGGTAGATTTACATTCTAGGTAGCACATTGTAAATTGGAGAACTGAGTATGTGTAAGATGTATTCTCTGCAGCTTATTGTGGAAACTATTATGATGAGGTAGAAACAAGTTCCAGACTTGGCTAAGTTGATTGGGCATGAAACTGTATTATTTGTTAGAACATTTTTAGTGATTAGGATTTCTTTGATGTGGCTATTACCTGTTTGCCTCAAACATGGACTTCAAATGTCACATCCAAAGAGAAGCAAGTTGGTTTTTAATGGAGAAGAGACGAATTGTGGATTGTACAGATTGAAACTGAGGCATAAGCAAGATATAGTAACCTTACTATTTCTTGTTTATGCTGCATGGAGTATGGTGAAAAATGATTTATGGAATACCAAAAACCAAACTAAGTTTAAGGCAATGTTGACTTTGGTCATTGCAAAATGACACGAGAACATTCAAATTGTTTTCAAAGATGTACTGTCCACTGTGTGAAATTGAGGGTTGACAATGTCATTTGCAAACAAAAAATAGCAATAGAGATCTCAAAGTGCATCCAATTGCTTGTGACTCCACAATTTTTTTATTTTAACTTTTGGAAGTTTTTATAGTCCAGAAGCAGGCATCTAAGGGCAATGACCATGAATGACTCGAGGTTGGACAGTGTCAATGGAATGTGGAAAGACATCTAGGGTGGCTGACTATATTGCGATTACCTGGGAGAATTGTAAGCTATATTGGCAAGGTTGTGGGCCAGATAAATGTTCATATGTTTGTGGTTTGAGTCTTATATTTGTTCTTTTTAGGAATGATCAAAGGGTGAGATAATGAATTTTGTCGCTGACTAGGAGTAGAGACAGGATGATGCTATAACGTCAAACACTGAACATAAGAAATTACACTAAGATAAATTCATGGATAAAGGTCAGGTAATCCCTTGTGGTTATTTTCTGGATGATGAATCTATAAAAAGAAACATGAAGTGGGGGTTTGTTTACTGCTGGAGAGCTTGAAGTGGAATTAGAGATCTCAACTTTGAACAAGGAGTTAAGGGGCATATATCTCATGCCTTAGTGTTCTATCTTTTTTGCATCTGTTAGATTTCAATACGCAAATAGTGGATGTTATACTGAAGAACTTATTAGCATCTAATCTGGGCCAAGATCTACTCTTACCATCGCAAAGGGGTGATGGTTTAGAAAAATCTATAGGAGCAAGTGTGTGTAATGTCGAAGATGTTATATGTTGGGGAAACTTGATGATAGCCAGTATTTTTTCAGTTCTCTATGGTTCCCAAAATTGAAGATCTTGAATACAAAAAATATGTTTTGAATGTGCACTTTACAAATTCTGTCAAACATCAAGCAATTTCTTCTTAATCTCATGTTTGTCAATTTATTAGTCGAGAATTTTGATATCGTTGAGTCAATTTAAACTTTCATAGATAGGCAGGTGGTCTTTGAGCATTCTTGTTTTGAAAACTAGTATCATTAAATCAATTTAAACTATCATAGATAAGCAATTGACCTTTGAACATTCTTTTCTTGGAAACTATTTTTGGATGAGGGTAAAAGTAGATTGGATATGGTAAATGTTAAGTCAATGAAGTGTCAACAGTCCAGTTCAGCTGTTCCAATTCAGTATAGTTTACACTAGATTCTTTACTCTAGTTTAGCTTATTTCAGTGAGTCCCATTGGCCTACTTTGGCCATCTGTGGACATTCATAAAATTAAATTATCTTATCAAATTATTATGTTTAATTTTTGATAAAAGGATCCTGAAGGAGTTTTCTACTGTTAGAGTCTGGTGGGTCAACATTAAACCATGAAGCTCAAGTGATATCAATATATGAATCCTTGTGGAGCTCTTTAATGTTTAATCAAGTAAATTGAAATAGTAGGAGATTATTGTAATGAATTTATTCAATATACTGTGGGGAATCTAAGTCAATATATATATATATATATATATATATTTGTTTTGTTTTTTTTTTTTAAATAATTGGGGAGGATGATGGTCTAGAAAAGAGTTCTGCATTGTAGCTCATGCTTGGAATGTGGTAAGTTTGGAAGTCAGGATATTATCTTAATGATTATCAACTCATTGTTATACACGCCATTATTTTCAATGTGCTTAATGTTCATAAGAGGTCTAATTTAAAGCTTATGTAGGGTGTTCTTAACCTTTAGTTTACAGATTCCAAAAGGTTGGCTATTTCAAGTTTTTATTTATAAGTAAAAAAGGTATTTATATTAGTAAGTGTTACATATCAGAGAATAACAGACAACACAGGCTCTGCCAGTTATCTGAGTTTTCTGTGATGACAATGTAACTAAAGGTGTCACATGGTAATCAGTAATATATAGATATGAGTTTAAGAGTGGTGATAGAAGTAAACATGTAATCCACTTAGCTATAGGCTGATAGTTTTCCTGTGTGTGTGTGTGTAAGACATCGTCATGCTGAAACTGAAGTGGGTTTATTATGACAATTTTTGGGTTTCAGTGCTTGGATTCTATTTTCTGAAGCTTGCAATGAAAAGCTGATTAACTCATCAATTTGTTGCTTACACACACAGTAATCCTATGCTGAAGAAACTATCTCTGATAGAGTTCCAAACATCAAATATTTTATTCTTGATTGGTCAGGGAGGTTAGTGTCATCTAGAAACATAATGGTGAATCCTTGTCAAAATACATGGTTCGTTTGTCACCATTAGAACTATCGTTGGTTGGAGATAGGACTGGTTCTTATTGGAAGAATCTTAAAATTGGAATTTAGGAAGTAGTAACTAGGATGGTGATATTGGACTAAAACTTTGTTTTCTATTACAGGTGTTTATTGCCAATTTTTGGTGTGATACATCTCCTCAATATTATCAAAATTTAACAGTTGAACTGTTTTATGAGTTCTCTACTTGTTATATTTTTGATGGCAAAGTGGCAGTGTTTTATTTACTTGCTATTACAAACATTTGCAGCCAACTTTTGATGTGATACATCTACTGAATATTATCAAAATATAATAGCTGAACTGTTTTATGGGTTCTCTACTTATATTTTTGGTGGCAAAGTAGCTGTGTTTTATGTTAACTTCTTCCCATGCTCTATTGGATATTGATATTGTGTATTGCCATGTTTGGGACAGGATATAAAGTTGCGAAGTGAGCGTGGTGGAATTAAACCAAACATACGCATCAATTCACAGAAAGAATTGCTTCAATCACATATTTCTTACCGTATGCAATATTCACTACGGGTAAGTCATAATTTTTAAAGTATTTTTATGTAATTTTCTTTATTGTGCATGGTCAAACCACTTGCAATAAATTCTGAAGGTAACCTTACTTGATTTAATCTGTTAATGTACTGTGTAACAGGCCTATTCGTCTATTCTTTATTTAAGGAGACCATCAAACTTTAAGATTATTTTAAGGGGAAAACCAGTTGAACATCACAGCATAGCCAATGACTTGAAATTTTCTAAAGTAATAACATACAAGCCACAACTTGGGCCTGGGATGAAAGAGGTAAGGAGGAATTAATGTTCTTTTGTACTCTTAGAAAGTCATTTGTAATTCATTGTTTTATGGATAGTGGGTTGCTGTGTTTCATTTTTTCATTCCAAAGTACATCTGTACTTGCTATGTCATTGTTTAGCCATGTTGTGTTGAATCTACTTGCAATAGTTGTTTGATAAGAATGTGATTCTTTTTTCTTGCAACTGTGCATTTTCTAGTGCAATTAATTGTTTTGCTTCAACATGAATACATTAATTTTTAAATTTATGACTGCAGTTCTGGTCTTGTGTATGTTCCTTGAGGATTTTTCTTTAGCTGTACATTAATTTTTCCAGTTTTTCTGTACATGAAGCTGTGTTTGTAGTTGTTTAGAGGGCTGAATGATGGTCTGTTCCATTCTTTGCAGGTAGTTGTTTCGACAACCATAGGTTTTACAAAGGAAGCTCCCTTTGTTAGTGTTCATGGATTCAATGTTTATCACAAGAATCGGCTTATCATGGTCGGTAATAAGCACTTTTACTTTGAAAATATTTATTTTTGTCTGCCAAAACAAGTTTTGTAGATAGTTTGGCAATTGTGAAAATTTTCATTTCTTTTCGTGATGGTACTACTTTTCTTTGCTTCTATTAGTAGTTTCATCATATGTAGCTTTTATCTTTCTTTCAGTATGAACTGATTATAGAAACCACATTTTTACTTATGTTTTGAAGTGTTGTCTAGTGTTATAGGGATCACTGATCCATTTTTTTAAATTGGTTTCTTCTACAGCCATTTTGGAAGGTTTGGCAAGATAATAGTAGTAGAGGAAGAGGTGTAGTAGGTATGTATTCAGATCCTTTCGGATTTTCTGCAAATGTAATATGGTAGGCCAAGACTTGTGGCAATTGTATATTGAAAAATGAAAGGAAAAACATATACCATGCAGAGAACATTGCATTCAAATTTATTACTTTGGCAGCAGGCATAAACGTAGCCTGTTAAAGCATGTTGTAAAGTTTGATGTGTGTTCAACAGGTGTTCTTGAGGCAAACTTCATTGAGCCTGCACATGACAAACAAGATTTTGAAAGAACTGCAGTCTTACTTCGGTTAGAAGCAAAACTCAAACAGATGACTCTTGATTATTGGTGGGTCTTATGCCCTGTGTTTCTAACTCTTTTTGAAGTATGTTTAAGTATTCTTCTAATGCAATATCCAAGGCTTCTAGTCAATATGATTTCCACAATAATCACCGTGGGGCCTTTGTGGATTTTTTTGGAGTTTGGTCATGAGAGACAGATTGCCTGTTCATTTTCTTTTTTGTTCTTGACCAGAGCCTAAATACTATTATACAGAATTATTTGTGTATTCATTTGTATTTGGACTATATCATATACTTCCAGAGACAGTCTGTCTCCTCTTTATAAATTATATTTGTGTAATTGTTTTTATGTTCTATGTTTTTTCAAATATTTAAAATTCATGCTTTTTATAAATGTCCTATCCATTCAAATCTGCATTAGGGAGTCTTGAAAATCAGTTGTATTGTAGCTGTATCCAAATATGTATTCAATACAGTACTTGTTTCCATAAGATATTATTTTTTGACTGTTTGGTATGGTTATCTCTTTTCTTACATGTATTAGATAGGGGTATGGATGTATACGTCTACTTCCTCTTGTATTTTTGGTTTACATTACTTTACATCTAGTTGGACTTTGTTACTTTGCTTTGTACTTTATTGTAGTATACTGGTACTTTCAAGTCTTATAGACTACATTTGGCTTTTGGACATCAATATAAATTTTATGTCATTTTAGCTTTAAGTCTATATTATTGCACCCGTTCCTTCCCCCAGTGTGTACTTGGTGCAGGTCAGTGCACTTGTGGCACACTTCAGGCATTGACCCTGCTTAATGCATGCCTTTGGGCCATATCCTACCCAAAAAGAAAAGAAGAAAACAAAAAACAAGGAAACAAGAAAGGAAAACTCATCGTTTTTTATTGTGGTGACTGTTGATCTTATGTTTCAATTTTCTAATTTTATTATGAAGTATTCAAGTTTTAGGATTCTGGAACATGCATACCTCTGAATCCTTGTATTTGTAAATGGATATCGAAGTTTAGGGTTCTGCATCTGGCGCATCATACCTGGACCTTGTGAACCATCACATCCCATGTACCCTTAGTTTATGCATTTTCCAAATGATTTGTAGCATCATATAGAACTATCAAATGAATAAAATTCCGACTGAGCTCTTATTGCCAATATTGTTCTTTCTGTTTATGCAAGGGTCCATGTTTCCTCTCTGCACTTTCTAGTTTATAAATGATAGCTTGAATTTTCTTAACACATTAGATTTTGCAATTTAATGTATTCCCCAGTGGAACACTTCTGGAGTTTGGATCACCTAAATCCAGTTCCTTAACAAGTCTTATTTTGTTAAGATGTTTATAGCTGAAACAGGGGATATTTTAGGACCTTGTAAATAGAGATCTTATATGAATTGGTGAGTAACTTGTTTCATCAATAGACTAAAAGGGTTTCCCCCTTATGAAAACTGAAGGATAAGAATACCACAAATATACTAAAAGGGCTTCCCCCTGATGAAAATTGAAGAATAAGAATACCTCTTTGGAAAATATTGAAGAGAAAATCATGAGACTTAATTTTAATAGCTAAGGCATTAAAATGCAGTCATCCTGTTTATTATGACAGAGGGTTGGTCATCCTGGGAAATGTGATTTGCTAACCTTAACCTTAATTTTATCAACTTCAAGGAGATGTGAGCATGCTATATGTAAGGAGATTGGAAATATACAATTTTTTTTTTATGTTTCATGAAGTTTCTGGGATGCCGGGATACGCTTTTCGGTCATTGGGATGTGTCTCTGAGATGACTTTCCAAGCCCAGGCCATGTCCTGATGGAACATAGTAAAATTCTGAATAAACTATATACAGAAATACATTTGTCAAGAAACTGTTTCTGAACTATATACTATTTT
This sequence comes from Wollemia nobilis, assembly GCA_028583015.1. Lineage (NCBI taxonomy): Eukaryota > Viridiplantae > Streptophyta > Pinopsida > Araucariales > Araucariaceae > Wollemia > Wollemia nobilis. The sequence goes on along the minus strand of JAQPPZ010003193.1, from coordinate 1,180,503 downwards.
GAAAGAAATTGATGATCTATAATTTATTGCAATTGAATTTAAAATCCAGATTGTAGAAGACAAACCAGATCTAGTAGATCAAAATCAGTTGGACAGCATGTCTATTGATATCCTTACTATTTTTAGAATACCAGAACAGCCAAAACCTCCGATTGATGAAGTGAGGAGCACACATGCAATTGAGGAAGCATTTATGTGAACAAAAACTACAAAATGTCAAGAATGAACACATTGCCATAAATATGGAAATCTTTGGGGTTTAAGAGGAAGAGATTATGCAATCACAGTTTGTTAAAAGTCATTGTCAATTAAGCATGACTACAATCAAGTGCAACTTCAAGAACACCTCACAACTTGATTTCATCAATTGGTTCAGATCAAAGCATTCTTTAGGACTACTGATGCATCAACTATCAAACATAGCAATCTCTAAGATGTGGCCTACATTCTGTCGTATGTGGTCTTAACATTTAATTAGTCTCAAGTTATTAGGATGATTCATAATTAGTATGCTTCTTTATGTAGTCATCAAGAGTTAGGGATATCATTATCAGACTCATTTTTATCTCCAGTGACCCCATTTGGGATATTTTCTATGGATATATAAGATTGGGTTCTCTTGAAGTAGTCTAGTATTATTTGGAAGCAGTGCTCCGCATCTTTTATCGTTATCCCGGGTTACATTTATTATGTGAGCCTGCTGTCACCAACTATGCATTTAATTTAACTGGCTGTCTCTCTTTACATAAGTGTTTCCCTAGCAGTGTCTCTCAAATGGACATATTTGGCATGAAAATATTCTCTGAGTTTCAGTATGACCAACTATTACGCACTATCTAGTAATTTGAAATTATTGATTATTTCCTTATTCTGGTCCATGCGATATAACTCAATTTTGCAAAAGCTGGTACATGACCTAATGTTTTTGTAACTATAAGTGATCTTCTAGGAGCTCATAGCTGATTTTCACCATAGGGCCAGCCAGGTCCATTTGAGACTCCAGTAAATTACATTCCAAATGGATGTTGAAGGATCTTTATGATCATTACTGCGATTTTGTTTTCTCAATCAGTAAGACATTAGTAATATTTTTTAGCGTGTTGTATGCCACACGATATAAGCTGTGTTGTTATTTGTAACACTTTGGCCATATCTTATCATATTATAGTGCATGAGTTTCGTTTGTAATTATGATACTCGTGGGACTCTGATAAAATTGAACTACATAAACCATTTAATACATTGGAAGTTTGCATTGTGAGGCATGGCATAAGGTCTATCCATGTCATCCAATTGCTTTGACCCAATTTTTAGGGTAGTTCTGAAGAAACTATGCTACTATATAAACAACTAGTAATATAAACAATTAGTAATAATCATGCTTGTCTTCATTTATTGCGTGTATGCACATGACATCTATAGTGGCACTGGTCAACATTCTAGTAAATAATTTGTGCCTTTTGTTTTACTTAAGTTATGTTTTGCTGTTGTATTTTCTGAAATTTTAAATGAATTGTTTTCCTGCTTGTTTCTGATTTTTCTTGTATGTTTCCTATGTACCATGCAGGAAAGCAAATTGTGGATTAGTTGGATATCAATCAAGTAGACCCAAATCTGAAAACAAGCAAAGTGATTTACCATCAGTTCCAAATCCTCAACCATTAGCAAGCAACAATCCGAAAATTAATTTGCCTTCAATGCAGAATCCTTGCCCATTAGCTCGCATTGTGTCCGGTGTTTCACCTCAGCAAATTTCTAGCAGATTGGATATGCCTGTCTCAGCAACTCCTGCCACCAGTGTTCAGGTATGGCACAAATCATATGCTCATTCAGAGCCCAAGGTAATTTATCATTAATATTTGAGCATTACCAATCTACTAAGCATTTAGACGTGTAGTTGGTTATGCTCCTCTAGGCCTAGGACGAGAGTTGGATATTAGAACTACCATGTCCTCCAAATCTTATGCATTTTAATTACCGTGAAATAGCAAAAATCCCCATTTTAATTTCATTCTATGCCCTTAGCAGAAACGTATTTATTGTTGAGGCACATATCCCCATAGGATGAGTAGGAACTAGCATGCTTCTTGCCAGCCTTGTAAGGCAGACTTGGACACTTTCAATTAAATCAGAATGATTCATCATGATGTTCTTGATATAACTTGCAACTTGGATCTAAATAATATTCTGGGTGAAACTCTCAAGACCTTACCAAATCAGATTGGAAGCCTGAATAAGGAAATGTTTATTGCAATTAATAAACATCATAAATCTTGAAATTTAGTCAATAATCCAAACAACTTGAGAGAGATGTGAGCTTGGAAAAGGAAATAATTCTCTTCAACAACTACAAGTCTATATGATAAAAATACAGAAATTTGAAAGTCTATTGAAATGTGCATGTTTGATATAATTCAATTCAAACTGCTTACAGTGAGATTGAGCTACTCTGTCGTCAATAAGATTCCATACAAAACTGTGACTAAAATTTTTAAGGCCTTTTTTTTTATTAAAAAAAACAAATTGGTGGCTTGCCTAATAATGGGTTTTTAACTGCAGACTGCTCCTAGTGGGAGGGAATTGCAACCGGTAGCTGAAACTTCAAGTAATCTAGTGGAAAAAGTATCTGAGGAAAATATACAACTATTTATGAGGTATTTTGAATTAATTTTATTTATGGGATTTTAATGAGAGTTGCCTTAATTGGATATTTATTCACAATGTGCTCATTTGTGCTTATCTGCTTCGTTGATTATTTCTCCTCCTTGAGAGAAATTTCAATGCTATATGACTTTAAAAAATATATTTTAGATCAAGATGAATGGCATACTTTTTTGCTTCATTCCAGGTAAAGAAGAGGATCATAGGACTGGGCCCCATATATGAATTGACTTTACACTTTCTAATCAAAGATGAACTTCATAGGTGCACTGGAGTAGCCAGTCATATAAACGAAGTCCATGGTATTTTTTTGAGAGGCTTCAAAGTTCATGTTATCCCTTCACTTCCAGAGGGAAAAAGAGCAATCAACCACACCACCTAAACAGATTGTCTACTGAATTGGGGGGTAGCCAGTGGGACTGCCTTCCAATGTACATGCCTGTGAAGATACATGCACAAACCATTTGAATGGCTGGATCTAGCTAATCTATGCTCTCTGTGTAGACTCTTAAACAGCATATAGACCAGATAATTTTGGGCATTGTCATCCATTTTGTTCGTTATGCCTCGTTAATCCCCTGGAGTAAAGCTTCTTGGTACTACTAAATTTGGGTTTAATGTGACTATATATTTACATGAGTATGAAAGAAGATAATAGCTTTTCGATTCAGACAGATATAATCTGTTTATTGAGAGCGCCCTTCAATTTATTATTGGCATCTATTATGCTGGCTAATTCCAGAGACTCGAATTTTCCTCTTTTTAGTGACCATTATCCAGGGAAATACTTAAAACACAAAGTCACTTAATCTGCATACTACAGATCACTTTGTGTACAGGTCCCCTTCCTTGATATAAAATGACATTCATTATGGGAAGAGAATAAAGACAGCTAGTGTTAGTTTGAAAGCTTTGAACATTATTGTCGTCCCAAATCCCCAATTGATATGCAAATCTGAGTTCATGAACGATTAAACTCGCAAAGAGCAAACTCCTATAACAAATACAAGATAGATTCATGATGAGGACCATGACTTTGGGAGGGTCCAATCTCTGAATACCCATGCAATCCATTGATGATATCCCTCTAACTTGATGAATTTGTATAAGCACACATCAGTTGAGCATCATTCAAATACCTTGAGTTACTAGTAAATGTTTTTATCGTTTAGGCTGGAACATGGGCAACACTTGTTGTAAAATTTTTTAATACTTTATAAACAAAGGAATGGAAGCAATTGGACATGATAATGAATATCAAGTCTGAAAGGGCCTTTGATACCAAGTTTTTCTTGGTTAATAGTATGGGACATAGTTGAGAAAATCTTAAAAAAATCCTGATTCGAACCGATTTTCCTGATCCACAGCCTAGCCGATTTTGCGCGTTTTTTTCCAAAAAATTGTGATATGCATGAAAAAGCCTTTTTTTTTCAATGAAAATTTGCATTTTCTTTGGTTTTTCATTGAAAAATTGCCGATTTTTTCCTGATTCCCGATTCTTTTCCAAGCCGATTCTGATCCAATTCCAATTTTCTCAAATATGGTATGGGATGCCTGAACATCATTCACATATCTTGAGTTGACATATACCAGTAAATATTTTTGTCATGTAGGTTACAACATGGAGCAATGTTGGAGATGGCTATATTTAGTACAAAACAAAACTATTTGTGAAATTTCTTTATTTTTATATGAAGGAAAGAACCCTCATATTTAGCATGGTAATGAATATCGAGTGGGAATGGGCCCTGGTACCAATATTTTATTCGCTGATAGTATGGGGCATAGTTAGAAAAATTGCTGGTTTCGTGCGATTTATTGCAAGAAATTGTGGGCAATGAGTTTTCTTCTTTCTTTTTTTTTTTTCTAAATATTCTTGGCATAGAGAAAATTGCCGACATACGGTGATATTTCTTGCGATTTCTTGCCGTTTTCTGGCGGGAAACTTGATAAGGCTTGCGCAGTTAGCATAAAATGGCGGGAAAAATTAATCTTTAAAAGGCCATTTGGCTTTATTTTTGCATTTTTTCTTCACTTTGGTTGTGACCAATTTCTTATAGAGTTTCATGATTAATAATTTTGAAAATAATGTGTTTTCTATATGTGGAGGAGTTTCAAAATTTCAACTACATCCACATAAATCTGTAAGAAAGTGACCATGGAATTTATGGTAAACTGAAGTTCTTAAATGTAATAGAAATATAGAGATCTCTTTATAGTTCCATGCATAGTTACAAAACTTGGCAAGTTTTTGAAAGACTCATCGAGTCTGCGTCCGAGTTGGCCCTCCCCAGTATTTTTTGACTTGGCTTGGTGAGATTTTTTTTTTTTTTTCCACTTGGCTGTGGGGGCAAAAACACACAAAAAACAACATTTTTTTTTTCTAAATTAGTCTCATTTTTGTTGTTTCCACTTGTAGAGAGAGCAGAGAGAAGGTGAAATCAAACTCAAAAAAACACTCATTTGCATCTTAATCCCAAAATTTTCCTAGTTTTCAAGAATCCAACAGCCACCCAGCAGTTACATTTGAGGTAAAAAATACAAGAACCAAAAGCAAGGCTAATGCCATAAGGCCCACCTGATTACAAAGGACCAAAGATGAAAGGAAAAGAAAAATTAGTCAGTAGAGTACAGGGATAAGGTCAAAGAAGATCAACAATGGAAGTTGAGACCAAAAAGGTAGACAACATTAAGAGGAATTTAAACCAATCTTATATGGACTTTCATGGCAATACCTTCCACTCCATGGAAAGTGTAATATACATTCTCTAGAACATTCATCTAACCACTCAGCCTAGGAACAAACAAATGCTTCCAAAATCCTAACCAACACAAGAAACATTCACCATGTTTGAGGCAACTCAAAGGCATCAAGAATTAGACATGAAAGATTGGAACAGTACAGTGCTTGGGCCCTCTCACAATCCCAGTGATATCAAGAGGCTGTTTGAAGAAGCACAAAATGTCCTTGAGGTTTCTTTCAAAGAAAGACAAGTTACATTGAAGGCCATTTGAAGAAGCGCAAAATGTCCATGAGGCACTCCCAAGACTGAATTTAACAGCCACCCAGAAGTTACATTGATGTGTGTTTTGTCACTTTCAGGTGTCTTTTAATGTTGTATTGCTTACAGTATTAATTTTGGATTTGTATAATGTTAATTAATTATAATATGCATGAAAAAACTTTTTTCCAATGAAAATTTGCATTTGCTTTGGTTTTTTTGTCAAACTTTTGCTGAGTCCGAGTCTGAGTCCAAAATTGGCCTTGCTGAATCTACACCGAATCTGAGTTTCTCTATTATGGTTCCATGTACCCTTGGGGAAAGCAACTAATCAATGAAAAGGCAAAATATTTGTAACTGCATTTGATTCAAAAACTAGTACGTTGAAAGATGATTGCTATTCTTGTATTATTAAAATAAATAGATTCTACTTGTCATCTCTTCCTAATATAATACTACTAGAATTTAAATTTGGAAAAATTGAAAGAAAATGAATGATGACAAAGAAAGGGAATACAAAGCTAAGAGTGGTAGTAAGTTTCATTGAAAGCTTGTTCATTTTTCAAGGCACTTGAGGAGGAAGTGGAACATTTGAGAGGATTGGAGAAGATATACCATGATGATCCCATACCTGAGGAGCCTCCAATTCGACCACCTATTCAGAGCCAAGGCCAACCATCTAGTTCAAGAGGGAGGAGGGGAAAACAAAAAACAATTTAAAAATTGCGTTATATTTTTGAAATTTTGCATTTGCATAATACTATGATGTAGTTGGTTGGATTTGATGATCATGAACTGTAATTGTGCTATTTTTTATGAATATCTAATATAAAATTAGGTTTTTGGCTCTCCAATTGTTGTTTAAAAAGTTTTTTTTTTAATTGGATTTTTTTTTTTTTCCTTTTTTGGCCAAGTTTTTCCCGAGTTGCCAATAAAATCTCCAAAATTGGGGTGCCAAGTTTATCGCGAGTTGCAAGTTTTCCAACTATAGTATGGTGTGCCTTAATACAGTTTGCCAAACACCTACTAGTTATAGATCTAACCTTCCAGCTGGATGCTAACTCTAAGCCTTGAGTCCTCACATTGATCAACTCGAGTCAACTCTTTCTCTATCAAAGAGTATACACTTCCCAAGAGTAGGGCTAATTCTCTTATAACTATGTTTGCTAGGGAACCAAAGATTTACAGTAAATACAACTGATCAGCTTATTAACTTCATTTAATTTGTATTATATAGAGATCTTGACAAGATATAATTCTTTTGCACATGGGGATCACTTGTGATTCAGAGTACGTGGAATAGTTACAGGACTTGAGGGCCCTGAATATCTTTAGTCCGCATCTTCTTAAATGCAATGATACTCCTGGTTCTTGGGTGAGAGCTCATTTAAGATATGGCAGGAGGTATTCTTATATTCAATTTTAAAGCCACTTTGATTTATGTTAAAGAGTGCATTCATTTCCTCAAGGTGGACTATGCCATGAAGGGATGCTTGTCAGAGCAAGACAGGAGAGTCCAATATGAGCAGCAACCATAGAATTGATTTGTAGCTAATGTTGAATGAAGTGAATGTCCTTTCCAGTTTGTTTAGTAGATTTGTTTTTTCTGATATCTTTGTCTTAACAAAAAATGGGTGCATTTATGAACTTTTAACCGGCTATTTCTTGGAAAAGGTTGACTTGATAAGTTGCCAATGAAGACCTGAAGGATTGTTAGTCTACTAGGTATTTAAAATTCCCTAGGTATTATAGTTTACCATTAAGGTTTTTTTTCATCTAATAATGCCTCGTGCATGCCTGTGTCTTGTAATCCTGAGACATTTTTCCCCACTTCATAATATTTGAATCTTAGGCCACCATATTTTGTTTTCTTCTTGTTCTTTGCATCTTTGTTTGCTATGAAATTTATTCGTAAGTTTTGTGTAGATCTCTAATCTTTCATCATTTTGCATTTGTTCATTCTTTTCTGTTATACATCGATCAACCATAATTGTATTTTCAAATGTCCGGACTACATATTTCTGAATAGGGTTAATGATGAACCTGGCTCCTACCGACATATTTGTTTTAACATGCAGTTTGAATACTTGTGGTTTCCAAAATATTAATTCAAGGAAAAAGTTTTTCCCATAGTTCTACACTTCGACAAATTTGACTTTATCTTTTCTTTGTATCAGATGTGAACATCATCGTCAAAGAGACATGGAGTTAAAGCAGACAGTAAGACATTGTCATCCAATTTTTACTATTCCTTATGTTTTAAAATTTTCTTTGGAATCGCATGCATAACGCAAATAATCAGTTTTAGTTTTAGAACAAGTTTTCTTAATATTGGAATCACTAGAGTTGCAGAGTCTAGCATTTTCTGTTAGGTGCTTCTGACATTTGTAGCCTTTTATGTTTATTAGATTAGAAAGCTGGAGAATGAATTGAACAATGCCAAACAAAAATTTGCACAACTTGTGTCTAATGTTGAATCTAAGAAGAAGTGGAAACCAGATGCTTTCAGGTAAATTTCTTTATTGTTTTGTGTAAATATATGTGTTAAATAGCCCATTGATTATGCATGTTTTGTTGGCTTAATGGGAGAACAAACCTTTGTAATTTATCTGTTCTCTCAAATTATAGTCTATTTTTAACGGTACTAAACGTCCAAAGAGCTTTGTTTGGTTCACATGGCTTTCTATTCTCTCTTAATATTTATACAGGGTATTTGTTCAATTGCAGGGATGTTCAGAGAAACTCATAAGATCCTTTGAACTCTTGCCAAAATCTGGAATTTTAATAAGGAATGTAAGCTTATAAAGTTTTGTGAACTGCAGTCCTTTCTGAGGAAGCAAACTGCTGAACAATGTTTTGTGTCTAATACAAACAGGAAGTCCCTGTCCAGGAGTTTCATACCACCTATTTTTGTGTATCTAATTGCAAGCTTTAAGCAACCTTGCCTACAACATCTGCCTAGGTTGTCTGTAAAGGGCTGTATGGTTTTGATAATAGATCCTAGTAGGGGTCACACTCGATCTGAAGAAAGAGAGAATTATTTGTAACATATGAACGTCACAGGCATTGCCATTTTTTTCATAATATTCTTCGTGGTCATGGAAGAAGCACTGTTTTTGTGGTCATGCAAGAAGCACCATCTGTGAAGTTGTAAAAAGCAGTTTTGATGAGATGTGTTTCATACACAGGAGGATGTCACTATGTTTTGCTGTATCTTTTGGTTTTCCAGATTGCCTTCTCAGTAAGAATTGCAGCTAAAATGGAAAAACCAAAATATCCATGGGAAGCAGCAACTTACCCAAAATGAATTATTAATTGCAGAAATGCGTCCTGGTTAGACCCATTTCTATCATGAATTGGACCCCAGTTCTGGTTCTCAAATGACGTACAGCTGGCCAAGTGCCTCCAAGAGTTGGTTCCTTCTTGTTATTGAACCGGGGATCGTTGGATGGCAGCTAGCATTTGCCACTTTGCTGCTGATGACAAGTTCCCTCAAATCAAGCTTTTTTGTATAGTGATATTTTGCTCAACGGATATGGCTATCTATCCAGATAGCATTAATTTTTGAAATTTCAACATTTGTCTTCGTTTGGAATTCTATGAAAAACCTCACCAAATACTGTCCCTTGAAGAGGCAGGTGTCTTATAGAGCTCGTGTATGGACCAAATATTTTGTTGTTTTAGTGCATGGTACACAATGCTGAACAAGGAAATCATCAGTTTATGATATTAACATTCATGCCTAGACTCTTCACATTTTCATGCTGAAGTGAATTTGAATAATCATAATGGCATCCTTTGTGTAGAGAGAGAAGTATTTTATTTGCAGTTAAATCCTTTGTGTTTGTACCATGTGGCTTTCAAGGTATATGACTAAAATTGATGGCTAGGAGTTTGATTTGCTTGTGGCAGTCTTCTAGGAGAGATTCCACTGTTGATGGGATTTTGCTTATAATGCAGGAGTGATCATGGAAGTGTATGAAGATAAAGGCTGTATTTGCTTCTCTCAATTCAATAGAGTTGCAAGTTTAGAAAACCTCCGTTTTAATGAACAATTATCACTGTGAATTTAGACTTGTGGAGGATGCAGACCTGCACCTGGTTGTGCTGTACCTAAATGACACAATGGATGCATCCATGATAACACTACACTTTTTGGCAATCCGTTGATACTTTTAACATGGGGACCCCTACTGCCGTAACCCCTGTGCATTTTGGCAATAAGTAGGTGCTTTTAACATGCACCCCTATGTCACCTGCAACTTGAGTGTCCGTACAACACCTGTAAAACCTTGATAAATAGCAATATACTATTTATTAATGATTGTAATTTCAATTTGAGATTTCGACCATTCACAAGTTATGCTGATTACAAATCATGTAAGTCTATGGAGACTATTATAATTAAAATATGGAATGAATTAAATGTGATTTAATTTTAAATTGTATTATTATGACAAGCCATGGTAGGAATGCTTGCTTTGTGGAAGTAGTTTTTGAGTTTAAATGAGTTTTAAACTCAATTTGTTTTTAACTTTAAATGGTATCTTTTAGTTTAGAATACAATATTTTGGTTTATAATTGTAAATTCAATTTCAAAACTATTAAAAAAAATCTGTGCAAGGTAGGTCAAGAGCCTTGGGGTAGGGCAGTTGGAAGCAAGGAGTTTTATAGGGCAGTTGGAAGCAAGGAGTTTTACATTGTAAGTTAATGTTCCAGTCTTGTGGGTGAAACTTAATTAGTATAAGGAATCAATCATTAAGCAATAGTTAATAGGTTACAATTTTATGAACATGAGCTGAAATTCTCACATTATCATTATCATGGATACTTCATCAAATAACCTCATTTTTTAACTCTCTTGTAACATGATAGCATGACTTGTTCTAATACCACATGTGGTTCTTGAAATTGATGTAACCTAGGTAGGTCTCGCTTTAATGCATATAATTAATTAAACAAAATATTTATTTTAGCTTCTCCATATAATTAATTAAACAAAATATTGATTTTAACTTCTTAGGATGATTTGACTGAATGATTGGAGATGTAATCGAAGTGTTGGAGGTTAATGGTCTTTTTCAAATTTAGTTCTTGTTTGAGTTGGATGACCACTCGAACATAGGATGTCCCTCTCCTCTTGTGCGCATTGCCATTGTTTCACATGGCTTTGGTAGAAGCTCCCATATTGGGAAGGTGGTAACATGGAGAATAGAGGAAATAAGAGGATATGAGGATAGAATGAAGAAGAGTGAGTTGCAAGGCACAACACCTCCTTTATACTTCTATTGAATTTCTTTACTCCGTCATTCCTAACCTTCTCTCTTTTGCCAAGACATGAGTTGTGTCTTTGCGATCGCCAACTTGATCAATTTGCTACATTGCTTTTCCATGTGCAACTAGAAGAAGCCTTTGTAGGTATTTTGATGGTGAGATTTTGACAACTATGTGGGACTTTAACTTCTTTGGCCTTGGTGTTGATAGATCCACCTTTGGAATTAACACAACAGTTGGTCGTCTTAAGTTTTCTCCTTTATTTATCCTTTTTGTTTAACAGTTCTCTCACCTTAGGATAGTTCTTTAGTTGTTGGAACAACCTTTGGTCAAGTCTTGCCATTAAAGGGTTTATGCCCCAACCAATCTCACCTTGAAATCCATTTGTCCATCATCATTATCCAATGCTAGGGCATTTTGTTGGTTCCCTCCTCTAGTCCCTTGTTGGTAGGTTTGTGTATGTCTGCAATTCTAACTTTAGTGACTATAGCGGCTATTAAGGGTCCTTATGCTTTGCCATTGCCCTAAGAAGTGGCTTCATCATCTATACTTTTGGTAAGTCAGGTTTTCCCATAGTCCTAAAGCCTTAATTTGTTTTCAATCCAAGGTGTTGTGGGTTTTCATGTTTCAAACCTCATCAATCCCTTAGATGCTTCTATGGAGGATTCCCCTTTTGGTCCATGTCTAGTTTGCTTGTCTAACCCTTCATCCAATTCAAAACATACTTAGGCGGGTCGACAACTCTTGCATTTTTTTTTTAGATGTATCAACTTTGTTGGCCCTCTTGAAGAGCAACAATTTAGGTTGGTCAAAAAACAAAAAATGATAACGAGGTGAATGAAGAGGCAATGGTTGTCTCCACTCAATTAACTTGCTTGAGCGGCCACGAAGTGGTCGTTGAAGCCGACAGCGACTAGTTTCCAATGGTTAAAAATTTGACCGTTGGATTTTAAACTGGTCGTTGACGGTGACAGCGGCCAGCTTCTAACCAGGCTAGCCGCTTTGGGTGACAGTGATCAGCGAGCGACATGCCAACGATGTTCCCCTGTGGCCAAAAATCACAAAAAAAATTGCAAAATTCCTAAAACTAGCTTGGACCCACTAAAGCTAAACCTAGCCTACACCTATTGATTGGTGTTGTAAAAAACGTGGAGGTTGCTCGATCTAAAATTGGAGGTGTTCTTAAGAATCTTGAGCATGATAGAATCTATAGCTAAATTACAAAAGATGGACTAAATGTTGACAAACATACCACTTTGGGATCTCAAGAGCTCGATGAAGTCCAAGAAATCCTACTGTTGGATGAAGTAGTATCTAAAATTATAGACTTCTATAGTCTATTTTTCTTGTGTGATGCTCTATTGGTGTTGTCTAAGGAATACTACTACTTGACGTGGTAGTATCTAAGATTATTGAATTCTATAGTCTCTCTTTTTCTTGTGTGGTGCCCTAGTAGAATGTGAATTCTATACATGGGCTAAAAGTAGTTGGGAATCTAGAGGATGAGTAGTTGAACGAATAAGAGGGTTAGGTAGAAGTTACATATCATGCCAATTTATCATTGGAGTAGCACAAGTAATCCTTCAATTGGATAGATTATTTGTGGACAAATTTGCTACCTTCAGGCTTGGTCCTTTAAGTTCCTTCTCTATCCAAATCCAAATTTTCCATTTTTTTGTTGAATTTATGTTTTTAAATTTAGCTTTTAGACTATATAAGAAGCAAACAACAATTTCGGAAGTCATTTGGTATAAGAACAAGTGTGAGTGGTTCTTGAGCTTCCATTCCACCCATATGCTTATGTGAAAATGGACTTGGATGACAAGCTTTTGCAATGCATATAGTTGGAAGGGTCTAGTTTTGAATGTGAACAAAGAGTGGTGTATCTTAACTTACATAATTCTTGTTTCACTTACACAAAAGTTTTGACCTAGCGAGGAATTGTCGTTGTAGGTGGACCTCATTTGTGTTGGATTGCAAACCTTAACAAAATTCTTAGTGATTGCTTACTTAATGCTAATCATACTATGTTTAACCCTTCAAATTAACTATTAGACAATGACAAGTTTCACCAATAAGGCTATTACGGCTAGACATGCAATGTGACAATAAGATGTGTAATTCCTTTAGTGTGTCTCTTTGGAAGGCCCATGAAACTCTCATTCTCTCATTAGTTTAGAACTTTCCCAACTAGAGAATAAGGTCTTCAATGGAACTCTAGTAATATGACCATAAGTGTAGAATTCTAAGGATGGGTCTATAGTGCAACTTGTTGCAGTGTCCTTGCACGACCAAATTTGGCCATGAAATGCTATCAAAAGGTTGTTCTAGGGTACACTCATAAAGAGATGTTTGAATATATGGTTGGGGAGAGTCTAACAAAAATGTAAGGATTCTCCTTGTTGGGTCTCTAAGATGTGTTTTCGTCAAGGATTTGAGGGTTAGTGAGGAGAAGCTTGTGGACTTCTCCATCCATCCAACTTTTTCCCCACATAAGTAGATTTCATTCTAAATCACCCATCAAGGATTATTCATAATTCTCATGAATTCTTTTTAGGCTCTAGCCAATAAGTCTCTCTTAAAATTGCTTAATGAATTTGTGTGTGCTTTCCTAAAAAGTAAGGGGATTGCTAGTTAAGGATAGGAAACATAGTGAAGCATGTGGTTGACATAGACCTAATGTCCTTGTTATAGAAAATCAAGTGCAATAATTGGAGGTGAGATGTGGCTGTGCTATATTTTTGGAAAGATTGGTTTTGATTAACATTGACACACCAAAAAAGGCTAAGGGGTACTATGTTCTATTTATCCTCTTGGATGATGACCCTTTCGGGTCAAAAAAAGATAAGACCCTAATCACAAGGTTGTTTGGACCATATTTTTTTTTGTTAAGGGTCATATCTTGGTATTTTACGTGATTTAATCTCCTAATTATGGTAACGAAATATCTTATCTTTGGAACTAGGAAATAACCTTTCTCAAACATAATTGATTATTGCAAGGGACTTCATTATGGTAGCGTCCAATTAAATAAGAGTTGTCAATCTTCACAATTGTCACTTTATACCTTTGATTTTAATAGATGGATTTCCTTTAAAAACGAGATAAGCATTTTTGACATTTTGAGGTCTCCCTCAAATGTGTTGGTATTCATAATATTTTCTAGAAACATCTCAAAACATGCATTCACCACAATCATGTGCAAAAAAAGGAAGAAGAGCAAAATAGAAGTGTATAGATACAAAATAAGGAAAGAGATAAATGGCACCTTTTGAGAGAAGAAATAAGGGGTTGGTGCTTGTAGGCACCCTAAAATATTAAACTATTATACAACTGATAAATCATTAGGGGTATTTATAGTGATATCAAAAACCCCAGTGAGTAGTCAACCTTAAGCCGACATTAGCTTGACTTTAAGGTTAACTTACAATAATAAAATAATAGTAAATTACACTTTTTAATCAAGGTTATCCATAAAGGTGGATTAACCAATATCACTAAGGGTGAATACATGAAGGGTGCTCTTAGGTTTACATGAAGATGCCCATAGGCTTACACATAGATGTCGTAGGCTTACATAGAAAGGTGCCCGTAGGCTTACATATAGAATGTCCATAGGCTTACATTAAGATGCTTGAAGGTTTAAATAGCACTTGTGCTTAGGCTACATCAAGAGCACCTATAGGTACTTTATCACTGTCGACCTTGGCCTAATTAAATTACAAATATTTCAACACCCCGATAATCTAAGTTGAGGGGCGAAGGAGAGAAGTCATTGGAGATGATACATCTCTCCCCATAATGAATACTCACATGGGTTAATGAATCTTGCTATCTTCTCTTTGCTATAGGTACATGAACAAGATCAACCTCTCCCAAACATGAAGTTGTAACTCCTCCTGGATCAAAATTTTGAGCTTCCCGTGAGAAGATCTTCAACATGCATTATAGTAAACACACTTTGTCCCCAAATCTCAAGAGAAGGCAATTGAACCATGAAGCAATAGACATGTCTCTAAATAATCAAAACCAATGGCTAGAAAGGACCCATAAAAACAAGGTGTACCTTGTGTTTGTTATCCAAAATCTACCTCTTGTAGCCCAGAAGATTTACCAATCACCACACTAAGGGGTTGTTACATCCACTATGAGAAAAGAGAAGGATAAACATAGAAATCTTGAAATCTCTTAAATATAGTACAACTAACCAACCGCTACACCAAAAAGCTCAGTTGGAGCTAGGTATTTGGTGCTCTATGAAGACATCAAACCTATTGTAATAAAAGAAATGAGATCTTAACCTGTGATCTTCTTGTAGAAGAAGACATTTAAATCATACATGATGTAATATCTAAGGGAAATTGCCAAATGTCACACCAATGGAGAAGTGGAGTTAAAATCACACCCAGAAGAATACCAACTACATCTATTTTGTATAGAAAAATCCCACAAAAAATATAAAATAGGTCCTTGAGTTGAAAAAGGGCCCAAAACACTTATATATGCAAAAGTTATGGCCTCCTATAGTTTGGCATATTAGAGTTGAAAAAGGAGTGAAATAATTGACCTTAAAGAAAATTTTTGGTTAACTAGAGACTGCCACTTGTCACCTCCATGTGCCACATCTACCAATGTCACTCATTGATAGGACAACCAATTGCGACAAAAAATGACGAATACAATTGTAACACATGGTGGATGTGGATTGGCTAAATTTTCATATGTATATAAAAAATAAATTGTAATGCTCAAGATTTGGGCTAGATCGGCAAAGGGACTCTAGCTTGTGTTTAGAAGGTAGGCTCTGTAGGCTTGAAAGCCTAACCAACTATGTTGTATGTGTTATTTGAAGCATAATGCGTACAAAACACGTTAAGTAAACCTATCGCCATAAGACAAACATGGGTTTCGAACCCATGACCAACTGTTTAGAGCCATGACACCTTGCCACTACAACATTAGCTCATTTAAGCATAACCCTCAGTTCTATTTTTAATATCAAATCACCTCCTCAAAAAAGAAATCCTTGATCATGTGTTAAAAGTATAGTGACCTGGCCATAATGAAATGTAGGACCTCCAGCCTTCCAAGTGAAGATGTTGTCATTGTACCACTACAACACAAATAAAAACTTCACTAAATAATATTCAATGAATGTGCAAAGACCACTATGCAAAATATCATTGCCCAATTTTTTATTTTTATGTGATTCAAACTTTGGATGTGACTGATAACAAGTGAATGTTCAACCGTTGCACCACACTCGCAAACATAAAAAACTCTTCCTTGATAATTTTTTTTTTGCTTTCAAATACATACACCTTCCTCCCCTCTCTTATCGCATAGCAGAATATTTCAAATTAATAAATTTGAATTTCAAATTTTCGAGGAAAATAGATATTTTTTTGATGCAAAAACAAACCATCAAAACGATGAAATATCTAGAAGTTCTAAACTAGGACCTTCTAAAATTTTGTAAAGAATCCAATGGAACTGACAGTTTGTCCATATCTACCATGGTTTACTTTATACAACCTTTTTGTGTGATTGAGTGAAGTTGCTTCATTTTAGCTTTGAAACCATGTTGGAACTCATAATATTTTCTAAAAACATTCTGAAACATCCATTCATCAGAATCATATGCAAAAAAAGGAAAGGAGCAAAATAGAATTGTATAGGCGAAAAATAAGGAAAGAGAGAAACAACATGATTTGAGAGAAGGAATAAGGGGTGGGTGCCATTAAGCACCCCCACAATATTCTCATATATTACACTATAATACAAATGATCAATCATTGGGGGTATTTATAGTGATACCAAATGCCCCAATAAATAGTTAAGCCTCAAGCAACTTGATTTTGAGGTAAACTTATAATAATAAAATAGTAAAAAATTACACTCTTTAATAAAGGTTATACCTGAAGGAGGATTAACCAATATCACTTAGGGTTAATACATGAAGAGTGCCTATCGGCTTACATAGAAAAATGTCCATAGACTTATATAGAAAGATGCTCATATGATTACATATAGAATGTCCTTAGGCTTATATATAGAATGCCCATAAGCTTACATCAAGATGTTGAAGGCTGACATAGTAGTTATCATTAGGCTACATTAAAAGCACCCATAGGTACTTCATTATTGTTAGGCCTTGGCCTAATAAGATCAGATTGCAAATTTTACAACATGAGGATCATAAATTTTGGTATATCTGGTGTAACAGGAGGCCAAGCAATGAGTCTAAGTTTAGCATATTATATTAGATTTACTATTCAAAATTTTTCTTTATTAAGGGTTTTTATGACAACTCTAAGATTTTTTGTGGCTTTCATAACCTCGTTTTTAAGCCTTGGTGAAGTTGATAGGAAGTTTGATGGCCTTTCTTATAAACTCAATATTTCATTATTGTAAGACTTGATTTCCATCCAAGGTCTATGAATGGTATGGGCAGAGTAGGAAAGACCCCCTCATGACAATGGATGCATACTTTGGCGGGAAAACATAATTAAAAAAATAACTAAATTCCTTAGGGATTTTGGTAGAAGGAAGGCCATAGCTCATAAAAGGGAGAAAAAGGTGTCTTTAGTTTCTCCTTTCTAAAGATACAAATGCTTTGATTCAAGACCCAACATCACTATTTTGGAAAAACAAGTTGTAATTGCAAAAATAAGCCTTTAGAGATCAAAGCAATACAAAGCCAATGAAGCTAGAATTAGGTCTAACGTTCAGTGGATATACTTAGGGGACAAATTGAAGAAAAAAGTTATTGGTGAGGTTAGGGATGATGAAAGGAACCTCAAGGTTGATGATAAAGGGATAGTGCATGTTTTCATTTCACATTTCCAAAACATTTTCAAAGATAATAACAAGGAATTGGACCATTTATTAGTTAAATATTTTTCTTCTTATATCCCATGAAAGATAGATGACGACCACCAAGTTTTTTGGATAGTCCCCTCTCTTTGAAGGGATTATTTGATGCTTTATTATCAATACCAAAAGATAAACCAATGGGAATCATTGGTCTTATTGTTAAATTTTTAGAATGGAGGATGTTATGGGTCTTGACTTCTATCAAATATACAAAGATATTGATAGGAAAGTGTCAATGGGTACCTTTGTTAGTTATATATTGATTAAGTTAGTAACTAAAGGCTCTAATAAGGACAAATATTTAGATTGGAGACCCATTACTCTTTTAAATATTGCGTACAAAATCTTCACTAAGATATTGACTTGTAGATTAACCCTTATAGCTCAATGAATTGTGAGGCAAGAACAAACTGGGTTCCTAAGAGGGACATTTATCTTAGATAATGTAATTCTAGCCTGGGAAGTCTTTAGAATGGGTGACAAACTTTGGCCAAGGTGCCTTACTTTTCAGGCTTGATTTGGATAAAGCTTATGAAGTATTTAGTGTCCCTTCATCCTAAATTTGCTTAAATGACTAGAGTTTGATTCTAGTTTTCATCACATGGTTTTCCTTCTCTTATCTGATGCTACAACTAAAGTAGTTGTTATGGTGTCCTATATGATATGATTACCTTGTAGTATTTAATTTGTTAATGTTGTACACATGCATCCTTTTTTTTATGTTATTATTGTTATGCCTTAGGCTACCCATTTTAAAGAGTTACTTAGATTGGCCTTATTAAGAGGATTTTAGTCCCGAAGAACAACAACGTGATAAATTTCAGTCCATATTAGGAATGGGAATGAAGAGGTAGAGAAAACATTGGTTATTTTGGATCCTTTTGTAACATATTAGGGGCAAAATGCTCCCCAACATAACAAAAATTATTGTTGTTCAAGATTATGCACATCCTGATAGGATCCTTGAGGAATGGAGCCACGTGGGACATGAAAAGGTTATCTTTACTTAGGGATTCTCTTAAGTTTTAGAGCCTTCCTTAATAATTGGACAAGTTTCAATGCAAGTTCGATAATTGGATTATCAGGCATGTCTCTGGGAGGTGGGATGCAAGTTATCGAGAAAATATTTACAACAAGTCATGTATTCTATTCTTGTTGTTGGTTGCCTTCTAGATCCAAAATATGATTAATTTGTGAAATTGAACCGTAGATTTTTACAAAGAAAATGGAATAAATTTTAGATGAGAGTAGCTATTTCATGGGCCAAGTGTTCCCACATAAAAAAGAAATCGGGACTAGGAATGATTGAGCCTTGGGTACAAGCGTTAAAATTGATGTCTAAATGGCATACAATTTTTTTATTGGCAATAATCCCTAAAAGTGCCTTGTCAAATTACAATTTCAATCATATATTCTAGTGGTGTTTGTTTGAGGTGGATTATTTTGACAACCTTTTAAATGCCAATAGTTCACTTTTAAAGGTTCATCTCTAATCCAAGGACATTGGAATGCCTAATAATTTGTTATGATCTTGTTATCCTACGATGGCTTTTCACTTAGATAAGGTTTTAGATTTGCCATAACTATTATTTTGTGGAATTCTTTTGGTGTTGAGTAATGAGAAGCCACTTATGTTAAATCCTTCTTGAAGGAAAACTTCTATTTAAAAGGGAGGTTAAAAATTTCATATACTTATTGGTTATCACTAAGGATAAAGGGAAATCTTGGAAAGTTCTAAAAATTGTAGTCCTAACTATACAAGAATAAGTAGATGAGGAGTTACCATAAAATAAACCACTACACTAGTATGTAACTGGCTAAAGGACTGGTGATGGTATTGTAATAGGGGAATCAATAATCCTTTAGTGAAAACACTTTATAGGATCCTTATTTCCTTGATCTTTGTTGCACCTTAGATTAAACAATGATTGGAACACAAATTTTGTTGAATCTAGTTGATAAGATCTTAGTGCACAAATGTGGAATTCTAGAGCCTTAATATATAACATTCTTGTTGAATTGTAGAAAGATCTACTTTCTTATGCACCCACAATTCCATTCTACAAATTGGAAGAAAGAGACTATACTCCTTTTGACCTACAAATTTAGACTGGCTCCCCACTATCCTTGTTGATTCTAACTAATCTAAACTAATTGCATAAAAGATAATCCATAAATTAAAATATGGAAACAAAAGTGCATGAAAGTAAATTTTGAAGTTTAGGGTGCGAGATATCTAAAGTAATATGATCGTAACCATAGCAAGGAGAGTCTATGATCAATCAACAAAAAAAAAAAAAACAATGGATCCTATGTGTATAAAATATAATTAAAAGGGAATTATAAGAGGACAAAAGGAAAATACCATGAATATCACATGTTTCGCAATCTAGGAGGGCAATGCCATCAATGGAAAATAAATACTTTCATCAATTTCTTATTAATCCAAGAGGAAAAAACAATTACAGTGTAGGGCTCACAAAGTGTATCTCTCATTCTATCAAAGACAAAACATATTTACAATAGAGTCCATGGATCCTATTTATAAGAAGAATTCACCCATGAGTTACTCCTAGTAAAATTAAGGATTTGGGGGCATCTTTAGCAAAATAATGCACCTCCAAATGTTACTTGCCTCTTAATTCATCCCTAAACTACTTAGAAGGTTTCGAAAATGCTTATGACTCCAATACATGCCAAATTTTACTTTTTGAAAATATTCCATGGGATTTGTGCACTTCCCTTTTGTGCTTTAATTTATCAAAAAGTAATTTGCTTTGGGAGAGAAGCAAATTGCTCCTATCTAGGAGCACTTCATTCCATTCTACTAGTACTTTTCTCTTGGGACAAATTACTATATGTTGTTTATTTCTTCGCTCTTCTAGATCCAATTGCATCATCTTGAGAAAATCACACCTTTGGTGCCTCTAAATGTCATGAACCTCCCTTGGTAAATTTATTCGTGTGATGGACACATGGATTGATATGTAATCTTTTTGATAGAATGATTGACTTTTTTTATGTTTGCTTCTTGTAAAACATCTATCTTATGAAAGAATATGATGTTGCTAATGGATTTTCACTATTGCAGGAACATATTTTCTCGTGGGTGGAAGAAAAAATTAACCACTGATAACGGGATGCCATGGGGAAGAGAAATGATGTGATGATTTATTCATCGAACAACTTGGAGCAATATGGATGAATGCTCTTTTCATGTAGTTGCATATCATGATTTGCATGAGGGAATATACCAAGTTTAGAATGAAACTTGGTTGCTGCATGTTAATATTCCTTTAGATGAAATTTTATTTGATAGAGAGATTCATTGCAAAGAAGAATATATGTTTAATTTTATTGTTTTATTCTTTCAATAAAAATACAAAGAATTTACCTTTTGGTTGACATTATTATTTTAACATAAGGAAGGATTATAATGCTTGTTTGAATTTGAAGATGATGAAAGATTTTTATTATTACTTCTCTTAATAACTTCTACTTTTTTACCACTATGGTAAAGAAAGGTCACTCTTTGATGGAAAGACTCATTAAGGGGGAACTTGACGACCATGTGTTTGGTTATTTGAAAATTATTTTGCTTCATGATGAGATCGTAGCTAATTCAGTAACCAAGAAAAATAAAATTAATTAGGACTCCGACTTTGATCTTGATAGGAACTTTGGTAAAAATATTTATATATAATATATCTTGGATGTTGGTTGGAAATTGTTCAATCATGATTTGAATGAGGGGAGAGACGTGCGTAGTGGAGGAAGATATAATGCACCACCATAGTAACGTCCCGATGTAAGAAGACGATGGAAAAGAGAGGTGGTACTTCACTCACAACGAAAGAAGTAGGTAGAAAGGACAATGAGGAGAGCAAGGGAAGATATTGAAGGGAGGGAGGAAATTTGAGCTAGCAAACGAAATGCTGGACCCATTCCCTAAAATTCATGTTGAAGTTATACTGTGACCTCCAGGTAGACTTTGAAAACTTGCTCTCATGATTCGAAGGCAAGTAGTGCCTTTCTTTCAAATTTTTAGCTTGTTTGATGTTTAGCAATGGTAGAATAACTGGATTGGGGTTGAGATCATCTTCTCTGTTACAAAGAAAAGAAAGTAACACTTTATTTATTTGCACCTTGTAATTCATTGTGTGTTTGATACGTTGCATGGTATGGATATATATGTGCTTTCAGTAGAACCCCTTTTGTGTGGTTTCTTCTACCCTATTGAATGCTAAGTTTTAGAACCACTGGGTTTAATGAATGTCTCTCCTAAAAAATGGATTGAAAGTAAATATGTATGTGAATTGTATAACTATATAAGTGCATTGTGTTATAATATTGAAGCCTTAGAAAACAAGCGGGACCAAGAGTGTTTGTGTCTTATACTAAGCCAATCTGCTTGTATTACCTTGATCTCTATAGGGACTACGATTGTGATTTATTTTACCTTAAATATTGTAATTTTGTGTGCTAAAAGTATATAGAATACCCTTATCTATTAGAGTTAGATTCTATTACATCATTTGGATCATGTAAATGTACCTTTCTAGGTACATACTTAGGACATTAGATTACTTTAGGGGGAAGTTATCTAGTTACTTTATGCAATGTAATAAATGCACAAGTGTCAATGTGCAAGTTGTAAATGTGCAAGGTGTCCCTTGTACAACTAGGTAGAGTGTTGGCCAAGGAATCTATCTTCCATTATAAAAGGGCCTCATTGTAAGAGATTGAAGAGACAATAGGTAGTAGTAGAATTATTGTGTAACTCCATTAGTGATGGAGTACAATGTAGTCTTATAGCTTCTTGCATGGAGTGTCCATTTCCTCCATAGCAACATTGTATTCATTTTCATCATTTCTATTTATAGCATATTTTTACAATCTCGTAAATTTACTTTCTCTCATATTTTTGCATCTTGTGATTGCCATCTCCCATTGTGATCTACCTCAAAATCTAATAGTGGTATCAGAGCCACGGTAGATCTAGTCACAATAGAACTAGCTACTATAGATTGAGAGGAGAACCACCATTATTATTGAGCCTAAATTTTTGTGAACCTGATTCTCCACAGTGCACAGGCTCTTGCAAAAATATTTAGAAGAATCAAGGTGGTAGGGAGAGCTTCGAGAAAGTACTATTGTTAAAAATTGGGCCAATCACCATAGCTTCGATTTTTGCAAACCGGATGTGCCTTTGGACCCATTGCATGTAAATTTTATTGCCTTAAGATTGTTTGGTAGAATAGACTGGAAAGAGAGATTGTGAGATTCATTTGGCTCAGAGTCTTCCCATAGAGTTGCAGAAAAACTCGTGAAGATAAGGACTCAACATTTGATCCACTAGTTTGATGAATCAACTAGTGAAGCTCATCTAAGAGATCTAAAAAGTTTACTATTGCCTGAAGTTTCTTTTATTGTAGGGAACTAACTCTCAGATGATTGGGACACCTCCTACAATAGAAATCTAGGAGATTTCAACTTCGTTGCCCGAAGGTCGAAGTGCCTTCATAGTGCAGATATTAGTTGTTGCAAGAGAAGAATACTACAGAAGAGACTCTAGGAGAAAGAGTCATGGTGAAGTCTGGAGATTGAAGATCTCCATCGATAGAGTCAACTTCATAGAAAAAAGGCCACAGAAGCCTTGATCCTAAAAAAAGCCACATAAGCCTTGATCTAAAAAAAGGCCACAGAAGCCTTGATCCTGAAGAAGACTCTAGAAGAGAGTACCTGATTTAGAAGCAGATTCAGATTTTAGTACTAATAACTTGTTGTAGGGAAAGGAGATTCAGTGAGTTGGGAAACTTCCTACAAGAAATTTAGGAAGAGTATCTTCTTCAGAATCAATCCAGCACCTGAAGCAAACTTGAAGGTGAAGAGATCAGGTGAAGATCTCATTGAAGAAACTTCCATTCTTGGAAGAATGAGAAGGACTAGGAGAGTCTTGTTCAAATCTAGAAGTAGCAGAATCAAGAGATCCAGGAAGGAGATCTCAATTCCAGAAGTTGAAGAAGAAGGTCTCAAGGAAGACCAAAGAAGCTACAAAATCAAAGACCTAGGAGAGGTCTCAAGGAAAAAGGCTTGGAGAGCCTTGTTGCTGAAGCAAGATCATCAAAAGAGTTCCTAGAAGAACTCATTGGAGAAATTCTCCATCAAGGAGAAAGTTTCTGATAAGGGAAAGAATTGGGACAATTATCACCATCCGACAACAAGCCCAAAAAGGAGAAGAAGAATTGGCAAGGAGTGCCAAAGAAGATACAGAAGACCTCAAGACATTCAGAGTCTTGAGAAGAAGATCCTGCTTGAAGTTAGAATTCGACAAGAAGACTTGAAGATAGAAGAAGCTTACCAAATCTGAGAGATTTGAAGATTACCTTTCACGACAAGAAGGCATAAATATTTCTCCAAATCTACAGCAGAAAGGAGAAGATTACTAGAGAAGAACAAGCCACCAAACCCTAGGCTCATGAAAGAAAGTTTGAGACCACTTTTTGGTGAAGGAGGAGCTTTTTGGAAAAGCTAACAAAAGTTGCAGAACTCTATCTAAAGCAACAAGCTTGATCTACATCCTCTACAAAAAGCTTTCAAAAAGGTAAGCAACTATTGGTGCAAGTAGATTCATTAATTGGATTACTTATCAGATTTGTTAAAGCACCTTATATTGGATCAAAGTTGCAAAGAGGAAAATTGAATTACAGTCTTCAAAAGTGCAAAAAGAGAAAAATTCCTTTTAAGGATCATTTGCACATTAGGAGTTGATTAGATTTTAGAGTTACAATTATCTATCAACTACCTATCTTCTACTTTGAAGAGAAAAAGAAGACTAGATCCTACAACTGTGTTTGTAGTGAAATTTGCAAGGGTTCATTCCAGATTATGCTTGAAAGGTTGCAGTGGAATTGTTAAGTGCATTTTTGAGAAATTAGTGGAGCAATAAGGTGAGATTATTGTTACCATTAAAAGTGCATCTATTAAGCACTATACTAGTTGATTTTTTAACTAGTTATTCTCAATTAGTTTGTGTTGTTAAAAGCACAAAAACTATAAAAAAATCTGTAGCACTTTCATGGCCAAAAGAAGCCACCATTACAAGAAAAAAGGTGGAGAAGAAAGCCACCATTGAAGTCCTTGAAGGAAGCCTCAAATCGAGACCTTGGAAGTCTCAAGATTCAAGGAGAATGTAAGGGTTTCATTTCAGTATAGAGTGCAGGAATCCTTATTCAAAAATAACATTTCATTAGCTTGGATTGACTATCATCCAAAGAAGAAGAAGCAAGAAGGATTACATAAAAATTCTTCATTTTGGTGCAAGATCTATCTATTACAAAAGCACCTCTTTTGTCCCTTTGAAAGGACAAAAGTATTACTATTTATAGGGGGCAGTAAGGACGTTATATCCAGTAGATTTTTGGCAAGAGGAAGGAGCCATCGAAGAGCTCACACATCCAAGAATCGAGGTGTTTAAAAACACCATTTTCCTCCATCAAATCCAGCCCTATAAGCAACACATCACCTACAACAGTGGAGCCATTGAAAGAAGGTATTATCACTTGTGTTTACATAGAAAAAGGGCAGCATTCAGTGATAGGTTATCTACGTAAAAGGCCAAGCAAAAGGGCTACCTATTGGTTGTTACAAACAACACTATCTTTCAAGCACTAAAGAAGGGCACAAATCAGCATTAGAACAAGCTACGAAACCTACAAATAGGTGAAGAGAAAGGAGCTATACCTAAGGCATCCATTGAAGCAAACATCCACCAAAAAGGAGCTCAAAAGTGTGCCATAGAACCATGGAGCAATCCAACTATAGCCATCCATCATCCTCACCAAGCCAACATGCAAAAGGAAGCTTACATCTCAAGAAACATAGCAAGCTCATGTAGGATGCAAAGATAAAGGAAGAATTAGGGTTGCAAGCTCATATTTGAAGCATTAGAAAGAAGGCTTACATGCACAAGCCTTGAGTGCCACTTGGCACAAATTCTCTAAGCATCCCAACGTTCATGAAGACCCAAGCGCTCACCTAAAAGGGAGTTACATACATTTGGAGGGAGTTAAGAATATTTGGAGGTTACCACCAACCTCATCATTGCCAAAGGTACATTGAAGACACCTACCTTGTAACGCTTCAAGTGATAGAACGAAGTTCATCCTATTTAAGGTGCCTATCTTTGAAACAAAGAGATAAAACAAAGTCAAACGAAGTCAAGCATTTATGCATTGAAGCTCACTTGGAGGAGAAAGGCTAATTCAAGCCATACACCATTCAAAGGTGTAAGAGAAGCATTTAAGACACTGTCATAAAACCAACAAACCAACACTTGCATTTGGAGGAGCTTTGTCATAAGCAAAGCGTATTTCAAGGAGTTTTCGGTGCCATTTATGGAAGAGAAGGAGCACCAACCTAGGAGGAAACCAACATCGGTCAAAGAGGGCTTTGACTGCCCATGAGCGCTACACTCCACAAAGCTACGAATCCACCACCTCACAACATTGAAGGATTATTAAGGTAAAGGTTGATTTTATTATTTGCTTGCTTTAAACCTAAGGTTTTTGGAGTTATAAGGGTACATTACATCTACTATTGCAATATTCAGCATTAGTGATTTATTAAGCAAGCATATTTCAGAATTATTAATATTTGCAAAAGGTAACCAAGGAGGAATAAGGGTTATTACTGAAATTTAAATTATTTGCAAATATTATTTTCTAATTTTTCCAAATTTGGGAGTTATAAGGAATACAACATCAAATTTAGGAATTGGAAATTAGAAAACATTAAAAATCAACCAAAAGGGGTATTTAAAGAGGTTTATTAAATATTTTCAAAGGTTGGAATTTTTATAATAGTGTTGTCTCAAAAACACTTAAAGGAGGCAAAATAAATCCAACATCAAAACCTCTTCAAAAATTGAAATAGTGCTTAGTTCAATAGGAGTAATAAGGAGATAAAAAAGTTGATTTTGGTGTTTACAAAATTTCACAAAATCAACCCAAAATTGAACTACAATTTACAAAAAGCACTATATTGATCATATATCCTATCCAAAACACCCTAGGGAGTCATAAGGCATTCTACAAAACTTGGTAATATTAGCATCCATAAAAAATTATCAAGTTCTAAATTCATTGGATAGATGTAAGCTTTCTACAAAACCTAAAAACTTATTAGGTTTGTGAACTCTCATCATTAGGGAGATATAAGGAAGTCTACAAAACCTAAGGGTTAACAAAGGTTTTATCAAATCAAGCTTATATATTCTAAGGGTTACATATACCTTAAGATTGGGAGCTATAAGGTATACTACTAAGATTCTATCAAATCCATTTCTACAATTACTACTTCTCATGGATGAAATTTTGAGAAAAGCTTTCAATAATGAAGAACTATTCCATGAAGTAGAATTCTACTCTCAAAATTTAATAGATACTCTGGAAGGGTACATGTATCTATCAACTAGCAACAAAGAAAAATTCTCCTTATTTCTTAAGGAAGCCAAAGAAGGTAACTTTGCAGCCTTGATTGGTTATCTCCATGAAATCCTCTTCACAACATGGTGGAACTCACAAAAATTGGTTATATTCTCACAAGAAGAGTGTCTAATGATTTATCTATCATTAATTGTGTTTGTACTTACTCAACACAAGAAGCAAGCCAACAATAAGGAACAATATTATTGTGATGATCAACTAACTTGCCATGAAGCAAAAATTCCACTAGCTCCAATGCAAAATCACAAGAAGAGAAGAAGGAAGAAGAAGAAAAGGTATGCCAAAAAGGAACACAACACTACAAATATTGAACCAGTTGAGCACACTCAAGAGAAAGAGGAACCTACAACATCAACTTACTCTACATCAACTGAAGAAACAAACTACTAGCTGAATCTGATCACAGTAAGCAATGAAGGAGAATACAAGTTCCATTATCCAATGGAAGAAGATCCATATTGAAGACTAAAGTCTTCAATACCCAAATAATGTAATACAGGGGTGTTAGAGTTAGATTCTATTACATCATTTGGGTCATGTAAATGTACCTTTCTAGGTACATACTTAGGACATTAGATTACTTTAGGGGGAAGTTATCTAGTTACTTTATGCAATGTAATAAATGCACAAGTGTCAATGTGCAAGTTGTAAATGTGCAAGGTGTCCCTTGTACAACTAGGTAGAGTGTTGGCCAAGGAATCTATCTTCCATTATAAAAGGGCCTCATTGTAAGAGATTGATGAGACAGTAGGTAGTAGTAGAATTACTATGTAACTCCATTAGTGATGGAGTACAATGTAGTCTTGTAGCTTCTTGCATGGAGTGTCCATTTCCTCCATAGCAACATTGTATTCATTTTCGTCATTTCTATTTATAGCATATTTTTGCAATCTCGTAAATTTACTTTCTCTCATATTTTTGCATCTTGTGATTGCCATCTCCCATTGTGATCTACCTCAAAAGCTAACATTCTCTACTACGAATGACGTATGTTGTATCCTTTTGTTATTACCATAGAATGGAATGCAAAAAACTATGTGTCATTTATTAGGGAGTCATAGACATAAAATGAACATATATTCTTGTTATTTATATTTAAGAGTATTATTATTATTTAAAAATATTATCTAGTTCGTGGCTGGCGTTATGAACCTTCCTTGAAACCCGAGAAGAGCTTATAGATGCTCGAAAGGGGGTACACAACAACTTATTATTTTATTGCAACCACTAATGGGTTAAATTAGTGTTTGGTGCCACCATTATGAAAGGCTTGTATTATAAATATTGGTGAATGCTTCTTGTTGTACCCAACCAAAGTTCTATTAGTTAAGACTGTGTTGGGAGAGTTATTGGGTATTCTCTTAGAGTTCTATTTACAATTAAAAGCGTTCACTATCGACTGTGGTAGACTTTATACGATGTAAATTAATTTAATGATAATTATATAGTGATAATTGAGTGTTGTAGTTTCTTATACTCACTTACCGACCCTATGTATTTAAATCTGTGAAGAATTCATATTTATAAATATGAGAGGAAAGTCTCTTTAGAATTCAAAATAGAGCCTTCAGAAAATATATTAAAATCTAAATGACTATTGTTTGTTCTTATTTTTGGAAGCATGTTGTTATGATGCGATTGAGTTTGAATTTAATTGACGTAAAATATTTTGAGGAATTATATAATGAAAGGATTATGGGATTTTGTTAAATAAAATATTTCTTATTGTTTTATTTAGACTGGAAGACATGGAGCCAATGAATACCAAAGAAAGTATGGGATTTCTTTTTGAAATAAGAATTTGTATAAAGTAGAGAGAATGCTTTTAAATGAAGAAAGAGCACATTGGGATATGTTTTTGTTTATTCTTAATTACTGCATGCAATGAAAAAGAGAAGAAAATATGCATTTAGGAATGCATTCTCATGATATGGTGTTGTTCTTGATCCCTTTATTCATCCCAATATCGATGGAAAACAAAGAAGGAAAGGGGTAATAGGAAGAAGCGAGTCTTATGAAGCATGTGAGAACAAAGGATAGAAGAAAGAGTTTTTGCCACCTTCTCTTAGTCCAAGTCGCGAAATGGACCAAGTAATATTTGTACTTACTTGAATTATAAAACTCAAAAATATATTTTTTAAAATGTATATTGTTTGTAGAATTCTCTAGAGAAGAGAGAATTCCTTGAAAACTATCATATAGGTGTATTTTATGCTAAGTATTTCAACAATGGTCAAATAGAATTGATCAAACAAGCTATGTACCATGGTTATGTTGCATTGATGTAAAAGGATTATTCATTCTTATATCTAGCAAAATAAATGAAAGAGATGATAGTTATGTTGGTTGAAAATGGGTATATTATTTGTATGCATGGGATATAATATTCAGTGACATGGTGAATGAGTCTTAGTAGGTTAATATGGAATATTATAAAGTTCTTCTTTAAAGGCATATTATTAGAATATTTATTAAATGTGTCATAAAGGATCTTTATGGTTTATAATTAGCTTCTACATTAAAAACTAATCAATAAGGATAGTGTTGTACATTGAAAAAAGTGTTAAATGATCTTATGATTCTTTTAGAAAAGACTAGGTTATGGTTTAAAGTTGAACCTAGATTTCTCTTATTGAATAACCTTAAGGATACAATTACTTTAAGAAAATTTTGGATGCATAATTATTGAATAGGCACACTATAAGCTAAAATTAAAGGAAGGTTTTGAGAACAAGCATATAAACCTTATTCTATCATGAAGGAATGGATCTCAAGGCTTTAAGGGATTTGTGATGAAACCATAGCAGGGAAGCTTAATTGCTCTAGGCGTGTTATCTACACATAGTAATGACCCCTTAGTTATCACATTAGAATATGTAAATAACTAAGCTGATTGTGGATATATATTTTTTGTGTAGGTGCAATCATCTAGACTTAAGAGCCTTGTGTTAATATAATTTACTTCTAAGGGGTAGTAAATAAAGAATAGTAAATATATGCCCTATTTGAAGAAGTCCTTTCATGATGAACCCTAGTTGTATTAGATGAAAAAGAGAAGAGAATTAATTATTTTGTATCCATGATTTAAGGTTAGAGAGGAAGAGACCTAACTATGGGAAGAATAGCTCATCGTGGAGATGAGATGAATAGTCTAATATAACACGCTTAATGCACCTACATAGGTATTATTATGTATGGTGTAGAGATTGGCATGCCCCTTTTGACATATTGAAAGGGATAGGCTAGCTCATTGGGAAAAATGAGACTGATAGCTTAATATTATACTCCACCTAGTACACTTACATAGTTTGACATATGTAAGTAGTAGGGATGAGTGTACCCCGTGAGGGGTAAAAAAGAAGGAGAATTTAACTCATCATGGAGATGGAATAATTAATCTAGAGATTACTAAGGTATTAAGACAAACTTTAGGAAATGTTATTACTAAATAAAATTGAGACATTTTCCTAGCAAGTATGTATGGGCAATTGGAGCAAGAAGAAAAAAATAATATTGAAGTAGTAGTAATTAGGATGGAAATTTGGATGATGACATTTGGTATCAGAGGTCATGGTCGTAGGACTATAAGATTTATTTATAAGACCTAGGCATAATTAGATTAGGAAATGATGGATTTTGATGAAGGTTTATAATCACTACTTAGGATTATATCTCACATGGAGATAGGAAAACTGTTGGAACCCAATTCTATTGATTAAACAAGCTAATGAAGTATTTAGTTTGTAGTAAGTGGTACAATTTGGAAAAGGAATTGTGACCTAATTCCAATTTTCTCTATTATGTGTGAGTAGGGATAATGACACCAAGAACAAGGAGAGGAAGTGCTATCCCACCAAAGAGGTAGACACGACTGAATAATGTTGAGGCCAAAACCCCAAATATAGATACAAGAAATTCTACCAATGAGAGGGAGAACCTCACTGTAATAGTTGCTTTGATTTAGGAACAAATGGAACAATAGAGATAACTATTAGAAACCATAGTGAATCAATATTTACAAGTTGGGAGCTCTAGGGTTAGACAGGCTAATGATCCTCCTATAGAGGCACAACATGTTATAATTCAGTTGGAGGCAAAAATGGCTAAATATTTGAAGCATGTACGATACTCCAAGTTTAATGGAGAATAAGGAGGAGATATAGTCGAAGCCTGGCTAAAGGAATTGGAAAATTTATTTAATATGAAGAATTACTCTATTGGAACTCGAACATCATATGCCACTTTACATTTATAGGGTGTTGGATTGGATTGGTGGGAAAATTTTAGTGGGGAATGAAAAATTGAGGTAGTTGACCTAAAATGGGAGGATTTTATCATAGCATTTAAGGATAGGTTCCTCATAGAGCACTTTTATGCTAATAAATTTGAAGATTTTATCAATATTTCGCAAGGAAATAAGATGGTGGAGGCTTATTACCCAAAAAAATTCAAGTTTTTAAATTATGTGCCCACGTACGATGAGAAGATGAAGGCCCATAATTCATCTTTGTGTAGATCCTAGGATTGGGCATGAGCTAAATATGCTTGAGCCTAAAAACCTATAGAAGGATTACGATTTGGCTAGGAAAGCAGAGACTTATCTTAATCCCTACTTTGATTAAGAAGGAGCATCTGAAAAAGATCGAAAGGTACTCAAGAAAAGAAATAATGCTATTTTCATGAAATGAGAGAGAGAATAGATAAATGAAAGTATCCCAAAGCATGATAAAAAATAATAGAAAAGAAGGAAAGTTCAAAAGGAAGTTCCAAGGAAATAATACTAACTATAACAACAATAGTAACAAGCCACCTCCTTAGAGATAACCCAACCCTCCACTACCAGAGAAAGCAGAGGGATAGAAGTAGGGAGCACACCCAGGTCCCAAGGGTGGATGCTATGATTGTGGAGGCACATGTTATTCCAATCGTTACCCATATAAAGCAGGGCTGAGTTTGTAGGGAAAGGAACCCACTTACAAAGAACCTGTGCAAAAGGAACCTACTCATAAGATTTACAAGGTGATAAGAAGTAAAAATTTGGAAGGTTAAGCCACTCCTTTGCTTATAAAGGGTAATATTTTTGATAAATATGTAAAAATTTTAATCGATAGTGGAGCTACTGACAACTTTGTTTCAACTAATTTGATCAGGGATATACCGTAAAGGCTAGGAATATTGGTACATGGGTGGAAGGTCGAGTATGGTTATGGAAAAACCTACTATGTGAATCAATGTTACCCTATGACCTAAATTACCTTGCCTAGTGGTGCTACCATCAAATGACTTTATGTAGCATTGCTCAATGCTTTTGATGTAGTCTTAGGGATGGATTGGATTCAATCATGAAAGGTTGTGATCAATTTCCAGGAGATATGGATTGAGTATTCAAAATATGGTAGAGAAAGACAAAGAGTCCATATCCAGCAAGGCACTTTTCAACCCCAATTCTTCTTTGCAATGCAACTAAAGAAATACATTAGAAAGAGAGAAAAAATTTATGTAGTTAAGTTTAATGAAATCGAATATGAAAAGGAGGAAGTGTTTGGGAAACACCCGATACTTCAAGAATTACCTAGAATATTTACCTAGACTTCCTCCAAAACGTGAATTTAATTTCACTATTGAGATAAAACCTAGAATAAAGTCTATTCATAGGGCTCCTTATAGGATGAATCCCATTGATATGCAAGAGTTGAAGGTATAGTTACAGGGATTTCTAGAGAAGGGATTAATTATGCCAAGTGTATCACCATGGGGTGCACTCGTGCTATTTGTTAAGAAGAAGGATGACTCCTTGTGATTATCCATAGATTATAGAATGCTCAATAAGGCAACCATTAAAAACAAATATCCTCTATCCATAATTGAAAATCTCTTTGATCAACTAAAGGATACCACCATCTTCTCTAATATTGATTTGAAATTTGGGTATCACCAACTGAGAATCTGTGAAGAAGATACTTACAAAACGATATTTAAAACCTAGTATAGACATTATGAATTTACAGTTTTACCTTTTGAACTGATGAATACTCCAACAACATTCATGAACCAGATGAATAGTGTATTTAGAAAGCATTTGGATTGATTTGTCCTTATATTTTTGGATGATATTTTGGTATATTCCTGGAATAGGATGGAGCACAACAGTCATATTAGAATCATGCTAGGGATGTTAAGGAAAAATTAACTCTATGGGAATTTATCTAAGTGTTACTTCTATGTGTCGAAAGTACAATACTTAGGACATATAATATCATAAGAAGGGATCAAGGTGGATCCCATGAATATAGAGACTATATTTAATTGGTCGACACCCACAAATGTGACTGAAGTGTGAAGCATCATGGGAATGACTAGTTATTATAGGTGCTATGTGAAGTATTATTCCAAGATGGCCTATGTAATAGCTAATATTCAAAGAAAGGGAAAGGAATTCAAGTGGTCGAATAAGTGTGAGGTAACTTTTGAATTGCTTAAACAAAAACTCACCACAACTCCCATTTTAAAGATTTAAGATCCTCAAGGTGACTTCTCGGTATGCACGGATGCATCTTTACAAGGTTTGGATGGAGTGCTTTTGCAGGATGGGATAGTTGTAGCTTATGGATCAAGGAAGCTCAAGAGGCATGTGATCAATTATGTTACACAAGATCTAAAGCTAGAAACAATTGTATACACTCTTAAGTTTTGGCAGCATTATCTGGTGGAAATAACCTTCGAGTTGAGGACCGACCATCAAATTTTGATGTATATATTTACTCAACCTCTGCTCAATGCATGACAGAGAAGATGGATGAAGTTTCTCTCCGAATATGAATTTAGAATCAAATACATAAAGGGAAAGGAAAATAAGGTTGCAAATGACTTAAGTAGGAGAAAACATATTGCTACCTTGACCTGCAGTGATGTAGATTTCATGGATCAAGTCAAATAAATGCAATATTAGGACGAGTATTACAACCAAATTCAAGATAAAATGGAAAGGAAACCCGAAGAAAGAAAGAATTTTGGCATCAAGGATGGTATTTTATGCTTCAAGGATCGAGTAGTGATTTTCAAGGCCGACAATCTAAGGAGAATGATTATGTAGGAAGTGCATAGATCTCCTTATTCTCCTCATCCAGGTGGAACAAAGATGAGAAAAAACATGAAGAAAATATTTTACTAGTGGGGATGAAGAAAGATATATCTGAATTTATTGCTCAGTACCTAGAATGCTAGAAGGTTAAGGCTGAACATGGACACCCTATAGGACTATTGTATCCACATGATATACATGTGCAAAAATGGCAGGTTATTTCAATGGATTTCATTGTAAGTTTACCTAAAACCAAATTTCAACATGACACAATCCTTGTGGTAGTCGATCGATTGACCAAGGTTGCATATTTTATAATAGAAATACCAAGGATGATGCCTTGATTATGGCTAATAGATTTACCATGGAAATATTCAAGCTTCATGTATTTTCTAAGGTGATTATTTTATATAGGAACTTTAGGTTTACCTCTAAATTTTAGAAAGCTCTACATCATGCCATAGGCACCAAACTAAATATTAGCTCTGTTTATCATCCAAAAATTGATGGGTAAATCGAAAGGGTGAACTAAGTTTTGGAAGACATGCTTCGGATGTATTGCATGGATCAAAAGTCTCGATGGGAAGACTATTTACACCTAGTAGAATTTACTTACAATGACAACCATCATTCATCCTTAGACATGGCCCCATTTGAAGCCTTGTATGGTAGGAGGTGTAGGACACAATTGACATGGGATAATCTAGAGGACCAGATTATGCTTGGTCTAGATATGGTCAGAAAAATGGAAAAACAATTAAGGATGATCAGAGTGATGCTTAAGGAAGCCACAGATCATCAAAAAAGTTATGTCAATTTAAAGAGGATGCCAAGATATTTTTTCGCTGGTGACAAAGTGTTCCTAAGGGTGAGACCAAAGAAGAGCACCATTAAGTCCATAAAACTCGATCCTTGCTTTGTCGAAACTTTCAAAATTGTGGAAATGATTAGTCCTGTGGCGTATAAACTTGCCTTTCCACCTAGTTTGTCGAAGATTCACGACATCTTCCATATATCCTTTCTTAGGAAATACATTGCTAATCCTGATCATGTATGGGATTTTTCTAAATTGTAGATGGTAAACCTAGAGGCCATTGAGGTGTGACCAGTGAAGATCCTTGAGTTTCATTCCAAGGTGATGAGGAAGGGGGCTCTAGAGCAATGTAAGGTCCAATGGGACTACTATTTCGAAAAAATGCCACTTGGGAGAAAGTGACAAATATGCAAAAACACTTTTTATACTTGTTTGAAAATGAAATGTAACTATTGTGTTAATTTATTTTAGACTTTGATGAAACATAATGGAATTTTTTTAGCCTAAGGGGGGTAGTATGTCATGACCCTCCCTTTAAAAATTTATTTGTGTGATGGATACATGGATTGATATGTTATCTTGTTGATAGAGTGATTGAATTTTTTATGTTTGGTTATTGTAAAACATCTATTTTATAAAATAATATGATGTGCTAATGGATTTGCACTATTGCAGGAACATGTTTTCTAATGGGTGGAAGAAAAATTAACCACCAAGAACGGGATGCCATAGGAAAGGGAAATGATGTGATGATATATTCATCAAACAACTTGGAGCAACATTGATGAATGCTCTTTTCATGTAGTTGCATATCATGATTTGCATGAGGGAATATACCAAGTTTAGAATGAAACTTGTTTGTTGCATGTTAATATTCCTTTAGATGAAATTTTATTTGATAAAGATATTCATTGCAAAGAAGAATAAATGTTTAATTTTATTGTTTTCTTCTTTCAATAAATATATAAAGAATTTACCTTTTGGTTGACATTATTGTTTTAACATGAATAAGGAAGGATTATAATGCTTGTTTAAATTTTATAATGATGAAGGATTTTCATTATTACTTCTCTTAATAACTTCTACTTTTTTATTACTATGGTAAAGAAAGGTCACTCTTTGATGGAAATACTCATTAAGGGGGAACTTGACGACCATGTGTTTGGTTATTTGAAAATTGGTTTACTTCATGATGAGATCGTAGCTAATTTAGCAACCAAGGAAAATAAAATTAATTAGGACTCCTACTTTGATCTTGGTAGGAATTTTGGTAGAAATATTTATATATAATATATTATGGATGTTGGTTGGAAATTATTCAATCATGATTTGAATGAGGAGAGAGGAAGAGATAACGCACCACCATAGTAACATCCTAATGGAAGAAGATGATGGAAAAAAGAGGTGGTACTTCACTCACGTCAGAAAGGAGGAGGTAGGATGGACAATGAGGAGAGTAAGGGAAGACATTGAAAGGAGGGAGGAAATTTGAGCTAGTGAATGAAATGTTGGACCCATTCCATGAAACTCATGCTGAAGTTATAATGTGACCTCCAGGTAGACTTTGAAAACTTGCTCTCATCATTTGGAGGCAAGTAGTGCTTTTATTTCAAATTTTTAGCTTATTTGATGTTTAGCAATGGTAGAATGATTGGTTTGGGACTGAGATCATCTTCTTTGTTCCAAAGAAAATAAAGTAACACTTTATTTATATGCACCTTGTAATTTTTTGCGTGTTTGATATGTTGCATGGTATGGATATATGTGCTTTTAGTAGAACACTTTTTGTGTGGTTTCTTTTACCCTATTGAATGCTAAGTTTTAGAACCACTGGATTTAATGAATGTCTCTCCTAAAAATGGATTGGAAGTGAACATGTTTGTGAATTGTATAACTATACAAGTGCATTGTGTTATAATGTTGAAGCCTTAGAAAACAAGCGAGACCAAGAGTACTTGCATCTTATACTAAGCCAATCTGCTTGTATTAACTTGATATATATAGGGGCTACGATTGTGATTTATTTGACCTTGAATACTATAATATTGTGTGCTAAAAGTATATATATTACCCTTCTCTACTACGATTGATGTATGTTGTATCATTTTTTTATTGCCATAGAATATATTATGAAGAAGTGTATGCATCATTTATTAGAGAGTCGTAGGCATAAAATGAACATATATTTTTACTATTTATATTTAAGTGTATTATTATTATTTGAAAAAATTATTTGGTTTATGGTTAGCATCATGGATATTCCCAAAAACTTGATAAGAGCTTATAGATGCTCAAATAAGGGTACAAAACAACTTATTGTTTTATTGCATTCACTAATGGGTTAAATTAGTGTTTGATGCCACCATTATGAAAGGATTGTATTAGAAATATTGATGAGTGTTTCTTGTTATACCTAGCCAAATTTCTATTAGTTAAGACTACGTTGGAAGAGTTATTGAGTGATATCTCAGACATGAGGATGGAATAAAATATAAATATATATTTACAATTAAAAGCCTTTGCTACCGATTGTGGAAGACTTTACAAGATGTAAATTGATTTAATGAAAATTATATAGTGATAATTTAGTGTTGTTGTAGTTTCTTATACTCACTTATCGGTACTACATCTTTTAATCTATGAAGATATCATATTTTTAAATATGAGAGGAAAGTCTCTTTAGAATTCAAAATAGAGCCTTTGGAAAATATATTATAATCTAAATGATTGTTGTTTATTATTGTTTTCATAAGCATGTTGTTATGATGCAATTGAGTTTGAAATTACTTGACGTGAAATATTTCATTGAATTATATAATGAAAGAATTATGGGATTTTGTTAAATAAAATATTGCTTGCTATTTTATTTATATTGGAAGGAATGGAGCCAATGAATACCAAAGAAAGTATGGGATTTCTTTTGGAAATAAGAATTTGTATAAAGTATAGAGAATGCTTTTAACTGAAGAAAGAACATATTGGGATATGTTTTTGCTTATTCTGGATTACTACATGGAATGAAAAAGAGAAGAAAATATGCATTTAGGAATGCATTATCATGCTATGGTGTTGTTCATGATCCCTTTATTCATCCCTATCTTAGTGGAAAACAAAGAAGGAAATGGGGGAACACAAAGACGAGAGTCTTATGAAGCATGTGATCAAAAGGGATAGAAGAAAGAGTTTATGCCACCTTCTCTTAGTCCAAGTCTTGAATGGACCAAGTAATATTTTTACTTTAAAATGTACATTGTTTGTAGAATTCTCTAGAGAAGAGATAATTCCTTGAAAACTATCCTATTGATGTATTTTATGCTAAGTATTTCAACAATGGTCAAATAGAATTGATTGAACAAGCTATGTACCGTGGTTTTGTTGCATTGATGTAAAAGGAATATTCATTCTTATAACCAAAAATAGAAAGTAAGAGATGATAATTATGTTGGTCGAAGATGGGTATATTAGTCGTATGAATGGGATATAATATTCAGTGACATGGTGAATGAGTCTTAGTAGGTTAAGTTGGAATATTATAAAGTTCTTCTTTAAAGGTATTTTATTAGAATATTTTTTAAATGCATCATAAAGGATCTTGATGGTTTATACTTAACTTATTTATTGAAAACTAATCAAGAAGGATAGTGTTATACATCGAAAAAAGTGTTAAATCATCTTATGATTCTTTTAGAAAAGACTAGGTTATGGTTTAAAGTTGAACCTAACTTTCTCTCATTGATAACCTTAAGGATCCAGTTACTTTAAGAAACTTTTGGATGCATAATTATTGAATAGGCACACTATAAGATCAACTTGAAAGAAGGTTTTGAAAACAAGAATATAAACCTTATTTTATATTGAAGGAATGGATCTCAAGGCTTTAAGGGTTTTGTGATGAAACCATAACAGGGAAGCTTAAATGCTCTAGGTGTGCTATCTACACATAGTAAGTACCCCTTAGTTATCACATTTGGAAGATGAAAATAACTAAGCTCATTATGGATATAAATTCACCGCAGAGGTGCAATCATCTAGACTTAAGAGCCTTGTGCTAATATAATTTACTTCCAAGGGGCAACAAATAAAGAATTAGTAAATATATGCCCTATTTGAAGAAGTACTTTAATGATATTCTCTAGTTGTGTTAGATGAAAAATAGAAGAGAATTAATTATTTTTATCTACAGTTTAACGTTAGAGAGGAAGAGACCTAACTACGGGAAGACTAGCTCATCGTGGAGATGAAATGAATAGTCTGAACCTAATGCACTTAATGCACCTACATAGATGGACTTATGTATGGTGTAGATATTGGCATGCCTCTTTTGATAAATTGAAAGGGATAGGCTAGCTCATTGAGAAAAATGATACTGATAGCTTAATCTTATACTACACCTAGTACATATACATAGGTTGACATATGTAAGTAGTAAGGATGGGTGTACCCCATGCGGGGTCAAAAAGAAGAATTATTTAACTCATCGTGGAGATGGAACAATTAATCTAGAGATTACTAAGGTTTGAAGCCAAAATTTAGGAAGGGTTCTTACTAAATAATATTAAGACATTTCCCCTAGCAAGTATGTATGGGCAATTGCAGCAAGAAGAAAAAAATTACTCTTGAACTAGTAGTAATTAGGATGGAAATTTGGGTGATGACACTAAATACATTCCTAAACTACTTATAGAGCTTCCAAAATACTTATGACTCCACTACATCACAAATGTTGCTTTTTGAAAATATTACATAGGATTTGTGCACTTCCCTTTTACACTTTTACTTGTTAATGAATGATTTGCTCTAGGAGGGAAGCAAATTGCTCCTTTATAAGGGATTATACTTCTTGTTATAGCTGCAATTTTTTGTTGTAAGTTTGATTTCTATTGACTCATGTTTGACTACTATTTTCTTGATTATATCATTATATAATACCATTTGACCATATTGCATGGTCATCCCAGTGGAGAGTTGGTTTTCGAGTTGGATCATCTACTAGGGATCTATTATAAAAAGATCTAGCTTTAAATACTTGGTAGAAAATTAAGTATAAGTGTCTGCTCTAGAAGAGTCATTAGGAATTGCTTCTACAATGAGGACCCTATCTCCACCAGTTTTTGGATGTGATTAGATTATTACTAGCCCTTGAGGTTTAGTTTTTGAAGTGTTTGTACTCTTGCATTTTACTCTCTTTAGCTTGGAGGTATTCAAATACTTTTCTAGACATTGGTTCCTTTGGTGCACCAATGTTTTACTAGACATAGGCTTGACTAGGTATTATGGTTAGCCATGACTCTAGGGTAGTTCTCATTGACTCAGTCACATAAGTAGGATTCAGTTATGCCATTTTATCTAAAAATATTTGGTTAGTGGGTGTGACTAGATGATATGAACAATGAATAAACATGGGAAAATTGAATTGAACGAAAATGGGGGTGAATAGTGATGTAGTGGTTGATGCTTGAGTTTTTATTTGCATTAATGTTTTATCTAGTATTGAAACTTGACATGAAGGCGATGGAATCTCGACATATGAAACAAGTGGTCTGGTGATGGTGACTTCTATGGTGTAACATCCTCTCCATTTTTCTATTAAACCGCTTGCTACTATTTGTAGAATGAGATATTGTTGATAAATTTTATGAGTGCACAAATAAGTGTTTATCTTCATACTAGCAAGAGCAAGGAACCTGAGGAACCTAGTACCCACCTTCTGGTAGAAGATGGTGGTTGACCGCTTTAGGTAAGGTGGGATATATTGTGTAGTGCTCAATGTACCATGGCTCATGGGTAAATGGAAGCCCACCAAAACCAAGGCATATAGGAGCATCCTGCCTGTGATTGCATATGGAAATATTCTTACCTATAATTGAATTATGCTATGATTGCACAAGTCTAATTGCATTATGAAGGTTTGACAAGTCTTTGCATTGGGTGCTTGCATGTTTAACTAGATTATATGTAGAAATGTAAATAATAGTAATATTAAATATATATATATATATAATAAAATAAAATAAAATATAAAATAATATATATATATAATGATAAATATATTTTAAATTAAATATTAAATATCAATGATAAAATTTAAATTTTATATTCATAAAATAATATATATAAATATCAAGGCGAATGACACTCAACAACCACCTAAGGTTGCATGACCGATTTAGGTGTCATCTCCATCCTTATTCTCCATTCCTTTTTAATGATGAGCCAAGTTAATCTTATTCTCATCATAAGTAGGAAGTTCATTATAGAGTGTGCATATGTTGTTTGCGTTAGACGTCATTGAGTCATGTTGACCCAATCAAGATCAGTCACTGCCTTCCATCGAAAACATCCAAGCAACGAGTGGATAAATAGATTTTTTGTAGCTTGAGGATTTTATTAGGCATAGAAAGAACTATACCAGTAACAACATTTATGATCCCATGGTCTAAAAACATGAGAAGCTGAGAGACTAATATTCATACTAATGATGTGTGGTCTGGGTCATGACGACGATTGTGAATTTTAATGAAACAAGGAAAGGATAAATTTATTATATGCTTATGTCTTTAACCATTATATACTAATGAAGGAAGTAAAATATGCTTTATGTTATTATATGTTACTCAATGCAAGGATTAATTTACTTCATTTTAGATATGTATTGGTTATTTGAATGGATTTCAATCATTATGATATAACAAAAATATGTTTACAGTAGAATTCTCTAATTGTTGTGATATGTGCATCATGGTATATGTATTAGTGATAGCTTTTATACTTCGAATGTCCAGTGTAAATTAGATGAGTGCCTTATGAAATGAATGCTAGAGTATTAGAAGTGGGGATATGTTGTCTTTTCTATTTGTTGGTAAAACTTATATCTAATGTCCATAGAAGCAAAATGTAGTAGGGTATAGTAAAATTAAACTTAGGGTTTGTCTTCATTTCAATTCCAAAATGTATAAAAATAATAATTAAAACTAGCAAGTCGACCCGAAAATCTGGATGCTATTGGATATTTAGGCAAATTAGGGAAATCGTCTTTGAGTTGATATGTTAATCTGCCATCAATGAAATGTTACAAAAATGTTTCTTTCCAACTTTAGTGTATATCTTTATTAGTAGAATGCACGTTGGTGAGTTCTCTTAAAAACTGTATATAATATAAAGTATATTAGTGCTCCTTATATAAAGATGATTTGATACGTAATAAATCATTTGACATTAGTACATAGAGAATTATTAAAAAAAAAAAAAAACTCTATAAAGCTTAGAATTTTGTGCACGCATATTTAGTTAACGCACTATTTTCTTTCTGTACATTTAGTTTTGGGAAAAGACAGTTTATATGTGTATTAGAAGTTTAAAATTGGGTTTTAGATGGATTCTTAAGCTTTGGAAGTATGATTTAATTTAGTAGCATAAATTTTAATTATTTCATAGAAGTACAAAAATAAGCTGAAACCAATATATTTATTGCATTCCAAAACAAATCTCAATGAAGTATATGTATGGATTTATGATAGAAACTGTTAGAACTCGATTTTTGGTCATGCCCTTGTAATAAAAATAAAATAAACAAATATGTTAACCATTTACAAACCTATGGTACACTTTGATTGAAAAGATAGAATAAAGTGAAATGTTTGACCCTTAGAATGTTGTAGCATTATGCCAAAAGGTAAAGAGAAAACCAAAAGTTTGTCTTGTAATGGTAAATATTAAAAGTCCATAGTTAATATAAATGATACCTAACCAAAACTAATTTGAAACATTTGTTGAGTGGGTTTGGAATGGGAGAACTACTTTTAGAAAGCGTAATACCTCTTGCTTGTTTTGACCATGAGACTTTAGAAATTAAAACTATGTTTAGGTTTCCCTATAATACATTTTGCAAGGGATATACTTAATCATCTCTTCCTTAGGATAATTAGTTAGTATTAGTTTTAATATTATTAGATGGGCATGCTCAGATTATAGAATTATATTATCTTTATAAAAGAAGGTTTTATTTTGACTTGTGTAAGTATAGAGTACATATTCTAATATGAAGTTGAGTTATGAATGGTTGAATGTATAAAGAGATAAAGTAATCTTTAAAATTATATTATTTGGAATATTCTAGTGAATTTTGCTTTAAAGCATTATGATGTTTTCAAGTACATTTTAGAGGTATGACTTTTAGTCTGGACCAAATATTTCCCCAAAAATAAAACTCTGAACCCGAAATCCTTCGATCAAATTAAATCCATTGAAAAAGGAATCTACATCTCAAGTCAAGAGTGAAGAGGGCAGAAGGAAAAAGGATCCCCTTAAAGGATGCTACATATGCACTGGAGCTCATTATGCTAACCAATTTCCACATAGAGCAAATATAAATAAAGCAGCTAAGGAGGCTACACACAAGATATATGTAACTATAGGTAACTCCATACTTATTGGCCAAGCTACACCTTTTATTTTAAAGGGAAGAATATATGATAAAGATATACATATTTTAATTGATAGTGGGACTACTGATAACTTTATTTCTATTAATTTGATAAAAGACATACGAAAAAGTCATTGATATATGGAA
The DNA here is from genome assembly GCA_028583015.1 of Wollemia nobilis. Lineage (NCBI taxonomy): Eukaryota > Viridiplantae > Streptophyta > Pinopsida > Araucariales > Araucariaceae > Wollemia > Wollemia nobilis. The sequence continues at coordinate 1,136,720 of JAQPPZ010003193.1, read as the reverse complement.
AATGGGTGGAAGGTCTAATACAGGTCAGGACAGACCTACTCTATCAATCAATGTCTATTTTATCCCCAAATTACTCTACCTCATGGAAAGACCAAATTGCACTTATACGTAGTCCTCTACATGCATTTGATATTGTCTTAAGTGTAGACTAGCTTAGAGCACATAAAGCTCTATTGAATTTTGAGGAAATATGGATTGATTTTACTGATGATACTAAGCAATGTGTCCGACTCCACTGTGGTTGAGACTCACTCAAACCACACTATTTGTTTGCTATACAAGTAAATAGATCTTTAATAAAAGAAAGTAAACTCTATGTAGTCAAATTGAATAAGAAAGAAGATATTGAATCTAGTTTGGGTTTGTTTCAGCAATATCTGATGTTGAATGAATTCAGAGGTATATTTCCAAAGGACTTGTCGAGTTTACCACCTCAAAGATAATTTAACTTCTCCATAAAATTATTACCTGGCACAACACCTATTGCTCAGGCTCCCTATATAATGACTCTAATAGAACTACAAGAATTGAAAATCCAATTATAGGATTTGTTAAAAAAAGGACATATAGCCGAGTGTGTCTCCTTGGGGTGTGCCAATCCTCTTTGTAAAGAATAAATATGGATCATTGAGGTTATGTATTGATTATAGAATGCTTAAAAAAATGAAAATCAAGAACAAATATTCACTGCCTAGAATCAATGACCTCTTTGATCAGCTAAAAGGGGCTACAATATTTTTTAAATATTGACCTTAGGTTAGGGTATCACCGATTGAGAATCAATGAAGAAGATACTCACAAAACTACATTCAGAACTAGATATGGTCATTATGAGTTCACAATATTGCCCTTTGGTTTAACAAATGCTCCTACAAAATTTATGAACTTGATGAACAACATATTTCAAGAGTAGTTGGATTGATTTGTTTTAGTGTTTCTTGATGACATACTCATTTAATCCAAAAATAAAGAGGAACATGACCAACACATGAGAGTAGTTCTGGAAAATGTTAGACAAAATTAGTTGTATGGAAAATTATCTAAATGTGAGTTCTACACTCCTTAGGTACAGTACTTGGGACATATAATTTCTACCGAGGGAGTTGTAGTAGACCCTAAAAATATAGAAGCTATAATAAGTTGGCTTGCTCCTAATGTGTTTTAGGTAAGAAGTTTTATGGGTATGACAAGATATTATAGGCGATTTGTAAAGGGAATTTCAAAAATTGCCCATATCATAACCAATATTAAGAGAAAAGGAAAAGCTTTCAAGTGGACTACTGAATGTGAATAAAATTTTAGAATACTTAAGGAAAAGCTAACTACAACACCTATCCTTAGAATACCAGATTCAAATAAGCCCTTCATAGTTTGTACTAATGCTTCCATGGAGGGAATTGGAGGAATTTTGATGCAAGAAGCAGTTATAGCTTATGAATCTAGAAATCTCAAAAAACATGAAGTAAATTATGCTACTCATGATTTAGAGTTGGATGTTGTTGTACATGCTCTTAAGATTTGGCATAATTATCTACTTGGTAGGCCCTTCGAGCTTAAAACTGATCATCAGAGTCTTCAATATATATTTACTCAACCATTACTGAATGCTAGGCAACGATGATGGATGGAATTTTTAGCAGAGTATGATTTTGGAATTGAATATATTAAAGAAAAATAAAACAAGCTAGTTGATGCTTTAAGTAGAAGAAAACATATAACTGCCATGACACAATGTCAGTTTGGACTAAGAGATCAGATTAAATAATTGTAGAAAATAGATGAATTTTATCTGCAACACTGAGCACAGGTCAAGCAAGGACCTAATAGGGACAATTATTTCAAGGTTAAATAAGAATTGTTGTACTTTAGAGATCGAGTTGTTATTCTAATTAATGAAGAATTGAGAAGAACCATTATTTAGGAAGCTCATTATACCCCATAATCTGCACACCCGGGAGGGGTGAAAATACAAGAGAATTTATGAAAGGACTATTATTGGCTAGGAATGAAAAGATATATAACAAAATTTGTAGCCAAATGTCTAGAATTTTAAAAGGTCAAGTCCGAGAACCTTCATACAACAGGTCAATTGTATCCTTACGAAATACCTATGCAAAAGTGGCAAGTTATTTCCATGGATTTTATAGTTGGATTACCAAAAAATCGGTTCAGACATGATACCATTTTGGTTTTGGTAGCTAAATTTACCAAAATAGCTCATTTTATACCCAGGAATGTGCAATATGATGCACCCATAGTTGCCCAAAAGTTTGCCAAGGAAGTGGTTCGTTTACATGGTTTTATCGAAGTAATTATATTCGACAGAGATTCTAGATTTACATCAGAATTTTGGTAAGCTTTGCACCAAGCATGGGGTACAAAGCTCAACATTAGCACAACCTACCATCCTGAGACCGATGGGTAGACTGAGAGAGTCAATCAGGTGTTATAGGACATATTGAGAATGTATTTCATGGATCACCAAAGTAAATGGGAAGATTATCTCTATTTGGTTGACTTTGCATATAATAATATCTATCTTGTTGCATTGGGCATAGCTCCATTCAAGGTCATGTATGGGTATAGGTGTAGAACACCTTTGTCTTGGGATAATTTGAAAGATCGGGTAGTGATCAGTCCAGATATTATGAAACAAATGGAAGAGCAACTAAAGGAAATTTGTCAAAGACTTAAGAAAGCCTTGGATCGATAAAAGATCTATGTTGATCTTAAGAGAGCAACAAGAGAATTTTTTGCAGGATATAGAGTATTATTGAGAGTAAAACCATACAAAAGCTTAATCAAATTCACTAAACTCAACCCTAGGTTTGTAGGACCTTTCGATATTATTAACATAATAAGTCCAATCACCTATAGATTGGATCTGTCTAAGATCCATGATACTTTCCATATATCACTACTCCAAAAATATATGGCTGATCCTTCACATGTATGGAATGTTTCTCACTTGCATATGTCGGACCCATAACACATTGCATTTTGCCTTGTCTGAATCCGCATTTTTAGAATAAAACAACTGAGAAAAATAAGTATATATCAATGCAAGGTCTAGTGGGACCACTGACAAAAATACCATATGAGAAGATGTGCCTATTATGAAAAAAATAATTTCCATATTTGTTTGAGAACTGATATATGTTTGAACATTGCTAGATATATATGTAGATATCAATATTTTGGTTTTGTAATGCATATTTTGATTTTACTTATGGATGAATGTATAAAATATTTAACATGATGAGGCTTATATAATTAACTATTGATGTGAATATGCATAATTAATGATAAAAACACAAGGACTGTGTTTAATCCTGGTGGGGGAGAATGTAACATCCCCTCCATTTTTCTATTAAACTACTTTCTACCATTTGTAGAATGAAATACTACTGATAATTTTTATGAGTGCAGGAATAGGTGTTTATATTAAAACTAGCAAGAGTAAGGAACCTGAGGAACCTGGTACACACCTTCTGGCTGAAGACTATGGTCAACCACTTCAATTTTGGTGGGATATGTTGTGTAGTGCTCAATGCACCATGGCTCGTGGGTACATGGAAGCCCACCAAAACAAAAGCATATAAGAGCATCCTGCCTATGATTGCATATGGAACTATTCTTACCTGTAATTGCATTATGCTATGATTACACAATAGGTATAATTGCATTATGAAGGTTTGACAAATATTTGCATTGGATGCTTGCATATTTAACTAGATTATATGTAGAAATACGAATAATAGTAATATTAAATATATATAAAATAAAATATAAAACTATATATAAATATAAATATATTTAAAATTAAAAATATAATATTAATGATAAAATTTATACTTTATATTCATAAACTAACGTATATAAATGTCAAGGAGAATGACACTCGACAACCGCCTAAGGTTGCATGATCGATTTAGGTGTCATCTCCATCCAGATTCTCCATTCCTTTTTAATGATGATCCAAGTTAATCTTATTTTTATTCTATGGAGATCAGTAGTATTCTATTTTCTACAAGTGGCTCTATAAGTCGTGAGGAGAGATATGGAAGAAAGATTTATCTTTCGATCGTCCATTCAACCAGGTCATATTCTTTCTTGTTTAATATCTAAAGAAATAGTTGGATTGTTGTAATGTGTTTTTTTAATTATATAAATTAAAGTGTTTGGATGTATGTAAGTCCTACCTTGTCCTGGTAATATCCAATAGGTTTGGTCAAATAAATATTTTTAAAAATTACAACAATGTATAATTATATGTATAGTAATCCTTTAAATATGATGTTTTAAGCTGTGCATATAAGCAAGTTGCTAGACGTATAAATTATACTACATGGATTAGCAAAAAGGAATAACATTGGTTTTAGTTTTGTTGCATGCATGAGAAGTAGGAAGTGCATTATAGAGTGTGCATATGTTTGCATTAGACGTCATTGAGCCATGCTGACCCAATCAAGCTCAACCATTGCCTTCCATCAGATAAGTCCAAGTAATAAGTGGACAAATATATTTGTTGTAGCTTGAGGATTTTATCAGGCGTAGAAAGAATTGTACCTATAATGATATTTATGATCCCATGGCCTGAAAACATTAGAAGCTGAGAGACTGATATTCATACTAATGATGTATGTTCTGGGCCATGATGGTGATTGTGAAGTTCAATGAAACAGGGAAAGGATAAGGTTATTATATGCTTATGTATTTAACCACTATATACTAATGAAGGAAGTAAAGTTTGCTTTATGTTATTATATGTTACTCAATTCAAGGATTAATTTACTTTATTTTAGATACGTATTGGTTATTTGAATGAAATGCAATCATTATGATATAACAAAAATATGTTTACAGTGGAATTCTCTAATTGTTGTGATATGTACGTCATGGTAAATGTATTAGCGATAAATTTTATACTTCGACTGTCTAGTATAAATTAGATGAGTGCCTTATGAAATGAATTCTAGAGTATTAGAAGTAGGGATATGTTGTCTTTTCTATTTTTTTGTAAAACTTATATCTAATGTCCATAGAAGCAAAATGTAATAGGGTATAGTCAAATTAAACCTAGGATTTGTCTTCATTTCAATTCCAAATGAATAAAAATAATAATTAAACCCAACAAGCTGACCCAAAAATTTGGATGCTATTGGATATTTAAGTAAAGTTGGGCAATCATATTTGAGTTGATATGTTAATCCAGCATCGACGAAATGTTACAAAAATATTGCTTACCAACTTTAGTGTATCATTAGTAGAATGCACGTTGGTAAGTTCTCTTAAAAATTGTACATAATATAGTATATAAGTAGTGCTCCTTATATAAATATGATTTGATAGGTAACAAATCATTTGAAATTAGTACATAAAGAATTATTAAAAAAATAATAACAACTCTATAAAGCTTAGAATTTTGTGTATGCATATTTAGTTAACGCACTATTTTCTTTCTGTACCTTTAGTTTTAGGAAAAGATAGTTTATATGTGTGTATTGGAAGTTTAAAATTGGGTTTTAGATGGATTCTTAAGATTTGGAAGTATGATTTAATTTATTAGCATAAAGTTTAATTATTTCATAGAAGTATGAAAATAAGCTGAAACCAACATATTTATTGCATTCCAAAACAAATCTCAATGAAGTATATGTATGGATTTATGATAGAAACTGTTAGAACTCGATTGTTGGTCGTGCCCTTGTAATAAAAATCAAATAAACAATAGGTGAACCATTTACATACCTATTGTACACTTTGACTGACAAGATAGAACAAAGTAAAATGTTTGGCCCTTAGAATGTCGTAGCATTATGCCGAAAGGTAAATAGAAAACCAAACGTTTGTCTTGTAATGGTAAAAAATAAAAGTCCATAGCTATTATAAATGATACCTAACCAAAACTAATTTGAAACATTTGTTGAGTAGGTTTGAAATGGGAGAACTACTTTTAGAAAGCGTAATACCTCTTGCTTGTTTTGACCATGAGACTTTAGAAATTAAAACTATGTTTATGTTTCCCTATAATGCATTTGCAAGGGATATACTTAATAATCTCTTCCTTAGGATAATTAGTTAGTATTAGTTTTAATATTATTATATGGGCATGCTCAGATTATAGAATTATGTTATCTTTAGAAAATAAGGTTTTACTTTGACTTGTGTAAGTATAGAGGAGTACATATTCTAATATTAAATTGAGTTTTGAATGGTCAAATGTATAAAGAGATAAAGCAATATTTAAAATTAGAATATTTGGAGTATTGTAGTGAATTTTACTTTAAAGCATTATGATTTTTTTCAAGTACATTTTAGAGGTATGACTTTCAGTCTGAAACCAAATATTTCCCCAAAAATAAAACTCTGAATCCAAAACCCTTGGATCAGATGAAATCCATCAAGGAGGATGGTTTGGTAATGTAACTAACAAGATAAATGACATGCGATAAACTTAGATTCTTCATCGAGATAGATGAGCACTCACCCAACACCTACATTTGCAAGTAGGGAAAATGTTGTGAATTGACATCAATCGCTTTATGGTAATACTACTATGGACGAGTAAGTCATATTACCATGAAAAAGTAACAAGGGGTGGTATGGGACACCCTATTCAGGATGATAAGCGAGTATTATGTGAGGGGTACCATGTTCAATGCTTGTCTAGGGAACTGCTAGCAGTTATCGAGGTATTACTAGGGAAGATAGACCTCAAAACTAGAAGGTCCAGTGAATAGTTGGTATGGGATAACTCTTCGTCTATTGATGCATATATTAGGATACCTAGTCTTGATCCAAATAAATTATGGACCCTAGCTAAATCCAGGGAATGTGGGCTTTCATCTAAGCACTAGGCTTTCTATCGTTACACCCTAGCATGGAGAGGATAGTAAAATCCTATATACCTTGGGCATAATTTTAGTACATGAATCCTAAACACACCATGCTATGGGGAAGGTAACTATGTGTCCACCCTTCTAGGTGTTCACTTAATGGCACCTAGGAAGGATAACCCCATGATGTGAACATCGATCTCTAGGAAAGGAAATGAATGTGTTCACCTAATGGCACCTATTACAAGATTTGGTCAATATAGAATGTTTAATGGACCATATGTAGTGGTAAGTTACCTTGAAATGGATAACCACATGCCTATGTACTAATTAATGTTGGGTGTTGCTTAAAATTTTCATGAGTTTGATCAAAACTTTTACTTCATATTATGGACAACCATGTGAGTAGACCTGGGGTGTTACATATGGTGGATGATGAAAATGATGTGATGGGTGTAGTGTCAAGAATATGACTCACTATGAGAGGTAGTGTACCTCTAGGAGAACCTAGGATTGCACTTACTAATATACAAGGACATGCATCAAAAGAAGACATGATTGAAAAATTGGGAAGAGAAGAAATAAATAGAAAAGAAGTAGAGAGAGAGGTATAAAAGGGTCAATGATAGTTTCCAACATGATCCTAGATTATGATCTCTTTTGCCTTAGTGATATATATATGGAGGATTTAATGGTTGCTATTTCTTTAGCCCATTTGCTTTACCTTGCTTTATCGAGCATCCTCAATTGTTCACCAGACATGCTCTCAACAAAGGAATTAATGCCTTGAACTAGGCTTTTGTTTCCACCAAAAAGGAAAGATATCCTTGAGGAATTTTCCTTCCTCAAGTTAGGTAACTCTTGTATTATATCTTCTATGGGCAATAGAAATTCTACCTTGTGGCTTGGACCTACTCCTAGTGCATATTTTTCCTTGACCATAAAATTTCAAAAAGATGACTTGAGGATCCTCTTATTGCCTCTCATGCCTTGTCTTGATTACTTATTAGACTGCAACACTTACCATGGCAAAGGTTTTTGGTGTCATAGTTATAGCAATTTCTTGTGCTATAGTCGGAGATCATCTTTCTAGTGGGCTTCCTTTAGGGGGAACTTCTATGATCCTTTGTATCTTGGTTGTGCTCTTGTATTTTTATCCCAAATGGATGAGAATTGTTCATCAAAGGGATCACTTCACACTAACCTTCTAGTTTTAGTTTTTAATCTCATATTTTTCTATACTAGGATCTTTCTTTTTGAATAGCCCAGGTTCTCTAGTTCTCTTAGTGCCCGATGGTTCATTTTGCAATCTAGGTCAACTTCATCCTTGACTTTGGCCTTGCTATAAAATGTGAACCATTTTTATGTGCGGGTATACAATTGCTTAATCTCACACTCGTATCCTTACTTCTCCTCCATAATGGTTTGGAACATCTCTTTATAAGGGTTTACCTCATCATCTATTGTGTATCTCTTTTGTGAGCTTATAAGGTATGCAAAACCTTGGCCTTGAGATACCTTTAGAAGTACCTCAAAATTGTATGACCAAAAATCCTTTAGCTACTCAAGTTCCATGCTTCTTAGATTCTCCTCGATAATTGGGTGAAACTCTTACAACTTTGGGGTAATTTACATTATTTATAGTTTTAGGGGGTAGAATGTTGTCTTTTTATTCCTTGAAGTACTTTCGCTCCACATAATCTAGTTGCCTCACATATTCTAGGTTGAATAGTATTTTGGTACATATGCAAGTGGCTCAAAGGGCATGGATAAGAAGTCGATAGGTTAATAAAATACTTGCACTTTATCAGGTAGAAATTCATGTTTGGCCATTATTTTGACTTCAGTAGATCCTAGGCCTTCTCCAAAAGTCTTGGGACTCTTCCCTTTAATTTCACTATTATGGGTTGGTATACTACAACATCGAAGTGGTAAGATATCTTTCCCACTTCTTGGTGTGATATGCTTGTGTAGTCCACTACATATAATGGTTTGTTATTTGATCTAATATGGTTTAGTTATAGGAAACGAAACCACTATTTCTTCTAGTACAAGATTATTAGACCGAGTATGATGTATAGGTGAACGTTTCATCGTACTTAAATTATTTCAATTGTATGTTCATTTCATTGGCTATGTATGTTATGTAGTCTATCATTTGTGAGTATTACATGTATTTTTTCACTACATGAAGAAGATAAATGTGTTCCTTATATATTTGAGCATTTGTCTTTTTTCCAATAACTTCTACAATCCTCAACAATACTAGATGGACATCATCCTCAAAGAGCTTCAAATTCAATAAGATGCTAAATTCAAGAGTCTTGTTTGGATCTTTCAGATGTAGAATCAAGTCCCTATAATAATGTGTTGGAATTCATAATATTTTATAGAAATGAACAAAAGTAATCCATCCACTTAAATATTATATATAAAGCAAAATAAAGGACAAAAGAAAGAAATAAACATGGAGTTTGGGGGGTGTTTGTAACCAACATAAATTATGATTGTATTATTCGTAGACAAAATTGCACACACTCGAATAATCAAATGAGTGTAAGAGGGATATTTATACTAACAACAAAACCCTAATTACATTATTAAGTTTAACCTTAGATGACATAAAAAGAGGGCTTAAGGTTAATTTCAAATTATAAAGTGGGTTTAACAATAATAAGGTTAACCACAACCCATAGGGATAACCTAGTAAAATATTAAAATAAATTAATAGATTGTATGAGGAATGCCCTTACCCCTAACAATATTACATCATGCAATGTTGACCTTAGCCATGAATTAGATTACACTTTAAACACCTCCATATAATTTAAATTGAAGGGCCAAGGAGAGAAGACAATGAGAATAATATTTCCCCCCAAATGGATGATCTAATGGGCCTCTATAGTTTAGAAAAATCCTTATCAATGTATATAGCCTCATTAGATTTGAATTCCTTTGCATGAGCTTGCATTTATGGAATTCCACCATAATTCTATATTGTCACTTGAAAATGAACTAGGAGAGAAAAACTAATCAAGAGTAAGAGTCTTTTGATATTCTAAGAACAAAGGAATCATATGAACAATTAGGTTCAACACCTAAAAATAGGGGGATATATTAGCAAAGATAATATTCATGCATTCTACATCATATTTCCTTTTGCCTCTAGAAGATGCAATATTGACCCTTAATGCCTTGATTCTTGTAATATAGTCCTCAATGTTTTCAAACTCAACCACTTTAAGAGAGGAAAGATCCAAATCCAAGTGATTTACTTTTATAGTATTTACTTTTACAAAAATATCATGCAATTTTGATCATATCTTGATAAGGTCGCTCTTCTTTTTTTCGTGGAAAAGTAACGTTGGTTCAATTAGAAATAAAAACTAACCAAGAGCCTCTTCTTCTCTTTGATTGTGGGTTTCTTCATCGAGGATAATTGCTTTATCCTCTTGAAATTAGGCTAATAGGTTTTCACTACATAATAGGCTAATCATTTGGGTTTGTCAAATACTATATTTCCACCCATTAAGGTGAGTAACTAGGGGTTTGTGCTCCATCTTACATAATTCAATCTCTAACAAGATAATAGGTCCATGAATTGAACCATGAGTGTGCAGAGCTCAAAAAATTATGCAACATGAAAAAATGGCTTAGAATGTTTTCGTATGAAAACGTTATGACCTTTGAAATTTTTTCTCTAATGGACCCCAAAAAGATAAAAAATTAAAGCTCCAAATCTTAGAGAGAAGAAATCCAACTGTCTATTCCAATTTGGTGATTTGTGATTTGCTAGTGTCTTCCACTTATTCCTCACCAGATTAGTGCCTTTGAAAATTTTTAACTATGACACGTGGTGATCTCCAATTGGTTTGTCTTATATATATTATAAAATATATCTTACATGACATATAGTAATGCCATGTTGGCCAAGGGCATGAGCCTTCATATTTTAAAAACTTGTCTAAATAGTATCGAAGAGGTTTGAACCTTAAACTCATATCCTCCAAACACAATGCACTAACCAATATGAAATCACATGTCTAGGAGGTGGGAGGGATTTTATTATATTCCTCCCAAGTATCTTCAACCAAAATATATGTGTACACTATGCAAAATATTGTGTGCAATATTTGAATGTGTACCATATCCTCTCTAATGTCTTCTTGCTATCTAGTCTATCATCACGCATAATGGTGATAAGAAGACAATGCTACCATAGAGGTCACACAATATCTTCTAGTTACAAATAAAAAATAGGTTGGTAATTGAATGTATGACCTACTATTTCTAATGCATCATTGAAACCACCATGGTATGCCATCAAATGGAGAAAATTGAGACATCTTCAACATAACCCCTTATACTTTCGATGTTTCACCAAAAATCGCACTCATGGCAAAAAAGGCACCCACTACAGTTCAAACTCAGGTGATTCCCTCGTGAGTGTTCTAAAAAATGCTCCATTGGCCATAATGATCACTTTATTTTGAAGATGAGTGCACCCTCTCCATAAAGGAATCTTCTAAGTGCTCTAATTCACTTATTTGAAAAATGTATCAAATTTGAATTTGAACATTTATGCACCTTTTGTCCTTTTGAAACAATAGCCTTGGGTGTTGAATCTTTAGTAGTTGGGGAATAAAAATATAAATACTATTTTAAAAAAGATAAGGATAAAAAATATGAATCCTATTTTCAAAAGAATATGGATAAAAATATGAATCCTATTTTTAAAAAGAGATGGAAAAAAATCTTCATTGCTCTCAAGTTAATAGATGAAGGAAGAAATTATGTAACATCTTTTTTTATTTGTCCAAAAAATTAAAAGAAATATCAAAGGCAATGATGAATGATTATGCGTGACCAAGTGAGGAAGCTCCATACCCACTCAGACACCATGTTGGAATTGATAATATTTTTCAAAAGTATATAGAAGCAATCCATCCACTCAAATATTATATAGAAAATGTAAAGAGATGAAAGAAAGAAAAAGAGAGATATTGGGGGTTCCAGTAATCATCATAACTTATCATTGCAATATCATTGGATAAATTACACACACTCCAATAAACAAATGAGGACTATAAGGGGAATTTTTATTAATACCAAAACCTCAACTATATAATAAATTTTAACGTTATTCAACATAACAAGAGGGATCAACGTTAATTATAAGTTATAAAGTGGGTTTAACCATAATAAGATTAACTGTAGAACATAAGGCCACCATAATAAAATATTATAATAAATTAATACATTGTACAATGAATGCCTTTAGGCCTAGCAATATTAAATCATACAATGTTAATCTTAGCCATGAATTAGATCGCACTTTCAACATAATAATGGTCAAAGTAGCAATAATAGTCTTTTTGTACATTGGATCAAGTGGTATTAGTTCAATTGGTTAATTTCCTAAACATTTCAAGGAGTAGACCCAGGTTCCAATCTTGCCAAACAATATGTGGATAATATCCAAGCTTTGTGGTGATGATGTAATACGGGTGGGGCCCATTTCAATCCCATATAACCCATTAAAAAATAGTCATTTTGTACATTGGGGTTGTAAGTTACCCATATTGCTTGATCATTGATCACATTTAACATCTTTATGATGTTCTCCTCCCAAATATAAAAGGACTCCTCTTCCCATTGTGGTGGTTAGATGTTGTTCCCTTCAAAATATTGTCTTTTGACACAAGCTTCTACCACTTCTAGGATGTTCTAAACCTAGATGATCAGGTTCATTGCCAAGCCAAAGATCCACACTAAAACTATGCTTCACACGTCAGTCTTGGATCCCAAATTGAACTTCCTTAATGTCTCCTTCCTAAACTCTATAGAGGAGTGTTCATATTTCTTCTCCACCCTCCTATGGGGTTCATCAAACATTTTCTTTGGTCTTTTGGGTAGAGTAAGCTTCTTCCTCTTTGACCTCTTCTTCCCCTTCACCTTTAATGAACTTGCTCCTAGAGCCTAAATTTAAATTTGCATGACTTTTGTAGGAGTGGAAATGAGGGAAATTGTTGTGGTTGTCAATGGGGATATGGGGTCATAATGGAAGGTATAATGGATATTGAAGTGGTATCCATGGTGGATGAATGGGAATTTTAGGTCACTTTCTAGAATTTAGAAAATTTTGTCAAGTTTTGGTACAAGGATTAATTTGCTAGTAATATGGAGAGATTCACTTGGTAGGGTGGACGTGTATCGCTCCAAATTTTTTGCATCCTTACCTTCAGGCTATAGGATCCACGCCCGAAAGGGGGATGCAAGAAGGATGGGACAATACCTCGGACTGAGAGGCCCTTTGAAGGTCCCGCCTCTCGGGGGAGGGGTATAAGGGTGAATTTTCGATGGATGGTGGGTTCACCAGGAAACTTTTGAGTGGCGCTTTCCACGCCTAGGTTGATAGTAGGTTTGATGTGTTCATTTTGTGCTTTAATCATTCAATTCCTAGGTTTGGCCAAGATGAATCTAAACTATTCTATATGCCAATGCTGATTTTTATGGATACAAAAAACATGAATAAATGCTAAACATAGAGAATATGCTGAATGGGACAGAACATACCTGATTTCGGATGTCTGATGAAGATTCTGAGTCTTGCAGCAGTCCAAATCATCTCAAATCATACGTAATCATCTGGAATTACATAGAATCATCTCAGATCTCAGTCGGTCATCTGAGATCAGACGAGATCATCGTCGATCTGACGAATTCATCAACGAATTCGTCAAAAACCTGCAATCACAGAAACAGATACAAAATACCAAAAATGCAATTGCAAAAGCAAGGGGAAATGATAGAAATAATAGTAAACTTACCTAAATGATGAATCCAGATAGCAATTAAAAGGAAATGCATCAATTTGACAATTTATTTTGACTTTATCATGCATTTATATTAAATGAGGTGAACTCCAAGATGCATAAATATAATAACTAAGATAATGCATAAAGAAATGCAAAAAAACAATAAGGAAATGCAAACTCTGGGCTCTGATTGCCCCCAATCTGGATTACAGTCGAGATCACCTCCAATCGTACGAGATCATCGTCGATCTACGACAGGATCGTCCGAAATCATCTGGAATCGCCTGCGACGATCCAAGCTTGCTCCAGCTGAAGAACAATAAGATTCCTGCAAGAAAACTTGAAATATGCAATGCAAACAAAAGTATGAAGGTGTTCTAAGGCACAAGGAACTAAATTTGTAGGGAAATCCATCAGCTAGGGGGTTCAGGGGGATAAACTGAGAAAATCCTAGTTTATATAGGATTAGGGAGAGGTTAGGAGGTTGGAGATCATCCCAATTTGGGAGATCTCCAATGGGGAGACTCTAACTAGCAAACACGCTTTCTGCCCAAGTTAGAGAAGCTGTTGAAATAGAAGCTAATTATGAAAATTTGGTTTTGGGACGAAATCGTCTGGACGTTCTGTTCCAGATGAATTCATCAAATCTAGGATGATTTCGTCTGATCTTCGATGATATCGTCCAACGGTCAAAACAAATCCTAAAAATGGCATGAAAAACAAGGAAAGCGGGTAACGAGGCGGTTTGGGGTTAAAATTCAAATTTTTATCTTTTTACTAAGGTTTAACTGTGCCAATTTTAGGGTGCTACATTTTGCCCCCTCTTTAGCGAATTTTCCGAAGAAAATGCGTTAAAGACGAGTTCTTCCCGTTTTACGAGAAAGCAAAAATGTACTCAATTTTTTAGACGATGATTCTAGGTCGAATCGTACGACTGCTTACTATGGTGCCCCCTCCGTGTTTTTACCCAAATCGAACGTTTGAGGTAAAAGCACGAAAAAGCAAAATTAAAAAAAATGTTGTTGATTTTAAATAAAATTAAGAAAAATAGGGTAAAACCCTAATTCATTTTTACTATTCATTTTATTGGTTTTAGAGCTCTGCAGAGAAAAAAATGGTGGAGATAGCACACCGATCGACAGAGGTCCGACGCGGGCTACGGGTAAGGATCTAATCCTAGTAAATTAGGTTTGAATTTAATTTGTGCAATTTTTTGTTTGAAATTTTGATTGTTTTGGGGCATCGCAGCCATTTTTAGGCCGTCGACGACGTCGGGACGAAATCGTCCCGATTTCGTCGAAATCGTCCCTAGATCATCGATTTCGTCGGAGGGCGAAATCGACGAACTAGGGGCGATCCCGTCCAACAAGGGGCGATCCCCAAGTTGTGAAATCGAAGACGATTTCATCCTACAAAGGATGATTTTGCCCAATTTGGGATGATATCATCCAATGGTGGATGATATCATCATTTTTAAGAAATTAAGCTTGATTAAAATGTTTTTAATTTGATTTTAATGATTGGTTTATTAATGAATTTTATTGTTTTATTGTTTGTTTTGTAGAGGGGATTACTAAAGAGTCGAGAGTGGAAATACGATGGGTTGCGAGATGACATAGCCATGCTCGATCAGGCGGAGCGTGACCGACTAGCTCAGGTCGGTTTGCAGCATGTGGTAGAGATGCCACAAGTATCGATAGACATGGGGCTACTGACAGCCCTAGCAGAGAGGTGGTATCCGGGGTCATCCTGCTTTCGGTTATCGATAGGGGAGATGGCTCCCACACTAGAGGATGTATGGAGGATCATGAGGATCCCCATACAGGGATGGTTGATGACGCCTACGACCAATCAGGGCCAGATGATGATGAGGTTGACCGAGGACCCGAGCTTCACCCTGGAGAAGGGCAGAGTGAACATCGAGTCTCTAAGGTAGATGCCTAGGGCATCTAGGCTGACTCAAGTTTTGGTAGGGGTAGTAGGTGGCTTATTGTTGTGCCACCAGAGCGGGTGCAGATTACCCTGGCTCCTCTCAGATGTGGTCTACGATATGAGAGACCATGGATATAGATACTCATGGGGCAGCTTTGTGCTATGCCGCTTGTATAGGATCCTACATGGGGTCGTATACAAGGGAGGCCGATGTCTGGTCTTGACATCACTACTACAGGTTTGGTGTTGGGAGCACATCATGGTGCGAAGGCCGATAGGGCTCCCACTGATAAGGGTTGATCGGGAGAGGCCCTAGGTTTTCTACTGGTGGTTACAGAGGGGGTCACAGTGGTGGATAGATCTGTCGATGTCACGGAGGTTGTTGGATGACCTCATCCTGGACCAGATCACCTGGAGGCCATGGCGAGAGCACCCTAGGTGGGCAGAGGATGGGTAGGAGCTGGCTCGCATCAGGTGAGTCTATTGGCTATGGATGGAGCGGGGAGAGGTAGAGCTCCACCGCTACGATCGGGTTCTATGATAGTTCGGTCTACAGTAGGGGATCCCTTCTCTCAGGGATTACGAGTACTCTTAGACTATTTGGGATAGTACCACGCTGAGCGAGGCTCCAGACATGCAGCGGTTCTGGAGTCAGGATGTAGATGATGCCCCCATCCAGCCAGTGGATGGTGATGATGTTGGGGTCACAGACGGGTATGATGCCTGGTACGTAGGCATCCACCCTCCTCGGATGACGAGGGCATAGGGTCTAGTGCACGTCATGGTGCGACGGATGGGGAGGCGGCGCCAGGCTGCTATTGAGGCAGCACGGGGTCACAGGAGGAGAGAGCAACGACGGTCTCCATAGGAGAGATGCCAGAGGATGGGCCAGGCTCCATAGAGGCCATAGTAGATAGGGAGGAGGGAGGAGAGATTCCCTTCTCAGTAGGGGGAGAGACCACCATCGCCCGATAAGGGCAAGGGTGTCGAGGTAGGGGAGAGCAACGAGACGACGGCTCTCCGGGCTGAGGTTGCCCACCTTCGGGCTCAGGTGCAGACGCTACAGGATGAGGCTACATGGCTCAGGGCTCAGAGCGGAGGGGCGAGCACTCGAGATCTGGCATGGTCTATTGCTCAGACCACATTCTACCAGGGGCTATACTATCACGTGGTCCCAGAGGGACAGAGGGTACCATTGCCAGCCCCCATTGTAGAGCCGATCATGATGGGATCATCGAGGACATCCTCACGATCGACGATGAGGACCCGAGACATAGCCCGGACCTCTATGGGACCACCTCCTCCACGTCAGGCGGGGAGGAGATGAGGCTGAGAGCTCGAGGGCTTCTCGAGGCTAGCTGCTATAGAGGGCATATTGTATTATTATATTTTTTTGAGGGGATTGAGTATGCCAGGGTTTTGATTATGGCATACCAATCCAGATGATGTACATAATTGATTGAGATATATAGATTATATTTTTGATGATATGACTTGTGTATATGTTGTATGATGCTTTAATTTTGAATTTTGTGATTAATTATTTATGTAATTATATCATTGGAAAGAAATTATAATGTTTATGCCATGCTATAAAATTGTAAATGAAATAATTTGATGTAAATAAATTGGTTGTTTTGTGGTGTGTTTTGATGAAAAATAAAAGGGACTTCTAACAATAATTTCAAAGGACATTGTCGCTGGTATAGACCATTTCATGGAGTCGCCGCTCACTAGGTCGTCAAGCTAATCCCAGGATAGAAATATTGTTAAAAGTAAAAGAGTGCTTAAGAGACTGTCTTAAGACTTTGTGTTGTGATGATGGAAGTGATGATGGTGATGATTTGTTTTCAGATTTTCATAAAAAATATTATGCATGACATATTAAAGAAATATGATTTTGCTAGGCATAAATTCCTAAGTGTGATAAAATTTTTGAATAAGTCCCTAGGAACTATACCATCATTGCAAAATTGAATGTTGACATAATGACATGAAATAGAATAAGTGTTCATTCTTTTTAAAGCTCAATTGTGTAACATAATGATGTAAGTCATATGTTTTTATGAATTTTTAAAATAAATGGGAAATAAAATTAGAACAATGGTTTGCGCTAGGCATAGAATTATAGGTATAGACTTATACCATCATCACGAAATCCAAAGAAGAAATTGATATTTTAGTTTTATTGCATGATTGATTTTTGACTTTTGATAAACAGAAAATAATAATATGAACATGACTTTATTGATTATATTTGTGTCATATGTTGTTTGAAAGCATTTTGTGATTTTTGAAAACAATGTATGTAATTGTTTTTATACTAAACAGATGTTCTGAAATAAGAAGATAAAATTATTCCAAAAAGAGTTGCAGAAATATTTTACATTATCTCAAAGACAAATGTAGATTTATAAGGAACCCTCATGTGCAAATGTGAGTTCATTACCGATCTTGCTTTATCATAATGATACAGAATCTCTCAAATACAAATGTGTGTGCAATTGTATTGTTCATTCACCAATTTTGAGCAAGAAAATTTGATACAAGTAATTTGACTTAACCAAATGAGTGTTCCTTGACCATGATTTATATGCATGTAACCGTACCAGACTACTATGTAAGTCGGGTTATCAAGAGCTAGCTAATCCATAAGCCGACATAGGTCTGTACAAAAGAAGGTCGCTAATGTGACAGACATATCACCATGCTAGGAATTACCCAAGGCCAAGCGGGTTGGGCACAAACCACCTGTTATGGGGCTTACCTCACAGCTTTTGAATAATTGAGAATTCCAGGGATTCAAGCTCATTCACCCTTCTTTTCTTTTCAAGGGGTAGGGAAAGGGATTTTATTGCTTTTTGCTTTTGCTTTTTCTTTCTCTTTTTCTCTTTTTTTTTTTTTGTATTTTTGCTTGGAACTGAGATAATGCTGAAATATTGTTGCGATGGTACAAAATAATATTTTTCTTTTTCTCATTTTCTTTGACTTTTCTTTTTCTTCCTATGCTAGGGATACTTGCTCGGATTGGCTGTAGAGCAAGGGATTTTTATTCTGGGTAGGGGTGAGCTTGTCCTTTTGTCAATTCTCAAAGATTCTAGACCATGTGCATGATAGGATAGCAGGGGAAACTTTTCGCTCAAGAAACCACTTCTACTATGTAGCATCATATTGAATTTGCAATGAAATCATTTTAATGTGAAAAGATATGCTTGGTTCAAGTAAATAACAAGATCAGTTCTCTATGCTCAAAACTTTATTTAATTCAAATGTGGACTTTGATATAAGAGAGATTAATAATCATACCAAATAGAATCAAGATATTTATGCATGTGAGTGTGAAAGTGCGGGATTCCAAATAAATGCTAATTTATCCAAAATAATTGAAAATATAACTGCAATACTTCAAGAATTGACAGGTACAAAAATAAAAGATGTTTTTGAAGATTTTGATGATTTTGATGTTTTTATATTTTGATTTTAATTTATGAATTGAAAGAATAAATACTATTACTGTTTTTGAAATTTTTATATAAATGACTAAAATGAAACAATATGCAAAATAACAATATATACAAATGATGAAAATGACCAAATGTTATGCATAATAACGCTTAAGATGCATAATGTTCATAGGTTCTTTAAGATCTTTACCATCTAAGGTAGCTAATCGATATGCTCCCGATCCAAATTTAGCAGTGATGACATATGGTCCAAGCCAGTTGGGCTCAAATTTACCTTTAAGGTCTTTAGTTGCATTAGTATTTTTTTGATTTTCTTTTAAGACAAGGTCGCCGATCTCAAAGGATCGATGATGAACTTTCTTGAGGTATGCTCTCTTAAGCTTGTTTTGGTAGGCACGAAGATGCTCCAAAGCATTGATGCACTTTTCATCTAGGAGTTCCAGCTGACTAAATCTGCCAGCACGATATTCATCTCCTACTTCAGTATCTTGAAGTAGTAGAGCTAAAGAAGGAACTTCTAATTCAAAGGGAAAAATAGCTTCAGCGCCATAGACCAAAACAAAAGGTGAAGTACCGGTGGGGGTGCGAACGCTAGTTCGATAGGCCCACAAAGCAGGATATAGTTGGATGTGCCAATCTCGGCCAGATTTATTGACCAGTATTTTGAGGATTTTGATTAATGTTTTATTAGATGCTTCTGCTTGGCCATTACCCTGAGGATAATAGGGAGTGGACCAACGATGTTGAATTTTATATTTTTGACATAATTTTTTGACATCTTTATTTTTGAAACAAGTTCCATTATCTGAGATGAGATTTGCAGGAATTCCGAACCTACAAATAATTTGATTAAAAATAAACTTGGAAACTTGGGTTCCAGTGCAAGAAGCTAAGGGCATAGCTTCAACCCATTTCGTGAAATACTCAGTGGCGGTTATGATGAATTTGTGTCCATCAGATGACACAGGGTTGATTTTTCCAATGATGTCTAAGCCCCATTTTGAAAAGGGCCAAGGAGATGAAATAGCCTGCAGTTCTTGTGCAGGTGCATGGACAAGGTCAGCGTGTTTCTGGCACTTGTCGCAATGGCGCACATAATCATGTGCATCATTCTCCATGGTAGGCCAAAAATATCCTATCCTAAGGAGCTTCTTAGCAATGGCGCTACCACTAAAATGCCCCCCACAAGATCCATTGTGGGCTTCACTCAAAGCTGATCTAGATTCTTCTAGATTCAAACATCTCAGTAAGATGCCTTCAAAAGATCTCCTATACAAGGTATTACCAATAATTACGAAGCGACTTGCTCGTCTACGTAATAACCGACGTTGGTTGCTATTACAACCTTCAGGGAAGGTCCCATTTTGCAGAAAATTAAATATATCAGTGTACCATGGTTCAGGAGTAGTTTCGTTGATTAGAAACACATCCAAAGGTTCTAAGCATGATTTGCTTGAAGCGGGTTCCTGGAGTCGATGAATAATGATGGTAGCATATTCATCATCTAACTCCAAGGGCAAAAGAGATGCAACTGCAGCCATAGCGTCAGCCGCACGGTTGCTAGTTCGAGGAATAGCTTCCAAGGTAACTTGATCAAATAAAGATAATAATTGTAAGACATATGTTTTATATGGGCGTAATTTATCATCTCTGGTCTGATAAACATCATTGATTTGATTTATGACAAGTTGAGAATCACCGAAAACCAATAAATTTTTAATTTTTAGTGCCAAGGCAGCTCGTAATCCAAGGATTAGAGCCTCATATTCAGCAGTATTATTAGTGCAAGCAAATGTTAGTTTGAAGGACAGAGGTATAAGATGTTTCTATGGAGATATTAAAATAATACCTGCACCAGCCCCACTCATGCATCGGGCTCCAAAGTATAGGGACCATTGCTCAGGATGGTCTACCTCTAATTTAAGGCATTCATCAGGAAACTCAATGATGAGGGGATGGGTAGACTCTAAGGGTGCAGCAACTAATTGATCTGCTATGATTTGACCTTTAACAGACTTTTGTCCTATAAACATGAGTTCAAACTCGCTTAGCGCAAGAACCCACTTGGCTGTGCGACCAGATAAGTATGGTCGACTCATGAGATACCGCAAAGGATCGAATTTAGCAATAACATACGTTTTTTGACTGAGCATATAATGGCGTAGTTTCTATGTAGAAAATATGACTGCGAGACATAACTTCTCTAATATTGTATAACGAGTTTCATAACTGATTAAGGTTCTTCTGATGTAATAATTAGCACGTTCTTTCTTCTCATCGTCAAGTTGAGCTAACATAGCTCCTAAGGCAAAATCTGAAGCAGAAATGTACAAGATAAATGGACGATCAGATCTAGGTGGTGAAAGCACCGATGGTTTAAGGAGATATTGTTTAAGGAGTTCAAATGCTTCCTGGCATTCATCGTCCCAATGAAAAGAGACATCTTTCTTAAGAAGCTTAAGAAAGGGTCCGGTTTTGTCCGCCAACTTATCGATGAAGCGGCGAATAGCTTGAAGCTTACCTTGTAAACTTCGTAATTCAGATATATTTGTGGGTGCGGGCATATCAGTGATAGCCGCGATCTTGAGAGGGTCAATTTCAATGCCACGTAAAGAAACGATAACCCCCAATAATTTATCGGACTTAACTCCGAATATACATTTGGTTGGATTTAGTCGGATAAGATATTCCCTTAACCGATCAAATACTTTTCTCAAGTCATCTAAATGATCATCTTCTTTGATGGAACGAGCTATAATATCATCTACATAATCATGTAGAATATCATGCATCATATCGTGAAAGATATAAGTCATGGCTCGTTGATATGTTGCACCTGCATTCTTTAAACCGAATGGCATCACTTTCCAACAAAAGGTTCCCCAAGGGGTAATAAAGGTTGTTTTAGCCTGATCTTCAGGAGCTATCCTGATCTGATTATAACCAGAGAATCCATCCATTAGGGATATCATTCCACTCCCAGTAATAAAATCAATGATCTGATCCATGTTGGGAAGAGGAAAATCATCTTTAGGGCATGCAACATTAATATCTCTAAAGTCTATGCAAACCCTAACTTTGGTAGCTTCTTTCTTAGTTACTGGAACTACATTTGAGATCCATTCAACATAATCAATGGCTTGTATAAAAATAACCTTCAAGAGTTTTTCTAATTCTCCTTTGACTAGTAAGGCCACTTTAGGATGCATTTTTCTAAGTTTCTGTTTAACAGGTTTAGCATCCGGATGGACTACTAGGTGATGCATAACTACAGAAGGGTCTAATCCTGGCATATCTTCATATGTCCAAGCAAAAATGTCTTCATATTTTTTAAGGAATGAAATGTATTTATCTTGTTTTTCTTGACTCAATTCTGATCCAATGTTGATTATGTGAGGGTTATCTTCGGTTCCAATGTTAATTTTTATAACGTTTTCAACTTCCATATGTAGATCTCTCTCAAAATTAGATGGGGTGGGTGAAACACCTAATTCTTGTAATTCTTCCAAGGTTAGCTTGGATAATTCGTCTTGAGGAGTCGTGGCCTCAAGCTGGGCTATACTAGGTATAGAGCCATCGAAATAAAATCCGTTATGTAACAATTCCTCAATGGAGACATCATGGAAGATATCCCCTCCAACTCATCATCGGATTCAACAATCATCTCAGGGTAAGCTATGGATAGCATATTGCATGTAAATGGATTATCCCTTAAATGCAAAGCATCACGTTTATCCAAATAATCTTGGTAACATATGAGATGGTCATCATCCTCAAATGGGAAGGGCTGACCTTTACTAGGAAATAGGCCCACACCACATCGGGCAGGCCATGGTTCTACCTCAAAAGGTTCTTTCATACCATTTTGGGAAGGTCCCAAACCTTTCCCTTTATATCCCAATTTAAGCATTATAGGCTTAGCTTTAACATACTCATTAGCAAAATAACATCGAGCATACCCATCATAATGAGTCTTGATGTTTCTAGGTATTCTTCCCCAGTCATATCCCTTATAAATAAAAGCACAACTCCCGACTTGGTAGATACTTCCCATAGGCTGTGGGAGGCCCAAGGTACGAGGAGAGGGTGGCAATTTATTTAAAATATGGGAATCTTGCATAGCAACGTTTGTTTTCTCTGATACAAGAATTTTAGATAAATCGGGTAAGAGCTCGTCAGTAAGAGCGTAAGAGGTAGAAGGATCATTTCCTATGTTTTCGGATGCGGAAAACATGCCTTTGATAGGCGTAGACGTTGTAGAGATGTCGATGGATGGGTCTAAAGGTATGGAAGTTATAGGAGTAAAACAAGAAGCATTGGTTGTGGGTTTAGGATCTTTTTGAGGTCCTAATGTGGTTTGTTCGGAAGATGGTTGAACTATATGTAGAGGTGTGGTTGGTGGGGAAAAAGTAGATGATGTTATGAGTGTGTGTTTCACACGTTTAGGCGGATGATGAGAATTAGGATGTGTGGATGACAGAGCAGGGCAAAATTGAACTCCAACAGGTTCTGCCAAAGCACACATATCAAAGGGTCTAGGATCACCATGAATGGTAACCAACTGATTTTTAAATTCGAATTTAACACACTGATGTAAAGTTGAGGGAACAGCTCGCATCGCGTTGATCCAAGGGTGACCCAAGAGTATATTGTACGATGCAGGGCAATGTACAATAAACACGGTCGTGTCTAAGGTTCTA
Source organism: Wollemia nobilis (assembly GCA_028583015.1). Lineage (NCBI taxonomy): Eukaryota > Viridiplantae > Streptophyta > Pinopsida > Araucariales > Araucariaceae > Wollemia > Wollemia nobilis. Next base: position 1,112,967 of record JAQPPZ010003193.1, on the reverse strand, counting down.
GGACCAACTTGCAATGGAATAGTAATAACTCCACATGTTTCTTGTGTTTCGTCATTGAAGGCTTTTATAATCATATCAGTTCTTTTCATTTCGTCACTTCTAAACCCAAATCTTTGGTAGAAGTCAAAAGTGCATATGTTTAAAGATGAACCATTATCAATCAAGACTCGTTTAACCGCTACATCTCCAATTAGGGCAGTAATATATAAGGGGTTATCCTTATGTAAACTATGTTGTGGTATATCTCTATCCCGAAAGTCAATACAATCGACTTCTCGAGTTATGATAGTATTGGACATGGCTTCAGGTTGAATATTTTGTGGTACCATCATTTGGCTTAATGTGAGCATTAATTCATCCCTATGGGTAGGAGAAGATCTTAAAAGGTCCAAAAGGGAAATTCTAGCTGTAGTATTTGATAATTGTTCATTAATATTATAAGGAGGTTTAGGTTGAACATTAGGCGCATGATTCCCTTTATTGGGATTTTTCAAAACAAATGGAGCTGATCCATCATTCTGAGTTTGATCTTGTTGAGAATTTTGAGCTTGTTGTCGAGTAACAACTCCGATGGTACCTACAATATTATTTTGCGGATGATGAATGGGTCTTGGTCTAGCGTTTATGGCTTGTTCATTAGAAAGTAATTGGTGAGAAGATGGTCGAGTAGTGACTCTTCTAGGAAATGGTTCTTCTGGAATCATAGAACTTGTGATAGGTTGAATAGGATCTGATTCATCTTCAGAACTATTCGATTGATTTGAGGTGATTTCCATGTCACTTTCAGTCTCATATTCGGTATCACTAAGATCAGGTGTCCGAATATTATGTAGAGGTCTGGCCGTAACCATGGATAAAGTTGTGTCAAAGATTTGTGGATCATGAGCAGGTAAATGTCCACTAATAGTTCCTACATATCGGGTAGGAGGGGGAACATTATGATGCTCAATTTGATTAGCCACCTCTTTACCATGCTTTGGTAAAGGATGTTGAAATATGTCCAATGATTGATTGGCATTCTGATTCTGATTTTGGGGGATGTTCTTTTGAGCATTATTAGGAGGATTTTGTTTAGGTTGAAAGGCTTGCACCTCCATCTCATTGTTATCAATTAGGTCTTGTATTTTATGTTTTAATATTTTACAAGAGTTGGTAGCGTGTCTAGGTCCTCTATGGAAATCACAGTGTAAATCAGCTCTGTATCCGGGTATAGTTGGATCAAGTTCCCAGATATTTGGTAATTGGATCAATCCTCGTGCTAGTAATTATGGGAGAATGGTTGATAAAGGTTGATTTAACCTAGTAAATTCTTGGGGTGGTTTATCAGGAGGTTTCAGTATAAATTTCTCTGTTGTTTTTGCAACATTAATAGTAGCGATATTTCTACTATCAGTGACTCCATCGCCCACAACTTGTTTATTTTTATATTGATTTCTGGATGTTTTCTCATCATCTTTCTTTTTAAGTTGACCTCTCCTAACAAGAGCATCTTCCACTCTTCGAGCTAAATCTATAGCTTGATCGAAGGTGGTCAAGGTAGCGATTGATAACTCATAGGATAGTTGTTCTTGTAAATTATTGATAAAGATATCCAACATTTCCCGATAAGGTAACACAAAGTGCAATTTTCCTATCAACTGTCTCCATCGAGCTAGGAAATCAGCAAAACATTCATCTTTGTCTTGTTTTAGGTTGTACAAATCTTTAATGGTTACATGCCTTTCAATGTAGGCACTAAATTGATGCACAAAAGACTCGACGGTTTCTTCGAAATTTCTCAAAGAATGAGTGGGTAGTTGATAATACCATTCCAATGCCATCCCTCCTAAACTTTTTGGGAACATTTTTAGTAATAACAAATCATCATGTGATATATCATGACACGCTATCCTAAACATACGAAGATGCTCTATGGGATCTTCAGTTCCTTTGTATATAGGTAGGACAGGCATAGGAAAGTGTTTAGGATATGGTTGTGCTACAACTATAGGATCTAGAGGCTGACTACACATCTCTCGATAATTGTACGAGGGATGGTAGGGATCTATCTCGGTCCATGCGGGAGACTAACTGTTTCACCATGGCTTCCAGATTACCAGTTTGTCCACCATATTGGTTTGGTGGTACATGAGTATGGGATTTGTGAGCGTAGGATGGCGTGACGTAAGGATTAGATGCTATATTGTTGTTATGCAAATGGTTGGTAGGAAGAGTATTATGAAGAAGATTTGTTGTAGCATTATGTTGTACCCCAGATTGTTGGAAATTGGTGTTTGGTTTTGTTTTAGGCTTTTGTTGATTTGAGGTATGTTGATCAATAACTTGGCGAAATAGAGCAGTGAATGATGGTTTCTTTTGTGTGGGAATAACCCTAGGCTTGGTAACAGGCACTCTAGATGGTTGGGTAACCTGTTGTTGTTGCATGTTCTGGATTATAGCGGCCATATCCAAATTGGATGGTCCAGCTTGATCACTTTCTTGATCAACGAAGGACAAGGGATTAGTGCGTGTGTGATATATGTCTTCTAGGGTTGCTTGAGTGTCACTAATTTGATCCTTGTCCATATGGACTGCTCTATTAAGAGTGCCAATATTAGTATTGAGGAACTTCCAGAAATGTTCCATGTTCTCAAAAGTAACAGCTCCTTCCGGAGATATTTTAGGAGATGAGGATCCTTCCTCTCTAACAATTTCTCTTTGTTCATTTGCGTCAACAAACTCTTCTTCTTGTTGGTCTAGGGTTCCTTCTTCCTGAATTGGGTCTTCAGGAAGGACATCTGGTTTATTTACTGTTTTTCCTAACCAATCTTCTTCTACTTCAATCTGTTTTCCATTCCTGAGTCTAGTCATTATGTTTAAATTTAGATTTTAGCAAATATATATTAATATATTTGCAACAAATTTGGGAGGTATATATTTTAATTATATACCTACTATAATACTTAAAAGAAAATGTTTTGATTTTTGTTATGATTTTGTTTTGTTTTTATTTTTATTTTTATTTTTTTTGTTTTGTTTTTATGATTATAAAGACAACAAACAACACACTAAATGCAAGAAATAATAATAATAAAAGAATGGCTTAGTTTTCTATAAATAGTTTATAGATGTCATTGATAGGATCAAGTTCATCAGGAGTCATGAAATGCTCCTCTTCAAATTGGAAATGGTTTTTCAGGAATTTAACAAAGTGTGCTATGGTGATGTTATCTACTTCTAACTCTGTCTTGTAAAAATAGATCTCATGGCAATACTCTCGATATAACACAGCTCTAGGAACTCTATTCCATCTCTTTCTATCTGTAAGAACGACCTCTTGATCCTCTATACGAGATAGAAATTTATGTACTACAACCGCATTGTCGAGGTATTCCTCAAAGGTGTACAACTCGGAAGACACAAGGGCTCTTTTATCTGCTAACCACCTATGGCAAGCTCTCTGAAGCTCATGATACAAGGTCACTTGATCAGGATCCAGGATTCTATCTAGGACAAACCTCTTGATTTGCCTAAGTTCGGTTGATCTAGATTCAATGATATTCAATCTCCTATTAAGTTCATCCCATAAAGGTTGAACCCTATTTGTTTGAGGTACTCTAAGTACAGAAGTAATCTCTATAGCTGCTAATTGATTCTCAACATTAATGGTGACAACTCGTCTTTTATTATAATCTACCATCTAAATATGATATGCAATCTTTGATTCTAAATGCATTTATGTTTTGTTTTTTTTTGGATTGTTTTCAAAAGGTTTTTAGTTTTCACGTCGGGTTCACCAAAATGTATCGCTCCAAATTTTTTGCATCCTTACCTTCAGGCTATAGGATCCACGCCCGAAGGGGGATGCGAGAAGGATGGGACAATACCTCGGACCGAGAGGCCCTTTGAAGGTCCCGCCTCTCGGGGGAGGGGTATAAGGGTGAATTTTCGATGGATGGTGGGTTCACCAGGAAACTTTTGAGTGGCAGTTTCCACGCCTAGGTTGATAGTAGGTTTGATGTGTTCATTTTGTGCTTTGATCATTCAATTCCTAGGTTTGACCAAGATGAATCTAAACTATTCTATATGCCAATGCTGATTTTTATGGATACAAAAAACATGAATAAATGCTAAACACAGAGAATATGCTAAATGGGATAGAACATACCTGATTTCGGATGTCTGATGAAGATTCTGAGTCTTGTAGAAGTCCAAATCATCTCAAATCATATGTAATCATCTAGAATTACATAGAATCATCTCAGATCTCAGTCGATCATCTGAGATCAGACGAGATCATCATCAATCTGACGAATTCATCAGACGAATTCGTCAGAAACCTGCAATCACAGAAACAGATACAAAATACCAAAAATGCAATTGCAAAAGCAAGGGGAAATGATAGAAATAATAGTAAACTTACCTAAATGATGAATCCAGATAGCAATTAAAAGGAAATGCATCAATTTGACAATTTATTTTGACTTTATCATGCATTTATATTAAATGAGGTGAACTCCAAGATGCATAAATATAATAACTAAGATAATGCATAAAGAAATGTAAGAAAAACAATAAGGAAATGCAAACTCTGGGCTCTGATTGCCCCCAATCTGGATTACAGTCGAGATCGCCTCCAATCGTACGAGATCATCGTCGATCTACGACAGGATCGTCTGAAATCGTCTGGAATCGCCTGCGACGATCCAAGCTTGCTCCAGCTGAAGAACAGTAAGATTCCTGCAAGAAAACTTGAAATATGCAATGCAAACAAAAGTATGAAGGTGTTCTAAGGCACAAGGAACTAAATTTGTAGGGAAATCCATCAGCTAGGGGGTTCAGGGGGATAAACTGAGAAAATCCCAGTTTATATAGGATTAGGGAGAGGTTAGGAGGTTGGAGATCATCCCAATTTGGGAGATCTCCAATGGGGGAGACTCTAACTACGCAGACACGCTTTCTGCCCAAGTTAGAGAAGCTGTTGAAACAGAAGCTAATTATGAAAATTTGGTTTTGGGACGAAATCGTCTGGACGTTCTGTTCCAGACGAATTCGTCAGATCTGGGACGATTTCGTCTGATCTGCGACGATATCGTCCAACGGTCAAAACAAATCCTAAAAATGGCATGAAAAACAAGGAAAGCGGGTAACGGGCGGTTTGGGGTTAAAATTCAAATTTTTATCTTTTTACTAAGGTTTAACTGTGCCAATTTTAGGGTGCTATAGGAGGAATTGATAGTTGGTCTAAAGTTGGTCTTGTATTTTCTTGAGATAAAATCACTCAAACTGAAGAAGCAAATTTCTAGGGTAAGTAAGTTGTTCACTAGTCAAAAGAGAAGAAAATTTTCCTTTGAGTGAGTTGGTAGGATTTTTGTTAAAGTGATTCAATCAAAGTGGCTAGCAAATCTCTATTAAATAAATTTTTGGGTAAAATTTTTATCCAAATTAGGTGGTATGCCCATCCCTAGAGGATAAAATTATCCCTAAAGGAATTATTATTATCCTAAAGGCAATACATTCAAATTGTATCAAATCATCCTTAACAACAAGCCTTTACAAAAATATTTGTTTTTTATCGTAGTAGAGGAGTGCATTGCTTAGAAGGTTTAAATGTTGTATCCCATATGTGGTCTACTTATGTGGGGAGCTCACATTAGGGTTTGACCTAGCTAACTCAATATAGAAGAAATGGATAAAAGATGCAGGCTTGAAAGGGCGAGTATAGTGATAAGGGCCCATCGAGCTTAATAGCGTAAGTGGTAGGGAGGTCTTAAATACTTGACTCACTTGGCCTCGCATATTTTTCTAACAATAGTGATGTGGTGTTCAACTCATTCAACTTATATGATTTCCTTACCTCTTATGATGGATTAAAATTATGGGAGGTAGTTGCACAATGATTTTTTAAACCCCTCACCCCCAACAACCCCTCTGCTACTATTGATGCATCATGAAATTGTTTTGACTCCAAAATATATTTATATTTATATTTTTATCATTGAGGATTTAAGAAGTGATTCACTCAATGGGTCAAGCAATTCACTCCCATATTTGAGTGATCCAATCCACAGAGTAGATCGATTCGGTCCTTTCATTTTAGTTTGTCAAAAAAAATAAAAAAATTTACAAGTCAAAATTTGGGCAATGAAAGAGGAGGAAAAAATAAAATGGGATGTCTAAGTGCCTTTTTCAAGGTTTTCACTTGGATTTATATTTTTTTAGGAAAGAAAAATAGAACTATGAATACTTTGTTTGCAAAGAAAAGTAAAGTAGGAATGGGGATAATAGATAGGGCAAAAACATAAAGGAATTTATGTAGATATTTACATATTTTATGTTGAATGGCCTTTTAGATGGGCCTTAGGTGTTGGCCATTAACTAAAATTGGCAACAATATTCCATCTATTGGCATAAGACTATAAGAATTCAGTCTTGTAACTCATAGAATTTGGTATAACCCACTTTAGAAAGAATGAAAATTTTGGTGGCTTTCTCTTTTAGTCCTATCTTTGTCCCACTTGACAATCAAATTGTATTCTTTGTAATCCATTTCAATGACCCTTTTATTGAACTTTATTTTTACCACCATTTGATGTTGCACCACCCTCTTAAACACATTCTCCCTTTCTTCTAGAGCTAGTATAGAATTGAATCATGCTTGCATTGGTTCAATATCAACATCTTCAAGCTCCACTTCCTAAGACTTTTAAAGAGAAGAGAGTTCTAGGTTTATTGGAAATATTGCTTCATTCTTGAAAATTAGCTTGTAGGGAGATGATCCTTAGAATATTTGGTTGTTGTCCTATCTATATATATGGTCTTTCTTAGTTTAGTATGTCAATCCCTTTTTTATTTGGCTATTAACTTTTTTATAATCCTCACAATGTTCTTATTGGTGGATTTTGCTAGATCATTGCCCTAGGGTAATAATTGGAGGTTATATTCAAACACCAATCCATACTCTAGTGCAAACTTCATTATCTTAAATCCTATGAAGATCATGGAGTTATAAATTATTATGGTGGATGGATCTCCAAATCTGGTGATTATGCCTTCCAAAATTTGGATAATTGCATCATAATTTACAAAGTTGACTAGTACTACTTTAACCACTTAGTGAAGTAGTTGATCATAGTTAGAATCCATCCATGCATTACACGGACTGATCTTATTGATGAAATCTAGGTCCCAATATTGGAAGGATTCTATGATAATGACAGTATTCAAGGGTATTAGTGCCTTTCTTCTTCTTCCCATGAACATGTAATAAGATTTACATTCTTTGATCCACTAGAAGCAATAAAAAAATATGGTTTACCAATAATATATTACCCTAAAAATTTATATGCTATGGTTTGGGAGGAATAATGTCCCCATTCATCATGATATTCCTTGATTAGGAATTCAATTATTTTCTCTTTGATGCATCTCAATAGGAATCCAACATTTCCCTTCAATAAAATTGCATTGTCCATCCATATATAGTGTATTGTTTTTTTCTAAATCTAGCTCTTTATTTAGGTGTTAATCATTCTAATGACACCCTATTCAGATTCATAAAATTAAAACATGGTTTCATACCACTGTTTTTTCTTTCACATAGCATCGGGTTGCCTACCCAAGTAGAATGCTTGACTGGAAATATAGTTTGAAAGGTTCTACAATCAATGACCAATTAATAAGAAAATTATTTGGTAATCCCTTATGCCATAAAGTAGACTTATACCTTAATGAATAGATAATAAAATGTATCATGGTGTATTCTTCTAAATGCGATGGATTGATTAAAATGTAGAAATTTTTCTAAGGTTATTGTTGGGAATATGATGTTGAGCAAAACCCATAGTTTTGCAAATCTAGTTGAGCTTGTAATTATAGTTATATATATTCCTAACCAAGCTTGTAACTACAATTGTGCAGATTCTCAATTGAGCTTGTGACTATAGCTATATATATTCCCAATTAATCTTGTAATTGCAACTATGAATACTCTTGACTAAGCTTGTAATTGTAACTATGTAGATTAGCAATTAAGATTGTAACTATGTAGATTAGCAATTAAGATTGTAACTACAACTACGCAGATTCTCAACTGAGCTTGTAACTGTAGATGGGTAGATTCCCAACTGAGTTTGTAACTATAGTTGTACATATTCTAGCTAAGTTTGTATATGTAGTTGTGCATATTCTCAACTAAGTTTGTAGCTACAAATATTTATTTTCCTAGGTGTACTTGTAACTATAGTGCAAAATCAATTTGTGCGTGTGTAAAAAAATTAAAATGCTCATGCTATATAATTTTTTTGAGATGTAAAAAAATTATGTTTGCATAAGTGAAAGGGATGTAGTTTATACATTTGGTATCAAATCCATTGCTAGTCTTGGGTTGAAGTGATTTTTTGTTCTTGATCTTTCTAACCATTGATAATGGCCAATAATAACTCTCCTATTCTAAAGTTTAGTGCATAAGATTATGACTATTGGAGCATTAATATGAGGACATTATTGGCTAGAAAATATCTTTGGGACATTGTTGAGGTTGGTTATGATGAACTAGTATATTTATCTATTATCCCACATAATGATAAACAAGCAAAGAAGGAGGCCAAGAAGAACTCTTTGGCATTATATCACATCCAGTCAGCTCCAAACAAGATTTTATTTCCAAGGATTGTAGATGTAAATTCAACCAAGGATTTTTGGAAGGCTCTACAAGAGGCTTAATAAGATAGTGACCAAGTGAAAGTGGTCAAGTTACAAACCTTGAAGAGAGATATTTTAAGAATTTGAGGATGCAAGAGGTTGATGTGTAAATGAATATTATGTTAGAGTAAAATATGTAGTTAATAAAATGGTCACTCTTAGAGAAATAATGGATATTTAAGTTGTTGTGAAGGTTTTAATAACTCTAGCACCAAGACTAAACCATATTACCATCATCATTGAAGAGACCAAATATTTGACAACATTGGAGTTTGATCATCTTGTTAGTTCTCTTATGTCACATGAAGAAACACTAAGAGATAAATTTAGTGAAGGTGAAGAGAAGGCTTTTGCTTCAAACATCAAAGTATCAAAGAGTGATGGCATGAGTACATGCAAGCAAGGACAAGGACAAGGTAGAGGATAGAATCTAAATTTTTCAAGAGGAAGAGGAGGAAGAAGATTCAGATGTACTGCTAGAGGAAGAGGAAGAGGAAGGGTTGACAAGAGAAATTTCCAATGATACTATTACAAAAGGTATGGACATCTTGAAAAAGAATGTAGAGTAAAACTTGGAATGAAACAAAAAGAGTAAATTATACAAATGAGAATGAGGATGCTTTAAGAAACGTGTTCTTATCCTATGACAAGCATAAAAGTATCTTCAAGATACCTAGTACCTTGAATCTTATTTTTCCAACTATATGACAAACAACAAGGAGTTGTTTGCTACTATGGATGAGAAATTCAAGTCCATGATCAAGTTTCTTGATAAAAAAAATTTGGAGGTGGCAACGAAAGGCACAATGGATGTAAATATTTAGGAAAGTAAACATAAAATTCATTATATTTATTACACTCCTAATCTTAAGTTTAATTTGTGAGTGTTGGCCAATAAGGGGTTGTACTCGGTTTCCCATCCTTGAAAAATTACATCTCTCTTCTTTAGATCTTGAGAGTTTACAAATAGATACACTTCTCATCTCAATTGAGATGCTATAGCTAGAAACCTACATCATTTTACATAAAATATTTGAATTCTTGAATTTCATTTTCTAGATCTTTTCATTTTCAGTATGAACACAATTATTCAAAAATTTAGCATCTTTCTTGACATTTTCCTATACCAGCCTTCACAATGCCAAAAATTCACCTCTACTATCTATGCCTTGCATCTTAGTAGAGTAATATTTCCAAAACATCACATAATCATAGTCCGCTTTACCAAATCTGGATTGCTAGTTTCCTTCCTAAAACACAAGTGCAACCACAAAAACTATAATAAATATTCTAAATGAAAACACATTATTATTATAAAATAAAGTAGATATTACCAATGGAAAACATTAAAGTAAATCTTAATCATTAATCGATTCAGGCAATCAACATTTTCTTGTCAACTCCAACTAAACTTTGTCCTTACTCTAACCATGGAAAGGAGAATTTAACTTCATGATCCTCAATAAAAACCCCTCTATTGGCTAGCTTATATACACATTTGTTTTATTCCCTTAATATATGTGTAAACTTGATTTCTTCAAAATCTTTAGCAAGATCTTGAATTTCTACAATTATCTCTTGTATGTTCCATGGAGCCTTTTCTTTCCTCAAAATTACATTTATTACTATGAGATAATTGCCTTCCATCCATACTCTATTCTATTTCATTTGTTTACATATTTTTAACCCTTCTAAAGCTTCCCAAGCTTCAGTTTCATTATATATCTTAAATCCACTATTGAAAGCATAATGAGATAAAATCTCTCCTTTATTATTTCTAATTATTCCTCCTCCTCCTGTTGGTCTAAATTTTCTTTATATGCTCCATCAAAATTCAACTTAATCCACTACACATCTGGTGGTTTCCACTTTATATTCTTTGCCTTCTTTTTGCTTCTCTTGTACCCAATATCATAATATCATTTAATGACTTGACTCCATCTATCAAGGCTCTCTGCTTCCAAATAAGGAACTGGGTGAGTTTATATGGTTGGTTTAGACTCCTTTATGGCTAAACATGTATTCTTTTTCATTACCTCTGAACTCATTTCCTTTCCTTTAAATATTCTTGTATTCCTTTCTAGCCGTATAGTCCAAAGTATTGTATCTTTTGATATATCCCATATTGTTTGTAAAGCCTCACTTTTATAAGTGTTCTACCATTGTTTTAACCAATCTTCAATTTTGTTATTCATCACCATATATTTACCAAATATATTAAGAATCCATTACCATATATTCTAAACTATTGAGAAATGTCCTAAGAGATGGTCTACACTATCCTCATTTTTACAAAAAACACATTGAGAGGGGCCATGAAAACCCCTTTTCATAAGGTTATCCCAAGATAAATTTCTTCTATGACCTACTAGCCAAACAAACATTTTGACTTTATGAATGCTTGGGCTATCCCAAATATCTCTCCATATTTTAGAGACATTATTATTTTATTGGTGTTGTACATTATATCCACTTTTTGTTGTGTATTATCCTAAGCTATTCAACTCCCAAATCAATTTATCCTTGGCTCCCCTAGGAATAATCACAATTGTAATATTTCTACTCAGTTGCCTCCTAGCATCAATGTCTTGTATACTTGTAAAAAAATATTCTTTCCATTTGTATCTTCCTTCTCGATCCTTGTAAAAAATATTTGAAACCCTATCATCATATTTGTCTTGAAACAATCTCATCCAAGGTTTCAAAATTGGATCTAAATTGAGTGGTTTTTTATCACACCAAGTATCCATCCAAATATAATTTTTTCTCAAGTTCTCACCACTCATATTAAATCTTTAATCATAAGATAAATAGATTTTTTTAAACCATTCCCAAGAGCAGAACCATTTGGTAGAGAGAATGCAATAAATATTAAACTTGGGTCATTGGGATCAACATACTTACTTAGAAGAATGCTTGCCCATTATCTTTGACTCTCTTCGTACAATCTCTAGATTACTTTTTCCCTAAGAGCTAAGTTTGCATATGTAAGAGCTCTTAAACCAATATCTCCTTTAGTTTTATCATCACACAACTTGCTCCATTTCACCAAAGGAAATTTTATTTTATCATGTAAACTTGACCATAAAAAGGATCGTATAATATTAATTAAAAAAAAATCAACTTACTTTGGCATAGAATACAATGATATATAATATATTGGAATGGCTTGTAGGACTTACTTAATTAATTGCACTCTTACTACTAACGATAACCATCTACCTTTCCAAGCTAGAAGTTTATTTAGAAATTTACTAATAACTAGATTTCATAAATCTATCCTCATTCTCCCCTCAAATAAATACATCCCTAGATAAGTTGTTGGTAAATTTGCCTTCTCCATATGAAGCAACCTACAAATTCTTGCTTTGATATTAGTAGGAGTGTTAAGGAAGTAATTTTTGGATTTAGTCCTATTAACTTTTTGTCCTAAAACTCTTTCATACTCTTTTAAAAATTTATTCAAAGCTCTGGCCTCATTTATCCTTGCCCTTCCAAAAAGTGTTGTATCATCTATAAATTATTTATGGGTGATGTTATCGATGTTATTACTAACGTCAAGTTCACTTATAATCCCATGTTTTTAAGTCGTCTTTAAGTTCCTACTCAAAACCTCTGCCATAATAATGAAAAAATAAGGATATAGAGGATATACTTCTCTAAGTCCTCTCTTAGATTTAAAATTTTATGTCACTAACCCATTGACCAACATTGAAAAAGAAACTATAGAGACACAAGCTTTAATCCATCTAACCCATTTATTCTTGAAACCAAACTTTTCTAAAACTGCAAAAAGAAAATCCCATTTAACCCTATCATAGGCTTTACTCATATCAAGTTTTAATATCATTGCTTTCTTTTTTCTTGAAGCTGCTAAATGTATAACTTCATGAGCTACTATGATCCCATCCAAAATTTGTCTCTCTTTCACAAATCCTCCTTGCTCTTCTGAAATAATTTTATCTAACAATGACCTTAATCTATTCACCATCACTTTGGAGATAATATTATATGCCATATTACATAGGCTTATAGGTCTAAAAGAATCAAATAATTCAACATCCTTATTTTCTAAAATTAGGGTAATATATATTGCATTTATTTTATAAGGTATGTATTATTTTACCCTAGATTGTTCCACTGCCACCAATAAAGAATCCTTCACTATATCTCAATTATGTTGGTAAAAAGTTGTAGAGAGCCCATATGGACCTGGGGATTTATCCTTATTAAAAGATAAAAGAGCTAAATAAACTTCTTCTAGAGTAATAGGCTCCATTAGTTTCCTATTGTCTTCATTCGTTATAACTGAAGGAACATCTTGAAGAAGTTTATCATTAAGAACTTCGATCTCCTTTGAACCTAGAATATTCTAATAAAAAAACTTTACCTCTTTTCTAATTTCACTTTGATCTTCAATCCAAACCCCTTCTATTGATTTAATTCTACTAATTCTATAAGTTGATCTTTGTACTATAGCCATCCTATGAAAAAACTTTATATTTTTATCTCCTTTTAACCAAGTTTGTCTTGATTTTAATATCTAGAATTTCTCTTTCTTACTCAAAATATTATGATATATGATAACCTTTTGGAATTTTAAAATTTTATGAATTAGTTCTTCTTTCTTCTCATAAATATTCTCAAAGGTGTTCTTGTTCCATTCTTTTAATCTAGATGTCATAGATTTAATTTGATGTTGAAGAGCATACAACCCATAATTACCTAAAGAATTCCACGTTTGAGCTATCATATCAATAAATTGAGGATGGTCTTCCCACATCTGCTCATATTTAAAATATGATTTTTTTAAATTCACTTACCACCATTTTAACTCTTATTGGCTAGTGATCTGAACCAATCCTTGTTAAGGTATTAATTTTAGCACAAGTTCCTTCATCTAGTCAATTATAAGAGAGAATGCATCTATCTAATTTTTCTACTATTAGGTTTTGACCTCTCCTATTGTTGGTCCAAGTGTAGTTGTATTCTTCAAACTCAACTTCCCATAGATTATTATTTTGAATAAAATCTAAGAAATATTTCATACTTTGGGTCAATTTCCTATTTCTTCCAAATTTTTCATTCAACTTGGTTATGGCATTAAAATATCCAATGATAATGAATTGGGTTTCTTGGTATTTACTTCTCATAAAGGCTTCAATCCTACTCCAAACTTCTAATCTACCTGATTGATTTTTAGATTCATAGACATTGATAAGGATGAAACGTATATCTGTAAAATAGCAATTAACTAAAGAGACTATACAATGTCTGGTTTTATGAATGGTTGCACAAGAGGTTCTAGAAGGATTCCAACAAGTTAGAATTACCCCTACTACTCCTTTAGAATACATATCATCCCATTCACATCTTGCCCACACTGCTTTCATAGTTTTTTTAACTTCTTCTTTTGTCATTTTAGTTTCTTGGATACAAAGAATATGAGGCTTATTACTTAAACATAGGTCCCTAATACACCTCTAATTTTAGGGGGTATTAACACCCTTTATATTCCATGAGATGATAATCATGTCTCAATAGTGGCTTTTGGCCCCGCCTATGTATTACCAATATCATTTTTTTGTTTGGTAAAGAGAATTTTAACCAACTTAGTTTGTGTTCCTTTCTCTATGTTTGCTCTTGCTTCCCTCGATCTTGAATGATAATTTGAGGGTTTTACTCTTTTCGCCTTGCCTATATCATAAGTAGGTCTTATTATTTTATTCCTCAATATTCTTTTGCAATTTTTTTTCATCAAATTTATCCTCACATGGCTCTATTATAGAAGCTTTTGACTTGTCCTACTCAATTTTTGGTATTTTTTTATTAATGGTAGAGGTATTAACTTATAAAACTATATTTTATTTACCAATTTTTTTCTCCTTAATGGTGCATGGTACTTCAAGAGAGTATTCAAATTTTGATAAGACACATTCCTTAGGTTCATCAAGAATGTTCTTCCATCAGGATCATACTGAATAGAATGTTCCTTGTTAATATGTTGAAATTGTTGTATTGTGTCATCTAAGTTTTGATCTACTTTTTCTTCATAGGTTAAAGCATCAAAAGAGTTGGTATTTCTTCCAATATCCTTCCGTATTGGTCTCCACTGTTTATTTTCTTTTATTTTTCTAGATCTATTTTTTGGAAGTTGAAAACCATCTTCATCCATAACCATTTGTAAGTTTCTCTTGCAGTTTTCTATATATGATTCTGTTTGGTTCTTCTTAGAGATGATATCTCAATATGCCCCACCTCATAACATCTTCTATATCTAAAATATATATTTTCAAAATCTATAGTTTGTATCCACATCTTATCCCCATACTTAAGAATGATTGATTTTGGTAAAGCTTTACTTATATCAATCATGACCAATATTCAAGCATAAATAGCCATGAATCCATCTTTCGTCATATTTAAAATATTAAGGAATTCTTCTAGAGTGTTTCCTATTGCCTTGAAGGTATCTATTTCCCAAAACTCAATGGGTAACCCAAACATCCTAACCTATACTGGTACTAGGGATAGATTTATATTTTCAAGTGAAAAACCCTCATACCAGTGGGTAAAGAAGAGTCTTGCTCTTCCCATAACCTAAGGACCCCCTTTTAGGATTTTTTCTTTGTATTCCATAGAACTAAAAATATCTAGGAAGAAACCTTTGGGAAGAAATTATAGAATCACTCTTGGAGACTTCCAACTTCTATCAATCCATTTCTCAAGGCTGAAGCCCCTAGTTAATACCCATTAAATTTACCAAAAACTGCCCTATCTTGGAGCAATGAGGATCTCTATGAGGTGTGCTCACTAACCTCTACCACCAGAGATGATTCTAATAATTTAACCATAAATTAACCCATGGAAAGGAAACTAAAACTCAAAATCTATTGAAATTTATCTGTATGTCCTAAGAAAATATAATATTTGATAAAAACTTTATAAATATTTCATGCACAATTTCTAATATAAAGAAAGGGAAAAAACTTAGCTAAAACATTCTTTGTCAAGATAGAATATCTTGCCTCACTTAAGTGCTAGCTCTTCATTGTTCTTCCCATCATTCAAACCCTAACTGACAAATATTTACAATTTCATTTTTCGCGACTTGAAAAATCATCACTGCCCTTGTTCCAAATGGTTGACTTCATAGGGTTTTATCTCCCTCAATATTTATCAGATTTTTCATATGACCACTCATTTTAAAGCTATTCAAATTCTGCACAAGTTGGTCTAAGAATTAGCTAAATCGGATAACTCTTCGTGAAGATATGACTCCTAAAATATGAGACTTTTTTAGGAAAAAACCCTAATCCTTCGCACTTCATATAAAGTGTAGCTTTGATTTCTTCAAATGACACTTACTTAATTATAGATTAGTCTTTGATAATAAGAAATGTATCATATATGATAAGAACCATGAGAATAAAATTATCACTAATGTTCCCGTGTCAAGCAATCAAATATTTTCTTTGAAGTTTGGAGGTAATATTAGCAACTTATCAAATGTTGTTATTGAAGATAAGATTTGGTTGTGTTATTTGAGGTATGGCCACTTAAACTTTCAAATTTTGAAGTTGCCTTCTCAAGAGTTGGTTTTGGTTTACCCAAATTTGAAGATCACAAAGAAGTTTGTGAAGGATATGCCAAAGGCAAGCATGTTACAAAAGGTTTCTAAGAGATAAAAGTATGGAGGGATCAACATCCACTCCAATTAGTTCATTATGATATTTTTGGTCTAATGCAAACCAAAAGCTTTGGTAAATCGTCTTATTTTATTACTTTTATTGATGATTTCTCAAGGAAGTGTTGGGTATACTTTTTAAAGAGTAAATATGAGGCTTTGGATGTTTTCAAGAGGTTTAAAGCCTTTGTAGAAAATGAAAATGGATAGAGAATTAAATGTTGAATAATTGACCATGGTGGTGAGTATTTTTCAAGGAATTTTATAGATTTTTGTGATAATAATGGGATCAAGACGTAACTTACAAATACCTACACATCTCAAAAAAATGAGGTGGCTAAGATAAAGAACAAGACGATAAAATGTAAAGAAATATACTTCAAACAAAAGGGACCCACAATTCTTTTTGGGATGATGTGGTTGCTACAACAATGTACAGTCTTAATAGGAGTCCCAAAACTACTCTTGACAAGATGACTCCTTATGAATCATGGTATGAGAAGAAACCCAATGTTAATCATTTTAAAGTTTTTGATTATTTAACCTATGTTCGTGTTGCTAATGAGAAAAGGAAGAAGCTTGATCTAAAATGTGAGCCTTGTATTTTTGTTGGATATTGTGAAAATAACAAAGCTTATATTCTTGATAATTTAAAGACTAAAAAATAGGTGGTTTCTAGAGTTGCAAATGATTAAGGGGAAGTATATGATCATCAAAGAGGTCAATCTAGACCATAAATATTGGTAATCATAGTGTTGGTGGTGAACACCCCACTAGTGTGCCTACTCTATTAAGTACTCCAAGTAGTTATTTAAATAGTTCTAAGGAGAGTATCAAATTCTTCAAGTAATTCATCACTCATTATTGATATTATGAAGACTAAGAAGGGGAAGACAATTTTTCAAGCTCACTCACAAAGTCAAATGCTTGATAGCAATTTTAAAAGGAGGCTTACAAGAGGCCAAGCTCAAGAAGTTGATCAAGTTGTTTCAAGATTGGAAAGGCTACACATATATGGATATGATGAAGAAGATTCTAAGGTGGGTCAAATATTTATGTTTTTATGTCTCAATATGAGTTTGAACCATCTTGTTTTGAAGATATTTGTACTAATGATGTGTGGGTGTAAGCAATGTAATAAGATATCAATTCCATTCAAAATAATGATACTTGGGAGCTTGTGAAACTTCCCAATGGTAAGAAATGTGTGGGTTCCAAGTGGGTCTACAAGACCAATTATAACATCTATGGTAGTATTTAAAGACATAAGGCTACACTTGTTCCTAAAGAATTCACACAAAGATATGGAATTGATTATGAAGAAACATTTACACCTGTAGCAAGGCAAGAAACAATCATAACAGTTATTGCTTTGGAAACCTAAATAATATGGAGTGTGCATCAATTGGATGTTAAAAGTGTCTTCTTGAATAGGTACTTAGAATAATAAGTCTATGTACAATAGTCGCAAGGTTTTGAGGTTAAAGGAAAATAAGACTATGTATACAATTTGAAGGTGGTCTTGTATTGCCTCAAGCAAGCACCAAGGCCTTGGTATGCCCAGATAGATGGATACTTACATAAAAGTGGCTTTAAAGAGGTAATAATGAGCCTACCCTCTACTCCATTAAATAAAGTAATAATATTCTTCTTGTATATTTGTATGTAGATTATCTATTTTATATGGGAAGCAACTAAAAAATAAAATATGAATTCAAAAATATTATGATGAATGAGTTTGAAATTAAATATTTGGGGTCAATGCAATACTTCCTTGAAATGGAGGTTCATCAATGTAAAGATAAAATTTGTATTTTCTAAACAAAGTATGTACAAAATTTTGGGATCAATGCAATATTTTCTTGGAATGGAGGTTCATCAATGTAAAGATAAAATTTATATTTTCCAAACAAAGTATGTTAAAGATATTTTTAAGAAGTTTTATATGGACAGATGTAAACCAGTTTCCACTCCAATTTCTCATTGAGTAGTGTTGTGCAAGGATGATGGAGCTAAGAAAGTAAATATGATGGATTATAGGAACATTGTGGAGTTATGTTGTTTCTCTTGTTTCAAGGTATATGAGTGGACTATATCAAATTCATTTGAAGGTTTCCAAGAGAATATTGAAGTATATGAAAGGTACTTTGGCATTCACTATTATGCAACTAAGGATATAGAGCTTGTTGGTTTTAGTTATTCTAAGTAGGGTGACAACCTAGATGACCAAAAGTCTACTTTTGAAAATTGTTTCTCTTGGTTTTGGATTGGCCACATGGATATCAAAGAAGCAAGGATCAAATGCTCTTTCCTCCATAGAAGTTGAGCATATGACAACCACTTCAAATACTGCACAAACCATGTTGCCTAGGAAGGCATTGGAGGAGATTTATGAGAAGCATTGTCATCCTATGGTTATTTTTTGTGGTAATATGAGTATAATTCAATTGATAAAAAACATTGTCCATCATAGTAGGTCTAAAAACTTTGATTTGAAGTATAATTTTATTAGGGATACAGTACATAAGAAAAAATAGAGTTGAATTACAATAGAATACAAAAGTGGCTTATTTATGTGTTCATAAAAGGAGTTGCCAAAGCTCAATTCTTAAAACTTAGAGATAGTATTGTGAGACCTCTTAGAATTAGGGGGGAGAATGTTGGAAATATGATGCTGAGTAAAATCCATAGTTGTGTAGAATCCTAGCTAAGCTTATAATTGTAGTTGTGAAAATTCTCAGTTAAGCTTGTAATTGTAGCTATGCAGATTATAAACTGAGCTTGTAATTACAATTGTGTAGATTCTTAGCTAAGCTTATAACTAAAACTATGTAGATTCCCAACTAAGCTTGTAACTATAGTTGTGCAAATTCTTAGGTGAACTTGCAATTGCAACTATGTATATTCTCAACTAAGCTTATAACTGTAGCTATACATATTCTAGTTGAGTTTGTAACTATAGTTGTGCATATTCCAAGCTGATTTTATAACTATAACTACTCATTTTCCTATGTGTGCTTGTAAATAAAGTGTAGAAATTTGAGCTTGTAATTGTAGCTGTGTAGATTCTTAGTTGAGCTTGTAATTTCAACTATGTAGATTTTTAGTTGGGATTATAATTTTAACTATGTAGATTTCCAATTGAGCTTGTAATTGCAGTTGTACATATTTTAGCTAAGTTTGTAATTGTAGTTGTGCATATTTCTAGCTAAGTTGGTAACTATAACTATTCATTTTCCTATGTGTGTTTGTAACTATAGTACATAATTAGTTTGTTGATATGTGTGTGTAAAAAAAAAGAATGATCTTGTGTAATTTTTATGAGATGTAATTTTATTTGTATTTTTTTGAGTAAAAGGGTTGCAGTTTAGGCATTCATCATAGTGGTAAAAATGGGAGAGTAAACTCTTACGTTCAATGGTCTTTGATAGGTCAAATATGGAAGTTGATTCTAGGGCCTAGGAATTTGAGGCACCTTATCATCTTAGGGTGGATGGCCATGTTATAGAATATTACATCATTTGGTACATATTAATGTATCACTATGGGTTCATGGTTAGATTAGGTTAAGTGTTTTATAGTTAGGTGTGCATGTGCAAAAGTTTCCTTCATGCATAGTATACATTTGTCCTTATAGTAGGTAAGTGAAGAGTCACATACAAGTATATATATGTGACTAAGCATTGTAATTGAAATAGGGGAAGTGCATTACTCATAGCAAGCACTAGTAGATCTCCATTTCTTGTACTATTTTTGTGAGCTTTCATTAATGGTTGTTTTATGAGTAGTTATAGAAATTTCTCATGAGTTTTACATGCTTTGGATATTACCATTATCATATACTTAATATTGCATGCTCATTTTAGATCTTGTGGTTGATTTCACATTAAGTATCTAGCATCAAAATTCAACAATGGTATCAGAGCCACAAGAGAAAGAAGAGACCACCGAATTGGAGAATTTCAGCATAAATTTGAGAGATCTCTCAGATAGCAAGGGGGTAATATTTTAGCAACAGTAGTAGCTACAAATTTTAGAGTTCAAGAGAGCAAATTTGGAGGAGAATTGAAGCCATAAAATCAGATTCTTGGACAGAAATATAAGAAGTATTCAAAAAATTGAAGCTTCTTGAAAAGCAAGATAGAGCTGCAAGATAGACAAGTTTAGGGCAGAAAAGCATAAGGAATTGGAGCTACAAATTTTTAAAAATTGGGGCAGCAAATAGGTGAGTCAAATCACCAAGAAATATAGCTACAAAAGGAAACAAAAGGTATGCAATATCGGTGCAGTAAAATTTTATTATTTAGCTTATTAGTAAGTCTTTAAAAGCACCATACTTGAGGTTTTAAAGTAGCAAGAGGAAATATCTCAAATTTATGTCTTCAAAGTTGAAGAAGATAACATTAAAAGGGATTAAAACCTGCACAAAAGAAAGGATTTTTTAGATACTATCTATTGGAAAATAAACAAGCTAATACTATATAGCAAATATTGGATGCAATAAACTATCCAAAAGGCAAAAGTTTTGGTATGAATTAGAATCTTGGAGTCACCATATTTAAATAGAAAAAAGGGTCATTTAATAAATGAAGGAGGCAAGCAAATGTATTGGATACCGTAGAAGAATATATACAGTAAGCTTGGAAAGCTATCATAGAATTAAGCAATATCTATAAGGAACATCCAAGAGAGCATGCGGTCATTAAAGGCTCAAGTTATGGGGATAAAGAGTTGAGGAAGAGTAGCATCAAAATTCAAGCACCCCAATATTGGAAGGTGAATGAACAAGTAGCAAAGCATATAAGAAGAACCACCACGTTCGAACAATTCAAGCTACCATTTAAAGGTAGAACCACCAAGCCAATAAAGCCATTGGAAGGAAGGAAGAGCGTTAAGTTTTAGCATCATTAGAGGGAAGCCAAAGAGACATATCAGTTGAAGGCAAGATATTGAAAGAAATTGAATTGCATTTAGGAGTTACTCAAGCACATAATAGTCAAGAGAATCTAAAAAGTGTAATAGACATATAGAGCGTTACATTACAAGAAATTGTATTGATCAACGTACCTATATCGTCGGTAAATCAAAGGATTAAAGTTATTATGTGCCACTTGGCACAATAGAGGACCAATCACTAAAAAAAAATTGATTTCAAGGGAAGTTCAACCACTTTTGTAGAGGAGACAAATAAATACAACAAGGAGGAATATAGAACGTTAACCAAAGGGACGTTACAATTCATGAGCAAAGGTGCATACATGGAGGAATCAAGATCAAATTAAAGCTCATACATGGAGGTGTTTAGTACCTCAAGCCCACATGCAAGAGCTATGTTGGAGAAGAGTGAGAGTTATGTTGAAGCACCAACCACCACTTTCATAATGCCTTCTTAGGTATGGGTCATAAATCTATGAACATGGAAAGAAGAGCGATCAAGCAAGGCGAGTAAGGATAGTGCACAAGCGTTGCAAAGTAGAGGAGAAGGAGATGTATTGAAGAGTCAAAATATTGAGTGCCAAGGAGCATTAAATGTAGGGAGAGCATATTTAGAATTTAAGTTTTAAATTCAAAGAGTAACAAGTTGAAGCTTTAGGTACCATAATCAAGAAGGTAAGAAAATATTTAATTAAACCTTTGCAAATTTTAAGGAGGTATAAGGCATAATATATTTGAAGTAAATATTAATTATATTTAAGGTTATTTGAATAATAGGAGAAATTTTAAGGTTATTTAAATAATAGGATAAATAAGGAGATAACCTTAGAAAAGTATGAGCGCGAGTTAGCTACTTGCGGTATACAGGAAACTAGAGGTGCAAGTTGCTGCAAGTGGAGATAAGGATTTCGATGTGATAGCGTAAGGCTTTCGAATTGTTTGGTGGGATTGAATACGCCAAAAAAAGTAGTGTAAGAGGATTTTCATAGAAAATTTTGAGCAACACTGTTAGAGGGTTTATGTGGAAAACATCTAAGCAACTTCATCCAAGGGTTTTTTGGAAAAAATTGAGCAACAACATAAGAGGATTTCCATGGAAAAATTTGAGCAGAAGTGTTAGAGGGTTTCTGTGAAAAATATCTGAGCAATGATATTTGAGGATTTTATGGAAAAACTGAGCAACAACGTAAGAGGATTTATGTGGAAAATTTTGAGGAGTAGCATTAGAGGATTTCTATGGAAAACATCTGAGCAACGACATCTAGTGGTTTTGTGGAAAAAAATGAGCAACGTTGTAAGAGGACTTTGTGAAAAAACTGAGCAGTGGCATAAGAGGATTTTCAAGGAGGAGAGGGTTTGTTGGAGGTTGTCACCACTGTCGCACCAGGTTGTGGTTGATCCATCATCATCACTGCCCAATAATAGTTGAAGATCCATATATAATTTTGATGAAATCTCAAACTATGAAGGAGGTAAGCATTCATATTTCTTACATTTAAATTTTCTTTGAAAGAATTTTGTTGGTTGCAATCATGAAGTGCATGCAATGAAGCTAGGGTTTGCAAAGTGAAGCATAGAGGAATTAATTCGAAGGGGTGAAAGGATTTATTTTGTTATGGAGGAATATTTCTACGTATGTGAACAACAATTTGAAGAATTTTTTTGGCTAGAACTATGGAGTGCACATGGTAAATCTAGGGTTTACAAGTGAAGCATAGAGAAAAGTAAAAAATACAAGAAGTGGTAGTATTTTATTTTTCCTAAAACTAGAATGTGCTCAGATCTATTCATGCAAATAAAATAAATGTGGATCTGGTTCTTGACTAATATCTTTAAAAAATGACACAAGAAGCATCATCATTTTTTTAAAATAGAAGTGTGCTAAGATTTGTTCATGTGAAGAAAATAAAGGCTGGACAACTCACTTTCTAGATTTAAAGAATGCAAAAGTATAATTTGGAAAATTGATTTCTTGTTTTTTGATGGAGAATAAAGAGGAATTTTTGGGCTTATCAAAGGATCCCTTTGAGGGGCAACACATTTTTTCAACTCCAAGGACCAAGGGTCCCATTTTTTAACAAGACTTAGAAGTTGAGAAGTGGGGATCCTTGGGTTTTTTGAGTGATCAAAATAATACTGCAGGTGATCAGACTTTAGTGGACATAGGGGAGTCTATGTCAAAAGGTTCAGACCATGTCAGTTGTCCTATTGATTGCTCATTCTCGGTTGTCTCAAAACACTCTACTCAAGTGATGGGTCTAATGAATGAGCAAACATTTCATTGCGAGGAAGAAAAACTTGAGTAGGCTCCAAACAACCCAAACTCACTTTGTCAGATAGAGTTTCCTTTGTTTGGTTCAGGTTTTATTGGTAAAATTCTTGATTTGGAGGCCCTAAGTGGAGTGGGTCCAAACTTTCAATCAACACAGTCTACAACTCCGGTTACTAAAGTGTGTAAGGCACAAAAAGTGGTTAAAAAGAGAAGGTCAAAGATCATAATGGTACTTGGGGAAGACTTGAGGATGGAACAAGTTTTGGAGTTTTTGAGGAAGGCCCTCATTGGAAAGTTTCATGGACATCAAATAGTTGATAATACACTAAATGAGTGGTTGCAAAAGGTATGGGTCCCAATTTTAGGATATGGGCCAATTTTTCACTTACTTGCCAGAGGATGGATAGGTTTCCTTTTTCGATCTGAGGAAGATGCACAGAAAATTCTAGGATTTCATTAGTATTGGGGGTCTTCTTTTTTGGCTTTGAAGGCTTGGACGACTTGCTTTGATCCTAGGACTGAAGTTGCTAGGAGAATCCCAATCTAGGTAAAACTTCTAGGTCTGCCAATGGAGTTATGGTCAGAAAGAGCTTTGAAAGAGATTGGATATTCATTAGGTAAAACCTTGGATATAGATATTTCTTTCAAATATAGTGTTTTTTGGTCTGTAGCTTGGGTTTTGGTTGAGATGGATATCAGTGAAGGCTTATCGAATTGTATGGAGATAGTTGTGGGGAATACAGTTCATAATAAAATCTTGGATTATTTGAAGATTCCCTTTAGATGTGTTTGTTGTCATGTTTATGGACATATTTCTAAGGAATGTTCTCAAGCTTTCACACAGAAAGTATGGAGGAGAAAAAAAATGACTAGTGGGGATTTCAAGTCAGCTAACAACAATCAAGAGATACCTATTTTTTAGAGCTCAATAGTGCTCCCTAATTTGGCACAAACAAACAAAAAGGATGTTGTTGAACCTAGAACCAAAACTCTAGAGGAGGAAGAAATTTTGGGCCTAGCTTTGTCTTCATTTCACTATTCACAAGTTGTTAGAGAAGGAGACAGAGTCATAAAGAAAACTATGAAAGGATTGGAACCCAATACTATTAAGTTTGTTGATCAGACATCTAAGCCTTATGATAATTATTGTCCAATACATGAGAATAATATGGACTTAGGTAATAAATAACTTTGTACACTGCCTTATGAATCTTCAAAGAGAAGTCCCAGGGACAAGGAATTTTCTAATATTTTGGATGATGGACCAGTAACCTCAAACATATTAAATAGGGATTGTGATCCAAATATTTCTACTATTGGGGGAAGTCTTTGTGACCTATCAAGTGAATCTTCTAGGGAGGTATCTATTCCAAGGGATGGTTTGGAGATAGGTTCCTCTTGTAGATATTTGTTGCATTCTAGGAAAAGGGAATCTAAGCTGAAAACTTGTGCAATTGTTGGAAGGTTGGGGTTAGGTCTGGACCATATAAAGGAATATTCCACTACTTCAGCAGGTAGGAAATCATTTTTGTTTCATGCATAGGAGAAGGCTTTGAGGGAAATTTAGTAGGGTAAACAAAAATCTATCAAAGGGGTCCTTAGAGTGGGATAAAACCCCTCTAAGATGTTTAAATGATCTTGTTATCCCTTAATATTCGAGGTCTTGGCAGTCCCTCTAAAAGACTTGCCTTATCCAAGCTGGTGGAAATTCATAATCAAGATGTTATCCTTCTACAAGAAACCATGGGGGCAAGTACAAAAGTCATTGAAGGGTTAAGTAAATTGCTTAGGGACTGGGAATTCTTGGCTCTAGATGCTACCAAAAATTCAAGGGGTGTTTTGACTAGCTAGAAGAACTCAATATCCTTAATTAATTATTTCTTTATTTTTTTTAAGCGAAAAACCCCTTGTAGGGCTGCCTTGGTTTGAGAGACCATGAACAGGGGGTTCTCGTCAAGTCCGGGTTCCCCAACCCCATTATCAATTGGATTTTGAATACCCAATTTAGCTTTTGGTAGGGTGGAGATTTGAACACCGGGACCTCCCTTGGAGGATTTTTTTTTTCTCCTCTCCCCCTACACCTCCTTAAAAACCTGGTATTCTTCCTTTATGGTTTCAGGCTTGTGGACAAAATTCTTTTTTAAAGACTTGGGTTTGAGGTTATCAGTTATTAATTGTTATGATCCCTATGAAAATAGACAGGTCTTCTAGGAAGATTTTTTCTCCCAAAGGTGTGTTAGGGATGAAAGAGTTATCATTGGTGGGGACTTAAATTTTACTATGAATAGAAGTGAGGTATGGGGAGAATCTACAAGACTTGATAGACTTCCAGATTACTTCAAGCATAATATTGAAGAAGCTGGTTTAATTGATTTGGAACCAATAAAATTAATGCCTACATGGAGAAATAATAGAGTTGGGGAAGTTGGGATCTCAAAGAGGTTGGACAAATTTTTTATCTTAGAGTCATTATATAATGAAATAGATAGAAAATGGTCATGGGTTGAGACTGGAGGTGGCTTAGATCATTCTCCCATACTTCTTCAATTAGAAATTCAAGAGGCAAAACCTACCAATCCTTTTAAGCTCAATCCAATTTGGTTGGAGGAAGAATATTTTCAACAACTGATTAAAAAATAATGGATTGGTTATGACCAAAGTTCCAGGTCATCAACGAGTTTTCAATTTTTTGCTGCTTTAAAAAATTAAAAGGAGTTGTGTCATCTTGGATTGCAATTAAAAAGGAGAGTATGGATAGAGATCTCAAGTTGGTGGAGAAGGAAATTTTAGAAATTCATAAAAAGAATGAGGTTGGTTTGTTTAAAGAGGAGGAGAAAACAAGATTGTTTGAACTAGAAATTAAGAAGAACAAATTCTTGGAGTGGAGGGAAGTTGAATGGAGAATGAAAAGTAGAGTTGTATGGTTAAAAAAAGGGGATGAAAATACTAAGTTTTTTCATAATTTTGCTAATCATAGGAAGAAGGTTAACACTATCTAGGAGATGCAGAATGAAGAAGGGGCTCTCGTTAGGAGTTTTTTGAGCTAGCAGATTTGGGAGTAAAATATTTTCAAACAATCTATAAAGAACCTGATAGAGTCAATATTGGGGAAATTTTAAAGTTAACTACTTTCTTCCCCAGTTTTGTGATAGAGGAGGACAATAAGTTACTTATGAAGGAGGTCACAAAGGAAGAACTAAAAGTTGTCCTGACTTCTTTCAAAAAGGATAAAATTCTAGGGCTTGATGGATGGCCTGTGGAGTTTTTTCTAGTTTTCTATGATCTGGTTGAGGAGGATCTTCTCAGAGTAATGGAGGAAGTTAGGTTGAGTGGTCAGGTTTTGGGGGCTTTTAACTCCACTTTTTTAGCTTTGATTCTAAAAAAGGAGAAGCCTAAAACCTTTGATGAATTTAGACCCATTTCATTGTGTAATTGTATCTATAAAATCATTGCAAATATTTTGGTTGTTAGATTGAAGAATATTTTCTCTGAAGTTATTTCTCAAGAGCAGTTTGGGTTTTTAGTAGGTAGATAGATTTTTGAAGCCATAGGAGCTGCACAAGAGGGCCTTCACTCTATTAAAACTAAAAATCTTCCTACAATGGTCCTTAAACTAGATCTATCTAAAGCTTATGATAGAACTAGTTAGTTGTATCTCAGATTGATGCTCTTACATGTGGGCTTTAGCTATCCGATAGTAAAGTGGATTATGGGATGTATTTCTTCTGTATATTTTATTGTTCTTATCAATGGATCAACTTCCAAATTCTTTAGACCCTCGAGAGGATTAAGACAGGGATGTCCTTTATCTCCTTTACTTTTTTTGTTGGTTGTTGAAGGATTGAGTAGAGTTGTTTTGGATGCAAAGAGGGCAGGATCCTTGATTGGGATCAAAGTGGGGGTCCTTTATTTATCTCATTTATTATTTGTTGATGATGTTTTGTTGTTCACAAATGGAAGTTTAAGGGAAGCTAGAAAGTTGAAGGAAATCTTGGACACTTATAGTATTGCTATCGGCATGGAGATAAATTTTCAAAAATCCTCTATTTGCTTTAATGGTCTAGAGCAAGAGATTGAACAAGGTCTAATCAAAAATTTTTCTTTTAATCTCTTAGATTTCCAAGAAGGCTTTAAGTATCTGGGTTTTGTATTGAAGCCAAATACTTATAGGAAGAGAGATTGGGGATGGCTTTTAGAGAATATTGAATTTAGGATTAACCATTGGTGTAATAGATGGTTGTCTATTGGTGGGAGATTAACACTTGTAAAGTTAGTTCTTGAGGCAATTCCTATGTTTTGGCACTCCTTGGCCTTCATTCCTAAAGGAGTTCTAGAGAAAATAAGAAAAAATTGCTTCATATTTATTTGGATTGGATGCAAGGAACATGAAGGCATTCCTTTAGTTAAGTGGTAGAGTATTGCTAGGCCAAAGGAGGAAGGTGGTTGGGGTCTTAAAAATATCCATATTTTTGGTTCTTCTTTGGAAACAAAAATTTTATGGAGGATTTTGACCAAAGAAGGATTATGGAAGAAGATTATTGAACATAAGTATATTTGTCCAGGGACCTTTATAGATTGGATCAAAAGTCCACAAAAAAGCATTAAAAATATTTCCATTCAATGGAAGGCACTAGTACAGGCCTTTCCTATGATTGGAAAATATTTGGCTTGGAAAGTGGGCAATGGTGAACAAGTTAGAATAGGGGCTGATTCTATTTTGGGTTGTGGAGAAAACATTTTGTTGTTGGAAGCTATGATAAGTTCTTTACAAGACAAAGGTTTTTTCTTTCTTCATCAGGTGGGGGAATCAGATTCTTCTAGTCTTTGGACCCAAGGTTGGAAGTAGGCTCAAGTCTTGGGTCTTTCTGATGAGCAGGTTGTTTTGTGGAAGGCTTACATTGATAGTCTTAATAAGAGTCATATCAAGTTGAGAGCTGAACCAGATACTATTGCTTGGGCATACAACAAATATGGGGGTCAATATACGGCTAGACTTGGTTATAAAGCAAGTTTTGACCCTCATCCTCAAGGGCCTACTTGGTGGTGGAAGCAAATTTGGAAATTATCTACCCCAAAAAAATAATTATTTTCATGTGGTTAGCTTTGAGAAATAAGGCTTTGACTTGGGAAGTTTTATAGAGGAGAAGCAGACAAGGTCCAAGTATTTGTATGTTGTGTCAGTCAGAGGAGGAAAACATCACACATTTGTTAATCAAATGCTCTTTTTCTCAACAATTTTGGTTAGAAGCTGAACAGATAACTGGAGTACAAAATATTTGGGAAGGAGAAATAGTGGAGGTATGCTTAAGACAATGGTTTTTGAAAAAATAGTTGAAACAATTTCTTTCTTTACCATGTCTTATATGTTGGGGTATATGGTTGGCACGAAATGCAACTATTTTTGAAGGAAAGTTAATACCCCCATTTTAGGTCATTTTTTAGGTGAGGACTTTGGTCTCAATCAACAAAGGGCTTGAAAAACATAAGAAACCTCGACAAGTAGGTAATTTGTTCATTGAAAAGTCTCAGCCATGGGGTTTTTTTGATGGGGCTAGTCAGAGACAGTCATATTTTAGTAGTGTAGGAGGTATTCTATACTTCTCGGATACCCACTATATCAAATTTAAAGCAGGTCTTGGGATAGGTTCCAACAATTTTGCTGAGTTCCAGGCATTGAGATTGCTAATGAAGTGTGTTGTGGAGAGAAATGTGAAAAAATTACAAATTTTTGGAGATTCTACTCTAGTCATCAACTGGATGAATAGATCCACTCAATTAAAAAATAATCTGCTTAGACCAGTGGGAGATGAACTACTGGAGGTGATTTCCCTTTTTGAAAATATCTCTTTTACTCATGTTTATAGGGAATTAAATCAAGAAGCAGATAAGTTATCAAAAGAAGGTCAATAGGTTCCAGAAGGTTTCTTGCAAATGGAAGAGAACAAGGATGGAGTTTCTTCTTTCACCCACATATCATACCCCTAGTTCCTATGCTAGCTTTGGTTTGTATTGTGGGCCTGTTCATTTGATTAGAGCTTTATGGCAGTTTTTAACTGTTTCCTTTCTTTCTGTTGGTTTCTTTTTCACTGATATCTATCCAGGTTTTGGACATGGAGGTTATTTGGATGATTAAGTATTGATATATAAGGATATTTATCCTTATTATCCCCATGCTATTTCGAAGATGGGTTTTTTCCTCTCCGATCTGCCCGATTGTAATTATATCTTGACTCCCAGTAATCTATTTTTATCTGGGTTTTTGTTTGTGCTAAGGCACCTAAGAAGTGTAATTTTCTTTCATTCTTGAAATAAAATTACGATTTTTTTCTTGTAAAAAAAAACTTAGAAAAGTATTGAATGCCTTAGAAGATATTTGAAGTAAGAAGTCTTTTGAAAGTTTTATTACTCTATTCAATTTTGAAATTCATATTTAAAATATTTGCAAATTATTTTAAACTTGGAGGAATAAGGACTTCTACACCAAAAATTGAAATATTAATTTTGCAAATACATTTGTTGTCTAAATTTCCAATTAGGGAGCCATAAGGACTTCAACATCAAATTAGGATTTTTTGAAATTTAGAAAGGTAGTCAACCTCATACAAACCAAAAAATTGATTATGGATTATTGGTACATAGATTCAGGAGCAAGCAAACATATGATTGGAAACAAACAATGGTTTGATTCTCTACAAGAAAAAAATGAAAAACCAGTTGCTATAGCAGATAGTAAAACTTATGAAGTAAGAGGAATAGGAAATGTTCTGATCAATCTAATAAATGGAAAAGGAATAATTAACAATGTGTTATATGTTCCTGGATTGACTACCAACCTTCTTTCAGTTTCTCAACTCATGGATCAAGATATGACAATAGAATTCAAAGTTACTAATAAAAGAAAACAATGTCGTATCATCAAACAAGGAAAAATGATAGCTTCAGGCTCCTATAAAGGTAGTCTATTTGTTTTGGATACTACTACACACTCAACCCTTTCAGTTACAACATTGGAAACAAAATATCTATGGCATAAATGGTTGGGACATACCAGTGCATCATCCATAAATGAAATGGTCAAACATAAAATGGTTGAAGGGATACCAAATCTATCTTGGGAATCTATTGTTTGTCCAGAATGTTTGGTAGGAAAGCAACATAGAATTCCTTTTGAACTTCATCAGCATAAGTACCAACAACCATTAGAATTGATATATACATATTTATGTGGTCCAATGAATGTTACTAGTATTGGAGGACATAAGTATTTTTAGCTATTTGTTGATGATCATACTAGAAAAATGTGGGTATACTTTATGAAGTACAAATCAGAAGCATTTAGTTGTTTTAAACAATTCAAACTCCAAGTAGAAAAGGAATCAGGAAAAACTATCAAAATTCTTCATTCAGATAGAGGAGGTGAATTTGTATCAAAAGAATTCAATCTATTTCTAGAAGAAAATGGAATTAAAATACAACTCACTACAACATATTCACCACAACAAAATGGAATTGCAGAAAGAAGAAATAGGTCTATAATGGAAATGGTGAGGTGTATGATAAAAGAAGCTCATCTTGATTCTCAGTATTGGGCAGAAGCAGTAAAAACAATAGTATATTTACAAAATAGATTACCTACAAGAATACTCAAGAATGTTACACCAGAAGAAGCATGGTTAGGGCAAAAACCAAATATTGAAAAATTAAGAATTTTTGGATGCAAAGCTTATATGCATATTCCAAAACAAAAAAGGATAAAATTAGATGAAAAAACTATGGTTGGAATATTTGTTGGCTATGATGATGAATCTGTAGGGTATAGAATAATAGATCCAAGTACAAAGAAGGTATATATAAGTAGAGATGTAGTCTTTGATGAGAAGATCAAGGTTGAAACTGAAAAATATGATAATGATGCAGAAGTTCTTTTAAATTTCTTAGAGGAAGATTTAGAAAATGAAGAAACAGAGTCAGAATCTCAAGATGAACATAGTGAATACATAGAAACTTCCACAATTCCTCAAAGGAAGGAACCAATATGGCTTAGAAACACACTCAAAGAATCAAATTTGGAATAAATGCTAGATCTTACTACTACAAGACCTCAAACTCGTAGTCAAAGTAGAATAAATAGAGGATTACTAAGCACCATAGTAGAGCCAACATCAACACTTCAAGCCCTAAATCACTCACATTGGAAGGCAACTATGGAATCTAAATATTCATCACTACAAAAGAATAAAACATGGAATCTAGTAGAATTACCTCTAGGAAAGAAAGTTATGGGTTGCAAATGGATTTACAAGATTAAATATAAAGCAGATGGGACACTTGACAAGTACAAAGCTCAGTTAGTAGCCAAAGGATATACTCAGATAGAAGGAATTGACTATGAAGAGACATTTGCACCAACAACCAGAATGACTACTATCAAAACAATATGTGCTTTAGCAGCTCATCAGGGTTGGAAACTTCATCAAATGGATGTAAAAAGTGCTTTTCTTAATGGTGACTTAGAAGAAGAAGTCTACATGTCACAACCAGAAGGATTTGTTGTTAAAGGTCAAGAACATAAGGTTTGCAAATTAAACAAATCCTTATATGGTCTAAAACAAGCCCCTAGAGCATGGAACATAAAAATTAATAATCATTTGTTACAACATAGTTTCAAATGAAGTACATCCGATCCTAGTCTATATACAAAGAAAGTTGGAAATGATATACTAATTCTTATAGTGTATGTTGATGATATAGTGATTACTAGAAGCTTTGAAAAACAAATAAGTGAAATAAAAAAGGATCTTGAGAAAGCTTTTGAAATGATAGATTTAGGATTGATGAATTATTGTCTTGGTCTAGAAATTCATCAAAAAGAAGATAATATTATCATTACACAGTCAAAATATGCAAAAGCTCTACTTGAAAAATATAGAATGAATGATTGTAAACCTAAAGATACACCTATGGAACAAGGAATTCAATTATCCAAAAATGATGAAACACCTTTAGTTTTAGCTACAAGGTACCAATAATTAATTGGAAGTCTTTTGTACTTGATAAATACTCGACCTGATCTAGTCTTTGTTGTAAACTATCTTTCAAGATTCATGCAAGAGCCAAGAGAGAGTCATTGGAAAGCTACAAAAAGAATACTGCAATATGTCAAGAAAACTACAGATTATGGACTAACTTATATGAAGAATGTCAAAGATTTTTGTCTATAGGGTTATTCAGATTCTGATTATGTTGGTTCTATTGATGATAGAAAATCTACTTCAGGATACATTTTCTATCTTGGGTCAGGACCAATATCTTGGCATAGTAAGAAACAACATACAGTAGCACAATCATCTACTGAAGCAGAATACCGTGCAATAAGAGATACAACCTGCGAAGCCTTGTGGTTACAATATATTTTATCTGACATGGGAATTAAATGAACTCCAACTCTAATACATTGTGATAATCAAGGAGTACTCAACTTGATCAAAAATCCAATTGTACATGAATGAACTAAGCATATTGAAGCACAATGTCATTTCATTAGAGATCATTTTCAGAATCATCATATCAGTTTGAAGTATATCCCTATAGAAGAACAACTAGCAGATATATTTACAAAAGCTCTAAGCAGGAACAAATTTCAAACATTCAGAGATCATCTATGCAGATCAAGAGAATTTCATCCCAAATAATGTAATACAAGAGGGTGTTAGAGAATATTACATCATTTGGTACATATCAATGTATCACCATGGGTACATGGTTAGATTAGATTAAGTGTTTTATAGTTAGGTGTGCATGTGCACAAGTGTCCTTCATGCATAGTATACATTTGTCCTTAGAGTAGGTAAGTGAAGAGTCACATACTATTATATATATGTGACTAAGCATTGTAATTGAATGAAGAAAGTGCATTGCTCATAGCATGCATTAGTAGATCTCCATTTCTTGTACTATTTTCATGAGCTTTCATTAATGGCTATTTTATGAGTAGTTATAGAAGTTTCTCATGAGTTTTACATGCTTAGTATATTGCCATTATCATATATTTAATATTGCATGCTCATTTTAGACCTTGTGGTTGCATTTCACTTAAGTATATAGCATCAAAAGTCAACAGGTTGTACTCTATTGAGTAGAGATATACTATGTAACCTTGAGGTAAGGTTGCATGTGCTTGATATGAAGGCATTTGGGGAAGTACTTGTTGGGGAAAACCATGATGATACTATTGCATGGCATAATTTGGTGGAAAAAATGGAGGATTCAAGTTCTAAATAGATGACAGGTTCGGATAGGCTAGTTGTTAATTAGGTGGGACCTACAAATTTTGAGGAGGATACTACAAGCCTTATTGATTATGGAGAGGTGGGTACTAATACAAATTTTATGGTGGTTAAATGACTATAGGTAACATTTACTATGGGGTATTTCCTTTAGCTCCTTGTGCCCCTATTTGACTAGCCAACACTTGTGAATTTTTAGCAATATCATAGTTTTAAGTTGGGAGGTAAATTTATCTAGAAGTATTCACATCAAATGGTATGGACTATCCTAAAGATAAGATTGCTACTTTAGAAATATTAATTTGTTTGATAGACCTAGGTAAGATTTGAGTTGGGACTATACACATAGAGGGGTTGTTTTTTATATTAGGGACTGACAATTGACTTACCTCGACCTCATTATTGAAGGATACCAAATTTTGGTTATTTGAAAGGTTATTTATAATATGAAGAAGTCCATATAATTATTAGTGTGTCACAGTGTGTCCTACAATGGCCCAAGCCTTGTTGGAAAATTTGAAACGACAAAGGCATGATTGTAAGTTGGTGGAAAACCAAGAAAAATGATTTTTTGGGACACAAGGTTTTGACTTGTTCAATGAACCATTGGATCTTTTCCTTCATTGGATTTTCTTCGATTTCATCATCTTGGTATACCAACATGACAACTTCCATTTTTATTTTTCCTTTTGAAATCCTTCATTGATATGATATCAATTCAACTGGATGAAATTCTTTTCTCAATCATTACATATTTGAGCATATATTTATAAGCTTGGACCCTTTTACTATTCTACATACATACCTACATTAACATAGTTTTGGGTTTAAAACTTTAAAATTTTAAAAAATTGAATAGTGAAGCGAATTGCTCCAAAAATATAACATGAATAAAATTATCAAAAAGAATCCATGTGAGTTATTCCAAGCAAATCGCTCTCTTGGGAGGTGTTAGAAAAACCTTTGGTCTTCCTAGGTAAATTGTTTCTAAATTTGGGAGAAACACTCTCTAGATTCAACTTAGAAATTTTACTCTTCAAGTGCTTCACTTGCTACTTCAAAGCAAAACACTAGTGGACGTGAATAAAATCACTTGATGTATCTAACATGAATATTTCCTTTGATTTATCAAACAATTGGTCTCAAACAGGATGAGTCACTCTAATTTTGGAGTGAATGGCTTGTTGAGTGAAGACTTGGTAAACATTTTCTAGAATTTGGTAAATTGCTTTTTGTTTATGGCAAATGCTATTTGGCACCAAAATTGAGAAATGTTTCCAATTAAGGCCCACCTTGCTTCCTTGATTGATAAAAATTTTAGAAAATTGAGGTTCGTAATGAAATCACCATTTGCAAAGCACTTTCAAAATTGAAGGCAAAAATTAAAATATATGTGGAATTAAATTCCAAATTGGGACTAAGCTTGATCTCATCATGGAAATCAAGCCTTTGGTCCCACCAAGCATGCAAGAAACATGTTAGATTGTGAAAAAGTTTAACTTCTTACATGCCCACAATTCCATTTTAACCAATTGTTAGAAAAGGACTATACCTCTTTTAAGCTTCATATTTAGGCCAACTTCCAACTATTAAAAGATTCATTACATTGCAATGAATTGCATTACACATGTTGCTAAATATATAACAAACTATATATCCTAAATAATTATCTACCTAGTAAAAGCAAATCCTAACAAAAAATTTAAATTTAGACATAAGTATGATATGTTGTTATGCATATCATTCTACATCATCTAAATTTATTCCAACACCCCATGAATGACTAAATTGAAAACACCACAAGTTTTAGTTATTAACACGTGTACAAACATTCCCTTATAAGGACTTACTGCCATATAGAGTTATCACTATTGCACTTAAATAAACACAATAATAAGATTGGAGACTCAACTCAAAAACTTGTATACCCAAAACAAAACCCTAAACAAAAGTCTAGACTTTATTAAGAAGCAAGTTATAACCAACCATATACCTTGGTAAAATCAAAAGGTAAACCAAACTCCAGATTTTGCAACACCAATGCACTACCATGAACCATATAAGCAATGAATCAAGCTTACTAAAATCTCAATCAAACTTTGAATTGTGTACACCATAAACTAGATTGATCTATTGACTTCAATCTTTGAATCGCCCAAGCATCGAGCTTCACCCAATCTAGAAAGCTCAACTAGAGTCTCAATCAAATTTTTGAAATGAAAAACAATAATCTTTATGTTGAAGATCTATTGACCAAACATGTGTTCATCAACAATGTTTTCGTTTTGAATTTCTTATATCACCTTCATAACCTTCATTTAAATGTCATTTGAAATGGTATGCTCAACCGTATATATTAAGTGATCTAATTAGCCTCGCGATACTAGACGTTTAAAATTCATATGTCCAATCTTCTATAAAATCTTTGAAAGGCATAAAACAATCCATATACTTCTTCCATGGTGATTGATGACATAAGGTGCATTGCAAACATAAGATGAGTTGAAGACATTTGCCCTCAAATAAAACATCTTTCCAAACAAATAAGATTCACCACTAAAACAGATAACTTGACCACTATACATAGTATCAAGTTAAACGAACCTGATCACTACACACAATATTCTTGACCAACCTTAACCAAAGTACTTCTACAAATAATTAATTTACTCAAGATACTTAACCATAAAATATTATGATAACAAATATCAACCATAACACCACTAAAAAGAACTAATTTACCATCACAAATGCTTAGACATATAATATCTTTAATATAAGAAGACAAAAAAACACACTTATAGATGAGATGCCAATAGGTTCATCCACCAAAAACTTCTTTTTTTATACACAGGGGAGTTGGTTACATCCACGTTATTTTTATTTTTTATTAACTGTCAAATGTAGATTCAAACCACATGGGCTGCTCCCAAAAATCTTATACCACCTCGTTGATGATGATTAGACATGAGGGAGACCATTAGTTGCTCGGGACTCATACCATCATTGTCGGTATGGCACGCACTCATAGAATTCATATCAGACTACTACCTTTGAAACAAGCATGCCTCCAAGGTTTGAACCTAGGTCTCTTCTTGGTAAGTACTTGGTCAGACAAACAATTACCAATCCACCTAGCCCTTGGGGATACCCACCAAAAACTTACCAAAAGGTTCTAATAACATAATTATTTTTTTGTCCTAGGAGGACAGTGCAGCGGTTGGGGGTTTGGCTCTTCTTCGAAAGGTCCAAGGTTCAGGGCGAGTGAGGGGGTGGGTGTGTGTATGGTTGTGTGTTTAGCTGCTATTGATAAGCTTAGCTCTCATCCTGACGAGAGGTCATAGTTGGTATGAAAATATCCAATCCTAAAGAGTGTTTCTCACACTACCCTAACCAAAAAAAACATAATTATTTTTTATCAATCTACTCCTACTTTATTTTATTTTATATTTTTTTTAAATCAAATAACTTTACTTTTTCAATTTAAATCTTGAACCTACCAAATATCCAAAATATTTTCTTTCATAATCGACCAACCAGACCCCAATTCTAAGAACATGAGCCATTGTTGATAGTTCCAATTCCAACTGCCACCGATTTAGTTGTCTTCTACCTAATGTTGGTCCAAATTGAATATTCCGCTAAAATTCCGCTAAAAGATTATGGCAAAGCTGCTGTAAACAAACAAGATTAAACAAGATTAGACTGTTAAAACAATCAACCAATGAAGTCAAAGTATGAGAATCTATCGCATGATCATAAGCTGTCCACCTATACCAAGTCTGAGTCCCTATCACTTGTTCTAACGACTATGCCTGCTTTCTTTCTATAGCTCATCCAATTGACAGACTTGTTAGATTCCACCTCCGACTCTCTCGATTCATCACCTGTCAGATCGATTCTAACTTTCAAAATTGTGAGAGGCAATGACCATCGCTTTGAAAATTTAACGATTGTTCACAAACGCACAGATAAAAATCATCTACACCAAGATAATTGCGTCCCTTGCCACGACCAAGTAGGTAAATTGGTAAGTGTAAGTGTGATTGTATATTTATTAAGAAGAAATTTAGGTTTAAACTTTGAGAAAGCTTGTCCTTTCAAATTTGAATCCTCTAATACTTGTTAGGAACCCCAGAACCCCATGATACGAACTCCAAACCTCTGAAGGTCTCCATCTAACGTCATATTAACAACAACAAAACAAATAAAAGTTGTAACCCAAGATTCTTCCAATTCTTCCTTGCTAATATCAGGATTCAAGAATTTGATGGATATCTCATCTCTATGCAATCTCAAAGGCCATGACATATTCAAGCTTGAAAGACATGACCCACTTCATTTTTAGTGCGTTCTGCAATATTGAAGCCGATACAAAAGACAATAGATCAGAACTACCAGGTGTACATCAGACATATAGCGAGATGCAAAGATACTGTTTTGAGAACCAATTCTTGCATGCGGTCTACGTTCATCATGTAACTGATGGTGAGGCTGTGGGATGCTTGTAGCCTATCAAGTTTGAGTGACCCATTGTCAAAAGTGGCCCCAACACCACATTTGGAATGGACGGTTTTAAAAACAAAATTGGGTGGGAAGACAACCTTACAAACTCATCTATTACACAAATCAAACCGACTCTATATAACCAAGCTTTGCTACCATAAAAGATTGATTTATAGATTTATTTATTTGTTTAGTGGATTTATAAGGGAATTGGTTACATCTACAGTTCTAATAACATCCCTTTATTTTCTATTACCAGATTTGGGTTCAAATCTTTGGAGCTGACTCTATAATCCCTACCTCACCTTGTTGTTAATCACCTGGCATTAGGGAGACCACTAGTGGCTCGAAATTGGAACCGTTGTCATCAAGTTGGTTGTCAAGTTGGTGCACACTCAAGTGAAATTGGAATCATGACAGTGTACTACCTTTGTCCCAAACAGGATTACCTCTAAGGGTTAAACATAATATGATATATTATTATCCATATCTTTCCACACAATCTAAATTTATAGCAACAACTATTATGTTCGATCTAATTAATCTAAATTAATTGCATATAGATTAAAATGTAGAAATGAAAGTACATGGAGTTCAGGGTGTAAGAGATCTAAAATAAATGAGATCGTAACCATAACAAGAAGAGTATGATCAATATGAGGAAATTAAATAACAACGATGGATCTTATGCATATAAATTAGAAATAACAAAAAAAAATAACAAGAAGAAAAAATGGTAGTGTCACAATTATCACACATTTCACAATCTAAGAAGTTAGTATTACTCATGGAAAGAAAAAAGTCTCATCAATTTCTTGTTTTTTTTCAAATTGATATATGGGATTGAAACGGACCCCATCCATATTACATCATTACCACATAGTGGTATTACAATAAAGCTTGGATATTATTTATGTATCACTTGGCAAGATTTGAACCTTGGTCTCCTTAAATGTTGAGGAATCTAACAAGTTGAGCTAATGCCACTTGATTAAAAATTTTAATGAGTTTACATAAGTTTTTATGAGGGGTCCCGATCCCCTCATATTGAGTGGGGTTTGAATCTTGGACCTCTCAAAGAGAGGTCAAATTCTTTTACCACTGCAGTAAGTTTACAACTCCTTATCAATTTCTTGTTAATGTAAGATGAAAGAATAATTTTTATGGGGCTCACAAAATGTAGCTCTAATTATCTCAAGGTAAAAATATGTTTACTATAGAGTCCATGGGTTCTACTTATAGAAAAAAATCAGCCCTAAGTTACTTTGGGTGAGAAATTTTTACTACCTAGTAAAATTAAAGTGGAATTTTCTTTTAATAAAATGATGCACCTTCAAAATGTTACATGCCTCTAAATACATCCTTAAATTACTTAGAAGGCTTCCAAAATGCTTAGTGATGTCAATGCATGCTAAAATATTATTTTTATATATCTTCCTCAGGATTTGTGTTATCTCTTTTTCACATTTACCTATTAATGGACATTTTGCTCTAGGAGGGAAGCAAATCATTCCTATCTAGGAGCGTCTTGATCTATTCTTCTAGTGCTTTGTTGTTGGGAATAAATCAGTCCATGTTGTCTAGTGCTCTGCTCTTTAGAAGCCAATTGCATCACCTTGAGCAAATTGTATCTCTGTTTAAGATCTTACAAACTTGGTTTTTTGGAAGGCTTCAATTGATTATTTCCATATATTTTGTACAACTTCAAATTAAATGGAATCCCAAGGTAGTAACTTGTTAGTAAATAGTGTTATCTTTGAGGATTATAGTTGAAATTCCCCATTAGATTTTTGCTAGTCAATTATGGCATCTACACTAAAGCCTGAACTTATGAAACACCTTTTCATAAATGTAGGGAACCTAAAATAGTTTGAAACAATATCTTATAAGATAATCCAACACCGTTTAGTAGGAATTCAAGTGGAAGGAAGTTTTTTTGGAATTTGTTGTTAAGTTTGATAAGATCTTTAAAAAAAATTAACTAATTATCAATCATATTTGGTTTATTAGATGTTTTAATTTTTTTATGATATTATGCTTCCTCAACCAATAAGATCTAGGATCTCTTTGACTTTAGTCTAATTGCATGCTACAAGTTTGGCAAAAAAATTAATAGGAAATAAGAAATAGTGAAGAAGCAAAGGTGCATTTCAAGGTCATAGTATCTGGCATGAGCATTCAAGTTAAATATAAATATGGTAAACGTCCTTGTAGGACACCATAGTGGTTTGGCTTTGGCCTCTCACCCTGAAAACCTGGGTTCAAACCCTAAAAAATACAAAAAAAAATATGGTAGTATTGATAAGTAAAAATAGTTATTAGTAAAGTATAATCAAGTCTCTCTCAAAAATCTAATAATTATTCTTGTAGCAGTTGCCATCATTAAGGTCAAACTTCTTGAAATTATGCATAATTTAGAGGTTAAGGGGTTACGAAAAATGAACTATGTTTCTATTTGATACTTTTATTTTATTTACAAATTTTGGTACTAATGTACCCTTAAGCGTTTGAGCAATCTAGTATTTTGTTTAGAACTATGAAATAGTTAGACTTCTTTTCCGATAACCTCTTTTGCATCATTAGTGACAAAAAAAATTAAAATTTAAATATTTTAGCCCATGCAACCATTAAAAACAAATATTGAATTTAGAATTGAAAGGCTTAAATATTGAATTTAGAATTGAAAGGTTACTATTTTGTAATATGATAACCTTAATAAGTTAGGATTGCTCATCTCTTAGGGAACAATGCAACGGTCCAAGCTTTGGCTCTTCTTCGAGAGGTCCAAAGTTTAAACCGCAGTGTGTGTGGTTGTGCGTTAAATTTCCTATAAGCTTGGCTCTCCCCCTTATGAGATGTATGGCTAGGATATAATGAGATACAATTTTATGAGTGCATCATGATTTTAAATTAGTTGTATGAGTGCATCTTGAGTTAGAAAATATTTGCATTATGATAGATACACTAGTAAATGCACTAGTAACAAGGCAACTTATAATGATTTATTATAATATCATATTTTCATATACCTATATTGTGAGAGACACTCCCATGATAAAGTAGCCTATAAAAACATGATTTCCTGTAATACCACATTGGCTTATTGAAATAATGGAATTGAAGTGGAATCCTTTCAACTTCATATAATCAATTTTTTTAAAGTTATATGTGGCTTCTATTGGGCCACTTCCATTAAAATACCAAATTATTACATTTTTTATAGCATACCATTTTATCACAATTTTTTCATTTTTTTCTCTTAAATATATTCTTCAACTTCCTCAAAGTGCTATGTTTCCACAATCAATTCCTTGACATCATTTTGATTTAGAGATAAAATCTCACTTGGCCAGTTGCCTTCTAAAATTTAAATTTCATCGGCATGAATATCAACACCGCAATCCAATCCTATAAAAAATACATAATAATTTAGATTTGAAATAATTAGTCCAATATTTTATCAATTCTTTCAATGTTGATAGAGCTACCCAATATAATTTCATAATATTTTTATAAATAACCTCAAATGGTGTGAGCAAACATACAATGAAGAAGTAAATGGTCTGATGTTTCTAAATCCTCACACGAAGCACATATCAAGGGTCCATAATATCCTCTTCTTTGTAGACTCTCTGCTATAAGAATCTTACTTTGAATTGCTAACCAAATAAATGTTGAGACCTTAGGGAGAGCTTCTAATGACTAGACGTTCTTTCAAGGAAAGTCTTTGGGAGAAGGAAATTTTGATTTTTTGACATCCTTATATTCCAACTTGGCCAAGTATCCACCATCCTTTGATAAATTCTAAACCAACTCATAATTTTGTGTAAAAATTGATAAATAAAACTCTTGAAGCATCTTTTGAAGTTCATCTGCAATTTGTTTGAGTTCCTCTCCTTCAACTAGGTTACTAAAAGAAATCCATGATCTAGAGTTTTTGCTCATAATAATATAGTCTTTGACCTTTGGATATTTACATGCTAGGCACGCTTGAGCCAATGGTTGTCATTTTGAGTCAGAGATAAGAGGCTTCAACCAAGCATTAGATCAAAAATTTGCATAACTCCCCTCATTGGCTAACCATATAATATGTTTCTTTATCAATTGCAAACTCTTTGATATGAAGTTCCATGTTGATGATCCTTTGGGTAGAGTTCCTTTCCTAAATAATTTCATTACATCAAGAGAACTTATATATTTTTGAAGTGATATATTTACCCAATTCTTTCCTTGATCTCTAAATAATCTCCACCCAAGATTTGCTCCTAATGCCAAATTCATAAGTCTACAATTTTGCAAGCCTACTCCTCCAATATTCTTTCCTTTGCAAACCCTATCCCACTTACAAAGAGGAAATCTAAATTTTTCCTCACAACCTTTCCATAGAAAGTCTATAAATTTTATCAATTTTTGATGCAATACCTATTGGCAGTATTCAAAGTGACATCATATAAATACAAATGGATTGCAATGTAGTCTTTATGAGTTGTAGCCTTCTTTCCATGGTTAAGAACTTACCTTTCCAACCTACCAAGCAAGCTTTCATTCTATCCAAAAAAGAGATCCAAAGCTCCATTTTATTTCCTTTATCAGACAAAGGAATACCCAAGTATTTTGATTTTTTTTTAATATTTAACCGTAAAATATTCACAATAATTTATTGTAAATCTAGGGTAATATTAATGAAAAAATATTGGATTTTGTAGTATTTACCAACTATCCAGTAGCCTTATCATAGCATGAAAATATTGATTTAAACTCCATGGCCTCACTAAGGTATGGCCCAAAAGAAAAGTATCATCAACAAATTGGAGATGAGATTTGGAGGGACCGTTTTTTGCAACTTGAATACCCTTGATTTTTTCTTCAATTTTTGCCTTTTAAAAGACTCTCCCTAATGCTTCTGCCAAAATAATGAATAGACAAGGAGCAAGTGGATCACCTTGATGAAGTCCACAAGATGACTTGAAGTAACCAGCAAGAGAACCATTGATCAAAATAGGAAATTTTATAGTGCTATAACAACCTTTAATCCATTCACACCAACTATAATCAAAGTCAAACTTTTTTAGAATAGCATGTATAAAATTCCAAGAGACCCTATCATATGCTTTGTCATATCTAATTTCAAAAGCATACCTAGTTTTTTCATGGAATGAAGAGAATGTATGGCCTCTTGTGCAATAATTATACTATCAAGAATTTATTTACCATGAACAAAGCC
The DNA here is from genome assembly GCA_028583015.1 of Wollemia nobilis. Taxonomy (NCBI): domain Eukaryota; kingdom Viridiplantae; phylum Streptophyta; class Pinopsida; order Araucariales; family Araucariaceae; genus Wollemia; species Wollemia nobilis. The sequence goes on along the minus strand of JAQPPZ010003193.1, from coordinate 1,069,375 downwards.
ACATTGGTCCTTTGAGATAAGACACCCTCTCCTCAACCTTGTTTGCCATAATTTTTAAAATGATCTTATAAATCATATTACAAAGGTTTATTGGACGAAAATTATCAAAATATTTTGTGTTGCCTTTATTGGAAACCAAGGTAATAAAAGTAGCATTTATATCACTTATTATAACCTTCCTTTTATGGGCCTCTCCAACTGCAACTAACATATCAATCTTCAATAAATCCCAAAAAAAATGAAACAAAATTGTAGGAAATCCATCAAGGCCAGGTGCCTTGTTAGGATGGAAAGAGAAAACTATTTCATGGAGCTCCTCCATAGATATCTTCTTCATCAAGCTTTCATTTTATCCCTGAGTGATAATTGATGGAATATTTTGTAGAAGTTTTTCTTGTACCTCCTTATCTTGCCTAGAATCTAACAAAATATTTTTGAAATAATTAATTGCTTCCTTATATCTTTTTTGTCCTCAATATTTTTTCCATATGGAGTTATAATATTTTTTATATGACGAACAAAAAAAATTGTTGTTGTTGTAGCATGAATTATTTTTGTATTTCTATCCCTTCCATGAACCATTTCTCTCTAGATTTTTGGAACCAATATGACTCCTCCTTTTTCAATGCATTATGATAATCATAAAGTAATTATTTTCCTTTCACATAAGAATCCTAATCCATTCCATTAATTTCTACTATATCTTGCAAATATTTGAGCTTGGATTTAGTTTCTTTCTTTCCTTAAAAAATGTTACCAAAATATTTGGCATTCCACATCTTCATTTGCTCCTTTAAATATTTCAACTTTTGAAAAAACTTGTACATACATGATTCTTCAAATTTTGATTCATCCCACCATAACATAACCATCTGGAAAAAAATAGGGTCTTGGAGACACATAGACTGGAAGAAAAATAGATTTGGATGACCAATATTAGGTAACTCACAAGTTAAAAGAATGGGTTTGTGATCTAATATCACTCGCAATAAAATATCTAAAGAGATTGTTGTTAGTCTAGAAATACTACCCTCGAAGACAACACTATTTTTTGCAGCATGATGCTATTTTGTGTGTTCTTTTGTTAAAAGATGCAGTTTATTTTTGAGATATTATGCAGAGGAAAATGGACTAAGGCAAGACAATGTCACGATTTCACGACATGTCAAGTTTTCACTGTGAAGGAGCGCAAAAGGGACCACAAGGCCGAAATGTCACGATCTCGCGACATGTCAAGTTTTCACTGTGGAAGGAGACAAAGACAAGCTCAAGGAAAGGAAGACGTCGCGATTTCATGACATGTTGAATTTTCACTCCAAAAGAAAAAGGGGGAAGCCAAAGTTATAAGAATATCACGATTTCACGACATGTCTAGTTTTCACCGTAGAAAGGGATAAAAGAGACTAAAAAGAAGATGTCACGATTTCGCGACATGTCAGTTTTTTGCCAAGGAAGAGGAAAAAGCAAAACTACAAGCCAAAATGTCACGATTTCATGACATGTCTTATTTTTGCCTGAACAAAAGCCTGAAGGAGACAAAGTGCTTAAAGACGTCGTGATTTCGTGACATGACAGTTTTTGCCGACAAGTATATAATTAGCAACTAAAACATGCTTTTCAAATAGACTGTTTGATTGCAGAGGATGTCAGATAAATGGAAGAGTATCAAGTCTGGAAGATTTGGTTTCAGCAGATCTTTATTTATTATTAGAAATTGTATCAGATTGCTTGTAATTGATTTGAAATCAAAGATGTAACAGCTGTAAAGATACCCATCCTTGGGTATATATAATAGTGAACGCATTCTAAAAAGGGGTCGGCTCTTAGGCGTTTACAAGACTGAATGTACATCCTCTGGATACAAGCAATAAAGTTGTTCTTCCATTTGGCTTCAAACCTTTCTATGTGCAAGTGTATGTATTTGAATTCCTAAACTTCTATTTCCATTATTGAGTTATATATTGTATCTGTTCTAAAAATTGGACTATACATGTATGAATCATATTGCTGGAGTTAAGAATCCTTTACGCATATATGTGTCGGGTGAATATCTGAATCACATTTAGAGAGTTAAGATTTCTGCAAGGAAGATATAATAAAATCTTATAGATAGAAATATGTATGCTTTTATTTTGATTGTTGTCTAATCTGCACCATGAGAAAAGTTTCTAGCTACGACTATATTTCCCTTTAAAGCATTCCCCTTCTTTCTGTTTCCCTTTTCTCATATAAAAACCTCAAGGAACCAGCCTACTCTGGAGATTAGATGGAAAAAAACCAAGCTAAGTCCGTCTACTCAATGTTGGCAAGGTCGAAGGTGCAACATATCAAACCAAAGGCCGATTTTGTTCCAACAGTTTTTGGCACGCCCGGTGGGACCCTAAATCCCATAGTATTCTATAAGTTTTGGTGTTTTCCTTTGAGATTTTTGTTTAAAATCTAAAGCAAAAATCACCTGGCGACTCCGTTCAAAGGGTATAGACCTTAGAAATACCTTATCTAAACTATCTGGTTACAAACCCATAATTGCCTATGCATATGATAACTAGATCTCAAGCAAGAAACTCTGAAGAACCCATTGAGTTCTTTGAGTTACACCTTGGTAGCTTAAAAGCATATCCTGTTTTAGCTACAAGATCTAATCCACCTTGTAGCAGTGTTAACTCCCTTATACCTATTGTTGGAATAGCATCAAACAACTCTACAGTATTAGTAAATACAGTTGCTATCATGGTTGCGCCTCCAGTTTCGGCTCATCTTGTATGGAACCAAACTGGTCCATTAAACTTGGGGGCCCAGAATCAAGTTCCCATTGCAGCTTTGAAGGCGTTGTCATCATATGATGGGATGGGTAAAATAACAGATGAACACTGCTTAGATGTTTCTTCATTAGCAGTAGTTTATAACATCACCCAAGAAGATGTGATGGTCAGGTTGTTGGTTATTTCTCTAAAAGGAAAAATGCTTCATTGGTATAGAGCACTTCCTCCCGGGTCTATTACTTCTTGGGCAGTACTCGTTGGTCGATTGGTCGATGAATTTAATGTGCATGCAGATCCCTTCTCTCTACTCAATCAGTTTACTATTATCAGAAGGCATCCGCAAGAGGAGATTGTCGATTTCAATATTCGGTTCACACGTACCCGAGATAGAGTACCCACTGGATTAAAACCCACTATAGAGCAAGCAATATGCTACTATTTAAGATCTTTTGATTCTGATCTCAACATGATTATATGACAATCACGGGTTTTAACTTTCCCTGCTATTTATTTAGAAGCTGCTAAGGGAGAAGCGGATCTCATTGCTACTGGGAGATATCCTCCAAAAGCACCAATGCCAATTTTTCTAGATATTCCCCAAGTTTCAGGCATGAATCCCTCAGGACCTTCTCCAAAATGGAATGAGCAACCAGTTGTTCTAACAATCCAGTTGCCTCAAAATCTGCCAGCAATACCTCCTATCCCTATTCTTCCCGCATTACCTGCCCCACCTCTCCATCTAGCTCCCCAAGAAAATCAGATGACTACCATATTGGACACAATGAAAACTTTGTCAAATGATATGTCATCTATGAAAAAAAGAGAAGCTGAGAGAAATTTCCAGCCACGGAGGTTTCCTCAGATAACAAGAGATGGAGCCACACCAAGTAATAGGGGGCAGGAAAGAAAAAATGTAGTTTATGCAAATGAATAAGAAGATAATGGAGAACCTTCTAATGTTGCTTACTGGTGCTCCACATGTAATGATCCACATGGAGAAGATTCATGTATGTTCCATCAACACCATATACAAAGTGCAGTCAATGAAAGAGAAAAAGAAAAAATGAAAGGTCATGTAAACATGATCAGAGAGGTTGATCACAACTTAATGATGTCATTAGTAGAGTAGGTTTCAGTACTGACAAGGTCAGGCAAAAAACCTCTACAAGTGGATCCTCAGGAACTCCAACCATTAAGTTTTCCTTCGGCTCCTAGAGCCACACCTCAGAAAGACACATCTAGTGAAAAAAGACCTCCCAATCCTACCTAGAGCTCCGATCCAATGCCAAGAAAGGATTTCCCCCTAGAAAGGAGAATGAAACCCAAGATCAAGCTAAAGAGAAGCTCAGATTTCCTTCATTAACAAAAAGGCAAAGAACGGAAGCAACTCAGGGTTATAGGAACAAATACGATACTTCCACCAGGGAAAGAGAGAAGAGTGTTGAAACATCTTCGTTCAATATTGTAGAAGAGATGAAAAAGACTCCCTCAAAAGCCAGCATGTATGATGCTCTTCAGTTCCTTGGACAAATTGACCTACTACAGGAATATTTGAAAACAATGAAATATAAGAATAAAAGCCCTGTTTATTCAAATTTCGTACAAGCTAATGTAACATCTATCACGGGAAAAAATAGACCGCCTCCTTTCTATTTATCTCTTCAAATGGAGGGATGGGTAGTACATAACTGTATGATAGATTCTAGAGCAACAACTACAGTAATGCCCAAAGCAGTGTGCGACATCATGGGTATGGAATATACCAGGAGCCATCCGGGAGTTTTGCAATTAGATGGTACACCAGTAAAATCTGTAGGGGTAATCAAAGATATCCCCATACAACTCCACAGGATGCCTCAAGTAGTCGTCATACAGGAAGTGGTGGTTGTAGATCTAGCGCCATACTTTGGTATGTGTCTGTCAAGAGAATTCACAGCAAAGATAGGAGGATACTTGTCCTTAGATTATTCACATCTAGAAATACCCTTCAAAGGTAGAAGAATCAAGATTTTTAATGAAAAGCCATCCACATTTCATGTGGAAAAGATAGAAGAAGCCAACACTGTGAATATGATGACCGAGGAAATGGGGGATGTAGATCTGATGGAAGAAACTTTGGAAAATCTCCAGTCTGAAGATCAGTTTTCTTTGAAGGATTTCAATGCTATGGTTGAGACAGAGATAGGAAGCTATTCTATTGAAAAACTAAAAAAGCAGTCGATTCCCATCCCTGAAGGAAATGTTTCCACTAACCAACTCTGGAAACTTTACTTCGATGGATCCAAGTGCAAAAATGGGGCAGGTGCAGGAATAGTTTTAATTTCTCCTACCGGGAAAGAAAGAGTTTTCTCGTACCGTTTGACATGGAGTTGTACTAACAACGCAGCTGAGTACGAAGCATTGTGTTTAGGACTAAAAAAGGCTAAAAATTTAGGTGCAAAACAACTGCTGATTTATGGAGACTCTGAGCTTATTGTGAAGCAGGTCACGGGAAAATGTATATGCAAGCAACATTATTTAAGAGCTTACAAAAATAAAGTGTTGGATCTTTTGGAAATTTTTGAAGCTCTAAATATAAAATCAATCCCGAGAGAAAATAACACTCATGCAGACCTATTAGCATCAGTGGGATCTAATTTCTGTCCAGTCAGCAATGTCATTCAAAAATCCAAAACTGTGAGACTTATATACAGGCCTTCTGTGCCTGACAAGAATATTTTCTGGCAAGTGTTCGAGAGTGATGAACAAATACTTGATTTTTTAATCCATGAAATGAATTGCTCCAATGGAAAAACATTGCAGGAGGAAGAAGAAGAGAGTTTGATCCAATTAAAAAATAACCACATTCCTAAAGGGCTAATCACTCTTGAGAGTCTCTTTGATAATAATGATAGGACAGTGGGCCGAAGGATAAAAGTGGACAAGCGTCGGTACAAAGAAGTTGAGTTGGAACCAGGAAAAATGATCAAGGTAGGAACTAGTTGTACAATAGAGGAATTGAATCAGATTAAAGAATTATGTAAAAAGTACCCAGATATTATAGCCTGGATGTATAGTGATTTAAAAGTGTATAGAAAAGATGTGATCCAACACACAATCGAATTAGAAGAAGGAGCTAAACCTTTCAGGCAAAGACAAAGGCCTGTAAATCCAAAAATAGAGGTCCTAATGAAGCAAGAACTATTAAAACTCTTACAAGCCAAAATAGTGTATCCCATCAAGCATTCCACCTGGGTGGCGAATCTGGTCCCGATCAGGAAAAATAATGGTGACATCAGATTGTGTGTGGATTTCCGAAACTTGAATAGAGCTTCGCTCAAGGATCATTATCCTTTACCCCAGATTGACCCAATCCTTCATACAGTTGCAGGGGCAGAGAGGTTTTCTTTGCTAGATGGCTTCTCTGGCTATAATCAGGTATGGGTCAGGGATGAAGATCAATACAAGACTGCTTTCACTACAAAATGGGGGATGTTTGCCTACCAAAGGATGCCTTTCGGGTTATCAAATGTTGGGGCAACATTCCAAAGAGCTATGGATGTAGCATTTGGTGAGCTCGCAAATAAGATCATAGTCGTCTATTTAGATGATATGACAATATTTTCCCATGATAAGCGAGATCATACCACACATCTAGAGCAAGTTTTCAAAAAATGCAGAGAATTTGGGATATGTTTAAACCCCAAGAAATCCATATTTGTCGTGGAGGAAGGTATATTGCTTGGTCATGTTATCTCTAAAGTTGGGTTGTCTATTGATCCTGATAGAGTAAAAGCACTCCTGGAGCTTTCTCTACCAGTTAATAAGACAGGATTGCAATCTTTCTTTGGATAGATAAACTTTGTTCGAAAATTCATTGCAGACTTTGCACAGACTGTTAAACCAATGACGGAGTTATTGAAGAAAGATGCACCTTTCAAATGGACAGAACCAAGAAAGAATGCTTTCAAAAACATCCTGGAAGCAATAGCTCGAGCACCTATTTTAGTCAACCCGGACTACTCTCGAAGTTTCATTTTATATGTTATCGGAGAGCAAGACAGTTATGTTGCAGTTCTTACGCAGAAAGGAGTAGACAATGAAGAAAGACCAATAGCTTTCTTGAGTTCTACCATGCACAAGCATGAAGAGAGGTATAGTTTTATCGAGAAATAGGTTTATGCTATTATGAAGTCATTAAATAAATTGAAGCACTTTCTGTCCCAAAGCCGCACCATTGTTTATGTAATTCACCCAGATGTCAGGAATTTCATAATACAAGGAGAACTTGGTGAAAAAAGAGTTGGTTGGGTAACTCGTATACAGGAATATGATGTAGAAATACATCCAACTAAGATAGTGAGAGGAAGAGCTCTATGCCAAGAATTGGCCAAACAAGCTGCAAGTGGATATATGGAAAGTCAAGATGTGATGGTAAATACAGAACAGGACCAAGCTAGGGAAAGTTCTGATTGGATTGATGATTTGATGAAGTACTTTCAGACTGGGATGTGCCCTGATAATCTGAATGCTTCCCAAAGAAGAAGGTTTAGAACACAGGCACTAAAATACACCCTTCGATCAGAAGGGTTGTACAGAATAAACATTGATGGTGTGTTGTTGAAATGTATAGGAAATGATAAAAAATAGAAGATATTGGAGGAATTTCACGGTGGCCTCTCTGGCGGACATTATTCGGGCAGGATGACTACTTTGAAAATTCTTAGAGCAGGTTGTTATTGGCCTTCTATTTTTTTGGATACTTACAAAGTAACTCAGAAATGCGAGCAATGTCAAAGGTATGTAGGTAGGAACATAAATGCTCCTATGCCCTTGAAGTCTATACAAGTTGAAGAACCTTTCCAGCAGTGGGGGTTAGATTTTGTGGGGATAATTGAACCAAACTCATCAGCTGGCCACAAATACATACTCACTGCTATAGATTATTTCATGAAATGGGCAGAGGTTGTTCCTACCAAGAAAGCTGACTCAGAAACTATGGTAGAATTCATGGAAAGCTTAGTTACGAGATTTGGCATACCTGACTCTTTAGTTACAGATAATGGATCTTCTTTTACAGGAGCCAAAATGATTGAGTTTGCTAGTAAGTATGGAATATATTTGAAAACCTCTTCTAATTATTATCCACAGGGTAATGGTTTAGCTGAATCTACCAATAAGAATATACTCAGAATCTTAAAGAGGATGTTAGAAAATAACAAGAGGGACTGGCATTCATTACTCAATCAAGCTTTATGGGCTGACAGAATTTCAATAAAGAAATCCATTAATACATCTCCATATGCTTTAGTTTATGGTAAAGAGGTTGTTCTGCCTATCCATATGGAGATACCAACATTGAAATTGCTAAATCAAATAGATGAAGATGAAGGCCAACCGATGGATGCTCGACTGATGCAACTTTTGCAATTAGAAGAATCAAGAGAACAAGCTTATGATCACCATCAGAAGCATATGATCGATACAACAGGATGGTTTGATAAGAAAACCACTTTCAAAAAATTCAAGGTGGGAGACTTGGTTTTAAAATGGAATGTAAAGAAAGCTAAACCAGGCAACCATGATAAATTTGATGCCTTCTGGGAAGGCCCTTTTGAGATCATTTCAGAAAAATAGTTCAATTCATTTCAGCTAAAGGATCAACATGGATGGATTCTACCTATCACAGTGAACGCGTTTCACCTAAAATTATACTTCAAATAAGATACCAGAAGGAATTCTATGTACAGTATAAAAATATATTATAATGTTTGTAAATATTGTTCTATGTTCAGTATATTTGAAATTTGGTCATATGCTCATGGCCAACCACAGTTTGACAGCAGAGTAGAGGATGGAAAGCGGAAAGCATTTTTTCATCATTTCCAGAGTTCAAATTTAAAAATGCCACGTGGTCTTTGAACATTTGGTGGGAGGAGATTATAGAAAGTTACCTTGAAAAGCGTTATTTTCCCATTTACGAAGGTTACTAAATCAATCACCGAAAAGAATTCCTGAGCAGACACGTGTTGAAAAATGATGAGGCATCAGTAACCATTTGAAAAGGCAACTAAGAGCTTTGGTAGGCGCTATTGTTATTTCCCATGCAAATTTAAGTGTTTAGTTATATTTTCGAAAGAACATTCGAAAAGAGTGGCCAAAACGAAACACGAGGAGATCCAAGAAAATCGCTTCCACCAACCACAATTAATACAAGTCATTGCATGTCCTTTCCAAATGACGTGAAGAAAAACCTAATTTTTTCACCTAAGAGAAGATTTCGACTGTGCTACTTGCTATTTCCAGCTTTCACAAAGAAAGAATTTTTTGACTGTGCTACTTGCTATTTCCAGCTTTCACAAAGAAAGAAGTTTTTGACTGTGCTACTTGCTATTCTGGGTGTTCACGATAGAAGTTTGTTTCAGAACAGTTCAAAATACTTCCTGGTATATGGCTCCAAGAAAGAGCAAACGATAGGAAATGATGGAGGCATCCTCCTCAGCACCATCAATGATAAGAAAAAGGGAAGAAATGAGTGAAAGATTTACTGATAGAGATGCCAGAATTGGTGATACCAGTATAACATGGAAAGACCCAGGGAAGATTCGAAGTAACATCAAATAAAGGATGGCCACTAGGGTCTCTGCGTCTTCTCCTTCTACTTTCACCTTCCATTCACTATTATACTGGTATGTATATGTCCTTGTGCATTCTTGCCCTGAACTAGTAAAAGCAATTGCCAATTGTTATGATGAGAAGAAAAAAATGTTAGGGACTGCAATGGAAAAGTTATTTTTACTTTAAGCACAGATGCTTTCATTTCCACTTTCGTCGTTGGTCATGTCCCTGCTCTCCAGCCAAAAACCTTTGATCCTGAGCAGCAAGCGAAATATTTTGGGACTACTGAAAAAATGAAGAATTTCCTTGTTTCCCAGTTGAAAGACCTCCCTACTGGGGGAAATCTACCTGAACCCCCTTATGATATAACAAATTTTAAAAACCCAGAATTGTACTCTATTCTAGCCATGGTAGCTGGTCTTAAAACTGATGAAAAGGTCCATGGGTGGCAGGTTGCGTTAGTCAACTGCTTATCAAACCCAAAAAACTATGACTCTGTTGTTATGGACAAGAGTGTGAGGCCTATATTTTTTGACTGGTCGGGTTTCTTGTTTTCAGAAATACATGAAGGGCTATCTGCTCTGAAAAGGGGGTCTCAGTTTTCTTTCCACTTCTCATCATACCTGGTGTGGTTATTTTTCTATTTTATGTCTAAAGAGCTAGCTTTTATTTCTGTAAAAGATAAAGATGAACAGGGAAGGGTTTTACCTGTGTGTGAGTGGACAAATGTTTTGTATAGAACAGAGTCATACTATGATTTCAACAGAGAATTTTTAGGGCCTGCCCTAAAAATAATTTATGGAGATGTAAGAAGATTAACCCCTAAAGCAGAAAAGGTGTTGCAGACGAAATACGTCGAGGAAGGCGATTGGTTCATCCTTACTCAAGGAGTTGTAATTAGATTGTATGGTTTCACTGAGAAACCATTTTTACTTCCCCATTATGTTACAGATAGATTGTTTGCCCTGGAATATGTGAGGTAAATTGAACATATCAATGTTAAGTATGGGTCTGGTATTGGAAAAACTAGTACCTGCAATATGTCGTTCACTTTTGAAGGGATTATTGTTTCAAGAAGGGGGAAAAATGAACAAATTGCCAAATTTTTAAGGGAATTAGGGCTGATAGAAATTCCCCATAGATGGAAATATGATCCCCTAGATAGATTTGTTGAGAAACAATCTATTTTGAATAAAATGACAATGAAAAAATATCACGCCTCTGTTAGGCCTGACATTGAAGCCAGAAGGAATAATAATGAAGATGACCCCCTAGAATGGCACATAGAAAGGATGCAGCCCCTGCCCCCTTGGCATGACTTCTACGAGCAAGTAGTAAATTATGACCCTTTGAATAAAACAACGCATGTATTAACCAACGAAAGGATTAACAGAATGCAAAAAAAGGGGCAGATTGGATAGTAGGAAAGATTCATGAATGGTGGCTAATGAGGGTACAAACAGATATGATTACTTCCAGGTACCCGATGAAGAATGATAATGAATTTTCAATTCGATACAATCTGCATCAAAGTTCTTGGGTTGGAGTTTTCTCGGTAAGAATACCTTCTAGCATTGGAGGTAGCAAAGAAAATAGCCCTGAAATACCATGAAGGCAAGAGGCTGATAAAGACAAGGGGAAGCAAGTAGAAACTGAATAGAAGCTATCCTTAATTCAGACTAAACCTAGAACTTCTAGAAAGAGGTCCATTGAGGAAGTTTTTATGAAAGAGCAGGGACAGACCTATGGCAAAGCTGCTCAGATTATGCTTAAAATGGGATACGAAGGAAAATGCCTCAAAAAAGGAGGGCAAGGTATCACCGAACCCTTACAAGTAGAGATGAGAGAAAAATGCTTGGCACTTGGAGCTGATGCTTCAAAAAAGGAAAATTATACTTCTAAAACTGTGAAGTTTGTTTCTCCCTTTGATTCAGTCACAGAGTTTGATGAAGAACCGGTTGCTGAAAAGATGAAGAAATTGAAAATTATAGCTGATAAGCAGAAGAAAGAGAAGAGTATTGCTCAAGTTTCATCTAGAGAACAAGATGCCCAAGTTGTTGAGGGCAATACAGTTGAGAATTCCCCAGAAAATGAGCAAGCTAAAGGGGATAAAGGAGATAATATTGGGGATACTAAGAATGTCGAGCATGAAGTTTCTCAGACTGAAGACACATGTGACTCGCAAGACCTGGCTCAGGGGAGCCAAAATGTAGATATTGAAAAAGAAGTTCAAGTAAAGCAGGAGGTTATTGAACCTGAGAAAGAACAGCGTGGGGAATTTCCCCAAAATTTTCAAGTAATTAATCTTGATGATGATGGTGATGAAGATAACCAGGAAAGGAGTTCTGAGGGATGCACATATGATGAAATACAGAACGTAGATCAAGAAGTGTTGAATGAGCATGATGGAAATGAAGAAGAAAGAGATCAACAATAGATTCCGATGGAATCAGGTATGCTTCCTTTCTTATCTCCTTCTTTTTCTTCTACTCATTCCTATCATAATTCTCCCTCCTTTTCTAATGCGAAGAAAGATGTAACCTTTCTTTTCAAAAATTGGTTTTCTTCCCCAAAAATGGCAACATCTTCCCATACTCAATTCAACGTCAACACTGCGTTGGTCCCAATCCCTTTCCTCCCCAATGTATGTATCTCGACCATCGAATCAACACTCCCATAGAATAACGAGAGTCATCCGACCCTCTCAAAGCTGAAGAATTTGAAAAGGGCCAGTAAGAATGCTTTAGACTGGTGGACCTCTCATTCTACCAAAGATCCGAAGGCACCTACCAATGCTCATGAAATAATTGCCCTGGATCCTGTCACTATGCAGAGGAAAAAGGTAAAGTTGACACCAGTGACAAAGAAATCCAAAGGAGAAATGACTGCCAAAGATTATCAGGCAGAAGAGACAAATGAAGATATTTCTCAGTTATAGATGCAAGATGAATGGGGAAAAGCACAAGCTCACCTAGGGACTATATATCTGCATGGGGGGCATTACAAAGAAAAATTCTTGAAGGAATATGATAAGAGAAAAGAATTGGAATCAGTTTTGCAAGAACAAAAACTGATAGAAAAAGCTTTGAAGCTAGAGGTAAATAAGTGGGAAGATAAGTTCAGTGTTGCTGCTAGTGAAGCAGCCCAATGTAAAGAAAAATTAGAACAAGTAGAGGCACAGATTCAGGCTTTGAATCTGCAAATTCAGTAGCTCCAACAATAGTTGGCAGACAAACAAAATACTTCATCAGGGCTGTCTAAGGAAAAGGTGAAAGAAATGAGGACAAAATTGCTAAATGATTTGTTGGCCCTGGGCCTTAAAATATGGCCTTTATTATTGTATCTAGCTAAGGTTAAAGAGGTAATAGAGATAATTGGCGAAGAATTCAAAGTTGCCATCAGTTTCCTGCAAGAAAGAGAAGATGTTGCTACCAAGATTCAAATATTGTCTGAGAAAATGCTAGAAAGTATAGCAGCCAAGGTGCGAAGTGAAGCCTGGTCTCAGGCTAAGATTGCAGCCAAGAATTTCTTCAGGAGATTTAAATTAGTGACCCAAGGAAGTAAACTCCTACAGGAGTTGGAGACTGAAGCAAAAGGGTTACTCAAACATTTAAATTTGGCCATTCAATGTGGACTCCCATATTTATGGGATGATAATTCAAAAGTTCTCAGTGAAAATGCACTCATTTCATCTTTGAAAACTTTCATTGAAGATCAATCAAAAATAGAAGGCTGGAGCGAACCTATGGAAGAAAAGCAAGTATTAGAGATGGTTCAAAAACTTACACAGGTTAAGTCCTGTTTACAGGAGTTGATTTCAAAGCACAAGATAATTTCTCATGATAAAATAGAAGAACTCTAGTATATATACCAGCTTTTCATAGATTCTTCAGATTTGGAAGATGAAGATTGGAAATAGGTTTGCCGCACTTGTGAGGAAGTGGTAGCTGCAGTAGATAAAATCAAAAAATCAAGGCATGCTAGCCAGAAGTAGTTGATAGAGGCTGGGACTAGTGCTCAGCACTAATAAAAAATATATAGTCAAACATTTCTTTTGAAGTATTGATGTATTTTAGTAATAAGTCTTTAAGCTATGATAGGAGTTTTGAAAAGGTAATGCTTACTTGTTTAAAAGTGCATTGTTTTCTTACTCTTTGCTTTTGTAACACCTTATTTATGTATTTTTGACTCCGTTTCCCAATGGATGAAGGTCCTGGATTCTAAATATTTTGCTAGCAAAAAATCCCCTGGAAGGCACCAAGAATGTTAGTCTAAAAAGACTACCCTCGAAGACAACACAGTTTTTTGCAGCATGATGCTATTTTGTGTGTTCTTCTATTAAAATATGCAGTTTATTTTTGAGATATTATGCAGAGGAAAATGGACTAAGGCAAGACAATGTCATGATTTTGCGACATGTCAAGTTTTCACCGTGAAGGAGTGCAAAAGGGACCACAAGACCGAAATGTCGTGATCTCGCGACATGTCAAGTTTTCGCTACGGAAGGAGACAAAGACAAGCTCAAGGAAAGGAAGACATCATGATTTCGTGACATGTTGAATTTTTGCTCCAAAAGAAAAATGGGGAAGCCAAAGTTATAAGAATGTCATGATTTCATGACATGTCTAGTTTTCGCCGCGAAAAGGGATAAAAGAGACTAAAAAGAAGAAGATGTCACGATTTCACGACATGTCAGTTTTTCGCCAAGGAAGAGGAAAAAGCAAAACTACAAGCCAAAATGTCACGATTTCATGACATGTCTTATTTTCGCCTGAACAGAAGCCTGAAGGAGACAAAGTGCTTAAAGACGTCGTGATTTCATGACATGATAGTTTTTGCCGACAAGTATATAATTAGCAACTAAAACATGCTTTTCAAATAGACTGTTTGATTGCAGAGGATGTCAGATAAATGGAAGAGTATCAAGTCTGGAAGATTTGGTTTCAGTAGATCTTTATTTATTATTAGAAACTGTATCATATTGCTTGTAATTGATTTGAAATCAAAGATGTAACAACTGTAAAGATACCCATCCTTGGGTATATATAATAGTGAACGCATTCTAAAAAGGGGTCGGCTCTTAGGCATTTACAAGACTGAATGTACATCCTCTGGATACAAGCAATAAAGTTGTTCTTCCATTTGGCTTCAAACCTTTCTGTGTGCAAGTGTATGTATTTGAATTCCTAAACTTCTATTTCCATTATTGAGTTATATATTGTATCTGTTCTAAAAACTGGACTATACATGTATGAATCATATTGTTGGAGTTAAGAATCCTTTACACATATATGTATCGGGTGAATATCTGAATCACATTTAGAGAGTTAAGATTTCTGCAAGGAAGATATAATAAAAGCTTATAGACAAAAATATGTATGCTTTTATTTTGATTGTTGTCTAATCTGCACCGTGAGAAAAGTTGCTAGCTATGACTATATTTCCCTTTAAAGCATTCCCCTTCTTTTTGTTTCCCTTTTCTCATATAAAAACCTCAAGGAACTGTTGGTCATCAAATCCGCACAGGAAAGGACTTTCGATGGGTTTGCGTGCCCTGGACCTGCGACCAACATTGAAAGGCCGAGAGGAAGAGATGCCCCTCATGCCAATCTCCGGAGAAAGGCCGGCTCCTATACTAATCTACTTTTGGGGTTTGAGATAAGAGTGCAGGAAAGAAATAAAAGGAGTTCGGGTTAGAGAAAGAAATAAAAAAGGATAAGGGTTAGAGATTGATGATTTAAGGTGGGAGAGAACAAGAAGCACGATTACTCACTAACAACTCGAATAGCAGCAGGAAATACCAAGAATGGAATGAAAGAAACACAGTGCCGACCTTCCTATGTATCCTCTAGACGGGTTCGCAGGGTTCTCCTCTCTCTCTCACTGAAATTCAGGGTTCAGAGTAACAGCGATTAAGAAGAGGGAATAACAGAAACCTCGATCCACCAGGCAGCATAAAAGAAAGCAACAGGGACGTTTTTCCTCTCCTATGTATCCTTCAGGGCGAATTTTAGGGGTTCGGTCCCCAATCGTACACCGGATTCAGGATTCAGAGTCTCAGTGTGCGAATGAGAAAAGACAAAAGAATTAAGCACAGAAGGCAGCATAAAAGAGAGAAATGGAGCACAAAAGATCTTTAGTATTAAACGCAGGACATCAAGTTACAGCAACTTTCTAGCAGAAATTTCCCCCCCTTTTACATTGCAAAGCCTAGGTTTTTATAGAGGACCCGACCCTCTGAATCATTATTACAAAACGATGGAGTACGCCCTCGGGCCCTGAGAAATCGGCTCCTCGCTGCTGCTGCGGATGATTTTTCAAATCGGTTACCGAAACTGGTAATGGTGACCGAGTCAACAGGGGAAAGATGCATTAAATGAGCCACCTGGGTGTCCTCGGATTGCAGGTGCGGTGCTCGAGTGGCGGCCATGCTTGTCGGGCTCTCCTTCTCGGACTGATACTTCGCATCCAATTGCCAAAAATGAGCAGCGGGCTTATCGGGCAAGAAAATATGCATTTATGAGGCCCTCTGACTGCCTCGAGAAAATACCCAACTTGGGAAGCGTTCCTGGGAAGCGCCTCGCTGATTTCCGCTTCGCAAAATTACTTCGGGGGCACGGAGTGCCGAAGCCGATCTCTTTCTATCCTTCGCTGCTTCGCTGGCAAAACTGCTTCGACGATGGGTCGGGACAAACGCTTCGGGCCGATCTTCTTTTGAAACGGTGGTTCGGGGGAGTTTTGGCCGAAGCACTTTCTCGACTTATGCTGCTTTGGGAGAAATCTGGCCGAAGTGGATTTTAGAAATACTTCGGGCCCGAAGTATTTTCTTTGCCTTAGCCGATTCGGGCTATCTTTTCTTCTTCGACGAAGTTACTTGGATGCCGCTTCGCAAAATTTTCACCCGAAGTAGCCTGCTGGGAATGCTTCGGGTGCGAAGCGTTTCTTTTGCTTTCTCGGCAAACTTCTCGCCCGAAGTGATGATTTGAAGCGCTTCGGGCCCGAAGTTCTTTTCTTTTCATTTTGTCCACCAGGGGCGATAGGGAAATCAAAATTGCTATAACTTATAAACAAAGAAAAAACTTTCAACCAAACAAATATCATACAAAGTTTTAATTTTTTTGCCCCTTGGTGGAATGTGACAATATTGTCAACATTCTTGGCGGCTCGCGGGGCAACGAGCTCGTCTCGGTGATAGAACCCTCATCTTTCATCCATTGGGCCAGAGTTACCTCCAGACTCTTCTCCTTGTTCCTTTTCTGGGGATGCTTCGACAGCTTGTCCTTCCTCTTCCCTCTCCTCTTCTTTCGCTACTGCTTCTTCTCCTATCGCCATTGCTTCTGCTACGTCTTCAGCCATTGGCAATGGGGCCAGGCGGACGCGGATATTCTTCAAGGTTCGGCGAACCTGAGACCAGACGCTTTTCGTGAACAGCTCTTGATTCTCCAAGGACCTGACCAAAGCGCGGAACCTATCGATCTGCCCAATTTCTGCATGCTGGGACCTAGTATGCAGATCGTTCAGGGAAGCGGCGATTCTATAGTATTTCAGTATGTAATCAGTAACCTGCTTCTCTGTTATAGGTTCGGCCCACTCGTCTATCTCTGAGACGTTGTCTTCAAACTGTTGCCACTTTGGCATGATTTCTTCCTTGGCTAAGGGCTTTCCATCATCATCCATGAAACTCGAGAAGCCTAAGGAGAAGAGGTCCTCGAAGTAGCCCATTGACGTGCGCCTCTCACTTTCGAATGCGTCCAGTAGGATTTTTGCCTTTTGAGCTTTCTTGGCTATAGAGAAAAAGGCGCGAACTGTGGTCTGAGCTGCTGACCAATCCCTTGCCGTCCGACTCATCGCTGCGAGCTTCAAATCTTGATACCTTGCGCCTTGGATCTTGAGGGCCAGCTTGAGTCGGGCTCTGACATTCTGAATGACTTCCTCGATGATTGGCCCTCCTTCGACGGTGGCAACCTGGGCTTCTATGGTGTAGACTAAAACTGAAAGAGCACTGGCAGCCCGAGACCTGAAACTCTTAAGCAGATGTGAACGAATCTCTTTGATTTTGCTCCTGTCAAATAGCCCTAGGCTTTCCTTCTCGTGCAGCTGGATCTGAGCCTGCAAGATTCTACTTTCAAGCTCCTTGGCCCTCAACTCATTTTTGGCCTGCCTTTGTGCCTGATTCTCAGCTGTGCACTCCAGTTGTGCTATCTACAGCTTTAGGGCGTGTGCCTCTTTCCGCATCAGCTTGCACTGCTCTTCGGCCTCTACCAATTTGGAGCGAGTCCTTGCTAGCTCCTCCTCCAACTGGATGTTAGCACTCTCGGCTTCGAACCTGCGCTTGTTGGCAATGTTGGCATGCGCCTTGAAGGTCTCGATTCCAATGTGCATAGAGGCGGATTCTTTGTCCACGTTCAGATGCTCCAGGTCCTTTTCTTTATCTTGATATTCATAGTCCACTGGAGTCATTTCATCCAGGGGCTTCTGGACTTTGGGTATCTTCTTTACTTTATGCACCTTTCCCACCTCGAAATCGAAGACGACACATTTCTCAACTTGAGCGAGCGAGCGCCCTCTCTTCTTTCTTGCCTCTTTCAACATTCTCTCTGTGTTCTGTCGGGCTTGGAGGAGTTTTTTGGCCAAGGGGGACTCCCGTATTGAGGACAACTCGGAGTCGAATGCGGCTGGGTCTACAGCCGAGGGGTTGAACAAATATAGGGAGTTGAAAGGGATAGCTTCACCCGAAGGTTCGGCAACAGGGGTGACGGGGGCTTCGGCGAGTGGGAGCACGTTATGTACAACAGAGGAATGAGCCTCGGGGTTCGGCACTGGACTATTAGCTTCACCCTGGTCGACGACTGGAGGATTGGCGGTGTGGCTGGGCGAAGTAACTTGGACGGGTTTGTCCTGGCTGAAAGACTCGGGGGAGTAGTTAGGGAGACGGCGTGAGAAGGTGACTAATTTTGTGGAGGCAGGGGGGACAGGTGAGAGCTTTCGGCCAGGACCGGGGTAGACTTACGAGCAACCAGAGCGTAAGGCAAAGAAAATGTACCTGCGTGCCCTCCTGGCAGTGCGGCCATGGTGACCTCCTGGGTGATTGGTCTTTGTTCCTCCTGGGCCTCGGTACCCTCGGCTTCAATGACTTCCACGAGTTCCTCCACGTCAATGACATCTATGTTTGGGATCGTTTCGGCACTTGGTGGAGTTTCTCCGTTGTTTGCTTCGGCCGAGCCCGATACTGATCTTTCGGTAGGAGCGCTCGGAGCGCCTGTACGTGGTCGCTTTGGGAAGTTCGGGGGTGCCTGTGTAGGTTCCCGCTCCTTTCTTTTCCTCCTCTCGAGGGGTTGCTCTGATTCCTCTATCGCTGTCTCCAGATCTCCGGATGGGCTCTGTAGTAAAGCTTTTGGCGCGGCCCTGACTGTTCTTTCCTTGGGGACATTATCAGTCTTCCTGGGGCCTTCATCTGAACTTGGAGTGGCCGGTGGAACGAAATCGATGAAGGACAAGGGTTTCCAAGACCCAATATTGGTCTGATACACAATTGCGAATTCCCTGTCCATTGTTAGAAGCCCGTAAGAATTCATCTTTCGATGATGGACTCTCATAATCCACCATTCTCTTAACTGCTCCTCGTCCCAGTCCTTCAACTCCTCTTTTAAATCATCCTTTGCTTTTCTCCAGAAAGTGGAGTCGGGAGTTGGGAATGGGTACTGGTCTGGGTCGAATTCGACCTCCATAGGATAGAAGTCATGCCAAGGAGGCAACGTCCTCATCTCCTCTAAGTGCCACTCCAGGTCCGTACCATTGGGGTTATTTCTCTGCTCCAGAACTTTGGGGCGAGGATAGACATGGAAGTTTTTGCTTTTCAAATGATCTCTCATCACCCCCAACGGGTCGTAGAGCCACCTCTGTGGTATTTGGAGCAGACCAAAATCAGCGAGTTTCTCCTCCAGGTATATGTTCTGCTTCAAGGCAAAAACTTCGATTACTCCCATCTTGAAATGGAAATCGTAGGTGTGTGCCCACTTCCGCCCGTGACCATAAGTTTCGTCGGTCGCGTCACTTTGCCGAGCAACTTCCAGGGCAAATTGGTATTTCGAAGGGAAAAAAGGCAGCAAGAAGGGCTTCCCTGTGAAGCCAAAAAGGCGGATCACAAGCCCTTGCGTCAATTGAAACACATCCCCTTTTCTCTCCAGTACCACTTTATTTCTAAGGCCGAGAGGCACCCGAGGGCTAGACCCTATCAGAATGTACATCGCAGGTCCCAAAAACTGCTGATTGAAAGGGTAATAGGACTCCGACCTCAGCAAGAGTCGGGTCCATTGATATACAGGCAAAGGGATTCCATCCTTGTCAACTGGTGAAACATCACAATGGGGAAGGGCTTTATGTACATGAAAGAAGAAGAGCCAAACCAAGAAGGAACAGGGCTGGAAGTACGGCTCCTTGCTAGCATCCTTCATGGATGACAACCGCATATGCAGATTTTGGGCCACCCATTCTGCCCAGTCAAAGAAAATTGGGTTGGTGTTCGACCGCGAAGCGTCGGGAGCGTAGAACTCTCCTCTGGAAATGCATTCGGCTAGCGACACCTGCCATGGGCATACCGAAGTATCGCTTGACAAGCCCCCTACCCATGCAATGATAGAGAATATGTCTGTGTTCTTAAAGGCCTCCAGGGGTAAGGGCATCTGGGGTCGCTTACCGGAAGGAAGTCCGCTTTTGAGGCTTTCACGCAAAAAACTCAGAATGAAGGGATTAGCGGCGAACTTATCCGTTTGTTCGCTCAGGCTGACCTTGCGAATGGTATAGCCTTTTGGTGGCCTTTGCTATGGTGCGAATGCCGCCTGCACATCCTCCTTCAGAATGGAAAACAATTTTTTACCCGAGGCATCCAACACCTGCCTGGTTTGTGGCTGATAGTTCTGAGCAATGGCGTATATGAGCTCGGGGCAGTGATGTGTAGGAAGGACCAGATACCAGTATATGTGGGAATAATATGCCATGGCCCTCTTGTTCTCTGTTGAGAGCCTACTTTTCATGAAATCGATAGTATACCGAAGCTCGGCCACAGTTTTTGAGAGCTCTGGGTCTCTGATTTTTGCCCACTTATCGACAGGTGGTTCTATACTGGGCTCGTCATCGGACTCTTCCCTTCCTTCCATCACATGTTTTCCTGTGCGTGGGGGAGGATTGACCCTTCTGGGTGTCTGTTTCTTTTCTTTCATGGCTCTCGCCTTCTCTGGAGTCGTCGCTTCTGGTTCCTTTCCCTTCCGCGTGGGGTTCCTCCGTCGTTCACTTCCCATTGTGAACGATTGCAGCAGAATAACTTGTAGTGTAGAAGAGTTCAGCACCGCAAAACAAAGGACTGGGTAATCACGGCGAACAACAGAGTCCTTGATGCAGAAGCTCTCCGAGGTGACAGAATGCAGACTCGACCCTCACACTTGCAAATGGTTTGTTCTTAACGGGCATCTGCATTTTATAGCTTCGGAGGGCAACCTCCGGCATTTATGGCAACCACCATAATTACTTTGTTGGCCTGGCCTGAAAGTGTCGCTGCGACATCTGATTGGCTATATGGCGGCGTCGTACGTGGGGCCATGCAATTCGGCAGTTTGATTTTGTATCGAGAGCGCGGATCGCTGCCACCTGGTGTTTTAGCGTGGCTTTTGGGTTGACGAACTGCCTTGGGATGAGTGCCACCTCCTTCGCATTGAGTTCATCTATTTCGGCCCCCTTTTGAGGCTATTGTCGGCACGTTCCCCGAGGCACATCTTAAATGTGTTCGCCCCAAAGTGGGGTTCGGCGAAGAAAATACTTCGCCGTGAAGCGCTTCTTCGGGCTGATTTTCTTCATTTCGGGCCCAAAGTTCCCCTTTGCCACATTGTTGCTTTGGTTCATGAATACCGTCGACCGAAACCCATTTCATCGAGGAGGGCCTCACCAAGGATTACTTCGGACAACGCCTTCGGCACATTTCTTTAGCGAAGCACTTTCCATGTCCTTGATTCGCATGTGGTTCGGTTCTACGAGGATGAACTGCTTTGCGGCGAACTTCCTTTCGTCGGCTACTTCGGACCGAAACCCCCCGAAGGCGATTCCGATCATGCTTTGTGAAGCCGAAGCCAGGAATCTAGCTTTTGCGGTTGAAGTGGCACTTGCTCTTCGTGATCTTTTGAACAGAGTATATACAAAGCATTGAAATCCTATATACAAAATACATGCAAGAGATTTTTTTTTTTTGAGCTGTACATATCTCAGTGATTGAAGGCCTTCAGGTGAAGACCATTGACTGAGATTGGTAAAACTTGGCCATTCGCATCCTTGAGGATGAAGGAATTGGCCGAATTCACTTTTACTATTTCAAACGGTCCGTCCCAGAATGCATCCATTTTGTCATGATTCCCAGGCTTGGCCTTCCATGAATCCCACCTCCATACCAGGTCTCCTGCTTTGAATGTGCGATCGGATGATTTCCTTTTGAACCATTCTCGGGTGACCTCAGCATGTCGTGCGAAGTTCTGGTAGGCCTTTTCACGTTCCTCTTCTAGTTGTAGTAGTTGGACCAGGCGTTCCTCCATCGGGTTGGCTTCATCTTCTTCTAGCAGCTGCAATGCAGGGATCTCGATGTGAGTGGGCAGGATGGCCTCCTTGCCGTAGACCAGAGCATAAGGCGAAGTCTTAATTGACCTCTTAACAGAAACCCGATCGGCCCACAAGGCCCGATCCAGAAGGAGGTGCCAAGTTCTTTTGTTTTGATCGATCAGCTTTCTCAATATCCTCAACAGGGTTTTGTTGGTGGATTCTGCCAATCCATTTCCCTGGGGGTAATAGTTGGAAGACACCTTGTGATATATCCCATACTTATATAGGAACTCATTGATCTTTGCGCTTGTGAAACTAGGACCGTTATCTGTAATAATTGCTTCGGGGATGCCGAAGCGGGTAATCAATCCTTCCAGGAAGGTGACAATGGTATCTTGATCGGCATGTTTTGTGGGGACTGCCTCGGCCCACCTGGTGAAGTAATCAGTCGTAGTCAGAATGAATTTGTGCCCAGCGGAGGAGTTTGGTGATATGGCCCCTATGAAATCTAGTCCCCATTGCTGAAAGGGGGCTTCCACTTGTATCGGTCGGAGTGGCATCGAAGCATTTCTGCTTCGGCCGACGAATCTCTGGCATTGCTCGCACCTTCGACAAACGGAGAAGGCATCGACAAAGAGTGTGGGCCAATAGTAACCCGCCTTGATTATCTTTAGCGTCGTCGCTCTTCCAAAAAAGTGTCCTCCAGATAGCCCAGAATGAAATTCGCCCAGGACTCTCCTCTTATCATCATCTTTTATGCATCTGAGGAGGACGCCATCGATGTTCCTGAAAAACAGGCCTTCTGGGCGCATAGTGTATCGGGCGGACCGCATCCTGAAATGCCTTCACTGCGAAGCATTCAGATGTGAGGGGCATCTGCCGGTGTTGAAATATTCCACTATCTCACCGACCCAATCTCTCTCGGCCTCTTCCTGATTAGCGAGGCATTCTCCCGTTGGCAAGTCTTCCGACTGACAGTCTGTTATTTCGGCCGTTGCGTTCTTCGCCAGCTCTTGACATAGTGCGCGACCGCGAACCAGCTTGGTGGGCTTGATCTCAATATCAAACTCTTGGATTTTGCTTACCCAACCAGCTCTCTTGCTTCCCAGTTCCCCTTGAATAATGAAACTACGCACATCGGGGTGAATGACGAAGATTGTGGTTCGACTCTGAGAAATGAACTGTTTGAATTTCCTTAGAGACTTCATTACTGCATGCACTTGACGCTCGATGAAATTGTACTTTTCTTCATGGGGATTGATTATCTGGCTAAGGAACGCGATGGGACGTTCCTCTCCATCTTCCCCCTTTTGCGTTAAAACCGCGGCATAGCTTTCAGGTTCTCCTATTGCATACAGGATAAAATCTCGGCTGTAGTCGGGGTTGATCAAGACTGGTGCCTGAACAATTCGGGCCTTGATTTCTTTGAATGCTTTCCTCCTCTCTTCTGTCCAGACAAATTTTGCGCCCTTCTTTAAAAGCTCAGACATCGGCTTAATGACTTGGGCGAAGTCTGGGACAAACTTCCTTACGAAGTTAATCTGACCAAAGAAATATTGAAGGCCCTTTTTATCTGTTGGGATTGGGAGCTTCATCAGAGCTTCGGCTCTGTCAGGATCCACGATGAGACCCTTTTCTGAGATTGCATGTCCCAGCAGCTTTCCTTCGCTGACTGCGAAGATAGACTTTTTTGGATTGATTGAGATGCCAAATTCTCGGCATTTTTCGAAAATTTGTTGGAGATGTTCTGGGTGGTTTTCTCTCTTTCGGGAGAAGACGGTCATGTCATCCAAATAGATAACGATAACCTTGTTTAGAAGCTCGCCAAAAGCTAGATCCATCGCCCTCTGGAAAGTAGCTCCCGCATTCGAGAGGCCAAAAGGCATTCGCTGGTAGGCGAATGTGCCCCACTTGGTTGTGAATGCGGTCTTATGCTGGTCTTCGTCCCTAACCCAGATTTGATTATATCCGGAGAAACCATCAAGCAGGGAGAATCGTTGAGCTCCAGCCACCGAATGCAAGATCTGATCGATCTATGGGAGAGGATAGTGGTCCTTGAGGGAAGCATGATTCAGGTTGTGGAAGTCCACGCATAACCGGATGTCTCCGTTCTTTTTTTTGACAGGGACCAAGTTTGCTACCCAGGAAGAATGCTTGATAGGATAAATGATCTTTGCTTCGAGCATTTTTAGCAGTTCGGCCTTCATCAGGACCTCGATCTTTGGATTGACCGGCCTTTGCTTCTGTCGAAAAGGTTTGGCCCCTTCTTGTAATTCGATCGTATGTTGGATCAGTTGCCGATCATATCCCTTGAGGTCGTGATAAGACCAAGCCACGATATCTGGGTATCTCTCACACAAACGTCGGATTCGCTCTATCTCTTCTGAAGTACAATCAGTCCCGACCTTTATTACTTTCCCAGGTTCCAGTTCTAAATCTTGATATTGCTGCACGCTGATCTGGATCCTGTGAGAGAGCGATCGATCATTTTGATCGAAAAGGCTCTCAAGCGTGATCAATCCCTTGGGAACGTGGTTGTTCTTCAACTGGACCAATCCTTCATATTCTTCCTCATCAGGGCTTCGGTCTTCGACTGTAGCGGCTTCTTGGATCATGAAATTGATGATCTGCTCGTCGTTGTCAAAAACTTGCCAGTGTAAATCTCTGTCGGGGACAGAGGGTCTATAGATCATCCTTACAGCCTTCGGCTTATGCACCATATCATCCACTGGAGAATATCGGGCTACGATGGATGCTAAGACATCTGCATGTCGATTCTTTTCTCGTGGAACAGACTATAGATTGAGGGATTCAAACTGGTCAAACAGGTCCCATACCCTATTGCGGTATGATTTAAGATAGTGCTTCTTTGAAGAGCATCTGTTGGTGACCTGGTTGCAAACTAGTTCAGAATCTCCGAAGATTTGAAGATGCCTTATGCCTAACTTGTCGGCTTTCTTGAGTCCTAAGCACAAGGCTTCGTATTCTACTGCATTGTTGGTGCAGCTCCATGTTAATCGGTAGCAATACTCCTTTTGCTCATCGGACGACGAAATCAGAAGGATTCTTGCCTCGGCGCCATTTTTGCATCGGGCACCGTCGAAGAACAATTTCCATAGTCCTTCTTGAGCGAAAACCTTTCCTTCCCTTTTAGCTGGTTTCTCGGACTTGGCGATGGTGTAGCACCCCACTTCAGTCTCTATCATGGCATTGAAATCTGCCAATGAAAATTCATCTTCACAACACAACTGTGCGAGGGATTCCTGGACCAAATCCACTTGCTCTAGTTCCTCCGCGATCGTATGCACAGGGCCACTGCTCTCTTCTTCGGACATCTTCTCAACCAGGAACGTAGAAGGTTTTTCATTATAGATCTTCACCTTCTTCCCTTTGAAGGGGATCTCCAGATGAGTGTAATCCATGGACAGATATCCGCCCAGCTTTGCCGTGAATTCTCTTGACAGGCACATGCTGAAGTAAGGCTCAAGGTCCACGACTACCACCTCTTGTATGACTATGATTTGAGGTGTCTTATGTAGCCGAATAGGAATATCTTTGATGACACCTACAGTCTTCACTGGGGTACCATCCAACTGGAGGACTCCATGACTACTTCGTGTGTATTCCATGCCTATCTCCTCGCATACCGCCTTCGGCATTACTGTCGTCGTAGCTCCAGAATCTATCATACAGTTATGCACGATATATCCTTCCATTTGCAAGGATAAGTAGAACGGTGGTGGTCTATTTTTTCTCGTGATGGACACGGACAGGGTCTATACCAGGGCGAAAGGCTCCGCCTTCTTTGTATTGATCCTCTTCAATGACTCTTGCAGTAGGTCCACTTGTCCAGGAAGTTGCAGAGCATCATACAGACTAATTTTGGCTGGGATCCTCTTCAACTCTTCCACAATGTTGTAGGCTGAGGAGCTATGCACCTCGGGTTCCTTTCTCGGTTCGTACTTGGTGCGATATTGCTCTATCGCTTTGACCCTTTGTCGCTTGGTGAGCGAGGGAAACTTGAGCTTCTCCTTAGCCTGTTCTTTGGTCTCCACCTGAGGTGGTTCGGCAGTGGCCTTTTGGGCCTTTTCTTTGACTGGAGCTGGCGGAGGAGCTTCGCTCGGGGCCGAAGAGGATGTTTGTCCCTTTTCAAATCGAGCATGTACCTTCAAGGGAGCCATCTGAGTAGCATCTACCTCTATCGATCTTTTACCTCCCCTGGTAAGGACCGCGACTGGCTCTTCCTCGCCGATGGACAAGTTCTGATCCAACTGTCTAATGACGTTGACTTGACCGCCTTGGCTGCTGCTTGTTAGCGTCTGCACGTAGTGTTGATGCAACATGCATGTATTTTCCTCGTGAGGATCATTACATGTAGAGCACCAGTATACATGATCGGAAGTGCTTGGGACTTCTTCTATCGCAGCATTTCTTGCCGAAGCTTTTCCTTGATGGACCGCTTGGTCTTTGGTAAGTGCAGGCGTGGGATAAGACCTCCTTGGTAGAAACTCTTGTTGCGCTTGCTTCTTCTTGACAACGGTCATGTCGTTGGACAAAGTCTGCACTGTGGCATTTAACGATTGCATTTCTTGCAATATCTTGGCTTGCATATCATTGGCCTTGGGAACTGATGGTAAAGAAGCCATGGTCGATATCGGAGGCAGGGCAGGATGTTGGAGGGGTGCTGGCAACATCGGAAATGTTGGGGTGATAGTGGGGGGCATAGTTGAAAATGTGGGGAAATGTATCTGTGGAGCGGTGATCTACGACACAACGGGATTCGGGTTCCAAGATGAGATCGGATATGCAGGGGTTGCAAAAATCTATGGAGTGACTGCGCTCGCATACTGGGCTTGAAGGAACTCGGGGAGTATGGGCATTGGCATTCTTTGAGGGAGTTTACCTACGGCTATGAGGTCCATTTCTGCTTTCTTAGCTAACCCATACAGTTCTGGAAAAGTATTGACATTTGAGTACCTTATCATAAGACCGATATCAGGGTTGAAGGCCCGAAGGAAGTAGTATGTCGCGGCTTCGTCAGTTGGGCGAAGTCCAACCGGAACTCTTTGCCAGGTTCGAGCGAACCTAACATTGAAGTCTGCAATCTCTTCTTGCGGATGTCTTTGGATTGAAGTGAATTGTTGCAGAAGAGAAGTTGGATCGACGGACTCGTTGAAGCCTTGCATCAACTGCCCGGCTAACTGGTCCCATCCCGTAATAGTGTCGGATGGCAGAGATCTGTACCAATAGAGGAGTTTTCCTCTAAGGGAGAGAACCAGGAGCTTCACCATCACTTGCTCTTCCGTGATATCATGGATTGCCGCCAGGGAAATGATGTCCTGGATATGCTCTAGAGCAGTCTTTCCGGTTCCGTCGAACGTCGGGAGCTTTTTGATTGCAGCAGGTGGAACTTGCCCTTGGCCCGCAAGATTCAACGGTGACGAAGAATTCCATGCTAGAAATAATCTGGGCGGCGGTTGCTGCTGCATTTGTTGTTGTTGTTGTTGTTGTTGTGCCATATTTGTGCCTGGGTTCTGTGGAACAGAAGTCCCCGAAGTCCCTCTTGGGTTGCTCGTCGGAAGGCCAAAGAGGACGGAGGCACTAGGATGCTTCGGTGAGTTGGGAGGATTTGGAGGAAAACTATCTGCTGAGCTATCGAAAGTTAGGCCTTGCTCGTCAATAGCAGCCTCTTGCGAGGATGTCCCGCATAAGAGATATTCGGGGGTAACTAACCTAGAGCGTTCCCCAGAGGCGTCAATATCAAGCTCAAAGAAATCGGTTTCCTCGCCTCTATTCCTAACTCTCCATCTTGTTTGCATGAAGGCACAGGCTTTAGTACTGGTCTTTACGACTTGAAGATTCTCGGGTAAAACAGAGTCGCCAGATGCTAAGAGTCTCTTAGTAATGAGAGCATCGATTCTCACTACTACTCAGGGGATGAGACTGACCGGGTCTCACCGGGAACTTCGTTAGAACTACTGGCTCCGGTGAAGACGGGTTAGAAATTTTCTCAAATATGGGACTTTGAGTCCCATCGGGCGTGCCAAAAATTGTTGGTCATCAAATCCGCATAGGAAAGGACTTTCGGTGGGTTTGCGCGCCCTAGACCTGCGACCAACATTGAAAGGCCGAGAGGAAGAGATGCCCCTCGTGCCAATCTCCGAAGAAAGGCCGGCTCCTATACTAATCTACTTTTGGGGTTTGAGATAAGAGTGCAGGAAAGAAATAAAAGGAGTTCGGGTTAGAGAAAGAAATAAAAAAGGATAAGGGTTAGAGATTGATGATTTAAGGTGGGAGAGAACAGGAAGCACGATCACTCACTAATAACTCAAATAGCAGCAGGAAATACCAAGAATGGAATGAAAGAAATGCAGTGCCGACCTTCCTATGTATCCTCTGGACGGGTTCGCAGGGTTCTCCTCTCTCTCTCGCTGAAATTCAGGGTTCAGAGTAACAACGATTAAGAAGAGGGAATAACAGAAACCTCGATCCACCAGGCAGCATAAAAGAAAGCAACAGGGACATTTTTCCTCTCCTATGTATCCTTCAGGGCGAATTTCAGGGGTTCGGTCCCCGATCGTACACCGGATTCAGGATTCAGAGTCTCAGTGTGCGAACGAGAAAAGACAAAAGAATTAAGCACAGAAGGCAACATAAAAGAGAGAAATGGAGCACAAAATATCTTTAGTATTAAACGCAGGACATCAAGTTACAGCAGCTTTCTAGCAGAAAGTTCCCCCCCTTTTTACATTGCAAAGCCTGGGTTTTTATAGAGGACCCGGCCCTCTGAATCATTATTACAAAATGGCGGAGTATGCCCTCGGGCCCTGAGAAATCGGCTCCTCGCTGCTGCTGCGGATGATTTTTCAAATCGGTTACCAAAACTGGTAATGGTGACCGAGTCAACCAGGGAAAGATGCATTAAATGAGCCACCTGGGTGTCCTCGGATTGTAGGTGCGGTGCTCGAGTGGCGGCCATGCTTGTCGGGCTCTCCTTCTCGGACTGATACTTCGCATCCAATTGCCAAAAATGAGCAGCGGGCTTATCGGGCAAGAAAATATGCATTTATGAGGCCCTTTGATCGCCTCGAGAAAATACCCAACTTGGGAAGCGTTCTTGGGAAGCGCCTCGCTGATTTTCGCTTCGTAAAATTACTTCGAGGGTGCGGAGTGCCGAAGCCGATCTCTTTCTATCCTTCGCTGCTTCGCTGGCAAAACTGCTTCGACGATGGGTCGGGACAAACGCTTCGGGCCGATCTTCTTTTGAAATGGTGGTTCGGGGGAGTTTTGGCCGAAGCACTTTCTCGACTTATGCTGCTTCGAGAGAAATCTGGCCGAAGTGGATTTTAGAAATACTTCGGGCCCGAAGTATTTTCTTTGCCTTAGCCGATTCGGGCTATCTTTTCTTCTTCGACGAAGTTACTTGGATGCCGCTTCGCAAAATTTTCACCCGAAGTAGCTGTTGGGAATGCTTCGGGTGCGAAGCGTTTCTTTTGCTTTCTCGGCAAACTTCTCGCCCGAAGTGATGATTTGAAGCGCTTCGGGCCCGAAACTCTTTTCTTTTCATTTTGTCCACCAGGGGGCGATAGGGAAATCAAAATTGCTATAACTTATAAACAAAGAAAAAACTTTCAACCAAACAAATATCATACAAAGTTTTAATTTTTTCACCCCTTGGTGGAATGTGACAATATTGTCAACAGGAACCAACCTATTCTAGAGATTAGATGGAAAAAAACCAAGCTAAGTCCGTCTACTCAATGTTGGCAAGGTCGAAGGCGCAACATATCAAACCAAAGGCTGATTTTGTTCCAACAATGTATACTTTGTTTGCAACCATTTATTGGATAACAAGAATCTATCCAGCATTTATGCTATATGATTTTACCCAACACGTCTTTTATCCCATGTATATTGAAAGCTTGATGGCCTAACATCCCAAAGGTTATTTGAATTGATAAATGAAGCAAAATCTTACATTGATTTATATCATCCTAGAATGCCACCCTTCTTTTCCAAAGGAGATAGAATAATATTAAAATCACCCCCAAGAATCCATAGATCACAATGAATCTTAATTGTATTTGATAAACATATGCTAAGGTCCTTTCAACATCTTTTATGAGGAGTAACTATAGTTGGATCATATAAATTTATAACCCCAACTTTGATGTTTTCCTCTTTCTTGCACAATGATTTAGCAACCCAATTACTTTTTGCTTCTAATAGTTGTCCATCTCATTTGCATTTGTACCATATTATTGCAATACCGCTTGAAGCTCTTGTAGAAGAAACTACTAAACAATCACTTGTCTTCTAAATCTTCTTAAAAGCATCCTTACATTCCTCACTACTTAATTTTATTTTTTGTATTAACACAAACTCAAGACTATAACAACCAATTAACTCCTTAATAACTCTTTTTTAGGGGTTTTATTCATACCCCTAATGTTCCATGATATCATTTTCATCATCAACACTTTTTATTTTTATTAGTGGGCTTAGCCCCACTTCTTATTAACACTTATGATATTTTTATTTGGATTCCTTGTGAGTTTATTTTTCTCTTTGTTCATGATTTTATGGCCTTCCTCTCCTTCTTCCATTCTCGCCAACACTCTCATATTCATCAATCTCTTCTATTTTTTTATATTGTTCATAATGAGACTTATCTTATAAGGATTCATGTTGCCCTAAAGAGTCAAAAATGCAATGAATAGCATGATTAGCATTTTCTTCTTTATGTTGCCCTAAAAACTCTAAATTGCATAGATGATCCTTCATAGTTAATACTTTCTTATGTTGGCCTAGAAAACTTAAATTTCCTTGGATATCCTTCATAATATTTTCTTTACTATACTACCCTTGAAATCCTAAAGTGCAAAGAATACACTTCGTACTACTTTGACTTTTATTGTAAGAAGAAGATTTTTTTCTACTTGAGGATAATAAAGGTGATTTACCTGGATTAAGCTTAACATGCTTCACCTCATTTGCTTTAAAATTTACCTCTTCATCTTCCTTTGCTTTAAAATTTGCCTTCATCTCTTCCTTTGCACCTTCTCCTATATTTGAACTTGCACATTGTACTTCCTCATCCCCCATATCATTTTTTCTTCTAATGGTTTATTCGAGTGAACTGTAATGGAATTTTCCATCTGATGATATAGAGGGATTTTTTAGATACTTTCTTAGGAGTGAGAAAACCCTTGATTTGACCTAGCTTCTCCTGTGATATGATCTCCTTGTTTCAAATTGAAGCTATCCTCATGCCCAAAAGTTTCCATCTCTTCCTCCATCATTTTTACTTTGCAATATCTTACCATGTGCTTGGTTTCATGATATTTATGACATCGGAATGCAATATTTTGATAATCCACTTATTGACCCCATTCTCTTGATTTAGATTTAATCATAATAAATTGCGGTAGGGGTTTAGAAATATCCATGGCAACACATATTCGAGTGAACATGTGTTCTCTCTTTAGTAGTTGGTCTCTCTTGGATGAATTCACTTAGAATATTACCAATATTCTTTAAAACCTCCTTACTTATGAGTTGATAAGTAAGTACAAAAAGCCTATTCCATATCTAAAGCCTTTTAATAGTATTTGTATCTACAAAAAAATTCTCACTCCAAGGTATTAAATATAATGCATATTTACTTCTAAACCATAGGCCTCTATCCATTATTTTATCCCTTAATTTTGGACTGGATAAAATAATGAGAAAAATTCCTTTTGGAAGCAAATTCATTGAGTAATTTGAATGCAATCCCCACTTCTACTTGATCCAATTTTGAATCTCAAAAAAACCTACCTAGTATCCATGAAACTTACAAATTAACCCTCTGATTTTAAGAACCATTATATCATGCTCAATCATCTTATCCTTGATAATCACTTTAGGTGTAGAAGTCGCTACTTGGACTAGGTTTGATATATATTTGCTCTTCCTCTTATTCCTAGCTAGGGCATCCATACTTCCAAATTGGTCATCCATACTTTCAATAAGGACTTTCACAAATGACTTTTTTTCCATGTTACCTGGATTTTCTTTAAATGAATCCTTTAAAGTATTCTAAGATTTGGAACAAGAAGTAGCACTTGTTACTTTATTTTCTACTTCTTGATTCCCAACTCACACTTCCTCCTCACTCCCAGCTCGTGCTCGCACTCACTCCCATATCACGCTTACACTCACTTTCAGCTACACTCACTTCCAACTCGTACTCACACTTGCTTTTGGCTGCACTTACTCTTGGCTCATGGTCATAATTACTTTTGGATACATTCACTTTCGATTGCACTCAATATTGACTCATGCTTACACTCGCTTTTGACTGTACTTATGGCTCGTGCTTGCTTTGTACTTCCTACTTTCCTACTCACACTTCCTCCTCACTCCTGGAACACGTTTGTACTCACTTTTGGATGCACACACTCCTAGCTCACACTCACACTCACTTATGGATGCACTCACTCTCGGCTCACGCTTGCACTTGCTTTCGGTTGCACTTACTCACAGCTCGCGCTAGCACAAACTTCATATAACCAATTAATTTTTGGACAATTAAATATTACTTTAAAATTGTAGGGATGCATTTATTTTTGGAATATTCAACAAGATTAAATAAAATATAATGGCTTATTTTTTAATTAATATTAATATACCCTTTCCAATTTATATAGTTTACTATATGTTTTTTTTTTAAATCACACCTTGAGAGCTATATGTCATATAGTCACAAATTATCAAAGTCATGGCCAAATTTTAAGTCTTTATTAAACTTAAAGTAAATAGAAAGATTTGGAAAAGTATTGAAAGTTTTTTCAACATCCATGAAGACATGATATTAAAATATGTGGAGTAAAATATATTAATTAATTAATATTTTCTATTTTTTATTAGTTTTGGTGTGGATTTGAATCTTGGACCTCCTATTTGGAGTTCTAAAGGGTAACTTTGTTAGTAAACTTAATGATTTTACTCTATTGTGGGAAGTCATGAGAAGTTGGTAGACTCTCTAATTGATTGGTTTTTGAGTGGACCATGAGATTGTAGTGGATACATCCCTTGGCTAGGTTTGGAAAAATAGCTAGTGCAAAGAAGCATAGGTGATCATTCAAAGATAAATCCCTCTTCATAAAGGAAGGCACTACTTGGGGATGGGGTTATGATTTAATAGAGATGGTAGGTAAAGCAAGAAAGGAAGCTCTATAAAAATCTCAATGGCAAAAGGATTGGGAACAAGAATGACAAATCACAAATGAGGTAGGGATCTCACTGAGTTTGCTTTAGGGACATAATCGGTTAGCATGGATTAAAGCTTATGAGATGCTTTTGCAATTTCAAGGATTTTGCATTTGTTTTTATAATATTTATAATCTTTGAATATAATAGAAGAAATGAAGAAATGTTTTATGTATGGAGACCCTATAGGATTTATGAGATAGAAATTAAAAGACAATAGATAACATAAATAAGTATTTTTTTATCCTAGACCATACCAAGGATCTACGTTCTGGAAAAGCGTGGTTAAAAGTCGAGCAGATATTTTGAATGGTGGTTGTTGGCTTATGGATAATGATCAGAGGATCAATTTTTGAGAGATAGGTGGGTAGCATATAGACCTTTAAACTTCATTCCTACCTTCTTTCAGGCTAAATTTATCACAACACAGTCTATGATTACTTTGAGATGGTGAATGAAAAAAAATGCAGGAAACATATTTCCTTCTCCAAATGGTCCCAAGATGAAGAATCTGCTTGTAAGGCCCTTTCAAAATTAGTAAAATACATTGTTATAGTCTTTGACGATAAACAAGATAAGTTTGTTTGGAGAGATGAAAATAATGGGTGTTTCTCGATCAAATTAGCATATGCACTCCTCGACGATCATGAAGAGCCTTGGTTCCTAGCTAAGAAAATTTGGTGCAAAGGTCTCACGCACAAAGTGAATATACTTTTTTGGTTGGCTGTGCAGGGAAAGTGCTTAATTCTAGATAATTTACATAATAGAGGTCTTCGTTTTCCCAATGGATGTCATCTGTGTGGGCTGACAAAAGAATCTTTGTCCTCCCTCATTTGTGGTTGTGAATATGGAAGGAAAGAAATTTCAAAGATTTTAAGAACACTTCTTATCGCCCAGAGTCATTTTTTGTTAATAATGTCCTTGTCGTGGTGGATAATGTTGATCTCCTATCCTTGGATACGAGGAACACTGGTACAGAAGCAGGGATAGAAAAAAAATCAGGTTTTAAATCTTCTCTTGCTTCAGTCCTGAGAATCCATCATCCAATAAGAACAAATATTTTTTGGAAATCATCCCCTCTTAGGTGGATAAAATTAAACTTTGATGGTGCATCTAAGGGTAATCTCAACCGACATAGAGTAGGTGGTTTCATCAGGGATGTGGAGGGGAAATTTTTGTTGGCTTTTGTTGAAAACATCGAAACCCAAACTAGCCATGCAATTGAGGCTAGAGCTCTCTTTCAAGGAGTCTTGTAGTTAAAATCTTTGGGTTTTAGAAAAGTCATAATTGAAGGTGACTCGCTCAATATCATTATTATGGTTAGAGGGATGCAGACTCCTACTTAGACAATCTCAAACCTATTGGAGGAAGTGCATAAATTGGCCCAAACATTTGAAATTGTCCAGTACCAACATGTGTTTAGGGAGGGTGACAATTCAGCTATTTTTTGGCTAACCAGGGTACCTCTTAAAATGACATCACAATTTGGAACGGAGAGTTTTCGGAAGGCTTAATCCAACTAGCTAATGATGTCAAAAGAACGTAATTTGCTTGCTACTTATTTGGTGGCCAAATTTCAACTCTATTCAATGGGGATTTCATGATACTTTCTAAATTTTAGGAACCATATTTTTTTAATTTAAACAAGAGGAGATAATGGCCCTAATGGGGTGGGAAGAGTGGGAACCGAAGGATGAAGAGTTGGGGAAGGAAGCTAGACCCAGTGGAACAAAGAACTAGGTTTAGATTCTAGGTTGTTTTTTGGGAATGTTGTTTATCCTATCCTTTTTGTATTGTTAGTCTAGTTAGCTCAGCCAGGGCATTTGCTCTCCCTTATGTGGGATTGAGCTACCTTAGGCTATCTCAAAATTTAGGAGTATGTGTGGAACTATTTTGGTAGCTTTTTTTGGGTTCAATCCTATTGGATCTTTGGATCCTGGTTTCTCTTTTGGTGGTCTATGGGCCTCCCTTAATCTCTCGAAGTTGTGTGGATCCATTTTGTAAAAGGTTTGGGGTTCCTTTCAAAACCCCTTCTTCCACAAAATAATAAAAAAAATGAGTATTTTTTTCTTGTTTTGGGGTTTAATTGAAAATCACTTGAATACTTGAAAGGTATAATAACATAACAAAAATAATAATTATTTAATAATTGCATACACAAGAACCAATTATACAAAACAGAAGAAACAAAAGATCTCCTAATTTTAAATAGTGACTCTATGACTTCTACATCCTATACTTACTTAAGCTTGAGTATATAAAATAAAAGAATTACAAGCTTTACATAATGAATTTTACCTTGTCAATAGTATGTTCCCAAGCATTCTAAAATTCCCTATATAAGGGTTTCTTGAGTGGCATGTAACTTGAAGGTGCATAATATGTGTCACTCTAAAATATTTTTACATCACACATATTTTTGAGATATGTAATAGATGCCAAGAAAAATTCTTCATTCATAATTTGAATGAAACCTTATATTGGGATTGTTGGAGAAATATTCTTGTATATATTTTTTCAATGAGTTTACACAAATTTTTATGAGGGGTCCCAATCCTTTCATACTGAGTGGGGTTTGAACCTTGGACCTCCCAAAGAGAGGCTAAAGCCCTTACCACTACAGTAAGCTTGCAGCTCAAGATTCTTGTATATATCATTTTCATCTTCATAATAATAAATATTTATCTAAGTCCTAAGATCTAATGTAAGGACAAAAAATGATGAATGTCCTTAATAGTATTCCTTAAAATTTATTTCTGGTTAAGAAGATTGACATTATTACTACTCCCCCTTATTGTCAACTTTTTAAAATCTTTGTTATTATAATACTTAAAAACTTTCTCTTTACATAGTGAATTAGTGAAGATGTCAGTCACTTGATCATTTGTGGGATAATACAAGAGATGAATTTTCTCTTAATCAAGTAATTATCTAATAAAATAACGATGGAGATCAATTTTTTTACTTCTAGCTTGAAAATAATATTCTTTGACAACTCTATTGCATTTTGGATGTCACAAATAACTAGTTGAATAATTTTGATAAAGCCCAAAAACTTGAGGAAGTCTTCTTTTAGCCAATTTTTTTCTTTGCAACCTAGTCCAACCTTTGTAATCAAATTTAGTTGAAGATAGTGAAGCAATATTATCATTTTTACTATTCCATAAAACTACAAAAAAACTAAGACAAAAACAATAACCATTTGTATATTTGCAATCATCTTTTAGGAATAATGAACTCAAGCATTCGGAATTGAGCAGAGACGTTTTTCACAGGACTGCCCAAACCGCCGAACTCGTTTCGGTCATATCTCACTCATCCGGACTCGAATTGAGCTGAAATTTTGAGGGTAGATGCCTGAAAAACCCTAGAACGTCTCCACCAATTTTCATATCATTTGGAGCAACACAGATCCTAGCGCATCCCTATGTGTGAATGACATATTTGGCAAGCGACTATGCGAGGGTTTCATCTGGGTTGAGTGCAAGCAGCTCCAGAGGTTGGTTTTTAGGGCCTTCGGGCCCTAGCGGCCAATATTTTTGTGGTTTATTCTCAATATTTTAGCAGGAAATGTTGCAGGGGATACAATATGGGTTAGACATCTGTCTTTCAACAGATCATACTATGAACTTGAGTGACAACGGCTTCCAATTTGCTGCACAAAAGAAAAGTGAAAACCATACCTTTCCACGGCGTCTAGGGCAAGGATTAAAGAGATCACGAAACAAGTTTCAAGCAGTTGATCAAAAAATGGCTCATATCTCAAGTGAATCTGGTGCTAAGGTGCACCCACAAAATAATTCTACTGTGAAAACCCCTATCAAGGGTAAGAATTTTGAAGACTCAGTCCCAAAAATGAATTTTAGGGATGCCCTTCGTGGTGGACAGCCTCAACCCAATGCTAATATCAATATTAGGGCTTCCCATAAACCTCTAAGAATGCCTAAGATTGATCCCAGGAAAACGGAGTCAGGATGTCTTAAAGCAGTTGATGGAACTCCTATTGTTAAGCTTGATATGGATAACATTCAGACTGGCATTGAAGATTTGGAAAAAAGAGGACTAATTTGTCGGTTCGTGGGTTTTCGTCCGAGTCTATCTACTTTCAAAGTCTGGGCTGCAAAAAGCTGGAAAACTAAAGGTGAGTTACAAATCTCTATTTATCCAAATGGTTATTTTCTTGTTTTATTTGCTAATAATGAAGATAGAGAGAAAACTTTTCAAGGGGGTCCTTGGTTTTTTGGAAGGGCAGGGCTTTTCATGAAGCCCTGGCATACTAAATTTAAAGTCGAAGAAGAGATGCCTTCTATTGCTCCCGTGTGGGTTAGACTCTTTGGCCTCCCTATTGAATTTTGGAATCCTACTATTTTTTCTTCAATTGGAAACTCTTTAGGAACTTTTATGATGACTACTGATTGTACTCAAAATTTTGAACATATTATTTATGCTCGAATTTGTGTTTTAATGGATTTTGACAAACCCCTACCTAAAAAGATCACATTACAATTTGGGGAAGACACTTGGGAGCAAGTAGTGGACTATGAGAACATTCCTTTTCGTTGTAGAATTTGCCATGAATATGGTCATTTGGCCGATGCTCGCCCAAATAAAATTCCCGATCAAAAGAAAGAAGATATAAACTTAGCAGTGTTTCCAAATACCTAAGAAGAAGAACACTTAGAAAAAACCAGTTATGAAGGATCAATCAAAGTCATCTCGCTAATATGTTTGAAATCCTTTCCACAAATGATGTCCCAAGTGAGGAAGAGGAAATAATGGAAATAGAAATCTTAGAAACACAATTTAAATATGAAGGGAAGAACTCAGAGACAAACCAACAAATCAAAGGTTTTCAACAGAAAAAAAAAGGAGAAAATTTACACAAGAAAAACAATATTTCAAATGTCAAAACTTCAAATAATGCAGGTCCCAATATAGACTCTGTTGAACCATCTAGTAAAATTTTGGCTGTGTACGAGCATTCTTCAAGGTTAGAAGCCATCTCAGATTCAATTGGAATAAGTCAAGAAATAGGGAAAAAAAAATTGAAGATGGATTCTAATCAAAAAGTAGGTCGCAAGACCAATCAATATCATATGGTAAAAGAAGGTGAAAAGCTTGTAGAGGAAGGTAAGATTAATGCCCTTCCCAACTTTTTTAGCCCCGGTATTAATGAAGATCATCACTTGGAATATTAGAGGACTCAAAGGGAGTCTTTCAAAACAAAATGAAATTAGAAGAATGATTCGGTAAATCATCCACATCTTGTTTTCCTTCAAGAAACTAAGATGTCAATGGAGGATATGGACTTAATTGCCGATAAAATTTGGCCAGCTGGAAAAGTGGTTTCCCTCGGCTCCCAAGGGACTTCGGGTGGCATTGCTTGTCTTTGGGATCCAAAAGAGGTAGTTATTCACCATATGGTTGGCGGTTGGGGTTTGTTGGCTATAGCTATTCAAAGTAGACATTCCAACCAGATTATGCTCTGACATTACGTTTATGCTCCGACTTCTTTGGAGGAAAAAATAAGACAAGTGGAAGGATATTACTCATATTATCTCTCATTTTCCTAAAGCTTGGATCTTGATCGGAGGAGATTTCAATACCATCCTCTCTCTGGATGAGAAAAGGGGGGAAATAGAAATTTGGACAAAAGCACCGACCTCATGAGCGAATATATTGCAAATCTCCATCTTGTGGATATCCAACCGGATAATGGCCTTATGACTTGGTCTAACAGAAGGCAAGGCTTAGCTTGTATAATGGAGAGATTGGATAGGTTTTTGCTCTCCGAAAATTTCTTAATCCATGGTCACATTCCTAAAGTGAAGACTCTTAATAATGCTGGTTCGGATCATTGGCCACCATGGTGGAAATGTGGAAAACCAATGTGAGTTTCTCTCCTTTTCTTTTTCAATTAATGTGGCTTAGAGACATTTCCTTCAGACCTCATGTGCAACAATGGTGGAAGGAAGGTAAACCTAGGCATGGGACTAAGATGTTCTGTTTTGCCAAAATACTGCAATACATTAAATCCAAAATCAAGACTTGGAACTGGAAAGAGTTTGGGGATGTTCATAAAAAAAACATGAAGTTATTGCTCATCTTGAAAATTTGAATAAGAAAATCCGTTTAGATGGCCTCACAGAGAAGAGAAGTGCAGATGAAATTAAACTCACAACTCGCTTAGAGGAATGGGAAAAAAGAGAAGAAATCTTATGGAAGCAAAAATCTAGAATTCAATGGCTCAAAGAAGGAGATCGAAACACAATTTTTTTCCACAAATATCTTCTAGCTCGAAGATCTCACAACTTTATTTCTTCCTTAAAATCAGATTCTGGAGATGTTGTTTATACTTGGGATGGCATGAACTCTATTGTTGTTGATTACTTTTCCAATATTTTTGCTGCTACTCCCCTTGACTCGCATTCCCAATATAATGTTCTTCAAGCAATCCCTTCTCTTATCACTTCTGAGGAGAACTCTATTTTGACTCGCTCCCGTTACTACTAATGAGCTTCAACAAGTAGTTTTTAAAATGCAAAAAGGGAAAACCCCAAGTCCTGATGGTTTTCCTATTGAGTTCTACCAAGAGTTCTGGGATATCCTTCATGTTGATTTATTAGAGGTGGTGGAAGAAGCCAGGAAATCCAAAGAAATTTTGAAGGTTATCAATAAAACTTATATTACTCTTGTTCCAAAATCTCAAGAGGTTGATCATATCTCAGCTTTTAGACCTATTGCTTTATGTAATGTTCTTCTCAAAATCATTACTAAAATCATGGCAGAAAGGTTGAAGCCTCTTTTGCATAAGATTATTTCCCAGAGCAAGGGGGTTATGTGGAAGGACGTCAAATAGTAGATGAGATAGTTCTTGCTCAGGAAGCCATCCATTCCATGGATATGCAAAATTCTCCTTCCATGTTCATTCGGTTAGACTTATCCAAAGCTTATGACAGAGTGGATTGGCACTTCCTTATCAAAGTTTTGAGGCAATTTGGTTTCTCTAAGGATTGGATGGATTGGATTATGGGATGTATCTCTTCGGTTTCCTACTTAGTTCTTATCAATGGCAGACCTTCTCGCTCTTTCCCGCCTTCCAGAGGTATTAGGCAAGGTGACCCGCTATCCCCTTATTTATTCATCATTCTTGCTGAATGCTTGGGTAGGACTATAACCAAAAAGAGGGAAAACAAAACCCTTGAGGGAGTTACCATTGCTCATGGAGCTAGACCTATCTCTCATCTTCAATTTGTGGATGACTCTACTATTTTAGGTAAAGCTACAGTTAAGGAAGCTTCTAATATTAAGCAAATCATTAGCTATTTTTCTAAGGCTATTGGGCAGTTGATCAATGAAGACAAATCTAAAGTTATTTTCTTTCACTGCTCTGCTAGACAGGAATCCATGGTCTTGGATAAGCTAAGATATAAGAAGACCTCTCTTCCAATCACTTATTTAGGTATTCCCATAAATATTCAAAGGCAAAAAAATAAAGATTGGAATTGGTTGTTGGACAAAGTCAAGAAGAAAATTGGAAAGTGGACCAACAAGTGGCTTTCTTATGGGGGTAGAATCACCTTGGTAAAATCAGTCCTTCAAGCTATTCCTATTTATGTTTCTTCCGTTTTGAATATCCCAAAGGTCGTTCTTCGAGAATTGGATCAAATCAGTCATCGTTTCCTTTGGAGTGGTACTAAGGAGAAAAGAAAATGGGCCTTGGTGAAATGGGATACTTTATGTCTTCCTAAGAGTGAAGGGGGGTTAGGTTTACGGTCTTCAATTAATAACAACAAAGCTTTAGCTGCTAAATTATATTGGAGGATGTTGCATAACCCCAATGCTCTTTGGGCCAATAATCTTCGTGCTAAATATGTCGAGAACAAAAGTCCTGAAGACCTTGTTCGCTATCAACTTCCTACCAAAGGTTCTCCCATTTTAGCAGTTCTTAAGACTAGTGAGGATTTGATAAAGAAAAAATTATTTTGGATCATTCATAATGGTCAACATGCAAATTTTTGGACAGATTCTTGGGATGGTCACAAGCCTTTGATAACTCAGTTTCCCGATTGGAGGCCTTGGATGGAGGAGCTTCACCGAGCTAATTGGATAAAGGTGGCTAATTATTGTCGGTACCATACCGGTAATTCAAAGGTTGGTAGATATTGGATCCCTATTGAGGACTCGGCCTATTCAAATCCCGTA
The DNA here is from genome assembly GCA_028583015.1 of Wollemia nobilis. Taxonomy (NCBI): domain Eukaryota; kingdom Viridiplantae; phylum Streptophyta; class Pinopsida; order Araucariales; family Araucariaceae; genus Wollemia; species Wollemia nobilis. The sequence continues at coordinate 1,027,979 of JAQPPZ010003193.1, read as the reverse complement.
AAGGCAAAGACAAGATATCCAAGGCATCCTTCATATGAGATCCCTCTCTTGGTCCCATGAAAAAGATTGTTTTGGATGGAACAACACTACTAAGGGTGAGTATTCAGTTGCTCAAGGTTATTTGACCTTATGCCATAATAATCCCAACCATTCTTCCGACATATTTTCTCAATTGTGGGCTCAAAAGCTCTGGCCTAAGGTGAGGTTCTTTAATTGGCTTTTATTGCATCGTAGGGTGCTTATCGGTGAGCAACTTATGAAGCGTGGTTTTCATGGCCCTTTTAGATGTGAAATGTGTGAAGAGAATGTAGAAAATATCAACCATATTTTTATTGAGTGTACTTTAGCCTCTGAGTTGTGGAGGATAATGGCCACTTTACTTGGCTTAGAGTGGTCCAATTTTTTTACTTTTGAACAACTTTGGAGGGATTGGCCTAATCAAGAGGGTGTTGATCATTTTATTAGGCAATTAGTTTGGATGGGTTCTACCATTCTTCTTTGGAATATTTGGAATGAAAGGAACAACCGAATTTTTAATCAAGATAGGAAGGATATTCACTATATTTGGCAAAAGACCATAGCCAACTTAGTTGAATCAGTCCATCATCTCCTTAGTCACCCCCAAAACTCCCACCAAATATGGGATCAAGTGATGCAAAGATTGAAGATTAAACCTTCTAAGGGCAACCAACTTAAAGGGAATGTGAGTATTAGTAAATTGGATAGGAATAGAAATTGGCAACCTCCTCCTAAGGATTTTGGAAAAGTCAATACTGATGGAGCCTCTAGAGGGAACCCTGGAAAAGCCAAGTGTGGGAGGAATTGGTAGACTTTCAGATGGCTCCCTGGTTTTTACTTTTGCTGAGAATTTGGGTATTCTTTCCAATAACCTTGCTGAGGGGTATGGTATCCTCGGAGGTCTTCAGGAGGCTACTAAGGTTGGATGGGAAAAGGTGTTAGTTGAGTCCGACTCTCAACTTATGATTAATCTCTTGAAGAATCCTTCTAAGAATCATAAGGTGGATTGGAGAATAAAAAGAATTATTGAGAAGATTCAGTTAATCCAGATGGGATTTTTGAAAGTTGATTACAATCATGTGGTCGGAGATCAAAACAAGAGTGCTGATGCTTTAGCTAATTGGGCTTTGGACAAAGGTGATCTTACTTGTTATGGCCACCCTCCTATATGGTGGGCTTCTCAAATTAGGGAAGCTCTTCCTTCTATCATTTCTTTGGATGGCTCCAGTTCTGAAGGTACCTAGTTTCTTCTTGGTTTTTTTTTTTTTGCTTCTCTTTGGTTCATTCAGTTTTTTTTTAGTTCCCTAGCTCATTCTATTCTTTATTTTGTTTTCTCTGTTGATTCTTGCCTTAATAGTCTTCTGGTCTAGATAGGTCTTTGTTTTGTTCATTTTTTATTTCTTTTTTCTTTTTTGTTTTTTTGGTTTAGTTTTTTAAGGTGGGTGGGTTTTTTAATTTTGTTTTGTTTTTGTGTTCTTTGTGTTGTTTTTTGTTGTTCTTGTGTTTTTGTTGTTTTGTTTTTTTTTAATGTTTTTTGTTATTGTTCTTGTGTTTTTTTCGTTCTTGTTCTTGGGTTTCTCTTTGTTTGTGTTATTTCATGTTTTTATGGGTGAGTGTTTTCTATATTTTTTGTTTTTGTTTATTGTCTGTTGTTGGTTGTTTTTTATTTTTATTTTTGTTTTATTTTTTAATTTTTTAGGTTTTGGTTGTGTTTATTTTTCTTGTTTTTTTTTGGGTTATGTCTTTGTAGTGTTCTATTGTTTTTGTCTTGTTTGTGTTTTGTTATGTGTTTCTTGTGTTTTTCTATGTGGTTTGTGTTGTGGTTTCTTTTATCTTATTGTGCGTGTTTGGTTGTGCTTTTGTTTTTGACACACTCAAGGAGCATGTTTTTTATTTTATTTTATTATTTTTGTTGTTATTTACTTATTTTTAATTGGGTTTGTGTGCTTGTTTGCTCCTTGAGTGTGTCAAAGGTGGTAGGCCAGGTCCGAGTCCTAGGCATTTTTTGTGGAATGGATACCCCCGCCTCCTTGGGTCTTACCCGAAAGTGGCATCCCTTTTGGGATGTTTTCCACAAAAAAAAAAAAAAAAAAATCATCTTTTAGGCTCACTTACCCCATTAGAATCTATATACCCACTTAAAACAAAGTTAAATAAAGAACAATATTCAAGTACATCATTTAAAGTTCTTTAAAATATATAAAAATTATTTTAGTAGTTTCAAAATGAGCTTGTTGGAGATTTGACATAAATCTAGGCAATAATCCTTCCCTAAATATACTATCAGGTCTAGCATTTGTTAAATAATTTAAGCTACCAACAAGTCATCCATAAATATTAGGATTAATATAATATAATTTAATAACTTGATTTCTAATTTACAAGTAGCAACAACAATTTAAGCATCTTCCATATGAAACTTAACTATCAAGTTTTGATCATGTTGATAAATATAAATTTCATTTGGTTCTTGCCAGACTTGCATTTTTACATAATAATGCAACATGCCTAAATCTATCATTTTAAATATTTTGACTTAACTTCATTTTTAGTATCATCAATCAAAGAGGGATCACTAGAAGTTATAATAAAACCATCAATATACAAAACAATGATAATAATATGATTGTAGTAATTCTTAATATAAAGGTTAGAATTATTCCTACTTCTAATAAAAAAATGGAATAAAATAATCATTAATTTTACAATAGCCATCCTCTAGAAGAATACTTCAGACAATAAATTGATTCTTTAATTTATGCACTAAATGTTTATTACCCTTTTGAACAAAACCATCAAATTAAGACAAGTAAATTTTTTCATGTAAATATCTATTTAAAAATACACTTTTAAAATTCATTTGGTGCACTTTCTAGTTTATCTTTGCATTTGAAGCTAATATTAATTTAAGTGTGGTCATTTTAGTAAGAAGAGCAAGGATTTTATTATAATATATTCCTCTAATTTGAGAAAACCCTCTTTAAGCATTACAAAATTATTTTTGCATGAATTTCAGTTTTAAAGAATAATTTCAAGAAACTAAATTTGTTGTATTTCACAATAGCTTTCAAAAGTGAATGAAATCAACTAAGTACCCAACATTGCTAAAATAAATACACAAAAAATCAAGTACACGTGATATAAGGGGGTGTCTATGGACACCAAATAATCTCACTCTAACATAATGGAATATACTCCAACTCATAATTAAATGGTTAGTATGATGAAGTATTTATATCTAAATACAAGTTACCTTTAGGTCAAGGTTAAGTAATAAACCTTGAAGTTTAAAAGAACAAAATATTATAAAAATGCCTTCTTCAATGTTTACAATGGCTCAAAATGCTTATAAATACAATGCAATACAAAGTCAGTCATGGCCTTAAGTGAAGCTTAACCACCATATATTTCAACATCATCCCTTAAGTTGAATGAGGGATATAGATAGAGACCCTTACTAGTCATCCCCTTTAATGGACACATCCACTTAAAGTAGATCTTGCATGTGCACAAAAAAACCTTGAGCATAACCTTAGTCAAGATATCCAATTCCTACTCTGCTAACGATATGAAGAATAGATCAAGCACCCCATGGGCATAACACCATCTCACATAGAGTATCCAAATATCAATGTGCTTGGTTTTCTAATGAAACGTTGAATTACAAGCAAGTTGGATGGTGCTCTAGTTGTCACACTGAAGAATGATGAGGTAGGTCTAATAAATACCCACTTGCTCTAGAATTATAAATAGTCATTGAAGGTTCTTAGCTACCTCATTGGTACCAAAAATATCAACTTTTATGGAAGACTAAAAGATAGTAGACTTTTATTTGGAGCACCATGAAATAGGTCCAAAACCTAGATAGAAAACAAAACTTGAGATGGAGCACCACTCATGAAAATCATCAACCTCATTTGTATCTAAAAATCCTATCAAAATCAAATATGATGCAACTAAATAATGAATACTCGTTTGATAAGTACCTCTCATATATCTAAGAATCCACTTGGCCATAGACCAATGACTTTATCAAGGGGCTTGCATGTACCTAGAGTGATAGCAGATAGCAAAGGTAATATCAAGTCATGTGTGGGTAAGGTAGAGGAGATCTCCCATAAGTGATCAATATAAAGTGGCATTTACCAATGGATTCATACAATCAACTCAAATATTTAGTCCTAAAGTAAAAGGATTCTGAGCAAACTTACAATCCTCCATCTTGAAGCATGAAGAAGATCCAAGGTATACTTGAGATATGCGATAGTGATCCTAAAAGCATTTTTATCAAGCTAAATTCCTAAAAAATAATATTGAACCTCCAAATATATCTTCTCAAAGAAAGCACAAAGTCGTTACTTCATGTCCTAAATTAAGGTAAGAGAGTTATCCGTAATAAGAAATTCATCCACATATAGAACAATTACCAATGTCTTCCCATCCTAATTATTGATGTAAACATCATGTTCAACCTCACACTACTAAAAGCCACAAATTAGAAAGAAAGGATACATCTTATCATACCAACATGGGGTGCCAACTTAAGTCTATATAAGGATCTAGTCAACTACCTAGCCAAGGGAGTGGGACCCTCAAGCTCATAACCAGGTGGTTGTTGCATATAGATCTCCTCTTAAATCTCACCATAGAAGAAGACACTTCTTTCATCTATATGGTGTGGCTTCCAACAAAATAAGGCAATTATAGAAATTATCATCTTGATAAAATACATCTCAATAATTGGATCAAATATCTATAAATAGTCAACTTCTTCCTACTGAGAGAATCCCTTAGCAACAAGGCATACTTTATTTTTTTCCACTTAACCATACAAAGTGTACTTGGTCCTATAAACTCATTTGCATCCAACCATATACTTCCCTTTTGGAAGAGGAACAAGATCCCTTTTAAGGCAAAGAAATGAAAAAGTAAATTACAACATTACACTGGTATACAAAGGAGAGAAACTTAACACACAAAAATTATCAAAAAAGAAATTTTAACATAATGGCATACACAAAATAATTTTACAAGCATGATTTCAAAAACTCAAAATGCTTTGTAAATGTGTTTTGCACCTATGTGCTCATCAATACGGCTCCTTTGTCCTATTCTTCATCAAGGACTCATACTCCACAAGAATAGTTATTCCATAGTCTAAGAGTATGTAAGAAAATATATATAATGATCAACATTTGAGAGCAATGCTTAAGAAAGGGTCTTCTAGTGTCACTCCAAAGATATAATGTGTTGATCATATTATAGAATTATTTGTTGTCATCTCTAATTGTCCTGATTGAAACAATCGTACCTTTCAAAGAGCGACACAACACGATCATAGCCGAAGGCACAGGGTTTTGCTCAATCGAGGGCCTCTGGGAGTTTTTACAAGGTTGGCTTCTTGTTAAGATGTGATCTTTGTGATTCACTTGGACTCAAAAGGGAAAATTTTTGTGAGAAAAAGGAAACAAGTCAACAAAAAAAGGTGGTGATGGGCCAAAAGATCTACTAATATCATTATACGCAACATGCTTGAATGCTATGTGCCAACGATAAACTCTTCCACTCCCAAACACAATTAAGCACATATGAGATTCATTGATGTAGGCATGCATAAATGAGATGGGTCCATAGGAAGCCATAGATGGGTGATCCAAAAATTGATGTAGATCCCTCACACATACATACATCAACAAAATCCAATGTAGGTAAAGACTACAAGCACACACACACATATAGAAATGGGTTTGTAGGAAGTCACAAATGACAAATCCAAAATTTGACATAGACCTCCATATATATATAGTGCAATTACAAAGATTTGTCGAGAGCAGGGGTTTAACTTGCTCACAAGCCGCTCAAGAACCAACTTCTATACAAAAGGAAATTAAGGGATAACCTACAAGAGAACACTATTGCAAACTCATTTATCCTTTACAAATATAATGATACTCCTATTTATATATTACAAAGAGGAGGGTTTCCCTCCAAAACTAATGCAAGGACTTCAAGACAACTGTTGCTTCTAAAACCAGGTCATATCTTTCTTGAGTCATCAATCCCTCCAAAGTTCTCTAGATTTAATATCTTAAATGCCAAATGGTTTTGAGCCTTCAAATTAGTATCTATTAGTATTATTTCCACCTACCCTTTTGGGAATCCTTGCAATTTGGATGTAAAGAATTTTTGCTTTTATGCTCCAAATTTGGGAGGAGTCTCATCATGGCTTTCTATCTAATGTTTTCCTTTTCAAGAGATATATAACATTCCTTTTGCAGTAAAGAACAATACTTTTCAAAATATTGTCATATTAGCAAATCTTAGCTTTTCAGGATGTGGCACCTTTCTTCAAAAGTTTTCTTCACCATCTAACCTCAAAAAATTTCTTATCTTGGGGATTTTGACTATCGGACCTCTGATGTTGAGAATTTTCCTTTCTCTTTTTTGATCAAACCTAATAAAGGTTTGACCTTCAAATTTTTACTTAACTGACCCTTTAAGAATCAAAAATTTTAATCAAAGGTTTCTCTTTGGCGCTAGTCTACTTCTTGCACTTCACATTTTCTATCAACTATGGTGTAGTGAGAAATCACTATAGTTCTAGTGATTCATATGGGCTCTATAGCTTTCTAAATATAAGGAACCTAGAGATACCGGTGTCTTAGCTCATTGAGCATGGAGTTAGGCAAAGAATCTACTTAGCAAAGTTAAGGAATTTTAGCAGTCTACATATCCACATTTTTGCAATTGTTAGGACTTCTATCATCCCATTATTTTGGGAGTACTATGCTACATATGATACATAGATATAAGGTTTTAAGTGGGCAGCCCTTATCCATTGGGCATAGAGTCAAAAGGCCCTCCGTTGGCTACTTAAGGCCTCTTTTTATTTTTCTCTAGTTTTTGGGTGAAATATCATCACCCAATGAAATTGAGACTTCTTAGTAGCCCCTTGATACAAATAGATTGGTATAATAGATAGGCATATTTATTGGTGAAGCAGGGATAATACCAATATGGAATACCTCTTTGTTTTTATACAATTGACATGCACCTTCTACCTCTAGCTTAGGTCCTTTTCTTCTTCTTTGCTTTTGGAGGGATGGGTTACTTCCTTCTAGCTTGGGGAAGTGCCTAAACTTATTTGCCAAACACCTTCGAGGTAGAGAACTCCACTACCTATGCTATCATCTAGGTCATTCGATTACTAATCTAGCTTTAGGGCTTGTCAGGAACTATTACCTTTACCTCCATATACTTCTCCTTATTTTCCTATATTAGCATAATTTGTTTAGGAGAAATAATTTGTTGAGTAAGAGAAGACTACAAAATAGCAGGTTGGATAGTTGGGGTTGATTGCTTTGTCTTCCTAAATTTATTTATGAATAGGAAAATTAGTTGATCTCATTCAATGATTAAGTGTGGGGAGAGGGAGTAGAACCCCTTACAAGCCCTTTATTTGAATGAATTTGCAATCAACTTTAGAGACAAATTTTGCTTCATGATATTGTATAATTTGTAGAAGCAAATGATATCTTACAAATGCTCCCACGGAGTTGACATCCTTTGCCATCATAATATGGAATATTTTGAAGTATGGACATTGGATAGTCATCCCAGACATCTAGTGGTACTAAAGTTCACAAAGGGCTCACTTTGATCCATGTTGAAAAGTTTATTGGGAATGAAGCATTCATCTTCTAGCATGTGATCTCCATGCTGGAGCTTTCATAGCCTCTCAGGTTTTTTAGTTTGATTGAAGTCGCTAGGTGAATGCAACATTTTCTTTAAAAGTAGGTAGATTAAGGCCTTCACCAAAACCTTGATCTATTATCCTCAATAGTGACTTCTTCTGATGTTCATTCTGGAGTGGAGTCACCAAGTGAATGTAGCTTGTGCTCTTAAAAGTAGATAGATCAAGGCCTTCATCAGGACCTTAATCTCATATGCTTAGTAGTGATTTCTTCTAGTGTTCATTATAGAGAAAAGTTTTCAGGTGAGTGAGAGGTACTTCAATAAGTAGGGGTGGGCTCAAACCCTCACCAATTCTAGCCTAACTTGTTGTGATTACAAGACAAATGATGTGTCACTAGGATCCCACCACGCATACCATTAAAATTGTTATCATATTTGATTATATATATATGCAAATAGTGCAATTACAAAGATTGTGTCAAGAATAGGGTTTTGATTTACCCATAAGCCACTCAAGAATTGACTAGTATACAAAATGAAATGAAGGAAAATCCTACAATAGAATACAATTGCAAACTTGTTGATCCTTTAAAAAGCTAACAATACTCCTATTTATTAATTACAAAGAGGAGGGTTTCCCTCCAAAACTCATGCAGATATTTCAAGATGACTGTTGCTTCTGAAATCGAGTCGTACATTTCCTGAGTCATCAATCCCTCCAAATTTCTCGAGATTTTAAATCTTAAATTTCAAATGGTTCTAATCCTTCAGATCAGTAGCTACTACAATTATTTCCACTTACCCCTTTTGGAAATCCTCGTAATCTAGGAATGAAGGATTTTAGATTTTAATGCTCAAAATTTGGGAGCGGCCTCATCATGGATTTCTAGCTACTCCTATCCTTTTTTAGAGATATGTGGCATTCCTTTTATAGGACAATACTTTCTAGAAGATTCTACACCTCAACAAACCTTAGCTTTTCGAGATGTGGTGCCTTTATTCAAAAGTTTTTCTCACCATCTGACCTTAAAACTTCTCTTATCTCAAGACTTCTAACTAAGAGACCTCTATTGTTAGGACTTTTCCTTTCTCCTTTTTGATCGGACCTAATAAAGGTTTGACCTTCAAAACATTTCTTAACTGACCCTCTAACCATTGAAACTTTTTATCAACGATTTCTCTTTAGCACTAGTCTACTTCTTACACTCTGCTACCAAAAAAAAGTGATAAACCACTATAGTATCTAAAAACACTTGGGTATTGGGCCAACTAAAAAGTAACTAGGCACATCTTGTGGCAAACCAACATTAGAGGAAAAACATAGATAATCTAAATTAAAGTCACCACTCATCTGATTATGCAAAACTAAAGCAAATGTAATCAATGTGTTAGGCTTAGCATTCCATAAATATGATATCAAAGGTGTTGTAGGTGGTGATTCTCAAGAAGTGGTCAAATCTATAGGTATAGAACTTTCATTAGAAGATGAAGAAGATGCTCTCATAGGAATGGAGACTACAAAAATCTCTAAACTTAAACTAGATGGAGCCCTTACAAGAAATAATGTCTCTTTGAATAAGGATCTCATACCTATGAGGGTCATGGAGATGATATTCCTTAGAGGTATCTAAATACTTCACAAAAAAGCATCCATGACTCTTTTATTTTTCCTTTTCCTAAAGATATTTGGGTATGTGACCCCATGCTAAAGAATCGAAGATACAAAATTGAGTCACATCAAGCTTATTACCTATCAACCTCTCAAGAGATTTCATAACTTGGGAAACTCTAGTGGGAACCCTATTGATGATGTATATTACACAAGTGATGATCTCACCCTAAAATTTATGCTTCATCCCCTTAGCATGAATCATAATGTGCCATCCCCATGATTATCCTATTCTTCATCTCAACTAACCTATTATACTCTAGAGTATACTAAAAAATCCTCTAATTTGCTATCTCATGGAGTGTCAAAAAATTATGAAATTCATTGCTCATGTACTCATCTCCCTTGTCTGACTTGAGACACATAATCTTCCTGTCTAGCTAACTTTTTGTAATAGCTTTGAATACCTTTAACTTCTCAAAGACCTCAATCTTGTTGTAAATAAAATATAACCACACGTATCTAGAATAATCATCCAGAAATAGAAGGAAGTACATTTTTTCATAAATGGATGGTGTACCCATGGGTTCACATATGTCATTGTGTATGACCTTGAAGGGATAAGTAGCACATCTCAATATCCCTTTTGGAATGGTATCCCTATGATATTTCCCTAGAATACATCCCTCACATGCACCACTTGGAGGGTAAATAAGAGGAAGTCCAATGGTCATTTGACAATGACTCATGTATCTTAAATATCCATAGCTATGTTTCCCAAGCCTATGGTACCATTCATTGAATCTCATCATCTGCATAAGCCATCATGGACACAAAATCTTTCTTCGAAGAGAAAGAAATATAAGGATTCAGTCTTTCCCCTATATTATACATTTGATCTGACTCATCACAATAATCAAAAGCAATCATCTTGAATAAAGTATATTTATATTTATTACCCAATGATATGTTTGCCATATTGACCATTATCACAATGGACCCTACCACATTAGCACCTATAAATATCACCACATCAACATCTACCATACCAAAAACCATGTTATCATTTGTACAAATTTCCTTATCACCTCTCATGATATTAACTATATGGAATTATAGTATATTTACACTACCTTTAGATTCATAAATTTTGAAATAGCACGTAGCACAGAAATTAGACAGTGGACACCTCATAAAAGCTTTTAAAAATTTTCTAAGGTTGGTACATGTATCAATTTACTTGCAAAAGAAATTGATTGGCTCGAAGAAGCAATCTACTAGTAAAAAGGATTGACTGGATTCAAGGATCAATTCACTTTGGAATTGGTACCAATTCACTTGGTAACTAGAGTGAATCGCTTGGAAGGTCACATAGGTAAATTTGAAGGCACTAATCTCAAGTTGAATCTTTTGGAAAGCAATATTTTGGCATATAATAGCATGTGAAGCCAGTTTGGAAGCCTTCTAAACCTATTAGAGGTATAATCAGAGGTACATAACATTTAGGGGTGCATTGTTCTAAATTTTCTCTTAAATATTTACTTTTACTAAAGCTAATTGTTTTTCACCCCTAGCAACTTGGGGGTAAACTCTTACTATAAATAGGAGACTAGGGCTCCATTATATTCATCTTTTGGCCATGATAAATTAGAGTTGTACTCTATGAAACTCAAACTATATTTAGATTTCAAGAGACATAAGAAATTGATAATTCCTTAGGTATTCCATCAATTACACCACTCTCCTAGTTTTCTAAGTGTACAACAATTAGGACATTTCTCTTTTATCCTATCTGCTCATTTTCTTATCAATTTTATATCTAATGAATGGGTGGACATTGATGTTATTAAATTTGTAAGTCTTGATTGATCATACAATTTTCTTGCTATGATTAAAATTGTATTTATTTTGAATCACTCATACCCTTAAACTTTCATGCATGTTTACTTTTTGTAGTTTATTTTCCACACTTTACTTTTCATGCAAGTTAGTATAGGTTAATGTAGGAGTATTCTATGAGGACAATGGGGAGCCATCCTAAATTTGAAGGCTAGGAGAATCCATTTGACAATCCCTTCCAACTTTTTTGAAACTAAATTGGGGCATAAATATTAATTAATAAGTCAAGAGAATTCTCTCGTTCAACACAATTTTTGGCATGCTTAGTAGGATCATCTCTTATTATCTTCAAATTGCAATTAAGTCCTTAATTTTCATGCCAAATTTACATTCATAATGAATGAAGTGATTAGCTCAAAATTGAGATAAATTTTACTATCTAATTATAGGGAGTGATTCACTCCAAGTTTAGAGAGTTTTTCTCTATTTTGAGCAAAGTGCTTAAGAATTTCCTAAGTCAACTTTACAAGTGATTCACGTCAAATTGCAAGTGATTTACTCCATTTTATGAGTTGTTTACTTTAAAATTTTACACTTTTATAGGTCAAATCTAGAGTGATTCGCCAAGGATAAGAACTTTATTTATTAGTTCCAGACTTAATTTAACTTTAAAAATTCAGGATTTTTGTTATTTGTGCATGAATTTCATAGGTACTTTGAGAATGGTAACTCCAATACAAATTCTAGAATGTTATTTTTTGTGCAAATACAATGGCTTAAAAAACATCAAAGCATAATCAAAACTCAAATTTAACCTTGTACAAGGATCTCTCATAGATAGAAAGCATGTAAGTTAGATTCTGAAACATTTTTCAAATACAAAATCAACAGGCTATTTACTTGATTCAACAAGAGATTTACTCTAAAAATACTAAAATCTCTCCAAGCCAGATCCGATGAGTGATTTGTTCAAATCTAAGAAGCAATTTGGTAGGAAATATAATATTTTTTTCTTTCCTTATGGGAAGGTGATTCACTCTAGCTTTGAGGTAATTTGCTTTGAGCAATTTGCCTGGATCCCTTTTAAAAAAAAATCTAAGTTGACAATTTGTGAGTGAATTGCTAAAAATGACAAGCAAATTTCTTATATATACTAGCAAATTGCTCTTATTTATGAGAAAATTGTTGCACGAGTAAAAAAATTCTTTCTTATTCTAGTGAATCACTCCAAATTACATGCAAAACACTGGATTTTGCAAGTGAATCACTAAAGTTTTTTTTTTTGAAATTTTGTAAATATTGACCCTAAAACTTTATTTACATAGACCTATATGTGCAATTTTATGAATATATGATCAAAGAATTGAAATATAGGGAAATAACATCAATCAACAAACCTCATTATTTACCATAAAAAAATATGAAAGGGAAAATAAAGTAATATGCCATTACCTGGGTGCATCTAGAATATGAGATTGAAGAGATTCTACTATTTGATCTTTTTTCATCAAAGGCCAATAACCTCGTGGTCATCCTTGCTAGTCAATGATTCATACCAGCATAAATTAGTTACTTGGGATAACAAATGAGTTATTCATATGCTTTAGCAAATTAAACTTGGTCCAATATATGTTTTACCTTAACATATACCAATCCCCTTTATGGTATACCAGTTGATGTGAACAATATCACAAACAAACAACTCTTTAGAAGTCAATACTATGCTTGTAACCCATCACTACCCTCTAATTCCCAAAAATTCCTTCCTAGAAGTTCTTATTTAACACAAAACCCATCTAGATCTAGTTTCTTAAATATGTCTAACAACCCACTAGGTTAGTCTATGGCCCCCAACGTAGGATCTTGAGTACTAAATCAAAACTAAGACCTTGCTCAAAATGCCCAAGTGATAGTTAGACAAATGGGATCATAGGTGTCCCAAGGAAACATCCATGGGCTAACACCACCTCCATACAATCAAGCAAAACAAAATGTGTAAGGTCCACTCTCTCATAATCGACAAGTTCTACAACTAGATCTATATTGCCATATGATGCAATAGAATATGGATCTTCCTCCAAATTAGTAGTGGGGTTATTAGAATCTTCACCTTATAATTATCCATACCCATATCCTCCATACCCCCCAATACCAACCTCATGGTTATGCGATGTATCCTTATCTGCCTCCATAACAATATGGTTAGCCTCCCCCTCAACTAAATAACCTAAGAGCAACTCTTAGACCATAGAATCAACTTCCATAGTGGACCTACCAAGGACCATTAAATTTAATGTCCTATTCTCCCATTCCCTTAACAACTATAAAACATTACCTACCTTCTATGGAAATGAGAACAAGATGATATTAGATCACCTCAACAAACTATCAACACTCAAATAAATCCATTACATCTAAGAGGACATAGTAGATTGACTAGATGAACTCTAAGATGTTACAAAATCAAACTCTTCTTGATCTTCTATCTTGAAAATATTTTCTTATTTCATTCCTTGCTAACTTCGTTTATTTTGAAGCCTACTATAATCTTATTTGAAATGACCATGCTTCTTTTAGTAAGAATAAATAAATTGGGAATGCTTTACATTAGAAGTTTTACCCTGCTTGTAATCAAATGATGAGGGCTTGTGATAAGGAATAACAAGCAATAATGTAATTTTTTTAATATTTTAGCATAGGTTTACTTTCTATTAGGTGGTTTATAATATGTTTTGTAAGGAAATATGACAAGCCTATTCCATCATATAGGTAGACTCATTTCCTTTAACATGCCTTGTAAGGTGGCTCCTGTAAGATTTGACAAGCATGTATTAAATGTGATCGTATCTAAGCTTACTACAATGGTAATGGATTTGGCCTCTCTTTAAAAGGTCCAAGGTTCAAACCCTTCTCAGTACGTGGGGACCGAAACCCCTCATAAAACCTATGTAAACTCATTGAAAAAAATGATCTTATCGAGTAAAATATTATTTGATATTGTAAAGGATTTCCTTGCCTATACAAACAAGAGAACATCAATGGAAAATCCAACTCTTTTATGGCCACATCAGTTGGTATCAGGGCAATTTCAATCCATCTTTGAATCTAGGTTTCAAGTTACATGACTCATCTTCTAGGTTGCATAGTGTAATTATAGATCTAAGGTATTACTCCATTGGCGAGAGTTTCTAGTCATCCTTTAATTAAGGTGTTATTTTTATGTGCTCAGTTAAGTGTTTTGAGTAATGAGTCAACCCCTAGCTTGGGTTGTTGAAATTTTTATTATCAAACAAAGAAGTTTGCTTTTAGTTGGTACAACTCTAACAACAATCTATGGCATTTTATATGAGATACCTTTGTGCTTTGTCATCTTTTCCTGCAATATTCCTAGTAGCTACTCACATGTGAATGACTCCATTTCTTTTTATGCATCTTCAACTACTAACGCCCACCTAAGTAACAAATTGATCCTAGAATGAAAAATGCATGGCATTGAGCAAGAACATTTGAGCATTGTGTTTGGCTGAAAGAGGATGTGTGTCTAAGAAATGTTGTAGAATATGTGTTAACCAACTTGTTAACCTATTGGGTAATAGACTATTTACCTCTACAACCATGACATGAAATCATTCGTAGATAATAAGTTGCTCACGTCAACTCATCATAGCCACATAATAATTGTGCATGCCTCATCATTGCTCAGATGGAGCTAACGCAAAACCCCTACGATAACCTACTTATCTTCATAGAACTGTTGAATCCTCCACTTTTTTTTTATGTCAGGATGGAAAATAAATTATAGTATTTATGCTTATGGTCTATATATTCTAAACTCTTAAGGGCACCATAATGTATTCCTACCCCATATCTTCATTAAAGACTGAGAAACTTCATAAAAAATCTACACACTATACCTGATTGATTGTTGGTTGCTTGGATGTCATTGCTCATGGTTTTCCATCGCATGATGTGCATTTTTCCCCCATGCTATGGATTTCACATTCGTGGATTTCTTTTTAGGAAGGAAAAAAAAGTGTGCTTCACTTAAATGCACCCCCTCCCACCTTTTCCCATGCATACCCCCGCTCCCACCCTTGGCCCTGATTTCCATGTGTGTGCATGCTTTACCTTTTACGCGCAAGTGTGCCCCCCTTCCCCCCTCTTTTTCTTTACTTAAATATTTTATTTTAAATTAAAAATATATTTATTAAAAAATGGTCATCAAATTAGGTCATTCATAAGGATCAACATGAAATTTTAAAATGGGTATTTTTATCAAAGTGCATAAATTTTTCATTGTACTTATCTCCAAGTTTTGTATGTCTACAAAATTAAATTGTACTTAATTGGAGATTGTTTGTATTACATCCTAGTTACCCTTTTTTTGTCCACTTTACTTAAATTAGGCATAGTTTTCCTTGGTACCACCTCACAAAGCCATAACTACTAATTTGGTCAAAAAGATGGTCAAGTTAGTTTCTTGGCTAACAAGTTCAATAACATGCATGTCCAACCTCAACCACCTGACGCTAGAATATGCACTCCTGATACTTACTTGCATGCCAAATATGAGGTTAAAATCTATGATGGTTCTAGGAATCCTGAAGTGCTCAATAGATGGATTTTATACATGGAAACTTAGTTTAACTACATTCAAATGTCTAATCATGATAAATTTCCCTTTATCAAGTTAATTTTTTTGGGAGTCACTAAAGTATTGATTACTGAGCAAAAATATGCACAAGATTGCATCAACACTTGGGATTAGTTATTTGTAGCTCTAAAAATTACATTTTATCCATCTAACTATGATGATAACTTGTTCAATGGCTTCACTTGAGACAAGCAAGCCACATATCCATGTAGTATTATATCTATCAATTCAACACATTGCACATCTTACTTCATGTACCAGATCTAACACCTGCCCTCATCATGAAGTTCAAGAGCAGACTTTAGAAACACTTGTTTAGGGATTTGAAATACACTTTATTTATGATGATTGATTTTACATTCAATCAAGTACAACTTGCAAATGTGAAACATGCTACCCAATCGAGAATATATCGACCTTCCTTTTTTGGAGAAGCTTCTAGAACCTCAACTTTGTAGTCCTAGAAACATTCCTCAACACTAAAAAAGTAATTCTCTTCTTCTTCTTCCTCTTCCTCTTCTCAAAATACTTCTCCTTTATTTGATATTAACAAGTTTTGTACTCATTGTAAGAGGAAGGGTCATGAAAAATATGAATATTTTAAGTTAAAGAAAAATTTCATTGTACAATCTCTTGATGAGGAAACTCAAAATGTTCCCATCAAGACTTATAGAGAAAACACTAACTATGATGAAGTAAAAAATAGATTTAATAATATCACCTTACTCAATCACCACTCTTTTGTAGGAGCACATAATAATTTGTTCATCACTTATGCTCGTCTTACTCATAACTTCTCTATAGATTGTATCATTCACAATGAATTGTAGAAAAACCTGATTGCAAAGTTCATTGTCAATAAATTGAAGTTTTCAATGGACCCACATCGTCACCCATATTCACTTGGATGGAAGGATACTAAAACCACCTCAAATATATCACACACCTATACAATGCCCTTTGTTTTTTACCCAAAAATTGTGGATAATGTTACTTGTGATGTAACCCTTGTGGATTGTTGGGAACTATTACTTGGTAAACCCTATAATATGAAGGCTTAGTATCAAACATATAATAACACCTACACTTTTCAACATGAGTACAAAATATTTCTCATCAAATACACTAAGAACACCACCCATCTAGTTCATACAAATCTCCATCAAATGCAAAAAAATACCCTAATGATAAGCAACCCAAATTATGAGCATTTGAAAGCAAAAGCCCCTATGTCCACACAATATGTTGCACCTCTTCCTCAAAATGAGAACACCAATAACACACCTATTGTATATGGTTCAGGTCATTCTACTTAAGACCCACATTTTGAACAAGTTTTCCAACATATTCAATGCTTTACCTCTTCCACTTTACAATATTTCTAGATCAAGGAGGAATATTCTCCATTTTATGGTGACCATTTATGACAAACAACCCACACTTTCTTCTTTGTAAATTCTTCAACAGAGATGCCACAACCACAACCATTTTTTATGGACCATTATCTTGTTCTTCCTCATTTTCAAGTTGGAGGTAACATTTGGTTATGCTTGGATGACCATAATCTAAACAACTTGCCAGACCTACTAGGGCTCCACTACCTTATCCAATGAGTTTAGATTTCACATAAATCTCACTGGATATCTCATCCTTAGTTATCTTCAAAATATTATTCCCTTATATATGGATTTGAGTCCAATGTTTTGTTGTTGGGAGGAATGATAAAGAATGATAAGCAATAATGTAATATTTTAACGTTTTAGCATTTTTTTACTTTCTTGTAAGTGGTTTATAATATATTTTGTAAGGGAATATGATAGGACCATTCCTTTTGGCATGCCTTGCAATGTATTAAATGTGATCTTATATAGTAAGATATGATCTAATCTTGTAAAGGCTTTCCTTGCCTATATAATTAGGATAAAATCAATGAAAAATTAGCTCTTTTGTGGCCACATCAGCTTGGTATTTTGATTATTTTCTATTTTTGGATTTTATAGTAAATGCACTCTTTGTACTCTACGAGGTGATACTACCACATCTTATCTATTTTGTGAAAGTAAATAATATGTCTTTTAAAAATGAAGAGTTTGAGTTTTAATACAACCCCTTATTATCCACCAAAAAAAAGATATTGAGTTTTAACAAGTAAATAAAAAACTATGGAAGCAAAGAGCCTTTATAGATGGAGTCAAGTCATCAAATGGAATTATGACTTTCGGGATAGGAGAAACAAAAAAAGGGTAAATAATATATAGTGGAAACCACCAAATATGGAGTTGGTCAAATTGAATTTTTATGTAGCATCTAAAGGAATTCCAAGACCAACATAAGAAGGAGGAATAAATAGAAACAATAGGGGAGATATTTTGTCTCATTACACTTTCAATAGTGTATTTAAAATAAATAATGAAGTTGAAGCTTGGGCGAATTTGGAAGGGTTAAAAATATGTAAGCAAATGAAATGGAACAAAGTATGGATAGAAGGTGATTCTCTCAATAGTACCTAATGTAATTTTGAGGAAATTAAAGGCTCCATGGAACATACAAGAGACAATTGTGGAGATTCAAGACCTTGCTATTGTTATAGTATGTTAAATTATTTGGGTCATGTAAATGTACCACCCTTGGTACATAATTAGAGTAGTAGATTACTTTAGGGTGTAGTTAGCTAGTTACTTCAAGTAATATAATAAATGCACAAGTTTCTATGTGCAAGTTGTAAATGTGCAAGGTGTCCCTTTGTACAACCAGGTAGAGTGTTGGCCAAGCAATCCATCTTTCTATATAAAGGGTTTCATAGTGAGTTATTATATATCATTGTAGGTAGTAGTAGGTATACTGGGTAGATCACCATATAGATTTGTGAGAGAGTACAATGTAGTTATTTAGCATCAATTATAGAGTATTCATTTCCTCCATACTGCATTGTATCATTTCATCACTTTCCATTAATAGTATATTTTCAACATCTTACTTTTTTGCATATTATGCATCCTATGATTGCATTCTCCCATAGCTTACATTATCAAAAGCTAATAGTGGTATTAGAGCCACGATAGGTCTATAGGATTAGAAAGAGCCACAAGGGATCATTATTACTATTATAAGCTTGAGTTTTGTTGCGTATTTGCAAACCAAATCTACCATTGTGTGTTGTTGCTTGCAAATGCAATCACAAGAGAGATAGAGATGAAAATCAAATCTCAGTTCTAGAATTTCTGATATTGCATTTGGCTAGAGTCTTTCCACATAGTTATAGAAAACTTATGAAGACTACAAATCAATATTCATTCCACTAGATTGACAAATCAATCAGTGAAGATTCATCATTGATAGATTTAGATTCATCATACTAATAGTTTGTTGTAGAAAAAGGAGATTCAATAAAGTTAGGAAGCTTCCTACAAGAGAGCTAGGAAGAATATCTTGTTAAAATCAATCCAACACTAGAAGCAATAAACGAAATAAGAGGAGATTCTAGGAACCTGAGGGAGTCCTATTGTAAACCTGCACATTGTTGAAAAGAAGGCCATAGAAGCCTTGTTGCATAATAAAATACCATAGAACCTTGATCTATAAGAAAGTATCATAGAAGCCTTTATCTAGAAGAAAAGGCCATAGAAGCCTTGAACTTAAAGAAGAATCCAAATAAGAGTTCTTGAGAAATAAGAAGACTCTAGAGAAAAGTCATTGAACTAGAAGAAGACTTCAGAGAAGAGTTCATAAGAGATAGGATATTGGTGATCTCCTTTGCTGATATAAGACTTCCTATAGAATAACTCCCATTAAAAAAATTCCATACCTAGAAGAGATAAATAACGACTATCAAAATTCTTGTTCCAGATATTCGTGAAGAAGATTTCATTACCAACACTTCCATAGTTGAAGGTTTAAATAAAGGTCTCATCAAGAAGACCAAAGCTGCAAGACTAAAGACCTTTGAGAGGTATCAAGGAGAAGGCTTGGAGAGCCTCATTGCAGAAATTGGAGAAGTCATCAAAAAAGTTCCTAAGAGAACTCATTGGAGAAATTAACTACAAATGATAGTGAAAGAATTGGGACAATTATCGTCATATGACAACAAGCCCAAAGGAAAAATATTTGAAAAATAGTTTATCAAACTTCAGAGAGAAGATTCATGAAGACCTCAAGATTTTTATATTCTTGAGAAGAAAGCCCTATTTGAACTTAGATAGAAGAAACCTACCAAATCCAATAAGATCTAGTTATTATCATTCATAGCTAAGAAGGCACATTTTAGTGAATAGATTAACTACTAAAGGGTAGTAATCAAGATAACATTACTAGCTACAAAACTTTGGAGTTCTAGGCCAGATCTTGAAGGAGAAGTTGAAATCATCTACTATAATCTCATAGTGGTAGACTAGAAGCATTCATAGCTGTGAGCAACCACCATTCTAGACAATAAATTTGGTGAATCAACTCATAAAGATATTCATCATAAAAGGTAAGTAACTCAGGTGCAAAAGGTTCATTACTTGAACACTTAATTCAGATTACTACTTAACTTCATTAAGCACATTATTAAAATTTGGAAGTTGTAAAATAGAATGTTGCATTTTAGTCCTCAAAGAAAGTGCAAAAGATAGTTTTTGTTAATGTTCATTACCTGCACATTAATAGGAGTTAGATACATTCTTCCTATTATCTAATTATTGAGAAGGGGAATACATTAAGAAATTTACAGTGATCATTAGTGCATTTGAAACTACTTTGAGAGCTTATTAATAATAGCAATAAGGTGAGATTATTAAAGTGCATTAAGTTGAAAATGTTATTGGTTCATTGCACTATACTAGTTGTTCATTAAACTAGTTACTCTCAAAGGGATATTTTGTGTATTGATTGTTAAGATCAAAGGCACAAAAATCTGCAAATAATCAAAGTCTCTAAAGACACTATTTAGAACTCAATATCTGAAAGATATTGTGGCCTATAGAAGCCACCAAGCATATCAAAATTCCTCCAAGGAGTGGAGAAGAAGAAGGCAGTCATTAAATCAGTGATAGAAGCTACAAATCAAGACTTGGTGAGTCTTAGATTCGAGGTGCATTAAGATTTCTTTACAGGTAAAATATTAGTGCAAAAATTACTCTTTCAAAAGTATACTATCTATGTGATTATTTTCTTGGATTCATTACCAAATTAACCAAGAAAATGAGAGATTTGTCTAGCAAAGAAGACAACGTCAAATCAGCACTTGCCTACAAGGATTGGTACAGAAAGTTACCTTCAATACCAGTAGAAGAAGCTTGCAAAAGAAGGTGTAAAAGCAAGTCACAACGAGAAACCTACAAGCATACATAGCATAGCACAAGGAAGGATCTATCATCTACAAAGGTAGAAAAATAGTAGCTTGAAAGCAGGAAAATATTAAAGCATAAGGATAAACAAAGGGAGCAATACCCAAGAGATAGATATTCATCCAAAAGGAGTGCTCAAAGCCACCATTGGAGTGTCTCAAAACCTCCACCAAAGTGTTGCTCATCATCCTAGCTGAAGCCACCATTGGAGTACAATATAACCTCCATCATAGCATTGCTCGTCGTCTTAGCTGGAGCCACCTATAGAGGAAATACATTAGAAAGAAAGTGTTGGTTGGCAAAAGAAGAGGTAAGAAATATATGTTGGAGAAGGTTCACATGCAAAAACCCTAAGCACCACTTGGAATAATTCTTCTTGGTGCCCTCATATTGCTCAACGTACATTCAAATAAGAACGTTTAAGAAAGGCATCTTCGGTTACAAACTGGGAGGTTACTTAAGCTTAGCCATCATTGGGAGGTTACGAATGCCCAACCATCATTGCATAGTAAAATGAGCATTAAAAGAGCTCATATATCAATGCTCACCTTTGGTGTAACTCCCAAGCACCACTTGTCATAAGGAGGAAGGCATATTCACTATTTAATAGTGCCTATTCTTGGAGAACGACAACAGATTTCAAGGCACACAATCAAGTCTATAAGGTGTGGAAGCACATTCATAGCAAGCATTGTGTAAGAGTGCATTCAAGACACAAATATTCAACATTAGAATTAGATATCTAGCAATGTCAAAAGTCGACACAAGGAGGTGGAATATTCAGAGAAAGCATCCATTAATGAAGGAGCATTAAATGCTCAACAACATCAAGCAATAACGTCTATTCAAGGAGCATTGGACAATGAATACAGCACTGCAAAAGGTACGTTGAAGGAAGCATATACTAAGGTATATTGTGCACCAATAAGGTTATTTACTTGCTTTTATTTAAATTTAAAAGTATCTATAAGGTGATTTTTATAAGGTTTACTATTGCATTGGATAATACAAATAAACCAAGCATTAGTAGATAATAAAGCAAGTTTATATTTCAAAAAATTAATTATTGAGGTGCATACACATAATATAATATTTCCAATAATCAACCTTGATTAAGTCATTATTAAATTTCAAATACCATTATTTTCTAATATTCCAAAAAGTAGGGAGATACAAGGCATACTACTTCAAAGTATAAACATATAATTGGAGTTTAGAAAATTAATCTATTGGAAAGAGAAGCAAATAAATTGCCTACATATAGAGTTGAAATTAATTGGTAAAAATTATCTCATACTCATTCTAAGGAGACAAAAAGAAATCCAACCATTAAAGCATACTTCATTGGGAAAGATAACGCAAAATTAAAAGGTTTATTATTCTCAAAACATTGCAAAGTCAACTTAGAAGGTGAACTAAGCATATTTTAATTATTAGGGAGATATAAGGAAGCTTACAAAACCTAAAGCCAAGAAAGGTTTTATATCTAGAGAGTCATCATGACCACAAACAAATTCATCCTTACAGAATCTCAACCACTTAAAGGCCCAAATTACTTCTCATGAAAAAACAAAGTGAGAGCTGTTTTGATATTTGAAAAACTTTGGGATATTGTCAAAGGAGCAAAAACTAAACCAACTCAAGGAGAAACAAAGATTTATAAGTTTGAATAAAGTGATGCTAAGGCATTAATGATAATAACATTTGCCATCACAAATGAAATACAAGCTTACATTAGCTCAGTAGGGACATCTACGGATGCTTGGAAAATATTAGAGAAAATATTTGAAGGGAAAAATAAAGCCACTATCTTAAATCTTCAAACTCAATTACATTCCTTGAAAATGAATAGTTGTGAAAGCATAGAACTATTATGAAGGAAGATAGCAGATATCAAAGGAAAATTACTAATTCTAAGAGAAAAGGTTGAAGACAGATTCCTTGTTCAAGTAACCTTGAGAGCACTTCTAGATAGCTACAAGCATCTAGTTACATCCTTACAGGTTATAAGCAAAGATACAGAGTTTGATGAACTATTTAACATTCTTCAAGAATATGAGATAGAAAATATAGCAAAATATGAAATGACTAACAATTCATTGGTTTTAAAAGATAATCCACAAGGAAACATTGCTTCATCATCAAAAGGTTGAAGACCATGGAATAACAAATATTATTAGATATGCAGGAGAAAAGGGTATAACACTAGTTACTATAGATTCAATCCAAGAAATCAGAATCAACAAAATCAAATGAACTATGAAAGCCAAACAAATAGGGCATTCCAACCAAGGCAATATCAAAATAATCCCTGACAACAATAATCTCAGCATAAGAACTATTATCCACAATTAGAATATCAAAAAAGGAATAAAAAGGACATCTAGCTCAGAAGATTGAAAAAATTGAAGAACTGGAAGATACGACGAATGATCAAGAAGTCAAATCTCTTACAATAATGGTAACATGGTATGAAGACACTAACTGCTTGCTTGAACATGATACAAGAACAAAAAAAAGCTCCATATTGAAGACTAAAGTCTTCAATACCCAAATAATGTAATACAGGGGGTGTTAGAGTATATTACATCATTTGGATCATGTAAATGTACCACCCTTGGTATATAAATAGAGTAGTAGATTATTTTAGGGTGTAGTTAGCTAGTTACTTCAAGTAATATAATAAATGCACAAGTGTCTATGTGCAAGTTGTAAATGTGCAAAGTGTCCCCTTGTACAACTAGGTAGAGTGTTGGCCAAGCAATCCATATTTCTATATAAAAGGGCCTCATAGTGAGTGATTATATATCATTGTAGGTAGTAGTAGGTATATTGGGTAGATCACCATATAGATTGGTGAGGGAGTACAATGTAGTTATTTAGCATCAATTTTGGAGTGTTCATTTTCTCCATATCGCATTGTATCATTTTTGTCACTTTCCATTAATAGCATATTTTCAGCATCTTACATTTCTGCATATTTTGCATCCTATGATTGCATTCTTCCATAGCTCACATTATCAAAAGATAACAACTACAGAGTTTGAAAATTCAGGTTTACACATACATTAAGGAAAGGAAATAAATGTGTAGATAGGTTAGCCAATAAAGGGGTTTTAATTGAGGATCACGAAGTTAAATTATCTTTTCCTTGGTTAGAGAAAGTAGTAAGTTTAGCTAAAGTTGATAAGAAAATGTTGATTGCCTAAATCAAATAATTATTAATATTTACTTTAATGTTTTCCATTGGTAGTATATTATTTATTTTATAACATTAATGTGCTTTCATATAAACTATGTATTACAATTTTTGTGGTTCCACTTGTGCTTTAGGAAGGAAACTAGCAATCCAAATATGCGAAAGCAGGATATGATAGTGCGATGTTTTGAAAATATCACTCTACTAAGATGCAATGCATATACAGTAGGCGTGCAGTTTTGGTATTGTAAAGGAATCTGTAGAAAAATATCAAGAAGGATGTTGAATTCTGGAATATTTGTATTCACATAGAAAATTGAAAAAGTTCCAAAACATGAAAATCAAGAATTCAAACATTTTATGTAAAATGATGTAGGTTTTTAGCTATAGCAACTCAATTGATATGATAATTGAATATATTTGTAAACTCTTATGCTCTAAAGAAGAGAGTTATGATTTGTCAAGGGTAGGGGACTCGAGTACAACCCCTTGTTATCTAGTAAAAAAATATACAAAACTCAACAAAAGACTCATAAGACAAAGACAAATATCATAAAATAATGTCAAACCATGTCCTCATCATTGAGTATATTTTGAATAGCAGTTGATCAATCTTGCATATTTTTTAGATGTATGAGGTAATTAGACAAAAACCCTTCTTCTTGCAAATGAGAAGAATAAATAAGATTAATTAGAAGCATAACACATACTACTTCATATATCTAATATATTTTATACAACATTACCCATAATGTTGTAACATCATTCTCATTACAAACTTCATGTATCCAACAATCTACAATAGATAATTTGGCAAACATGAAAGCTTCTTTATGTCACTTGTTGGAGTCATTAACATCATCTTCAAGTCTTGTTTCTTTCTTGAGAACTATATTCACCAAATCTTAATACTCTTAAATTGTAAGTATCTTATGTCTCCATATATTATAATTACTTCTAGTCAATTTCTACAAATATGGATGAATTAGAGTCTAAATATTTGTCATTCTTCCACTAATGACAACCCCAAATAGTAAATGCAGAATGTTGAATGCCAAACAAGCCTTGAACACTAGACTTAGAGCAACAAATGCCAAACAAACCTTGAACACTAGGGTTAGAGCAACAAATGCCAAACACTACACTTTGCTCCACCCAAGCTCAAAACTTGGGCAAACTCCAAGTTACACTTTGTCCAAGTTGGAAGTATGAGCAACCTCCAACTAGCACTTTACTTATGCTAGAAAAATGGGCAAACTCTAAGTTATGCTTTACCATAGTTTGGTAGAACTTTGAATGTTACAAGTGATAATTTTTTCAAGTGATGAGAAAACTATCAAACACCAAATATCAAAACACCAAACATTATCTATCATATCCAATAGATCTAAACACATAATAAGATAAAACATTTGTTGACAACACAACCAAAATCGACTGCAGAGTAGAAATCTACAAAGGAACTAACTATTAAAGATAAAAAACTAGGTTGAAATGAATAGTATGAGATAAACCCCTTTCTTGTTTTGTGGCTTTAATACCATAAAATAATGTAACATAGGTAGCTCTATTTGCGTTTCTAAGTCTAATTTATAATATTTTACAATTTGGTAATTAGTTGGTGCTAGTAAAATCAAATCCTAAAAATACTAACAAGTTTTCCCTAAAACAATTATTGTAACAAACAATATAATAATACAAATCCTTATGCCAATCAAGCCTTGGCTCAATGGTTGGGCATATGGATGATGTAGCCGACACCAAGGTTCAAAATATTGACAACACAAAATAGGCTAAAAAGCTTGATATGACTAAGTTGATGTGAAAGGGGAAGGACAACCTTGTCAAAACCCTACTTTTTTCATGTATAAAAAAATAGAAATCCTTATTATATCTATTAACAAACTTTATTCTAATAGTCATTATTCTATTTTACCCTCCTATTTCTTCTTGTTCCTCTTCTTATATTCCCACTATTTGTGTTGCACTCATTTCATTAATTAAGTACAACCTTAGTCCAACAATTACCAACAAGCTCACCTACTCCAATTTTATGATCACCTTATTCACCATCACCAACTTACAATATCCCACCTTAGTTTTCCCCACCCTTGTGACACTACCATCATCAATTATTCCATCACCACCCACTCTTCCATTGGTCCCCTATACCATAAGAACCATTGCATCACCCCACATGTCCTCATCTCAACCCCTCTCATCACCCATCACTGCCTGGTTCATGTAATCATCTATGTCATTGTGTTAATCTAGTATTCTCATCCTCATCAATCCATAATTCACTAGGTATAATGACACTCTCCCTTCTAACAACATCAAGAGTACCTTAGGCAATATATAATACTTTAAATATGTAACCCACCCTAAATATTAGTTAATCATCCCCTTGCTAGATGATAAAAAGTCTTAGGAAAAAGGACATAAAAGAGATATCAGGCATCATGTAGGAGACAAGAAAGTGAATTGATCAAGATATTACTAGTATGAGAGCTTCACCATTTGCTACATCTTTGATCCTATAATCCCAATTGGAAAAAGGAACAAGAAATTGTTGATTACAAAGGCAATCCTTATAGATCCAAACTAGCAAGCAATCACCCTAGTTGACTATACCACTAGATCATCTACACTAGATTCATCAAGGGCCAATCCTTTCTAGATGTTACAACTAACAATATATTTACAATAAGTAATAGTTGTAAGATGTATACAAGCAACTATTGAGGTTGAAAGGTACAAGAAGTAATCCTTAGACAATGCATGAGCAATGTAAGAATTGATAGAGGACAGGCAAAGTCAGATAATGTAGTTGCAAGAAGAAATGGAAGCACTCAATAAAGAAATAATGATCTAAAGGAGCAAGCAACAAGAAAATAAGAGATGGAGAAATAGTTGGAAGAGTTGAAAGGGAAACTTACACATGAACAAGATCAATTGAAGCAAGAATTTGAAAAGGAAAAGAAAAAAATATAGCTTCATTTATATAAACTAAAATAAATTGTACAAAGTAGTGACGAGTATATTCTTAAGCTTAGGATAGTAGTCAAGCAAATGAATAATATACCAAATAAACTTAAGATATTACAAGAATGCAAGGCTAATCATGATGTTATGAAGTTTCCCATTGGAGAGATGATAAAAGAAGTGCAATGATTGATGAATGTAGGGTTGCCCAACATTTTTTAGATCAAGGACAACTCTTCACACTGAAGTAGATAAGTAAGATCTTTAACGAGGAAGAAACCAAAGAAAAATATGGTGTTGCACCTAATAAGGTCAATGAATTGGAGAACCTATTGGACAAGTTAAAAATAACAGATCAAGGGAAAGGTATATCAAAGGATCAATAGAAGGAATTGGCACTAGATGGTGAGACGTTGAACTATTTAGACCTACTTTTTCATACAGATTGATAGGTATTTTTGAGCTTATTGTCCTTGATCTAGACAAAGAATGACCCATAATTTTGTAATTTTGCTATGAGGTGATCCCAATTTTGAAGACTTTGCACCCAAGGATAAATGTAGAACTTGGGGTATCTTGCCAATTGAATTGACACCCTATGATGTTACTATAATTGTAATAGTTTAGCTACTGTCTTTGTATACAAGGAAGAAATTTTTTGAAGTCCTAAAAGCAGCAAGATAGGCAAGATATTTGAACAAAAAATCAATATTTGGCTTACACGCCAAAACTGTGTTTCATTCTTTTGATTTAACTAAAAGTGTGATTTGTTCTAAAAACGCTTTGTATTCTTGGAAAAACAATGCTTTCAAATTTATCTAGGTCATACAAGTGTTATTCCCTGTAAAATTTTATTTCTTTCTTTTACAATACTAAAAGTGTGATTTGCTCTCAATTTGTAGAATGTAATTTTGATGAAATTCAATTCACTTCTATAAAAGAATGAATCATAATTCAAGGCTCAAAATTGGACAAGGTTGGCATAGGACCCTAAGAAATGACTTGGAAAGTTACATTTTGTCTTCATATGTCACCAAAAAAGTTTTAGAAGGCTACTAAATATATTTAGAGGTAATTTAGAGACATGTTAGATTTAGGTGATTCATCATTTTGCTAAAGATGCCATTAAACTAGAGAATTTACTAGGAGGAGAATTTTTTTACTTTTGATTACTTAGGTGAATAATTTGCTATAAATAGGAGCTAGGGGCTCCATTGTAAACATCTCTCAGTAATTTGAGAAAGATAGAGCTACACTTTGTGATACTATATTTTACTCATAAGATCATAATAGAAAGATTGTGCATGACATTTGCTTATTAATTATGTCATTGACCTTCCTATGCCATCTCACTTTTTGCTAGTCTTTTCTTCTATTATGGTGAATTCTTTGTAAGCTAAACCACATTGATATTATTTACTTCCCTTAATATATGTTGATTAATCAACACTAATCTTGTTACAATTATGATTCTATTTCTTTTATTGCATTTGCTTTCATCTTTCACACTCTTTTCTGCTTGATTTACTTTAATGCACTCAGATCAATTTAGTTCAACAATATTAGTAGGAATTTGGCGTAAATTTGGAGGTCGAAGAAAACACATTTTATTTCCTTCTAATTGTTGAAACACAACCTAGTGGATGCGTACCATTATGCGAGTTCAACACCACAAACTAGAGTGTCTTAGAAATCTACTTGAAGAAGAAACATAATGATACCACTTTGAATACTTTGAACATGATACTAATTCTATATGGTGATGATATTGTTTTTCTTGCTAAAGATTAAGTTTTTTTTGAAAAATAACTAACCTTCAAGCTTTTTATAATAAGTTTAGCCTAATTATAAATATTTATCAAATAAGTTGCAAGCTTGTTGCAGTGGTAAGGGCTTTGGCCTCTTTGAGAGGGCCAAGGTTCAAATCTCACTTAATATGAGGGGACTAGGACCCCTCATAAAAACATGTGTAAACTCATTGAAAAACATATTGATCAAATCCATTATGACTGTAAAATCCCCATAAATACTTATATTACATTTTTTTTAAATATTCAAGTCAAAAAAATTCTATTTCTTCCAAATCTAAGTCAAATTTAATCACAAGATGAATTTGAACACTAACATTATGAAAAAAATATATACAAGTTGGAGATCTTTTATGCTTCAATAAACAAACATTGAAATGTAGACTTTGGAAATCGTAAATGAAAAGACCCTATTTCTATAGCCCAATGATTCCCATCATAGGGTGAATGTCTTTCTAAAGACTTGCAAAACAAAATTAAACAAATACAAAAACAATTATTCATTATTTATAAAATTAAACAAATACAAAAACATTTATTCATTTTTTACTTTGAGAATGGAACACTTTATCCTCTTCTCCTTAGAGAATCAAGCTTACTTCCAATTGAAAGTAACACCTTTAAATATTTTGTAGTATACAAACTATCGAATCTCAAATAAGTTAGTCTTCCTATCAAAACCTACAATTATGTGATCTTCCTTTCACGTAGAGAAAGACTAGCAAAGAGATTCAAATGATTGGATTTGTTATTGGAACATCAACAATAAATCAAATACTTATTAAATGAAACAAACTAAACTTAAAAGTTTTTACTAAAGTCATTAGTAAATTATGAAATTTTGAAATAATGACATACTAAAAGAAAGAATAAAATATATTATTATAGAAAACTAGACTAAACCATCCTAGGAGTTAAAATAAAAACCCATTATCATGATTTATATTGCAAAACTCTTAAATATACATATCTTGAGAGTCCTCATAAATATTAAACCAAAAGAAATATTATATTTTATATTTTTTAACCTAAATAACATCAATTAACATTTGCAACCATAATTTGTTTATAAAATATTAAGCAAAATCAATCAATTTAAACTTTGAAAAATTATTATAAAATACATTAGTCACATAAATTATCTTTTAATTAAATTAGTTAAATAAATTTAGTAAGTCAATTTAATTAAAATCTTTCATTTCATTATTAAACTATAACACTTTTATTTTTATTGATAAATATCTAATTAAATTAAAATAAAATAAAATAATAAAGTGTTTAAAGAGTGATAAATAAATTCCCTTCATTATTACTTATCATAAAACAATTTACATCTATAATATATTTTTTATTTGGTTTGGTTTGTGTGAGAAACCTTTACTACCAATGCACAAAGTTGAGCAGTCTCCTCCCAACAATGATCCCTTGCAAAGGGCACAACTATACTTATCAATAGGGAATTTAACACACACCCAGCACACCCACCACACCCATCCCCTCACACACTCACCCATGCCGCAGCACATCTATAAATATTTTTAGCTCAAAACCAAAATCATTATAATACAATAAAACTAATCACATATGTACATGTACATGTGTATATATATATATATATATATATATAATAAAAGTGAAAAACCCTAAAACAAGCCCATAAAAAACCTTTAAATAAAACAATCCTAGTCTACAAACATTGCTAAAATATGAACCAACTTCAAATCCCTTAACATAATTCTACCAATGGGGCCTTAGTCAAATGGTTGAGACATATGGATGATATAGGCCACACCAAGGTTCAAATCTTAATGATACCAGAAAGACTGTACAATTCATGTAACTAGTTGTCATAAAAACACATAGTAACACCATGATATTATAACTGATTTGAGGACTCGCGAAAAACCTTATTATAAAAAAATGAAGATGTAGCCCTCGAGGGCTAGGTGGATTGGTAAGTGCATAACACCCAACATGGGCGATATTATAACTGATTTGAGGACTCGTGAAAAACCTTATTATAACAAAAATGAAGATGTAGCCCTCGAAGTCTAGGTGGATTGGTGGGCGATATTATAACTTATTTAAGGACTCATGAAAAACCTTATTATAACAAAAAAATGAAGATGTAGACCCCGAAGGCTAGGTGGATTGGTAGGAGCTTGTCTGGCTAGGTACTTACCAAGAGGACACCTAGGTTTAAACCTTGAGGGGTGGATTGGTAGGAGCTTGTCTGGCTAGGTACTTACCAAGAAGACACCCAGGTTTAAACCTCGAGGGGTGGATTGGTAGGAGCTTTTTTGGCTAGGTACTTACCAAGAAGACACTCAGGTTTAAACCTCGGGGGCAACTTGTTTGCAAAGGTAGTAGTTTGATTCGAATCCTCTAAGTGCGCGCTAGATCGACGATGACAGTACAAATCCTTAGCAACTGATGGTCTCTTTCACGATGGGTCAAAAATAACGAGGCGAAATAGGTTCTGAGCAACCAGTGGTCTCTTTCATGATGGGTCAACAATAACAAGGCGAAATAAGTCCTGACCAATCAGTGGTCTCCTTCACGATGGGTCAATAATAACGAGAAGGAATAGGTTTGATGGAAGTAGCCCAATCCCCTTCACGGTAGGTCAATAATAACGAGGCATAATAGGTTTGGTCTCCTTCACGATGGGTCAACAATAACGAGGCAGAATAGGTCCTGAGCAACCGGTGGTCTCCTTCATGGTGGGTCAACAATAACGAGGAGGAATAGGTTTGATGGAAGTAGTCCGATCTCCTTCACGGTAGATCAACAATAATGAGGCATAATAGGTTTGGTGGGAGTAGCCCTTGTGGTTTGAACCTTGCACTTATCATTTAGTAAAAATAGTGTGGTTGTGACTCCTATAAAACCGATGGCCTCCTTCACGATGAATCAATAATAATTAGGCAAAATAGGTCCTGAGCAACCAGTGGTCTCCTTCAAGGTGATACAACAATAACGAGATGAAATAGGTCCTAAGCAAACAATGGTCTCCTTCACGGTGGGTCAACAATAATGAGATAGAATAGGTTTGATGGAAGTAGCCCGATCCCCTTCACGGTAGATCAACAATAATGAGGTTTGATGGAAGCAACCCAATCCCCTTCACGATAGGTCAACAATAATGAGGTAGAATAAGTTTGGTGGGAGTAGCCCTTGTGGTTTGAACCTTACACTTATCAATTACTAAAAATAGTGTGGTTGTGACTCTCCTATAAAATCGATGGTCTCCTTCACGGTGGGTCAACAATAATGAGGCGAAATAGATCTTGAGCAACCAGTGGTCTCCTTCACGGTGGGTCAATAATAACAAGGCAACCAGTGGTCTCCTTCACGGTGGGTCAATAATAACAAGGCAGAATAGGTCCTGAGCAACCGATGGTCTCCTTCACGGTGGGCCAACAATAATGAGGTGGAATAGGTTTACTTAGATGGAATAGGTTTGATGAAAGCAACCCAATCCCCTTCACGGTAGGTCAATAATAACAAGGCAAAATAGGTTTGATAGGAGTAGCCCTTGTGATTTGAACTTTACACTTATCAATTACTAAAAATAGTGTGATTATGATTTTCTTATATAACCCCTCCCCAAAAATAATGTAGTAACGACTCTCCTATATAACCCCTCCCCAAAATGTAAGTACAACTCCTTTATACCTTCCAAAAAAATAATAAAATAATACTACCTATAAATACTATCCAAATAAAATAAAACCTCAAATTTTAAAATAAATCACTTATAAACATTCTTAAGGAAACAATAACATAAAAATAAGATAATACTTATCTATAAATGCTAATAAACTAGAACCCCAAATCCTAAGGTAACTCTCACTTATAAACACTCTAAAAGACAATAGAAAATGATCCTTAAATAGGGAAAGGGACTTTGACACACTCTCCATCCCAGTTTATATCTCTCCGCTAAAACAAAACAACCCACAACCATGGACATTGTTGTAATAAATTTAATAAAAAATATATATTTACAAACATTTTTATTAAAAAATAATTTATATTTTAATGATTTATTATTATTTAAATTACTTAAACTAATTATCTAATTATATGTCCCCTTATATTTGGCTTACTTCAATTTTTTTTTAAGTTTTATAAGTTTTAATTTTAAAATTTTAAGCTAAAATTAAAGATTAAGTCCCACAACACTTATATAACTTATTCTTTAAGTAACATCTCTAAAAAAATGTCAATCTACCATTAAACCGCATAAATCTGGACTAAATCTGCCATTCCACCAATCACAGCCGACAATGGCCAATTACACGGGTCTCTTAATAAGAAGAAATTAACAATTATAATTGGACGTGTTAATGTAGTCAGGCGGCCAGAGCGGCGAATGTTGGAGCAACACACATTTTTGTTCTCCCCAATCATCTCTTCTATTCTCAGCATTGAGAGTCCTGCGATTCTAACTCACGACCTTCCATCTCGTTGCTACAGCCTTCAAGTTTTCCTGCAGGTTGAATCTAGTTTCGTATAATTGTCTCTCAAAATAATTTTAGAGGATTCTTACAGCTAGTTATTGAAATTTCAGTTGTTAGGACATTGTTGTAGTGCATGTGGTTTAAAGTTCATTGCAACTTAAAATTGAAACCTTTATTTATTTGTTGGTTTCCAGGAATTACATTTGCAAGGTTTATTTCATTTCTGAGAGCAAAAAGCTGTTACCGAGGAAGTTCTTCTAGAGTATGCTGCAATGGGTTTGGACAAAGAGTAAGTTCTATTTTATGTTTCTGTGCTTTGTAGTCATTTTATTTGTTTTCGCAGTCAGCTGGTATGATTACCTTAACATTATAGTAGCGTCTAATAAAAGATTCGGGCTTTGTGTATGTAGTGTTTTATTTTAAGCATGATTATTATGAGCATTATTATTATTATTTTTATTTTTGTGTCACTGTTTCAAACAACGATTCGGATTACAAAGGGGCAAAAATAAAAGCAGCGGATGTCCTAAAACCAAACCTATGATTATAGCCAAAGGATCTGAAGTCTTAGTATACTTTTCCAAAGCTGTCAGCAACAGGGATAGTCTGATGCCCTTGTGGTTTGTGGCAAATGGTGCCGTAAACCAAGGTTCAAATGGTGAACCTTAACATTTATTAATCACAGGAGCTTCACTGGCTAAATGCTGAAACTTTTAAGGCAGAGATGAAAGTTCAAATCTTGTCAAACCATAAATAAATATGTGGTTGCAAAGATATTGTTGTAATACTGTGGTAACATTATCAGATATTGTTGTAATACTGTGGTAACATTATCACGATGTAATGTAGGTATTTCAATCTCATATACCGATTTAAAAAACAGGAATAATCTGACTAGCACCATGACTGCTGCCACTAGAAGCCTCATGTTTTGTTATATCAGTGTCCCCAATTGCCATATCCCTGTCCTGAGGTGGCAGCTCGAGTGGTGGTGAGTAATAGCTTCGGAGTGGGGGTCATGGTTCCATAACACAGGATGCCAATGAAAACTTGGAATTGTAATATTGGGCTTCATAGATCCTCGCAATTTAAAAAACAACAAAAGAAGAAGAAGAAGCCTGCAGGCCATGATAACCTCCCAAAGCTTTAATAGCTTATATGTTTGCTAGGCTACTCTTAGTGCGGGTGGATAAAGTCTTAAAGTGTTCATTTAGGACCGTCTCCACAATAGTTAGGCCTTCTATAGTGTATGCATTTGGCAAATTATTTTTTCCCATATAATTCTAAGACCTTTCAGTGAGTATGTTCTTGTCAATCCTGATACATTTCCAGCAAGAAAATGGTGAGGCTTGTTGTAGTTTCCTGGCCAGCTAAACAGAATGCCTGGCATTCAGTTATTATTAAATCTATAGTCATTCTCTTGTTCTGCAGTTTTCCTTCCTCTTGCTTCTTGTTGGAAGTCATCACTACTCCAAGTAGATCATTCCTAGAGTCCCTGCCTTCTCCTTGCTAATAGTCATCTGTCCTATATATCTTCTGATTTCTTTCATAAACCGCTATTGTTGACTATTCCTTCTTTGTAAGAAGAAACCTGGAACCTGGAAGAGAAATAATGAGAAAATGTTTCAAACATGAGGCTGTGTTGTTGGCGTTATAAAAAAAAATTGTTTCTCCTCTGCATGGTAGCTTGTAAAAGCTGTTGGGGCTATAATTAAAAGATGTGTTTCTCCTCTGCATAGCTGCTTTGAAAAGACGTGTGAAATAACTACCAGCTCTTTATGAACAACAATTTCAATTGAACACGAGGATACCAATTTGCTTCATTCACCCAACATATTGATGACACTTTCTACAAAGGAGGGGATCGTGCTCTGAAAGAGTTCCATTTGAAAAACAGGGTTGAGAATTTTCTATGTGATTCCCATTTCTCGCCTTTTAACTCTGCGAGACCTTCTATAGAATTCAACCATGCTAGATAAAACCCCCTTTGCAAGTACAGAGTGAGGAATAAAAAGCTTGGGTTTAGTCCTGAATCAGGAAGCAAAATCGTAACCATAGGTTTTTCTCCATTAGTGATAAGCAGCATAAACTTGAGGAAAGACTTGTGCTCTAATAGTGTCAATGGTTTAAAACTCTTCAGGATTCCCATTCAGTTGACATCAGTAGCAGTTCCATAGAACATCTTATTAGGAGGACTTTGGATCCCTAGACTTCAAAGTGCTTGATTTGCAGTGTTTCGCACCACACAACCTTTCCAATTTCCAGCACAACAGTTGCCCAACCAGCTATAGCCCCCAAAAGTTATTCCATGTTCTTCACCAATTGAAAGATTTCTGGTGCTAACCACATAAACAAATTGAACCCAAGCACTGTAATTCTTGTTTATCACATGAATTTATTTATCCGTGAATGCACTAACAAATCCTTGGTTTTCCAGTTCCCAAGGCTTCTAATTTTACACTTAAATGCTTCAGCATTGAAAACACAAGGGTACCGATAACAAGAGCGACCAAACTTTGGACAAGTTAAAGCAACTTACAACAATCACCAAGGGATATGGTCTGTTCCCAGCTGAACAATGGCATCTTGTCATCACTCCAACATAGGCCTATTATTCAAATAAGATTGAAAGACAGATCTTGCCATCACACTAGCTGAAATTAGCTGCAAGATCCCCTAGATTGGAGTTGGTCAACAACACAGACTGTCATGATGGATGTCGTTGTATGGGCACATTTCCGTTTACGATTTTGTTGTCTTTAGACAGGGGATGTCTCCATTCTTACTTGCATTCCTGTTATGCCACTAGGGAAGTTGATAGACCACTTAACAATGTTTGAATTCTGGAGCCAAACACTCGGTTAGACAACTTATCAATGACTCCATTCCCCTCAGGAAGAGCATGTGAATATTTCCATCTGGAGAGCCTATTGCAAAGAGAAAGGATGTCTTTAACGATAGGGTTGAGTCTTCAATCCATGCTCAAACCCTTTTCCATAGCTTAAAAAATTATAAGTTTGTCACCTTTGATTTAGAGCTTATTCCCCTTATTCTCATTGGCAATCTGAAGACCTGTAACTAAAGTTTTTGCCTTGGCCACTTTAATTGAACAAATGCCATATGATTTAGCATGCCCAAGGAGGAGATTTCTTTGGTGTTCCTAAAAGATCCCCTTTCCACCACCTTCTCTCTATTTATTTTTAGCAGTGCTGTTGAAGTTGAGATTCAAACAATCCAAATTAACTTTGGGCCAAATTTTCCTATGAGCACAAATCCCATTATCAGAGGGTAGAGGGAACAAACAACTCCAATTTTTGTCAATACCAGCTTCAGATGGGTAGCATCTACATAAGGCTGGCATCCAAGACTTGATGCTCTCTGCCAAACTGAGCTGAATGTCTACAAGTAGGGATTGAGCATTTTTGAGCAGTTATTAAGATCCAACTATTTTTTTCCTACCAAAGCTGCCAATGGATAATCAGAAGGCCTAATTTCCAAATTATGTTCAGTTTTGGTAATCAAAGGGGGTGTTGCCAGGCTCTTAATGAGTTCATGGGTTCTTAGAACCTACCCAGCAGATACTGCATAGGGACAATAACCATTTCCAAATTTCAAATGAGTACCAGGATTGTAAAGTCTATAGATTCCTGGGAATTTTTTGCATAAATGATATCTTGAAGGCCTCAAGAAGCCTGTCGTGGGCATATTTTCTCTTGGTAAGGTTTTCTTAAGGGCTGTAGTCTATTAAAAGTACAGTCTTTGGGTTATTATTTGCTTAACCTAGATATCTCTCCGAGCGAAATTTTCTATCAGGGACTCATTATTTAGAATTATCCATTTATAACCAGAAAGTCATTCAATACCCACATATAGGAGAACTTCCCCATATAAGGAGGCCATCTTGAGGTGAGAGAAACATGAACACATTTCAGAAGGGCTTGCAGTTCCAGAACCATGAGATGTGGATTGGGTCTGTGTAGGAGCTTAAGAGATTTCCAAGATTTTGAGTTAGCATCAATATAATTAGCAACCATGGGACCAAACTGTTCAGTCAAAGGCCTGATTAGGTTGTTCCATTTATCATCCACAGCAAGATGGGTCCTCAACAGCCAATCATCTTCCCAGCAATGGACTTGATCCCCCTTTCCAATTCTCCATCTCAGGCCTGGTCTGATCACCTCCAAGTTATCATTCAAGAATTTACAAATTTCAGAGCATCCAGGAATATGATTTATTCTGAAAAATTTCAATCCAACATTCCTTCTGATGTATCTATTTCTCATTACTTGGAACCACAATCTATCTGATTCTTCATAAAGGCTCCAAAACCGTTTAACACCCAAAGCTTGATAGGAAGACTCAATCTTTCTCAATCTAGCCCTACTTTATGCCTCAGGCAAGCATGCTTTGTCCCAATTAACCTAATTGATTTTTGTTTCTTTCCTTCATGCCTGACGGTAAGAACTTCTTCCGGACTCTGTTTATGTTGAGGCTATTTTGAAAAGTATTTAAAGAGCAGACATTTTGTAGATAGGCATGGCTTGAAGGGTGGACTCCATGAGCTGAATTTCCCTGACGAAGGGGAGGAGTTTGCCTTTCCATCCACAAAGCTTGTGCTGGATCCAAGTTACTAGATCTCTTCAGTATTCTGCTTTGTTCATTCCTCTCTAACAAAGGGATGCCCAGGTAGGAGACAAAGAAGAGACCCCACCTCAAATCCTAAGATTCTGGAGACAATTTGCTGAAGGTGAGGCTTGGCATTGAAGAAGTAGATTCCAACTTTCTCCTTGCTCACAAATTTCCCTGCTTCCCTCTCATATGTTCTATGATATGTCTACAAGATTTTGCCTTCTTCCTCAAGGGTAAGCCCATCAACATAGTGCCATGTACAAAGTTCAAATTAGAGATGGGCAAGGTTTTCTACCCAAGCTGTGATACAAAGACCTTGGATCAATTTGCTTTCTTTAGCCCAATGGGGAGCTCTTCCTAAAGCCTCAGCCAAGATTTTGAATAGGTAAGGAGAGATCAGACCTCTTTAGAGATGATTTTACACACCACATTGCAAAGGCGGATAGGTTGGAATAGATCAAAGTATTATGGCCATAAATATTTTTCTCTGTGATAAGCAACAGCCAACAACAACCCATTTTTGACAATCTCCCAATATTCTTGGAAGAAGCCTTTTGTAAATCCATCAGCCTCGGGGATGTGGGCTTTGTCAAGGTAGAAGAGAGTTGTTCGAACTCTATTCATCCTAATTGTTTTGAGCAGGCTTTCGTTTGTTCTGCTATTACAATTGGAGGAACGAGTTCCAAGAGATTAATTTGTTCAACCTGGCTGTCGTCTGGGTCTGTTGATGTATTTGACAAGTAATGGACAATTTCTTTCCTGATGTCCTCTGGATCTTCCAAACGCTTGCCATTTGGGTTTATGATTTTTAGAATCCTAGTGCTTTGTCTTTTGGCCATGGCTGTCACGTGGAAGGTTATTCTCTCCTTCTATGTACCATTCTGCTCTGGGTATCTGTTTCCAAAACAATTCTTCTTTTGTAAGAACTTTGTAGAGTTCTGCAAGAATTCTATCTAACTTTTTGAGAGAGCCTTGGCATAGACCTTCCCCTTGAGTTCTATCCTGAATCGTCGCAAACTTTTGTTCTAGGTCTCCTTTTCTTTTAAAGATGTCATGAACCTCTTTTTATATTCCAATCTTTGAAGGTGACTTTGACCTTTTTCACTTTTTGGGCTAATTGTTACATGCATGTGCTGTCAAGTGGTTGCCCACCTGATGAGATCAGAATATTTGACTTTTTATAGTTGTATATTAGAAATGCTTCCCTGCTTTATAATATACTTTCTATCCATGTAAATTAACATCTTTCTAGTTAGAACTTTCTATCTTTCTAATTAGAACTTTCTATCTTTCTAATTAGAACTTTCCAATTAGTATCTTTTGCATGTGCTTTGTTGCCTTATCCAGCAAGCACATCTTTATCCTTGTCTGTCTATTTAATAGATTTCAACATAGAGAGTAAATCATCCATTTTGGCAGCTATCCTCTCTCATTTTACTTCCCTCTCTGTATATTCTTCAATCTACAGTCCAGCTTGTGCATTCTGCTGTTATAATTTTACCACAGGTTCATATCACCACCATTCCCTAATGAGATCTGCCAGTTATGTATCCAACATCCACATCATTTCGAACTGAAATGGTCTCCCACTTTTTGGCTGAATGAGAACAAATATCAAGACAAATGGGCCAGTTGTCAAAACGAATCCATTTTTAGCTAATCCAGATTCCAGAATAAGAATAAACTTATCCGGTATTTCATATGTATCATCATATTTTGTTTTTTTTTAATTGATGATGATATTAATGCATTACTTTTCAGTCATTTTTGTTTACCAAAGTATGGGAATTGTCACTTGTGGTTAATGATTAAGGAATGATGTTTAGAAAACAAAAAAAGCTCGTTTGATGCCATTAAACCCTCTTATACTCCAGGAAATGAGTTTCATTCTTTTTGGCTTCTTATGGAGGCATCAGCACCTCCTCTCTGGAGAATGTTGGTGAGGATTCACTGGATGCCGTCTTCAATATTATTCTTCACCTTGATAATTCTTGACTATTTTCCTGGTTCTGCCAAGGATGTTTTTTTAGTACTTGTATCCACTTGACTCCACCCTTCGTCCTCGTTGATTATCATGGGAATTTCTATGGGTTTTGGATTTCTCATGGAACTCTTAACTCATTTTGATCACTTTGGAAATCCTGTGCTGTGTTGAAAGTGCAAGGGATCCATTTCTCTCATGTATTGACCCATTTTAATAGTGACATTGTTTATCTATTTTTCCAAGTCTTCATGTCCATATGGAGATTCAAGATTCTTGAAGGCAATTATTTGTTTTTCCATTGAACAAGATTTTGTTTCCTTAGCTTGTCTAGGGTGAGAGGAGTTCCTTGCCTCGTGGGCCAGTGGAGAAAATGTTGAGCTTGTCTTCTGTATGCAGGCCCATGGGGGCATTGAGGCTTGTTGTTGTGCCACATTTGGTGATCATATTTGAAACACCTTCTTTGGCCTCTAGAAACCACTTTTCGGCTAAATTCCCCCTCTGTATCATGTTAGTTGGGGAGAGCAGGAGATCCTGCTGGGCAATTTCTTAGTAAATGTCTTGTGTTTGCCTGCACCTAAAAGCAATATTCACATAATAGATTTGTTTGATCTTAGCTTCCACTTTCAGTTTTGATTAGCAATTTCCATACCTATGCATGCATACACGGACTTTTCAAGGACAATTGCCCAGCTTAGAGAAATAACCCTAGCGACTTACCAACCTTTTCCATTGTACATTGATTTATCAGATGGAAAGGGAGGACAAAGAAGCACACCTAGATAGGAACCTGGTTAAGGGTTTTGGTGGATGAGCCAATCATGTAAAGTCTTGCATAGCCCAAGAACCATTGGCCTTCTAGGAAGATCCTCTTCTCTTAAATGTAAGGAGTCAAAGGGGACCCAAAAGATTCCATTGGGGAGAAATCTCATTGAAAATTTCCCCAGGTTTTCCACTTAGCTAGTGACTCATCTGTTTGTTTTGGTGAATCCAGGCCAGAGACAACCAAATTTGCAAAGTAGTCCACAATTTCTCTAAAATATTCATAAATTTCGATGAAATGTACTACATATGTTGCTGAATATATAGCAGATCACATACCCTGAATTGCTAACTCCCTGCTAACAGAATATCTTAATTGGCAGTTTAACTTAAAGTCAAATCTAATATGCAACTATGCTGATCATACTTGAATTCCTAAATTATTCTGACACCCCCTCTTAATGACTAAACTTGATATACCATAAGGTAGTAACACACACACAAGCATGCCCTTATAAGGACTTACTGCTGTTACAGAGGTGTTAATATCACACTCTAAGAAACACAATAATGAGACTGGAGACTCAACTCAGAAACTCCAATACCTATAACAAAACATTGAACTGAATTCTAGACGTTGATGAGAAGCAAGTTGTTACCGACCATAGAACTTGGTAAAAACAAAAGCCAGATCGAACTCTAGATTGCGTGACTCCAATGCACGACTCTGAACCATCCAAGCAATAAACCAAGCTGACCAAAATCTCGACCGGACCAATCTCCAGATTTCAAATTCAGCCAATCTGGCAAGCCCAACTAGAGTCTTAATCAAATTTTGAGATGTCAAACAACAATATTTATGCCGAAGATTCATCGACCAAATGTGTGTTTCGTCGACGATGTTTCCATTTTGAATTGTCTTGTATTGCTTTCTTAACCTTCATTTAGATGGCACTTCAAATGATGTGCTTGACATCGAGTCTCAAATATCAAATGATTTAAGCAACCTTGCAATACCAAATGTTCAAAAGACATATGCCCAGTCTCCTGTAAGATCTGAAAGGCATAAACAATCCACATGTCTTCTCCATAGTGATGATAATATAGATTGTATTGCAAACATTGGTTGAGTTGAAAACATTTGCCCTTGGATAAAGCACCTTCTTGGATAAATAAGACTGAGCGCTAGAACAGATGACTTGACCAAACTTAACAAAAATCGTCTACAAATGTATTCAAGAAATTTGACCAAAAAATACCAATATAACTAGACTTACATAATACTTTTCAAGACGACTGCTTTACTCAAAACACATAAATTAGATCACAATAATTTTTATTCATCCATTTCTTTTTTGCTTTTTTAAACTTTTCCTTTTTAAAAAAAAAATTGGCCCTCTTTATTGGCAGAAAATACGAAAGCATATCTCTACTGCTATGCATTAAGTCAGAAAGCTTCGGGTCTAGCATTGAAGAAGGTCCACATTGTCATAGATGCACCAATCTTGGCTTCTTGATGCATTGCATTGCACGGCGAATGTGCCCAATCCCTATCCTCCCCAAGGAACGAAAATTATTGACATTTTGACACCTAAAAAAGACGAGAAACTCAAGACACATGTAGGTAGCGATTGAAATTTTTTTAACCTTTCATTTAAAGTCACTGGAGCTTATAAAACTAACCTGGTGACTATTCGGCCATGCTACATCAACATGAGCATTGGAAGTACACAACCCAGTCAATTCATTCACACATCTGATCCAATGGTTATTAACTTATTCTTACCAACAAAATAAGAAATCATGGAGAGAGGATAACGCTGATACGCATGCCCTCCTGATCATATCTCAGCCTTTCCTTACATTCTGGCACAGTAGCCCCAATGCATGCATCGACAAAATCATCATCAATGAAATCATAGGACAAGATCTGTAGACGGTCATTGTAGCCTTGCTTAAAAACCTGAGAGATGAAGAGCATGCTGTTCCCTCTGATGCGATCTGTCAGGGGGATCAGGTTGTCTGCCTATGGAGTGGCCGTGTTCTCCACCCTGTAAAAGTATTTTTGGGATGCCACTGGTGCCTGACTAGCGAAGATGCTTTATTATTCTCAAATTTGGTGTGCTGGAGGTTGGTATCAACCTAGTTGTCCTTCAGATAACCATTGTCCTGCAGCAGACTGCCGGTACTTGTGGCTTCAACTGCAGCTTCCACATGCAGATGACTTTTCTTGGGAGCAACTTCGCTAGCGTTCTGTCGAAAACATGGTTGCCATTGTGGAAGAGGTAATCCCCCAACTGCTTCACCAGCCACTTGTTGAAATCCAGCAATAGTGATTGTTCGTAACGACCCACCTACGTGCTCGACTCTATCTTGCAGTTGGTGAAAACATTCCAGCCAGATCTAGAATCTGGCAAGAGGCCTGTCTGTTTCAAGCACGTCTCCTACTCTTCAAATTCCCCACAGATGTATTCATTAAATTATCTGAATGTATGCAGGTTTTTGTGGCCGTGTTCAGAAATAGGAATAATCAATTGACGGAACAGGAGAAGAGAGCTGCAATGGCTGTGTACTAAACTCAATTTCATGCAGATTTCTCAACAAAGCGGCTTTCAGATATGAGGGGAGCACCTCCAATGACTCAGGCTGTTGCAGCATGTAGCAAATCGAGGAAATGATAGTGTTCTTACAAATTTTGCCAATTTTCGGCAGCACGATTGTCATGAACTGTGCGGTGGCACAACTACAAACATTCTTCGTTCAGCAAGCAGAATGATTCACAATTTTCAAAACAGAATTGGGTGGGAGGCTGTCCTTACCAACCGATCAAGGGATCAGATCAAACCTTTTCTGATTAAATGGGCTCTGATACCATAAACAATTCATACTTTTTGATAAAATGTATTACATATGCTGCTGAATATATAGCAGATCACATACCCTGAATAACTAACTGCCTGATAACAGAATGTCTCACCTGGCAGTTTAACTTAGACTCAAATCTGATATGCTGTTATGCTGATC
This sequence comes from Wollemia nobilis, assembly GCA_028583015.1. Lineage (NCBI taxonomy): Eukaryota > Viridiplantae > Streptophyta > Pinopsida > Araucariales > Araucariaceae > Wollemia > Wollemia nobilis. Next base: position 983,983 of record JAQPPZ010003193.1, on the reverse strand, counting down.
ATACCTGAATTCCTAAATTATTCCAACATTCTCAGGATGTAGGTCTCATGATCCATATGCCATTCCTCAAGGAGAAACTACAGGACATCTTTAGGAGCTTGGATTAAAGATCTAGTTGCTGAAGGAGTAGTGGGAGGATCTTTTTTTCTGGTTATTGCCTCTTTGTAAGATTTTTCCCAATGAACAATCACCATCCTGAGAGATTAGAAAAGTTTCCCTTTGTTTCCTACTCATTGATGCCCTCCACTGCTCATTGCTCATCTCTGCTCGCTGCTTGCTTCTCTGCATTATTATTATTTTTATCATTGTGGTGGTTATTAACTTATTATTATTTTTAAATAAGTTATATGGGATGGAAACGGGCCCACCTGTATTACATCACGACCGCAATCGATGGTAATTCAGTGAACCTCATTATTGTGGTATTACAACAAACTGCATTATTATGACACAAATGGGAATTGAATTCTGGTTGGCTCTTTGTGAGCCAAACATTTTCACCAGTTGGGCTTCAACCACATTATTAAGTAATTGTTATTATTATTGTGATTTCTTCCTTTTAAATCTAGGATTATAGGCTGCCTTGTTGCAGCATTGGTTTAAATATGGTTCACCCGCATCACCATTACACTGCAATGTCACGAGTATACTTCCATTATAATTCCACCACAACCTCTAAGAAATGTGCTTTGGGCTGCTCTATTGTGGTGAGAATGTGAACCTGCATCATACTCTTACAAACACAATCCATTACCATTAACCGTGGCTGTGTGTTGTTATTTTGTAGTAACACTTTCTTGTCATCATGATTAGCATGTACCTTGAAGCTTGGAATGCCTTTAGCTTTAGAGGCCACATCCCAAGTGGTTTTTATTTCTGCACTTGAATCTATCTTTGTTCAAGTATTGCCTGCATTACCACAGTTGCATTAATATCAAGCACATGCCTAACAGATTCGGGACCCTAGTCATCGCAAAGGTGATGGCTTGCATAATTTTTCTGAATTGGTTTTATAGTGTTGAAAACAGGCCTCATCTGTATTACATCATGATCATGGGTTTTAAGTTATGCTGTGGTACCTTAGCCTCTATGTTTTAAATTTGTGGCAGGTGGCTTGGCTCCAAGAACTTAGAAGCTCCTGTTAAGACTGCAGTTGATAAATTTCAACTGCTGCCAGCATTTCTTAAGGTGGGTGTCTTTGTTTTTGTGTGGCTGCATTTTTTTTTTCATTTCTCTAAGTGGAAGGTTTACATAGTTATTTCAATTTGCAGGTTAGAGGACTTGTAAAACAGCATATCGATTCTTTCAACTATTTTGTGAACTGTGAGATTAAGAAGATTATTCATGCAAAAGCCAATGAAAAGATAACCAGTGATGTTAATCCAAATTTTTATCTCAAGTAAGTGCGGTATGGAGTCAATGTGGTTGGAAAGTTGACAGGATTGAGTCTAGTTTTATTTTATAATAATAATTATGATTTATGAAAGTTAAGGTCATATCATGCTTCGTTCTAGGTGTGTTAATGAAATTTTTATGCTTTTACCAGGTACATAGACATACATGTGGGCATGCCTTGTGTAGAGCAAGACTACATTTTTGAGGACATCACACCCCACAAATGTCGCTTGAGGGATATTACGTATGTTTATATCGACCTCACATCTGTGTTAGAGAATGTGTTTTAAATGCTACATCATAGGGCTATGAGATTGCTCACGATTAGACTGTATTGGTACAATTTTGCTTTGTTTAATGCCCCTTTATTTCCTTGTCCACAAACTTTCTGCTTAAAAGTAGGCTTCAATGCAAACAGTGAACTTGTTAAAAAGATTTAGGTACCAGTCTCAAAAGGAAAGACACAGATTTGTTGTTGTGGCATTTTCAACAATTGCAATATGATATTTTGATAGTCATTTGTGACAATTTTCTAAAGCTATATTATATCAAAATGTGATCAGATGCTAATAGCCAATATATTTCAAGTTAGTTATTTGGTAGAGATACAATGAACAATGGAATATAAATCCCTTGCTAATTGTTGCTTTTCTGATCTAAATATATCCCTTTCAAGTGAAAGTAATTTCGAAGGCAAAAATTGGAAATGTCGCTGATTGTATAGAATAATGGAAAAGGGAGAGAATGAGAGAACATATATCACACACATAATGGAAGTGGTTGTGAGGATTGGATGATGTCCTGCCTCAGAGCTCAGTAACAATTGTGTATTCTTTTTTATTATATATATGTTTAACTTCTCTTTAGATCTTATCCTTTCCAGCAATACTACCAAAATTGCAAACACATATTAGTTGACAAACATCTCACAGTGACCAATCTGAAAATAATTGTAAAATGTTACAAAATAGTGTGGAAAAACAGACATTTTTCTCCAAATAGACAGTAAGGATGTCAGAGATTTTGGTAACACTGTCTTGAAGATGTCATCTCATTGGAAAGAGACCAAATACTGTTATACTTTGACATTGTCTTGAAGATGTCTTGAAGTTGCTGTATGTCCATTGTGTGTTCTAGTTGTTGTCTGGTTACCGGCTATGTGATATGCCTCTCTTATAGTTAGTCTGCTCATAGTACCCCAGAAATATGGGTACAAATAAGAATGCATGTAAGAAAATGCCTCACAATTATAACCATATTGGCATTTTTTTTTTATTAAGGTTGTGAAGGGGTTTTTGAAAGGGCCCCAACCCTTTTACAAATTGAAAGAAAGATCTAACATTAAGCTCCCAAGACTAGTCCAACTGAATTGAAACTAAGGCTGCAAAATTAGATACAAAACATGCAGCCTTACACAAACACCATTACTTAGTAAACACACTGAACAAGTAACCTTTGAAAGGCCAAAAATCCAATTTCAGAAGGTCCCCCCCATATTTTTCCACCAAGATTGAGAAATGCTAATTGGTCTGGGATCTGCTTGCCGTTCCTCACTGAGAGCTGGTTCTCTGTGCACAGGTCCTTAATATTCTAGGAAATGATCTTCATTTTTTAGATTGAGGGTCAATTGTGTTCCATTAGCTACATCCCTAGTCGTTTCCCTTTGTCTAATTTCAGATTGTGAAGGTCTGCCCCGCTTGGGATCGTAACCTACATCTGCCCCTACTTTCCTTGAACTTCTGGTAATTTTGTTAGGGCTGCCCTGGTCCTTCCTAGATTTTTTGCCTTTGGGAGATTTATCATGCACTTCCTCACTTCCCTCCAGGATAAGTGGAGTATTGTTTATGTTTTGGGTTACCATACCAATAATATTTTGTTCATGTTCCTTTTCCATAATTTGAATTTCCTAATCTTTTTCCTCTGTTGAGTATTGAAGGCAATGAAAATGGTTTTGAACAGTCATCTCATTCAAAATAGAGAGGGGATTCTCAGGATGTTGACTTAACTTATTCACTGCTTCCAATATTTCGCCTTCTTCCCCCACATCCTCCTCCGGATGTATGGTGGCTCCATTGGTCTTCTTTGGTTGCCAACCACGATTCTGAGCCAGACTCCTTTTCTTTGGACAATCGCGAGTAAGGTGCCCTATTACCTGGCACAAGCTGCACTTCACAGGCAGGTTCTCATACTCAATAGTCTGATTCCATTTCCCAAACATTGAAACCAATTTTATAGTTGTGGCTGGAGGCGCTTCCATATTCATGTTCAACATAGTCGCGCATGGATTATTTGTGACCTTGTCGCCGTTGCAGGGTTGATTGCTATCAGTTGTCCTATATTTCGTGCGATTCCCTCGAATATGTCCTCATGCCAATAGCGAAGAGGAAGCCTGGGCAACCTGATCTAGACTGGAGCTTGGTTGATGCTTTGTGTGTACGGGTCAAAATCACTCGTCCGTTGCTTAAGGAAGAGACCGCATGACCAAAAAACCAGGGTTCCTGCTGGAGAATTCGTTCCAAATCCTCTTTGCAATTAAATCAGACCCAAAAAAATTTTCTAGGCATCGCCATGATATCCATGTGCCCCAGAGGGCACCATTTCTCCTTTACCCACTTCTGTATAGCATCTAGTTCATGTCTTACCCCAAGGAACTTACCAACCAGACATTGGTCGCCTTGAACCGTAGCAATTTTCGCCAGCTCGTTAGGGATTACCAATCTTCCGTCTGCATGCAACCAAGTCTTGCTCCGGGGTCAAAAGGCCGATTTTGAACTCCAACAACCCGCTCATCTCCCGTCCTAGTAGCATTCAAAATTCCTACCCCAGGATTCCCTACCTGATCACCCAATGACTTGAACCGCTGCTCCTTGCTATATTTTCCCATCCTTAAAATCTCCAGGACTCCTCCAGAAAGAGCATAACAAAAGCCTGTTAGAACTGTAGAAACCTTGGATCTGCCGGTCAGAACTGTAGAAACCCGGTATATGCTGGTTACAACTGTAGAAACCCAAGATCTGTCGATAGAACTGTGGAAACCCGGGGTTTGCCTGTTAGAACTGTAGAAACCCAGGATCTTTTGGATAAAACTGTAGAAACCTGAAATTTTCCGACAAAACTGTAGAAACCTTGGATCTGCCGGTTAGAACTGTAGAAACCCTGGATCTGCCGGTTAGAATTATAGAAACCCTAGATCTGCTGGTTAGAACTGTACAATTAGTATGATATTTTTTTTGGTATTGATAAAAAAAGGGGTTGAAGGGCCCCGACCCTTTACACAGAGCTCGAAAGATGTACAAGAAAAAAACAAGAGAAGATAGCCCTATCTTAGTAAAACAAACAAACCTGGGCTAAACCTGTTGATGGAGAAGCTGAAATAATATTCCTCTCGCTATCCTTCTATTCTATTTAACATGGCCTGATGCAGTGCTCAATGCTTTACATAACTGATAAAGAAATTGCTAACAATAATGTAATTTAGTGTGCTTAAATCCTTTATCGCATGATCCCAATAAGTATTCTGCTTTGCTCTGCCCTCTTTACTTGCTAGCTGCATTATCAATTCTTATAATCTCTTCCAACTCCATGGGGGCATATGACTAGACCTTGAAATTCTCAGATTTAACTGCCATATTCACCATTTTATCGGCAACTTTGTTTCCCTCTCTATAAATATGTTTAACTTGACTTTCTTCTAGGTTTCCCAAGATAGTCCTCGCATTTGTAATTATTTGAAAAATGCTAGAATTATTTAACTTCCCTTTTTGAAGGGAAGTTATAATATTCTTGGAATCCCCCTCAAGAACAATTCTCCTAAAACCCAAATTCACCGCAATTCGGAGGCCCGTAAGCATTGCCTTTGCTTCAGCTTGGTGATTTGTGGTAATTCCTAGATCCTCAGCATATGCAACCACTACCTGACCTCTGTTATTCCTAATGAGGCCCCCACCACCAGCATGACCCGGGTTACCTTTTGCAGCTCCATCGGAGTTAATTTTTACCCAGTCTTTGTGGGGACGTTCCCATCTAGTATGTAGTCTCACCTTTTGATTTTTTTTCATATTTAAGATATCTTTTTCTCTAAAGAGGATCATTGCAAGATTTTCCTGGCCAACAATATTTTTAATACAATCCTCCAATAGGGCTGTTTTTATCTTGGCATAAATCCCAATTATTCCTCTGGTTTTATTTTTGAACACTTGTCTGTTTCTTTCCAACCAAATCCCACAACAAATATGTGGAATGCATTTTTGCCCAAAAATATTGCTTCCTAAGTGCCACTGTTCCCAAATCCTGATTAGAGAATCTGGAATGACCCAAGCAGCATTAACTTCTCTCAATAACATATCTAGGATATCACGAAAAAAATCACAAGTTCCAAACAGGTGGTCTACACACTCATCCTCTTTGTTACATAAGACACAAACAGTTGGAACCACAATCCCTCTTTTGAACATATTGTCTTTTGTAAGGATCTTATTGAGAATGGCAGTCCAAAAAAACATAGCAACCTTAGGGATGATGTTTAGCTTCCAAATTCTTTTAAGCTCGGGTTTCTTTGAGGTTACTTTGCCCAAGACTCTATATCCATCCTTCACCAAGTACTGGCCTTGCTGGTTTCTTCCCCAAATTATCTGATCCTCCTCTAAACCTCTACCTAAATAATAACTCCTTAAGAGGTTTTGCAGATTTTTACCCCCCGGGCCTTGCATATCTTCTTGCACGATTTTCCACTCCTGAAAATCACCTACCCTATGAATGTAACCATTAATTTCCTTACCATAGGTTCTGGTTAAATGTTCTTTAATATTTTTGAACTTTCTGTAGTTTGCTAAAGGCTCCTCTTGAATCCAAGGGTCTTTCCAAAAGTCAATTTTGTCTTCTCTGCCTACTCTCCATTTTAGACCTTGCCATAGAACTTTCCTGCTATTGATTATATTTTGCCAAAAAATAGACCCAAGTGGAGGATTAGAACAACTGATAAAGTGGTTTCTGCCCTCCAAGTATTTGTTTTGGATAATGCTAGCCCATTTCCCTGATGCTCCAGTGTAAAGCCTCCAACCATGTTTAGCTAGAAGGGCTCTATTTAGATCTCTCAACTTCCTCAAACCAAGACCCCCATTCTGTAAAGGCTGGCAACAGGTATCCCAAGCTACCAGATGTATACGTTTTTTGCATTCAGTGCCATCCCATAAGAAATTTTTTTTGTAGTCTTTCTAAAGTCTCTTCCACTTTCCTTGACATCCTTAGGAAAGACATGAAATAAATAGGGAGGCTTTGAAGTGTGTGTTTTATGAGTTGTACTTTCCCTGCAGAGGATAACAGAGATCCCTTCCAACCTTGAAGTTTCCTATTAAATTTATCAATAATTGGATTCCAAAGTTCATATTTCATATTGCCTATAAACAAAGGCAAACCAAGATAGGTGATAGGGAACTTTTCCTCCTTACAACCCAACACTTTAACTATTTGATCTCTTATACTTTCCTTCGTGTTTAAAAACATAATCCTGCTTTTTCATAATTTATTTTTTGGCCTGTAGCTTTTTCATAAGAATCAAGGACTTTTTTAAACTCCAAAGCTTATTTTTCTGTAGCTTCCCCAAGCAAGAAAGTATCATCCACAAATTGTTGATGAGACAAAGCTTCACCAATGGGGGAATGTTTCAGACCTTTGATATTACCATCCTTTCTCTTTCTTTCCAAAGTTCTTCCCAGGGCATCTGCCATAATGATAAAGAGATATGGAGACAACGGATCTCCCTGCCTGATTCCTCTGGTAGAAGGAAAGAACCCAGCAGATTGTCCATTGATCAAGATTGAAAAGCGAGGGTTAGAAATACACATACCAACCCATGCCCTCCATTTTTCATTGAAACCCATTCGCTCCATTATTTTATCTAAGAAAGACCTTGAATCCTTGTCATAGGCTTTGTTCATGTCCAGCTTAAGGAACATGCCTGACCTTTTCCTCCTTTGAAGAGAGTGTGTTGTTTCATAAATGGCAATGATGCTTTCAGTAATCTGCTTACCTGCCACATAACCTCCTTGATCTTCATTAATGATTGAGGGGATGATGTTTTTCAACCGATTGGCCAAAACTTTAGTAAAATTTTTGTAAATTGTATTACATAGGCTAATTGGTCTAAAGTCTTGCAATTTATCTGCCCCATATTTCTTGGGAATTAGAGCAAGGAAGGTATTATTTCATTCTTTCAGCAACTTACGAGATTCTTGGGCTTCTTGGATTGCATTGATTACATCTTCTCCAACAATATCCCAATGATGTTGAAAAAAACCTGGTGGGAAACCATCTGGCCCCGGAGCTTTGGATGCTCCCATAGAGAACACAACTCTTTTAATTTCCTCCTTAGAGATTACCTTGCATAGATATTCATTCATGCTATCATTAACTCCTTTGGGAACATTGTTAATGATGCTTTCTATTTCCATGTTGTACTCTGTTTTTTCTTTGCTAAGAAGGTTCTGAAAGAAAGTAATGGCCATATTTTTAATATCATTTAAATCCTCATACTTTCTTCCATCTTCCCCCATAAGGTAGAGGATTTTATTGCTGTTCCTATGTCTCATAGTCGAAACATGGAAGAATTTAGTATGATATTAATTTAATTGAGTATATTTTTTAATTTTTAAAGAAAAAATTTAGGTTCAATTGTCAAATTATTGTAATACCATATTGGCCCTTTTTGGGTAGTCCAGTGTGTGGTAGTGTATTTGGGGTCCTTGTCCATTCTACTGAAATTTTTATTGCAAACATATCCCAGGACAGTCCAGATTGTTTCCAATTAGAGTGGTTGGTTGAGTGGCCCAAAATCTGTGTCACATCCCCAAATGCTTAGAGCATCAAATTATGAGTAGACAACATGTCTGAAGGGTTGGAGGACTTGTGTATCTTGAGGCATTTTTGCTTCGGAAACTATGTTTGTTTCCAAGTTTCATGCAAATTAGCCATAGATTAACACTCCTGATATGTGTGGTTTCGGATCTAGCACCGAGACATTTTCATTGCCCTATGCCACTTTCCTGTATCATTGTCATCCTTCGTTATCCATGTGGATTGTAACCCATATTTTGACCTTTACCCCGAGATTTCTACGTACTCTTCTTCGAATGTTATCTTGATGGGTTACTCCAATGCCCACACTCGACCCGATAGCTCTTCATGACCTAAAAAAGGCCAAGTTTTGCCTTTTGGAGCTAGACGCTGAGGAATTTAGGATTTAGAGAGACTTTGTCAACTAATGACATCCTCTCTGTGCCTTTGGGAGATATGTCCTCCAAGCATGTGAATCAGACAATCTCTTGAACCTTAATCGCCTCCCTTGCTTCTGACATTCAAATGGATTTACTTAATTTGCACATGTTGAGCGGTGAGTGTAGTTAATTATGTCCTAGTTTGTATGTTCTTGGTTATCTCGGTCTACTCGGTATCAACCTTAGTAATATTAATAAAATTATTGCTACCACCTTCAATCTCTAAGTTTAAATTTTTAGTCAGGGGCCAGCTCGTTGAAATCACAAAATCTTACACTTGTTTGGGGTTTAGTTTTCAGGTTCATCCTTCAACTTTAAACCCAACTTTTGGTCATGACTTTGTAAGATATGTGCTGCTCTTTTTGTGCTGGAATGCCAATGTCTCTAAATATGTCTTCAGATATCCCCTTGAAGTTTCAGCTCTTTGATTGTATCATTAAACCCACAACTTGTCATGGCTTCAAGATTTGGGGTGTGTTGATTGGACATGGTCAAGAAGCTTAAGAACTATAACATCATTGCTTTAGAATGCGATTTTATACGAGTGTACGATTGCTCAGTTCTTTATCCAAGCCAAGTTTACGATCCACTTGCTCTGTTTTTTAGAGCATCTTTAGACTCACTTTCATCTTCATTGGCTTAAGCACAAGGGGGATCATTCATTGGGTTGCGAGAGATATTTGTAGCTAGCGCTTTGTTCTCCTTTGTTCTATAGCAAGAGTTTCTTCTTTGAATTCCATTGATAGGAGGCAAGATTGGTGCTTGGATACTTGCTTGCTTCTCTAATCTATTGTGATGTACTCATTGAATGTTCAAAAATTAATCAAGAAGACATTCCTACTCAAGCTACTTGTTTCTCTTCCATAGCTTCTCGTTCCCAATGTGACCTATTATATTGAGCACTTCAGGTAAATTGTTAATGGCAGCTTCACTTGTCCTAATTATATTGAATGTAACTAGTGCCATGGTCATAAAATTTTCCCATGGTGGATGAAAACTTGTATCTTTGCTCCTAATAAGATCTAGAGACGAAGGAGAAATTTCTCTTTATGTGTCTTGTATACTATGATATTTGAGGGGGCTAATATTGTAACTTGTTTGTATAGGGAATCAAGGAGGTCACTTCCTACCTTCTTTTGTTGCTTCTACTAGAGTTTTCAACCTTGATTGTTTTTGAGCAGTGATTACTCTTAGACAACAGGTCCTAGGGTCCTCAATAGACCAAACATACTTCTTGGTTGATGGACTCCTTCATTCCTCATCCAATATTTTATATGAGAAGAGCACAATATTATATTTGTAACTATATTTTCCAAGATGTAAGGGGGTGGGATCTTACACCAATTTCATTTAAATAGACAAAATATGGATGGGCCCGTTTCAACCTCGTATGACTCCAAATTTATTTCATGGTGTTGAAGTTTGACTTGTGAGAACGGTTGGCTCACAAAGAGCCTACCAGGTTAAATTGCAATGGGTGCCACAATAATATGGTTTGATGTGATACCGCTATGTGGTTCAATGAAATACAAGGTGACGAGGTCATTACGTAATATGGGTGAGGTCTGTTCCAAATCCCATATAAGTAATTTATGTAAGAAAAAAAATATTTGACTGACTGTTCCAGGTAATCTAAAACTTATGCTCAAAATTTTATTGTAAATGCAGAAGACTCTTGTTACTGTATTGAAACAAAAGGAATTTTTATATAATCAACACATTGAACAATATGGATGAAATGCTGTTCCTTGAAGATTTATCTGATATACAATTTTTTCTTACAGATATGCTGCACCTATTAGTGTTGACATAGAGTACACTAGAGGACAAGAGATTATTCAACGAAGGGGAAAGCAAGGGCAGGTAGTTTGCTGTATTCTTGTTGTTGAGCAGCTATTTCACATATTTACTAACTTATGGATGTAACAATGCTGACAATTTTTTCACTATGTAGGGGGCTCTTACAATTGGAAGGATGCCAATAATGCTACGAAGTAGCCGGTGTGTGCTTACAGGCAAAAACGATGCTGAACTTGCAAAACTTGGTATGTTAGATATTAATTGTTAATTACAAAACTAGTTGTATGACATTAGTTATCTTTATGTTATTATGAGAGTTTGAAGCTTTTATGTTGCAAGTATTAATTTTGAGTTAATCTGCAGGTGAATGTCCTCTGGATCCAGGAGGCTATTTTATTATTAGGGGAACTGAGAAGGTATTAGATCATTGCTCTCATTTAATGCCTCTTCTTAGAATGTTTTCGATTTCTTACCAGTTGAACTTTTCTCTGTGTCGATGTGTGTAGGTATGCGTTCTCTCTCTTTACCATCATGGGACAAATTTTGAGGAACTCTAGGCTGTTGTACTTGCTTCACCCTAGAAATAAAGTTGATTATTCATTATTATAACAGGTTAATTTTTCTGTAATTATGCCCATCTAGATGTTCCCAGCCTGAAAGTAACAATGTTTTTTCTTTCAGGTCATTTTAATTCAGGAACAACTCTCAAAGAATCGAATAATTATTGATACTGATAGTAATGGCAGGTCTGATGTTTCCCAGTCTACAAACTTATGTTAGAGATTTTAATTTATACGTTAATTCCTTATCATCAGGACAAATGACCTCTTTATCTTGTACTGAATATTGATTTACAGCAGTTTTCTTTTTGAACATTGAATTCTTGTCAAATCTCTAAAGTGCTTTGTTCTCTATTGTTTCATTCTTTTTAGGCTTCATCAATTAGAGTATTTTTATTTAATATTTGTTGTTTAGGTTTTGGAGACATCTGCTTTCATCCATTTCTTAATTTAACAATGTTTCTAATCTTATGAAATTACTTGGTAAGAAAGAAGACTGAAATTTCAGAATATATAGGGCTAAGATGCCAACTCTTGTCATGCGTTTAGAATTAAACACCAAGCCTAAAATGAAAGTCCTAAAGGCTTGATCTTGAAGTTAGAATTATAGAGCATTTAGGCCACTGCGAAGGCCCTGTACAAATCTTAATTTGTTTTCTTGGATGGATAATCTTTCTGTAGCTCGGTGAAAATAGTTACTGCTCTGAGTTTGATACTATGCCTCTAAAGACAAACTATAACTTGAAAAGAATATGAAGGGTTTGGAACATAGGGGCTTCCTGATAGTATTTGTATATAATATAAAATAATATTTCAATAATCAATTAGATCAGTAATGATGTTCATTCTACTCTTTGATAAGCAATCTTAAAGTGAGAGAATCATTCATATGCTCAAGCACTGGTAAAGACCAGGGGCCATCAGCAATTTCAATGGGCAGCTTTACGATGCTTCTCAAAGCATAATGAGACTGCCTTGAAGGACCAAGAAAAGTTGTGTTCTATATTGGTACCACAAAACCAAAGGCTGTGATTTCAGTACTTTCCCACTGGAGGTAGTTCATTTTTGCAAACAGGTAGACTGTATATTGGAAATAATTCATTAAATTAGTTGAAAATTTTGTATGCAGAAGCCATCCAGTAGTCTTGTGGGCACATTCTATGACAGAGATGATTGGCTATGATAACAGGCATATTCTCTATGCTACTTTGCAGAAGTCGTCAATACAAGCATGGGCACATTCTACAGTGTAGAACATCCACTATGAGCAAGGATATTTTGCCTTCAGAGATTAGCCAAACAAATTAAGGAAACAAAAAGTATAGCAAAGGCTTTCCTGCATGTTCTCTTCTCGAACAGGTTTATAACTTCAAAAAAAACAAAAAAAAATCCAAAGAAGGTTTGGAAATATGGGAGAGTGAGAATATGGGAAAAAAGCACACCATTTTCTCTATCATCTTATCAAGGTTCCCTTAAGCCATATTTTATGTTCTTGACTATTAACAACCAATAAGCAAAGTTGAAATCTGCTACAATAACTGGAAAACGTATATCTGGAATCTGAACTCAAAATCTAAAAACTTAACTTTCAATTTGCAAATGAAGTCCAGATATTTAAAATAAAAAGAAAGAGAACAGTGTGTGTAAATTTTGGGAAATATTTTAAAATAAGATTTCAGATGTATGCTGAAATGTGTCGATACAAGGTGATGTCTATATGCCTTCAAGAGCCATGTGGGTGCATCTCGTGGCCAAAGAAACTCGACTCTCATAGGCTACCTTGAGCGAAACATTGCAATACATTTTCAAATCTTAAGGCTTGAAGGTCTTTTAATCAATTGGTTATATGAGGTTGAAACAGGTCCCAAATCTATTAAATCATGACCACATTATAGCAGTATTTCAATAAAAACTACGAGTGTGTGTCACAATGCGGGATTTGCACTCAAGTCGTGCTCATATGATTGCTTCCAATTTACAATTGCACCACCATGCTTTGAATGCTTAAAGGCCTATTTTAATGCTATCATTTCCTTTTGTTATTCTAAAGGCCACAGTACAATCTGTAATTCCTTGTATATCCTATGTCAACAGTTGTATAAAAATTTAGACTTCCCTAATCTCACTGTTATCCTAAGTTTCTGGTATGGAGTGATTTGGGAGGACCCAGATGGGTATAGATGTCTAAGGAGGCCTTTCCCCTTGCCAGGGAAGGAGTTTGGGTCCTTGACAAATTCATCAAGTTAATCTATTTTTTTTTTTTAAATATAGGATAATTGAAAAGTTAAAAGATTTTTTAGATTTAACAGATATAAATAAATACAAGAAGATCAAGAATAGATAAATCAAAATGTGTCTATTGCTGTATTTTTTGCCACGCAATCAAATTGAAGACAATAAAAACAGTTAACATATATTTAGACATCAAATTCATCCTTCATATGTTCACATGTCCATACATCATATGAAACAATAATATAATATTAATGACAGAAGTTTAAACACACTGAATCTATAAGAACAGAAAAACATGAAGAAAATGATAAGCTTCCTTTGGTTGCAAGTTGCAACAATGTATCGACACCAGACACACTAGTGGTGTTGTTACTTTGCATATCTTCTTGATTTAAATGCCTCCAAACCAATCCTTGCCGAATCCTTCCTTCATCCTCATCGACCTTTATTGTTTCCTCATGATCAATATTCTAATGTGTGCCTAGTCCTCCCAAGTACTATATCCTTTACTACAGGAGCTATAGATTACACAATGCCCCTGCATTCTGCCTTTCAATCATTATTCAGTAGCTGATGCTTATCTATCTTCTGCTCCTCGGTCTTCGATTTTCTCCATCTGGACTGCTGACTGCTTTCAATCATAGTTTACAATGGATGACACACCTCAAGCATCTTTCCTGTATGATGATGCAGTTTGCATATTTGGTCTTTGGGATTTAGGACAGTGTAGGGCCCCATTATTAGTGGAGACTAATCTAAACTGCTTCTTGGAAAGCAGGGTACAATTTAAATGAAGGATCTGCCCAGGGGGAATATCAATACAATGACAATCTATTCTCAACATTCATATGTCCTTGGTTCACAGTATGGCAAGACCATATAAGAATATTGGTTCTCATCATTGGCAAAGGGATAAACTGCCTTAAGGAGCCGACATTATGTCCCTAAGCAGCCTGATACCTACCATGGCAAAGACTGCCCTAAACAAGACCCCAATATCAACTTGACTTGCATGGATACCACGCCATAAATTCACAAGAATCCCATAGCATAAAGTGGCAACATATTGCAAGCTTGTGTAAGTCACACAGTGAAGTTCAATAATACTAAGTCCATTGTTGCATTTTTTGCTACATAATCAAAATGAAAGGTAATGACAGTAGTTAAGAAATATTTAGAAGTCAAATTCATTTTTCATATATGTTCAAATGTCACATGTTCATATATCATATGACAGAATAATATAACATTAATGTTACAGAAGTCTCTGTAGAAAATATAAAATGTATCAATCCACCCAAAATCATAGCCTGTCCCAAATTCCTCTTTCCCATGTAGCCAAATTTTATTTTTATTCAGATTTCTGTTGAAGGTCAAATCGTATTAGCTTCTACATAATTAAGGACACTTTTTTCCTTAGAAAACTATACATAACAAACACACACACACACTATTACATTTTCAAGCATACTATCAATTTTGTAGTTTACGACTGTTGCATCATTTGATCATTAACTCCAAGACAAAGGCATTTGTAAGCTGCATTGTTGAACATTGTATTTATGATACGTAACTGTCACATAAAGACAAACATGCCTTTCACACAATGGGAGTAGCATCTCTGCAATACAGCATGGCAGTGAGACTGTTGACCTGCATTTTTATATGCTTGCTAACAGGTGGAACACACACACACACACTGCAGATGTTCCCTCTTGAAAAGGAAAGATATTTCCTCCAAGGTTCAGGTAGGTTGGGTCTCAACCGCACAGGTTTCACTCAGAGGGGGCTATGTTGGTGATCCACAAGTTTTTTTTTTGGGGGGCTTTGCAGCAACATTCAATACAAATTAGATCTGGGTTCATAAAGCATCCACAAATCTGCACAAACTCAAAAATTTCCAGCAGCAAACTAACTATAACATAAAGATAAATCCTACTCTAACACTAGTCTAACTAGGAGGAGCAAAGAAAATTCAAAAAGGATAAGGTTAGGAAGAAAGAACCTGATTCCCCTGAGATCACTACAACATGTAACAGAGAAAACTGAGCACGAAAATACCTCCAAGCAGTCAGTATTCACACAATTGCAGAGAGGGACGATTGCAAAAAAAGGTAATTACAGTAACAGTATACACACATAAACTGTTATTACCCCAAGATATTCAACAACTATCTTTATTCATGAAAATATCTTTCAGATATTTGCAGCAGAACTTCAAGGGACCTTAGAAAAAAAAATGCCAGAAAATAAAGCTAATCTAATGCTGCTATTAAGTTTTTAAAATTTTACAGATTTTTTTGGAACCCTTTACAAATGAGTGGAAGTTTATTTTATAAGCTGAGGAAAACAATTTTCCCTCCATTTTCAAAGTTCAAACTTCCATCAAAATAATAATTTAAAATTGAAGTATTTTTTCAAGTCTTCGCATGATTACAATGACATAAATGATTTTGGCTCATTAAATCATGCATTCCATGTGGAAAGGGAATATCCGGATATTTTTTCAGTTGTTGGGTCCTCGCACGGTGGAAGATAAAAGTCATGCCCAGTCAAACAATTTTGCAATTAAGTCTCTGAAGATAAGCAACGCATCCAGTTTGAGCTCAATCAGAGTTTTGGATGAAAAGTTATGGTCTCTGAAGGATTACCTATCAAAAAGAAAAAAGTCAATTTGTGTGGGAAAATATCATTTAATAAATTACTTCTGTTTTCAAATAGTCTTTGAACGGGATTTTGGAATTTTGGGATTTCGAGGTTTTTTAGGATTTCAAAAATATCATTTAATAAATTACTGTGGGTTTCAAATAGTCTTTGAACGGGATTTTGGAATTTCAGGATTTCAAGGTTTCGGGATTTGGTAAAAATGCATCTCGCCAAAAACTTCAAAATTTTGAAATTCCGAAGAAGGAACTTGTCCAAGACTAAAGAAGACTCAAAACACACCCAACCATTAGAAATTGTTTTTTTTCTTTGGGTTTTTTTTAGGATGAACATAAAATTGAAATCCAGATCCCACTGAAAACATCGAAAACAAAAAAAAAACTTGAAATTTTATAAACATGAGCTCACTAATTTTCACAGCCTTAAAGGTCCACGGAAAAATTATATAAAATTAACTCCAGCACGCAAGAAAAGGGGGGCCCTGTTTAGAGTGCAAAACGGGGACGTGTTGTCTGAGGACAACAGAGACATCATATTACATAATGACAATGGCATCTTCATAACAAGGGAAGACAATATCCCCGTGAGTGTGGTCTACCGGCAAGGACGCCACTTGCATTATCGGTGATGTGACCCGGGTTCAATCCCCATGGTGGATGTGTATAAGAAGTATTTATTCAAAAAAAAAAAAAAACAAGGGAAGACAAAAACACCTTTATAGTGTGTACAGCCTGACTGTCATTTAGATTAAACATTACAGATACACCAAGGAAATGGCATCTGCATGACTATCACATTTTACTCCCCAGTGATACCTGATTGATACAATACTTTTAGCAACAATTGGTATGGAGATGGTAGTCACAAGTAACACATGGGAGGTCTGAGCACAATCAAGGTCATTGCTATGCGTAGTGGTCACACTTACGTGCAGTTTTCATCAAGGTTAAAGCACCCTACAAAGGAACCCAGCACAAGATTAAAATGACAAAGGCCCAACACACATTTTTAGCCAAACAGAAGCAGTAAAAACATCAGACAAGAGGGTCAAATGGGGACATCAACCAGAGTGTATTGTGCCCACAGGGAGAGGAGCCACAATATATCTTAGAGTGAATAAAAACTGTCCAGCCCTTTCTGCAAATGGAATTGCCTCATACGTGTCACAAAATAATATTTAAATCTTACATATTCTGGCTCCAATCTCAGACAAAGACAAAGAGAAATCCCTAATATATTCTGATTAGTAATACAAGGGTTGCAAAGATCCATTGTGCCCTAACTTAAGTGCAACAGATGGTTACAATTCAGGCGACAACTGCAAGATGCTCCACAACATTTGGAACAATATTCACAGGGAAAACAAAGAAGGTATGTACATGTCCAGCAACTCAATCCAACTCAAGATTTACACAACTACAAAATCCAAGGACTGCCAGCATTTTCCATTACCATGCAAGAAAATGACCAGGACATTTTACCCAGAGTTCAAAGCAAACCCTGTAAATGACCAGCAGGAGACCTCCTCCAACATCCAATAAGTACCCTCAAAAAGCTCTAAAGGTAATCTCAAGGTCACAACACTTACAACACGAAGAAATTTGGAGATCCAAATAGATAAAAAAATTAGAACTCCTCTTTTTATCCTTGTAGGTAGACAACAAACATGCACACAAAATATCCCACATTCATTGGGGGAAAAAGCAATTCTGCTGTAAATATGTGTTTGAGAACTAGATGCAGTGGGGAAGGGGATAAAATTCGGTTTATGCAGTTAGTTTGCAATACTAGAGGTCAACACTACTCCTCCTAACTTGCCAATTCATTTGTCACTAAGATCCAACTTTGAGTTGAGTATGTGCAACTGGAGTTATTATTACAATCTCAAATGGGGAGTGAGACTATACATGCAATTCAGTCTTACCAACCACTAACCATGCAACCACGTGCAACTAATAACTGTTACTTGTATGGGATAATTAATGCACTTGTTCCTTCCAGTGGTGATTGGTGGCATTGCTTCCTATGTTATCCACACAAGGCCTCAATTAGATATCCATACATATATATAAAATTAACTGATACAAATGTTAGGATAATCATGCATGGAAATGAAAACAAGGTAACGGGGGATGTTACATTCTTTTAGACTGTCACCTGCTTGCAATTTTTTTCAGATGTTTGTGCTTGTCATGAATTTTTGGTAGTTGTAATATTGTAAAGTTATCCTTCTTATTTCTTTTAAGTCTCAAATGAAGCCTTCCCTTGAATTCCTCAAAAACATGGCCATTGCTAGCTACTCCACATTCATATAGATTTGTGAAAGCAGTTTGAGGGTTTGTGGTGATCAGTTTGGTGATGATGTTGAATTTATGTTTTTGAGGACTTTAGGATGAAGCCCTATTTTGATTATCCTTTCTAGTCTAAAGAAGCTTTACTCTTAAATGGGTCACTTGTTGTAAAGTATTGCTTTAACTAACAGGAGCTTCTCACTTGAAGCTTTTACTCTTTTACATCAAAGACCTACACATGTTAAGCCAACAAGATCAAGCCTTTAAATCAAAGATCAGCAGGAACAGCAAAAGAGCCAACCTCAAGAGCATTAACAAAGAGTATGAAGGGGATGTTCCTCATCCTTGAGATCAAAAACAGCCAAGAAAATGTCCATCTTAAGAATCTTGGAATTGACCCACCAATTTTTTTTACCTTGTTATTTAATTTCATTTCTTATGAGATATAAAACAAAAATTAGTATTGAAAAGCTGGAGTCGGTTGTTTCTTTCATTCAAACTTGTTTTATTTCTAAGTTAATTGTTCTTTGCTTCCCCCCACATCATACACACACACACATATATATATATATAGAGAGAGAGAGAGAGAGTATTATGGGGGTTCATGCATGTTGCATACAGTTCTTATGTAAGCCCACACAATTATTCAAAACCCCAAAGTTAGACTTCTCTTTGCCTATCAATATCAGGAAACATCCTTGGAAATGTTAACAAAGGCCAATGGAGATGTGGAAAGTCTAGATGACAGGTTTTCCAGAGTTTTTGCAGAGTTTTTGTTTTGGCAAGCAGGAAAATGGGGGCACCCTCAGATTTTCCTGCATCGTAGGATAATATCTAAAAAGTCACTTGCAATTAATACGCATACGACGCATCTATGGCATAAATCATTCATCTGAATATGGTCCTGGCCATGTCTAGAGCTGTTTTAAGAGCAAACAACTCAATGGAAAAGATAGAACAATAACTTTAAATAGAAAAAATAATTTACGTAATTTAAGAAAATTTGTGTAATTTTTTATTTTATTGAACTTAATATGTTTAAATTGGTTGTATGGGATTGAGAGAGGCCCTGCTCATAATTAATTATGACTGTGTCACCGCGATATTTCAACAAACCCCATAGTGGTATTCTAACTGACAGTTTTGCATATATGGCTTGGCAAGATTTGAATCTAGGTCTTCACATTGGGAGCCCCTGTTTTTTAACTTCCTGAGCTCATACCATTTGATTATTTTATCATAAATTTTATGTTTTATGTTTTTCAATGTATATATACATGTTCTTTTTTAAAATTCCATATCCATTTGTATACGAGTGAGGGGTCTAGGAAATCTGTTGTATATATCTGCTTCCATGCAACACTAATTTTTTTGGTATAAAACTTTTCTTTCCTCTGTTTCTCTTCCATAGTTGAGATTGAATTCTCTTACAATTTGCTGTCATAAAGCTAAACACATTAAACCGTTTTTAATTTTTAATTTTTAAATTGTTTAGATGGAGTTGGAATAGGCCCCAACCATATTACATCATGACTGCATTATTATATTATTTCAACAAACCACTTTATTGTGGTATTACAACAAATCGTATTATCACAGGCCACCTTATCATGGAAGTGTCCATCACAATGCAAGAATTTGGACTTGGGTTGTGTTTCTATGATTGCATCCCATTTACCATTTCTTCACAATGCTTTGGACAAATGTTGAGGTTTACCTATGGGATTGGAACCTTGACTTATGTGTGATACTCCTCTCTCCCAACTGCGTATGCTAAAACCATTGTGCCACATTACATGTTTTTAACTTTATCGATTGTTTCTATATAACAAGAATGATAACAGGTACTTGTATCAGGCGATGATGCTACATGGTATGCATAGTTTTTTTTCCCATGGTTTATATGGGATTGAAATGGTCCCACCCGTATTACATCATCACCACATAGTGGTATTGCAACAATGCTTGGATATTATCCATATATCCTTTGGCAAGGTTCGAACCTGGGTCTCCTCCAAATGTTGAGAAATCTAACTGGTTGAGCTAATGCCACTTGATTCATGCTATGCATAGTTGGAGTGTGCAATATTTTGTATTTTTACTTTGGAGCACTGTTTTGGCTCCCTTCCTTATAACCAAATATACTTATTGAGTCCCGTTGACCTGCTTTGGCATGTTCATTTTTGCTTTCTATCCATTTATCTTCATTTCATGTAGAATGAGTAGGACTATATTTAGGAAAATGAGGTTCTGGGTATTCAATTAATGTTTGACTGAAAGTAGACAGAATCATCATGGTCTAACTGTAAGCTGTTATGCTTTTCATGTTCTTATATCAGGAACTAATGTTATGGCAGTTTTCTTTAAATCAGTGTAACAGCATCGGTTACCAGCAGCACACATGAAAGGAAAAGTAAGACAAACATTATTGTGAAGCATGAGAGGATATATTTAAAACTTAACACCTTCAGTGAAGATGTATGTATCTTTGCATGCCTTTATTGTCATAAGTGTAGCCTTCTTTGTTCAATTCTCAAGTAATATCTTTTACTAGGATTATGCGTTTGTGAAGCTTTGTCAAGTTGTGCATTCAGTGCGACACATTTATAATTTTTACAATTTTGATTCATGCTTTAGGTCCCCATTGTGATTGTCTTAAAAGCGATGGGCATGGAAAGTGATCAAGAGATTGTACAAATGGTTGGAAGGGATCCCAGATATGCAGGCATACTTGCTCCATCATTGCAGGCATTTTACTCATCTATTGATCTTTAATGTCTTATTCTTATGACCCATATTGATTGAGAATTAAATTGAAGGGTATTTTTAAGAAGTCTTGGTTGTTAACTGGCTCGTATAGATGGTTGTTGTACTTTGCTATATGCTGAAGCATGTTCAATCAACCATTTTATAACAAAAAGCCATGTATGCTGATAGTAATATTAGAAGGCAATGATTTGTTTGTTTTCTTTTATGATTAGTGGCATTAAAATGCTGTGATCAGTATATTAGTGCACCACAAACTCTCTTTTTGGTCTCTAGCAAGTTTACATTTTTGATTTTCTCTCTTTGCTTGAATCTTTGTACTAGTTGCCAACAGAAATGCAGATCGATTTTTGAGCTCAACATCAGCATTATAGATTGCCTGCCATGTACCTGCATTCCTATTTGATGGAGAGCAAATGAATGTGTGCATGTTTCACATGATGATGCAATCTAGTTAGATTTAGCAGGCATTAGATGTATATAAATTTTTTAATTATTCCCAGGACAAATTATGAAGCATGGTCATCAACAAAGTTATTACAGATAGACAGTGTTGAAAAAAGAACTATATCATGTATATCACGATTTTTTCCAGCTCCTTGATTTATTTGCAACTAGTCGTTTTTTAAGAAAAATTGCCATTATTTTCAAGAAAACGGGGAAAAATCATTGTCTGGGGACTTTTGCCTAAGTAATTGCTGTTCCGATTTTTTCTAGGCCTTTCTTGTAAATTGCCAATCATGATTTTTTCCACTTTAGGCACCATTAGATATATATTGTAATTGTCCCACTGGGATTTAGACTCACTAATCCTAGCAACTTCATGGACCCTTGGAGACCAACCCTTTATCCAGGATTGGCGCTGCACCCATGAAAACCCTTCGTTGGATTATCTATCCTTATTCTGGCTATCTTCATGGGTCTTATTAGACCAAAGGGAGATGAATGCCTCTTTGTGGGGTCTCTAAATGGACCCTCTTAAACTGGATGCAAGATGAAAAACTTTTTGGGGTCTCTCCATGTAGATCCTCTTCATCAAATGATAATAAGAGAAATCTACTAGCATATGAAAAAAATACCTACAGATGACCATGAATTAGCAATAGTTTTTGCATAAAATCAGTGAAAACGGATGAGAATATAACCTCATCAATAAGATGACATCACAAGACTGAGTTTTGCAGATTTTATGATGCAGTTCTTTATTAGAACTTTATTCACACTCTTTCTTCTATATTTAGAACTTTATTCACACTCTTTCTTCTATATTTACAAATAAAGGGGGTCATTCCTTTTTATAGGAAAACAAGAGAAGAACATTTAATTGCTGCTGTTATTAGTTAACAACCGCGTTTATTTAATTACCGCTTATATTAATTGCTATAAGCTGCACCACTCTGCTGAAGAACATCGGAGATCTGTATATTGACTTCACCTCCTAACATTCTCCCACTTGAAGTCGATATACTGGAATTCTTTTCCTCTGTTTTCCATCCAAGTGCCAATTGCCCAATGCTGCCTTTATCATGTTTTCAGCAAGCCCAAAGAAGTTTTGCACCAATCAAACTTCTCTCTCTTGATCAGCTTTGTAAGCATATCTATAGGATTCACTTCAGTATCAATTTTCTCCAATAGAATCCTACCTTCTTCCACCACATTTCTTATAAAATGATACTGAACATCAATGTGTTTTGTGCGATCATGGAATGCTGGGTTATTTACTAACTGAATAGCACTTTGGCTATCACAATGCAACGTAATCTTCCCCTACATTATCTTGAAGTCACCCAACAGTCGCTCTAGCCAAATTGCCTCTTTGCTGGCCTGAGTTGTTGCAATATATTCTGCTTCAGTGGTTGATAAAGCCACCACCGACTACAACTTAGAAGTCCAACTCACAGCTCCACCAACAAGAGTGAAAGTATATCTTGTAGTGGACTTTCGCCCATCTCTATCTCCACCATAATCAGAATCCACAAAACCTTTAACTTGCAAATTTGCTGATCTGAAGTAAATAGCAGCATTTGAAGTGCCTCTTAAATATCTAAATATCCACTTCACTGTAGTCCAATGCTCCTTACCAAGTTTTGCCATGAACCGATTGACAACTCCCAGTGCTTGGGCAATATCCGGTCTAGTGCTTACCATAATAAACATGAGGCTTCCTACTGCTGATGAGTACAGTACACGAGACATGCTTGTCTTCTCTGCTTCACTGTTTGGAAGACAATTTGAAGTGTGGAGGAAGTGGGGTACTAACTGGTTTTGCATTCTGCATATAGAAGCGCTGCAAAATCTTTTCTAGATATAACTTTTGACATAACCAGATCTTAGAATGCTTTGTACATTCCTCATTGGTGGGTTGGATACAATCCTTCGCTCCCAATGTATACAGAAAAAAGCTTTTGATGGCATCTAGGAAAAGACTGTTTGATATTTAATATATGGATATAGAAGATTAAAACAGAAGTGATGATTCAAGTAGAGGGTAAATTATCAAACTTGAGAGACATAAATGGGTGCATTTGCTATAACTTATGTTTTCAATTATAGGGGTCACATAAGGGTAAATTATCAAACTTGAGATACATAAATGGGTGCATTTGCTATAACTTGTATTTTTCATATCCTAAAGTTAAAACACAAATAGCTCATCAAGAGATGCCTATTGAGATTTGCAAGCATATTAGTTAACCTTCTTTTCCTTTGGAGTATAATAAATTTTGTGTTTGTTCAATGAGAGCTCAATCATTAGAAATTGTCAAACGTTTTTGGTTGCCAATATCTAATTGTGAGAAGTGATTACCTTATCAGCTGTCCTTTGTACTTTAGTTTGAGCACTGTTTTTTTTCCATGTGTAAATCATAAATTTTTTGCTCTATGATCACTTTAAATGATATGTTTAGGATTTGCCATGCTATGTTTGGGAAGCGCGATTTGTGTCTCATGTTCATTTGTTAAATGCAATTAAGCTCAGGAGTGTGCTGCTCTTGGGATTTATACAGAGGAGCAAGCGTTGGAGTATCTTGGAACAAAGGTATTTGTTCTACTTCCAACACTACCCCTTGAACTATGCTATAGGTCTCTGATATTGTTTACATATAGCAAATGAGTGGAGGCAATTGAAAAGCATGTAACAGAAACAAGAATGTTGATTGCCAATTTAAATGTGCACTGTGTTAAGTTTATTTTGTCTCAAATGGTTAGTTTTATTTTTTCAGAGTCTATACACGTTTCTGGACATTCTTTATTTAGGATTTTATTGTGGAGTTACTTGAGAACAATGTAATATAAAAGGGGGACATACTTATCAATTTGTGAAAACTGAATCATATATGTTTTAGTTTCAATTTTTATATTTGGGAGATGGCTCCTTGATCAGGCTTTGTATTTTTGATGCCATATGAAGACTGCATTTTTTGCAGGTGAAATTAATGAGACCATCTTGGGCAAAGGCAGAAAAGTCAAAGGTGCGACTTTTCTATGGCAACAAAGTTCTTAGTCATCTTTAGGTTTATATGTGTTTCCAAATGGATGCTTATTTATGAAGAAGTTTGCCTTTTCCTCATTAGATTGCTATTTTTTTGGTTCCTTATTGCTCTTTTGTAGAACTTTGGTCTATATGTTAAATAGCATAGAAATTCCTTCTTTAGTGCTCCTCCGTTATACTTTATCCATCACATAATCACTGTCAAACTTGTCTTCAATCATCTTCTTCATAGACTACAGCGGATCATTATTAATTCCCATTTGGGTTCCAATGGCAGACAACACCACCTGATAACTGCATCTAGCATCTTCATTCCACTGTGGCTGCTTCTGAAGTTCTGTAGTCAAATCATCAACCTGCAAGGTGTAGTTAGAGTAAATTCAAAGAATTTGAATTGCCACAGAAATATTATCCTCATGAAAACTGTTATAGCACTTGACAAATACGTTATGAGCTAACATTTTTTTTTTTTAAAGCGAAAAACCCCTTGCAGGGCCGCCTTGGTCTGAGAGACCACGACCAGGGGGTTCTACACCATCAAAGTCACCCGAGAGTCGTGCCCGGCCCTGCCCGCACCAACATTATCAATTGGATTTTGGGTACCCAATTCAACTTTTTGGTAGGGTGGAGATTCGAACCTGGGACCTCCCTTGGAGGATTGCCCTCTCCTCTCCAACTCACCTACAACACCTGGGTTGTTATGAGCTAACACTAACTACCTAAAATTTTCAACAATTTTAACATACTGAGGAAAGAAACCAAACAAAGCCTCTCTCCATTTAACTCTTCTACCAAAAATAAGAGGGCAGTCCTCGTGAATTCTGACCTAAATTTACTTAGCTGACCTACAGGACTAATAAATATTCTTCACTGTCCCAAATATACCTAGAAGCACTATAGAAGAAATTGTCCAATGCAGAATATGCCAAGCCAGCAGCTTATTAGCCATATGGGGTGCCAGACTTCCAAATCCGAACACTGAAAGCACGCGAAGAGGCTTCAAAAAAATTGACATTGCATCTATAATTAAGCCTAAGAGTAACAATTAGAAGCGAAATGAGAACCATTTACAAAGTCTTAACCAAGGGATTAATAATTCTTTTTGTCACCAGGCCAGTGCTAGGCCTTCAACCTGTTACATGCAAGAGTGGTCGAGAGTTTGGCAAGAAGTTCATCAGTTAACAACCTCTGAAAAACAGAAATAGCTCCATTAAAACATGGAGGGAGACCAAACTGTTTTTAAGGCACAGACCAAGATTTCCATTGAAGGAAATCTATTAATACCTCTCTTAGCTAATCATTTCTCCTTCAAATGAGGATCAAATGCTAAAGGATGATCATTGCTAAGAACTAATTGGTTCCACCAAATAAAGGAAGTGGCTAAACTCAGGCCTTCTCTTGGAAAGTACCATCCCAAGCAAAGAAGAACAGAGGAGGACTGCCAAGGTTTCTTTAAATCCTTAAGAGGAGAAGATCCTTGAATAGAAAATTATTGAGCATGAAGAATCTTATCAAGAAGACCAACAGACAGCCAAGCTCCATCATGATGAGCTGTTTTGATGTGATGCGACACAGGACTTTTCCAAGGCTCATTACCATTGAGAGCCTTTTCAATCCATTTAGACATCACATTAATACCCTGAAATGAGGGATCAGCCAAACCAAGACCTCCCTTCTTCTAACCATTCTAGGAAACTAATCATAACGACCTCTACAGGGGAACCAACAAGAAGAGTAAAATACTTGAGTAGCAGTAAACACTTTTTCAACAATCTGCAATCTTCTGCAATCTGAAAGCAAGGTAAGAACCATTTCCAGAGATCAGAAATGTAGAAGAAAGCTGATAGGAATGGATCCTTTGGATATTTCATCACTCAGGGTTTAATTTAGTTGATCCCCAGAGGTAGTAACAGGGATAAGGTGTCTGGTTGTACTTGTTGAATGTGGAATATAAACTTGTTGCTAAAGCTTTGACTTGTAGATTAAGCCTATGGCCCAAGAGGTAGTAAGACCTTAGCAGATCAGTTTTCTAAGAGGAAGGTTCATTTTGGATAGTCTCATTCTGCTGATCCCTTAGGGTATCTTTTTGGAAGGGCAGCTAAGCTTGACCTTATTAAGGGTATATCTCTTCCTGATCAGGGTCAAGTTAATTCTTATTTTGCCAAGGATTCAGCATTATTTTTAAAAAATGAAAAGGAGGAAATCGATAATCCTTTCGCTATTATTGATGCTTTTTTGCTATATGTCTGGGGCTAAGTTTTTCTCAAACAAAAATGAACTTATCCTGGTTCAAGATAAGGATGATTGGATACTTTATCTGTTTAACTCTCCAGTTCTGTTGATTCATTTGGTCATGTGTGGTCCTAACATCACTTTCTTCTTCTTACAGGTTGATGAAGCTCGAGATATTCTGCTTAATGTTTTCCTTGCAAATGTTCCGGTGAGCTGTGCTTCTCAACTGTTCAGTTTGCTTCTAAATTTTAAATTCTTCTCATATCCAGTTGTGCATGGGTTTATGGATTAATTTGATTTATTGACAATAAGGAGATTGACTTCGACACACTATTTCTGTTATCTTCTAATAAGTTTTTGGAATCTTGTCAAGGTATGTGTTGATTATTTCCACTGTGAGTGATTTTTTATTCTTTGGTTATCTTGAGCTACAGATATATCAGTATGACTTTCGGCCAAAATGTATCTATGTGGCCGTCATGTTAAGACGAATGTTGGAAGCTATGATTAATGCAGATGCTGTTGATGATAAGGTAGGATAAAAAGAGCTGCATTAAAATGGTTTTTCTCTGTCTCTAACAAATTTCAATAGTATTTCAGAATAATTTTTCCCTGTTTAAAAATCTGTCAAAATTTTGAGGGGAATGGTGTTTCTTCAGAAAAATTAAGGGTTCTAGATTATGATAATAGAGGCAACATTTTGATGATTAGTTTTGATCTCTTCCAAACAATGTTTTGTTTTTATTTCTGACAAAAAATCCAACTTATTCATTTGCCCGTATGCCACACTTTCCATTTTCTTTGATCATTGCTTATATAGGAAAGTTTTTTTCTTCAATCTGATCACATTCCATTTACTGCTCTTATAGTTTCCTTTTGAATGGGAGGAAGTGCTTTTCTAGTTAATTTTCCATGTGCGAGTAAAAATTGAATTTGTTTAATGTTTTAAAGTGGGCTTTTAGCAAGTAGAGAATTGTGAGCTTATTTCTCTACCTTTATGGTTTCTCTTAGAATGGGGAAAATTTATATTAATTTTCTTTGACTCTTATACTGTTGGTGTTTGCAGGACTATGTGGGGAATAAACGATTAGAGCTTGCTGGTCAGCTAATGGCTTTACTTTTTGAGGTGAGCATTAACAATGTTTTTTGCAGGCATGCCATTTGTTAACCAATTGGTAGTGAGTTGTAATTGGGTTTTCATTTGGATTGAATCACTTTCTCTTGCTTTGCAGGATTTATTTAAACGAATGAATTCAGAGATCAAAAAGCAGGTGGATGCTACCTTTGCAAAGACGATCCGCTCAACCCAATTTGATGTTGCTAAGGTAGGCCACTAGTCCAATGATATGTGGGCATAGCATGTTCTGACTGTTCTGAGATGTGGACTATGAAATCTCACAAAAGGGCAATTGAAGATCAGGAAAGAATGAAGACTAGATGCTGTAAATTGCAACCGTGACTGATTCTTTATATCACAATGAAGATGCATCTCTGGATGTTCTGACATATTCACAATTAACATGTTTTTCCCTCAATAGATTTAGCTAGAGATATGTTTAGTGTCTTGAATTTTATGAATCCTAAAACATTATAGTACCATATGATGTTACATTGTACTTTCATCTCGGTGGACTTTGAATGTTTTGTCTTTGGCCATTGATAATGTGAATTTTGGACTAGGTTTTTGTTTTAAGTTATGCTCAGTTTCTGCCTATGTTCCACAAAATTCTGGGATGGGGACGGCGTGATGTGTATTGGGATGCCTTTTTGGGATGTTGGGACACATCTGCGAGACGATCCCCAAATCCCGGACAAGTCCCCATGGAACATAGGTTTCTGCCTTAATATTGTTCTTGCTATTGGTTTTCATGCACTTAGGCTGGGATAGATGTATAATACCTTTTAGCATATATTGTTCAGTAGGCGTTTTTTAACATGCTTTTATGAGATGTGTTCTGATAATGTGACACATGTTGCTTCTTGTCTTATCCTAGCCCAAGAACCCAGTTGGTGCAATTTGAGTCCAATCCGTACATATAAATTTCTAAAATGTTCGTACATCGTGAAGGACATAGAAAAGGAGATTGGTTATCTGTCTTAGAAAATATGAAAAACTATAAAATTATAAATGTAAAAGGTAAAGGTAAAGTAGAGTAGCTTCTAACATCCATAGGACCATATATGAGATGACCCTCATAGAGGATGTTACTTACCCAATATCCAACTAAACTCTGGCTACTGAAGTATGGTGTACAACTCTATCCTTCATTGGATTTGAACCTTGAAACTCCTATTCAGAGTTCCAAAGTCTTACCATTAAGCCCACTCAAGTTGTACATACTACATACCCATTCCCTTAATGAATTATGTTTAAAATATTTCATTAAGTAAATTAGGCTAATGAGCTATCAAATACTTAAAGCAAGATATCTTGTAATGAAAGCAGAAAAAATGGAGAGATGCTGCAACCCATTGCTTGTCATCGATTCGTAGAATAGAATTGGTGCCCTTTGTGACAATGCTATTCGCTTTAGTGGATTTCAGAACCACGTTTCATACTTCATGAGCAATTTTGTTCTTGTGTATTTTTCTTGCTGTCATGGTATTCTGTTAGAAGCCCCACAGTTGAGAATCAAACTTTGATATTCCTGTACTTGTTGTTAACCTTAGAAAAGTTTAAAGTAAATGATGAACAGGAATCTGAAATTACTGCAATTTTGAAAATGAAAATCTGTAAGTACTAAAAATGTGGACAAAAATAGCTGAAAACTTTAACTACTGTTAACCTTAAGACAAAGGATAAGACACAGTTACATGTCCATAATCACGTGCATATGTTGTATGAAATATGTTTAATGTTGTACAAAATGAAGATCTAACTACATAGTGCATAAAAAGGTAATAGAACTGCATTATGGTCTGAGTATCAGACCTAGGCAATAAATAAAATAAAAGAAACTTTATGGAGTATGAGCTCCATCTTGGGCTAACAAACCTCCAAGAGCAGTATGGTGATGTACCCCAAGGTATGGATGCACTCCTTCCCCAGAGTGGGTTGGTCTGAATTTTTCACAAGATGGGTATGCAGAAGGCAGACTGCTAATGTTCCCATGACCCACTCCCAATCTGGCCGGGGTGACTGCTGAATGATTTCAGTCATTGAAGCTTTGCTTGGGCCATCACAAACCGTTGAATTTGGCCACAGCAATTCCTGACATTTGGCACGTTCGGCCTCCTTTGCACTTCACTTGTGATCTCATAAGTCATAAAACATCCTAAATAGTAGGGCATTAGATGGTCAGGTTGCGCCTGGGCAGAAATATTTTGTGGTTCATGAGCTGCATGATTTGTGTTCACATTGGGCTCCTCCAACACTGCCCTTCTCATCTCCATTCCAAATCCGAAAAGGAGCTCCCTCCATTACAATTGGGGTATGCGAAGAAGTTCTGTCACTTATGGTGTCAGGCTTCATTAAGCACAGCATAAAGAACAACCCACAATGCACACCATTTTGACCGACAGTCTAAGGGTAAAGTGCCACAGTATTGTCTTTAAAGAATTGAAGAGCTTTGTTTAGAAGAGCACAACTGCACATGGCACAACCTTATACTCGATTTGTTTCAAATTCTGGTCTGAATACAGATCAATCTATATCCCATATTCCCCCGACCAAGGCAAGATTCTGAACGCTGCTTTTTCAATATTGTTAGCTAACAACACTGGAGAAGATCAACTGTGTATATGTCGAGGAAAGAAACCTGATCACCAGCCTGAATTGTCAGAGATTGACTTAACATCCAAGAGTTCTGGCCATAAATCTGTGGCAAAGAATTTGTCAAATTGACTTTACTAAAGCGAGCACTTAAGATGGAAACTTTATTTCAAATCACTTTACATATTAACTCTACTTCTAATCACAAACTGTTAAGTACATAAGATATTTTTAGTACTGATATACTCATCAAAAAATGACATTAATCTCTATTGCATTTTCAATTAGATAATTTAATGGAATTACATTCAACCATCGTATCCAACTTCATTTACAAAGTTGCTTTCCCACCATCTGTATGCTGAGACCAACTTGCGTGCACCAGGAGATATACCTCTACTACTTGTTTCCTGGTCTTTCACAAATTTCAAGTACAATTCATTATAGTGTGAACAGAGTTCTTCTAAGGTCTCAAGAGAATGCACTTTGTGATTACATTAGCCCTTAGCATCGTCATTCATAATGTGTTCCTTCATGGCCATTGATGCCTCTTGAATGCTAACAATTGCTTAAGTTTCTTCTTCAACAACAATTGGAAAAGGATGATGATCACAATGATTAAGCAAGCTTTTTGAAATTTCTGAATTGTCAGCCTTATCTTCATAAAGCTTGTCAGAAAGGCCAGATCTTCACCTACTTCTTCATGGACTAGAAGGTCAGATCTTCACCAACTTCTTCATGAACTAACCGTATACATCATAGTTACCATATCCGACAATTCTACTGCTTGGATACCCATATCCACATATTAGATACAGGTACAGATACAATACTTCTTGGTTACCCTATCCAGACGTATCCAAACACACTAATACCGTATTGAGACGTATTCAAATACACGAGCATTGTATCTAGATGTATCCCAATACAGTCTGAGTGGGCCTAACGGTGCATGCTTTGGTACTTCAAATAGGAGGTTCCAAGGTTTGAATCTAAAGTGGGGTAGGTTATGTATGCCTTCTAGGTAGATTGCACAATAGATATGCATAATGCTCCTGGATCTTAGAAGTTGCTTAACTTTATAACTGAATACACGGGTATTGTATCTAGATGTATCCGAATACATGCCCCTATTTTGTTCATATCTAATATATCATGCAATGGCTTAGGCACATTGAGAGTTGTATTCACAACGTGAATTTAAAAGAAGAATATGCAATTTAAAAAAGAAAACAATCATCTTTTTAGTTAATGAAAATATCCTATTCAAAACTTTGTATGTGGAAACTCCTTTTGTGTTATGTCTTTTTTCTTTTCATATATAAGACATATATGCTTTTTCTCCAGCCATATCTAATTGTATCCATATTAGGAGGTCTTGAAAATTTGTCATAGCCATTTATGATACCATACTGTATCTGTATCTGATGCCGTCTCCGTTTGCATGCAACACAGGTTTACATCCTTGCATATGAACCTGTTAGCTTGTAATGTCCCTTTCTGGATGATAGCAGGCTGTGGGGCCCACTCACCTATTTTTGTGGAGCAGTCATGGTGAGTGGATGTTCGTGTGTAGGAGGCATAAGCATGAGTGACTATATGCATTTGTTTTGTATTGTTTTCCGGGTGAATAAAAGGGAAATTCCTATATTTTAGGGATCTTCCTAATTTTTAGGAGGTAGTACCGAGTTTTGGAGTGGCCTTGGTGATTCCCCTAGATGTGTTCTAGTCTACCCTGGCTTTTGTTTGGTGTAATTTGGAGTCGTAAAGGAGATTTTAATGGATGCATTAAATTAAAAAAAAACAATTATCCCACGAGTTAAAAAAAGAAAAAAGTAAAAGGGGTGGCTGTATAAAAGGGGAGTTTTGGAAGTAACATGGGAGCTTTTGAACATTTATAAAAAAAAAACTATTCTACAGTTTTGGATGGCGGCTGTGCTTCAACAGCTAATTGGCAGATTTGAGGACAAAAACCTTCAAATCTCAGTTGGCAGATTCGAGGACGAAAACCTTCGAATCTCAGGATCAGATCTTTGATTTCAGTTGGCAGATTTATTACTGGGTCTGCATTATGCATTCAGAGGAATTTAATTAGCAACTGGTGGTTGTTTGGCTCTTCTATTGTAATATCTCTACATTATTCAGTGGATGCAATTACCAGGTGCATGCTTTTCAGTTTATTGTTCTATTTTTATTTGTGTGAATCTCCATGTATTGTCTCCTATTAAAATAATAATATATATATATATATATATATATATATATATATATTGTTGTTCGAAAGTTCTATGGCTGGAAATTTTGGTGGTTTTGTTTTGGAATTTGCATGTTAGTTTATATTTCGGGTAGGGGTTTTTACATAGCTAACTTTTTGAGTTCCAATAACCACCTCTTTGATCAGCTTTATAAAGCTCAACATTCTCTAAAAGAAGAAGGGTATAAGAGAGTCTTCTTCTTTATATGTTTCCTGCATATCCCAGATATTGATCAATGAAGGCTTATAGACACTCTGCTTGATTGAAATAGCCCATTGTTGCTAGGGATTCTTTCTGAAGTCAGGGAAGTGGCCCTGATGCCACTGTTACAAGCCTCAGTGTTGAGAACCAAAGTTTAAAACTGATTTAACTGTTGTTAGCACATAGAGATGACTCATAATTCCAGTGTTTGGTTTGTTTTATAAAGTTTTAGAGTTGCCTCTAGATAGTCATTTTCAAATCTCCAAGTCTTGTATGTTCTTGGAGTTAATTCAACTGGAAAGTAAGTTATCTTAGAAGAACTGTTTCATCTTTTGGTATTATGAAGTCATGTAACACCTAAGAGGTGTGTAGAGTACAAGTTTATTTGTTTGCTTTTGCATGTATTTTTCTTCATTGTTTGAATACATAAAACACTATTGAATCAATGAAATAAAAAGAATGTAAAGTGTGATGAGTGCAAAGCATAAGATGATTGCACTATTTTTTTTTTTCTTGTACAGGTCATGCGGCAGGACATGCTTTCTCTAGGATTAGAGCATGCTATTTCCAGTGGAAACTGGACTGTTAAGAGATTTCGAATGGAGAGAAAGGGGGTTACACAGGTAGCTTTAAAGATGGAAATAGTTTTTCTTCTGTCCGTGTTTCATTTTGGTCGAAAGATGCAAGCACCTTTTCCTTATATTTGCATGACGTAGCTAAAATTCATCTGTTAATTTGCTTTTTCCTTTGCTGGGTTGGTAGCACTTTGTTTGCATGCACCTTCTCCTTTCAATGTAAATGAAATTACACAGCTTATGTTTTTAAACTGTGGAGATGCTTTATTTAGTTTATTTTCACTTTGAGCATTAATTTGAACTGGATAATTAGGTTGTTTCAAGGCTATCATTTATAGCAGCATTAGGACATATGACTCGAATTTCATCCCAGTTTGAAAAGACACGAAAAGTTAGTGGGCCAAGGGCCCTACAACCAAGCCAGGTACCTTTATTTATATTTAATAAATTTACTTTAACCAAATTCAGTTTAGCAATGCATGTACATTAAAATTTTGAACATGTATGAGGTTATTTATAAATTTCATCTACTCTGTATCAAGTAAGAGAACTTAGTCTTGGAAGTCTTCTAATTAATATTTGGCTTTGATACATTATCTTCTTTGTTCAAGCAACTTGTTTTATTTTTTATTTTTTGGGATAAATTAACCTGACATTACTTGAACAGTGGGGTATGCTGTGCCCTTGTGATACGCCTGAGGGAGAAGCATGTGGACTTGTCAAAAACCTTGCATTAATGACTCACGTTACAACAGATGAAGAAGAGGGCCCACTTATATCACTGGTCCGTTATCTTTCTCATGGAATGAAAATGTAATTCTATCTTGGTGGATCTTAGAGTTTCCATATTTTCACACGTTGGTAGGTTTTCATGTTTACTGTCACTCTTTGCCACATGTAATGCATGTTCATTAGATTTGAAAATAGTATGTAGTTCCTTTCCTTGCCTTTTATTTATCTCATCTGGAGTTTTCAAAAAGAATTTTGATTTCATTATATGCACATCTTCAAGTTGTCACAGTTTTGCAATACCATTTTGGGTTGGCTCCAATTGTTCATTCACACATGCACATACAAACACTTTTGTAATGTGATCCAAAACAAAGTAAGACAAGAAGCTTTTGGAATACACTTAGATTGCACATTCATTAGTACTTAGGGAAAATTGAGAAACAAATGAAGTTAGTTATTTGCAGCACCAAAAGCAAAAGGTTCTATGCAGAATTCTACAATCACATAACTATATTGAACAAGGCATCACCAATTCCATCTGTATTACACCATGACCATATTATCATGGTATTTCAACAAACCACAGTGGTGTTATATCACCTGGCAAAATTTGAACATCAGTCTCCACATTGGGAGCCCCCATGTTTAATCATTTGAGTTCATGCCATTTGATTCTCTCGCTTTGTTATTACTCCATTTGCAGTCCTTAATTCTTACTTTTTACAGCCTTTGTAATGATTGAATTTGTCATTGCAGTGCCGTACTTTAGGAGTTGAAGATTTGAGCTTGCTTTCTGGTGAAGAACTCCATTCATCAAAGACATTTTTGGTTATTTTCAATGGACTGATTCTTGGTGTACATAGGCGGCCACAGGTATTTTTGAAACATATCATTGATCTTTTATGCATATATAGCTTTATCTTGTTAAATTGTTCCATAATAATAAGTAGAAAGGTTTAAGAAGGTTTGTCCTAGCTTT
Source organism: Wollemia nobilis (assembly GCA_028583015.1). NCBI lineage: Eukaryota > Viridiplantae > Streptophyta > Pinopsida > Araucariales > Araucariaceae > Wollemia > Wollemia nobilis. Next base: position 948,825 of record JAQPPZ010003193.1, on the reverse strand, counting down.
TCTTATCTCAAAAATCTAATTGAATGAATGAATGTTATTGGTAGCGGTTTGCAACTTATTTAAGAAAGCTACGTCGGGCTGGTAAAGTTGGAGAGTTTGTGAGTGTCTTTGTCAATGAGAAGCAGGTATTTATCGAGACTTTTCTCAACTTCATAGAAAGCTTAGGAAACATTCAAAATGGGTATGATGTTTTTTTTTAAAATAATATTTGGGGCGTGGGGAATTTTATGCATGTGATATTTGTATTCCTCTAGAGTCTGGTCTCTGTAATTTTTAAGTTAAAATGGAATTAAAAAAAAAAATTGGAATACATGTCATGGAAAATAGACAGAGATCACATTTGTTTGAATTCTGCATAAAAACATTAATCATCCAACTCGTATGAATTGGAAGGCAATCAGTATCTTTGAGCTAAATTACAATAATATTTATGTGCAAGTTAATTCATCCTGTTAGGATCATTACAAGTTGTTTATAGATTCAAAATACCTTCTTATGTTTGGATGCAAGTAGTATTTTATAGCAGTTAGTTGCAGTATGTCATTCCAAATTTGTGGACTCTTAAATGGTAGACTGATAAATTCACAAGCCACTAAAATATTCGACTAGACAAGTTGGATACTTTGTGATGGAGACTTTAAAGTATATTTGATAGAGAAATAAAAAGGCTGATTAATTGACACATTGTTTTCTTTGAGTGTTTGGTTTCGTTGAGGGTAATGGGCTCTGCATCCTCTCAGATGGCTATTGCAAACTAGGCAGGAGGGTCAAAATTGAGTGTAGAAGTAAAATGGTAAAACCTCAATGGTATAGAGCACAATTTAAGGTGAACCACTATTTCCATTTTCCTTTCAACTGTGCAACCCATTCAGAGGACTAAGAGATTAATTAGAACTCTTTAGTTTTGGAATTGTCTAACAAACCTTTGACGGATGCCATTTATGATTTGACAGTAAGGACTGGCTATGCAAATTCCTATGCCTTATGTTTAGTATGAATCATTTGACTCTCTTTGCTAGTATAGGGTTCTAGATGCTATTTTTCTGCCCTCAAAGATGGAGCTTCTTTCTAGGAGATCATCTGCCAGTTCTGAATTTTATAGAACTTAATTCTTCTAGAGGGCTACTGTATTGCATAATTGCTAAGGTTCATGGATTACAGAACCATTGCATTATCTCAGTCATATGTACTAGAGACACTTGTTTTTAATATTGTTTGTTTGACATAATTGAACGGAATGCTCAGCATCATTGGGGTTAATATATGCTAGCACTTTACATGTCAAATGTTTGACAAAAGTTCCATATATTTCAAGAGGGTTTCAAAGTTCCAATATGGGGAAAGTAAAGAGGAAAGCTAAATGCCAAGAAAAGAAGTCCAAGGCTCAAGCTTCGAAGGAGGAAAATTATCCTAACCTCCAAGAGATTGAAGCTTCAATGGAGAAAGGAGAATTGAATCAAAGGCTACAAGCACAAGATAAGATAATTCTATTAATGTCCGCAAATGGCCAAAGTAGGCCAATGGGACTCATTGAAAAGAGTTGTTACAAGGAAATGATTCAATAAGTAAATAGAAAGAATGATTTTATTTTTGGCACAAGAAAAAAATTATTCAATGCTACTATTTCATTTCAAAGGAGATAACACTAAAAGAAGCAAAGTGGATGCAGCCATTTTTTTCAATGAGTTTACACAGGCTTTTATGAGGGGTCCCGGTCCCGGTCCCGGTCCCCTCATACTGAGTGGGGTTTGAACCTTGGACCTCTCAAAGAGAGGCCGAAGCCCTTACCACTACAGTAAGCTTGCAGCTAAAGTGGATGCAACCATTAAACGAGGTGGCACAAGATATTATTTCCAAAGAGCTATTGCTGGGAAAGCTCCAAGCCTAATATGATAAGATGTAAAAAGAAGATTTTTCTTCATCATCAAACAAGCAATTTCTCCAAATACAAGAAGAGAATTTCAGAAAGAGATTCAACACTTGGAAAGAGAGGATGGAGAGCTTCAAATTCAAATTTCCAAGTATTATAATTTAATTTTTGGTTCCATGGAAGCATTGGCAAAGAGTAGAATACCCTTTTTGCAAGAATTAGAGTCCATGTTCATGAAAGTGGACTAGCTTGAGAGGAAAAATGTCCAAGCAATAGAAGATATGTAAAAAACTGTGGTTGCAAAAGAAATAGAATATCCCCACTCCAAAAAGAATGTTAAGAGATGGAGAAGGAAGAGGATTCCACTTAAAGGAGGTGTGTCTTTACACAAGAAGCAAATTCCATGAGGTAAGCAAGCTGGATATGCACTTATGCACAAACATTGCATGAAGCAAAACATGATACAGTTTTCTAGTTTTGAAAAATATACCGATGGATTAGGTTTAAATTTTGAAAAATGGGCTACGAAGGTCATGGTTTTGGTAAGCATGGTCAAGCAATGAAGAATCCCATAAATGTATGAATGATTTTGAGGTCTGCTTGGAAAAACGCATTAAAATAGGATCAAATTTACTCTTCACAGGAATGAAAAACGTCTGAGAACGCCAAAGAATTTTGCTGGAAAGATATATTGAACATAATGATTTAACACGACATTAAACCCAATGTGGGAAACATCACCACAGGAAAAGAGGAATAGTGCTTTATTATGCATAAAGTGAAGGAAATACACTGTAGTACGCGAGTAAAATGGCTCAAGGGAGGCCTGAAGCACTACTCTTCTCTTTCAACTTCGATCTCTAAGCTGTGCTTCTCTTTTATTATCTCCTATTGTAGTCATTTTTAAAATGTCTTTTATGTGATTCGAGCTTCTGTGGGGTTTTCAATCCTTCATTGCCTATCATATCTTCATTTTCCCAAAAACTATGATGAGACCTGAATGGTTTTTTGGCAACTTGAGGTGTCAAATAGACAAATGCTGACTGAAACTTTATGGTCACCTGGGCATATGTTCAGGGATGGTTCAGTTAAAATCTATTTTTATTTTGTGTTCACTTCATTATTTTTTGTGAAATTGCTGCTGAAAAATCATTTTTTACATGTTTAACACTCATATGGATGGATTTTGACATGTTTTTTGGGTCACATGTCATTCTTTTAGTCTTCTTTCATCTGCATTTCGAATTATTCAATAAGCTTACGATTTGACAAATCTATAGCTTACAATTCCAATGTATTGCAGTCTAGTAATTATTTAGGTAAATAAACATAGAATTAAGATCTAAAAACATCTTTTCTAATTGAAGTCCTTTGATAAGTCGTACAATGTTATGAAAAGACTTATGGGGTAAAACTTATGGTAATCATCAAGTGGGAAATATATATCACTAATCAACTGATTTCTCTGTAGTTATCATTGATGTCTTTATTAGCAGGCAATCATTAGTAAAGCTATTGCTCATTGTCTGGTATCTTGGATAGTTGTGCTCCTTGTTTTGTCAGTTATCCTTATTTTGTGTGGTTAAATGCAGTAGCATGTTCTTGCCTACATGTATACATCCCCATGAACAATAGATTGATGGTGATATTCATCAAAAAAAGAAGAAAAAAAGAAAGTAGATAGCTGCTGAATGCCTAGGCAAGAAATTGATTTGTTTTCTTGCCAAAAAGGAAATTAACCAAAGGACCTCGTTTGACTGATAAAAGTAAACATAGCTAAAGCACCAATTTTGCCTCTTGAAAACAACTAAAACCGATTAATATAACATTTAAACCAAGAGTCTGGAACAGTAACCCAACATACATTATCTATCCACTTTGTAATTGCCCTAGAAAATTTCAGTTTGAATATGCTTATTCCCATAGTTACAATGTTCGGAGAGTTCGGTCTGGAAGGAAGGGGACTTTTTTTTTCAGAAGTTTTGAATTCCAAAAATGCTTCTGTTTGGTTCAGTAAAATACAATAATAAAAATTATATATAAATATAAAATATACAAATAAATACAAAAGATACAAATATATTATACATGCATAATAGCCAAGTTATTGTAATATCATTATGTGGTCATGATGTAGTATCAATTAGCTACACAAATTCAATGTTTAGGAAGAGAACATGCACCTAATTAGTTCGGTCTGGAAGGAAGGGGAATTTTTTTTTCAGAAGTTTTGAATTCCAAAAATGCTTCTGTTTGGTTCAGTAAAATACAATGATAAAAATTTTATATAGATATAAAATATACAAATAAATACAAAAGATACAAATATATTATACATGCATAATAGCCAAGCTGTTGTAATATCATTATGTGGTCATGATGTAGTATCAATTAGCTACACAAATTCAATGTTTAGGAAGAGAACATGCACCTAATTAGCGTGTGTTCTTTTTTTAAATTCAGTTTTGATTTCATGAAAAAGAAAAATTGTGAATATATTTAATAAATTTATTATTTAAAAAATAAAAAGTGCTGTGCACTGGACTAGACTGGTTTGGTCAGGCCAAAAAGTCCAGATCGGATAGAACCTGTGCTAGGTTCATTGGGACCTTGTAACTATGCTTATTCCCAACATTGAACCATTTATAGAAACCGTGTTACTACCAGTAGCAGTAACTGAAGAGTGTTTCTATAATGCTACTGGAAACATATCTTCTATTCTTTTAAAACAGCCCAACAAAAAAACAACAGAACACTATAAAGATGTATTGGAGAACTATGCACTGGGAAATTGCTACATAAAAATACCAATGAAGGAGAAACAAAATCTGATTAGAATTTAATGCTTTGAGATGAGAAAACCTGAAAAATAACAATAACGAGGCCAAAACTGCCATACACCTAGCCTCAAAAATCTAGAGGCAAAACACACAAGGATTTACGTTTGCAACTTGTGGAGTCTTCAATAATTCTAATTAAATGTTACTTCCATTGTATATAATATTATAAACACTCGAAAACATTGGGATTATCACCCATATGCTCTCTGATCCTCTAGATAAAAAGACCCTTTAGTACAACATGAGAATATTTCTAAACATTATTTTTTTCCCCCCATTACTACTACTACTAATACCTCCAAGTACGAGTTTTATCAGCAACTGGAATATGTGGAAGTAATCTCACTGTAAATACGAATTCTTTGAGATCCTGGAATAGGTGGAAGTAATCTCTCACTGTAAATACGATTTCTTTGATATCCTTCCTGTCCTTGGTCAATTTACGCTTCTTGCAGATTGTGATCTCTTTAGCCAAGGTCAGATGACATCATCTTCACTATAGTTTCATATGTATGCAAAGAAAGAAAGTACTTGTGCCTTTGCTTCAATGGGCAAAGAATCTGTGCCTTTATCAGCAAAACATGCTTGAGACTTTATCAGAACAGCCAATTCCTCTTCCACAAGATATCTTCACACATCACCTGGAAACAGTGCTTGACAATTCCTCTTCCACAAGACAAAGAGTGCAACGGGTTTGAACAACTTCCAATTTTCATTTTATTTTATTTTTGCAGCCAACCATTACCATCCAGGAGTCACCAAGCTGCACTTTTTGCTATGAAAGAGATGTAGCAAAAACATGAAAAATTCTGTCTGAAACCATGCCTATTAAGTCCTAACAGTTTGGCATCCTTAAAAGATATGATTGATTGATTCATATCTTCTACAAAATACACAACAGGAATCTGAAATTCCAAACTAGTGAATATTATTTCAACTTTTACACTCTGATGTGTAAATTTTTCAAACCCTAGATAACTGTTGTCCTATGTTCTTTTAAAATAAATCAGATCTGAGAATAATTTATTCAAACATGCAACAGTCACACAGATGGCTGGAAAACATAAACAGCGTGAACAACGGAAGTTAAATATATTTCTGAACCTGAAATATTACAAATAAAAGAGGCTACAGCTACAGCAGAACACTTCTGCTCTCTTGCTGCTTTTCTAGCCAGCAAGCACTGTTCTTCTCCTCCTAAGCTTGTATTTTTCCTTCAACAATCTGTTCTCCTTCCATTCTTTTCTGTGTCTTTGTCTGTGTATCTAAAACACTTTTGTTCTTCTCCTTTTATCCTTGAAAAATGTAACCCTAATGTCTCTAACCCTAAGATTAGATCTCATCTCATCTTGAGATGTAAGGTTAAAAATAGAAAATCACTTAAGTGAATATCAAAATAGAATCACTTAAGTGAAGTACAAAATAGAATCACTTAAGTGAACTTAAAAATAGAAAATCACTTAAGTGAATTACAAAATAGAATCACTTAAGTGAACTTAAAAATAGAAAATCACTTAAGTGAAATTCAAAATAGAATTATAAATGTCTCGAACCACTTCTAGCACGTTCATACTGAAGCCTGTGCAAGAAGTTCCTGTCCGAGCTACATTTCTCAACATGATGAATACCAATGCAAATGATATTCAAAAGCATTAACAATTCATCAGAAGCTAGATTCTTCTTCGACAAAAGGTGAAAGAAAGAGTTTTGTCAAAAAAAGGTCAAAGATGAATTTAGCTTGATCTCTAATTTGTTGAGATCCTCATCACAAAATCTAGCTTTCAAATGGGGATCCGCATGTCAATTGAAAGTGCTATAGATTTGGATCTAATGGGGATGGGACATTTTTGGAGATCAGGAATGTCTATGGGAATATCTTTTGGAGAACTATTTTTCATATCATTTTGACAAGAATAAACCGAATCAAAGTCTTAAATGTTGCTATTGATGAGAATAAAGAAATATCAGCAAGTGCTGGAGGAATTTTTTGATTCATGATCAGTGTATGCTTTAATGAATAATTTGTTATTAATTCATGTGTTCTCCAAGATATTTTCAAGTTCATTTTAATTGAAATTAATTCATAATGTTTCTTTAAAAAAGAGAAGGTTTCGTGACATTGAAATAGCAGTTCAGAAATGATTGTATATAATTTAAGGAAAAAGATTTCTTGACATTGAAATAACAGTTCAAAAAATGACAGTATCCAATTTAAGTAACATATATATTTGGAGAGAAAGTAAATAAATATATAGTGTTCATGTGTGACTTAATATACTGGTGTTGATATTGTTGTAGAGAGTGTTGTCCTAACTGAAAAGGTTTGCTTTCATTATTAGTACGGTATGACTATATTGGGAAGGAAGGTTATGGATTTCAAGACGAAGAGAACCAGAGTGTCAACTATTTTGATGATAGTCCCTATAAGAGTATTTTAATTACAGTCCTTATTAATTTCATCTGTGATGGTCAAAGAAATACAAAAGTGTCAACTACAAGCATTTAGTTTCAAACAGCTTTGCAGCAGTAAGAATAGTGGGTAGGATGATTTAGAGGTGTTCTAGGATTGCTAAAATATGGAGGTAAAGGTCAGAGAGAGGATCTGTGGTGGGATGGTGACAGCGAATACTAGATGTATATTGTTTCATCATAGTGGATTGATCAGTTTGGCCTTAATGGTGAATACAAGTTACAACAATAATAGATCTATCCACACAGAGTGGAAGCATCAAGGACCTACTAGACCCACACACAGGAGGATAGATTTGTGTAACTGCTTATTCAGAGAGGTTCTCAGATTGATTGTCATTGTTGTTTGGTTCATATGTGTTGGTATCTTCTGTAGAGATTTAGATTTTCATGCATGTGAAGTTTGAACTTTTGCTGAATGTCTTTTCTTGAACTGAATTAAACACATAAGGCCAAATTCTATGTGGTGTCGCTTGTGTCTTGACCTCCTTTGGAGCAAATTGCATTATGTAATTTGAACATTGGAACATTTGTGCATAAAGTTTGATGAATTTACTAATCAGTTTAAGTTCAAACTGTACTCCATTATTACTAGGAAAGGGAATGATGGACAGTCTAAGCATGTTTTGTGCAGCACTGTATATATGTTGCTTCAGATGGTGGTCGTGTTTGTCGTCCATTAGTGATTGCAGATAAAGGTGTGTCTAGAGTGAAGGAACATCACATGAAAGAATTGAAGGTTGGTTGCTGTTTCATTGATCTATTGCCAGTGCTATTAATTCCATTTGCAATGCTTATATCTACTTACCTTTCTATCCTAGGATGGCTTTCGTACATTTGATGACTTCTTGCGAGAGGGTTTGGTAGAATATCTTGATGTCAATGAGGAGAATAATGCACTGGTGAGTACACTTCTTATAATTTTTGTGATATCCTCTGTTTAGTTAGGTGTTTCTTGAATGGCAGAAGTTGTTGTGCAGGTTGCACTTTATGAATGGGAAGCGACGCCTTCGACTACTCATATAGAGATTGAACCTTTCACAATTTTAGGTGTTTGTGCTGGTCTTATACCTTTTCCTCACCACAACCAGTCACCAAGGAATACATATCAGGTCTATGATGATGACTATAATTTTGAAGTTTCCCTCGATATTTAATAGATAATAAAGTATTAGCCCCTCTTGATATTGAAACTTGACAATCAATATCTTTAAGTGCAGTGTGCCATGGGAAAGCAAGCAATGGGCAATATAGCTTACAATCAGGTATTGATTGTTTATTCTTAGTTTGATACCTGCAATACTTTGAGATTACCAACAGCAAATCAAATATTCTATGTATTATTATCTTCTGTTTAAATGATTGGATTTATCAAGAGTAACCGAATTAAGTTTTTCAACTGGCTGTTTTTTAGAATTGACATTTTCTCCACTTATTCTGAAGGAACAGTTTCAGTGTGTCATCTTTTGGAGTTTCCAGCTGGTGTTGTTGTATATGTGGTCTAGATGTTGTTATTTTCCCTATGGTTAGAAGGTGCTTTTGTTCTTCTCATTTAGTTTGGGACAGGCAGTTCACTTAAAATGATATTATTGTAGTGAATTTTCTTTCTAATGTTTCTTTGTTTTATTTGTCTTTACTACAATTTGGTTTGAATAACACATTGGGCTAAGAGGCTAGTTTATACGGGATGGTTCATTTATAATATCTATGAATCTAAATTTTGGAATACCAATGAAGTAGTCATTGACACTCTAGGGTGCTGATAAAGGGAGTGGGGAAATGGGGCTTCAGGGGCAAGATTAACTCTCTACAAAATGTGCAGTGTCTAATATCTTGGGTTAAATGGAGGGAAAAAAGAAGAAGTTCTGTTCACATATTAAATGTGTTCTAAGATGCACTCCATGAATTTAGCAAATCAAAATGCAGTGGGTCACTTTTTCTGAAGATTGAAACTCTTACATCCATTGTCTTTGTACAATGTATCGACTCTATTCAACCAGATACGTATGGAAGTGGAAACTGAACATACTGAAGAGTGTGTAAAATGATGGTTATGATATTGTTATGGCATGAATAGTAGTTTGAGTTTTTTAATCTTGTTTTATTTTATTTTATTTATCTTTGTTGTTGTTGTTTTGAATCTTACTTGTCGGCAACTCTGTGCAGTTAAACAGAATAGACACTCTACTTTACCTGTTGGTATACCCTCAGCGGCCTCTTCTGACAACAAAGACAATAGAGCTGGTAAATGATATAACCTTTCTTCATGCATGGGTGTTTTTTTGAAGTCTAGAAGTTTTTAAGTGATTTTGCCTTGGGTGTAATTCCACATTTTCCCCCATTCTCTTTAAAGCAAAAACAATGGTGTATTAAATGACAAATGAGATTTAGACTGTTGTATTTCTTTATCTGCAATTTCTGTGGTATTTTCTTTCTTTCTTTCTTTCTTTTAGAAGTAAACTATTGCTGACCCTAATTATTATATGTCCAGATTCAATATGATAAACTTGGAGCAGGCCAGAATGCAACGGTGGCTGTGATGAGCTACAGTGGCTATGATATTGAAGATGCCATTGTTATGAATAAATCTTCTCTTGATCGTGGATTTGGGCGCTGCATTGTGCTGAAAAAGTATGGAGATAGCTTTCTGATATAGTAAATGGATTTCCCCCCATGTTAAAATTTTTTAGGCTTTTAGCTACTGGCTATCTTTGATTAATTATTAACACTCCTACATGAAATACAAAACGTTGGGGAACAACCTTAGTATTATAACATAGTACCAATAAAAAAATTGGGGAACATTGACAACGTTACAGCTAGAGTACCTATAAATAAATATATATTCAAAAGGAGGTTGGACTGCAGATTCTCAGACTTAAGTAAAGTCTCTGAATTTTACCTTAAGAAAATATTCTGATTAGAATTGTAATGCTTCTATAAAGATGATGGTGAGACCCATTAGTAAATTCATGTAAATTGGGAAAGTAGTTATAGAATTGTTAGTATTATTACATGATATCCTACTGCACCAATTTGCATTGTCCACTAATGGAATCAAAGAATTAAATTTTAGACAACTTCTCTTGAGCATGTTGGTATTCAGTTTTGCATAAGTCAATTTCATGAAATGCAATTGTTAGTTCTATAATATTGAGATTGTGGCATAATATAGCTGCATCTGCTAACAGTGGGAACCATTAAAAGGCTTTTTTTTTATTTATTGAAAAAATACTTCATATTAAAGAATAATCAAAGAATACATCATCATCAAAGAACCATTAAAAGGCTTTTAGACAACTCAGACCTCCAACTATACTTATTTCAAATGTAACGGTCAAGATGAGCACGAGAATTCTAGATTATGATTGTTCAATAAGTGTTGAAAATTTGCATAAATATAAAAGACTTTAAAGGCACATGTACCCATTTTAACCATTGGTACCAGTCATTGAACTAGTCACTGAAGGGGCTACAATAGCTTCAACTGGTGCCATCACACCAGATTGCCAACGGTGGGAGCACTTTGGTGTCAGTATTCAACAACTTCACTGCCATATTATGAAGGTAATCATTTTGAAATGCCTGTGAGCTGAATACAGAGTTATGAATCCCATGCTCAATTGATGAAATCAACAAAGATGTTCTGATAAGTTTGCAACCTGGCGTTAACTGTTTCTCTTGCTACTTACTAGTAATGCCTAAATATTGGGATATCTTTCTATGGTTCTTGCATGCAAAACAATATTAAGATCCAACGAACTGCAGATTGTAGTAAGTGTGGGCGACAAGACATGTATGCATTTAGAATATCCTGTGGGACAGGAGGGAGATGCTAATGTACAGAATTGCAAAACAATAAATCTGTTGCTACTTACTAGAATGCCTAATATTGGCTTATCTTTCTATGGTTCATGCATGTAAAACAATATTAAGATCCACTGAAGTGCATATTGTAGTAAGTGTGGGCTACGAGACATGTATGCATTTAGAACATCCTGTGGGAAAGGAGGGAGATTCTAATGTACAGAATTGAAAATATTTTAAACTTAAATGAGAAAATCATTTTCTTTTTTGGATATTTAAGGTAAGGGTAAAAGGCACCTTTAGCTATTGATATTTCTCTATCAGATATGAGATGGGGGATCTCTGCTGCTGAGAGGTGTAGATTTTGCCCCAGAACAAAGTTGGTTGAGCAACAGAAGTTTCTAAGTGTGATTAGGACTTGTCACAAGTGGCCAGTCACTAGAAATGTTGCCTGCTAGTCCTGCATCTGGTATTACAACAGGAGTGTGACTACTGCTTGTTGATCGTTCCAGATGAGTTGGGAAGTTTAAGATGTAGATTATGATTCTTATTTCTTTTTTATCCCAGAGATTTTGATCTTTTGTATTAACAAAGTTAAAATATAAAAACATCATTTCTGTGTTGAGAAAGGGTGTATGAGTATGAAAATATATGAAATAGTAACTAGACATATTAGTAAAGTAGTGTTTAATGTTGTACTAAGTGGTTAGGTGGTTTGGCACCATAAAACTAGTTGCAGTGCCATACATATGTCACATAAGAATTATGTCAGCGATGGAGTGTGACCAAGATGTACATGGCAACTCAGCTCAGGCTAGCTACATGTTTAATCTTTGCTGCTTTTATATGACATGTCAGTAAATTTGAAATCAGTCTAACAGACTTCATCTATTCTTGGAGTGAGTATTTAAAGTTTAGTGAGATCTATGCCACTACAGAGTGCACTGGTTGGACATAAATTAGTTCCTTAGGAGCACTCCTCATCCATTTCTTGTAATATTGCATTGTGCCAGATGTTTAGTCCCCAAAGAGTAATGCATTTCCAATCATTCTTTTGTTTCCCATGCATTCAGTCTGGAAAGCTATCAAGATGGTTCTCCACATTGGTTCATTAATCTACTATATTAATTTCACTTACAATGGAGTAAAGACATGATCTGCAAGATCATTAACATAAGCTTTTATACTCTCTTGCATGAATTAAAACATACTATATTTTCCAGAAAGTTGTATTTGTTTAATATTTGATATTCATAGATACATAGGATATGTTTGACGTGGTGAGATTGAGAACTACCAACCAGAAGGGAATATCTGCCTCTTATGTTGCGATAGCCTGCTGAAGAATACACACAGTTTGGTTTCATGGATGAGATGTACTGCCAGTGCATTGAAGATGAGATGTGCTGCGAATGGATTCAGGATGACATTCCTGATCTGACACAATACTCCGACACCAACTTCAGAGTACTGATCTTCATGCTTTGGCTGGCCTGTTAATTCTTCTCTTCATTTTCCACCAGACTTGAGAATTTTTAAGGTTAGCCAAAATTGTTAGTAAGGTGCCAGCATGTTATATGTTGGACTATTCAATGCTCTAGCTGAATATGTGAGTGTATCGAATGCAGATGTTCTGCCATTGAGACAAGAATGCCAGGGGCTGTGCATGATGCTTCTTTCAAGGCTGAAGCAAATCTTATTATTAGACTGAATTAGGAGCTTATGAAGCAATTTGTAGACATTTAATCATAAATTGATGGCCCTCTCCTTGCTTTTCTGTCGTTACGTATGTCTGAAGATGTGCTATTGATCCCAATTGGAGAAGAAATGTTCATGAGTTTTAGTAGTGTTTTACTGCCAGTTCTTCAACCTCACTCAATTTGAGATATAATGTTTGGCCACATAACTTCAGGAATTAATACAAGCACTCTTATGATTCATTCAAGTAATTTCCATCTTACTTTCGACATGTTTTCTTTGAAATAATGTGTATTGCCTGTAGTATTGAGTTATGTCTTTGTGTCCAAGTTGTGGAGTAATGGTAAATGGGGTGCATTTATAAGTGCATGATCTACGTTCAAATCCCTGCACTGTGATAAGGTAGCCCCATGATAATGTGGTCCATGTTAATCTATTAAAAAAATGTTACACCTTGTAAGATACTTTGGTAAGATAATCAAATGTGGTCCTGAACTTTGAGGTAGTTTTGTAAGTTGTCGTTTTCATGCCTTGCATATTTTGATCATTCAATTTATCAGAAAGTGTATATATATATATATATATGTGTGTGTGTGTGTGTGGAACTAATCTTACAAATGATGTATCTGTAAAATAAATACAGGTCTTCAGCGGTCATCAAGAAATACCCAAACCGCACTCAAGACAGAATAGTTGCACCTAGGATGGTGGCAAGTGGGAAAGGTGGTTTTGTTGTTGAATCACGCTGTCAGGTGAGATGGATAAAAGGATTATATTGGCCTTTAAATTATACGATTGAGTTTCTTGTTTTCCCTTGGAATTGCCTCATTGAAAGATTTAAGAAGAAATAATGTAATAGGACCGTATTGGTGAGAGTAATGGTTCTCTTTTTTTTTGGTTTTTAAATCTTATTTTCCTTTTTAAAAGTTTTTTGAATATGAGATCAAAGGAGAATTCTCACTTTATTAAAAGTTGAAATTGTGCATATGATGAAGTAATAATATATCTTCAAAATTAGATGTGAGCTTCAACATGATTTTAGATTATATTGCAGAATTTATTCAAGGAGCTCTCCTGTGATAAAAATGCTTGCTCAGAAGCAGTATTCAAGCTGCTCTTCAAACTTTTATAACAGCTTAATGATTGATAAATTTGCTTTAAATAGCATAGTTGAGCTCTGTTTAAATGTGGCACTCGCTTCATTTAACACACCGATTCAACATATTAATTTTAACTACTTATTGCAAGCATTGATCTTCTCACTGCTACTTACATGCCGCTTTTTTATTTGTTGTTATGGCAAGCTGATTATTTTCTTTGTAGTTCCATTTAATCTAGAACTTGCAATTAATCGACGAGTGTAAGACCTATGACTTATGTTAAATGCTCCACTTCTTCTTTCCATTTCAAGCTCAATGAGTTTTCCACTCCATGGAATTACTCTGCAAACTGCTTCTTCATTGGTTCAAATTCATTCTGACTTTTAATCCTATGGGATGTGAATTATCTGTTTAGAGTATTTTTTAAAATCATCCGATACAGTATGGTTGCTGTTATCATAAATCTGTTGCATAGTGATTTTTCTGAAACGAGCCCCACCCTTATCACATCATCACTGTGTTACCATGGTATTTCAACAAACCACATAGTGGTATTACAACAAACTGTATTATCACTGCATCACATATTGCCTGGCGAGAGTTGAACTTGGGTCTTCACATTGGGAGCCCACATTTTTAACCACTTGAGCTCATGCCATTTGATCAATATTAAGGTTCACCCATAGGATTGAAACCTTGGTTTATGGTGTGAAATTTTTTTTCATTCTTAAACAATTGCCCTAAATCCCATGGGGTATGTTAAAGTTTACCTATAGGATTGGAAACTTGGTTTATGGTGTGAAACTCCTTGCTTCCCATCACTTATCCCGAACCCCTTGGGCTTAAAATGTTAAATGTTCACCCATGGAATTGGAACCTTGGTTTAAGGTGTGAAACACCTCACTCCCCACTATTTGCCTCAAACCCATTAGGCCATAAATGTTAAGGTTTACCTGTGAGATTGGAACCTTTGTTTATGATGTGAAACTGTTCTGTTCCTAGTGCTTGTCCCAAACCCCTTGGGAAATGTTAAGGTTAGCCCATGGGATTGGAACTTTGGTTTATGGTGTAAAACTTCTTGATCTCAACTGCTTGCTCCAAACCCCCTGGGTAAAAATGTTAATGTTCACCTATGGGATTGGAACCTTGGCTTATGGTGTGAAACTCCCTACCCTTGAACATTTGCCCCAAACCCCATGGGCATACTACTGAGGTAATATATTATATGAATATCCATTCTGAAATTAACTTTGTTCTCAATTAAGTAACATGGGATTGCAGGCTGCAATGGAGATGGGCGTACTTGCTATGCTTTAATGTTGATATGTGCTGGGTCCTTCACCCAAGTTTTCCATTTTTATTTTAATAAATACTATTGTGTACTGATTTCAGGCGGCATTGAAAATAAGCTTCAATGCTATCCTCTTATAAGCTATTTGACTCTGGCTGGATTCCTTGCCTGATTTTATGTTGTGTCTCTTACCTGAGAGTTCTATTAAATTTTATTTTTTAGTTCTTCTGTAATAGTATTGTAACTGATTTAAGGCTGGATTGAAAATAGGCTTCAGTGTTGTCCTTTTATATGCAGTTTGGCTTTTGCTGGATCCTTTGCCTGAGTTTATGTAGTCACTTGAGAGAGCTTTCCATGCTTATTTATAGTGAATTTTTAGACTTGTCGATTGCTTTTCTGTTTGGGTTCTACACCTTTATAATCCAGCGTACATGGTTGGCCTGATTGTGATCTGCTATTGCACGAGTTAGATATTTGGTCATATTTTATATGTTTAGACATTGCTGAATCTCTCTCCTGAATTCTGCTCTCTTTTTGTAGATACATTGGACAGCTGACCATGCTTAATTATATTGTGATCTGATATTGCATCAGTTGGATATTTTCTATTCATTTTGATGCTTGCTGGATGCCTTGCCTTAGTTCTGCGCTTTTTTATTGTCACTTTAGACAGCTGTTCATGCTATTTATATTGTGCTCTGCTATTACATAAATGGAATACTTTCTTGCTTATAATTTGTTATATTATTTGGTGGTTATTTTGCTTGGTTGCAGATATTGGACAGTGATGGGATTGCTGCTCCAGGTGAAATAATAAGGCCCTCTGATGTGTACATAAATAAGGAGAGTCCTATAAATACTAAGGATGATGTGCCAAATCCAACGCAATTGCCAAACAGGTGCTTGCAGATGCTATATTGACTATGGAGGAAATTTTAGGATGGCATTTATTTTTAATTGAATTTCTTGCTTATGATCTTCTATTTTGTAGTGCATACAAGCCCACTCGTCAGACTTATAAAGGGCCTCTAGCAGAATCTGCAGTTGTAGACAAAGTGCTACTGACATCTAATGAAGAACAAACACTTACAATAAAGTTTCTATTCCGACACACTCGTAGGCCAGAGGTATATTGATGATTATGTGTTATTTATAGAACTTCTCATTCTAATTATCTTTGGTTATGCTAATGGCAGATATTTTAGCTTTGTTGTGGTCTGGTTGTGTATATAGCATTTTAACTTTATGATTTTGTCATGAAGGTGGGTGACAAATTCAGCAGCAGACATGGGCAGAAGGGTGTGTGTGGGACCATTGTTCAACAAGAAGACTTCCCATTTTCTGAACGAGGTATCTGTCCAGATTTGATTATGAATCCTCATGGTTTTCCAAGGTATATTTCTGTTATGACCCATCAACTGGCACTGTAGTACATACAAATTTTGTTGCTATCAATTACTACTAGAATATGGTTGTGTGAAGTGATCCTTGCATGCTTATATTATCGTGAAGGATAAATGCTAATTTTTTCCTGGTCTTAATTATGACTGTGGTGATAATGAATCCCTACTTCTAAAGACATGATAATTTGGGGTACTATGGACTTCATAGTTGTTTGTATTGTATTGTATTTTGACTGTGTAATTAGAGATTAATTTCCATTCAGACGTGGATCTATATTAAGCTATAGATTTAGATCTGTAATATGTACCAAGTTTATTATATAAATGAGATATCATTAAGAACGTGGTAAGGGTTAATTAGTGCAAATAGGAAAAATATCTTATTCTTGCACTTCCACTTTTAAAGTGTTCCTTTTATTGTGTCTCTCACATTTGAATGTAAATTTCCATGTCATTAGTTTGCAGCATTAAGAATTTAAACAGTAAGAGGAATAGAACACTTATTAATTCTTGTCTTGTTTATCAACATTTCAAAAATCAAAATGCTACATGTTGAAAAATCAAGGGCATAAATGCTTTGGCATTATGTTTAATATTTTCAAGAAACATGCAGTGACACTATGTTGCAAATACTATGGTTTCAACATTCAAGCACCATGCATAAATGTTTTTAGCTTTCTCCTAGCTAAATGAAACAACATAATTTGTCGATGATTTGTATGTATCTCTTTCTTCATTTTTATACAAATTGCAAGTGGATTCTTGCAAATTTTCATCTGCATAAATGTTTTTAGCTTTCTCCTAGCTAAATGAAACAACATAATTTGTCGATGATTTGTATGTATCTCTTTCTTCATTTTTATACAAATTGCAAGTGGATTCTTGCAAATTTTCATCTGGATTCTGTTATATATTTTTCTGGCATGCACCAGTCGAATGACAATTGGGAAGATGATTGAATTGCTGGGTGGGAAAGCTGGTGTTATGTGTGGGAGATTTCATTATGGCAGTGCTTTTGGAGAACCTAGTGGTCATGCTGACAGAGTTGAAGCTATCAGGTTCTTTGAGGCAACCTTTGTATAGCTACTCAGTTTGAAGATTTTTCTGTTACAGCATCAGTTTTCAGAATATTCTTATTTTCCCTTTTTTGTGTTTATTTTTTGACAGTTCTACCCTTGTGAAGCATGGGTTTAGCTATAGTGGTAAAGATTTTATCTATTCAGGTACACCTATGCTATATATGTGATTTTGATTTTCCCTTTGTTTTTGGTTTTCTCTGCATTGTGTAATTATTTTGCAAATATTAATTTTTGCTAGTAACAAGTGACTCTAATTATTATCTCCGCTTTTGTATGGTTTAGGTATCACAGGGTATCCCCTTCAAGCATATATATTTATGGGACCAATCTATTACCAAAAGCTGAAGCACATGGTAGGAAACGTCTTCCAAGTGCTTTTAGTGATAGTCTAATAGAAGTGCCATGGCTAATGGAAATTCTTTTCCAGTTTCTTGACACATGTTTGGAATTGATTTTCATTTATATTAGAAAATAAATTTATCCTTTTGATAAAAACATTTCTCTTTGAGTGGGTACATGAATTTGTGATGGGGTTGTGATAATAATTCATAATATTTAGATCATCCCTAGCTGTGAAGAGTTGTGCTTATTGTTTTGCTCAAGTGAAAAATTTCTGGCTAATGAGATGCTTCCTTGGAAGGAAAATCTTGTCCATCTTCTATGTTACATTGTTATAGCATTTTTCTCCAGTAGCATTAAAAAAAGGAAAAGCAAAGAAATCGTTTTATAGATTACCACTTTATGATGTTGATTAGTGCCCTAGGCTACAGGGTTAGGACTCCCTGAGTCGGTGAGAACTTGCTAGTCTGTGGGCTGAATGACCTCAGGCAAGTCATTTT
Organism: Wollemia nobilis; assembly: GCA_028583015.1. Taxonomy (NCBI): domain Eukaryota; kingdom Viridiplantae; phylum Streptophyta; class Pinopsida; order Araucariales; family Araucariaceae; genus Wollemia; species Wollemia nobilis. The sequence goes on along the minus strand of JAQPPZ010003193.1, from coordinate 930,429 downwards.
GACCTCGTCAAGTCTTTTTCTGTAAAATCTACTGTTATCTTATATTTTTTCTTATCTGCCAAGTCATTGCCAAGTTTTTCCTGAAGTTTTGCCCCAAGCCGGAATCTGGGTCAAAAAGCAGGCTCACGGAATCCAAATCTCAATACTGTCCTCTAGACACCTTATTGGTATGTTGGTTACCTTTCTAGCAGAAGGCAATACATGCATTTTCTCTTAATCTTCCCTTAAAATTTGATGCATCTTTATCTTTAGTTGTGGAAGATTATGTTTTTTATTCATTAGATATTGTTTTATTTTCTTCCCTACCTGGATAGTGTTTCTGTCTGCTTTCGAAATCTTGACAAAAGTGAATTGAAGTTTATCCTTATCACCAACCATACTTAGGTTTCCTATATGTTAATTATTGCTTTCTATGATGACATTTGCATTTCTCAAATGTTTGAATCCATTCGTAGCTTCAGATGGAATCAAATGCATTTTATTGTCTCTAGCATAAGTACTCTGATGAATGTCACTTGCATTTAACTGTAATCCTTGCATAAGTACATTGGCATTCAAAGATTGAAAGAGTATGTATTCCTTGCCAATATGTGATTGTGAAGTTGGTCGTAAATTAAGGGAAGGACTTGTAAACTGAACCCCAAGTAGGTGTAAACAGTGGTGATCTCAATCAACTTGTCCTTATAGAAGAACTGAAACTTAGATAGGGTACTCTTTGATGTGTTGAAGATCATCACCTTAGTCTTGCTAAGATTGATTGCCAGGTGTTTTAAGTCGCAAAAGCGAGCAAGAGCATCCAATTGTCTTTGTAGGCCCTTGGGAGTATGAACAAGAAAAACAACATTATCTGCAAAAAGCAATGTAGCTATCAAGACATGATGTAGAAGGCAACCTTGATCAACATGTGTGTATTGACGAATAAATTCTTCAAGCTCATTAGTGTAGATCCCAAAGAGAGAGACAAAGATGACAACCTTGTTTGATGCCAATGGTGCTCTGGACATCCTTTGAGAAACCAAAAGCTGTCCGAAAATGGTCAACAATGACCTCATATAGCCTATTGATAGTAGTGATAAAGAGCTTCGAGATGTTGATATCATGTAGTCTTTGAAATAGAAGATGCTTAGGAATGGTGTCAACGGTCGTTCTAAAGTCCACAAAACAACAGAATACTTTAGAAGATTGTTGGCGAGCCTCCTCAATAATAGCCCTTAGAGTGAAAACATGATCAATAGTCTGGTCGTCCCTTCTAAAACCAGCCTGCCCTCTTGCTCTAAGCTTGCCCTAATCCAACAGTTTTGAGAGCTTCGTATTCGAATTTGTTGCATAAAACATAGCAAATGTGTGCCTATTCATAATAGTTCTTTAGTTATTTGGATCTGAATAGTCCCAGATTTATGGATGGGGTGGATAATATGCTGTGACCAGGAGGCAGGGATCCTAGAAAAAACAACCTCATTGAATAATTCTGCAATGGGATAGCCAAGAGCTTCAAAACCATATTTAAAGAACTCAGTCTAAGAGCCCTCAAAAGCAGCAGCCTTGCTAGTGCTTAATTTATGTATAGCTCTTTTGATGTCCCTTGAAGAGAAGAGGTGACATGATGTTGGGAGAGGGGGTGTAGGAAGAGAGATGAATGGTGGGCTGCCTTGAGATATCATATAAGGAATTAGCATGGGAGGCCTATGACTTGTTATTGATGCACATAGGATGGGGCTTCCTAGGAAGAAGAGTACACCTGAAGGCTTAAGGAGAGTTATGAAGAGCATCGAGAAGTTCACAATGCCTAATGACAAGAAACTCTTGCTTCTTATGTCAAATGAGACATTTATATTCCCTTCGAGTGGAAGATATAGCTGTAGGTTCATTGATAAGACCAAAACAAAGCTTCGGATGCATGAACTTACATTACTCATTAGACCAAATGAGTTATGGGACGAGCGACAATGCAATGAACAAGCTTTGGCCAAGAAAAAGTGTGGGGAAAGGAGTCAAGGGCTTCATCCCATCACTTACGAGATCAAATTTCATATTTGGTTGCCACTATGGTGGAATTAAGAGTATATTATTGGGACATAAGTTGGGAGAGATGAGAAACATAATCATCGGCAAAACACAGATCAAATTGAATTATGGGATGGTTGGTAGGACTGGGTGATGGAGGAGGAAAATATGCAGAGGTAAAAGAGGAGGAACTTAGGGAGAAAGTCAACATTGCATGATCAGCCAAGGGAAGCTAACTAGGTACCTTAAAGCCACAAATATTAGAAAGCAAAGTCCTATCGGTGATAACATGGTCAACCACACTCACACCTCTTGCATGTGGAAAACAAGTAAACCTAGAGAAGTTAGGAAATTGAGGAATCTCATTGAGAACTAAAGACCATGTGACACACAATTGAATTAAGTGTTATTCATAGGTTGTAATAGGATGCTTCTTATCTGCAAAGATCTTGTTGAATGCAAGATCCTTGGGGTTGAGTTCGAAGAGATAGAACTCGTCCTTTGTAAGATCATGCAAAGGTTCTTGGTGGGTCCTAGTGCACGCATTGAAGTCACCTAAAAGAATGGTATCGTGCTCTGATGAATATGTAGAAATCTCCGAGTAGAGATCCAAGTATGGGTCACCATAAGAGTGGATGAAAAAAGTTGATGACATTGGAGGAAAATAGCATACTGCTATGAAGATGTCTAAGAGGGTTTGGGCCTCTCTAAGATTTGAAACCCCATATATCTGGAATGCTTATCTAAAGCAACCAATGACACATGCTGACAAAGGTAAGTCTTGAATGAGGCATAGCACACCACCCGAACTGCGAATGCCACTTGATCGACATGTTTCATACCTAAAAGCAGAAACCCAAAAGTAATCATTGACCAATGGAAGAGATTGTATAGGGATCTCATGGGTCTCTGTGATGAAAACAAGATCTCATAAAGAAATATTAGCCTAGAAAGTACCCAAAGAAGACCGTATTGCCCCTTTATAATTTCAACAAGCGATAGAGAGGCTATTGTTACCTACTGGGACCCAAGAATACCTTCATTTTATAGGCCAAGGATGTGACCAACATGGAGGAGGGGAGTCATGAATCACAACTTTCTGGTCATAGATAACTACCCAATTGGTACTTTCAAGCAACAATTATTTGTACACATGTTTTTTCATAATTCCTCCATCTGAAGATGTGTGAAGTCCTCATCCAAGTAAATTTTTGTGGACAAAGTAAAAAGTTTCTTCTTGTCTCATAAGGCCCTCAAACATTCCCCAGATGAGTGGAATTGGATTAGAAGAGTGCCATCAGGGGCTACCAAAGCCTGATCAAGGATAATATCCTCGATATCCAATGTGTTATTGAAAAAAATAATGCCTTGCCTTAAAGGGATTAACAAGCTTTGGAAGACCTTGAACTCAAAGGTTGATTAGAGTTGGTTCATCATCAAGAGTTGGCATTGTAGATGTTGGGTAGATCATATATGTTTTTTATTAGATTGTAAACAATGGGATTTGGTTTATAGCTTTTAGCAGTTACACCAAGGTTGATAACTACCTTATTTTTCAGCTTTGTACGTGAGGAGTAATGGTTATGCAATTCATGCTTCTCTAGATGGTCCATATCTTCCTCAAACTTGGTTGAGGTGGCCTAAGTATGGCATTTTTATTTTTTATTTCCCTTTGATTGGTTACATGGGGGATTGAAGCAGTTCTACCATATTACATCGTGACCATGTTACCGTTGTATTTCAACGAATCGCATAGTGCAATTACAACAGATCGTATTATCACAACATCGAGGGGAATTGAATCTTGGTAGACCCATTGTAAGCCAAACATTCTCACAAGTCAGCCTTCAACCCCATGGGCCAAGTATGATTTTTAATGCTCATGCTCAGCTTAGTTTTTACTTCTTGCCCAAGGCCCTGTTTTTTTACAACATCATAGTTGAGAAAATCGGAATCACAAAGAATCGGCATTTTTAAAAATCAGCAAAAATCGGGAATCGGGGAAAGAATCGGAAAAAAATAAAAATCGAAGAAAACGAAAATTTTCATTGAAAAAAAGTTTTTTCCATGCATATTACAATGAATTAACATTATGCAAATCAAATATTGCAATAAAAACAATAATTCATGTCAAGACATCATACAAGGCTCAAGCTTTAAGTACACATGAAAGTGACAAAACACATCTTGTATTGCTTATAATATGAAAAGGTACAAAGTTACAAGTAACAAGAAGGAAAAAAAGGTTTCATTTTTTATATGGCTGCACATGGAAACAAGTAACAACAAAGTTACAATCACTTGAAGAAAAGAAAAAAAACCTAAACCTTAAACCAAAAGTTTAGGGTTTAAAATTGAAACATTGACAACTGAAAAATGGGCTTGCATACATAGTTACAAAGCAGAAATATTTACTTAAAAAGAGGAGGAAAGAAAAAAACCCTAAACCCAAAATCCTAGGGTTTAGGGTTTAAACTTCAAAGTTCAAAGTTTCAAACATTAACAGCTGAAAAATGGGCTTACATACATAGTTATTAGGCAGCAATATTTACTTAAAAAGAGGGTTTCGGGTTTAGGGTTTAAACTTTAAACTTCAAAGTTCAAACATTAACAGCTGAAAAATGGGCTTGCATAAAAAAACCCTAAATCGGCCACAGCCTTAAAAAAAAAAATTGCAGATTTTTTGAAAAAATCGGCGAAAAATCTTTGCATCGCCGAGAGTTTGCCGATTGCATCGGCATTTTAAAAATCGACAAAAAATCAGGATTTTGCAGATTTTCTCAACTATGATATACATCACTCCTATTTATGTCTCTAGAGCCATCATTTATACAGATACTATGTGGTGTATAAAATAAGTTCAATAAGATTAACTTAATAAAAAAACATACTTAGAAAGTGATTGTGTTATCGGATGTGAAAGGAGACTGTCCTAAGGATGGAAATGTATTGCTTTGTTCAAAATATGATCAGTAAAAAACCATTCTTTCTGTAAAATACAATCAAGTATGCAAACAATTCAATGCTATTGAAAAAACAACTATTGTTAAACTACATTGTTATATTATTCATGTAAGTTATGGTTATTGACACTGATGTTACCTTGAAAGCTCATAAATTATTTTCCAAAATAAACTTGTATTTCAAATTTTTAAAGGAATATATGGATTCAAGATGGAAATAATTTCTTTTGAAATTATTTTTCATATAAAATATCCCTCATTATTGATTTAGGGTTGATAAATCTTGATTCAATGTGGTGGTATTCTCAAAACTTGCAATGCTCATGTTTTCATATGTTTTAAATAAGAATTGGTATTTTATAAATACATTCACAATGGAAATTGAGAAGGATACACAAATATAGATATATGGTGTGAAAGTTTAGAAGATGCTTCAAGGCCATAGGCCTTCAAGAATCAATTTTTAGGGCTGTGACCAAGAGACTCATATTTACATTGCCTTTATAACCTATTATAATGTTGTATACTAAGAGGTAGTCTGGATAAGTCATTAATTATAGGCTATCATCCTAGATAATTTTAACATTTATATGGCATTTGGTGTAACAACACGAATTATCATATCATATATTAAAACCTTTGTAAGTTTTACATAAGAGATTTATTGTTCCCATAGACATTCTTAGTTTGCATCAATGTTTATGCCCATTGAAGTACCTTGCTAGCATGTGGTTGTATGCTTTTCATGCACATTTTAGTTGTCAACCCTTTGATGCCATATTATTTTTTTCTTGTTCTTGGAGGCCATCCATTTTCATGGTATTTTTGGTCTATCTTTGTTCGGAGTCTTATCGTTAATTTTATTTCTTAATTTTTGTGTTTCATGCTAACAAAATGCATATAAAATAAAAATTTCAATAAAATGCTAAGCCCTCAAAATGGAGCATCAAGGAATTATCTATCTAAAATACTTAGCAACCAAGAAACAATATTTCAATTAGGACTTGAACAAATTTACAATGCAACTATTAAAACCATTCATTTGTCATTAGATATAATATTTGGAGGGAAGTTGCACAACCTCAAGTCTTCATTTCTTATATGAGTTTAGTAATGATGGTAGCAAGAAATTTTATGTCTAGTATGTCTTAAACATCCACTTCATCTACACGAGAATGTTCTAAAACATTGTCCTGGATATCATACTAGCATTAGCAAATTTATCAGCCTGAAATTTCTATTCTTTTCCAAAGCTAATGGCAACAATTTTGAGACTCAAAAAATGCAATTGATCAAGTGGCGGTATAATAACTTTTTGGTTCATGCTCTTTGTATCTATCGTGATATAATAAGCAGTGTGATATGTATGTTCATATGTTGCAATATAATTAAAATAGAGCTATTCATATTTCTTCAAGACATTTTTCATTTTAGGTTTACTATAGGTGTTGTCTTCTTTTTATTCTTTTGTCCAATATTTAGCTAAAAACCATGATCATAATGAACATGCATTATTGGAGACTCAAACCAAATAGATAGATCTTTGGGACTGGTGTTGTGTGTTTTTGATATTTGTGGATTGTTGACATAAGACTGGCTTCACATGGATAAATAAAAGTTTTATATCTCAAGTGCATCATAAGTTCAAACCTATTTGATACAACCCTTGTAGTATTTTACAATATGTTGGAAAATTTTGGTTTTGCATATGTATTTATTTTCGATTTGACAAATATAATGTAGTAAATGTAAACAAACATAAGCTTTATAAGTTGTATCATTTGGAGGAAGATTTTTTTAATATTTTAAGGACATTATCTGTCTTTTAATGGAAATACTCTTGTTACATTTACTACTAAGTGCAAATCAACTACCTCTTACTTTGTAGAATGCAAAGCCTTCCTGACATCTCAAGCTGAGTAAATGTTTCAGTCAACATTTGAGCAACAATTTCCATATCTAAAGAAGAAACTGGGGATAATTTCTTATAGGGAGGGAGGAAATAATGAGATATAGTCACTTGGGACTGATTTATTTAATAATGCATTTGAGAAACAATTTCCATATCTAAATCAGATCTTGGGGATAATTTCTTATAGGGAGGGAGGAAATAATGAGATATAGTCATTTGGGACTGTTTTATTTAATAATTTTATATCCTTTGCATACGTTTTATGTAAATTGTTTAGAAGATTTGATTTTTTCCATATCTAGAAGGCTTTCTTGTAGATTTTTCTTCTCTTAGAACCTTTCATTTCTAGAAGCTTCCTTTGTACACTATATCAACATGATCCAAATGAGGGTATGCCATGTAAAGTTTAAATACTTTGTTTTTGTGCACTATGTGTGCTTATATCATTTAGAGATTTCACCTAATTGCAGGAGGAATCACCTCAGTCTTGCAAACATTATAATCCCAATATGTCTGCATATGGTTTTCCCCACTCAACTGGGTATTGGCTCAAAATATTACTACTACAATTTATAATGTCTAAGATCCGTTTTATGTATTTTGAAGGTTTGAACCACTGCATACTTTTTGCTTTCAAAGAAACAATTATGCAAGATATATTTGTAAGTCATCTGGTCTTCCATGCAACACATCCATTATCCTCCCTCAGTATTGGGTTTAATTATGTTGGCATCATGCAGGAGGTTTTGGTTTTAGTAGTTTTATTTATCATTGCTTCTTTTGACTGTTTTGTAAATTAGTAATAGAAGACAACCATGTGGAAATCGTCAAAGTTTCATTATAGATTTCACTTTGTGATGATTCAGGACAAGAAGGATTTTTGTCTGAACCATGAGGATTTTGTTAAATGAGATAATTAAGGTTTGTTTACTTGACTATGTGTTTTTGTTATTGTTGCTTGTAGAATTACTTTATAATTACTATGTTTGCAATTCTCTTGTTTTCATTTTAGCTTGGATCTTACTGAATTATAAATTCAAATTCTATATGCAACTTTACCTTCTGCAATAGGTAAAATTACATTGCGACATTAGATTAATAGAAAATGAGAATCTAGGTTTCAATGTAAAGAATAATATGTGATTGTTTCCATTCTATGGGGACAAGTTCTTGACAATATGCATGCTCAATCCATAGAACCATGAGTGGTATTGACATGACAACCAATTGAGAGAAGAAGTCATGATGGATGTAAGATAGGAATTATCATAATGTACTTATTTGTCAAAACAACTAATATTTTATTTGTAATAATTCTCCATACAAGATACAAAAGTGTACCTTCAGATATTGAAAATTTTGGAGGATTTTGGATGTTATTATGGAGAATTACGTTTAAGAGAAATGAAGTGTGATTATTTAATGGCTTATGGTGCAAGTATGATGATATTGGAACAATTGATGATATCGAGTGACCAATCTAAAGTACAGGTATGGCTAAATCAAATTTGTTGATTATAAAAATTACTTCAATCTATTGTTCTTAAGCGTTTATTATAGTCACAATACAAGATCAATCACTATGCCTATCGAATGATAATTTGTGTTAACTATCTGTCATATAATTATCTGGAAAGCTTGGTGGTTTTTCACTAATATGGTTTTATTGGACACTATAACCACAAACTCAAGATGCCATACTGTTCCCTATGCAAAAATGGTAAAATTATTTCTACAATGAAACTGCCTTATGCTTGCAAGTTACTTTTTTAGGTATGTATTTTATAAAAATAAACATTTCTAAATGTTTTGATTCCATAATTTATTATTTCATTTTTCCTTATTTACATTCTTTATTGGAGTTAGTCTGTAATAGTTTTTTTTGCGAATTGCAATCAATGAGCATTGTACCTAAGTTGCAATTAGCAGAAGCATGACATAGTGGGAGGATCAAAACACCAAATATTGGATACCACCAAAATAAAATGCATCACATTTTGTTCAAGATGTTTACAGTAGTGTATTATTTAAAAGGGTTAATGTCAGTGTGCTCTCATAGAGTGTGTTGTTTTCATATTTAAGGAGAAAGCAGCTAAATACTTTTGCTATTGCTTTCACCAATTATTTGGAGACTGTTGGGTATCTGACAAAATGTATGTGAAATGTAACACTGTGTTTCAAGCAATTTTTTTCATTCACCCCACCTAGCTCTGGGATATCTTGAAAATGAATCTTCACAATAGTGAAATAAGATATTTAGAAAAATGTCATGCCAATTCAGTTTTGGCTCAATCTTTTAGGCTGGTCTCTGATTTGCAGAGAATACAAGTATATGCTAGCTGTTTCCTTACTCCAATCGGATTTGGAGCATATTAGGAAACCAAGAGTGAGTATGCAAATTATAAGGGTTGAATCAGGTGCTGTATGTTTCGTTTCACACATCCCAGGCTTGAGATATCTAGAGTATATTCATCCGTCTGGAATAAGGCATCTTAAGAAGGGTTATCCTCTTAATTGTAATTACATTAGTATCTGTGTTACAACGTCCAATAATTCATGTTGACTGACTTTGGGAGTAATTATGGAATTAGGAACACCAATGGAATTTTTCAGTATAAATATCTGTATGGTTTTTATATGGCCATCAAATCATTCAAATTTACACTCTCATGCCATACACATGCTCATGCTTGTTTTCACACAATGTTCACCTATAGGGGAATGAAATTTTATTTTGATTAACTGGCAGAAAGGTAGTACATGTAGTACATTTCCATTTGCTTTGTAGTCTGATTATGCGCATATTACATTTTATTACAAATTTAGAAAAAGTCACCAAGGAATGCCATATATTTTCATTTGTACATTTCATCATTCCCATTAAAAAAATCCTCAATTTACATATCCAAATAAGAAAGGTTTAAAAATCGAAATCTTGGTTCTTTAAAATATTTTTATAAACAAAAATGAATTTATATATCTATAAGCGACTCAAAAAGTATCGTCAAGGTACTTATGCATAAAATTTATAACAAAGTAATAGTGCCATGGATATTATTATTGTTGTAGGCCCTGCTAAATTGAAAATATTATATTTCAAACAAATGAATTTGAAAGTATGTGATTTTTCAATATTATTAATAATAATGTATAGTTTTTAAAAATAATTTTCACTTAAAAGAAAATTTAAAACTGATATTTACTTTATCACAAAGTTTTTTATTAATAATATTTTTATTATATTAAAGTTATGTGTAGTTTTTATTGGGATTATTATTATTAACAAGTAAAATATTTTTTCAATGAGTTTACACAGGTTTTTATGAGGGGTTTTTATTAAGTGGGGTTTGAACTTTGGACCTCTCAAAAAGAGGCCAAAACCCTTACTATTGCATTAAGCTTGCAACTATAAAAAAAAATATTACATTTGATGTTAGGACAATTCCATCATATCTAGTTCGTCTTTTATCAAAGATAGTTCTTTTGAATAAAATATTTTCTTCTTCATGTTTTTGTAATCAATATCAAAGATGGTCTTTATTTTCTTTTGAATCAAATATTGTCTTCTTCATGTTTTTATAATCAATTATCAGACATCATTTTCATTAAGAGATAAAATTTCACTTGGCTAATTGCCTTTTAAAAAGTATTATGTTTACACTATCAAATCATTGATATCATTTTCATTAAAAGATAAAATCTCATTTAGCTAGTTGTCTTTTTAAAATTTGAATTTCACCAAGATAAATATCAATAACATGATTGGCTAAATTCTTTGAATCCCGATTTATTTTATCTATAGACATGCTCATATTTTCAAGAGATAACCTCCAATAATTTTTTGGAGCAAGTAATTTTTTGAAACAAACTACGAGTTTTTGGAGGAAGTGATGACATAAGGTTTTTTGGAGCAAGTATTTTTTTAAAACAGGTAATTTTTTTGAAGCGAGGACTTTTTAGAGCAAACAATGGAGATCAAACCCTAGCATGAAAAAAAGAGGAAAAAACATTGCAATTCTCTGAAGCATACGGTAGATTTCAAACCTTATTACATGTCTTAACAAGTATTTTCCTCTACTATTTACTTTTCTAGATAAAAGTAAAAGTTGTTTTTGGAATTATGTATGCCGCTTTTTCAAACACAAAGGTTTGGGTAGCCATAAAAGAAAAAAATTCAATTTGTTAAAACTTCACAGTACTTGTCGTTTGGGTAGGCAACTGTCTATGCAAGTTAGAACTTAGTGGAAATACAAATGGAGAACAATAGTGGGATTTCACAGGTCTTAAAGCACAACCCAAGGCTTGCTCATGAATGAACAATAGAAGAACAATCTATTATAGAAGAGGGTCTTCAACAGTTTGAAGGAGAATCCAACATGTTTAAATATCTTAAATTTATTGCACTTTTGCCAAAAAAAATACAGGATGTTGCACTAAGGTGCAGATGGATGTTAGAGATGTCTAAGTTCTCAACTTTGGGATTGAAGAAGGGGTCAAGTTGATACAAAGAGGATAAGGAGAAACATGGGTCACTACTACAACTACCATTGCAATTGTCATATGCGTCACACAACCCTTGGTTTCAGATGTATCACCAACAAGATGTAACAACTTGTTAGAGGGTTTGAAGGAGGCATTTGTAGGGGGTTTGTTGGCAAGTTCGGTGCAAAATAGAGCAATGGTTGAGGAGGGAAAGGATGAGAAGAACAAACTAGGGCTATGGCTGCTAAGGATGGAGTCATCATCACACATGTATCTTAACCTTAAGGTTGTAGAGACATGGGCTAAGAGGACAAATTTTCAGAGTTTTTTTTTTTCTAACAAGACTACCACCATGGTGAGTGAAATAAAGGGTGATAAAGACAATGGGACATTGCTAGTTTTGCTAATGATAAAGACAATGGAATGCATGTTCAAACCCTCAACTATATTGGTGTGCCTTTTAGGTGTGCACGTTGTCATAATTTTGGGCATATTGCAAGGGATAGTTCTTTTAAATTTTTAAGGAAGGTTTGGCATCGTAAGGAAGACAGAGAGATCTATAAGGGTGAGAATGAAATGCAGTTTTTCCTTCAAGCACAAACTTATAATTTGATTATATTATTGAATCATTGCATAAGGAACACAAGCTAGATAAATTAGGGAAAAAAATAGAAAATGCAGAGAAGGTGGAGACAAATTTCTTTGTGCCAGATCAGGCAATTGATTTAGAATCATCTCATATTAAAGTAAGGCCAGGATTCTCAGAGCAAAAATTGGATGTCATGCTCTTGGACCTAGATACAAGCTTTCAAAGCAAATCTACTACCAAATCTCATACAAAGTCTCCACTAGAAGAAGGTAAGGGTGCAATTGAGGGGCAAGGAGGACCCTTAAATTCCTCTTCCTTGAAGGAAGTAGATCCAAACCTTGGATTAGACTCTGGTAAAAAATTTAATAATGTTTCACAAGTAAATCTCTTTGAAATTACTTTCCCTCTTCAATTTTCGTGTGGTCAGGAAGGTTATTGGTCCCCAGAAACTCATAGGTATCCCCTACGATCCCTAAAAGGTAGAATAGAGCTAATATAAGAAGGATTTGGGGGAGGCCCCTATAAAGATGTGGGGGATAGAAGTCTTACTGGTAGGAGGTGCAAAAGAGTTTTTACTTTATTGGCTAAGAATAAAGGCCTATGTGAAGTTCAACAAGGCAAGCAACCATCCTTAAAAGGGATCCTTAGAGCAAGGATGATCCTAAACACAGTTAATCAATGAAAGCACTTTTCTTTATTAGTTGAGGGATGGGCAGCTGCGCAAAAAAGGTTGCTCTATGCAGGTTGGTAGAAATTCATAATCTAGAGATTTTTCTAATTCAAAAGACAAATAGGTTAGCTATGAAAGTGATGGAAGATCTCAATAAATTGCTTAAAGGATGATAATTTTTTGCCCTTGATGTTGTAGGAGCCTCAGGAGGAGTGGCTATAAGGTGGAAGGCAAATCAATTTAGACTAACCAAATTTGCATTGCTTGACTCAAGAGTATGAACCAAATTCTTTTTAGTGGATCTTGGGGAAATAGTGCTAGTGGTGAACATTTATGGCCCCTATAAAGACAAGATGCATTATTGGGATAAGCTTATGGATCAAAAGTGTTTAGAAGCTAATAATTTAATATTAGGAGGTGATTTAAACTTAACTCTCTCGAGGAGTGAAGTGTGGGGTTTTGCTGCTAGAACCGATCCACTGGCTAATTACTTCATCCAAAAGTTTGAATCCAAGGGGCGGGTAGACTTGGTGCCTATAAAATCTATCCTAACTTGAAGAAATATGAGGACAAGAGTTGATAGAATTTCTAAGAGACTAGATAGATTCTTAGTCGCAGAGAGTTTGGTAAATGAAACTTACAGATTGAAGTTGGAGGTGACTTTGATCACTCCCCTATCATGCTTCTTTTAACAAAAGAGGAGAAAAAACCACATTGTCCTTTTAAATTTAATTTTGAGAGGCTAAAAGAGGATAACTTTGTAACTCTAGTTAAATCAAAATGGGTGAAGTTTGATTCTAGTCTAAGAGAATATTCTAGTTTACAATTTGAAGCAAATTTAAAAAGGATTAAGGCAATAGTGTCTCAATGGGTCCATAAAAAAATAATGGATGAGAAAAAATTGAGGGAGATTGAGGAGCTTGTAGTGTTTCTAGTAGATGACTTTGAAAAAGAAATGGATGAGGAAATAAGGCTTAAGTATAAAATTTTGGAACAAGAGAAGAGTAGATTGTTGGCAGAGAGAGAAGCACGATGGAGGCTCAAAGTAGAGCACTATGGATTGCAAATAGGGATGAGAACACTAAATTTTTTCATAGCTTTGCAAACCACAAAAAACAACAAAATACAATTTGAGAGTTACAAGGACAAGATGGAAGTAAAGTCTCCTCCTTTAAAGGAATAATAGACATGGGTGTAAGGCATTTTGGTCAACTGTACAAGGATCCTAGTCAAGTTAATATAGCTGAAATAGTTAAAATAACTTCTCTTTCCCAAATTTATAGATGAGGAAGCCAATGATGAGTTGATTAAGGAAGTCTCAAAGGAGGAGTTCAAAGTTGTTTTAACCTCCTTCCAAAAAGATGAGTCTAGGACCTAATGGGTGATTGTGGAATTCTTTCTCGAGCTCTATGGCATTTTGGAGTCTGACCTACTCAAGGTTGTCGAGGAATATAGGCTAAAAGGAAGGGTAAATGCAGTTTTCAACTCTACCTTCATTGCTCTTATTCCAAAAAAGGACAATCCTTCTTCCTTTGATGATTTTAGGTCCATTTATTTGTGTAATTGCATATGAAATCATAGCAAAAATAATTGCTTCAAGAATTAAAAGGTTCTTCTCTCCTATATCTAATAAGCAATTTGGTTTCCTACATGGTAGAAAAATTCATGAAGCATTTGGTGTTGCTCAGGAAAGTCTTCATACCATAAAATCAAAGAAACTACCAGCAATGGTGATGAAGTTGGATCTCTCCAAGGCTTTTGACTGAGTAAATTTACTATATTTAAGAATGATACTTACTTTTATTGGTTTTTATGTGCAGATGGTGAACTGGATTATGGGATGTCTTTGTTCTATTTCTTTTGCAGTTTTTGTTAATGGATCAGCCTCTCAGTTCTTCAAAGCTTCTCGGGGTATTAGACAAGGTTACCCCTTGTCACCACTGTTATTTATTTTGGTAGCTGACGGATTAAGTATGTGTATTATAGAAGCCAAGGGGGAAGGAGCAATAAAGAGAATTAAAATAGGTAGAACGGTGGGAGTCATCCATCTACTTTTTGTAGATGACGTTCTCCTTTTCACAACTGCAACAATAAGAGCTACAGAGAAGTTAAAACAATCTTTAGATATTTTTTGTCTGGCAACAGGTATGCAGATTAATGCACATAAGTCAATCATTTCTTTTAACTGTATGAATCATAATCAAACCATAATAATAGGTCAACTCTTCCCCTTTAAAATATTTGATCTTCAAGAGGGGTTTAATATGTGGGGTTCTTTTTGAAACCCAATGACTACACTAAACAAGATTGGAATTGGTTGATAAAGAAGATGGAAGGAAGAATTAATATTCGGTGCAACAAATGACTCTCTTTGGGGGGAGATTGACTTTGGTCAAGTCTGTGTTGGACGCAATACCGGTATATTGGCAATCTTTGGCTCATATACCAAAAGGATTTTTGGAAAAAAATAAACGGTTAAGCTATAGATTCTTATGGACAGGGAAAAGGGAAAGGGAAGGTATTCCCTTGGTTAAATGGAAATCCTTAATCAATCCCAAGGAAAATGGAGGATGGGGACTTAAGAACATCTTCCTATTTAGCAAGGCTCTAGCAACAAAGTGTGTTTGGAAGATAATATCAAAGGAAGGCTTACGGAATAATATTATACATGAAAATTATTTAGAGCCGCTCACAATTGAGGAGTGGATAAGGGGCCCAATTAAGTAAACACATAATGTTTCAATCTGTTGGAAGGCAATGATTCAAGATTTTTATATTGTTGGTGATTGGCTTGCTTGGAAAATATGGAATGGTTCAAGGATAAGACTAGGATTAGACCCCTGAATTGGTTGTGGTGATATGCATAGACTACCAAATAATATAATTCAGACCCTAAGAGCACAAGGGATTGTAAATATTGCCCAAGCAGCTAACCCAGAATCTTCTACAAATTGGATTTTGGGATGGAAGGAAGCAACAATGTTAGGGCTTCAGGGCCAAGAGGCACACTAGTAGGAAGAATATATGGGGAGACTTAAAACTGGACATATCAAGTTGTGAGAGGAAACTAATCAATTGGTCTAGACAAAGAATGAAGCTACAGGGGAGTACACTCCAAATTTGGGGTATAAGACTCTTTTGGAAGATAGCAATCAATGAAAATCCAACATGGTGGTGGAAGACACTTTGGAAGCAGAAAGTCCCATTGAAGACAAGAGTGTTCCTGTGGTTTGCCATGAAAAGTAAGGTTCTAACATGGGAGGTTTTATAGAAGAAGAATTGGAATGGTCCAGGAAGGTGTCATTTATGTAAGTCAAACAATGAAACAATTGATCATTTACTGGTTGCTTGCTTCTTTACTAGACAGGTTTGGAGGGAGGTTATAGCACAATAAAGCTTCCTATAGGATGGCAAGAAGATTCCTTAGGAGAGTGCTTAAAATATTGGTTTGAAAATATGTCTTACAAAGGTTTTATATCTCTCCCATTGATTGTGTCTTGGGGAATATGGTTAACTAAGAATGCATTAACTTTTCAGGATCAAGAGAAGCCTACTTGGCAAGTCTCCTCCCAAATAACTGGAAGTTTAAAAAATTGTAAGGTTTTGGCAACAATAAATGTAAATAGATAAATAATCCCTCCAAATATTGATAAATCAAAGGCCTGGGATTTTTTTGATGGGGCTAGACAGGAGGTCCCTAGAGTTTGTGGAGTAGCAGGATTACTATATATTTCTAACTCTCATTATTTTAAATTCAAGGCTAGATTGGGAGAAGGTTCTAATAATTATGCTAAAATTATGGCCCTAAAATTGTTGGTTTAGTTGGCAAAATCAAAAGGAATACAAAAAATTCAAATTTATGAAGACTCGCAGATAGTAATAAACTGGATGCTTGGTGTTTTTAGGATGGAAAACATGATTCTACAATCCATCTTCTCTCAAATAAAATATGTGGATCAAAGTGAAGCTTTTACGTTTTGGCATATTTATAGAGAACTAAATAGGGAAGCAGATGAACTCTCAAAGGAGGCACTTTAGATTGATCCAGCTATGTGCTTAGTACAAAAATTCAATGAGGGTAATGCACTGCAACTGGTCCAAATCTCTATCTGGGGGATTAATACACTCTAGTTAAAGCAAGCACATATAAAGCAACTTTTTCAAAAAAGCTCAAAAGTTAGTGATTTAAAGGATATTGTTTTGATAAATTGGAAAGGTGCGTAAGCTTAGAATTTAACATGATAGAGATAACTAGTTATGATGTATCGATGACTTGATTTTTAGGTCACTATTAAAAAGAAATGCCAAAGAGGCATATGAAGAATGTAATTTCATATTTACTTAATATAAAATTATGACTTATTTTTGAGGAAAAAACATCAACAATAATATTATTTTTTATGTAATCCCTACATCCATTTTTGTTCATGGCATTTATTATAATTTGTGAATATCCTTCAATTGAAATATATTTTCCATTTTTTTTCAATTGCAATTTTAATCCTTCTAAGAAGTGCCCTAGCCTTTACATAGTGCTTAGTTGAAGTTCCAAATTATTTTGAGTAAGTAAATATAATTTTATCTTCATTATTTTTAAAAATACCACCCCCACCATATTTTTACCGATTTCCTTTAGAAGTGCCATTAACATTATTTTTGATAAAACCAATTTTTAGACATCTCCATGTTAGCTTTTGATGAGTATATGATATAGGAAATGCAACCACAAGATGTAAGATAAGCAATCTAAGATATCTATATGATAATGGCACTATAATATGTAGGAAAATGATAAGAGAAAATTCTGCAATAACTCAAAAATATGCCATTAATGAAAGCTTACAAAAATAGTACAATGTAGTATAATGGAAGACATGAACACTCCATAAATTATTTTGAAAGAGCTATATTATACCACACTATCAATCTATACTATGCACACTTTATATTATCTCCTCTCTACTTTACTCACTATAAGGCCTTATATATAGAAAGATATGTTTCTTGGCCCTCACTCTCCCTTTGAATCTATCCTATGACTTATGTACATGTGGACTACATGCACATTTACATAATTGCACATTCTAACACTTGTGCATTTATTACATGTTGAAATAACTACATAAATTTACTCTAAAGTAAACTCCTACTCTAGTAATGTACCAAAGGTGATACATTGATATGACCCTACAATTTTAATCCTTGTAAGAAATGTTGTAGCCTTTGCATAGTTGTTACGTTCATTATGGTTTTAAGTCAAAATAATTTTACCTTCATTATTTTGAAAAACACCACCCCCACAAAATTTTCTTAGATTTCCTTTTGGGGCACCACTAAAATTAATTTTTATAAACCTATTTTTTGGACATCTCTATTTTACCATAGATTGAAGTAAATCCTTTGTCTTAATGCCATTGTTACATGTGACCCTTCCATGCACATTCATATCATGTAACCAAGCAACTAGCATATCTTTTTATGCATTTGAGACTTCTCATGATGAACACTTTCCATGTATATTCAAATCATATAACCAACCGACTACCATCTCTTTTTATGCACTTGTGACTTCCCATAATGAGCATTGTATTTATAAACATTTTGCAAGAGAGGTAATAATAGGGTTTCAAAACTTACGCATGATTTTGAGATTAATTTTAAAAGTATTATTTTTTTCAAGCCACAAATTCCAAAAAATAATGGTAGGACTAATCTTTCATAGAATACATAATGTTTTAGCTTTGAAATAATTAATCCAATATTTCTTCAACTCTTTCAATGTTAATGGAGCTACCATATATCTTATCTTTAAAAAAAATGACTTGAAATGGTCCAAGCAAAGGGATAACAGAGAAGTAAATGGTTTAGTCTCTTTAAATCCTTCTCACATAAGGCACTTTTGAAAGGTCCATAATATCTTCTTCTTTATAAACTCTCTTGTAAGAATCTTACTTTGCACTACTAACCAAAGGAATGTTGAGGCCTTAGGGAGAGCCTCTAGTGAACAAATATTTTTCTAAGGGAAATATTTGGGAGTAGGAAATTTCATCTACTTTGTATCCTTATATTCCAACTTCATTGAGTATCCACAATTTTTTGATAGATTCCAAACCAACTCATCCTTTCGTGTAAAAATAGGAAAATAAAACTCTTGAAGCATCTTTTCAAGCTCATTTGTTATTTCTTTGAGTTCATCTCTTTCAACCATGTTACTAATAGAAATTCATTATTTGGAGTTGATTCTTTCCTTAACATAATTTTTAACCTTTCAACCTTTACAAGCTAGACATGCCAATGGTTTCCATTTGGAATTAGAGATAAGAGGATAAGGCTTTAACAAAGCATCAAATATAAAAATTGCATAATCTCCCTTATTGGCATACCATCTAATATGTTTTGGGATCAATTGAAAACTATTTGATATGAAGTTCCATGTTGGTAATCCTTTGGATGGATTTTGTTTCTTTAATAATTCCATTGCATCAAGGGAACCTATTTTGAATGACATTTTTATCCAACTATTTTCTTGATCTTTGAATAATATTTAGCCATATTTTACCCCTACGACCACACTCATAAGTATACAATTTTGTAAACTTGCCTCTTCAATATTCTCTCCTTTGCAAACCCTGTCCCATTTATAAAGAGGAAACCTAAATTTTTCTTCACATCCTTTCCAAAGAAAGTCTCTTTGAATTTTATCAATTTTTGATGTAATACATAGGGATGGATTGCAATATTGTCTTTGTGAATTGTAGCCTTCTTGTCATGGTTAAAAACTTACCTTTCTAACCTACCAAACAAGCTTTCATTCTATCCAAACATGAGTCCCTAAGTTTTTTTTTTTATTTTCTTTATGAGATAAAGGAATACCCAAGTAGGTTGATGGAAAATTTTAATTTTTAAACCTTAAGATACTCATAATAATCTATTGTAAATTGAAGGAAGTGTTAATGAAAAAATATTGGATTTTATAATATTAACTAATTGGTTCAGTAGCCTTCTCATAGCATGATAATATTGATTTGAACTCCATGGTCTAATTGACCTCGAGATGACCTAAAAGAGAAGTATTATAAATATACTAGAGATGAGATTCGAAAATACCATTTGTTAAAGTTAAAGGTAAAAAGGTAGAGTAGTCTTTAATATCCATGAGGCCATAGGATTTATGAAACAACCCTCAGAGAGGATGTTGTTTACTTAATATATGGTTGTCCAACCATACTCTAGTAATCGAAGCATGGTGTACAACCCTACCCCTTACAGGATTCAAACATTGAACCTCTATTTAAAGTCCCAAATACTCTATTGTTAGGCCCACTTAGGTTGCCTTTGCTTCTACCTTCCATTTTTGCATTTGAGAAAACTCTCCCTAATGCCTTCATAAGAATAATAAATATTTATAGCTTGTAGTAATTTTCTTCTAATGATTGATTCTAGTAAATTATAATGACCTTTATTATTTGATGATGTAGAGGGTCTTTTTTACCACTTTTTTTTAGAGTGAGAAATCGTTAATTTGATGCATCTTATACTATGATATGATCTTCTTGCTTTATATTAAATTGTATCTCCTATCTAACATTTTTATTCTCTTTCTTCATTATTTTCACTTTGCAATCTCTTGCTATGTGTTTAGTATTATACACTTACAACATTGGAATAAAATGTTTTTATAATCCACTTGTTGATCCTGTTCTCTTGATTCAAATTTAGTTATTTATGGAGTGTGGTAAAGGTTTTGAAATATCCCTTGCAATACATATTCAAGTACATACAAAATGCCTTGTATTCTTAGTAGTTGGTCCCTCTTAGATGTATTACCCTAAAGTACTACCAATATTCTTTAAAAACATCCTAATTGATAAGTCTAATCCTTATTGGAGTCCTTTTAAAAGTCTTTCTCTCCACACAAAAATTCCCACTCCATGGTCTTAAATAATGCATCTTTGCCCCTAGACCAAGAGTTACCACCCATTATTTTATCCTTAATTTATGAATTAGAGAAGATGATGATGAAAAATCCTTTCAAAAGAAAAGTAGTGGAATAATTTAAATTGAATCCACAATTTCATTTGACCTAATTTTAAATATCCTAAAAACCTGGCTAGTATCCATGCAACTTACATATTAACCCTATAATTTAAGAACCATTATATCATGCTCGATCATCTTATCCTTGATAATCACTTTGGTTGTAGTATCTTCTACCTAGGTAGGGTTTGCCATACATTATTTATTCCTCTTGTCCCCAACTAGGGCATCCTTACTTTTAAAAAGTTTGCATATTATTGATAATAATGCAAATGTGTTTTTAATTTTTTTTTTTCAAATTTATTTAAGATATTTTCTCCTTGTCAAATAGAGGTGAAAAAAACTAATATTTGATATGATTTGTCTTGTTGGGTTCTTGACTTTGTAAATTATTTTCCTTTTTCTAATGTAAGTTATACGTGACTTTTATTTGGGATCACTTATTAAAATATTAATACATTAAATTTGCTATTAGGTCAATTAAACTATATCCAACTTACCCTCTTATCAAATATGTTCTTAATTTTCCTCAAATTGCTATGTTTCCTTTGTCAAAATTTTGATATCATTTTCATCAAGAGATAAAATCTCATCCAAATATTTTTTTGTAGAATTTAAATTTTATCAAGATAAATATCAAGACTATGACTGGTCAAGTTATTTGCTACTATATTTATTTCTCTATAAATATGTTCAACTTTTCAAAATATTATCTCTAACAATAATTGATGAACATAAAAAACAATGCCATTGTTTGTTGAACTATAGACACCCACTTTTGAGCACATAATCAAATATCAAAAACTCATTGTTGGTCAAGAATCAGCCTTAGGTATGGAATGTTTCATCCATGCACCCTAGAACCGACCAATATTGAAATACCGAAAGGAAGGAATGCCTCCTATGCCAATATCCAAAGAGGGTTGGTTCCCTTGCTATAAACTTGGGTTGGAATTAAGGAAACAAAAAAGGAATGATAAATGACCAAAAGGGACGGGAAATGTGGCTATGATCCAGATTAACAGGGGGTGATGAACAAACAACACAATCACTTAGTTATACTTTAAACAAATAGCCATTAGCACAAAGGATATAACATAAATTAAAACTAAATACTCCCACAATATGCAACCTCCAGAATTATTCCAGCGTTTACTCTTTATCAAAATCCAGATCCAGACATAGAATTATAACTATAAAACAAGGAAGCAAATTTAATAGAAATAAAGAATAGAAGGCATGCACATGAAAGGGATTCAGATTTAGAGCCACGGATCCTTTGTATTCATAGCAGATCTTAGGCACAACAGTTTTCTAGCAAAACGTTCATCCTTCTTACATTGAACCTAGTAGTTTTTATAGAGGATTCTACCTCTAAAACATAAATGCCCAACCACAAAATGTCGCGGTGGCAGCCAAGATTTGATTTTAGCACTCATCAAAAAGTAATGAAGCATGGCTCGAATTTGATGACTCCATGAAAAGTAGTTGTATGGCTTCAATGCGACGATGTGATTTACCTATAACCCCATCTCCTTACTTTTTGGAACCACCTTAATGGTGAAAATTGGATTCTAGGATCCAGGGGATTGGATTTAGATTCTCTTTTGACCAACCATCATTAAATGAGTGAAAGTGCTATGTTGAAAGTTGCTTCGGGTGACCACCATTTGAAACAAAGGAGAAAATTAGTTTCATTGAGAAGAGGCGTGAAAGGGAGTTTCGATGCCTCTTTCAAGCGAAATAAGAATTCGTTTGTGTGGGCCCTAGATTGCCTTTGTTTGAGAATTGGCTCAAAAAGGGCCTTTGCTCTACTCTTTGCTCATGACAGGATCACTAGATGCATCATGGAATGCCACTTGGAAGTCACTTTGCATATATCGAAACTCTTTGTCACCTTTCTGGAGAGGTGGGACTTAGTATGCAGTTTTTTATTGATCAAGAAACGACAAAAGGCGCTTTCACTCATGCAAGCTTCGAAATGGGCTTGCGCTCTCAAGTGGAAGTGAAAGCACTTAGGTCCCACTTGTATTTCGGCTACCTTCTAGCCCAAAATGGACTTGCACTCTCAAGTGGGAGTGAAAGCACTTGGGCCCCACTTGTATTTCGATCGCCTTCTAGCCCAAAATGGGCTTTCGCTGCATTTTTTATTCGAAACTGGGTTTCGTTGGCTTTCGCCCATGACTTGAACTAACTAAAAAAAATACAAGCACCATGAATGCCTTTGCACGAAGAAGACTCATGCGAAAGGAATCTACCAAAACCATTCTTCCTAAAATATTGATGAAAAAAACTCTACCGAAACTAAGTTCTTACTAGGTCCTTGCACCATGAGAGTTTGAAGAGAGATCCTGCTTGGTGAAACAAAAATAAAGGAGATGTGTGCTTCTTTGCATGCAGCCAACCAGTTTTCTCAACAAAAATTTGAAGGAACCACTCTGAAAGGGGAGAATCACTTAAGTCACTCAAAAAAACCTTTCACAAAAGAAGAATGTGGCAGGGATGCCAACACTCATCAATATCTTCAATAGTTAACCAATAAAACATCCAAATCAAGTCAATTTTCTTCAATCTCAAAATAACAACATTTATTGCTCTAAAAGAAAAAGCATTGGGGTCGAAGTGGTAGTATTAGTTGTGATTTTGCTTGTTTGACAATGTTTTTTCCATCCTTTCAAACTTTTTCATTTCCCTCCCAATTCTACTCAACATTGGTCATTTGGCATTGGTGTTGCCAATGCTATTGACTATCATAACAATAAAATAAAAAATGCAACAGCCAAGTTGCCCACCGCCTATGAAATTCATGTGTTGCACCAATCACATCCACTATCAACTTGAGCATGTGATGGTCTTTGAAATCACCAAGCCACACTAATGATGCCACCTAGCCATCTAACGATCTTGATAGATTTTATAGAAGCCTACCCTAGGGAGTATCGACTTCCTATAAATCCAACCCTTGAGTGAGCCAAAGCATGAAATTATTTTCAATTTCAAGCCTTGCCAAAATCACTCCTTGAATATGACCTTTCTCTAATTGTGAAGTTCTATAGAAACTATTTTCTACATTTTTTTCCATAATAATGAAGTTTTGTTAGCATCATCTCTTATTTATGCTTTTTTTAGTGAAAGTTCTGCCAGGTTAAGCACCTACACATCATCTCATAATAAGGATTTGTTGGATATGACTGTTGGCACTCCATGGACCTCACCAATGACCTCTCAAGTAGCAATAATTCCTCATCCCCTCATCACAACTTGGAGCATCTACCATGGCTTTTGAGGTTGTCAGCCACTTGGTTGTTCCTCTCCATCCTAAAGCCTTTTTTCATTTTTGTTTTACTATTCTTTTATCATTATCTAATAATGTTATTTTTGTCTAACCAATAATTAATCCTCTATCATCTTGTTATCAATGTTATCATAAGTGCATTATCTTATTATCTAGTTAGCTTATCTCATCATTCTATTAGCATCCCTACATCCACTTTAGGAACTTTAAATAGGTCCACTACAAATCATAGGGTCTTTCCTCAAAGACCCTTTCTATTGCACCTGTAGGTAGAGGTGTCGTAGGGTTGTAGCTCTAGTCTATTATCAAAGAGTGAAAGGACCACAAAATCATAGAATTTTTGATGATATTATCTCTCCCAATGGTGCTTTTGTCACTAGCTTGAATAGTTATTATTTTGACTTTACATTTCATTTTATTTTTACTTCTAGAATGGGGCTATAACGATACTCAAGGGAGTCACTTACTATCCACTAATATAGGCAGACCCCTCTGCTATTGACTTAATCATTTTTGGTCTATTTTATAAGTTTTGGAAGGCATGAGATCATCGACAAAAGTGTTTCCAAATAGTGATAGTGTTGGCAATGCTTCCATCTCCTAACAATTCTTTTTCCATTGAGGTAGAAAACATATCTACATTGTGGTTTTGTTTCTATTTTATAGATTAGAAACATTGTTTTCTAGCTATCCTCGATCTTTATTTGCCTCTTATAATTTTTTGTTTTATTCATTTAGAGATAAAGAAAAAATAACAAATATAATATTTAACAACTCTAGGGGTTCATATATAGTTTTGCATCCATTAAAAGCTTAACTACATATAGGTCTATTTGGTTGCATCTTTTTGAACCCTTGCTCTAATATAAATAATTCTTTTACATTATTTATTGAAGTGAAAAAGCATTTAGTTCATAGGTATTGTCTATTGCATATGTTTAATGCATTTTTTTGTTAATATATGGTGATATTAGAGTTCAAGGCAATCAAGGAAATATCTTAGGAAGAAATATAGGTGTTCTCAAATTAATCCAATAAATATAGTCTTAGGCTCATAACTATTCCTATCCTCACAACAAGATGTCACATACTCGATATCTTATAGGAATAATGATTCTAGTGCACCTAGTTCCATAGGATAATTTAGAGGCCTCCACGACTTCCTCATACTATATTTTGGTGAACCCAACATGAGTGCCATTATGGGACCCAATGATTATTTCTTGATCAATTCAAGTTTTTTTTTTTTTGGAGAACAAGGGGTTGGACTTAGGTCCCCCACCCTTGAAAAATCACAACTCTCTTATTTAGAGCTTTATAGTTTACCAAAAAAATTATTTCTCATCTCAATTGAGTTGCTATAGCTAGAAAATTACATCATTTTACATAAAATATTTGAATTCTTGATTTTTATTTTCTGGATCTTTTTCAATTTTTTGGTGAATACAAATATTCTAGAATTCAAAATCCTTCAAAACACCAAAACTTCACCTCTTCTATATATGCATTACATCTTATAGAGTAATATTTCCAAAACATTGCACTATCATAGTCTTTTTTACCATATCAGGATTGCCAGTTTCCTTCCTGAAGCACAAGTGCAACGATTAATTCAAGCTTTTAATCAATGAATAAAGTTTGTTAAACCTTAAGCAATACCATTAAATCCATTTGTATAGTGAGCATACATTAAACTCAATTAAAAAAAACCTAATCAAATTCTAGTCGTATTGGGGATTGTTTATGGTTCTCCAAGTAACTACCGTATACATTGCTAGGATATATTGGGTATAAAATGATCTTGGGATGTCAGTTGCCCACTTAGTGTCTCATGTGTACTTAGAGAGAAGTATATCATAGTGGGCTAATGGGAGTCATACAGAGGTATACTATTATCCTTGATGTATCATATTGGTCCATGTATCTAGGAGGTCACTCCCATGTACCATTACTATCCCATGTATCAGTTGTATCTCGCATACCAACAAGTATATAGAAAAAGGTTAGGTATATCAAGACCTTCAGGTATATAGGGAGGTCCTTGTGGTATATAGGTTATATTAATTATATTTAGGTAAGGAGGTATCAGGTTTCAAAAACATCTTCTCTTTCTTCTCTAATCAATGTTCTAAACAAATAAAATATGAAGTAATCCTCTTTTTTTTCCTACCCTAAACATCAATGTTGAAAAATACTACTTGAATCGTAGCATCACTCATTAGTTAACCACAATCTCTAATCCCCCTATAGGGGGTCATGATGACCTTGAGGACCTCACATTTGATCAAGAAGAAGAGGACATGATACCTCAAGGATCCTTAATCCCTAGCCATGAAGAATATGAGTGATTGGTCTACAAATCATATGGATCATTTCTTGCAAAAATAAAGGGATGTCATAGAAGTCTTCCTTAAAGGACGTAAAACCTTAGGTACCTTTATAAGAGATGATTCATTATTGGATTGACCCCAACAACATAACTCACAACCCTTGTCAATAAGTCAAATGGTCCTAGTTTTTGGTTCCATAAGCATAATCCTCAAAGCATCAACACCTCATTTTTATCAATTCAAATCTACCTATAATCACCACATCAACAAGTGTTGGGATACAAGCCCTACCACCTCTGCTAATACATCATTAATCTATGTCTACTCTTGAGGAGCTATTACGAGGAAATGTTAGTTACCTCATACCTCAAAAATTAGGCCCTAATTACACTCTCAATTAGAGTGTACCATTAAGAACCCCAACCTCTAATCCCATAATAATTTATCCTATGGTCACCATTCTAATATCATAAGTGCATGGATGGAGTTGGAGAAAATTTGTAACCCCATCATTTATCATCACCAATCCTCCAATACCTGAATCTCAAATATCTTAGGGAGAGATTGTATGATACTGTATTTGATGTTGTATTCCCAAGTATACCAGCCTCCTCCTTTTATCGGTTGTTAATAGATGTCTTCTTTCTCTCAATACATACCTTTGGTGCCATCAAACTCCATTTTTTTTAGCTTCAAACCTTGGCCACTTATTTATAGCAATTGAAACAATAAATTGTCATTATTTAGGGGTCATCATTTAGATACAAATTCTTGTATGACAACTTGTGCAACTAGTATTTCGATCCTTTTGCAGCTAGTCATCCCTTCTTGCCTAAGTTAAAATGCCCAAGTTTCAAATATATAAGGAGAAAGAGGATCTCATTAACCACCTTAGACTATTTAGAACAACTTTTAGCGACATCATGTATGATGAAACATTGCTATTAAAGGTTTTTCTTGATAATTTTAGTATCCTTTCCTTGGAATAGTATTACCATATACCAAGGCATTCCTTGAAAAAATTAAGGGACCTTGTCAAGATGTTCATCAAGTAATTATCCATTTGTATTAAAAATATTACCATTAGTGACTTATACCAACTGAATAGTCTAAAATAATAATATCACCAATTTTTTAGCAAGATGACAAGTCTTAGTGGGAAGACTACTATACATTCCTCCACCTAGGTACCTACTATACATCTATATAGGAAACCTTAATGAGCAACTTGCCTTGTATGTAGAGACAACCAATATGTCTTTATTCAAAGACGTAATCGACATGACCAAGAGAGTAAATACCAACCTTGGAAAATAAGTTTAGCTAAATATTAAGCCCAATAAGGAGGAAAGGTCTTCCTCTAACCCAAAAGGTAAATACAAGAAGAAACATATTGTAGGTGATGAAGTCATGGGCTTATGTCATGCCAACAATGTTAGTGCTACCACAAACCTACAAAGTATTATCTTATGGAAACCTCAACAATAAAAACCTAAAATAAGTTATTTTTGACTTGATAAATATTTTCAACCATCATAGAGAAACTCTTGAGAGATCTAATGATAGAGCTCCTACTCATCAAACATGTCAAACTTGGAAGGCAAAATGCTACATGATTTCATGACATCAGTAATGTGCCTTCCACCACATCAATGGTCATGCAAACACTTGATGCATAGTCCTCAAGAATTTAATCAAATACCTCATAAAAATAGACATATAGTTCTCAATGGCTTTGATTCTCAACCATTTTCTAATCAAGATATGAAAATATTTTTAAAAAATATTGCCTAATCATAATCAAAATAAAAATGTATGAAATATAATTCACTATAGGCATGTTCCATATATGAATCAAGGGATTAAAAGGATGCTCCATTATTTTAACCACATATCTCACATTTGTGTTGTGACTAACAACACCCAAAATAATCATTTGATCAACCCTCAAGACCTCCTCTAGTCCTTCACACAAAAGAACTTCCCTAGCAAAATGACCTCCTCTAATAATCTTATTAGGGACTAAGACTAAGGGTTCTTTTGATTTACTTTGGTAATTTTAAGACACCCCAACCAATATCTCCTTCCTTGAGCTCCTTAGGTCTTCTCAATCCAATCGAGACATCCTACTCAAAATTCTTAGCGAACAGATCATTTCCCAATACCTCAATACCAATGATCTTACTTTTGTAGTAGGGTCCATTAGGGTAAATCATGACACCATATCATTCCATGAGGATGACATTCCTTGATCCTCCTTGATCAAATATTTATCGTCCCTTTAACTCTCCATTGGTAAAAATTTATCATATACCAGCTAATCTCAAACCTTTTACCTATTGTTAGGTAATTGAGATAAAAATTCTAAACCTCATATTTGTCCTTCTCTAAACTCATGTTTTGAATCATTTGCTTCTTCTTAGTCTCTTATTACTGATACAACGAGGTCTCTCACCTTAAATAATTCATCTAACAATGAGCTTAATAATTAAAGCATCAATCTAATCATTGTTAATAATAACATACTAGATAATAACCAAATTTTATTGGACCTAGGCAAACTTCATCCATCTCATCGAACCTTTAGTTTGCTCTATAGAAATAAGGATAAAATAGTGCAAATAGAAAGTTGTTCCCATATTTTTATTGGTAGTTCCAATGAGGAGAAAATTCATTACTATGACACTTACCCATTTGAATGATAGTACACCTCATGTTTTCTATTGAAATTATATCCCTTCCCAAAATAGATGTTTACCAACATGAAATATCAAGACAAAGTATGAGGCCTATACAAGCAAGGCATTGAAGATACCACACAGACTAAAGTCTAATCAAGATATTGTAGGATAGGTTATATCCCTATCCATAATGAACCTTAATTTCCTCATATTTATTTTGATAGCAAAGGAGAATTCAATCATATTGATCAATGTGATAGGGCATCCTATGATGACACTCTTTTTTTAAATGGATTCAATTGGGATCATGAAAATTATGATGAGTCATCACTCCTCATATATCCTAGATTTACACAATATATCACTATAAATTTTCTAACCTTAGCGTATACTAAGTTCATATTTAAAAAAACATAACTATGAGCAAGAAGACATCATAAACGATCCTCCCTAAGATGGTCCCTTGGACTATTTAACATGAAACAACTTATATTTCTACGAATCATTTTTCTAAATCATAATTATGGATGCCTCATAGAAAATTTATAATAATTAACCAACCTTGAATCTTATATATGTATAAATATTGAGTGTTGCTAGCTCCTCCTCAATTGGAAGCTGAATTTAATATTTTAATTGAGGAAAACATATATGGTAATATTGGAAATTGATATAATCACAAGATCCTTAACCTAGACAAGGTATTGATCCCATATGAGCATGAGAAATACACCAAGTTCTTTGGTGGAGTTTAAATACATATTTGCTTGGTCTTACACCAATATGCTTAGCCTTGATCCATCCTTCCTTAGTCATCCACCACCTAGTTGTCACTCATGGTGTAAAACTTGTAAAACAAAAATTATAAAAATACGCTCAAAAACTATAATTTTGGTTATAGAGGAGCTCCAAATATCCTTGATGTTGGCTTCATCAAAGCCTGACTATTTTGACTAGTTTCTAACATTATCCGTATTTCCAAGAAAAGAGGTAGTGTTTGAATATGCACTAAATTTTGGGACATCAACAAAGCATTTTCTAAAAATAACTTCACTCTATCCAACATCAACATGATAATTTATTTCACTATAAGATATGGGATATTATCCTTGATAAATATATTTTTGAGCAACAACTAGATTAAGATCACCCTTAAGGACCAATCCAAAACAACTTTCATCACCTTATGGGAAACCTTATACTATCAAGTTGTTGGAAATATGAGCAAGTTTTGTTGTCATTGATGTCAATAGGATGATGATCAAGTTTCATTGTCATCCATGCATTCATTTCAAAAGGTTGATGTCCAAGTTTTAGTGTCATTAATATCTTCCAACGGTTTTTCCAAAAGGCAAAGAAGCAGGTTTAAATGGAAATAATAATATTATAATATCTAATATTATAATATTCCGGGTTACAAGTTGGTTTGAAGAAAAATGAAGATCAAGGAGTTATAAAATTTTAATTCCTCCAAAAGACCCATGTGGCATATTTTAAAGACTAAGGTTTAAATTATTTAAATTTAAATATTTTAACCATAAGGTTAAAATTTAAATTTAAATCAATTAAGGCACCAAATTTTAAATTAAATTCGAATGTTCAAGGTTTATCGACATTTTGAATAATATGGCACATAGTATAAAAATGGGGCAAGTTTGATTTATTAAATCAATCATGCAAATTATTATTGCTAAAAGGAAATTGTGCGTTGTGTTGGTAAAGAAAATATGTGTATGTGTTTAAAAGGCTTAAGAGGGTAAACACAGGAATAAAGGCAAGGGGAATACCAACAAAGGTTCAAAGAGCTGAGTAGCACAGTTGGCAACCAAGGGCTACGTTAAGTCGTTCACAGGTGCAATATCGCGGGTTTGATCCACGCGATTGCCATTTTGCAAAGGGAGAAGTTTGTTTTGGTTTGCACCATCGAAGAAGGGAGAAAAGGAATTCGTGCACTCTTTCTATTGCGTGAGGGCACGTAGCCCAGTTGGTGGGTGCACTTTGTGCAAAGGTGCTTGGAGAGGAGATATCAAGTGTTCAAAACTCGCCAAGGTTTTTTTTGTTGGTTTAATAAAATGTATGCACTCACATTATTATTTGCCAAGGTTATGTTAATCCAAAAATTGCATGGTGTGGAAATTAAAAAAAAAAAAATTAATTTGCCCAAGGTTTTTGTTAAATTGGAAATTGCATGGTGGAAAAATTAAAAGGTGTTTATGATTTATTGAGGGAGATAAAAGGGAAAATAAATTTAAAATATTTAATTTTAATTTTCATGGTTAGAATTTATAAAGGAGAAGAAATAAGGTGTAATTGAGATTTAATGTTTTGTATGGTGAAATATTTTGAGTGAAATATTTGAATGAAAATTTTGAGAAGGTTTTTGCTATCTAACCTTTGATATTGGCAAAGAGGTTGATTGTGGTTGAGACAGGTTTTGAGGTCAAAATTCCATCAAATAAAAGGTATGGGCATATCATCCTTGTGAGTGAATTTTTCGTTGGTTGAATGTTGTGAAATGCAAAGTTGGAGTGAAAAGGATTGTTGAGTATTGTTGGAAATATTGAGTGAGATTTTATGTGCATGAGTTGTGTTTGTGAAAGAACATGAGTGAATTTGAAATCATCTTGAGTCAAGGTTTGAGTTCCATAGTGTGAGTTGTTGAAAGTATTGTGAAACATTTATCAAGGGTTTGTAAGCAAGTTGTGTTTCATTGAGTGATGGGTTGATTGATGAGCATTAGTGATTGAAAGTGTTGGAGTGATAGTTCAAGTTCTATGAAATAAATTGTTCTCTATTCTAAATTGATTTGAAAGAGAGTTTGGAAGTGATTGAGTGTTTTGTGAGTGTGAAACATATTGAGTCTCTAAAAATTCTCTATATGCTTCTGTGGTTTAACAAGATTCTAAGTGAAACTTGTTAGTGTGATTGAAGAGGTTTTCTATGAGAAATTGAGTTGAGTTTTTGTATGCAAGTTTTGTAATTGATTTGAATAATATTTGGTGAAAGCTTATGAGCTTATTTGAGTAAGTCCTAGAGGGGACTTAAGGACAGAGTTGAGGAAGCTTTTGTGAAAGCTTAAGGATAGATTTGTGTGAGATTTTGTGGAAGCTTACAATCATATTTAAGGCATGTCTTGGTGAGGACTTATTGAGAAAATTGAGCAAGTTCTTGAGAGGACTTGTTGGACCGATTAGTGATAGATAAAAGTCAGATTTATGAGTAGATTTTATAGATCATAGGACAGTGTTTAGTACAAATTCAAGACAGAGATTGAGCAGAGTTTTGAGTAGGATTTGGAGGTGACATAGTAGAGGATAGTAGTCTCCAGTGGATAGAGATCCATTAGCCATGGCAGCGAGGATAGAGGTCTTCTGAGTGAGTACAAAGATCTTCAGTGGAGAGAGATCCACAAGCCAGTGCAGTGAAGGCAGTAGTTTTCTAGAGGATCACCAGCCAAAGCAAAGGAGAAGGAGTTCTCCTGTGGATAGGGATCCATGAACTTGATTAGGGGATTGGTGTCTCCTTTGGACAGAGGTCTATAAACATTGTAATAGTGAAGGATTCCAAAGAGAATTTATTGAGAAAATTTTATAAGGAATATTTTCTCCGTGGAGTAGCCCACATTGGGTGAACCACGTTAAATCATGTCTCTCATGTGTGTGATGTTTTGTGTAATTTTTATCAGCTTTAATATTGATGATGTTATCATATAGTTTGAAAAGTACAAAGTTTTATCTTATACTGTTCACCCCCATATTAGTATAAGCACATGTTCTTCATAAGTTATTACCTTTAGGCTAAAAAATGTAGGAGCTACCTACCAACAAAATAGGATGTATATCTTTCACAACTTGATGTATGACATCATGGATGACTATATCAATTATCTTCTTGATCTGTCGTTAAATCAAGAAGATCGTGTTTGAAAATTAAGATGCATTTTCAAGTGACTAAGGGAGGATGAGGTATACCTAAAGCCTCAAAAGTGTCTCTTTGGGATTATGTTAGGAAAACTATTGAGATTCATTGTCCCAATGAAGTATCAAAGTGGATCTTGATAATATTTGAACCATTGTTGACACACCATGCCCTCAAAATCTAACCCAACTTAGGAGCCTCCAAGGCAAAAGCTAGGTCATTCAAAGGTTCATATTCCATATAGCCAACACGTATCAACATTTCACTAAGATTTTAATGAAGGACATAGTATTTGAATGGGATTTTGAATGTCAAGATGTCTTTCATGATCTCAAATCCTATATTTTATTCCCTCTTAACCTTGCCCTACCTAATACCCATAGGCCTTTGTTGTTATGCATAGAATCCATAAACTATGCCTTAGTTGATATGTTGACAAAGTATGATTACCAACATAGTAAAAGGGCTATCTACTACATTGGTTGAACTTTGGTCAACTATGAATTCTGCTATGTACCCTTAGAGAATATTTTCCTAGCCATAGTATTTAGCTCACATAAGCCTAGACAATATATGGTCATCCATAAGACCTTTATCATCGTAAGGACTAACCCCTTATGATACCTCATGCATAAAAATCACCTCTCAAGGACTTCTAAGTGGCACATTATGATTAACAAATTTAGTCATGAATTCATCATAAAAATTTTATGAAATGCCAAGTCATCATGGACCACTTAGCGATTGCACCCTTAAAATCTAGCCAACCCTTAGTAATATATTTTTTCAATGAATCAGTATTTAACCTTAAATATTGGACCATGTACTTTGATGGTACTAGATGTGCTAAAGGAATTAGGATAGAAATCATCTTGATCACTCCTCAATAGCAACTAATCCCTTTACCCTATAAATTCAAGTTCTATATACCAACAATACCACTAGGAATGAAGCTCTTATTTTAGGAATATATGCAACATTCAACCTTTAGGTTTGAATTATTTCTATCTTTGGTGGCTCTTTTATTGTGGTCAACTAAGTCATGGTGTGTATCCAACCAAATATGATAAACTCAATCCATACAAAAAAATTGTTGATAAACTGATGGGCACTTTTAATAAAATCATTGTTGTCACTTTTCTTAGGTCTAGCAACCGCCTTGTCAATGATATGGCCTTAGCCGCATCTATAATCCCATTAGATGTCAATTATTATGATCATCATTTGGAAATTAGGGAATATTTAACCCTAAAATCTAGTTAGCTTCCTTTAGAAGTCTTTTTGTAGAGGCAACTTCATTCCCTGATACTTGATATAGGTATATCTTCATTCATATCAACAATGATATATGGCATAATGGTCTAAATCATAATGAGTGCAATAACCTTAAGTAATTAACCCTTACGTATATCATCATTTGTGATATCATATACCACCATAGAAGCCCAAATAGTTGTCAAAGAGGCCCATGATGTATCATGTGATAGCCACTTTAGTGGTGTTACCATTGCCAAGAAACTACTACAAATGGGAAATTACTAGCCCTCCATTGAAAAGGGATCTTGTAACTACGCCAATAGATGTGATAAATATTATACACATAACAACCTTATCCATACTCCATCCCAAACCCTTCAACCTTTGAGATCATTATGGTCTTTCTCCATCGTCCTTTGATGGATATAAATTTATCATCTTAGCTACTAAATACTTTACCATGTGGATTGAATCTATGCCCTTAACCTCAACCACTAGAGTCTAGGTCTCTAAGTTCAAATTTAACAAAACACTTAATAGCTATGTCATCCCTTCTATCATAATCTTGGATAATGGAACAACATTTAAGAAAAAGGATATCCAAAAACATTATACTAAATACAAGATTGATAATAAATGTTTCAATCCTTATTATCCTAAAGATAATGGTCAATCCAAAGTCTCTAACCAAATACTTATCAAAATGATTGAGAAGCTCTTTAGTAATATGGGTAGAGATTGACATCTCTAGTTTTATCTAACCTTATGGGCCATGATTCCCTATGCTTTGGTCTATGGAACTAAATTCATCTTTCCCTTTGAGCTTGAGGTTCCTCCCTTGCATATTTTACTACAAGATGCCTCCATTAGAGATTAATATCATTTTGTTCATCTCAACTACGTAGAAGTACTTGATGAAAAGTGAATCCATACCCTAGAACACTTGAGGGTATACTAGAAAAATATTAAACATGCCTATGGCAATAAGGTATGATCCCAATCCTCACAAATTGGTGATCTTGCTCTTAAGAAAAATTAGAAAAAATCCATCGCCAACATCAAGCTCGACAATAAGTTTGAGCCTAATTGACTAGGTCCATACATCATAATTGCCAATGATGGTTTAGATTCTTATAATTTTGCCACACTTGACAAAAAATAACTTAAATAACCAATGAACATAATGCATCTTAAAATGTATTACATCTTGTTATGCATTGGTTGCTTGTTTAATTTTTAGTTGCCTATTTTTTTCTACTTACATCTACATGATATTATGTCTACCTATATGTGTATGTCTATCTCTGCTTGGACTACCTATAGCATAGAGAGTCAAGGATCCATTATGGAATGCAAATGATTATCCTAGTTAGGATATATTATTTTTCCTTTTACTAGGT
The DNA here is from genome assembly GCA_028583015.1 of Wollemia nobilis. Classification (NCBI taxonomy): domain Eukaryota; kingdom Viridiplantae; phylum Streptophyta; class Pinopsida; order Araucariales; family Araucariaceae; genus Wollemia; species Wollemia nobilis. The sequence goes on along the minus strand of JAQPPZ010003193.1, from coordinate 894,891 downwards.
ACTGATGTAAGCAAATCCTCCTAATCCTAGTTTGCACAACCTCACTATATTTTATCTATCACAAGTTCTATTATCTTCATCTCATGATTTTTTATAATTTGATCAAAAAATATATATTTCATCCTCCATCTCATCATCTTATATATAATCAACATATTATTGCATGAGGAATATTATAATATTTGTATATGTTGATGACAAGATCAATCTTATCATATCGTGTCTCCTCTATATAGGGAAATAGGCCTCATATCAGATTCCTCCCTTCAAATAGGGACAAAATCTACTATCACATCAATCATATGAGCAAAATCCCTTTACAATATTTTTCTAGGGTTATATCACAAGTTCTATATAATATTTATCCCAAAGGCAAGGCTACAATCAACAAAAGTCCCATATGAAATTTATTTATAGGTAAGGTAGATGTCCTTAGATGTTTTTTTAAAGGCAAATAAATCAACAGAAGTCCTATATAATTATTTTCTATAGAAAAGTCAAAAGTCCTTTAGATGTTTGTTTAAAAGCAAATCCATAAATAAAATTCTTGTATGACATTTATTTATAGATAAAGTAGAAGTCCTTTATACATATGCTTAAAGGAAACTCTATCATCAAAAGTCCTCTATGAAATTTTTCTACGGGTAAGGCTCTTGCCATTTGGAACATCTATAAAGTCCTCGTAAAACACTTATTTTTAGGTAAACCTATTTACAACATTCTAATAAATCAATAAAATCCTCCCTTGGCATTTTTCTAGGGGTATCAAAAATATTGTGCATAGCATCTATTATAGCAATGCCTTACAATATTATCTAAAGTACCCCTAAGCAAACATTTTATTCGTATAATATATGAAGTTCCTCTAGGCATATCTATTTTTGTATCATAACATGTATTATATCAATACCTCATGACATTATATAAAGCCCCCTTTTGTAAATATGTATGTGTATCATAGCATGTACTACAACAATACCTCACAATATTTTCTAAACTCCCCATTGGAGAAGGTATATTATGATCTACTAGCACATCTGCATGGTAGAAAATCCTTGTAGTAGGTGGATGGATCAACCTTAGATTTTAGCTTTGTTTAAACTCATGACAATCCTATTAAATGCTACTACTACATGGTAGCCATCCGGTCCAAGAGGGTCTAAACAAGATAATTATTGCTAGCTCCACCTGTCACTATAGCCTTTACTGCAATTGTTTCCCTCTCCATAGTCAGGTTCAAGATAGTTTTTTGCATCACAAAGTTCTAATGAACAAGTGTCTCACTCTCTACCATCCATGTTTCTTCTTGTAGCCATGTCGCATCCCTCTCTAACCATAGTGCTACTAGTGTAACCTAAATATTAACCACTAATTGGGCAAGTGCATTCCTCTCTACCTCCATGATATACTTATATGATCTACTAGATCTTGTCTTGCTTACAATTATCATTGAAATAACCATTGTTCCTCTTGCTACTACTAGTATTCTTTCACTCTACCTCCTATGATGATACTTGTGATATTACCTCAATAATGGTAAGATCACCTACTATGCTTCTAGTCTTTCTCCATGTTTGCATGTTCTCACTTTTCCTTGGTCCAACTATAGTGATCCTCAAGGAGTGGGTGGTCTAATACCACCCTCAATAGCTAATGCTAATTCTAAGGTTATTGCTTCTTAGATATGGGATCATCGGTTCATCCATGTCCACCTTTGTGTATGTTTTAGGGTTTGGTTGAGGCCTAAACCCCTACTTCCATATAGATAACTATGTTACAAAATTTTATTATCATTAACATAAATCATTCACCAATATATAGAAATATCAAATCATTCATCCAAAATTAATTATCCACAATAAAAATCCACATAATGAGACAAAGATAGACAATAGCCTTAAGGTAGGGCAACAACAATAATACTCCTTCAGGAAGTAGTAACTCCACAAGATCTTCCAAGATGGGAGAACCACCTAGAGAGGGTAAAATCTCATAAGCTACTTTATGGGTAAATATGGTTGCATATGATTTATCTCCATGATGATTACAATGACAATATCCCTTATTTAAATACCCATATTTTAATTCTACTTTGGGAAGTCAACTACTAATATAATATAATATTATAATAAAATCATCTTGCGTTATGCATGGCCTATGCCAACCCTTATACAATGTAATATCATATCCCCATATACCTATTCCTAAGTACCCTAAAATTCCACCCTCACAAATTTTTTATCCTCAAAATATATGAAGAAACAAGATAAAATTATTTTCTAAGCAATTTTAGCAACTAGTACCAATCTCTATCATCCATCCATCCCAGTGAAATTCTTACTGATGGTGGTCTACATTCATGCCAGTATGTCATTTTGTCACTTGAGTATTCAAAACTGCTTTGTTTTCTCCACACTTTTGTTGCTATATTATGATAATTCAAATGATGAGTCCATTTGTTACTTGGTGCTACTACATCACTTTGAAAAGTATGATCACTATGCTTTCTCTACCAAACATTGTCATATTTGGTACCCTTATGATTCCATGTAAAACCATAATATTATTTTTCTAAGCCATGCCTCCAAGATTATTGGTGTTCCTGGTGGTTTGGATGGCGATATGTTGCAACCTTAACCTATTGTTCTACCTTCTTTGACTCCTCAATATTTGAATCCACTATTTTAAATTCTTCTACATGTTGTTTTTCATGTTACCTTTGTTTGATGTTTGGTTGTTATCTTCTATCAAATATTCCCTGGACTCTACTACTATTATTTCCATGGACTTTGTTGCTATTGCTTCTTCCATGGGCTCTATTGTTAGTACTTATTGGATTCTAATTTTGGTTCTTCTATGTAACCACTTATTTTTTTTCTTGGATTCTTGGTCCTTATGTTGAGAAATATCCTATTGTGTTATTTTCCTATTCCTGTACTATAATTTCATAAAATTATTTTGAATATTAATGCTAATTGTACCCAAAAAATCCAACATAATATCCACATTATCCATATTAATAGCTTAAAAATCTAAATTTAAAACATATTTATCCATGGTGATCTTCAAATCTTCAAAAATCTAAACATTCTCACCCTCAAGTTGTATGTCCTTAATTTGTGTTGCTTAAACCTACAACCTCTTAGCCAAAACACTATTAATGAAATTATAACTACTGCTAGGGTTAATGGAAATAATAATATTTTCCTTTTGAATGCATCCATGAACCTACAAAATATAAATTTTAGATGAATTTAGATCCTTCTCTTGCTTTTGTAAATCCAAATATGTGGCTTCTTCATTCTTCTCATTATATTTTTACCATATTCCTCTTCATCATCCTCGAGTAATTTTATTTTTCATAATATTCATTCTATTTCTTGAAAAATTCCCTCTCATTTTATTTCATTTCTCTCATTTTGAATCCCTTGTAGTTTCTTTTCAAGGTCTTTGATGACACCCATCAAGCTATCTATCTTTTTATCCCTTCCCTGAAGCTCTCTTTTTAATACTTTTTGTTCTTTTATAGCATGTTTATTTCTTTTGCATAATCTTTGAGTATATCCTTCAAAGTAGCTATCTTTTTATATGGGTTCTAATGACTTAAGAATGCATGCTCCAATTCTCCCCAAGTGTTCCCATTATTCTTTTCAGCCATAAAACTTAACAACCAATTTCTAGCTTCCTTTTCTAAAAGTGTAGTAAGGTGAAATTTCCAATAAGGATCAAAAAATAAAAGGCTTAAAATATGTCCATCATTTTTTAGCATCAATATCATCCACTCCAAAAAATGTTTGAAGTGCCATGAGTTCACATCCATAAAAATGATAATGCAAACTAGGGTTTTACAAAAATATATATCTCCCCATTGATTTAAAGCTAAAATTTCACATAAACAATTAGATCTTCATTTTTTTTCTAAAACAAAATAAATTGCAACTGATTTGCTTACCCCAAATAACAAAATTTATCTTCCAAAAAAAATCATAGTTCAAAAATTTGGCATTGCCCTTATTCCACATGGTTGACTTCATAGGGATGTATCTCCCTCAATACTACTCAAAATCCTTCATATGACCACTCATTTTAAAGCTCTTCAAATTCCATATAAATGGTCCAAGAATTGTCTAAATCAGATGAACTTTCATTGAAATATGACTCCTGAAAGATGAGATATTTTTTTGGAAAAAAAATTGCCTTAATTTAGCAATCCATAATAACAATCCCCACTTTGCTAGAATTTTTTCTTTGATACCACTTGTTATGAAACATTATTCTCATTAACAAAAATCATTCACTGGTATGTAGAAATATCAAATTATTCATCCGCAATTGATTATCCACAATAAAAATCCACACAATGAGACAAAAAAATAATCCCTTAAGGTAGGGGAACAACAGTAATATTCCTTAAGGAAGGAAAAACCCCATAAGATATTCTAAGATGAGAGCACCACTTAGAGAGGGAAAACTCTCATAAGTCACTTTTTGGGTAAAGATAATTACATATGATTGATCTCCATGATGATTACAATGGCAATATCATTTCTTTATATACCAATATTCTAATTCTACTTTGGGGATCTGACTACTAATATAATATAATATAATCATCCTTAGATTATGTATGGACTGTGCCAAACCTTATATAATATAATACCATATCCCCATATACCTATTCCTATATACCCTAACTCACTAGTACCAAATTGGTCCTACTAGAATCCTTTGTTGTAAATAAAAATTGTTATACCACCCTATCAAAATGGAAGAGTTCATGCTCTACCCATGTATGACTAACCATCTAATTTTTCTAAATTAGGTAAGTTGATAGGAACCCCCCACCCATTCTAGGTATTTTCTATATGGATGTCGGGTAACCTGCTCCTAGCTCAGGTTATCAATCACTCATTGGACTCTCTCTAAAATGACTCTATGAGGCATTCCCTATATTTTCTCCGAGTGATGACCCTAGTGATATACTATTGGTGCATCTAAATCCTCCACCTATCCTAGTATCCCTAGTGGTTATAGCATGACTATGTAATACTAAGCCCTATGGTAGTGTGTAATAGGTGAAACCGATGCCTTCCTTGTAAGCCACTCCATGTAATGAATGATATAACCTAGCCAAATTTATGGTCCCTAGAAAAATACAATTTTCTACTCAAACATACCAATGGCCTTTCTATTGGCGAGTAGCTAGATTACCCACTGGTAGATAGCTGTGAATAGGGGATATCCAGCTTACCAGTAGCCAGCTCACCAGTTAGCGAGTAAATATATCCATCTATCTATCTCTGTCTGCTAGTGTAGTTCGTTCATCCGTTCCATTGCTATAGGTATCTCGCATGCCCCCCTCCTCTATTTTAAGCTAAGTGGGGCCTCTCTATTTTAAGGTTGAAAGCGGGGTGGGCCTATTATGAAGGTACCATTTGTGTCGAGTGAGAGCCGGGTCGAGATCCGCATAACTTCCTGTCCGACCCCCTACCATTGTTTAAGGGCTGACCCACTGTAACGAAGAAGGGGTAGAATTTCTATAAGAAGTTCCGCCTTTATGGATAAGCGCTTCCCTCCCCATTCCCAGATAAATATTTCGATAATAGAAGATAAGGATCTCACCCCAACCCCAATGGATCACTCTCTAACTAGTGTCTTTGATCAAAACCCCAAAAACTAGTGCAGATAGTACCATTATTTGCCTACCTACATGACCTCCAGTATAAGCAATATTGATGTCAATATTGAACCTCACTACTAAGAAATCAACATCTCTAAGCTGCTTTAGGATCTACCATTGGTCCCAAATCATGTAGACTAGTGTCCATATGATTTGAAATCTCAACATCCACCACACCCTCTAGTGTGACAATCATTTCTCCATATGGAAACTACAAGATATTCATATATGAATACCATCATTCTACTAGGTCTATCAATAGTTTCCCATCAAACTCTACCTTCAACATAAGGGCTACATGGTATAGTCTCACTATCACCAACAAAGCATGGTCTATAAAATCCAAAAGCCCCAAGATCATCTCTAGCACATGGGGTCTCCTCTATTTATAGTTCAAGGTTTTTAGTTTGTCTTGCACCATCCAAAATAAACACTTGTTATTCTACTTTAAACTCACAAAACTAATAATATTTCTAAGCTATCAAAAGTGTCACCATGAGGTGAAAGTATCACTAGGATGAAAATAGCTTTATTAGTTGAAAAAGTGCACCAGTGAATGAAAGCATAACCAACTAGCAATAACATTGGTATAAACATATTGCAATGTGCAAAAGCACCACCCCTATCTTTGGGTGTACTTTTCAAGATAAACAATTAAAAATATAAGCTTTCAAGTGTATTACTTGGATCTACCCCTCCTCCTACCATTGGTGTTCTTACTCTATCAACATAGTATGGTAGTATGCCTTACCAAGCCATAGAAATTTTTAGTCAAATAAAGGGTCTAGAGCTCTTGATCATCCTCATCCATGGTAAAAAGTATTATTTTTACCCCTCCTAATCACTTTACCCCCTCTTATCGTAGTCATTAATTCTACTTGTTCTCAATATTTCAACCTTACACTAGTGTACACCATGGTCAAGTTGAGTTTCCTCAATCAAACTTGATTCTTTTCTCTAAAAATTGAGGGGACACACTGGGTTACAACAATATTTAATGCTCTAGGTAAAATTTAAAATCATCAATAATTAACAAATCAAAAGCATCAATCATCTTGCAATACAAATACTAAGCAACATCAAATTTTTTTATCTCAAAATTAGGATATGAAGGCCATTTTTTTATGTATTCATCATTCAATAAATGGATCAAAAAGGGGAAAATATAGGCACACAATTTTGAGTCTCCAAATCTTATCAACATCTTCAACAATTAACTAATTATACATCCAAAAACAAGTTGATCTTCTTCAAGCTTAAACTAGAAGCATTTATTGATCCAAAAGCAAAATCACTAGGGTTGAAGTGGTAATTTTAGTGGTTCTTCTACTTGCCTAGAAACACTTTTTCCATATTTTCAAACTTTTCAATTTCCCATCCAATCCCAACAACTATCATTTGGAACTAGCACTAGATCTTTAGAACTACTAGTACTTATGAAGTCAATGCCATTGACTGTTATAATGGCAAAATAAAAAGTGCTAGAGACAAGTCGTCCGCCACCTATAAAATCTACATTATGTTGTACCAATTACATCCATTTGTCATCCTAAGTGCATCATAGTATTGAAACTCACCAAGCCCTCTAGATGATGCCACCTAGCCAACTATTGATCTCAATAGATTCTCCACAAATTCCTATAAAGCCAACCCTCATGTGATCCAAAGCATGAGCAACTTTTCAAAATAAAAACTTTACTAGAATCACTCCTCAAATACAACCTTTCTCTAATTGTGAATTTCTATAGAAACTATTTTCCACATTTATTTTTTATTATAACAAAGCTCTATAAACATAATCTTTGATATATGCTTTGGATAGTGAACTTTTTGCTTGGATCAACACTTGCATGTCATGTTATGACAATTCTTTGCTATATTTGACTACTAGCTCTCTATGGGCCTCACTAATAACCCCTCTAGAAATGGTAGGTCCTAACTCCTTTCATCACAATGTGCAAAATTTTCCAAGGATTTTATCATCCTATTAGAATTCGATTGGTTGTGCATCTCCATCCTATAATATTTTATAATTTTGATTTTACTTTTATTATTTTATTATCATATAGTAATCTTATTTCTGTCCAACCAATAATTTATCCTTTGTCATCATGCTATCAATTTTATCATAAATATATTCTCTTTCTATCTAGTTTTTTTTTTTATTTGTGGAAAAAATCCCGGAAGGGATGCCACTTTCGGGTAAGACCCAAGGAGTCAGGGGTATCCATTCCGCCAATATCACCTAGGACTCAAACCTGGCCTACCACCTTTGACATACTCAAGGAGCAAACAAACACACAAAAATATTTTAAAGAAATAAAAAATAAATAACAATAAAAATAATAAAATAAAATAGAAAATATGCTCCTTGAGTGTGTCAAAAAGAAAAACACAACCAAACACACACAATAAGATTAAAAAAAAAAAAACCACAACACGAACCACATAGAAAAGACACAAGAACAACATAACAAAACACAAGCATGACAAAAACAATAGAACACTACAAAGACATAACAAAAACAAAAGAACACTACAAATACATAACAAAAAAAACATGAAAAATAAACACAACTAGAACCTAAAAAATTTAAAAAATAAAATAAAAATAAAAATAAAAAACAACCAACAACAGACAACAAAAAAAACAAAAAACATAGAAAACACTCACACATAAAAACATGAATTAACACAAACAAATAGAAACACGAGAACAAGAACGAAAAAAACACAACAATAACAAAAAACATAAAAAAATACAAAACAACAAAAACACAAGAAAAACAAAAAACAACACAAAGAACACAAAAACAAAACAAAACAAAAGAACACACACACTTTAAAAACTAAACAAAAAAACAAAAAAGAAAAAGGAAAAAAAAAATGAACATAACAATGACCTTCTAGACCAGAAGACTTTTAAGGCAAGAATCAATAGAGGAAACAAAAGAAAAAATAGTTTGAGCTAGGGAACTAAAATAACCTGATCGAACAAAAGAGAAGCAAAAATAAAGCAAGAAGAAACTAGGTACCTTTAGAATAGGAGCCATCCAAAGAAATGATAGAAATAAGAGCTTCCCTTATTTGCGAAGCCCACCATCTAGGAGGGTGGCCATAACAAGTAAGATCACCTTTTTCCAAAGCCCAATTAGCTAAAGCATTAGCACTCTTGTTTTGATCTCTAACCACATGATTGTAATCAACTTTCAAAAATCCCATCTAGATTAATTAAATCTTCTTAATAATTCTTTTTATTCTCAAATCAACCTTATGATTCTTAGAAGGAGTCTTCAATAGATTAATCATGAGTTGAGATTCAGACTCAACTAACACCTTTTCCCACCCAACCTTAGTAGCCTCTTGAAGGCCTCCAAGGATACCATACCCCTCAACAAGGTTATTGGAAAGAATACCCAAATTCTCAGCAAAAGTAAAAACTAGGGAACCATCTGAAATTCTACCAATTCCTCTTGCACTGGCTTTTCTAGGGTTCTCTCTAGAGGCTCCATCAGTATTGAATTTTCCAAAATTCTTAGGAGGAGGTTGCCAATTTCTTGTCCTATCCATCTTACAAATACTCACATTCCCTTTAAGTTGGTTGCCCTTAGAATATTTAATCTTCAATCTTTGCATCACTTGATACCATATTTGGTGGGAGTTTTGGGGGTGATTAAGGAGTTGATGGACTGATTCAACTGAGTTGGCTATGGTATTTTTCCAAATATAGTAAATATCCTTCCTATCTTGATTAAAAATTTAGTTGTTCCTTTCATTCCAGATATTCCAAAGAATAATGGTAGAACCCATCCAAACTAACTGCCTAATAAAATGATCAACACCCTCTTGTTTAGGCCAATCTCTCCAAAGCTGTTCAAAAGAAAAAAATTGGACCACTGTAAGCCAAGTAAAGTGGCCATTCCCCTCCATAGCTCAGAAGCTAAAGTACACTCAATAAAAATATGGCTGAGAGTTTCTACATTCTCTTCACACATTTCACATCTAAAAGGGCCATGAAAATGACGCTTCATAAGTTGCTCACCAGTAAGCACCCTACGATGCAAGAACTATCTCATCTACTATTTGAAATCCTTCCACATAACCCCCTTGCTCAGAGGAAAAAATATTATGCAAAAGAGACTTCAACCTTTCTTCCATGATCTTAGTAATGATTTTGAAAAGAACATTACATAAAGCAATAGGTCTAAAAGCTGAGATATGATCAACCTCTTGAGCTTTTGGAATAAGAGTAATATAAGTTTTATTGATAACCTTCAAAATTTCTTTGGATTTCCCGGATTCTTCCACAACTTCTAATAAATCAACATGAAGGATATCCCAGAACTCTTGGTAGAACTCAATGGGAAAACCATCAGGACCTGGGGTTTTTCCTTTTTGCATTTTAAAAACTACTGTTGAAGCTCATTGATAGTAACATGAGCAGTCAAAATAGAGTTCTCAGAAGTGATAAAAGAAGGGATTGCTTGAAGAACATTTTTTTGATAAGCTGATTTAAGAGGAGTAGTAGCAAAAATATTGGAAAAGTAATCAACAAAAATAGAGTTCATGCCATCCCAAGTATAGACAACATCTCCAGAATCTGATTTCAAGGAATAAATAAAGTTGTGATATCTTTGCGCTAGAAGATATTTGTGGAAGAAATTTGTATTTCAATCTCCTTATTTGAGCCATTTAATTCTAGATTTTTGCTTCCATAAGAGTTCTCTTTTTTCCCATTCCTCTAACTGAGTTGTGAGTTTAATTTCATCTGTACTTATATTCTCTATGAGGCCATATAAACAGATTTTCTTATTCAAATTTTCAAGTTGAGCAATAACTTCATGTTTTTTTTATGAACATCCCCAAAATCCTTCCAGTTCCAAGTCTTGATTTTGGATTTAATGTATTGCAAACTTTTGGCAAAATAGAACATCTTATTCCCATGCCTAGGCTTACCTTCCACCATTTTTGCACATGAGGTCTAAAGGAACTATCTCTGAGACACATTAATTGAAAATAAAAAGGAGAGAAACTCACATTGGTTTTCCACATTTCCACCATGACTGGCCAGTGATCCGAACCAGCATTGTTAAGAGTCTTCACTTTAGGAATGTGACCATGGATTAAGAAATTTTTAGACAGCAAAAACCTATACAGTCTCTCCATTATACAAGCTAAGACTTACCTTCTGTTAGACCAAGTCATGAGGCCATTATCTGGTTGGATATCCATAAGATGGAGGTTTGCAATATATTCACTCATGAGGTCAATGTTTTTGTCCAAATTTCTATTTCCCCCATTTTCTCATCCAGAGAGAGGATGGTATTGAAATCTCCTCCGATCAAGATCCAAGCTTCAGGAAAATGAGAGATAATATGAGTTATATCCTTCCACTATCTTCTTTTTTCCTCTATAGCAGTTGGAGCATAAACAGTAATGTAGAGGATAATTTGGTTTTAATGTCTACTTTGAATAACTATAGCCAACAAATCCCAAATGCCAACCATATGGTGAATAACTACCTCTTTTGGGTCCCAAAGACAAGCAATGCCACCAAAAGTCCCCTGGGAACTGAGGGAAACCACTTTTCTAGCTGGCCAAATTCTATCGGCAATTGAGTCCATATCCTCCATTGACATCTTCGTTTCTTGAAGGAAAACAAGATGTGGATGATTTATCCGAATCATTCTTCTAATTTCATTTTGTTTTGAAAGACTCCCTTTGAGTCCTCTAATATTCCAAGTGATGATCTTCATTAATACTAGGGCTAAAAAAGTTGTTAAGGGTATAAATATTACCTTCCTCTACAAGCTTTTCACTTTCTTTTACCATATGATATTGATTGGTCTTACGACCTGCTTTTTGATTAGAATCCATCTTCAGTTTTTTTTCCTGTTTCTTGACTTACTCTAATTAAATCTGAGATGGCTTCTAACCTTGAAGAATGCTCATACACAGTCAAAATTTTACTAGAGGGTTCAACAAAGTCTATATTGGGACCTATATTATTTGAAGTTTTGACATTTAAAAGATTGTTTTTCTTGTGTAAATTTTCTCCCTTTTTTTCTGTTGAAAACCTTTGATTTGTTGGTTTGTCTCTGAGTTCTTCCCTTCATCTTTAAATTGTGTTTCTAATATTTTTGTTTCCATTATTTTCTCTTCCTCACTTGGGACATCATTTGTGGAAAGGATTTCAAACATATTAGTAGATGACTTTGATTGATCCTTCATAACTGGTTTTTTTTTAGTGTTCTTCTTCTTAGGCATTTGGAAACCTGTTGAGTTTATATCTTCTTTATTTTGATCAAGAATTTTATTTGGGAAAGCACTAGCCAAATGACCATATTCATGGCAAATTATACAACGAAAAGGAATGTTCTCATAGTCCACTACTTGCTCCCAAGTGTCTTCCCCAAATTGTAATGTGATATTTTTAGGTAGGGGTTTGTCAAAATTCATTAAAACACAAATCCGAGCATAAATAATATGTTTAAAATTTTGAGTACAATCAACAATCATCATAAAAGTTCCTAAAGAGTTTCCAATTGAAGAAAAAATAGTAGGATTCCAAAATTCAATAGGGATGTCAAAGAGTCTAACCCACGTGGGAGCTATAGAAGGCATATCTTTTTTCGACTTTAAATTTAGTATGTCAGGGCTTCATTAAAAGCCCTGGTCTTCCAAAAAACTAGGGACCCCTTGAAAAGTTTTCTCTCTATCTTCATTATTAGCAAATAAAACAATAAAATAACCATTTGGATAAATAGATATTTGTAACTCACCTTTAGTTTTCCAGATTTTTGCAGCCTAGAATTTGAAAGCAAATAGGCTCGAACGAAAACCCACAAACCGACAAATTAGTCCTCTTTTTTCCAAATATTCAATGCCAATCTGAATGTTACCCATATCAAGCTTAACAATAGGAGTTCCATCAGCTACTTTAAGACATCCTGACTTCATTTTCCTGGGATCAATATTAGGCATTCTTAGAGGTTTATGGGAAGCCCTAAGATTAATATTAGCATTGGGCTGAGGCTATCCACCATGGAGGGCATCCCTAAAATTCATTTTTGGGGTTGAGTCTTCAAAATTCTTACCTTTGACAAGGTTTTTCATAGTAGAATTATTTTGTGGGTGCACCTTAGCACCAAATTCACTTGATATCTGAGCCATTTTTTGATCAACTGCTTGAAACTTGTTTTGTGATCTCTTTAATCCTTGCCCTATACGTCATGGAAAGGTATGGTTTTCACTTTTATTTTGTGCAACAAATTGGAAGTCGTTGTCACTCAAGTTCACAGCATGATTTTTTGAAATATATATTTCTAACCCATCTTGGATCCCCTACAACATATCCTACTAAAATATTGAGCATAAACCATAAAAATATTTGCCACTATGACCCGAAGGCCCTAAAAACCAACCTATGGATCTGCTTGCACTCAACCCAGATGAAACCCTCGCACAATCGCTTGCAAAAAATATCGTTCACACATAGGGATGCGCTAGGATCTATGTTGCTCCAAATGATCTAAAAATTGGTGGAGACGTTCTAGCTTCTATCTAGTTAGCTTGTCTCATTACTTTATCAATGCCCCTACATCCAATTTGGAAAATTTATTTAGGTCTATTGTAGGTCATAGGATCTTTTCTCATATACCCTTTCTATTGCACCTATAATAAAATGTGTCGTAGGGTTGTATTCCTAGTCTATTATAAAAGAGCAAAAGTGTCATAAGATTGTAGAAGTATCTAGGGATCTATTGCCCCTAATGGTTCTTTTACCATTGTCTAGATAGTCATCATTTTGACTTTAGCTTTTGTTTTATTTCTACCTCTAGAATAGGGATTTGATGATGATAAAGAGAATAACTTATTCTTTGTTGACCTAGGAAGACCCCTCTACTATTGACTCAATCATTTTTGGTCTATTTTATAGGTTTTGGAAGGTAGAATATCATCAATGAAATTCTATCTAGACAATAATAGTGCTAGTAGTGCTTCTATTTTATTCATTTACATATAAATAAAAAGAGAATGGATCATGTATTTAATAATTTTATGGACTCATCCATAGTTATGCATCCACTAAAAGTTGAACTACATGTAGGTTTGTTTGGATACATATTTTTGAGTCATTGCTCTAAAAATAAATCATCCTTTTATATTATTCATCAAAATTAAAAAAGTATTTAGTTCACATGTCTTATCTATTGCACTTGTTTGATGCATTTGTAGTTAAGATAGGATCATATTAAATCTTAACGTAGTCAAGAAAAGATATTAGGGATAAATGTAGGTGTTCTTGAATTAATGTAACAAACATGGTCTTAGGATCACAATGATCTCTATTCTCAAAGTGAGATACTAAGGACTTGATACCCCATGGGAGTAAGGGCACTCGTATGCTCAATATTGTAGGCTAAGTTAGAGGGCCTTTTGACTTCCTTATCTCACACCAACAACATTATAACTTGTGAGCCCCCCTTAATTAAAATATATCTCCATCCTATTTCAATGGCAATCTTAATCCTTATAAGAAGTAACCTAGTCTATTTATAGTTAGTTTAAGTTCCATATTATTATGATTAAGTAAAGAAAATTTTACCTCCATTATTTTGAAAACACTACCTCTACGAGCTTTCCTTCGATTTCTTTTGGAAGCATCAAGAATAAATTTTAATAAATATAACTTTTGGATATTTTTATTCTATAGTAGATTGATGTAGGTCCTTTACAATAACTCCATTGTTGTAGATAACCCTTTACCCTATGTTCAAGAGTTAAGCATATTTTTTTCTATATTTGAGGCTTCCCATATGATAACTATACTTGTAAATATTTTGGAAGAGAAAATAATATGGTTTCAAACATAGGCAAGGATTTTGAGATTTGTTTTAAAAAATTATATTATTCTTCTATCCATAGATTCGAATAAATAATGGTAGGACCAATCATTCATGAAATGCATAATGCTTTCGCTTTGAAACAACTAATTGAATATTTTGTTAACTCTTTCATTATTAATAGAGCTTTCCAATATGTGTGTGTGTTTGAGAGAGATATATGCAAGGCAAAGGGACAGTAAAGTAAATAATATGATTTTCTAGATCCTTCTTATCTTTCTTACTCCTAACTATAATAATTTTTCTTTATATTGCTAACCAAAAAAATGTTGTTCCCTTAGGGAGGGCTTAAAATGGCCAAATATTGTTCCAAGAGACATCCTTAGGAGTGGGAATTTTGATTGCTCTAAGATATATCCTAACTTGACTTACTATCCACCTTATTTTAATTGATTCAAAACCAATAAATCATTTCACATAAGAATGGGTAAATAGAATTTTTTAAGCATATTGAAGCACATGTATTATTATTATTTAGTTCATCTTCCTTTGTTATATTAATTATATTTGCATAAATATAGTTTTTTTTTTTTAGACACTTCAAGTTAAACATTCTCGATCTAGTAGTTGTCATTTTGGATTAGAAATAAGAGCATAAGGCGTCAACCAAACATCAAATCAAAAAATTATAATATACCCTTTAATGAATGATTATCTAATATTATTTTTTATCAATTCCATGTTGCTAAGATATTAGAAAGGGTTTGTCTCCTAAACAATTTTATTACATAAACAAAAATTATATTTTTTTGAAGTAACATTTTTGTCTAAATCTTTCCTTTGATCATTAAATAATCAACAACCAAGTTTTTTCCATAATGTCAAATATATAAGTTTGTAATTAAGCAAATTTATTCCTATAATATTATTTTCTTTGCAACCCTTTCCATTTTACAAAGAGATAAGCTAAATTTTAGTCACATTCCTTCCAAACAAAATCTCTTTAATTTTTTCCAAATTTAGATGCTATACCTACTATCAAATTTGAAGGTGACATCATATATATAGATATATATTTCAATGTAATATTTATATGTTGTAGTCTTTTACATATGGTAAAGAACTTACATTTCTAACCTTTCAAACAAGATCTTGTTCTATCCAAAATTGAGTCCCAAAGTCCCATCTTTCCTTTCAAATAAGATTTCATTCTATCCAATATTGAATTCCAAAGTTTCATATTTCCTTTCAAACAAATAAATAATCAGGTAGGTTGATAGTAATTTTTTACTTTAAACTCTAAAATCTCCACTATAATCTATTGTAAATCTAGAGTAATGTTAATGACAAATATCCTAGATTTTATGGTATTAATCATCTATCCAACAACATTATCATAGCATGATGATATGTGTTTGAACTCCATGACCTAGCTAATTGAGGGATGACCCAAAAGAAAAGTATCATGAACAAATAAGAGAATATATTTGAAGGGCTGATTTAAGAGATAAGACGATAGAAGGGCACCTTGGTGGATTTCATGTGATGATTCAAGGTACCTAGAATTATGAGAGGGGGCATTATGTTTTTGAATATTATAATCCTAGTTAAAATAATAATTAACATCGTGGTCAATTTCATCCTCTATGATATCATTATCAACACAAAAGGTTACTTTTTCATCCTAGCAGTAGTCTAATTGGCTTTGTATAATTTGTCCAACCATTGATAAAATAAGATAGGATCGTCTCTCTTAGTTTTCAACAATAGTAATAATTTTTCAAGTACCTATTAAGGAAGGGGAGTTATAACATCCATATAAATTTGGTCATATTCTAATTCATACCTATCTTGGGGCATTGCAATCAAATTTATGGTGTTGCTTGTATAACTTCTTTCTAAAAGTCCATTGTTGCTCATGTTCATAAATTAGAACTTTTAGTGTCTTTTCCACGTAAGGAATAAGAAAAATATTATGATTTGGAGGATATGTCCCCCAAGGATTTAAGTCTCCTATTGTAAATGCTTTATCATCATAAGTAAGCTTAACCACTTGACAAGCAAAGGAATTTATGGCTCTCATATTACCAGTCCAAGGCTTAACTAATAACATATTATAATTAGTATTGAAACAAACTACCCTAAACTCCACTCTTACTTCTTTAAGCCAAACTAAAATTGATAGCCATGTACAAACCATAGGATCTTGAGGAGGTCCATTAAGCATAACAATAGTTTCTATTGGTAGGGATCTTTAGTTTATTGATCAAGGACAATGACATAACATATGTACCACTACCTTCATCAAACAAGGATCAATGAATGGTCATAACATTATTTACTATTTTGATCATCAATGTGTTGACTTTTTAGCCAAATTAAATCATAGGTCCCAATATCCAAGATCTTGAGTAGACTCAAATATTAGAGCAATCAATATAAATGTAAATATTAATAAATATAATATTAATGAAATAATAATAATATAAATTAATAGGTCAATATCAATAACAATATACATAAACAAACTTACAATATAATTTCTCAAAATATTGCATACAAGCTTCAATATTCTTTGATAAATATTTTGTTACAATATGATAAATGATCTAATAATCTTCAATACAATACATGAAGCTTTGTATCCATAATATAACCTTAGAAAGGAAACTCTTGAATACTTTAAATATTGCTCTCCTCACATATCCAGGAGATGTATCCTTTCCTATTTCACACATAAGACAAACCTCTCATATATCTTGACTTTACATATTGACACTTGTATACATGACTCTTGACTTTCTATTCACTTTCACACTTTACACACTCTTACATTTACACACTTGCACACATTGTTACATGACACTTGGATACTCTCACACTCTACACACTTGCACACTTTCTCACTCATGATACTTGTACACATCCTACATATAAATATATACTTTAGGAAAAATATAAATTACACACCCTAAACTATAGACTCACACTCTAATCTAATATTTACAATATTTGCAATAGTACCATTGGGGATACATTAGCATGTACCAAATAATATAATATTATCCAATACAATGGTGGATCATAAACCCTTTCTAAATAGTCAATAGCAATCATATTTTTCAAATAAAAATTGATAACTAAATAAGGTCAAGTATAGGCATCAATACAAAGTTTTTCTTTATGTGATTAAATATATTGTATTTTATAAGACCCTAGAATGATGAGCATTATATTAGCAACCCTAGGTCTAGGAATCTCGATATCATCCATTAATTTTTTTAACCATTATTGCTAATAATGATATGTCCTAAGTCCAAGTATGGGACCTTTCAGGAGGTTGTACACAACTCTTCCATGATGTCCTTTTTTATTTGCTCATTATTGCTTTAAGTAGTGCTTATTTGGGCTAGGTAGGCTCCTAAATTTTTTTTATCATGGGATATAGGGTCATTCCTTTAATAAGTAATTGTGACCATTCATAAATTTTAGGAATGACAAGATCCATAGACCTGGTTGAGGCCTTACCAAGAATATTTTCTATATTATTAGATGTTTCTACATTTCTAGTAGATCCCTAGTTGACCAAAGGAGGGTATGGAATTTTATTAAATATGGATGGATTAATCATTGCATGAAGAGGTTATTTAGACTTATCCTTATTATTATTTTCATCCTTATAAGGTTTATTCCTTTAATTTTATGGTGCACTTTTAGTATTATCAATAATTTGTTGTTTAAAGATGTAGTGGTTTCTCTTTACACCTCCAAAATATTGTCATAATGAGTCATTTATTTGACCATAAATAAATTCTTTATTTGGTCCAAGTGGGACAAAGACTTGATTGACTTGAGAATAATATTGAGAATTTATAGGTCTAGAATTTTTGTTTTGGTGACTAGTACTATTTTGATTTTGGTTTCTTGGGCCCCTCCTTGATTACATTCTTACTTGTCCTTGCTAGAATTGTATCCTAGATTTTGATCATTTTGATGGACTCCTTGATTAAGCCCTTGACCTTGACTATGATTCACTCCGTATTGTTGATTTTGGTTGATAGCTTGTCATTCATGGTTATTGAATTCATAATTATAGATATCTAACCTTTGATTGCGAGGATAGTTAAACTTGTTTTGTATATCCTTAATCTTTTCATGAAAGAAACTAGGACCAAAGGTTTGTTTATAATAAAAGGATGTAAATTAGGACCAAAATGTTTGTTTATAATAAAAGGATGTAAATTTTAGTAGGTAGATGTAGACACGGAAAATTGACCCACTTTAGTGGGCAATCTTCCTAGAGCCTCCTGGGAGACCCCTAGACTTGCCTAGGGCAAGGGTTAGGCCTATCCCTCCTATTTTGCCCTTTTTCTCCCTCTATGCAATATTGTGCTCACCCTTGATGGGGCACGATTTCACATAGGTAAAATTATGATCGGTCTTGATGGGGTGCAATTTCACCTTTTTAGGGTTTATTCCAAGAAAACCCTAATTCCTAGGGTTTGACATGTTTTACGTTGGCCCTCCTTGGTTTTCCCACCCATATCGCCTTCAAATCCGCTATATGAGGGTTTGAATTCATTCTTTGAGCATGATGGATAACGATGATGATGATTGATGATTATTGTAAAAGTTTAAGTGCTCGCTAATTGATCTGCATCCTTATTCTTATTTTGCAAGCAAGATACTTTTAGATTGTGACGTGTGATTTGCTTTCTACTACATTGGTTTGTCGATTGTTTTTCCTCACTCTTGGTGGATTTGTGTTGAAGCCCTTAGGAGATATCAACTATTTAGGAGGTCTCAACCCTTCTGTTTTGCTTCTGCACTCTCTTCCAGGAAAAGGAATTATTGATAGCATTGGATAAAGGATAAAAACAAGGATAAAATCATCGAATAAGCTAAGTGTTCCGTGATGATTACACAATGACACTGAGAGGGGGGGGTGAATCAGTGTAGCTATTAATTTTTATATCTACAGCATTTAATATGAAATAAAGAGAACTTGACAACTGAAAAACAACTTGAACAAGAGAGCACACCACAACACTCAATATACCGAGGTTCACCAATTTGGCTACTCCTCAAAAATGATCGCTTGGACTCCAATCCAAATCCGAGTCTTTGCAAAATCAATTTTACAAACACTTTACCAGCACCAACTGGAAGGAGCACCAACCCCCGTAATTTTCTGCTGCAGCAGATGGAGCACCAACTCCTAGTACCAAGCACCAACTTGGACTGCAATTCTGATAAATTTAGAATGACATAAAAATGTCTTCACTTTATGCACGACCACTGATCGGTCCGCAATTAACTCAACTCTGCACACTCTCACGGCTCTGCTTATTTTTCTCTTGATTCTTTTCTAACTCTCCTTTTACAAGCAATTTCTCTCTAACAACAGCAACATCTTCTCTGTACGATTATTCTTTTATAACCTTTCAATCTGGCATGCAGTCGAATGACCTTCTCCAACTGTTCGAATTCATTACTCCTGTCCATAATGTGACTGTTCGAATGCATGAACATACGGTTGTTCGAGTGCCTTTTCTTTTCTCCATATGCAATTCTTCGAAAGCTTTTCGATTCTTCATGTTCGGCTTTTCTGTATGCTTCAAATACGTCTGTTAGAATGCCTGCAAATACGACCTTTCGAATGCTTTTATTATCCTTCATATTCGGCTTTTCGAATGCGTTTCAATTATGCATGTTTGGTTGTTGCATTGCATGTCCAACACCTGTCAACATTTAACTGTCTGCTTTTTCGACACGTGTCACCTTGCATGCTCCTGCGGGTTTTACCTGCCAGACTGTTACCTATCGCGATATCGCGACACTTTTAACTTATGCTGACGTCACCCTGAAGGTTGTCATGAAATCGTGACCATTTTGGCCTTGAAAGCTTTTCCCCTGCTCATGTCACGATATCGCGACACTTAGAATTTTTGCTGACGTCATCCTTAAGCATGTCACGAAATCATGACCGTTTTGGCTCTTGGAAGCTTTCCCTGCATCTTGTCGCGATATCGCGACACTTTGAACTTTTGTTGACGTCATCCTCAATGTTGTCGTGAAATCACGACGCTTCCGGCTTCCAGCAGCTTTCCTTTCATCCTGTCGTGAAATCGCGACACTTTTCAACTTTGTTGACGTCATCATCAATGCTTGTCGTGAAATCACGACGCTTCGGCTTCCAGCGACTTTCCTTTCATCCTGTCGTGAAATCGTGACACTTTTCAACTTTGTTGATGTCATCATTATCTTGTCGCGAAATCGTGACACTTTCGGCTTCCGTACACTCTTCTTTGCCAGCAGCAGCGAAAATGGAACATGTCACGAAATCGCGACACTTTGCTCTTCCGTACAACTCTCCTTGCCAACTCCAGCGAAAATGGAACATGTCGCGAAATCGTGACACTTTGCTCTTCCGTACAACTCTCCTTGCCAACTCCAGTGAAAATGGAACATGTCGCGAAATCGTGACACTTTGCTCTTCCGTACAACTCTCCTTGCCAACTCCAGCGAAAATGGAACATGTCACGAAATCGCGACACTTTGCTCTTCCGTACAACTCTCCTTGCCAACTCCAGCGAAAATGGAACATGTCACGAAATCGCGACGCTTCCGGCTCTTGCTGACGTCATCATCTTCTTGTCGCGAAATCGTGACGCTTTCGGCTCTTGCTGACGTCATCAATCTTCTTGTCACGAAATCGCGACGCTTCTGGCTTCCGTACGCTCTTTGCTCCATGCAGTAGCGAAATCGCTACACTTTTCCTTGTGCTTGTGTCTTTTCATTTTACTTGTAATATCTAATCTTTGTTTCCTTTTGTACTTGTAGCGAAATCGCTACATCTTTGTTTCCATTTGTTTCAACATGTAGCGCCATCGCTACACCTTAGTTTCTCTTTGTTTCAACATGTAGCGAAATCGCTACACCTTAGTTTCTCTTTGTTTCAACATGTAGCGAAATCGCTACACCTTAGTTCCATGTATTTTCACCATGTAGCGATATCGCTACACCTTTGTTTCTATTCATTTCAACATGTAGCGATATCGCTACACCTTTGTTTCCTTCTCTCAACATGTCGCGAAATCTGTCGGAATCGTGACGTTTGCTCGCATCTTCTCTCTCCTCGGCCATGTCGCGAAATCGCGACAATTTGCGTGCATTTTCTCTCTCCTACGTTGTCGCGAAATCGCGACACATTTTCTCTCTCCTCAATGAAAACTCGACATGTCACGAAATCGCGACATTTGTTGCGCCTTCTCTCTCCTCGACCATGTCGCGAAATCGTGACAGAAAACATGTCGCGATATCGCGACAGTTTTCTTCCTTGTCTCTTTTTGCCAGTTTCTGAATCTGGGTCACCTCTGTTTTCCTTGAAACTTTCTGCACTTGATCTGACTGACCTCTGAACTGCATCAACTGCATCAATCTGATCGTGTTGACAACAATGACAATACTTTTGCAATTCTTTTGCTGCACCTTGCTCAACAATCTCCCCCTTTGGAATTGTTGGCAACACTACCGCAACCTTGCTTAATTTCTTCTCCCCCTTTGCCAATAATACCAAAGGGCTCGTTGTAGACTCCCCCGAGTCTATGCACAACATTCTCGGACTTAAAAAGTTTGAATGCTCCCCCTGAGAATGTGTTTCCCATAGCTAGTCGGTGCTTGGGTGGTGTGACTACTCCCAACTTCTTCCGAAGGTATTCAAATACTTCCTTTGGCAAAGGTTTTGTGAATATATCGGCTACTTGCTCTGTAGTTGGAACAAAATCCAATTTAACCTCTCCTTCTGCAACTTTATCCTTCAAGAAATGATATCGGATTGCAATATGTTTGGTTCTTGAATGCATTATTGGATTCTTGGATATGTTGATAGCACTAGTGTTATCACATTTAATTGAAATTGGTTCATTGAAATGAATACCAAGATCTTTCAACGTTTGTCTCATCCATAATATCTGAGTACGACATGTTGTTGCTGCAATGTATTCTGCCTCTGCAGGTGGATAGAGATACTCGATTCTTGTTTCTTGTTGTGCCATGCTACCAGACTGTCACCAAGATAAAATGCTCCTCCACTTGTGCTCTTTTCGTCATCAATACATCCTGCCCAATCTGCATCGAATATGCAATCAAAGTGAAATCTTTACCTTTTGGGTACCACAACCCATAATCCATAGTGCCCTTGAGATATCTCGAAAATCCTCTTTACAATTGTTACATGAGTTTCTTTGGGACTGGCCCGAAATCTTGCAACCATACATACTTGCTTGTAATATATCTGGTCTAGTGGTCGTTAAATACAGACGAGGCTTCCAATCATAGACCTGTACATTGTTTGATCTACATCCGGGGATTTATCATCCTTGCTCAACTTGCGCACTGTTGTCATGGGAGTCTTGACCGGTTTCTTGTCTTCCATTGTGAACTTTTTCAGCATTTCTTTTACATATTTAACTTGAGAAATAAAAATGCCTTTTTCATTTTGATTGACCTGCAGATCCTAAGAAATAAGAAAGTTCACCAATCATTGACATCTCAAATTCTTTTTTCATTTTAATTGATATGTCTTTGCAAGTATTCATCCATCTGTCTTGCCAAATATTATGTCATCTACATAAACAACAAGAACAATAAGATGACCCTTCTCTGTTTTGACATATAAGTTGCTATCCACCAAACCTTTCTTAAACCCTTGTTTAATTAGATAATTATCCTGCCTTGCATACCATGCTCTGGGTGCCTGTTTTAATCCATATAAAGCTTTCTTTAACCTGCAAACAAAATCTGGATTTTCACCAAGTTGGAAGCCATCGGGTTGTTCAATGTAAACCTCTTCTTCCAGTTTTCCATTCAAAAATGCTGATTTTACATCCATTTGATATACTTTGAAGTTTTTATGAATTGCTAATGCCAGAAACATTCTGATTGCCTCTAGTCTGGCTACCGGTGCAAAAGTTTCTTCAAAATCAATGCCTTCAACCTGAGCATAGCCTTTACATACCAATCTTGCCTTATTTCTGACAACCTTGCCCATCTTCATTCAATTTATTTCTAAAAACCCATTTAGTGCCAATTATGTTTTTATTTGTTGGTCTAGGTACTAATTCCCAGGTATTGTTTTTCTCTATCCGATCTAGTTCTTCATTGATTGCCTTCATCCAACTTTCATCAGTGCTTGCTTCAGACAACATTTTTAGGTTCAATACTAGATAACGAGAGAATAGTTCCTCACTCTTTGTTCTTCTTGTTTGAATACCATCCGTGGGATCCCCAATAATCTGTTCACTTGGATGATTTTTCCGCAATTGCCTGTTTTAAATTTCCTGTTTTCTTCTTCTTCAGATTCAGTTTTTACACTATCTGGATCAATTTTCTGATTCTTCTCTGTTTCTTTTTCATCATCACCTTCAATGACTTCTTCATACATAGGGTAGTTTTCTTGATAAGTAGTTTCTTGTTCTCTACCTTCATCAACTTTTACATCAGCACTTTCAACAATTTTCTTCAACTTCTTGTTGTAACATGTGTATGCCTTGCTTTTTGTTGAGTAACCGAGAAAGATACCTTCATCAACTCTATCTTCAAATTTATCGAGGTTATCTTCAGTCCGTTTTATGTAGCACTTGCTGCCAAATACTTTGAAATGTCTTGCTGTTGCCTTTCTGCCAAACCATAACTCATAAGCTGTTTTGCTTTCATGTGGTCTCAGCATGCATCTGTTTTGAATGTAAACTGCAGTATGAACTACCTCTTTCCAAAATCTGTCAGCTATTTTGTTTTCTGCTAGCATTGTCCTTGCCATTTCCTGCACTGTTCTATTCTTCCTTTCTACAACACCATTCTGCTGAGGTGTCCTAGTCTGCTGAAAACTGTCTTCTTATCCCATGTTTTTGACAGTATTCTACAAATTCTTCGGAGATAAACTCTCCTCCCCTGTCTGATCTTAGGCATTTAATTCTTTTTCTTGATTGATTTTCAACAAGATTTTTGAAGGTTTTAAACATTTCAAAGGCTTCTGACTTGAGTTTCAGAAATAGTACCCATGTCATTCTTGAGTAGTCATCTATACATAGCATAAAATATTTGTGTCCATTTATGCTTTCAGTTCTCATGGGTCCACATAGATCAGTGTGAATTAGTTCTAATGGCTTGCTAGTGAAGTATTCTTTTGCTTTGAAAGTGGCTCTGGTTTGTTTTCCCTTTTGGCATGACTCACAGATGCTATTTACGGGTTTGCCAATGTTTGGTATATCTCTAATTGCTCTTTTTGAACTGATTTTTGCCAGATTGTCAAAACTAATATGCCCAAGCCTCTTGTGCCATAGCCAGTTTTCATCTTCCTGTCCCATCAAGCATGTTCCTTCTGCAGTTTCTGAAAGTGTATACAGATTTCTTGAAGTTCTCAGTCCAGTGGCTATTAACTTTCCATTTTTTGTCTTTCTTACTTCACAGACCCTCCTTCTTGAAGATTACATCATGACCTCTGTCACATATTTGACTTACACTTAGCAAGTTATGCTTCAGGCCAATTACAAACAAGACTTCTTTTGATTTTATATTGCCATCACTGATCTTGACTGATCCCTTTCCAACAATCTTTGCTCCATCATTATTTCCAAATTTCACAGAACCACCTTCATAATTCTGTAAATTCTCAAACTTTTGCTTGTCACCTGTCATGTGACTGGAACAACCCCTGTCAAGTATCCAAGGTGCTGATTTGTTCCGAGCTTTAAAAGCGGTCTGGACAATCAAAGATTCCTTTTCTTTCCATTATGGTTTGATAGCAGATTTTGCTACTTGTTTTGCCTTTGTCCTTTCATTAGCATGTGCCTGTTTTTCAGGAAATTTCTGGTTTTGTTTCAACCCACTTGGCTGAGATTTTCTACCCTGATAATTATTTGATGCAAAAGTGCTTCTGTAGTTTCTAGCAATATGTCCAAAATTATGACAATTATAACATTCAACTGCATAATTCATTAAAGGAGAAAAAACATTTCTGCTGGTAAAATTCCTTTGAGATACATTATGCCTGCAATCTGAAATCTTATGGCCATAAGCATTGCATTTAAAACAATAACCAGAAAATGCATGATTAAACCTGGGTGCCGGTCTTTGCCAGTTTGAAGTAGGCGCCATGACTCTTCTCCTCTTCGGATGTGTGACTTTTGTGAATCCATCTTTGTCAGTATTCTTATTGAATCTGGCATTATTGTTTTCTTTTGCATGATTTTGTTTTTTTGGTTCAACCTTGATCTTTTCTTCTTTCTTTATGGGTTCTATATTCAAGTTCTTTGAATCCTTTGAAGATTCTCCTTCATCAAAGCCTAAACCAAATTTGATGCGAGAAGGCCTTTGGTTATTTAACATTTTATCCAGCTTTACAGTAATTTCTTCAAACTTATGAAAACGAGTTCAATTTTCTATTCATCTCTTCTAATCGCATCCTTAACTTAACAATGTCTTCCTCTAGCTTGTTGCATTCAAGCTGTCTTTACTGAGTTAATTGTTCATCAAGAACTTCAGACATTTTCTTGAATTCCTCTGTCCGTATTTTCAAATTGTTTATTATGTCTCGTGGCATTCTCTAATTTCTTTGAAAAATTTTTATTCTTCTTCCTTTCTGCACTCAACTCTTCAAGTGCAGCAACCAATTCTCCTTCCAAATACACTTCAACTTCATCCTTGGAATTTTCATCACCTTCTTGATTTTCCTCTGTTCTTTCTTCTTCAAGTGCCATGAACAGAGCTTCACCTTCTTCTTCTTCAGACTCCTCATCTGTGCTTTCTTCAGAACTGCTGACATTCTTGGTTATGAAGCTTTTCTTCTTGAAGTTGTTCTTTCTGAAATTTTGTTTCTTCTTCCAGTCACCTTTTTCTTGGTGTGAACCTTCACCATTTTTGGTTCTCTCCTGCATTGGACATTTGGCTGCAAAATGACCGACTCCTCCACAATTGAAGCATTTAAAAGGTAGCTTCCCTCTATATTTTCCTTTTCCTTTTGTGAGTTTTCGAACAAAATTGGCTTCTGTTTCATCCAGTGTTCCTTCATCCTCGGATTCATGTTCAGCTTTTACATTCTTGTGTGCTTTAAAAGTCGCTTCTCTGTCTCGTAGACTTGGTTTGTCCTATTCTCATTTCATATGCTTGTCGAGGGAACCATGCAACTCATCCATTCTGAAGTTGTTTAGATCTTTTGCCTCTTCTATTGCAGAGACTTTGGAGTTAAATATTTTGTGAAGTGTTCTGAGAACCTTTTTCACAACAACTGCATCATCAATTTCTTCACCAAGTCCTCTGATTGCATTAATAATTCCGTTGACTCTCAGCATATAAATTTCTATGTTTTCATCTTCCTTCATTTGCAGTGCTTCGAACTGTGCTCGATGAGTTTGCGGTTTTGCTTCCTTAATCTTCTTGTCTCCTTCATGGATGCTCTTCGATTTATCCCACATGTCCTTTGCTGATTTACAACTCATGACTCTTATCAGTTCACTGTCAACAAGCCCACACATTATGGCATTCTTAGCTTTGGAGTTGTTTTCAAATTTCTTTTTCTCAGCAGATATCTGTTGGAGGGGTAGTGGGTGCTTGTGTATCCACTATCTACTAGAATCCCAAATATCGTATCCCAATGCACTCAGATATGTTTGCATTCTGAGTTTCCAGAAGGTGTAATTTGTTCCATCAAATAAGGGAGCTTTGTTGGATGAAAATCCTTCACCACCTGCCATTGTTTCTTCCAAGATCTCCTTAGCTGATTAAGCTTGTACAAGGAACCTTGCTCTGATACCAATTGATGATTACACAATGACACTGAGAGGGGGGGGTGAATTAGTGTAGCTATTAATCTTTATATCTACAACATTTAATATGAAATAAAGAGAACTTGACAAACTGAAAAACAACTTGAACAAGAGAGCACACCACAACACTCAATATACCGAGGTTCACCAATTTGGCTACTCCTCAAAAATGACTGCTTGGACTCCAATCCAAATCCAGTCTTTGCAAAATCAATTTTACAAACACTTTACCAGCACCAACTGGAAGGAGCACCAACCCCTGTAATTTTCTGCTGCAATAGATGGAGCACCAACTCCTAGTACCAAGCACCAACTTGGACTGCAATTCTGATAAATTTAGAATGACATAAAAATGTCTTCACTTTATGCACGACCCTGACTGGTCTGCAATTAACCCAACTCTACACACTCTCACGGCTCTGCTTATTTTTCTCTTGATTCTTTTCTAACTCTCCTTTTACAGCAATTTCTCTCTAACAGCAGCAACATCTTCTCTGTACGATTATTCTTTTATAACCTTTCAATCTGGCATGCAGTCGAATGACCTTCTCCAACTGTTCGAATTCATTACTCCTGTCCATAATGTGACTGTTCGAATGCATGAACATACGATTGTTCGAGTGCCTTTTCTTTTCTCCATATGCAATTCTTCGAAAGCTTTTCGATTCTTCATGTTCGGCTTTTCTGTATGCTTCAAATACGTCTGTTAGAATGCTTGCAAATACGACCTTTCGAATGCTTTTATTATCCTTCATATTCGGCTTTTCGAATGCGTTTCAATTATGCATGTTTGGTCGTTGCATTGCATGTCCAACACCTGTCAACTTTTAACTATCTGCTTTTTTGACACGTGTCACCTTGCATGCTCCTTCGGGTTTTACCTGCCAGACTGTTACCTATCGCGATATCGCGACACTTTTAACTTATGCTGACGTCACCCTGAAGGTTGTCATGAAATCATGACCATTTTGGCCTTGAAAGCTTTTCCCCCGCTCATGTCGCGATATCGCGACACTTAGAACTTTTCTCGACGTCATCCTTAAGCATGTCACGAAATCATGACAGTTTTGGCTCTTGGAAGCTTTCCCTGCATCTTGTCACGATATCGCGACACTTTGAACTTTTGCTGACGTCATCCTCAATGCTGTTACGAAATCACGACGCTTTCGGCTTCAAACAACTTTCCTTTCATCCTGTCATGAAATCGTGACACTTTTCAACTTTGCTGATGTCATCATCAATGCTGTCGTGAAATCACGACGCTTCCGGCTTCCAGTAGCTTTCCTTTCATCCTGTCATAAAATCGTGACACTTTTCAACTTTGCTGACGTCATCATCCTGCTTGTCACGAAATCGTGACACTTCTGGCTTCGTACACTCTTCTTTGCCAACAGCGAAAATGGAACATGTCATGAAATCGTGACACTTTGCTCTTCCGTACAACTCTCCTTGCCAACTCCAACGAAAATGGAACATGTCACGAAATCGTGACACTTTGCTCTTCCGTACAACTCTCCTTGCCAACTCCAGCGAAAATGGAACATGTCACGAAATCGTGACACTTTGCTCTTCCGTACAACTCTCCTTGCCAACTCCAACGAAAATGGAACATGTCGCGAAATCGCGACACTTTGCTCTTCCGTACAACTCTCCTTGCCAACTCCAACGAAAATGGAACATGTCACGAAATCGCGACGCTTTCGGCTCTTGCTGACGTCATCATCTTCCTTCTTGTCATGAAATCGTGACGCTTTCGGCTCTTGCTGACGTCATCAATCTTCTTGTCACGAAATCGTGACGCTTCTGGCTTCCGTACGCTCTTTGCTCCATGCAGTAGCGAAATCGCTACAACTTTGTGCCTTGTGCTTTTACCTTGTCTCTTTTTATGAAATTGACTAAATCATCTTCTTTTGACATAGTAGCGAAATCGCTACATCTTTGTTTCCATTTGTTTCAACATGTAGCGCCATCGCTACACCTTAGTTTCTCTTTGTTTCAACATGTAGCGAAATCGCTACACCTTAGTTTCTCTTTGTTTCAACATGTAGCGAAATCGCTACACCTTAGTTTCTCTTTGTTTCAACATGTAGCGATATCGCTACACCTTAGTTTCCATTCATTTCAACATGTAGCGATATCGCTACACCTTTGTTTCCATTCATTTCAACATGTAGCGATATCGCTACACCTTTGTTTCTTCTCTGCCATGTCGCGAAATCGTGACAGTTTTGCTCGCATCTTCTCTCTCCTCGGCCATGTCGCGAAATCGTGACAATTTGGCTTGCATTTTCTCTCTCCTCCTTTGTCACGAAATCGTGACACATTTTCTCTCTCCTCAATGAAAACTCGACATGTCACGAAATCGTGACATTTTCGGTTGCGCCTTCTCTCTCCTCGACCATGTCGCGAAATCGCGACAGAAAACATGTCGCGATATCGCGACAGTTTTCTTCCTTGTCTCTTTTTGCCAGTTTTCGAATCTGGGTCACCTCTGTTTTCCTTGAAACTTTCTGCACTTGATCTGACTGACCTCTGAACTGCATCAACTGCATCAATCTGACTGTGTTGACAACAATGACAATACTTTTGCAATTCTTTTGCTGCACCTTGCTCAACATTCTGATTAATATTTAGGTTGTTTTTTAGTGTCTTATATTTTTGTTATAAACCCTAGATCTTTAGGTTGTTTTTTAAGTGTATTTATATCCTTTGGGTGGTATGCTCATAATCATGCTTAACCATTTTGTTGGTTTCTCTAGTAAGATTCAACATATCCTAAGGTTAAGCATATTTTAAATCTTTCTATTGTTGACATATACCAGTTTGTTATGGCGTTTATTGTAGTGGTTTAGCTACCAATGGATTTCTTTTTTAAAGCAATAATGCTCTTTCCTAAGGAGCAAGGTGGAAATCCATTTGAGTGGTAGCTATCTACTCAAATTATTGAGATTACCTCTCCTAGTTTTATTTGTTCATTTATTGTTTGATTCTTTGTATTTTTTTCCAATGGGTGAGGGCTTCTAGATTCTCTGATGTTCCAGCCTTGAAGATGAGGTGAATGCTTCTAAAGGTTTGATTAATGAGGTAGCTATATTATGTGGTATTGGTCTTCGTGGCCTATTCCAACTCCTTTTATTTTATTTATATCCTTTGGGTGGTACACACATAGGCATGCTTAACCATTCTATTGGTTTCTCTGGTAAGTTTCAACATATCTTAAGGTTGAGCATCTTTCAAATCTATGCCTATTGTTGATATATGTCAGTCTTGTTTTGATATTTATTGTACTGATTTAGCTACCAATGGACTTCTTTTTTAAAGCAATAATACTTTTTCCTAAGGAGCAAAGTGGAAATCCATCTGAGTGGTAGCTATCCACTCAACTTATTGAGCTTACCCCTCCTAATTATATTTGTTCATTTGTTGTTTGATTCTTTGGAATTTTTGCCAAGGGGTGAGGGCTCCTAGATTCTTTGATGTTCCCTCTTGTAGCCTTGAAGATGAGGCGAATGCTTTCAAAGGCTTGATTAGTGGGGTAGTTATATTATGAGTTATTGGTATAACTAGGACTAAGAAAAGGGGGAAAATTCTATAGGAAGGTAATATCCACCCCTCTTAATAATTGGGGTAGGTGACTAAATGTGTTGGGGACTGCAATTTGTCTATCTGGGGAATCTTGAGTCTTTTCCAAAGGAGGCATTTCTATTGATTTTTGAGATTTTTCCTTGGATGCATGGAGGGAAGGGTGGCTTGATATTGATATTTTGCTACTACTTATTTTTTTCATTGTTTACCATGCTTTATTTTCTTCCTCTTTTCAACACTCTCTATACACTCCCCTTTTTGGCCTCGTTTCTTTTAGGTATTTTAGATAGGAGACCTAGGCAAAGCCTATTATTTGGATTATGAAGAAGGTGTTGCTTTATTTTTTTGAGTAAGAGAACTTACACCTTATGCTAGAGGGTAAAATAATAATTCTAAAATTTCTTCTTGTTTTATCCTTTCTTCCCCTATTTTCTGGTGTGTTTTACTAATCACCCCTTCTTCATTGGATTCCACGGTTGTAGTGTTTTCAACATCTATATGTTATTCCTTGTATAATTCACTAAATATTACTGCTTTTAATAAGTAGGGCTTGGGTTCTTTCTATGCACTCAAAAATATCATCCTCCACCATGCCTCTATTTTTGGGATCTTCCAATGTCGACTCCTCAATTCTTCTATCTTCCTATTTTACCTCATTCTAGGGACTGAAAACACCCTTTATTTCATAAAATGATTCATGGGGTTTCAGGCTAGGTGGAGGTTTGGTCAATTTACTAAGAGGGTGAGTTAATATTTTATCTTTGGGACTCTTGAATCTCTCAATCTTAAACCTTTGCTCATGTTTTCCTCCTTTATACCTTTTAGGTATGCAATGATTTTTTTTTTAGGGTCATATTCTCATTTATCCTTTATTAGCTCAAGACCTAGCTTTTTTAATTTACCTTTCGCTAGGGAGGCTCCTTTTTTTGTGTATAATTATACCTCCCAAATTAAGAGGTTATTGATAGTATGATACTTTTGCTTACCACTATCATGTCTAAAATCCAGAGTGTTAATTTTTCTAAAAACTTCTAGGTAAAATACCCGGTCAAGGACATATCTCAATAGAAGATAAATCAAATAATTGTAACCATACATTTTGATTGAGGTTCCTTCTTTAGAAAAAAACCAATCTCTTGGGACTATCTGTTCCAAACAAAAATTTACACTCTTTTGAAATCCTAGAGACTTGAGACCCTTTTATTATGGAAATGATAGGGGTATAAAAATAATCAACAAAAATATAGTAGGAAGAACCCTTATTTAAATCCTTGGCCCAATTATAGACTTGTATATCATTTCCTTTCAAATCCTTATATTTTATTCCTAGTTTGGGAAACATGCTTGAATTCTAATATAAAATAAGGTATACCAAAAATGAGGGTTGAATGTTTGCGTTGATAAAAAATATCTTAGGACTTCTATGATTCACTCTTCTATTAGCTTGACAAAATATAGGGTTCTTGACCCCTACTTCATTCTATGCAAAATACCCAACTAAGCCTTACTAACTATTTTGTCATGTTCTCTACCCAAGAGGAAGGCCATCATACCCAACACATCCTTTGCACTTTAATCAAATAAGTCAAGAAAAATAAACTTTTGCCTACCCTTTCATACTCTAACCTCAAGAAGGCCATTTTTCATTTTGCGGAAGCTTCTCAAAATTTTCCCTTTCTTCTTCCTCATTAATGTGAATTTACCTTTTGGTAACAACAACATTCTTCTAATACAGGGAACACCATTTTTTATTCTAAATTTCCCATCCAGAGAGTTGATTTCCTAGGCAATTGGGTTGTAAAATTCAAGACATATGCTCATCATCTTGTAATAGAAGTGTGCTTTGGTCACCATGTACTGCGCCAAGAAACTAGTCCATATTTATGCTCTAAATCTTGAAACCCCACTAACTCTAAAATACTCATAGGCATATGTTCTCAAATTTTAGGCTCCTTTACAAATTTTTGGGTGAGAGAAATCCTCAGCTATGTCTATTAGAACCTTGATGTTGGAAGAATATGTGGATATAGGCTCTTCTAGCATTTATTCAACATGAGAGCCCTTTGTCTTCATCATTTCAAACTTAGGCCAAGATTGCTTTTATAATTTGATAGTGAATGGAAAATTGTAGTGGCTTTAGCTGTAATGTTTACTAGGAAGTAAAATGGTTATGCATTTTAGAGTTTAAATCATTATTCCTTTCACCCTATCTCTTTTGGTAGTCCTTGTGTGCCTTTCATTTATTGCTCCTTGTTCATTTAATAATTAGAGAATACCACATTTTTTGGGAAATAATTTCATGAATATTCATGTCTTTCAAGGTTAATTTATTCCCAAAATCTTGCTTATCAACTTTTTTTCACGAATAGGGTTCTCTCTTGAGGTGGCATTTAATGTACATTTTTTGATTGACTACAAACTTTCCTTCCCAAGAATATTTTAGTGAGAGAGCTTCTCAATTTTAAATTTCATCAATTGATCTAAAGTTGGCGAATCTTGGACTGTATTCCACTTTCATTTACTCATACTCCCCCTTTTATTTTTCTTTTTGGAAGAGACATGACTATTAACTAGCCTATGTATCCAACTTTATGTTTGCTTAGACCGGGGTACCATATCATGATCAATACTTAATGCTTGTATTCATTATGGATGCAAAAACCCATAATCATCATATTTTTTATTTGATCACGCTCACTTTGTTGTTGATGTTAATACAACATAGTACTTTTTCAATCCTTTTACCTATGTAGTATGTAGACCTTAAAATGCTTTCCCAATGTTTTATTTCCCTTGATAGTGTATTATTATATGCTAATAGATGTGGGAGGACAAATTATTTGATTATATTTGTTTTGATCCTATCTTTGTGGCTCCTTTATGCCCTACTCCTTTAGTTCCTCAAGTTGACTATTTTTGGATGACCACTTTCTCCTTATTATGGATCCTGATATATTGGATATTTTGTGATTGTGGAGAGCTTGGTTGGCTGCTTTGTTCAACATGATGGACAAAGGAAACTTCTTTCTCCTATGTAGGTTCATGATGAAGTAATTCATGAGCAATGAAGCCAACTGATCTCATTTCATGATTGAATAAGGAGGAATTGATTCATATTTTTTATAGCCTTAATACTACATCTTGCTCCATGATATTATGTGTTTGGTATATAAATACCAATTCTTTGAGGTTTTCTAGAAAAGTGATCAAGCCTTTACGGGTATATTTTGGTAATAGAATGGATTCAGGTAGCTTCCTCCATACATTAGGTGGCTTGTATCTTCCCTAGTGTAGTATGGGAGAGACTTTAATATAGTTATGATAATATTATTCCACATTACTAGTGAAGGTTGCAATGGACCTCTATCATTCTAGGTTAAGACTTATAGGTGGTGGGATAGCCATGATCTAGCCTTGACCTCTTCTTATTCTTGGAATGGTTTTGAGTGGAGGCACGAACATATTTAGATTAGTAACTATGAGAGATATGGTTGTAGGCCTTATGTTCATAAGTTTTTGGGTTCTTTTATTTTAGTAGAGTCATTAGGTGAATATTGTATTTGCTCTTCAAGCAGATAGACTAAGATCTTCATCGAAATCTTAATCTGATCTCTTTCTTGGTGGATTTTTTTGGATGTTTTCCTTTAGTGTAGTGCTAGGTGAGATTTTTTAGATGCTCCAAGCAAGCATATAGGTAGACGCCTTAGCCAATATTTTAGCCTAATATCATTCACTCTTGATCTCTACTTCTTAGTATCCTTTAGCAAACCAAGTTCAATCTAAATTTTTATGGGATAAACCAAACAATTATTAGTTGGGTCCTCCTATACATGTTGTTAAACTATTATTGTACATGGTATATGCTTGATATGATTCACTCCTAAGTATATTTATAGTGGTATCAATTATTTTAATTGGGTCCCACTAGGCATGCCATAAAATTATTGTCATTTGATTATCACAAGCTAGATGCACATGACAATTATGCCTCGCATGAAGTGACATAACTAAAATTCTTGAGACCCTAGACATGGGGCTCAAAGAACTACCTCTTTATCTAGATGTGATCTTTAGTGCTCATATAATCTATCCTAAACTAACCAATATTTGGTCCACATAGAAAAAGGAAAATAAAAATAAAAAAGTTAAACATTCTTATGCTAACCAGGGGCAATGAGACAATATCACAAGATTATTTCATATAATAGTGGGATAAATAAACATGTGAATATTTTGTGAATATGAATTTTTACAATCATGCCAGAATAAAAGGATTGAAAATTTTCCCACAAAATGACTCAATTCTCAATTCCATTCTGTTATGTAGAATAAAATGAAGGAAAAGTTACATACAACAACTAATTGATCCTTTACAATGCCTAGATAGCTACTAATTATAGACAAAAAAGGAGGTATTTCCCAAAAATCATGAAAGAATTTAGGCAATGCCTCTTTGTTTCTTCCTTGACCTAGTCTCCATTACGTCATTCTTAGCTTCTCAAGATCTTTAGATATAGAATCATCAATTTTGGGCTCCTAGATGCTCAAATATTGCTAACATTGTCCATTGCCACCCTAGGGATCATAAAAACTAAGTTCAAGAACCTTTTACCATAGGCCATTATTAGAATTAGGGGTGTTGTTATGGCTACCACATTTCTATATTTAATATGCCAACCTCTTTTCCTTGGATTAGTGAGCCCAAGTGGTGCTAGTAGACGATCCTTAACTTTTTTTAGTAGTTTCTCATTGGTCCAGTTCACCTACCTTTTGGAAATTTATAAATCAGCCATGAAGTTTGGTAATTTGGTCTTCCTCCTTCCTATCAATTTGCTATATCTGAGATCTTCTATTCATTGGTCATTTTCACATTTACCCCACTTTTCAGAGTGTTTTCATTTTCTCCTCAACTTTCCTTTAACCTTTGAAGTGTTGTGAGTTTTTGATATTCAATTTAGATGGTTCTCAAAACCTTTGTCTATCCTTTCATGTCAGATCTCTATAATCCTTTTGTTGGAAGATTCGAAAAAAATTTATGCCAATCTCTTTTCGAAACTTTTACTTTATTTGACCTTTGCAATTTATGAGCTATGTATAGAAATTTTCTTGACTATATTCCTTTGAAACTTTTGACTTTTGATCTTTGAAATCTTTTCTCTTATTGCACTTTTTGGAACTTTATGTTTCCCTCTAACTTTAAAAACGTTTTAGGCCATGTGGGTCATTGAAACTTTTACCTTCTACTTTAGATTTGGACTTTTATAAAGTAGTGTTATGTTTTGGTCTGGACTTGTATTTACATTTTTCAATGTCCTTTCTTAAACCTCTAAATTTTTTGCCTTGGTTTCAGTTTTATTTTAAATTTCTCTTAAGGAAAAATTCTAAGTGTATTGATTATTCAATACAATAAAGAAATCATATTTATATTTTCTAAATGCTACTTCAACAAAAATATTTCTAAATGGTATCTTGGGAAGTAGAGGTCGTATTGATGGATCAAGGTTCGAATCCAAGGATGGATAGGTGAGAATTTCTCTAGAAGGAAATTCAAATCTTGGAGGCACAAGAAATTCTGCAAATTCCCATAACAAAGTCTTCAACCTAGTAGAAAGGCCTTGGTTGTAGGTAGTGAAAGGTAAGAAGATGATCCCATAATATATTTGTCATATTTTTCTAGAGGGAGGTCACTTAGTTATTTTGGATTAGATAACTAAAATGGTAGGTTCCCAAGGAAAGTTGAGCCTGGTGGATAAATTTTTGGGAGCAAGGCTAGAGTTGTACTCTATTCACAAATGGGCTCATGAGAAATGGAGACCTCTCGACCATATGGAAATCATAAAATTACCTAGGAATTTCTTACTTGCCAAGCTTATCTATGAGGAAGACTTGGATAGGATTCTCCAGTGAGGCCCATGGTTTTTTGTATGAAGAGGACTTTTTCTGAAATTATGGTCCATAGACTTTGATCCCCTAACCCAAAACCTTCAAGAAGTTCTAGTTTGAGTGAGACTCTCGAGGCTCCCCCTCTACCTTTCACACAAGGACATTTGTGCTAGGATAGCTAGGTATATGGACCAACTAGTAATAATTAACCCAATAAAAATGACTAGATATAGTCTCCTTCATGTCTAATTATGTGTAAATATAAATATGAAATCTCCTCTATCCAACTCGATAGAACTGGTTTCTATGTTTGGAATTCAAAACCAACCTATAGAATTTGAAAATCTCCTATTAAATGTGACACTTGCTAGAATCTCAATCACTTGAGTAGATATTATCTAAGGAAGAGAGGCCAACCACAACCCCATAAATGGTAGCCCAAGAAAACCACTGAGACCCAAGGTAGACAATGATCATGACCTATTTCAAAGGCAGGGAGCACTAAGAAATTATTGTTGACTCTTTTTCAAGATACCACAACCTTGGAAGAAGGAGAAAATTAGGACAGTATCAAGGTAAGTGCCCCTCTTATGACTGATTCTTTAGCTTTAAGCAAGGTACCTATTACAAATATGTTTGAATGCCTACAAGCCCAAGAGGATGGTTTGGAGGCTAAAACCTAGAATGAGAACCAATAATGTGAAGAGATACAAGTAGAAATAATCATTGATCCAACTAGACTGGAAATTGAGAACCCATGGGAGGGAGTGGAGGAGGGACACAATAACTCCCCAAAAGGAAGGGAATCTAGGAAGGAGCCAAGTAGTCCTAGCTGGATTACTAGAAGTAGTAGAAAGAGAATAGTAGATGTTGGTTATGATCCAAAATTAGAATGAGCATCACAATAGGAAATAAAATTAAGAGAAACTACTAAAGAAGTAGCTAATGGAACCTAATTGATCTTATATATGGATGAGGAAAAGAAACAACGTGCCAAATCTAAAAAATAAAGACCATTTCTTGGAATGTAATGTTAGCTTTTGATATAATATGCAAAGGGAGATAACAATCACAAGATGAAGAATAATATGAAAGAAAGTAAATTTTCTAGATGACTAAGATATGCAATAAATAGAAATTATATAAATTAATACAATGTAGCTATAGAGGAAGTGAACACTCCATTAATAAAGCTATTGGACTACATTGCACCCATCACCACTGAATGGTGATCCACATAGAATTGTACTACCTACGAAGATGCTCTAAGATACTATGTCCCCGACTCTTCTCTATATCTATTTAACAAAGAGGCCTTCCTTATTTAGGTAAAATAGGTTACTTGGCCAACACTCTATCTAGTTGTACAAGGGACACCTTGCACATTTACAACTTGCACATTGGCATTTGTACATTTATTACATTGCATGAAGTAACTAGATAACTTTACCCTTAAGTAATCTAATTTTATAAGTAAGTACCTTGGAAGATACATTTACTTGACCCAAATGATGGAATATAATCTATTTCTAACACCCCCTTGTATTACATTATTTGGGTATTGAAGACTTTTACTCTTCAATATGGATCTTCATCTATTCAATGATAATTGGTTTGTTCATATCAATACTGATCTGGTTCTTTTCTCGCTGCTTCAGTATTTATGTCATGGCTTCTTGTCTCTTTCCATTCTTTGTTCTTTGATGTTAGGCATATTTTATGGAGCATTTCTCTCATGATAGTGCATGCCTTGAGTGGATTTGAATTGACCCTTCTTCCTTCCTTTGTACCTATGTAAGACCTATTTCTCTATCCTTCATAAGTATCAACCTTGAGCTCAATGTTAGTAGATCCATCTAAACTAAGTTATTGGAGATAACAATTTATTCTTTGAAGTAAATCTTCTTTCATAGTATTTATAGTATCTGTGTTTGAATTTATAGGATAAATATGAGTGATTTATTCCATTACAATATTTGTATGGATGAAAACTCCAACAATTGATTTTTTCATGACCATATTGATTGCAATGAGTGCACAATAAATATGATCTGGTAATTTTGTAGTTTATCTTAGGAATATCATGTTTTTCTATCTCCTTGATAAAACCTTCTAACCATATATGCACGATTGAAGCTATTCCATATTTACCTTTTTGTATAAAGACTTTTTGATCATTCTTTTCCTATTTTTGATCATTAGACTCATTGAATGAATCATCATAGTTGTTAATTTTATAACTTATTTCGTATTGTATTGGTTTTTTGCTTTCTTTTCCTTTTACATAATTTTTATCCATCAAGATTTTAATCCATATTGGTATTTTCCTTATTCCACTTAGCATGTTAGTAGCCATTTGTATAACCTTAATTCTTTGAGATAGAGTAGTCTACTCGATGGCTCCCTGTATTAGGATATGTGAACCCTAATTGAAGTATATAAGCTTGATTTGATGAAACCTTTAGTAATATTTTAGATTTGTAGGCTTCCTTATGTATCCCTACTAATGAGAGTATGAACACCTAATTTTAGGTTATGAAAAAACTTATATCTTCCCAACTTGACAACCTTTGATCAAGTTTTGTAGAATTTCTTATGACTCCCTAATGATTTTGGAATATGATATAGTGCTTTTGTAAAATATAGTTCAATTTATGGTTGATCTTGTACAGTTTTGTAAAGATCAAAAATCAACTTTTATAACACCTTATTTATCCTAATTGAACTAAGCACTTTTCTAATATTTGAAGAGGTTTTATTGTTGGATTTCTTTTACCCTTTTTGAGAAATTTAGAGACAAGAAAATTATAAACTTTCAACCTTAACAAAAAAAATTTAATAACCTCTTTTTATAACCCTTAGGTTTTAATTTCTAATTTCCAAAGACCTAGTTTGATGTTGTAACCCTTATCACTCCCAAATTTGTAAAATTAGAAAATTAATAATATTTACAAAATATTAAAGAATTTAATCCAAGTAGAATTCTTTTTTTCTCCTAGGTTGAGTTGCAAATATTATTTTAATTTGGTAATTTATACCTTATAGCTTTTGCTTTCAAAAATCTAAATTTCAACCTTAGCTTATAACCGTTATATCTCCAAAATTGAAAGAAATAATAAAGCGGTATTTAAACCTTATATTTTTTATGCTAATCTCCTCATTGTTTGATGCTTTCTTAGACTGGATATAACAGTAGTATTAAAGTTTCCTTGGCCATTGGAATCAATGGAGATGCTTGTCTTCAATGTTGACATGTAGACACTATAGAAATAGGAAGGTTTGACCTTCAATACTAGGAGCCTTTAATGCTCCTTCTTCCTTCCTTCCATGTTGTGCTTGACTGGCTTTGACTGCATTTTGTTGTGCTATGAACTTTGGACTTCGGGCACCTTTTATTGGAGGAATAAACTTGAGCCTTGTGGTATGTGTCACATTCGTTACGTATGAGCACTTCTTCTCCTTTTATTAATGTACATATTTCTTGTTCAATGTCTCTTGGTCACATTGTAACATATGCTCATTCATGTGGGACTTGTAGAGGATAACAAGTGTCACCACATATGTAACGTATCCTCACTCATGTGGGACTTTTAGAGGATAACAAGTGTCACCACATATGTAACGTATGCTTGAGGTTGATGAGCGTTGAGAGTTGAAATCCCTATAATGTATGCACCTTAGAAGATTGATGCCAAGTGGTATTCATGCTCTCTACATGAATTCCTTCACTGTAACACCTTCCACGGAGAATATTATAACTCCTTAAGTCCTTTCGTATGACATTCCTTTTCTTTGCTATATTTCTTGAGCAACAAGCAAACTTATATTTTGCAGGTGGATTGATGAGGTGCTATGGAGCTTTGAATAGCAATTTTAGTGCTTCCTTTGGTGGATGATATTCACCAAGTTTAAGACTTTGAATGCAGCTCCCTTTGCTCTTTATATTCAATGCTTTCAATGTGCTAATTCATGTGCTTCTTTGTAGTGTAGATAGTTGTTTGTTATGTTGTCTATCTCATGTTGGTATAAGTAGATGCCTTATCTTTGTAGTGTAGATGTTGTTCGTCCCACGTTGGTAGATGTGCACTCTTCTTTTTACATAAATGTAGCTTGATGATATCCTCTTGTGGGCTTTGTTTTTGCAGGTTTATTCGTCCAAGGTTAGCCCTTTGAGTGGCTCCTATTACTTGGTAAGAAGAGTGCTTGCATTTGGCCTTTCTTAGCTGTTTTTACGTATAGATATTGTGTCTTTTTGGGGCACAGTCAAATCTGCTCTTGGGCTGTAAAAAACCAGATTAAAGTAGTGTACTAAAATGTACTATAAATTGTACATAAACCTCATTTGATGCACCTTCTTTTGCACTCTTATTTCAGATCTAAAATTCTAGTTTTATGACAGATTTTTCTCTTGCAGTACAAGGGTTTTGAAGTTGTCTTTTATGAGTAGACGCCTTCCGCTTTTTGCTTTAACACAAATCCAAGCTTAGATAACAATAGATAGAAGCTTTTTAGTTTATGTAATTTTCTGCACTTTCTTTTCTTGCATCCAATCTTGTAATGTTTTGGATTTGAGACTCACCAAGTCTCAATATTTGAAGCTTCTATTTCTATTTTTTGTTAGTTGTGTTCTCCAAGTTTTGGAGGATTCTAAACTTTTTGGGTGGCTTCTTTTGGCCACTACGAGTTGCATATTTATGTGCTTCAATAGTGTCTTTAGACACTTGATACAAATCAGATTTTGTGCCCTTCAAAAAACATAAAACTAATTTCTTTTGATAGTAGTATAATAGTGCAAATAAATCTAATAGACTTTATTATTTGATGCACTAAAAATTTCACCTGATCACTCCAATCAACTCTCAGGATAATGCACTTAATCAATTTACTACAACTAATCAAGAATAACCTAAAATGAATCTTCAAGAGTTATTCTGCAAATTTAGTACAACTAATATTGTAGGGCTTAGTCTTCTTTTCTATTTCCAAAGTAGATGATAGGTAGTTGATAGATATAATTCTGAAATATAATCAACTCCTAATTAATGTGCAAATGAACCTTAAAAATAACCTTTTCCTTTTTGCACTTTTGAAGACTATAATCTAATTTTTCTTCATGCAAATTTAATCCAAATAAGGTGCTCTAATGAATCTGATAAGTAGTCTAATTAATGAGTTAGTTAGCACCATTAGTTGCATATATTTAAAAAAAAAAATTATAGCTCCTTTTTGCTTCTTCGTAGAGGATGTGGATCTTGGTGTCTAAGATCACCAAGTTGTTGCTTCGAGTAGGATCTTGCATATTTTTGTAGACTATCTTGAACAACTCCTTCACCAAATGATGATCTCGAATTTTATTTTATGAGCCTAAGATTTGGTGGCTTGTTCTCCTCTTGTGGTATCCTTATGTTGTATATTTGGAGAAGTCTCTATCTTTGAAGCAATGCCTTCTTGCTATGAGAGGCAATCTTCAAATATCCTTGTCAAATTATTCTTCTTGAATTTGGCACTCCTTTCCAAATTCTCCTATTGGGCTTGTTATCGGATGGCAACAATTGTCCCAATTCCTTCACTATCAAGGGCTTATCCTTGGTAGTGGATTTCTCCAATGAGTTCTCCTTTGATGATTTCTTTAGTAAAAAAATTTTAGCCTTTTTTTGGATGCTCGATGAAACCTTCCCAAGGTCTTTGATCGTGCAGCTTCTACTAGTCTTCCCTTGAGACCTCTTCAACCTTCTGCTCCTAGAAGTGTTGGCAGTGAGATCTGCTCTTGGATCTATGATTCTACTACTTTTGTATTCGAGTAGGACTCTCCTTGTCCTTCTTCTTCTTCCAATTTTGGAAGTCCTTCAATGATATCTTCTCCTTATATCTTTTGCTTCAAGTGTTGAATTGATTTTGAAGAAGATACTCTTCCTAGAGTTCTTATAGGAAGTTTTCAAACTCATTGAATCTTCTTTCCCTGCAACAAAAATATTAATATCAAAATTTTAATTTGCTTCTAAATTAGATATTCCTTTCAAATTCTTCTTCAGGATCAAGACTTCTATGGTCTATTTCAGTATCAAGGCTTTTGTGGCCTTTTTAAGTATCAAAGCTTCTACGACCTTTTTAGTATCAAGACTTTTGTGGCTTTTGCTTCAAGGTTTCTATGGCATTTTCTTCAAGGATTCTAGGCCTATTTATATCAAGGCTTCTATGGCCTATTATTCAAGGCTACTATGACCTTTTTGTATCAAGACTTCTATGGCTTGTTCTTCAAGTGTGAAGTTATTCAATCTAGAAATGGATATCTTCACTCTCCTAACTTCACCACACATCTTCTCCAAAAATATTATTTCGCAATGTTCTTCTCTTGCACAAGGAACTAATCTCTGCACTATGAGGGCATGCTGACCTTCGAGCAATGAAGTTGGAGTCTCCTAGATTTCTATCTTAGGAGGAGTATCAATTCTCTAATAATTAATTATCTGCAACAAAAGAAACTCTAGACAATAGTTAGCAAGTTCCAAATATCCTAGATCTTCATTAGATGATATGTCAATCTAGTGGATTAAATGCTAAGTCTTGGTCTTCACAAGTTTTTCCTATAACTCTGTGGAAAGACTCTAGTCAAATTCAATCTCATTATATTTTGGAATTGAGATTTCTTTCAATCCTCACTTGTGACTCTCCCTAATTCTACCACCTAGATTCTTCTGAGATATTTTGATAGTGACTGGTCCAATGGTGCATCAGGTTGATAAAACACTCAGGCTCAATATTGATGGTGGTTTTCCTACAGATCTACACAAACTAGATCTATCAGAGCTCTGATACCATTGTTAGCTTTTGATATAATATGCAAAGGGAGATAACAATCACGAGATGCAGAATAATATGAAATAAATTAAATTTGTGATGGGGGACCGGAAAACGAACACAGACTCACACTCACAAATTCTAAATTTTCTCTGTATTAAATCTGGAAAATACACTTACAAATAGCCCATAGGCTTACAAATGACCAGTGCTCGACTTGGTCTTCACAATCACACTTCTACATCTATTCTCCGATCCACCACCCGATCTATTACAAATTCTAAGTTTTTATCGAGGTCTCGGCCCTCTAGGTCATTAA
Source organism: Wollemia nobilis (assembly GCA_028583015.1). NCBI lineage: Eukaryota > Viridiplantae > Streptophyta > Pinopsida > Araucariales > Araucariaceae > Wollemia > Wollemia nobilis. The sequence continues at coordinate 850,956 of JAQPPZ010003193.1, read as the reverse complement.
TGACCCACCAGCACGAAAGTATTAATCAAAACCTGCAAAATTGGCTTTCCCCGTCGAGTCTTCAATTTTCCTTTCGTAATTGGCCAACTCCCTGATCCACCATGAAAGCACGCATTCAATAGGCCCTTGACCTGCAACCGCTACTTTGTCAGACTGTCCACCTATGACTGTTGCCTCTTTTCCCGTGCGCATGGCCGTCCACGTGTCTATTTTCCATTTGTTTTCTTTTGGCCGTGATATCGCGACATGTCGTGATATCGCGACCATTTTGCCTCCGAGTCCCTTGCTTAGTTTCATGTCACAATATCATGACGTCGCAACATCACGACCGTTTTGCCTCCAAGTCCCTTGCCCTATTTTATGTCGTGATATTGCGACGTCGCGACTGTTTTACCCTCGAGTCCTTTGCGCTATTTCTTGTCACAATATCATGATATCACGACATCGCGACGTCGCGACATCGCGACCGTTTCTCCTCTAAGTCCCTTGCTCTCCTTTATGTCATGATATCATGACATCACGACATCGTGACCATTTCTCCTTCGAGTCCTTCATGCTATTTCTTGTCTCAATATCGTGACGTCATGATATCGCGACATCGTGACCGTTTCGCCTTCGAGCCCCTTGCCTTGGGCTTTTTGCCTCTGAGTTTTGCTTCTGCCTTTCGCCTTTCGCCTTCGAGCCCATGCCTTATGTTTTCTGCCTTTGATCCTTGCTTTTGATTTTTTGTCGCGATATCACGTGTCGCGATATCGCGACCACTTTTGCCCTCGGCCTACGTTCCGCATTTTTGTTGTGATATCACGCGCGCAATATCGCGACCATTTTTGGCTGCGAGCCTGTACTCCACTTTTATGTCGTGATTTCACGACATGTCGTGAAATCACGACATGTCATGATTTCGCAACCCTCCAACTTCTGCCCTGTTCCTGCTAAACACTTCAAAACAAAAATAAAATTTGGAAACACTTAGAAAAATTTGGTTGATGCAGGATTGCTCTGCTATCGTCGGATGCTCCTACATCAGACACCCGGGGTAAATGGAGAAGTGAACTTCACTTCTGTGTTGTTTGGTCCGTGTTTCTTGTAATAGCTCCAAACGTGCACCTGCCTCTGCAGCCCGCTTAAACCCCGTCTCTTGGCAAAAATATTTTTTGCCTTCTACCAGACAAATTCTGGCACTGCTGCACACCTTCTCGTCCACTGCCTGTAATGGCTTTAATTTATGGCACACTCCATATTTCATCAAGGAGTACGTATTTGCACGACCATCATGCACTACACTCCGATCAAACTGCCATGGCCTTCCTAACAGCAAATGGCAAGCATCCATGGGGAAAACATCACACAGGATCTCATCCTGGTACTTCCCAATATTGAACATGACTAAGCACTATTACCCATGCTCTGTGGTCCTTTCGCAACCACACAATCCGATATGGATGCGGGTGTCTCCTCCTCTCCAGCTGTAACTTAGCAACCATCTCCTTGGAGACTAAGTTATCTATACTCCCATTGTCTATAATAACATTATAGACTTTGCCTAAACTTTTACATCACGTGTGGAACAGGCTTCTCCTCTGCTCTGGCTTGTCTTGCTCAATCAGCATGGCTCTCCTTACGATCATTGCTTCTCCTTTCTCAGCTTCCTCCGAATGTTCTAATTCAGCATCTTCCTCTACCACAGCAGCTCTGGCAGGACCCACATGTTTCTTGTTCACCCTCTCGGGGTGCTGGGGACACTCATATGCCCGATGTCCCTCTTCTCCATAGTGGAAACATGTTCCCCGAAACACTCCTCTTCCATACCCACGTCCAGATCTACCTCTTCCCCTTGGGTAGCCATTGTTCTAAACTTGGGGTTTGGGTTCCTCATCTTCCTTCTGATCCCGGCTGCTGCTAACCTCTTCTTTCTTCTCCTCTTTTCCTTCCTCTTTTCTTCCACCAGTCTTTCCTCTATGCCCTCTTCCTCTTTGCTTGCTCTCAAACCTTCTATTCATTTTTTCTTCAACCTTCAGAGCAAACTGGTAAGCATCTTCAATGGTGCTCACTCGAACTAAGCTCAACTCTTCCTGGATACTGGGTCTCAACCCATTGATATAACGGGCCACCTTCTCCTTGCTTGCTTCTAAATGGCCAGTTCTGATGGAGATTTTATAAAACTCCTCCGTGTATTCTTGGATAGTTTTGTTCATCTGTCTCAAACTCTGCATTTTCCTTAGCAGATCCAACTCGTAATCTGTCGGAATAAACTATCTTTTTAATTTTTCCACCATTCTATCCCATCTTGTTATCCGTTCTTTTCCTCTTCTGTTTCGCTCCAGCTGCACTCCCTTCCACCATATGCTGGCATGAACCTTCAGCTTGGTCTTAGCAAATCTGACCCTCTCAAGATCTTCAACTTCTTCGTACTCAAAGTACTCTTCCAGATCATTGATCCAGTCGATCAATTCCTCCAGATCCAGGTTCTCAAATTACGTAGAAACTTCCATCTTCAGCCTCTTCCCAATCTGGGATATGGCTTTGTACAGTCTAGCTTGTGTCGGATCTACAGCCTCTTCTTCTTCAGACTGATTTTCTTCTTCATCCACTTTGTCTTCACTGCCATCATCTCTTCTTGGTTCGTGCCCTCTGTGCAGTTCTTCTTGCAGGGCCTGAAATTGCCATTGCAAAGCTCAAAAATTTGTTGTTGTCATCATGCCTCTCCCACCAACAGGGTCTCTTCTCAGAGGCATTCTACTCACCTTTCCATGAGCCTTCCCACAGATCCTGGTGTAACTACCTCATGTCCGGCGATCTGTTACACACTCAGGAACTTTTGGCTCTGATACCACTGATGGGGGACCGAAAAACAAACACAGACTCACACTCACAAATTCCAAATTTTCTTTGTATTAAATCTGGAAAATACACTTACAAATAGCCCGCAGGCTTACAAATGACCAGCGCTTGGCTTGGTCTTCACAATCACACTTCTATGTCTATTCTTCGATCCACCACCCGATCAATTACAAATTCTAAATTTTTATCGAGGTCTCGGCCCTCTAGGTCATTAATGACCCACCAGCATGAAAGTATTAATCAAAACCTGCCAAAATCAACTTTCCCCGTCGAATCTTCAATTTTCCTTTCGTAATTGGCCAACTCCCTGATCCGCCATGAAAGCACGCATTCAATAGGCCCTTGACCTGCAACCACTGCTTTTTCAGACTATCCACCTGTGATTGTTGCCTCTTTTATCGTGCGCATGGCCGTCCGCGTGTCTATTTTCTATTTATTTTCTTTTGGCCACGATATCACGACATGTCACGATATCGCGACCATTTTGCCTCTGAGTCCCTTGCTCAGTTTCATGTCGCGATATCGCGATGTCGTGACATCATGACTATTTTGCCTCCAAGTCCCTTGCCCTCTTTTATGTCACGATATCATGACATTGCGACATTGCGACCGTTTTACCCCTAAGTCCTTTGCACTATTTCTTGTCACGATATCGTGACGTCGCGACATCACGACCATTTCTCCTCTGAGTCCCTCGCTCTCGTTTATGTCGTGATATCACGACGTCGCAACATCACGACCGTTTCTCCTTCGAGTCCTTCGCATTGTTTCTTGTCGCGATATCGCGACGTCGCGACCGTTTCACCTCCGAGCCCCTTGCCTTGGGCTTTATGCCTCTGAGTTGTGCTTCTGCCTTTCACCTTCCACCTTCGAGCCCATGCTTTATGTTTTCCGTCTTTGATCCTTGCTTTTGATTTTCTGTCATGATATCACGCGTCGTGATATCGCGACCACTTTTGCCCTCGGCCTACATTCCGCATTTCTGTCGTGATATCGTGACCATTTTTGGCTGTGAGCCTGTACTCTACTTTTATGTCATGATTTCGTGACATGTCACGATTTCGTGACATGTCGCGATTTCGTGACATGTCACGACATGTCGTGAAATCACGACATGTCATGATTTCGCGGCCCTCCAAATTCTGCCCTGTTCCTGCTAAACACTTTGAAACAGAAATAAATTTTGGAAACACTTAGAAAAATTTGGTTGATGCAAGATTGCTCTGTTGCTGCCGGATGCTCCTGCATCAATCTGCTAGATGACTGAGACATGCAATAAATAGAAATGATATAAATGAATACAATGTAGCTATGGAGGAAGTGAACACTCCATTAATAAAGCTACTAGACTACATTACACCCATCACCACTAGATGGTGATCCACATAGAATTGTACTACCTACGAAGATGCTCTAAGATACTATGTCCTCAACTCTTCTCTATATCTATCTAACAATGAGACCTTCCTTATATAGGCAAAATAGGTTACTTGACCAACACTCTATCTAGTTGTACAAGGGACACCTTGCACATTGACACTTGTGCATTTATTACATTGCATAAAGTAACTAGATAACTTCCCCCTAAAGTAATCTAATATCCTAAGTATGTACCTTAGAAGATACATTTACATGACCCAAATGATGGAATATAATCTATTTCTAACATGCAAGGGGTCTAAATGCTCCTTCCAAGCATCAATTGGTTGCTTCAATGAGGAAATATTTAAACCCATATATCATCCTCCTCCAAGAAATAAAAGTTGAATCTAATATTGAAAGGATTAAAAAGGCAATCTAGAAGGAGTCAATTTCCATAGCTAATCATGCAAATGGAGCCTTTGGGGGATTATTATGCCTTTGGGACCATAAAAAAGTTGAAGGTAAAATGATCTCCTCAAAGAGATTAATTAACATTATTTTTTATTGCAAGGATACTAAAATTATATGGGTACTCACAAATATCTATGCCCTGAATACAATAATAGGAAAAGCCTACTATAGGATGAATTTAGTCACATGAGAGGGGTCTTTCAAGGAGAGGTTTAGATGTTGGCTGGTGATTTTAATTCCCCCATCTATCCCTTATACAAAAAATAAGGTAACCTAATTTTTACAAATTGAATGGAGGATTTTGAGCAGTTTTTAAATTATAATGATTTGATGGATGTAGAACTGAGAGGAGGTAAGTTTACCTAGAGTAATAAGAGATTATAAAGTTAATTAATCCAAATTATAATTTCAAAAGGACTACCTTCCTTTGGAGATGTTATTATGAGCACTCTCCCCAAGGTAGGTTCAAACCACAATCCTCTGGTCCTAGAGGTACTAATTTCTAGAAGATAATTTAAAAGCCCTTTCCATTTTGAAGCAATGTGGCTAAAACATGGAAACCTTGAGCCTCAGATAGCAGAATGGTGGAAGGAGTTTATAGGACCTTTAATCTCACAAGTTGCAAAAAATCTTAGATTCATCAAGACTAACTTAAAGGGCTGGAACATAACTATTTTTGGGCATATTTTTCAAAGGAAAGTAAACCTAAAGCATCAACTATCTGATATTGAGACAACTATAGAGGAGGGTCTTCTAACAGTTGAAACTAGAGAGAAGGAAAAATAGATCCTAGCAGACTATCACAATGCCTTGGCCTGTGAAGAATCCTTTTGGAGGTAAAAATCAAGAGCATTATGGATAAAGGATGGAGACTACACTACAAAATTATTCCATACAAAAACCCTAAGACATAGAAGCTTTAATAGGATTAAAGATGGCTCCTTAATAGATGATATTTTATAAATCTGAGCAGAAGCAATGCATTTTTTTAAATTTTATTGGGTCTAGAGAGTTAGTGGAATAACAGGCAATGAATAAGCTTCTTCTCAATATTCCAACTCTCCTTATGAAATAGATGAATTCTTATCTAATAAGTCCTTTCAAAGAGGAGGAAGTGAAAACAACTATTTTCTCCATGGCAAGGAGAAATCCTATTAGGGTACCTAGGAATAGATATATAGGGATATTATATTATATTATATAAGGGTTGGCATGGGCTACACATAACCCAAGTTTGATTATATTATAATAACAAGAGGTATCAAATCAATAATTTTGGCAAAGTGGGGATTGTTCTTTTATGGATTGTAAAATAGGGAAAAAAAATTGGAAAAATATCTCATATTTTAGGAGCCATATCTCTACAAAATTTTGTCTAATTTAGACAATTCTTGGATTACTTTGTACAAAAATTGAAGAGCTTTAAAATAAGTGGTCATATAAAGTAATGTGGGTAATATTGAGGGAGATACAACCTTATAAATTCAACCATCTAGAACAAGGGCAATGGCAAATTTTCAAATCATGATTTTTTGGAAGACGAAATTTGTCAATTAGGGTAAGCAAATCAGTTACAATTTATTTATTTTTGAACAAAAAATGCAGATCTAGTTGTTTATGTGAAATTTTAGCTTCAAATAAGTGGGGAGATATATATTTTTATAAAACCCTAGTTTGCATTGGGGCATGATATATATTTTCATAAAACCCTAGTTTGCATTGGGGCATGAACTATGGAACTACAATTTTTTTGGAGAAGATGATATTGATGTTAGAGAATGGTGGAAACTATTTAAATCCTTGTATTATAATTCTTTTACTTGGCACCATATTTTTCTTTGCTATCTTAAAGGAGAATCTCTATTCATTTTTTAGTTTCAATAGTGCCCATAATTATAAATTCACTTGATCTCTCTGAATATTATGAGCAAAACTAATTTAGCTTTGTTTTCCTTCATTTTGTTGGTTTTCTCTTGTTTCTATTCCCTCATGTTGCTTAGGGTTATCTTTTATGGTTATTTTTATATCTCTTATTATCTCTTTCAAAGACTGGTCTTTTTCGAACATCTTTGTAAAATGTTTGGGGCCCTTTCAAAACTCCTTGTTTTCCACCTAATAAAAAAATGAATTCACTAGGGATGAAATGGAGCATGCATTCTTAAGTAAATGAGATCCATATAAAAATATAGCTAGTTTGAAGGTTGCCATCAAGGGATATGAAGAAGAAATAAACATGCTTCAGAAAGAACAAAAGGAATTAAAAAGAGAGCTAGAAAATTTCAAAGTGGTAGAAGGTAAAAAATATGCTAGTGTGTAGATGAAAGAAACCACACCTTTGGTAGCATATAAGTTAAAAAGTGGATAAAGGGATTTGTTTTAATCTAAAAAGGCTATTTTGGAGTTTCATGGAAGCATTCAAAATAAAAAGGTTATTATTTCTATTAACCCTAGTAGCAGATATAATTTTATTGATATTGCTTTGGCTAAGAGATTGCAGGTTCAAGCAACAAAATAGAGGACATACATCTTAAGGGTGAGACTATTCAAATTTTTGAAGATTTGAAAATCACCATGGATAAATATCTTTTACATTTATTTTTCATGTTATTGAGATTGATGATGTGGATATTGTTCTAGGTTATCCTTGGTTGGATTCTTTGGGTAATGTTAACATTAATTTGCAAAAGAAGTTTACGAAGTTATGGTATAAGAAAAAGTAGATAACATTGTAAGATATTTCTCAACTTAAGGAGCAAGGATCCAAGGGAAAACAATAAGTGTTTGCAGAGAAACAAATTGAAGAATAAAGAAAAGAACCTAAAACAAAAATCCAAGAAGGTAGTAGCAACAACAGAGTCCATGGAAGAAGCAACAACAATCGAGTCCATGGAAATAATAGTAGTCGAGTCTAAGGAAGCATTGATAGAAGAGCATAATGACACACCAAACAAAGGGAACATGAAAGAACAACATGTAGAAGAATTTAAAATAGTGGAGCCAAATGTTGAGGGGTTAAATAAAGTAGAACATCAAGTTAAGGTTACAACATATCATCATCCACACCACCATGAGCAACAACAATCTTAGAGGTATGGCTCAAGGCAAAAATATTATGGTTCTATATGGAATCATAAGGACACCAAGTATGGTAGTTTTTGGCAAAGAAAGCATAGTGATCCTAGTTTTTAGAGTCGTGCATTGACATCAAAGAACAAGTGGATCCATCATTCAAATTATCAAAATAAAGCAATAGAAGCGTGGAGCCAACAAAGTGGATTTGGATACTCGAGTGGAAAAATGGCATACTAGCATCAATGAAGACCACCACCAATCAATGTTTCACTAGGATGGATGGATGATCAATATTGGTTTAGCAAATCATATTATCTTGTTTCTTCATATGTTTCAAGGATGAAACATTTGTAAGGAGGGTGGAATGTTAGGGTACCTAAGAATAGATATATGGGGATATGATATTATATTGTATAAGGGTTAGCATGGGCCACACATAACCCAAGGTTGATTATATTATAATATTATATTATATTATATTATATTATAAAGTTATATTATATTAGTAGTCATCTCCCCAAAGTAGAATTAGAGGATGGATATATAAAGAAGGAATATTTTTCATTGTAATCATGGAAATCAATCATATGTAATCATATTTACCCATGAAGTGGCTTATGAGACTTTACCCTCTCTAAGTGGTGCTCTTATCTTGGGATATCTTGTGGAATTATTCCTTCCTTAAGGAGTATTATTGGTGTTGCTCTACCTTAAGGGTATTATCTATCTCTATCTCATTATGTGGATTAATATTGTGATATTATTTGTGGATGAATGATTTGATAATTTTACATATTGGTGAATGATTTTTGTATATGATAATAATGTTTTGTAACAAAGCCCCTGGTCTAGATGGGTTCCCATCCCTATTTTACCATATATTCTAGCATATAGTAGGCGCATATGTGTTTGCAGCTATCTGTGAAGTTCAAAAATCCTATCATATCCCAAGGGGTGTTAACTTGACTTTCTTGGCCCTCATTCCTAAGGTGGTAGGAGCGAAAGATTTCAGATATTATAGGCCCATTAGCATTTGTAATACACTATATAAAATTTTGACAAAGGTGATGGCTAACACGATCAAGGTGGTTCCCCCTTTTATTATTGACTCCAATCAAGGTGGCTTTGTGATGGGTAGACAAATCCTTGATGGAATCATAACCATACATGAAGTATTTTTCTTATTAGATAAGAGTGGGAAGGCCAGTCTCTTTTTAAAACTAGATATGAATAATGTCTATGGCAAGGCATCATGGGATTTTCTTAAAGTCATGGGCAAATTCAATTTCCATTAGGATTGGATAAGAATCACTAAAGAGTACATCTTCAGTGTAATGTTCTTAGTCATTGTTAATGGATCAACCACATGGTACTTCAAAAGTTTCATAGGACTAAGAAAAGATGACCCCATGTCCCCTTATCTATTTATTATACTGGAAAAAGCCTTGGGAAGAATGATAGGAAATGCTACCTCCCTTGGGACAATTGAAGGTGTAATACCAGTGACTTCTCTCAACCCTATTTCCCATCAAAAATTCATAGATAATACCATCTTAGTCACCAGATCTTCCATCCTGCAAGCTAAGGATATCAGGAATATCTTGAGTGTTTATGAGAAAGCAGTAGGAAAAAAGGTTAAATTTTCTAAGAGCAAAGTTTTTTTCTTCAACACCCTCCTAGAAGACAAGAAAAAATTGTAAGGATTTTTTATTGTGAGATTGGAGACTTCCCATCGGCTTATCTAGGATTACCCCTGTTCAAAGGCTGGATAAAGGAATGCTTATGGAACCCAATGGTGGAGAGGATTAGAATGAATCTAGCAAGATGGAAGGGAGCACTCCTAAGTTAATCTAGTAAGGACCAACTTGTAAAATCAACCCTCTAAAGTATCTCTGCTTATTGCATATATTTGTTTATGATATTGACGAATATCAGTCAGAAGATCAAGCAAATCCAAAAGTCCTTCCTTTGGTTAGGGGTGGAAGATAAAAAAGGCTATCGTTGGTAGCCTGGGATCAAGTTTTCTCAAGGAAGAAAGTTGGTGGGCTTGGGTTTAGAAAGATTATGTAGATGAATCAACCCATCATAGCCAATTAGGGATGGATACTTCTTAGGGAGGATAATGTTGGATGGGTCTAAATACTTAAAGCCAAGTATCTCAGGCAAGGAAGTAACTTTTTGGAGATGTAGGATCCACCTCATGGTTCTTCCTTCTAGAACAATTTGTACAGGTCCAAACCCCTAATTCAAAAAGGTCTAAGGTGGTGATTGGGAGATGGAAGAAGAATAGATTTTTGGAAGGATAGTTGGATCTAAAATACCCCCTAATTGAAGATCAAAATTTGGTATGCTTGGAACCACTTACTACATAGATATTTGGAAATAAGATGGTAAATTTTATAGAAGTGGAAGGTAGGAGAATCTAGAAGCCCATACATCTTGATGGTATAGATCTAAGGGGAGAACAAACCTAGAGAGAACTCACTAGGTTACTAAGAACCCAATATATCAAGAGTTTAATCTTAATTAATTCCTTCATATGGAAGGAAATTAAAAGAGGACTCCACGAAGAAATAAACATACTACCTAATGGAGGATGAATATTGGGGTTGGCTCTTGACCAAGAATAGTTGGTTCAAAAGACTTATTTCCAAAATTAACTTATTTTTTTGGTTGGTAAATGAAAATAATATTCTTACTATTGAGAATCTTCACAAAAGAGCATTGGCTATCCCTAACAAATGCTATCTTTGTGAAGTAGGCTAGGAGGACACCAAACATCTATTTATTGAGTGCCCATTCTCATAGGAAGTGTTCATCCTTATCCTAAGATGTTTTGAGGTAGCTTGGATTCTTTCTAACAATATGGTAAACCTCTGTTTGCACTAGGATCCTCCATTTAGAAGCAAAAGGTTTCAAGTTCTATGGAAACTTAGTATGCCTCACTTCCTATGGGGGATCTAGAAGGAAAGGAATAACAAAGCATTCAAGAATGTTAAAAAGGATCCAAAGTCTATAGAGATTAGAATTGTTAATGCGTTGATGGAAAATATCATGATTTTTACCTTCAAGGATGATGGGGGAAGTGAGATTGAGATTAGGATAGCAGCCAACCTCGACCTTTCAAGGGTTTAAGGATTCCTTTGCCCACTCAAAAAAATAGATTCAATCCTAGGTTAAATGGGATCCTCCTCCACTGGGATGGTTAAAACTCAATTTTGATGGTTCTACAAAAGGCAACCCGGGTATTTTAGGTGCAAGGGGGTAATTAGAAATGACAAAGGGGAGATCCTATTTATAGCACTAACAAAATTAGGAGCACTTAGGAAATTAGGAGCATAAATATTATTAACCAGATATTGCATTAACATTAAGTTCGAAGGATTACAATGCTTAAATACAAATATTATTAACCAGAACCTAGAAAGCTTAGGAGAAAGAATAGGGAAGAAGAAAAATAGGGAGGAAAGGAAAAATGAGATTAGGAGTCAAACTCCATGTCGTCCATGCCATCCAATCCTGCTGACTCAGTTGTCGTCCAAGGAGGTAAAAGGGTAAGGTCCAAAGCTTACAGTGGTAAAACAAATTTTTTACTTTTTTACCCTTTTAACTTCCAACATTCTCCCCCTTAAAGTTGAGAGGACTGACTATACAGTCTCTCAGCTTTATATATTGAGCTTTAGCCATGCCTTTGGTGAAGATATCTGCAATGTTATCCAAAGTGCTACAATATTTAAGCTCAACTATCTGCTGCTCCACCATGTCTCGGATGAAGTGATACTTCATATCAAAATGCTTTGATCTGCTATGGTGGATTGGATTGTATGCCAATTGAATGGCACTTATGTTATCACAATACAATCGATTTGGACCACTTTGACTTTCTCCAATTTCTTCAAGGACTTTTCTTAACCATAGGGCTTGAGTACTAGCATGTGTGATGGCTATATACTCAGCCTCAGTAGATGACAATGCTACAATAGTCTACTTCTTGGAACTCCATGTGATTAGTCCTGACCCTAGACTAAAATAGTTCCCTGATGTAGATTTCCTATCATCTATATTGCTGCCCCAATCACTGTCACTGAAGCCAACTAATTTAACAGAATTACATTTGTGGTAATGGATTCCAAAATCCAATGTACCCTTTACATATCTTAAGATTCTTTTAGTTGCTTGTAGATGCAGCTCAGATGGACTTGCCATAAACCTTGAAACTAGAGAAACAACATATTGAATATCAGGCCTTGTGTTGGTGAGAAACATCAGACTCCCAACCATGCTTCTGTAAGTGGTCATGTCAACCTTTGGTGCTCCGTCATCCTTGCTCAATTGGATCCCATGTCCAGTTGGAGTTGCAACTGATTTGCATTGCTCCATGGAAAATTTCTTGATCATGTCTCGAGCATACTTGTGTTGACATATGAAGATCCCCCTATTTGATTGATGCACTTCCATGCCTAGGAAGTATCGCATTAAACCGAGATCTTTCATCTCAAACTGCTTCATCATGGAGTTTTTGAACTCCATATTCATTTTAGTGTTACTACCCATAAATATTAGATCATCCACATACAAACAAACTATGAGAATGTCTACTCCATGCTTTAGGTAGTACAGAGTTGGTTCACTTTTGCTTCTAGTGAATCCATACTCGCTGAAATAGCCATCAATGCGTGAGTACCAAGCTCTTGGTGCTTGCTTGAGGCCATAAAGTGCCTTTTTCAATTTATAAACAAGGTTCTCCTTTCCTTGTTCTTGAAAGCCTTGAGGTTGTTGAACATAAACCTCCTCAATCAAGTATCCATTCAGAAAAGCACTTTTCACATCCATGTGTTGAATGTTCCATCCTTTATGGGCAGCTAAGGAAAGAACTGATCTGATTGTCTCTTGTCGTGCAACAGGAGCGAAGGTTTCCTCATAGTCAATGCCAAATTTTTGAGTAAAACCTTTTGCTACTAATCTCACCTTGTGCCTCTCAATGCTTCCATCAACATTGTATTTGGTCTTGTAGACCCATTTACATCCAACACATTTTTTTCCTTTTGGAAGCTTTACAAGCTCCCAAGTATCATTATTTTTTATAGAGGTTATTTCCTCTTTCATGGCTTCTTGCCATACATTCTGAGTACAAGCCTTCTCATAGCTAGATGGTTCTAGTTGTGCACTAGTTAATAAAGCATAATTAACTACATCTCCCTTAGGATCTTGGGAGTCATCATCCCCATACATATGCAGATTTTCAAGTTTCTGCAAAACTGAATTCATTTCACTAGCTTGGCTTCTAGTGTATCTTTTCTGGTAATTTTGATCCAACATTTGAAAATATGGATGATGTTGTAATGTTATTTTACCTCTTGATGGAGAGTCAATGTCCATCGGTGAAGAACTTACTGATCTCTATGGAGAAGGACTTGGAGTGGCGGTTGAAGTACTTGATGTAGTACTCCTGCTTGGGCTTGGAGGGGTTGGTGTGCCTTTGCTTTTCTTGGGAGACACTTGTTGTACCTATGAAGAACTTACATCTTGGGACTCATCATCAACAAAAATTCTTTGATGACCCCATTCTCCCCCTTCATCAAAAATTACATCCCTGGAAAGTACAATTTTATGAGTCTTGGGATTGTAGAGTCTATATGCTTTGGTAGACTCACAATACCCTACAAATATACAAGCTTGAATTTTGGGATCAAGCTTCTTCCTCTTCTCATCAGGAATGTGTGTGTATGCTAAAGAACCAAAAACTTTGAAGTGCTTTACATTGGGTTTCTTTCCGTACCACCCCTCATAAGGAGTGATGCCATCTAAACTAGAAGTTGGACTTCTATTTAGAATGTATACACTGGTTCTTACAACATCAGCCCAGTACATATTAGTTAGATGCTTAGTCTGAAGCATCGTTCTCACCATCTCAACTATGGTGTGGTTCTTTCTCTCGGCCACACCATTCTATTGTGGGGTATAGGCAGTAGTGAATTGCCTTTTGATCCCACTTGCTTTACAATATTTCAAGAATTATTTTGAGGAGTACTCACCTCCTCGATCTGTTCTAAGACATTTTACAAAATACTCACTTTGTTTCTCTACATTGTTTCTGAAATCTATGAAGCAATCAAAAGCTTCATCTTTATGTTTCAGAAAATAAATCCAGCACATTCTAGAGAAATCATCTATGAAAGTGAGAAAATAGGAATTGTTTTCGATACTCTTTGTCTGCATTGGACCACAGATGTCCGAATGCACTAATTGAAGTGGATAGTTGGCTCTCCATGCTTGTCCTTTTGGAAACTTTGACCTTGAGTGCTTTCCCAAAGCACATCCTTCATAGACCTCCTTCTGTTCATTGATTTTGGGAAGTCCTGTCACCATAGCTTGAGAAGTTAACAATTTCAAGCTAGCAAAATTAAGGTGACCATATCGCAAGTGCCAAAGCACACTTGGATTTGCTATAGCTACATTTGCAAGTTGAGCTCCCCCTGGCTCACCAAATTTGAGAGGGAATAACCGATTCTTGGTCATTGGGACTTGTGTGATGACACGATTACAATTGTTTTTATCAAGAATGAGACATTTTCCTTCATCAAAAACAAGTTTGTAATTATTCTCCATCATTTACCCAATGCTTAGCAGATTGTGTTGGAGCTTTGGAGTGTAGTAGATGTCATTCACTTTCTTTAGTCCTTCTTTCATTGGAACTTCCATGGTTCCAATGCCTTCGACTTGCAAAGCTTTATCATCCCCTAACTTGATGTGGGATTTATAAGTGGAATCTAGAGTAGCAAATAGATTTTCTTTGCCACTCATATGGTTTGAACAACCAGTATCCAGAATCCATGTGTCATTTAGATTCTGTTCTGATTGTCCATATGATAGAAAAATATTAGAGGTATCATCTTCTTCTCCATAATTTCCATATTGACTATTGCTGCCTTGAGAAGATTTTGACCAGTAGTCACGAGCAAAGTGGCCTGGCTTGCCACAATTAAAACAAGTTATTTTGGACTTGTCACTTCCTCGCCCTTGATTTCCACTTCGTCCTGGATTTCCTCCTCTATTTTGGTTTCCACCTCTATTCTGATTGCCTCCTCTATTGGAGTTGCCTCCTCTGTTCTGATTGCCTCCTCTGTAGTTGCCTCTGCCTCTTCCTCTTCGCTGGCCTCTACCTTGACCTCTTCCACGTATTTTCATTGGATGTGAAGGCTTTATCATCGCCTCCATATCTAGTTGAAGGAGATTCCTGTAATCTCTCTTCATGAGACATTAACGATCCGATTAATGCATCGAATGTTAAAGTGGAAAGATTTTTTGACTCTTCTATGATTATGGCAATGTGATTCCATATTTGTGGAAGTGTTCGCAACACTTTTGTTACAATTATCTCAGGCTTGATTTCCTCGCCAAGTGTAACCATTTTATCAACAACTGCTTTCACTCTGACACAATAATCACCTACTTTTTCATCTTCTTTCATTTTGAGATTTTCAAAATCTCATTTTAGTGTTTGAAGCCTCACTTGCTTCACTTGATCACTTCCCTGGAATCCATCTTTCAAAGCTTTCCATGCATCTTGTGCAGTTATACAAGTGGCTATTCTAGGGAATATACTTTTCTCCAATGCTTCTTGGAGATGATAAAGAGCAAAAGAGTTGCTCTTTTGTGCTTCTTTCTTTGTTTTCTTATCTATGGCACTCAATGTAGCCCAATATATGGGTTCTGTGAAACCCTCTTCTATTATATCCCACAAACCTTTTCCTATGAGTAAGGTCTTCATTTTGATAGACCAATACTCGTAGTCATACCCATTGAACTCTGGAATTGGTAGATTGTTATGTGAGGCCATAGTTACTAAAACACTCTTTTATTTCTTGGTTACAATAAAGCACTCTACTTTTTCAAAGAAATAAGAAGGAAGAAAGAAGAAGAAAGAAGAGATTACAAATTTAAGTCAAATCTGACTTGATTCACTCTTTCATTGATTGCTTGTTCCTCTTGGTGTGGTGCTGCTATTTCTTGATTCATGAAATTGTCTGCTACTTCTTCTTCATCGTCACTGATCAATATTATCTCTGGTGATTCTGGTTCTAGGATTTCCACTGAATTACTGTAGTGAGAATATTTTGATTCTTGTGGTGCAACTTCTATGGATTCAGATTGCTCAAATTGACTCCCAAAGGAGTTATCTTCAGAGTCTACCTCGTACCCTGAGTCTGGATGCCTCTGGTGTGCAATTACTGCATTTTGCAACTGACTAAATACAATATGTAGCCCATAAGCTCTCACTTTTTCATCAAAACTTTTGACGTTTTCTCTTACCAAAAGTGCACATAGGGCATGATAACAACCACTTGGTCTTATCATCAATGCCTCTTTACAAATTTTAGTTTGATCTTTTGTCTCTCTTACAAGGAAAAATACTAAGCCTCTTAGGCTTTGTCACAATTTTCCACCTTTGAGTCCTCTTACATAAATTGCCTCTTAGGCAATGTTCTTTTTCTCCTATTTTATTATATCAAAAAAATATATCTATATTTGTATTTAATAAAAGAAATATAATTGCTTTATAAAATAAAATTTTAAAAAACAATTATTATTTAATTTTATTAAATATAATATAAAGTTATATTTTTTTAATATATAAAATAATAAACTTTTAAGAAAAAGAAAAAACCTTTTAAAAAAAAATTCTAACTCCGCAGGAGTCGAACCCGCGACTCCTTTCTTTCAAGCAGAGTTTCCTTGCCAACTCGGCTTCCACCGCCGATGAAACCTAGGCAGAATACACTATTATTTCAAGACATTCGGGGCATATACCATACACAAAAAAAAATTGCAACTTTCGTAGCCATCGGGTTTCGAACCTGCGACCTCCTGGGGGTGAGCGGCTTAAGGCTGGCTCCTCGAGCCAGTCGAGCTACGTGGCCCGACGAGGAGGCGAGGGAGGCTTACCTCCTTTATCCCATCGTGGCTGCATGATAATTTAAAAAAAAATTACAATATTTATCCCACATCCGCTGTGTGGAGGGGATATTGTGCTTTATTAGCACAGAGAAGCACTAAGCTTCTCGATTGCCTTCGAGCAATCAGTGACCACCCTTTTGCCTTCTAGCCGAGCCAATCACCTCATGCCATGTCACCAGTTGCCCCTTTGTCCGCCTTTTGTCTGCTCGCCACGTGTCCGCCTTGTTGTCTGCTCACCACGTGTCCGCCTTGTTGTCTACTCGCCATGTGTTCGCCTCTGGTTAGCTCCTCGATCCACGTGCTCTCTACGGGCCTCTCTCGACCTCACCTCGATTCACATGCTATAGGCCCTCTCGACCTCCTCGAGATCCGTGCCTCACCTGTGAGCTCGCTCCTGTGGGCCTCCTCGAGATTCGTGCCTCACCTGTCGCTCTCCTCGAGCTCCGCGCTTCACCTGTATAGCCTCTGCTCTGATACCAGATATAGCACTAACGAAATTAGGAGCACTTAGGAAATTAGGAGCATAAATATTATTAACCAGATATTGCATTAACATTAAGTTCGAAGGATTACAATGCTTAAATACAAAGATTATTAACCAGAACCTAGAAAGCTTAGGAGAAAGAATAGGGAAGAAGAAAAATAGGGAGGAAAGGAAAAATGAGATTAGGAGTCAAACTCCCTGCCGTCCATGCCGTCCAATCCTGTTGACTCAGTTGTCGTCCAAGGAGGTAAAAGGGTAAGGTCCAAAGCTTACAGTGGTAAAACAAATTTTTTACTTTTTTACCCTTTTAACTTCCAACACTATTGGTTTATGCTAAAAATTTGGGGGTCCAAACAAGCTACTTTGCTAAAGCAAGAGCTCTCTTTTAGGGAGTTCTACTAGAAATATTGGACCCAAAGAATGTAATTTTAGAAGGGGATGCCATGTCCATTGTCAACATAGTTAAAGAATCATAGTCTCCAAGCTAGACCATAGAGGATTTAATGGAGGAGGTAAAGCAATGATTTCAAAAGCTAGAGAATTCTTAGCTGAAGCATGTGTTCCAAGAAGGAAACATGAAAACAAATTTAATGGTGTACCTTGGCATTCATCACGATTCCCTCATGATTTGGAGTGATAACTACCCCAAAAACTTAGAATTGTTAACGATGAGGACATAGGTGTTACAACTAGTTTAGGCCCGAGATCAAGAGCTCATAGGAGATCTCTATGAAGAAAAGGTTCAAGGAATGCCTACTAAAATCCTTCATTATCATAGGTATAAGAAGCAATTATTCCATATTAAGGGACCTTAATGAATCGATACGAAGGATCAATAGAATTATGGCAAACTAGGTGGAGGAAGTGGTAACCCATCTTGCAAATTTAAGGAAGAATATTGTGGAACTAAGTTCCAACGAGGATATGGATTCTTCTAAGAAGGATATTGAAGGCATGCTGGATAGAGTTTCCTAAAAAATATTCTATTTTTTATCTTCCTGCTTTGTTAATATCTGATATTTTATGTTAGATTGTGGTGCTTGTTTTGATTTTTGTAAAATCTCATAACCATGTTTGTATTTTAGATTAACGTAATTTTTAGAAAGGGCTTAGTCTCTATGTGTGGATCCTTTTTGTTCCAATTATGGATCTTCTTGTAAAATCTTAAGGGTTTTATGTAAAATGTTCAGGGACCCTTTCAAAACCCCTTCTCTAACCATAAAACATATATATAATAAAGAAATAGGAAAATATTTAAACTTCATGCAATTCATCATTACAATTAGGCATTAATTGTCAACTCTAATATTTTTGCATCACTTTGGCATTAGTGATATGGGTATTTAATTTTTGGTCATATTTTAGCACTTCAAAATAAGCACATGGTTAGAGATCTTCCTTGAAGAAATCTACTCAAAATTTTCCTTGTTGCTTAGCTAGAAAGCAACATCAAGCTCTATTTGGTTCTTTAGAATCTTGATCAAAAGTGTTAGGAAAAAACTTCAATATTTATGACTTGCAAGAGGAAGCACAATAACAAAATATAGAACACGAAAATAGTAACACAAGTGACACAGAGATTTACATGGAAACCTGCAATGTGCATGAAAAACCACGGGGCAATGGCAACTTCTCTCTTTATTATATTCAATAAAATTTACATCCACGTCTTTCAAAGTTTTCAACAACCTCCCTCATATGCAAGGGGTCAAGTCCCTTTTATAGAGCAGAAGGAAGACTCCAAACTATTTTTTTCCTCTTCCAATGGAAACTTCCAAAATACTATTCATTTTCTCTTCCAAGACTGTTCGTCTTTCACATTCCTATCGTCTACCTAGACGTCTGCTCCTATGATGTCTACTTGGCTTGACATCAGGCTGGACGTCTACTAGCCTAGATATCTGGCATCCCAAACGTCAGGCCCAAACTTCTTCCAACCTAGACATCTTCTAGCCTAGACGTTTGACAGCCCAAACATCAGGCCTAGACGTCTGGCCTAGACATCTAGCAGGTCAAACATATGGCATTTTGCCTAGATGTCTGACCTAGACATCTAGCAGGTTAGACGTCTAGCTGACCTGCTTGTTGTATACTATCTTCATACCTAACATTCTCCCACTTGAAGTCAATATTTAGGAATTCTTCTGCTAAAATTGTTTTTTCATCCAGTACCAATTGCCCAATGTTGCCCTTGTTACTTTTTTAGCAAGCCCAGATAAGTATTGCACCATTCAAACTTCTCTACCTTGATCGGCTTTGTAAGCATATATGTAGTTTTTCACTTCAGTGTCAGTTTTGTGCAACAAGATCCTACCTTCTTCCACCATGTTTTTGATAAAGTGGTACTTGACATCAATGTGTTTCGTACGATCATGGAATGTTGGATTCTTCACTAGCTGAATAGCACTATGGCTATCACAATGCAACGTAATTTTCTCCTACATTACCTTGAAGTCACCCAACAATCGCTCTAGCCAAATTGCCTCTTTGTTGGCATGAGTTGCTACAATGTATTCTGCTTCAGTGGTTGATAAAGCCACAACAGACTGCAACTTAAAAGCCCAACTCATCGCTCCTCCAACAAGAGTGAAGGTATATCCCATAGTGGATTTTATCCCATCTCTATCTCCACCATAATCATAATCCACAAAACCTGTAACTTGCAAATTTTTTGATCTAAAGTAAATGGCAACATCTGAAGTGGCTCTTAAATATTTGAATATCCACTTCACTACATTTCAATGTTCCTTACCAAGATTTGCCATGTACCAACTGACTACTCCCACTACTTGGGTAATATCTGGTTTGGTGCTCACCATGGCATATATAAGGCTTCTTACTGCTGATGAATACAATACATGAGACATGCTTGTCTTCTCTACTTCTATTCTAGGACACTGGTTGGAAGATAAATTTAAGTGTGGAAGAAGTGGGGTACTAACTGTTTTAGCATTCTGCATATTGAAAAGCTGTAGAATCTTTTCCACATATGAATTTTGACTTAACTAGATCTTTCTTCCTTTTTTGTCCCTGTGTATCTTCATCCCTAAAATTTGGTTTGTTGCTCCTAAATACTTCATTTCAAATGTCCTAGCCAACTGAGCCTTAATATCAATGATTTTCTTCATGTTGGGGCTTGCAACCAACATATCATCAACATACAACAATAAAATAATAAAATTGTCATCATCAAACCTCTTATAGTATGCACAATGGTCAGCTTCACTCCTGCTGAAACCTTGGCTCTTCATGAAGGTGTCAAATTTCCTATACCACATCCTTGGTACATGTTTTAACCTGTATAATGATTTCTTCAGTCTGCAAACCAAATGCTCTTTGCCTCTTTCTTCATAGCCCTCAGGCTAATCCATATATATCTCTTCCTCAAGATCACCATGTAAGAAAGCAGTCTTAACATCAAGCTACTCCAGTTCCAAATCCTGTGCATCTACAAGTGCAAGTAGAACTCTAATAGTAGTCATCTTCACAACTGGAGAGAAAATTTTATTAAAGTCAACACCTGAATTTTGCACATAGCCCTTTGCCACCAAGCGAGCTTTATAGCATTCCAACAACCCGTCGATGTTCTTCTTCACTTTGTACACCCACTTGTTTCCAACAATCTTTCTTCCAGGTGGGAGATCCACAAGTTCCCAAGTTTTATTATTTCGAAGTGCCTCAATTTCCTCCTCCATGGATTTCCTCCACTTTCTTGCATTTTCAGACTCTCTAACTTCCTGAAATGAACTAGGTTCACCATCATCAATTAACAAAGCAAAAGAGGACCGCTACACATGAGAATACCTTTCCGGACACTTTTATGGACATGTAGATATTCTAACCCAATGATCTGTAGGTTCTGGCTCTTGGTCTTGTGACTGTTGTGGCTGCTCTACTTCCTGTTCTACTTGTTGTTCTGCATGTCGATCAAAAACTTTAGCATGCTTATTTTCATAGTCATCTTCACTCAATTCTACTTCAACTGGTACAACATTAGGATTTTGCTATACCTCCTTCATTTGCATAGATTTTTCATCAACAATTACATCCCGACTAATAATTACCTTGTGGGTAGTAGGATCCCACAGTCTATACCCCTTCACTATATATGCATAGCCAAGAAAAACACATTTGCTTGACTTCGGGTCAAGCTTGGACCTTTTTTCTTTGGGTACATGGGCAAACATGTCATAGCCAAAAGTGCGCAAATGAGAGTAATCAACTGGCTTACAACACCAAACCTCCTTCAGAATCTGTCCATCCAATGTAGTTGTAGGTGACCTATTAATAATATAAACAGCTGTATTAACAGCCTCCGCACATAATGTTTTCTCCAACATGGTTGCACTAAGCATGCTTCTTGCACGTTCCATGATTGTGCGATTCATCCACTCAGCCACACCATTTTGTTGTGGAGTGTAAGGTACAGTCTTCTAGTGCTTAATACCTTTCTACATACAAAATTTATCAAATTCCTTGGAGCAATATTCACCCCCATTATCTGACCTGAGACACAAAATTGACTTGCCCAAACTCTTTTCTACCTGTGCTTTAAACTCCTTAATTTTTTTTAAATCTTTCGACGACTTCTTTAGAAAGTAAACCCACACTCTCCTAGAATAATCATCTATAAAAGTCAAAAAATATATGGCGCCATTCAAGGACTAAGTGGGGACTGGTCCAAATATATCTAAATGTATAAGTTACAAAAAATCAGAACTCTTACCAAGACTTGTAGTAAACCGAACCCTCTTTTGTTTACCAAAAATACAGTGCTCACATAAGTCTAAATTGCAAGACTTAATACCAGAAAGCATACCTTTGTCATGCAAAATTTTTAGGCCTTTTTCACTCATATGGCCTAGGCGTTGATGCCATAGCATTACTGCATCCTAAACAGAAGTTGTTGTTGCATGGTTTGTCACCGTATCATTGCATAAACGGTATAAGGTCCCATAATATTCTCCCTTTGCTACTACAAGAGCTCCTCTGGTAATCTTGCAGTAGTTGTTGCTGAAAGTGACAGAATACCCTATTTTATCCATCATTTTGATTGAGAGCAAATTCTTCCTCAAATCGAGCACATGTTGCACATCACATAACATCCTTTCTCTACCATTGTCCAGCCTGATCCTTATATCCCCCCTTCCCATAATTTCTAAAGGATGATCATCACCCAAATAGACCTTTCCACCACAGTGTGGTTGATATTTGTCAAACTAGTCTCTGTGGGGAGACATGTGGAAAGATGCACCTGAGTCCAAAACCCAGGTATATAAAACCGATCTATTGTTACTGATACAGAAGGCTTCACATGTTGTCTCTCTTAAATCTGCTACACTGGCCTCAACTGATGGCTGATTTTACTTTTCACCATTCTTCAATTGCCAACAGTCCTTCTTAGAGTGTCATGGATTCCCACAATGCCAACATTTCCCTTTCTACTTACATCCTTTAGACTTAGATTTGGATTGCTTTCTACCTTTTTTACTTCCCTCAAACAATTGACCTCTCACATATAGGGCTTCATTGGTTGAGGGTTCCAGAGACGTTTTTTACCTCAACTCTTCTGCCAAAAAATGGCTACCACATCATCAAATTTAAGATTTCTTGATGATGAATTATTGATGGTCATCACCATATGATCCCAAGTGTCCAGGAGGGAACAAAGTAGGGTGATAGCTATATATTCATCCTGCATATTCACATTAACTGAAACCAATTTACTGATAAGAGTATTAAACTCATTCAAATGATATACCATGAATGAACTTTCCTTCATCCTCAAGCTATAAAGCTGCTTTTTCAAAAAAATCTTGTTAGTTAGTGATTTTGTTTCATACAACTTTTCAAGCTTTTGCCAAAGGGCTTCCGTGGTCTTCTCTTCAACTACATTGAACAATACGAAGTCCGCTAGGCAGAGATGAATTGTAGAAACCACCTTCCTATCAAGCGTTACCCACTCCTCATCTTTCATGTTGCTCGGTTTACTCGCGACCCCTTCCAAGGCTTGAGCTTGGTCATTATGAACCAACAAATCCTCCACCTTCATCTTCCATAAAGTGAAGTTCCTGTCATCAAATTTATCAATCTCGAACTTGGTTACACCTTTTGTCATTGTTGCAGCTCCCACTCACACAAAACCTTAGCGTTGATACCAAATGTTAGAAAAAAATTTCAAGATTTATCACTTGCAAGAGGAAGCACAATAACAAAAATATAGAACACGAAAATAGTAACACAAGTGACACAGATATTTATGTGGAAACCTACAATGTGTAGGAAAAACCACAGAGCAATGGCAACTTCTCTCTTTATTATATTCAGCAAAATTTACATCCACATATTTCAATATTTTCAACAACCTCCCTCATATGCAAGGGGTCAAGTCCCTTTTATAGGGCAAAAGGAAGACTCCAAACTGTTCGTTTCCTCTTCCAATAGAAACCTCTAAAAGATTGTTTGTTTTTATTTCCAAGACTGTTCATCTTCTGTATTCCTGTCGTCTACCTAGACATCTACTTCTATGATGTCTACTTGGCTTGACGTCAAGCTGGACGTCTACTAGCCTAGACATCAGGTCTAGACGTCTGGTAGCCCAAACATCAAGTCTAGATGTCTGCCAGCCTAGATGTTTGGCAGCCCAAACGTTAGGCCCAAACATTTTGCAGCCCAAACATCAGGTCCAGATGTCTGTCAGCCTAGACATCTGGCAACCCAGATGTCAGGCCCAGACGTCTGCCAGCCTAGACGTTTGGTAGCACAAACGTCTGGCCTATTGCCTAGACGTCTAACCCAGATGTCTAGCAGGTCAGACATCTGGCCTGTTGCCTAGACGTCTGACCCAAATTTCTAGCAGGTCAGACGTCTAGCTGACCTGCTTGTTGTATACTGTCTTCATACCTAACAAAAAAGACCTCTTGATTTGGTTCATATTGATCTTTGTGGACCCATGGATCCAATATATAATGGATCTAAATATTTTCAACTCTTTTTTGATGATCATAATTGTAAAATATGGGTATTCTTATTGCAAAATAAGAATGAAGCCTTTTTTCCACTCCATAGAGTTTAAGGCTTAAGTTGATACATTCACAAGTCATTAGATCCATATACTCTGCTCAAATCAAGGGGAAGTTTACCAATAATAAGTTTTTTGCTTTCTTGAAGAAACATGGCATTCATCGATAATTGATAGCCACTTACTCGCCACAATTTATATGGATATCATGACAAACATATGTTATGGACTTAGGGACTTAGTCTTAAGTCTTATTTTTCATTTGTATGACTAATTTGTGAGAATTTTTATGACTATGAAAACCACTTTTAGCTACAACAAAATAAAGGCTAACAAAATGATCTTTGCTCTAGCTTCATAGTTTAGATGGAGGAATCATCAAATGGATGTCAAAAGTAACTTCCTTAATATAGACCTGAAGGAAGAAGTCTACATGACTCAATTAGAGGGGTTTATTACATTTGGACAATAAACAAAGGTCTCAAATAGGCTCCTTAAGCTTGGTATATAAAAATAGGTGAACCTTTTGAAAGACATGGTTTCAAGAGAAGTCCATATCATCCAAATTTGCACCATAAAGAACAAGGAGGTAATTGTGATCATCATTGTATATGTAGATGATTTGGCCATCACAAGTAGCTATGAGAAAATGATTCTTTGAAATGATTGGTCTTGGACAATTGCATTATTGTCTAGGATTAGATGTTGGATAGGCATAGCATTGCATATTTGTCTCACAAATCAAATATGCCAAGACACTTATTGAGAAATATTGCATGAATGATTGTATGTCCATGGTGACCTATATGGAACCAAAGCTATAACTCTGACAATCAGATTTCTCTCCACCAATGAATGGAACTCTCTATTAATAGTTAGTTGAAAGTATCATTTACTTAACATACAATAGACAAGATATCAACTTTATAGTAAGTTGCCAATCGTGATTCATGAAATAACCAAAAGTATATTATTGGAAGGCAAGTATGGTGGTTGCAGTCCTACATCTAATAATTGTAAAAGACACCCTATTTAGTTTTAGAATCCTAAGGAGTAGTTAAGATTGGCAAGACAACCTACAAATTTTGGAGGGCATAACTCCCTATTGTAATCTATATATAGTAGGAAATTTAACATTGTAAAGGATCAACAAATTTGTATAAGCTTTCCCTTCATTTTCCTTTGTATAGCGGTACACGGATCTCTAGAAGGTCTTGCAGGCAAATCGAACTCCCACTCCTAGCATAATTCTTGTAATACTTTTTGCATGCTTATATATACTAGAGACCTATGCATCTATTTTTATTCCATTTGTGGATCTCATGCCCTAACCTATCTCTTTTGCTTGTATTTCTATATTTATGTGCTTATATATGTCAAGGGGAGGAAGTGTTTACGTTGGTTCATTATGGTTTTAGTCTTGAATTTGACAATTGTAAAAGACACCCCATTGAATTCTTAGAATCCCAAGAATAAGTAGCTAAGATTGTTAGGACAACTTGCAAATTTTGAAAGCAAAATCTCCTCATTGTAATCTACATATAGTAGGAAATTTAGCATTGTAAAGGATTTACAATTTTGTATAGCATTATGTGGATATCTAGGTGGTCTTGCAGGTAACCCAAACCCCTACTTATGGCATAGTCCTTCTAATACTTTTTGCATACACACACACATGGGAGGCCTACACGTCTACTTTGAGTCCATCTATGGATATCATTCCTCAACCTATCTCGTTTGTGTGTGTATGCTTGTATTTAACAAGAGGTCTACACATCTACTTTGAGTCCATCTATGGATCTCATTCCCCAACTTGTCTCGTTTGTGTATGTATGATTGTATTTTTGTATTTATATGCCTATATATTAAGGGGAGGAAGTGTTTACGCCAAACATTACAGTCAAAGCTGCTATACGGGGGATCTTATTTTCTTAGGTTTTTTTCTTGATGCTATATTTTCTTTCTTTCTCTTATCCTTTTCCTCCCAAAGCTATTAGATTAGGAAGTGTGTGCCCAAGATCAAATCTTATAAAGCAACTAACCTTTGTGAAAATCCCAAAGCAACTAACCTTTGTGAAAATCCCACAAGCCCTCAACTGAGCCAAACCTTATGCTCTCGAGAATGATCCTATCGTGTCACTTCGTGTGAGGCATGATTTCTTTGCTCACTTGGTCCACATCATGTCCAACGACTGAGACAATCAGAGAGAACAATAATAACAAACTTGGAGAGGTGGTTTTAGTGGGTGAATTTTATGCCAACACAAAAAATAAATAAACAGGCTCTTTAAAGATCAATGAAGGCATAACTAATAATCTGCTATGGTTGGAAGAAAAGGTGGATAATAATTGGTTAATGTCCTCAAATGACAATAAAGGACCCATCACACATTATAGAGAATAACTTCTTAATTAATGTAGCAAAGGGGTTGATCATCTACAATGGTATAAACATATAGCAAAAATTTAGAAAATATACTTGTCCAACACATAATGGACGTAGTGTAGTTGATTATGCTATTTTCTCAACAAACTCGATTTCAAGGATAAAATATCTCAAAATCGAAGTAGTTTCCATGGAGCTAAAATTTGATCACAATCCAATGTACGTAAAGATACAAATGGAAGAAAGTGAGCAAGAAGAACATCTTCAAATAACAGAAGGAAAGACAATAGGACACATCTCTATCATGAATACAAATTAGAAATTAAAAAAGCACTCAAGCAGGTTATGTAAAGAGATGAAAGAAAAAGAATAGATAAACAATTTTGGAAAGATCTACAACAAAGTAAAAGACAAAAAAAAACAATATCACAAGCAAATAATGGTTGTAGTATGCTAAGCAATTATATGAGAGAAAAAAAGAAAAAGATACCCCTCATAATAAACATGACTAACTTTTCTCTCTAAAATATGTGAAGGAGCGCATTAAGAAAATTGTAATAAGTAAAGCTTGAGATATAGATGGTTTGCAGGCTGAATATCTCAAGTGTGGGGTTGACATCTTAGCACCACACAAACAAAAAAAATTAATGGCATCGTTAAAAGAGGCTTTCCATATAAATGGATAACCAACCCAGTCATATACCATTGTTTAAAAATAGAGACACCTATAATCCTTCAAGTTATTATACCACCATGATTACTCCTCTTTTTGCAAAATTATTTGGCAACATAGTGGAAAACAAAATCAATAAATGACAAAAAAATTAAGGAAAGAGGAAAATATGGCAAGCTTGGTCTAAGAGAGCAAAAGTAGCCATGTATATTATTTGAAGGAAATCCTTTAGGGGTAGTTAGAGAATACAAACACCTTGGGTTAGATTTTCAGAGGCATAAAAGCATAATTGTGGGATTGAAAAACAATTAGGGTCCTTTTTGGGTTATTAGTTTTTTTTAGATGTTGTACACACTACTCATTGCTAAATAGTACGAAGGGCACACTACTCATTACTAAATAGGCCGAAGGGCACACTACTCATTGCTAAATAAAGGCAAAAAGCATAATTGTGGGATTGAAAAATGATTAGGTTTTTTTTTATTATACATAAGAAAACCGATAAACACCATTTGCCACTATAAACCCTAAGCCTGCCAGGTAAAACAGAGCCAATGGAATCCTTGACCCTCGAGGGCATTGAATTGAGGCAACCAACCATCAAACCCTCAACCATTACCATCAAACTTATCCCCTTTTGAGTATGTTGTGGTTTGAACCTTGGACCTTCCCAAAGAGAGGCCAAAGCCCTAACCACTACACCATCCTTGGGTTATTTAAGTGGTACTATATGGGTTTGAGGTGTGGACAATCAATACCTCATATTTTGAATGAATATAAGTAAAAATAACTGAAGGACTCATTACAAATAATTTTAAAATTAAAGCATCAATGTTATAGAAGGTTTTACTTATTGAAACAAAGTCTTTTCCACTAGAAGCAAAACCCAAGGTCTAGAGACCCTTTCAAAACCCTATTTTCTACCGTAAAAAACACATCTAATTATAACCAATTCATCTATGTAAAAAAAAAAAAAAAAAATTTAAAAGTAACACTTTAATCACAACATTAACAATATAAAATAGTATGAAATAACTTTAAAAAATATAATCACATATACATTATATATGAAGTTTAAAATTCAAACTGCCTGTATAGGGCGGGAGATAACGGCATAAAATCAATGTCATTGGCCAGAGCTGAGCTCACAGAAGGAGGCGCCGCTCACTACTGCATGAAGTAACCAGAATTTCCCGCTAGCTCGGGCGTGATGCAGTCATGGGGAATTCATCACAGGAGTAACCCAGCTGTCTGCCCCAACGTCTACGAGCTTTCTCTAGCACTGCGAGTCTGATCGAGCTGTGCTGGGCCTCTGCCTTGGAGCCGTGTGTTAGGCTTACTATTTGGGAATTGGAAGGGAAGATAATGTCCATGGATGACGGCTTGAGCTAATGGAGAGCGTCAGTGGATGAAGCCGTGTCCAATTTGCAGAGGAGGTTGGAGGAGAGCCTGCTGTCCCTTTATTGTGAGGGGTCTGGGTTGGGTCTTGACATTGTGAGGCGCTTAGGGCAGCGTCCGGGTGGGCTTGGGCAGGGTTGTGGGGCTTGCCAGCAATGAGTGGCAGGGGGCCGCGTTTTGGAAAAGAGCCGGCGGGCTGTGCGTTGTAATATTGGCAGTTTGCCATACTTATATAAATAATGTTGATGATTATGTGTTATTTATGGAACTTTCACTATAATTATTTTTAGACCAGAGGTATGTTGATGATTATGTGTCATTTATGGAACTTTCATTATAATTATCTTTGGTTATGCTAATGGCAGATATTTTAGCTTTTTTGTGGTCTGGTTTTGTCTGTAACATTTTTGCTTTATTATTTTGTAATGGTGGGTCAAAAATTTATCACCAGACATGGGCAGAAGGGTTTGTGTGGGACCATTGTTCAACAGGAAGACTTCCCATTTTCTGAACGAGGTATCTGTCCAGATTTGATTATGAATCCTCATGGTTGTCCAAGGTATATTTCTGTTATAACCCATCAATTGGCACTGTAGTAAGACAAATTTTGTAATTTTGTTGATATCAATTACGACAAGAATATGGTTGTGTGAAATACGACAAGATTTGATTATGAATCCTCATGGTTGTCCAAGATATATTTCTGTTATAACCCATCAACTGGCACTGTAGTACATACAAATTTTGTTGATATCGATTACGACTAGAATATGGTTGTGTGAAGTACGACTAGATTTGATTATGAATCCTCATGGTTGTCCAAGGTATATTTCTGTTATAACCCATCAACTGGCACTGTAGTTCATACAGATTTTGTTGATACTTGCATGCTTAGATTAATGCTAATTTTTGTGTGGTTTTAATGATGACTATGGTGATAATGAATCCCTATTTTTAAAGAAATGATGATTTGGGGTACTGTGGACTGCATAGTTGTTGGTATTGTATTGTATTTTGAATGTGCTATTAGAGAATAATATACATTCAGACATGTGGATCTATAAATTAACCGCAATTAAGAATAATATCTTATTCTTGCAATTCCACTTTTAAGGTGTTCCTTTTATCGTGTCTCTCACATTTAAATGTAAGTTTCCAGGTCATTAGTTTGCAGCATTAACAATTTTTTTTATTTGTGGAAAACATCCCAAAAGGGATGCCACTTTCGGGTAAGACCCAAGGAGGTAGGGGTATCCATTCCGCTAAAAACGCCCAGGACTCGGACCTGACCTACCACCTTTGACATACTCAAGGAGCAAACAAACACACAAAACCAATTTAAAAATAAGTAAATAACAACAAAAATAATAAAATAAAATAAAAAACATGCTCTTTGAGTGTGTCAAAAACAAAAGCACACAACCAAACAAACACAATAAGATAAAAGAAACCACAACACAAACCACATAGAAAAACACAAGAACCGCATAACAAAACACAAACAAGACAAAAACAACATAACACTACAAAGACATAACCCCCAAAAAAACATGAAAAATAAACACAACCAAAACCTAAAAAATAAAATAAATAAAATAAAAATAAAAATAAAAAACAACCAACAACAGACAATAAACAAAAACAAAAAACATAGAAAACACTCACACATAAAAACACGAAATAACACAAACAAAGAGAAACCCAAGAACAAGAACCAAAAAAACGCAAGAACAATAACAAAAAACATAAAAAAAAACAAAACAACAAAAACACAAGAACAACAAAAAACAACACAAAGAAAACAAAAACAAAACCAAAAAAAAGAACTCACCCACCTTAAAAAACTAAACAAAAAAAACAAAGAAGGAAAAAAAAAAAAAAAAAAATTAACAAAACAAAGACCTATCTAGACCAAAAGACTATTAAGGAAAAAATCAACAGAGGAAACAAAATAAAGAATAGAATGAGCTAGGGAACTAAAAAAAACTGAATGAACCAAAAGAGAAGCAAAAAAAAACAAGAAGAAACTAGGTACCTTCAAAACTGGAGCCATCCAAAGAAATGATAGAAAAAAGAGCTTCCCTAATTTGAGAAGCCCACCATATAGGAGGGTGGCCATAACAAGTAAGATCACCTTTGTCCAAAGCCCAATTAGCTAAAGCATCAACACTCTTGTTTTGATCTCTGACCACATGATTGTAATCAACTTTCAAAAATCCCATCTGGATTAACTGAATCTTCTCAATAATTCTTTTTATTCTCCAATCCACCTTATGATTCTTAGGAGTCTTCAAGAGATTAATCATAAGTTGAGAGTCGGACTCAACTAACACCTTTTCCCATCCAACCTTAGTAGCCTCTTGAAGGCCTCTGAGGATACCATACCCCTCAAGCAAGGTTATTGGAAAGAATACCCAAATTCTCAGCAAAAGTAAAAACCAGGGAGCCATCCGAAAGTCTACCAATTCCTCCCACACTAGCTTTTCTAGGGTTCCCTCTAGAGGCTCCATCAGTATTGACTTTTCCAAAATCTTTAGGAGGAGGTTGCCAATTTCTAGTCCTATCCATCTTACTAATACTCACATTCCCTTTAAGATGGTTGCCCTTAGAAGGTTTAATCTTCAATCTTTGCATCATTTGATCCCATATTTGGTGGGAGTTTTGGGGGTGATTAAGGAGTTGATGGACTGATTCAACTAAGTTGGCTATGGTCTTTTGCCAAATATAGTGAATATCCTTCCTATCTTGATTAAAAATTCGGTTGTTCCTTTCATTCCAAATATTCCAAAGAAGAATGGTAGAACCCATCCAAACTAATTGCCTAATAAAATGATCAACACCCTCTTGATTAGGCCAATCCCTCCAAAGCTGTTCAAAAGTAAAAAAATTGGACCACTTGTAAGCCAAGTAAAGTGGCCATTCTCCTCCATAGCTTAGAGGCTAAAGTACACTCAATAAAAAGATGGTTGATATTTTCTACATTCTCTTCACACATTTCACATCTAAAAGGTCCATGAAAACCATGCTTCATAAGTTGCTCACCAGTAAGCACCCTACGATGCAATAAAAGCCAATTAAAGAACCTCACCTTAGGCCGGAGCTTTTGAGCCCACAATTGAGAAAATATGTCAGAAGAATGGTTGGGATTATTATGGCATAAGGTCAAATAACCTTGAGCAACTGAATACTCACCCTTAGTAGTGTTGTTCCATCCAAAACAATCTTTTTCATGGGACCAAGAGAGGGATCTCATATGAAGGATGCCTTGGATATCTTGTCTTTGCCTTTACTGGGATTTGAATAGGCCAGTCCTCAATAGGGATCCAATATCTACCAACCTTTGAATTACCGGTATGGTACCGACAGTAATTAGCCACCTTTATCCAATTAGCTTGGTGAAGCTCCTCCATCCAAGGCCTCCAATCGGGAAACTGAGTTATCAAAGGCTTGTGACCATCCCAAGAATCTGTCCAAAAATTTGCATGTTGACCATTATGAATGATCCAAAATAATTTTTTTTTTATCAAATCCTCACCAGTCTTAAGAATTGCTAAAATGGGAGAACCTTTGGTAGGAAGTTGATAGCGAACAAGGTCTTTAGGACTTTTGTTCTCAACATATTTAGCACGAAGATTATTGGCCCAAAGAGCATTGGGGTTATGCAACATCCTCCAATATAATTTAGCAGCTAAAGCTTTGTTGTTATTAATTGAAGACCAGAATCCTAACCCCCCTTCACTCTTAGGAAGACATAAAGTATCCCATTTCACCAAGGCCAATTTTCTTTTCTCCTTAGTACCACTCCAAAGGAAACGATGACTGATTTGATCCAATTCTCAAAGAACAGCCTTTGGGATATTCAAAATGGAAGAAACATAAATAGGAATAGCTTGAAGGACTGATTTTACCAAGGTGATTCTACCCCCAGAAGAAAGCCACTTGTTGGTCCACTTTCCAATTTTCTTCTTGACTTTGTCCAACAACCAATTCCAATCTTTATTTTTCTGCCTTTGAATATTTATGGGAATACCTAAATAAGTGATTGGAAGAGAGGTCTTCTTATATCTTAATTTATCCAAGACCATGGATTCCTGTCTAGCAGAGCAGTGAAAGAAAATAACTTTAGATTTGTCTTCATTGATCAACTGCCCAATAGCCTTAGAAAAACAGCTAATGATTTGCTTAATATTAGAAGCTTCCTTGACTGTAGCTTTACCTAAAAGAGTAGAGTCATCCACAAATTGAAGATGAGAGATAGGTCTAGCTCCATGAGCAATGGTAACTCCATCAAGGGTTTTGTTTTCCCTCTTTTTGGTTATAGTCCTACCCAAGCATTCAGCAAAAATGATGAATAAATAAGGGGATAGCGGGTCACCTTGCCTAATACCTCTAGAAGATGGAAAGACTGAGAAGGCCTGCCATTGATAAGAACTAAGTAGGAAACTGAAGAGATACATCCCATAATCCAATCCATCCAATCCTTAGAGAAACCAAATTGCCTCAAAATTTTGATAAGGAAGTGCCAATCCACTCTGTCATAAGCTTTGGATAAGTCTAACTAAATGAACATAGAAGGAGAATTTTGCATATCCATGGAATGGATGGCTTCCTGAGCAAGAACTATCTCATCTACTATTTGACGTCCTTCCACATATCCCCCTTGCTTTGGGGAAATAATCTTATGCAAAAGAGGCTTCAACCTTTTTGCCATGATTTTAGTAATGATTTTGAGAAGAACATTACATAAAGCAATAAGTCTAAAAGCTGAGATATGATCAACCTCTTGAGCTTTTGGAACAAGAGTAATATAAGTTTTATTGATAACCTTCAAAATTTCTTTGGCTTTCCTGGCTTCTTCCACCACCTCTAATAAATCAACATGAAGGATATCCCAGAAATCTTGGTAGAACTCAATAGGAAAACCATTAGGACCTGGGGTTTTCCCTTTTTGCATTTTAAAAACTACTTGTTGAAGCTCATTGATAGTAACAGGAGCAGTCAAAATAGAGTTCTCCTTAGAAGTGATAAGAGAAGGGATTGCTTGAAGAACATTTTGTTGTGAAGCTGAGTCAAGAGGAGTAGCAACAAAAATATTGGAAAAGTAATCAACAAAAATAGAGTTCATGCCATCCCAAGTATAAACAACATCTCCAGAATCTGATTTTAAGGAAGAAATAAAGTTGTGAGATCTTCGAGCTAGAAGAGATTTGTGGAAGAAATTAGTGTTTCGATCTCCTTCTTTGAGCCATTGAATTCTAGATTTTTGCTTCCATAAGATTTCTTCTCTTTTTTCCATTCCTCTAACTGAGTTGTGAGTTTAATTTCATCTGCACTTCTCTTCTCTATGAGGCCATCTAAACAGATTTTCTTATTCAAATTTTCAATATGAGCAATAACTTCATGTTTTTTTTTATGAACATCCCCAAACTCTTTCCATTTCCAAGTCTTGATTTTGGATTTAATGTATTGCAATCTTTTGGCAAAACAGAACATCTTAGTCCCATGCCTAGGTTTACCTTCCTTCCACCATTGTTGCACATGAGGTCTGAAGGAAATGTCTCTAAGCCACATTAATTGAAAACGAAAAGGAGAGAAACTCACATTGGTTTTCCATATTTCCACCATGGTCGGCCAATGATCCGAACCAGCATTATTAAGAGTCTTCACTTTAGGAATGTGACCATGGATTAAGAAATTTTCAAAGAGCAAAAACCTATCCAATCTCTCCATTATACAAGCTAAGCCTTGCCTTCTGTTAGACCAAGTCATAAGGCCATTATCTGGTTGGATATCCACAAGATGGAGGTTTGCAATATATTTGCTCATGAGGTTAGTGCTTTTGTCCAAATTTCTATTTCCCCCCTTTTCTCATCCAGAGAGAGGATGGTATTGAAATCTCCTCCGATCAAGATCCAAGCTTTAGGAAAATGAGAGATAATATGAGTAATATCCTTCCACTTGTCTTCTTTTTTCCTCCAAAGAAGTCGGGGCATAAACAATGAATGCAGAGCATAATCTGGTTGGAATGTCTACTTTGAATAGCTATAGCCAACAAACCCCAACTGCCAACCATATGGTGAATAACTACCTCTTTTGGGTCCCAAAGACAGGCAATGCCACCTAAAGTCCCTTGGGAATTAAGGGAAACCACTTTTCCGATTGGCCAAATTTTACTGGCAATTAAGTCCATATCCTCCATTGACATCTTTGTTTCTTGAAGGAAAACAAGATGTGGATGATTTATCTGAATCATTCTTCTAATTTCATTTTGTTTTGAAAGACTCCCTTTGAGTCCTCTAATATTCCAAGTGATGATCTTCATTAATACCAGGGCTAAAAAAGTTGGGAAGGACATTAATCTTACCTTCCTCTACAAGCTTTTCACCTTCTTTTACCATATGATATTGATTGGTCTTGCGACCTGCTTTTTGATTAGAATCCATCTTCAATTTTTTTTCCCTTGTTTCTTGACTTATTCCAATTGAATCTGAGATGGCTTCTAACCTTTAAGAATGCTCATACACTACCAAAATTTTACTAGATGGTTCAATGGAGTCTATATTGGGACCTGCATTATTTGAAGTTTTGACATTTGAAATATTGTTTTTCTTGTGTAAATTTTCTCCTTTTTTTTTTCTGTTGAAAACCTTTGATTTGTTGGTTTGTCTCTGAGTTCTTCCCTTCATATTTAAATTGTGTTTCTAAGATTTCAGTTTCCATTATTTCCTCTTCCTCACTTGGGACATCATTTGTGGAAAGGATTTCAAACATATTAGAAAATGACTTTGATTGATCCTTCATAACTGGTTTTTTCTGAGTGTTCTTCTTCTTAGGTATTTGGAAACCTGCTAAGTTTATATCTTCTTTCTTTTGATCAGGAATTTTATTTGGGCAAGCATTGGCCAAATGACCATATTCATGGCCAATTTTACAACGAAAAGGAATGTTCTCATAGTCCACTACTTGCTCCCAAGTGTCTTCCCCAAATTGTAATGTGATATTTTTAGGTAGGGGTTTGTCAAAATCCATTAAAACACAAATCCGAGCATAAATAATATGTTCAAAATTTTGAGTACAATCAGCAGTCATCATAAAAGTTCCTAAAGAGTTTCCAATTGAAGAAAAAACAGTAGGATTCCAAAATTCAATAGGGAGGCCAAAGATTCTAACCCACACGGGAGCTATAGAAGGCATCTCTTCTTCGACTTTAAATTTAGTATGCCATGGCTTCATGAAAAGCCCTGCCCTTCCAAAAAACCAAGGACCCCCTTGAAAAGTTTTCTCTCTATCTTCATTATTAGCAAATAAAACAAGAAAATAACCAATTGGATAAATAGAGATTTGTAACTCACCTTTAGTTTTCCAGCTTTTTGCAGCCCAAACTTTGAAAGCAGATAGACTCGGACGAAAACCCACGAACCGACAAATTAGTTTTTTTTTTTCCAAATCTTCAATGCCGATCTGAATGTTACCCATATCAAGCTTAACAATAGGAGTTCCATCAGTTGCTTTAAGACATCTTGACTCCGTTTTCTTGGGATCAATCTTAGGTATTCTTAGAGGTTTATGGGAAGCCCTAATATTGATATTAGCATTGGGCTGAGGCTGTCCACCATGAAGGGCATCTCTAAAATTCATTTTTGGGACTGAGTCTTCGAAATTCTTACCCTTGACAGGGGTTTTCATAGTAGAATTATTTTGTGGGTGCACCTTAGCACCAGATTCACTTGAGATATGAGCCATTTTTTGATCAACTGCTTGAAACTTGTTTCGTGATCTCTTTAATCCTTGCCCTAGACGCCGTGGAAAGGTATGGTTTTCACTTTTCTTTTGTGCAACAAATTGGAAGCCGTTGTCACTCAAGTTCACGGTATGATCTGTTGAAAGACAAATTTCTAACCCATCTTGTATCCCCTGCAACATTTCCTGCTAAAATATTGAGCATAAACCACAAAAATATTGGCCACTAGGGCCCGAAGGCCCTAAAAACCAACCTCCGGAGTTGCTTGCACTCAACCCAGATGAAACCCTCGCATAGCCGCTTGCCAAATATATCGTTCACACATAGGGATGCGCTAGGATCTGCGTTGCTCCAAATGATATGAAAATTGGTGGAGACGTTCTAGGGTTTTTCAGGCATCTACCCTCAAAATTTCAGCTCAATCCGAGTTCGGATGAGTGAGATATGGCCGAAACGAGTTTGGCAGTTTGGGCAGTACTGCAAAAAAACGTCTAATCCATTTCTCTCTTCGTCATGAGCTTCATCAATTTCACATAAACTATTCATTCTAAACCATCTACTCCATTTTTTTCCATGTCAAATCATAATCATTTCTACTCAAGTGTCTACCTTCCCAGCATTAACAATTTAAATAGTAGTAAGAGGAATAAAATACTTTTATTAGTATCTTTCTTTTCTTGTTCATCAACATTTTAAAAAATCAAAATGCTACATCTTGAAAAATCAAGAGCATAAATGCATTGGCATTATGTTTAATATTTTCAAGAAACATGCAGTGACACTGTGTTGCAATTATTATGGTTTCAAGCTCCATGCATAATTGTTTTTAGCACTCTCCTAGCTAACTAAAAAAACATAATTTGTCGATGATCGGCATGCTTCTCTTTCTTCATTTTTATAAAATTGCAAGTGGATTCTTGCAAATTTTCATCTGGTTTCTGTTATATATTTTTCTGGTATGCACTAGTCGAATGACAATTGGGAAGATGATTGAACTGCTGGGTGGGAAAGCTGGCGTTATGTGTGGGAGATTTCATTAGCGCAGTGTTTTTGGAGAACCTAGTGATCATGCTGACAGAGTTGAAGCTATCAGGTTCTTTGAGGCAACCTTTGTATAGTTGCTCAGTTTGAAGATTCTTTTATTACAGCATCAATTTTCAGAATATTATTATTTTTGGATGAAAAAAAAAACATTATATTAAAATGGCTTAATCATAAAAAAAAGTAGTGGAATTAGCACACCCCCAGTTATTATTTTCCCTTTTAGTGTTTTTTTTTTTTTTTGACAGTACTACCCTTGTGAAGCATGGGTTTAGCTATAGTGTGGTAAAGATTTTATCTATTCAGGTACACCTATTCTACATATGTGATTTTGATTTTCCATTTTTTTTTTCTCTACATTGTGAAATTAATTTGCTAATATGCATTTTTACTAATAACATGCAACTCTAATTATTATCTCAGCTTTTGTATGGTTTTGGTATCACAGGGTATCCCCTTCAAGCATATATATTTATGGGACCAATTTATTACCAAAAGCTGAAGCACATGGTAGTTTATGTCTTCCAATTGCTTTTAGTGAAAGTCTAGTTAAAGTACCATGGCTAATGGAAATTCTTTTCCTTGACACATGTTTGGAATGGATTTTCATTTATAATAGAAAATTTTAAATTTATCCTTCTCATACTCAAAAACATTTCTCATGCGAGCACATACATGAATTTTTGATGGAGTTGTTATAATAATTCATAATCTATAGATTGTGCCAAAGCTGTGAAAAGTTTTGCTTATTGTTTGCTCAAGTGAACATTTTTTCTGGCTAATGACATGCTTCCTTGGAATGAAAATCATTGTCTTGTCCATCTTCTATGTTATATTGTTATAGCATTTTTCTCCAGTAACATTAAAAAAAAGGAAAAGAAAAGAAATCATTTTATAGATTACCGCTTTATGATGTTGATTAGTGCCCTAGGCTATAGTGTTAGGACTCCCTGAGTCGGTGAGAACTTGCTAGTCTGTTGGCTGAATGACCTCAGGCAAGTCATTTTATCTTATATTTTTTTCTAATTTGCTATGTCATTGCCAAGTTTTTCCTGATGTTTTGCCCCAAGCCTGAATCTGGGTCAAAAAAGCAGGCTCATGGAGTCTGAGTCTCAATACTGTCCTCTAGACACCTTATTGGTATGCTGGTCACCTTTCTAGCAGAAGGCAGTATATGCATTTTCTCTTAATCTTCCCTTAAAATTTGATGTATCTTTATGCTTTTGAAATCTTGACAAAAGTTAATTAAGTTTATCCTTATCACCAACCACACTTAGGTTTCCTATATGTTGATTATTGCTTTCTATGATGTCATTTGCATTTCTCAAATGTTTGAATCCATTTGTAGCTTCAAATGGAATCAATATGTATTTAATTGTCTCTAGCCTAAGTACACTGATGAATGTCACTTGCATTTAACTGTTGAAATAATTTTCTCATAAAGACCCAGGAGGCAATTATGTGCTAGACTATAAAATTATATGTCATTGCTTTTGGTTCAAATAGTGAAGGCAGATGCATTAGGTAATGAACTTACTTCATAGCTTATATAAGACTGAAACGTTTAGGCTTGTACATATAAAAGAACTTATAGGGTTATGCATTAACTGTTGGGTCGTATAAATCATGATTCTGTGATATAAATGACATTTATGTTTATACTATATTATTATTGTATCTTTTAGGAATTTCACATAAGAACATTGATAATAGCTTGTTGAGAAGAACGATCAAATCCCATAAGGTAAGTTTGGATATTGTATTGGACTTATATATTAATGATGGACATAGAGTAGATGATCCATAGTCTTTTGGGGTCAAAGAGGTGTGTGACTCACATTATGCAATCTAGATAGTACATGATCCAAATAGATGCTTGCAATTTTTTTGTTTGAGATTTAGCTTTTGTAGTTGCTTTGGGATGAATAGTTACTTTATTGGATGAGATGTTTGGGTGTTAATTTTTTTAGAGATGGTATGCTATTTGGCTAGTAACAATAGTTGTTGATAGATGATTGGTTGTTTGAGTTTGTGTTGTATTTGAGATACCCCAAGATTAGATGAGATAATTTTATTAATGTCTATGGATGGCCAAAGTAGACCAGTGGGACTCATTGAAAATAGCTATTACAATGCACTATAGTAACCAAAAGAGTACTATGAAAATAAGCTAAACTAGAGTAAAGAATCTAGTGTGAACTACTTTGAAGTGGATGGCATAAAATTACAGCCTCGAGGGTTACTCAAAATGGCTAAACCCTAACATGCTAAAAGTAATGATGAAGAGAGAGCTAGAAATTGAGGTATGATAGAGATAGAAAGGAGCTCTAGTGGATCCACATGCCAACATTAATCAATAGTGGGATGTAAAGTAGAAGCACAACCATTGTCATCACCAACTATCCCAAAAGGCCCAACATAGGATCTAATGATGCTCCCAAGAGAATGGTTAGGACTAAGAGGGCCTAGTTGGATAATCTTGGGAGGACATGGAGTTTGACCTCTCAAGACTCTTCTAGCATCCATGGTTGTAGAAGAGGACAAGAAACTAGTAAGTTGCATTTGTCTACAACTCCTCGGCATGTGAGGGGTGGTCAATACCGGACGTTAAATAACTATAGTTATATCTTGTCGCAAGCAAGAAGAAAGAACTGAAATCCTAGTAGCCACTCTTGTATGCAAACAAGGGCACACAAATTTGTCATTAACATTTTGGAGATTTGTAGCTTGAAATAAACACTTATTACTCTCAATTGTAGAGATAGAGTGAAATAATGAGGTGATTAGTCGTGTAGTAGTTTGTCTCCCTTGTAATAATTGATGCCGAAGAGCGATAGATTCCTTGAGGTATATAACCAAGCATCTTTGTTCAAGATACTTGAAAAAAGTGGCAAGTGATCCACTTGATTCTCTATACAAGCAATAGTACCTCCCTCGAATCTCATAAAGAAGTGAAGATGAAATGTTCTTTAGTCTCCACCTTCTGAATAGAGCAAAGGTGACATACCCTATCCTATTGAGGAATATGGTGGTTTGTTGCCATTTGCAAATGATGCGAGCATACTCTAAGCTGACCAAGAGGAATCCTAAGGCTGTGTCCAATGCTATTGGACATAATTTGGATGAGTAATAATGCCATTCTCAATCTCTCATGAAATGTTTAGTGTAGAAGGCCAACTTAGGACTAAGAGGTTGAGATGGAGCAACCCAAGTGATTTGCATATATTGAAGATAAACATATTTTTTGATTGCTTGATTAATTACCCTCTTATTAGGAAGAAAACAAGGAGGAGCATTTAAAAAGTAATTGAATGGAGATAATTGATCTATGGAGATGCCAACTGACTGAAGAAGAGATATAACTTCTGAGTGTCATCCATGATAATGAGCAAAAGTGCTCCTAGAGGTAATACCTTTTGAGGAGCAAAGTGCCAAATATGCATATCTCTCTCAGCCTGAGGTGTAGTCACCCATGGATCTAAGGTGATGAAACTGAAAAATAATTCTGAAGATGCTCTCAAGGTGAAGATGATGAGCACCAATCTCAGCCTGAACAATACATTGGGGAATTGTTCTTCTACGTCAGATAAATCGTTGAAGCAAAATAGTTTGGATCATCTCAATGCGAGCCCAATCAACACACCCTAGACTTGGACCCCAAATCTCAGATCCATAAAGGATTGTGGGATTGATGATCCAATCAAAGAGGTACATCTCTGTAGGCATGTCTTGGAAGTGTTGCTGGAAACATTACTTTGTTCAAAATATGATCAGTAAAAAGCCATTCTTTCTGTTGAATGCAATCAAGTATGTAGAAAAGTCAATGCTTTTGATAAAGCAACTGTTGTTGAACTGCATTGTCATATTAATCATGTAAGTTATGGTTATTGACACTGATGTTACCTTGAAAGCTCATAAATTGTTTCCCAAAACAAACTTGTGTTCTGATTTTTTAAAGAAATATACAGATTCAAGATGGAAATAATTTCTTTTGAAATTCTTTTTCAGATAAAATATCCCTCAATATTGATTTGGGGTTGATAAATCTTGATTCAATGTGGTGATATTCTCAGAACTTGCAATGCTCATATTTTCATATGTTTTGAGGAAGAATCAGTCTTTTATAAATACATTCACAATGGAAACTCAGAAGGGTACACAAATATAGATATTTGGTTTGAAAGTTTAGAAGATGCTTGAAGGCCAAAGTCCTTCAAGAATGTAGTTTTAGGGCTGTGAT
This sequence comes from Wollemia nobilis, assembly GCA_028583015.1. NCBI lineage: Eukaryota > Viridiplantae > Streptophyta > Pinopsida > Araucariales > Araucariaceae > Wollemia > Wollemia nobilis. Next base: position 809,268 of record JAQPPZ010003193.1, on the reverse strand, counting down.
TAAGAGACTCACCTTTACCTTGCCTTTATAACATATTATAATGTTGTGTACTAAGAGGTAGTCTGGATAACTCACGACTTTTAGGTTATTCTCCTGGATAATTATAACATTTATATGGCATTTGGTGTAATGACACCAATTATTGTATCGTATATTGAAACCTTTGTAATATTTACATAAGAGATTTATTGTTCCCCTTAGACATTCTTAGTTTGCATTAATGTTTATCCCATTTGAAGTGCCTTGCTAGCATGTGGTTGTATGCTTTTCATGCGCATATTAGTTGTCAACCCTTTCATGCCATATTGTTTCTTTTTTGTTCTTGGAGGCCATCCATTTTCATGGTAGTTCTGGTCTATCTTTGTTCAGGGTCTTACTGCTAATGTGCTTTCTTAATTTTTGTGTTTCATGCTAACAAAATGTACATAAGAAGAAAATTGCAAGAAAATTCTAAGCCCTCAAAATGGAGCATCAAGGAATTATCTATCTAAAATACTGTAGCATTTATACCAAAGACCAACTAGAACCAAGTGTAGCATACTTTAACAAACCTCAGCAACCAAGAAACAATATTACAATTAGGAATTGAACAAATTTACAATGCAACTATTAAAATGATTCATGTGTCATTAGATATAATTTTTGGAGGGAAGTTGCACAACCTCAAGTCTTCATTTCTTATTTGAGTTTAGTAGTGATGGCAGCAAGAAGTTTATGTCTAGTATGTCTTAAACAACCACTTCATCTGCACAAGAATGCTCTTAAACATTGTCCTGGATAGCATACTAGCATTAGCAGATTTATCAACCTGCAGTTTCTTAACTAAAATGTTCTTTTCCAAAGCTACTGGCAACAACTTTGAGACTCAACAAATGCAACTGATCAAGTGGAGGTATAATAACTTTTTGGTTCATGCTCTTTGCATCTATCATGATAGAATAAGCAGTGTGAGATGTATGTTCATATGTTGCAGTATAATTACAATTGAGCTATTCATATCTCTACAGAAGATTTTTCATTTGAGGTTTGCTATAGGTGTTGCCTTCTTTTTCTCTAAGAATATTCAGTAGCTTTTCCTACAAGTTTTATCTTATCAACAAAAAGAGCAAAGATAAGGTCTTTTGTCCAGCATTTAGCTAAAAACATTGCTCTGGCTGAGGATGCATTATTGGAGACTCAAACCAAATAGATAGAGCTTTGGGATTGGTGTTGTGTACTTTTGACATTTGTAGGTTGGTGATATAAGACTGGCTTCACATGGGTAAATAAAGCTTTAGATATCAAGAACATCATAAGTTCAAACCTATTTGATATGGCCCATGTAGTATTTTGCAATATCTTGGAGAAAATTGCTTTTGCATATATATTAATTTTCGACTTGACACACATAATGCAGTAAATATAAGCCAACATAAACTTTATAAGTTGTAGCATTTGGAGGAAGAGGTTTTTATCTTTTCTCCCAAGGACATTATTCTGGATTTCATCTGTCTTTTGATGGAAATACTCTTGTTATCTGTACATGTACTACTAAGTGCAAATCAACTACCTCTTACTTTGTAGGATGCAAAGCCTTCCTGACATCTCAAGCTAAGAAAATTCCCCAGTCAGCATTTGAGCAACAATTTCCATAACTAAAGCAGGACCTGGGGACAACTTCCTGTAGGGAGGGAGGAAATATTGAGATATAGTCATCTGGGGCAGTTGTATTTAATAATTTTATATCCTTTGCATACGTTTTATCTAAATCCTTTAGAAGATTTGCTTTCTGCCGTATCTAGAAGGCTTCCTTGTACATCTTTCTTCTCTTGGAAGCTTTCATTCCTAGAAGCTTCCTTTGTACACTATATCAACATGATCCAAATGAGGGTATGCAATGTAAGGTCCCAATACTCTGTTTTTGTGCACTGTATGTGTCTATATCATCTAGAAATTTCAATTGCAGGAGGAATCACCTCAGTCTTGCAAACAGTATAATCCCAATATGTCTTTGCATATGTGGCAAGTGGGTTTTCCCCACTCAACTGTGTATTGGCTCAAAAGATTACTACTCCAATTTATAATGTCTAAGATCAGTTTTATGTATTTTGAAGGTTTGAACTACTGCATGCTTTTTGCTTTCAAAGGAACAATTATGCAAGATATCTTTGTAAGTCATCTAGTCTTCCATGCAGCACATCCATTATCCTGCCTCAGTATTGGTTTTGATTATGTTCGCATCATGCAGGAGGTTTTGGTTTGAGCAATTTCCTTTATCATTGCTTCTTTTGACTGCTACAGAAGGCAACCATGTGGAACTTGTCAAAGTTTCATTATAGAGTTCAATGTACACCAATGTGGAACTTATCAAAGTTTCATTATAGAGTTCAATGTGTATACAGTTTGTAATGATTCAGGACCAGATGGATTTTTGTCCAAACTATGAGGCTTTTGTTAGCTGAGATTATTGAGGTCTGTTTACTTTGACTGTTTTTTCATTGTTGCTTGTAGGATTACATTATGGTTACTATGTCTGCAATTCTCTTTTTTTTTTTTTAGCTTGGATCTGACTGAATTATTCATTCAAATTCTATATGCAACTTTGCCTTCTGCATTATATAAAATTACATTGTGGCATCAGATTATTAATAAATGGGAATCTAGGTTTCAATGTCAAGAATAAAATGTGATTGTTTTCATTCTATGGGGACAGGTTCTGGACAAGATGCATGCTCGAGCCAGAGGACCAAGAGTGGTACTGACATGACAACCGACTAAGGGAAGAAGTTGTGATGGAGGTAAGACAGGAATTATCATGATGTACCTATTTGTTCGAAACAAATAATATTTTATCTTTAATAATTCTTCATACAAGATATAGAAGTGTACCTCAGATATTGAATATTCTGGAGGATTTTGGATGTTATTATGCAGAATTGCATTTAGACGTGATTGATTAATGGCTTATGGTGCAAGTATGATGATATTGGAACGATTGATGATATCAAGTGACCAGTTTGAAGTACAGGTATGGCCAAATCAAATTTGTTGATTATTAAAATTACTTCAATATACTGTTCTTAAGCCTTTACTGTAGTTACAATGCAAGATCATTGAATGGTGATTTGTGTTAACTATCTGTCATCTAATTATCTAGAAAACTTGGTGGGTTTGCGCTAAATGTGGTTTGCTTGGACACTGTAACCACAAACTCAAGATGGCCCACTGTTCCATGTGAAAAAGTGGTGAAATTGTTTCTACAATGAAACTGCCTTATGCTTGCAAGCTACTTTTTCAGGTATGTATCTTACCAAAAAGGACATTTCTAAATGTTTTTGATTCCATCATTTATTATTTCATTTTTCCTTATATTAGACTCTCTATTGGAGTTAGTCTGTAATGGTCTTTGTTGCTTGTGCAGGAATTGCAATCAATGACCATTGTACCTAAGTTGCAAGTTGCAATTAGCAGAAGCATGACATAGTGGGAGGATCAGAGCACCAAATCTTGGATACCACCAAAATCAAATGTGCCACATTTTGTTCAAGATGTATACAGTAATGTATTATTTAAAAGGGTTAATGGGAGTGTGCTCTCTTAAGAGTGTTTGCTGCTTTCAAATTTAAGGAGAAAGTAGCTAAATACTTTTGCTGTTGCTTTGACCCATTATATTTGGAGAAACTTGGGTATCTAGCAAAATGTATGTGAAATGTAATACTGCGTTTCAAGCAATTTGTTTCATTCACCCATACTGGCTCTGCGATATCTTGAAAGTGAATTTTCACAGTAGTGAAATAAGATATCTAGAAAAATGTCCTGCCAATTCAGTTTTTGGTTCCATCTTTTAGGCTGGTCTCTGTTTTGCAGAGAATGCAAGTATATGCTTGCTGTTTCCTTACTCCAATCAGATTTGGAGGAGCATATTAGGAAACTGAGAGTGAGTATGCCAATTCTAAGATTTGAATCTGTATGTTTTGTTTTGTTTCACAAATCTGAGGCTTGACATATCTCAAATATATTCACCCATCTGAAATAAGGCATCTTAACAAGGGTTATCCTCAAAATGCGTAATTACATTAGTATCGATGTTACAGCGTCCAATAATCCATGTTGACTGAAATTGGGAGTAATTGTGGAATTAGAAAAGGAATTATGTGACAGTAATTTATTAAATTGCAAGGTATATGTATGGCTGTTCATAGGGAATCCTAATGGATTTTTTCAGTATAAATATTTATATGGATTTTATAAGGCCATCATATCATTCAAATTTGCTCTCCCATACACACATGCTCATGCTTGTTTTCACACAACGTTCACCTGTGGGGGAATGAAATTTGATTATGGGGAATGAAATTTGATTATGATTTACTGGCAGAAAGGTGGTACATATAGTACATTTCCATTTGCTTTGTAGTCTGGTTATGAATGTTAAATTTATTTACAAATTTCGAAGTCAACCAGGAATGCCATATATTTTCATCTGCACATTTCATCATCCCCATTGAAAAATCCTTAATCTACATATCCCCCAATAAGGCTTAAAAATCAAAATCTAGTTTCTTTAAAATAATTATAAACAAAAATAAATTACATATATCTATATGCGTCTCAAGAAGTATCATCAAGGGACTAATGCATATAATTTAAAACAAAGTTGCAAGGGACTAATGCATATAATTAAACAAAGTTACATTACCGTTTATACTATTATTGATGGAGGTCCTATACAATTGAAAATATTATAAAATTAATTAGCGTTTTAAGTAACATAACAGGCATCACTATCATGACTTTTCAGATATAATACATAGTGTTTGCAAAATCATTTTCACGTTTTAAGATAATAAAATATATTTTTTTCAATCAATTCCTGACATCATAAAGTTTCACGTAGCTAGTTACCTTCTAAAAGTATTATGTTTCTACAATTAACTTAGCTTAGTGATATCATTTCATTTTTATTAAAAGATAAAATCTCATATTATCATAATAGCTTTCTAAAATTTAAATGTCATCAAGATAGAGTGAGAAAAGTACTATTTACTTACTTTACTATTACAAAGTTTGCTTATTATTATTATTTTAAAGTTATATGTGATTTTTATTGAGGTCATTACTATTAAAAAATAAAATATAATATTTGATGTTAAATTAATTAAATCATATTTAGCTTGGTTTTTTATAAAATAAATATTTTATTTTCTTTTGAATCAAATATTTTCTTCATCATGATTTTTTTTTTATTAGTTGATTGGAAGGGGTTTTGAAAGGGTCCTCAAACCTTTTGACAAAAGGAGAAACCCACAAGGAGAGGGCCCAATAGGCCAACCACTCAAGGGTTACCAAGTGTAGCACCCTAAAATTGGCGCAGTAAACCTTAGCAAATAATTAAAATTACCTTAGTAATAATTCAAAATTTAAATTTTAAACCCCGAACCGCCCGTTAAACCGCTTTCCTCATTTTTCGCACCATTTTTAGGATTTGTTGTGACCGTTGGACGATATCGTCGCCGATCAGACGATATCGCCTCAGATCGGACGAATTCGTCTGGAGCAGAACGTCCGGACGATTTCGTCCCAAAACTGATTTTTCATAATTAGCTTCTGTTTCAACGACGTCTCTAACTTGGGCAAAAGCGTGTCTGCGCGGTTAGAGACTTCCCCCGTTGGAGATCTCCCAAATTGGGATGATCTCCAACCTCCCAACCTCCTTCATATGCCTATTTAATCTTAGGCCCTCCCCTTGACATTCCCCTGGCTGAATTTTTCTGTACTTCGAGTTTTATTTGCCTTAGAATGTCTTAGACTACTGTTTGCCTTTGTCCCTTTTCGAATTTTCTTGCAGGAACTTTGTCATTCTTCAGCCGGAGCAAGCTCAGATCGTCGCAGACGATCCTGTACGATCTCGGACGATCACGCCCCAATTCGAGACGATTTCGCACTCTACAGACGATTTCGACTGCAGTCAACATTGGGGGCAATTAGTGCCCGTAGTTTGCACTTTTCTCTTCTCGTCTCATTGTTTCATTCTCGCATTTAGATCAGTTTATTGTTATTTTTTGCTATTCTCGCATTTTGGAGTTCACCCATATAGCTTAAGTGCATGATAAGATCATAATTTGTCATTAGAATACTATAATTTACTTGAATTTCTATTCGTAATTATCATTTTAGTATCTATATTGTCATTTTACATCATTTTCCTCTCGTTAGTATTGTCTGCATTTTCTGTGTTCTGTGTCTATTTCTCTGATTGCAGGTCTCTGACGAATTCGTCAGATCTCAGATGATCCTGTCTGATTTCAGACGATCCGTCAGATCGTAGGCGATCTTGACTGCTTCAAAAATTAGAACCTCCATCAAACATCCGAAATCAGGTTTAACTTGTCTTTATTTAGTATATTCTCTGTACTTGATATTCATTGTTGCTTTCTGTATTCATTTAAATCTGCATTTCATATAGAACAGTTTAGATTCATTTGGCCAAACCTAGGATTTGAATGATTAAAGATAAAATTGAACACATCAAACACATTCCCAACCTAGGCGTGGAGACTGCCACTAAACGTTTCTTGGTGAACCCCACCATCCGTCCAAAAATCACCTTAATACCCCTCCCCCGAGAGGCGGGACCTTCAAAGGGCCTCTCAGTCCGAGGTATTGTCCCATCCTTTTCACATCCCCCTTCCGGGCACGGATCCTATAGCCTGAAGGTAAGGGTGCGAAAAATTTGGAGCGATACATTTTGGTGAACCCGACGTGAAACTAAAACCTTTTGAAAACAAAAAACAAAAAACATAGATTCATTTAAAATCATTAGAAAACTACTAAGTTGCATATCATGTTTAGATGGTAGTTCCTAAGAAAAGACTAGCTGTCACTATAAATGTTGAAAACCAATTAGCAGCCATAGAAATTAATTCTGTGCTTAGTGTGCCTGAAATAGATAGAAACCAACTTTTGTGGGACGAACTTAATAGGAGACTAGGTATCATTTCATCTAGGTCAACAGAACTTAGACAAATCAAGAGGTTTGCCCTAGATAGAATCCTGGATCCTCATCAACTCATTTTTTATCATGAACTTCAGAGAGCTTGCCATAGGTGGTTAGCTTATAGGAGAGCTCTTGTGTCTTCAAAATTGTTCACCTTCGAGGAATACCTCGAGAATGCAACCATTATACACCAATTCCTAGGTCGTGTAGAAGATCAAGAGGTCGTTCTTACGGATAGGGAAAGGTGGAGGAGAGTTCCTAGAGCTGTGTTATATCGAGAGTATTGCCACGAACTTTATTTCTACCAACCGTAGTCCGAGACAGATAATATCACTATAGCACTTTTTGTCAAATTCTTGAAAGAAAATTTTCAATTTGAAGAAGAACATTTCATGACTCCCGAAGAACTTGAGCCCATTAATGATATTTATAAATTGTTTATAGAAAACTAGATCATTGCTTTCATTATTATTATTTCTTGCATTTTGTGTGTTGTTTGTTATCTTTATAATATTGTTATAAAAAACAAGAAAAACCAAAAACATAACAAAACCAAAACATTTTATTTTAAATACTATAGTAGGTATATAATTAAAATATATACCTCTTAAGCTTGTTGCATATATATATATATATATATATATATATATATTTTTTGCTGAAATCTAAGTTTAAGCACAATGACTAGACTTAGGAATGGTAAACAAACCGAAGAAGAAGAAGAAGAAGATTGGTTAGGAAAGAAAACAAAAAAATCAAATGCCCTTCCTGAGGATCCAATTATGGAAGGAGAAACTCTAGAACAGCCAGAAGATGAGCTGGTTGAAGAAAATGAGCAACAAGAAAATGTTAGAGAGGAAGGATCCTCATCCCCTAGAATGGCTCCAGACGGAACTGTTACTTTTGATAACATAGATCATTTCTGGAAATTCTTCAATAATAATATTGGTGCTCTTAATATGGCAGTTCGTCTTGATAGGGGACAAATTAGTGAAACTCAAGCAATCCTAGAAGAAGGATTTAACATGCACACTAATCCCTTGTCCTTCGTTGATCAAGAAAGTGATAAAGCTGGACCATCCAATATGGATATGGCCACTATGATTCAGAACATGCAAAAACAACAGGTTACCCAACCTCCTAAGGAACCCGTTATTGAGCCTAAAATCATTCCCACACAAAAGAGACCTTCATTTACCGCTTTATTTCGCCAAACTATTGATCAATATGCTTCAAATCGACAAAAACCTAAAATGAAGCCAAACACCAATTTTCAACAATCTGGGATACAACATAATACAACTTCAAAACTTCTTCATAACACCCTTCCTACCAACAATTTACACAATAGCAATATAGCATCTAATCTTCATGTCCCTCCATCATATGCTCACCAATCCCATATTAATACCCTACCGAACCAATATGGTGGGCAAACCAATAATCTGGAAGCCATGGTGAAACAGTTAGCTTCCCGCATGGACCAGATAGATCCCTACCGTCCCTCGTACAATTATCGAGAGATGTGTAGTCAGCCTTTGGATCCCATAGTTGTAGCACAACCATACCCTAAACACTTTCCCATGCCCGTCCTGCCTATATATAAAGGAACTGAAGATCCCATAGAGCATCTTCGCATGTTTAGGATAGCATGTCATGATATATCACATGATGACTTGTTATTACTAAAAATGTTCCCAAAAAGTTTAGGAGGAATGGCATTAGAGTGGTACTATCAATTGCCCACTCATTCTTTGAGAAATTTTGAAGAGACCGCTGAATCTTTTGTGCATCAATTTAGTGCCTATATCGAAAGGCATGTAACCATTAAAGATTTGTACAACTTAAAACAAGACAAAGATGAATGTTTTGCTGATTTCTTAGCTAGATGGAGGCATTTGATAGGAAAACCGCACTTTGTGCTACCTTATAGGGAAATGTTGGACATTTTTATTAATAATTTGCAAGAACAAATATCTTATGAGTTATCAACCACTACCTTAACCACCTTCGATCCAAGCTATAGACTTAGCTCGAAGAGTAGAAGATGCTCTCATTAGGAGAGGCCAGCTTAGGAAGAAAGATGATGAGAAAACATCCAGAAATCAATATAAAAACAAACAAGTTGTAGGTGACGGAGTCACTGACAGCGAAAATGTTGCTAATATCAATACAACGAAGACAAAAAAAAAAATTATATTGAAACCTCCTGATAAATCTCCTCGAGAGTTTACTATATTGAATCAACCATTATCAACTATTCTACCCCAATTACTCGAAATAGGTTTGATTCAATTACCTAATATCTGGGAACCCGATCCAACCATACCCGGATACAGAGCCGATTTACACTGTGATTTCCATAGAGGGCCTGGACACTCTACCAACTCTTGTAAAAGGTTAAAACATAAAATACAAGATCTGATTGATAATAATGAGATGGAGGTGCAAGCCTTCCAACCTAAACAAAATGCTCCTAATAATGCTCAAAAGAACATTCCCCAAAATCAAAATCAAAATGCTAATCAATCATTAGATATATTTCAACATCCTTTACCAAAACATGGTAAAGAGGTGGCCAATCAAATTGAGCATCATAATGTCCCTCCTCCTACCCGATATGTAGGAACTATTAGCGAACATTTACCTAATCATGATTTACAAAAATTTGACACAACTTTATCCATGGTCACGACCAGGCCCCTACATAATATTCAAACACCGGATCTCAGTGATGTAGAATCGGATATTGAAAGTGAAATAGACATCACCTCAAATCAATCGAATAGTTCTGAAAATGAATCAGATCCTATTCAACCTATCACAGATTCTATGGTTCCGGAAGAACCATTTCCTAGAAGAGTTACTACTCGACCCTCTTCTAATCAGTTCCTTCCTAATGAACAAGCTATAAATGCTAGACCGAGACCTATTCATCATCCACAAAATAATATTGTAGGAACCATCGGAGTCGTTACTAGACAACAAGCTCAAAATTTTCAACAAGAACCAAATCAGAACGATGGATCAACTCCATTTGTTTTGAAAAATCCCAATAAAGGGAATCATGCTCCTAATGTTCAATCTAAACCTCCTTATAATATTAATGAGCAATTATCCAATACTACAGCCAAAATTTCCCTTTTGGATTTGTTAAGATCTTCTCCTACCCATAGAGATGAATTGATGCTCACATTAAGCCAAATGATGGTACCACAAGATATTCAACCCGAAGCCATGACCAATACTATAATAACTCGAGAAGTTGATTGTATTGACTTTCGAGATAAAGATATACCACAACATAGTTTACATAAGGATAACCCCTTATATATTACTGCCCTAATAGGAGATGTAGCAGTTAAAAGGGTCTTGATTGATAATGGTTCATCTCTAAATATTTGCACTTTTGACTTCTACCAAAGATTTGGGTTTAGAAGTGATGAAATGAAGAAAATCGACATGATCATAAAAGCTTTCAATGACGAAACACAAGAAACGTGTGGAGTTATCACCATCCCATTGCAAGTTGGTCCGAGAACCTTAGATACGACCGTGTTTATTGTACATTGCCCCGCATCATACAATATACTCTTGGGTCATCCTTGGATCAATGCAATGCGGGTTGTCCCATCAACTTTACACCAATGTGTTAAATTCGAATTTAAAAATCAGTTGGTCACTATCCATGGTGATCCTAGACCCTTTGATATGTGTGCTTTGGCAGTAACCCGTTGGAGTTCAATTTTGCCCTCGCTCTCGTCATCCACACATCCTAATTCTTATTTTTCATCTAAACCTATGAAACACACACCCATAACTTCATCTATTTCTCCTCCATTAATTTCACCCTCATATATAGCTCAACAATCTTCTAAACAAACCACACTAGAACCTCAAAAAGATCTTAAATCCACAACCAATCCTTCATGTTCCATCCCTATAATTTCAAAACCTATAGACCCATTTATTAACACCTCCACATTATCTACATCTATCATACCTTCCACATCTAAAGATATAGGGAATGATCCTTCTACATCTTATGCTCTTTCTGATGAACTCTTACCTGATTTATCTAAAATTCTTATATCAGAAAAAACAAATGCTTCTATGCAAAATTCCATTATCTTAAGTAATTTGCCACCATCTCCTCGTACTTTGGGCCTCCCACAACCTATGGGAAGTACTTACCAAGTCGGGAGTTGTGCCTTCATTTATAAGGGATATGACTGGGGAAGAATACCCAGGAACATCAAAACTCATCATGAGGGATATGCTCGATGTTATTTTACTAATGAGTATATTAAAGCTAAACCTATAATGCTTAAAATGGGATATAAAGGGAAAGGCTTGGGACCTCTCCAAGATGGTATGAAAGAACCCTTTGAGGTAGAACCATGGCCCGCCCGATGTGGTGTGGGCCTATTTCCTAGTAAGGGTCAACCCTTCCCTTTTGAAGATGATGATCAACTCATATGTTATCAAGATTATTTGGATGGGCGTGATGATTTGCCTCTAAAAAATCAGCCATTTACATGCAATATGCTATCCATAGCTTATCCTGAAATGATTGTTGAATCCGATGATGAGTTGGAAGGAGATATTTTCCATGATGTCTCCGTTGAAGAGTTGTTACACAATGGTTTTTATTTTGATGGTTCTATACCTACTATAGCCCAGCTTGAGGCCACGACTCCTCAAGATGAATTATCCAAGTTAACCTTAAAAGAATTACAAGAATTGGGCGTTTCACCCGCCCCACCTAATTTTGAAAGAGATCTACACATGGAAGTAGAAAACGTCATTAAAGTTAACATTGGAACTGAGGATAATCCCCACATAATCAATATTGGATCAGAATTAAGTCAAGAAAAACAAGAGCAATACATTGCATTCCTTAAAGAATATGAAGATGTCTTCGCTTGGACATATGAAGATATGCCAGGTTTAGACCCTTCCGTAGTCATGCATCACCTAGTAGTCCATCCGGATGCTAAACCTGTTAAACAAAAACTTAGAAAAATGCATCCCAAAGTGGCCTTGCTAGTCAAAGGGGAGTTAGAAAAACTCTTGAATGTTGTTTTTATACAAGCTATTGATTATGCTGAATGGATCTCGAATGTAGTTCCAAGTCACCAAGAAAGAAGCTACCAAAGTTAGGGTTTGCACAGACTTTAGAGATATTAACGTTGCATGCCCTAAAGATGATTTTCCTCTTCCAAACATGGATCAAATCATTGATTTTACTGTTGGGAGTGGAATGATGTCCCTAATGGATGGATTTTCTGGTTATAATCAGATCAGGATAGCTCCTAAAGATCAGGCTAAAATAACCTTTATTACCCCCTTGGGGTACCTTTTGTTGGAAAGTGATGCCATTTGGCTTAAAGAATGTAGGTGCAACCTATCAACGAGCTATGACTTATATTTTTCATGATATGATGCATGATATCCTACATGATTACGTAGATGATATCATAGCTCGTTCCATCAAAGAAGATGATCATTTAAATGACTTAAGGACAATGTTTAATCGGTTAAGGGAATATCTTATCCGACTAAATCCTTCTAAATGCATATTCGGAGTTAAGTCCGATAAACTATTAGGGGTTATAGTTTCTTTACGTGGCATCAAAATCGACCCTCTCAAGATTGCGGCTATCACTGATATGCCCGCACCTACCAATATATCTGAGTTACGAAGTTTACAAGGTAAGCTTCAAGCTATCCGTCGCTTCATCGATAAGCTGGCGAACAAAACCGGTCCCTTTCTTAAGCTTCTTAAGAAGGATGTCCCTTTTAATTGGGACGACGAATGTAAGGAAGCTTTTGAACTTCTCAAACAATACCTCCTTAACCCACCTGTGCTTTCACCGCCTAGACCTGATCGCCCATTTATCCTGTATATTTCAGCTTCAGATTTTGCTTTAGGAGCTATGTTAGCTCAACTTGATGATGAGAAAAGAGAACGTGCTAATTATTATATTAGCCAAACTTTAATTAGTTATGAAACCCGCTACACAACATTAGAAAAACTATGTCTAGCAGTCATATTTTCTACGCAGAAATTATGCCATTATATGCTCATTCAAAAAATATGTCATTGCTAAATATGATCCCTTGCGGTATCTCATGAGTCGACCTTATTTATCGGGTCGCACAACAAAGTGGGTTCTTGCTCTAAGCGAGTTTGAACTCACGTTTATAGGACAAAAGTCTGTTAAGGGTCAAATCATAGCAGATCAATTAGTCGCTGCACCCTTAGAGTCTACCCATCCCCTCATCATTGAGTTTCCTGATGAATGCCTTCAATTAGAGGCAGACCATGTTGAACAATGGTCCTTATACTTTGATGGAGCCCGATGCATGAGTGGGGCTAGTGCAGGTATTATTTTAATATCTCCACAAAAACACATTATACCTTTGTCCTTTAAATTAACATTTGCTTGCACCAATAATACTGCTGAATATGAAGCTCTAATCCTTGGATTACGAGCTGCCTTGGCGCTAAAAATTAAACATCAGCTAGTTTTTGGTGATTCTCAACTTGTTATAAACCAAATTAATGAAGTTTATCGGACCGAGAGATGATAAATTGCGCCCATATAAAGCATATGTTTTACAATTAATATCTCTATTTGATCAAGTTACCTTGGAAGCTATTCCTCGAACTAGCAACCGTGCGGTCGACGCTATGGCCGCAGTCGCATCTCTTCTCGCCCTTGGAGTTAGATGACGAATATGCCACCATCATTATTCGTCGACTCCAGGAACCCGCTTCAAATAAGTCATGCTTAGAACCTTTGGATGTGTTTCTAATCAATGAAACTACTCCCGAACCTTGGTATACGGGTATATTTGATTTTCTTCACAATGGGACTTTCCCCGCCAGCTCTAATAGAAACCAACGATCGGTTATTACGTAGACGAGCAAGTCGATTTGTAATAATTGGCAATACTTTATATAGGAGATCTTTTGAAGGTATCCTATTGAGATGTTTGAATTTAGAAGAATCCAGATCAGCTTTGAGTGAAGCCCACGATGGATCTTGTGGAGGACACTTAAGTGGTAGTGTCATTGCTAAAAAGCTCCTTAGGATAGGATACTTTTGGCCTACCATGGAGAATGATGCACATGATTATGTGCACCATTGCGACAAGTGCCAGAAACATGCCGACCTTGTCCATGCCCCTGCACAAGAACTACGTAGGCTATTTCATCTCCTTGGCCCTTTTCAAAATGGGGCTTAGACATTATTGGCAAAATTAATCCTGTGTCATCCGATGGACACAAATTCATCATAATCGCCACCGAGTATTTTACGAAGTGGGTTGAAGCCATGCCTTTAGCTTCCTGCACTGGAACACAAGTCTCTAAATTTATTTTTAATCAAATCATTTGTAGGTTCGAAATTCCTGCAAATCTCATCTCAGACAATGGAACTTGTTTAAAAAATAAAGATGTTAAGAAATTATGCCAAAAATATAAGATTCAACATCGCTGGTCCACTCCCTATTATCCTCAGGGTAATGGCCAAGTAGAAGCTTCTAACAAAACCTTAATCAAAATTCTCAAAAAATTGGTCAATAAATCCGGCGAGACTGGCACATTCAATTATATCCAGCTTTGTGGGCATATCGCACTAGCGTTCGTACTCCCATAGGTACTTCACCTTTTGTTTTGGTTTATGGCACTGAAGCTATTTTTCCCTTTGAATTAGAAGTTCCTTCTTTGGCTCTACTACTTCAAGATACCGAAGTAGGAGATGAATATCGAGTCGGCAGACTCAGTCAACTGGAACTCCTAGATGAAAAGCGCATCAATGCTTTGGAGCATCTTCGTGCCTACCAAAACAAGCTTAAAAGATCATATGCTAAGAAAGTTCGTCATCGATCCTTTGAGGTCGGCGACCTTGTTTTAAAAGAAAATAAAAAAAATACTAATGCAACTAAAGACCTTAAAGGTAAATTTGAACCCAACTAGCTTGGACCATATATTATCACTCGCTAAATTTGAATCGGGAGCATACAAATTAGCTACCTTAGATGGTAAAGATTTAAAAGAACCTATGAATATTATGCATCTTAAGCGATATTACGCATAAAATTTGGTCATTTCATCATTTGTATATATTTTGCATGTTGTCTCATTTTAAAAATGTATAAAACTGTTTAAACAAAAACAAACAACAATATTATTGACTCTTTCGAAACCAAAAAAAAAATAAAAAAATAAAGAAGAAAGAGAGAGTCAAAATTATCAAACTCCTCAAAAATATTTGTTGTATATATTTATTCTTAAAGTATTGCAGTTATATTTTCAAATTATTTTGGATAAATTAGCATTTATTTGGAATCTCTCACTTTTGCAAACACAAAAATAAATATCTTGATTTTATCTCGGCATGATTACTAATCTCTCTTATATCAAAGTCCACAAAATTCAATTAAATAAAGTTTGAGCACAGAGAATTGATCTTGTTATTTACTTAAACCAAGCATATCCTTTCACAATAAAATGATTATATTTGTAATGTCCATGCTATGCTACATAGTAGAAGTGGTTTCTTGAGCGAAAAGTTTCCCCTGCTATCCTATCATGCACATGGTCTAGAATCTTTGAGAATTGACAAAAGGACAAGCTCACCCCTACCCGTAATAAAAATCCCTTGCTCTACACCTAATCCGAGCAAGTATCCCTAGAATAGGAAGCAAAAGAAAAAGAAAAATCAAGCAAAATCATGAGAAAAAGAAGCATTATTTCAGAATCATTTTGTACTCTCTTAGCACTATTTCAGCATTATCTCAAATATCAAAGCAAAAGATACGAAAAAGAAAAATACAAAAAAAAAAAGAAAGAAAGAAAAAAGCAAAGAAAGCAAAACAAGCAAAAGCAAAAGCAATAAAATCCCTTTCCCTACCCATTGAAAAGAAAAGAAGGGTTGATGAGCTTGAATCCCTGGAATTCTCAATTATTCGAAAACCGTGAGGTAAGCCCCATAACAGGTGGTTTGTGCCCAACCCGCTTGGCCTTGGGTAACTCCTAGCGTGGTGATATGTCCGTCACATTAGCGACCTTCTTTTGTACAGACCTATGTCCGCTTATGGATTAGCTAGCTCTTGATAACCCGACTTACATAGTAGTCCGGTACGGTTATATGCATCTAAATCATGGTTAATGAACACTTATTTGGTTAATTCAAATCACTTGTATCAAATTATCTTGCTCAAAATCGGTAAATGCACAAAGCAATTGCACACACATTTGTATTTGAGAGATTTTGTGTATCATTATGATAAATCAAGATCGGAAATGAACTCACATACGCACATGGGATTCCTTATAAATCTAACTTTTGTCTTTAAGATACTTTGAAATATTTTTGCAAATTGTCTGGAATAATTTCATTTTCTTCTCTGAGAACAGTTGTTTAGTATAAAGACAACTACATGCATTACCAAAAAAATCAAAATCATTTTTAAAAAAATGCAATAAAGTTACATTTATATATAACTTTTGACTTTCGCGACGATGGTATAGTTCCAAAACCAAAATTGGAATTTTATGCCTAGCACAAGTCCTCATCTTCATATTTTTTGTTTATTTTCAAAAATTAAAAATCAACCATGCAATAAAACTATTATTTTCTTCTTTGGATTTCGCGATGATGGTATAAGTTTATATCTATAATTCTATGCCTAGCGCAAACCATCGAACTAATTTTATTTCCCATTTATTTCAAATCATAAAAAACATATGACTTAAATCATTATGTTACACAATTATGCTTTAAAAGAACGCACATTGTTACTATTTCATGTCATTATGTCAACATCCAATTTTGCAATGATGGTATAATTCCTAGGGAATTATTCAAAAAAATTATTATCACACTTAGGAATTTATGCCTAGCAAAAATCATTTTAAAATATTTCATGCATACTATTTTTATGAAAATCTGAAAACAAATCATCAAACCATCATTATCTCCATCATTACAACACAAAGTCTTAAGACAATCTCTTAAGCACTCTTTTACTTTTAACAATATTTCTATACTAGGATTAGCTTGACGACCTAGCGAGCGACGACTCCATGAAATGGTCTATAATAGCGACAATGTCCTTTGAAATTATTGTTAGAAGTCCCTTTTATTTTTATCAAATTATCCCACAAACAACCAATTTGTTTACATCAGATTATTTCATTTAAATTTTAAAAGCATGACATTCAAACCATAATATTTCCAAACGACATAATTACATGAATCATCAAATCAATCACACCAAAACATTAAAGCATCATACAAACACATAAGACAAGTCATATGATCAAAAATATCTCATCTATATATATATCAACAATATATACATCATCTCAAAACCGGATCGGTATGCCACAATCTGTACCTCGACATACTCAATCCTCTATCAAAAATAATAAACACTATGTATCAATCTGTGTAGTGCAGTCTGTAGCAACTAGCCTCGAGAACCCCTCGAGCTCTCAACCTCATCTCCTCCCCCGCCCCGAGGTGGACGAGGTGGCCCCATCGTAGTACGTGTGGTGCTATAAGTCCTGGACTCTGATCGTGATGATGTCCTTGATGACCTCATCATGATAGGCTCCATAATGGGGGTCGACAACGGTAACCTCTGCTCCTCTGGCACCATATGGTGGTATAGCATCTGATAGAATGTGATCTGGGCAATAGCCCATGCTAGGTCCCGAGTGCTCGCCCCTCCGCTCCATGCTCTGAGGCATGCGACCTCATCTCTGAGCTGTGTGGCCTCCTCTCGATGTCGTGCAGCCTCATCCTGCAAGGACTGCACCTGAGCCTGGAGACGAACAGTCTTCGCCCGAAGAGTAGCCATCTCGCTACTCTCTCCTACCTCGACACCCTTGCCCTTATCGGGCGATGGTGGCCTCTCTCTCCATGGAGAAGGGGGTCTCTCCTCCCTCCTCTCCCGCTATCGTGGCCTCTGCTGAGCCTGTGGCCTCCTCTGCTCTCTCCCATCGTGACCTTGTGCCACCTCAATGGCCGCCTGGTGCCGCCTCCCCATCCGATGCACAACTACATGAATCGGACCCTGAGCCCTCATCATCCGAGGAGGGTGGATGCCTACGTACTAGGCATCGTAGCCATCAACAACCCCAATATCATCACCATCCACTGGCTGGATGGGGGCATCATCCATGTCCTCACTCTAGAAGCGCTGCATATCTGGAGCCCCGTTGACTGTAGTGTTATCCCGTATGGTCCGAGAAAACTCGTAGTCCCTGAGAGATGGGATCCCCTGTTGTAGACCGAACTACCTCAAAACTCGGTCATAGCGGTGGAGCTCCACCTCTCTCCTCTCCATCCTCAGCCAGCAGGTTCGCCTAACGTGAGCCAGCTCCTGTCCATCCTCGGCCCACCCTGGATGATCTCTCCAAGGCCTCTAGGTGATCTAGTCGGAGACAAGGTCATCAAGTAGTCTCCGGGACATTGGCAGATCTATCCGTCGCTGTGACCCTCTCTGGAGCCACCAATAGAAAACTCGAGGCCTCTCCCCATCAATCCCTATCGCTGGGAGCCCTATCGGCCTCCGCATCATGATGTGCTCCCAAAGACCAAACCTGTAAGTAGTGATGTCATGACCAGACATCGACCGCCCTTGTATACGACCCCATGCAGGATCCTATACAATCGACATAGTACAAAGCTCCCCCAAGAAAACCTATACCCATGGTCTCTCATGTCGTAGACCACATCTGTCAGTAGCCATGGTAGTCTGCATCCACTCTGATGGCATAGCAAGAGACCACCTACCACCCCACCCAAAACCTGTGTCGGTCTAGATGCCCCTGCATCCGGCGTAGCGACTCGATGTTCACTCCGCCCTTCTCCAGGGTGAAGCTCGGATCTCCGCACAGTCGCATCATCACGTGGCCCTGATTGGCCATGGGAGTTATTAGCCATCCTTGTATGGGGATCCTCAAAATCCTCCATACATCCTCCAATGTGGGAGTCATCTCCCCTGTCGATAACCGAAAACAAGAAGAACCCGGATACCACCTCTCTGCTAGGGCCGTCAATAGCCCCATATCTCGTAGAAACCCGTGGCATATCCGCCACATGCCGCAAGCCGACTTGAGCCAACCGATATCGCTCTGCCTGAGATAGAGCGGCCAAGTCATCCTTCAGCCCACCGTATTTCCATTCTCGGCTCTTTAGTAATCCTCTCTGCAACATAAACAACAAAACAATAAAAATCATTAATAAAATAGTGATTAAAAATGCAAGTAAAACAAGTGCAATTTCATACAAATAATGATATCATCTACTGGACGATATCGTCCAAAATTTGAGCAAATTCATCTCCGATTTCGCAAGAGGGAATCGTCCCTTATTGTACGAAATCGTCCCCATATCGTCGATTTCGCCCTTTGACGAAATCGACGATATCGAGACGATTTCGACGAAATTGAGACGATTTCGTCCCGACGACGTCGACGGCCCAAAAATGGCCGCGATGCTCAACAATCATTCAAAATTAATCTAAAAAGCATGAAATTCAAAATTAAAGCATTCTAAATTAAGTTTGGACCCTTACCCGTAGCCCGCACCGGACCTCTGTCGATCTGTGCGCTGTCT
Organism: Wollemia nobilis; assembly: GCA_028583015.1. Classification (NCBI taxonomy): domain Eukaryota; kingdom Viridiplantae; phylum Streptophyta; class Pinopsida; order Araucariales; family Araucariaceae; genus Wollemia; species Wollemia nobilis. The sequence goes on along the minus strand of JAQPPZ010003193.1, from coordinate 789,651 downwards.
CGACCATCTTGTCTGCAGAGCTCTAGAAACCAGGAAAATGAACAGTAATAATGAATTAGGGTTTTACCCTATTTTTCTTAATTTTATTCAAAAACACTTAACAACATTTTAACATTTTGCTTTTCTGCGTTTTTACCTCAAACGTTCGATTTGGGTAAAAACATGGAGGGGGCACCATAGTAAATTGTCGTACGATTCGACCTAGAATCGTCGCCTAAAAATGGGAATAATTTTTGCTTTCTCGTAGATCGAGAAGAACTCATCTTTAACGCATTTTCTTCAAAAAATTCGCTAAAGAGGGGGCAAAATGTAGCACCCTAAAATTGGCGTAGTAAACCTTAGCAAATAATTAAAATTACCTTAGTAATAATTCAAAATTTAAATTTTAAACCCCGAACCGCCCGTTAAACCGCTTTCCTCATTTTTCATGCCATTTTTAGGATTTGTTGTGACCGTTGGACGATATCATCGCCGATCAGACGATATCACCTCAGATCGGATGAATTCGTCTAGAGCAGAACGTCTAGACGATTTCGTCCCAAAACTGATTTTTCATAATTAGCTTCTGTTTCAACGATGTCTCTAACTGGGGCAAAAGCGTGTCTGCGTGGTTAGAGACTTCCCCCGTTGGAGATCTCCCAAATTGGGATGATCTCCAACCTCCCAACCTCCTTCATATGCCTATTTAATCTTAGGCCCTCCCCTTGACATTCCCCTGGCTGAATTTTTCTGTACTTCGAGTTTTATTTGCCTTAGAATGTCTTAGACTACTGTTTGCCTTTGTCCCTTTTCAAATTTTCTTGCAGGAACTTTGTCATTCTTCAACCGGAGCAAGCTCAGATCGTCGTAGACGATCCTGTACGATCTCGGACGATCACGCCCCAATTCGAGATGATTTCGCACTCTACAGACGATTTCGACTGCAGTCAACATTGGGGGCAATTAGTGCCCAGAGTTTGCACTTTTCTCTTCTCGTCTGCTGTTTCATTCTGCATTTAGATCAGTTTATTGTTATTTTCTGCTATTCTGCATTTTGGAGTTCACCCATATAGCTTAAGTGCATGATAAGATCATAATTTGTCATTAGAATACTATAATTTACTTGAATTTCTATTCGTAATTATCGTTTTAGTATCTATATTGTCATTTTACACCATTTTCCTCTATTAGTATTGCTGCATTTTCTATGTTCCGTGTCTATTTCTCTGATTGCAGGTCTCTGACGAATTCGTCTGACGAATTCGTCAGATCTCAGACGATCCTGTCTGATTTCAGACGATCCTGTCAGATCAGAGGCGATCTTGACTGCTTCAAAAATCAGAACCTCCATCAAACATCCGGAATCAGGTTTAACTTGTCTTTATTTAGTATATTCTCTGTACTTGATATTCATTGCTGCTTTCTGTATTCATTTAAATCTGCATTTCATATAGAACAGTTTAGATTCATTTGGCCAAACCTAGGATTTGAATGATTAAAGATAAAATTGAACACATCAAACACATTCCCAACCTAGGCGTGGAGACTGCCACTAAACGTTTCCTGGTGAACCCCACCATCCGTCGAAAAATCACCTTAATACCCCTCCCCCGAGAGGCGGGACCTTCAAAGGGCCTCTCAGTCCGAGGTATTGTCCCATCCTTTTCACATCCCCCTTCCGGGCACGGATCCTATAGCCTGAAGGTAAGGGTGCAAAAAATTTGGAGCGATACACCAAGAAACACAAGAAAATAGGGAAAAACCTTGAAAAGAACATAAATCAAACCATTACTGAAAGAGCCAAGATGGAACATAATATCTTGGTCAAGATGGAGCAACCAGCCTAAAAACTAAAGAATAGAAAGAGTTAGAGGCTAAAAACATTACAATAAAAGAAGGTAAAGGAAATAGTAGCAGAGGCAAAACCTTACAATAAAAGAAGGTAAAGGAAATAGTAGCAGAGGCAAAGCCTCGAGAATTAGTCAACTTCAACACCAATAGGGGAACCCGAAAACTCATTGTCGTTGAATTTCACCAGCAACAGTTAGAAACAAGAAGCCCGCTTTATATTTGCCTCATCTTAAGTTTTTCTTCATGGAAGCAAGAAGCTCGCAACTTGAGGAGGAATCATCGACATGGTTCGAGGCCTTGCTCTCTTTTCTATGAGAGTAGTGCATGTTATTAGCATTTTCACTATGTTTGGCTTTCACACAGTCCTCTTTCGAATCTTGCATCTTGGCTCCTCTTTCGAATCTTGCATCCTACATCTTGGGAATTTGCATCCTGGCTCTAGCCACCTTTCGAACAAAGTTGCCACTTAGATGTTTTAATATCATTTCTGCCAACAACTTGGTTTAAGACTGCTCTCTTTTTTTCCACTGTCAACCTTCACCTTTCCTTCTTCAACCTTGAGCAAAGATTGAGATCCATTTGCAATTTCAAATTTAATTTCCCTAGCTAGGGTTTTGAGGGAAGAAGATGCCAGGGTTTTGAGGGAAGAAGACAGTCCCCAACTCTGGTAGACCAATGCACAACATCGGCACCGCAGAAGAGAATGCATGCGATAATGGCTTCTCTCATTCAACTGTGTAGGTTTGTGTTGAGAATGGTCCACAAGGTAACCTTTGTTCTCCTGATGTAATTATTTCTTTGCCTGAAGTTGATTTTGCATGTCATAATTTAGAATCTCTCACCCTTGTCAGGTATTTCGTTGGACGCATCCCTACTAAGTATTCCATTGGGCTTGGGTTAACACAACTTGGACTCCTCATGAAGTCAAGCTAACAATGGTTCAAAACCTTACAAAGGAATTTTTTCTATTTCGCTTTGAGGAAACAACCCATGCTTAATGCTCTTATCCGCCTCTTTTTTTGTTTGTAAAAATGTATTTTGTTCTTTAATATAATACTGTTTACATAAAAAAAAATAGTTTTCTTGCTTCTCAGAGTTTTAATTGGGGGCTTCCCCATTTTGGTTCGACCTCCACATCAATAAAAACCTTTCTTTGACTACGAGTTTTAGGACCCAAGGATCCTTTCTCCATGTAGGACTTCGAGGAGCCAATCGAGGACTCATTCACATGGGCCACCATTTGGACAACAAGCTCCTTTGGAGCAAAATCCGACCCTAAGCAACCAAAGGAATTTTGAAGGTCTTCTGAAACTAGAATATCAGTTAGAAGATCCGATGGACTTACCTCTTTCACAAGAATCGAAGGGGCTTCACAGCTCATTAGAGCCTTAACCTCCTTCGAATTCTCCTCAATTTGTGTTGAATCGTCTGATAGGTTGGAAGACTTCTCTAATACTAGAGGGTTTTCCAACTGAAGCCGATCACCAATATCCCTGGACTTTGATGACTCTCCCCTAGACTCCTTTTGAGCATCTGGGGTAGTAACACCTTTATTTTGAATATTTTCCATTACCCTTATATGCATTTCATTACCCTCTTGATTTTTTCTTAACGAGCACTAATCCATGTTATGGCCAGCTTTTCCACACCTAGAGTAGACTGAGGGTTTAATTTCATAGACAATGGACTGGATCCAAGAGCCTAGATATGAGGTAAGCTTAATAAAAGAGGGAAGATCCAACTTTGGATTTGCCAAGACTCACATCCTCTCAAAAACCATTCTAGACTTTGATCTAGTAGCTGAATCAATATGAATCTCCAATCGCATTCACCATCCCTCTTAGAATATCATCATGCCACAGATGAAATGGGAGGTTAGGGAGACGAATCCAAAGAGGTACACAATTTACTTTCTGAGTATGCATATTAAAGTCAAGCCCCCATTTCCAAAGGAACATACCCCTTTTTCCATAAAACTAGGGGTCTCCCCCTAAGATGCGGTTCGAATCTTCCACACAATTCAACTTGATTATAAAGAAAGATTTGGGAACCGCTACAATTTCCATAGATCCTAGAGGTTTCCATTTTTCCAAGGCCCACCTTCTAATTGAATCCAGATCTGGCCTTCCACCTTGGAATCTCCCCACAATATTACAGTTGCCTTCATCCATAGTGATTTGGATAAGATATCTCGGAATGCAAATCTCATTATTTATTGAAGAGAGGTCAAAAAGAACTTTGGATCCAAGAGAAAAAACACCATTAGATGCCATGGAAGCAAAGGAGTTACCAGGATCAAAAGGTCTAATAATATTCTGGTGGCCTTGTTTAGGGACCCTGCACTCAGATTTACCTTTCGGTGACCTATGACCCCCCAAAAAAACTAGGGAACCAACATAAGGAACATTGCCAGACTTGGCATCATTCAGACCAACAAAAGCCTCCTTCGCTTTCAATGCATCCATCTCCACCATCTCGCTCCCATGCTCCCACAACTTCTCCACACTCGTGCACACTGAATTCAAGATCCATCAAAATTTCTAACTCCACTCTACTAGGGTTACTATTGCCACTGCTTTGTTCCTAAATTAAATGGGTAGTGTGAGAAATCCCGACAACCAACGCATAGGGCTTAGGAGTCTCCTCCAAACCATCAACTTCTTCACATTATTTTTATTTGGCTAGTTGTCTTCTAAAAAGTATTATGTTTCCACAATCAACTTGTTGGTATCATTTTTATTAAAATATAAAATCTCACTCAACTAGTTGCTTTCTAAAATTCAAATTTCACAAAGATGAAGATCAATACCATGATTGACTAAATTATCCGATACCCATTGTGCTTATATTGCAGAGAGATAATCTCCAATAATAGTTGATGAACATAAACAATAATATTATTTTTTGTCCAATATATATCCATTTTTGTTCATGACATTAATGTTAATATATGAATAAATATTAATTGAAATATTTTTCATCATTTTTTAATGGCAATTTCAATCCTTGTCACAAGTTCCCTAGCCTCTACATAGTGGTGAGTTGAAGTTGCATATGATTCTAAGTAAATGCAATTTTTCCTTCATTATTTCAAAAAACACCACCTCCACCAAATTTTACCAGATTTCCTTTTGAAGCACCACAAAAAATAATTTTGATAAACCTAATTTTTGGACATCTCCATTTTACCATAGATTGAATTAAATCCTTTGTTTTAATGACATTGTTGCAAGTGAAACTTTCATGCATATTCAAATCATGTAACCAAGTGGCTAGCATCTTTTTTCATGCAATTGAGACAATGATGAGCACTATATATGTAAACATTTTGCAAGAGAGGCAATAATACTATTTCAAAATTGGACGTATTTTGATATTTATTTTATTTATTTTTATAATTAATTTCAAGCCATATTTTCTAACAAATAATGGAAGGACTAATTCTCCATAGAATACATAATGCTTTAGCTTTGAAATAGTTAATCCAACATTTTATTAACTCTTTCAATGTTGTTGGAGCTACTCAATACTTTCTTATATTTATGAAAAAACAACCCTAAATGGTGCAAGCAAAGGGACAACAAAGAAGTAAATAGTTTGGTCTTTCTAAATCCTTCTTACATAAGGCACTTCTGAAAGGTTCATGCTATTTTATTTTTTGTAGACTCTCTTGTAAGAATCTTGCTTTTCATTGCTAACCAAAGGAAGGTTGAGGCCTTAGGGACAACCTCAAGGAAAATATTTGAAAGTAGGAAATTTCATTTGCTCTATATCCTCATATCTTAATGAGTATCCAGATTTTTTGATAGATTCCAAACCAAATTATTCTTTCATGTAATAATAGGCAAATAAAACCCTTGAATCATCTTTTTAAGCTCATTTGTTAGTTCTTTGAGTTCCTCTCTTTCAACCATGTTACTAATAGAAATCCATGATTTGGAGTTGTTGCTCTCCTTAACATAATCTTTGACCTTTCAATATTTACAAGCTAGACATGCCAATGGTTTCCATTTGGAATTAAAGATAAGAGGATAAGGCTTTAACCAATCATCAAACCAAAAATTTGCATGTCTCTTGATCAATTGCAAACTATTTGATATGAAGTTCCATGTTGGCAATCCTTTGGGTAGGGTTTGTCTCTTGAATAATTTCATTGCATCAAGAGAACCTATTTGGAATAATATTTTTAACTTTTTTCTTGTTCTTTGAATAATCTTTAGCCAGGTTTTGTCCCTATGACCACACTCATAAGTCTACAATTTGACAAACTTGCCTCTTTAAAATTATTTCCTTTGCAAACCCTACTGTTGGGACTTATGTGAAATGAACAAAATGAGATATCTTACAAATGAAATAGGGTTACAATATATAGGCATAAGCCTATATGAAATGCATGACACTTGTCAAGTGAAACTGACAAGTGTCAAGGAAGGCATAGTGCACATTACATTAATTCTAACATTCCCCCTTAATGTGCACTATCCTAACTAAAGAAAAAAACAAGTCAACATTAGGTAACATTCCCCCTTAATGTTGACTTCTCTAAAAAAATCTACATCCTCCTTTATTATTGATTTGGTCTAGGCTCGTGCTCTTTGTGCTTGGCTCTCCAACTATGAATAATGCTAGATTCACTGTGTATACATCTCGGTCTGTTGCATTAGGGTGAGCCACTTCCACGGGTCTTTTGCCACTAGTCCAGCTGTCTAAGTGCCTCAGGGTCATCATGGGTGCCTTAGGGTCAGCCACTTCTGGGTCTGTTGCCTCTGTAGGTCATCCTTAGAGGATGTTGCCTCTCGTAGGTCACTGACTAGTCTCACTATAAATATCAAATCATTTCTTTATGGTGAACTCAATCTAGAAGGTGTCGGTCTCTACAGAAAATGCACCTTAATACAAAAGAAATACGAGCCATGAAATGCAATAAAATTGAGCCTTATAATCCAAGTGTGGAGGAGAAGAAAGAAGAATAGAAGAGAATCTTCTGAAGTGTCTTCGTCTGTAGTCTTCAGAAGTAGATCCGGAAAAATCTCGGATAGAGTCTAGGGTGTCTATGTTTGTAGTCCCTAGAATAAGTGTCCTTATGGTAGTCACCTCATCTTACTGGAATGCATGGGTAACCAGCCGCTGCATCCGCCAAGTAGAAAGAGGATAATACTAGATACTAGGTTCACTTACAAGTGCCTTGGGAGTGTTGGGTACAATCGAGAGTGCACTCCAAGGTAGAAAAAATTTAAGGCTAAAAAACTCAATTGAAACATCCTCAAAATTACAAATGGACACCACCAATGTGTCCATCACAGAAAAACGTTTCCAACGACTATATTCCACCATCAAAGGGGCCTGCATCATGTGGAAAAACCATCATGCCTATCTAAGGCAGCAAAATAAACCTCAAGAATATCATATTCTTGGCATCGCACTGTGGCGGAATAAAAGGAAAAAAATTTTCCCTCCAAGGAAAAATTACATTGTTTGAAAATTTTGGCCTGTGGGCTTGTCGGCCAATAATATTCTCCATACTTTATAAAATGCTCCCTTTAAAAATTTAAATTAAAGTTTCATAAAAAATTCATTGTCCTCCTTGATAAAGTTTCACCATCATTTTTAAAGGGAGAAAAAATAGAAGCTTTGGATGCATACATTCATCATAGCAGTAATATTGTAGAAGAGAACCCTCCGAAATAGTGCCCTGCAAAAATCAGGCGCTCCAAAACAATGGCCAACGGACCTAATATTCCTACTGGTGGCAGCTGGCACGGGGACACGAGGCATCGTCTCGATCTGGACCTACATGCAGTGGAAAGCATGCTCTCAACGACTCCATTGGGAGTCGAAACCGATCTCGCAGCCTGATCTGAGAGTTCACGTTTCCAGAATTCAGGGATGCCGAGCTAAGATCACGTTCTTCTCCTACTCCATCCTCCTGCTCTCTGCAAAAGTGATCTCAGTCGGCGCTGTCCTCTACCCTCCGTGCCCCTGACCCTCTCCCACTTTCTCTACGCTTAATTTCTCCTCTAGGACAAAAAATCTCTCTGATGCTCGAGCCTCCTTCAAATCCTTGTTCTCCATGTAGGTAGCTGAGATTTGCTCTGAACAGCAGTGCAACTAAAAAAAAATCATCTACTTTCTTGGCCATGATCTGCAAACACGCAGATGGAATATCATCGACGCCTCTGCCAAATTGATGGCCTTCTTTTCCACGTGGAAAGTACATTGGACCCGTAGGGTGCACACCGTTAAAGGTGAAAGGTGCCCATGTATCTCTCTGCCATTGCCTTCACACTCCACATCAACATGAGTAGCGGAGATCGCCCGCACTGAAATACCACCGCGATTCAGAAACACCGGCCAAGACACGAAGCAAGCATCATCGCATTCTGGAAAAATAGACTACAGGTCAAATCTGCTGTCGCTTCTGTGATGAACCCATCGCCTGTGTCATTGCTGCTAATACACGACAATAAATCACGGGCGGATCTACGACCCCTCGTCGGAGGAGACGCACAACCGAGCCGTCCAAAAAAATGCAGGAGCGGATCAAAAAATGACGCTCGCGTATGTTCAATGTCGTTTTTGCAGGCCAACTCACAGGCCTGAAGGACTGTGAAGCAAGTTACTGTAGCAAAGGTACTGGTGTCACTAGTGCATGCACAGGGTCAGAATTAACAACGAGAACGTCGTTTGCATTGCCCGCTAACTTTGGGAACTACTTAATGGGGCTAGGATTGGATCATTTGATCCAACAACTTGCAAAAAATTATCCCAACAGGTATGGTACCCCGCCGACTTCCAAAACATTATGATTGCATTCTTCCGTGGCTTGCATAGCATAATTCCTGCCCGGTTTGTCGGTACGAGATGCCCACAGATGATCCTGAGTATGATCGTGCTCGGTCTTGATGTAGTAGCGGCTCCAGAATTCCTTGCTCGAGGAGACCTTCCCCGCATTGGCATTGAAGAACCGGGGAACAAATCATTCAAATCATGAACAGATCTTTGAAGAGGTTTGCTGCAAAGAAACTTCGGATTGAACTTGCATGAAAAACACTGGAAAAAAATAGCACCATGGCACCATAAGCCCAATCCCATCATACAAACAACAACAACAAGACCAGGTACAACTTCCTTAAGAAAAAAAATTTCAAAACCAGTTTCATGGCTCCAAGCTTGAAGCTTTAGGGGCAGACGGATACTTCAGCCATAAATCTTCTCAAATTTTTGGTTTCTGATCCATTGTATACAATGGAGAGCATACTCCCTGATTTGAAAAAGAAAAATGGGGGGAGAAAAAATGAGGGGGGGATTTCCATGGAAATCCCCCCTCAAGGGTTGAAACAGGTACGAGAGCGAACCCGCTCTGATACCAAATGTTGGGACTTATGTGAAATGAACAAAATGAGATATCTTACAAATGAAACAAGGTTACAATATATAGGCATAAGCCTATATGAAATGCATGACACTTGTCAAGTGAAACTGACAAGTGTCAAGGAAGGCATAGTGCACATTACATTAATTCTAACACCTACCCCATTTATAAAGAGGAAACATAATTTTTTTTCGTCCTTTTCAAAGAAAGTTTCTTTGAATTTTATCAATTTTTGATTTGATACATGCTTACAATCTTGAAAGTGACATTATATAAATAGGTATGGATTGAAATATAGTCTTTATGAGTTGTAGCCTTCCTGTCATGGTTAAAAACTTACCTTTCAAACTTACCAAATAAGCTTTCATTCTATCCAAACATGAGTCCTCAAACAATATTTTTTTTTTAATTTCCTTTATGATATAAAGGGATACCCAAGTAGGCTAATGGCAAATTTCAATTTTAAACCTTAATATATTCACAATAATCTATTGTTAATCGAGAGAAGTGTTAATGAAAAAATCTTGGATTTTGTAATTTTAAACAATTGGTTCAACAACCTTCTCATAGCATGATAATATTGATTTGAACTCCATGTCTTCATTGATCGAGGAATGACCCAAAAGAAAAGTATTGTAAATAAACTAGAGATGAGATTCAAAGAGACCATTTGTTAAAGTTAAAGCTAAAAAGATAAAGTAGTTTTTACGTCCATGAGACCTTAGGCCATATGAGACAACCCTCATAGAGGATTTTTTTTACCCAATATATAATTATCCATCTATTTTATAGTTACCAAAGCATGGTATACAACCCTACCCCTTACAGGGTTCAAACCTTGAACCTCTATTCAAAGTTTCAAAGTCTCTACTATTAGGCCAACTCAAGTTGCATTTGTTTTATTTTCCATTTTTCCATTTAAGAAAGCTCTCTTTAATGCCTTCACAAGAATAATAAATATTCATAACTTGTAGTAATGTCTCTTCTAATAATAGATTCCAGTAAACTATAATGTCCTTTGTCATTTGATGATGTAGAGGGCATTTTTTAACCATTTTTTTATAGTGAAAAATCCTAAATGTAATGCAACTTCTACTATGATATGATCTCCTTGCTTTATATAGAAGTTTGTTTCATGTCTAGCATTTTTTTTTTCTCCCATTTTCACTTTACAATCTCTTTCCATGTGTTTGGTCTTATAAACTTGTGACATTGGAATGCAATGTTTTTATAATCCATTTGTTGATCCTATTCTCTTGATTCAAATTTAGTTCTCTATGGAGTGTGGTAAAGATTTTGAAATATTTCTTGCAATACATATTCAAGTATATACAAAATACCTTGTATCCTTAGTAGTTGGCCCCTCTTGGATGAACTCCCCTAGAGTATTTCAACTATTCTTTAGAAAACATCCTAATTAATAAGTTGATAGGGAAGTCCAAAAAGTGTAATCCATATTGAAATCCTTTAACAACTTTGTCTCCACACACATTCACATTTCGTGGTCTTAAATAATGCATTTTTGCCCCTATAGCAAGAGCCACCATCCATTATTTTATCCTTGAATTCCTAATGAAAGAAGATGATGAGGAAAAATCCTTTCAAAAGAAAAATAGTGGAGTAATTTAAATTGAATCCACAACTCCACTTGACCCAATTTTGAATCTCCTAAAAAACTGGCCAGTAACCATGGGACTTTCATATTAACCCTCTACTTTTAGGAACTATTATATCATGCTTGATCATTTTATCCTTGATAATCATATTTTGTTTAGTATCTTCTACCTAGGTAGGGTTTTCCATAGATTTACTATTCCTCTTGTCCCTAAATAGGGCATCCTTTCAAAAAAATTGCATATTATTGATAATAATGCAAATATATTTTTTAAAATAAGTTTTACATTTGTTTAAGATATTTTTATTTGTCAAATAGAGGTGAGAAAAACTAATATTTACCTACTTTAATATCATAAAGTTTACATATTTACTCTTTCAAAAAACATTCGAGATGATTGTTTATTGAGTTTTTGACTTTGTAGTTTTTTCCCTTTTTTAAAGTAAGTTATATGTAACTTTTATTTGGGGCCACTTAATAAAATATTAATACATTATGTTTGCTATGAGGTTAGTTAAACTATATCCAACTTAACCTATTATCAAAGATGTTTGTTTCCTTTGTCAACTCTTTGAAATCATTTTCATCAAGAGATAATATCTCCTCACCCAAATATATATTTTTAAAGTTGATTTTTTTGGGACAAAGATAAAAAATATGACTGGTCAAGTTATTTGCTACCTTATTTATTTTTCTATAGATATGTTCACATATTTAAAAGATTATCTCTAGCAATAATTGATGGACATAAAAAACAATGCCACAATTTGTCCAAGTTTAGACACCTAATTTTGAGCATGTCATCAAATCTCGAAAACTCATCAACATCTTCAATAGCTAATTAATAAAACATCCAAATCAAGTTGATTTTCTTCAATCTCAAATTAAATCAAACCAACAATATATCGTTCCAAAAGCAAAAATGCTATAAGGTCAAAGTGATAGTGACAATGATGCTTCTACTTGCATGGTAACACTTCTGCTAGCCTTTCAAACATTTCCATTTCCACCCAATTTAGCTCAACCATGGTCCTTTAGAACTAGAGTTGCCAATGCTATTGACTCTTATAACAAGAAAATAAAAAACACAATAGGTAAGCTATCCACCACCTACAAAATCCATGTCGTATTATACCAACCATGTCCACTGCCACCTTAAGCACATTATAGTCTTTGAACTTGCCAAGCCATGCTGATGATGCCACCTAGCCATTTCTCAATCTCAAAAAATTCTCTCGAATCCTTCCTTGAGGAGTCTTGACTTCCTATAAAGCCAATACTCAAGTGAGCCAAAGCATGAACAACTTTTTAATAGCAAAGCCTTGCAAGAATAATTCCTTAAATATGATTTTTCTATGTTTGTTAAGTTCTATGAAAGTTGTTTTCCACATTTGTTTTTTTTATGATAATGAAGATCTATTAGCATCATCTCTTATCTGTGCTTTTGAAAGTGAAGTTCTACTAGGTTCAAAAACTACACATCATCGCATAACATGAAGGCTGTTACATAACTTTATGTCGACTACTAATATAATATAATATAATATAATATAATATAATATAATATAATATTATAATACAATCAACCTTGGGTTATGTGTGGCCCATGCCAAACCTTATACAGTTTAATAACATATCTCAAAATATCTATTCCTATGTACCAATATTGATCATCCATCCATCCTAGTGAAACATTGATTGCTGGTGGTCATTGTTGATGCTGGTATGCCATTTTTCCACTTGAGTAACCTAATCCACTTTGTTGGCTCCATGCTTTTGCTGCTTTATTTTGATAATTTGAATGATGGACCCACTTGTTCCTTGATGTTGATGAACCACTTTGAAAGCTAGGATCACAATGCTTTCTATGCCAAATACTGCCATACTTGATATCCTTATGATGCCATGTCAAACCATAATATTGCTGCCTTGAGTCATGCCTTCGAGATTGTTGTCACTCATGGTGGTGTGAATGGCGATATGGTGCAACCTAACTTGATGTTCTACCTTATGTGACTCCTCAACATTTGAATCCACTATTTTAAATTCTTCTACACATTGTTCTTTCATGTTACCTTTGTTTGGTATGTCCTTGTGCTCTTATAACAAAGTTTCCTTAAACTTTGCTACTATTATTTACATGGACCCAGTTGCTACTAATTCTTCCATGGACTCTATTGTTGCTAATGCCTTGGATTCTGTTTTAGATTTTATTTGTTTCTCTACAACCACTTCTTATTTTTCCTTGGATCCTTGCTCATTAAGCTAGGAAATATCTTGCAATGTTATCTTCCTTTTCCTGCATCATAACTTCATAAACTTCATTTGCACATTAATGTTAACAATACCCAAAGAATCTAACCAAAGATAACCAAGAACAATATCCTCATTATCCATCTCAATAGCATGAAAATTTGAATGTAAAACATATTTATACATGGTGATCTTCAAATATTCAAAACTCTAAACATTCTCACCTTCTAATTGTATGTCCGTAATTTTTGTTGCTTGAACCTGCAACCTCTTCAAAAAAGCAATATTAATAAAATTATATCTGCTAATAGGGTCGATGGAAATAATAACCCGTTCCTTTTGAATGCTTCCATGAACCTAAAAAATAGACTTTTTAGATTCAAACAAATCCCTTTGTCCACATTTTAATTTATCTTCTACCAAAGGTATGGTTTCCTTTGTCTACATAATGACATATTTTTTTATCTTCTACCACTTATTTGAAATTTGTTAGCTCTCTTTTTATTTATTTTTGTTCTTTTTGAAGCATGTTTATTTCTTCACATCCCTTGATGGTGACCTTCAAATTGGTTATTTTTTTATATGGGTCCCATTTACTCAATGCATGCTCCATTTCATCCCAAGTGAAAAATTTATGGACACTATAAAACCAAGAGAGAGCTTCTCCTCCAAGATAGCGAGGAAGCATGAGGTTCCAAGTAAAATAATTATTATAATACAAGGATTTAAATAGTTTCCACCATTCTCTAACATCAATATCATCTTCTCCAAAAAATAATTGTAGTTCCATAGTTGATGCCCCAATACAAACTAGGGTTTTATGAGAATATATATCATGCCCCAATGCAAACTAGGGTTTTATAAAAATATATATCTCTCCACTGATTTGAAGCTAAAATTCCACATAAACCATTTGATCTGCATTTCTTCTTCAAAACAAAATAAACTACAACCAATTTGCTTACCCAAACTAACAATTTTTTTTTTTCAAAAAATGACTTGAATTCGTCACCTTAGTCCCAGATGACTGACTTCAAAAGGTTGTAGCTTATTCAATACTGCTCAAATTCCTTCATATGGCCACTCATTTTAAAGATCTTCAAATTTCAAACAAAATGATCCAATAATTGTTTGAATGTGATAAAATTTTGTAGAGATATGACTCTTGAAAGATGAGATATTTTCCAAAAAAAATTATGCCCTAATTTTGCAATCCAAAAAAAAAATCTCCACTTTGCCAAAATTGTTGCTCTGATACCACTTGTTATGAAACTATATTCTCATTAACATAAATTATTCACCAATATGCATAAATATCAAATCATTCATCCATAAATAATTATCCACAATAACAATCCACACAATGAGATAGAGATAGTTAATACCCTTAAGGTAGGAAAACACCAATAATACTCTTGAAGGAAGGAATAACTCCAAAAGATCTCCCAAGATGAGAGTGCCACTTAAAGAAGGCAAATTCCCATAAGCCACTTTGTGGGCAAAGATGATTACATAAGATTCATCTCCATGATGCTTACAATGAGAAATATCTCTTCTTTATATATCCATCTTCTAATTCTACTTCGGGGAGCCGACTACTAATATAATATAATATTATATAATATAATATTATAATACAATCAACCTTCGGTTATGTGTGGCCCATGCCAACGCTTATACAATATAATAACATATCCCTAAATATCGATTCCTAGGTACCCTAACAAAGGCTCTATTGGATCTGACTGTTGGCACTCCATGGACCTCACTAGTGACCTCTCCAACAATAGTAGATCCTCATCACCTCATCATGATGTGGATCATATGCCAAGGATTTTGAGGTTGTTAGCCCATTGGTAGCTACTTGTTGTACCTATCCATCCTACAACATTTTGCTTTTGCCTTTTTTTGTTGTTCTTTTATCATTACTATTTAACCAACAATTTATCCTCTGTCATCTTGCTACAAATTTTATCATAATTTTATTCTCTTATTATCTAGTTAGCTTGTCTTGCCATTCGAAGTGTCCCTGCATCCACTTTGAAGATTTTCAATAGGCCCATTGTAGGTCATAGGGTATTTCCTCAAAGACCCTTTCTATTGCACCTATAGGTGAAGGTGCCACAGGGTTGTATCCCTAGTATTTATCAAAGAGTGAAAGCACAAAAAAATTGCAAAAGCATCGGTGATACCCTTAGCGATGCTTTTACCATTGGCTTGAATGGTAACCATTTTGACTTTACCTTTCATTTTATTTTTTGCTTCTAAAAAAGGGATTTGATGGTGATCAAAGGAGCCACTTATTCTCTATTGATCTAGGTAGAGCCCTCTACTACAAAATCATTTTTTTGGTCTATTTAACAAGTTTTAGAAGCTAAGAGATCATCAATAAAAGTATTTCTAAATAGTGATAGTGTCAAAAATGCTTCTGTCCCCAGATAACGATTTTGCCATTGAGGTAGAAAATAAGTATATGTTGTGATTCTATTTTAGTTTTCTAGATTAGACAATGCCTTCTAAATATCTTGGGTCTTTATCTCTCTTAATTTTTTTTTGTTTTATTTATTTATGGATAAAGAAAAATAGAATAAATATTATCTTTAACAATTCTAGGGTCTCATCCATATTTTTGCATCCATTAAAAGGTAAACTACATATAGATCTATTTGGACGTGTCTTTTTGAACCCTTATCTAAAATAAATCATCCTTTTACATTATTTATTGAAATAAAAATGCATTTAGTTCATAGGTCTTGTCCGTTGCACTTGTTTGATGCATTTTTGGTTAAGATTGAATGATATTAAAGTTTAAGGCAATCAAGGAAATATATTAGAGAGAAATATAGATGTTCTCAAATTAATCCATTAAACATAGTCTTAGTCTCACAACTACCCCTATCCTTGAGGTGAGATGTCACATGCTTGATACCCTATAGGAATAAGGATGCTAGTGTGCTTGATCTCATAGGCTAATTTGGAGGTCTTTATGACATCCCCATATTACATTTTGGTGAACCCAACCTGGATGCCACTAAGATTCCTAAAGATTTTTTTTTGATCAAGCCAAACTTTTAATCAAAGACAAAAATTTGCTAAACCTTAAGCAAGATCATTAAGTCATAAACCCATTCTCTTCAAATATTTTATTGTGAACAATATGAAATCATAAACCCATTTTCTTTAGATATTATTTACTAAAGAGTTGTTATCCAAAGCCATTTTCTTTTAATTTTTTTTGGCTCTAAGACCCTAATTTTTTCTCGATGGTTATGTTATGGTGGGATGAAGAAAAAATTGTAGGATCATATATGTACAAGTTTATTCAAAATATGAAATATCTCTAAGAGTAGATAAATATTTGAAATAACAAATATTTTGGTAAGATATTAAAAAAAACTAAATCCAAGCTCAAAAATTTACAAGAGATGGTAGAAATCGATGGAAAGGACCAAGATTTTTATGTTCAAGAAAACCATTTTTTTTTATTAAGCGAAAAAACCCTTGTGAGGCCGCCTTGGTCTGAGAGACCATGACCAAGGGGTTCTACACTATCAAAGTCACCCGGGAGTCGCACCCGACCCTGCCCGCACCAACATTATCAATTAGATTTTGGGTACCCAATTCAAATTTCTGGTAGGGTGGAGATTCGAACCCGGGACCTCCCTTGGAGGATTCTCATATCCTCTCCAACTCACCTACAACACCTGGGTAGTTCAAGAAAACCAATTAATTTATGATTATCATAGTGTTTTAAAAATGTGTCATATTGGTTCCAAAAATCAAGGGAAATATATTTCAAGGAGGAATATGGAAATATCAATTCTTCATTCTACAAAAAAAATAAATTTTATTTTGATCATATAAAAAATATTTCAACTTTGAGTGGAAGAAATATTAGGGTGTAGACACCTAAAACGCGTCATGTCGAGGTGACTACTCATATGGGACATGCTAGAAGACCATATGGAAGATCTTGGATAGATTCCAAGGTATAGTAGTGGTTCTAACCACTCATTTAGGCAGTTTGGCCTAATCAGTGTTAGCCGTGGTTGACACCCATGGTTAACAGAGTTGACCGCACCTCAGAGCCGCGACTAGCCTCAAAAATTAGTTGGACCTTGGCCGATCCAAAATTGGTTATAACGGCCAATTGGTTGCAGATCCGAGCAGTTTAGGGAGGAAAATATCCAGAAGCTTCCCTCCAACTACTCCAACTATCCTTTCTTGATCTTGGCTTCTCCATGAAGCTAAGACATAGCCTTCCTAGATGCTATAAGAACCCCCTCAAAATTGGGAAGAAAGAGATACGAACCTTGAGTTGAAACACAACGAAGCCCTGTCGAATTGTATACTCACTTGTATGCATTGAGAGGAATACTTTTGTTGCCCAATTGAAGGTAAAATGGCATTTGATATCAAGAAGGCTATGGAGGGCTAGGAAGAATCAAGAAAATCAATTGAACCCAATTCATCACCAATCCAAGCAATTCAACCACCAAATCTATTAGAG
Organism: Wollemia nobilis; assembly: GCA_028583015.1. Lineage (NCBI taxonomy): Eukaryota > Viridiplantae > Streptophyta > Pinopsida > Araucariales > Araucariaceae > Wollemia > Wollemia nobilis. Next base: position 772,071 of record JAQPPZ010003193.1, on the reverse strand, counting down.
GACATAATGGCAACCCTTGATCATCAATTTCTTAGAATGAATTGAAGAATCAAGCCTTGATTGGAGAGCAAGGACATTCATGCCTCAACCATGGCTGTCAACCGCGACTAATAGTGCCAACCGCTTGAAGGACCCATGGTCAAGGTTTAATACTCAATTCAGCCGATTTTAGCAGTAGATTTGTATTTTTTTTGATCATTTAGATAGATTTACTGTAGATTTACTTTCTGTCTGCTCATTAGATTGTCATAATTATTGATTTAAGTTAGATTCCCTTCATTTTCTAGTATTAATCAATTCTAGATTAGGTGTTATTCTTTCCATGCACATATGTTCTTAATTCTTAATTAGGAGGTCTCGATAGACTAGATCTATGTTTCTTTCACATTCTTAATGGCAAATTTATCATGTTCTAGTATAGATTCATATCTTCATTTTCTTGATTTCATGTTTCTTATAGTATTTTCATGCAATATTTGGATCTAAAAGCCTCATCAAGAGAGGCCTCCTTTATTTCTAATTTGTTTCTTATTGTTTACTAGTTGCAGGATCAATAGGGTTTTGTCATTCAAGGCAACAAATACCTCTAATCATGGAGAAGAAGGTCATCGATACCTTGGAGTAGTTCTGTGATATTCTAGGAAGGCTTGGAATGACACCTACCCTTGAGAGGGATTTTAATATTATTGTAATTATTGTATCAAATGGGTATCCCTAAGAGGGATGGATTTGTAATCTTGAATTGACTCAAATTAATAGAAGATACATTTTTTGTTGTGTTATTTGCAAATTTGTCAATTTCTGTTATGCTCATTATATGTGAATTTCAATTATTACTAGCATTAGGTGTATGCTTCCTTGGTTGCCATAGAAGGCGATCATGACAAAACTCCACAATTTAAGAAATTTGTAAACTAACTTACTATTTTTTTGATGATAGGCCTTAGCCATGGTTAACAGCCATGGTTAATAGTTGTCACAATGGTTGAAACCCATGGGCAATAGTTGCGATTGCACACTCGATAGACACGGTTAGCAACGAACATGAATAGACAACATGGAATAAAATCTTCATCGGATTTGGATCTGAGGTAGGACCCATGTTTTATCCTCTGTAATTTCCTCTATGTGTATCTTTCTCATTAGAATATTAAAATGTTAGGATAATTAGGGAATATAGCTAAAAGTAGAAGGGAAAATGCATTGAGTCCCTAGATCCTTTTAGTTGTTCTACTAGTCATTGCTAGGAACAACGGACCTCTGATTGCATTCCGCCCTAGTCTCCAATGGTCTAGGCCCTTTTTGTATGTTGGTTTGCTTGTATGAGGCCCAATCTAGTGGCCATCTCGTCATCATCGTTAGTGTGCATTTTCTGAAATTCATGTAGTTTAATCATGCATACTTCTAAAAATTAAACGTTCCTTTTTGCATAGCATGTAGAAGAATCATTTGAGTGTTGTTTTATGCATTTATATTTCATGCAAAATAAAAGGAACCCACACACACCATGACACACTTTAAATGCTAGTGAGTTGGAAGTCACATCCAACCACTAGTAGGGTTTCAATGATGGTGGCAATGATTTCCATCCATTGGCCCAACTCCCTCGATCCTTTTGTTACTAGACCAATACCAGACCCAAGAACCATTCGTAGCCCATGAAATTTGCATGTACTTCTCTTCAGAGGGTATAACGCTGACTAGGTGAGATTGGGTGAGGGTCTAGTAGGACTTGTGCTCCCTGACCGTGTGTGGGCTTCATTACCACACATTATAGGTGGGATTACGTGACCTGGAGTTCATAGCCAGGTTGTCGAGCTATGAGTATATAGGTGAAAGCCCTTTAACAATTGAGTATATCATCAACATATTGAAAACACGATGAGAGTTACTTATTGATACAACAAATTGCAAAACACATCAAATAGTTTAGGGCTCATATTAAAACTTTAAAAGAGATAATCACCATTGTTTACTTTGTTTGCTTTAAAACTTACATACGAGATAATATAATATCATGGTGGTTACATGAAGAGGCTGATTCGGGTATAGACCCGAGGTCGAGGCCGAAGCTCCACCCAATACACAATAAGATGTGTAGAACCCTCAATCATAGAATCCTCTCGAACGTCATTCGATGAGTATTAGAGGGGATAATTCTATGCATGGGGATCCTATTGAGAATACCCCGATTAGAGGAGCTACTAGACACTCCTCGAGACATAGATCAGAGCATGGAGCTTCCCAACATGGGGGTTCTAAACATGTTAGCATTTACCATGATCACACTCCATGTGCATCCATGGGATCTGTTAAAGAGTTTGTCATCGAGGGATCCAGATTGGTACCCCTTCATCCTATGTCTAGGGGAGGCTTGAGGCCCCCAACATCTGAGTATAGACGAGTTCAAGATCCACCCATTCAGGGGCAAGTAGATAGGGCCACTTTCAAGCGTAGACCCATGCAGACTCCCAATAGAAGTGAGCCTTGTAGGATCACCATAGACATATCTAAAGTGGGAGTTAATGGTATGCCACCTCATGAGCCATGGCATAGTAGATAGTTAGATGGTCTAGATAGAGTCTTAGGATAGTTAGGTTACAAGCCTACTCCTGCGCCTTCTCGTCCTATGAGCGTGCGTAGCGGTAGTACCATTAGGACTATCAGAGAACCTGGAGAGTGCTCCAAGCATTCTCATGATATGCATGCCCCTGCATCTCATGCAGGCATAGAGTATAGGCAATAGCTAGATGTGAATGTCATCTTCATAGACAAGGGCAAGAGCATAGCAAATCAGTCCATTGGGGGACACACCCACAAATCCGCTCGAATAGAGCACACACACTAGAGGCCTCATACGACTGATCACATAGATAGATCTCATAGGCTGGTGTCCGAGCAGAGATGTCAGATCCTCCAAGACCAATTGGAGGATGTTCATGCAGAGTGGGAATACCTAAAAAATGAGAACACTCAGAGGCAAAGGTTCATAAGACAATGCTTATATGAACAATGCATGCATGAACAATGCATCCTTGATCAGAAGGAGCATGTTGAGAGGGAGGACCGATTGGCTAGTGTTGGTTTACATCCCCCTAGTGAGCATAGGGAGCACATTGATAGATGAGCTACTTCATAGCCTAATTTGCACCCTGAGTATATAGACACTCATACTCGCCATACAACCCAACATAGAGATCGATGCCCTACATCCGAACATCATGGGCATAGGTAGTATGAAGAAGAAGTGGAAGAGGAATTAGATCAAGAATATCCTAAAATATCCCAAGTCAAAGAGGAGGATGAGCCTAATCCTTCACCTTGATCAAAGAGGAATCTACCTCCAAAGGTGCCTCCAAGGCAATCCAGAGAAGAGGAGTTCTTATCTTCGTAGGCTTATAAGGCCTTGGTAGAAAATGTCAAAGCTATTGAGAAACAAGGAATGACTTATCAAAAGCCTACCTTGAATAAGATTCATAATGAACCTTTATGCCCATCAGTGCCTATTTTGGCCTATCCTGAGCATTTTGAGATGCCTAGGTTAGAAAATTTTAAAGGAGAGGAGGATGCTCAAGAGCATGTGACGAGTTTTCTAGACATGTGCTTTCAGATCGAAAGCAATGATGCCTTGCTCCTATGGACCTTCATTACAACCCTCTCAGGCCCAGCCTGGGAGTGGTTCAATCAACTCAAGAGGCACAACATCACCAATTTTGAGCAATTGGTTGATGCATTTCTTGAATGCTTCTCCTTCGACATCAAGAAAAAGGTGAACCTATCCGATCTGGCTGCTTTAATGCAACATGATGATGAGCCAGTTATGGATTATGGGAAATGATGGAGAAAGATGATGGCAAAGTTACCATTCTCCATCCCTACTTCTGAATTAACTCGAATGTTTATGAAAAGTTGCACCAAGCACATTTTGTTATTATTACAGTTGCAGCAATATCAGACCTTTGAGGAGGCTTTGGCACAAGCCAAAGTGATTGAGGATATCAAGTTATAGGAGGGTAACTTGAAGCTCATAAACAAGAAGGAATGGAACAAGAAAAGCATTGAGAAACAATAGGCCAAGCTAGCCCATGTTAATCAGGTGGTTTTAAACCTTCAAAAAGGGGATAAGGGGTAACAACAATGAAATTATCAAGCCCAACCTCCTCCTGTGTAATATGAGTAGCGCAACAACAATCAAAAGGGTAAGAATAAGGAACAACACCCACCTCACCAGTTCACACCTTTTTTAGAATCGATGACTTCGATATTCCATCAACTGTGCGAGGCCAAGGCCATACACTTACCAGAGATCAAATTATTGGACCCTAATCAACCCAAACCAAAGGGGTATAGGGATGAGTTGTACTATATTTTCCATAGAGCAAAGGGACACGACATCGAAGTATGTTGGAGTTTCAAACATTTAGTACAAAACATGATAGAAAGAGGTGAGCTAACTATGGATAACCCTCAGGCACCAGATAATCAGAATATGGGGATTTACAAAAATCCTCTGCCTAACCATGAGGTACCAAGGAACAATATTGGCCAAGTCAATCAAGTACGCATCGAACCACCAACCCATGGGTTCATCGGAATGGTCAATGTTGTCACAAGACATGCGAGGTATGAAAGACCAAATCAACCTCCAGCTCCCATTAGAGTCCAAGTTGCGCCTCCTCCAAGGCCAGCCCAAAATGTGCCAGGCCCACCAACTAGATCGATGGTGACAATCAGGAGTAGGTTAGTTCAAAACCTACAGATGACTCTAGTGAAGTTGTCAATTTATGAGCTGATTCAGCAGTCTCCCAAGCATAGGGAGATGCTTATGGACATTCTAAGGTCCATAGAAGTGCAGTCCCAAGATCCTGAAGCATTCACACACTTCGTGGGACATGTACAATAGTGTCAAGAACCGGTCATACAATTTCATGATCATGAAGTCAAGATGGTTTCCACTGTCACAACGGACCCACCACTCCATATCATTGCATGTGTGAATCACATACCTTTCAAGTGGGTTTTTATTGATACATGATCATCAATCAATATTATCATGACCAAGGCATTGACATATTTGAAGTTGCCGAAGTCACATATTGTACCTTCCACTTTCACCTTGAGAGCATTCAATGATGCGTTATGCTCGATGGTAGGTACCATAGTTCTTCCGATTCAGGTTGGACTAAAGACCATCCCTATGATGTGTCATGTGATTGAAGGTGCTATGCAATATAACATCCTTTTAGGGAGGCCTTGGATACGAGAAATGCATTGTGTCCCTTCCATTCTTCATCAATGTATTAAATACATGCATGAGGGATAGGTTCACATGGTACCTTCAGATGAAGAACCATTCAAGTACGTGAATCTAGCAGATTTTTCGAGGGATTTTGTGCTCCCCTCAATGCACCTAGACATATAGCCTACATCATCGATCAAAGAGCTAGGAGGTAAAATAAAATAAGTGTGTGCAAAACCTACAATATCCGCATCTCAATGATCGAAGCACATGATAACTACTTCTACTAGACCATTGACATCCATGATGCATCGGGATGATAGGAAGCTAAAAGTAAATATGGGTAAAAAAGAGATGAAGCAAGCACCCAAACCAGTTGTTGTTGAGATTCCTACTCCCATGGAAGTAGAGAATGCTCAAGTAGAAGTCGAAGAGGCACCTCAGCCTACTTCACCTGCATCTTCAGTAGGGTCATCTGCATCGTAGGTGACCATTCATTTGGTTAATCCTAGATTGGGGGAATATATTATGTAGAATGTGATATTTATGCTGATCATCGAGATTGCACAAGATATGGGCTGACCACAAGCCCATCGCCTTCTCGTAGGGATGGTGGTACCACTAGGGGTACCTCCTAACCAAACTAATTTTATCTATGGAGGGCTCGACCATCTTGCATCTCGTACCCCCATGGATGAAGATGATGATGAACCATTCATTGTGAATGTTCATTATCTCTCTAACCTAGAGTATGCCTTATGATATTTTGAGCGTTACCATTGGTATGGTTACGGTCTCAGATTATTCGAGTAAGGGTGTAGGAGGCCTTATGAACCATAATATCAGTTGCCTACTGATAGGTTCGGGTTAGGATATTATATTGGAGGATATGATGAACTCCTCATGGCATCTTTAGACCACCTGTACCTCAGTCTAGGGGGTGAAGTCGACTTCAATCCTTATCACCCCAATCCCTCCACCTTTCGAAGGGATAACCGGTTAGTGTCTTATGTCACTATAGAACCACCCGAGATATATCATGAAGACATCTTGGTGGATACTGGTCCAGAGCATATACCAAGAGACAACTTGGATGAACAAATCTATGAGGTAATCGATGACATAGGTCTGTAGGTTCAGATCGCTAGCTTAGTGATAGATTCTGAGTTAGAAGATCATTTTGATGAGGATAGAGTAGAGTCCATATTTGAGATAGGTGGACCGAGTTGCATATATGAGAGTGATGATGATGATGAGTCCTCAAATGATGAGTAATATGAGGATGAAACTGAGTTGGCTTATCTAGGCCCTCTTAATTTACATCATCTATTACCTTTGGAGATAGTCATTGAGGATGAGCAATCCTCCATTGATGATAGTGGTTATCAAGAGTGGGCTTACATGGGACCCCATCTTCCTAATCTCCCAATTCTAGTAGGTAGTGGTGAAGGTGTCTATTATGATAGTGATGAAGAAGATGAAATAGAGAGAGCCTATTTGGGACCTCCCTACTTGCATCATCATAATGCACCTTACACTATAGAGGATATGTACAGAGATATCAATCTTCATCCTTGCATCTCAGAGGAAGACCACCTAATTTGGATAGGATTTATCATATGGTCTTCCCTGATCCACCAAATTTAGAGAGCTCCTTGAGCCTAATGATCCTATTTTTGAGTCTATCCATAGACCGGATCTAGAGATCCCCATACCCCTAGAACCACATCTCGGGGATGGAAGTTATACAAATGTAGAGTCACATGCATGTGGTCCTAGAGACATGATCCATTCCATCAATATGATCTCCATTGATTTGACCACTCCACTTCACAATCCAGCCAATCCATCCAAACCATTGTATCTTAATGTAGATGCTATTGATTGGGATCATGTTGATTCACCACTAGAGCCTAAAGATTTCTTCCCCAATGAAGAAATGTTGCAACCTTTTCATTTTGTGCTAGGCTATGCATATGATGTTTATCATGTTGAGGATGCTTCCAATGTGGAACCCATAAACCTAGTAGATGACATCCATTTGATCCCTACGCCTCACCAGCTTGAGGAGGGATCCCATATGTCAGTAGAGGAAACCTTTGAAGTGGATATCAGTGATGATCCCACCAATCCAAGGAAGGTTAAATTTGGAGAAACTTTATCTCCTGATGAGCATGCCAACCTCATCCCTCTACTGAAAGAGAGACCTGATCTCTTTGCTTGGACTTATAAGGACATGCCGGGTCTAGATCCAAAATTGGTTACTCATAACCTTTCGCTAGATCTATCAAAGAAACCAGTCAAGCAGAAACTTAGGAAGATGCATCCAATAGTAGCCTTAATGGTTAAATATGAATTGCAAAAGTTGTTGGATGTAGAGTTTGTCATTTCCATCGACTATCTAGAATGGGTATCAAACATGGTGCCTATAGGAAAACCTGATGGAAGGATCCGTATTTGTATAGATTTTAGAGACCTCAATAAGGCAACACCAAAAGATTCATTTCCATTTCCAAACATAGATGCTCTCGTAGATACAACTACGGGTCATGAAATGCTCTCCCTAATGGATGGTTTTTTTGGTTACAACCAAATTCAGATTAAGCTCGAAGACCAACATAAGACCACATTCATAATGCCATGGGGGACATTTTGCTATAAGGTTATGCCATTCGGTCTTAAGAATGTTGGTGCTACATATCAACGGGCTATGACATATATCTTTCATGACTACATGCATAAGATCTTAGAATATTATATCGATGACTTATTGGCAAAGTCATTGCTACGTTTAGAGCATGCAGAGGTCCTGAGGAAGGTCTTCGATCACCTGATAGAGCATAATGTCAGGTTGAATCCTAAGAAGTGTGTATTTGGTGTGACTTTAGGAAAGCTCTTAGGATTCATCATTTCAAAGTGAGGGATCAAATTTGATCCAACAAAGGTCAAGGCTATTTTAGAAATGCATCCCCCCATGAATATCAAGGAATTAAGAAGCCTTTAGGGCAAAGTAGCATCCATAAAGTGATTTATCACACAGTTATCAAACAAATGTCGACCCATGAATCGACTGCTACACAAGGGGGTCCCATTCAATTGGGATGAGGACTGTCAAGCAACCTTTGCTGAGATTAAGCACTACCTGGCGATGCCGCCAGTGCTAGCTCCACCAAGACCAGATGTACCATTCTTGCTATATATATTGATGACTGATTTTGCATTGGGAACCATGTTAGCCCAAAAGAATGTGCAAGACAAAGAGCAAGCCATATATTACATTAGCCGAACCTTGGTGAGTTACGAGCTAGGATATGCCTACGTGGAAAAGTTATGTTTAGCAGTAGTGTTCACTACAAAGAAATTATGGCATTATATGTTAAGTCATACGACGTATGTCATATCAAAACAAAATCCTTTGTAGTATATGATGAGCAAGATGTATCATAATACATGTACTACAAAGTGGATCATGCTATTGATAGAATTTGATTTGGAATTCATTAGCCAAAAGTCCATCAAGGGACAAGTCATAGTTGATCAACTGGTTGAGGCACCTCTCGAGAATAGTAGGCCCCTCACCATAGAGCTTCCTGATGATGCAGTATTTGCCTTATCAAAAGCACTCAAACTCGAAGAACTAGATAACAAAGCTGATATGACCTTGTTCTTTGATGGTTCGAAGTGTGAGCAAGGGGGTGGTGCAGGAATAGTGTTGTTCACGCCACAAGGTGCTCCCATGCCCTTGTCATTCAAGTTGGACTTTCCTTGCACTAACAATAATGTTGAATATGAAGCCCTAATCTTGGGCCTCCAAACAGCTATCACCATGAAGATTAAAAGGTTAAATATCTTTGGTGATTCCCTTCTCATTGTCAACCAAGTGAAGGGACTTTTTCAATGTAGGTGTCCTATCTTGAAGGCCTACAAAGATCTTGTTGATACTTATCTAGCTCAGTTGGAGTGGTATGACATTGAGGCAATCCCTCATTCATCAAATAGATTTGTAGATACTATGGCATCTTTGGGATCCTTAATCCCTCAGAATCCTTCTACCGATTTTACTACCATCCATGTAAAAATATTGTCACACTCTATTATGCAACATGAAGCTTTGGATAACAAAGAGTCAATCAACATGATTCATGTAGAACCAAACCATGAATGGTTCTATAGAGCTAAAGACTTTCTCAAGAGAGTGCCTTGGGGGTCATTGATCTCGTAGGGTCCTACGGGGAATGGTACTACCATTCACCATAAGGTTATTTCCTAGTCTACATTTGCAAATGTTAAACCATAGGGGGAACATGTTGTCTTGTCAGTTGAGGTTGAGGTCTATCAGAATTGGATGTCATAGATACATGACTTCCTAAAGCTTGGTGTAATCCCTCAGGGATTATCACATGCCACGAAATGCACATTTAAATAGAAAGTGATAAAGTATGTCTTGTTAGGAGATATTTTGTATCATCGAAGCTATGATGGAGTTCTCCTTCATTGTCTTGAGCCCCAAGAATCATCTTGGGCAATTTTGCAAGCTCACGATGGTATGTGCGATGGCCATTTTAGCGGCATGGCTATCATCAAGCGCATCCTTCGCATGGGCTATTATTGGCCCACTATGGAGAAGGATTGCAATGTGTATGTCAGGAAATGCATTAAATGTCAACATCATGCTAATCTTGCGCACTTGCCATCACAGGCCTTACAACCCATTCAAGCGGCTTGGCCATTTGCTCAGTGGGGTTTGGATCTAATCGGTAAGATCTCTCCTCCATCATCGGGTCGACATACATTCATTATTATGACTACTGAGTATTTTACTAAGTGGGTGGAAGCCATCCCCTTAACAATGACAACTGGAGCACGTATTGCTGAGTTCATACTCACCAATATCATAAGTCATTTTGGGATACCATCCAAGATAATTTTGGATAATGGAACATCATTCAAAAACAAAACTATGAGGGCTTTGACGTCTAAGTATAGGATCAAACACAATTTTATGACTCCATATTATCCACAAGCAAACGGGCAAGTTGAGGCTTCAAATAAGATAATGGTATCCATATTGAAAAATATGGTACAAGAGCACCACAAATATTGGCACATCTAGTTGCCCCTTGCATTATGGGCTTATAGGACTAGCATTCGGACACCCACTAGGGCAACTCCATTTTCACTAGTATATGGTGCTGAGGCCATTATGCCCTTAGAGTTGGAGATTCCAATGTTGCGCATCACATTGAAAGAGTTCATCGATGATGACACTACGCATGACAAGCTCACCTAGATCAATTGATGCTACTTGATGAACATCACGTGAATGCCCTTGAGCATCTTCATGTTTATCAAGAGTACTTAAAATGAGCTTACAATAACAAAGTCCATCTGAGAGACTTTGAGGTTGGTGATCTTGTGTTGAAAGAGAACCAAAAAACTCAAATCTACCACCAAAAATGTGAGATAAATTTATGGCTAATTGGTTAGGTCCTTATATCATCTCTAAGAATATTGGACCTGGGACATATCACTTGACATCGCTTGAAGGTATTGAAGAGCCTGAACCTCTCAACATCCTTCATATTAAAGCGTTCTATGCCTAAAACCATCAAAAGGCTCCAAAGGCATCTGTAAGCCCTTTGGTCATCCCATTAAAAGGCTCCAAAGGCATCTGTAAGCCCTTTGGTCAAATCAAAATTTCAAAAATCCATAAAAATTAAAAAGCAATAAAATCTAAAAAAATTGAAAAATATTAAAAATTCAAAAATATTTGCATCATTGCATTTCATTTGCAACATTGCATTTCATTTGCATTATGTATTTCATTTTGCACATGCATTTCATTTTGCATTGCATTAGGCATATCCATCCATCGCACTTGCATTAGGATAGGTTGTGTTTACAATTTGACAAATGACACCACGTTTGTGTTTCAATCATGCATCTATGCACTATCATTATCATCCATTCACCCTTGTGAGTAATTGTGTTTTTCAACACAACCCTTCCTATTGCTATGAAGAATATACTAGGGTTTTCCAGTCATTCAACCATACCTAGTGGTCTTCTCAAGAGTTGGTAGAAAGCTTGCTTTGCTTTTGTAGATGAGGTCTAGTTTTGATAGCACTTAGCATATCATAATCCTATCACTAATCAACAAATTAAACAATCCTAATTAGGACTAGGGAAATATGAACGCTATGAAGTGGGACCAGGTATCTTGAGGTGAAAATTTTATTCTTGCTTATCCCCTTGTGCGGATGGTCTGAGAAATGTTGACAATTGGCAAAAGGACAAGTTTCCCCTACCCATATGAATCCCTTGCTTACAAATGAAGGAGAAATATCCCAAAGTGAAATATCAAAATCAAGTCAAATCAAGATCAAGTTTTATCAGAAATCAAATCAGTATCAAATCCCTTGCTCGAAAGAAAAAAAGAGAGTACAAAATAAATAGTGATTTTTATCACTATAGTACAAAATAAATAGTGATTCTTATCACTTTATATGAGCAAGTATCCCAAAAAATTGAAGAAAATAAGGGAGTGAACTTGAATCCTTGGAATTGTTAGCACTCGTACCTTACACATGATGATATGTCTGATACATTAGCATTTTGCTTTTGTGCAGACCAATGTTTGAATGTGGAAGAGCTAGCTTCAGGTGTCCTGTATCGCCTAGTGGTCTAGTCCAACTGAAATCCAAACCTAGGATTGGATAGACATTTGAGGATCCCCAATCTTAGCAATGGGCTGAAAGAATCCCGCCTGACATTGGGGTATGCTTATGCCTTATCTAATATACTCATTTGCACACACAGGGGTAATGAATAGTTAGGGTCTATCCTAGCGAAAGCCTTATGTTTCAGAAGTCTAGTATGGTTAGTATACAACTTTTGATAAGTCAACTAGGGTGTTTGAGTCTCATGGAAAACCTCAAAAATTCCCAAATAGCAACAACCAATTTTCAATGCAATCATCAAATATCAATTTCTTTTATGAGAGTTTGTTTATTAGAATTATTTATAATATAGGTTAGATACCGGATGGATGTCAAAAATGATATTTAAATGACCACTGACTATGTTATCCATATTCTTTTAATTTACAAAATCTTATGAATAGAAACCATATATCATTGCATCTCACATATGGGTGTACAATTTATCAATTTTCATAAAAAGATATAGCAATTACAGTCCATGATTGTCATACATTCTGTGGTGTCATCCATTAGATTGTCAAACTCATATTGCATTCATACATTATGTTTTAAGTGATTAAAGCATACATGTCCATTTACATAAATCATCATCAAAAATTATGCAATACATACATGGCATAAATTATGTCATAACAACATAAATTAAATGCATACAAGTATAATAAATTACACATGCATTTAACATCAAATATTGCATTCATATACATTCATCATAAGTAGTCCATCTACACATGTATATCATTGCATCTAAAATCATACATCCATCATCTAGCTAGTGCATGTCATCCATACATCACATCATATAACATAAAATAAACATCACATCTAAGCATTGCATCCATATGCATCTCATAAAACATAAAAATAATAAAACAAATAATAAACTGCACATATAATGAGTCTCAAATGTCAGATCATATATATATATATATGTGTGTATCAAAAATATATAATAAATAATACATCGACATATGTCAAAAATACCTACAGGCTACATCTGTGTAGGTCCTCGACCTTACACACAAAAATGGTACAATAATCTATCATAGATCTGTACTAAGTAGTACCTACACCCCTAGTCTGTGAGGCTCCACCATCACCTCCACCATCCCTGTGAGTCTAGAGCTGGCACCTGAGGTCCTCTCTGACTTGTGACTCCTATGGATTGGAGCTAGTTGAAGACTACCCTATCTCTCGAGTGTGAGTCCTCTGAGATCCTAAAGCCATGGGCCTCTTAGGAACCTCACCCCCAAGTAGCTCAATCTCTCCTCTCAAGGTAGAGATGTAGGCAACATCTGATGATCTAACACTGATGTGCTACTTCACTAGAGCCCATAGTCTCTTGATCTCTACCATCGGGTCCATCATTGCTAATCTCGGTACTCCCTGCAATGCTAGTGCTACTAGAGCTGCTAGAGCAGCAGGAGCTTCTAGTACAACTTATGAAGCTAAGGGGTCCTCCCTCGTAGCCTTGAGCGAGTCTCAATCTATAGTTATAGCATCTAGCTACAATTGTACAAGAATACATTGCCTTGTAACCCTATGGATCTTAGTCTGTACCATAATAAGCTATGCTTAGAGAGCTCCCTTCTCCTCCTCGTAGCTATGCTACTAATACTACCCTATTGAGATTTGTTTCTAGAGATCCTTATCCCATGCATCTAAGGTATATATGGTGGTATCCCTCCATAGTATCTACGTCTGGAGAGTGCCTACCTAAGTCTGTAGGCTAGCAACTTGGGCCCTGAGCTACCCGATCTCATTGTTAGGTGGTGCCTCACCCTCCTTAAGAGCATTGCCCTCCTCCTCATTCGAGGGTGCATCCTCTGCAGCTCCCTCACCCCATCCACCCTCAGTCCTCTAATAGACTCGATGATCATGAGGATCAACCTCGACTCCCTCTGCACCCTTGGTTGCATCATCTACTATCCTACCCAAGGGGCCCTCCATGCCCCACCATACCCTAGTCGTCCACCAAGTGTCATATTCAAGAGTAGTCCCTACATCTATCAGCCTTGACTCCTAAAATTCATCATCCTCATCACCCAGTGGAGTCACCCTAGGCCATGTCAAGTCCCTCTCTAGAGTGAGGTGATGATAGATGGTAGGCAGCTCTGGAATATCTTACCTAATCTTAAACTATCTGGTAATGCAAGAGAAGTAAAAGAACTCTCATACCTTAGACTTGCATCCGAGGAGCCATCTATCTCTGCGTACCCATCATAGGTATCTGTCAATCTCCATCCATGGAGGGCAATCTAGGTATGAGTGCCACTCAATCTGGTCTACCTATAGTCATGAAAACTATCCAATGTAGTGATCTAGATCCCTTATATGAGACCTGCTTCGAAAGCCCTCTTGCTCATGAGGCCAACATGTTGTATAGCACTGGTGCACCTCCTCAATGGTGCCAATATTGAGTGGTAAGCCAGTGGGATGCTCAATATTAATGTGCTACCACCCCTAGATCTAAAGTAGTAAGTTGCAATCGATGCCCACTCTACTCCTCTATGTAATCTGGTACAACTCATTATAGAGCTATGCTAGTAAGGCACTCCCCTAGGATAGGATCAAGTGATGGTCAGTGCTGACTCGCTAGGACCTCCATAGTCCTAGCTAGGAGGTTCCATGGGAACCTCACTCCAAAAGTGTTTAGCAAGATGATCTGCATAATCAGGTGCATGAATATGGTCGCTCACTAAGAGAAGACCTCTGTGTGTACCAATGCTCAATGTGGACCCCTTCGTGGTCCGAGTGCCACTATGTTGCATCACTATGGTCACCAAATATCATGGTAAATACTGCATCCTTCACCTCCGTCGATGAAGATGTGATGGCCTCACCATCCAGAGGAAGTCTGAAGATGCGATAGACATCCTCTAGAGTGATAGTCATCTCACCTGTCGGTAGGTGAAAGGTATTGGTCCATGCATCCCAACATCGAGCCAATGCAGTCATGTAGGCTTGATCAGCCCTGATGGTGGGGAGGCATAATACATAGCCAAATCCCATAACCCCAAACCAATCCTACTCTTCCTGAGTCAAGGCATCATGTAGGTTGCGAAGGATCTCCGATTCCCTCGCCCTCGCAGTCAGAGTCTGGTCGATAGCAAGGTAATAAGGTAAAAATGAATAAAAATCAATCATAAACATAAAAAATGACTTAAAAATGACAAAAAAATCAAAATCTCAAAAACACCAAAAAAAATGGAAAAAAACTTAAAAAAAGTAAAAAAAATCAATTAATTGCTTTTAAAATTAAAAAAATTGAAAATTTTTAAAAAATTTTCTAAGGTTGTCGAATCATGGCTCAGACCCATGGTCGGGATGGCGGTCAATTTTGTGACCATTGGGATTTAAATCCCATTGTGGTTGATAGTCATGACCCCCAATTTTCCAATTGGGGACTGTGCTTGCCAGCCATGGCTAGGAGGGATGACCTTTTCAGGGTCATTCCTCATCTCGAGATTCCCCAAAAGAAGAAAATAAAAATAATTAAACCCTCCCCTCTAAGCTAACCTAAGCTAAACCTAACTAGGGTGAGGTTCATTACCGATGGTTTAATGATGTTCATTTGACCCATTACTTAGTGAGGTTAATTTTAAACCGATAAAAATAAATAATGGTCAAGGGTTTTGTGTGCTTCTACCTTAGTAGCACCGGCTCCTCTAGGTTGGGCTGCCATTAATGCGGGTGGTAGTGAGGTCGAGTTGCAGTAACGCTTCACGTCAGACTTGTTCAATCACCTCTCAGAGCACTCAAGGTTTGCAAAGTTGTCAAGTTGAAAATGACATCGAAAAATGACAGATTTTTTTTAAATATTTCCTATTTTGCTCCTGATCGTGGTTGGCACCCATGGGCACAAAATTAGGGTTTTTTGATCGTGGGTCACAGCCACGGCTAGGAAAATTTGAAAATCTAGCTACTTTTGACAAGCACGGTTAGCAATCTATAATAAATGCTCTAAAATCCCATCGTGAGGAGTTGTAAAATGCCAAATTAAAAATACCCACCTGACCAAAATTGTCAAAAATATTAAAAATTAACAAAAAAATTAGATAAATCAAAAGCCAAATGCACCTCGTATCTAGTTATTTACCCTATACACTTGGCGGTTGTAGCGACTTGCACTCCATGCAATCCGACAAGATGAGTAAATTACCATAAGGACATTTGGGGTAAATTAATCATCGTTGAATTGATATGCTTCATTTCAATCCCTAAGAAGGCCCATACGGTTGGATTGCTCCACGGGAATGAGGTATTCATGTCAATTCTCCTATGATATTTTTAGTAGATCATCGAACAATATGATTCAACACAAGCCTAATTGGAATTGTTATCATTTTGATTCCCTAAGAAGGCCATTGAGGTTGGACCGCTCCATGGGATAGAGATGTACAATTACTATTAATAGTTGTAATCATAGCTGATTAGGCCTAATCAAGTATCAAATGCTAAATCTTAATTTGTTCAAAGTCATTCATAGTGGTCAAGCGACTCGTCACTTCATTTAATTGTCATTACCCTCATCGACTCATCGCTTGAGGGGGTAGTCATAATATCATAATCATAATCAAAGTCAATAGAAGATCCCTTGATCGTAGATCCCTTGATCTTGTCAAAATTACGTTCGTCTTATGAATCATTGCCAATGACTATCATAAGCTTACCCTTTTGCTGGGGAAAAAAGCAAATATGACAGTTTGGATTTGAAAAAAATTCTTTGAGGAATAGATTGCTCTGCTAGGGTTTGATGCAAGACTGGCTGTGCATTTTTCGTAAGGGTTTCAGTGGGAAAATCCTGTCTGCTGCATTAACACCGCCTTGAGGCGGTGTTAATTCACCCTTTTTAATGGTTGTCGCTCATGCAGTCGGCTCCATTTATTTTGAGTCTTCTGGAGAGCTCAATGGTACCGGGGAAGCGTCCGTGCAAGTTCATTCTGACAATGTATCATGAGGTAAAGGCCCTGTCCCTGAAGTTGTTATTCCTTTGCATGAATTCCATACAACTTGTGAATGGTTTGAGAGTCATACCCTGGTGGGTTATTTTCTGGGTCGTATCCCATATGATACCCTTATTCGTTCATGGGTCAAGCAAGTTTGGGGCCCATATGGAGTCAAAGTGGAGAATGTACAAAACCTTACAAAAGGGTATTTCCTTTTTCGCTTTTCAGATCCAGTTCAAGCATAGAAGGTTCTGTCTAGGGGTCCATGGACTGTCCGTAATTCTCTGTTGATTTTGCAACCCTACTCTCAAAATTTCCAAGTCAGTGATCAAGCTGCACTGGAAGTCCCGATGTGGGTTGAATTCCCTGGTCTTCCTGTTCCTCTTTGGGGTTTTTTGTAGACTTTAGTTGCCCCCTTAGGTAAGTTTGTTTGCCTTGAGCCAGAAAAGTTTTTCTCCGCTCGACCCACTAGAAGGGTTTGTATCAAAGTTGACCTTACTAAGGATTTGCAGGAGTTTATTGATATTAAAATCGGGGACCAATCCATAAGGCAAAGAGTTGCCTATATCAATTTACCCAATACTTGTTATCGGTGTCAATCTATAGCTCACAAAATTTGGGAGTGCCCTTTGATGGAATGGAAATATAAGGCAAATCCCTCGCCCACTCCCGCGGCTCCCGCTAATGGCTCGTGGGGAAACACTGAAGAATGGACTACTGTCTCTAGCAAGAAATCTCGTGGTACTAAGCAACAAGAAGCTTCGATTTCTACTGCACAACCTGCCCCTTCTCCTTCTCAAGACATGCAAGCTTCTGCTGAAGTTGTTCAGAATCCTGTTGATACGGCCCCTCCGGTTGTTGACATGCAACCCCCAGTTCCACCAGTGTCTCAACTTCTTTGGTCGGGCCCTTCTTTGGCCTCAGTGGTGGTAGCTCCAGATAATTCTTCAGTGGAGGAGGGTCGGGCCTTGAAGGTCCGTCGCTCTCGTAGCCCTATTCGGAATGATAAACGTCGACAACTAAACAATGATGCTTTCCATGCGACCTCCAACTATTTTGGCTCACTTACAGGTTTGGGTGATGCAGAGGATGTCATGGAGATCATGCATCCTGACAAATCCCAATGATTTTTTTATCATGGAATGTTCGAGGACTGACGGACCCGATCAAAAAATATTTGGTCCGAAATGAGATGTCAAATGTTTCTCGAATGCATGGAAGCCTCGATATTTTATGTCTACAAGAAGTTAAGATTTCTGATTTCAATCTGCAGTGTACATGTGATTTTTTGTGGCCACGAAGTACCTCTTTTGCCACAAAGCATTCCCCGAGAAAAGGAGGAGCCGTCACTATCCTTGGGCCTCGATTACAGAAGAATGTTGTGACTTGGGGTGTTGACCCATCCAATCAAGTTGTCTGGATTTTGCTCGAGATCTATGGAAAACCGCTTGGGGTGGTTAATGTGTATGCCTCAAATGTCGCTTCTGATAGATGCGAGTTGTGGAGATGGCTTGCCATGAATCTGCCATTTGCCACTTGGGTGCTCTATGGAGATTTTAATATGGTGGAGAAATCTTCTGATAAGGTCACTCATGTCCCGATGCGGTGGTGTTTAGGTGAAAGAGAAGCTTGGTTTTTTATGAAAAACAAGCTTCGCCTTTATGACCCTAATTCCTGCTTCTCGCCTTCTGACTTCCCGCAGGCTCTTTGGTACACCTGGTCCAATTTTTAGGCTGCTTCTTCTAGGGTTTTGGTAAGATTGGACAGAGCCATGATTTTTGAGTGTGACAACTTTCAGTTCTCCCATATTTTGCCTTCTTCACCGTATGTGTTGACTTTGCCTGGTACTACACCTGTCTGATCATTCACCTATTTTATTCTCGATGGCAATGTTAAACTTTCAACCTAGAGTGCATTCTTCACAATTTTACCTAAATGTTTCTTTTTTGCATAGCTTTAGCATGAAAGCTCATATATGCCGCATTTGGAATTTGATTCCTAGACCCGATGGTATTTCTGGAAGGATTGAATGGTGGAATGCTGCCATTCAATGAACCACTAAGGTGTTGCGAACTCTGGGTGTTGAAGTTGCAAAACGATGAAAATAGGCTAAGTCTGCCTTGCAAAGTGAGCTATCCAAAGCCTGTCTCAGGCTTGAAGCCTCTCCTTTCAACTCTGTTGCTCAATCCCAAGTTTCTTCCATTCGGCATGAGCTAAAAAAGGTTGATTTGTATGAAGCCAAGGGGGCTCAATTACGTGCTCGAATGCATTGGCTCAAAGTGGGGGATAGAGTGACCAAAGAATTTTTTCAGTGCCTCAGACCTCCTGCTCAACATTCTCAGTTTCAAGCCATTCAAGTTGATGGGCAGAGATTTACAGATCTTTCAGACATTGTCAAAGTATTTGTTTCACATTATCAAGGTGTTTTTGCTTCTCAACCCCTTGATGATGCTAGAAGGCAAGCTCTTGCTGATTGTACCATTGTTGTCCCCAACAAGCTTTCTCCTGAGAAAATGTTATTTTGTGACACTCCTCTTTCTCTAGAAGATCTAAAAACTGCCTTGTCACTTATGGCCAATGATAAGGCACCTGGGCTTGATGGCTTCCCATGTGAATTCTATAAAGAATTTTGGGATATGCTTGGTTCTGATCTCCACAAAGTTTATCTTGAAGCCCCGCAATGTGGTTCACTCGGGTTCCATTATTAACAAAGGCAATGTTAAATTTATTCCTAAGTCCTGGAGATCCCGAGCTCATCACCAATTGGAGGCCGATCAGCCCGCTTAATGTGAGCTACAAGATTATTGCTAAAGCCCTTGCGCTTAAGCTTAAATCTATTCTCGCCTTTGATTGTAGACCTGAACAAACTGGCTTTGTTAAGGGAAGATACATTCTTGATAATGTTCTTGCTGTTTGGGAAGGTATGGAGTGGGCAAGAAATTCTGAACAAGATGCTTTATTCATTAAGATAGACTTTGAGAAAGCCTATGATAAGATGGAGTGGTACTTCATAACTGCCATGCTTCAGGCTCTAGGTTTTGGGCCAGTATTTGTGAGCACCATTCTTATGTTATTTCAAGATGCTTCAACTATTCTTACCTTGAATAATAGTCAATCTCAGTCAATTTCTCTTGGTCGCTCTATGAGACAGGGGTGCCCTCTTGCTCCATCTCTTTTCATTCTTGCTACAGAGGCTTTTGGCTATTTGTTGGCCCATAAGATGGATCAAGGATTAATCAAGGGTATTGCTCTCCCTAATTCTGACCGTCAATTGGTCAATGGTCATTTTGCAGATGATTCCTTCTTAACGCTTCAAGAAGATGAGCAATCCCTTTCCTCGGCTATTAGTTGCTTAGAGGTGTTCTGTTTAGCCTCTGGTTCTTCTATACAATGGAAAAAAACATCCTATTTTTGGCAATCTCAATCTCAACTGCCACACCGGTTACATCAATTCCAATGGACTTGGATTCATCCAGGTGAGGTGTTTAAATTTCTTGGAATTCCTTTTGCATTTCATGGTTCCTCCGCTCAATTGTGGCAGTATGTTATTGATAAAGTGGAAAAGAAGCTTTCTTATCGGACTAGTAAGAAACTTTCTCTGGCAGGAAAATTTCAGATTTGTTCTAAGGTTTTAGCCACTACCCATGTCTATTATTCATCTTGTTGGGTTCCATCCAAATCTTGTTATAAAAAACTGGATAAGCTTCTGAGAGACTTCTTGTGGGCCAAAGACTCTGTCAAGCAAGGTTTTCATCGGGTAGCCTGGGAAATTTGTTGTTTGCCCAAGGATTGTGGAGGCATGGGTTTGTTTGATTGTCACCGACAAGGTCTTGCCCTTTGTGCTAAATGGATCACCCGATCTTTAATTGGGGATGAATCTTGGAAAGTGTTGGTCATGCATTGCATTTCTTCTGGTTTGCTTCAGGGGAAGAAAATTTGGAAAGGGGTGGGATTGCAATCCATTCTTACTGCCCCTGTCCCTATTAAAGTTAAAGGTTCTTTTGTCATTCAGAGTATTTGGAAAGCCTGGGAGGCCTTCAAACCCTGGCTTAGTTGGAAAGAGAGTTTTTGCAAAGTATGTGCCTCTTTGTCTTCCATGAATATTTGGTGGTCTCCTGTTATCACTTGGCAAGGTTCTCCCTTAGCTCTGGTGCAGTGGGTCAGAGCACAGAGGTTCTATAAGCATGGTATTGCTTCCATTTTTTATTTCTTCTCCCGACATGCCAGGTGTTGGATACCCTGGGAAAGTTTTCATCAAATTCACAATTTAAATCTTGGTGATAGAGACACTTATGAGGTGGTTATTGATAGTATTCCATTTTCTATTTGGAGCAAACTACATAAGCATTTTCAAAAACCCTGGTGGTCAAATTGGTGTTGGCCTGGGAGCTTCCTGTTTTGCAATATAAAGCTCATCTTGGTTACAAATGGCTCACCCCACAAGTTCCAATGGTTGATAAGCTCACTCTGAGATGGAATTTAGTCTCTCTTCCCTCCCAATGGAATAAGAGGTTTCGGATTGCTTGGGCTACTTATATTGAACCTAAATAGAGTTTTTTTGCTTGGAGTCTCTTACATCAAGGGTTACCTGTTGGCAGTAGGCTCAAGCATCTGGGTGTTCATAATCTCATTTGCCCGGTTTGTGGACAAGCGAAAGATTTACCGCATGTTTTTTGGTCTTGTGATCGGGCTCAGTCAACTTGGGAGTGGCTTCTTGAATTTTTTAGACCTTTTATGCAGGAGGATTTTACTTGGGTGCATGCTATTTTGGGTGACCCTATTGCTTTTTCCTTCAACTTGGATGTTGTTTGGAATATTTTTAGAATTGGTACCTTGTTTTATCTATGGAAGTCCCGAAATAGAGCTATTTTTTCTCAGCAAGATGTCGGACATGTCTTCTCTATTGCTGATAAATATGATATATTCTTTGATTGCTGGTTACAGATTCAAGTACAGGTTAAAAAAGTACAGGTGGAGCTACAGTACTTGCGTACCCTCATGGATCATTGGGGGAATGCACCTTGCATTATGAGTCATGTGCATCTTCCTTCCCCTTCCAGGTGGCAGTAATTTCTGCCTTCTTTCTTTTCGAATGCATATTTAATACTGTTTTGGCAGTTGTTATTGGCAGTTTGTGGGCTGTTTCTGACACTCTTGTATACTCTTAACCACAATGGTTAATGTATTGGTTTACAGGGTGTGCTAATCCCACCCACCCTTTTTTGTATGATTAAACATTATTTTATTAATATAATGGCTTTTTCATCCAAAAAAATATGACATTTTAGTTTGTAGATCTCTTCCTTTTAGATATATAGGCTCAAACTCCTATTGTAGCACCGAAGCTACTCGAATGTCTGATGACGAGTGCAAGCTCTTTCAATTTAAGCCTTCCATATAGTTGGAAGCAATGATTCTGGGATGCACATCCTTTTTTAGAACCTAGGGCATCTAATATTGATCAGACTAATGATCATCATCCAACCTACGACATCATTTTAGGAGGTCTATTTTTGCTTAGCATTGTTTGATCTCAGAATGCATCTCAAAAGGGACATATGTAGCACCTAAAATACGTCATATCGAGGTGACTACACATATGGGACATGCTAGAAGACCATATGGAAGATCTTGGATAGATTCCAAGGTGTAGTAGTGGTTCTAATCACTCATTTAGGCAGTTTGGCCTAATTAGTGTTAGCCATGGTTGACACCTGTGGTTAACAGAGCTGACCATGCCTCAGAGCCATGACTAGCCTAAAAAATTAGTTGGACCTTGGCCAACCCAAAATCGGTTATAACAACCAATTAGTTGCAGATCCAAGCGGTTTAGGGGTGAAAAGATCCAGAAGTTTCCCTATAATTGCTCCAACTACCCTTTCTTGATCTTGGCTTCTCCATGAAGCTAAGACATAGCCTTCCTAGATGCTCTAATAACCCCATACAAATTGGGAAGAAAGAGAGACAAACTTTGAGTTGAAGCACAGGGAAGCCCTGTCGAATTGTATACTCACTTGTATGCATTGAGAGGAATAATTTTGCTGCCCAATTGAAGGTCAAATGACATTTGAGATCAAGAAGGCTATGGAGGGCTAGGAAGAATCAAGAAAATCAATTGAGCCCAATCCATCACCAATTCAAGCAATTCAACTGCCAAATATGTCAGAGGACATTATGGTGACCCTTGATCATCAATTCCTCAGAGAGAGTTGAGAAATCAAGCCTTGATTGGAGAGCAAGGATATTCACACCTCAGCCGCATCTAAGAGTGCCAACCACTTGAAGGACCCACGATCAAGGTTTAATATTCAATTCAGCCAGTTTTAGCAGTAGATTTATATTTTTGTTTGATCATTTAGATAGATTTACTGTAGATTTACTTTCTGTCTGCTCATTAGATTGTCAGAATTGTTGATTGAAGTTAGATTCCCTTCATTTTCTAGTATTAATCAATTCTAGATTAGGTGTTATTATTTCCATGCATATGTGCTCTTAATGCTTAATTAGGAGGTTTGCTGACTAGATCTATGTTTCTTTCACATTCTTAATGGTAAATTTATCATGTTCTAGCATAGATTCATATCTTTATATGCTTTCTTGATTTCATGTTTCTTATAGTATTTTCATGCAAGATTTGGATCAAAAGCCTCATTAAGAGAGGCCTCCTTTGTTTCTAATTGTTTCTTGTTGTTCCTTGAACGTAGGATCAACAAGATCTTGACATTCAAAGCAAAAAATTCCTCTAATCATGGAGAATAAGGCTTCATATGCATTAGAGCAGTTCGTGATAGTCTAGGAAGTCTTGGAATTACACCTACCCTCATGTGGGGATTTTCCTATTATTGTAATAATTGTATCACATTGGGTATCCCTAAGAGGGATGGATTTGTAACCGTGTTTCCATGGAAATTTAATAAAAGAAGCTTTTATTTGTGTTATTTACAAATTTATCCATTCTTTTATGCTTTATATGTGAATTGCAATTATTACTAGCATTAGGTGTATGCTTCCTTTGGTTGCCACATGGGGAAGAAGATATTAAAAAGGAAGTAATTAATTATTTCAAAGATATTTTATTAGATGTTGGAAAATATAAGGACACTCAAGATAATATTTTACATAATATTCTATCATTATCAGACAAGGGCAAAATAATATTTGTTGAAGATCTCTATGGAGGAGCTACATGATTTTTTTCCGTCCTAACAATCTACCTAACCCTGATGGATTTCTTACAATTTATTTCAAAATATTAGGGCCTATAAAAGAATGATGTGTTAGTTATGGTTAAATGGCCTTGATTAAATTATTTTCCAATAAAGGAAAGACAATATTTTGACAATTTTTATGCAATAAGCCTTTGTAATATGATTTCTAACATTATTTCAAAAATTATGGCAAACAAGTTGAAACAAATTCTAGATTGTGTTATCTTAGAGGAAGAAGGTGGTTTTATTTATTGTATTTTTTTTTGATGGTGTAATAATTATATAGGAGGTATTACATTCTTTTCATTCCATGAAAAATCTAGATATTCTTATGAATTTAGATATGAACAAAGTAGATGATAATATCTACATGATATTGTTGAAAAGTTTCATTTTGATTAAGGTTGGTGCAAATGGATTAAATGGGTATCATACTAAATTATTTGAGTCATCCCATGGAACCTTCTAGGGTGATCCACTATCTCCATATATATTTGTTATTATTGTATAGACATTAGGAAAATCTTCCTCAAAGGAAAAAATGAAAGGAAATGACAAAGCTATTTAGGTTGTAATACAATGGTTTACAATGGATTATTATGGGAATTTTAGAATTTAAAATTGGAAAATCTTCTTCAACATATTTGAGTATTCCTTTGTCTCATAAAGAAAGTAAGGAGCTTTGGCCCTCAATTTTGGATGGAATACAATATTGTTTGGCAAGATGTAAGGTACGTTCTTAACCATGGTTGGAAGGCTACAACTCATAAAGACTACATTGTAATCCATCCCTATTTATATGACATGTTAATAGCTATAGCATCCAAATTTGATAAGGTTCAAAGAGATATTATTTGGAAAGGATGTGAGACAAATTTTAGGTTTTATCTTTGTAAATGGGAGTAGGTTTTGTAAAGGAAAGCGTATTGGAGGGTTAGACTTGAAAAATTGTAGACTTGTGAGTTTGGCCTTAAAGAAAAAACTTGGCTAGAGATTATTCAAATATTAAGGAAAGAGTTGACAAAAATGTTACTTCAAAATAAATAGGTTCTCTTTATGCAATGAAATTATTTAGTAAATGCTCCATATACCCTTGGGAGTGGGCTGCTGGGATCCTTTTTCATTACCCAGTTTAGATGGCTCTGGTTGCTAGTTCATTGGCTATTGGGAAATAGTCTAGATTATTGGATATTCTGGTTTGATTTAAGAAGCTACAATAACAAGTCAATTTTTTGGGTAAATGGTTGGATCGGCTGATGAAACCATAAAAATTGGGGTGGGTGGAAGCTAGGTCGGCTAACGATATTGCAAAAACTAGTCATGTTGTTGGGTGGAAGGCTAGATCAGTTTGTGGCTGGGTTCTTGAGCTCTTGGTGACTAGTGCAAGAGTTACAGATCTTTGTACTAGTTGCAAGAGCTCCAACCTCTTGTTGGACATTGAATTAGTTCCAAATTTAATTTCTTTAGCCGACGATCAGCTATTGTTTCTTTTCTCCTACTGGATGGGAAGATTTTTTAGTTGGACTAAGCTCTGGATGTATATATCCTGGTTGGACATGAAGATTTATCATATGGAATGAGCTCTGGATCTAAGGCTCCCATGGGACATGATGTCTTATTATTTTACTATCTTATCCATCCTATGAAGAGGGAATTTATTTTGCAGTTAATTCCAACCTATATTAGATGTAAGTTTTTAATCTTCATTACGATGACCAATGAAATCTTGATCCATCAACCTTATTGAGAGAGGCATTTGATCTTGTATGAGTGGGATTGTAACTTTTAAATTTTTTTAGTGCTCTTGGTTTTTCTCAAGGTTTTGGGATTCTTTTAAAACCTTGCGGTCCTCTGGGTGGGACCTATTCCTTTTGTTTAAGGTTCTGGGAGCCTTTCAAAACCCTTTGGTTCTTTGGGTGGGACCTGTTCCTCTTGTTTAAGATTTTGGGAGCCTTTCAAAATCCTGTAGTCCTCTAGGTGGAATATGTTCCTCTTGTTTAAGGTTTTGGGAGCCTTTCAAAACCCTATTTCAAGGTTGAAGGAGCCTTTAAAAACCCCCTTATAAAAGGTTAGGGGATCCTTTCAAAAATTGTTATGGGTCCAGATTCTATCTGAATTCTAGTTTCAAGTAGGTTCTTGTTGTTTGGATTCTCTTTGAATACCCCTTTTCTCTACTTTCTATCTTGGGATAGAAGGCTCTTATGCCGATGGTCATTAATTACAAGAATATTTTGATCAGCTACTTATTTCTAGTTATTCCTTGGTTCATGTTTGTTTCAACCTGTTTGACATATTGCTGGTTGGTCGTAGATCATAGGAAGGATGGGCTTCTTGGTTTGGATTTTCCATTGGGTGGAAAATTTTTGATTTCTAGGTTTAGGTGGGAAGGCCTATTTTGATTTCTCTTTGTTCTTTGAATGCCCCTGATATTTCTTCAGCTAGTTCAAATTTGGGCACTTAGTTTGGAAATTAGGAGGAATTGTAGGATCTGTAAAATATAAATTTTAAATTTTAGGATTCTTTAATCGTATGTTGGATTGGCTTTGTACTTATTTGGTGCTCATTGAATATTTTATGGATTTGTTTAGGTTTGGGGACCCTTTCAAAACCCCTTGTAAAAGGTTTTGGGACTCTTTCAAAATCCCTTCTAAAAGGTTCGAGAACCCTTTCAAAACCCCTTCCTTAATCTAATAATAAAAATATTATTTAGTAAATGAATCCTAACTAAAGGATTGTCAACATGGAACTTCATTTTAGATTGTTAAATCAATTATATGGCTAGTCAATAATGAATTACCTAGATTTTTGGTCTAATGCTTAGTTGAAGCCTTATATTATTATCTCTCATTTAAAATAAAAATGATTGACTTGGGAATGTCTAGTTTGTAAATTTCCAAAGGTCAAAAATTATATTAATGTGAGCAACAAATCTAGACAATGGATTTGTATTAGTAACCTAGTTGAAAGAGAATAACTCAAAAATTGTAGATGAGCTTCAAAATATGATTCAAGAGTTTTATTTAATTTTTTTTACACAAAAGGATGAGTTGGTATGAAATCTATCAAATTATAGTGGATACTCAATCAAGTTGAGATACGAGGGTTTAGAACAATAAAAAATTTCTACTCTCAATGATTTCCCTTAGAAGAATGCTTGGTCACAAAATTCCTCCCCAAGGCCTCAACATTCCTATGGTTAGCCATCCAAATCAAGATTATTATTCTTATAGGGTTTATAAAACAAAAAAGAGGATATCACAAACCTTTCAAGTATGCTTTATGTAAGAAGGATCTAGAAACATGCCTATTTTCTCACACCGTTTGGGGTTGTTTTTCTAAATATTTGAAAATATATTGGATAACTCCATTGAATTGAAAGAGTTGAGGAAATGTTACATTAAGGATTTCAAAGCTAAGACATTATGTATTTTGTGGAGGATTAATATTGAACATTTTTTATTATGATTTATTGCTTGAAAAGAATAATAGATTATTTTTTAAAGAGTTCAAAAATCATTCATTATTGCCTCTCTTGCAAACTATTTATAGATATGATTCTCATCATGGGAAGTCTCAAGTGTATAAAAGAGGTGCTAGGATTTTGGTTACAACATTTGAATATGAGTCATTTTTTATGGAGTCAACTCAAAGAATTTGCTTCAATCTATGACAAAATTAAAATTTCTAAAAATTGGGTCTATCAATATTATCTTGATGGTGCTTCCAAAGGAAATTTGGAAAAAACTGGTGGAGATAATATTTTTTGAAACAATGAAGGCAAAGTTCTTCTCAATTAATCAAAATCACATGGAACTTCAAAAGTGCAATTTTAAAAGAATTGAAATAGATTTCAATCCATGGGAATTCTTAAATCATCATTAGTGCTATAAAAAAATGGATGTAGGGTTCATAAAAATAACATTATTACTTATGTTTATGAACTATTGTTGAAGGAAAACTCTTGGAAATATGAGCATATATAGAAAGAAGGAGTTTAGATAGCATATGATTTAGCTAATTGTAGTGTTGAACTTCTTGTAAGTGAAATTCAAATTTTAGAAGGCAATTGGTTGAATAATATTTTATCTTTTAATGAAAATGGTTGTACAAAATTTATTATAAAAATATAAAGTTTAAGGAAGAAAATATATTTGATAAAAAATGAAATTAAAAACATATTTGATAAAAAAAGTTGAATATGATTTAATTAAACTAAAAACAAGTATAATACTCTAATAAAAATAACCCTTAATAAAAACCATATCTAACAAACCGTGGCTTGGGTGATTGTGTGAGGGGTGGGTGTGTGTTCAAAAAAAAAAAAACCATATCCAACTCATTAAAAAACTCATAATAATTAATTTTTAAAATAAATGTATAAAATTTTAAAATAAATAATAAATTTTTGAAGTAAATATATAAATGATTTAAAATAATTTAAAAATTATTATTTAAAAAATTATATGCTATTTATTCTTCAACTTAACACTAGACAAAAGACAATGATAATGCATTTATTTGAATGACATTGTTTATAATCCTATTCATGATAGAGGATGTTAAAGGGTTTTGTCTCAACAATCAAAGCTTAAATGGTAGGAAGGGTGGATGACAACTTCCTTTTTGATGTGACATTTCAGATCCTTGTTGTGGTTATAAAATTTATTTTGATATTTTATTTTTGATGCATTTCTTCATTACTATCTTTGATAGAGATTGTTAGGGGATTTTATCTAAATAGTCAATAGCTCCAATGGTTTAGTTTGTTTTGGGTGTTTTTGTGTTTGTTAGTGTTTATTTAATTATTGTTGTTTTTGTATGTTTGTGTTTTGGTGTGTGTTTTTAGTTATTGTTGTTTTGGTTTTTCATGTTTTTTTTTGTTGTGTCTTGTGTTTTGTTATGTTGTTTTTTGTGGTTTTTCCGTGTGTTTCATGTTTTGTTATTGTTTATGTTGTTTTTTGCTTGTCCTTTGTTGTTTTGTGTGTGTTTTTAGTTGTGTTTGTTTGAGTCTGTGTGTTTGTGTGTTCTTGTTTTTGTTGTTGAAGGTATGTTATTTGAGTGTGTTGAAGGTGGTAGGCCAGGTGCGAGCCCTGGAAAATTTTGGTGAAAGAGATACCCCTACCTCCTTGGGTCTTACCCAAAAGTAGCATCCCTTCTGAGATGTTTTCCACAAACAAAAAAAAGACATTGTTTATATATCAATGCTTTGTTCTTTTACCTTTAATTAATGGTAGCCTAATTATAAATGGGTGCATAAGTAAACACATTAGCAATGTACATTGAAATCTAAATTATAATTATCAAAATTAAATATTTTTATGAGATAAAACCATGCAAGTTTATTTTATACTTATATATAAATCTATAATAAAAAGTGTTGAAGTTTATTTCAAACCTATTCAAATTTAACCATAACAAAATATATGTAATAGAATACGATTATTTAATAAAGACAATACCAACAATTTTTTTGGACATAAGCATCATGTTTTATTATTATATTTTTACATGAAAATAATAAAAGAGTGTTTATAATTTTTATTTAACTATATTCAAATTTTCACTAGATGACACATAATAGTATGTCAAGAATTATTGTTAATTTCTTCTAGTTTACAAATTTGCTTTTGAAAGAGGATTCTGATGTGGACATTTTTTATGATGATAACAACATTTGCAACAATCAACGGTTGGGATACCACCAAAAAATCCACAACAAATGCATGCTGGTACAGTTGTCTTATTAGATGAGGCTAAGGAGGACACCATTGATCTATTTTCAATCGAAGATGATGGTACCATTGATCTATTTCCAATTGAAGATGATGATAATGGAGCACCAACATTATTGCTTTTTTCATGTATGCTTGATTTTGTAGAAATCAATAACAAGACCAAACACAAAGATAGCATTTGACTTTTCATAAGCAACCTTGAAGATGATCTCAAATCCATTGTTGAGTGTCACTCGAGTCTTTAAGGCCCTGCATCAATATTTCATTTATGAAAAATTAGTACATATTTCTAAATTATATTATAGAATAAATATGGCTAGTGGATATTGTAAAATAAGTAATTTAATCATGATTTTTTTTTAAATTTTAATAATTTTTAATTATATTTAATTTTTTTTTATAAGTAACAGTTTATGTACAGAGGGGCTTTTTTTAAAGGGACCCAAAAACTTATTACAAAATATGCCACAACATTAACATGCCAAAAAACCTGTCACGCTAGACCAGGGGTGGACACCCATTATAGAAATCGGGATCCTGGATCCTAGACAACCCACAATAGTGCCCTGTTCCAAAGACAGGGCAGAACCCCGTAAAGACTAGGGGTGGACACCCATGATAAAACCAGGGAAACAGAAACCCTGATAGCCAACAAAAGAAACCTGTCTCCAGGATAGGGTAGAACCCCACCTAGATTCAGCCCAAAAAACTAGAAACAACATCACACTTGCAACGTCTACTGAAGGCCCCAAATCCGGACATAGCTTGGAAACCCCGTCAACAAAACTGGACCACAAAAATTTCCTCGGGAAGGGGGACCCCATTGGAACAGGACTGGCATCTATTTCTCATCCCTGTCGAAACTAGCCCCTAGCCTACGGTGGAGCTCCTTGAAAACGTGCACAGAGGTAAAAAAATCATTGGCCGTCGAGGTCAGATATTTTATTGCTATGTCTAGGAGAATTCTGATCGGGAAGGCCCCAAATTCACCCTTTGAGTTCGAGCTGATCTCGATGGGGCCCTTGATTTCCACTTTTGGCTTCTTGAGCCCACTTAAGGATCTACTTCCACTAGGAGCACCAGGGCCACCAGGGGTCAAACCCTGCGGGGCCGAGATACCGCTGGAGGTAGGACCACCTAGGGCACTGCAGTAGCCATGGGCCTGAGCCGATGCCTGCATATTCAGAATGGGCCTGCGCTTCTTTGGAGGAGGAGAATTATCGAGGTCTCTAGGGCTGTCCTCCCTAGCCTTGGAATCAAGGTTGGATGAGGCCAAAGATCTGGGGGGAAGATTAACGAAGAGGGGAGGGATATGCTGGACAGGGGACTAGTTAGCGAGAGCATGGTAGTAGAGGACTACCATGAGGCCTTGGTGAGAAGGGTGGGTGTGGGCTTTCTGGGCCTTCTCGACAGTAATAGTGAGGGAGTACAAAAGGTACCAGGGAGTGCATAAAAGGGTGGCATCACGGATATGATTGACGAAGCTGAGATGGAAGTTGCATAGTTTTTGGTCAGGGTCATCATAGGTAACAAATTGCATGATGGGCATGATGGCCTCATAATAGGGTTTGGGTAGCTACATTCTAAAGAGGGCGGTCTTGTCCTAGCCATGCTCTAGGAAGTGGGCAAGATCCTCCTCCCAATTGTGCTTGTCACATCGGATATACTTCCATTTTCTTTCGTGGTGAAGCCCTGTAACTTCAAAAATGAATTCCTTGGTTACCCTAAAATGGATGCCTTTCACAACCACCTCACCGTTGTTCCAGGTGTCGAGGAAGGCCTGGGTAATCTCCTCATCGGGGCCTACAAATTTATGAAAGAAAAGGGTAAGGGACTTGGCATCCATGAACACCTGGGAGGACTTACTCAGGGTGAGGGAGGAGGGCTCGATGTAAATGAATTTGGACAAGGACATGGTGGAAACAGAGGTAGGGAGCAATGGGAATTAGAAGAGGGAACCATAGATGACCAGAGAGCACACATGCAGGATGTTGTCGAGGGGGAAGAGACTGGGGGAAATGAGATGAACGTGCTCGAGAGGGAAGAAATAGGCGAGGAGGAAGCCAAAGGGGCACATGGCAGCCACATGCATCGGGACTCTGCATCGAGGGAGACAACCGACAAACTGGAAAGGTGGTGAAGATGGGGAGAAAGGTGGTGAGCACGATAAATAATGAGAGAAATCCAATAGGAAGTGGGTGCTTGGGATGCAAAGGATGAGGAGGCACATTGGGAGAGGGCTAGGTGGATAGCTTACATGGGGCAATACCTTGTCATAAAGAGGCAGGGATAAGATGAGGATGATGTGAAAAGAATGCTAAGGTGGCGTGGGGCCAGATAAGGAACTAATGACAAGGCCAGCATGGATGCAGTGAGACCTGCTTGAATTTGACATGGTGCTAAGGTGTCTATTGCGAATAGGGCTATCAGAAACGATGACCTTGGGAAGTTTCGAGTAGAGGTCAATGACCCCCCAAAAAATAGAGAGGGGCTTGGGGCTCTAGGTCAATGGGACCCTGAGATAAAAAATACTAGTCATCTATGCTGGCATTGTGGTTTGAAGGCTAGTCTTGGGATGCCACATCCAAAATATTGTCGAGAAAGCTATCCCGCTAGATACGGAGTCCTGGTGATGAAGCCATTGAGTTGGACATGAAGTCTTCTAGCTTGTTCCCTTCATGGTAGACGTGGCAAATGGAAAATTGGGGGAGCTCCTAAAGGATGACTCAGGCTTCTTGGATGATGTTGGCTATTCACCATGATAGATCCCCTTGCTTGGTCATGACATTGATAATGTTTAGGGAGTCACCCTCGATGATCACCCTTCTGGGGGAATCTTGGAGAATGATCAGCCCACAGAGGAGTGTCGAAGCTTTCATGAAGTTGTTGGTTTGAATGCCCAAGAACTCTATGTAGGCAAGGATCAAATGCCCTGAGTGGTCACAGATGACCTCGCCAGCACCCGAGGGGCTAGGATTGCATTTAGATATTCCATCAAAGTTCAACTTGACCCATCCAAGAGGGAGGTCGACCATCTAGTAGAGTCTCTAGGAGAGGGGGAGGGATGGGGATAAGAGGGAAGCATCTGCACTCCAAGGGAGTTGAGGAGGGTTAAATCACTCACCTTCCATGAAGGGCAGGCCGAGGGAAGGATGGAAGAATTATTTGTTGCAAAGGTGAGCACTTTGACTACCATCACCTGGGGGTCCTAGGGCAGGAAGGAGAAAGCTCTGCTATTGTGCTCAAGCCAGAGTTGCTAGAGAAGGTGGGGTAGGCAAAAGGTCCAAAGGGATTAGAGGGTGGGATGGAAAAAGGGATTGGGCCACTGGATGAAGAGGTTAGGGATGGAGCCGGGAGGGGCCCATTGGATGGAGAACTGGGCGAGGAGATGTCCTAGAGCCTCAAAGGAAAATGGGCACCTGAAGAAGAGATGAGTCATCGACTCCCAATCAGTGCAACACAAGTAGCATTTGTTTGGGATCAGGAATCCCCTCTTGGCCAGATTTTCAATGGTGAGGATCTTATTTTGGATGGCAGTCCAGATGAAGAAGCTGATCTTGGGGATCAACTTCTTAGCCCACACCTACTTGACTAGGAAATGGGCCTCTTGGGGATCCCTTTGGAGGGCATGGGTGGATTTGATCGAGAAGGAGCCGTTGTTGGTGCCGTGCCAAACACACCTGTCCTCACCCTCACCTGAAGGGATGATAGCAGTGTCAAGAAGGGCCAAGAGCCTATCAGCCTGATGATGAAATTAGGGAACTTCTATGGGCCTCTAGCCTACTTTGCCCTGACCCTTGATGATATAATATACCACCTTGGGTCCTTTGGAGGCCTCCAGGTGTGGTCTCAAGACCAGGAGGTCGATATCTTCTCTCAGGGCCTCATCTTGAAGCCACCTATCATTCCAGAAGTCAATCCTAGTCCCATCGCCAAGAATCCACCTGGTTCCTTTTCGGATGAGGTCCTTTGTGTGGGTCAAGGATTTCTAGAAGGCAGATCCATCCCGGGGCTGATGGTCACTGAGGAAGGGGTGTTGTTGGAGGTATTTCCTTCTTACAATGCTAACCCACTCGATCGAGAAGTTGGTGAAAACCTTCCAGGCATGCTTGGCCAAGAGGGCTTTGTTCATCAGGGAAACCCAATGGAGGCCGATCCCACATTCGTATTTGGGTAGGTAGACTAGGGGCCATGCGACCAGCGGAATCCTCTTCCTCTCTTCACTTCTAGACCACAAGAAGTGCTTATGGATCTGCTCAATGCGAGCACCAATCGAGGTCGGGATTTTAAAAATGGACATGAAGTACACCGAGATGCTTTGGAGATAGGTGGACATGAGGGTGGCTTTGCCCACTTGGGAGAGGAGATGCCCTTTCCATGAGGTCAACTTCTTCTAGATTATTTTGACCAGGTTACTCCACAGGGCCTTGGAGGGGAAACCCACGAATAGGGGAAGCCCAAGGTAGGTGGTGGGGAGGGTATCTAGGGAGCATCCCAGAATCCGGGCTATCTTAGCCTGCCTGGTCGGGGGAGTGTGGATGAAGTAAATTTTTCTCTTCCGGAGGTTGATTTTCTACCCGACTGCCTCCTCATACAGGTGAAGAATCTACTTGATGACTTTAGCTTGAGCCACCGAAGTGGTGGTAGCTAAGATGGTGTCATCCACAAACTACTGGTGGGACACCGGGGCCAAGCCTGAAGTCGATCTAATTCTAGAGATGAGCCCACTTCTGGTTGCACTCAAGATGGTGCATCCTAGGGCCTCTGCTAGAATGATGAAGAGGATGGGGGATAGAGGGTCACCCTGCCGAGCCCTCTGGCATTGGGAAAGAAGCCAACTGGGGATCCATTGACCAAAATTGAGAACCACGGGGATGACATGCACCGCTTGATGAGATCAACCCAGGAGGGGTGGAAGCAAAATTTGAGGAGGACCTTGGCGAGGAACTCCCAGCTGACCCTATCGAAGGCTTTGTTCATGTCTATATTGAGGAGAAACATTGGTCTTTTGGCAAGGGAAGCTGAGTGGAGGACCTCATGGATGATGACAATCCCATCTGTGATCATTATTCCTTTGATAGAGCTCCCCTGATAGGGGGCAATGATAAGGGGGAGGATGTATTTGAGTCTATTCACCAGGGCCTTGGTGAGGATCTTGTAGAGGACATTGCATAGGCTAATGGGGCGAAAGTTTGATAGGGATTTGGCCATCGAGGTTTTGGGGATCAGGGCGATGAAAGTGGAATTAATGCCTCTGGGGATGGATATGGCGAACTGGAGGTCATGAACATAAGCACACACCTCTTGGCCAACCAAGTCCCAGAAGGTCTGGAAGAAACGAGGAGGGAATCCATATGGGCCCGGGGTAGCGTCTGGTTTCATGGAGAATAGGGCCACTTTGATCTCCCCATCTAAGAGAGGGCTGAGAAGCACCTCATTGGTCTCAGGGAAAATAGAGGGGGGATGTGCTTGAGGAGGGCCACGACCGCTTAGGGGGAAGGCTAGGAATCGATGCCGAGGAGCTCTTGGAAGAAGCTAGTTACCTCTGATCTAATTTCTTCCTCATCCCTCGTGGTCCTAACATCACTACAAATGAGCTTAGGGATTCTGTTGGTGCTCCATTTTTTGAGGGTGGAAGTATGGAAAAATTTGGTGTTGGCATCATCATCTTTGAGCCAGAGGGCTCTCGAATTCTACCTCTAAAATGTCTTCTCCCTGGCCAAAATATTGTGGTATTCAACTAGGACTCTTTGTTCCTCCTCCCTCGATCCTGGATCCTCACTTCCATCCTAGAATTTGCACTGAAGGTCTTCCAATATTTTCTTTAGAATCTCCTTGCTCTCAAAGATATTTCTGAACACCTCCCTATTCCAGACCTTGAGGTTGTCCTTTAGAACCCTTAGCTTCTGGTAGAGTTGTCCTGTGGGGTGCCCCATGGTGGGATGGCTCCACCACCTGCCCACTTGATCCTTGAAGTCGGGGTGGTGAAACCACATGGATTCAAACCAAAAAGGGCGCTTGTGGGGAGGGCATCTGCCAACTTCGAAGAGGAGGGGGCTATGATCCGATGCTATTTTGGGAAGGGCCAAGAGAGTGGCATCAAAAAATAGGGGAATGGCCTCCCTAGATAGGAACACTCTATCTAGCTTGACCTATATGAGGTTGGCCCTTGATCGTCTGTTGCTCCATGTGAAATTGGCGCCCTTTAGGTGAACATCCATGAGCTCATTGGCATCAGTGAACTCCCCGAAGTCCTCCATGCTTATGGAATTCAATACTCTTACCTCATGTTTTTCTAGGGGGAAGATGGGGCTATTGAAGTCACCCGCCAAGATCTAGGGGAGGGGTGTGAACGCTCTCTCATGAGGCTAAATTCATTCCATAGGGAGGCTCTTTCGATCGGGTTGTTGGGGGCATAGATGTTGGAAAGGATCCAGGTCTGCCCTGACTCCAGGCTATGAAACATGACATTGAGGATTTTGGGAGAGGACGAGATCAATATTCCTTCGATTGTGCTCGGGTCCCATAGGCACATCAACCCCCCTATGAAGACGAGGGTCGGGGTGGAGAGGGAGTCGCCATTGTTCCAGATCACCTTGGAAACCTTGGGGGAGGATGATTCATCAAGCTTGGTTTCTTGGAGAAGCAAAATAGTAGGTTTATGGTCCCTACAGAGCTGGGCTAGGATGCACCTCGTGGGGGCTCCATTGAGCCCTCTTGCATTCTAGGTAATGATCTTCATCTGACACCCTTGGGGGGTCGCTTGCCTCCCTTCCCCTATTGGGTGGGAGGTTTGGATCTCAGGAGTTCTTCTTTCAAGAGGCTGAGGGCATCAACCAAGAGGGTCATCTGTAGGCTATTGGAAATCTCATCCTCTACTTGCTTGATCATAGAGAGTGGGCCACCCTATTTTCTTCTTACTTCCAAAATCCATTGCAAAGTTTTTGCTGTGAGTCCGTTTGGGGCTAAACCCTTCAGGGGAAGACTAGGAGAAAGTCGGGCTGCCATCGTCATCTCCCTCGAACGCCTCTGATCCGACTTCTGAGAAAGCTTGAAGAGGGAGGGAGAGGTTCGGGGGGCGGGGGATCATCAAAATATGGAGGGTCCTCGGTGAGGGGGGAGGCATAGGATGCTCAAGGAGGATTTTTGGGGCTAGCTTCGGGATGAGATCACCCTCGACCGGGGGATGGGAGGGGAGGGACTCAATCGGGAATTTTGCATGGGAGAAAGGGGTTTCGGGAGGACCTTTGGGCTGGTGGGGAAGCTCCTTAGGACATCATAGGATCGTAGATGAAACCTCGAGGTTGGGATCAGGGTTGGAGCATACCTATTTTTGATCGTACATTGGTATGGGGTCAGCCTTCTATTTTTCTTTGTCAGCTAGAACGACCATCTTCCCATGCCACTTCTGGGATGGATCTCTATGAGGAGGGTTCCCGTATTGGGAGGGGGGCATGAAAGGAGAACTTGTCATGCAACGAAACCTTCGGAGGGGGATCCTCCAAAGCTAGAGCTTCAAGATTCTTAGAGAGGGGGCACTGATTGGGGAGATGCCCCTGCATGTTGCAGTGGGTGCAAAAGGCTGGTTTGTTTTCATATTCTAGGGTTTGGCACCAAAAATAGGATCCCGATGAGATGGTGACCGAGGATGGGAGCTCTAATTCAAGGTTCATAGTTACACATAACTTGGCATGGACCATGCGAGATCCAGACTTGGTGGCTGAGTTGAAAGCCACCAGTTCCCCTATGGCCTGAGTGATGAGTCTGAGCACTTCCTCCCACCAGAGGTGAAGGGGAGATCATGCAGTCTGACCCAAATTGGGGTATATTTTATGCTCTGAGTGTTGGGGTTGAAGTTGGTAGCCTAGCGCCTAAGGAAGGGGCTTCTACACCCTAGGAACCACGGCCCGCCCATGAGAATCCTACTTGTGTCTTCCCTATCATTAAGATTGATGAGGAAGAACCCCTTAGATAGGGCAATGATATGCATATTGCCTATGGTTTTCCATTTGGAGAAGACCCATTGACGTATGGTTTCCATATCCGAATGACCCCTAATGAATTTCTTGACCAGGGAGAAGGAGGATTCTGACACGAAGGACAAAAACATGTGATCCTTGATCAAAACATGCATCCCTGCCAAGGAGATCCTCAAGGACGGGGCCCAGGGATGACTGGACTCTTCCGCCAAGATCTGCAAAAACAAGGGTTTGTTGGACCCCTCGAGGGCAGATCCCTCAATGAATTTTTTAGGTGGTTATTTGTCTGGGGAGGGGCCCCCAGAGGTGCCCTTGCTGCCTTCAGGGCATGGGCCCCCAAACGCCTGATGAGGTCCGACGTTAGGCCCAACCTAGCCCGAACTCGTCCCTAGACCTACCGCTACTCCAGATCCTACTACTACAGATCCCGCTGCTCCAGATCTTGTTGCTATCCCTGATACCGCTCCTGATCCCGCCATCAGTTCATCAATTATCCATTTTTTATTTTTCATTTCTAGTTAATTTTTATATTTATTTGTAAAATATATCTAGTTGTATAAATTTATCATAGTTATTATAAAATTTCTTATTTAAAATATAGTATTAATTTTGGGTATGTGGTGGTTGTGTGTTAAATTCCCTATTGATAAGCATAACTCTCGGCTTTACGAAGGGTCATGGTTGGGACAAGACTGCTCAGCCCTATGCGTTGGTCGTAGGGGTTTCTTACATTAACCAAATTACAAAAAAAATTGTATTTATTAAAAATAGTAAAAAATTTTGTACATTCTATTCAAATTAGATCTATGAAAAATATTTATATAAAAATAAAATAAAATCAAATAAAAATTTCCTTTTCATATATATAGTTAAAAAAATAATATTTGATGTTTTTAAGTTATATATATAGTTAAAAAAAATAATATTCAATGTTTTTAAGTTGTAATATAAATTTGAGTAGCATATATTCTTTTTAGCTATAGTTATTCTAATGTTATTATTCCTTTTTAATGTAACTTTCATCAGTAGTAATTATGACCTAAAACACATAGGAATATGTCAAGTAAATATTTATTATTACCATCTTAGGTTCTACTACAACTTAAGCCTAAAACTTTATTTGAAAATGCAAAATTTAAAATTTTCAATACGTTTTTTTGGCTGATGGCGTTAACCACATGTCATGTTTGTCCGCTTCTTTTTGTTTGTAAAAATGTATTTTGTTCTTTAATATAATGCTTTTTACATCCAAAAAAATTCAATAGAAATTTTTATTCAAATGTACATTGGCCCAACTTTCATGATATTTGTTTTTTATTTTTTTATACAGAGGAATCAACAACTACCCTTCTAAACAACTGGTCATGAGTCAAGGCGCATTGCCTCCGATCGTAGCCTCAAATTATGGAGTTACCACTATAACCCCTACCATGACATATACACTAAACTAAAATTATTCCTCTTGCTATGCACCTAGCACTAAATTATTTCTTTAATTATATTTGTAATCCATATAAATTAAAGTAAATTTTTTAAAATAAAATACAAAGTACAATTGAAACACAACTTTGGACCACTTTCAACAAAAACTACCCTTTCTATGATTTGAACTTAATTTTTTTTTTTATATAATGAAAAATTAAATATACCAATTTATAACAAACCAAATTTTAGTTCTATTAATTATATATAGTTTTGGTGCATATGACATTATAAATATGAGAGATGATGATTTTAATGGAGATTCTGTATCTTTTTGCTATAAAATTGTAAACCCTTTTTTTATTAAACTAGAGGAATTAGTAACTTGCTACAATTTTCTATGCCTCTTCGTGGGTTTAAATCTTGCTCCTTATCACCACTATAACCTCCCGTTGCATTGGGTAAACCTTTTACATAGCCAACAAAAAATTATAAACCCTTTTTATTCAACAACTAGTTGAGAATTTATTTACGCTTTTCTATAGTAGTAGTATTTTAATTGTTATATAATAAAACTAAAAATAAAATATTTCAAGTACATAACATCTTTCATATATGTTTTATATGTATTTTCATTAAAAGTAAAAAATATTTTTTTCACAAGTTCACTAACAAACCACACACACCTTGTCGTCATTTGAATTTGGGTCTCTTGGTAGAGAGCCCAAAGCCCTAACCACTGGATATCTTGGTAGAACAACATTTACTTAATGCATTTAAGTTGTGATATAAATTTCAGTAACATATATTCTTTTAGCTACAAGAATGAAGTGGACATGGATATATCATTAAATTTCATATATATATATATATATATATATATATTATTAATGGTGAAAAACAAGGTTTTGAAAGGTCCCAAAACCTTTTACATTAGAGGAGGCAGAGAAAGATAAGGCTAATTAAGCACAGACTAGTATCCAAGGACAAAAGAAACAAAAAATAAACTAAAAAAACCATCCAAAAGCAAAAACCAACCCACCATTCAGTAGGGCATAAAGGAGACACCAATGATCCTACTCTATTTTTGCATAAGACTTAAAGGGAAGTAAATACATCAAGATGCAGATAACAAAACTCCAAACCTTAAAGAGCAAGGATGAAGGTAAAACACTATGCATATTCCTTGAGAATGGTAACCACCAGGGAGCAAAAGGGTCAGCCCCCCAAAAAATACCCTCCAAAGAGAGGATCAGTAGAACACAATTGAGATCTCATCCAAGCAGAAAGACAATAAAAAGACCTATTGGATAGGTAGATCCAATGCTTCCAAAGAAAAAATTGTCATTAACCACGAAGGAAAATTGTCTTCCTAAATTATGAACTGGCCACTATCCACCCCCAAATTGACCATAACATCAGCAACCTTGCCACCTTCCCTATAAATATGCTTAATTTTAACTTCTAACATACCTTCCATAATATTTAAAGTGTCCTTAATAATATTTAGGATGAAACAATTATCAGTATTTCCAACCTGTAGATTCCTAATGATGTTCAAGGAGTCACCTTGAATGAGAAGTCTTCTGAAGCCCCTCTCAAAAACCTGGTGAACACCCAAGAAAAGAGCCTTAGCTTCAGCTAAGTGGTTGGTTTTAATACCATAATCTTCAGCATAAGCCCAAATGACCTCACCATTATCCTTTTATGACAACACCCCCTCCACCAGCCATCTCGAAATTACCTTTGGCAGCCCCATAAAAGTTTAGAATGACCCACCCTTTAGCTGGTTTATGCCATATAGTAGACAATATTTTTTAAATAGTGGATACATAAATAAAATTCTCTAGATTCAGATTCCAACTAACAATAGCCTCTTTCTCCATAACTTCCTCCCTACCTTTTCCAACATCAAAGACAGTCAAATTATTCTCAATAGCACCTTTAATCCTTCTAAAGACAAAGGATTCATATCTAGTAATATCCTTGAAAATTCTTTTGTTCATCTCCCATCAGATACCCCATAAAAAATGAGGAAGAACTAGATCCCACACCCTAGTGAGGCTGTGACTGATGAAAGAGTATTTCCATTGAGTGAAAAGTTCCTTGAAAGCTCGAGGTAATGTCAATTTGATGAAAAAAAATCCAATTAAGCATTGAGCACCTTATTTGAGAAATCACAATGGATGAAAATATGATCCACAGATTCAATATCCTTAGAACACAAGAGACAAATATTGGGAAGATGGAATCCTTTCTTACATAAATTATCAATAGTCAAAATTTTGTTTTGCAAACACAGCCATAAAAAATGTAATCTTGGGGATCAAATAAAGGTACTTTAATATAAATATTGTAGTAAGTCAATTAAACTCTATTGAAATAAAAATAGATGAAGAGGAAAAGTGTATTACTTTACTTTGTTCATTACCTGATTCATGGAATAACCTAGTTATGACTATCACCAATACTACTTCTATATTGAAAGTAGAGGATATAGGAACACTGCTATTTGAGAAAATGAGACAAAAATATTCTAAGGATTATCATCAAAAGGATGCCTTGGTTTTGAGAGGTCGTTCTCAAGAAAGAAGAAAAAAAAATCAAGAGAAAAGAAATCGAGATCTAGGGGTAAATTTGTTACTCCAAAAAAGAGGAAATGCTAGAAGTATGGTAAAATAGGGCATTATAAAAGAGACTGCAAATATAAAAAGGCTGATAATAGCCAATCATTTGATGAAGGAACTTTTGTAGAAATGAAGACCACAAATAAATATTTAGGGGACTTATTCTTAGTTGTAGTGTGCTCAAGTAAATGCCATAACTCATGGTTGATTGACTCAAGTGCTTCTTTTCATATGACTCCTCATAGAGAGGGGTTATGTGAATATGAAAATATAAATGGAGGTGAAGTCTTATTGGGAGACAATTCAACATATAAAATAATAGGTCAAGGAAGAGTCAAGT
Organism: Wollemia nobilis; assembly: GCA_028583015.1. Taxonomy (NCBI): domain Eukaryota; kingdom Viridiplantae; phylum Streptophyta; class Pinopsida; order Araucariales; family Araucariaceae; genus Wollemia; species Wollemia nobilis. The sequence continues at coordinate 729,850 of JAQPPZ010003193.1, read as the reverse complement.
TGAGGTTAAAAGATGGAAGAATTAAAACTCTTCATGGTGTGTTGCATATTTTGGGTTTGGCAAGAAATCTGATATCTATGAGTAATATGAATAACGTGAGTGTGACTATGGTATTCAATAAGGAGAGTTGCAAGATGGTTCATGGAGTCTTGGTGTTGGCAAGGGGAGTTCGTATAGGAACTCTTTTTAGTCTTGAGGCTAGCATTGTAAGTATTAATTGTAATAAATCTTTAGTTGTAGAGTAGAATAATACAATAGAAGTGGCTCTAAGTATTCATATAGCGAAGATAGCTGTGGCATCAATGCATGGGGTATATTGGTGAGAAAGGCCTTCAAACATTAAAAATGAAAGGTATGACTAAAGGATTTTTTGATTAATTTTGATTTTTGTGAGCACCATGTTTTTGAAAAGCAAACTTGAGTCAAGTTTCTTAGTAGTGCTACAAGATCCAAAGGAATTTTACATCTAGTTCATAGTGATGTGTTTGGACCTAAAAAAGTACCATTGTTAGATAAATCTATCTATTTTGTTACATTTATAGATGACTTTTCAAAAAAGACCTAGGTATATTTTTCATAGAACAAATCTAATGTTTTCAATAAATTTAAAGAGTTTAAGGCTCTTGTAGAAAACCAAATAGAGAAAAAAGATAAAGGTTTTGAGAAGTGACAATGGTGATGAGTTATGCTCTAATGCATTTGAGCAGTTTTTCAAGGATTGTGGAATAGAAAGGTGGAAAACAACTCCATATACTCCACAACATAATGGAGTTGTAGAATGGATGAACATTGATGGATAAGACTAGAAGTATGTTAAGTGGTGCATGGTTGGAAAGGAAATTCTGGGAAGAAGTCGTGTTAACTGCTTATTACTTCATCAATAGATCTCCTATCTCAGCTTTGGTGGACAAGACTCCATAGGAAGTGTGGATTGGTAAGAAACCATCTCTTAGTCACATAAGGATTTTTGGTTGCAATGCTTATATGTATATCCCAAAAGAGAAAAGGACTAAGCTAGACTATACATCTAAAAATTCATATTTGTGGGTTATAGTATTGATGTTAAAGGATATAATATGTGGAACCCAAAAACATAAAATATTGTTTATAGTTATAATGTGATATTTAGAGAATCAAAAGGGGTTCCAAAATAGGAAATCCAACCAAGCAAAGAACCTGAAATAGTTCAATTAAAGTTAGAATAGGAGTAAGAACTTATGGTAGAACCTGGTGCTACAAAAGAAGATGAACTACAAAGAGAGTCTAAAGAGGAAAATTCAGAGGAAGAAGGTGAGGAGGAAGCTGAAGATGCAAAGCCTGGAACTTTGAGCCTGATAATATCAAATCGAGTGAGAAGACTCCCAAAAAGGTATAGCCCTTCAAATGTTTTACATTTAATATATTAGTTACTGATGAAGAACCCAAGATTGTAAAGAATACACTTCAGTCAAGTGAGAATAAGTCTAGGCTATGGAGGAAGAATTGGAGTCCTTGGATAAAATAAGATGTGAGACTTAGTGAAATTATCCCCTATAAGAAAATTGGTTGGAGTGGGTATTCAATAAGAAGTACAATGTAGAAGAAAAGTTTGAGAAGTACAAGGCTCACTTGGTAGCAAAAGTATTTTCTCAATTTGATGGAATTGACTTTGGTGAGATTTTTTTCTCTTGTGGCTAAACTAACTTCAATTAGATTTTTGTTGGCCATTTCTGTTTCTTTTCATCTTGAAGTAGAATAGACGGAGGTAAAGACAACATTTATACATGGTGAACTTGATGAAGATTTATATATATATATATATATGTCACAATCAGAATGCTTTAGGGTAAAAGGTAAGGAGGACTTAGTATGCAAGTTGAAAAAGTCTCTTTACGGCTTGAAGAAATCTCCAAGAATGTGGAACCAAAATTTGATAGGTTTATTTTGACACTTGGGATTGGAAAAAGTAAAGTAGATCCGTGTGTATTTAAACAAGGTGAAAATTTTGTTATCATTGTTTTTTATATAGATGACATGTTGTTAATTGGTAAAAATATGGAGATGATAAAGTTACTAAAATATTAGTTATATTTTGAATTTGATATGAAGGATTTGGGTGATGCAAAATTTATTTTGGGTATGGAAATAATAAGAGATCAAGAAAATAAAAAGTTATGGTTAAATCAAAGGAAATATGTTGATTTGATACTATAAAGGTTTAGGATGCATGATTGTAAACCAGTATGTACTCCATATCCTGTTGGTCAAAATTTATCTATTGAATAGTGTTCTAAAACAAATGAGGAAATTGAAGAAATACATCATGTTCCTTATGCTAGTGTTGTTAGTAGTCCGATGTATGCAATGGTATGTAATAGACCTAATATTGCACATGTAGTGGGAGTAGTTAGAAGATATATGTCCAATATAAGAAAGGAATATTGGACTACTATGAAGAGGATCTTTAGATACTTGTGTGGAACTTCAAAATATGCTATCTATTATCAAGGAAAATTTGGAGATAGTAATATTGTAAATCTACAAGGTTTTGTGGATGCTGATTGGGTTGGAGATCTAGACAAGAGAAGATACATGATTGCTTATGTGTTCAGGCTATCTGGAGGGGCAGTAATTTTGATGAATAAAAAGCAATCAATGGTTACTTTATACACAACAGAGGTAGAGTACATTGCAGTAACTCATGCTTATGAATAAACAATATGGCTACAAAGGTTGTGTTCAACATTTGGTCTTAAGCAGAAGGATATGAGAATTGAAAATGATAGTCAAAGTATGGTTTTCATGATAGATCAAAACATACTGATATCAAGTACCATTTCATGAGAGATATGGTTGAAGAGAATTGGGTGATGCTGGAGAAATTTGATACAAATAATAATGTTGATCCATTAACAAAGGTTATATCTTCTCAAAATTTTTCTTGGTGTAGAAGATCTATGACCATGGTTGCTCTTGATAATTGATAATGGTAGTTTTTGGCCCCTATGGAAAGTATTCAAGAAGTGAAAGAATTTTGGAAATATGATGAATATTTTCCATGTTATTATGGTGGGATTAGCTCTAAAAGGTAGTAGACACTCTCTGTGTCTCCTTTTTGGGGTTTGAGGTTGGGTTGGGCCACGAGTAGGGGTCTGGGGGCAACAACCCCCAATGAAAGTTTTAGGATTTCTTAAGCTATTTTTAGATGCATATGGATTGTTTAGGGTTAAATATTTGAACCCATGGTATTATAAAATTTCATTCTTGTGTTGTTATTTAATTGCACTTGCATCAGGGTTTGAAGAGAGATGAGATATGAACATTATTGTATTGGAGATAGTTAAGTTTATATAATAAGGAGATATTACTATGTTGGATTTTTTCTCGTAAGGATTTTCTAGGTGAAATATTGTGTTATGTGAATATATGTTATCTTCTTCTTCATTTTTCCTTGATTCTGTATTTAAAATTTTTCTAGATTTAGTTTATCAAGGCCTTTTTATCTTCATACATAAAGGAGGAAGATAATTACAGAGTATGGTGCATGTTGTAGTTGGAAGGAGCCGATGTAATTATGAAAAGTAGGCTTAATTCTCTCAATATTAGTTTAAAAAATTACTATATATGGCTCACTATAGGAGATGATAGGTTTTTTGGGTCTTAATCGTAAAGGAATATTTATTGTTAACTGAACTTTTACCTTTGAAAGGGATAAGGAGAATCAAAATTTTCCCTCACATAGAGTTTGGATTAAAGACCTCCTATTGAAGGTGTCTTTCTTTCTTTGGCTAGCATTAAAAAATTATATATTTATAGTGGAAAATCTTAGATGAGGGATGATAATTCCTAATAGATGTTATTTATGTTGTAGGGAAGAGGAGAAGATTGATCATATTTTTTGTCCATTTCCCTATTTTTTTGTAGGTCTGGCATGTGCTTCTTTAGTCACTTAAAATTCAATTGGTGATAGTAAATTCTTTGGAGGCCTTATGGGAAAGATGGGTTAGCCCTTATTAGAGCCTTTGATTGAAGAAAATTTGGATCTTTGTGTTACCTCATTTTATTTGGAAGATATGGAGGGAAAGGAATAAATGAGTGTTCCATAATAAGGCTAATAGTATAGAGGTCATTTTTAGGAATATCAAATATACCATTGCTGAAAATGTAGTTGTTAATATGGACAACCAAATATATGAAAATGATTTGGAGGAAGAAATAGCATTGGATTGAGGACTGTTGAGAGCTATAGAAATCAAATTAGTTGGCCAAAGAGAAAGGTGAGATATACTCCTCCTCCCTAGAGTGGGTAAAACTAAATTTTGATAGAGCCTCTAAAGGCAGGGAAGGCTGGAGGGAGAGGGATTATGAGATCTAGTCTCAAGGGTACTAATATCTTGTTACACAGTGAGCTTCGTCCATACATCAAACCATGTAGCAGAGGTAAGAACCTTGATTACAAGATTAAGGCTTGAAAAAAAGAATTTTAGGAAGATTATAGTGGAAAGGGATCCTATGGATAACATTAATAGTTTGAATGCCAAGAAAACCACTAGTTGGAGCATTGAAAGTATTATTCAAAATGCAATGAATATACTGTTAGGCATGGAATCATTTATGATATAACACATCTATAAGGAAGGTAATTTTGTGGCTGATGTTATGGCAAACATGGGAGTTCATATGGATGGATCCAAGGTATGGAATGATATTTTTTAGAGGCTTTGATGATTATAAATTTGAAAGAGAAAAAAACTTATGATGCTGCTGAATTAGAAGTTTCAAAGCCTTAGGGGAATTGATCATTGTAAAATATCTATTAGCATGGGACCAATTTTTAAGGAAACTAGACAGAGATTCAGGATGTTGGACATTTTGAGTCAAAGTTGTCATTGATGTCAAGGAATGAAGTCATCATTGATGTCAAGGAATATGTCAAGGAACAATGCAAAGGTTAATGGCAAAAGAGCTTCATAATATTTTTAATATTATGTGGAAGCATATGAAGGCGGGTTTTTATTAAAACCATGGATGAGCAAAATAAAAGGTTTTTCATAAAAACCCAAGGAAGCATTTTGAAAAGTTAAAGGAGGTTTTAATATTTATTTTATAAAATATTTAAATTCAATTTGAATTTAAATTTTATAAATAAATATTATCTATACAAAGAGGTAAAATCAAAGAGGGCTTTAATAAAGCCAAAAAGGGTTTAAGAATTAATTTATAAAATTTAAATTCTAAAGAATTTAAATAATTTATAAATTAATTATTCAAATTTCGAAGGCGCCGACGTTCAAAATTATTGGAGGTAATATGTATAAAAACTATATGCCTAAATGGCATAGAACTTACCCTTCGTTCGAAAGAAATAATAGTGGCATATGTTGTGGTGAATACTCATGCGAAGAAGAAGACAAATCTTTGTCTTAAGGCGCCAGCGAAAGTGTTAAAAACCATTGAGGGCAAAACCCTCATATCCACCAAGGCACGTGGCCTAGTGGCAAGCGATCGTGAGTTAAGTCGTGTGGGTGCAGAGTGGTTCGCGTTCGATTCTCGGCAAGGACATTTTGGCGTGTTGTGCTTTGGCATCGGAGGAAGCGACGCATTGATCTTTTGGTTTCGGTGCATTGGGAAGAACATAGAGCACGTTGTGCTCTTTGTTCCCCAAATGAGCGCCTAGCTCGTGCGGCGGTTGGAGCCACGGCTAGGGCGTTGGGAGAAGCTGCGTCGAGGGTTCGATTCTCACCTAGGCGGAGGTAATAAATTTTGCATTATTTTTAATTGCCTAAGGTGTAAACATAAGGTTTAGGGAGTTATAAGGGGTTTTGAAAGGTGCTTATTTTAATTGTTAGTTTTTGATTAAATGAAGGAATAAGGTGTTGAACTTTATTTTTAAATAAAGTTATTGTGATGTTTTTGATTTATCAAAAAGTGAATTGAAGAGTGATTAAATTTAAGAGGACTTCTTGCCATTGAGTTAGTTTGAAAAGGAGATTGTATTGACAATATTTTTGATATTGAATATTGTTTTAATTGGGAGATCATAAGGTGTATTTGGTCAATCATTTTTGTATATGTTGATGGATGCTTTCTTTAATATGGAGTGATAAGGTGTATGTGTGTTTTGATATTTTGCATTGTATCTTTGAGAGAGTTTAGTATCTTCTAACTCCTTGAGCTTGGCAAAGAAGTGTTTGTGGTTGTGGCAGATATTTGAGGTTCCTTCATCATCAAGAAAAAGGTATGAGCACATTCTTCCATAGTTGAGTTGATTGGTTGGTTTTCTAGAAAATAAGTTTGGAGTGAAAAGGAATTGATTAGGGTTTCCTTATTGAGTGTGTTGAGTTAATGCTTCAAGGTTTTCTGGAATAAAGAGTTGTTAAAACCTTGTTTTATAAGCATTGTTGTTGAAGCCATTGATTGTGTGAAGAACTTGAACTAGGGTTTGAAAAGAACATGAGTATCATTGTTATGTGAGAGTTGTTTTATAAGCATTGTTGTTGAAGTGAGTTGTTGAGTGAAGAACTTGAACTAGGGTTTGGAAAGAACATGAGTATCATTGTTATGTGAGATTGGTTGTTGAGCATTGTTGGAAATATTTTGAGTGAGTGTTCATATGCTTGGACTAGGGTTTGTAAGCAAGGATTGTTTCATTGAGTGATTGGTTGAGTAGAGTTGGTTGAGCCTAGTCAAGTGGATGTGTGAAGTGATTGTTCAAGTTCCATAAAACAAACTATTCTATATTCTGAATTGATTTGAGAAAGTGAATTGAAGTGAATGTGAAGCATATTGAGTCTCTAACAATTCTCTGTATGTTTCTAAAAGAGTGATTGAAAGTGATTGAGCATTGTGATGAGTATAGAGCATATTGAGTCTCTAACAATTCTCTTTATGTTTCTATGAGATTGGACAAGTTCTAGTGTGGACTTGTTGAGCAGATTTGAGGTAAGTCTTTGAGAAGACTTGTGGATAGATTTGGGTAAGATTTTGTGGAAGCTTACAATACAGATTGAGAAGAATTTGGATAAGTTCTTGAGAGGACTTATTGAGCAGATTGGACAAGTTCTAGAGAGGACTTGTGGATAGATTAGTGTGAGATTTTGTGGAAGCTTACAAGGCAGATTTGAGATAAGTCTTTGAGAAGACTTGAGAGCAGAGTTGATTGATTGATTTGTTCAAACCTTGAGTTAAGGTTTGGGGTAGATCCAATAGAGTTGATTTGAGATTGATTCAAGCTTTGAGTTAAGGCTTGAGGATAGATATTGAGGATAGATTTGTGCTAGACCGAAGGACTATGTTTAGTATAGATTTGAGGATAGATTTTGGTGTAGATTTGAGGATAGGTTTGTGCTAGATTAGAGATAGATATTGAGGATAGATTTGTGCTAGACCAATGGACTATGTTTAGTATAGATTTTAGATAGAGCTTTGGAGGTGATAGAGTTGAGGATAGAGATCTCTAGATAGAGTAGGGAAGACAGGTGTCTTCTATGGATAGAGTTCCATTTGCTAAGGGTAGTGGAGGTAGAGGTCTTCTAGAGGATCACCAACTAGAGCAGAGATTAGGAGATTGGTGTCTCTTATGGATAGAGATCCATGAACTTGATTTAGGGGATTGGTGTCTCCTTTGGATAGAGGTCCATAAACATTGTAATAGGGAAAGGATTCCCAAGAGATTGATTGAGAAAATTTTAGTGAAATATTTTCTCCATGGAGTAGCCCACATTGGGTGAACCACGTAAATTATGGTGTCTCTATTGTGTGTGGTGATTTATGCATTGCTTTGATTACTGCTATTGATATTGCTATCTTTACATTGCATAATATTGATTGGGAAAGAAAAGTAAAAAGTGGTCTTATATTGTTCACCCCCTCTCAGTATAAGCTTGTGTTCTTCAATTGGTATCAGAGTGGGTTCCTTCGAAAGAGTTTAACAGCTTGAAGGAAAAGCTAACAAGAACACAATGGATTCTAAGAATGGACCTTCAGATAATTCAGTACCAGTATTTTATGGAAGTGATTATGTATATTGGAGTTTGAGAATGAAGATCTACCTGAAGGCACTTGGCAATGAAGTTTGGGAAGCAGTTGAAAATGGATACGACCCCTCAGTTGATCCACCTATAGATAAGGAAGGTAAGCTTCTACAACATTACAATTCAAAAGCAATGAATGCACTTTTGAGAGGTTTGCATAGAACAGAGTCCATAAAAGTTATGCATTGTCAAGATGCAAAAGGAATGTGGGATAAGTTGCAAAATATATATGAAGGAGATAAAGGTGTCAAGAAAGCAAAGATATAAAATCTCAAAGGACAATTTGAAGAGTTAAGAATGAAGGATGAGGAAAACATTAGTACTTATCTACTTCGAATTGATGAGGTTGTTAATGCTATGCAAGGACTTGGAATGAAGGTTGATGAATCAGATGTTTGTGATAAGGTCTTAAGATCTCTTCCCAAAAGATTTAGTGAAAATATTTCTGCTATAGAAGAGTCAAAGGATGGTGATTCTTTGACAAGAGATATGTTGCTTGGTATTCTTACAACTTTTGAGTTGAGAACAAAAGAACCTATTCCCTAGAAGGAAGCAACCTTCAAAGCAATCAAGAAGACAAAGGGTAAGAAGTCAGAATCAAGCAATGAGTCATCTAGTGATGAAGAAGCTAATTATGGTAGAAGGAATAAGGATTCAAGAAGATCTAGAGATACAAAATCTATTAAATGTTTCAATTGTGGAAAGTATGGTCATTATGCAACTGATTGTCAAGAAGCTAAGAATAACAATGATGAAGAAAAATAGGATCACAAGAACAGGGAATCAAAAAGATACAGGCATCAAAAGAAAAGCAAGGATGGACAAAGCAGACAAGGAAAGAAGTTCTTTCAAAGGCAAAAGAGGAGCTACTATGCAGATAAGGCAAGTAAGTACTCAAGTGATAGTGATGCTAGTTTTTCAGATAATGATAGAGATGAAGTCCTATTTATGATTGAAGAAAAAGAACAAGTTAAGAAAAGGACTCCAATAATTCTCAAGTGTTTTAGATGTGGTAACTTTGGACATCTTGAAGATAGTTGTACAAGGAATGGTTATAGTTTCAGTGATGATGAATATGAGGATACACTTGAAGGACTAGATGAGAATATTCTAATGGCTCTAGAAGAAGAAGAAAGTGATCCTATAGAAGACAAGTCAAAAGAAAATAAAGATGTGGACAAAGGTAAACAAATAGAGGAAGAATCAGATAAAGAAGGATATGATCTTAAGGGAGAACTTATCTATGCTCTTGAAATAGTAAAGAAGGTAAGAAAGCAAAATTCTAAATTAGAATATCAGTTTCAAGAATGTGATGAAGAGAGAAGAATGCTTATAGAGGATCTAGACAAATCAAAGGCTAAGACAAAGAAATTCAAGGATAAGCTAGAAGCAAAGGTCTTAGAATGTGAAAGGTTAGTACAAGAAGTAGCCCTACTAAGGGAAGATTTAGAAGACTCCAAATTCAAGCTAAAAGGGTTCAAAAATAGCTCAAAGAATTTAGATAAGTTCATCAAGATACAAAAGCCTACATCAAGCAAAATAGGTCTTGGATTTGAATAGGTTCAAAAGAAATAAGAAGGAAAGTCAACCTCAAGTTTTGGAGGAGAAGAAACTTTAGATGAAGACACTTCAGAAGAAGGTAGTGTAAGAGAAAGTGAGACATCTGAGGATGAGTTGGACAATAGAAAGTTCAACAAGGATAGGAACAATGCACAAAGAAGAAATAGATGGAACAACAATCAGAATAGGTCAAGAGAGACTAAGAGACCAATGAGGTCAAGACAAGGAAGTTTCAATGGAAGATGTTTTTCATGTCACAGGTTTGGGCACATGGCTTCACAGTGCAGGACACATGAAAGATAGGAATATGGGAACATATAACTTTTCAATGGGTATTGCTACTCATGTAATCAGTTTGGTCACAAGGCAATGAATTGTAGGGTTCATGATAGAAGAGGATATGGCTTCACTAGGAGAAATCCTAAGATATTTGCACCTTCAAGGAATAATAACATTAAGTGTTATAAGTGCAATAATGATGGTCACACAACAAAGTGGTGTAGAGCAGACATTCTAGAATCAAGTATGAATAGAAGGGATAGGAAAATGGATATGAATAGGAATAGGAAAATAGGAACATGGACATGGAAAGGAATAGTCAAAGGAATCAAAAGGATCAGATAAGAAGAAAAGAGGATAAAGGTAAAGAACAATGCTTGATGGGAGTAGAAATACTCCCACCCTAGAATTAACCACCTCAAGAGGAGGTGGGGGAGGGGCTAAGCTAAGAGACTCATTCTTAGCCCCGAGCCCCAAAGGTGACCCTTTGCCATTGATGTCAAAGGGGGAGAGATTTGAGTAAGGGGAGAGATTTGGTATTTGAGTAAAGAGGAGAGAGCATTGAGCTAGGGGAGCAATGTCCTAGGGGGAGTAGAATAAAGAAAAGGTTAAGTTTCTGGTAAAAAGAATTTGGGTTGCCATCAATGACAAAGGGGGAGATTGTTGGACATTTTGAGTCAAAGTTGTCATTGATGTCAAGGAATGAAGTTGTCATTGATGTCAAGGAATATGTCAAGGAACAATGCAAAGGTTAATGGTAAAAGAGCTTCATAATATTTTTAATATTATGTGGAAGCATATGAAGGTGGGTTTTTATTAAAACCATGGATGAGCAAAATAAAAGGTTTTTCATAAAAACCCAAGGAAGCATTTTGAAAAGTTAAAGGAGGTTTTAATATTTATTTTATAAAATATTTAAATTCAATTTGAATTTAAATTTTATAAATAAATATTATTTATACAAAGTGGTAAAATCAAAGAGGGTTTTAATAAAGCCAAAAAGGGTTTAAGAATTAATTTATAAAATTTAAATTCTAAAGAATTTAAATAATTTATAAATTAATTATTCAAATTTCGAAGGCGCCGACGTTCAAAATTATTGGAGGTAATATGTATAAAAACTATATGCCTAAATGGCATAGAACTTACCCTTCGTTCAAAAGAAATAATAGTGGCATATGTTGTGGTGAATACTCATGCGGAGAAGAAGACAAATCTTTGTCTTAAGATGCCAGCGAAAGTGTTAAAAACGATTGAAGGCAAAACCCTCATATCCACCAAGGCACGTGGCCTAGTGGCAAGCGATCATGAGTTAAGTCGTGCGGGTGCAGAGTGGTTCGCGTTCGATTCTCGGTAAGGACATTTTGGCATGTTGTGCTTTGGCATCGGAAGAAGCGACGCGTTGATCTTTTGGTTTCGGTGCATTGGGGGAAGAACATAGAGCACGTTGTGCTCTTGGTTCTCCAAATGAGCGCCTAGCTCATGCGGTCGTTGAAGCCATGGCTAGGGCATGGGGAGAAGCTGCGTCGAGGGTTCGATTCTCACCTAGGCGGAGGTAATAAATTTTGCATTAATTTTTAATTGCCTAAGGTATAAACATAAGGTTTAGGGAGTTATAAGGGGTTTTGAAAGGTGCTTATTTTAATTGTTAGTTTTTGATTAAATGAAGGAATAAGGTGTTGAAATTTATTTTTAAATAAAGTTATTGTGATGTTTTTGATTTATCAAAAAGTGAATTGAAGAGTGATTAAATTTAAGAGGACTTCTTGCCATTGAGTTAGTTTGAAAAGGAGATTGTATTGACAATATTTTTGATATTGAATATTGTTTTAATTGGGAGATCATAAGGTGTATTTGGTCAATCATTTTTGTATATGTTGATGGATGCTTTCTTTAAGATGGAGTGATAAGGTGTATGTGTGTTTTGATATTTTGCATTGTATCTTTGAGAGAGTTTAGTATCTTCTAACTCCTTGAGCTTGGCAAAGAAGTGTTTGTGGTTGTGGCAGATATTTGAGGTTCCTTCATCATCAAGAAAAAGGTATGAGCACATTCTTCCATAGTTGAGTTGATTGGTTGGTTTTCTAGAAAATAAGTTTGGAGTGAAAAGGACTTGATTAGGGTTTCCTTATTGAGTGTGTTGAGTTAATGCTTCAAGGTTTTCTGGAATAAAGAGTTGTTGTTAAAACCTTGTTTTATAAGCATTGTTGTTGAAGCCATTGATTGTGTGAAGAACTTGAACTAGGGTTTGAAAAGAACATGAGTATCATTGTTATGTGAGAGTTGTTTTATAAGCATTGTTGTTGAAGTGAGTTGTTGAGTGAAGAACTTGAACTAGGGTTTGAAAAGAACATGAGTATCATTGTTATGTGAGATTGGTTGATGAGCATTGTTGGAAATATTTTGAGTGAGTGTTCATATACTTGGACTAGGGTTTGTAAGCAAGGATTGTTTCATTGAGTGATTGGTTGAGTAGAGTTGGTTGAGCCTAGTCAAGTGGATGTGTGAAGTGATTGTTCAAGTTCCATAAAACAAACTATTCTATATTCTGAATTGATTTGAGAAAGTGATTGAGTTGAAGAGAACATATTGAGTCTCTAACAATTTCTTTCTAAAGATGTGTTTCTAAAAGAGTGATTGAGGATTGTGATGAGTATAGAGCATATTGAGTCTCTAACAATTCTCTTTATGTTTCTATGAGATTGGACAAGTTCTAGTGTGGACTTGTTGAGCAGATTTGAGGTAAGTCTTTGAGAAGACTTGTGGATAGATTTGGGTAAGATTTTGTGGAAGCTTACAATATAGATTGAGAGAGATTTGGATAAGTTCTTGTGAGGACTTATTGAGCAGATTGGACAAGTTCTAGAGAGGACTTGTGGATAGATTGGTGTGAGATTTTGTGGAAGCTTACAAGGCATATTTGAGATAAGTCTTTGAGAAGACTTGAGAGCAGAGTTGATTGATTGATTTGTTCAAACCTTGAGTTAAGGTTTGGGGCAGATCTAATAGAGTTGATTTGAGATTGAGTCAAGCTTTGAGTTAAGGCTTGAGGATAGATATTGAGGATAGATTTGTGCTAGACCGAAGGACTATGTTTAGTATAGATTTGAGGATAGATTTTGGTGCAGATTTGAGGATAGGTTTGTGCCAGACCAGAGACAGATATTGAGGATAGATTTGTGCTAGATCGAAGGACTGTGTTTAGTACAGATTTGAGATAGAGCTTTGGAGGTGATAGAGTATAGAGGACAAGATATCTCCAGCCAGAGCAGGGAAGACAGGTGTCTTCTGTGGATAGAGTTCCATTTGCTAAGGGTAGTGGAGGCAGAGGTCTTCTAGAGGATCACCAGCCAGAGCAGAGATTAGGAGATTGGTGTCTCCTGTGGATAGAGATCCACGAACTTGATTTAGGGGATTGGTGTCTCCTTTGGACAGAGGTCCATAAACATTGTAATAGGGAAAGGATTCCCAAGAGATTGATTGAGAAAATTTTAGTGAAATATTTTCTCCGTGGAGTAGCCCACATTGGGTGAACCACGTAAATTGTGGTGTCTCTATTGTGTGTGGTGATTTGTGCATTGCTTTGATTACTGCACTATTGATATTGCTATCTTTACATTGCATAATATTGATTGGGAAAGAAAAGTAAAAAGTGGTCTTATACTGTTCACCCCCCTCTCAGTATAAGCTTGTGTTCTTCATAAGCGATGATTAAAAAAGGTTGCATATTGAATGAAGGCTCAGTGGAAGCTTTCAAATTTCTCAAGAAAGGCAAAACTGGAGATCTGATCTAAAGATAATAGAGAGTTTATCAAATCTCTTGAAGATTCTAAATGAACTAGATGGATTGAATTTAAGAATTATTGAATCATAATAAGATAGATTTAAATCAAAATTTCTCTAAGTATGCAACATGCTCATTTTTAGTCCAAATTTTGTAATATGTAGGTGTTGGAAGTGATTTTTCTCTTCAAGAAATGTAAAGGGTTTGGGAACCTTTCAAAAATCCTTCATTTAGCATAATAAAAAATACTTCATAATGCTTTAAACTTGAGTATCTGAATGAAAGTCCAAACCATACCACTGCGATGTACCATAAGAATATTTACAACTATTTTTATGAAGATATATATAAAAGGAAAAACCCTCACGTTTTTTTTTCTTTTGAATAGATTGAAAAATTGGGGATACATCAGGTCCACCCTCCCATGAATTGAACTTAGGTCTTTAGTAGGAGATTCCAATGCATTTTTCCTTTAAATATCCTTGGTGAGACAAAACCCTCACTATCTTAAAGAAAACAAGAAAAACTAGATATTTTTATACATATAAAAAATATATCAAGTGCTTATAAATTGTAAAACTACATTCTTTCCTCGAAAACAATTACATTATTATAGTTGGGAGAATGCGTTTCTAGTAATGATAGTTTATCTTACCATTTTAATATATTGTTTTTAATTAGGATAAAAATAAAATTTTGAAAGAGCGTGAACCCTTTTACATCACATAATTAGCCCATCAGCTGCACACATGCCAATGGCAAGTAGCCAAAAATTCTCTGGATGGAAGACAAACAATATCCACCTTGGACACCAAATTAGATGTTGTCCTCCCTCCTAAGATTTTCTAAGTCTTTATGGACCACATATAGGGAGACCTATCTCCTATCCTCTTCTTTAAGGGCACCAAAATTTTTGAACTAGTTTTTTGGTTTATTACCTTCTCTAAAGACATGAACAAAATCAACTTCTTTAAAATGCTTTACAATATTTCTAATATCTTGCACAAAGTAGTTAATTTTCCAATTAACTTCTCCCTCATTTTTTAAAATATTAATAATATTCGAGGAGTCTCCTTCAATGATAACTTTTTAGCACCTAGATCCTTAGCTATATCTACACCAAGATGTAATACATTAAATTTATCTTTATGGCTTGCTCCTGCCTTACCTGGGTTACCTTTGGAGGCCCCATCAAAATTTAACTTCAACCATTCATCTTGGGGTGGTTGCCATTTTACATAAATTCTAGCCTGAGCATTTGCCTCTCCACCACTAATGGTTCCAAATTCCATGCCTTAGCTATCATAGTTTCTTTAGTATTCTTTATCTTGATAGGTTACTTGATAGATTTAGCATTCTCCTCTAAAAAATGGGTGATACTTCCAAAAATTCTCACTGCTGATATTTTTTCCCCTCTAAAAATTCTCCTATTCCTCTCTAACCATACTCCCTACAAAAAATGAAATATAATCAAGTTCCAAATTACATTAATATGAAGACTATAAAAAATTTTCTCCCACTACTATAACCACAAAACTATATTAGAAGGCATCACCCAAGAGATGCCTATCTTGTTCCACTGATTCTTTTATCTTTGCATAGGGACATTCCAAGAAGATGTGTTCCACTGATTATTTTATCTTTTCACATAAATTGCATCTATTAGGTAATTCAAAACCTCTCTTCTTAAGATTATCCACTGTTAGGATCTTATTTTGGACTATTTCCAAAGAAAAATCTCCAATTTAGGAATAAATCTCTTATCCCAAATTTTATTCCTAGGGAAACCATTATCTACAACAGGATCTAAAACATTATAGGCTATATTCATGTTGATTTCACCATTCTTAGTTCTATCCCAAACCATTGAGTCTCTTTGCCTAAAATCACCTAAGTAATAAGTCTAAAGTTTAGCTTTAAGGAGAATTATTAGGGCCTACCTCTAAATATTTCTAGCTCAATTAGTTATCCAATAAAGTCATGTAGTTACAAACATTTTTACCATATGTATCTTCTAGATCCTCTTTTAGACTACATAAATTACCATTATTGGCTAAAGGGTTGTCATCTAACCAGGCATCCTCCTAGAAACTTATAGAGGCCCCATATCCAACATGCCATTTCACACCCTTCCACAAGGCCTCCCTAGCCTCCACTAGGTGGTTCTACAAAGAAGAACCACAATAGGGGTCTTAAATTGTGATAAATATGGTATCCTTATGGCTGCCAAGATATTTCAATCCTATCCCAAAGAGCCTAACCATCTCTTAAAACTCTCCAAGTAAAATGGTATCATCCATAAACTATAAATGAATAATGCCCTCAATATTATGAGATGGTTTAAGGCCCCCTATCTAGCTAGAAGTCTTGGCAACATTGAGGTATCTTTCAAGTGTTTCATCTATAATAATAAAAATATAAGGAGAAAGGGGTTCACATTTTCTAAGACCGCTACTACTGCTAAAAAAACTGTCGATTTGTTATTGATTAGAATAGAGTACCTTACAGTATTGTAGCTGCTCCCTACCCATCTTCTCCACTATTTATAAAAACCAAAGGTAGCCAAAAATTTATCCAAAAAACTCTATCATAAGCTTTGCTCATATATAAATTTAGGAACATGCATTTTATTTCACTAGACTTGATAGAATGCATGGATTCATGAAGGGATATAATCCCATACAAAATCTATTTATCCTTAACAAAGCCTCCTTGCTCATCGAAGATAATGGAGGGTAGGAAGATCTTCAACTTGGAGGTTATAACAAGGAAGGTATTGTTAAAATCATTTAGGATTTGATCAAACTTTAAAGATTTCTTCACTGCTTTAATAACATCAAATTTAACAATATCCTAGAAGGTTTGGAAAAAATCTGCTTGGAACCCATCTAGACCTGGAGAATTATCTCTGTCGAGGGAGAAAGTGGCTATCCTTACCTCTTATTCCTTGATCTCATTTAGAAGCTAATCATTGATCTCCTTAGGTATCAACCTAGGAATGTGATTAGTCATCTCCTTGACTAATGTTTCATCCTCTTCCATATCTTCATCTAGAATATTTTAAAAGAATTCCACAACCTCAAGCTCAATTTATTTACTCTCTCTAATAACTTGACCATAATCCTTCAAAAATAACCAATGCGGGTAGAAATTTTGATTTTTATAGTAGAGACATGAAAAAAATTAGAATTCCTATCACCTTCCTACAACCATTGGATCCTAGAATTTTACCTCCAATAGGTTTTTTTCTTGGATATTATGGTGTGCAGTTCAATATTAAGCTCATTTTCTCTCTAGAGTTGGGTTTGGTTCATACTTCATACCCAAATCGTTAATATCTTCTTCTAACATACACAAATCTAATTGAATATATTTCTTCTTCTGAAAGATATTTTCAAAGACCTCCCTATTCCACTTCTTGACTTATTTCTTCATATTTTTAAGCTTGTTTGCAAGAATTTACATCTTAGTAACCTGGGAAGTAATACTCCACCATTTTACCATTTCTTTATAAATATCTGGGTGGTGCAACCACATAAATTCAAACTTGAAAGGACCATTATGCTTTTGATCTTTCACACTACACCAAAAGAGCAAAGGATTGTGATCAAATCCAAATTTAGGAAGAGATTTCAGTTTAAACAAGAAGTTATTTTAGAACCAATCCTTTGAAAGATTTTTTTTTTTAATAGGACCTAAATTAGATTTCTACCAAAGCATATGTTCATCCAAGTAAACCTGTTACTACCTAAATCCACATCAAATAGACCACCATCAACTAAAAGCTTTTCTATATCCTGCATGATTTTTTAGAACTTAGCCACACCACCCTACTTCTCACTTGGAGATAAGGGCATGTTAAAATCATCCTCCAAAATCCATTTTAAACCTTCAAATCACTTACCCATTTCCCTTAAAGATATCCATAGTTCTCTATAGGCTTTTCTTGAGTTGGGAGCATAGATATTAGTAATCACAAAGGAAAATTTAGAAGGTTTAGTTGTGAGAAGGACTATGATCTGATATTCACTTTTAGCTAGCAAGTGTCCCTCATAAATATTGAAGTTCCAAAGAGATATAATCCCTTCAGAGCCCCCATTAGATTCCTCTTGAAAGTTTTCAGTATTTTGCCAAAAACCTTCCTAAATTTTTAGCTAATTTGTAAGATTCAGATTTGTTTCTTGGAGAAGCAAGAAATCTGGTTGGTAAGAGTAGACAAGATCCTTAATAAATATATGTTTGTTAGGGGCGTTCATACCCTTAATATTTTAGCTTAGGAGTTTCATTGGTTCTAGGGTGTAGGATTTTCATACCTACAAGAATTTCCTTAATAGTAGGTTGTGTCCCCATATATTTCTCTTTTTTTGCTTCCTTGTACCTTTTCTCCTTGAGAGACTTCCTGCCTACCTTGCTAGACCCTTCTTGACCTAGATCAAGTGCTTTACCATAACTAGTAATTCTTACATTTGAAGTAACATAGGATAAACCTTTCTCAAAAGCATGTTCCTCTGCAATCTCATGAATATTAGTCTCTATTTGGTCTTTCACATGGTAACAGTTTGGACCTTCTTGCCTAGCCTTCACCATAATCACATTTTATTTCTCTAGGAACAATGGTAAGGTAGAAGGGATAGTCTCCATATCCACATGAGAACAATTTGGTCCTTCCTGGGAACAGTTTGGTCCTTCCTACTCTGCCTTCACCATATTCACATTTTATTTCACTTGATAGCATATTTGTCATTCCTGCCCCGACTTCACTATATTCACATTATCTTTCTCCAATAGCAGTGGTAATGTAGAAGGGATAATCTCTAGATCCTCTACAACTTCATTACATTCAATGGGCTTATAGATAACAACTCCTTGACCTTTTGGTTTGCTTCTCCCTCCTCATGAGAGACTGAAACAGAAGATACATATATATTTTCTTACACACTCGAGGTATTGCTAAGGCTTAACTTGGGGGATTGCTCAATGTCCTCCAAAGATTTGTTAGAGCTAGCATTTTTTGCTTTTCAAAAATTTAATTATTATAAAATAATAATTTAATAATTTTTAAAATTTATTATAAATATGTTAAAATCATATTAAAATATGTGAACACCTCATATTTACTATTTATTACATAAAGAAGAATATAAGGAAAAAACACAAAATACAAGTAGTTAAGAGAAAACAAAACAATTAATGAACAATGTAAAATATATAAAATATTGGCACTGCTTAGTTATTTCATCAATGAAATATTTAGAAGATATTCTAATGGTATGGGACAATCATAAATGGGATGGAAAATTACTAAAAGCAAGAGGTAATTTCATTACTAGTCTTTTTAAGAAAAAAGTAGTTGTATTTGTAGGATATATATATACAATACAACTACTATTTGAGTTAAATGTTGAAAAAACCTTTGTATGCATATACCAAGTTCAATGTTGAATTACAATATTTCAATTTTTAGAGGGGATATAAACCTAGTTTTTCTCCTTAAAAAGAGGTATGGTAGTCATTTTTGGTCTAGATGAATGTAGGATTTTATGTCCTTCGTAAATTTAAATAGATTTTATGTTGTTATTCCTTCAATATTTCAATATAAAAAGGATAGTAAATGTATTAGGACATGCTTATGTGAAAAAATGATTATATAAGTTTTTGATATTCTATAATAAAAGACAAACTAAATTATATAACTTTTTAAAATATTATACTATAAGTGAGTTCAAATGAAAAACGGATATGATTATCCAAATCCATTTCTTTTTCAACCTATGTGCGCAAGACAATTGAAACCTTCTAAATAGTTATGTTACAGTAGAATAAAACAATGTTGGAAGGATCATGTATGTAGATGTTTTTCAAAATATGAATATCTAAAGGGAAAATAAATATTTGAAATAATAAATCATTTCATAATATATTCAAAATAAAATATGAAATTAAATCTAAAATCAATGATTTACAAACGATAATGGAAATTAATAGGATGGAAAAACGCTTATATACAAAAAATAATTAATATTTTTTTTACTATCACAACATACTATAAAAGGAAGGGTCATATAGGTCATAAAAATGTAAGGATATAAAAATACCATTTTTTACACTACTAACAAAATAAATTTTTCCTTTCACTCAATTAAAAGTATTACAGTTCCATGTGGAGTAATTATTAGAGAATAAGAAGAGATTAGAAAGGAAGTAATCAATTATTTCAAAGATATTCTATCAAAAGTTGAGAAGGATAAATAGGCTTGGGGTTATATTTTATAAAATATAAAAACTTGATGATATAGACATATTTTGTTGTTTGGTGGAAGAAGGGGTTTTGAAAGGATCCTTGAAAATTTTACCAAAAAGAAGCAGAATATTCCAAGGAAGAACCAAGAGAAACCAACATGGAGTGAACCCACCTAGGGGAGTCAAGAAACAAGCACAAACTTAAACTAAAAACTAGCAACTATTCTGAAAACAACAGGGACCTCCCTTGTTCTTACTCTAGGCTATACACAAATTCAACACCCCAAACTTGTAAAAAACTTCATCTATTGCTTAAATATATAGGAAAAAAACTACATTAACAAAAATTGTGATTGGATCTCTTTTACCTAACAAATAGTTGGGAAGGTTGATAATATCCAACATTCATCTTCAATAAATATTGAGAGCCATTGCCCATCTATGGCTCTGTCTCCTTTTTTCTCAGAGCTTTAATTTATAGTCTCCCAACATTATGCTCTACCCCAACATCTTCAAATATTTAAGACTTATTGGATTAGGGCCAAGAAATCCCTTCTCCAAGAAGGGTTTCAAGGGACATTTATGACTTTTGGTTTTAGGGCCCAAGGACCCTTTCTCCAGTTTCACCACCCTTTCCATAGGAGTGGATGGGGGGATTTATTGAATCTAATGAAACATCCAGCCTAGGGAGATTGAGGTAATCAAAGGAGTTCTGCAAAAATAATGAGGCCAATGGAGAAGGGGCACTTACCTGTTCAAAGTGTTTTTGAATCTCAAATTCAAAAAAATATGGAGGTACATCCTGATCTTCAATCAGAGGAGGCACAACACGACCTTCAACCAGGGGTGGCTTCTCACTCTGAATAACCTTAGAGCCTAGAATATCAACTTCCTCAACTTGCTGGAACTCAATAGACTCAGATTCTTGGCTACCCGTCTTGGTCGCTTTCTTTAATGGTTTCTCTTGGCTAGATTTACCCTTTGAATTTATCCTCTTCAAAGGTTCCTCTTGAGCATATTTACCCTTCGAGCTTGTCTTTGTCCAGGAAATCAACACCAGTTTTTCATGGGGTACTAGCCCAAAATATTACCAATATATTGTAATTGGTAAAAAAATTAGGATGATTATCATACCCAATAGGTTGGGTCCAGAACCCTAATCTTGAAGTGAGCTTAATAGAGGATGGAATATTAGCTTCTAGATCCGCATTTATGCACATTCTTGCATAAATAATTCTTGATTTTGCTTTAGTTGTGGCATAAATAGAAATCAGTTCACCCAAAACCTTGGATATACCATGCAAAACATCAACATGCCAATACTAAAAGGGTAAGCAGAGGAGTTTGACCCAGAGAGAGGTCATATTGATTTTTTGCATATTAGAGAAAAAATTTGGGCTCCATCGACGTATGAAGAGGCCCCACTTCCCAAATAACCATAAATTTCTATAGAGGACCCACCTAGAATCCTCTTCACAATTGAACTTGAATATAAAAAAAATATTTAGGAAAAATGACAATATCTAGGTGACCCTGAGGTTGCCCCATTTAGATAAATCCCACCTCATAACATCATCTAGATTCAATTGGGCACCCAAAAACTTGTACACCAAATTGAAAGCCCCATCCTCCATCGTGATATTAATCAAGCCCTTCGATTGGCACCCAAAAACTTGTCCACCAAATTGAAATCCCAATCCTCCATTGTGATCTTAATCAAGCCCTTAGGAACACAGGGTATCTTCAACCAAAGAAATATCAAAAACAAAGTTTGAAAAACACAAACTTGAATGAGATGAAACTATAACTACAAATGAAGATCTAGCACTAGGAATGAAGGGATTTTGGAGTAAAGCCCCTAGAGGAGCCCCATTCACAGTACCACCTAGTAGGGAACCCACACCTACCAAAGGACCTACCTCTCCACTTGGAAAATATGTGATCTACAATAGGGCTAACAAGACCATCTCTTGACTCACCTTTTTCTACTACCTTCTTGAAATCTTCACCCACCATATTATCACCATTCCTGCTACCCTAGTTGTTGATCTTGTAATCCCGAACTCCATCCCCACTACCTTGTACACCATTCCTGCTCAAAGGCAAATTCAAAAAATCTTAAGTCCATTGATATTTGAAAGCCTTGATTTCTATCATTGAGAAAAAATGGAAGTTGTGGGATGCAATGGGATACAAGGACACACTTTGGATTGTAGTGTTTAATAGTTTCCCCACTACAAAAAATCCTAGATTTAGGGTGAATCATCGCTGCAACCCTATATTTGGACACACAACAACACCTAATAACTAGATTCATAGGAGGAATCACTATGATAGCCATAACAACCCCTAAATTTTGCTAAAAATAGCCGCTCCTACTATAGAAAACCCTAGCTTTAGGGTGAATCATCACTGCAACCCCAAATTCAACCCCACAACAACACCCAATCCCTAGATTCATAAGAGGAATCACTTATATTTTCTATGATATATATTGACTAATGAAGGTACCTTTGATTAGGAATATGTGGATACCACATTGAGATAAATGGTCCCTTCAAATCTAACCTTTGATTTTATTATTATTTTATTTTAGATCATCCTTCACTTAGTAGAGCATGGAGTTTAAATCAATACTATCAAGCTAGAAGGTTTATGAACAAGTGGTGTATACAACAAAATATTGAATCATTTTAACCAAAATTTTCTACTATTTACATTGGATTATTGTAAATATTTTAGGGTTGAAAGATGAAATTTTTCATTAACATATTTAGGTAATCCGTTGTGTGATAAAATAAAAAGGGATCTTTGGACCCAATTTTGGATAAAATAAAGTCTTGCTTGTCTATCTATAAAGGTAAGTTCCTAGTAATGGTTGAGAAAATTCAAAACATAAAGGTTACATTGTAATCACTATATATAGGTTGAGACATTAAATATTACAATCGTAGAACATCAAAATTTTATAAAATTTAAAGAGATTTCATTTGAAAAGAATTTTACGAGAAATCATACCACTTTGTAAGTGGAACAACATTTGTAGAGGAATGACTATCAAAGAAGTTGAAATTATAATATGATTCATGGCCAATGCCAACAATGCATGATGTACCAGATAGACCTAAGGGTATTCCTTGTATAGTGTATTGAACTTATTGTAATGTTTTATTATGTAAGTCCTATGGGCTATGGGTAACCTTGTTATTTTTAAAATCACTTTATAATTTATAATTACCTTAAGTTCTATTGTTATGTTATATTAGGTTAAAATTTATTATGTAATCGGGGTTTTAATTGTGTAATACTATCTATGGATTGGTGTCTCCAAGTGCTTACCAAATATCTTGCTTTCATACTTCTTTTGATTTTTGTATAACATTTGAGTGAATATTTTTCTTTTATTTATTTCTAAAAAATATTGTGAATTTCAACTTGGTATCAGTGTGGGTGTGGAGTGAAATTGTTGAGTCATGTAGAAAGTATCTTCAAATCCTCTAGTCCTTCTTTTAAACTTAAGGAAAATTATATTTTCTTCTATTTTTGTGGTAATTGTGAATTTATTTTACCAAATATTCTTCTTACTTCATTGTTATAGGATTCCTTTTGAATCTCCATCCATTTTTTTAGATCAAATTCTAGATTAATATATGTTTTTATTCTTTTAAACAATGGAAAAATGCAGAGAAAAATATATTTTGAATTTGAAATAAAAACATTTGGTGCCTAATGCAATTGATGAATGCTCTCACACTCACATGTCTCATATATAGCATCATCTTGTTTGGAAGGTTTTGGTAGGATCTCCATAGGGGTCATACTAGTTTTGTTAGCAATAGAGAGATGATACCTTTGTTATGTGATGCCATGCATAGGTTTGGGTATTAGAGGGTTAGGGGTTCAATTTCCAATGTGACCCATATTTTCATGCCTAGATGAAATATAGGGAATAATAGTTTCTATAGAGCCCTCAATTTACAATTGGTGCCATGGTGTAGTGGTTAGTAGGATGGATCCAAAGGAGTAGAAATGCAAAGGCTCTAGGTTTAATCCTTCATGGTGATTATTTTGAGTTTAAGGGGCAATGCATATGATCATAGCTATGGAATTATTGGTGAATATCTCATAAAAGTGCATTTTCTATTGGAAAAGCCACCCTTTGTAGTGCATTTGGGACTTTGATATTGTAGGGTTGAGTCTTCATGCAAGCACTTTTTTAACTGGACTGATTTGGGAGTCAAGCACAAGAGTGGTGTCTTAGATTCCCTTATCCAATGAAATAATTTCCATCTTAGTTACACAAAACCTATGAGCAGGAGGAGGGCTTGAATTTGAACCCCATGGAGAATGATTTTGGATTATTTAGAAGAGTCCTAACCCTTGATAATGTACAACTGATGTGGACCTCTCTAGTGCCATGCCAATTTTTTTTTTTATTGTATATACCTGGTCATCCAATCAATATTTGAAAAGTTCCAATGACAAGGTAAACCAGAGATGATGAAGTGGTAAAATTAGAGCATAGAAATGAATCAAAATTTACCAAGTGGTAGTTTAATACTGGATCTTTTAATGCTAAGATTTGAGGATTTAATTTTTTATATTTTGTGGTCCATTAGAAAAAAACTTAAGGAGGCTATAATATTTGCATACAAAATTATTTTGAGCCTATTTTTTTAAATCATATAAATTTTCAAACTCTATGAATTGGTGGTATTATTTTAAAGACCTGTTTTGATGTTAGGGTTGGATTGTGCAAGATGAACCACAAAGCCCTAGTTACTCATCTTAATGGATTAAATTATAGTGTTTGGTCAACTCAAGATATTTGGACTAATTTTTGGGAGACATAGATGAATTTGTGATAGTTGTAGTACATTTTGAGTCTTTTGGAGGCTTGTAGAAAAAGGATTTGGAATGTACTTTAGTCAATTATTTTTTCTCATTTGAGTTATTGATTTAGTTTATTCATGAGGATCTAATATTATGTTTCTTATTTTATTTATTATCCATGCACTCTTGGGATTTTTTTATAACTCTTCTTTTAAGTAGGTTTATGTAAAGCCTCTTTTGGAGACTAAATCAAGTGTCCCAAGGGCAAGAGGAAGTCTTTAACATACCTTATAAAGTGTGATATATGATGTGAGTGGAAAAAGTATACCTTCAACACATACCTTATAAGATAATGAAAGAATTTAATAAGATTATATTTAAAGGAGGTGGTAATTTTGACTTTTCTTCTTCATTTGAAGTCCTAGTGGAAGTATTTTTTGTATGTGTGTAGAAGTGGTGATTATGGTCCACCCTAAGGAGACTCTTATACAACAAATATTTTTGCAATAGTATATTTTAGATGATGGTGGAGATTCAAAAGAGTCTAACTCAAAGTGTGGAGGCCCACTACAACATTCATTATTATTTTCTCCTTTGCTTGGCCCCTAAGTTCATATTATGTGGGATGTTGAAATTATAATTTGATTTATGGCCAAGGTTGACATTGTATGATGTATTGGATAGGCCTAAGGCATTCATTGCATGATGCATTTAGTTTATTATAATATTTTATTATTTAATTCCTATGGGATGTAGTTATCCTTGTTATGGTTAAAGCCACTTTATAAATTGTATTCAACTTTAAGGCCTCTTCTTATGTCATCTTAAGCTTAAATTTATTATGTAATTAGGGTTTTAGTATTGGTATAAATACCCTCCTCCCAATAATTTAATTATTGAACTATCGTGTAACATTATCTATGGATATAATGATTAATTTTGTTGCCTATAGGCTCCCATTAAATCTATCTCCCTTTCTCATCCTTCTTTTGATTTCTATATAATATTTGAGTGATTGTTTTGCTTCCATTTATTTCTATAAACTATTATAAATTCCAAAAGAATTAGGCCTAGAAAATTACCAATTTTATGAGTTTGGAATTAGGGGTAAAATATATATGGAGTTTCAAATATTAAAAAGTCGGGTAAAACGTTTTACTTAAAAAATATCCAAGTCCTATGGATGCAAAATAAATAGTTTTGCAAGTGAACCTTGCATAGGTGTTCGATAATATGTATATCTATATTAGAGACATTGAAGTTGATTAAAAAAAATATTAGACGATCAATAAATGAGAGCATTTTAAATATTTTTGGTCTAATGTTTTGTTGGAACATTATCCTCTTTTTAATAATAAAAAATAGCAATCTTCATATTTATTTTTAATGCACATGTATAAAAGTAAAAATTATATTGATGTAATAAACAATTTCAAATATACATTTTTGTTAGGATTTTGGTTGAGGGAGAGGACCCCAAACAATTAATAGATGAACTTTAAAATATGCTTTAGGATTTTTATCTACTTGTTTTCTATAAAAGAATGAGATATTTCAAAATCTATCAAAAGATGGTGGATGCTCTCTTATATGGGATATAAGGATTTAAAGCAATTAGAATTTCCTACTCTTAATGATTTACCTTGAAGAGTGTTTGTTCATTTGAATCCCTTATTGAGGCCTATACATTATTTTTGTTTGTAGTTCAAAATAAAATTAATTTTGGTGACAATTTACAAAGAACAAGACATTATGAACTTTTTTAGTTGTGCTTTATATAAAGAGTATCTAAATATTTTAGACCATAAAATTATTCATTGGTAATTTAGTTCAACTATTCAGGTATTTTTATTAAAATCTATAATAAAATATTACGCTGATTCATAAAAATAGAAGTTGATAAAATGTGGCATAATTTATTTCAAATCTAAATCATTGAGCAATTTATTGAGGACTGGTCCTATCATTATTTTTTTTGCATTATGTCTTAAAAGGAATAGCTATAATTTTCAAAACAAAAACTTAAAATCATTCCTAAGATTGGTTTCATATTATTTCCTATTGCAAAATGTTTATAGGCATGGCTCTCATCATGGAAAGTCTCAAGCATGAAAACATGTGCTAGTCACATATTTATAAGGTTTGAAAATACATGTAAGGCCTATTTACAATGGTGGACTTAATGCAAAGTATCTACATAGGCTTACACTAAAAGAAAAATTCCAAAAAGTCGGGTTTATCACACTTAAGTTTAATAGTGATTCTAAAGGAAGCCATAAAAAAGTTGAGAGAGCTAGTACTTCTAAATATAGTAATGTCAAGGTTTTTTAACCTTCTCAAAATAATATGAAACTTCAACACACAATTATGTAGAGCCTAAGACACTCATTACCCAGACTAAGATGATCATGAAAAAATATGCATACATATTTAGATTAATGGGTGTTCACATATTATTATTATTATTATGAGCTCTATTTTATGAATACCCATCAATTGTTAATTGAGGCAACATCTTGGAAATAGAAATGCCTATTTGAAAAATAAAATGGAATGGTAAATTGAGGCAAAAGCTTTATGAGGCTTCTATTTGGGGGTAACTCCCATTAGAATAATAAAATATTACGCTAGTCTCATGAGATTGTTATCAAGTTAACTAAACCATATCCAACTTGTATTTTTACAAAGATATTCATCATCTTCCTTGAACTACTATATTTCTATGGTCAACTCCTTAATATCATTTTTAATAAGAGATAGAATCTCACTTGTCTAGTTGCCTTCTAAAATTTAAACTATTTAAAGTAAAAAATCAACGCCTTGAATGGCTAAAATATTTGCTCCTCGATTCTATATCTATAAATATGTTATGTATATCAACCTCTCAATTCCCTATTACCCTCTTTTTTAGGGGTCTTGTTCATGTTTCTAATATTCCAAGATATCATTTTCATCATCACTTTTTATTTTTATTTTTGGGCTTATCCTCACTTGCTAACATTTATGATATTTGATTTTGATTTTCAATATCAATATCCCTTTGATTTTTATTTTCTCTTTGTTTTTGCTTGGATTTTCATATTTTTTAATTCCTAGCAAAATTTTAATCTTCATCAATCTCTTTAATAGTTTTACGCTAGTAATAGTGATACTTATCATCTATTGGTATGTATTGGTGTAAAGTATATGAATAACCTTAAAATCACCTTCTTCTTTATGTTGATCTAGAAACCCTAATATGCAATACCATTTATCCATATAAATTATTGTTTTATGATGCCCTAAAATCCCTAAATTGCTATGGATTTATTTTATCATTTTTTTATTTTGTTTCTCTTGAAACCCTAAAGTTTAAGGAATAACCTCTATACTACTTACATTTCTATTGTTAGGAGAGGACTCTATATTTCTTGAGGAAATGAAAATAATTTACTTGAAATAAACTTGATCTCTTTTACCTCCTTTGTTTTAAATTTTATCTCCACATCTTTCTTTCCTTCTAAATTTGAACTTGTGCATTGAAATTTCTCATCACTTGTACCCTTCTTTGTTTCTTCTAATAGTTCATCTGAGTGAACTATGGTGTTGTTTTCTATATGATGTTCTAGAGAGGATTTTTTTGCCTCTTCATTTGGAGTGGAATATCCTTGACCTAATCTAGCTTCTACTACAATATGATTTCCTTGCTTGATCTTGAAATTTATCTCATGACTAAGATTTTCTATTATTTTCTTCATAATTTTCACTTGGGAATATCTTTCCATGTGTCTAGTATCATAACAAACCTATCATCAAATGTAATGTTTTCATAATCCACTTGTTGATCCCATTATTGTTATTCAAATTTAATCTTAATGGATTGTGATAAAAATCTTAAAATATCCGTAGCAACACATTTCTAGGTATATATAGCATACTTTCACTCCTTAATAGTTAGTACCTCTTTGATGATCTCACTAGGTTAATTCCAATATTATTAAAAATAACTTTATTGATAAGATGATATGTAAGTCCAAAAAGGCTAACCTACATCAAAACCTTATTAATAGTCTCTATATCATTAGGAAAACTTTCACTTCATGGTCTTAAATAAAGGTCATATCTTCTCCTAAACCATGAGCCACCACTCATTATTTTATCCCTAATCTATGAACTAGAAAAAATGATAAGAAAAAAAACCTTTAGGAAGAAAAGTCATGGAGTAAGTTGAATTCAATCCCCAATTCCACTTGATCCAATTTTGTATCTTCCACAACTCTAGCCAATATACATGGAACTTACATATTGAACCCTAAAATTTTACGAACCATTATATCTTATTTGATCTTCACATCCTCAATAATCACTCTTAAAAATAACATCTACTCCATGCATTGTACTTGTCATATATTGATTTTTCCTCTAATCTCAAACTTGGACATCCATACTTCTAGCTAGGGCATCCTAACTTCCAATTAGACCTTTCAAATAGTGATTTTCATCCTTGATACCTAGTGAATCTTACTTCTATCTCACACTCACTCTTGCATCACACATATTTATAGCCCATACTCACTTATTGTTAAGCTTCACCCGATAGAATTTGAATCTTGAAATGGAAGATGTTACATGACACTTTAAAGTTCATAAAAAATGTAAAAAGTAAAAATATTTAAATTAAAATATTTCATAATTAAATACACAAAAATAACCAAAAGAAGAAAAAGTTCCAAAGAATAAGGACAAATGGTAAATCAAATTGGATGAATTATAATTGAAATTGGACTAACAGTGAATACCTTGATATTTCAAATAAGACATCTAGTGTTAAGATCCAAAAGGAGTAGAGTTGTTCATTAATCTAAATAAATATAGAACATGCAGGGGATCATGTAATTTTAATCCTATATAAATAATCAAATTATTGAATAGCATAATATAAAGTGATGAAAAATGTGTTTTTAGTTCAAAATATTACTAAACTAAGCATATTTTTTGAAAATTTTATTGTATTATACCATTATGTGGTTAACTTTTAAAATGTCATCATAGTCATGATGTAATATTGATGGGGTCCATTTTTATTTGCTTATATATATTTTTAAAATTGTATCTCATTTCAATATTTATATAACAAATTAGAAAATATATCCTCATGGATAGGTTGTAACTATCCTAACTATAAAATATTTTGAAAATGAAATGAACCCTTTTATCCTATTTTATTTAATTTCTTGAAGCAACATTGAAACTAGCAAAAAGGGTTTGAAGCAACTACAGAGTACAATCCATATATTTGGTAAAACCAATAGGTGCCATGAGCTAATTTAGAGGCAGAACTAGTTCTTGATTATGAATTATAAGTCATTTTAGTAGAATTTAATGGATTGGTTATGAAGAATACCTCTAGATATTATGTATATAAAGACATTAAAAAAACATGATAATGTAGACTAATTTAGAAAATTATTAGCTATTATAGTTAAATATAATAGATCTTTAAATGCTAATATTTGTTGGAATATATTTATTAGAGTATACTACATTATTTATCGTATGGAAGTTCAATAATCTCACAAGTTATATGAAAGGTCAATAGTCTTGAAAGGAGACCAAAGGATATTTGTAGATCTATATCATAGAATCTTGACTCTACATTTTATTGTAACAAGCTCGTGTGGTATCAATAAAGACTATATTTTACTTAGCATGATTTTCTTATTGATCTGATTAGTTTTTGTAGTTGTATTCCTTATTCCATAGAGTAGAATTACTATTAGTGGTATCAGAGCCACAAGGGACCACCATTGCTACTACCTTGTTGTGTATTTGCAAATCAGACCTATCATTGTGCGTCGTTGCATGCAAACACCGCTACAAGGAGATTTGATAGGAAAGAGGAAATCTCCATTACAAAGAATTTGGAGAATAGGAAGAAGACTAGAGAGTGGCCATTGGAGGAGACTTGAAGAAAGCTCGAGATAGAAGATTACAGGTAGAAGAAACTCCTGAGAAGAGGGAGTCACATCAAATTTGGGATAATCATCACTATCCGACGATAAGCCCAAAGAAAAATAAGAGGATTGAAGAGGCCACAAAGTTTTTGAGAAAAGGAGATTGGTGAACCAAATCAACAAAGAAATATCAACAAAAGAGAACATAAAGGTATGCAAAATTGGTACAATACAAATTTATTATCTGAACATTACTTCAAGTTTTAAGAGCATCATATTGTTTGAGATCTACATTGCATTATTTTGGAATCAAAAAATTGAGAACTTAAAGGAGTTATTTAGATTAAGGAATTAGTAGTGTCTACATCTTAAAGACCTACAAAGATAAAGTAGCAAAACTAAGGAGAAATAAGAAGTGCATAGTATTATTAGTGAATGCTTTGTTATAGTCCTTAAGCATTGCAGATTTATTAAAGCAAAGTGAAAGCAATAATATAAGCTAAGTGAAGACCGAATAAGGGTTAGAAATTTGGAAAATTTTCTAAGCTGGTAATTTCCAAGTGTCAAAAGATACTAGAATAAGCATAAGAGTCTTGGATGAGCACAAGCATCAAGAGGTATTGAAGGCATCATTGTAGAAGAAGAATCACCACTCAAAAGAGCAAGAGGAACTACCACTCAAAAGGAGTGTTACCATTGCTCTAAGGAGGGAAAATGATTAATCTCTACACCATTGGAGAGATATGGATAAAAGCTCCACACCGTTGAAGATACGTAGAATAACTCTACACCATTAGACAACATTGAAGAGACAATGTAATATGTGAAAGCATAAAAGCAAAGAAGGATATCCACCCTTGAGAAACAAGCATACTACTATGAAAAGTAAAGCATAGGAATACATTGAGACAAATGTATTGAAGCATGAAATGAAATGAGTGTTGGAATAGTGAAGATTTACATTGAAAGCAACGAGCAACCCTAGGAGGAATAGTCTACATGCAAGTGCCACATTGATTAACATTGGAGAAGCATTGAAGGAGCATTACAAGTAACACCCATTGCCACAATAATATCTGCTAGAGAAGGAAAACATATTGCAAGGGAGGTAGAAGAGTTGGAGTGCCAAGTGGCACATACAAGACAAAAATTTGAAGAGTCTAGCACCCATTATGCCAAGTGGCAAGTAGAAACCATAAGGTCAAAGGTTAATTTGTGCCTAGTGAAGGAAAAATTCTCCCAAGGCACCAAAACATTGAAGAGTCCATTAATAAATATGACATATTAGTGCAGGTAAAAATATGCAAAGGATATCAACAATTGGATGTAGTAAGAGAATCTTTGGAGGTTACAAAAGTGAATAGTAAAGCTAATATTGGTGTGCAGGGTTATTAAAGGCAAAGTGGGAGAAGTTATCTCTCAAATAAGCCAACGAATTAGGCCAAGATAGCACGTGTGAATACAACACCATTCATAGACGTACATAGTGGAAAATGTAGAGAGAAGTCAAGTGTTGTTGATCAAAGAATACAACTCTAAGGCTAAGGTAATATATTTCATTCAAATTACTCATAAGATTGGGTTAGGAGTAATAAGTAATTTTTTAAGGTTATTATTTTCTAAGGAAAAAAGTAAAGGTATTTTGAGAAGAATAAGTTCATATTTGAAACCTTAGATATAATAGTAAATTGAAGGAGTAATTCTTTAGTAAGAAGACTTTGGAGAAATATACATAAAAGTTTTGCAATTTAATTATTTAAAGTTACAAAACCATTTTAGAATATTTGCAATTTAATTGAGTTGGAGTAATAAGGGTTTCTACAACAAACTAAACTTACAAATTTGCAAATATTTTAAGAAAACATATGGATTATTGGTGTATAGATTCAGGAGCAAGTAAACATATGACTGAAAACAAAAATTTATTCAAAGTATTAAGAGCAACACATGAAAGACCAATTACAGTAGAAGATGGTAAGACATATGTGGTAAAAGGAATAGGAGATGTTCCGGTTGATCTAACAAGTGGAAAAGGAATAATTAACAATGTTCTATATGTTTTGGGATTAACTTCTAATTTACTTTTAGTCTCTCAACTCATGGATCAAAATATGACAATAACATTCAAGGTTATAAATGGAAGAAAACAATGTCATATTACTAAACAAGGAAAATTAATAGCTTTTGGCTCTTACAAGGAGAATTTATTCATTCTAGAGACTACTACAAATCTTGTTCTCTCAGCCATAACATTAGGAGCCTTATGGCACAAGCATATGGGATATTCTAGTACATCATCCTTAAACCAAGTAGTAAAATATCAAATGGTTGAAGGAATTCCAAACATCTCTTGGGAATCTACCATTTGTCCAGAATGTTTAGCAGGAAAACAACATAGAATACCATTTGAAATTCGCCAATACAGATCTCAACAACCACTAGAATTGATATACATAGATTTATGTGGTCCAATGAATACTACAAGTATTGGAGGACATAAGTATTTCCAATTATTTTTTGATGATCATACTAGAAAAATGTGGGTATATTTCATGAAATATAAATCAGAAGCTTACAATTGTTTCAAGCAATTCAAACTCCAAGTAGAAAGAGAATCAGGAAAGACTATTAAAAATATTAGATCAGACAGAGGAGGGGAGTTTACTTCAAATGAATTTGATCTATTTCTAAAGGAAAATGGAATTAAGAGACAACTTACTACAACTTATTCTCCACAACAAAATGGTATAGCAAAAAGAAGAAACAGGTCCATAATGGAAATGGTAAGATGTATGTTAAAAGAAGCCCATATGGATAGTCAATATTGGGCAGAGGCAGTTCAAACAACAGTATACTTGCAAAATCGATTACCTACAAGAATACTCAAGAATATCACTCCTGAAGAAGCATGGTTAGGATAGAAACCAAGTGTGGCAAAACTAAGAATTTTTGGATGCAAAGCCTATATGCATATTCCAAAACAAAAATGTATAAAATTAGATGAAAAAAGTATGGTCGGTATATTTTTTGGGTATGATGATGAATCAACAAGATACAGAATCATTGATCCACATACAAAGAAAGTATATATAAGTAGAGATGTAGTCTTTGATGAAGGTTTCAAGGCTAACACTAAAGAAGAAGAAAATAAGAATTCAAAAATTCTTCTAGATTTCTCAAAAGAAATAGAGTTAGAATCTCAAGAAGAATTGGAGATAGAGTCTTTAGAAGAATCAAAATCAAAATCTATAGAAGTATCTACAAATATTCCAAGAAAAGAACCAATATGGCTCAGGAACACTATTCGAGAATCAAATTTGGAATGTATGCCTGACCTTACTACCACTAGACCTCAAACTCACAGTCAAAGAAGAATGGATAGGGGATTACTAAGTGTAATAGAAGAACCAACAATGATACTTCAGGCACTAAATCACTCACAATGGAGATCAACTATGGAGTCAGAATTCTCATCACTACAAAAGAATAAAACCTGGAATCTAGTAGAATTACCTCTAGGAAAAAGGTGGTAGGATGCAAATGGATCTACAAGATTAAGCGTAGAGCAGATGGAACATTAGAAAAGTACAAAGCTCGATTAGTGGCAAAAGGATATACATAGATAGAGGGAATTGATTATGAAGAGACATTTGCACCAACAACCAGAATGATGACTATCAAAACAGTATGTGCTTTAGCAGCTCACCATGGTTGGAAACTTCATCAAATGGATGTCAAGAGTGCATTTCTTAATGGATATTTGGAGGAGGAAGTCTTCATGTCTCAACCAGAAGGCTTTGTTGTCAATGGTCAAGAACACAAGGTTTGCAAGTTAAATAAATCTCTATATGGTTTAAAACAAGCACCCAGAGCATGGAACATAAAGATTAATAATCACTTGTTGCAACACAATTTCAAATGAAGCTCTTCATATCCAAGTTTATATACAAAAATAATTGGAAATGATATATTAATTCTCATAGTATATGTTGATGACATAGTGGTTACAGGAAGTTCTGAAAGACTTATAAATGAAATAAATAATGAACTTGAAAAGGTATTTGAAATGACTGATTTAGGACTCATGAGTTACTATCTTGGCCTAGAAATTTGTTAGAGTACAGATAGCATCATGGTATCACAAACAAGATATGCAAAAACACTTCTAGAGAAATACAAGATGAATAATTGCAAACCTAAAGATACTCCTATGGAACAAGGGCTTCAGTTATCTAAGAATGATAATACACCTCTAGTCTCAGCTACAAAATATCGACAACTGATTGGAAGTCTTCTATACCTAACCAACACTAGACCTGATTTAGCTTTTGTTGTAAATTATCTTTCAAGGTTTATGCAAGAACCTAGAGAAAGTCACTAGAAGGCTACAAAAATAATATTAGAGTATATCAAGAAAACTACAAAGTATGGATTAATCTACAAGAGACATATTAAGGATTTTTTTTTACAAGGATACTTAGATTCAGATTATGCAGGGTCAATTGATGATAGAAAATCTACTTCAGGTTACATTTTTTATCTGGGGTCAAGACCAATTTCATGGCATAGTAAGAAACAACATACAATAGCACAATCATCTACAAAAGTAGAATATTGTGCAACCAGAGATACAACTTGTGAAGCTTTATGGTTACAGTATATCTTATTTGATATGGGAATAAAAATAAGTCCTACTCTAATTCATTGTGATAATCAAGGGGTACTCAATCTAATCAAAAATCCCATTATACATGAAAGAACAAAGCATATTGAAGCTCAGTGTCATTTCATCAGAGATCATTTTCAGAATCATCATATCAGTTTGAAGTATGTTCCTACTGATGAGCAGGTAGCAGATATTTTCACAAAAGCTCTAGGTAGAAACAAGTTTCAAGCTTTCAAAGATCAGTTGTGCAGTTCAAGAGAATATTACCACAAATAATGTAATATAGGAGGGTGTTAGAGTATATTACATTATTTATTGTATGAAAGGTCAAGAGTCTCACAAGTTATATGAAAGGTCAAGAGTCTCAAAAGGAGACCAAAGGACATTTGTAAATCTATATTATAGACTCTCGAGTCTACATTTTATTTGTAACAAGTTCTTGTGATATCAATAAAGATTATATTTTACTTTACATGATTCTCTTGTTGATCTAAGTAGTTTGTAGTTGCATTCCTTATTTCATAGAGTAGAATTACTATCAATATTACATTATTTGGTACATGTCAATGTACCACCATGGGTACATCTTTAGATTAGGAGTTTGTCTTAGATTAGGGTTTGAGTATTTACTTTATGCAATGTAATAAATGCACAAGTATTATTAGAATATGCAATGATGTAAATGTGCATGTTGTCCATGTGTACATGAGTCTATAGAATAGGAATATAGTGAGTCATAGGAAGATGGAAGGCCAAGAGTCATACTCCATTATATATTGGCCTTTGTAGTAGAGAGAAAGAGAGGAGAGAACATAGTGAGAGTGCAAGAGCACATTAGAGTAGAGTAGTGCTCAAGTTAGATACAATGTAGAGCATGAATGAAGAATGGAGCATTTGAGATCTTCATATTTTGTATGAAGATCCCATTTTCATGAGCTTTCATTAATGGTAGTTTTATGAGTTATTATAGAAGTTTCTTATGATTTTTACATGCTTAATATATTGCCATTATCATAGATTTAATATTGCATGCTCATTTTATACCTTGTGGTTGCATTTCCTTAAATATATAGCATCAAAAGCTAACAGTGGTATCAGAGCACAAGGTAGATTGATAGGAAATAGAGAGAGCCACAAGAAGATTGAGAGGAGATAGGGAGATTTCATTTCTACAAAAAATTTAGAATTGCTATTTGGCTAGAGTCTTTCCATAGAGTTGCAGAAAAACTCGTGAAGATTAAGACTCAACATAGATCTCTTTTCCACTAGATTGAAGGATAACTAGTGATGTTTATTGATTTATAGAGATCTAGAGATTTGCATGGATTTGCTTGCTACTATCTAAGTTTTTTGCTGCAAAAAAATAGTTCTCAAAAGTTGAGAAGCTTCCTACAATGGATAGAGAAGAATTTCATCTTCGATTGCTTGAAAGTCTATGTGCTTTCCTCGTGCAGGGATTAGTTCTTTGTTGCATAAAAATAGACATTGAATATTGAGGAGACTCAAGAAGAAGGTCCCCATAGAATATTGGACATTGGAGATTAAGGAGACCCAAGAAGAAGGTCCCTATAGAATATTTAAGACTACAAATCAAGGAGGTCCAAGAAAGAAGACCCCGTTGAAGATTGAAGGCAAGAAGATTGAGGAGACCCAAGAAGGAGGTTCCTATAGAATATTGAAGACTACAGATCAAGAAGGAGGAGACCCAAGAGAAAGGTCCCATTGAAGAACTTCCAGATTTGGAAGTTACAAGATTTTGAAGATAGAGGAGGACTAGGAAAATTCCTATTGAAGATTTGAGAAGCTACAAAATTTGAAGACCCAAGAGAAGAGGTCTCAAGAAAAGTTGAAAGGAGAAAGAAGAAGGCTAGAGAAGCCCTATTGAAGAAATTAAAAAAGTGGCCATTGGAGAAGATTTGAAGATAGCTCAAGGTAGAAGATTGCAAGAAGGAGTAGCTCCTAAAAAGAAGAATTTGGGACAATTATCACCATCCGACAACAAGCCCAAAAGGAAGAAGGATTTGGCAAGTTTGCCAAATTTTAGAAAGGATTCGTGAAGATCTCAAGACATTCAGATTCTTGAGAAAGAGGCCAACTAAATAGGCCAAGTTTGAAGTCAGAATTCGATAAGAGCTAAGGAGGAGAAAGAATATAGAAGAGGCCACCAATTTAAGAAATTTGAAGACTATCATTGAAGGCTTGAAGGCTGATTTATGAAGGAGAAGATCACTGATTTTCGTAGCAGAAGTTGAAGAGTCACAGGACAGCAAATTGAAGGTGACATAAAGTTGTGTTTTGGAGAAGAGTAGGGCATATTTTAAAAGGTCCTTGAAAAAAAAATTGAAGGAGGATTTGGCAGAAAAAGAAGGCAATGAGTTGAAGGAATTGATTGCTATTTTTTGGACAACAAGATAAAGGTAAAGAAATCAGTTCTTGGAGCATCATTAAGAAAAGATATTATGGGTGCATTAGAAGCTGCAAAATAAAAGAGTTTTGGACAGCAATATAAAGGAGAAGAATCCAGACAATTAAAGCTTTTAGAAAGTAATATTGGGCAGCAAATTGAAGAGTCATTAGAAGTTGCGAATTGGAGGAGTTTATGAGTTGATTTGGACAACAAGAAGAGCTGCAAGATTAACAAGTTTAGGGCAGCAAAGTAATAAGAATTGGAGCAACAATTTTTACAAATTCGGGCAGCAAATAGGTGAACCAAATCACCAAGAAATCTAGCTACAAAAGGAGACCAAAAGGTATGCAATATTGGTGCTATAAAAGTTCATTATTTGAACATTCATATTAGCTTATTATTAAGTCTTTAAAAGCACCACATTTAAGGTTTTAAAGTAGCAAAAGGAAAGGTCTCAAGTTTATATCCTCAAGGTTGGAGAAGATAGCATTCCCAAGGGATTAAAACCTGCAACAAAGAAAGGAGAAGTTAGAAATAATATAAGGAAAGGAATCAAATCCTTACTATCTCTTGGAAAGTAAATAAGTTGCAGCAAAAAATAGAAGTATTATTCTATTTAAAAGACATAGGTTTTGGCACAAATTAGAAGCTTGGAGTCATCAAAGAAGAAACCGCCAAGCATAGAGATGAGGAGTCATTATGGAAGAGTAGCCAACAAGGAGAAGCTACCATGGAAGAAAGACCATCATTACCAAGTCTTGGCAAAGAGAAGAGGCACCACCATATTGGATAAGAAAGCCACTGTTTCAAGAAAACTAGTGTAACTGAAGTACAAGGGGGCAAGCAATAGTTATTATCTATCTAGAGCTATGTACAATAGTTGGCAATACGTTACAACAAAGGAGCACAAATTTCTATTGAAGTTAAGCACTCAAAAGTAGTGCCATTTATGTAGCAAAGTGCCAAGCGAGCCAACTTCCAAGCAAAGAGGTAAGAGCACCACCAATAAGAGGAAATCAACAGGTGCCAAGTTGAGCAACCACCAAACAAGTGGAAGAACCACCAAGCCACATGTAGAGGAGCCACCACCATCTTCAAAGAAGGTTACCTAGAGCGCCACCATCATTCAACCAAGAACACAGTTGAGAAAGAGATACACCACCAAAGAAGCTTTGGTGAGGTTAAGCGAACACCATTAGGGTTGCACAAACTCAATACAAGGTTGTTGAAAGGAGGACAATGAAGAGCCAATCATCATTTGATATAACGCTTGCTACATAACGCAAAAATAAGGTAAGACACTTGAGTTGCAGCCAACATAACGTATACAGAAGAAAGAGTAATAGAAGTGGTTGAAGATTGCTCATTAATGAGCGTTACATTGGAAGGAAAGGCGTTGAAGAATCAAGCAACATATGGTACGTAAGGTGAAAAGATAAAGTTGCTATTTTCCATTTGGCACATTAGACATAGAGCGCCAACCATCGTGAGGAGAGTTTGAGCACCAAGGAAGCAAAATAGTCACTACAGAGGGAACAAATAAGTCAAGTGCAATGATAACTCGAACGTTACCAAGGAGGTAGCAAGTTGTAACGTTCATCGACAAGTGCTACAGGTGTAAAAGACAAGTGTCACCCAGGATACAAAGTGCCAACAACCAAGGAGTATTTAGGCACCATAGAAGAAGCATCAACTCGAATGCCAAGTGTCTTGATAGAAGCAAAGTGCCAATATTTATGTAAAGTAATGCCTTCTACATGCAATAAAGGGATAGGTTAGAGTGAACACATCAAAGACACAGAGAACGCAACGAAGAGGAGAGAGTAAAGCGCTAAATATTAGTGCATATGCGCTACATCAAAGGGAAGAGAAAGATGCAATTTTAGAGAGTCAAAGCTTTGGAGTTCGAGCATCAAAGTGCATTGAATGCATCACAATGGAAGAAGAGCAATGTAGGTTGCAGTATAAAGTAA
The DNA here is from genome assembly GCA_028583015.1 of Wollemia nobilis. Taxonomy (NCBI): domain Eukaryota; kingdom Viridiplantae; phylum Streptophyta; class Pinopsida; order Araucariales; family Araucariaceae; genus Wollemia; species Wollemia nobilis. The sequence continues at coordinate 690,163 of JAQPPZ010003193.1, read as the reverse complement.
GCAAGAGAAAGCTTTGGAGCGCTATATTAAAGGAGGTAAGAAATATTTAGTCTAATTTAAACCTTTGCAAAAGATACAAGGCATAATATTGAAGTCAAGTTAATTAATTCATTATACTCAAGGTTGTTTTAATAAAAGGAGAAATAAGGTATAGATTTGCAACCTTAGAAGTATTATTGAATGCCTTAGAAGTTTTTGAAGAAAGAAGTATTTAGAAAGGTTTTTGAAATTACCTCATTCAAATTGCATAGAAATATTTTTGCAAATAGTCTAACTTGGAGGCATAAGGATTTCTACATTGAAATAGAAATATTATATTTGCAAATACCTTTGTTTCTAAATTTCCAACTAGGGAGTTATAAGGAGTTCAACACCAAATTTAAATTATTGAAATTTAGAAACTATACTATTGAGAATTGAAAGATAAAAGAAACAAAACATAGAGCTATTGAAAGAGTTGGAAAAATTACTTTTGATATTAGTCTCTTGCTCAAATTAACGAGACATAAGGAATCCAACTTAAAGGTCTTGAAAAATAGAGAACCTCATCAAAATTGAAAGTGCATCAAAATAATTTTTAGCTTTCCATTCATAAATAGGGAGAAATAAGGTGAAGAATAGAAGTTGAACATTAGGGAGATAAAAGGGATTCAACTCAAAGGAAACTAAGAAAGCTAAGCATTTTATCAAGACCATACTATATTCAAAACATTAGGGAGATATAAGGTAGTCTACAAGTATCATCATGACAACAAATAAATTCATTCTTACAGAATCCCAACTTCTTAAAGGACCTAATTACTCTTCATGGAAAAACAAAGTGAGGTCAATATTGATAGTTGAAAAGATTTGGGATATTGTTAAAGGAGCAAAAACTAAACCTACTACAAATGCTAGAGAGATTCAAAAGTTTGAAGAAGATGAAGCAAAAGCACTCATGATAATAACATTTGCAATTACAGATGAAATACAACCCTACATTAGTTCAACAACAACTTCTACATAAGCTTGGAAAACTTTAGCCAAGATATTTGAAGGAAAGAATAAAGCCACTATCTTGAACCTTCAAACTCAATTGCATTCTCTAAAAGTTAATAGTGGTGAAAGTATAGAATTATTTCTAAGAAGAGTGGCAGATATAAAAGGAAAATTGTTAACCTTAGGAGAAAATGTTGAAGACAAGTTTCTTGTTCAAGTAATCCTAAGAGCACTTCCAGAAAGCTACAAGCATCTAGTCACATCTTTACAAATTCTAAGTAAAGATACATCATTTGATGAGTTAGTCAATATACTACAAGAATATGAGGTGGAAAATTTAGTAAAAGATGAAATGACTAACAATGCCTTAGTCTCAAAAGATAATCCACAAGGAAATGTTGCTTCATTCTCAAAGGGAAGATCAAAATGGAATAATAGATATTGTCAAGTATGCAGAAAGAAAGGACATAGTACCAATTATTGTAGATTCAATCCAAGAAATCAATATCAAGGAAATCAAACAAATTTTGGAAGCCAATCAAGTAGGCCATTCCAACCAAGACAATATCAGAATCAATATAATCCACATCAGCAACAATTTCAGCGTCCATATACTTCTCAAAATCAATACAATCATCCTCAACTACAATATAGAGAAGGAAAACAAAAAGGACACTTAGTTCAAGAGATTCAAGAAATTCAGGAACTGGAAGAACCTACAGATGAACATGAAGTTAAAGCTCTTTCAGCAAAAATAGTATTTTATGAAGATACTAATTATTTACTTGATCAAGATACAAATAGGGAACAAAATGAAGAAAGCAAAAAAAAAGAGCTCAAGTTCTAGAACCAGGATGAAGACCATATTGAAGACTAAAGTCTTCAATAACCAAATAATGTAATACAAGGGGGTGTTGGAATATATTACATTATTTGGTACATGCTAATGTACCACCTTGGGTACATCTCTAGATTAGGAGATTGTCTTAGATTAGGGTTTGAGTATTTACTTTATGCAATGTAATAAATGCACAAGTATTATTAGAATGTGCAATGATGTAAATGTGCATGTTGTCCATGTGTACATGAGTCTATAGAATAGGAATATAGTGAGTCATAGGAAGATGGAAGGCCAAGAGTCATACTCCATTATATATTGGCCTTTGTAGTAGAGAGAAAGGGAGAGAAGAGAGAGAGAGTGCAAGAGCACATTAGAGTAGAGTAGTGCTCAAGTTAGATACAATGTAGAGCATGAATGAAGAATGGAGCATTTGAGATCTCCATATTTTGTATGAAGATCCCATTTTCGTGAGCTTTCATTAATGGCAGTTTTATGAGTTATTATAGAAGTTTCTTATGAGTTTTACATGCTTAATATATTGCCATTATCATAGATTTAATATTGCATGCTCATTTTATACCTTGTGGTTGCATTTCCTTAAATATATAGCATCAAAAGCTAACAATATTAGATTTTGATTAAAACATATATTTCTTGATATTTATTTTTGATAGTAAATTTTGATTGAAAAACATTTCCCTTAAGAGTAATAAATGATCTAAACACTAAGTATTCCTATAGATATCCTAGAATTTTTTATCATAAGTTTAAAACATAGAAATACTTTTATGAGATAATGTTCAAATTCTATTCTAGAATGTAAAGTTTAGGATCATATACAATTGATTACAACTAGATGGACTATGGATCAATTATATAGATGTTCAAAAAACTATAGAAACTAGTAGTATACAATATTTGATATGATTAGAATAGTAGTAGCTTGATGTATATAAGTAGATTCCTACTATAATTCTAGCATTAAAAACATATAAAAAATGTTATGTTTAATGATATTATGCCATTTCAACTATAGGATGATTAGCCTAAAGTCGATGATCTCTCTCTCTAAATTTTAGCTTACATTAGAATGGATATTACGACAACACAAAAGATAATGTGAATATCATATCTTGATCTATTTAATTGGTTATCCAAAGGATTTATGAACTATTAAGACTACATCCATTTGGATAACACAATTTTTCTTCTAAAGGATTTGAGTGCTTAAAGTAAAATTTATCTAATATAGATGAATGATGTCATCATGGAGAAAAAATACACTATATTCACCTACCATATTGTTCTTGACATCAAACTTTCTAAAAAAATAATTAAAAATAATAATTCTAAGGTTAGAAGGATATTTGTAAAGTTCATGATGAATTTTATTTGACCCTATAAATGGCATCTCTTTAGAGAGGTTGGTGTTAAAGTATCCTCCCTTTTGGGACATGAGTTTTCAAGCTATTACTAATTTGTAGATTATATTATTTAGATTATTTATCTAAAGTAAATAGAATATTATTAAATTTAAAAATTTTAATTTCAATTTCAAATTAATTTTCCTATATGTTATCTATTAAAGTTGCTTAAGCTATAATATGTCTTAGTTATGTTTAAACTGTTTATATTTAGTTGGTATATGTGTTAGAAAAATTGTCCTTAAGTCTAATATTCATGCACTATAACTATAGTTATGTTATCAATATGTAGGGTTAAGGTAACCCTGTTCCATTAATAAATTGATCTAGTGTTTTGTTTGTAATTTTTTTTTTGTTAATTTTAAAACCATAAGTTTAAAATAAAAGTGTTATATGTTTTAAATTTTAAACTAAAATAATTAAATTAAATTAAATAAATATTAATACTAATTAATAATAAATTTTCTTTTGGATAAAGGTTAACGGGTTGTCTAAATTATAGGGAAAAAAAAAGGAGAGGGGGAAATTAATTTTTTACATTAAGTATAAAAAAATAAACCTTTATTTTTCCAAGGTGATTAGTGCATTTCCACATAAGAGATCCATCTAAAGCATCACTTTCATTGAGAGTGCCAAGAATGAATTCATTAGATATCATATGCCATCTCACTATAAGGACATTATCATATACACATCACCCAATGACAAGAAAATCACTTTTGAGAAGACTGAGTTTATGCTTTGGACAATGTTTGTGACTTGGCCCATCCCAACCACTTCACACTTTTTAATATTTTAAGAATTATGAGAATGCAACTTGTAATAGCCATATGATTCATCATAAGAGATTATTAAAGATAAGGCAGTGAATAGAACAAAATATTTTTAACATTGATTAGGCCTAAATTAGCCTATGGGATAATGACTTTACAAAGAAACATTTACTACCCACAAAATCTCACCAATACGAATCCAGATAAACCATGAACCATATCAGATAAACCATGAACCATATCAATTAAATTTTTAAAAAATAGTAAGATATATCCAATTGAAACCAAACCCTCCAAGACATTATCCCATCTCTCCCCTTGATGGGCAAGAAAGAGTCAACCCACACCTTTGTTGAGTCATCCTTCCATATCAATTCCTATTCAAAGAAGAAGGCTTGGGGTTAGGATGAAGATCTCAACTACATAATGGTCTTGATCTAATTGTAGGCTAATGATTTCTAAAAATAAAAAACTCCTTTATAAGCATTAATCAATTGTGAAACCCTCTTACTAAATCTATTCAACTACCAAATATCAATAAGAGTAACTTATTGAATCTTATTGGTGGGATTATAATAGAACATCACTTTGGTAATAAGGGTGCAAAACTAGAAGGAACTACCAAATACCAATAAGGGTAACTTATTGAATCTTGTTGGTAGGTTTATAATATAGCATCATCTTAGTAGTGAGGGTGTAAAACTAAAGGTGTGAGCCAAGGTAACACAGCCTCATTGTTATGGGCACCACTTAGGATGGACTATCTCACTTGTGAGAGACTTTATGTATACAATGAGGGGCATCAAAGATGCATAAAATGACACACTTTATGACATATCATTTTATTGGTCATTCATATATAAATAATTTTTTATTTTTGAATTTTAAGATACAAAAGTGACATAAGTCCACCCCCTCCAATTTGGTCTCCATCTAGAATATAATTAAATAAAAATTATATGTAACAAACAAAAGGATAATTACTAAACAAAAGTATGAATTAAAATTTTATACACCATATATATATTTTGAAGATTGATAGTACGATAATAGATTAGAAAGTAACAAAATGAATCTCTTTCATCATGAACCTCCATATCTCCTCCATGGGATTTCTTTTTCCTTTCCACTAAATTTTAAATGTAAAAACACAAACATGATCAATAATAAATCTTATGTAAAGACAATTATAAATTAACGTTTCAAAAGGATAGTGGAGGATGTGTAAGGAAAGTGGATTACCAAATCACCTATAGTTTTTAAAATTTATTTTCACGGCTTAAAATTACAATAACTTATCAATTTCTCAACTTTCCAAGAGGACCAAGATTGAATCTTGCCAAATCATGGACACACAATTGTCAAACTATTGTAATACCACTATGCAAGCATGATGTAACATAAGTGGAGCTTATTTCAATCCCATATATCCAATTTAAAAAATATATTAACTTAAATAATTGGTATCTTAAATTCATATTTCATTTATCAACAATACTATAGTTAATTAGGTAGAACTTCATATAGTTAGAATACTCCATATATTCATATATTCCTTTGGTAGAAGGATTTCTCTATCAAAGATTCTACATGACATTTGTGTGTGCCACTATGATGAAGTAAATAAAGAAAAGAAAGGTGTAAAAAAAAAAAAAACCTATTTAAACCATCCTTTCTTATCGAATAAATTATATATACTTTTTTTTTAAATAATATTCTATGTTGTATTATTTTTTTCAATGAGTTTACATAAGTTTTTACGAGGGTCCAGTCCTCTATACTCAGTAGGATTTGAACCTTGGACCTCCTTATCAAAATCTGAAATGACATAAAAATTGGTTCAACAAGTTTTCTTACACTCCATCCCCCAAAATTTAAAAAATTCAAGCGCATGTACTGTCCATATATGTTTATGGATAATACCTTGGATATTAAGGTTGGAGCTTAAGGCTTTTTAACTTACATCTAAACATTTATTTAAAAATACCATAGATTTAAGAAGCAGGTTTGAATTTCTATTATTTTCCTACAACTGATGAGAATGATAGTGATGAATAAAATAATAGATAAAACACTTCAAAAATGAAAATTAACTCGCAAGGGAAAAACATACCTTTAAAGTTTTGATCTTTACTCTCTTCAAAGCTTAAAGTTCTAACCTGGACAGTGAAAACTGACCAGTATTATCAGTTATTTTCAAAATTGAACCTGCAGGAAATTAATGTACTTAAATACAATAACTTCACAGAGAATTAAGTAATCAATTTTTACTAATATATTTTTATAGTAAAATTTTATTTTAAAAGTTGAGATAAACTTTTTAAAATCCAAACCGGGCTAACAGTTTAAGAAGCAGATACTAAAAAAGAGAACACTTTCAAAACTGATTTCTCCCCAACTCCAAAAATTACTGATATAAAAGGAAAGAAAAGATAAATATAAGAAACTATTACCAAGTTGGTAGATACAGACGTAAAAAATTATTTCTCCACAGAGAGATGAAGCTGAAGCTGATGCACCCAAAACAAGAAGACTTGCAGAGAAGGGAAGACACGAAAGCCTTTAATTCATGCAATTTATTTCTCCACTGAAACGTCAAATCATTTGCAGCCCACATGTGTACGTATCACTCTAAAATCAGAACACACGTCCATTAATTTGAATTTCTGACAGTTCAAATTCATTTAATAGATTAGATAGTACTTATTTTTATATTTGTTCTGGTACGTTGGCTACCTGTCTGCTACACAATATTATCTCCATTTAATATCATTAAATATACATGTCTGTGATGCAGATTTCAGTATTAGATCCTTATCTCCATTGAATATTGGAGATATATATGATGAGAGAAAATTAGACGAACTCTAAAACAACACGACATAACTACATTAAAAAAAAACTCAAACAACTATTTAAAAAAGAAGTGTCAAGTCACAACAATGATGATGAGCATAATTTATATCACTTTTATATACTTCTATATTTACTATGTGACAATGGTAAACCCCCTTTTGGTCCATGCAACTTCTTTATTGTATATACTTATATATATATTTACATGGATGTGGTTACCGTGTTATCGGTCCCAAAACTACCATACAATATAAGTAGTTCTTATAACCATCATGCCACAATCATTTTAAACTTTTTAAACTAAAAAAAACACCAAATTTAAAATATATTTTTTAAATACTATAATATATATTTCAAATATATTTTTAATTATATATATGTATGTAATTATTTTAAATGTTCATAAATTATAATTCGTTTTTTATGGTTACTACAATATTATGTGTCATCTGCCCCAAAACCACCACACAATACTCCCTTAAGCAGCCCTTATAACCACCACAATCATTTTAAATCTTTTAAACTAAAAAAAACATGAAATTTAAAATATATTTTTTAAATACTATAATATATATTTCAAATATATTTTTAATTATATATATATATACTGTAATTATTTTAAGTGTTCATAAATTATAATTAAAAACAAATAAAGTATCACATTATAAATATTAAACATGAGATAACTACTTAGAAATTAAGTTAAAAACTAATTGAAATATACTTAATATCAAATATGAGATAACAAAGGTAAGTAGTATTTGTTATGTCATTTGCACATTCTTTTTATTTGTTAGGTTATTCATTTATTAACTTTTGTATAAATAGCTTTATAAAAATGTATGTTAAGAAAATAACAATATGTTAAGAAGTATCTATACATTATTTTATAATAATAAAAGTTTAGTTAAATGTAATTGCACAATGGTCCTTAGTAAGGATATTGGTTTTCTTGGCCTAGCTTTACATCAAAGAAATATAATATACCAGTAGAGGAATGATAAATGCAATCTTAACAACTAAATACACATTATAATAATCTCTTTCATTGGAAGTTTTTACCTTTAGTATTATTATGCAACTTGTAATCTTAACCTTAGTAAATCTCAAGTGCATAACCAATAGTTGTGATGTTTTCCTTCTTGATCCTATTGATGAATTGAAGACTTATAGATGAATGCTAGGAAAATGTAGATGGTAGTGATGTTGATTTAAGTTGATAAATAGTGAATGAACACAATAAAATAAAATGATACCACTTGATTGATGATATTCTAAAGAATAATGATGATATAGAAGAGTAAGTGATTTTGTGTTTTGTAGGTGGTAAAGGGCACTATTATTGCAAGATAAAGCAAGCAAAAAGTATGTATGGCTTCTATATTACCATCATTTTATGATTGTATTACCTTGTCTAGTCCTATCAACTAGAATCAAATTGTGATTTAAAACTACCTTATGCTATAGGTTATGGTTAGGATATTTAATGTTTCTTGCCATGGTAATGAGAGGATAATCATAAGATACATTACATGTGTAAATAAAATAACCACTTAATTTATTAGGTCATTAAATTATCCTAAAGTGAAATTAAAAGGGCATAAAGGCATTAAAGGAAATACCATGAGTTTAATGTAGGTGAACCCTTATTTTTATTTACTCTTACTATACCTAGGATACAATTGTCCAAATAAATATTTGACCCTTCATAAATGGATGGGAAAATTATGGATAGACAATATAGAGGAGGAAAAATGAGTGGAGAGGAAGAAAAAACATGTGAAGAGAGGTAAAAGATATAAAACACCTACACATATAGGAAGAGAGAGGGGAAGAAGGAGGAGATGGACGGAGGAGAAGAGAAAGGAGGCAAGAAAAATGACTTATTAGAGATGGGAGTGACTAATAGAGAGAAAGAATATAAGAACAACTCAGATAAAGGAACACAAATATGAGGGAGAGGAAGAGCCAAATTAAAGAAGTAAAGGACTTTAAAGAGTCATATCTAGTAAGATTAACCCTATAATTCACATTACAAGATGTTGAGGTAAACCCTTATCATAAAGTTTAATCTCTAATTGCTAATAAGAAAAGTAAAGAAGAAATTTAAAGGATAATACAATTAGTTCCTCTCTTGAACCATGTTTTTGTGATGTGCATTGTTAGTCTGTCTGGTATTGAAATTGTCCTAAAATAGATTTTTATTTTAATCCATGTGTTGACCTCCGTAACTTGGATGCTATGGTTTATATTTTTGTTGAGATATTATTTTAGATTTGACCTATTATGAAGTGTTTGAGGACTAGTGGTTTGTTGAATGTGTGGTTGATCTTTGAACCCCATCGCTTGCTAGACTACAAGTTTATAAATTGTGTTGAGCTAATGAGTTATGAGAGGCATGGTTGAGCCTCGAGCCTTATTATTGGTCAATTTGCATATATTGCATTTGTTACATAAGATATGGATGATAAGTCATTTGGGTTTCAAAGAAGGGTTTAGGTCTAAGGGTAGTATGGCCTACTAAGATGTTAACATGGAGCTATGACTGGTAATTTCTCCATGTTGAACTTCATTAGAAAATTATTGAGTGAAAAATACCTATTATAAATGGATATTGGAGTATGCAAGCCATTTTCAAGGAATGATAAAGTGGATATATGATGCAAGAAAGATATCTCAATCCAAAATTGATTCGTTTATTCATTAACAATTACTTATATAGGCAATTAGACTACCCTTGGACCCTCCAAAAGCCAACTCACTAGATAAGTCCATGTTGAATGATTCGTTAGGTGTTGTCACAAGAACATATGAGCACGTCAAATTCCACTTTTATAAGATAATATAAGATACAATTATACACAAAATCCTATGCACATAAAATTAACTACATTAATGTGCATATTTATTTCACTGATAATCAAAGGTCTTTATAGTTATTTATAGACCCTTACAAGATAAGAATGCATTTAATGGGCCTATTAGAAGCCCTTACAGGAGAATGGACATGTTAGATTGCATTGAAATCCAACTTACAAGGTAAGGTCATATTGAATGGACTTATCAAATGTAGAGGCTAATGCAAGTATTGGGCTTGACAGAGGCCAAAAGCTAATAAAGTAAACCTAATTACATATTAGGTTAATAAAGTAAACCTAAGGATATTTACAAATATTATATCATTTGATCATTGTGATTCCTCTCAATAATAGAAGCACTGGATTCCAATGCTTTAAAGAATGAAAAATCAACTAATGGTGCCTTTGAAGTACTCAACCAAAATAAAATATCGAGAACAACGATGGCTATTTGAATTGAGTAGTGCAGATAAGTTAACAATAGCTTCTAAACATCCAAAGTGCAAACCTATAATCTATAAAATATGAGGTGGAGATCAACCTCCATGAGAGAAGTCATCAAACTCATTCCAAGCCAATCAATAATAGACTGAATGAAGAAGAAATGACGATAACATGGATGCACATAGGTGTGGCTCTTGTAGGATTTAGGAAGCAAAATTCTAATTTATACCAACATATTAGAAACTTCCAACATATTGATAGGGGAACCCCAATCTACACCTAATATCATACAAATACCCAAGTAGACAAATATACAAAAACATACAAATGCTCGAAAGCACATAAATGGACCAGAATAGACAATCCAAGTCCAAAGCTAAAAGGCCTCACTTTACTTCTTTAACTACAAATGTCATTATGGTAACCTTCTCATCCTACAATATTGCATGAATAACTAGTTGCTATAAGTGTCAGGTCTAATGGAGTAGATTACTACTTATGAGGTTCACTTGCATTGTATTGAGAAGTGTTGGGTGCTATCAATAATGCACTCCATATTACATTAAATAATTCCATAGAAATTTCATGATACTTCTATAGAGAGTCTCAAAAGCTCAAATTGGAGGATTAAAAAGATAACCCAAATCTTTAGATTAGAACAAGAATCGTTGTAGCTAGAAGTTAAGCAATAGAAACTTTGATTCACCACTATCCATATAAGACCATAAAAGTGAAAATTTTTGCTTCCACTAGATCAACCTCAAAAAATGCTTTCCAAAAAGTATATATACTCGTATACTTAGAAATGGATCGATGCCTTAAATCATGAGAAATCAATGTCTAATTAGGCAAACGAAAAGGTGGAATGATTCTTCCCACAAGCAATATATTTAAGGAATATTTTTTAGAATATTAAAAATTTTATATGGGCCTCTACCTTCTTACATGCATTCAATAAAGGGAAAGGTAAACAAATAAATGCTTCAAGTGCCTTCCCACTACGAATGTGGGATAAAAATACATGTGCTGGGTGATGTTGCCACCAAAACTATCCCTCCGAAATGGATAAAAACTTCCACAAGGACTATCATATTAGATATATTTAGGGTCTTACCATGACAGTATGCTTTGTTGAGCCTCTATTCCTTGAGATAGAGAGATTTTGAGCTAGTATGGTTTGGTTATTCCACATGGACCTCCTCCTCTATGTGTTGCCCTTATACATAGGACAATAATAGAAAGCACATATTAGAAAAAGGAAAAAGGAAGGTCTCTACAACCCACAAAAAAAAATAACGATTATGTTGAGCAACCACATATAAGAGGATTCAAGAAACTATAGGGATGATAACTCTTAAAAATATTGGTGAGAATATCTTATATCCCACTAGTGGTATCACTATTTATGGATGACTTGTCATCAATAGTGAAAGCTAATGCCAATGCATAAAACTATGGATAATTTTTTTGTAGCACCTAACTAGTTTATGCTAGCAACGACTGATAGAATGACTATTGCCATGGAGGTTCCTATTTTTGGAGCTACAAGGCCTAAATATGTAGGCTTATAAATATTGACTCCAAGGTAGGTATGTTGTTGTGTATATCCACCTAGAAAGCATGGATGATTTATCCATCCATGAAGTCCTTGGAGGCCATGGTCAGTAGTGGTTGCATGGCCTGTATGAGAGAGTTCATGGTATTGATATTTGGAAAATATGCTCCCTCTACTATTTAGATAAGAAGAGTGCATGTTGTTTGGAATATTGACCTCTAAGACTACCTCATCTATAATCATCTTAGTAAGATAATTATTTGATTAATCAAGAAGTCCAATGCCCATCGACAAAATCACCTGTCTGCCTAAAGCTTGGCCCCCCACCAATGTTTAAAAGGGAAGTTTATGAATTAGATATAAGGCCATCTCTATGTCTAGTCAAAATATTTTAAAATGACCTCCATATATGACTAGAATAGAATATCATGATATTAAGACCAAAATTTTGACATATGACACTACTTTGAGGCATTGCTTCTCTATTGTTGCTTTGACTTCATCTATCAAACCAAATCCTCTCAATATTAGATTTGGATTCATATTTGTCTTCATAGAAAAATTTGTGAATTATAGTAGCACAATGCCATTATATACCCAAATTAAATAGTCATGGAAATGCATCTTGAGTATGGAAGAAGCCAAAGATAATAGTAATATCTCTATTGGATTCAAAAATTTGGATCTCTTGCTAGGTAAAGAAATTGACTTTCATGGATCTAGGGTTGAAGGATATTTGTAGATATTGCATGTTCCTCTTGATTCTTACATTAGAGGATGATTAGAAATTAAAAAAATACAGGCTTAAGAAGGTGATGGAAGGAGGAATGGAGGGGAAATTTCCAATAGGGAAATTCCATCTTATAGGTATAATCTAAATGCTCTTATACCAATTGATGTAGGAAAGATATTGCAATCCAAAACTAATTCTTTTATTCATGAACACTTGCTTATATAGGTAATTACATCACCCTTAGACCCTCTAGAAGCAAAATCATAAAATAAGTCCATGTTGAATGATCTGTAAATTCTCTTACAAGAACAAATGGGCATATCAGATCCCACTTTTACAAGATAAAATTGAAACTAATCATAAGCAAAATACTACATACATTAAGATTAATTATATTAATTGCTTTTATTTCTTATCGTTCCTTACCACTATAGAGGCATTGGAATCCAATACCTTCAAGAGGGAAGGGAAGTCACAAGCCATTTTGTGGTGAGATATCCAACATGCTTGATATGAAAACTGACCTCATGTGGCAACAAGAGAGTGGAATATTGATGACTCTAGTAAGTAATCCGAATATAAGTCATCCAAGTATGACCAAATATTACCTACAATATAGAAACAATGAAGAAAAATATTATGGTCCATGAATGGTGGTTATAGTTGTTGAGTCTTTTATTGAACAATCTTGGTAGATGGAAGATTTTGTAAAGGAGGAAGCATGGGTTACTTGCTAGAATTACCACTAATTCCTCCTTAATATAAATACTATAAAGTGGAAGAGGGAGGATGCTAATTATGTTGGTAGACATATCCAAAATGTGGGTCATAAGTAGAATGATCGTAAAATATATAATAAGGTGACCTGAACCATATACAATAGATATGCTATTGGTGTTCTCCTTCTAAGGAAGAGGTATAGCATGTTGTTTGTATATGTGACTTGTATCTATGATGCCTCAGATTGTGGTGTACTAAAACTTAATACATTTTTTTCATTTGATGGAGATTTATATGAATCAAATGTGTGGTGTTCTTGGTGTATTTGATGAGAAATATTATATGCTCATGTTGTAAAGTATATGTGTTTTTATATGCATCATACTAAGACTTTATATCGTGTTGATAGGGTTTACCAAGTAATAATCCACACCAATACATAGGGGTTACATCATAGGTGGCTTTATCTATAAATTTTGGGCCTAAAGCAAAGGACACAATGTAGGTGTGTGTGATCTATGAGGTGGTGCCACTATACTTCCATAAAAGTGAGTATAGATGAGGATGTGGGTCCATTGGTAGCTACAACTTGTTGATAACTAACTGGACACAATGTAGGTGTGTGTGATCTATGAGGTGGTGCTACTATCCTTCCATCCAAGTGAGCATAGATGAGGATGTGGGTCCATTGGTAGCTACAACTTGTTGATAACTAACCTCACAATAAAATTATTCCCTGAACCATAGTCAAGGATACAATCAATAGAGAAGTCATGTGTGAGGTGAGTGTCTTCCTCTTTGATTGTTCCAACCATAAAATGGATTGGACTAGATGGTCAAGACTATTATACCTCATACAAAGAAACACAATAAGGCTGATTCTAAGAGCACGAGGTCTAGCTAAATTTGGGACCTTTAATTTTTTTTTATAAGATTAGATCCTTTTAATATGTGACCTTGAGCACATATTTTCTAATTATAGCCTAATATACTAGCATTAGGATGAAAAATGTTAGAAATGTAATAAAAATAATGATAGCAAAAAGGAAAAAACCTAATCTAACAAAGGCAACGTGCCAAGATCAAGATAAGATCCTTCTACACAACAATATTGGTTGTAATGAACTGACAACTAGGAGTTTGAACACGTCCTTCTCTGAGCATATATAAACATAGACTAAAATATTAACATACATATATAAAGGAAACAAGACATGGGAAACCAAACAATTGGAACCAAATAGTTATAGGATTCCAATACATACATGCATACATACATACATACATACATACATACATATAGATATAAATATATAGATATAGATATATATGAGTATGCAAATATTACAAGATTATGCTAGAAGTGGGGGTTCGAACTGCCTGCAAGCCACCTAGGAATATGAGTATTGTTATATAGGAGAAAATGAAGGGAAATCTATATGACTTGCAGAGATATAGATTACAAAAGGGGGAATATTTTCTCTCCAAAATTTTAGGATAGTCTAACCATACCAACTGCTCTTTCTTGAGATCCTAAAAAATTTAATAGAAGCACCTTTTGCCATTAGTCTCTTTAGTTTTGGGATTATCACTATTACAAATGCCATACCTTTATCTTCAATAGACCATCTAATTTTCTTGGATTGTTAAGTTGAAGTGGTACTGGTAAGTAGTTATTGTATTCCCATAATAATGGCATATTGATATGGCTCACCTACTTCTATTATAAGCTTATGCATCATTATTGATGCCTAGTAGTTTTATCTAACTCTTCCTCTACTCTCCAAGTTGGCTACTTCTTACTTCATTTTTCAAAAATTTCTCTTCGTCCTCCCGTATTGGAAATTTTAAAAATTTCAAGCTCAATCTAGATGTTTTATCAAAATTATTTTGAGGAAGCCCCCTCTTTTTCCCTTCCATAGAATATTTTTATTTTTGCTTTGTGAAAGTTATTATTTGGCATATCCCACTTTTCATAAAATTTTCCTCTATTCTTTCCCTTCAGAACTTAAAAACCTTCAACCATTAGATATTTATCCTTTATTGACTTTCTCATCATTCTTTCATCACCTTTTGCTTTTTGAGATTCTTAAGCCAAATAGGTCATCAAAACTTTTGTCTTATTTTTTTGGTTAAAACTTTTGTCTTCTCTTTTTGGTTGAAACTTTGAGAACCTCCCATCTTCAACCTCACTTTACATTATTTAGAAATTTTGACTACTTTCTTATTTTTTGAATCCTGAATAGCATAACCTATCTGAACCCATGTAGACTAGTGCTTTCTTGATTTACCCTTATTGGTTTAATACCTTTTCTTTATCTTCCACTAGCTTTGCCTTCCCTTTTAATCATCTTCTTAGTTCATTCAAGACAAAGTTGTTAAAAATTCCCTTAGATGTAAACTACAAACAATGTCATTTAGTCAATCCATGGGATATTTGACTTGGAGTGTTCCCATATGCCTATAACTCTACTATTCTTAAGCACTGGTATTTTTCTTAAGGAGTCATTGATGTAGAGAAGCTTCATTGTGTAGACTCCTTGATTTAGTGTAATGGGGTGAATGTATCTCAAGATATTTTGATGATCAACTCTTATGAGTCTTCATCCATTCCCCACAATAGTTTATTCTCCCTCAACTCTCTCCAATAAATGTGTCCTATACATGTGGTGGAGATATGATGGATGAGGAATAGGGTTATGCATAGTGGTGAATATTTGTAAATTGGGTGAATATTAGGATTTTTAAAATTTAAAATTGGCGAATATGAGAACCCTCAACATCAGACCATTCACGTAAAATTTTTGGGACCAATTTGTTCTTAGGGTAAATTCGCCATAATATATATCCAAACATAAGCATATTTATACTCATTGGAAAGCTCTTTTGGAGGCTGATATAATGGTGGTGTTATTATGAAGTTATAAAGTTATTTAATAGGTCAAAATTTACCTCAAATATGACCTTACTTTTTAGGGCTTCAAATACCCCAAATTTTGGTGTGAAGATGATTGATTTGATTTTCTTAGGATTCGTCATGATTCATCTTGATTTCAATTAGGATTCACCATTTTTTACAAGTACATTTTTAGTCCAACCCCTTATGCATAACCCTAATGAGGAGTCAAAAACCACAAATCCAAAAAAATATGAATGATATCTAGAGTTTGTAGTTTACCTACAGTCACTATTTGGATTGAACCACCATCAATGATAAAGCTATTTTAGTTTTCATCAAAAATTCTCATAAGATACTACCAATGATGAGGTTTGGTTCAAATGTCATTATAAAAGCTATGCAAAAATATTATGGGCTTCTAACTATTAATATTCAATTATTATATTGGCCACACATCTTAAGTTTTTTACACCTATTTTTAGCCTTTGACAATATCTTCTTGGTGATATTTTGGCATGAGATTCCTGGTGGCCGACAATGGTTTGAGGGCTTTTTATTTTGCATAAGATCTTGAGTCATATTCAGATCTAATTGTCCTTCTTTGGATAGATTATAATGTGTGACAAAAAAATATCATGTTCTCCTATAAAAGAGTGATGATTGAGCAAGGTGATATTATTGAGTCTAATTTTTAATGCATCATATGTCGCATCTTCTCCAAAATCCTTAATGAGAACTTATTGGAAATATTGAGTTGTCATTGATGTCAAAGGTGCATGGTACTCAAGGCAGGAATATTCTTCAAGAGTGAAAATATTATAAGGATGGACAATATTTTATTAAGGTCAAATATAGGCTTAGTGAATAGCAAAATGGACAATTATCCAGGGCAAGCATGAAGTAAAACAAAGAAAATATCCAAGCAAAGGGTTATGATATTTAAATTTTAAATTTAAATATTATAAAGAGAATTTTAAAAGCTTGGGACAAAAGTTTAAAGTTGCTTTGAACAAAAAGAGTTGATTTTTTTTTGTGGAAAACATCCCAGAAGGGATGCCACTTTCGGGTAAGACCCAAGGAGGCAGGGGTATCCATTCCGCCAAAAATACCCAGGACTCGGACCTGGCCTACCACCTTTGACATACTCAAGGAGCAAACAAACACACAAAAATAATTAAAATAAATAAATAACAATAAAAATAATAAAATAAAATAAAAAACATGCTCCTTGAGTGTGTCAAAAAGAAAAGCACAACCAAACACACACACAATAAGATAAAAAAAACCACAACACGAACCACATAGAAAAAACACAAGAACAACATAACAAAACACAAACATGACAAAAACAACAGAACACTACAAAGACATAACAAAAAAAACATGAAAAATAAACACAACCAAAACCTAAAAAAAAAAATAAAATAAAAATAAAAATAAAAAACAACCAACAATAGACAATAAACAAAAACAAAAAACATAGAAAACACTCACACATAAAAACACGAATTAACTCAAACAAACAGAAACACAAGAACAAGAACGACAAAAACAGAAGAACAATAACAAAAAATATAAAAAAACACAACACAACAAAAACACAAGAACAACAAAAAACAACACAAAGAACACAAAAACAAAACAAAACAAAAGAACACACACACCTTAAAAAACTAAACAAAAAAAAAAGAAAAAGAAAAAAATTGAACATAACAATGACCTTTCTAGACCAGAAGACTTTTAAGGCAAGAATCAACAGAGGAAACAAAAGAAAGAATAGTTTGAGCTAGGGAACTAAAATAACCTGATCGAACCAAAGAGAAGCAAAAATAAAGCAAGAAGAAACTAGGTACCTTCAGAACTGGAGCCATCCAAAGAAATGATAGAAAGAAGAGCTTCCCTAATTTGTGAAGCCCACCATCTAGGAGGGTGGCCATAACAAGTAAGATCACCTTTGTCCAAAGCCCAATTAGCTAAAGCATCAACACTCTTGTTTTGATCTCCGACCACATGATTGTAATCAACTTTCAAAAATCCCATCTGGATTAATTGAATCTTCTCAATAATTCTTTTTATTCTCCAATCAACCTTATGATTCTTAGAAGGAGTCTTCAAAAGATTAATCATGAGTTGAGAGTCAGACTCAACTAACACCTTTTCCCATCCAACCTTAGTAGCCTCTTGAAGGCCTCTAAGGATACCATACCCCTCAGCAAGGTTATTGGAAAGAATACCCAAATTCTCAGCAAAAGTAAAAACCAGGGAGCCATCTGAAAGTCTACCAATTCCTCCCGCACTGGCTTTTCCAGGGTTCCCTCTAGAGGCTCCATCGGTATTGACTTTTCCAAAATCCTTAGGAGGAGGTTGCCAATTTCTTGTCCTATCCATCTTACAAATACTCACATTCCCTTTAAGTTGGTTGCCCTTAGAAGATTTAATCTTCAATATTTGCATCACTTGATCCCATCTTTGGTGGGAGTTTTGGGGGTGATTAAGGAGTTGATGGACTGATTCAACTAAGTTGGCTATGGTATTTTGCCAAATATAGTGAATATCCTTCCTATCTTGATTAAAAATTTGGTTGTTCCTTTCATTCCAGATATTCCAAAGAAGAATGGTAGAACCCATCCAAACTAACTGCCTAATAAAATGATCAACACCCTCTTGTTTAGGCCAATCCCTCCAAAGTTGTTCAAAAGTAAAAAAATTGGACCATTGTAAGCCAAGTAAAGTGGCCATTCTCCTCCATAGCTCGGAGGCTAAAGTACACTCAATAAAAATATGGTTGAGAGTTTCTACATTCTCTTCACACATTTCACATCTAAAAGGGCCATGAAAACCACGCTTCATAAGTTGCTCACCAGTAAGCACCCTACGATGCAATAAAAGCCAAGTAAAGAACCTCACCTTAGGCCAGAGCTTTTGAGCCCACAACTGAGAAAATATGTCAGAAGATTGGTTGGGATTATTATGGCATAAGGTCAAATAACCTTGAGCAACTGAATACTCACCCTTAGTAGTGTTGTTCCATCCAAAACAATCTTTTTCATGGGACCAAGAGAGAGATCTCATATGAAGGATGCCTTGGATATCTTGTCTTTGCCTTTCTAGGATTTGAATAGGCCAGTCCTCAATAGGGATCCAATATCTACCAACCTTTGAATTACCAGTATGGTACCGATAGTAATTAGCCACCTTTATCCAGTTAGCTCGGTGAAGCTCCTCCATCCAAGGCCTCCAATCGGAAAACTGAGTTATCAAAGGCTTGTGACCATCCCAAGAATCTATCCAAAAATTTACCTGTTGACCATTATGAATGATCCAAAATAAAATTTTCTTTATCAAATCCTCACCAGTCTTAAGAACTGCTAAAATGGGAGAACCTTTGGTGGGAAGTTGATAGCGAACAAGGTCTTCAGGACTTTTGTTCTCAGCATATTTAGCACGGAGATTATTGGCCCAAAGAGCATTGGGGTTATGCAACATCCTCCAATATAATTTAGCAGCTAAAGCTTTGTTGTTATTAATAGAAGACCGAAATCCTAACCCCCTTCATTCTTAGGAAGACATAAAGTGTCCCATTTCACCAAGGCCCATTTTCTTTTCTCCTTAGTACCACTCCAAAGGAATCGATGACTGATTTGATCTAGTTCTCGAAGAACAACCTTTGGGATATTCAACATGGAAGATACATAAATAGGAATAGCTTGAAGGACTGATTTTACCAAGGTGATTCTACCCCCAAAAGAAAGCCACCTGTTGGTCCACTTTCCAATTTTCTTCTTGACTTTGTCCAACAACCAATTCCAATATTTATTTTTTTGCCTTTGAATATTGATGGGAATACCTAAATAAGTGATCAAAAGGGAGGTCTTCTTATATCTTAATTTATCCAAGACCATGGATTCCTGTCTGGCAGAGCAATGAAAGAAAATAACTTTAGATTTGTCTTCATTGATCAACTGCCCAGTAGCCTTAGAAAAATAGCTAATGATTTGCTTAATATTAGAAGCTTCCTTAACTGTAGCTTTACCTAAAAGAGTAGAGTCATCCACAAATTGAAGATGAGAGATAGGTCTAGCTCCATGAGCAATGGTAACTCCCTCAAGGGTTTTGTTTTCCCTCTTTTTGGTTATAGTCCTACCCAAGCATTCAACAAGAATGATGAATAAATAAGGGGATAGCGGGTCACCTTGCCTAATACCTCTGGAAGCTAGGAATGACTCGAGAAGGCCTGCCATTGATAAGAACTAAGTAGGAAACTGAAGAGATACATCCCATAATCCAATCCATCCAATCCTTAGAGAAACCAAATTGCCTCAAAACTTTGATAAGGAAGTGCCAATCCACTCTGTCATAAGCTTTGGATAAGTCTAACCGAATGAACATGGAAGGAGATTTTTGCATATCCATGGAATGGATGGCTTCCTGAGCAAGAACTATCTCATCTACTATTTGACGCCCTTTCACATAACCCCCTTGCTCAGGGGAAATAATCTTATGCAAAAGAGGCTTCAACCTTTCAGCCATGATTTTAGTAATGATTTTGAGAAGAACATTACATAAAGCAATAGGTCTAAAAGTTGAGATATGATCAACCTCTTGAGCTTTTGGAACAAGAGTAATATAAGTTTTATTGATAACCTTCAAAATTTCTTTGGCTTTCCTGGCTTCTTCCACCACCTCTAATAAATCAAGCATGAAGGATATCCCAGAACTCTTGGTAGAACTCAATGGGAAAACCATCAGGACCTGGGGTTTTCCCTTTTTGCATTTTAAAAACTACCTGTTGAAGCTCATTGATAGTAACAGAAGCAGTCAAAATAGAGTTCTCCTCAGAAGTGATAAGAGAAGGGATTGCTTGAAGAACATTTTGTTGAGAAGCTGAGTCAAGAGGAGTAGCAGCAAAAATATTGGAAAAGTAATCGACAACAATAGAGTTCATGCCATCCCAAGTATAGACAACATCTCCAGAATCTGATTTCAGGGAAGAAATAAAGTTGTGAGATCTTCGAGCTAGAAGAGATTTGTGGAAGAAATTTGTGTTTCGATCTCCTTCTTTGAGCCATTGAATTCTAGATTTTTGCTTCCATAAGAGTTCTTCTTTTTTCCCATTCCTCTAACTGAGTTGTGAGTTTAATTTCATCTGCACTTCTATTCTCCGTGAGGCCATCTAAACGGATTTTCTTATTCAAATTTTCAAGTTGAGCAATAACTTCATGTTTTTTTTATGAACATCCCCAAACTCCTTCCAGTTCCAAGTCTTGATTTTGGATTTAATGTATTGCAGTATTTTGGCAAAATAGAACATCTTAGTCCCATGCCTAGGCTTACCTTCCTTCCACCATTGTTGCACACGAGGTCTAAAGGAACTGTCTCTGAGCCACATTAATTGAAAATGAAAAGGAGAGAAACTCACATTGGTTTTCCACATTTCCACCATGATTGGCCGATGATCCGAACCAACATTGTTAAGAGTCTTCACTTTAGGAATGTGACCATGGATTAAGAAATTTTTAGAGAGCAAAAACCTATCCAATCTCTCCATTATACAAGCTAAGCCTTGCCTTCTGTTAGACCAAGTCATAAGGCCATTATCTGGTTGGATGTCCACAAGATGGAGGTTTGCAATATATTCGCTCATGAGGTCAGTGCTTTTATCCAAATTTCTATTTCCCCCCATTTTCTCATCTAGAGAGAGGATGGTATTGAAATCTCCTCCGATCAAGATCCAAGCTTCAGGAAAATGAGAGATAATATGAGTTATATCCTTCCACTATCTTCTTTTTTCTTCCAAAGCGGTTAGAGCATAAATAGTAATGCAGAGCATAATTTGGTTGGAATGTCTACTTTGAATAGCTATAGCCAACAGACCCCAACTGCCAACCATATGGTGAATAACTACCTCTTTTGGGTCCCAAAGACAAGCAATGCCACCAGAAGTCCCCTGGGAACTGAGGGAAACCACTTTTCCAGCTGGCCAAATTTTACTGGCAATTGAGTCCATATCCTCCATTGACATCTTCGTTTCTTGAAGGAAAACAAGATGTGGATGATTTATCTGAATCATTCTTCTAATTTCATTTTGTTTTGAAAGACTCCCTTTGAGTCCTCTAATATTCCAAGTGATGATCTTCATTAATACCAGGGCTAAAAAATTTGGGAAGGGCATTAATATTACCTTCCTCTACAAGCTTTTCACCTTCTTTTACCATATGATATTGATTGGTCTTGCGACCTACTTTTTTATTAGAATCCATCTTCAGTTTTTTTTCCCTGTTTCTTGACTTACTCCAATTGAATCTGAGATGGCTTCTAACCTTGAAGAATGCTCGTACACAACCAAAATTTTACTAGAGGGTTCAACAGAGTCTATATTGGGACTTGTATTATTTGAAGTTTTGACATTTAAAAGATTGTTTTTCTTGTGTAAATTTTCTCCCTTTTTTTTTGTTGAAAACCTTTGATTTGTTGGTTTGTCTCTGAGTTCTTCCCTTCATATTTAAATTGTGTTTCTAAGATTTTTGTTTCCATTATTTCCTCTTCCTCACTTGGGACATCATTTGTGGAAAGGATTTCAAACATATTAGCAGATGACTTTGATTGATCCTTCATAATTGGTTTTTTTTAGTGTTCTTCTTCTTAGGCATTTGGAAACCTGCTGAGTTTATATCTTCTTTCTTTTGATCAGGAATTTTATTTGGGCAAGCACTAGCCAAATGACCATATTCATGGCAAATTCTACAATGAAAAGGAATGTTCTCATAGTCCACTACTTGCTCCCAAGTGTCTTCCCCAAATTGTAAAGTGATCTTTTTAGGTAGGGGTTTGTCAAAATCCATTAAAACACAAATCCGAGCATAAATAATATGTTCAAAATTTTGAGTACAATCAACAGTCATCATAAAAGTTCCTAAAGAGTTTCCAATTGAAGAAAAAATAGTAGGATTCCAAAATTCAATAGGGAGGCCAAAGAGTCTAACCCACACGGGAGCTATAGAAGGCATCTCTTCTTCGGATTTAAATTTAGTATGCCAGGGCTTCATGAAAAGCCCTGCCCTTCCAAAAAACCAGGGACCCCCTTGAAAAGTTTTCTCTCTATCTTCATTATTAGCAAATAAAACAAGAAAATAACCATTTGGATAAATAGAGATTTGTAACTCACCTTTGGTTTTCCAACTTTTTGCAGCCCAGACTTTGAAAGCAGATAGGCTCGGACGAAAACCCACGAACCGAAAAATTAGTCCTCTTTTTTCCAAATCTTCAATGCCAGTCTGAATGTTACCCATATCAAGCTTAACAATAGGAGTTCCATCAACTGCTTTAAGACATCCTGACTCCATTTTCCTAGGATCAATCTTAGGCATTCTTAGAGGTTTATGGGAAGCCCTAAGATTAATATTAGCATTGGGCTGAGGCTGTCCACCATGGAGGGCATCCCTAAAATTCATTTTTGGGGCTGAGTCTTCGAAATTCTTACCCTTGATAGGGGTTTTCATAGTAGAATTATTTTGTGGGTGCACCTTAGCACCAGATTCACTTGAGATCTGAGCCATTTTTTGATCAACTTCTTGAAACTTGTTTCGTGATCTCTTTAATCCTTGCCCTAGACGCCGTGGAAAGGTATGGTTTTCACTTTTCTTTTGTGCAACAAATTGGAAGTCATTGTCACTCAAGTTCACAACATGATCTATTGAAAGACAAATTTCTAACCCATCTTGGATCCCCTGCAACATATCCTGCTAAAATATTGAGCATAAACCACAAAAATATTGGCCGCTAGGGCCCGAAGGCCCTAAAAACCAACCTCTGGAGCTGCTTGCACTCAACCCAGATGAAACCCTCGCACAACCGCTTGCCAAAAATCTCGTTCACACATAGGGATGCGCTAGGATCTGTGTTGCTCCAAATGATCTAAAAATTGGTGGAGACGTTCTAGGGTTTTTCAGGCATCTACCCTCAAAATTTCAGCTCAATCCGAGTTCGGATGAGTGAGATATGGCCGAAACAAGTTCGATAGTTTGGGCAGTCCTACGAAAAATGTCCCTCAATTTCTCATCTTCATTAGGGCTTTCTTTTTATCTTTCTAGCAAATCATAAATGTGCAATTAGAAATTATCCTCTCCTACTCATTACTAATTAATAGGGTTCTCTCAATAATTATTTGAGAGAGTTATTTGAGCAAGTTATTAGTTATCAAAAAAGAGTTAAAAATTAAAAGAGAAAGAAAAAGGTTTAAAATACAAGGGACAAAGGTTTTAAGAATTAATATTATAATATTTTAAAATATTATAATATAAAGTTTTCAAAAAGGAGGAGGCACCAAAGTTGGAGGCAATAAAAACTGAATATTTAAATATACGCCGAAGTATTTGAATATAAGGTAAAAAGCATATTTAAGGAGCATGATTATTTTCATTTGAGTCTAATGTTGACCATGTGAAAATCGAATACTCTCCATACGAAAAAATTGAAGCAGATAAAAAAAGAGCTTTAAGACAGTGAGCAAAATGATAATAATTTTATGCCACGATTGCGATTATGTCTGGGTGGTTAGTCTAGCTGGTCGTCTAGTTGGCACTAAGGTGCTACCGAACGAGGGGTTGTGGGGTCAAATCATGCAGGGTCTGTTTTGGTAGGCAGAGACATTATTTTGCTGGGTAGTGAGATAGTGAAGATAAGGTTTTCATTGTGTCATGTGCTTTTCATTCTACTTGCTGGGGTACCCTAGCTGGTCGCATAGCTAGTGCTAGGGCACTGCGTGGGTAGAGGTTTCAAGTTCGATTCTCATCGAGTGCACCTAGATTGTTGGTTGAGGTATGAGCACAAATTTTGATTAAATTTTATAATTCGTTGGGCTTGTTGGCTGAAGTATGAGGAAAATTATTGATTAATTATATATGCAAAGGAAGATAGTTCATAGGGGTTATTGGTTACAATAAGAGCAAAATTTTGTTTATATTTTTGATTTAGAAAAGGAGTCATAAGGTGTAATAAGGATGATTTGTAATTGTAATTTTTGCATGAATAAATATAAGGTGATTTGGATATTATTTGAAATTTGTAACCTATGCATATTTTAGAAAGGAGGAATAAGGTGTATTTGTGTTTATTGTTTGTATCTTTGCATATTTTAGAAAGGAGAAATAAGGTGTATTTGTGATTATTGTTAGTTGTATTTTTGGCATATCATAGAAAGGGGTTAAAAGGGTTTATGCTATTGATAAAGTTTTATATTGTGAGGGAAATATAAGATATTATATTTGAGCCTTAATTGAGCACTTCGTGATAGAGGATTTTAATGTGAATATTTTTGATATCTAATAAAGAAGAGAAAAAGGGATATACTAACATATTTTTGAAGTGGTAAAAGAAATAAAATTTATTTTTGTTAAGGCATGTTTTGAGAAGCCCATATAAATAGAATATTATCTTCCTTAAGGCAGATTTAGAGGTATGGTGATTTAATTCCTTTCTCAAGGGTGGTTTTTATTTGAAGGAAATATTTTAATGTCATATGTTTGGAGGTATAAGGAATGATTAGATATGCATTGGTTTTGATTGAAGATAGTGAATGTGGAAAGGTTATAGATCAACTTGTGCATTAAATTTGATTGAAATTGAAAAAAAGTTATAGATCAGTTTTGAAAGCATAGTTGTGCATTGTTTTGATTAAAATTGGAAATAAAAGTGCAAAGGCTTGAGAACATAGTTGAGCATTACTTTGAATAAAACTGGAAAAATATGTGCAAGTTCTTGAGAATAAATTTGTGCATTAGTGTTGATTGATATTGGGAATAAATTTGCAAGAGTTATAGACCATTTTTGTGAAGCAAATTTGTGCATAGGGTTTTGATTGATTTTGGGAGTACATAAGAAAGTCAATTATCAAGTGTTATACTAGAGCTATCTTTTT
This sequence comes from Wollemia nobilis, assembly GCA_028583015.1. Classification (NCBI taxonomy): domain Eukaryota; kingdom Viridiplantae; phylum Streptophyta; class Pinopsida; order Araucariales; family Araucariaceae; genus Wollemia; species Wollemia nobilis. The sequence goes on along the minus strand of JAQPPZ010003193.1, from coordinate 664,166 downwards.
GAATGTAATAAATGTGAGATATGAGAAAACGATAGACTTAATGAATGTGAAAGAACATATTGGGTATTTGTATAGCATATCATTCTCTATATGTTCATGAAGAAAAGAATTTTGGGTAGAATATGTCTGAATTACTTTATATGAAGAAAAACACTTTTGAGAAAGATATAAGCATTGTTTTGAGCAATTTTTGTATGTGAGATTTGGAAAGATATGAGCATTATTTGTATGCAATATTTGGAAAGATATGAGCCTTGTTTGTATGCAATATTTGAGCAAGTTTTGAATAGGATTATGAGTAATATTGTAAGCAGGTTTGAGCAGTGTTAGTGAGCAGTTTTGAGCAGGATTATGAGTATGATTGTAAGCAGGTTTGAGTAGTTTTAGTGAGAAGATTTGAGCAAGCCTTGTGTGTAGGCTTAGAGCATATTGAGCAAGTAAGTGAGTAGATGTGAGTATATTTGAGCAGGTTTTGGTGAGCGAATATAAGTAAGCCTTATGTGTAGTCTTGAGAAAGCCTTGTGTAAAGGCTTGGAGCAGAGGGGATTAAGGTCTCCTGTGGAAAGAGGTACATGAATAAAAGTAGAGGGGATTGAGGTCTCCTGTGGATAGAGATCCATAAATCATAGTAGAGGGGATTGTGGTCTCTTATGGATAGAGGTCCATGAATTAGAGTAGAGGGTATTGAGGTCTCTTGTGGATAGAGATACACAAATTAAAGCATAGGGTATTGATATATCCTATGGATAGATTTCCATAAATTAGAGTAGAGGGGATTGAGGTCTCTGATGCAGGAGCATCCGGTAGCACCAGCAGCGAAGCAACAAAGTTCGGGAAAAACCGTGCTGAAGAGTCGGGAGAAGAAGAAGCAGGAAGCAAGGAGGAAGAAAAAATGGCCAAGTCTGAAAACCGTCGCGATTTCGCGACGTGTCATGAAATCGCGACAGAAATTGGCAAGGAGGAAGTGCAGCAGAAGGGGCCGCGATTTCGCGACGTGTCACGAAATCACGACAGTTTGTCGGAGAGGGACGAAGGCGCAGAAGGGGGCACGATTTCACGACATGTCACGAAATCGTGACCCACGATTTTGCTACATGTCGCGAAATCACGACAGGTTTCGGAGCAGAGGAGAGAGCGACAAAACGATCGTGATATCGCGACGTCATGAAATCGTGACACAAATTGGACAAGCGGGTGCGGAGGAAAAATGGTCGTGATATCGCGACATGTCGCGATATCACGACCAAAATGGCAGAAAAGCACAAGGAGCCAGAAACATCGTGATATCGCGACATGTCACGATATCACGACGGAGAGAGAAAATGGCGCGGGAGGAAGAGAAAAAGATGGCGGGAACGGTGTTTTCGAGGACTGTTCGAATTTGACACGTGGTAGAAGCAGAAGTTAAAGCGGGGGATGACCAAGAAGCACAGAAGACGAGAAGGATGGGCCACGCAGGGATTTCTGACGGATTCTGCAGTGACAGAGACCGTGCGGGAATTAATTTTGGGTTGGTGAACCCATTTTCAAAATTTTAATTAATCGGGTGGTTGAACCCGTTTAGGCGGGAAATTGAAGTTTGAGAGGGTCGGGACCTCTATAAAAAAACCCATTATTTGTTTTAATCGGGACGGTGGACCCGAGAATACCCTTAGAGCCTAGGAGTGAGGAAGCGGAGAACCGAGCCGAGGGCCGGTGATTGTAAGCCTGCGGGCTGTAATTTTTCTGCATGTATATTTTTTTTTTTAGTTGTTTTTAATGAAAAGGTAGGGTTTGTGTAGAAGGGTGTTTTTCGGTGCCCCGTCAGTGGTATCAGAGCAGTAGTTCCTGAGTGTGCAGCAGATCCGCCGAAGGTGAGGCAGTTGCACCAGGACCTACGAAAGGGTTTGAGAGAGAGTTGAGATTCCTGGGCGTGTTAGTAGACTACCGAACGTGAGGCAGCTACACCGGGATCAGTTAACGTTTGTGAGAAAAGTAAGCAAGAAGAATGCATTCCCGAAGAAGACGGGACAAGCAGGAAGATGTGGTTACGAAAGAGGAATATTTGGCTTTGCAACGACAATTAAAAGCCTTGCAAAAGGAATGGTCCGCAATGAAATTACGGGAGAAAGAAGAACGGCAGAAAAGGCGGGAAGAGAGACGGAGAAAAAAGGAAGAAAATATGGAGGCTGTAGAGGAAGAGAGCAGCAGTACCGGGACCTGCCCGAAAGAAAGCACAGATTATTCTATGCAAGAGGAAGAGTTAAAGCCGGCTGCAGCAGAAGTTTGCAGTAGTGGAGAAATCTGTCCGGTTGAAGACAGAAGTGTGGGCCCGAAGCCGAGGTCGAAGCAGTTTGCAGAGACGGAGAAGGGTTCGAAAGTGTTGCGGGAGGCAGCAACCAGACCCAACAGAAGTGAAGATCACTTCTTCACTTACCCCGGCTATCTGATGCAGGAGCATCCAGCGACGACCAGATGACGACGACAAAGTTCGGGAAAAACCGTGCTGAAGAGTCGGGAGAAGAAGAAGTAGGAAGCAAGGAGGAAGAAAAAATGGCCAAGTCTAAAAATCATCGCGATTTCACGACGTGTCGCTAAATCGTGACAGAAATTGGCAAGGAGGAAGTGCAGCAGAAGGGGCCGCAATTTCGTGACGTGTCACGAAATCGTGACAGTTTTTCGGAGAGGGACGAAGGCGCAGAAGGGGGCGCGATTTCACGACATGTCACGAAATTGTGACAGGTTTCGGAGCAGAGGAGAGAGCGACAAAACGGTCGTGATATCGCGACGTCGCGAAATCACGACGCAAATTGGACAAGCGGGTGCGGAGGAAAAATGGTCACGATATCGCGAGACCAAAATGGCAGAAAAGCATAAGGAGCCAGAAACGTCGCGATATCGCGACATGTCACGATATCACGACGGAGAGAGAAAATGGCGCGGGAGGAAGAGAAAAATATGGCGGGAACGGTGTTTTCGAGGACTGTTCGAATTTGACACGTGGCAGAAGCAGAAGTTAAAGCGGGGGATGACCAAGAAGCACAGAAGACGAGAAGGATGGGCCACGCAGGGATTTTTGACGGATTCTGCAGTGACAGAGACCGTGCGGGAATTAATTTCGGGTTGGTGAACCCATTTTCAAAATTTTAATTAATCGGGTGGTTGAACCCGTTTAGGCGGGAAATTGAAGTTTGAGAGGGTCGGGACCTCTATAAAAAACCCATTATTTTTTTTAATCGGGACGGTGGACCCGAGAATACCCTTAGAGCCTAGGAGTGAGGAAGCGGAGAACCGAGCCGAGGGCCGGTGATTGTAAGCCTGCGGGCTGTAATTTTTCTGCATGTATATTTTTATTTTTAGTTGTTTTTAATGAAAAGGCAGGGTTTGTGTAGAAGGGTGTTTTCCGGTGCCCCGTCAGTCTCCTATGGAAAGAGGTCCATGAATCAGAGTAGAGAGGATTGAGGTCTCCTATGGATAGAGGTCCATGAACTAGAGTAGAGGGGATTGAGGCCTCTTATGGATAGAGGTCCACAAACCAAAGCAGAGGGGATTGCTGTCTCCTATGGATTGGGATCCATGAACTTGTGAGAGGGGACATGTGTCTCCTGTGGATAGATATCCACAAACATTGTAATAGGGAATGAGTTCCCACAAAATTTGTTGAGAAATTTATAAGAAATATTTCTCCGTGGATGTAGCCCACATTGGGTGAACCACGTTAAATCTATGTCTCTCATGTGTGTGATGATTTGTGCATTGTTTCATTATTACAATTGATAATATTGGATGATATTGCTTTGGAAAGAAAAGTAAAAATTTGATCTTATATTGTTCACCCCCCTCTCAGTATAAGCTTGTGTTCTTCAATTGGTATCAAATTAGTTCCTTTTTGAAAGCCTAACAGCTTGAAGGAAGATATTACAAGAACACACATGGCTCATAAGGAAGGGTTTTCATAAAATAATGCTCCATTATTTTATGGGACTAACTATGCTTTCTAGAGTGTGAGCATGAAGACTTATTTGATGGCACATGGATATGATACATGAAAATCTGTTGAAAATGGATTCACACCATCTACAACTCCTTCTACAGATGCAAGTGGTAAGAAACCATATGAATATAATACAAAGGCAATGAATAAAATTTTGAGTGGGTTATGTGAATCAAAGTTTGTGAAAGTCATGCAATGCACTTCAATAATAGAAATATGGGATAAGTTACAGAGAACATATGAAGGAGACAACAAGGTCAAAATGGTAAAACTTCAAACATACAGGAGGAAGTTTGAAGACTTGAATATAAAATATGATGAAGATATTGCTATGTATCTACTTCATGTTTATGAGGTTGTCAACACTATTGATGGACTTAAAGAAAATATTGAGGAATCTACTATTGGCCCAAAAATATTGAGGTCACTCCCTATGAGGTATGATTCAAAGGTTTTAGTAATAGAAGAGATGAAGGATCTCAAAAATTTAAGCATTGATGAGCTACACCGAATTCTCACAACGTATGAGATGAGGATAGAAAAAGAACAAACATCAAAAAGAGAGGCAACATTCAAAGCTTAAAAGAAGGAAAATAATAAAGAACAAGAATCAAGTGATGAATCAAGTAGTGAAGAAGAGGTTAACTTTGTGAGAAGAAATAAGAAGGGTCCAAGAAAACATAAAAATATATAGACTGTGAAATATTTTAGTTGTGATAACATTGGTCACTATGCAGCTAATTGTCCACAATATGGAGGTAGTAGCAGTGAAGAAGAAAAGTATTACAAGTAAAAGAATGAAATAAAGTTTTATTATGAAAATAAAAATAGGCATGGTCAAGGCAAGCATAATAAGAATATCTTTCAAAGACACAAGAAGATTTTTTATGCTGAAGAAGCAAGAAGTGCTTCAAGTGAAAGTGATCAAATCTTCTCTGATAATGAAAATGAAGAAATTCTATTTTTGACCATAGAAGAGAAAGAAGATGCTCTTGTTATTGAATATCAAGAAAAAGAGAAAGAAGATGATCCTATAGTTGAAGATTTAGAAAAAGAGAAAGATTCAAGAAGGAAGAAGTCATGGTTTATATAGAATAACTTGATTTTAATCTTGAAGAGTTGAAAAGGGAGAACTTAATATCGAAGGATAAAGTACAAGAGGATGAGAAAACAAAGGTAAAACTTCTATAAGATCTCACCGATTTAAAAGTTAAGATTGAAGAGGCAAAGAAAGTTGAAGAAGGTATGGCTGAATAGTTAAAAGCAAAAGAACTAGAATGTGAAAGACTAGAACATGAAGCTGAAATTCTAATGAAGGGACTTGAGAAATTCAATAATAAAATTTATTAGTTTAGGAAAAGCTCAAAATATTTGGATGATATTATCAAAACACAGATATCTCCATTTATGAATATTGGACTTGGTTATGAGGAAGTTCAAGAGGTACAAGAAGAGGATTCAAGCTCAAAATAAATAGAAGCATCAAAGAATGTATTTGAAGAAGAGCCTAAGATCTATACTGATAAGTTGAGAAGTGGAAGCATCAAAGAGGAAGAAAACAATGCACCATCAAGGAATAGGGACTATCACAGGAAAAGCAAAGAAAGAACCATGCGATCATATCCTCCAAGGTAAGATGAATATCTCTTCCAAGGTTATTGCTACTCATGTAATATTTTTGGTCATAAAGTTATACATTACAGGGTTCATGGTAAGAATGATTATGGCTTCACCAAAAGAAATTTCAAGTCACTTGCACTTTCCAAGGACTACAATATCATGTGTTTCAATTGCAATAATTTTGGGCATAAAGCAAAATGGTGTAGAACAGTGTTTCTTGAATTTTTGAAGATAAGAAAGAAGAAGGAAAGTCAAAATGTTCAAAGAGGTATGACTTCAAAAGTTTAGAGAAAGAAAATGAAACAATAAGAGGAGCATAGTAATTTGGGAGTTTCACTCCCATACCATAATTAATCACCTCAAGAAAATGAGGTGGTGAGGGGGCTGCACTAAGTGTATTATATTTAGCCCCAAGGAGCCCTTTGCCATTGATGTCAAAGGGGGAGAATTTAGTGAGGGGGAGCATATTGTCAGGGGGACCAGTTTGGGAATCCAGTTGTAGTAAAATAATTTTTTTTGTAGGGTTGCCATCAATTACAAAGGGGGAAATTATTGGTGTACCCATACAGAAAGCATACACCTAACTAATTCATTAATTATTATCAAACATTAAAGCATAAAAGATTGAAAACAATGAATTTAACAAGAAATAGAGCTTACTTATATTAAAATTTGTCAAATCCAATTACATATATGTCCCTCTTAGGGATACTCAATGTTGATACAATCAATACAGTTTTGAAAATCCTCTAAATGAGGGGTGGTGCAATTCGTAGACTTTCCAATAGGACACGAACTACTCAATATCAATGGTGAAATTATTCTCCATGATTGGAGGCATATGCTACCTTGAATGCCTTGCAAATGGATGGATACTGTAAACCCTACATTCAAGAAACAAAACAAAATGATTAAAAGCAAAGGTGGCCTCTCTTGATGAGGCTTTTGGAGGAATCTTGCATAAAGAACGCTAAAAAAAGAAAATGAAGCATATAATATATGAAACTATACAAGATATCATGATATTATATTAAAGCATGTAAAGAAGCATGAATCTAGCTAAGACACATCCTAATTAACCATTATAAACTTGAATTGCATGAAATGAACATAAACTAGTCTAGAATTGACAAATGCTAAGAAATGAAGAAAATCTACCATAAATATCTAAATATGATTGTGCAAAAACATCAAAGGATGTTAATATACAATGAAACTATCAAAATTAATACATAAAACTAGAAATCTACTGCTAAAATAGAGAGAAACATTGATCAAACCCTCGCTGTGGGTCTTAGGCACAGTGGGCATTGTTAGCCATGGTTGACAATCATGACTGAGGTGAAAATATTTTTGCTCTCCAAATCTGGGCTTGAATCTCCAATTTTCATTTTTTAATTTATGGTCAAGGGTCACCTTGATGTCCTCTGAAAAAATTGGTGGTTGAATTGTCTGAATTCATGGTGGAAGAGGATCAATTATGAGTTCTTGATCTCCTAGCCTCCTAGGATCTCCATGGCTTTGAATGCATTCATGATTGACAAGTTAGATCTCTCCAAAATGTTGCAATTGAGTCAACAATTCGGAAGGGCTTCGCTATGTTTCAACTCCTCAAGATTCTAGACTTATCCCCTATTTGGAGGGGGGTCTTATAACATTTTGAAGTTCTTGGTCTAGCTTCATGGAGAAGCCAAGAACAAGAAACCTGTAGTTGGATCAGTTGAAGGAAACCTTATTGACGCTTCCCCATACAAAACCATTTGAATCTCCATTGCCTAGGCCATTGTAACAAAATTTGTCTCAGCCCAGGATTCAAAATAGTTTTAATGCTAGCCATGGTGCTAAGGCACAACTAGATCTATTAGCCATGGGTGTCAATCGTGGCTAAGGTTGAGTTAGCCAACTTTGCCTAAATTGAGTGGTTAAGTCCACTACTTCACCTTGGAGCTATCCAAGATCATTCATATGGTCTGTTTGCATGTCCCATATGAGTAGTCACCTCGACATGATGTATTTTAGGTGTCTATAGATACCCCTTTTGGGATGCATTGTGAGAACAAACAACGTTGAGCAAAAATAGACCTCCTAAAATGATGTCATAGGTTGAATGATGATCATTGATCTAATCAACATTAGATGCCCAGTCTTGCCAAAGGGCACACATCTTAGAATAATTGCTTCCAACTAAGGGAAGGATTAAATTTGAAAAATATTTTGCAAGATCCAGTGACGATCGTGTAGCTTCAGTTATACTATATGCTTCTGCACCATATAGATCCGAAAGTAGGAGAGTTACTAACTTAACTATCATAGTTGCTTTTTGACCCAGCAAAGGGTAAGCTTATGATAGTCTTTGGCAATGATTCATAAGATGAGCACAATTTGACAAGATTGAGTGATCTCCTATTTAATTTGATTATGATAATTGATATAATGACTACCCCCTCAAGCGACGATGCGATGAGAGTAGGAAAATTAAATGAAATGATGAGTCACTTGACCATTGTAAGTGACTTCAACAATTTAAGGTTTTAGCACTTTAATTACTTGGTAAGGCTTAATTCAGCCATGATTACAACCATTAATAGTAATTGTACATCTCTATACTGTGGAGCAATCCAGATACTATGGCCTTCTTAGATAATCAAGATGATATAAATTCCTAATTAGGCTTATGTTGAATCATATTGTTTAATGATCTACTAAAAATATCACAAAAGAATTGAGATGAGTAACTCGTTCCCGTGGAGCAGTCCGGGCGTCTATGCCTTCTTTGGGATTTAAGTGAAGCATATCAATTCTACGATGATATAATTTACCCCAAATGGTATTATGGTAATTTAATCATCTTACCAGATTGCATGGATCACAAGTCACTACAACCGCCAAGTGTATAGAGTAAATGACTGGATACGAGGCACATTTGAAATTTCGAATTATGTGAATTTATTTTTGTTATTTTGAAAATTTTGAGGGTTTTGGCCCATTATATATTTTTTTATTTTGCATTTTGAAGCCCCTCATGGTTGAATTTTTAGGGCATTTATTGCTGGATGCTAGCCGCGCTTGTCAGTCATAGTCAATTTTTGTAATTTCCTTAGCCGCGACTCTAACCTGCTATCAAAAAACCCTAATTCTACACCCGTGGATGTTAGCCACAGTCAAGGGTAAAATGGAAAATATAAAAGAAAATATATCATTTTCAATGTTATTATTTTCCAATTGTTGATGTTGTCTAGAGAGATTTGAGAGGTGAGGTTAAAAATTTGATACAGAATACTGCTGAACCGCATACTTAACCTAACCAATATGGCTGACCCAATGGATGCATCTACTAGTGGTAGAGCCAGTGCTGGAAAGGTAACACTAAACTCTCTCTTATTTTATTTGCTCAAATAAAATGAACCTCATTAATTAACGGGTTAAATGAACCACACTAAACTATCGGTAAAGAACCTCACCGTAGCTTAGGGTTAGCAACTTAAAATAAATCGCATTAAGTAATGGGTTAACTGAACCACATTAAACTACTGGTAACAAACTACACCATAGATTAGATTTAGACTAGGTTAGATTATATGGGTGGGTTGTTAAAATATTTATTATTTTTATCTTTTTCGGGATGGGACGTGACCCTAAAAAGGTCACTGCTCTTAGCCACGGGTGGCAGTCGTGATTCCCAATTGGAAAATTGGGGGCCACGGTTGTTAGTCATGGTAGGATTCAAATCCCAAAGATAAAAAAATTGACCATTGCCGTCGGTCGTAGGTCTCAACCACGGTTAGCGGAATTTAAAAAAATTTCTCAATTTTTTGAATTTTAACTGGTTTAATTGATTTTTTTTTTAATGTTTTTGAATGCATTTATAAATATTTTTATCTTTTTGAATATTGTTTTGAATTTGTTTAAATTTTTTAGGTTGTTTTTTTTTTTTATGTTTTTGATTTATTTTATTAATTATGTCTCTCTTCAGATTTTGACTATGAGGGCAAGGGAATCAGACATCCTTTGTACCCTTTGCAATGGCCTCGATGACACTGAGCAGGCCTGGTTTGGAGCCATTGGATTTGGCCATGTTCTATGGCTCCCCTTGATTAGAGTTGATCAAGATTATATGAAAACTTTGGCCCATCACTAGGATGCGAGGACTAACACATTTCACCTACCTACAGGTGAGATCACTGTTACCTTGGAGGATGTCTACCCCATATTTTGAATCTCGATCGATGGTGAGGTCATCACATATTTGCCCACAAAGGTGAAGAACGTTATATTTTGATAGATCTTTGGCACTCATAGTGCTACAAAACAGGAAGAATCAGACCATGATAGGGTCCACATTGAGGATCGATACCATGAGAATGTCTTCTCACGGTGGATAGTTGTTCTCATGCACTTGATAGTTCAGATCGTGCTACCAAAAACATCAAGAGTGAGGTTCCCCTGGAACCTACTGCTAGGACCTAGGATGTACCAGTAAGCAACACTGAGGAGCCACTGATCCTATCCTAGGGGAGCACTCTACTTGCATAGCTCTACGATGAGTTGTACAATATCACATGAAGGAGCCACACGAGAATCGATTGTAGTCTCTTGCTACATATTTGGGTGTGGCAGCACATTATAGTTGAGTGCTCCACACCACTACCACTTTGAATTTTTGAAATTTCTATAGAGATGTAATTCTATGTTGCTTGCTATTATAGGGAGGTTGAGGGGTTCAAAAGTAGGACTCGAGCAGGAGACATGAAGTACTACATTGATAAAATTGCACAACTACAAACTAGGCAAGTGGTATGGATACCCTATATGGATTTTCCTGCATGGTTAGAGTCAAATAAGTACCTGAGGAAGACTCAACATGACATACGAGAGTTCTTCTACTTCTCCTATGTGACCAAGAAGTTCAGGATTCGCTAGGATATCCCTCCTATACCCACTATCTATCAATGCCTTAAGGTAGAGAAGGACTTAGCATAGCCTTAGGTGACTCCATAGGGTATGAGGACGATGACTGGTAGGAGTCTAGGCTAGCAGATGTAGGGACTATAGAAGATTACGACACTTGGTGGACTACCATGCTGTGACAGGGTGATGGTCCCTTATGTAGACCTGCAGATGGTGAGGTAATAGTAGAAGTATAGGAGGCACATCTAGAGGGTTTAGATCATCATGGGCACATAATGCACCAGTAGATAGAGGGTGTATAGGGTGAGGCTACAACTAAGGAGGAGCCCCAAGTAGAGGAGGGTGAGGAGGAGTTAGATGACAAGGTGTCCTAGCTCAGGGCTAAGGTTGATAGCTTATAGATACATGTAGGGACCCTTTAGACGTAGATATAAGAGAGGGACACTTCTGTGGCTACTCTACAAGCACAACTAAGAGCTACATAGGATAAAATGAGACAGAAATAGGAGCAATGACAAGGATACAAGGAGGAGAAGACTCTCCACCTAACACAGATTGTGAGTGCGACTAAAACTATGGAGAAGATGACACTTGAGAACGATCTAGTATGGTCTTAGCTATAGCTCATGACTCATAAGAGGGATCTAGCAATGGGTGCATGAGGGGAGCCCTTGAATCCACAGGATGTTCTTGTAGTTCTATCTGTATAGGGACACACAGGTTTAGATCTAGATGCAGATATCATGAGGTTGCGTGCTCTGGTTTGGCATCACCTTGATGATTGAGCATCAGACGTTGCTCATATTGCTCACCTAGAGAGAGATATCAAGAAGCTCGAGGGTGAGGTTCCTGAGAGTACCATAGATCTAGGAACTCAGAGGACTCAGACTTGGGATACAAGGTAGTATTCATCTCGACCCTGCTATAGGACACCCAAGATAGAGAGTTACATTGGTACCAACTCTAGGCAGACTCACAGGGAGGGTGGAGGCGATGGAGGAACCTCACATATTAGGGGCACAGATGCTGCCTAGTATAGATATTATCAGATTTTTGTACCATTTTTGAGTGTAATATTGAGGACCTACATAATTGTAACCTATAGGTATTTTGGACATATGCCTATATACACTTTTTTTTACACACACACATATATATGATATGAATTTATGAGACTCATTATATGTGTAGATTTATTTATTTTATGTTTATGAGATACATATGGATGCAATGCTTATATGTTATGTTTATTTGATACTATATGATGTGATGTATGGATGAAATACACTAGCTAGATGATGGATGTACGACTAGATCTTGTGATCTAGATATGTATATGGACTACTATGATGTACGCATATAAATGCACTGTTTATTGTTAAATGTGTGTTTAATTTACTATACTTATATGCATTTAATTTATGATGTTATGATATGATGAAAGCAATGTATGTAATGCATTATTTACCCGATGATGATCTAATGTAAATGAACATGTATGTTTTAATCACTTAAAACATAATGTATGAATGCAATATATGCTTAACAATCTAATGGATGATACCATATAATGTATAACATCATGAACTATAATTGATATATCTTGTCATAAGAATTAATCAATTAAAAATCCATATGTTCTATGAAATGATGTATTGTTTCTATTCATAATCTTTTGTAATTTAAAAGAATATGCACAACATAGTCAGTGGCCATTTAAATATCATTGCTGATATCCATCCGGTATCTAACCTATATTATGAACAGTTATTAATAAAAAAAATATTATAAAAAAAAGTTGATAATTGAATGATTGAAATGGTTGTTGCTATTTGGGAAATTTTGAGGTTTTCCATGAAACTCAAACACCCTAGTTGACTTATCAAAAGTTGTATAATGACTATACTAAACTTCTAAAAAGTAAAGTTTTTGCTATGAAAGACCAAGATATTCATTACTCCTATGTGTGAAAATGAATATATTAGATGAGACATAAGCATACCCCAATGCTAGGTGGGATTAATTCAGGCCATTGATGTATTGGGGATCCTCAAATATCCACCTGATCCTAAGTTTGAATTCATTTAGACTAGACCACTAGGTAATACAGGCCACCTAAAGCTAGCTCATTTGTAAATTTCTTAGACCTACCCCAATGTTAGGCGGGATTCATTCAGCCCATTGATGTATTGGGGATCACCCTATGATTTTTGACCATTGATAATTCTAGGTATTCAAGCTCACCCCCTTATTTTCTTCAATTTATTGGGATACTTACTCATATATAGTGATAAAAATCATTGTTTATTTTGTATTTTTTTTTCTTTTATTTTGAGCAAGGGATTTGATTTGATTTTGGGATTTTTCTCCTTCATTTGTAAGCAAAGGATTTATTCAGGTAGGGTGCAAACTTTTCCTTTTGCCAATGACCACTACTCTAGAACATTGCGCCTCACAAATGAGCAAGTAACAAAACATTTTACCTAAGGTGACCCGAACCACTTTTGTAATGTTCGTCCTTCCTTACCCTAATTAGGATTGTTAATGTGTTTGATTAATTATGGGATTCTAATATGCTAAGTGTTATCAAAACTAGACCTCATCCTCAAAAGCAAAGCAAGATTTTTACTAAATCTGAGAATACCACTGGGTATGGCTGAATGATCAGAAAACCCTAGTATATTCTTCATAGCAACAAGAGGGGTTGTGTTGAGAAACATAATTACTCACAAGGGTGATGGATGATGATAATGCATAGATGCATGATTGAAATACAAACATGGTGTCGTTTGTAAGATTGCAAACACAAACTATCCTAATGCAAGTGCAACAGATGAAAATACCTAATGCAATGCAATTACATGAAATGCATGTGAAAAATGAAAATGCATGATGAAAATGAGATGCAATATTTTTATATTTTATTGCTTTTTAATTTTTATGGATTTTGAAATTTTCCATATTTTTAGGTTTTTTGAATTATTATGTGTGGAATGCCTTAAGGTGAAGGATTTTGAGAGGTTCAAGCTCTTCAATAAATTCAAGCAATGTCAAGCGATACGTTCTAGGTCCAATCTGCTCTGAGATGATGTAAGGACCTAACCAGTTAGCCACACATTTATCTCGTAAGTGTGATGGCATGTTTGAGTTTTGTTGGTTATCTTTTAGCACAAGATCACCAACCTTAAAGTCTCTTAAGTGGAATTTACTATTGTAAGCTCATTTTATGTACTCTTGGTAAATGCAAAGATGCTCAAGGGCATTCACATGATGTTCATCAAGCAACATCAATTGATCAAGGTGAGCTTGCCACGCAGTGTCATCATCAATGAACTCTTTCAATGCGATGCGCAATATTGGAATCTCCAACTCTAGGGGTATAATGGCCTTAACGCCATATAATAGTGAAAACCGAGTTACCCCAATGGGCATACAAATGCTAGTCCTATAAGCCCATAGCACAAGGGACAGATGGATGTGTTAATATTTAAGATTTTCTTGTATTGTCTTTTTCAAGATGGCTACCACTATCTTGTTTGAAGCCTCAACTTACCCATTTTCCTACGGATAATATGGAGTTACAAAACTGTGTTGTCTATTGTACTTAGACATTAAAGATCTCACAATTTTGTTCTTGAATGACATTCCATTATCCGAGATTATCTTGGATGGTATCCCAAAATGAATAATGATATTGTGAAGTATAAAATCCGCAATATGTGCTCCAGTTGTTGTTGTTAAGGGAATGGCTTCCACCCACTTTTTAAAATACTTAGTAGCTGTTATAATAAATGTATGTCGACCCAATGATGGGGGAGATATCTTATCGATTATATCCAAACCCCACTGAGCAAATGGCCAAGCTGCTTGAATGGGCTATAAGGCCTATGATGGCAAGTGTGTAAGATTAGCATGATATTGACATTTAACACATTTCTTGATACAGGCAGTGCAATCCTTCGCCAATAATAACCCATTCAGAGGATGCACTTGATAATGGCCATGCCACTAAAATGGCCATTACATGTACCATCATGAGCTCACAAAATTATCCAAGATGATTCTTGGGGCTCAAGACAACGAAGGAGAACTCCATAATAGCTTCTACGGTACAAGATGTCTCCAATAAAGACATGATTTGTTGCTTTCTATCTAAATGTGTGTTTTGCAACGCATGATAATCCTTGCAAGATTAAACCAAGCTTGAGGAAGTCATGTAATTGTGACATCCAATCCTGATAAGCTTCTACCTCGACTATTAAGATGACTTGTTTCCATAGAATTTCACTATGTATGAATGCAGACTGGGATACAAACTTATGGTGAATGGTGGAGCCATTCCCCGTAGGACCTTACAAGATCAAAGACCCCTAGGATGCCTTCTTGAGAAAGTCTCTAGATTTATAGAACCACTCATGGTTTGGTTATATATGAATCATGTTGAATTATTCCTTGGTATCAAAAGCTACACACTGCATCACGATATGTGATAGCATCTTTACATGAATGGTAGTAAAGTCAGAAGACATTATGAGGGATTAATGATCCCAAATATGCCATAGTGTCTATAAATTTGTTTGACATACGAGGGATTGCCTCGATGTTGTACCATTCTAGCTAGGCTAGATAAGTGTTAGCAAGATCCTTGTAAGCTTTCAATATGGGACACCTACATTGAAAAAGTCCCTTCACTTGATTGACTATGAGAAGGGAATCACCAAAGATGTTTAACCATTTAATTTTCATGGTGATAGATTTTTGAAGGCCCAATATTAGGGCTTCGTATTCATCATTATTTTTGGTACAAGGAATGTCTAGCTTAAATGACAAGGGTATTGGAGCACCTTACAGTGTGAAAAAGATAATTCCTACACCACCCCCTTGCTCAGACTTCGAACCATCAAAGAAAATTGTCATATCAGCTTTGTTATCTGGTTCTTCAAGTTTGGGTGCTTCTAATAATGTAAATACTGCATCATTAGGAAGCTCTATGGTGAGGGGCCTACTTTTCTTGAGAGGCACCTCAACTAGTTGATCAGCTATGACCTATCCCTTGATGGAATTTTGGCAGATGAATTCCAAATCAAATTCTATCAATAGCATGATCTACTTTGCAGTACGTGTATTATGATATGTTTTGCTCATCATATGTTGCAAATGATTTTATTTGGATATTATGTATGTCATATGACTTCTCATATAATTATGCAACTTCTTAATTGCAAACACTACTGCTAAACACAACTTCTCCATATATACATATTCGAGATCGTAACTCACCAAGGTGTGACTAATGTAATATATGGCTTGATATTTGCCTTGCATGTTCTTTTGGGCTAACATGGTTCCCAATGTAAAGTCAATCACTGATATATAGTAGAAAAGGCACATATGGTCTTGGTGGATCTAGCACTGGCGACGTTGCCAGGTATTGCTTTATTTTAGTGAAGGTCGCTTGACAATCCTCATCCCAATTGAATGGGACCCCCTTGTGTAGTAATCGATTCATGGGTCAACATTTGTCTTATAATTATGTGATGAATCACTTTATGGATGCTAATTTGCCCTAAAGGCTTCTTAATTCCTTGATATTTGTTGGAGAACACATTTCTAATATGGCCTTGATCTTTGTTGGGTCAACTTTGATGCATCATTTTGAAATAATGAACCCCAAGATATTTCCTGAAGTTATGCCAAATATGCACTTCTTGGGATTAAACCTGGCATTATGCTCTATCAGGCGATCGAAGACCTTCCTTAGGACCTTAGCATGCTCTTATTGTAATAATGACTTTGCCAACAAGTCATTGATATAATATTCCAAGATCTTATGCATGTAGTCATGAAAAATATATGTCATGGCTCCTTGATATGTGGCACCAGTATTTTTAAGGTTGAATGGCATAAATTTATAGCAAACTATTCCCCATGGTGTTGTAAACATGGTTTTGTGTTGGTCTTCGGCTTTAATTCAAATTTTATTGTAACTAGAAAAATCGTCCATTAGGGAGAGCATCTCATGACTCGTAATTGCATCTACGAGAGCATCTATGTTGGGAAACAGAAATGAATCCTTTAGTGTTTCCTTGTTGAGGTCTCTGAAATCCATACAAATACGAATTCTTCCATCAGGTTTTCCTACAAGTACCATGTTTGATACCCATTCTATATAGTCGATGGAGATAATAAACTCTACATCTAACATATTTTGCAGCTCATCTTTAACCATTAAAGTGACTATTGGATGCATATTTTTGAGCTTCTAATTGATAGGTTTCTTAGCAAGGTATAGTGAAATTTTATGAGTATTTCAGATCTAGTCCTGGCATATCCTTGTATGTCCAAGCGAAAAGGTCATGTCTCTCTTTCAGTAGAAGTATGAGTATGGCACACTCATCAGGAGATAGACTTTATCCAAATTTGACCTTCCTTGGATTACTAGAATCATTACTTATATCCACATCGAAGGTCTCCTCTACTGACATATGTGATCCCTCATCAAGCTGGTGAGGTGTAAGAATCAATTGGATGTCATTAGATGGGTTTAAAGATCCTACATTGGAATTTTCCTCAAAATAATTAACATCATGTGCATAGCCTAGCGCAAAATAAAAAGGTTGCAACATTTCTTTGTTAGAGAAGAAATATTCAGGATCTAGTGGTGAGTCAGCGTGATCCCAATCAATGGCATTGATGTTCAGATACAATGGTTTGGAGGGGTCAGCCAGATTGCAAAGTGGAGTGGTCAAGTCAATGGAGATCATATTTATGGAATTTATTAGATCTTAAGGACCATGTGCATGTGACTCTACATTGATATAACTTCCATCCTTGAGATGTGGTTCTGGTGGTATGGGAATTACCAGATTTGGTCTATAAACAAAATCAAAAATAGGTTTGCTGGGCTCAAGGAGCTCCATGTACATTGATGGATTAGGGAAGACTATATGATAAATCATATCCAAATTTTGTGGTCTTCCTTTGAGGTATAGGCTAGGATAGACTCATCGATACATCTCATCGATGTCAATTGGCTCATGGTGATGGCCCAAATAATGAGGCTCAAGATAAGCTCTATCGGTCTCATCCTCATTATCACTGTTGTATATGAGTTCTTCACCCCTTCCCACTAGAATTGGGTGATTAGCAAGATGGGGTTCAAGGTAGGCCCGCTCTATTTCATCCTCATAGTCACTATCAACCATGAAGTATTCTTTAGTATCAACCATTTATTCCATGGGTAACAGATGACATAAATTTAGAGGGCCTAAGTAGGCTAGCTCAGTTTCATCCTCATATCATTCATTTTGTGAGGATAGCTCATCATCATCTATTCTAGAATCACAATTTGGTACATCACTTTCGATAATGGACTCTGCTATACATAGATTCCTAAATTGCATGCCTATGTTATAGACAGCTTCATGGCTTTCATTGTCCAAGTCAGATCTTGGATTATCTCCTTGCTCTACCTCTACCATGATGTGATCGTGATAGATATTTGGTGGCACTTTTGAGACATAGGTTACCATCCTATTACCCCCTCATAAATAAGAAAGGTTAGGGTGATAAGGATTTCAATCCACATAATCCCCTAGAGTGAGGTTCAGATGATCTAAAGATGCTGCTAGGAGCTCGTCTCGTCCTTGGATAGGATAGCCTAACCCAAACCTATAAGTTGGTAGCTGATACTATGGTTTGATGGGAAAACTATACCCCTGATCAAATAAGCCCAAGCCGTAACCATTCCAATGGTAATGCTTGAAGTAGCGTAAGGTAAATTTAGGGTTATATAGATAATGAACATTTGCCATGGATGATTCATCATCATATTCATCTATGGATATGCAATATGTCAGTTGATCTAGCCCTCCATAAATGAAGTTTGTTTGGTTGGGCGGCACCCCTAGTGGTACCACCATATTCATGGGAAAGCGATGGGCTTGAGGTCAGCCCATGTCTTGTGTAGTTTTGATAATTGGCATGAGTGTGACATTCTACATAATGTACTCTGCTAAACCAGAGTTAACCCAATGCATGGTCACTAGCAGTGCCTATGACCCTGTTGAATATGCAGGTGAGGCAGGTTGAGGTGCCTTCTAGACTATATTTTGAGCATCCTCCTCGTCCATAGGAGTAGGACCCTCGACAATTGCTTCCCTAGGCTTTTTATTTGAATATTTTTTGCCCATAACTGCCTTAAGCTTCTTGTCATTCCTAGGAACTTTGGATGCCATAGGTTTAGTCGAAGCTGTTGTAGTATGCTCTGATAACTATGGTGCTATCATGGAAGGTCCCACACACACTCCTTTGAGTTTACCTTCTGGATGTATAATATGTGATGTCATTCGTATATCCAGATGCATTGAGGGGAGAATGAAATCCATCGAAAAATATGCTAAGTTGACATATTTGAATGCCTCTTCATCAGAAGATACCATGTGAACTTGTCTGTCGTGTATATATTTTATACACTGATGTAAGATCGAGGGAATGCAACATATATCTCTAATACAAGGCCTACCCAAAATTATGTTATACTGCATGGCACCTTCGATCACATGATACATCACAGGGATGGTCTTAAGTCTAACCTGAATTGGGAGAACTATGGTACCTACCATTGAGCATAGCGCATCATTGAATGCTCTCAAGATGAAAGTGGAAGGTACAACATGTGATTTTGACAACTTTATATATGTTAATGCCTTGGTAGTAATTATGTTGATTGATGAACATGTATCAATCAAAACCCATTTGAATGGTGTGTGATTAACACATGCAATGATATGTAGTGATGGATCTGTTATAGCAGTGGAGAACATCTTAATCTTGTAATCACTGAATTGTATGACCAGTTCACTGCACTGTTGCACATGTCCCATGAAGTTCATAAATACTTCAGGGTCAGACTGAACTTTGATTAATCTTAGAATATCCATGTGCTTAGGAGACTACTAAATTAGTTCATAAATCAACAACTTTAATGGAGTTGTCTACAGAATTTGAACTAGCCTACTCCTAATGGTCACCACCGGTCTTGTAGTTGGTCCTAGAATATTTTAAGCTAGCCCTTACTAATGCACATCGTGCACTCTAATAGGTGCTATAGGTATATTTGGTCTTTCATACCTCCCATATCATGACAAAATTAACCATGCCAATGAATCCTTGAGTTGACGGTTCAACCCGCACTTGATTCACATGACCGTCATTGTTCCTTGATGGCTCATGATTTGGTAAGGGGTTCTTGAAGATCCCCATATTATGGTTGTCTGGTTCCTGAGGGTTGTCCACAGTTAACTATCCCCTTTCAATCATATTTTATACTAAATATTTGAAACTCTAACATAATTTGATGTTGTATACTTTCACTCTGTGGAAAGCACATTACATATCATCCCTATACCCCTTTGGCTTGGGATGATTAGGGTCTATTATCTTGATAGCTAGTAATTTTATAGCCTTGGACTTGCACAGTTGATGGAATATCAAGGTCATAAATTTTTATAGTGATGTGAACTAGCGAGGTGGGTGTTGTTATTTATTATTACCCTTTTTGTTATTATTACGATGATCATATCGTGCAGGAGGAGGTTGGGCTTGATAATTTTGTTGTTGCCCCTTATTCCCTTTCTGGAGGTTTAACACCACTTGGTTGACATGGGCTAGCTTGGCATGCTCCTTCTAATTGTAGGTGTTCTTTTTGTTCCATTCCTTCTTGTTCCTGAGTTTCAATTTATCCTCCTGTAACTTGATATCCTCTATCACCTTGGCTTACGCCAAGGTCTCCTCAAATTTTTGGTACTATTGTAGTTGTATTAGTAATGAGATGTGCTTCACACAAATATTTTTAAAAATCTAAGCCAGTTCGGTATTCATAATGGAAAATGGCAACTTTGCCATTATATTTCTCCATATTTTACCATAATTCATGATTAGCTCATCATCATGTTGCAATAAAACAACCATATCAGATAGATTAGCCTTCTTCTTGATGTTGAAGGAGAAGAATTCAAGAAATGCATTAGCCAAATATTCAAAGTTGGTTATGCTATGCATTTTGAGTTGATTGAACCACTCTGGAGTAGGACCTGAGAGGGTTGTGATGAATGTTCTCAACAACAAAGCATCATTGCTTTTAATATGAAAGCACATGTCCATAAAGCTCATAATATATTCTTGAGCATCTTTCTAACCTTTAAACTTATCCATCTTTGGCATCTCAAAGTGCTCGAGATATGCTAGAATTAGAACCGAAGGGCATAAATGTTTATTGTGAATCTTGTTCAAGGTAGGCTTTTGATAAGCCATCCCTTGCTTATCTATAGCTTGAACCTTGTCTGCCAAGGCCTGATAGGCCTTTGAAGATAGAATTTCCTCTTCTATAAGAGGTCCATGAGGAGCCCTTGGAGGCAAATCCTTCTTCGGATGAGGTGGGGGAATGGGATCATCCTCCACATCTACTAGGGAGATCTCAGGATATTCTTGTTCTTGATCATCTCTTGCTTCTTCTTTGTACTATGTATGCCCATGATGTTCCAACGCTTGCCACTGCATCGTGTTTTGGACTGTGTGGTGAGTACAGTTCTCAATAGGTTTAGGGTACAAATCAGGTTGTGAAGTAAATCGTCTATGAGTATGCTTCCTGTACTCACTACAAGGGGGTAAATTGACCCATGCCAATCTATCCTCTCACTCAACATGCTCCTTTTTCTAAAGGATGCATTGTTCACACATGTGTTGCTCAAAAATATGTTTCCTATGCAATTTTTGCATCTGAGTATCCTCATTTTCGAGGTGCTCACACTCTAAAAAAATATCCTCCAATTGATCTTGGAGAATCTGCTACTGTTGTTTCGACACCAATCTCTGTGATCAATATATAAGATCGACCGTATGAGGTCTTTGGTGTACTCGTTCTATCCTAGCAACTTTTTTAGTATGAACTTCGACATACTTGTTTTCCATTCTTTTACCTTTATTTGTGTAGATGGCATTCACACTCAAGTATTGTCTATACTCTATGCCCACGTGGGTCGATGAGGCAATTATACTGTGAGAATGATTAGAGCATTCTCCTGGCTCTTGAATCATTCGATGTGTGCTCTCACTATGAGAACTCACATAATGGGATTGTGCAACTAAAGGTTTATACCCTAGCTACCCTAAGACTCTTTCTAGACCATCCAATTTCCTAGTGTGCCATGACTCATGTGGTGGTGTACCATTGACTTCAACCTTAGACATGTTAAATGTGAAATTTCTAGGTTTATTGTTGTTTGGAGTCTGGGAGGGTCTATACCTTGAGGTATCCCTCTTTTCCTACCCTTGAATGGACAAATTTTCTACTTGTCTATTTTGAACTGATGGGGGCCCTGAGCCATGCTTATCTCGATTAGGGATGAGAACAAATTTGTTTACTATTCCTTCATCAATGATGTACTCTTTGATGGATCTAGTGGATCCACAAGGAGTACGATTATGATATATAATCCCATGTTTGAAGGCCCCATGTTGGGATCTTCCATACTCTGATCTCTCTCTTGAGGCATGTGCATCGCCTCCTCTAAGTGGGGTATTCTGATAGGAACTGCCATGCATAGAGTTATCCCCTATAATGCTCATTGAACTCGAGAGGATTTTGTGATTGAGGGTTTTGTACATTGTGTTGTACAATGGGTGGAGCTTTGGCCTCAAGCTTGGCTCTATGTTGAGATCAACCTCTTCATGTTAAAACCATGATATTATATTATCTCATATGTATATTTTAAGGCAAACAAAGCAAAAAATGATGATTATATATTTTAAATTTTTGTTTGTGAGTCCTAACTGGTTTGATGTATTTTGAGATTTGTTGAAAAATTAAACTACTCTCATCGTGTTTGAAATTGTTGATGATATACTCAATAGTTTAAGGCTTTCACCTGTATACTCACAGCTCGACAACCTGGTGATGAAATCTAGGCTGTAATCCAACCTATAATGTGTGGTAATGAAGTCCAAACATGGTCAAGGTGCACAGGTCCTCCTGGTCTGCACCCTGTTCACCCGTAGTCAATGATATACCTATTCAAAGAGAGATATGTGCAAATTTTCCATGGGCTATGATGGTTCTCGGATCCAGTATTAGTCTAGTAACAAGGATCGAGGGAGTTGGGTAAACGGATGGAAATCACTGCCACCATCGTTAAACCCTACTAGTGGTTGGATATGACTTCCAACTCACTAGCGTTTAGATAGTACATGGTGTGTGTGGTTATTTTTACTTTTGCATGGAAATAAAATGCATCAAAGAGCATTCAAATGATTTTCCTACATGCTTATTTTTATAAGAAAGTTTATCTTTCAAATAATGTGCATCTATGCTAGATGATATTAAGAGAATGTACACTAATCATGAAGGGGTGGCCACTAATTGGGTATCATACATGCAAACTCAAAAACATAACCTAGACCGTTGGAGACTAGGGTAGATTGAAATCAGAAGTCCACTGTTCCTAGCAATGGGTGATGAGCAAGGTGCAACCAAAGTATTGTCATTGTTGTCAACACAGTCAGGTTGATCAGTTGATGCAATGGATAGGAGTTCATTGATGAGCAAGGTGTAGCCAAAGTATTTTCATTGTTGTCAACATAGACAGAGGATCGGTTGATGCAATGGAAAGGAGTGCAGAGGTCATTAGATAGATCGGTTGATGAAGTGAACAAGAGTTCAGGTCAGTCAAAGCATGCACAGTGAATTTCCAAGAAGACAGAAGTGGCCCAGATTCAAAGAATCAAAGAAAAAGACAAGTAAGAAAACTGTCGTGATATCACGACATGTTTTTTGTCATGATTTTGTGACATATCAGAGGAGAGAAAATGCTGGTAAAACTGTCACGATTTCGCGACATGTTGGAGGCAAAGAAGCCAAGAGGAAAAACTGTCGTGATTTCGTGACATGTTGGCAGAGAAGAAGGCAAGTAGACAAACTGTCATGATTTCGTGACATGTTGGAGGCAAAGAAGTCAGGTGGAAAAACTATCACGATTTCGTGACATGTCGGCAGAGAAGAAGGCAAGTAGAAAAATTGTCACGATTTCGCGACATGTTCGAAGAATAAGCGCATGCAAGAAAAACTGTCGTGATTTCGTGACATGTTCGAAAAGAAGGCGCAAACAAAGAAAACTATCATGATTTCATGACATGTTTGGAGAGAAGGCGCAAGAAAAGAAAACTGTCATGATTTCATGACATGTTCGAAGAGAAGGCACAAGCAAAGAAATGTGTCGCGATTTTGCGACATGTTTGAGAGAAAAATCTTGCAAAGAAAAGTGTCACGATTTCATGACAATTTGCAAGAGGAAGCGCTAAGGAGAAAAAGTGTCACGATTTCGCGACATGTCGGGTTTTCGCGATCCGATGAGAAGAAAAGTGCTAAGGAGGAAAAGTGTCACGATTTCATGACATAATGCAGGAGAGAGAGTCTGATAGAAAAAGGTGTCACGATTTTGCGACATGCTTCATTTTTGCGGTCCAAAGCGAAGAGAAAGAGGAGAGAGAAAAATGTGTCACAATTTTGTGACATGTATTTTTGGAGGCCAAAGAAAAGAGAAAGTGCAAGGAGAAAAAGTGTAGCGATATCACTACATGTTGTATTATCACGGGCCGAAGCAAAGGTAAAGTGCAAGGAACAAAAGTGTGTTGTAATCACAATGAAACTGAGAGGGGGGGTGAATCAGTGTGTTCTTTAAAATTTCTAAAACATATGGTTTTAAATCCAGCAGCAGTTTAAAGCAGATAAAAGAGATACTAAATGCATCAAGAAAGCATCACACATAACACAACAATTTAACGAGGTTCACCAATGTGGCTACTCCTCAAAAAGACTGCTTGGACTACCATCCAAATCCAGTCAATGCAAAGCTACAACTTTACATAATCCTTTACCAGGCACCAAGCTGGAAGGAGCACCAACCCCTTAACTTTATCTGCTTCAACAGAATGGAGCACCAACTCCTATTTTACCAGCACCTACTGGAAAGAGGCACCAACCCCTTATACCAAGCTGCAACTTGGAGGACAATAAAGATAATAAAAATGATAGAATAAAACTTTATTCCTTACAGTCTGCTATTTTTTTGCATTCTGCTTCTACGCAAAACTCTTCGCACTGTCCGATCGCTTCTGTGTACTTCTTCGCAATCTCTGCTGCAATCGGATGATCGACACTTCTGCTATTTGCGCGCTAACATTTTGAACTTAGAACTCCATCTCTACACATTGCGCTTTTCATCCATGCAATCACGATATGCAGATTCGAACTACGACTTTGCACTCTACTCGATCGAACTTCACTTGCGCAATCACTCTTCTCGCATTCGCACATTATCTCATTGCAACGCTCACTTCTTAACCTCGCAACAGCCCCCTTTTTATAGAAGAGAATTCAAAATCAATTCTTAAATCATAGTCGACTGTAACTCTAGGACGTCGGCTGCAAACCCTAATGATGTCAACTTCAAACCCTAGAATTTTTTGGCTGCTTAAACCTGGTGATTGTCGACTGCAAACCCTAAAAATGTCCGCTATAAAACCCTAGCAAATGTTAGCTTCAAAACCCTAAAAATATCCATTGTAAAACCCTTGACAATGTCAGCTTTAAAACCCTAAAAATGTCTGTAAAACCCTTGACAATGTCGGCTTTAAAACCCTAAAAACATCTGCTATAAAACCCTTGACAATGTCGGCTTTAAAACCCTAAAAATGTATAAAACCCTAGACAATGTCGGCTTCAAAACCCTAAAAATCATCGGCCTCGATTCAACTTGTCGGCCTCAACTACTACTGCCACCTCTGTCACCTTTTTGTAACTGTTGCCGTGAAACACAACCATGTCACGATATCATGACACTTTTTGTAGCCGTACGCCTTCATATCCTTGCTGTCATGAAATCGTGACCATTTTGGCCTTTGATAGCTTTGCCATCATTCTTGTCATGAAATCGTGACACTTCAAACTTTTGCTTATGTCATCCTCATTCTTGTCACGAAATCGCGACGCTTCCAGCTTCCAGTGGCTTTTCTTTCACCCTGTCATGAAATCGTGACACTTTCAATTTTGCTGATGTCATCCTCAGCTTTGTCACGAAATCGTGACGCTTTCGGCTTCCAGCGGCTTTTCTTTCACCCTATCGCGAAATCGTGACACTTTCAATTTTGCTGACGTCATCCTCAGCTTTGTCACAAAATCACGACGCTTCTGGCCTCCGTACAATTCTTGCTTCATGCGGTAGCGAAATCGCTACAACTTTGTGCCTTGTGCTTTCGACTTGCTTCAACTTTGAGTTCTGATCTTTTGACTGGTAGCGAAATCGCTACACCTTCACGTTGTGCATTTTTGGACTTGTAGCGAAATCGCTACACCTTCGTGTTGTGCTTTTTCACTGTAGCGAAATCGCTACACCTTCGTGTTGTGCATTTTCAACTCGTAGCAAAATCGCTACACCTTTGTTTTGTGCAACTTTGACCCATAGCGAAATCGCTACACCTTTGCTTTGTGCACTTTTGACTTGTAGCGAAATCGCTACAGCTTTTCAACTCAATGCTTTCTCCTTGCTTTTTGACATGTAGCGAAATCGCTACAACTTTTTCACTTAACACTTTCTCCTTGTTTCGCGAAAATTCAACATGTAGCGAAATCGCTACAGTTTCTTGACTTAGCTTCTTGGCCTCCAACATGTCGTGAAATCGTGACAGTTTGCCTTGCGCCTTCTCTTTCCTCCGACTTGTCATGAAATCATGACATTTTCAACTACGCCTTCTCTCTCCTCCGACTTGTCATGAAATCATGACATTTTTGACTGCGCCTTCTCTCTCCTCCGACTTGTCATGAAATCGTGACATTTTCAACTGTGCCTTCTCTCTCCTCCGACTTGTCATGAAATCGTGACATTTTCCTCGTGTTTTCTCTCCTACTTGCGAACTTGAATTTTTTCTTTTTTTCTTTCTCTCTCCTCCGACTTATCACGACAGAAAACATGTCGCGATATCGCGACAGTTTTCTAACTTGTCTTTTTCTTCAAATTTTTGAAACTGGGTCATCTTTGTTTTCCAGGAAACTTCTTCCTCTGCATCTGAATGACTCCTACACTGTCTGTCCACTGCATCATTGGATCTAACTGCCTGTGTTGACAACAATGACAAACTTCTTGCAACACCTTGCTCAACAATCTCCCCCTTTGGAATTGTTGGCAACACCTGTGTACATTCCTGTACCTCTTCTCCCCCTTTGTCAATAATACCAAAGGGCTGCTGCAGACTCCCCCGAGTCCATCCTCACACTTCTCAGGCACAATTTGTTGCAACTGGCACAAATTATGATCATGAGCAAAAGAATAGTCAAATACTCAAATGCTCCCCCTAAGAAAGTGATCCCCGTAGCTAGTCACTTCTTAGGAAGGGTGACTACTCCTAATTTGCTTCGAAGGTACTCAAATACTTCCTTGGGCAAAGGTTTTGTAAAAATATCTCGCTACTTGTTCCGTAGTTGGGACATAATCCAATTTAACTTCTCCTTCCGCAACTTTCTCCTTCAAGAAATGATACCTTATAGCAATGTGCTTTGTCCGTGAGTGCATTACTGGATTCTTAGAGATGTTAATTGCACTGGTGTTGTCACACTTTACTGATATTGGTTCACTAAAATTAATACCTAGATCTTTCAAAGTTTGTTTCATCCATAAGACTTGTGTGCAACATGTTGCTACTGCAATATATTCTGCCTCAGTTGTAGATAAAGAAACTGACTCTTGCTTCTTACTTGTGCCATGCAACCAATCTGTCCCCCAAATAGAATGCTCCTCCACTGGTACTCTTTCTGTCATCAACACATCCAGCCCAATCTGCATCTGAATATGATATAAGAGTGAAATCTTTGCCTTTTGGATACCACAACCCATACTCCATGGTGCCCTTGAGATACCGAAAAATCCTTTTAACTGTTGTCACATGAGTCTCTTTGGGACTGGCCTGAAATCTAGCTACCATGCAAACTGCCTGCAGAATATCAGGTCTGGTTGCTGTTAAATATAGTAAGCTTCCTATCATTGATCTATACATGGTTTGATCTACAGGTGGAGATTTGTCTTCTTTACTCAACTTGCAGCCTGTTGTCATGGGAGTGCTTGACTGGCTTACAGTCCTCCATAGTGAACCTCTTTAGCATTTCTTTCACATATTTGATTTGGGAAATGAATATGCCTTTCTCATTTTGATTAACTTGTAGCCCAAGAAAGTAAGACAGTTCACCAATCATAGACATTTCAAATTCATTCTGCATCTTATTTGCTAAGTCTTTACAAGATTCATCTTTGTTGCTGCCAAATATGATATCATCTACATAGACAACTAAAACAATGAGATGCCCACCTTCTGTTTTTACATACAGATTCATCGTCCACTAAACCTTTCTTGAATCCCTGTTGAGAGAGATAGTTATCTAGCCTAGCATACCATGCCCGTGGTGCTTGCTTTAATCCATACAGTGCTTTCTTTAATTTGCAGACAAGGTTAGGATCCTCACTAATTTGAAATCCATCCGGTTGTTCAATATAGACCTCTTCTTCGAGTTTCCCATTTAAAAAGGCAGATTTTACATCCATCTGATACACCCTAAAGTTTTTGTGAACTGCTAAGGCCAAAAACATTCTAATTGCTTCTAATCTGGCCACTGGAGCAAAAGTCTCTTCAAAATCAATGCCTTCGACCTGTGCATATCCTTTACAAACCAGTCTTGCTTTGTTCCTAATGACTTGTCCGTCTTCATTTAATTTGTTTCGAAATATCCATTTGGTGTCGATTACATTCTTGTTTGTAGGTCTAGGTACTAATTCCCAAGTTCTGTTCTTTTCAATCTGATCTAACTCTTCATTTATTGCCTTCATCCAACTTGTCATCTTTGCTTGCTTCATCTATGTTTTTGGGCTCAATCTCTGGATAAAAGAGAGTAATTACTTATTACTTTCTTTCTTGTCTGAATGCCAACTGTGGGATCTCCAATTATTTGGTCTCTAGGATGATTTTTCTGCTAGCTGCCCGTTTTGAATTTTTTGTTTTCTTGCACCTCTGAGTCATCTGATAAGTTATCTGCATCAACCGTAGACGTATTTTCTGTTCCATGCACTTCATCTCCTTCAATGACTTCTTCGTAGATTGGGTAGTTTTCTTCAAAGTTAACTGTTTGTTTCCTCCCTTCATCGAATTTAACATCTCGCACTGTCCACAATTTTCTTGAGTCTCTTGTTGTAGCATTTGTAAGCTTTGCTATTTGGAGAATAACCAACAAAAACACCTTCATCTGCTCTATCTTCAAACTTTCCAAGGTTGTCATCAGTTTTTCTGATGTAGCACTTACAACCAAATACTTTGAGATGTTTTGTTGTTGCTTTTCTACCAAACCACAACTCATAAGGTGTTTTGCATTCATGAGTTCTTAACATATACCTGTTTTGAATGTATACTACTGTGTGAACTGCTTCTTTCCAGAATCTATCTGCTATTTTGTTTTCTGCCAGCATGGTGCGTGCCATTTCCTGTATAGTTCTGTTCTTCCTCTCTACTACACCATTCTACTGAGGAGTTCTAGCTGCTGAATATTGTCTCCTGATACCATATTTTTCATAGTATTCTATAAATTCATTCGAAATGAATTCTCCTCCTCTGTCTGATCGCAAGCATTTAATCTTTTTTCTTGTTTCATTCTCAACTAGTTGTTTGAAGGTTCTAAACATTTCAAAAGCTTCTGTTTTATCTTTTAGGAAGAATATCCATGTCATTCTGGAATAATCATCGATACACAACATAAAGTATTTGTCGTCGTTTATGCTTTGAGTCCTCATGGGTCCACATAAGTCTGTATGAATGAGTTCCAAAGGCCTGCTAGTGTGGTATTCTTTTGTTTTAAATGAAACTCTGGTTTGCTTTCCCTTCTGACATGAAGCACAAACGTTGTTTGAAGGTTTCTTAATGGTTGGAATATCTCTCACTGCTTGTTTAGAGCTGATTTTCACCAAATTATCAAAACTTATGTGTCCAAGCCTCTTATGCCACAACCAGTTCTCTTCTTCTTGTCCAATGAAGCACATACCTTCTGAAGATTCTGAGAGTGTGTACAGGTTTCCAGACGTCCTTGAGCCGATTGCTATCAATTTCTCGCTGTTTATTTTTTTGACTTCACAACCCTGCTTCTTGAAAACCACTTCATGTCCTTTATCACAGATTTGACTCACACTTAACAGGTTATGTTTCAAACCATCCACATATAAAACTTCTTCTGACTTGATTTTCCCTTCACTAATTTTGACAGATCCTTTACCTATTATTTTGGCTCCATCATTATTGCCAAACTTCACAGAACCACCCTCATATTTTTGTAGTTTTTCAAATTTCTGTTTATCACCTGTCATATGACTTGAGCAACCACTGTCAAGGATCCACGGTACACATTTATTCTGAGCTCTAAAAGTCGTCTGCACTATTAAAGATTCTTGTTCTTTCTTGAGCTGTTCTTTTTGTTTCCATTCTGTTTTAACTTGTGGTGTTGGGTTCTAGCTTGGATTTCCCCTTTTCAGAATCTTGCACATATCCTTCAGAAGAAATTCTATTTTGTTTTGCCCTATATGGTTGAATTCTTCTTTTTTGAGATTGATTTGAAACAGAAATACTACGACAGTTTCTAGCAATATGCCCAAAGTTGTGACACTTAAAGCATTCTACTGCATAACTCATTAGAGGAGCAAAAGCATTTCTACTAGTGAAACTTCTTGGACCTATATTGTACTTGCAGTCAACAATTTTATGCCCATAACCATTACATTTAAAACAAAAACCATAGAAATAATGATTGAACCTGAAAGATGGTCTTGGCCAAGTTGTTGCAGGAGCCTTAGATCTTCTTTTCTTTTGATGTGTGACCTTGGTAAAGCCATCATTGTCAGTTCCTATTTCAGGACTGGCATTACTGCTTTCTTTTGCCTGATTTGTTTTTCTTTCCATAGCCTGTTTCTTGTCTTTACTCTTTTCACATTCAACATTGCTTGCCTTTGGTCCACTTGATGATTCTCCTTCAGTAAAGCCCAGACCGAATTTGATACCTGTGGATCTTTGATCGCTTAGAATTTTGTCCAACTTCATCGAACTTTCTTCACGTTTTAAATGACAGCTAATTTTTTGATCCAGCTCTTGTATCTGTATTCGGAGACTAACATTTTCTTCTTCCAATTTGCAATAGTAATCTATCTTCATGGTTACCTGTACTTCAAGATCTTCGGACATTTTCTTGTACTCTTCTGTCTGTGTTTTTAGACTGGCTAT
The DNA here is from genome assembly GCA_028583015.1 of Wollemia nobilis. Classification (NCBI taxonomy): domain Eukaryota; kingdom Viridiplantae; phylum Streptophyta; class Pinopsida; order Araucariales; family Araucariaceae; genus Wollemia; species Wollemia nobilis. The sequence continues at coordinate 633,310 of JAQPPZ010003193.1, read as the reverse complement.
AATGTCATTTGCATCCTCAAGTTTCCTTAACAATTTTTTATTCTTTCTTTTCTCGATTTCCATTCCATAAGAGCAGACACCAACTCACCTTCTAAATCAACTTCAGCCTCACCTTTTTCAATAGATACTTCAGAGTTCATTCCTTCTCTCTTTTTCATGTTTTCTGCCTCTTCTGATTCATCTATTTCAAACGCCATAAAGAGAGCCTCACCTGTTCCTTCTTCAGAGTCTTCACTAGAACTGTCCTCTAAAGATTCTGCATTTCGGGAGATAAAGCTTTTCTTTTTGAAATTGCCTTTTCTGAAGTTTGTTTTCTTCCTCCATTCACCTCTTTCTTGATGCTGAGTTTCTTCACCTTTGTTCTTGTCATTGAGAGGACATTTGGTAGCAAAGTGTCCAATGCCTCCACAATTGAAACATTTAAAAGGTAGCTTTCCTTTGTATTTTCCTTTTCCTTTTCTCGGCTTTCTTACAAAATTTGCTTCCATTTCATCTGAAGCATCCTCTTCTTCAGATTCTTGTTTTGTGCTTTTGCCTTTTAGGGCTTTGAAAGCAACTTCTCTATCTATGGGATTAGACCTTCCTATTCTCATTTCAAAAGCAGTCAAAGAACCATGCATCTCATCCATACTAAAATGATTTAGATCTTTGGCTTCTTCTATGGCAGAGACTTTAGAATCAAATCTAGGGGGAAGCGATCTCAATACCTTTTTCACGATAGCAGCATCGGTTAATTCTTCGCCGAGACCTCTGATTGAATTGGTGATCCCATTGACTCTTTGCATGAAAGTCTCTATGTTCTCATCATTGTCCATCTTTAAAGATTCGTATTGAGCTCGATGTGCTTGAAGTTTGGCCTCCTTGATCCTATCATCTCCTTCATGAATGTTCTCTAGTTTATCCCATATATCTTTTGCTGATTCACAATTTATGACCTTGACTAGCTCACTGTCCACTAGTCCACACATGATGGCATTTTTTGCTTTTGAATCATATTCAAATGCCTTTTTACCAATAGTATCTGTTGGAGCGGTGGCAGGAGCTTTGTAACCATTAACTACCGCACCCCAGATGTCAAAACCCAAAGCACTGAGATATGTCTGCATTCTAATTTTCCAGAACGCATAATTAGTCCCATCAAACAATGGTGCTTTGTTCGAGGAGAAACCTTCACCACTTGCCATTGCGTAACTTCCAAGATCACCTTAGCTGTTTAAGCCTATTCAGGAACTTGGCTCTGATACCAATTGTTGTAATCACAATGACACTGAGAGGGGGGGTGAATCAGTGTGTTCTTTAAAATTTCTAAAACATATGGTTTTAAATCCAACAGTAGTTTAAAGCAGATAAAAGAGATACTAAATGCATCAAGAAAGCATCACACATAACACAGCAATTTAACGAGGTTCACCAATGTGGCTACTCCTCAAAAATGACTGCTTGGACTACCATCCAAATCCAGTCAATGCAAAGCTACAACTTTACATAATCCTTTACCAAGCACCAACTGGAAGGAGCACCAACCCCTTAACTTTATCTGCTTCAACGGAATGGAGCACCAACTCCTATTTTACCAGCACCTACTGGAAAGAGGCACCAACCCCTTATACCAAGCTGCAACTTGGAGGACAATAAAGATAATAAAAATGATAGAATAAAACTTTATTCCTTACAGTCTGCTATTTTTCTGCATTCTGCTTCTATGCAAAACTCTTCGCACTATCCGATCGCTTCTGTGTACTTCTTCGCAATCTCTGCTGCAATCGGATGATCGACACTTCTGCTATTTGCGCGCTAACATTTTGAACTTAGAACTCCATCTCTACACATTGCGCTTTTCATCCATGCAATCACGATATGCAGATTCGAACTACGACTTTGCACTCTACTCGACCGAACTTCACTTGTGCAATCACTCTTCTCGCATTCGCACATTATCTCATTGCAACGCTCACTTCTTAACCTTACAATAGCCCCCTTTTTATAGAAGAGAATTCAAAACAATTCTTAAATCATAGTCGGCTGTAACTCTAGGACGTCGACTACAAACCCTAATGATGTCAACTTCAAACCCTAGAATTTTTTGGCTGCTTAAACTTGGTGATTGTCGGTTGCAAACCCTAAAAATGTCCGCTGTAAAACCCTAGCAAATGTCGGCTTCAAAACCCTAAAAATGTCTGCTGTAAAACCCTTGACAATGTCGGCTTTAAAACCCTAAAAACGTCCGCTATAAAACCCTTGACAATGTCGGCTTCAAAACCCTAAAAATGTCCGCTATAAAACCCTTGACAATGTCGGCTTCAAAACCCTAAAAATTTGTCCCTGACAAATGTCGGCTTCAAAACCCTAAAAATGTCGGCCTCGATTCAACTTGTCGGCCTCAACCGCTACTGCCACCTCTATCACCTTTTTGTAACTGTTGCCGTGAAACACAACCATGTCGCGATATCACGACCCTTTTTGTAGCCGTACGCCTTCATATCCTTGCTATCGCGAAATCGCGACCATTTTGGCCTTTGATAGCTTTGCCATCGTTCTTGTCACGAAATCGTGACACTTCGAACTTTTGCTTACGTCATCCTCATTCTTGTCACGAAATCGCGACGCTTCCGGCTTCCAGTGGCTTTTCTTTCACCCTATCGTGAAATCGTGACACTTTCAGTTTTGCTGACGTCATCCTCAGCTTTGTCGTGAAATCGCGACGCTTCCGGCTTCCAGCGGCTTTTCTTTCACCCTATCGTGAAATCGTGACACTTTCAATTTTGCTGACGTCATCCTCAGCTTTGTCACGAAATCGCGATGCTTTCGGCCTCCGTACAATTCTTGCTTCATGCGGTAGCGAAATCGCTACAACTTTGTGCCTTGTGCTTTCGACTTGCTTCAACTTTGAGTTCTGATCTTTTGACTTGTAGCAAAATCGCTACACCTTCACGTTGTGCATTTTTGGACTTGTAGCGAAATCGCTACACCTTCGTGTTGTGCTTTTTCAACTTGTAGCGAAATCGCTACACCTTCGTGTTGAGCTTTTTCAACTCATAGCGAAATCGCTACACCTTTGTTTTGCGCAACTTTGACCCGTAGCGAAATCGCTACACCTTTGCTTTGTGCACTTTTGACTTGTAGCGAAATCGCTACAACTTTTCAACTCAACGCTTTCTCCTTGCTTCGGCCAGTGAAATTTCGACATGTAGCGAAATCGCTACAACTTTTCCACTTAACGCTTTCTCCTTGTTTCGGCCAGAAAAATCAACATGTAGCGAAATCGCTACAGTTTCTTGACTTAGCTTCTTGGCCTCCAACATGTCACGAAATCGTGACAGTTTGCCTTGCACCTTCTCTTTCCTCCGACTTGTCATGAAATCGTGACATTTTCAACTGTGCCTTCTCTCTCCTCCGACTTGTCGTGAAATCATGACATTTTCTATGCCTTCTCTCTCCTTCGACTTGTCATGAAATCGTGACATTTTTGTGTGCCTTCTCTCTCCTCCGACTTGTCACGAAATCATGACATTTTCGGCTGCGCCTTCTCTCTCCTCCGACTTGTCATGAAATCGTGACATTTTCGACTGTGCCTTCTCTCTCCTCCGACTTGTCATGAAATCATGACATTTTCAACTGTGCCTTCTCTCTCCTCCGACTTGTCGCGAAATCGCGATAGAAAACATGTCGCGATATCGCGACAGTTTTCTAACTTGTCTTTTTCTTCGAATTTTTGAAACTGGGTCATCTCTGTTTTCCAGGAAACTTCTGTCCTCTGCATCTGAATGACTCCTACACTGTCTGTCCACTGCATCATTGGATCTAACTGCCTGTGTTGACAACAATGACAAACTTCTTGCAACACCTTGCTCAACAAAGTGTAGCGATATCGCTACATGTTGGGTTTTTGCGACCTGAAGAGAAGAGAAGAGCTAAGGAGAAAAGATGTCATGATATCATGACATGTCGCATTTTCACTACTAAGAGAGGAGAGAGAATGTACAGAGATAGAAATGTCACGATATCGTGACAACAGCAGAGAGGAAGACTCCGAAGGATGAGGTGTCACAATTTCGTGACAGAAGCAAAATGAAAGAGCATGGAAGTAGAAGCGTCACGATTTCATGAAAAATTCAAGGAGGAAGAACTCAAAGGCGAAAGCATCATGATTTCACGACATGTTTCGTTTTTGTGGGTGTAAGGCAGAGAAAATCAAAAGGTAGCGAAAGTGTCGCAATTTCATGACATGTTCTATTTTCGTTGGTGCATGCAAAGAAGAGTGTACGACAGCGTAAAGTGTCACGATTTTGTGACATGTTCCATTTTCGTTGGTGCATGCAAAGAAGAGTGTACGACAGCATAAAGTGTCACGATTTTGTGACATGTCACATTTTCGCTGGTGCATGCAAAGAAGAGTGTATGGCAGCATAAAGTGTCGCAATTTCATGACATGTCATGTTTTCGTTGGTGCATGCAGAGAAGAGTGTACGACAGCAAAAAGTGTCACGATTTCATGACGTGTTTTCGCGGGTGCAAGCCGAATTAAAGTTAACTGAAAGAAAATGACAGTTATAGATGCAATTGTAGAAGAAAATTATGCAGCTAGAATAAGAACAATTAACTGGAGTCAGAACTGCAGTTACAGGTGCAGTTATAGATAGAAATCATGCAGTTAAATAAGAATAGTAAACTAAAGTAATTACGGTAGTTACAGGGGCAGTTACAGTGACAGTAAACAGAAGTCATTACTACAGTTATAGGATCCGTTACAAAGAAATATCATGTAGTAGTGGTTACTGAAAGTCATCAGATGAAGACCACGAGTTGGACAGAGAAACGTCTCAAAGCCCAAACAAAGAACCGTTCTATTAATAAGATTGCATGTGAGAATAAAGAAGCCGTTACTATTAATAGGCTAAATGTGCGAATATGGAAGTTAAGAATAGAAACAGAACACTGTTATAAAAGGAGATTTGCATGAAGTAGCAAGGTTGAGCTCCGCACGGGAAGATAGAGCAGCGTGTTGCCGAGTAGAAGAAAAGTGCTATGAAAAAGGATGTATAGAAAGCACGGCTGAGATAGAGTGCAGTAGATAGAGTGCTGAAATAGAGTGCTGAGATAGAGTGCAGCAGATAGAGTGCAGCAGAGAGAGTGCAGTAGAGAGAGGTTGGCTGTAAGTGAGCTATGAGAGTGCTGTAAGAGTGTAGTAAGTAGAGAGCAAGAGTGTTGTTGGCTGTAAGTGAGCTATGAGAGTGCTGTAAGAGTGCAGTAAATAGAGCTATGAGAGCTGCAAGAGTAAGCTATAAGAAAGGGCTATAAGTATGTAGTAAGTAGAGCTGTAAAAGAGTGTATGCTTCCATGAGATTGATTTGAGTTAAGATAGACCAGTGAGGGTCTTGTAACACAGAAGATATTTTTATGTCAATCAAGATTTAAAATAGAAGTCCAAGTTGGTGCTTGGAATCAGGGGTTGGTGCTCCTTTCTATTGGTGTAGATAAATTAGGGGTTGGTGCTCCTTCCAATGGGTGCTGGTAAACAGATTGTAAAGTTGGTGCTTTGCAAAGGCTGGATTTGGATGGGAGTCCAAGCAGTCTATTTTTGAGGAGTAGCCAAAACTGGTGAACCTTGTTAAATCTTGTGTTATGTGTTGCTATCTTGTTACACTTGCTGCATCTGGTTTTAAGCATTCATTAGTTCTAAATTAAGAGATGAAGATTTAAGTTTTTAATTAGTTGCACTGATTCACCCCCCCCTCTCAGTGCCATTGTAAGACTAATAATTGGTATCAGATCCAAGTTCCCAATTTAGGCTAAATTAGTCAGGGTTGATCTTGGATTAGTTCACAATGGGTAAGAAGAATAGATCCTCCTCCAAAAAAGCATCTCAGCCAGTTTCAGTTCTTGTGGAAGAGAAAACTGAACTAGAGAAGGTAGAAGAAGTGGATTCTGAAGTATGCAATGAAAACCTGGAGTTTGAAGTGGATTCTGAAGTATGCAATGAAAACCTGGAGTTTGAAGTAGATCTAGAAGGTGAGTTGGTAGCTTCTCTTGAAGAGTTGAGTATAGAAAAGAAAAAGAACAAAATAATGTCCAAAAATTTAGAAGAATATGGGGATGATATTGAAGATATCTTCCTACAATTTCAAAAGGCCAAGAAATTAGAAGAAGCCTTGAAGACACACCTAGATGATGAGGATGATGTATACAGCACAAGTGAAAAGGAATCTAACAAAGTTATTGTTGATCTAAAGCTGCAAGTAGAACAATATAAAAGGATTGAAGATATTCTTAGGTCTCAAATCAATGAGAAAGAGACTATTTTTTGCCAACAAGAAGAAGAGATTGTTTCATTGAAGAAACAACTAGAAGAGGCCAATGTAAATCTCAAATATGAGAAGAGCACAGAGTTGCTAGATAAAATGATAAAGCAACAAAGAAGCTCCACAACTAATTTTGGTCTTGGATATGAAGCTGAACAACCGTCATCTTCCAAAAGTATAGAAAAGAAGAAGCCCACTGTTGAAGGATCGAGGCAAGGAAAGTGTGAAGCTGAACAACTGTCATCTTCCAAATATGCAGAGAAGAAGAAGTTCAAGGTTGAAGCTGAATCTTCAAAAGGAAGAAAATATCAAAGAATATCTACAACAAAGCAACCACAGCAAAAAAGGTTCTCTCACTCTCACTCTTTTAATAATAATGCTTTTAATGGTTATTGTTCTAAATGCAACTGCTATGGTCACAAGGCAATTTATTGTGGACTGAACAATAGATCAAAATGTTATGCTGATAAAAACACATTTGCTTTCTTGAGTGAACACCATGTGCAATGTTTTAAATGTAATGGCCATGGGAACATAGCAAGGTTTTTCCCAAGCACTTATGTATCCAATCTAAGACAAGACCATAGATTTCATCATACACACAAAATGCAATACAGACAGGGAATAAAACATGTGCAATGTTTTAAATGTAACGGTCAAGGGCACATAGCAAGGTTCTGCCCAAGCACTTTTGTATCTAATCTAAGGCAAAACCCTAGACTTCATCAGACACAAAGAGGGAAACACAGACAAGGAACATATCATGTGCATAAAAGAAAAGAAAATAATCATCCATTAAGAATGCACAAGAGACAACCCCGCAAGAGAAATGTTCAAGTTCACGAACAAGGGCAAAATAGGGATGTAGTTGAAAAACTCAAGCCCAAGTTCATGAAAGTCTGGAGAAAGAAAGAAGAAAGGAAATCATGTCTCCTTGGACTGAAGGAGACTACTCCGCCATTGCTCTAAGCAACTCCAGTTGGCACATCCTCAGGGGGAGCAATATTAAGGTCTTATTTTAATGCTCCTATGTATTTGTATGGTTATATGAGGATGAAAATATAGTAGTCGGGTTATTGTTGTATAGTTGTCAAGTGTGTTGTCAGTTCATGTAGTTGTGTGTGGAAGTGCCATGAAGGGTGATGATTAAATTGAAGAGCTGTCACCATTGGTAGTTTTGAGATATGTCATTGTTGTATTGTTGATGATTCTCCAGCCACTGTTCAAAATTATGGATCATAACAGTTCAGATAAATTGGTTGAGAGGAAAGAATGTTTGCCCTAAGCTGCATATTTGTGTTTCGATAATAGCAACGTGTATTTGTTTTACACTTTGATGTAAATATTGTTAGATCTTTCATGACGCCTTGGTGAATATTATTTAATTTACAAATAGTTTCATTTCAACTGTTGATAAAATGCCAATCCAAGGTTAAGAAGTATGAGGCTGAGTAAGGTGCACTATGGTTAGCCATAACGTGTTTGACAAAATGTCTTCTCCTGAGTTGCACAGTTGAAAGTAAGGTGTGATCTGCAGTAACTGTAGAAAAATCAGATCAGGTTGTAAATATAAAAAGGAATTTGGTTGTGCTGCAGTACAATATTTAATGCTTACACAGAGTTGAAAATGGATTGAGGTAGCCTGCTGGATTCTCACTGAAGAAGAGAGATAAACAACTGACATTAGGTTCAAGATTTTTGAGAATATCCAAGATGCATTTGCAGATGCTGCCAGCATTGCAGAACAAACTGTTGGCTATATACAAACACTATTTGCCTTCACTAACAGTGGACAAGTTTGAGATTACAGAGCAACAAAGGATTGATGCTCAGAAGACAGTGTGAAATGAAGTGGTCATTACAGAATTGGTTGATGCATGCTTCGACTAGGGTCTGTAATAAAGGGATGTTCATTTAGGTGATTGGTTGAGTTGAGCCGAGATTGAGATTGAGAGTTAAGTATAGAACATATTGAGTCTCTAAAAATTCTCTTTATGCTTCTATGAGGTTGATGAATCACATTGGGTCTCTATCAATTCTCTTTGTGGGTTCATACTAAGCAAGTTTTTCTTGATGAACTTGTGAGCTGATTTGGACAAGTTCTAGTGAAGACTTGTGAGCTGAATTGGACAGGTTCTAGTGAGGACGTGTGAGTTGATTTGGACAAGTTCTATGTGAGCTTGTTAAGCAGGTTCTGTGTGATCCTATTGATAGAGTACAGAGAATAGAGTCTCAATGGATAGAGATCCAACAGCCAACACAATTGATGATAGATCTGAATGAGGTTTCTTCAAGTGGAGAGAGGTCCACCTGTTAGTGCAGCAGAGAGACAGAGTCTTCTCTAATATAACAATTGAAGAGAGGTCCACCAGTCAGTAGCGGATACCTTCGCAATAAATTGGGAGTGGTCACGTTTCCCAAGAATTGACTATCAATTGGGATCACATTCTTAGGGGGAGCATTTATATATTTGATTATCCTTTTGCTCATGTTTTTGCTTTTTTCTAACTGTAATAATGTTTGCTTGAGAATGTTGTGCAATGGACTCAGGGGGAGTTTTGCAGCCACCCTTTGGTATTATTTTCAAAAGGGGAGGAGATTTATAGGTAATTGCGCACAATTACGTGTGTTGCCAACAATTCCAAAGGGGGAGATTGATGAGCAAGGTGCAACCAAAGTATTGTCATTGTTGTCAACACAATTAGGTTGATCAGTTGATGCAATGGATAGGAGTTCATTGATGAGCAAGGTGCAGCCAAAGTATTGTCATCGTTGTCAACACAGACAGAGGATCGGTTGATGCAATGGACAGGAGTGCAAAGGTCATTAGATAGATCGGTTGATGAAGTGAATAAGAGTTCAGGTCAGTCAGAGCATGCACAGTGAATTTCCAAGAAGACAGAAGTGGTCCAGATTCAAAGGATCAAAGAAAAAGACAAGTAAGAAAACTGTCGCGATATCGTGACAGTTTTTCTGTCATGATTTCATGACATATCGAAGGAGAGAGAAAATGCTGGCAAAACTATCACGATTTCGTGACATGTTGGAGGCAAAGAAGCCAAGAGGAAAAACTGTCATGATTTCGTGACATGTTGGTAGAGAAGAAGGCAAGTAGACAAACTGTCACGATTTCGTGACATGTTGGAGGCAAAGAAGCCAAGTGGAAAAACTGTCATGATTTCATGACATGTTGGCAGAGAAGAAGGCAAGTAGAAAAACTGTCACGATTTCATGACATGTTCAAAGAATAAGCGCATGCAGGAAAAACTGTCGTGATTTCGTGACATGTTTGGAAAGAAGGCACAGGCAAAGAAAACTATCATGATTTCGTGACATGTTTGGAGAGAAGGCACAAGAAAAGAAAACTGCCGTGATTTCACATGTTCGGAGAGAAGGTACAAGCAAAGAAATGTGTCACGATTTCGTGACATGTTTGAGAGAAAGAGCTTGCAAAGAAAAGTGTCACGATTTCACGACAATTTGCAAGAGGAAGTGCTAAGGAGAAAAAGTGTCGCGATTTCGTGACATGTCGGGTTTTCGCGATCTGATGAGAAGAAAAGCGCTAAGGAGGAAAAGTGTCATGATTTCATGACATAATGCAGGAGAGAGAGTCCGATAGAAAAAGGTGTCACGATTTCGCGACATGCTTCATTTTCATGGTCCAAAGCGAAGAGAAAGAGGAGAGAGAAAAAGGTGTCATGATTTTGCGACATGTATTTTCAAAGGCCAAAGCAAAGAGAAAGTGCAAGGAGAAAAAGTGTAGCGATATCGCTACATGTTGTATTATCATGGGCCAAAGCAAAGGTAAAGTGCAAGGAACAAAAGTGTAGTGATATCGCTACATGTTGGGTTTTCGTGACCTAAAGAGAAGAGAAGAGCTAAGGAGAAAAGATGTCGCGATATCATGACATGTCGCATTTTCACGACTAAGAGAGGAGAGAGAATGTACGGAGATAGAAATGTCATGATATCACAAAAACAGCAGAGAGGAAGACTCCGAAGGATGAGGTGTCACGATTTTGTGACAGAAGCAAAATGAAAGAGCATGGAAGCAGAAGCGTCATGATTTCACAACAAATTCAAGCAGGAAGAACTCAAAAGCAAAAGCATCGTGATTTCATGATATGTTCCGTTTTCACGGGCGTAAGGCAGAGAAAAGCACAAGGCAACGAAAGTGTCACAATTTTGCGACATGTTCCATTTTCGTTGGTGCATGCAAAGAAGAGTGTATGATAGCGTAAAGTGTCACAATTTTGTGACATGTTCCGTTTTCACTGGTGCATGCAAAGAAGAGTGTATGGCAGCGTAAAGTGTCGCAATTTTGTGACATGTCATGTTTTTGCTGGTGCATGCAAAGAAGAGTGTACGACAACGAAAAGTGTCACAATTTCATGACATGTCATGTTTTCACTGGTGCATGCAGAGAAGAGTGTATGATAGCAAAAAGTGTCATGATTTCATGACATGTTGTGTTTTCATGGGTGCAAGCCGAAGTAAAGTTAACTGAAAGAAAATGATAGTTACAGATGTAGTTGCAGAAGAAAATCATGCATCTAGAATAAGAACAGTTAACTACAGTCAGAACTATAGTTATAGGTACAGTTATAGATAGAAATCATGTAGTTAAATAAGAATAGTAAACTAAAGTAATTATGGCAGTTATAGGGGCAGTTACAGTGACAGTAAATAGAAGTCATTACTACAGTTATAGGAGCCGTTACAAAGAAATATCATGCAATAGTGGTTACTAAAAGTCATCAGACGAAGACCATGAGTTGGACAGAGAAATGTCTTGAAGCCCAAACAAAGAACCGTTCTATTAATAAGATTGCATGTGAGAATAAAGAAGCCGTTACTATTAATAGGCTGCATGCACGAATATGGAAGTTAAGAATAGAAATAGAACATCATTATAAAAGGAGATTTGTGTGAAGTAGCAAGGTTGAGCTCCATGCGGGAAGATAGAGCAGCGTGTTGCCGAGTAGAAGAAAAGTGTTGTGAAAAAGGATGTATAGAAAGCATGACTAAGATAGAGTGCAGCAGATAGAGTGCTGAAATAGAGTGCTGAGATAGAGTGCTAAGATAGAGTGCAGCAGATAGAGTGCAGCAGAGAGAGTGCAGCAGAGAGAGGCTGGCTATAAGTGAGCTGTGAGAGTGCTATAAGAGTGTAGTAAGCAGAGAGCAAGAGTGTGCTGGCTATAAGTGAGCTGTGAGAGTGCTATAAGAGTGCAGTAAACAGAGCTATGAGAGCTGCAAGAGTAAGCTATAAGAAAGGGCTGTAAGTATGTAGTAAGTAGAGCTGTAAAAGAGTGTATGCTTCCATGAGATTGATTTGAGTTAAGATAGACCAGTGAGGGTATTGTAACACAGAAGGCATTTTTATGTTAATCAAGATTTAAAATAGAAGTCCAAGTTGGTGCTTGGAATCAGGGGTTGGTGCTCATTTCTGTTGGTGCAGATAAATTAGGGGTTGGTGCTCCTTCCAGTGGGTGCTGGTAAATAGATTGTAAAGTTGGTGCTTTGCAAAGGCTGGATTTGGATGGGAGTCCAAGCAGTCTATTTTTGAGGAGTAGCCAAAACTGGTGAACCTCGTTAAATATTGTGTTATGTGTTGATATATTGTTACACTTGCTGCATCTAGTTTTAAGCATTCATTAGTTCTGAATTAAGAGATGAATATTTAAGTTTTTAATTAGCTGCACTTATTAACCCCCTATCTCAGTGCCATTGTAAGACTAACAATGGCTAGTAGAAACCTAAGAGCATCTAAGCATTTTTATTTTACTCTTTCTCTATGTTTTATAATTAACCCGTCATTCTACTACCTTCAAACTATCAAAAATATAGACAGATACAAGATAACACAGAGAAATGATTCCTACCTGAGATCCAATTCTGATGGAGAAGCTGATGTATGTGATTTTTATGTCCTCTATTAGCCATGGCTGTCAGGTGCAAATGAGACTATTAATCATGGCTATTACACATGGCTAAGTCTGTTAACCATGACTATCAACCATGGTGAGTACCTACAAAAAAAACACAGTCAGTTAGTCATTGATATCATAAATTGTGGGGTTCCTGTCGTGATCGCCATTTGTACCCATATAGAAAGCATACACCTAACTAATGCATCAATTATTATCAAAAATTAAAGCATAAAATATTGACAACAATGAACTTAACAAGAAATAAAGCTTCCTTTTATTAAAATTCATCAAATCCAATTACATATATGTCCCTCTTAGGGATACTCAATGTTGATACAATCAATACAATTTTGAAAACCCTCTAAACGAGGGGGTGCTATAATTCATAGACTTTCCAATAGGATACAAACTGCTCAAGATCAATGATGACATTATTCTCTATGATTGGAGGTATATGATACTTTGAATTCTTTGCAAATGGATGGATCCTATAAACCCTATGTTCAAGAAACAACACAAAATGATTAAAAGCAAAGGCGGTCTCTCTTGATGAGGCTTTTGGAGGAATCTTGCATAAAGAATGCTAAAGAAATAAAATGAAGCATATAATCTATGAAACTATACAAGATATCATGAAATTATAGTAAATCATGTAAATAAGCATGAATATAGCTAAGAAACATCCTAATTAGCCATTAGAAACTTGAATTACATGAAATGAACATAAACTACTCTAGAATTGACAAATGCTAAGAAATTAAGGAAATATGCCCTAAATATTTAAATCTGATTGTGCAAAAACATCAAAGGATGTTAATCTACAATGAAACTACCAAAATAAATGCATAAAACTATAAATATACTACTAAAATAGGGAGAAACATGGATCAAACCATCACCACAGGTCTGAGTCATGGTGGGCACTGTTAGCCATGGCTGAGGTGAAAACCTTTTTGCTCTCCAAATCTAGGCTTGAATATCCAATTATGCTTGTTGAATTGATGGTCAAGGATCACCTTGATATCCTCTGATGGATTTGGTAGTTGAATTTTCTGAATTCATGATGGAAGAGGCTCAATTTGGGTTCTTGATCTCCTAGCCTCCTAGGATATCCATGGCTTTGAATGCATTCATGATTGACAAGTTAGATCTCTTCAAAAGGTTGCAATTGAGTCAACAATTTGGAAAGGCTTATCTGTGTTTCAACTTCTCAATATTCTAGACTTCTCCCCAATTTAGGAGGGGGTCTTATAGCATTCTCAAGTCCTTGGTCTAGCTTCATGGAGAAGCCAAGAACAAGAAACCTGCAGTTGGATCAGTTGGAGGGAACCTTCTCAGTGCTTCCTCACCCAAAACCATTTGAATCTCTATTGCCCAAGCTATTGTAACCAAATTTGGCTCAAATCAAGATTTAAAATAGTTTTGATGCTAGCCGTGGCTCTGAGACATGACCGACTCTATTAGCCATGTGTGTTAGTTGTGGCTAAGGCTGAGTTAGCTAACTCTACCTAAATTGAGTGGTTAAAACCATTGCTTCACCTTGGAGCTATCCAAGATCATTCATATGGTCCATTTGCATGTCCCATATGAGTAGTCGCCTCGAAATGACGTGTTTTAGGTGTCTACAGTTGGAAATATTGAGTTGTCATTGATGTCAAAGGTGCATGGTACTCAAGGCATGAATATTCTAAGGATGGACAATATATCATTAAGGTCAAAGATGGGCTTAGTGAATAGCAAAATGGACAATTATCCAAGGTAAGCATGAAGTAAAGCAAAGGGTTATAATAGTTAAATTTTAAATTTAAATATTATAAAGAGAAGTCTAAAATCTTGGGACAAAAGTTTAAAGTTGCATAGGACAAAGAGTTTTAAAAAATTAAAAGAGATGGACAAAAGTTTAAATTTGCTTTGGAAAAAAAGAGTTAAAAATTAAAAAAGAAAGAAAATGGTTTAAAATGCAAGGGACAAAGGTTTTAAAAATTAGTATTATAATATTTTAAAATATTATAATATAAAGTTTTCAAAAAGGAGGAGGTGCCAAAGTTTATGGAGGCAATAAAAATTGAATATTTAAATATGCACCGACGTCTTTGGATATAAGGGAAAAAAACATATAAGGAGCATGATTATTTTCATTTGAGTCTAATGTTTAGCATGCGAAAATTGAATGCTATCCATGCAAAAAAATTGAAGCAGATAAAAAAAAGCTTTAAGGCAATGAGAAAAACGATAATTTTTATGCCATGATTGGGATTACGTCTGGGTGGCTAGTCCAGCTGGTCACCTAGTTGGAACTAAGGTGCTATCATATGAGGGGTTGTGGGGTCGAATCATGTAGGGTCTATTTTGGTAGGCATAGATATTGTTTTGCTAGGTAGTGAGACGTCAAAGAGAAGGTTTTCATTGTGTCGTGAGATTTTTGTTCTACTTGTTGGGGTGGCCCAGATGGTTTCCTAGCTAGTGCTAGGGTGCTGCATGGGTAGAAGTTTCATGTTTGATTCTCCTCTATTGCACCTAGCTTGTTGGTTGAGGTATGAGCAAAATTTTTGATTAAATTTTATAATTCATTGGGCTTGTTGGCTTAAGTATGAGAAAAATTATTGATTAATTGTATATGAAAAGGAAGACAATTTGCAGGGATTATTTGGTTACAATAAGATCAAAATTTTATTTATATTTTTTATTTAGAAAAGAAATCATAAGGTGTAATAAGGATTATTTGTAATTGTAATTTTTGCATGAATAAATATAAGGTGATTTGGGTATTATTTGAAAGTTGTAACCTATGCATATTTTAGAAAGGAGAAATAAGGTGTATTTGTGTTTATTGTTTGTATCTTTGCATATTTTAGAAAGGAGAAATAAGGTGTATTTGTAATTATTGTTAGTTGTATTTTTGGCATATCATAGAAAGGGGTTAAAAGGGTTTATGCTATTGATAAAGTTTTATATTGTGAGGGAAACATAAGATATTATATTTGAGCCTTAATTGAGCACTTCTTAATAGAGGATTTTAATGTGAATATTTTTGATATCTAATCAAGAAGATAAAAATAGATATACTAACCTATTTTTGAAGTGGAAAACAAAAGGAAAGTTTTTTTTTGTTAAGATAGGTTTTGAGAAGACCATAAAAATAGAATATTATCTTCATTAAGGTAAATTTAGAGGTATGGTGATTTCATTTATTTCTCAAGGTTGGTTTTTTTTTGAAGGAAATATTTTAATGTCATATGGTTGGAGGTATAAGGAATGATTAGATATGCATTGGTTTTGATTGAAGAGAGTGAATGTTGAAAGGTTATAAATCAACTTGTGCATTTGATTTGATTGAAATTGAAGCAAAAGTAATAGATTAGTTTTGAGAGCATAGTTGTGCATTGTTTTGATTAAAGTTGGAAATAAAAGTACAAGGGCTTGAGAACGTAGTTGAGAATTGCTTTGAATGAAATTGGGAATATATGTGCAAGGTCTTGAGAATAAAGTTGTGCATTAGTGTTGATTGATATTGGGAATATATTGCAAGAGTTATAGATCAATTTTGTGAAGAAAATTTGTGCATAGGGTTTTGATTGATTTTGGGAGTACATAAGAAAGTCAATTATCAAGTGCTATACTAGAGCTATCTTTTTGAATGCAATAAATGTGAGATATGAAAAAGTGACAGAATTAATGAATGTGAAAGAACATATTGAGTATTTGTGTTGCATATCATTCTCTATATGTTCATGAAGAAGATAATTCTGGGTAGAATATGTATGAATTACTTTATATGAAGAAAAACACTTCTGAGAAATATATAAGCATTATTTTGAGCAATATTTGTATTTGAGATATGGAAAGATATGAGCATTGTTTGAATGAAATATTTTAGCAAGTTTTGAGCAAGATTATGAGTAGGATTGTAAGCAGGTTTGAGCAATGTTAGTGAGCAGTTTTGAGTAGGATTGTAAGCAGGTTTGAGCAGCTTTGGTGAACAGATTTGAGCAAGCCTTGTGTGTAGTCTTGGAGTAGATTGAGCAAGTGAGTGAGCATATGTGAGAAAATTTGAGTAGGTTTTGTTGAGAAAATTTAAGCAAGCCTTGTGTGTAGGCTTGGAGTAGATTTGAGTAGATTTGAGATCAGGTTTTGGAGTAGACTTGAGCAAGCCTTGTGTAAATTCTTGGAGTATATTAAAGTAGAGGTGATTGAGGTCTCCTATGGATAGAGGTCCATGAATCAGAGAAAATAATATTGAGGTCTCCTATGGATAGAGGTCCATGAATTAGAGCATAGGGGATTGTGATCTCCTGTGGATAGAGGACCATGAATCAAAGTAGAGGGTATTGACGTATCCTATAGATAGAGGTCCAAAAACAAGAGCAGAGGGGATTGATTTCTCCTATGGATAAAGGTACACAAATAAGAGCAAAGGGGATTGAGGTATCTTGTGGATAGAGGTCCATGAATAAGAGTAGAGAGGATTGAGATCTCTTATGGATAGAGGTCCATGAACCAGAGCAAAAGGGATTGAGGTCTCCTGTGGATAGAGGTCCATGAACTAGAGCAAAGGATATTAGTGTCTCTTGTGGATTGGGATCCATGAACTTGTGAGAGGGGATAGGTTTCTCTTGCGGATAGATTTATACAAACATTGTGATAGGGAATGAGTTCCCAAAAAATTTGTTGAGAAATTTATAAGCAATATTTCTTCATGGATGTAGCCCATAATAGGTGAACCATGTTTAATCTATGTCTCTCATGTGTGTGATGATTTGTGCATTATTTCATTATTACAATTGATAATATTGGATTGTATTTTTTTGGAAATAAAAGTAAAAGTTTGATCTTATATTGTTCACCACCCCTCTCAGTATACAGAACTTCCTATGTTTTCTCATCAAGAGACTATATAATCATATTATTTTAATTTATCTAAAAACATTCAAACTTTTCATGATCCTTCCTCTTACAATGATTAAAAAAATTATAATATTTACTAACATCAAAATAAGTAGAAGGCTTATGATAAGAAGAAGGAGGAGAATAAAATAATTTCTTTGTTGCTAAATAATGTTACTAGGATTGTAAATCAAGGTTTTGGAGTCTCCTAAGGAAAAGGAAGGTTGATATGCTCTTGATTGGGTATCATGGTTATCCTTAGAAAGTTGTACTTGATTAAAAGTTGCATTAATTTTCAATGAAGAAGTGTATTTCAAATACCTAAACAAGTTTCCTTGAAGTCTGCTCTTAAAATTCACAATGAGAATAGTTGCCAGATCTAGTATGCAAAGCAAGATGTGCAACCTATTGAATTGATAGATATAATCCTGCATGAACATATGGATTCCTTGATTTAAGTGAATCCATTGAATGAGCAAGTCATCATCATAGTTAAGATGGATAGAATATGGTCTTAAATGCTATGATGAATACTGTGTATTTTATTGCTAAATAATAAAGACTTTAGAGACTCTAGAAAGTTTTAACTTGGCAAAGGGGGCCTTGTCTTCATAACGTATATGAATATAGCTAAACCATTTTTCCATGCATAGGATCCAACTATTGAGGAGTTCTATGTTCCTACAACCATCATAACTTTTAACCTTGTATTTAGTATGAGGGTGAGTATAAGGAGTGTGCATTCTAGCATAATGTAGCAAAGGTTGGACATGTATGTTATTAATATTGTTAGCCAAAAAATTGACTATGGTAGCTAACTTGGACATATTTTCCATCACATTGGAAACCATAAATTGACTAGGCTATGCCAAGGAGAGTGTTTGACCAAATTTACAAATATGGAGATATTGGAACTAGTTTGTGCACTATTTTAAAATATAAATTTATGCAAAAGAATTATATTATTATTGTGCACGAAATAGAAATAAATATTCTAGCATTAAAAATTATCATGCACTATACAAAATTAATTAATGTGCATGAAATAGAAAATATCCTGTTTATACCTTCATTTTATTATATTTTTAGACTAAGCTTCAATCATTTAACTCCATGTCTCCAAATTATGCTATGATAAACTCAATTTTATGGAGCTATTTATGTCCTCCTTGGTTGTTTATGTTAGCATCTCAAGTGGTGAAAATAGAACCTAATGGGCTAGGAAGTGGGGGGCATGAAAAACCTGCCATTATAAGTTATTTTTGGTCACATCAAATAGGTCACGGTACACAAAGTAGGAAACACATATGCACATAAGTGGGGAATATGGAAATGGATGGGGAACATACAGATGCAAAGGAGGTGCTTTCAGAGCCATTGACAAATAGATAGACTTTGGGATGCTTATAGAACTACACAAGGAGAATGTGCATAAATGACTATAGAGTCTTAAATAGGTGGCACCATGTATGAGTTTACCATGAAAAGGACTACATACCATGTGCCACATGTGAGGAGGTATGCCAACTTGTAATAACATTGTTTTTATACCTCTAGATTACAATTAACTAATATGCTCAAAGTTTTTGTCCACTAATGGTGAGGCATATTGGGGCTTGGACTTAGACTTTTATCAGTGGTGCATAGTCATCTATTTTTATATTATTGGGAATCAATGGTGAGGTAATTATGCTTGGGTGGTGGTATTGTGTTTTTCAATCTAAGGCCACATTGCCCCAATTAGATCCATTGATATAAACAAGTTCTTTATCAATGGCCATCATGAACTGAGCATGCACACAAGGTGTTGATATTTTACATTACATGTAGCCTCTAGTAGGAACCAAGCATTGAAAAACATGGGATTGCAAGCAATGTAATCAACAAAGAGAAAAATACTAGATGTTCTTCTAGCACTCTACTTCTATTAAAAAACAACTTTTATGCTAAAATTTCTCAAGAAAATATTATTTTCAATACCTATCTCTTCCCATGTGATAACAAAGGCAAATAAACAAAACTACTCGATGGTGGTGTTGTAGACCATGATGCCTAGATGCAAAGAGAAAATTAGGACCAAGATGACTCAAAGCACACCATCAAGATATGATGGAACTTGATTTAAATGGTGGGCCCTTTATTATAGTGAATTTAGAAAGACATCATCTTTGAAAAATATGAGAGAGAGCACGTTGAAGTTGAAGGGGGGCCACATTGATTTTAGAAAGGATAGGAAGTTTATCGACCATCAACTTGCAACTACATAAATTTTTGAAAATAGTGAAATATGGAGAAATTATTGCCACATATGTAACTTTTCTCCACCTCTCAAGCTAGAATTACAATACCTAAGTCTATTCAAGAAAGTAGATAAAACTCTTAGGAAAAAATAGGTAGTGCTCAAGATGTTCAATATCAAGCTAAAATCTCGTGTGTAGGAATATACCTTAACAATTCAAAGCCTAAAAAATATGGATGAAAGAATACACAACCATATAATAATGAAGCCTAAGCATAATGCTTCAAATATCTAAACCAAGAGATCAAAATCAGAACTCTAATACTAGTTGACATGAGAAATATATTAAAACCCAAAACTAATTCATTTATTCATGAACACTTGCTTATATAGCCAATTACACTGCCCTTGGACCCTTTGAAATCCAACTCACTAGATAAGTCCACATTGAATGATCTATTAGATTCCTTTACAAGAATAGCTGGGCATGTCATATGCCACTTTTACAAGATAAGATTGGATACAATCATATGTAAAATACTATACAAATAAATATTAATTACATTAATTGCTTTCATTACTTATTAAAATATCTGTGATATAGAGAAAGCATGGTTTTTTTAGAACTAACCTAACCTATATGGTTATTTGGTTCTCAAATGCCACTACACTTGGGTTTTGTATACTTTTATGTTATTGAAAATCCACCTTGTATATAATGACAAGAGGAGCGGAAATTTATTTAAAGAAGATCATGATATTTTGAAAAGATATGGAATTCATTCAAGGAGACAATACATCTCTAAAGAGGAATGTGATCCATGGGAAATGATAATAGTTAGAGGAAGCAAGGTTTCTATATATATGGATAAGAAATGGGTAAACTTGGAAATCAATTATGACTATGACAAACTTGTATTAAAATATATATTGCATGTGTACTTAAGTTAAAATTATACTATAAGGAATGCATGTTCTTTAATTAATGCATTATGTGTTTTTATTCATGCATAAGTTGTTGCATACATGCCTATATGTGGTTGCTTGTTGGCATGAAAATACGATAGCTTCATGGGTATCATCCCTAATTTACAACTGGATAGTTTGTGGGTTCTCTATATGGGACAACACATTCAAGGAAGTACTATATGTTATATATGCTCATGTAGTAGTGTTTTTCCTTGCTTGTTAACATTATTTTGGTAAGACTCAATGGTAATTAGAATATCTATATTATTTGTTTTTGTTTTCTCATAGGGTTTGAAGGGAGGTAGACTGATAAATCCTTATATCAATAATAGTATACCCTAGATGATCTTGGATTTGGTAGGTATTGATAATTTTTTCCTTCTATTCTAGGTACATGAGACAAAAAATATACTTTTGGAGATACAAAGACATTGAATAACACTTGAAAAGGTATTGTGGCATGAGTTATTATTGAATAAGCATAAAAGGATCCAAACTATACTTAAAATATCATTAAATGATTAAGCCTTGAGTATGTAGTGATGTATGTATTGATGATTGTATAGTATATATGCCTATAAAGTGACTATGAGGTTTGTTCTATGGAAGAGTCATTTATTTACTATTCGGGTGTGTGTAACTATGATTACATGTCATCATGAGAACATTGGAAAGTGGATGGTATACTATAATTGATTTATAATATATGAGTGAACCTAATATTTAAATGAAGAAACTAAAATGAATTATAGATATTGTTTTGGTATTAATATTTTTAGAGGGGGAAAACCATGCACCAACATACGATTCTCAAGGCTAGATCCGCAAGGAAGCCTTGAGGTGACCACGATGGTCATTATAACTCTACAATTGGTGTGGGGGAGGAACGAGTTCACCAGGAATGGTTTAAGAACTCTTCAATTCTAGGGTGGAATATGTTTGAATGTGTTCACTTAAGCATACGCCTATGTTTGGACTTTCTATACTAAGTTATGGAATTCAAAGAACAATGCAAGATACAAGATGCAAGAATACAAGAGCTAAGTCTAGTATGATTCTTTGATTCAATGATATCTAACCCTAGATTACAAAATGAAATATTTTGAGCAAGGGTCCAAGGGAATGCACAAAAAATATTAAACCCTAGATTCACACTATATGCTTTTTCTTTTTCAAATGCCTAGAATTTCAAATATATATTTATATTTTATTTATTATCTAGATTTTTCACAAAAGTGGGCAGAATGCCAAAAAAACCAACCTAGAGATCTATTAGAGTACTTATATTATCCAGTGGTTGATCTAGGATTTATATTTCATCTAGAATATCCAATATATTTGAACGTACAAAATAGCTTCATAAAATCCTAGAAAATTTGATCAATGTTTGGGGGCTTGCTTAGGCTGCTATATAGCTGAGCTTGGAGGTGCAACAGTCAAGCCCCATTGGTCATTTTAGCTGACTGATTTAAAATAAAAATGATATTTGACCTTTGGAACATGCACAAATATAGTAAAATAGATATGCAATAATAATGTGAAATGTAATAAAGATGGACACAACATAAATATTCAAAATATGGTGTAAATTAGGGTTTCAAAGTGCAAATCTTACCCCTAAAACCCTAATTTTACCAAATTCATGTCTATTAACTAGGAGGCATGAATCTGGTTGATAAAATTTTCACCCTATATGGGTGAGGTATGAATCTAGTTTAGATACCCTTTTTGAGGCCTGAAGCAACAAAAATGAGGTGCAAAATGTAAAAAATAAAGTTCTAAATATAAACAAAACAAATGAGAAACCTTATGAACTAATGGAGAAATTAAGAAGCAATGAAGAGGTGGAAGAAGCAATCCAAAATGGTTGATCTATCTAATCATAAATACTTATTCACTCAACCCCCAAGGACAACAATCACCAAGAATCAAAACAATAAATTACAATAGAAATCCACTTGAAAACATGAACATGTGAGTGAGTTTAGAATTAAGATCACCACCAAAAAGAATTCAGAGAACTAAGGGGATCTAAAACCTTATTTATAAGAGGTTTGGAAGGGAAAATAGGTATGAAAGTGAAAGTTCACTTTGGGCAAAGCCAACGTCAAAATGGGTCGACCAGGGGAGGGGTTTAAGTGAGAAAAAAACCCTAAAAAGCTAAATTTGTGCCCCTTCTATACAGGGCAATTTTTTTTTCAAGATAAATTTGTGTCCAGTATGAATCAGTCATGAATTTGATAAAGCTAGGTAATTTTGGGTGGCTAGCTAGGGATCTAAGGAAAATTTGAACCATTTTGGTGGGTCAAATTTCCATGTCTATATTTTTCCCCTCTTTGATGCATTTATGGTTGAGTAAATATGTCAAAGAAAGATGTAGAATCCTATGGGCAAGGGTGATAAACACAGAAAAGGTGTGGATAGGGTTGGATAGAGGGGTTGTACAAAAGGGGGTGTTATTTAAAACATCACAATTTTACACACAAAATGAGGTATTACTTCCATTAATACCTCTAAGGCTAGGGTGTCCCCTCGAGTTTTTATAAGGAATGCAAAATTCCTTATAAAAACTTGAAAAAGGTGAAAAAATATGAAAAGCAAAAAAATGACAAAAAACGTGACAAGGAGGGAAAGAGAAGGAAGAAAAGGGAGGAGAGAGAAGAAAATGAGGGAAAAGAAAAAGGGAGGGGAAATAAAAATAGAAGAGAGAATAAAATGAGGGAAAAAAGAAAAAATGAGAGAAGAATATGGGGAAAAGGAGGAAAGGGAAGCTCATTTTCACCACATGAGGAGGAGAAAAAGAAGCTTGGAAGAGAAGAGAAGAAGGATGGCTCTACCAATTAATCATGATGTCATGGTGAGGGGTGATTCTAGAAATACTACTAAATGGGTGAAGGTACAGATCAAAATCCATTTGCTTCTTTGATGTTTCTCACCTGCAGACACAAAATTTTAGCAAAATTTTTATGATTTTTTTTTTTTTTTAGGGTTTTAGTGCAAAATCACTTTCAAGTATGAATTTAGTTGTTGGATGCAAATCCCGTAGCTCTACCATGCCAAATTCATTACTTGTATGTACAAGGTATGAATTTGGTTAATGGACAGTGCCAAATTCATGCCCTATAACTTATAGGGCACAAATTTGGCAAAGTTGCCCTAAAATAAGCATTTTTCAAAAAATTTCAATTTTTATGAAAGTTTTATGAAATTTTAAGTTTTAAATTGATGATATAATAATGAATTCATATTTATTATGTAACTAGACATACTCAAGAGTTGAGAGTGGTGGTTGGGCACACTGGAGACTATACTGGAGTAGCTCATAGTGAGGTAGAGAGAGATACTAGAGAAGGTGAGGCTACTACACCTAGCAAAGATGCCCTAGGTGGATATGGATAGAGTCTTACTGATGAATTTGGTTGAGAGGTGGTATCCAAAGCTATCCATATTCTGGTTACTAATGGGGGAGATGATCGTCATTAGAGGACGTGTGGCACATCTTGAGGATCTCAATTGTTAGGAGGATGGTTTACATGGTATGCGTACTAAGGGTGGAATTATAGATGATGTCAGGAGATACAACACATGAGATCCATCAGAGAATATTCCACATTGATGAGATTCTACAATGGTATGGTATTGAGGTACTGATATTTGTACTATGCAAAGTGGTGGTGAGGATGCTAGTGTGTCACATGAGTAGACGATACCTACCATGGGCTCTAGTGGGAGTAGAGGTAGACATGCGAGATTAGAGGGTCAAATTCACATGGGGATTGTATGTGTTGACCTGCTTGTATAGGAAACTACATGGTATTATGTACAAGGGATAGGCAAGACTGGTCTACATGAATTTGACCTAGGTATGGTGCTAGGAGCATATAACGGTCTAGATACCAAACACACTACCAAGACCACTACACACTGTGGATTGACCAGTGGCATACAGGTGGAGCCAACACTACGAGCATGGGCAAAATTCATATGCTGGTGTCTTGCCACTAGGAAGAAGGATATTAGAGGAGCTATAGATACATTAGATTATATGGTGTCTATGTCATCTATGCCTAGGTTGGGAGGACTCAATGAAGCTAGATAGGGTGAGGAGGATCTAGTGGCTTCTCACTAAGAAGGATGAGCGAGAGTTGTTCAGGTTTAACCAAGTGTAGTTCCAGTTTGGCACATTCTAGGAGATTTTGAATCTAGGAGACTACTAGTTCCAATGATCTAGGAGGGATCCATTAGGATGCGAAGGTTCTACTAATGTAGCTAGGTGTGTGGAGAAGGGCCCAAACGATCCACTATACATGGATCGAAGGGTGGATGATGTTGGGGTGGCTCTTGGCTACTAGATATGGTACAATGAAAATTTTCCCCTAAGGATATCCCCATAGATGCTAGTGAAACATCATCAAGTGATGAGCTGGTAGGTATAGTTAACACTTTGAAAGATCAATCGATGGGCTAGGAAGAGGGGCATAGTCCTATGAAGGCTAGGTCAGTCATTTGTGTAGGTGGATATAGTGATAGCCATGAGAGTGAACATCATTATATTTGGCTTGGGTGGAGGGAGGACTACAAAGGTAGCCCTTATAGTGGTACATGTGATACCTATCAAGGCGGTAGATCTAGGGGATGTGGAGGCCCTACGAATGAGGTTAGCGATTGTGGAGATGAATATGAATATCCTTTGGATAGAGCTATACCAAGCTTGAGTAGATTTAGATACAACATGGGTAGATGTGGAGTACCTTAGAGGGGATATGGATAAGCAAACCTAGGTAGTAGGTATGGCTATCGTATCAAGCATCCAATAGGGTGAGGGAGTCCACTTGTTGATGGTGGAGTTGCATAGGATGAGGGAGTCATACGAGGAGGTGACATAGAGAGTATCATACTACCAAGGGGTATATTACCATGCCATCCCTACCAATAAAAGGGTTACAAAATCCTCATCTCAATGATCATAAAGTCATTCACATTCGAGGGCATGCATCATGTCATGATCTATGAACATGACTCCTCCACCACCTCTAGTAGACATAGCAGAGGGTATAGGATTACATAGCTAGGGATAGGATCAGGATAACATGACAATTTTAGATTGTGGAATGCATCCCTAGGGATTTTGGTACATCGATCGACTAGCAAGCACTATGTGCCATCGAGTAATACTAGATGTTTTATTATTATTTACTTGTGCAAAAATGTGTGCAATTTTGTGTGATTTTTTTCTTTTCATTACTTGTATGCTTTTAATTAATGATGGATGATTAAAAAACACGATGGGTGCAATGCATGATGGACTTAACTAAATGAATCTAACTAAAAAAATGCCTAATATGCAAGCTAACATAAATGTAGAGGTGAAGTGCATCGAAATGGAAGAAAATAAATGTGCCAAAATGAATGAAGAGATGAATCAACAATGGAGAAAGCATAAGCAAAGGCAAACAACTCCAAAAGGTTAGAGGAGACAAAAATATTGATAAAGATATATGCTTGCAAATTTCTAGCATGGAGGTTGCCCCTCATGTATGGTCATGAAGCTATCTTTGTATGGATTACAAATGGGTGTAGCACTTTCTAAGATGATCAAATGATCAAATGCAAAGTAGGTACCATGCTCAATAAGATGGTCACATGAATAGATGAAAAAATAATACACATTAGTATGTATGCTCACAAATGGTCAATATGGAAGTTGCTCCTTGCGTGTGGCCATGAAGCTATCCCATGTGGGGTGTGTTGTGTATGTGCAATTGATGTTCTTAGTGAATGCTACCCCTATAGAGGGGTGATGTGTGTGCAATGTAAATGGACAAAACAAAGCAAGCGAAACACAAAGGAAGAAAGAGATAATATAAGGACACAAAAAGGGGTGTATTCCTTGACTTTGGAGAGGATTGATGGTCATTGAAAAACTTTTGAAGTCAAGGAATACAAAAAAAAAGGAGAACAAAGGAGAAGAAGAAGGAAAATACACTGGGGTAGGCCTTAGGTTGGGGATTTACTAGGCATCAGAGTCCTAGTGAAAGTGCAATGCATGTGAGCTATGACCTAACTAGGTGTCATCACTTGCCATTATCGCAAAAATTCCCAAAATATATATGATCAAGTAGTCATGAATAGGCAATAATATAATTATGACAAGCAAAAATGCAAGTGGAATAGAATGTTAAACAATCATGCAAAGTATGACAAATAGTCATGTATTATGAGCAATAAAAATGAATGAAATATGATCTATGCTAGATGCATTCCTATTTTAGTGATTTGTTATTGTTGTTTTATTAATGAGTGGAATGATAGTCAACACATAACTGGATTGTGCCTCCTATATTAACATAAATAACATGCATACAAGGGAATGATCCATCAAAGAAAAATATAAAAGGGGGATCATATTGATGATCAAAATTACAAGGAGATTCCTTTGTAGATTTTTCTTCAAAAACCATTGTACAAAAATCTATACATTCTCAAACAAAATTGTTTTTCTTAACTTAAGAAGGGGCAATCCCAATTTCGCAAGATATTTATAGATAGTGAAGTAGGGTCCCTTTGGAAGCAAAAGACTTACCTCCAGTTCATACAAAACCTATCACATTACAAAATAAAATGTTAGAAGAATAAGGAGGGTCCTCATCCTCATCACTCCACTCTTTCTTTTTATGATCTAGATATTTTGTATAAGAAATAAGGTGATCATCATCATCAAATGGCAAAGGTTGGTTTTTATTAGGTATGTAGCCTATGCCACATATCTCAGGCCAAATCTTGACATCCAAAGGCTTTTGAATGCCTTTCTATTAAGGTCCCAAACCTTTACCTACATATCTTCTGTAAGATAAGATTTGTTTAGAGGGTGGGTAATCATTGGATAAGTAACAATGAGCAAAATAATGCTCAATAGGAGAAGGGTTTCTACCATATATATTTTCTTCAAAGGTTGTACCTACAAAGATAAAGGTACACATGCAAATGTGTACAACTTCACCTTTCTTATAGGGCAAGCCCATAGTTTGAGGTGAAGGTGGTAGCTTAACAAGATCTAAAATAAGTTCTCAAAGAAACTAATTATATTGATACCATGATGAAACTTTGATTTGATGTTCCTCGATCACTTTAAAACTTTTGAGTTGCTAAGATATTTGAGATGAGGAAGTTGGAGAGACAAATGATGAAACTACTGGATAAAAATTAAAATTAAATCAAGCTTGCTCAACCATTAAACAATATTCAAATGGATGAGGGTCACCCAAAATGGTGACAACTTGTTAATTAAATTCAAACTTCAAACATTTATGAAGGTTAGAAGGTATGACCCTCATCGCATGGATCCAAGGACTTCTAAGAAGAAGATTAAAAGATGCAGGGTAAGACATCACATAGAAAAATATATCTAAGACCTTGGGTCCAATTTTAGGAGGGAGGGATATAACACCACAAGCCTCTTGGAAATTATTGTTGAAATATTTGATGATAATATTAAATTTAGTTAATTATTCCTCTTTTAATCCAAAATTTTGGAAAAATTGATAAGTGCATAAATTAAGGGAAGAGCCATTGTCAATCAAGATTCTTTTGATAAAATTTTCCCCAATAAATGTTGTAATGTAGAGGGAAGAATCCCCTTGTAGGTTTGAGGAAGGCTTATCATTATCGAATAATGTGATATGATGTATCCCAAAAGAACCTACAACATTAAATACGATATTAGGGGAAATATCAAGAGGTATAGATTGGTGTCTTAGGAATTCTAACAAATATTCCCTATGAATAGGAGAAGTTTGCAAGATTTCTAAGATAGAAATTTTTTTTGGAGTAGTAGCTAACTACTGGTGAAGATCAAAGGAAACTTGAGGCTTTAACACTAAATATAGAGTTCTTTTTCCTATACTCTTTATCTCATTATTCATCAAGACCAAGATGGACTATGATGAAAAACTCTTCTCTTGTTGAGACTGTTGAGTCAACTGAGCT
Source organism: Wollemia nobilis (assembly GCA_028583015.1). Classification (NCBI taxonomy): domain Eukaryota; kingdom Viridiplantae; phylum Streptophyta; class Pinopsida; order Araucariales; family Araucariaceae; genus Wollemia; species Wollemia nobilis. The sequence goes on along the minus strand of JAQPPZ010003193.1, from coordinate 605,003 downwards.
TGAGATTATTTCCTTATAGTTTCTCCAACCATATTACCATGTGTAGACGACACATTCTGATAAGATACTTGATTAGTTGTCTGTTGTTCATGCTTAGGCAATGGATTTCAAAATATTCCCATATTTTGATTAGTTGTAGGTGCTTGTTGAGTAGGAGGTTGATTATTTGATGAATGAGAGCCTTCTATGGTGAGACATCTTGCATCAATCAAATCTTGAACCACATGTTTCAACCTCTTGCAAGAATTTATCCAATGTCCTTCTACCCAGTAATATGAATAATGTTGACCCACCTCATACCAATTTGTCCTAGTATTAGGTTACCTTATAATAGGTAACTCAATCAAATTAGTTTCCAAAAGATATTTTAAAACCACTTCCATAGGTATGTTAAGTGTTGTGAAATTCCTTTGTGGAGGTTTTTGAAGTATCATATTTTATAGGTTGTTAATGATATTGTTAATAGGTCTACTATTCATTGCATAATCACCTACCACATGCTTACTCTTATGTTGTGACTTAGTGGTTTTATCTTCTTTTACTTTCAGTTGCCCTCTTATGATAAGAGCCTGTTCTAATTTCATTGCTAACTAAATTGCTTGATTAAAAGATGTGATAGTGGTAGTTTAAAATGCATAAGATAATTGTTCTTACAAACTTACAATAAATATCTCAAGCATATCTTGAGGAGGTAATGTATATCTCAAACGACCAACTAGACTTCTCCAACGAGCCAAGAATTCTAAAAAAATTCCTCTTTACCTTATTTTAGTAAACATATTTCATGGATACATTATTTTAAGCATAGGAAAAAAACTATTGAACAACTAATTCAGTTGTCTCTTTAAAATATCTCAAAGAATGACTAGGTAATTGATAATACCATTCTAATGCCATACCAACAAGACTCTTAGAAAACATCTTTAGTAACAACATATCATCATATATGATGTCATGGCAAGTTGTTATGAATCTCCTTAAATGCTCAATTGGATATTCTATTCCCTTGTATGTAGGTAAAACTGGTATGGAAAAATACTTATGATAAGGTCTAGTAGCAAAAATAGGAAATAGGGTTTCATTACACAATTTTTTAAAGTTGTAGGTGAAACTAAGGGATTGAATCATCTCCACTTTTGAAACCAATTGTTTCACCATATTAGTTAAAATTTGCACATTTGGATTACTACTGTGGAATATCCCAAGATTCCCTAAGGGATAGGTAGGTTGCTGAATGGATACTTGGATCATGTTGGAGAAATTGATACAATTGTGATATGTGATACCTTGCTGGAGGGGATAGCTAACCGTTTGTAGAATAGAGGTAATATTATTGAGATTAGAAAATTAAGGAGGAAATTAAAAATAGTTCTAAGTGACACTACTAGTTGGGAGGACTTGTGAATTCCTTCCAATATTGGTGGTTACAGTAGTGGTATAAGCTGATTGAGAAATATTATCATGATGCAAATATTTTGTCATAGGGTTATCATGGTTATGCACAAGAGAGACTACTGGAGGAGGAGGAGTCTCAAATATTTTGAGTTGGGTTTCCTACTCCATAGCATTCAAAAATACATCCCTATGATGTTTCATAAAACCCAAAACATGCTCAAAATATTTAAAAAGGAAACCATCATTGGGCCCTCTAGAGGAATCATAGTTTAGTTTCAACATTTTCTTGTTCTTTTAGCTCAAGGTTAGGATTATCTCTATCGAATTGATCATGTTCCTAAAGAATGTAATCAAATTCAATACACTTTAATTAGCTTCTAAGGAATGGAGCCACTAGAAGAAGAGAGAGGATAAAAGAGAAAACTAATGAAAGACACACAAGAAGACCCTTAAGATATTTATTAATATTCTTCTAACTCTAGAAAAACAAATTAGTGTTATTTATTAAAAAAAATTCAAAATAAAAAGAGAGAGGCTTTCTATATTGGCCAGTAAGACATGTTTTCATGTTGGATTCATCGAATATACACTAACGTACGATTCTAAAGGCTGGATTCGCAGGGAAATCCTTGAGGTGACCACAATGGCCATTATAACTCTACACTCAGTGTGGGGGAGGAATGGTTCACCAGGAATGGTTTAATGACTCACTCCATGTCTAGGGTAGAATATGTTTGGATGTATTCAATTAAGAATACACCTATGTTTAGTATTTCTATACTAAGCTATGGAAATCAAAGAACAATGCAAGATACAAGATAGCTAAGCCTAGTATGATTCTTGATTCAATGGTTTCTAACACTAGATTATGGAATGATATATTTTGACCAAGGGTCCAAGGGAATGCACAAACGTTAAACCCTATATGCACACTATATGCTTTTGCTTCTCCAAATGCCTAGAATTTCAAATATATTTACCTTTTGTTTACTACCTAGGTTTTTCATAAAAGTGGGTAGAAAGAAAATAATAATCAACCTAGAGATATATTAGAGAACTTATCTTATTATGTGGTTAATACAAGCTTTATATTTCATACTGACTATCCAATAACTTTGAACTTGCAAAATAGCTTCACAATATCATAGAAAATTTGATCAGTGTTTGGGGGCTTGCTTAGGTCGCTATAGCTTAGCTTGGAGGTGTAGTAGTCAAGCCTCCTTGGTCATTTTAGCTTACCTATTTGAAATAAAAATTATATTTGAACTTTGGAACATGCACAAATATAGTAAAATAGATACACATAGATAATGTGAAATGCAGTAGAGATGGACACAACAAAAAGCTTTAAAATAAGGTGCCAATTAGGGTTTCAAAGTACAAATCTTACCTTCAAAATCCTAATTTTACCAAGTTTGTGCCCTATAAACAGGAGGTGAAAATTTGGTTGATAAAATTCATATCCTGTATGGGCGAGGCATGATCTAGTTTAGATGCCCTTTTTGGGGCCTAAAACAAAAACAAATGAGGTGCAAAATGCAGAAAATAGAGTTATAAATGCTAATAAAACAAATGCAAAACCTGATGAGATGATGGAGCAAGAAATAAACAATTAAGATATGGAATAATAAATTCAAAATGGTTGATCTAACCAATAATCAAGACTTCTTTACTCAATCCAAAGGGTAATTTTCACCAAGCATCAAAACAGTCAAAATAACTTACAACAAAAATCCACTTGAAAGCATGAGTATGTGAGTGAGTCAAGAATTAGAATCACCACAAAAATAATTTAGGGAACTAAGGGGAATTAAACCCTTATTTATAAGAGGTTTGGAGAGAAAAATGGGTGATAAAGTGAAATTTCACTTTGGGTAAAGTCGACCTCAAAACGAGCCAACCGAGGGAGGGGTTTAAGTGAGAAAAAACCTAAAAAGATAAATCATGCTCCTTCCATACAAGGCATGAATTTGACAAGCCAAAATCATGCCTAATATGGATCGATCACAAATTTGGTAAAGCTAGGCAAGAAAGTCAAAGGGAGAAGGCAAAAAGACCCAAAATTTACACTTAGCAAGTTTGGGTGGCTAGCTAGGGATCTAAGGAAGATTTGAACCATTTTGGTGGGTCAAATTTCTGTGTCTACAAATATCTCTTCATCTAGAATGGATATCAACATGGTAGTTGTGAATTAAAATGAAATAAGTGTAAGAAATGAAAGTGGACCTCTATTTATTTATATTTTCATATAGCAAATGTAAAACAAGAATCATACTTTATGCTATATTATGGTTGAGAAATACTAGTTGCTAGGACTACAAGTTATTTAGGGGCACCAATCATATTACTTTAGTATTAAACTAGGATTTTAGATGCTCATTTATTGTATGTAATGTGAAATGGAATCAAAATGTAGAGTTAGGCCAAAATCCTCATATATTTTATAGAATATCCAAAGAGTATAACACTATCATATGACTTAGAAGCTTAGGGAGAAAATATTTGCTTGACTTAACTTATGATGTATGGATGTGTATAGAGCCTTATTATGGTACCTAAATTTTTAGGGGAGTCACTAGAGGGACTTCCTTCTAAATAACCTTATGGTTATGCTAAGACATCTTTGCAAAAGATCACCTATGATCCTTCTTGTCCTTAGCATGAAGAATGTTGGTGCCAATAGTTAAGACGAGCAATAGGGTGGAGGCCATTGTTTTGAGTAGCATCTTATAGTATTTTGTTTATTAATCAACAAGCTAATATCAAAACTTGGATGGTAGTTTTCAAGTCTAAGCACATTGCCTAGTTTAAGATAATTGTATTTATTAGACCCAAAATTTAGAGGTACTCCTTATAAAATACCAAAGAAAAAATCAATACCATAAGATTTATATTATGGAACATAATCATTGGGGTTAACATTAAGTTCTTGGAGGAGCATAGGACTTTGGAAGGCTACTAATGCCTCTTGGTTCTAATGCGAGCTAAGAATAAAAGTATGAAATTGAGGTGAGGGACATGAGTCATGATCATTGACTAATATTAAAGATACAAGTGTTGTTAGAGGCTATTGTTGTTGGTACTAGAATTATTAAAGTTGCACCACAATGGAGCTTCTCTATGATAAATTGTAGGCACCAATGTGACGGAGAAATCTTAGAAAATATTCTATGATTGTTTAAGCTAGGTTAAGGTATTACAAAGTAGTTGCATCCAAGTAGGACAAATATCTCATCATATAGAATGAGTTTGATGCCATACCTAATAATACGCAATACCAAAGTCATTGGCACTAAGGTGATGTAAGCACTACAAACATCATAAGCATCTATGGTTGTAGTTAGAGAGATATGGTACCAAGACTAAGGAGACAAATCCTATTGGACATGCACCAAAATTATGAGAATGTAAGTTGGTGATTAGTGGTGTTGCTAAGTAGGTTTATTAACATGATGCACCATGGAGTGATAAGACTTGGCCTGTTCAATTTATACCCAAAAAATTATAAAACAAAAGAAAAAATTGTAGTGGTTTTTGGATGTCCAAGGAGGGGTATCACATGGTGATAATAGAGAAAAGACTTAGAAATACTCAAGTCATAGTTGAGTGGGTTTGCCTTGAAGAAGTGTGGTCATAAGATAGGAATTGAGATGTTATGAGATGTTATAAATATCTAAAAATATGGGTTATTTTTTTTATTCCTCCAATTATTTTAAATATTTTACAACTCTGAGGAATTGTTAGCATAAGATTTCTCATGAACATCCCTAGGGATACTCAATAAAAGAGGGAAAACATATATCATAAATCACCAAGTTTAATGTGAAAGGGTCATATTTCCATGTTGTATGACAAAAGGGACCAAGTGAATACAAGTTCTTAAGGGATGGTTAATGGATATTGAATCCAAAATGTGAAGTAAAAGCAAAATGATGCTAGTGAGGGTTTTTAAGGTAATCAACATAGGTATGTAAAATTTAAATTCGAAGTTATTGAAGGATTGGATTGGGATTAGACCAGTTAATAAGAATGTTGGATAGCATGTTGGGAATTTTTTCTCAAAAATCAAGTTGAGCAATAAAGAGGCACTAGTAGGATAGGCTATTAGAAGTGCCCATGAAAGCTTGCATGAGAAATAAGTAGTCCTTATTCCACCTTAAATATAGGAAAATGACTAAGGTAATGATGATATGGAGGCAATAATTAACTTATTTAAGTTGTAACAGTATCAAAGGAAAATTTGCATTCATGTTGAGATATTCAAGAGTTAGAATAGATATTAGTGCACTAAGACTGATAGAAGTGAGAGTGAATAAATTGGTTATAGAAGAGAAGAAGCCATGGCCATAACCAGTATGGGAAAGGATAGAGGGAAGTAGAAGGTAGTGGATGATCCAAAAGTGACATGACCACTATTATACAGTGGTTAAGTCTATGAGCCTCTAATGTTTTCAACCTTTCTAGTGTAGATTTTGGCACAATTTTGACAATTGCAGGGGTCATCTAAACAAAGAATGACATGCATACATTTTTTTGATCAAGTTTTTACATGGTTTACTATACATAAAATACCAATAAGTGACATGTAAATAGGTATAGGATGACTCTTAAGTTGGGTATGCTACTCAAATGGGATTTTTTGACTTGGGTGGAAAACTCAAATCTCTATAAGTTTGGAAATTTGACTATGTTGATACTAAGTTAGTACCCCAATGAAAGGACACGGTTAAATAATTTATATGATATTATAGAGAAGGGGGTGAACTAATTTTTGGGCTTTGATATTAGAAATGTAGATTAGCTATGATATTATTTGCATTGATGCGATATGTACATGCAAACATACATACATACACACACACACACACACACACACAATCATTAATTAAGAATAAAGAAGTATTTTATTACAAATAAATGGTAACCACCCATAAACACCTTTGAAATTAATGTATGATTATAATTTTATATTATAAACTTCATAATATTTACCCCTTATTACATACATGATAAATCAATGTGCATACACGAAATTGTTTAGAAATATCAAAGTTAATATGTGTAAGAGAATTGGTCAAAATATTTATAGGCTACTCCTTAGTTGGAAACAATAAAATCGTATGATATTTTCTTGAACATGTTTTGGATGAAATGGTATTTAAATTCAATATCTACCATGTGCTTATGAAAAAATATATTTTGAACAAATATGATAACTCCATAGTTGTCACAACTCAAAATCATTGACTACTTCTTAGGAATGACCATTCCTAACAAGATATGATATAAGCACATTACTTCATAGATAATTCCTCCTTCAATGCGATATTCAACCTCTATAGAATATTAAGTGACAAAATGTTCCCTCTTACTTCCCTAAGAGATTGGACCATGTTTGAGAAGGAATACATATCCAAATGTCAATCTCCTATCATAAATAGATCTTGTATGGTCTATACATGAAGCTTATAAATAAGAATTAATGATTTTTGTTGTAATTCAAACTACACTTAATCATACCATGAGTATACATAAATACATTATTTTTTACTTTCCAAAGATATACCTTTAATTTATGCATAAGCCTTGAAAGATAACTAACAACAGAGCTAATGTTTGGTCTAGTTTAAGTTAGATAAATAATATTACCTTTAATTGGTCATAGTTCCATTCATCTATGGGATGGATTGTTTTAGGATAGTTTAAATCCTATGTCCATTGGAGTGGCCATGGGTTTACAATGTCATTCAAAACATCTTGAGCAATGTCTTGGCATAATTCATATATGACATGAATATGTGTTACTCAATTTGCCACAGCTCCAAGCCAATATAATAATGCATAAGACAAATACTAGTCATGCCAAATGACCACTTTAATTCTCTCTTGAACTATTCAATCAACTTCACTAAAATCCTAGTGATGGGCAAGTTATTGAAATGCATAGTTATTAACATGAATTCTATTTTTTGCTTTTTGAAATTTGGATCTTAAGCACCATGATAAAATCTATCATAATAGATGCTGATCAACTTTGAAATACTAAGCTTTGGGAGCCTACTTCAATCCATAGAGAGATATTTTACAATCCTACATACCTTCTTCTCCTAACAAGGTATGATAAATCCCTATGGATTATCATGTAGACGTATTCATTAAGATCACCATTGATAAATACACTCATAATATCTATGTGATTCAACTTCCAATAAAATTTCATAGCCATTGTAGAAGCCATCCAAATGATCTTGGAATTTTTTGTTGGTGTATAAGTCTCATAATAATTAATCCCTTACTTTTGTGCATGGAATTTTACAACAAACCCTATATTGTATTTATCAATGATACCATTTGTATTTGGTCTTGAGTATGCACTTTCAACCAATGGGTTTATTTCTAGGTGGAATATCAATAGAATACCATGTCTTGTTCTTCATCAATGCTTGATATTTGATATTCATGATATTCTTTCATTATTTTGATGCAAGAGCTTCATAAAATATTGTAGGTTCATTTATTTACAACACCATGCTTATAAGGGCTATATTGACTTAATTTTAACTATGCTTCAAGTTCTTGACTCTATACTAGATGTACCTAGGATACCATCAAAATTTGCATCACAAAATATGTTGAAATACCATTTGGGCTTGCATGTAGTACTCAAAGTGGATGGTCTTGGGTCATCAAATCCAATAAGATTATATTTATAACCTTCAACCAAATTATTTTCCTATCTTTCATAGGTATCATTATCATAATTATTATGAAATAAAACAATAGATGCTTTATCAGCAACACGAGGCTTAGAATAAGTGACACACTCATTATTCTCATCAAATATGATATCTCAACTAATATACAAATTCTTAGTCTCAAGGTCCATGAGCTAATATCAATTTAAGTCACTACTATATCCAATAAAGATACATTGCTTAGATTTCTCATCCAACTTCATCCACTTATGCTTAAAAATTTGCATAAATGCAATGCATCCAAACATGTGGATACATGACATAATATGTTTGATATTCATCCATACCTCTTCAGGAATTACAACTTGAATTGAATTTTGGGTCCATGATTCATCAAATAAATTATAATACAATTTTTTTTTTTACAAAGTGTTGGCTCCAATTTGGCATCACTCAACATGCATCATACCATCTCTTGAATACCATGATTAAGCTTCTTTGAAACTCCATTTTATTGAGGCACATAGGAAGTAGTTAACTATATTTTAATGCCATGTTACTTCAAGAACATAAAAATTTATTATTAATTTACTCCCCCTCAATATGTGTGGATTACAAGAATGGGACAACCAATAATATTTTCCACATAAAAAATCAACCCCAGACTTGGAGTGAGTCATTTCATATTCAACCTTATAAAAATAAACTTTCAACTTATATTTTTAAAACTTTATAATTCCTAAATTGCACACCCAAAATTGAAATAATATCTCCTAAAATTAACAAATCTTTTAAGATATTGAAAGTTATCATAATTGCTATCTATTTTTAAAGGGGAGACTAAACTTGTATAGTAGTGATCATAGGTGAATTGGTGCTTCATCAGGTGTAGGCATTTAAAATCTTGGAATATGTTAGGAATGTAAACGTTTGCTCTTCCTCCTCTATTACATAGACTCCTTGATCCATATATCCTCTACGACCCCTCTTTTGACTCCTTAGTGCTTTGTATTATTTCTCCAATGCTTCTTCTATTCTCATTGAGGATTTGCATTTTTCTTGAGTGCTTTGTATCTACTCCTTGATGTTTCATCTTTGGATCCTTAGTGCTCCAACATTCTCTAACTTCATTGGGATATCTACTTCATTTACTAGGCTCTCCATTATTAGACACTTGGCTTCACTTCATAGACTATCATCTCTCAAACATTGTGACTCTTCTCACTCAACTCTATCAATATTTGTCTCCTACAATCTATTGTAGCAACCAATCTCCTCAAATATCTAATCTCTCATGTCCATAATACATTAATCTTCCATTTATCCAATATTTCCTGTCTTCTTTTGTCTCTCTAATTTTATATGACTAACATACATCCTCTTCTCATTTTTATTGAAATATTAACCATCCCCTTTATTATCTTTTGATGAGAATATGATATGGGAATTACAACCACAAGATGCAAGATAAACAAGCTATGATATCTATATGATAATGGCACTATAATATGCAAGAAAATAAAAATATAAAATTTTGCAACTCAAAAATATGCCATTAATGAAAGCTTAAAAAATAGTACAATGCAGTATAATGGAGGACACGAACACTCTACCAATATATAATATGCACTCTCTATATTATCTCCTCTTTATTTCACTCACTATAAGACCTTTATATAGGAATATAGGTTCCGTAGCTCTTAATCTACCTTTGAATCTATCCTATGACTCATGTACATGTGGACTACATGCATATTGAAATCATTACACATTCTAAAACTTGTGCATTTATTACATGTTGAAGTAACTACTTAAATTTACTCTAAAGTAAACTCCTAATCTAGTAATGTACCAAAGGTGTTACATTGATATGTACCCAATAATGTAATATATTCTCTAACACCCTCAATATTATTATGCAATTTGGGTGACCTTAGCCCTTCAAACATTACAAATTCAAATGGCTAGAGTGTAGCTTTGATACCATTGTTGGAAATTTATCGAGATTGTCTCATAGGTCCCTTATCCAAGATCAAATATTAATCACAATAAATACATTCAAATAAATGGCTAATATAAAATAATTCACATAGAATCATTCATAAATAAATAATAGCTTACAATAATATTCATAAATCAACAATATCATTCATAAATCATCAAGTTCAAGTTTATTACATTTCCTGGAGCTTTGTCTCCATTATATAACCTTACAAAGGCAAATCTTCAATATTCTAAATTTTATCTCCTCAAACATTCATGAGATGCATCCTTTCATATCCCTCACATATGACAAAACTCTTATGAATATTCACCTCACATCTTGTCGCATATCATGTGACTCTTCATTCTCTCACTTGACACATTGAACTCTAACAACTCACACCTCACACCTTATACACTTAACACTTGCACACTTTATTACATAACACTTGGAAACTCCTCACACATTGACACATACATTAGACAAAACATAAACACACTCCCAAAATATAATATTTATAAATGTACTACAGTCTACCAAATAATAGAATATTTCTAACACCTCCTTGTATTACATTATTTGGTATGAAGACTTTTAGTATTCAATCTTCATCTTCTACTTTTACCTTGTGTCCATCCATGGAATATTCATATTGACTATGCTTGATAATATTACACTATTTTTGGTCCAATATCTTGTTTCCTACCTTTTGGAGAAGTTAAAAAATTCTTTATTATTATGTTTTTGTGGCGAAAGATACTTTAAAATTTCTTGTGATAATCCCATTGTATCCAAATTAAATATTTCATTCTTGATAGAACCCATGGATTTAATTTTATTCTATTTCTTTATGAAACATTTTTTATTTTTGTTGATGTATTTGAATTCCACTATCATACCTTTGTCAATCGATTGAGATACTAAAATAAGATTATTTGTTAATGAAGAACACAAGCTTATACTGAGAGGGGGGGTGAACAATATAAGACCTCTTTTTACTTTTTCCTTTATACTTCAAAACAGTAAAGCAATATATCCAAAGCAATATCAAAGCAATGCACAAAACCATCCACAAAGTGACACAACAATTTACATGGTTCATCCACAAAACTTTTCTCTAAAAGTTATCTCAAAGTTCTTTGGGAAACCTTCCCAATTACAATGTTTATGAGCCTCGGCTCAAAGGAGATACCTTCCCCTAGCTCTGCTCTAGCTGGTGATCCTCTAGAAGACCTCTGCCTTCGCTACCCTTAGAAAATGGAACTCTATCCATAGAAGACACCTGTCTTCCCTGCTCTGGCTGGAGACCTCTGTCCTCAACTCTATCACCTCAAAGCTGGTCCTCGAATTTGCACTAAACACAATACTTCGGTCTAGCACAAATGTCCTCGTCCTCTATATTTGATCAGCACCAAACACAGTCCTTTGATCTGGCACAAATTTGTCCTCAGGTTCTTCTCATAGAACCAATGCACCTCTGTCCTCAAGTTCTCTCATAGAACTATCAACCTCAACTTCACAAGTCCTCTGCTAAGACATGTCCAAATCTGCTCACATGTCCCCATAGGAACCTGTACAAAACCTGCTCACAAGTTTATCAAAAACACTTGCTTGGAATGAACCCACAAAGAGAATGGTTAGAGACCCGATGCGATTCATCCACCTCATAGAAGCATAAAGAGAATTTTTAGAGACTCAATATGTTCTATACTAAACTCCCAATCTCAATCTCAACTCAATCTCAAATCTCAAAAGAATAAGATAGATGTAGTATGCTTTTCTCAAGAACATGAAACACAACCCAACAATTGCCAACCATGCAATATCTCATATAACAATGATACTTATGTTCTTTCAAAAACCAATATCTTTTCTCAACCAATTGGGCTTCAACAACAATGCTCATAGACAAGGTTTAACCAACAACATTCAACTCAACATTAACCTTGAAGCATTCAACCAATCATCACAAGAAAAGGAAACAAGTAGAAATCCTTTTCCCTCCAAAGATATTTGAACAAAATAGCCACCAACACAATATCACCAAATGCAAAGAATAACTTGTTCAAATCAACTCAATGGAGTAAGCCCAATATCATGTATCAAGTAAAAGCAATAACTTGATCAACCAACCTCTATGGAAGCAACTCAACCATCAACCTCAAAACACCCAACCAAGGGTTTCACCAACTCAAAGCAAGTAACTAGACTTACAAACATAAACCCTAGTGCACAATGCTTCCACTACCTCAAACCAGAATTATGCATTCACCAAAACTCTCATTAATGATAACAATGCATAAGTAGTCTTCAACAAACCAGAAACTAGGACTTACACTCAACCAAAGGAAACCTTGTTGAAAACCTTTTCACTCCAATATTATTTCAGGAATAACATACACCAATCATACTTATAAGAAGAATGTGCCCATACCTTATTGAAGTGAAGGAACCCCTTTGGAAATCTGCCACCACCACAACTTTCTTTTGCCAATCTTCACAAGGGTTAGTAGATCACAAAATAATCAACATTACTCCACTTTTCATCATCATCACCAAAGTATTTAATTGTACAACTTCCTTATCTCTCCTAAAACCACTTGTACCATAAAATAAAATAAATCACAACATTGCATAACCTTATAACTCCCAAAACCACTTATACCATAAAATAAAATAAATCACAACATTGCATAACCTTATAACTCCCAAAACCACTTATACCATAAAAGTAAAATAAAATATTTTATATCATTCATAAACATTCCACACTATTATTTTAAAACCTAAAACCTTATTACTCCAAAAGTTTATTACCTTAATAAAATATATCCTTATTAAATTTCTACAACACTATAATACCTTATATCTGCCGAAGAACAAAACACACTCAATTTTCGTCCCCCTCTAAAACGCACATCCCCCAAATCTCAATTTTCGAGCATTTTAATAATTAAAATTTGTGCATACCTCAACCATAGGCTAGCAAATGAAAATATCACACGAAGATCGACCCGCACTTTGTTACACTCTGAAAGCTCCTCTAAGCTCTTGGTTTCGATAATCGCGTAGCCACCAATAAATTTAACACTCTCTTGATTTTCGTGCACATGCTTTATATTATGTTTTCCGAGTTTTTACTTTCTCGTGACTTCGATTATTTTTCTCCGAAGCATATGGTAATTCGTCTTTGGCGCGAAAACCAATCTCATCATGCCTTCGACCGCTTCATGCTTGACGTCTTCCTTTGCTAACACAGGGGCTCAATATCGAAAACCGAAAAGCACAGAGATGATATCAAATTCTTATCCACACATAAATGAAATCCATTTCCTTATTTTATATGCACTATAATGTATGTTTTTAACACGTCGGCACTTTTAATTTATTTTAATATTTTAATTTAAATTTTAAATAAATAAAATTTAAACCAAATATTTAAAAATAAATATCTTCATCACCGGGGCACCTTTTTCAACGAAATGAAAAGCCAACTTGGGTTTTAAGAAAAACCCATTTCAAATCTGTTGTCCATGGTTTTAAATAAAACCTTTTATTTTGTCTGCCTTGGTTTTCATAAAAACTCTTCCGCTTCTTGACATCAATGACAACATCAACACTTGAGCAAATGCAATGTACCCAAGGTACCCAAAATTGCCAACAGTTAACCCTAGAACATATAATACATATTCTAGCATGAATTATAGATATGAAAAAATAGGTGTAACATTTTTAGATACATGCAAATAATATATCTTATCATCCACTATTTACTTTGGAATATTTTGTGTTACTTGCAATGAATCAAACCAATGTAAGTTCCCTGTCATGTGGTGACTAACACTTGAATCTATGTACTGTGTGTCTTTTTTATTTATCATGTTTTGATGTGATCTTGTTTCATGCCTTTGATAAAATATTTGATTCTAAAAATTTCTTCTCATAGTATTTGGCCCTTTGAATTTATATGATCTTTGTAATGCATTCATTTGGAAAATTTTTAATTCATTTGAAGTAGGATTACTTATTGATCCAAAATTTAATTTACAATCAATTCCTTTGATGTAAAATGACTTATGTCTCCCAAATTTAACTTAAAAATTTATTTCTTCATTCTTCAATCATTAATAAGGTAATCAATTCAATTCTTCATATTTCTTTTTATAGCTCCAAATTAATTTCAAAATATTCATATTTATTTTCAATTTTCTCATTCATCAATTATTAACTCAATATTATAATCATTAAAATTCAATTTTAATCTCTACTTATATATCCTATTTCATTAATCAATTCTCAAATTTCATCAAATTTTAAATTCAGTCCTTTTATCTCCCAAATTAGTATTTTTTGATTCTCATAAATTCCTTCAATAAATCAATCATTCATTCAATTCATTCTTCAATTCATATAGTCAATTCAATTATCAAATTTAATTTTGTCTTCTTCTATATCCCAATATTAATTTAAAAATCATAATTGCCCAAATTCTTCGTTAAATTTAAATTTAATTATCACTCCACTCAATTCAATCTTCAATTTAAATTTCATGCCATTGGTTTACTTATATCTCCCAAGCATTTATTCATCGCTTTCAATTAATTATTTAATAAAAATTCTCAAAACATTCTTCTATTTCCTTATTTCTCCATTTATTAATTCATTTCATATTCAACCTTATAAAAATCAATTTTCAACTTACCTTTTTTAAACCTTATAATTCTAAAATGCACTCCCAAAGTTGAAATAATGTCATCTTAAATTAATGAAGATCTTAAGATATTTAAAGTTATCACAATTACTCTCTATTTTTGAAGAGGAGACTAAACTTATATAGTAGTGATCATGGACGAATTGGTGCTTTGTCAGGTGTAGGAATTTCAAATCTTGGAATATGTTACTCCTTCATCCATATATTCTCTAAGACCCCTCTTAAGGCTCCTTAGTGCTTTGTATTATTTCTCATGTGATTCTTCTATTCTTATTGAGGCTTTGTATTTCTTCTCGTGTGGTTTATCTCTACTCATTGATGCTTCATCATTGGATCCTTGGTGCTCCAACATTCTCTAACTTTATTGGGCTCTCTGATTCATTCACTAGGATCTCCATTATCAGACACTTGGATTCACTTCATATACTATCATCTCTCAAACACTTTCACTCTTCTTGCTTAACTTCAATAATATTTGGCTCCAATAATCTATTATAGCAACCAATATCTTTAAATATATAATCTCCCATGTCCTCAATACTTTAATATTCCATTTCTCCAATATTTCACATTGTCTTTTGTCTCTCTAATGGTAGACAACTAACATACATCCTCTTCTCCTTCTTACTGTAATATTAACCATCCCCTCAATATTCTTCTCGTGCAATTTGGGTGACCTCATACCTTCCTTCAAAATTCAAAAATTTAAATGGCTAGAGTGCAACTATGATGCCATTATTAGAAATTTATAGAGATTATCTCATAGGTCCCTTATCCAATATTAAATTCTAATCACAATAGAATTTATTCAACTCAATTATTAATATAAAATCATTCACATAGAATCATTCATAAATCAATAATATCTCACAATAATATTCATAAAGCAATAATATCATTCATAAATCATCAAGTTCAAGTGTCTTACAATGCATGGAGCTTTGTCTTCATTATATAAACTTACAAAGGTGACTCTTCAATATTTTAACTCTTGCTCTCATCAAACATTTGGGAGATACATCCTTTCACATTCCTCATATATGAAAAAACTCTCATAACTCTTCACCTTAAATGCCACATATCATGTGACTCTCTATTCTCTCACTTATAACATTAAAATATAACAAGTCACACCTCACACCTTACACACTTTGACACTTGCACACTTTATTACATAAAATTTGTACACTCCTTACATATTGACACATACATTAGATAAAATATAAACACACTACCAAATCTAATATTTACAAATGTACCACATGCTGCCAAATAATGTAATATCTCTAACACCCCTTATGTTACATTATTTGGTGTGAAGACTTTCACTCTTAAATATTCATCTTCTACTTTTGCCTTATGTCTATCCATGGATTCTGCCTGTTGAATCTACTTGATAATATTACACTATGTTTGGTCTAGTGTCATGTTTCCTAGGTGTAACTAGGTGTAACATTTTTAGATCCATGCAAATGATAAATCTTATTATTCCCTATTTACATTGGAATGTTACAATGTTACTTGAAATGAATCAAAAAAATGTAAGTTCCCTATCATGTGGTGACTAGCACTAGAATCTATGTACCTTGTGTATTTTATATTTAACATGTTTTGATGTGATCTTGTTTCATGTATTTGATAAAATTTTTGATTCCAAAAATTTCTTCTCATAGTATTTGGCTCTTGGAATTTGTATGATCTTTGTAATGCATTCATTTTGAATAATTTTAATTTGTTTCAAGTATAATTCCTTATTGCTCCAAAATTTATTTTTTAATCAATTCCTTTGATGTAAAATGACTTGTCTTCTAAATTTAATTCAATAATTTCTTTCTTCAATATTCAATCATCAATCAATAAATCAATTAAATTCTTCATCTTTCCTATTACAGCTCCAAATTAATTTCAATCTCTTCAAATTTCTTTTCAATTTTCTCATTCATCAATTATTAAGTCAATATTCAAATCATTCAAATTCAGTTTTATTCTCCACTTATGTTGCCCAATTCATTAATCAATTCTCAAATTCCATAAAATTTTAAATTCACTCCTTTTATCTCCCAAATTATTTAATTTTAATTCTCACAAATTCCTTCAATCAATCAATCAATTCAACTTTATCTTCTTATATCTCCCAATATTAATTTCAATATCATAATCTCCTAAATTATCCTTTAAGTTTTAATTTAATTATCACTCCACTCCATTCAATATTCAATATAAAATTTATGCCATTGATTTTCTTATATCTCCCAAGCATTCGTTCATCCCTTTCAATTTAGTTATTTAATGAAAATATTCTTAAATAATTCTTCAATTTCCTTACTTTATTTTTGATTGGTAGAAAGGGTTTTGAAAGGTACCCTGAACCTTGTACAAGAGAGATTACAATAAATCCATATCGACCGAGGTGGTCCAAGAAGAAAGGAATAGAGAGCTGGCAAACCTCCACACTAGGGAAGGTGTCGTGAAATCGCGACCAAAATGGTGATGTCGCGAAATCGTGACAAGTTGCGCCGTTGAAGCCAAAGGAAGAAAGGAATTCGTGAAATCATGACAAGAAGTGCCATCGGAGCCGAAGAAGGGAAGAAGTCACGATATCGTGACATGTTGCAAAGTGTTGCGATATCGCGACAAGTTGCAGGGTTGGAGCCGGACGAGAAGAGTCACGAAATCGCGACAAGAAAAAGGAGTCGCGAAATCGCTACAAGAAGTGAGAACGCTGTCGAAGAGAAAAGGTGTCGTAAAATCGTGACAAGAATGAAGACCACAGCCGAAATAGAAAATGAGTCCCGAAATCATGACGAAAGTGGAAGCCTGCTGCCAAGAAGAAAAAGTGTCGCGAAATCATGACAAAAAGGAAGATCGCCATTGGAGAGAAAAAATGTCGCGATATCGCGACAAAATGGAAGACCACCGTTGGAGAGAAAAAAGGTCGCGATATCGTGACAGACTGGAAGACCACCGTTGGAGAGAGAAAAAGTGTCGCGATATCGCGACAAAAATGAAGACCGCCTTTGGAGAGAAAAAATGTCGTGATATCGCGACAAAAATGAAGACCGCCTTTGGAGAGAAAAAATGTCGCGATATCGCGACATGAAACAAGAAAGTGCCTGAAGGCCAAAAGTGTCACGATATCGCGACAAGTTTGCACAAAAGCACCCGGAGAGAAAAAGTGTCACGATATCGCGACAGAATGGAAGACCACCGTTGGAGAGAAAAAATATCGTGATATCGCAACAAAAAGGAAGATCGTCATTGGAGAGAAAAAATGTCGCGATATCACGACAGAATGGAAGACCGCCGTTGAAGAGAGAAAAAGTGTCGTGAAATCGCGACAAAAAGGAAGACCGCCGTTGAAGAGAAGAAATGGCGCGATATCGCGACATGAAGCAAGACCGTGCCTGAAGGCCAAAAGTGTCGCGATATCGCGACAAGTTTGTGAAAAAGCACCCGGAGAGAAAAAGTGTAGCGATATCGCGACAACTTTTTCATTTAGTAATTAATTTGGTATTTAGCCTTATAAAAATCAACTTTCAACTTATTCAAACCTTAAAATTTCTAAAACACACACCCAAAATTTAAATAATGTGAAACTCTTGAGATATTGAAAGTTGTCTCAATTACTCTCTATTTTAAAAGGGGATACCAAAACTTGTATAGTAGTGATCATGGATGAATTGGTGCTTTATCGATTGTAGGTGTTTCAAATATTGGAATATGTTAGGAATGTAAATGTTTCCTCTTCCTCCTATATTATGTGGACTCCTTGCTGTATACCTTCTCTAAGACTCCTCAGTATCCTCAATGATTTGTATTCTTTCTCTTATACTTTTTTCTATGCTCCTCGAGGCTTTGTATTTCTTCTTGAGTGTTTCATATTTGCTCCTTGATGCTTCATATTTTGCTCCTTGGTGCTTCAATATTCTTTAACTTCACCAGACTCTCTACTTCATTCACTAGTCTCTCCATTATAAGACACTTGGCTTC
The DNA here is from genome assembly GCA_028583015.1 of Wollemia nobilis. NCBI lineage: Eukaryota > Viridiplantae > Streptophyta > Pinopsida > Araucariales > Araucariaceae > Wollemia > Wollemia nobilis. The sequence goes on along the minus strand of JAQPPZ010003193.1, from coordinate 586,228 downwards.
ACTCTATCATCTTTCAAACACTTTCACTCTTCTTGATCAACTCCAATAATCTTTAGCTCTAGCAATCTATTGTAGCAACCAGTCTCGTTAAATATATAAATCTCTCATGTTCTCAATAATTTAATCTTTAATTTCTTCAATCATTTATTTCCTCTTTTGTCTCTCTAATTTTTCACATCCTCTTTCATCTCTCTAATGTTACATGACCAACATACATCCTCTTCTCCTTATCACTACAATATCAACCATCTCCTAAATATTCTTCTCATGCAATTTGAATGACCTTAGCCCTTCCTTCAAACTTCAAAAATTCAAATGGATAGAGTGTAGATTTGATACCATTTTTGAGAATTTATCAAGATTATCTCATAGGTTTCTTATCCATTATCAAATATTAATCACAATAAAATGCATTCAACTCAATGAGTAATATAAAATAATTCATAAATCAATAATATCTCAAAATAATATTTATAAATAATAAAGTTCAAGTTTATTACATTGCATGGAGATTTATCTCCATTATATAACCTTACAAAGGTGACTCTTCAATATTCTAACTCTTGCTCTCCTCAAACATTTGGGAGTTGCATCCTTTCAAATTCCTCCCATACGAAAAAACTCTCATGAATCTTCACTTTACATCTTACCATATATCATGTGACTCTTCATTATATCACTTGAAAATTTGCACTCTAATAACTCACACCTCACACCTTGCACACTTTGAAACTTGCACACTTTGATACTTGCACACTTTGTTATATAATACTTGGAAACTCCTCACATATTGACACATACATTATAAAATATAAACACACTTCCAAAAATCTAATATTTACAAATGTACCACATGCTACCAAATAATTTAATATCTCTAACAGATAACAATTTGTTTCTTCAAAAACCCTTTTTGCAAGTGATACATCACTCTTTATGCACCATCTATGTAGAAGAAAGTCTTGTGGAAGTTTAGAATATATGGATATCAATAGCCCTAAGATGAATTTATATTATCTTCAAGTGATAATTATAGATGATAACGTATGGGACAACCTTACATGGACCTTGGAGATATCCTCAAACAACAACATATATAAACCCTTCGACCATGATAGCCCAATCAACACTCTAGATGGCCCATAGTCTTGACATGACCCTTAAAGATTTTGTAGACAATATTTTAACTACATGATAGCTTTATACATCATATCAAATGACTTTGTACAATATTTTACTCTCATTGGCTATATAAATTATATTTGGACTACTTTATAAGCCTTAGTGATGACCCTTGCTTTGTATAAAATATTTGGTTATAACATCAAATATTCACTTCAATTCATGATGACCCACATGATAGTTACATTATAAATAATCACATAAAAATATGTTAGACAATTTTATTTATTTTAATATGTCCCACAATTGAGAATTTTCTTTTCCACCATGATTTCAATTGCTAGATTATGTACAATGAAAGATTTTTTAACTTCTTCTCAAACAACCTTAGACAATACCAAGATGATAATTTTAGTTCTTCAAATGGCTTCATTCAACTTGTCATTTTTACTCCAAATTTATATGACTTCAAACTTGTAGAAATAAAAAATAAAAAATATATTTAAATACAATATCTATGGTAAGAAATTTCTCCTTGCAAAAAATACAACAACTGTCACACATACAACTTCTAGATTAGTAAGAAATTATGCATGAAATTTAATATGTGTCTCTACTTTGCAACACTAGTTTCACCTTCACGGTGTTAAAATATTGATACCAAATATTAGGAACTTAGATTAGCTATGATAATATTTGTATTGATGTTATAAGTGTATATATAAAATTTTCAATCAAGAATGAAGAGGTATCTAGTTACAACTAAATGATAACCATTTGACAACCTATAGAACTAATATATGATCATAAGTTAATTTGATAAAATTCATAACATTTACATGAATTAGGAAAACCCCATAAGTGTGATAAGAAGAAGCATGTGGCTACCTAAGAGGTGTGTGATGCTTTAAACACCAAACTAGGTTCAAGAGCCATGGTAGTGTCCCACATTGCACCCAAGATTAAACATTGTGGTAAAATTTCTGGATGGAAAAGTTCTATTTCAAGTGCCATTATGATTCAACAATAGTCATAGGAATGAAGGTGACCTATGATATGGTGGTAAGAGTGTGAAAACATAATATTGCCTTTGTTTTCATGAGGAATTTTTGGATGAATATAAACCAATTGAATAGGGGGTCCCCAAAGTTTAATCTTTATACATTCTTGATTATTTACACCATGTATTTTCAATAACCATACTATGGAATATGGGAAAATATATTTTTTCACAATGATACATGGGTGTGTAGGTTGTATGTTATTTTTTAAATAATCTAAAAGTTGTATTACTAGATGATGGTATCCTAGGGAACCCACATTAGGAGCTTGGTGGACAGGTGAGAGTGCATTTATTTGCTTAGTTCCAACACATTCACTAGTAAACATACTTGCTTATGGACTCAATATAGGGGGATTGCTATTTGTAGAAAGGCTTAAAGAGTGTACATCTAAAACTATTGAAAAAATTATGATCAAATTTGAAATCAGAGCATATATAAAATCAAATTCACATGAAAGTAAGCCTCCTTTGTATTAATAAATGGTGAAACTCAGTTACATATATGTCCCTCTTAGGGATACCAAATTTGATACAATTTTTATAAGTTATTTGGCCCCTAAATGGGGGTGATATACTCTAAGGGGTCTTTAGGTCCCCACCAAATTTGCATGAGGACTTACAAGGATGCCTCCTTCTCCATTGTCAAGAGGGAATGATGTTGAATAGTTATTTGAACCTTGCAAGGATCTGTTACCTACATGCAATGAAATAACAAAACACATTAAAAGCATATGAAGCCTCTCATGATGAGTCTATTATCCAAGAAATGTAAAGAATAAAGTAAATACTTGAAGAAAGCATAAAATATGCAAAGATACTTAAGATATTGAAAAATTAGTATAAAGCATGGCTTTAAATGTGTAAAGATAGCTAATATTGCATGAAATCTGAAGTATTAAGCATAAAAGGAGCTAATATATGAAAAATTATGCAAGGGAGCATGCATAACATAAATAAAGGTAAAACTACCTATAATGCAATTGATTAACCATGGAAATGATTGAAATAAGACTAATATATGCTAGATTAACATAAATGTACATTAATAAAAGTAAATCTATGGCTAACATGGAAAGATAAGGGTATCAAACCCTAGCTATGGGTGCTCAAAGTAGCTAGCTCTATTAGCCATGGTTAACAGTTGTAGCTAAGCATGTGGGCCACTACTGACAACAACGACCACATGTAGAGTCTTCTTTCTCTCAAAACCAGAGTTGAGAATGCTCAAATATTTCATCTGATTGATGTTCAAGGGTCACCTTTGTGTTTGAATATATATTTTCAATTGATTTCACTCAAATTTGCATTAGATTGGTGTGGAATAGTAAGGTTTACTTCTCAATACTTTGGAATCTCCCATGGAGCAGTCCAACCATAATGGCCTTCTTAGGGAATCATGATGATAGCAATTCCATTTAAGCTTGCGGTGAATCACTATGTTCGATGATATACTCAAAATGTCATAGAAGAAATGAAATGCATGCCTCATTCCCATGGGACAATCCGCCTGCAAGGGCCTTCTTGGGTATTGAAGTGAAGACATTTCAATTCAATGATGACTAATTTACCTCAAATGGTCTTATGGTAATTTACTCATCTTACTGGATTGCATGGAGCGCAAGTCACTGCAACCACCAAGTGTATAAGGTAAATAACTTGATAAGAGGCACATTTGAAATTTTGTTGTTATTTTATTGTTTTTGTTATTTTATGATTTATGAAGATTTACCTCAAATGACCTTATGGTAATTTACACATTTTGTCAGATTGCATGGAGCACAAGTTGCTGCAACCACCAAGTGTATAGAATAAATAACTAAATACATGGTGCATTTGAATTTTGATTTATATGATTTTTTTTGTTATTGTGACAGTTTTGAAATTTTTGGATCGATAGATAATTTTTATTGCCCATTTTAAATCTCCTCATGGTGGAATTTTAGGAGCATTTATTGCTAGTTGCTAGGCGTGATTGACAGTCGTAGCTAATTTTTACAATTTTCTTAACTGTGTCTGATAAGAACGGTCGAGGTTGCCCTAATCTATACCTGTGACTGACAACAGTGGCTGAGGCCTAAGTGAAAAATATAAAAGTAAAACTAAGTTTTTTACTATTCATTATTTCCAGTTAGCAGAAATTAATAGTGAGAACTCTAAGGTGAGAGAAAGAAACTTTGAAATGAAACGATTCCAAAACCACTACCTACCACCATAGCAGACCAAATTGAGGCCTCTACTAGTGGTAGATAAACTACTGGTAACGAACCTCACATTTAGGTTAGATTTAGCTTTAGGATAGCTTAGGGGGTGGGTTTAATTTTTTGGGGGGTAATTTTGATGTGGGAAATGACCTCGAAAGGGGTCATTCCCATAGTCATGATTCATAGTCACGGCTCCTAATTTACCAATTGGGGGCTACGGTTGACAACTGTGACTAGGTTCAAACACCAACGGTCAAAATATTGATCGTTGGAACTAGCCATGGTTGACAATCACGACTGCGATGACAACTATTATTATCAAAAGCATCTAAGGAAGTTTAGCCCATTTTGAATATTTTTTTTTTATTTTTGAAGTGATTTTTTGATTTTTTTTTGAAGTGATTTTTTGATTCTTTTTGCTTTTTGAAGTGATTGTTGTGCATTTTTATTTTATTTTATTATACCTCTTGTTATCTTCCATTAGAACTTGATTGCGTGGGTGTGAGAACCTGACTTACTATGCCAGCTACTACCCAAGCTAATCCATGATAACCTAGCCTAGTTTGGCGTTGTACGCCTAGGATACATCTTAAGACTACCCACCATAAGTGTAGACCAGACCTACATAACTACGTTATCCTATCATTGGGATGTGAGGACTAACACCTTCCATATTTTGATTGGGGAGATGACGGTGATATTGGAGGATGTATACCGAATATACTTAATCCCCATATATGGGTAGGTGATTACATCTTAAGCTACCATAGAGAAGACTACTATCTTTCAGAGGATATTTGAGGATAGGCACGATGAGGTGCTAGATGATATCAAGCATGACAAGATTTCAATCGAGTGTTGGTATAAAGCAAATATCTTTTCACGATGCCAAACCATACTGATGCACATTATCTGTATTGTGCTACTTCCAGACACATCAGGTGTGAGGTTCCCTTGGAGCCTCTTGGCTATAGTTTAGGATATTCTTGGGAGCACTACTAATGAGCCACTCCTATCATGGGGGATTGCTCTCCTAGCCCAGCTCTAGAATGAGCTATACCGCATCACATAATGGGGGCAAGAAGACATAGGATATAGCTTGCTACTTCAAATATGGGCTTAGGAGAATATTAGTATGGACCACCCAAGAGGATTTCCCTTGAGGATCACATCACTGACACCTGCTAATCAGTGCTATGGGGCTTGCTGGACATGTAAATTAGAGACTTATAGGAGCATATCTCATGTGGAAGATCTTGAACATTACATGAACCAATTGATAAGGCTACATGATGGCTATATCGTATGGTGCCATTACTTGAATTGCCTAGCATGGGAGGAGGCCAATCGCTATATGAGATGAGCTAGATGTGATTTTTGGATGATTGGGTGTAAGCCTAGGGTATAGGAGTTATTCCACTTCTCCCAGGTGACTAGACAATTTGGGATTCAATAGGATATCCTAGAGGAGCCAGTCCTCTACCACCACCTCAAGGCAGAGACATAGCTTGCATGGCCACATGTCACAACTTTTATAGAGGAGGATGATACCCTAGAGGATATAGGGTTAGTAGATGCATATATGACTCCTGACTATGATGCTTGGTTGACTACTTGATTATGGCAGGGTGGCGGTACTCTAGGTAGATATAGGTATGGCAATGCTATTGAGGTAGAATTTTATGACCCACATAGATGATAAGTTTGTAGAGGATAGAGGGTGAGTGGGGTCAGGTGGTTGCATAGGAGGAGGAATTACGAGATGAGGATGAGGTCGATGAGGAACTAGATGGTGAGGTGCTTCAGTTGCATGCCCAAGTGTGTAGTCTATAGACACAGTTGTAGATAGCTCAATGATAGATCCTAGATAGGGACACCTATTTAGCTACAACACAGGCTCAACTTAGTGCAGTATAGGCATAACTTATAGTAGGACATACATAGTGGTAGGGATATGAGGAGAAGAGGACTGTCCTCCAAGAATAGGTTGACACAGCCACCACTTAGATAGAGAAGATAACCACATAGAAGGATCTTCTATAGGTGCACCTATATTTGAGGACCATAGAGTGAGACACTCTCAGAGTCATGCGAAGGTCTACACCAACTACACCAACTATTCCAACCACTTAGGGGTAGGCAAATATAGGTACACCTACTATAGGAGATATAGTCTTATTGAAAGCACAAATAGTTAAGCTGCAAGGTTTGGTCATCTAGTATGAGGTGCAACACCAATCGAATTGCCTATATACCATGTAGTTGGAGGGATAGGTAGCTATACAATGAGGTAATCTACCAGAGTGGTCTACGACTGGGGGCTCCTATAAGAGTTGAAATGATTTTGGCCACTCCTTAGTGCATCCTAGCCATAGATCAGGGGCTCGATCAAAGATATCTATGGGTACTAGTTAGAAGAAGCCTTGCAGAGAGGGTGTAGAGGGAGGATGTGACTTAGGGGGTGTAGACCACTCATTATTGGACATGTTTTCACTGTATCATTTTTTAGTGTAAGGTCTAAGGACCTACACTATTGTAGCCTACCCGTATTTTGTACCCTCTTGTACTTATGACATTTTACACGTGTATGTATATATATATATATGACATTCTAGTTGTATTATGGCTCATTATGTGTAACATTTTATTGTTTTATGTTTATGTGATGCACATGCTTGCAATGCTTATATGATGTTTTGATTATGCTATATGGATACGATGTACATATGACATGCACTAGCTAGATGATAGATGTATACTTAGATGCTATGATCTAGATGTATAGATGCATTATGATTATGAATGCATATATGGATGCAATGGTGAATTTTAAATGCATGTTTATTTTGTTTCAATTGTTTATGCATTTAACCTATGTGATATGCAATGATAGATGATAGATTGTGTGATGCATTAATTACATAATGATGAGCTAATACAAATGAATATGTATTCTTTAATAATTTATAACATAAGGAATGAATTTAAGATGTGTTTTAAAAACTAATGGATGACACCACAAGATGTATAAAAATTATGAATGTAAATGTTAAATATTATCATAAGAAATAATCATTTAAGCATCCATATGTGAGATGATATGATTGTGCGATGTATGACATTTCTTTATAAGCTTTTGTAAATTAAAATATATGCACAAAATAGTCAGTGGACATCTAAACATCATTGTTGATATCCATTTGCTATCTAACCTATTTCATGAACATCCCTTAATAAACAAAACCTAATAAATAAAATGTGATTGATTGATTGATGAGATGACTTGTTGCTAAAAGGGATTTTTAATATTTTCCATGAGACTCACACACCATAGTTGATTAATCAAAAGTTTTATAATGACTATAAATGACTCCTAAAAGATAAAAGCTTTTGTTATGAAGACCAAGATATTCATTATCCCTATGTACAAATGAATATATTATATGAGACATAAGACTACCTCATTTCTAGATGGGATTCATTCAGCCCATTGTTGTAATGAGCATCACCAAATGTTCACCATGATCCTAAGTTTGGATGAATTTGGACTATAATACTAGGTAATACAAGCAACCAAAAGCTAGCTCATTTGTAAATTGCTTAGAACTACCCCAATACCAGACGTTATTCATTCAACCCATTGTTGTATTGGTTATCACTCAATGGTTTCGAGTACTGACCATTATAGGGATTCAAGCTCTTCACCCTCTTAATTTATTCACATTTATTGGGATACTTGCTCATTCTTAGTGATGAAAATCACTGTTTATTTTGCATTTTTTTTTTTTTTTTTTAAATATTAATTTTTATTTTGAGCAAGGGATTTTTCTTTGATTTTTATATTTTACTTATTTATGAAAGCAAGGGATTTCTTTGGGTAGGGGGAGCTTTTCCTTTTTTCAATGATCAAAACTCTAGACCATGCACATCACAATATGAGAAAGTAAAAACCTTTTTCTTAAGGTGACTAGGACCTCTTTATAGTGTTCATATTTCCTTGTCTAGACTAGGATTGTTAATGTTTAATTAGTGATGGAATTTTGAAATATTCAAGGTACTATCAAAACTAGACCTCATATACAAAAGAAAATATAGCTTTATACAAAATCTGAGAAGATCACTAGGTATGGTTAAATGACTAGGAAACATTAGTATATATCTCATAGCAACATGAAGGGTTGTGTTAAAAAACACAATTACTCACAAGGGTGATGGATGATGATGATGAATAGATGCATGATTGGCATACAAACGTGGTGTCATTTGTAAGATTGTGAACACAACCTATCCTAATGAAAGTGCAATGGATGAAAATCCCTAATGCAATGCAACTAAATGAATGCATGTGAAAAATATAAATGCATAATGTAAATGGTCTTGTATTTTGATGTTTTGCAATGTTTTTGGATTTTATTGCTTTTTTATTTGTTTTTGAATTTTGATGTTTTTAAATGTTTTTGAATCTTTGAATTTATGTATGAAACACCTTTAGATGAATAATTTTGAGAGGTTCAAGTTCTTCAACACCTTCTAGTGATGTTAGGTGATAAGTACCAGGTCCTATCTTCTCTGAGATAATAAATGGATCCAACTAGTTGGCCATAAATTTGTCTCGCAGATGCAATGATAGGTTTGAGTTATGTTGGTTTTATTTTAACATAAGATAACCAACTTTAAAGTCTCTCAGGTAGAATTTATTATTGTAATATCATTTTAACTATTCTTGGTAAACTTGGAGATGCTCAAGGGTATTCACATGACGTTCATCAAGAAGCATCAATTGATCTAGGCAAGCTTGCCACACGGTGTCATCATCGATGAAATATTTCAATGCGACACACAGTGTTGGAATTTCCAATTCCAAGGACATAATGGCCTCAACACCATATACTAGTGAAAATGGGGTTTCCCCAATGGGCATCGGTATGCTAGTTCTATAAGCCCATAAAGAAAGAGGTAGTTGGATATGCCAATCTTTGTGGTTTTATTGAACAATCTTCTTTAAGATTACTACCACTGTTTTGTTAGAGACATCTGCTTGCATGTTTGCTTATAGATAATATGGAGTTGCAAAATTATGTTGAATATTCTATTTATACATTAAAGCCCTTACATTTTTGTTCTTGAATGAAGTTCCTTTATTCGATATTATCTTGGATGGGATCCCAAAATGACATATTATATTACAGAGTATGAACTCCACAATACATGCTCCTAAAATTTTAGTTAAAGGGATTTATTTCACCCATTTAGTAAAGTACTTAGGTTCTATTATGCTAAATGTGTGTCAGTACGAAGATGGGGGAGAGATGTTACCAATTAGATCCAAACCCCACTAAGCAAATGGCCAAGATGCTTGGATGGGTTGTAAGGCTTGCGATAGCAGGTGCATAAGATTATCATGATGCTGACATTTTATGCACTTCCTAACATGTGCTATGCAATAATTATCCATAATGTACCAATAATAATCCATTCAAAGGATGTGTTGAGCAATGGTCATGCTACTGAAATGGCCATTGCATGGACCATCATGAGCTTGTGCAATCACCCAAGATGATTCTTGGAGTTCAAGGTAATGAAAGAGAACTCCATCATAGCTACGAAAATATAGTATATATCCTAACAAGACATATCTAGTCAATTTTTTTTTAAATGCTCTCTTTGGGATATGCGACAATCCCTATGGGATTACACCAAGTTTAAGTAAATTGTGTAATTGCAATAACCAATATTGATAAGCAACAACTTCAAATAAATTAATGATGTGTTCCCATTGCAATTCAAATTTTATGAAATCCTATTGGGAAATAACCTTATAGAGAATTGCAGTACCATTCTCTGGAGGATCTTACAAAAGCAAGGATCCCCAAGGCACCATTTTCAAAAAGTCTCTAGCTCTATAGAACCATTCATGGTTTGGATCTATCTAAATCATGTGGAATGATTCTTGATTGTTTTGTGCCTCATGTTAAATCATTGATTGTGATAGCATTTTCACTTGGATGGTAGTGAAGTCAACAGATGGATTTTTAAGGATTAAAGATCCCAAAGATGCCATTGTGTCTACGAATCTATTGGATATTTGAGGGATTTCCTTGATGTTAAACCACTCTAGTTGGGCAAGATAGGTTTCTAGGAGTTATTTATATGCTTTCAAAATGGGATATCTACATTGATAGATACCATTAACTTGATTGAAAATGAGTAAGGAGTCACCAAAGATATTTAGCTTCTTAATCTTCATGGTGAGCGTTGTTTGGAGACCCAAGATTAGGGCCTCGTATTTAGTGTTGTTAGTGCAAGGGAAATTGAGTTTAAATTACTAGGGTATTGGAGCACCTTGTGGTATGAAAATACAATCCCTATGCCACCCCCTTGCTCGCACTTTGAATCATCGAAGAACAAAGACATATCTAATTGATTATCGGGTTCTTCAAGTTTGAACGATTTTGATAATGCAAAGACTACATAATCAGGAAGCTCTATGAAAAGAGGTCTATGATACTGAATAGAAGCCTTTTACAATTGATATGCTATGACTTGTCCCTTGATAGAATTTTGACTAATGAATTCTAGGTCAAATTTCATCAATAGCATGATCCATTTTGTAGTATGTGCATTATAATATAATACATCTTACTCATCATGTACTGCAAAGGATTTTGTTTTGATATCATATATGTCATATGAATCAGCATGTAGTGGTGCAAATTCTTCATTGCAAAGACCACTGCTAAGCACAACTTTTCTACATATGCGTATCATAGCTCGTAGCTGACCAGGGTTCAACTGATATAATATATCACATGTTCTTTACCTTACACATTCTTCTAGGCTAACATGGTTTCCAATGCAAAGTCTATGGTGGATATATAGAAAAAAATGACACATATAGTCTAGGTGGAGCTAAAAATAGCAATGATACCAAGTATTGTTTGATATTAGTGAAGGCTTTTTGATAGTCTTCATCCCAGTTAAATGGGACCCCTTTGTATAGCAGTTGATTCATGGGTTGAAATTTATTCGATAATTACGCGATGAAGCATTTGATGGATGCTACTTTTCACTGTAGGATTCTTAGTTCTTTGATGTTTATGGTGGGAAACATATCTAGAATAGCCTTGACATTCACTAGGTCAACTTAAATCCCTTGTTTATAAATGATGAATCCCAAGAGTTTACCTAAAGTTACACCAAAGACGCATTTTTTGGGATTCAACATGACATTGTGCTCTATCAAGCAATTGAATACTTTTATTAGGACCTCAGTGTGCTCTTCACATAGTACTAACTTGGTCAATAAGTCATCGATATAATATTCTAAGATCTTATGCATGTAGTCATGAAAAATATATGTCATAGCTTGATGATATGTGACACCAACATTTTTAAGGCCAAATAGCATATCTTTGTATCAAAATATTCTCCACAAATTTGTAAAAGTGGTTTTGTTATGGTCTTAAGATTTAATCCAAATTTGGTTGTAACCAAAAAACCATCCATAAGGGAAAGCATTTTGTGACCTGCAGTTGCATCTACAAGAGCATCTATGTTTGGTAATGGAAATGAATCCTTAGGTGTTGTCGTATTGAGGTCTCTAAAATCCATACAAATGTTGATTCTTCCATCAAGTATTCCTAAGGGTACCATTTTTGATACCCATTCTGGATAGTCGATGGGAATGATGAACTCTACATCCAACAGTTTTTGAAGTTCATATTTTGCCATTAAGGTGACGGTTGGATGCATCTTCCTGAGTTTTTGCTTGACTGGTTTCTTGGTGGGTCCAACGAAAGGTTATGAGTAACCAATTTTAGATCCAAAATTGGCATGTCCTTATAAGTCCAAGAAAATATATCAGGTCTCTCTTTCAATAGAGGAATGAGGCTAGCATGTTTCTCATGAGATAAGCTCTCTCCAAATTTAACCTTCCTTGGATTTGTGGGATCTTTACTGATATCCACTTTGAAGGTTTCTTATGATAATATATGTAACCCCTCCTCAAGTTGGTGAGGTGTGGGGATCAAATGGATGTCATCTGTTGTGTTTAAGGGTTACACTAAATTAGTATTGTCCTCAATATAATATACATCATATGCATAGCCTAGCATAAAATAAAATAGTTGTAACATTTCTTCATTAGGGAAGAAATATTCAGGCTCTAAAGGTGAATTGGCACAATCAAAATCAATGGCCTTAGTATTGAGGTACAAATTTTTTTAAGGGTTATATGGATTGCGAAGTGGAGTGGTCAAATCAATTGAGATCATGTTTATGGAATGGATGAAATCTCCAAGACCACATGTATGCAACTCACTATCTCTAGATTTTTCCCCCTGCTCGAGATATGGCTCATACAGTATGGGGGTTATCGGGTCTGCTTTGGGAACAAACATAATAATTGGATCCTCAGGAGGAAGCAATTGTCTTAAATTAGAAGGACTAGGAAAAACCATATGATATATCTCTTTCAAATTTATTGGCCTTCTTTGGATAGGAGGATCTAGGAATACAAATTGATAAATTGGACCCATGTCCACATGTTCCTTAAGATAATACAAATGGTGAGGCCCTATGTAGGCCATCTCTATTTCATCTTCATATTCCTCATCCTCTAAGAAATATTCATCGTCATCTTCTACAAAATTCTTTTTGCCCCACCTCTCTTAGAGATGGATTCTGATTCACCTTCCTTAAAAGTGGCTTCTAATTCAGGCTCTGCTATTGTTCTAGAAATCTGGGGTTCAATGCTAATGTCATTGGAATAATCATGGTTTTTGGTAATCCAATAAGTTTTTGGAATATCATTTGAATGAGCCTCCATTGAAATGTCATCTTGATAGACCAGAGTTGGTTCTATGGTGATCATGGTCATCGACCAGTTACCCCTTTGGGCATGTGAAGGGTTAGGATGGTATGGGTTCCAATCGAAATCCACCACCATGATTAGGTTAAAGTGATCTAGAGATATAGCTAGAAGCTTATCCTAACCTCCTATGTCATAAACCAATCCAAACCTATCAGTTGATAGTTGGTAGCAATGGCTGATATGGATTCTGATGCCCTTGTTCAAATAACTCCAAACCGTAACCATGCCAATGGTAATGATTGAAATAGTAAAGGACATATTTTGGGTTAGACAGATAATGAATATATACCACAAATGATTCATCATCATATTCTTCTATGGGTGAGTGTTATGTAATTTGATCTAAACCTCCATAGATGAAGTTAGTCTAATTAGGTGGCACCCCAAGGGGTACCACTATCTCAATAGGAAAGCGATGGGCTTGAGGCCTGCATATATCCTATGCAAATTCTATGATTGGTGTAAAGGTCACTTTTTGCACTATGTATTTAGATAACCTGAGGTTGATTAAGTGAATTTTCACCTATGGTGTAGATGATGTTGAAGATACAGGTGAGGTAGGATGAGGTACCTCCTCGACTTCATTTTGTAAGTTTCCCTCCTCCATGGGATTTGGGATCTCGATAGTTGTTATGTTGGGAATTTTTTTAGACTAATTTTCACCCAATACTACCTTTAGATTTTGGTCATTATTTAGCCTAGTCAATGTCGTAAGCTTCTTAGAAGCATCCATTGTGTTTGAGGTTGGTCGCGGTGCTGATGTTGAAGGAATGATGCACATTACCTTTGGCTTACCCATTGAATGCTTGATAGGAGATGTCTGTTTAATATCCATATGGGTATATGGGAGGACAAAGTCTCCTGGCAAGTCAACCTGATTGACGTACTTGAATGAATCTTCATCAGAGGAGACTACATGAACTTGCCCATCATGCACATATTTGATATATTGGTGCAAGATCAAGGGGAAAAATTGTGTATCCCTTATCCATGGGCTGCATAAGATAATATTGTATTGCATTGCATCTTCCAAAATATGGTATATAATCAAAATGGTTTTTAGTCCAACCTAAATATGAAGGACTATGGCATCTACTGTTTAGCACAATGCATCATTGAAATCTCGTAATGTCAAGGTTGAAGGTACTATATGCGACTTAGACAACTTTAGATGTCCAAAGGACTTTTTGGTTATTATGTTGATCGATGATCCCATATCAATCAACACCCACTTGAATAGAGTTTTATTTACACACACAATAATATGGAGTGGCGGGTCCACTATAGCAGTGGAAATTGTCTTAATTTCATGATCATAGAATTGGATCACAGGTTCTTGGCACTACTACACATGCCCCATAAAGTTGGTGAAAGCTATTAGATATTGGGGTTGTACTTCAATAGACCTTAATATGTTCATTAGCATCTTTTTATGCCTAGGTGATTGCTATATTATCTTATATATCGATAACTTCACTGAGGCCATTTGTAGACTCTAGATGAGTCTAGTCCTTACTGTCACCATCGATCTTGTTGGTGGGCCTGGAAAGGGATTTTACACTGGCCTCTACTGAGGTGTAGCTTAAATACCCACATGCACTGCAAGAGGATCTGGTTAATTGTACCTCCTATTTATGGTGACCACATTCACCATGACGATAAATCCTTATGTAGGTGGTTCAATCTGCACTTGATTAACTTGTTTAGCATTGTTCCTTGGTGGCTCATTATTGGGTAGGGGATTCTTGAAGATCCCCATGTTTTTATTATCTAGAGCCAAAGGATTGTCAATAATTAGCTCATTCCTATTGATCATATTTTGTACCACATGCTTGAAGCTGTGACACACTTTGACATCATTCCCATTTGGTTTGTGGTAGGGAAAGTAATGATATTCCCTACATCCTTTTGATTTATGGTGATTATGATCGAGTAATTGAACTTCAAGTAATTTTAAATCCTTAGCCTCACATAATTGATTGAAGAACTAAAGAACACAAGCTTATACTAAGAGGGGGGTGAACAGTATAAGACCACTTTTTACTTTTCTTTCCAAATCAATATTATGCAATGTATAGATAGCAATATCAACAACAATAATCAAAGCAATGCACAAATCACCACACACAATAGAGACACCACAATTTACGTGGTTCACCCAATGTGGGCTACTCCACGGAGAAAATATTTCACTAAAATTTTCTCAATCAATCTCTTGGGAATCCTTTCCCTATTACAATGTTTATGGACCTCTATCCAAAGGAGACACCAATCCCCTAAATCAAGTTCATGGATCTCTATCCATAGGAGAACTCCTTCTCCTCTACTCTAGTTGGTGATCCTCTAGAAGACTACTACCTCCACTACACTGGCTTGTGGATCTCTCTCCACTGAAGACTCTTGTCCCCACTCAGAAGACCTATCCTCACTACCCTAGCTAATGGATCTCTATCCACTAGAGACTACTATCCTCTCTGCTCTATCACCTCCAAAGCTCTATCTCAAATCTACACTAAACATAGTCCTTCGGATCTAGCACAAATCTGCTCAATCTTTCTCTAGTCTGACAAACTTATCCTCAAATCTCACCAAAATCTCTCTCAAATTTACTAAACATTAAAAAAAAACAATATTTATCTCTAGTCTATCATAAACTTATCCTCAAATATGCACCAAACTTGCTCTCAAATCTACATAAAACAAATTTAGCACAAATTTATCCTCGATCTTTATCCTCAAGCCTTAACTCAAGGCTTGTCTCAATTTTGGATCTTACTTAAACCTTAACTCAAGGTTTGAACAAATCAATCAACTCTACTCTCAAGTCTTCTCAAAGACTTGTCTCAAATCTACCTTGTAAGCTTCCACAAAATCTCACACTAATCTATCCACAATCTTAGAACTTTCAAATTCTAACAAGTCCTCTCTAGAACTTGCTCAAATCTGCTCTACAAGTCCTCTCTAGAACTTGCTCAAATCTTCTCTACAAGTCCTCTCTAGAACTTGCTCAAATATGCTCTACAAGTCCTCTCTAGAACTTGCTCAAATCTGCTCAACAAGTCCTCTATAGAACTTGCTCAAATCTTCTCAACAAGTCCTCTCTAGAACTTGTCCAAATATGCTCAATAAGTCCTCTCAAGAACTTAACCAAATTTGTATTGTAAGCTTTCACAAAAGCTCACACAAAATTAGTCCACAAGTCTCCTCAAAGACTTACCTCAAATCTTCTCAACAAGTCCACATAGAACTTGTCCAATCTCATAGAAACATAAAGAGAATTGTTAGAGACTCAATATGTTCTATACTTATCACAATGCTCAATTAATTTCAATCACTCTCTTAGAAACATAAGGAGAATTGTTAGAGACTCAATATGCTTCAAATTCAACTCAATGCTCAATCACTTTCTCAACTCAATTCATAATATAGAATAGTTTGTTTTATGGAACTTGAACAATCACTTCACACATCCACTTGACTAGGCTCAACCAACTCTACTCAACCAATCACTCAATGAAATAATCCTTGCTCACAAACCCTAGTCCAAGCATATAAACATCAACTCAAAATGTTTCCAATAATGCTCAACAACAAATCTCACATAACAATGATACTCATGATCTTTTCAAACCCTAGTTCAAGTTCTTTGCTCAACAACTCACTTCAACAACAATGCTTATAAAAACAACTCTCACATAACAATGATACTCATGTTCTCTTCAAACCCTAGTTCAAGTTCTTTTCTCAACAACTCACTTCAACAACAATGCTTATCAAACAAGGTTTTAACAACACTTATTTATTCCAGAAAACCTTGAAGCATTCACTCAACACACTCAATAGGAAACCCTAATCAAGTCCTTTTCACTCCAAACTTATTTTCCAGAAAACCAATCAATCAACTCAACTATGGAAGAATGTGCTCATACCTTTTTCTTGATGATGAAGGATGATCTTCAAAAATGCCTTCACGAGCAATACATCTTCTATGCCAAGCTCAAAGAGGTTAGAAGATAAATCTTTATCACAATGTAATGAAAAACTCAATTACACCTTATCACTCCATCTCAATAGCAATATTTGACAATAATATCTTCATAGAAATTTCCTTTTCAAAACACACCTTCAATTTCTCAATTTCACAAAATTGATATTCCAACTTAATTTCTATCTCCTAAGGTAAAATAATATTTACCTTAATAAAGCACCTATTTACCACTTAGGTAAATAAATTAATATCACCTTATAACTCCCTAACCTTAGCACAATTAATCAAATTCCACAAACACCCCTAAAACCTTAGCACAATGATCAAATATCACAAATATTCCCTTATGCCTCCTAAACCTTAGTATTATGCAAAAATCAAAATTAAATCATAAAAACCTTTGGTGAATCCCCCTTCCACGTTTTTCGGAGTTTCGACCCTGCGCCTTCTCCCTCGGCTGGCACCTTAGCTGCGGCTAGCTAGCCATGTGAGCTAAGCGCTCCACGTGCTTAGCTTAAGCCCTAAGGTTGCTTAAGCCTTTTCTCCAAGGCTCTAAAGGCTTTGGCCTTCTTCCACGTCTAGCGCCAAGCTAGACCACGAGCGCTACTCCCTCTGCCTTGTTCCTCGCTCGAACACGATGTGCTACCTCGATCACGATGCGCTGCCTTGCTTCTGCAATACCCCACTCCACAATTTTTGGAGGCTCCAAATTTTTTGAATTCAAATTGAATTGCCATCTTCCCTAAGGTTTGTCTTAGGGTTTAAATACCCTTCATTTGCTTTGCATACAACGTCGGTGGATGATTCGACTTGATGACGTCGGCTTGTATAAATTATAATTTATAATTAATTTAAATTCAAAAGAATTTAAATAT
This sequence comes from Wollemia nobilis, assembly GCA_028583015.1. NCBI lineage: Eukaryota > Viridiplantae > Streptophyta > Pinopsida > Araucariales > Araucariaceae > Wollemia > Wollemia nobilis. Next base: position 568,107 of record JAQPPZ010003193.1, on the reverse strand, counting down.
TATAAATTTAATTTATAAACTTTAGACTTTAATAAAAAATTAAAGCCCTCTTTGAGTTAATATCAAATCTGTCATTTGCACTTCACTTGGGTTGATGAAAAATAATTCCGCCACCTTGGTTTTAATAAAAACCTTAATTCTGCCATCACAATGTTAGAAAACTATCATTATGGTTTTAATAAAAAACCTTTTAATGTGCCACCATGGTTTTAACAAAAACCCTTATAAAATCATATTTGGACAACTTTTCTCCATCTCTTTGCATTGCTCCTGGTGTTAATGATGGTGTACTCCATGGTATTAATGATAACTTCATGTGTTCACTTTGGCATCAATGACAACTTTTTACCTTGACATCAATGACAACTAAATGAGCTCAAAATGTCCAACAATCTCCCCCTTTGTCATTGATGGCAACCCAACTTATTTTTACTAAAAACTTGACCTTTCCTTTGTTCTACTCCCCCTGGGACATTGCTCCCCCTGGCTCAATGCTCTCTCCTCTTTCCTCAAATACCAAATCTCTCCCCCTTACTCAAATCTCTCCCCCTTTGACATCAATGGCAAAGGGTCACCTTTGGGGCTCGGGGCTAAGAATGAGCCTCTTAGCTTAGCCCCTCCCCCACCTCCTCTTGAGGTGGTTAATTTTGGGGTGGGAGTATTTCTACTCCTATAAAGCATTGTTCTTTACCTTTATCCTCTCTTCTTTTTATCTGATCCTTCTGATTCCTCTGACTATTTCTTTCAATGTTCCTATCCATGTCTACATTCCTGTCCATGTTCTTGTTCTTGTTCCTATTCCTATTCATATCCATGTTCCTATTCCTATTCATGTTCCTGTTCATATCCATGTTCTTGTTCTTGTTCTTGTTCATACTTATTTTTGGAATATCTGCTCTACACCACTTTGTTGTGTGACCATCATTATTGCACTTATAACACTTAATGTTATTATTCCTTGGAGGTGCAAATATCTTAGGATTTCTCCTAGTGAAGCCATACCTTCTTCTGTCATGAAACCTTGCAATTTATTGCCTTGTGACCAAACTGATTACATGAGTAGCAATACCCATGGAAAAGTTGTATGTTCCCATATTCTTGTCTTTCATGTGTCCTACACTGTGAAGCCATGTGCCCAAACCTGTGACATGAAAAACATCTTCCATTGAAGTTTCCTTGTCTTGACCTCATTGGTCTCCTAGTCTCTCTTGACTTATTCTGATTGTTGTTCCATATGTATCTTCTTTGTGCATTGTTCCTGTCTTTTTTGAACTCTCTATTGTCCAACTCATCCTCAGATGTCTCACTTCCTTTTACATTGTCTTCTTCTGAAGTATCTTCATCTGAAGTTTCTTCTCCTCCAAAACTTGAGGTTGACTTTCCTTCCCATTTCTTTTGAACCTGTTCAAATCCAAGACCTGTTTTGCTTGATGTAGTCTTTTGTATCTTGATGAACTTATCCAAGTTCTTTGAGCTATTTTTGAACCCTTTTAGCTTGAATTTGGAGTCTTCTAAATATTCTCTTAGTAGTGCCACTTCTTGTGCTAACTTTTCACATTCTAAGATCTTCGCTTCTAACTTATCCTTGAACCTTTTTGCCTTAGCTTTTGATTTTTCTAAATCCTCTATAAGCAATCTTCTCTCTTCATCACATTCTTGAAACTGAATTTCAAGTTTAGAGTTTTGCTTTCTTACCTTCTTTACCATGTCAAGGGCATAAATAAGTTCTCCCTTGAGATCATATCCATATTTCTCTGAATATTCCTCTATTTTTTTACCTTTGTCCACATCTTTATTTTCTATTGGCTTGTCTTCTATAGGATCATATTTTCCTTCTTCTAATGCCATTAGAATATTCTCTTCTGGTCCTTCAAGTGTATCTTCATATTCATCATCACTGAAACTATAACCATCCCTTGTACAACTATCTTCAAGATGTCCAAAGTTACCACATCTAAAACACTTGAGAATTACTGGAGTCCTTTTCTTAACTTGTTCTTTTTATTCAATCATAAAAAGAACTTCATCTCTATCATTATCTGAAAAACTAGCATCACTATCACTTGAGTACTTACTTGCCTTATCCACATAGTAGCTCCTCTTTTGTCTTTGAAAGAACTTCTTTCCTTGTCTACTTTGTCCATCCTTGCTTTTCTTTTGGTGCCTATATCTTTCTGATTCCCTGTTCTTGTGATCCTATTTTTCTTCACCATTGTTATTCTTAGCTTCTTGACAATCTATTGCAAAATATCCATACTTTCCACAATTGAAACATTTAATAGATTTTAGATCTCTAGATCTTCTATAATCCTTATCTCTTCTACCATAATTAGCTTCTTCATCACTGGATGACTCATTGCTTGATTCTGACTTCTTACCCTTTGTCTTTTTTATTGCTTTGAATGTTGCTTCCTTCTGGGGAATAGGATCTTTTGTTCTTATCTCATGTGTTGTAAGAATACCAAGCAACATATCTCTTGTCAAAGTATCACCATCCATTGACACTTCTATAGTAGAAACCTTTTCACTGAATCTTTTTGGAAGAGTTCTTAAGACTTTATCACAAACATCTGATTCATCAATCTTCATTCCAAGTCCTTGCATAGCATTAACAACCTCATCAATTCGAAGTAGATAAGTACTAATGTTTTCCTCATCCTTCATTCTTAATTCTTCAAATTGTCCTTTGAGATTTTGCATCTTTGCTTTCTTGACACATTTATCTCCTTCATATATATTTTGCAATTTATCCCACATTTCTTTTGCAGTTTGACAATGCATAACTTTCATAGACTCTGTTCTATGCAAACCTCTCAAAAGTGCATTCATTGCTTTTGAATTGTAATGTTGTAGGAGCTTACCTTCCTTATCTGTAGGAGGATTAATCAAGGGATCGTATCCAAATTCAACTGCTTCCCAAATTTCATTTCCAAGTGCCATCAGGTAGATCTTCATTCTCAAACTCCAATATATATAGTCACTTCCATAAAATACTGGTGTTGAATTATCCGAGGACACATTCTTAGAATCCATTATGTTCTTGTTAGCTTTTCCTTCAAGCTGTTAAACTCTTCTGAAGGAACCCACTCTGATACCAATTGAAGAACACAAGCTTATACTGAGAGGGGGGGTGAATAGTATAAGACCACTTTTTACTTTTCTTTCCAAATCAATATTATGCAATGTATAGATAGCAATATCAATAGTAGTAATCAAAGCAATGCACAAATCACCACACATAATAGAGACACCATAATTTACGTGGTTCACCCAATGTGGGCTACTCCACGGAGAAAATATTTCACTAAAATTTTCTCAATCAATCTCTTGGGAATCCTTTCCCTATTACAATGTTTATGGACCTCTGTCCAAAGGAGACACCAATCCCCTAAATCAAGTTCATGGATCTCTATCCATAGGAGAACTCCTTCTCCTCTACTCTGGCTAGTGATCCTCTAGAAGACTACTGCCTCCACTACACTGGCTTGTGGATCTCTCTCCATTGAAGACTCTTATCCCCACTCAAAAGACCTATCCTCACTACCCTAGCTAATGGATCTCTATCCACTAGAGACTATTGTCCTCTCTACTCTGTCACCTCCAAATCTCTATCTCAAATCTACACTAAACACAGTCCTTTTAGCAGCAAAATCTCAATATCTATCTCTATTCTGGCATAAACCTATCCTCAAATATGCACCAAAATCTACTCTCAAATCTACACTAAAATAGCCTTAGAAAAATCTAATAAACTAGCACAAATCTATCCTCGATCTCTATCCTCAAGCCTTAACTCAAGGCTTGATCTCAACTCTTGGATCTACCCTAAACCTTAACTCAAGGTTTGAACAAATCAATCAACTCTGCTCTCAAGTCTTCTCAAAGACTTATCTCAAATATACCTTGTAAGCTTCCACAAAATCTCACACTAATCTATCCACAAGTCCTCTCTAGAACTTGCTCAATTCTCTACAAGTCCTCTCTAGAACTTGCTTAATATGCTCTACAAGTCCTCTCTAGAACTTGCTCAAATCTGCTCTACAAGTCCTCTCTAGAACTTGCTCAAATCTGCTCTACAAGTCCTCTTTAGAACTTGTCAATATGCTCTACAAGTCCTCTAATTGTAAAGTTTTAATATACTACTCAATAAGTCCTCTCAAGAACTTATCCAAATATGTATTGTAAGCTTTCACAAAAGCTCACACAAAATCAGTCCACAAGTCTCCTCAAAGACTTACCTCAAATCTGCTCAACAAGTCCACACAGAACTTGTCCAATCTCATAGAAACATAAAGAGAATTGTTAGAGACTCAATATGTTCTATACTTATCACAATGCTCAATTAATTTCAATCACTCTCTTAGAAACATAAGGAGAATTGTTAGAGACTCAATATGCTTCAAATTCAACTCAATGCTCAATCACTTTCTCAACTCAATTCAGAATATAGAATAGTTTGTTTTATGGAACTTGAACAATCACTTCACACATCCACTTGACTAGGCTCAACCAACTCTACTCAACCAATCACTCAATGAAATAATCCTTGCTCACAAACCCTAGTCCAAGCATATAAACATCAACTCAAAATATTTCCAACAATGCTCAACAACAAATCTCACATAACAATGATACTCATGATCTTTGCAAACCCTAGTTCAAGTTCTTCTCTCAATAACTCACTTCAACAACAATGCTTATAAAAAACTCTCACATAACAATGATACTCATGTTCTTTTCAAACCCTAGTTCAAGTTCTTTGCTCAACAACTCACTTCAACAACAATGCTTATAAAACAAGGTTTTAACAACACTTCTTTATTCCAGAAAACCTTGAAGCATTCACTCAACACACTCAATAGGAAACCCTAATCAAGTCCTTTTCACTCCAAACTTATTTTCCAGAAAACCAATCAATCAACTCAACTATGGAAGAATGTGCTCATACCTTTTTCTTGATGATGAAGGATGATCTTCAAAAACTGCCTTCAAAGATACCCTCTTCTATGCCAAGCTCCAAGAGGTTAGAAGACAAATCTTATACTTCACAATGTAATATAATGAATAGCTCAATTTCATGATACACCTTATCACTCCTTCTCAATAGCAATATTTGACAATAATATCTTCACAAAAATTTCCTTTTCAAAACACACCTTCAATTTCTCAATTTCACAAAATTGATATTCCAACTTAATTTCTATCTCCTAAGGTAAAATAATATTTACCTTAATAAAGCACCTATTTACCACTTAGGTAAATAAATTAATATCACCTTATAACTCCCTAACCTTAGCACAATTAATCAAATTCCACAAACACCCCTAAAACCTTAGCACAATGATCAAATATCACAAATATTCCCTTATGCCTCCTAAACCTTAGTATTATGCAAAAATCAAAATTAAATCATAAAAACCTTTGGTGAATCCCCCTTCCACGTTTTTTGGAGTTTCGACCCTGTGCCTTCTCCCTCGGTTGGCGCCTTAGCTGTGGCTAGCTAGCCGTGTGAGCTAAGCGCTCCACGTGCTTAGCTTAAGCCCTAAGGTTGCTTAAGCCTTTTCTCCAAGGCTCTAAAGGCTTTGGCCTTCTTCCACGTCTAGCGCCAAGCTAGACCACGAGCGCTACTCCCTCGCCTTGTTCCTCGCTCGAACACGATGCACTGCCTCTGATCACGATGCATTGCCTTGCTTCTGCAATACCCCACTCCACAATTTTTGGAGGCTCCAGATTTTTTGTTGTATTCGAATTCGAATTGCCATCTTCCCTAAGGTTTGTCTTAGGGTTTAAATACCCTTCATTTGCTTTGCATACAACGTCGATGGATGATTCGACTTGATGACATCGACTTGTATAAATTATAATTTATAATTAATTTAAATTCAAAAGAATTTAAATATTATAAATTTAATTTATAAACTTTAGACTTTAATAAAAAATTAAAGCCCTCTTTGAGTTAATATCAAAACTGTCATTTGCACTTCACTGGGTTGATGAAAAATAATTCCGCCACCTTGGTTTTAATAAAAACCTTAATTCTGCCATCACAATGTTAGAAAACTATCATTATGGTTTTAATAAAAAACCTTTTAATGTGCCACCATGGTTTTAACAAAAACCCTTATAAAATCATATTTGGACAACTTTTCTCCATCTCTTTGCATTGCTCCTGGTGTTAATGATGGTGTACTCCATGGTATTAATGACAGCTTCATGTGTTCACTTTGGCATCAATGACAACTTCTCACCTTGACATCAATGACAACTAAATGAGCTCAAAATGTCCAACAAGAACAACACCAAAGTGTCAAACAATGGTGTAAACTGGTGATGTGGGTGATGTTTTTTGTCCTTGCCCTACTTTTTGTTGTGTTGGTTGTATTACACAAGGGGTGGTTGTGCTTGATAGTTTTGTTATTATTAGATCTTACCTCCCTTTTGATGGTTTAACATGACTTGATTCACCTACAAAGGCTTGGTCTGGTGATTCTAATTTTTTGTGTTCTTGTTGTTCCACTCATTTGATCAAAGTTTCAAGTCACCTTCTTGTAACTTGATATGTTCTATGACCTTGTCTTGTGCCAAATCCTCTTTAAATTTTTGGTAGTGCTACAATTGTGACAACAACAAAATGTGTTTCACGCAGCTCTTGGTAAACATCCATGTCAACTCTATGGTTGTGATGGATAATGGAAGTTTAGCCATCGGTTTCCTCCATATATTACCATAATCTGTGACTAGCTTATCATCATATTGCTTTACAGCAGCCAAGTTAGATAGATTGATTTTCTTCTTGACACCAAATGAAAAGCATTAAAGAAATGCATTCACTAGTTGTTTGAAGTTGGAGATGCTATGCCTCTTTAATTGATTGAACCATTCTAGAGTAGGGCTTGAAATGGTTATCACAAAAGTTCTTAGTAACAAGACATCATTATTTTGAATATAGAAACATAGATTCATAAATCTAGTTACATGCTCTTGTGCATCTTTGTCGCCCTTAAATTTATCTAGTTTGGTCATATCAAAATATTATGGATATAATGGGAAAGGGATTGAAGGACATAGAGGCTCATTGTGAACCTTGTTTAGGATGGACTTTTGATAATCCATCCCTTGTCTCTCAATATATTTAACCTTTTTAGCCAAGTATTTGTATGCTTGAGAGGATAAGATGTCCTCTTCTCTTAGAGAATTTTGTCCACATCTATAGAGGAGGGATTAGGATATTTCTAATCTTACTCGTATCAGGTAACCCTGACTGCGGTTGTCATACGCAGCTAATAAAATTGCTATAACTAGATATAACTGACAACCACGACTAGCAAGCAATAATAAACACTCCAAAATTCCAACCATGAGGAGCTTCAAAATGCATAATAAAAAATATTCACCTTTCTAGAAATATCAAAAATTGTAAAAATAACAAAAATAATCACATAAATCAAAATTTAAATGCACCTCGTATCTAGTTATTTACCCTATACACTTTACGATTGGAGCGACTTGCACTCCATGCAATTTGACAAGATGAGTAAATTACCATAAGGTCATTTGGGGTAAAGTAGTCATCGTTGAATTGAAATGTATTCACCTCAAACTAAAAGAAGGCCATGGCGACCGGACTATCCTATGGGAAGGAGGCATTCATTTTATTTCTTCTATGAAATTTTCAGCAGATCATCGAACATAGTGATTCACCACAAGATTAAATAGAATTGATATCATCTTGATTTCCTAAGAAGGCCATTACGTCCAAACTGCTCCATGGGATAGAGATGTACAATTACAATCAATGGTTGAAATCATGACTATAATAATCCTTGCCATATAACAACATGCAAAAGTATTAAATCATCCAAATTATTCATCTTGGTCAAGTGACTTATCACTTTATTAATTGTCCTTTCCTCATCAACTTATCACTTAAGGGGGTGTTCATAATATCAAATTCATAATCAAAATCAACAAAGAATCACTCGATCATGTAAATTGTGTTTGTCTTACAAATCATTGCTAACAACTATCATAACCTTATCCTTTTGTTGGGGCAAAAATAAAATATGCTAGTTTAAAGCTTTTTAGCAACCCACCTTTCAGACCAATTGTAGTAGCCTAATGCTACCCGATTGTCGCTGGACACGTGAAAGCTTTACAAATTTAAGCCTTACATCCCATTGGAAGTAATGATTCTAAGATATACATCCTTTGCAAAACTGAGGCATATAATGTTGATTAGATCAATTATCATCAATCAACCTATAACATGGCTTTAGGTGATCTATTTTTGCTCAACATCATATTTTCCTACAATGCATCCCAAAAGGGGTATCTGTAGACACCTAAAACATGTCATGTTTAGGAAACTACTCATATGGGCATCTTGGCAGACCATATAAATGACCTTGGATCCTTCCAAGGCTAAGCAGTGGTTCTAACCACTCATCTTAGGTAAATTAGGCCTATTCATCCTTAGCCATGGTTGAAACCCATAGCTAAGATCTCAGTTATGGTTGACAACCATGGTTAAGGTCCTAGCCATGCTGAGAAATCATGGCTAGCCTTGTAACTGTCTTGACCTCTCGAGCTGAGCCAAATTGGTTGTTACAATTGCATTGCAACCAATTCAAGCAGTTTTAAGTGAGGAATCTTCTGGATTTTTCCTCCCAACTACCCTAGCCTTGCATTTATTGATCTTGGCTTCCTTGAGAAGCAAATATTGGGATTGGGAATTCTATTTATAGACCCCTCAAAGAGGTCAATATCATCCTGATGTTATTGTAGTGAAGCCCTATTGAACTAGAGAGTCAATTGAAACTTGTGAAGGGTAAGGAGATGCTACAAAATTCTATTTTGACATCAATATTTGCAACAATGAAACTTCCAAATGATTGAGAAGTCAACCTTACCATTCCACACCTATCCAATGTGAATTCAAGTAATTTCAATTACCAATATGTGTTTGGACACGAGGGCGACCCTTGATCATGAATTCCTTGGAGGATTTGAGCATTTACAACCCTAGTTTCAATAGAAAGAAGAGTTTTCCCATAGCCATGACTTTCAATCATGGCTAATAGATTCGGATACACTATGCACCCATGGTTAGGGTTTGATGCTCTCTTTCCTCCATTTTAGAAGTAGATTTCTATTTTTAGTTATGCAATTATGTTAATCTAGCCTAGATTAATCTTGTAGCAAATATTTCCATGATTAATTAGCAATATTATAGGTAGCTTTACCTTAATTAGTCTCATATATGCATTCTTTCATGCTTTATCCTTCAAAGATCATGCAAAATTAACTAGATTTATATGTTTCATGTCATGATTTGCATTCATTTAATAATTTTGTAAACATATTTACATGTTTCATGTTTTCTTTCAAGCATTTGCTCTATTTATTGCATTTCTTGGATAATAGCCTCATCATGAGAGGCTTCGTATGCGGTTGATGTGTTTTTTTTTTCTTGTACATAGGTGATAGATTCTTTCAAGCTTCAAAGCACTTCCAAAGATCAAAATTTTCTTGACAATGGAGAAGGACTCATCCTAGTAAGCCCTCAAGCAGAGTTGGTGGAGATCTAAGGAGCCCTTAGAATATATCACCCCCATTTAGGGGCTTTCATACCATTGTAAACAATGTATCATTTGGTATCCCTAAGAGGGATGTAAATGTAACCGAATATCATCATTATTAATGCAAAGGAGGCTTACTTTTCTTGTAAATTTGGTTCATCTATGTTCTTTACTTTCAATTTGATCATTGTGTTGCAATATTTATCGATATATGCTCTTTAGACCATTCTACAATGGTGATCACGATGAAAACCCACAAATTTTACTACCATCTACTGATTTTCTCTATTTTTTATGTGCAGGTCCTCATCATGTTTGATAGCCATGGTGCATAATCTCATCCATGATTAACAACAACGACTAGCATTTCAGTTGTAGTTAACAACAATGACTAGCAGTTAATAGATAAAATATAGTAAGCATCCTATATCTTCATCAAATGAGGGATTCTAGGTAAAAATCCTCTTCTATATTTTCTTTCTTTCTGTGTTTTCTTCTCTAGTAGGCTTTAATTAGCTCACCTAGCCAAAACTTAAAAGGAAACATATGAAAATTGATTATCTATTGTTAGCCACGGTTGACAATAGCAGCTAGGTCTGTTAGCTATAGTTGTCAACAACTGTAGCTAATATTTTAGCTGCATTTCTATCGAACAATCGAGTCAGTTGCCTATTGTATAGAACCATGGCTAGAATTTAAACTGTGTGGTAGGGTTTTACATACTTGGTGCCTATCCAAAAGTAATTTTATATAATTTTGCATTTCATTATATTAATTTAAAAAGCATTTAGCATTGCATTTTCCAAAATCAAAACATTCTTTCCTAGGCATGTAGGAAATGATTGTGAGTGCTTTGTGATGCATTTTTATTTTTATGAAAAATCAAAATAAATTCACACACACCATGTTTCACTTAAGCATCAATGACATTGAGCTCTCACATCCAATTTGTTGATCAATACCAATAGTGGATGTCATTACCACTTGGTTGGCTCATTTGAAAATGTACTATCGTAACCCGATCATGGCCAAATCTAATTCAAGAATTGTCCTATCCATGAAAAATAACATGCAGTCCTCTTCGGAGGGGTGTATTTCTACACACGGTGTGCTGGGTAAGAATCAATAGTACTTGTGGTCCCTGACTAGGTATGGGATTCATATCCATACTTTGGTGGGTTTACGTGATCGGACTTTCATTATCGGTTGTTGAGCTGTGAGTATACAGGTGAAAACCCTTAAACTATCTAAGTGTATCATCAACAAAATTGCAAATATGATGAGATTTAGATTATGTACTCAATGAATTAAAACACACTAAACAGTTTTAGAACTCACAAAGAATTTTTGAAAGAGATAAACATCCTTGTATACTTTGTATTTTCTAAAATTTACATAAGAGATAAATCCACATCATGGTCAACACAAAGAGAGGCCAACCTCAACACACAATCGAGATGGAGGCCGAATCTCAAAAACACACACAAAATAATGTGCTGGAACCTCTCCCATAGGATACTCCTTAATGACGTTCAACTAGTATCAGAGGTGATAATTTGACACGTGGGGGTTCTATTCAGAATACCCCAGTTAGAGGATGTAACACACACTTCTAGTGTGAAATAATTGAGGGTGCCTCAAGGCCCCCATCGTCGCATGGTAGACATAGAGAAAATTTGCCCAATCAGTGGTAAGAAGATAGGGCTACATTATAATGTAGACCCCCAAGGACTCCAAAACCTAATGAACTTGGAAGGTTCATAATATATCTTGTCGTAATTGGAGTTAGTGGTACACAGCCAAATGAACCTTGGAGGACTAGTCAGCTTAATGGACTAGATCGAGTTTTAGGGAGACTAGGGTATATGACCTCTTCTACACATTATCACTTTGCAAGCTCATGCAGTAGGGACATACATAGGCATACCAATGAGACAATAGAATTATTAAAGTGCTCTCGTAGTACACATGCCCCATCTATGCATGTGGGAAAAGAGCACGAACTAGAACACAACACAAATGCCATATACATAGATAAGGGTAAGAGTGTGGCAAATAAGTCTATTGGAGCTCATACTAATAAATCCCCTCAAAAAAAGCTATAAATACAGAGGTATCACACATATAATATGATAGATTAATCACAAAGGCTAGCTTCAGGGCATAGATAACATATATTCCAAGACCAATTGGAAGATGTGCGTGTAGAGCATGAGTGCCTTGATCATGTGGATTCTCAATGTCAAAGGTTGCTTAGGAAATGCTTATACAAGTAGCACATGAGAGAACAACACATCCTTGATCAAAAAGAGCATGAAGAGAGAGAGGATAGACTAGCTTGAGAAAATCAACCTCCTCAAAGTTATTATAGGGAGAAAAACCAAAGACGTGCTACATCACAGCCAAAATTGAACCCTAAACAAGTTGAAAACCGTACTCATCATACAACCTAGAACACACAATAGAACAAAGCACTAGAACAACCTGGGTGTACCCAACATAAAGAGTTAGAAGGAGATAAGCAATATCAATAGTATATCGATATCTCCTTATTATATGTGGATGATTAGCCTAATACTCCACCTTAGCCTAAAAAGAATCTACCTCATATAGCTTTACAAAGACCCCTTAGGGAAGAGGAGATTTTATACTCATAAGAATAAAAATCCTTGCATGAAAAGGTAAGAGTTATTGAGAAACAAGGGATGGCTTATCAAAAGCCTACCTTGAAAAAAATTCACAATGCGCCTCTATGCCCTTTAGTTCCTAGCCCAATGTATCCCGATCATTTTGATATGCCCAAGTTGGACAAGTTATAGGATGATGAGGATGCACAATAGCATGTGATGAGATTCATGAACATGTGCTTCTAGATCCAAAGTAATTATGCCTTGTTACTAAGAAATTTTGTAATGATCCTTTTGGGTCCAGCTCTGGAATGGTTTAATCAATTGAAAAGACACAACATTACCCGCTTTAAAAAATTGGTAAATACATTTCTTGAATGCTTTTCTTTTGGCTTTAAGAAGAAAATAAATTTGAATGACTTGGTAGCTTTAAAGAAATATGACGATGAGCTGGTCATGTATTTTGGTAATAGATGGAGGAAGCTAATGGCTAAGCTACCATTATCCATCTCCACTACTAAATTGATACAAATATTTACCAAGAGTTGTACAAAATACATATCATTGTTACTATAACTGCAATAAAACAAGACATTCAAAGAGGCTTTGATGCAAGCCTAGGTTATAGAGGATATCAAGTTATAAGAAGTTGAATTGAAACTCTAGACAAAAAAGAAGTGAAAAAAAAAAGAACACAAAGAACTACAATCATCAAGCCAATCTTGTGCATGTGAATCAAGTTGTGTTAAATATTCAGAAAGGGGATAAGGGCCAACAACTGCAAAACTACCAAGCTCAACGTCCCCCTATGGAATACAATCAGTGCAACAACAAAAAGCAGCGTAAGACCAAAGAACAATGCCCTCCTCGCTAATTTATGCCACTGTATAAGACTATGGCATCGATATTCAATCAATTATGCGAGGCTAAGGCCATAACATTGCTTGAAGTTAAATTAATCGATCCTAATCACCCTAAATAAAAAGAATTTAGAGAAAATAAATATTTCCCATACCACAAACAAAGGGGAAATGATATCGAAGGGTGCCACAACTTCAAGTATTTGGTACAGAACATGATCGATAGGAATAAGTTGATCATTGATAATCCTTTGGCTCCAAACAACCTGTTGGCATTTTTGCCACATTGTTTTTGTTGTTACTGTTAATGTAAAGAATGCATAAGTTGTAGAGATATTAACTCCTCTGTTGTTCCTTCAAGCATTTTGAAAGGGCAAATGTAAAAATCTCTACAAGTTTTTGTGTTGGAGCTAAGTACAGAAAAATGTCACGTTTTCACGGTCAAAATAGTCAACGACAGCAAGGGGGTAAAGCTATTGTGATATCGCGAAATGTTGGAGTTCTACGGTCAACGCAGTCAACGAAAGCACTAAAAGAGAACTATCCCGATATTGCGACATGTCGTGTTTTCATAACTTGCAAAGGCAACAAAGCAACATGATGAGAAAATGTCGCGATATCATGACAAAAATTAGTAAAGAAGAGCGCTAGAGAAAACATCGCGATATCATGACAAAAAAGTGAACAAGGAGCAAAATGTAGAAAACGTCGCGATATCGCGACATGAAGCGACAATGATGAAGAAGGCAAGAAATTGTCGCGATTTCATGACATGTTAGATAGGAAGGGCAAAGTGTAGATAACTGTCATGATATCGCGACATATCACATTTTCGTGAGGAGAAAGCAAGGAGGCAGCCAGATTGTATGTAATGTTGTGATTTCGTGACATGTCTCATTTTTGTGGCTGAACAACATCAAAAAATGTTATGATTTCTTGACATATTGTGGAGAAAAAGCCAACTGGTGAAAGATGTCGTGATTTCATGACATGTTTCATTTTCGTGAGGCAAAGGCGGCAATAAGGAGAACATAGAAACATGTCGCAATTTTGTGACTTGTTGAAGATGAAAGAACCAAATGGAAAAAATATCGTGATATCGCAACATGTCGCATTTTTGTGACCTATCACGTTTTCGCGGAATGAAAGTTGAGAAGTACAAGGTAGCGAGAAAGTGTCGCATTTTCATGACCTATCATGTTTTTGCGGGTAAGAATGCGAAAAAGAAGCAACAAGAGAAAGATGTTGCGATTTTGTGACATGTAATGTTTTCACGACTGGTGGCGGAGAGAGAAGGCAGCAAGGTAAAAGTGTCGCGATATTGCGAGATGTCACATTTTTGCGACCTGTCTCGTTTTCATGACCGAAGCAACAACAAAGGCCCGATACAGTTTAGTCTGCATTTTCCTTCAAAATTGCATAGGAGAATGTGAAGAGAAGATAAGGATCAAGTAAAGGCTCTCCAACCGATTGTGAGATCATGGTCAAAGAGGCTCAAGGATTAAATGTTTTTGATTACCGATGTGCGCAAGATGGAAGAACATGAAGTAGTTTTCAACGCCACCAAAATTAAAGACGCCTCAAGTATTTAAAACTCCTGTTCGTGATCTCCTAACAACTTATAGCTCACCCCGATAACTGTCATTTCCTCGAGGTAGATTAAGGGGATCGTTTCTTCAAAATCTATTTCATGTATTAAATGTTGTAATACGAAAGGAAGACGACGGACCTCTATAAATATCAATGTAAAACTCATGCAAAAGGAGAGGATCTTGTTGCAAAAATTGAAATAGAAATCCTAGATACATTTGCTTCCATTCTTAGTGTCTTCTAGAGTTGGTGATCTAAATCGTTGTGTATGTATTGCTTTCTGTGTGATTTCCTTCTGTGTAGTCTAGTGTAATATCAGTTGAATTCTGTTGTGTTGAATTTGACTGTATTGGCATTTGAATTTTTGAAGTTTATTTGGAAGCAAACTCATGGCTAATGTGTGATCCAATTTTTGTACACGTATTCTAAGAGTCAGTTGTTGTTTAGCTTTAGGATCTAGTTGAGGTTATTATTGTTCGAGGTTTTTCTCCCTGTCAATGATAGGCTTCGGCCATATTTACATCCCTTTCCATTATTTCCCATTTCTTTTTGTTATTTCCCATTTCTTTTCGCATTATTCCATTTCTTTCCCGCACTCTTATCTTGAACCAAGTTTAGACTAGTTTGGGAGCCATCCCTCTCTGGAGATTGGCCCAGGAGACATCTCTTTCTCTTAGCATTTCCATGTTGGCTGAGTATAGGGCGCACAAGTGGTTAAATCTTGTACTTAGGCAGATTTGTGACCAACAGTTTTGGCACGCTCGGTGGGACCCGCAAGTCCTATATTTTGACACCCGAAGGAATCCAGATTTTGATGAATTGTCTTGACCTCAAAGCGATGATTGTAAGTTCATCTGGTGACTCTAATGAAGGTAACTGTATAGTACCTAAAAATTTCTAATCATGAATTTGGTGAAAATATTTGCTTCATGATCATGAGATCAAGTGCCAAATATTCGAAAGATCCAGTTGAATTCTTTGAGATTGATGTTCAGAACTAGAGGGAGTGCTCAAGATTGGTAAGTCTTGTGAACCCATCATTTGTTATCTCATCGCAAGCTGCAGGTCAGTTTGTGCCATCTCTGAATCCTCCCAGTACTGCTATGAGCATACTACATCTAGATCCAGTAGTTCAAATGGCCCAGCATCCTCCACCAAGGAAGTTCTCGGCATGGAATGATTTGGGAGCCTTAAATTTATTGGCACAGAATCAAGTCCCTCAAGCTGCTTTGAAAGCTTTGCCGACCTATGATGGTACTGGTAAAACTGCTTATGAACATATTAATGATGTAGCCGCTTTGGTGGCTATCCATGACATAACCGACAAAGACGTGATGGTAGAATTGTTGGTATTGTCACTGAGAGGAAAATTGTTGTATTGGTATCAAAAATTGCAACCAAGCACCATTGCATCATGGGATCAGTTACGAGAGCTATTAGTCAAAAAATTTCATGAACAAGCTAATCCATACTCCTTGTTGCATCAATTTAATGCAATTCAAAGGCATCCACAGGAGGAGATAACCGACTTCAATCTCAGATTTACCAGAAGCTGGTAGAGAATTCCTGATGGTCTTCGGCCCACTCATGAGCTAGCTGCATTCTATTATCTTAGAGCTTTCAACACAGACATCGGCTGGGCTATCTGGAAGTCCAACGTGACTACATTTCTAGAGCTATTCGAACAACCGTAAAAGGCAGAAGCTGACTTGATTGCCATAGGTAGGCTTACTCCAAAGGTAACTATGTCTATCTTACCTGATCTTCCTAAGCATTTGTATTCTGGTTCCTTTTCATAGCCTATACCTTCCATGTATCCTATTCCATCATGGAGCTCAAGTGCACCTCAGATCGCACCCATTCTAGTTCCCCAGCTCCCTGCTCCAACTATTCCACAATTTCCTACACCAAGCATTCCATAATTACCAGCTCCCACTTCATTCCCAGCATTGCCTACACCACAAGCACTTCTACCTATAACATCACCTCCTGCGCCCTCAAATCCTGATCCTTTCACAATGCTATTACAAGAGGTAAAAGCTACTAATTCAGCTATAAGAGCGATGGGAAATAAAATCATGATTATTGAAAGAAAGCAGGCCGAGATAGATTTCCAACCCAGGATATTTCAACCTCCGTCGATCACTAGAGAACAAGCAGCTTCAACAATAAAAGTGCCTAAAAATAACCCGTATGTGTTGACGAATGAAGAAGCTGACCCTTCTAAAGTTCCACATGAGCTTTCTTACTGGTGCTCTACATGCAATGACCCATATGATGAATCCACTTGCATGGTCCACCAAAATTATTTGCAAGTTCTTGCAGGGAGCCGTGTAAACATGATTCGAGAGGTAGATCTTAATTTTGTGAAGTCTCTTGAGGAACACATAGTAGTATTGACATGCAATAACAAGAAACCAATGTTGGTAGATCCAGCTAATATGGAGCCATTGAAAGTGCCTCTCATGCAAGCAACAAAGTAGCAAATACCTGCAAAGACTCATGATCCTCTAGCTCCACAACAACCACCTGTTTTTCTGAAGGATCCACTTCCACCACAAGCAAAAGAGAAGGGAAAAGTGTCTACTTCCCAACCGCAAGCAAAAACAAAGGAACAAGCTAGAGAGACGTTGTGGTATCCATCATTGACTAAACAAAAATGAGTGGAGACCACCCAGTAGTACAGAAGCAAATTTGAATCTGCCAGTGGAGGGAAAGAGTAGATCTCGATGGAGTACAACATAGTGGAAGAACTTAAACACATACCAGCTAAGGTAAGTCTGTATGACACCTTGCAGCTGCATGGATAGGTCGATCTGTTACAAGAATAATTGAAGTCTATGAAAGATAATGAGAAGAATCCTACCCAGATGAATTTTTCTCAAACGTTAACTTCTTCGATCACTGGGAAAAACAAACCACCCCCATTTTACTTGTCACTCAGAATGGAGGGTTGGATTGTGCATAACTTCATGATTGATTCTGGTGCTGCGACAACTATCATGCCAAAGGCAGTTTGTGAAGCCATGGGTATGGAGTATACAAGAAGTAGCCCTGGTGTATTGCAGTTGGATGGGACTCCTATTAAAATAGTTTGTGTAAACAAGGATGTTCCTATTGCTCTACAAAGTATGCCTCTAATTACAGTAATTCAGGAGATAGTTGTAGTTGATTTGGAACTATATTTCAGTATGTGTTTATCGAGAGAATTTACTACTAAGCTAGGAGGCTACCTTTCTCTGGATTATTCTCACTTGGAGATTCCTTTCAAAGGAAGAAGAATCTGTATTGACAATCAGAAGCCTTTTACTTTTCATATAGAGAAGATGGAAGAAGAAAAAAGATCCAAACATTCTGTCAATATGATAACTAAGGAATTGGAAGATCTTGATTTGATGAGTGAAGTCCTGGATGAGCTTTGCTTGGAGGATGAGTTTTCAATGCTCGATTTTAATGCCATGATAACTGACTTGGGGTGTTATTCTATTCTCAATACTGAAAAGGTTCAATAACAAAATGATGACAATCAAGATAAGCTTTATTTTGATGGAGCACGATGCAGAAATGGCACTGAAGCTGGTACTGTTGTAATGTTACCTTCTGGCATTCAATGTTATTTTTTAGACCAGTTGACCTGGAGCTGCACAACTAATACCGTAGAATATGAGGCTTTATGCTTAGATTTTACGAAAGCTGAGACACTTGGAGCACGACAGTTGCAAATCTTTGGTAACTCCGAGATGATTATCAATCAGGAGACCACTGAGTGTCTGTCCAAGGTCTGGGATCCAGGAGATCATAGAGCCATGTTTGGGTACGTCCCTCTCCCAAGAGTTCATAGCTAAATTCGAGGGTTACCTTGTACATAAAAAAAAAAAGAAAAAAAAAAGAAGAAAAAAGAAAAACAAAAAAACAAAATTCGTCAACTTTGGCTCCTTTTGCATGCGAGCATGCAGGTACGCTTATTTCTTTTCCTTTTTCTTTTCCTTCTTGGCAGATAGTGGCTTTCTTCTACTTCTTTCTTCCACTTTCTTATTACATTCCCTTCTTCTCCCTCTCCTTCTTCTGCAAATAATCAAGCCACTACTGTTGTTTCTACTCCCCTCTCTAATGTTCCCTTTCCTTCACTTCCCTTTCTTCTAATTCTTTGTCTTTTGAGCATTTTTCCACACTTCTCACCACCTCCTTTATTTTTTCCACTTCCATTTCATTTTCTATTTTCATAGAAACTCAGTAGCTGGTTGTACAGTAGTACCCTGTTGCTGTATCAACCACTTCCATTTCTCCATAATTATCCATTCATCGTTCCCATTTCACGGCCTACGCATCCGCAGGTCATCCCTCCATTCATTTCCGTTTTGTATCACAGGTGTTTTTCACTACTGCTATGGAGATCATTTCACCGCACCTGGTAATTACCTAGCTCAACCAAGCTAGGCAAAATGCAGTCGTTCAGAAATAAAGGAAGTTCTGTTCTCCCATAAATTTTTGTTGAAGGTCCTATTTTGAGTGTCGAGTACTAGCATGAGATTGTTATAGCAGTTCATAGACGTGTCCAGCATCAACTGACATTCACTTTCTGCTCCTCTAGCTTCTTGAATCTGTTTCCCAATGGATTAAGGCCTGAGATTCGTGCATACAACAGAACTGTATACCCCACGAGCCACCAAGAATGTTGGCATTTTTTCCACATTGTTTTTGTTGTTACTGTTAATGTAAAAGAATGCATAAGTTGTAGAGATATTAACTCCTCTGTTGTCCCTTCAAGCATTTTGAAAGGGAAAATGTAAAAATCTCTACAATTTTTTGTGTTGGAGCTAAGTACAGAAAAATGTCGTATTTTTGTGGTCAAAATAGTCAACGGCAGCAAGGGGGTAAAGTTGTCGCGATATCGCGACATGTTGGAGTTTCGTAGTCAATGCAGTCAATGGAAGCACTAAAAGAGAATTATTGCGATATCGCGACATGTCGTGTTTTCATGACTTGCAAAGGCAACAAAGCAACATGATGAGAAAATGTCACGATATCGCGACAAAAATCAGTAAAGAAGAGCAATGGAGAAATTGTCGCGATATCGCGACAAAAAAGTGAACAAGGAGCAAAATGTAGAAAATGTCGCGATATCACGACATGAAGCGGAAATGATGAAGAAGGCAAGAAATTGTCGCGATTTCATGACATGTTAGACAGGAAGGGCAAAGCACAGAGAAATATCACGATATCGCGACATGTCACGTTTTCGCGATGAGAAAGCAAGGAGGCAACCGAATTGTACGAAATGTCGTGATTTCGTGACATGTTAGACAGGAAGGGCAAAGCATAGAGAACTATCATGATATCACAACATGTCGCGTTTTCGCGATGAGAAAGCAAGGAGGCAGCCGAATTGTATGAAATGTCACGATTTCGTGACATGTCTCATTTTTGTGGCCGAACAACATCAAAAAATGTCATGATTTCATGACATATTATGGAGAAAAATCCAACTGGAGAAAGATGTTGCGATTTCATGACATGTTCCGTTTTCGCGAGCCAAAGGCGGCAATAAGGAGAACATAGAAACATGTCACGATTTCACGACTTGTTGAAGATGAAAGAACCAAATGGAAAAAAATGTCATGATATCGCGACATATCGCATTTTCGTGACCTGTCACATTTTCGCGGAATGAAAGTTGAGAAGTACAAGGCAGCAAGAAAGTGTCGCATTTTCGTGACCTATCGCGTTTTTGCGGGTAAGAAGGCAGAAAAGAGGCAGGAAGAGAAAGATGTCACGATTTCGTGACATGTCATGTTTTCGTGACTAGTGGCGGAGAGAGAAGGCAGCAAGGTAAAAGTGTCACGATATCGTGACATATCGCATTTTCATGATCTGTCTCATTTTTGTGACTGAAGCAACAACAAAGGCCTGATACAGTTCAGTATGCATTTTCCTTCAAAATTGCATAGGAGAACGTGAAGAGAAGATAAGGATCAAGTAAAGGCTCTCCAACCGATTGTGATATCGTGGTCAAAGAGGCTCAAGGATTAAATGTTGCTGATTACCGATGTGCGCAAGATGGAAGAACATGAAGCAGTTTTCAATGCCACCAAAATTAAAGACGCTTCCTGTATTTAAAGCTCCTGTTCGTGATCTCCTAATAACTTCTGGCTCACCCTGATAACTGTCATTTCCTTGAGGCGGATTAAGGGGATCATTTCTTCAAAATCTGTTTCATATATTAAATGTTGTAATACGAAAGGAAGACGACAAACCTCTATAAATACCAATGTAAAACTCAAGCAAAAGGAGAGGATCTTGTTGCAAAAATTGAAATAGAAATCCTAGATACATTTTCTTTCATTCTTAGTGTCTTCTAGAGTTGGTGATCTAAATCATTGTGTATGTATTTCTTTCTATGTGATTTACTTCTGTGTAGTCCAGTGTAATATTAGTTGAATTCTGTTGTGTTGAATTTGACTGTATTGGCATTTGAATGTTTGAAGTTTATTTGGAAGTAAACTCATGGCTAATGTGTGATCCAATTTTTGTACACGTATTCTAAGAGTCATTTTTTTTTTAGCTTTAGGATCTAGTTGAGGTTATTGTTGTTCGAGGTTGTTCTCCCCATCAATGATCGGCTTCGGCCATATTTACATCCCTTTTCGTTATTTCCCATTTCTTTTCGTTATTTCTTGTTTCTTTCAGCATTATTCCATTTCTTTCCCACACTCTTATCTTGAACCAAGTTTAGACTAGTTTGGGAGCCAACCCTCTCTATAGATTGGCTCAGGAGACATCTCTTTCTCTCGGCATTTCCATGTTGGCCGAGTCTAGGGTGCACAAGTGGTTAAATCTTGTACTTAGGCAAATTTGTGACCAACACAACCATAATATGTGAATATTCAAAAATCCCTTACCAAATCATGAGACATTGAGGAATTACATCGGACAAGTAAATCAAGTGTGAATTGAACCATCCATGCAAGGATTTATTGACATGGTGAATTTAATCACCAAAAATATAAGGTACAATCAACTATATCCTCCTCCTACACTAGTCTGGATTCAAGCTACGCCACAACAAAGGCCAACATAAAATCCCTTACCAAGCCCACCAACTAGATCGATGGTGATGATAAGGAATAGAATCATTCAAATTCTATATATGACCTCTGTAAAGTTGTTAATTTATGAGATAATACAACAATATTCTAGGTATAGGGAGATTCTAATGGATATCTTAAGGTCCATAGAAGTGCAGTCCCAAGATCTAGAAGCATTCACTAATTTTGTGGGACATGTGTAGTAGTGCTAAGAGCCTGTGATCCAATTCTATAATCATGAAATCAAGATAGTATCTACTGTTATAGGGGACCTATCACTTCATATTATCACATGTGTAAACCACAAACACTTCAAGTGGGTGTTTATCAATACAAGATCATAGATTAACATAATTACCACAAAGGCCTTGGGACATTTAAAATATCCTAAATCATACATCGTACCCTTAAATTTAACACTGTGATCGTTCAATGATACGTTGTGCTTGATAGAAGGTACTATAATCCTACCTATCCAATTTTTATTGAATACCATCCCTATGATGTGTCACGTGCTTTAAGGTGCAATGCAAT
Source organism: Wollemia nobilis (assembly GCA_028583015.1). NCBI lineage: Eukaryota > Viridiplantae > Streptophyta > Pinopsida > Araucariales > Araucariaceae > Wollemia > Wollemia nobilis. The sequence continues at coordinate 545,833 of JAQPPZ010003193.1, read as the reverse complement.
ACAATATTCTCTTAGGTAGACTATGAATAAGAGAAATGCAATGTGTACCCTCGATCTTGCATCAATATATCAAATACATGTATGAGGGATAAGTGCATGTGGTTACTTTGGATGAGGAACCCTTTAAGTATGTCAATCAAGTGGATTTGTTAAGATATTTCATGCTCCCATCTACACATCTAGATACTAGATCTACATCACCTATCAGGCATCCAATGGGTAAATCAAAGGAAGTGTGCACCATCTCTTCAATATCGGCACCATAATCAACTTCACATATAACAACTGCTTCTGCAAAACCTAAAAAATTAACAATACTTAGAAATTATTAGAAGCTAAAGGTAGTATTGGGTGAAAAAGAGTCTAAAGAAATCCCCAATGTAGCAACTACCAAGGTCCCAAATTCCATGGAGGAGGGAAACTCACAAAATAAAGTCGAGGAGGTATCTCATCCTGACTTGCTTGTGTCTTCAATTGGGTCATCTACACTGCATGTTACAATTCATTTAGTCAATCTTGGGTTAGCAGAATACCTGGTGCATAATGTAAATTTTACTTCAATCATAGAATATGCATAGGATATGGGCAGGCCTCAAGCCCATTGCTTTCCTATCGGGATGGTGGTACCACTAGAGGTACCACCTAATCAAACTAACTTCATCTATGGAGGTTTAGATCAACTTGTAGATAATTCACCCATAGAATAAGATGATGATGAACCATTTGCAGTAAACATCCATTATCTATCTAACCCAGAGCTTACCCTTTTCTATTTTGATCGTTATTACTAGCATGGTTATGGTTTGGGACTATTTGAACAAGGAAAATGAACTCCATATGAATCGTTCTATCAGTTACCAACTGATAGGTTCAGATTGAGTTATGACATAAGAGGTCAGGATGAGCTTCTAGATATATCTCTAGATCACCTAAACCTAAGCGTGGGGGTGGATGTTGATTGGAATCCCTATCATCCTAACCCTTCATATTCTCAAAGGGGTAACCAACCAGTAACCATGGTCACCATAGAGCCACCCTTGGTTTATCATGACAATATTTCACTGGAATCTAATCCAGATGAAATTACAAGAACTTATTAGTTGGTTAGAAACCATGAGCATACCAATGACATCGACATTGCATCTCAGAATTCTAGTACAACAATAGCAGAGCCTGAATCAGAAGCTACTTCTCAGGAAGGAGATTCAGAATCCATCTTTGAAATATGTGGGCCAGAATTTTTTTTGGAGAATATGATGATGAATTCCTTAGAGGGTGAGGAATATGAGGATAAAAAATAGGTAGTCTACCTTGGGCCTCACCACTTGCATCATCTTAGGGAACTTGTCGACATGGAATCCATTTACCATGAGGTGTTCCTTGGTCCTCCCATTCAAAGAAGGCCAATAAATTTGGAAGATATATACCACATGGTGTTTCCTAATCATTCAAATTTAAGGCAATTGCTTCCCCCTAAGGATCCAATTATTGTGTCTATTCCTAGAGCACACCCGGTAATACCTATTCTACCCTAGCCACATCTAGAGAAGGGGAAGAAATCTGAAGATACTATGTTGCATCTATGTGGTCTTGGAGATTTTTTCCATTCCATCAACATGATCTCCATTGATTTGACCACTCCAGTCTGTAATCCATCTGACCCTTCAAAACATTTATACCTTAATTCTAAGGCCATTGATTTTGATCATGCAAATTTATCTTTAGAGCTTGAATATTTCTTCCCTAATGAAGAAATATTGCAACCATTTCATTTTGTGCCAAGTTGTGCTTACAATGTTTATCATTTTGAGGGTAATTCCAATTTAGTGGAACCTTTAAATGTAGCAGATGACATCCATTTGATCCCTACGTCTCACCAGCTAGATGAGGGGTCACATATGTCAATAGAGGAAACCTTCAAAGTGGATATCAATGATGATACCACCAATCCAAGGAAGGTTAAATTTAAATAAAGCTTATCTCCTGAGAAACATGCCAACCTCATTCCTCTATTGAGAGTGACTTAATCTCTTTACTTGGACATACAAGGTCATGCTAGGTTTGGATCTAAAATTGATTACCCATAACATTTCGTTGGACCTCACCAAGAATCCAGTAAAGAAAAAACTCAGGAATATGAATCCAACCATCACTTTGATGGTTAAATATGAATTAAAATTTTTTTGTATGTAGAATTCATCATTTCCATCGACTATCCATAATGGGTATCAAACATGGTACCTATAGGAAAATCAAATAGAAGAATCTGTATTTGTATGGATTTTAGAGACCTCAATAAGGAAACACCCAAGGATTCATTTTTGTTGCCTAATATTGATGCTTTGGTAGATGCAATTTTAGGTCATGAAATGCTTTCCCTCATGGACAATTTTTCTAGTTACAATCAAATTTAGATTAAACCTGAGGACCAACATAAAACTACTTTCACCACTTCATGGGGAACATTATGCTACAAAGTCATGCCTTTCAGTATTAAAAATACTGGTGCCACATATCAGTGGGCTATGACATATATTTTCATGACTACATGCATAAGATATTAGAATATTATATCAATGACTTATTGGCCAAGTCATTGCTACATTCAGAGCATGTCGAGGTTCTCAAAAAAGTCTTTGATCACTTGATAGAGTACAATTTTATGTTGAATCCCAAGAAATGCATATTTGGCATAACCTCAGGTAAACTCTTGGGATTCATCATTTCTAAATGAGGGATCAAAGTTGACCCAAAAATTTTTAGGGCCATTTTAGAGATGTCTTCACCCACTAATATCAAGGAATTGAGAAGCCTACAGGGTGAAGTAGCATCCATAAGGTGATTCATTGCATAATTATTGGACAAATGTGGACCCATGAATCGACTATTACACAAGGGGATACCATTTAATTGGGATGAGGACTATCAAAAGGCTTTCACTGAGATGAAGAAATATCTGAAAACATCACCAGTTTTAGCTCCACCTTGACCAGAGGTGCTATTATTGTTATATATATCTGCCACTAACTTTGAATTGGGAACCATGTTAGCCCAATATAATGTACAAGGTAAAGAACAGATAATATATTACATCAACTAAACTCTGGTCAGCTATGAGCCATGATACATATATGTAGAAAAACTAAGCTTAGTAGTAGTATTTGAAATGAAGAAGTTACACCACTACATGTTGAGCCATACAACATATGTGGTATCAAAACAAAATCCTTTGCAGTATATGATGAACAAGACATCATAATATACATACTATAAAGTGGATCATGCTATTGATGAAATTTGATCTAGAATTCATAATTCAAAAGTCTATCAAGGGACAAGTTATAGCAGATCAACTATAAGAGGCTCCTCTTCAGGATCATAGGCCTCTTGTCATAGAACTTCTCTATGAGGTAGTGTTTACATTACTGGAGTCGCCTGAACCCAAAGAACCTAATAATCAAGCATATATGTCTTTGTTCTTCGATAGTTCCAAATGTGAGCAAGGGGGTGGTTCGGGAATTATGTTTTTCATGATACAAGGTGCTTGTTGGCATTTTTACCACATTGTTTTTATTGTTACTGTTCATGCAAAAGAATGCACAAAGTGTAGAGATATTCACCCCTCTATTTGTCCCTCCAAGCACTTCGAAAGGGAAAATACAAAAATCTCTACAAGTTTTGTGCTAAAGCAAAGTAAGTGAAAAATGTCATGATATCGTGACCTATTGCAGTTTCGCGACGTTCGATTCAGAAAATAGCTAAGCACAAAAGTTGTTGCAATATCACGACATGTCGCATTATCGCTACCTGTCGCAGTTTCACACTGGAAAGTGAGAAAGGGAGCAAGGAAGTAAAACTATTGCGATATCTCGACACGTTGGATTTTTGCGCTAGGAGCAACAAAAGGAAGTAGTAATGGTAAAGTTGTCACGACATCGTGACATGTCGCATTTTCCCGACTTGTTGCGGTGAGGGAGCAGTAAAGTGAAAGTTGTCGCGATATCCTGACATGTCGCATTTTCGCGACTTGCAGTGGAAACAAAGTAAAGTGATAGGAACAGCAGCAAAGAGGAGCGCCAAGGAAAAATGTCATGATATCGCGATAGGAAAGCAAGGAGTACGATGGTACAAAATGTCACGATATCGCGACATGTCCCATTTTTGCAGAAGGGCTAAAGATAAACACAAGGTGGGAGAAAGATGTCATGATTTTGCGACATTTTTGGAAATGAATCCAGGCAAGAGAAACATGGCGCGATATCGTGACAGGAAGCGACAATGAAGGAGAAGACAGAAAATTGTCATGATTTTGTGACATGTCATGATTTCACGAGGAGAAAGTGCAGAAGCAGCCAGATAGTACAGAATGTCGTGATTTCATGACATCAAATTTTCACGGCCGAAAAGCAACAAAGTACAAGAAGATAGAAACATGTCACGATTTCGTGACTTGTTGAAGACGAAAGAACAAAACAGAGAAAATTGTCGCCATTTCGTGACCTGTCATGTTTTCGCGGAACGAAATCTGAAAAGTACAAGGTAGAAGGAAATTGTCGCGATATCGCGACATGTCATGTTTTCATGATGAAAAAGCGGGAAGGACAGTGCCAAGTACGAAATGTCACGATTTTGTGACATGTCACATTTTTGCCACTTGCAAGAAGATGAAAGCCAACAAAGAGGAGGATGTCGCGATTTCGCGACATGGTGCATTTTCACGAAAATAATGAAGACAGGAGCCAAGTGAGTGAAAATTGTCGTGATTTCGTGACTTGTCACATTTTCATGGGTATAAAAAAGAGAAATCTAAACAAATAGAAGATGTCACAATTTTGCGATATGTCACATTTTCGCGACTGGTGGTAACAGGAGAAAGCAGTAAGTTGAAAATGTCACGATTTCGTGACATGTTGCATTTTTGCGACCTGTCACATTTTCGCGACATAAGCAACAACAAAGGCCCGATAAATTTATGTCCGCATTTTCCTTCAAAATTACATAGAATAACATGAGGAGAAGATAAGAATCGAACAAAGTATCATTTTAAAAGCTCTCCAATTGATCTTGAGATCGTGGTCAAAGAGACTCCCAAATTAAATGTTTTGCTGCTTACCTATGTGCGCATGGGAGAACGTTTTATCATGAAGCTTTTAAAGCCACCAAAATTAAAGATTCCTCCTGTATTAAAAGCTCTTGTTCATGATATCCTAACAACTTCAAGCTTGCCCCGAGAACAGTCATTTAATGAAGAAATATGGTCCCTTGTTTCTGTTCAATTTTCAGTTTTGATTCATAAAAATAGGGAATCTGATTTCTCTGAGGTAGATTAAGAGGGATTTTTTCTCTTTTCAAGTGCATATTTTGAGGATCACCTCTTCAAAACCTGTTTTATATTTTAAATGCTGTGATTCAAAAATAAGAGGGAAGGCCTCTATAAATACTAATGTATATCTCAAAGAAAAGAAGGAGGACCTTTTTTCAAAAATTGAAGCAGAAATCCTAAGTACATTTTGCTCTATTCTTAGTGTCTCTTGAGTTGGTGATCCAAACTATTGTTCATGTGATGCTTTCTATGTGATTCACTTTTGTTTAGTCCAATGTTAAAATATAAGTTGAATTCTACTATTCTGAATTTGGCTATATTTTTATTTGAACATTTGAAGTATAATTGAAGGCAAACTTATGGTCAATGTTTGATCCAATTTTTGTATGTGAATTCTAAGAATCTGTTGCTGCTTATATTTAGGATTTAGTCTGAGATTATTTGCTATCTGAGGTTGTTCTCCCTATCAACTATCGGCTTCAGCCATATTTCCATATCTTTCTATTATTTCCCTTTCTTTCTGCATTTTCCATTTCTTTCCCGCATCCTTATCTTGAAACTAGTTTAGATTAGTTTGGGAGCTAGCCCTCTCTGGAGATTAGCCCGAGAGACTTCTATTTCTCTCAGCCTTTCAATGTTGGTTGGGTCTAGGGTGCATTTTATATGACTAGGCGGATTCGTGACCAATAGTTTTTGGCACGCCCGATGGGACAGACTATTTCTGTCTTAGTAAGATCCATAGTCGGTGGGTCAAATATTATTTCAAGTTGACAAACCCATTTGTGCCAACAGTTTTTGGCACGCCCGATGGGACTCACAAGTCCCATATTTTGACACCCGGAGGAATCAAGATTTTGATGAACTGTCTTGACCTCAAAGCAAAGATTGTAAGTTCATCTGGTGACTCTGCTGAAGGCGACTATAAAGTACCTAGAAATCTCCAATCCTAAAGTTGGTGAAAATATTTGCATATTTGCTTCATGATCACGAGATCAAGTGCCAAAGAATCAGAAGATCTAGTTGAATTATTCGAGATCGATGTTCAAAAATGGAGGGAGCACTCAAGATTGGTAAGTCCTATGAACCCGTCATTTGATGTTTCTTCACAAGCAGCAGGTCAGTTTGTGCCATCTTCGACTCCTCCCAGTACTGCTATGAGCTTGCTAGTAGATCAAAATCTTGTAGTACAAATGGTTGGTCAACAACCTCCTCCACATCGAATTCTTTCTTGGAACTATTTGGGAGCGTTGGACCTGCATTTTCAAAATTTAGTTCTTGTTGTAGCAATAAAATCCTTGCCTACATACGATGGGACTAGAAAGACCATGTATGAGCATGTGTCAGATGTGGCATCCTTGGCTATAATTCATAATATCACAAAAAAATATGTCATGATTAAATTGCAAGTCCTGTCACTCCGAGGTAAGTTATTATGCTGGTATAGATCCTTGTCTCCCAACTCCATAAATTCATGGGATCAATTAGCAGAGATGCTGATCCAAGGGTTCAATGAGCAAGTAGACCCATTTTCTTTATTGCATCAATTTACTAATATCAAGAGGCATCCTCAAGAGGAGATAGTAGATTTCAATTTTAGGTTTGCTCGAACTTGGTAGAGAGTTCCTGATGGTCTTCACCCTACTAGTGACCAAACAACATTGTACTTTCTTAGGGATTTCCATTCAGATATTGGTATGAACATTAGGATTTCCAATGTTCAAACCTTTCCTGCACTTTATTCCCAGGCATAGAATGCTGAGGCCGATCTGGTTGCCGTTGGGAAATTGCCTTCAAAAATGACTATGCCTATTTTTCTCGAGCTTCCATAATACCAGCATACAGGTGTAGCCTCCACATCTTACACTGCTCCATCCATATACCCTTCATCTTCATGGAATCCTCTCACACCTTCGGTACCTATGATTCCCATTCCACAAATAACCTCTCCACTTCCAACTCCTACATTACCTTCTCCACCAGTTCCATTACCTCTATCGACACCGCCTATGTCCTCAAGCCCAGATCCTCAATTGGCTATTTTGCAAGAAATTCAGTCGGCAATGAGAGCTCTCACTAACAAGGTGACATCTATGGACTGGAGAGAGACAGAGAGGAACTATCAGCCATTAATATTTGTTTCGGCGGTAACTAGAGAGCAAGTTGCTGCTAGCAAGCCTATAGAGAAAGTACCTTAGAGGAACTCAATGATCCTGGTAAGTGAAGAGGTTGGCCCCTCTAAGCCATCTTACTGGTGTTCTTCATGCAACGACACACATGATGAGTCCACTTGCATGATCCACCAAAATTATTTGTAAGTTCTTATGGTGATCCGTGTAAACATGATTCGAGAGGTGGATCATAATTCTGCAATGTCTCCTAAAGAATACATGGCAATCTTGAAATGCAGTGGCAAGAAACCAATGTTGGTAGATCCGGCTAAGATGGAGCCATTGAAAGTGCCTACTGCACAAGCAACAAAGCAAAAAATACCTGCAAAGACTCTTGATCCTCTAGCTCCACAACAAGACCCACCTATTTTGTCAAAGGATCCGCTTCCACCACAAGCAAAAGAGAGGTTGCAAGCTAAGGCTTCTGGCTCCCAGCTGCAAGCGAAAACAAAGGAACAAGCTAGAGAGACATTGCGGTATCCATCATTGACTAAACGGCAGTGAGTGGAGGCCACCCAATAATATAGAAGCAGATTTGAATCTGCCAGTGGAGGGAAAGAGCCAATCTCGATGGAGTACAACATCATCGAAGAACTCAAAAGGATACCAGCTAAGGTAAGTCTATATGACACCTTATAGCTGCCTGGACAGGTAAATCTCTTACAGGAATCCTCAAAAACCACACAAAGTAAGGGGAAGGCTCTAGCCCAGGTAGTTATGTCTCAAACTCTGACCTCTTTAGTCACAAGAAAAAATAGACCACCACATTTTTATCTTTCATTGAGAATGGAGGGACATGTGGTGCATAATTGCCTCATTGACTTAGGATCAGCTACTACTGTCATGCCGAATGCAGTATGTGATGTCATAGGCATGGAATATACAAGGACTAGCATGGGAGTTTTGCAACTAGATGGTACCTCAGTAAAGATGGTGGGTGTAATTAAGGATGTTCCTATTTCCCTGCATGTCATGCCTCAGATTACTGTGATCTAGGATATCATAGTGGTGGACCTGGAGCCATGTTTTGGTATGTGTCTCTCCCGAGAGTTCACGACTAAACTCAGGGGTTACCTTTCTTTGGATTTTACTCATTTTGAGGTAATCCATAAAGGTAAAAGGTGAAGATTTTCAATGAGAAGCCTTCCACATTTCATGTGGAGAGAATAGATGAAATAGATAGGTTAGAAAATTTGGTGTACATGATTTCTGAAGAATTTGGCGAGCTTGACTTAATGGAAGAAGTTTTGGAAGAGCTCTACCCAAAAAATGAATTTTCCATGGCCAATTTCAACACCATGATAGAAATAGAATTGGGGTGTTACTCCATTTTTAAGCCTGAAAAGGCTCAAGAAAAGAATGATGAAAGTCAATACCAGCTTTGGAAGCTCTATTTTGATGGAGCATGATGCAGAAATGGTGTTGGAGCTGGGATTGTTCTAGTATTAACTTTTGGGATTCAACGATCCTATTCATATCGGTTGACCTAGAGCTGCACAAATAATGCATCATAATATGAGGCTTTATGCCTAGGCCTCAAGAAAGCTGAGAAACTTGGAGCACGACAGTTGCAAATTTTTGGTGACTCTGAGTTGATTATCAATCAAGTGACCAATAAGTGTGTGTCCAAGCACCACTATCTCAAGAACTATCGCAACAAGGTCTGGGATCCAGGAGATCATAGAGCCATGTTTTGGTGTGTGTCTCTCCTAAGAGTTCATGGCTAAACTCGAGGGTTACCTTGTACATAGAGTAAAAAAGAAAAAAAGAAAAAAAAGGAATTTTTTTTTTTTTTTTCAACTTTGGCTCCTTTTGCACACGAGCCCGTAGGTATGTTTATTTCTCTCTCTTTTTCTTTTCCTTCCCAGTAGATAGTGGCTTCCATCTACTTCTTTCTTCTACTTCCTTATTTTCATTCCCTTCCTCCCACTCCTTCTTCCACTGTAAATAATCAAGCCACTATTGTTGTTTCTACTCCCCTCTCTGATGTTCCCATTTCTTCACTTCTCCTTTCTTCCAATCCTTTTTATTTTGAGCACTTCTCCATAGTTCCTACCACCTTATCCATTCCATCCACTTCCATTTCATTATCTATTTTCATAGAATCCCAGTAGCTGGTAGCACAGTAGCACCCTCTTCAGTTGTTGTATCTACCACTTCTACTCCTCCATATTCCACCATTCCACCATTCACCATTCCCGTTCCACGGCCTGCACATCTGTAGGTCATCACTCCATTCATTCCCATTTTTGCAACTCAAGTGCTTCTCACTACTACCATGGAGATCATTTCACAGTACTTGGTGATTACCTAGCTCAATCGAGCTAGGCAACATGCAGTAGTTCAAGGAATAAGTGAAGTTCTACTATTCTACAAATTTTTGCTAAAGGTCCTATATTGAGTGTCGAGCGCCAGCAAGAGCTTGTTGCAACAGCCCATAGAAACGTCTAGCATCAACCAGCACTCACTTCTTCTGCTCCTCCAGCTTCTTGACTTTGTTGCCCAATGGATAAAGGCCTGAGGTTCGTGCATACAGCAGAACTGTATACCCCGAGAGCCGCCAAGAATGTTGGCATTTTTACCACATTGTTTTTGTTGTTACTGTTCATGCAAAAGAATGCACAAAGTGTAGAGATATTCACCCCTCTATTTGTCCCTTCAAGCACTTCAAAAGGGGAAATACAAAAATCTCTACAACTTTTGTGCTAAAGCAAAGTAAGTGAAAAATGTTGTGATATCGCGACCTGTTGCAGTTTTGTGGTGTTCAATTCAGAAAATATCCAAGCACAAAAGTTGTTGCGATATCGCGACATGTTGCATTATCGCTACCTGTCACAGTTTCACGCTGGAAAGTGAGAAAGGGAGCAAGGAAGTAAAACTGTCGCAATATCATGACATGCTGGATTTTTGTGCTAGGAGTAGCAAAAGGAAGTAGTAATGGCAAAGTTGTCATGACATCGCGACATGTCACATTTTTGTGACTTGTTGCGATGAGGGAGCAGTAAAGTGAAAGTTGTCACGATATCGCGACATGTCGCATTTTCATGACTTGCAGTGGCAACAAAGTAAAGTGATAGGAAAATGTTGCGATATCATGACATACAGCAGCAAAGAGGAGCACCAAGGAAAAATGTCGTGATATCACGACATGTCGCGATATCGCGACAGGAAAGCGAGGAAGGAGTAAGATGGTACGAAATGTCACGATATCACGACATGTCCCGTTTTCATGGAAGGGCTGAAGATAAACACAAGGCGGGAGAAAGATGTCACGATTTTGTGACATTTTTGGAAATGAAGCTAGGCAAGAGAAACATGACGCGATATCATGACAGGAAGTGGCAACGAAGGAGAAGACATAAAATTGTCATGATTTTGCGACATGTCATGATTTCACGAGGAGAAAGTGCAAAAGCAGCTAGATAGTACAGAATGTCACGATTTCATGACATATCAAATTTTTGCAGCCAAAAAGCAGCAAAGTACAATAAGATAGAAACATGTCATGATTTCACAACTTGTTGAAGATGAAAGAACAAAACAGAGAAAATTGTCGTGATTTCGTGACTTGTCACGTTTTCATAGAATGAAAGCTAAAAAGTACAAAGCATAAGGAAATTGTCATGATATCGTGACATGTCGTGTTTTCGTGATGAAAAAGCGAGAAGGACAGTGCCAAGTACGAAATGTCACGATTTCATGACATGTCACATTTTTGCCACTTGCAAGAAGATGAAATCCAACAAAGAGGAGGATGTCGCGATTTCATGACATGGTGCGTTTTTGCAAAAATAATGAAGACAGGAGCTAAGTGAGTGAAAATTGTCACGATTTTGTGACTTGTGTTTTTGTGGGTATAAAAAAGAGAAAGCTAAATGAAGAGAATATGTCACAATTTCATGACATGTTGCATTTTCACAATTGGTGGTAACAGGAGAAAGTAGTAAGTTGAAAATGTCGTGATTTCACGAGCGACCTATCACATTTTCGCAACAGAAGCAACAACAAAGGCCCAATAAAGTTCTGTCCACATTTTCCTTCAAAATTGCATAGAATAACATGAGGAGAAGATAAGGATTGAAAAAAGTATCATTTTAAAATCTCTCCAACTGATCTTGAGATCGTGGTCAAAGAGACTCCCAAATTAATTGTTTTGCTGCTTACCTATGTGCGCATGGGAGAACGGTTTATCATGCAGCTTTGGAAGCCACCAAAATTAAATATGCCTCTTGTATTAAAAGCTCTTGTTCATGATATCCTAACAACTTCAAGCTTGCCCCAAGAACAGTCATTTAATGAAGAAATATGGTCCCTTGTTTTTGTTCAATTTTTAGTTTTGATCCATAAAAATAGGGAATCTGATTTCTCCGAGGCAGATTAAGGGGGATTGTTTCTCTTTTCAAGTGCATATTTTGTGGATCACCTCTTCGAAACCTATTTTATATTTTAAATGTTGTGATTTTAAAGGAAGAGGGAAGGCCTCTATAAATACTTATGTATATCTCAAAGAAAAGGAGGACCTTTTTGCAAAAATTGAACCAAAAATCCTAAGTACATTTTGCTCTATTCTTAGTGTCTCTTGAGTTGGTGATCCAAAATATTGTTCATGTGATGCTTTCTATGTGATTCACTTCTATTTAGTACAGTGTTAAAATATAAGTTGAATTCTACTGTTCTGAATTTGGTTGTATTTTCATTTGAACATTTGAAGTATAATTGAAGGCAAACTTATGGTCAATGTTTGATCCAATTTTTGTATGTGAATTCTAAGAATATTTTTTTGCTTATCTTAAGGATTTAGTCTGAGATTATTTGCTATCTGAGGTTTTTCTCCCTATCAACTATTGGCTTCAGCCATATTTCCATCTCTTTCTATTATTTCCCTTTCTTTTTGCATTTTCCATTTCTTTCCCGCATCCTTATCTTGAAACTAGTTTAGATTAGTTTGGGAGCCAGCCCTCTCTGGAGATTGGCCCGAGAGACTTCTCTTTATCTCGACCTTTCAATGTTGTCCGGGTCTAGGGCACATTTTATATGACTAAGTAAATTCGTGACCAATAGTGCTCCAATGCCCTTGTCATTTAAACTCAATTTCCCTTGCACAAATAATAATGTTGAATATGAGGGCTTAATCTTAGGTCTCCAAACAATGCTCACCATGAAGATAAAAAATATAAAGATATTTCATGACTCCTTGCTCATTTTTAATCAAGTTAAAGGGATATATCAATTTAGATGTCCAATTTTGAAGGTATATAAATAACTTGTGGACACATATCTAGCCCAAATAGAATGGTATGATATCGAGGTAATCCCTCGAATATCCAACAGATTTGCAGATATCATGGCATCTTTGGTATCTTTAATACCTCAAAATCCATATGTTGAATTCACTACCATTCAAGTGAAAATGATATCACAATTCATGATACGATGTGAGGCAAAAAAAAGTCAAGAATCAGTCCACACTATTCAAATAGAACCAACCCATGAATGGTTCTACAAATCTAGAGACTTTCTAAAAAAAGTGCCTTAGGGATCATTGCTTTCACAAGGTCCTGCAGAGAATGGTACCACCATTCTCCATAAGGTTGTTTCCCAATCAATTTTTATACAAGTTGAACTACAGTGGGAACATGTCGATTAGTCAATTGAAGTTGTTGCCTATCAATATTGGGTGTCGCAAATACGTGATTTCCTTAAGCTTGGCACAATATCACAAAGGATTATTGCATGCTACAAAATGAACATTTAAATAGAAAGTGACTAAATATGTCCTGCTAGGAGATATATTATATCGCTATAGCTATGATGGAATTCTCCTTCATTGCATTGATCCCCAAGAATCAACTTGGGCAATATCACAAGCTCATGATGGTATATGCGATGGTCATTTTAGCAGTATGGCCATCATTAAGTGCATCATTTGAATGGGTTATTATTGACTCACTATGGAGAAGGATTGCACATCGTATGTCAAGAAATATGTCAAATGTCAGTATCATTCTAATCTTATGCACTTGCCATCGCAGGCCTTACAACCCATCCAAGCGGTTTGGCCATTTTCTCAATGGGGTTTGGATATAATTGGTAAGATATATCCCCCATATTTAGGCCAACATAAATTTATTATAATGGCCACTAAGTACTTTAAAAAATGGGTGGAAGCAATCCATATAACAATAATAATAGGAGAACATATTGTGGAGTTCATACTTCATAATATCATATGTCATTTTGGGATCCCATATAAGATCATATCAAATAATGTAATGTCATTCAAAAACAAAATTGTAAGGGATTTAATGTCTAAATATAATATCCAAAACAATTTTAAGACTCCATACTATCCATAAGCAAACGAGCAAGCCAAAGCTTCTAAAAATATAGTGGTAGCAATCTTAAAAAAGACTATGCAAGAAATCCATAAATACTGGAATATCCAACTGCCCCTTGCACTATGGGCTTACAGAACTAGTATACGAACACCCATTGGGGCAGCCCCATTTTCACTAGTATATACCACTAAGGCCATTATGCCCCTTGGAATTGGAAATTCCAACCCTACACATCGCATTGAGAGAGTTCATCGATGATGACACTACACGACAAGCTTGCATTGACCAATTGATGCTTCTTGATGAACATCGCATGAATGCCCTTGAGAATATCTGAGTTTATCAAGAATTCCTAAACTGAGCTTATAATAATAAATTCCATCTGAGATACTTTAAAGTTGGGGATATTGTGCTGAAAGAAAACCAATAGAAATCAAACCTACCATTGTATCTGCAAGATAAATTTACTGTTAACTGGTTAGGTCCATATATCATCTTAGAGAAGATAGGACCTGGAAAGTATCGTCTAACATCGCTTGAAAGTGTTTAAGAGCCTGAAACTCTCAAAAATTTTCATCTTAAGTCATTCCACACATTAAAATAAAAAATTCAAAAATAATTAAAAAATCAAAATAATAAAACTATCTAAAACACAAAAATCCAAAAAAATAAAAAACAATAAAATTAAAAATATTACAAAACATCAAAATAAAAAAACATTCACATTTTTTATTGCATCACTTGCATTCACTTAATTGCATTCCATTAGGCATGTTCATCCATTGCACTTGTATTAGGATAGGTTGTGTTTACAAGCTTACAAATGATACCATGTTTGTATCTTAATCATTCATCTATTCATCATCATCATCCATCACCCTTGTGAGTAATTGTGTTTTTCAATAAAACCCTTCATGTTGCTATAAGGAATATACCAAGGTTTTCTAGTCATTCAGCCATACCTAGTAATCTTCTTAGATTTTGTAGAAATCTATCTTTGCTTTTGTATATGAGGTCTAGTTTTGATAGCACCTAGCATATGTCAAAATCCCATCACTAATTAAACACATTAACAATCCTAATTAGGACAAGGAAGGATAAACACTACAAAGTGGTCCTAGTCACCTTAAGTGAAAGGTTTTTACTTACTCATTTTGTGATGCGCATGGTCTAGAGTGTTGATCATTGATAAAAGGACAAGCTCCCCCTACCCAAAGAAATCCCTTGCTTTCATACAAAACAAGCAAAAACCCAAAATCAAAAGCAAAATCCCTTGCTCAAAAACAAAAAGAAATGCAAAACAAAAAGTGATTTTAATAAAAAAGCATGAGCAAGTATCCCAATAAATGTGAATAAATTAAGAGGGTGAAGAGCTTGAATCCCTAGAATGGTCAGTAATTGAAACCATTGAGTGATAACCAATACAGCAATGGGTTGAATGAATAACGTCTGGTATTGGGGTAGTTCTAAGCAATTTACAAATGAGCTAGCTTTAGGTGGTATGTATTACCTAGTGGTCTAGTCCAACTGTGTCCAAACTTAGGAATAAGGTGAAAATTTGGTGATCCTCATTACAGTAATGGGTTGAATGAATTTCTCCTAGCAATGAGGTAGTCTTATGTCTCATCTAATATATTTATTTGCACACAGGGATAATGAATATCTTGGTCTTCATAACAACAAATTTTGTCTTTCAAGAGTCCTATATAGTGATTATACAACTTTTTATTAATAAACTAGGGTGTTTGAGTCTCATGAAAACCTCATAAATACCTTATAGCAACAAGTTATATCAATAAATCAATTATAAGCTTCTCTTTATGATGTTTTATTTATGAAATGGTGTTCATAACATAGGATAGATACCGGATGGATATCAACAATGATATTCAGATGACCACTGACTATTTTGTGCATATTTGTTAATTTAAAAAAGAAAATGAGGGAAAACCATACATCTCTCATCATCTCATCTTACACATGGGTGTTTAAATGATTAATTATTATGATAAGAGTTACCATTTACATTCATGATTTTTATACATTCTGTAGTGTCATCCATTAGTTTGTAAAACACACATTAGATTCATTCCTTATGTTTTAAGTGATTAAAGCATACAGGTTCATTGGCATTAGTTCATCATCATGTAATTAATGCATTCCATTACACATCATGTATCATATCACATAAGTTAAGTGCATAAAAAATTGGAAATAAATTAAACATGCATTTAATTATAAGCAGTGCATCCATACATGTAATCATCATCATAATGCATACATACATATAGATCATAGCATATAACCATACATCTATCATATAGCTAGTGCATGTCATCAGTACATCACATCCATATAGCATAAATCAATACATAACATAAGCATTGCATCCATGTGCATCTCATAAACATAAAACAATAAAATGATATACATAATGAGCCATAATCAAATATCATATATATAAATATATATGTGTGTGTGTGTGTGTGTGTGTGTGTGTGTGTGTGTTTGTGTGTATGTCAAAATGTATACATAGAGGTACAAAATTCCCATAGGCTACAATAGTGTAGGTCCTCAAACCTTAAAATAAAAAATAATACAATGTCATCAAGATACAATCATGAATGGCCTACACTGCCTGAGTCACCTCCACCCTCTCCACCCTCTCTTCGAGGCTATCGGGTGCTAGTGCTAGCTGACCTCTATAATAGAGCACCTATCATGTGGCTTGGCTGCATTTATGACTACTCATACTCACTCTGCCTGCTCCATTGTGAGCCAACTACTATAGATATAGTTGGAAGTGTATCCCTATATAGCTTGACCTGAGTCTCTAAAGAAATTATATACACATAACTCATTGTGATTTGAGTTGTATCCTCCTCTAGGAGTCCTTGTAGATGCCTAATATCTACATCTACATTTAAATTAATTTGTCCCTAAGGGGTGGCATAGATGGTGTAGCCTGTGGAGTAGTAGTAGAACTTGCCATCACCTTGAGTGTGTCTCGCTCAACTATTCTTAGATACAAGTGTGACTGGACAAGATCCCACTATGCGGTGATCTTCTCTATCTTTGTAGTAGTTGTGTCAACCTAAGCTTGGAGGGTATCCCTGTTCTCTTGGTAGCCTCACCATTGAGTTTATCATACTATCAGTTGTACTTATAATGCACTCATATGGACTTGTAGGGTAGCAATAGAGGTATATCTCTCTAGAATATAACTTTGATTCATTTACAGTTATGCCTGCAAACCATGTATCTATGCTCGTAACTACAACACCTCATCATCAGGCTCCTCCTTTTCCTCTGCTTCATCTTATACCTCCTCCTTTGGAGCAGTCTGTTGTCCCCACTCCTCCTCATCATCTAGAGAAATCATCTCCCATGTGGATCATCAACCATGATCTTTGTAGCCTCATCATCCTTGGATATACTAAGAGGAACATCACCCTACCATAGCCTAGTGGTTCACCAGATGTCATAGTCTAGAGTCATCCCAAAATTGATGATCCCTATATCCTTAATCACATCATCATCATCCACTAAAGTTATCACCTGAGACTAGGTTAGTTGCATCTCCACCTTAAGATAATGGTAGAGGACTAGCTCCTCTGGGATGTCCTGCCAGATCTCAAATTTTTTGGTGACTCTATAGAAGTAGAAGAACTCCCTCACACTAGGCTTGCACTTGATGATTAAGTGATCATGCTTAGCTCATCGCAAATAGTAGTCAACCTTCGCCTATGCTAGACAGTCTAGGTAAGGGTGCCATATAATATGAGTAGCCTGTGTAGATCAGTCTGCATAGTGTTGTAACTATCCTGCATGAGACCCGATCCTATATGACTCTACCTCCTAAGGCCAACAAGCTTCTTAGCATTCAGCAATAGATGCTCCTACAGTAATCACTAGAGGTAGTCCTCCTGGGTGGTCGATTTGAATGTGCTCCCATACCCATATCTATAGAAGGATACTGCATCTTACTCTAGCTCACCCCTACTCTGTAATGTGGTAGAGCTCATCATAGAGTTGGGTAAGGAGAGCACTCCCCCATGATAAGATGAATGATTGAGTTATTATGCTCCCATGCAGATCCTATACTATAGCCAGGAGGTTTCAAAGGAACCTCACTTTGGATGTGTCAGGAAGAACAATATTATAGATAAGGTGCATGAGAATGTCTTGGAACTATGAAAATACATTTACCCTATACCAACACTCTACTGGTACCCCACCATGCTCAATATCCATGAGTACCTCATCGCTCCTAACATCAAAACCCCTCTTGAAGAAGACAATATTCACTATGGTAGTCAAAGAACTGATGGCATATCCATTGATGGAAATCCAAAATATACGGTACATGTCCTCTAGTATAACCATCATATTCCTAATCATAATATGGAAGGTATTAGTCTACATATCCTAGCACTAGGCTAATGCATTCATGTATGCCTGATCTACATTAATGGTGGGCAATCTCAAGATATAGTTGAGGCCCATGACTCCAAACCAATCTAGGTCTTCTTGGCTCAGCTGGGGTAGTAGCTCATAAATAAAATTTGGATCCCACACCAACATAGTCAAAGTCTAAAAGGGATGGTAACACAATGCATAATAAGTAAAAGATATTCAAAAAAATCAAAAAGCACTTCAAAAACTTAAAAAAAAATATCAACTAAAAAAAAAAGATCAACTAAAAAATTAAAAAAAATCATAAATTTTTGCTAAGGTTGCTTAGCCATGGTTAGTAGTTGTAGTCAAAGTCACAACCATGGTTGTCATCTACGACTAGCAGCAACAGTCAATTTTGTGACTGTTGGGGTTTGAACCTAACTGCAGCTGACAACCGTGGCTCCCAATTGACAAATTGGGAGCCGCAACTATGGGAATGATCTCGTTTGAGGTCAATTCCCACCCCAAAATGAACCCAAATTAAAAACCCACCCCTCTAAACTAACCTAGAGCTAATCCTAAACTAAGGTGAGGTTAATTTCCAGTAAGTTTAATGAGGTTCATTTAATGCCATTTCTTAGTGAGGTTCCTTTTAAATTGTGCAAATCAAATGAGAGAGATCAAGATGCTACCTTCAAAGCACTAGATCCATCACTAGTGGAAGCCTTGGGTTGGTCTACCATGAGATTAGGTAGCGATTTTGCAAGCATTTCATATCAAAAGTTCTCTTTCTCCTCTCAAAGCTCTCACTATCAGGAGTTGGTAGTAGGAAATAATGAAAAATATAAAAATCCTAATTTTCTATTATATTTTGCACTTGGCCCTTAGCTGTGGATGTCAGTCGTGGGTGCAGGTTAGGATAACCCCGATTGAGGTTGTTAGACACAGCTAATAAAATTGCTAAAACTAGCTATGACTCACAACCGTGGCTAGCAGGTGGCAATAAATACTCTAAAATTCCAATCGTGAGGAGATTTAAAATGCATAATAAAAAATATTCACCTTGCTAAAAATCTCAAAAATTGCAAAAATAACAAAAATAGTCACATAAATAAAAATTCAAATGTGCCTCATATCTAGTTATTTACCTTATACAGTTGGTAGTTGCAACGACTTGTGCTCCATATAAACTGAAAAGATGAGTAAATTACCATAAGGCCATTTGAGGTAAAGTAGTCATCGTTGAATTGACATGTCTTCACTTCAAATTTGAAGAATGCCATGGTGGCTGAAATGCCCAATGGGAACTAGCATTTTTTTTATTTCTTCTATCAAATTTTGATTTTATCATCGAACATAGTGATTAACCATAAGCTTAAATAGAATTGCTATCATATTTATTCCCTAAGAAGGCCATTGCAACTAGACTGCTCCACGAGATAGAGATGTATAATTACTATCAATGGTTGAAATCATGGTTGTAATAAGCCTTGCCATATAACAACATGAAAAAGTCTTAAATTGTCCAAATTATTCATCTTGGTCAATTGAATCATCACTTTAATTAATTGTCCTTTCCTCATCGACTTGTTGCTTGAGGGGGTAGTCATAATATCAAATTCATAATAAAAATAAAAAAGGATCACTCGATCATGTAAATTACGTTTGTCTTACGAATAATTGCTAATAAATATCATAAGCTTATCCTTTTACTGGGGCAAAAATAAAATATGCTAGTTTAAAGCCTTTTAGTGATCCACCTATCAAACCAATTTTAGCATCCCTAATGCTACCCGATTGTTGTTGGACACATGAAAGCTTTGCAAATTTAAGCCTTCCATCCCATTGGAAGCAATGATTATAAGATGTGTATCCTTTATAGGATTGAGGCATATAATGTTGATTAGATCAATGATCATCAATAAACCTATAACATGGCTTTAGGTGATCTATTTTTTCTCAGCATCATGTTTTCCCATAATGCATCCCAAAAGGGGTATTTGTAGACACCTAAAATATATCATTTTTAGGAGACTACTCATATGGGCATCTTGGTAGACCATATGAATGATATTGGATCCTTTCAAGGCTAAGCAATGGTTCTAACCACTCATTTTAGGCATCCTAGACCTATTCAACCTTAGCCGTGGGTGACACCCATAGCTAAGATCTCAACCACAGTTGACAATCATAGCTAAGGTCCTAGACACACTGAGTAACCACAGCTAGCCCTATAACTATCTTGGCCTCTTGAGCCAAGCCAAATAGGTTGTTTTTTTTTTTTTTGAATTTACACGATGGAATCGGTAGCCGCCACGAATCTGGGCATGCTGTCCAGCTTTTTATGGCCGCCAAAGTATTATGCGCTGTCCGCCACAGAAGCCACCACACAGATCTTCGTGCAGTCCACCCCTATAACCACCATGCCACAATCATTTTAAACCTTTTACACCACTAAAAGCACTAGGAAAGGGACAAACGTTTAGTCCAATGAGGCCTGAGATTTGAACCTTGGACCTCTACCCCCCTTATGGGTTTTTGATAAACCAATTGGTCTACACCTCGAAACTAAGCCAAATTGGTTGTTACAACTACATTTGTAACCAATTTAGGTGGTTTTGAGTGAGGAAGCTTCTAGATTTTTCCACCCAACTGGCCTAACCTGGCATTTCTTGATCTTGGCTTCCTTGAGAAGCCAATATTGGGATTGGAGATTCTATTTAGAGACCCCTAAAAGAGCATTTTGAAAACTCTCCCTAATCATGGGTGTGCCTCTCCCTAACCTCACTTTGTGCACTCTCAAAGTGAGAGTGAGTAGTAAAGGTTATACATACTAGTCTTCCGAGGACTCAGTATAGTCTATTAAGTTGACTAGTCTTCTAGAGCTCATTGGGAGGCATCCCATTGACACAAATAGTATTTATATCTATTGTGAACCTTCCTGGTTCATTGTGATTTGGAGTCCTTAAGGGTATATGTTCTAATGCAACCCTTTCATCTTGCCCTTAATTGGGTGGATCTTCTCTAAGCCTATCATGTGATGATGAGCGTATTGATCCACCCTTAGTTCGGTCACGTGAGGAGTATGTGTTACATCCTTTGATTGGGGTGTTCTATTGAGAACCCCCATGAGTAGAGTTATCCCCTTTGATGCTAGCCAAACGTCATTCGACAAAATTTTGTGTGGGAGGTTCAGACTCATTGTTTTTTGTGTCATTAGGAGCTTCTACTTCTACCTCATTTGTGTATTGAGGGTAACCTATCCATGTATTGACCATGATGTGGATTTATCTCTTATGTGATTTGTAGAAAATACAAAATATACAAGGGTGTTTATCTCTTTTAAAGATTCTTTGTGTATCTTAAAACTATTTAGTGTATTTTGATTCGTTAAGAAAGTAGTCTAACTCTGATCATATTTTGCAATTTTTTTGATGATATTCTTAGATTATTTAAGGGTTTTTACCTATATACTCACAATGACATAACACAGTAATGACATCTAGATAATATTTCCCTCGAGATATGGAGATGAAATCCATAATTGGACAAGGAGCATAGGTACTACCGATTCTCACCCAACACATCGTGGTTAGTGATACACCCCTCCAAAGAGGAGTGTATGCTATTATCCATGGATAAAACAGATCTTGAATCGGCCTTGGCCAAAGTCAGGTATTGATAGTACAATATCAAATGAGCCAATCGAGTGGTAATGACTTCCACTATTGATCTTGATCAACGGGTTGGAAGTGAGAGCCCAATGTCACTGATTTTTAAGTGAAACATGGTGTGAGGGGGTTCTTTTTAATTTTGTATAAACTAAAAATGCATCAGAGAGCACACATGATTCTTTTTCTACATGCCTAAAAAAAGAAGTTTTACTTTCATAAGTATGCAATGCTAAATGCTTTTTCACTTCAGAGAATGCAATACAAAATTAAATGATATTGGCCTTTCGATAGACCCCAAGAAAGTAAAACCATAGCACACATTTTTAACACTAGTCGTTGTTCTATAAAGTAGGAAACAATCTCAATCGCTAGATAGAAAAACAACTAAGAATATTATCCGTTGTTGACAACAACAGCTAATAGAGCTACCTACTATTATCAACAGTGACTAGTAGCAGATTAAAAATTTTCATGTATTTTCCCTTTTAAATTTTTTCTACGTGGCCTAATTAAAGCCTAATGTAGGGAAAAATATAGAGGAATAAAAAACTTAGAAGAGGACAACTACCTAGAAATCATCATCTGAAGTAGAAGCAGTTTGCTTACTGCTTTTCTTAGTTTTTTGCTAGCTATTGTTGCTTAGAGTGGCTAGAAATCTAGCCACTATTGTAAACCATAGCTAAGATTGTGCACTACTGTATTCAAATGTGGATGGTACATACACACAAAAAATAGAGGAAATTTAGTAGCAACAACACAAATTGCAAGATTTCCATCGTGATCGCCACTGTAGAAGGGCTTAAAGAGCATACATCTACAACTATTGCAACAATGATGATCAAATTTGAAATAAAGAGCATATATAAAATCAAATTCACATGAAAGTAAGCCTTATTTGTATTAATAAATGGTGAATCTCAGTTACTTATACGTCTCTCTTAGGGATACCAAATTTGATACAATGTTTATAAGTGTTTTTGCCCCTAAATAGGGATGATGTACTCTAAGGGCTCTTTAGGTCTCCACCAGCTTTGCATGAGGGCTTACAAGGATACATCCTTATCCATTGTCAAGAGGGAATGATGTTGAATAGTGCTTTGAACCTTGCAAGGATTTGTTATCTGCATGCAATGAAACAACAAAACACATTAAAAGCATATGAAGCCTCTCATGATGATTCTATTATCCACAAAATTCAAAGAATAAAGCAAATACTTGAAGAAAGCATAAAATATGCAAATATGCTTAAGATATTGACAAATAAGTATAAAGTATCGCTTGACATGTGTAAATATAGCTAATATTACATGAAATATAAAGTATTAAGCATAAAAGGAGCTAATCTATGAAAACTTATGCAAGGGAGCATGCATAACATAAATGAAGGTAAAGCTACCTATAATATTATTGATTAACCATGGAAATGATTGAAATAAGACTAATATATGCTAGATTAATCTAAATGCATATTAATAAAAGTAAATCCATGACTAACATGGAAATATAAGGGTATCAAACCCTAGCTGCAGTTGCATACAGTAGTTGGCTCTGTTAATTGTGATTGATAGCCACAACTAAGCCTGTGGACTGCTTCTGATAATACCGACCATGGGAAGAGTCTTATTTATTTCAAAACCAGGGTTGGGAATGCTCAAATATTCCATATGATTGATGTTCAAGGGTTGCCTTCGTATTTGGACACATATTTGCAGTTGATTTCACTCAAATTCATGTCATATCGATGTGGAATAGCAAGGTTTGATTCTCAATCCTTTGGAAGCTCCATTGTTGCAAAGGTAGGTTTCAAACTATAATTGGACAATATCTCCTTGCTCTTCAAAGTTGGTAGTTGGCTCTCTAGTTTGGCAGGGCTTTGCTACAATGCAATTGTCATCCTATTGTCCTCTTTGAGGGGTCTATAAATAGACTTCCCAAATCCTAATATTGGCTTCTCAAGGAAACCAAGATCAAGAAATGATAGGCTAGGGCAGTTGTATGGAACCTTTTGGAGGATTAATAATCCATAACCACTTGAATTGATTGTAAATGCCATTGGAAAAACCAATTTGACTAAGCTCAGGAGGTCAAGATAGTTACAAGGCTAGTCTTTGTTGCTCAGTGTGGCTAGGACCCTAGCTATGGTTATCAACCGTGGATGAGATCTTAGCTACTGATGTCATTAGCGACTAAGGCTAAATAGGTATATGATGCCTAAAATGAGTGGTTAGAACCACTACTTAGCTTTGGTAGGGTCCAAGATCATTCTTATGGTCTGAAAAGGTGCCCATATGAGTAGTCTCCTAAACATGACATGTTTTAGATGTCTACACTATTATATTTTCCATTTATATAGACTAAAGAGGTTACATCCATGAGATAACTAGACTATGAGATTGATTATAGAATCATAAATATATTTTCATGAAAGGTGGAATCCTCAAGTGAAAACATATAGAATGAGAAGGAAAATTAGAAGATGGAGTGTATGGAGTATTTTTTGATGTATAAGGAAATCATGGGTGCTCTAAATTATGTTATCGATCCAAGTAACATGTAGCCATGGGAGAGTGAGGTGGAACAATACTAAAAATAGAGGTGGAAACCCCAAAAGTACCATAGGTGACTATAAGAGTGACATCTCATGTGCAATATTAATTTTTATAGCAACCCTACCTAATACCAAGGATAGGAGGCTTTGCTGGACTAAGGCCTCACTATATGAATCTATGATAGAAACCTAGTTTTAGAATAGATCAATGTCAACCTTGTATGTCACCTATAATAAAGCATATGATAAGTATGAGATCTTACCAAGTAATATCTGTGGATGAGGAAGAATCAATAATAATGTTAGAAACAAGGACAAAGGTGATAACATCAGAGCCACTTGCCATAGGAATGAGAGCCCTACTATTAGTAATCAAGGCCATACTAATGTAAGCTAACATAGATATGGGATAATATGGCATAAGAAAAAAATTAATGAAAAATATCTAAGTAATAGATCAAATGGAATGTTAAAGAGTTTATCAAGGGAGACAAAGTTGATGCAATAAGAATAGAGGACTTAATAATGATATTGATATTCATTGTCTTTGTTAGTTTTGTAGAGACTATGATAAATAGATAGGACCAAAAAATATCAGAGTGTGTATCCCTTAAGAACAACTAGTGTAGGAACAAAAACCTTGATACCACCCCACATGGCTAAGTTCCTTCCAAAGTGGTACAAGAATCACAAAGTCTAAGATTTACCTATTTCATGTATCCTTAGATTGACTTGTATTAAGGATGATTATAATAGGAGAGAGTGTATAATTTAGATATGAGATGGATGATAATTAAGGGAATGATCTTAGACACCAAAGGACTATATAATGTTGGAAAATTACCATTAGTAAAAGGTTAAAAATATGTTTTACCTTGGGTAAAGTTGACTTACCTTTTACCTTACCTGGGGACGGAGTGGACGAGGACGAGCATTTGGACGGCAAGAGAATTTGAAATTACTTTCTTTTCCCCCAATTTCTCTTTTTCCCCCCTTTTTCTCTCAAATGGTTATTTAATGTTTATTTAATCTTTGTAACCTCATGATTATGGTTAATGCAATTTACTGTTTTATCACCACACTCACCTTTCACATTTGGTATCAGAGCCGAGAGCCGAGACCGGCCCGAATCCCGAGGCGATGGGGCCCGCAGTTCGAGGCGATAGAATAGATCTCGAGGCGACACGAATCCCAAGGCAGCCTACAGGAGCAGACCAACATGATTCCCGAGGCACTGGTGGAGCTGGACGAGGCGGCCCGTAGGAGCAACAGATCGACATGATTCTCGAGGCGGTGTTGACGTGGCGTGGCGACCTGCACGCAACCCGAGGCGGTGTTGACGTGGCGTGGCGACCTGCACGTAGCCCGAGGCGCTGTTGACGTGGCATGGCGACGTGGCGTGGTGTGACCTGCGCATGGCCCGAGGCTCGTTGACGTGGCGACCCACATGCGGCCCGAGGCAAAAGGTGGTCTTCGCTGTCATAGACTGCCCACAGGCAATCTAAGCACTACGTGTGCTTAGCTCTTTTTAAAGAGCTAAAACATCGCCGCAGCGGCGATGTGGGACTAAAGTCCCAAAAAAAAGAAGCTTCACGCCGAAGCGCGAAGCCAATAAAAGCTTCGCGTTCGACGCGATAGCTAGAAGGCAGGGAGCCCGCTTTAGCTCCCGGATCTGCCCGGTAGCACAGCGGCTACCCTTCGCCTTGACTCCCGCGAGGTCGAACGATCGAACCTCGACGGGGTCATTTTTTGCTTCGCTTGAGCTAGCGATAGCAACAAGGGCAGGGAGCTCGCATTAGCTCCCGGATCTGCCCGGTAGCACAGCGGCTACCCTGTGCCTTGACGCCCGCGAGGTCGCACGATCGATCCTCGGCGGGGTCAATAGTTTTAAAAAAAAAAATTAAAAAAAACTATAAGGAAATATTTTAAATTTTAAAATTTTTTATTTATTGTAATTTCCTGAGAGGAAATAACTGTACAATTTAAAAAAAAAAAAATTTGCAAAGTTTTATTTAAAGTTGATAAGAGACATTTCCTAAGAGGAAATAGTTGTAAAGTTTTTTTTAAAAAAAAAACTTTGAAAGTTGAAAATTTTTAAACTTTTTTTAAATTTCCTAAGAGGAAATCTTTGTAAAAGAAAATTTCTGGGAAATTTTCTTAAATGATAAGATCGGAAGGATGTTACCAAGCCCTCTGCAGGTTGTTACTGAGAACAAACGCTGAAAACTTTGATAGGCACGTGAAAACACTAGGACTTAATACAGTTTTTTCACAGTTGCAAAACGCGGTTATTGCACACCAGAGAAATCCTGATCTAGGATACGAAGCAGATTCAGAAGATAACTCCTTTGGCAGCAGATTTGAACAATCCGACACAGTGGCAATTGCTTCACAAGGATCTGAATATACTCATTATAGTAATTCAGTTGAAATCCTTCAAACTCCTTCTGAAATAATATTGATCAGTGACGATGATGAACAAGTCACTGACAATTTTGTAATTGTTGAACAACAAGAGTGAGTTGTTTATGATTGTAAATCAAGCAAGGCTTGATAGTTTGTAAAGTCTTTTTTGAAATAAGACTATATAAGAGAGGTTTCTTGTTTTAGTAGATAATAATGGGATCACATAATAATCTACCAATTCCCGAATTCAGTGGGGATAATTATGAGTACTGGTCCATCAAAATGAGGACATTACTCATCGAAAAAGGACTATGGGATATTATTGAAGACGGTTACATTGCTCCAACAGATTGGACTACTTTAAGTGCAAATGACAAAAAAATCTTCAAAGATGCACAGAAAAATAATTCTTTTGCCTTATACCATCTTCAATCAGCATTAGATCCAAGTATCTTTCCTAGAATTGCATCTTACTTAACTGCTACAGATGCATGGAATGCCTTGAAAGAAGGATTCCAAGGAAGTGATAAAGTAAAGCAAGTCAGGCTTCAGACCTTAAAAAGAGATTTTGAAAATCTCAGAATGAAGGAAAATGAAAGAGTCGGAGACTACGTGTACGAGTCAAAGCAATAGTTGATATGATGCAAACTTTAGGTGATGACACAAAAATTGAAACAATTGTGAAGAAAGTGTTGAGAACACTTCTTCCTAAGTGGAATCACATTGCCATCATAATTGAAGAATCCAAAGACCTTTCTACTCTTACATTTGATAGTTTGATTGGATCATTAACATCACATGAAGAGAGACTTCAAGGAGCACCTTCAACAAGCTATGGAGGTGATGACAAAGCCTTCACTTCAAATGAAACTGCAAGACGAGGCCAAGGAAGAGGCCGAGGCAGAGGACAACAACAAAGAGGCAAAGGCCAAAGCAACTCCTAGAGAGGAGGAAATCAAAACAGAGGTGGAAATCAAAACAGAGGAGCCAATCAGAACCAAAGCGGCAATGCAAGTCGTGGAAATCAAGGACGAGGAAGTAACAAGACTAAAACAACTTGTTTCAATTGTGGGAAACAAGGCCACTTCGCTCGTGACTGCTGGTCAAAGACTTCAAAAGATCAAAGCAGTCAATATGGCTCATTCTACGGAGAAGAAGAAGATCCATCAAATCTTTTTCTCTCTTATGGACAACCAGATCAAAATCTTAAAGATACATGGATTTTAGATACTGGTTGCTCCAACCACATGAGTGGAAAAGAAAATCTCTTTGCTACATTAGATTCAACTTACAAATCTCATGTTAAGTTAGGGGATAATAAATCTTTGCAAGTTGAAGGCATAGGAGCTATGGAAGTTCCAACAAAAGAAGGCCTTAAAAATGTGAATGACATATACTATACTCCACAACTACAACACAATTTGTTGAGTGTTGGCCAAATGATGGAGAAGCATTACAAATTAGTTTTTGATGAAAGAAAATGTACAATCTTTGATAAAAACAATTGTAACCGAGTCATCACAGAAGTACCTATGACAAAGAATAGGTTGTTCCCTCTAAAATTTGGTGAGCCAGGGGGAGCTCAACTTGCAAACATTGCTATTACAAATCCAAGTGAATTGTGGCACTTGAGATATGGTCACCTCAATTCCGCTAGCTTGAAAATGTTAACATCACAAGCTATGGTGACGAGGACTACCAAAAATTCCAGAACATAAAAAGGTATGCGAAGCATGTGCTTTGGGAAAGCACTCGGAACAAAGTTTCCAAGAGGCTCGAGCGTGGAGAGCAAGCTATCCTCTTCAGCTAGTACATTCGGACATCTGTGGTCCAATGCAAACTAAAAGCCTTGGAAACAATTCTTATTTTCTAACATTCATAGATGATTATTCTAGAATGTGTTGGATCTATTTTCTGAAACACAAAGATGAAGCATTTGATTGCTTCATAGACTTCAGAAATAATGTAGAAAAGCAAAGTGACTACTATGTCAAATGTCTTCGCATTGATAAAGGAGGAGAGTACTCCTCAAATGAATTTTTACATTATTGTAAGCAAAATGGGATAAAAAGGCAGTTCACCACTGCCTATACCCCATAGCAGAACGGTGTGGCCGAGAGAAAGAACCGCACCCTTGTTGAAATGGCACGAACAATGCTTCAGACAAAGCATCTCACAAACAGCTATTGGGCAGATGCAGTGAGAACAAGTGCATATATTCTAAATAGAAGTCCGACTTCTAGTTTAGATGGTATCACTCCTTATGAAGGATGGTACGGTAAGAAACCAAATGTCAAACATTTTCGAGTATTTGGTTCTTTAGCTTATGCACACATTCCTGAGGAGAAGAGAAAGAAGCTTGATCCAAAGAGTCAAGCATGTGTTTTTGTAGGGTATTGTGATTCAACCAAAGGGTATAGATTGTACAATCCCAAGACACATAAAATCATTATCTCCAGGGATGTAATTTTTGATGAAGGGGGAGAATGGGGTCATAAAAAATTTGTTGATTTTGACTCTAATTCGGACAGTTCCACATTAGTACCTCCCACATTGGTACAACCCAAGAAAAGCAGTGGAAAAAGTCCTCCTCCACAAATTCCACATCAGGAATCTTCATCAAGTACATCAAGTGGTACACCAAGTCCAAGAGGGACTTCTTTGTTGGCACCCCCAAATTCTCCAAAATGATTTCAGAGATCTGTAAGCGCTCCAAGTCCGATGGATATTGATCCAGTTTCTCAAAGGAAAGAGACAAATAGAGGAAAGCGCATACTACCGAGTCATCCATCTTCTCAAATGTTGGATAGGAATTTCCAACAAAGATACACTAGGAGTCAAGCTAGTGAGATGGACGACATTCTGTCAAGACTTGAAAATCTTCAAATGTCAGGAGATGATGAGTCTCATGAACCAAGGGGTGATGTAGTCAATTATGCTTTGTTGGCTGCTGCACAGCTAGAACCATCTAGCTATGAAAAAGCTTGCACTGAAAGTATATGGCAAGATGCCATGGAAGAGGAAATATCCTCAATTAAAAAGAATGATACTTGGGAGCTTGTGAAGCTTCCCAAGGGAAAAAAATGTGTTGGATGTAAATGGGTCTATAAGACCAAATTCAATGCTGATGGAAGCATTGAAAGGCACAAGGCAAGATTAGTAGCTAAAGGTTTTACTCAGAAATATGGAATAGATTATGAGGAAACCTTTGCTCCGATTGCTCGACAAGAAACAATCGAAGCTGTTCTTTCCTTGGCAGCCCATAAAGGATGGAACATTCAACACATGGATGTGAAAAGTGCATTTTTAAATGGATACCTGACAGAAGAGGTGTATGTTCAACAACCTCAAGGTTTCCAAGAACCAGGAAAAGAGAACCTTGTTTATAAATTGAAAAAAGCACTTTATGGCCTCAAGCAAGCACCACGAGCATGGTACTCACGAATTGACGGCTATTTCAGCAAATATGGTTTCACAAAAAGCAAGAGTGAACCAACACTATACTACCTAAAGAATGGAGTAGATATCCTCATAGTTTGTTTATATGTGGATGATCTAATATTTATGGGTAGTAATAATAAAATGAATATGGAGTTCAAAAACTCCATGATGAATCAATTTGAGATGAAGGATCTCGGATTAATGAGATACTTCCTAGGAATGGAAGTACATCAATCAAAGAATGGGATCTTCATATGTCAACAGAAATATGCTCATGACATGATCAAGAAATTTGCTATGCAGCGGTGCAAATCAGCTGCAACACCAACTGGACATGGAATCCAGCTAAGCAAAGAAGATGGAGCACCAAAAGTTGACTTGACCAATTTCAGAAGCATGGTTGGGAGTTTAATGTTTCTCACCAACACTAGGCCAGATATACAGTATGTTGTTTCTCTTGTATCACGGTTTATGGCATGCCCATCCGAGCTGCATCTTCAAGCAACCAAACGAATTTTACGATATGTAAAAGGTACATTGGATTTTGGAATCCATTACCACAAGTCTAACTCTGTGAAGTTAATTGGTTATAGTGACAGCGATTGGGGCGATAATATAGATGACAGAAAATCTACATCAGGGAACTGTTTTAGTCTAGGTTCAGGACTAATAACTTGGAGTTCCAAGAAGCAATCTGTTGTAGCATTATCATCTACAGAAGTTGAGTATATAGCCATTACTCATGCTAGTACTCAAATCCTCTGGTTGAGGAAAATCCTTGAAGAGATTGGCGAAAAACAAATTGGTCCAACCAAAGCTGAATTGTGATAATATCGGTGCCATACGGTTGGCATATAATCCGATCCACCACAAAAGGTCAAAACATTTTGATATGAAGTATCACTTCATAAGAGATATGGTGGAACAACGAGACGGTTGAGCTTCAATACTGTAGCACTTTGGATAATCTAGCAGACATCTTCACCAAAGGCATGGCTAAAGCTCAATTTATAAAGCTGAGAGACTATATAGTCAGTCCTCTCAACTTTAAGGGGGAGAATGTTGGAAAATTACCATTAGTAAAAGGTTAAAAATATGTTTTACCTTGGGTAAAGTTGACTTACCTTTTACCTTACCTGGACGGCAGTGGACGGCAGCATTTGGACGGCAAGAGAATTTGAAATTACTTTCTTTTCCCCCAATTTCTCCTTTTCCCCCCTTTTTCTCTCAAATGGTTATTTAATGTTTATTTAATCTTTGTAACCTCATGATTATGGTTAATGCAATTTACTGTTTTATCACCACACTCACCTTTCACATATAATACCTAATAAGAGCTAGTTGGGGATGCAATAAAAATTATTATTGTTAGAAAATCAAATTAACCAACATGAATCCACTAGAACTACTAGAGAGGTTGTGTTCACTATTTGTTATATAACATACTAGTTAAAAGAGTTGTGATAATTTCTAAACACTTTGAACTAGAATAATATGAAGGGGATAAATATGATTCTATAATAATTGCGCAATATTGACAATGATACTACATCCCTTGGAATAGTATAAAAAGAATATAGAAATGTTGACTTGGATCAAAGTGAAGACGTGTGTTCACCCAAGATATTGAGTAATAAATCCATTTTCTATAGGATATGTTTAAGGAAAATATGGAAGAGATTGATTGGGTTAATTTGATCATGAAATATTCCCAGTAATATGTCAAGATGCTTATGCAAACCATTAAGAAGTATATGGAGGACAAGGAGCAATTGGTTTATTGTAAATCAAAATTTCATAAGAAAATACCAAGATAAGTTCTTATAAAAGGATCTAAGGGAGAGAATTCTTAAGGATTTGGAAGTTATGTTGTGCATTACTATACCAAATAGACATGAATTTAAAATCCTAAGGTATTCCTTATTCCTTAAACTTAATTTGATGAAGCTCTTATCTCAAATCTAACATAGTGAAAAATTTAGTCTTGAAAGAAATGATAATTAGATTATTCCAAGCTACAAGGATCTCAAGTGTTAACATAACACCACATTCAACCAAAACAAGAATTTGAAATCAAATTGATAGCATAATATTACAAATTGATATGCAAAGCAATGAGCAACAATATCATATATTATACCTAAAAAAATGAACTCTAAGTACAATTAAGGTGCCTTGCTTATATAGGTAAGGGTGATCAACCATAGCGGTATGATCAAGCTAAGGAAAAATATCCACCGTACAAAAGAAATAAGTGATATGGTCCATAAATATGTAATCGCTATGGGGTGAAAGAATCTCAAATCTCCAAATATACCTAATAATATCCCCATAACTCCTAGAAATAGTCAAACCTAAAAATATCCCCATAATATCTAAGAAATAAATATGTAAAATCTCATAATATCTAAACAAGATAAAAAAAATATCCACACATAAGTGGGTGGGAAAAATACATGGAATAATAAAATAAAAAGAAAATAAATTACCTCTATGAACATGAGCTAAGGTAAACAACATACTCTAACACCTCCCTCAAGTGAAGCTAAGGACCAAAAATAAATAAAGTGACATATCCACAGTATGAGTCCCAACAACAAGGCCTGATCAGGTACTCATGTACAAAGAGAGAAACCTATCCTACTAGAAAGAGAGTAAAAGAAGTAATAATGGAGCCAAGGATTTCTCCCAACACCCCCCTAGGACAATGATATACATGAATAAGTCCTATGAAGAAGTGGATGCCTCTGTGATAAAAAATGTTTCTCCCACAAGGAAGAAAGTAGCCATGAAGCATTCATCGAATGTATTCCCACTTTAAGTGAGTGTGAGAAGATGGGAATAAAATATAGAATGACGATGTAGAATCCTCTAATGAAATCCAAAGTGAATAATATGTCATCAATGTATTATGAAATGAATCTCTAGGAAAGTAGAAGCCCAAACCAACACTAAAATGGAGTAGAATCTAGTCCCAATCAATATCCAAAATATCAATGTGCACTAAACCATGAGTGTGCAAAGTAGAAGAGATATGTGAAGAGCATCCATCAAGGAATAATCACCAATGTCATGTTGCATATGTGATTAAGATCCCATGGAAGTAGCAAGATAAATAAGTGGAGGCTTAGAAGCCTCAAAAGAATCAACATGGTCTTTGGGATCTCTAAGTGAGAGTCCAATCGAAGATAAAATATTTGCATCCAACTCCTAGAGGAGTACATAATACAATGTGAAATAAATAGAAGAAGAAAATGGTGGATAAGGTGGCTCACTCAAAGAAGGATGTCACACCAAAAAAGGGGCCACAAAGGATGAAGTACATGGAGGAAGTACAATGTATACATAATCATCAATTAAATGAGTGAGCACCTCATACATGTCAATAAAATCACATCTATGGCTCTCAATGAAGAGAGAGGAAACACCATCAAAGAAGTCATCTGTATGTAAGGATGTAACATTCCATGAATCTCTATTGTATATGTTGCAACATCAACAAGATCATCCATATAAAACAAGTGTATAGTTGTGTCCTATAAAATATGTAAATAAGGTACTGTAGCATCAACCTCATCATATAATGACTCCAAAAATAAAGATGCAATATCACAAATGATATCCTCCATGTAAGCAATTGTAAGAGAAGGTGCCTTGGGTAAAAACTTTCTTATCAATATATGATAATAAAGATGAGGTGTGTTCTTGTGAACTCCAATAAATTTTTGAAGCTCCCCATAAACTAAATAATAAAGCATGCTAGAGATTCTTAAATTTTTCATGAACCATGTACTATACTCCTTATCCTTCACCAATTGTTTAGGTTTTGAAGTTGTGAAAAAAGGATCCAAACCTTAACTTTTACATAATGAACAAAGTACCTTAAACCATGCTTCAAAAGTTTCAGCATTTTCCTCTATGCTAAGTTGAAAAAAATAAGTTTCCAAGATGTCCTCAAAAGTAGAAGAGCCCCCCCCCCCAAATAAAATACCATTATAATATGAGAGATATAATGTGATGTCGTAGATAGTGTAAAATGCTACAAAATCACACCAATGTACAAATTAAGCCTCTAAAATATGAAAAATACCCAAAGAAATTCCCAAAAAAATCCCCTCCTTCAAACCAAGTACCTTAATGAGGAAGATTGGCACAAGAGGATGCACCACAAAAAAACAAGGGAAGTCAAAGATAAAGGAATCCTCAAGCACAAAAATTTGTAGGCTCTATAAATATTTAAAACCAAGTTAGTTGATCATAAAGGTCCAAACTAAGTGGACAAACAACAAATGAAGGAAGATGGGACTTTATAACAATAGTCCATATACAAGGTTCAAGTGCAAAAACCTTTTCACAATGCAATATTGAGAGTGCAATCATAAAATAATTATAAATTTCTACATATAGATCCAAACAATTTGAAATTTTAGAGACATACCAAAAACATGATTTTATAGCCCTGGAAAAATTTTTGCTAAGCAACTCCAAATATTTCACCCAAAATAATGAGTTTACTAAAAATAGTAAAATCGTTGTAATGGTTTGAATATGGCTCCAAATGCTCTAAAATTTTATGGGAAGGTCTATCAGCTGATTTTAAATATTCTAAAAATAAATATGCAAAAAAATTGAAGCTTTGATGAAGATATATGCATATTACTAAAAAATTGTAGGTTTCCATAAAATCGTGATAACTTGAATAATACTTATCCAAATGAGCTGAAATTTTGATAATAAATCATATGAATACATATACAGACCTCCAATTTTTTTTGTGTAAAATGTCACATTGCATCAGAATATATATGTAAAATACAAAAACAGACTGTATTGTTGACCCTACCAAAAAAGGAAATTCTAAAAACAATTGTTGAGGATAGATCCAAGGGAATGAGGTTGTTGTAGTATGGTAGAAGAGAGTTTAGGAGGCTTATGAGGATATGAAAATGGAATGAGAGACACAAAATTGGTGAAAAACTCCATCAAGTACCCGATCACAAAAACTAAAGCTTCCACACCAAACTTTGAACCTACAAGAGAAATAGTTGCACAACACTGAAAAATGGGTAACTGCAACACCTATTGCTATGATACCATGAAATGAATGATAATAAAATCATTCCAATATGAAAGGATCTCAAGTGTTAACAAAACACCACATTCAACC
Source organism: Wollemia nobilis (assembly GCA_028583015.1). NCBI lineage: Eukaryota > Viridiplantae > Streptophyta > Pinopsida > Araucariales > Araucariaceae > Wollemia > Wollemia nobilis. The sequence goes on along the minus strand of JAQPPZ010003193.1, from coordinate 510,370 downwards.
AAAACAAGAATTTGAAAGCAAATTGATATCATAAGCTTACAAATGGGTATGCAAAATAATGAGCAACAATATCATATATTTTATTTGAAAAAGTAAACTCTAAGTACAATGAAGGTGCATTGCTTATATAGGCAAGGATGATCAACCATAGCAGTATAATCAAGCTAAGGATAAATATCCATCGTACAAAAGGAATAAGTGATATGGTCCATAGATCTATAACCACTATGGGGAGAAAGAATCTCAACCCTCCAAATATACCTAAAAATATCCCCATAACTCCTAGGAATAGTCAAACCTAAAAATATCTCCATAATATCTAAGAAATAAATATGTAATATCTCATAATATCTAAATAAGATAAATGAAATATCCACACATAAGTGGGTGGGTAAAATACATGGAATAACTAAATAAAAAGAAAATAAATTACCTAGGTGAACATGAGTTAAGGTAAATAACCTACTCTAACAAGTCCTATAGAAATCATCCAACAAATCATCTTGAGAAAAATAAAAGAAAATATATATTCTATGTTCATTTTATTGAGAGAAAACAAATCTAGGCACATATATGAAGATTTTCCTTTTTATGTGACCATGGAAATCAATGAATAATAAGGTCTAGTGTTAGGGCAAATGCTACATTATTGTATAACATATCCTATACCAAATTTTCCATTTTTTTTACTATGTATGGCGATATTTGTAAGTCCTAATGTTTGTTGGATGGATTATCAAAACTAAATGTATGATCATGTAAATAATTAGGATGATATCCTTTGCTTTCTTGAAAATTCTAGGTATATTATTGATGATGGTTTGTATATCAAATGGATGAACAAATTTATGGGACCCCAAATTGCCTCATTTGGTACAACTTCTATACCTCTTTTTGTGCCAATTAACCTTGGGTTAAACTATGGTTTACCTAAATATTATAGATAGGCATAGAAAATAGGATAAATATGACATCAAGTTAGATAGGATATACTTATGTGCTTTGCAAAGTATAATGTGATTTATAGAACCTAAATAATATATTTTCTGGTCTCAAAAGAATGTTTTGATCTTTTATAGGAATAGAGAATAGGTAGAACCAAAGCACCTCTAATGACTAGGCACTAGAGCACTTTTATTGATATAGCACTAAAGGAACCTCATAGTTTAGAGTACTAGAGAATCCTTATAGTTTAGAGCACTAGAGGAACCCCACAATTTAGAGCATCATATACTATGCCAAGTTGGAATCAGGGACTATGTTGACCAACCCTAGGATGATTTCAATGACAAGCCTAGAGATCCTATATGACAAATTAAGTGGTCCAATTAAGGTGAATCCAAATAAGCCAATGGCATTAGCATCCACCAAGGTGTAATAGATGATCCAATGTCATTGGGTGATAGCATGGAAACTTAATAGAAATTATAGTAGACATAAATAGTGTGCTAGCTAATATAGATATATGACAAGGACAACTACTACCACAAAAAGGTGAATCAACCATTTTTGAGCACATGGATTTTGAAGTTGGTTTAGTAGAGATTCTCATATCTTGATTTAAGCTATTGTTATAACTATGTTTTTATTTATTTTCTCATTATATACCAAAATTACTGTTGTCTATTGTATGAGCCTATGATAATAAATATGAAGATGTATTTTGATTAAAGGATCTAGTTATTGAGTTTGATAAAAAAATAAATAAATATTAGGGATAATATTATCATATAGTTTAGTCCATTGTATGAGTAATTTTACATATATATTATGTTTAAGAATAATAAAGTTGGTCATCAGTTCTACATCAATCCTGAGTTAGTCCCTCTGTTTACACTACTCTGAAGCAAGGCCCCATTCTAAGGTGACGTAAAAAGTTTCTAATTTTATATTTTGAGTAGGTATGTTGTTGTTATATTCTATTTTTATGTATTTCTAGTTGTGTGTATTGTTTTACATCCACATTCATGTTATTGTGATATTGTTGGATGAATCCTAGGGTGAAAGTAAACAATAACATAGGATTAGTTTTTAGTTTATTTAGACTATAACTTGAGGCACTTTCCATTCTATAGTAAAGTTAAATTTATTAGAATGGCATCTATTTTTGACTGTATACATATAATTAAATCGTATGGTTTAAATTGTGTACTTTATCTTTCTGTAATCTATTTCATTTAAATTATGAGAGCATGAGTGTGACTTTAATTATATTAGCATAATTTCATTTGAGAAAATGATTTCTTATTTATTTTCTATAATTAAGAAGTAGAAAACCCCTACCAAAACCTATAGTGAGAAAAATCGTAGTGCATATAATCTACAAACACCACCTCAATTTGAGAAATTAAAATGAAGGTAATATTTGACCTTGTCACTTTTTTGGCACCATTGTTGAGGAACGTAACTTTGCTAGGATAACTATTGAAAACCTATTAAGTACCCAAAATCACAACCTCTTTTTTAGGATGTAAGTTGGTTGATCGTTGAGGTTAGTATCCAAACTACATCTCCTTAATTGGCCCTTTTCTAGTATAAGTTTTCATTAGGTTAGGTTAAGGTTGATTCCTTAATCCATGACATCAATTTCCATTGTCTATGCTTTATGCTAAGAAGAGATTAATTAACCAATGGAACAAGAGTTAGAGGTGTTGAGAGAGATGTAGATATACTATGAGTTTAAGAATTTATAATTTTGTTTGAAATGTTAGCTTTTGATACAACATGCAATGGGAGATAGCATTCACAAGATGTAGAATAATAAGAAAGAAAGTAAATCTGTGAGATGACTAAAATATGCTATAAATAGAAATGATGAAAATGAGTACAATAGTAGCTATGGAGGAAATGAACACTCCATGATACAAGCTACTACTCAATGAATGAGCTCTGAGCTTATAGCTCACACACTCTACACTATTGTGTCTATCCTACACTACTATGCTCTCCTCTATCTATCTATGGCCCTTTATATAGGAAGACAAGTTCCTTGGCCAACACTCTACCTAGTTGTACAAGGGACACCTTGCACATTTACAACTTGCACATTGACACTTGTGCATTTATTACATTGCATGAAGTAACTAGATAACTTCCCCCTAAAGTAATCTAATGTCCTAAGTATGTACCAAGGAAGGTACATTTACATGACCCAAATAATGTAATATAAGCTATTTCTAACACCCCCTATATTACAATATTTGGGTATTGAAGACTTTAGTCTTCAATGTGGATCTTTCTCTTGACTCTGGAATTCTGATTCTTCTTCTCTAATTTTTGTAACCTGTTCAAGCAAGTTGTTAGTGTCTTCAAAACCTATCATTCTTGCTGAAAGATATTTGATTTCATAATCATCTGTCGGTTCTCCCAGTTCTTCAATTTCTTCTATCCTCTGAGCTAGATGTCCTTTTTGATTTCCTTTTCGATACTCCAATTGGGGATAATTGGTTGGACACTGAAATTATTGCTGATGAGGATTTTGATATTATCATGGCTAAAATTGGTTCCCATTGTTCATCTGATTTCCTTGATTCTGATTTTTGGGATTGAACCTACAATAGTTGGTACTATGACATTTTCTCTTGCATATCTGACAATACCTGTTGTACCATGGTTTTCATCCTTTTGATGAAGAAGCAATGTTTCCCTATGGATTATATTTAGATGCCAATGCAGTGTTAGACATCTCATCTTTAACTGTATTTTCCACTTCATATTCCTATAGAATATTGACTAAGTCATCAAAATAAGTATCTTTACTTAGAACTTGTAAAGATGTTACCAAATGTTTATAGCTGTCTAGAAGTGCTCTCATGGTTACTTGAGTAAGAAGTTCATCTTTAACTATTTCTCCTAAGGTAAATAATTTCCCTTTGATATCTACTACTTTCCTTAGGAACAATTCTATGCTTTCTCCATTGTTCATCTTTAATGAATGAAGTTGACTTTGAATATGGAGAATAGTTGCCTTATTCTTTCCTTCAAAAAATTTCTCTAGGCTTGTCCATGCATCTGAAGATGATTTTGTTGAACTGATATAGGGTTGTATCTCATCAGTGATAGCAAATGTTATTATCATTAGAGCCTTTGAATCATTTTCTACAAACTTTAGGATTTCAATATCATCTATAGTAGGTATTTGAGCTTTCCCTTTGACAATATCCCAAAGTTTTTCATATACCAAAATAGCTTTCACTTTATTCTTCTAGGAGAAATAATTAGGACCCTTGAGTAGTTGTGATTCTGCTAGGAAGAATTTATTTGAAGCCATTTAAGTTCCCTAATACCAATTCTTAGGTTTTGTAGAATCCCTTATGACTCCCTAGTATGTTTTGGATAAGATATAAAGTGCTTTTGTAAATTATAGTTCAATTTTGGTTGATTTTGTAAAATTTTGTAAATACCAAAATCAACTTCTATTATCCTTATTGCTCCTATTGAACTAAGCACTTTTCCCAAATTTAAAGAGGTTTTAATGTTGGATATTTTGTCTCGATTTGAGAAGATTTGAGACAATAATATTATAAATTTCCAACCTTTAAAATGCTTTGATAAAACTCTCTTTAAATATCCCTTTAGGTTTTTAATCCAAGTGTATCTAATTTCCAATTTAATTAGTTTGATGTAGTAACCCTTATAACTCCCTAATTTTGGAAAAATTAGATCACAATAATATTTGCAAGTATTAAGGTTAATTGCCAGTAGAAAACCTTATTACTCCTAAGTTCAATATTGCAAATATTATATTATCTTGATAAATAATTCCCTTTGAGGTATTGCTTTCAATAATTATATTTCTCTAAATTCAACCTTATAACTCCCTAGAGATGAAAGCATATAAATATAGGAATAAACCTTACCTCATACCAAGCAATAATCGATGCTAATTTCAGACGTGTAATGGCTGCACTTGTTGACTGTAGTTGCTTTGACTATGTTTGGACCAGAGCATTGAATGCTCTATACCTTGCTTCCATGCTGTGATGGCTCCCATGTCTCGGACATAAATGCGTTGTAATACCTCGTTCAAATGTTGTACATTGAAATTACTGGTCCAAGGAGCCTTTAATAGGTAGTCAACCTAGTGACAAGTGTCACTTCAATTACACTTCAATGCTTTCTTGGACTTCCATTGCAAGTGTAACGTCTGAAACATCTTCTTCCTTCTTGTGTTGTTCGAATGATAACGCCAATGGAGAAATGTAACTCCTCTTCCACGTGGTCTATGGGTGCCAAAATCTTGTTGTAATACTTCAAATTTGAGTAGGCACTTGTAACCTTCCTTGTAAGGTTTCTTGGATGTTAAGCATTGTTGAGAGATTGTGCCAAGTGGCACTCAAAGTTTCTGCATGGCATCTATCATTGTAATACCTCCAAGGAGAATGTAACTCCTTCTTTATGCCTCTTCCTTTGCTTGCTACATTCCTTGAAGTGCAAGCAAACTATTTTCTCTCATAGTCGATCCTTGAGGTAGTATTGGAGCTCTAAATGGTGTGGAAGATGCTGCCTTTGGTGGATTTTCTTCACCAAGTTTTAGACCTTTGCAATTAGCACCTTTTCTCCTCACTTTTGGTTCTCTTTGATGTGCAAATTGCAGCATTGTTCGTGCACATTTGGATGAGGTAATAGTGATGCATTTGCTTGTAGTATGGCTCCTTCTTCTTCTACGTAACTATAGGATATTGATCTTCTACTGTGTGCTTGTGTTGTGCAAGTTTGTCCATCCAAGATATGTGAGGAATGAGCCTTTTTTATGGCTCCTTGTATCTTTGGATATGGAGTGCTTTTCGTACGTCCTTCTTGGCTAGATTCCCTGTGACCTTTGTGCCTTTAATGACACCTTCTATCTGCTTCCTTTCTATGGACAATATAGTGCAATACCTTGTGAATAATACACTTTCTTTTGCACCCTTTTTGCACTCTCTTTTTCAGGTTTTGTAGTCTGATTTTGTAGCAGATTTTTGAATGCACAAATGAGGGTTTTGAGGATGTCCTTTTGAGTAGACTCCTTACCCTCTTTGCTTGGATATTTTATGGTGAATCCAAGCTTTGTAAACACTGTAAAATAGAAGCTTTGTTTTAGTTGCACTAACCCCTAAGTGCTTTGGATTTGAGACTCACCAAGTCTCAATATTTGAAGCTTCTTTTTGGTTAGCTTTTATTTTCTTGTACTAACCAATTTTGGTGGCTTCTATTGGCCACTAAGAGTTAAGTTTTTTGTGACTTAAGAGTGTCTTTAGACACTTGATGCAAACTAGATTTTGTAGCCTTTTTTCAATGCACAAAACTAATTTCTTTTGAGAGTAATAATAGTGCAAATGAATCTAAAAAATTTCACTTTTCACTTTTTAATGCACTAACAAATTACACCTTATCACTCCAATCTACTCTCAAGAAAATGCACTTAATCAATTCACTGCAACTAATCAAGAATAATTTGAAATGAACCTTCAAATATTCTACAAATTCACTACAATTAGTATTGTAGGATTTAGTCTTCTTTTTTATTTTCCAAAGTAGATAATAGGTAGTTGATAGATAATTAATATTTGGAATCTAATCAACTCCTAGTGTGCAAATGAACCTCTAAAAGGAACATTTTTATTTTGCACTTTTAAAGACTATAATTTAGGTTGCAACTTTAATCCATATTAAGGTGCTCCAACGAATCTGAAAAGTAATCCAATTAATAAATATACTTGCACCAATAGTTGCATACCTTTTTAAGGATGTAGTTTACGTAGAGGTTGTAGATCTTGCTACTTTGTTTATGTTTGATCAGCTTCTTCTTCACCAAATTATAGTCTCAAACTTCTTTTCAGGAACTAGGATTTGGTGGCTCATCCTCCTCTTGTAGTCTCCTCCAACTTGTTGTAGATTCTCAACAAGTAATGCCTTCTTTCTGTGAGAGGTAATCTTCAATATTCTGGTTTTGGTAAGCTTCTTCTATCTTCAAGTCTTCTTGTCAAATTCTGACTTCAAGCAAGATCTTCTTCTCAATGTCTTGAGGTCTTCACTAGATTCTTCTTTCGCTAGAATTTGGAACTCCTTGCCAAATTCTCCTCCTCTTGGGCTTGTTTTCATATGGTGACAATTGTCCCAAGTCCTTCACTATCAGGGGCTTCTCCTTGGTAGTGGATTTCTCCAGTGAGTTCTTCTTTGATGATTTCTTTAGCAAGGCTCTCCTAGCCTTTTATTGGATGCTCATCGAGACCTCACCAAGGTCTTTGATCTTGCAGCTTCTTCTGGTCTTCCTTGAGACCTTATCTTCAACCTTCTACTTCTGGAAGTGTTGGTGGTGAGACCTTCTCTTGGATATCTGATTCTGCTACTTCTGGATTCAAGCAGGACTCTCCTAGTCCTTCTTCTTCTTCCTTTTCTGGAAGTTCTTCAATGAGATCTCCTCTTGATCTCTTTTTCTTCAAGTGTTGGATTGATTTTGAAGAGGCTACTCTTCCTAAATTTCTTGTAGGAAGCTTTCCCGACTTATTGGATCTCCTTTACCTGCAACAAAAATATTAGTACTAAAATCTTCTTCTGAATTAGGTACTCTCTTCTGGAGTCTTCTTCAGGATAAAGGCTTTTGTGGCCTATTTCAGTATCAAGGCTTATGTGGCCTTTTCAAGGCTTTTGTGGCCTTTTCTTTAATATCAAGGCTTCTATGGCCTTTTCTTCAATATTAAGGCTTCTATGGCCTTTTCTTCAATATCAAGGCTTCTATGGCCTTTTCTTTTGCATTTTCCAAGGCTTCTATGGCCTTTTCTAGGCTTCTATGGCCTTTTATTATGGATCAAGGCTTCTATGGAATTTTCTTCTAAATCAGAGCTTCTATGGCCTTTTTATTTTTATGAAGTTCTTCAATCTAGCAATGGAGATCTCCTGTCTCCTGACTTCACCATGATTCTTTTCCAAAATTTTCTTCTGAAGTATTCTCCTCTCTACAACAACTAATATCTACACTATGAAGGCACTCCGACCTTTGGGTAATGAAGTTGAGGTCTCCTAGATTTCTATTGTAGGAGGTGTCCCAATCATCTAAGAATTAATTCCCTACAATAAAATAAACTTTAGGTAAATATTTCCAGATCTCTTAGATGAGCTTCACTAGTTGTTTCATCAAACTAGTGGATCAAATGTTGAGTCCTAGTCTTCACGATTTTTTTGCAACTCTGTGGAAAGACTCTAGCCATATGCAATCTCAGTATTTCTGAAACTAAGATTTCATTCAGTCCTCACTTGTGGCTCTCCCTAATTCTATCACCTAGACTCTTATGAAATTTTTGACAGTGATTGGTCCAATGGCGCATCAGGTTGACAAAAACCTTAGGATCAATGATAATGGTGATTTTCCTATTGATCTACTATAGCTTGATCTACCGTAGCTCTGATACCACTATTAGATTTTGATACAACATGTAATGGGAGATAGCATTCACAAGATGTAGAATAATAAGAAAGAAAGTAAATCTATGAGATGACTAAAATATGCTATAAATAGAAATGATAAAATGAGTACAATAGTAGCTATGGAGGAAATGAACACTCCATGATACAAGCTACTACTCAATGAATGAGCTCTGAGATTATAGCTCACACACTCTACACTACTGTGTCTATCCTACACTACTATGCTTAATCTATCTATCTATGGCCCTTTATATAGGAAGACAAGTTCCTTGGCCAACACTCTACCTAGTTGTACAAGGGACACCTTGCACATTTACAGCTTACACATTGACACTTGTGCATTTATTACATTACATGAAGTAACTAGATAACTTCCCCCTAAAGTAATCTAATGTCCTAAGTATGTACCAAGGAAGGTACATTTACATGACCCAAATAATGTAATATAAGCTATTTATGAAAAGCTAGGATAGGATGTATGAATAGAACTAGGTACCAAAAGGGTAGATTTGTTAGCTAAAACCCCTGATGAGCCATAGGTACTCAATAATCATGCTTGAAGGTTGCACCAGAATACTCATTACCTATAGCCATAGTCCCAAGTGGATCACTACGAATACATGAAGGGAAAGCAAGTACTAGTAGAACACCATTATCAGCTCTAGGGTCCTTAAGGTCTCCTAAAATAGAGAATTCCTTAGAAAAATCTAGTAGTTTTCCACCTACCCCAAACATATATGTACCTCCTAATAAATTTAAGAAATTTACATATATTTGAAAAACAATAATATGGGAGATAGGCAAGACAAAAATGTAGATACATAAAATTGGATCACCTAACTTGGACTAAATTTGCTACAATTGCATAGAATGGTTAATCCAACCATGATGACTCTCAACCCTAAAATTTGTAGACAAAAATTATTAGTAATAAATTTTGAGAGTAATACCTTCTTTGTATGAGAGGTAATCTTCAATATTCTAGTTTTGGTAAGCTTCTTCTATCTTCAAGTCTTCTTGTTGAATTCTGACTTCAAGTAAGATCTTCTTCTCAATGTCTTGAGGTCTTCACTAGATTCTTCCTTCGCTCGAATTTGGAACTCCTTGTCAAATTATCCTCCTCTTGGGCTTGTTGTCAGATGGCAACAATTACCCTAAGTCCTTCACTATCAGGGGCTTCTCCTTGGTAGTGGATTTCTCCAGTGAGTTCTTCTTTGATGATTTCTTCAAGAAGACTCTCCTAGACTTTTACTGGATGCTCATCGAGACCTCACCAAGGTCTTTGATCTTGTAGCTTCTTCTGGTCTTCCTTGAGACCTTATATTCAAACTTCTACTTCTGGAAGTTTTTGTATTGATACCTTCTCCTGTATATTTGATTCTGTTACTTCTGGATTCATGCAGGACTTTGCTAATCCTTCTTCTTCTTCCTTGTCTGGAAGTTCTTCAATGAGATCTCCTCCTAATCTCTTTTACTTCAAGTGTTGGATTTATTTTGAAGAGGTTACTCTTCCTAAATTTCTTGTAGGAAGCTTTCCCGACTTGTTGGATCTCCTTTACCTGTAGTAAAAATATTAAAATTGAAATCTTCTTTTGAATTAGGTACTCTCTTTTGTAGTCTTCTTCAAGATAAAGAATTAATTGGCCTATTTCAATATCAAGGATTCTATGACATTTTCAATGATTTGTGGCTTTTTCTTTAGTATCAAGGCTTCTATGTCCTTTTCTTAAACATTAATGCTTCTATAGCCTTTTATTCAATATCAAGGCTTCTATGGTAATTTCTAAGTTTTTGTGGCCTTTTCTAGGCTTCTATGACATTTTCTAGGCTTCTATGGCCATTTATTATGGATCAAGGCTTCTATGTAATTTTATTCTAAATCGGAGTTTCTATGGCCTTTTTATTTTTGTGAAGTTCTTCAGTATAGCAATGGAGATTTCCTGTCTCCAGACTTCACCATGATTCTTTTCCAGAAGTTTCTTCTGAAGTATTCTCCTTTCTGCAACAACTAATATTTGCACTATGAATGCACTCTAACCTTTGGGTAACAAAGTTAAGGTCTCCTAGATTTATATTATAGAATGTGCCCCAATAATATAAGAATTAATTACCTACAATAAAATAAAATTCAGGTAAATATATCCAGATCTCTTAGATGAACTTCACTAGTTGTTTCATAATACTAGTGGATCAAATGTTGAGTCCTAGTCTTCACTATTTTTTTTGCAACTGTGGAAAGACTCTAGCCATATGCAATCTCAGTATTTCTAAAACTAAGATTTTATTCAGTCCTCACTTGTGGCTCTCCCTAATTCTATCATCTAGAATCTTATGAGAAATTTTTACAGTAATTGGTCTAATGGCACATCAGGTTGAAAAAAAACTTAGGATCAATGATAATGGTGATTTTACTATTAATCTACTATAGCTTGATCTACCGTAGCTATGATACCACATTTAGATTTTGATTCAACATGTAATGGGAGATAGCATTTACAAGATGCAGAATAATAAGACAGAAAGTAAATTTATGATATGACTAAAATATGCTATAAATAGAAATGATAAGAGTACAATAGTAGCTATGGAGGAAATGAACACTCCATGATACAAGCTATTGCTCAATTAATGAGCTTTGAGATTATATTTCATACACTCTACACTACTGTGTCTATTCTACACTACTATATTACTCTATCTATCTATGGCCCTTTATATAGTAAGACAAGTTCCTTGGCCAACACTCTACCTAGTTGTACAAGGGACACCTTGCACATTTACAATTTGCACATTAATACTTGTGCATTTAATACATTATATGAAGTAACTAGATAACTTCTCCCAAAATAGTCTAATTTCCTAAGTATGTACCAAGGAAGGTAAATTTACATGACCCATAAATGTAATATAAGCTATTTATGAAAATCTAGGATAGGATGTATGAATAGACCTATGGACCAAAAGGGTAGATTTGTTAGCTAAAACTCCTGATGAGCCATAGGTACTCAATAATCATACTCGAAGGTTGCACCAGAATACTCATTACCTATAGCCATGGTCACAAGTGGATCACTACGAATACATGAAGGGAAAGCAATTACTAGTAGAACACCATTATCAGCTCTAGGGTCCTTAAGGTCTTCTAAAATAGAGAATTCCTTAGAAAAATCTAGTATTTTTCCACCTACCCCAAACATATATATACCTCCTAAGAACTTTAAGAAATTTACATCTATTTGAAAAAGAATAATATGGGAGATAGGCAAGACAAAAATATAGATACATAAAATTGGATCACCTAACTTGGACTAAATTTTCTACAATTGAATAGAATGGTTAACCCAACCATGATGACTCTCAACCCTAGAATTTGTAGACAAAACCTGTTAGTAATAAATTTTCCATTTTAGATCAAATTAGCCAAAAAGCGAATCTATTTTCTAGTCAATGTATTTGCACCCAATAAAAATTTTCAACCTCCCCTACCATATTTGACTTGTAATAGTCAAATTCATGAATTCATCATCTACATGAATTCATCAATATAATACTTATTTAGGTAGTGTATTTATGTTTGAAACACAATTGTATTTTGGCCATGCTCATAACAACCAATCAAGGTATGATTAGTTCTCCCCATAATATTTTCCATTGTAGGTAACCATTAGATAGGGAGAAAGGTGGATAAATTCCCTCCACCTTCCTCCACCTACCCATATTAGCCCCATTTAAGTGGTAGATATTTTTACTCATCCCACCAACATGGTCAATAGACAAATTAGCCCTCAGTTATCCTCTATTAATAAGTAACCAATAAATAGTGAGGAATATGGATAACTTCCCTCCACCTTCCTCCATATACCTAAATTAGCCCCAATTAGGGGGTAACTATTTTTACTCATCCCATCAACATGGTCAATAGATAAATTAGTCCTCAATTAGCCTCTATACATATGACATCTCAACCCTTTCATTTGTGAAACTCCAAAGGGATACAAATCTATAAGTTGGCCCCTTGGGAGGGCATTATCATGATGAATATTTTTGAAACAATGTGTTGCTACCAAAATTCTAAGAGTTCTTGTTGATGCATCAAAGTACTATCAAATTTCCTCCATGAGGACATCTTCAAGCAAGATTTTAAGATTTGAAGTGATAAAGGAGGTGCCCCTCATTAATGAAACTTGGTGATAAAATTCTTATCTCATTTTACTTCAATACTTGATCATTATTAAAATTTAGTGATTTAGCTCTTTGCATGCATCCATCTATCTTTTATTTTTGCTTCTAACCAATATCTTGTATTGTTAAAAATTAATATAAACTTTTTTAGGTATACTAGGAGGTATACATGGTAGAGAGTTATTCCTAAGGTTTCCAATGCTTCCATCATAGGTATCTATAGCATTTTCCAGTCTATAATTTACTTTTTTATTGAAAGTGAATCCATCACCTATATTTAGCCTAGGTGACATATTAACTCTAGGTAGTCTAAATCATTGGTCCCTGATCTTAAGCCCTTTTTGTATCACTTCTATCACATAAGAAACTATACCACCTATAACTATTATAGGTGGTATATTTTATAATGATCTATGCAATAGTTGATCTCCTTAATAGCCTAGCAACCAACCTATCTAATATTTCCTATAAATATTATTGTTATTTTGGATAACTTCTATCTTTGTTTCTATTCTTTGATAATTTTATTTATCACCATTATCAAAATTTATAGTAATAGGTCTTTTAAGTAGTGAATTTTCCACAAAGATTTTAGAATACATTTTCAAGGTCAATTTTAGATTTTTGTATATGAATAGGGGCTTTGACTATGTCAGTTAGCAAGTCTTCAACTTCTTGCTAGTTGGTAGACCCTCAAAATATAATAAACCTTTTTATTCTAATTATTTTGTAGGTTTTATCAAATTTGCTAGTTGTAGGTTTTCTAGGGGGTGTATTCATTAGGTAGTGTATTTGAATACAGGTGGGAAATTCACTGCAACCACCAACATAGGTAAGTATAACTTCTCTCTCTTATTTGGTTAATAACATTGGTTGTCTATTGAATATTATTTACTTGTATATTTTATATTTAGATAATCACACACACACACACACACACACACACACACACACACACACACACACAGCACACATATATAAAAGAATTTTTAGCTTAGCTTTAAATTTATTTTGTTTTCTTAAGCATTCAATATGAAATGCATACAACTTGCATGAAGAAAATCTGTGTGTTTACATCCTCATTGCACCCTTATCTTAAAGGAAGGAAAGAAAAATTTTCATTTCTCATAACACCTATTCAATTAGCACTCATCAAAGCAAAATCACATATAAGATAGCATCTTGTATTTTGTATTTTTTCTTCATACTGCATTGCATTGACATATTGCACTGTAGAATATAGGATATAATAGACATATGTGTTTGTTAACTAAATACATTGAACTATATTAGGTAAATATTTAATCCCTTGGTGAATCCGAAAGCATCTCCACCAAATACAACTATACAAAGAGCAATCTAACAACAAGTTAGCAGCAGGGATCTCTCATCGAAGTGTGGATAAACCTTGAGGGAACACATAAAAGTCTAGTGCCCCTATAAATATTTTGGCATCATACATATTTGGTGAACTTGATGTGAATATACCATGTGGGTCCAAAATCCTTTTGACCTAGAACGTTATCCTTAATCAACATAAAACTTACTATAATTTAATTAAGATTATTTAATCTTGTTTTCATAGTGTAAATTACATTAAACAAATATTACAAGAACATAGTCAATTTTTTAGTCCTACTATGGGAAGGTTAAAAACCCTTGAGTCAACCATTGTATAAAACTCGAGGGATATATCTCTTGGCTAGTATAAAATGGTGGGCTAACAAGAGTTATAAGGCAGGTTTATCATTGGTGATATAGAGGTTATAAAAAAATATTCTCTTTCATCTCTAAACAACATTGAAAACAAAGCTATAATTAAAATTCAATATCTCTTCCTTTGACCATCTCTAAACCTCCTTACCTTACTCAAAATATTATGTAACAACTAGCACAAAATTTGAATGCTTCATCTAAACTTCTAGAGAAGTAACCCATGATTGAAAACCCAACATTTGAGGAAGAAGAATAAAGTTACAAGCTTAGTGCAATGATAAGGGTTTTGGCCTCTCTTTAAGAGGTCCAACGTTCAAACCTCATTTAGTATGAGGAGATTGATATCCCTTATTAAAACATGAGTAGAATCATTAGAAAAATATTCTTTTTAGGTTCAACGTGTAGACCAATTGGTTCCCCCAAACTTCATAAGGGGGCGAAGGTCCAAGGTTCAAATATCGAGCATCGTTGGACTGAATGCTTGTCCCTTTCCAAGTGATTTTAGTGGTGTAAAATATTTAAAATGATCATGGCATGGTGGTTAGAGGGGCGGACTACACGAATATCTGTGTGGTAGCTTCTGGTATGGACAATGCAAAATACTGTGGCGGCCAAAAAATTTGAATAGCCTGGTCATATTTATGGCGGCTACCGATTCCACCATGTAAAATAAAAAAAAATAAAGGAAGAAGAGGGAGAAAACCCTTCTTTTAGGACATTTTCTCCTATTCATAATGAATAAGTGGAAGTAATTTTTAAGTATATGTAACATCTAGTTACTTTCCTATGAGAAAATATATAAGCCATTTAATCCATCTTGAAGGTGGATGACATGCCTACTTCTATCATGGAGGAAATTCTCTTAGAACTTTTGTAGAAATATAAATTAAATCCTATGAATTCTCAACAATGAGACTCCATCATTACAACAACCATAGAAGGGAGGCTATCAAATATCCTATATTCCTCTAGAAATCATGGATATATACCTCTAAACATAAATCCATATAGGCTAAACCCCTATCTCTTAACCTACAAGTCTTCCACAAGTTCAAAATATAAATATCTTTCCTAGTATATCTAATTTTGAGTGTGATTTCTTTCAATCCATTCTTTAGCATTCCTATTCCTATTGAAATTCCCTCTACTAGCTCTCTCTTTCCAAATAATATTGGAACTAAAAATATGACGATTTCTTTTGGATCATCCTACCCATAATTTCAATACTTTCCATAGCCTAATTCAAAACCTCATGTTATAACATCACAAATTCCTTATCCTAGGTTCCAGGATATAAACACTAAGCTAGAACAATTGGGAAGAGAAAACTTAGAATTCAAGCAATAATTGGATTCTATCCAAGGAGCCACAAGAAATAAGTATTCCTATAAGGACTACTGTAACCACCCTATATATCCATCTCTATATAATTGACCTTATGCTTAGAACTTTGTGGCACCAAAGTTTTGAATGGATAAAAAAGACAATGACCCAATATATCACCTTAGAATATTTCAAACAACTTGCCATGACATTGCTTATGATGAGGTATTGTTACTAATGGATTTTTAGCCAAATCAAATCATAGGCACCGATATCCAAGATCAAGTATAAGTAATATAGATTATATGAAGGTTCATTCACAAAATAGTATCAATATCAATGAATATACAATTTATTAAATAATAATAATATAATACAATGAACAAACCCATTGTATTATTGATAAGTCAAATATACAACTTTATATTTTCTCTAATTATGTGTCATACAATACATGGAGATTATCTCCATAATATAACCTTACAATACCTTTCAATACTTTGAATATTTCTCTCCTCACATATTTAGGAGATGAATCCTTTCCTATTCCACACACATGACAAACCTCTCATGTCTCTTCACTTTACATCTTGAAATATTATTTGCCTCTTCACTTTACATCTTGACACATTATGTGTCTCTTCACTTGTATACTTGCCACCAACACACATGAACCTTAACTTAATTACATGACACATTGTACATTCTCACACTTACACACTTTCTCACTTTATTACATGACACTTGCACTCTCTCACACTCTACACACATGCACACTTTATCATATGATACTTGGAATCATCCTACACATTGACACATACTTTAGGGAAATATAAATCATACTTTCTAAGCTATTAACCCACACCCTAATCTAATATTTACAAATGTATAATTTTACTATAGGGGTATATTCACATAGTACCAAATAATGTAATATTTTCTAATATTATATTATTTGGTTTGAAGGCTTTGGTATTCAATCTATGATTTTGGTTTTTACTTATGCTATGGCTCTGACATTGCTTGAGGTTTTAATTTTGATCTACTAACCTGTTTCCTATAGTATTTGAACTCTCTTTGTCTTCAAATTTCTAGCTTGGATCTTTTTGATCTTCTTCTTTGATATTCTTATCTTCATCTTCAACTATGGTATGGATGATGGTGTGACTTCTGGATAATGAATTAGTAATCATCATAATAACACATTCTATTAATAGTGGAATTTAATGATTCCACATTAAAATCAACAAATAATGAATTCAGGTCTATTGTATCACAACTAGCATCTTTCATTTTAGTTTTTCTTTCTTGTCTTTTTTCTTGATAAATCTCAAAAGTGAGTAATGCCATGTACATCACTATCCCTTCTTCAATATGCAATATAATGGCATCTTATGAATTTCACCATTCTCCAAAACATTTTTCGTAAAGATAGTTGATGAATGCTACAAAATTTTCATCTTTGGCATTTTTAAAATTGAAGACAATTCTTCCTTCAAGTTGTCTGGAATATTATTTTTTCCATCAAAATAATCCATTAGATTTTGTGTGTAGAATTTTAGTTTTTTAACATTTCTTTATTGTCTTCTAAAAATGCAATTCTAATAATTTCTTCCATAACAAATTTTCACAAAATAATTTTCTCAAATCAATTTCCTTTGATGTTGAATTCCTTATGTATCCCAAATTTCTAATCAATAATTAATTTCAAAATTTTTAATTTTTAATTAAGCAATCATGCAATCAATTCATCAATTTCAATTTAAATCTTAATATAACTCCCACAAATTATTTTTCAATTTTCAATTTGCAAAATTAATTTGTATTCATCAATCTTCAAAATAATAAAATTCTTCAAATATTTATTTCTTTTGTTTCCCAAATTATCAATTCACAATCAATCAAATATCTACCAAATTTTTATTTCACCTTCTTCCTTTCATTCATTAATCAATTATCAATTTGAAATAATCAATATCAAGCTTTAACCAAGCAATCATTCATTTACTTCTTATCACTTCAAATATCAAAAGTCATTTTTTAAAAAACTCAATCTTTATAACTCCTATTCACTTTATGTAATCAATGAATATTCCCTAAAATTTAATTTTATAAATTATAACTTCCCAAAAAGTGCACACCCATTATTTGAAATATAATAAAATATTATTTAGTACCTTTAAAATCATGCACTCCTCATGTGTGTTAGAATATTATTGTTATAATGTGCACTATGCCTATAATTGACAGGTTGACATTTGTCTTCTGCCACTTGTCCCTATCTTCAGTTTGAGTTGGAGTGGTGTCTTAAAAGACATTTGGAGTGGAGCTTATGACACTTGTCATATCTCCCTCCTAAGCTTGATGCTTATATATTGTAAGATAACTTGTAAATAAACATGCCTTTTGTTCAGTCCCAACATTTGGTATCAGAGCGGTGAGATCCGCCTATGGAATATGGAGTCAGGGAGTATGCTCTCCACTCGTTGAGTGGATCAAAAACCAGAAACTCTTTAGTTTTTTATTTTTTAGTTTCCCGACAATCCTCGCCATACGAGGACAAGCCTCACAATTTTTTTTTAGAGTCTAGAATCAGATTGTGCAAAAATTTCTCACAAATTTTTTTTAGAGTATAGAATCAGATTGTGCAAAAATTTCTCTAAAATTTTGAGCTCGGAAGTGAGATATACGGCGAAGGTTTTGAGCTTTGAAATTTATTTCCAAAGATATATTTCATTTGTGCACTCACGAAAACTAGGGTTTGCAAAAAAAAATTTCGACGGTGAGGGCGAGGACGTAATCGAGCTTGTTCTGTCTCTCGTCGAGGAGGCCATACCAGTTCATGCGGCGAAGGAGGGCCTCTCCCTTGAATATACAACGGGGATTCTTCTGCGAAAATCTAAGTTTTTAGCTATAATTTTTTGTGAATTTGACCTATTCGTGAAAAATCTACGTTTTTTGAACTACAATGTGAGCAGATTGGTGGAATAGTGTGAAATCTGTGCGTGTAGAGCTTCCGTTGGGATACTTTTGGGCGGGCTGTGCCATTTTTGAGGAGGCTGTGCATTTTTTTTAACGAATTGAAGACGTTTGGCTTGAAATTTGTCCGTCTGAGGTGAGGCAAGAAATGTTCAGGTGGAGAGATGATCTTCTGATCGATAATTTTGAAACTTAGCCAAATTTTTTTTTACTAGCATAAAAAATTTCAACACAAAGGAAAACAGAGCACATTTTAAAAAGATGAGAAATGAATTTCTTGTTTTTCCTTTTTCTGGTTCAAATTTGTAATCAGGCGGAGTTTTTGAAAGCTTAGAGTCGAATATTTTTCAAATTTTATAGCAGATGTCGAATCTCCTGTCTCTTAGTCCTTCATTTTCAAGCCATAACCTATGTAACCACATTTCCTTCGTTTTTTCCTATTTGGCCTCCTAATCCTGCAAGTAGGTTGCTGAGCTATGCAAGCGTATTCAAACAGAGTCCATACTACCTGAGCAAGGATCTCGAGCTGGGAAATTTAAATGGTTCGTCGACGATCTGCAGCCTGCCTGAGAGCATCTCCATGCAAGCAACAATACCTGCATCTGAGTCGTCGACTACCGTAGACAGCGTTCACCTGTGACAAGAGGGGAGGATCTACCATAAATCTGAGGTAAATTTCTAATGTTGAAAGTGTTTCCACAGCTGATGTTCTGCATGGCCGCGTGCTGATGAAGATCCCAGATCGGACTCAATTGCTACCATTTGTCGTGAAGACCACCTGTAGCTGCAACCTCCTGTAACATTCGAACCTCGGTTGCCCCACCACTTGTCTACTCGACCAGCACGTGTCCAATATTTGGTTACCACCGTTTGAATTTCATGCATTATTTCAATAACATAAGGGGGTAATATCTTAATTAAAATATCAAAGCCTGTGGAACAATTTTATTGAAAGGGGACTTAACTATTTAAATTTCTTTTCAAAATACATTTTATATGTGTTACTTTGAAAGCTTTCAAGACAACATAAGGTCGGTTGGCATATTGGCAGTAACTCTCTTAAAAACACCTATATGCATTTTGTTCCATATTGCAACTCGGATGGGTGACCATTTGGGAATGTCCCGGAGTTGCACACATTTAGAAGGTCTTTATTTATAACTTTTTTAAAGCATCAAATTGTATCCAAATATAGGCTTATTTATAGTCGTTGGAAAGAGAATTTCGAGGGGGATCCATTGGTGCAATATTTTTTTAGTTTTGAGGTCATTTACTCAACTGAATTTTAAGTCAAATATGAGATTGTAAAAAGAGTGCATTTTCGGTTGCATCCGACACTCTTGGTTGATAAGTTTGACAAGCTTGTATGAGGCACAATTCTAAGTCTTTAGGGAGGACATTATGCCAAGTCATATATTAAATTTGGGGGCAATATTGTAAAAGAAGGCATTGATATTGTCTCATCTTTTGAAGGTACATTTTGGGGCTAAATAGTTTTAGCCAAGTTTTCAAAAAAAATCAACTTAAGGGGTGATTTAGGGCCCCTTGTCCCTTGTCAATGGGTTCATTTTGTGGCACTCTATTGGCCACTAGGTTTTTGTTGCTTGCATCTTCTATTTTGGCTTTGTCTATATTTTATGCTTGTTATTACCCTTGCATCAATTTGGGTTTTATAATTGTAATCAAGTGTAGTTCCATTTCATACACACTTGACACTAAGCCAAATACAAGCAAGCAAACACATATAGGAATATTCTTATCAAGCAATAATACATTGACACATCTATTGTAACAATTCTACAAAAAAAAAATGGGCATCACATTTTTAAAACCGCCTATGTTCCACGTATCAACTGCTCAAATATTTATAGTCTCCCTCACGTAAGGGCGAGTATATTGAGTAGTTTGGTATAAATTTCTGGCAGGTTAGTCCCTTTCAGAATTACCTATGTTCCACGTATCAACTGCTCAAATACTTATAGTCTCCCTCACGTAAGGGCGGGTATATTGAGAAGTTTAGTATAAAGGTCTGGCAAAATTTTAATTCTTACTCTCTTTGGATAGAAAAAGGCACTTATGTTCAACTTAACCCTCCCATTGTTGGAATCTCTTGAAGATTCAGAGTGGAAAAAATAGGCGAACCCTCCTCTGGATCTTCAGCGGTGTACCCTAGATTTTTTTTTAGGGCTCTATTTTGGCATTTGTCGTTCTTACTCTATCCTTTGTTGAGCTCCCTTTTATTTTGATCATTTTCTAAATCATGGCTACTACAAATATATCAAGTGGACTTACAAAGAAACTTGAAGTAGCACAAACTTTTTAGAAGTATGAGATGGAGTCAATATTAATGATGAATGACATGCGGGACTTTGTGAGAGATAGGCAGGCTAATGAAGACCCACTCATAGCACCTACAGACCCTAAAGAAAAAACATAATTTGAGAAGAATTCCAACATAGCTTTAAGTTTAATCAAGCTAGCTACAGGAATTCAATGTAGAGAAACTGTAAGGGCTGCAAAAACACCTAAACAAGCATGGGATGCTCTCAATAGATTGTTTGATAGGCCAAGTCAAGATAATATTTTGTATCTCAAACAAAAATTGCATAATCTATGTATGAAAGGCTCACTTACCGATTATCTTATGGAAGTGAAGTCTATTAAAAAATGATTTCTTAGCTGCTAGTAAAACCTTAGATGATAATGAGTTAATTCCAATAATGTTGCATGGTCTTCCTTCAAAGTTTCACTCCTATGCTACCATGTTAGACTTGAGTGGTAAAACAATGAATTCAACACTTGAGGATATTGAGATCCTACTTAAGAAGCATGAGCAAGCCCTAATCAAAGATGAAGAAATTGAAGCCACATCAGCAGCTTTTGCCACCAAGGCAACTTTACAGCCTAAACAAAACAAGGATCAAAATCAGCATAATCAAAATTAAAGGGGTAGACAACATCAGAGATACACATAGTACCAGCAGCATCCAAATCAATAGTACCAGCAACAACCCTATCAGCAACAGTACTAGCAGCAACCAAATCAACAATACCAACAGCAATAGTACCAGCAACAACCAAATCAACAACCACAACAGCAACAGTACCAACAATAGCAAATATGGCAAACAAGACCTCAAGGGGGTCAAAACAACAATCAACAAGGCTATGAATATTGTGGAAAATGGAATCATAATGTTGCTAATTGCTATAAAAGGCAAATAGAACAGGGAGAACAACAAAATAATAATATGAACACATTGTATGCAGCCAACCAAGTTGATGTTGAAGATAAAGAATGTTGGCATATTGATTCTGGAGTAGCAAAGCACATGACAGGAAGGCAAGATTGGTTGACCAAGGTTCAGCCCACATCAAATCAATTCATTACTTTTGGTGATGAAAGTGCTCTACCCATTGAAGGTATTGGGGAGGCACCATTAACTTTGCATGATGGTAATAATGTTCCTGCAACAGATGTTTTGTATATGCTTGGTCTTAAAAGGAGTCTTCTTTCTATTGGACAACTTACAGATAAGGGCTATAATGTCTATTTTGAAAAAGACAAATTCTACATTAAGCAACCCAATGGCAATGTCAAGGCCATGGGAGTGAAAAAGGATGGTGTTTACTACCTCATTACAAAATATGTAACACAAACATCTTTGCATACAACAACAACTTTCTCTTTGGAGTACATGTGGCATGAAATATTGGGACATTTAAATTTTAATAATCTTCAAATGATGGCTACAAAAGAATTAGTTAAAGGACTCCCACATCTTAAGGAGTCAAAATATTTTTGTGAGCCATATGTAATAGCCAAACACCATAGGCAACCATTTGAAATAGGAAAGGCATGGAGAGCCAATAGACCTTTGCAGTTGATTCATTCAGACATTTGTGGGCCAATGTCTGTTCAATCTTATACTAGGGAAAAATACTACATCACTTTCATTTATGATTACAACAAAAAGGTAGACCTAATTCAATATAAGTGGCAAGCCCTTGATAAGTTCAAAGAATTCATCGCACTTGTTGAAAGATAAAGTGGCTATCAAATCTCCACCTTAAGATCAGATAATGGTGGAGAATATGTCTCCAATGAATTCTTTAATTTTTGTAAGTATCATGGGATAAGGAGGCAATTCACCACCCCTTATACCCTACAACAAAATGGAGTTGCTGAGAGGATGAATCAAACAATCACAAATAGGGCAAAATCAATGTTACATACTGCTATATTACCTAACTCATTTTGGGGAGAAGTTGTTCTTACTGCTGCATATTTGACTAATAGGTCATACACAAAGGCCTTACATGAAAGAACACCTAAAGAAGCATGGAGTGGAAGGACGCCCTATGTGGGCCATTTGAGAATATTTGGATGTGATGCCTATGCTCATATTCCTCATAAGAAAAGGAAGAAGTTTGATGATAAGAGCCAAAAATGCATCTTTGTTGGCTATAGTGATAGTGCCAATGCATATAAATTATATGAGCCTATTGCTAAGAAAATCATTTTATCTAGGGATGTTACCTTTCATGAGTATCCCCCATCTAATCCTCCTAAATCCCCCACTTTAGAAATAACTAATGAAATAGTTGCTCCATTCATGTATACAATATCATCTAGTCCTCCTTCACTCATAAATCAAGAAATTCATCCACAAGAACTTCCTACAAATGATCCATGTCCTTCATATCCTCCTCCTAATGATCAAGTAAAATCATCCAATCCTTTACCCAAGTGGGTTCAAGCCACAATAAATGAAGCCCAAAATAATTTTCCCACCTATACAGGTAAAAGGCCTTCAGCCCTAAGACACCAAGTGAATTATGCCCTAATGGCCAAAGTCCTTAGCCAACCTGAACCTTCTAATGTCAAAGAAGCACTTGGTGATCCTAAATGGGTTCATGCCATGGATCAGGAATTGGATTCCATTGAAAGGAATCACACTTGGGAGTTAGTTGATTTACCCAAAGGAAAATATACCATAGGCAAAAAATGGGTATACAAAGCAAAATATAAAGCAGATGGCTCACTATATTGACTCCTATTTATTCAAAGGGTATGCAAATATTGACTCCTATTTCCTCAACCTTGGTTTCATTAGATCTGCAGCAGAATCTACTCTCTATGTGAAACATTGGAGGAACCGCATCATTTTGATTACATTGTATGTGGATGATCTTCTCATTACAAGTGATGACATAGAAGGAATAAGGTTGCTCAAAGAGGACTTATGCAAGAACTTTGAGATGACAGATTTAGGCCTCCACTATTTCTTAGGAATTGCAACAATCTGGTAAGATTTTTATCTCGTAGGCTAAGTACATTCAGTCTATTTTGGAGAGGTTTCGCATGGAGGAGTGTAAGCCCTCTCTAACTCCCATGTAAACTAGATTGAAATTGCTAAATAATTATGAAGAAGAAAGGGTTGATGGTACACTTTACAGGTTGGAAGTTTGATCTACTTAACTTCAACTAGACCAGATATTTGCTATTCAGTTGGCCTTATTTCTAGATTCATGCAGGATCCTAAGAAGAGCCATTGGATAGTAGCTAAGAGGATTGTGAGATTCCTAAAGGCCACACCCCATCATGGCCTTATGTATAAATCAAGTTATAACTTTTCTTTGATTGGATACACAGATTCAGATTGGGCAAGTTGTCCTGAAACCAGAAGATCTACATCAGGTTATTGCTTTCAATTAGGCCAAGGCTCTATTTCATGGAGCACAAAGAAGTAGAACACAATTTCACTATCTTCAACAGAAGTAGAATATAGAGCAGTAGTTGAGGCAACTAAGGAGGCAATATGGTTGAGGCAATTAATTCAGGATATTAGGCTATTCATACATGGTCCAACATATATATATTGTGACAATCAAAGTACCATCAAAATGACCAAAAATCCAGTTTTCCATGCTAGAACAAAGCACATTGAGATCCATCATCACTTCATTAGAGAAATGGTCCAAGAAGAAATTATACACATGGAATATGTACCAACTCAATATCAAGTGGAAGACATCTTCACCAAGTCACTTGGGAAAGACAAGTTTTCTCAGTTTAGCAATTTGCTATATCTATGTAAAAGAAGTCGACATTAAGGGGGAATGTTATCTAATGTTGATTTATATTTTTAGGATAGTGCACATTAAGGGGGAATGTTAGAATATTATTGTTATAATGTGCACTATGCCTATAATTGATAGGTTGAAATTTGTCTTCTGCCACTTGTCCCTGTCTTTAGTTTGAGTTAGAGTGGTGTCTTCTGAAAGACACTTGGAGTGGAGGTTGACACTTGTCATATCTCCCTCCTAAGCTTGATGCTTATATATTGTAAGATAACTTGTAAATAAACATGCCTTTTGTTCAGTCCCAACAATGTGTGATAATTATTTTACATGCAACACCCAGGTGTTGTAGGGATTTGGAGAGGAGAGGGCAATCCTCCAAGGGAGGTCCCAGGTTCAAATATCCACCCTACCAAAAAGCTGAATTGGGTATCCAAAATCCAATTGATAATGTTGGTGCGAGCAGGGTTGGGTGCGACTCCTGGGTTACTTTGATGGTGTAGAATTCCCTGTTCATGGTCTCTCAGACCAAGGCAGCCCCACAAGGGGTTTTTCGCTTAAAAAAAAAAAAAGATTTTACATGCAACTTTTGGATGTTATCTCTAAAATTCCTTACTACTTTGGCACTATTCAAACTTTTTCTCCTTCTTTGGCAAGTGCAAATGTAATTTGAATGACTCAAATGATTCCATTTTGCTTTATGCTTGTCAGATTGCTTCAATCTTTCTCTTCACCAAGTTTCTTTAGGCTTTGTCTTCACTAGGTTGATTTAGGCTTTGTCTTCACCAAGTTATTCTATGCTATCTTCACTAGGCCACTTCGGGCTTTGTCTTAACTAGGATGCTTCAAGCTTTAGCTTTCAATTTGTAGGATTTATCCTCACAATTCACTATAAATTCCATATTTATTTCTATACAATTGCATTTCTAATAATTTGTTCTTGATTTTAACATTTTCTATCTTTGACTAGAAAAGATTTCACTTCAAGTTGTTTGCTTACTCCTTATATCTTCTACTCTTATGCATGTCCAAAAATTACTTTCAGTCGCTTCATAGTATTCCATGCTTCAATATAATCATAGGTTCTCAATATTTCTTCATGAAGATTACATTCATATATTATTTTCCCACTAGGTTTCACATATGTTGTTGCATTCAATATTTTTGGCCCCCGTTTCTATTTTTTTTACCATATTATATCTTTACCAACATTTCACCAGTTGAATTCTAGGTATTATTATTTGGTATTTGGCATTCTCCGCACATCTAATCTATTTGATTCAATTTGATTTACCACCTCAATTCTTCCTCTTTCACTCTTTACCTTCCTTAAAGCTTGAAATGTATGCCTTCAAATTCTTCTCATACTAAGTGAGGGTATGTCGCTCTGATACAACTAATGGATTTTTAGATAGATTAAATCATGGGTTCCAATATCTAGGATCAAGTATAAATTATATGAAGGCTCATTCATGAATAATATCAATATCAATGAATATAAAATTCATTAAATAACAATAATAATAATAGAACACAATGAACAAACTCGTTGTATTACTGATGAGTCAAATATAGAATTTGATAAATTTCTCTGATTGTTTGTCATACAAAAAATGGAGCTTTGTCTTCATAACATAACCTTACTTGACATTTCAATACTTTGACTATTGCTCTCCTCACATATTCGAGAGATGCATATTTTTATATAAAACACATAAAGCAAACCTCTCATGTCTCTTCACTTTACTTCTTGACACATATCATTTGTCTCTTCACTTATATACTTACCACCTACACACATGAATCTTGAATTACTTACATGACATATTGCACACTCTCACACATTACACACTTGATCACTTTATTATATGATAGTTGCAGTCTCTCACACTCTACACATTTACACACTTTATTACATGACACTTGGACTCATCCTATACATTGATACATACTTTAGGGAAATATAAATCACACTTCCTAATCTACTAACTCACACTCTTATCTAATATTTATAAATATACAATTATACCATGGGGGTACTTTCACATAGTACCAAATAATATGATATTCTCTAGTATTTACTAAATCTATTGCTTAAGGACCTTGGTGATGAGGCCCTAGAATGATATTTATAAATACCCCACCACTCAATCAGGAGCTTTGGTGATTTGGTAGAAATATTCATCCAACACTTATTAGCCTACATTAAAAATGCATAGTAGATTATATATATCCACTTATGTAGGGTAAAATGAGTCTTTAACAAGTTTTTAACTTAGTGGCATTCTTTAGTTAGAAATATCCCTTTTACCCTACCAAAAAGATATCTATTATGTATTTTCATCTACAATTTACAAGAGAAACTATCTTACCCCTTAAATATGACTTGCATCTCCTCTTTTGAGGATGCGATAGATCTCACAAAATATGTAGAAGCTACCCTTCAACGTAGGATGTAGTTGAAAACTAAGAAAGAGGAAGGAAATTACTTCTCCTTAAATATGAAAGAAAAATATAAAATAAACATGTTGTGGTAAATGGTGTAACTAACTCTTGGCCTATAAACAATTCTACAGTAGGTAATGTTAATACCACTTTTGTTTTACAAAAACTAGTTCTAGCTAAGGCCCAAGAAAATCCTCAAAGAAATTTTACCATGTTAAATAAATTACTATCCTTAGTGCTAGCATGGTTTTTAGATGCTACAATGATAGAATTACCACCTATAAGATATCTCAACCCTAACAGGGAAAAGCTTCAATAATAATTAGAGAACACACCAACCAAAATTTTTATACTCAAGTTGAGAACTTTACCAAGTCATAGAATAAACTTATTTAATATTTTAAGTGAGAAAACCATACCTAAAAATGTTAGACCTAATTATTTGGATAACGTGGTAGAGTCCCTTAGCATGAACCATGCAACTATATTCTTTTT
Organism: Wollemia nobilis; assembly: GCA_028583015.1. Taxonomy (NCBI): domain Eukaryota; kingdom Viridiplantae; phylum Streptophyta; class Pinopsida; order Araucariales; family Araucariaceae; genus Wollemia; species Wollemia nobilis. Next base: position 482,740 of record JAQPPZ010003193.1, on the reverse strand, counting down.
CAATAATTATCCTCCACCCCTTCTATGCTAGGATAAATCCTATTGTATATCACATGTAAAATAGATGAGCAATGTATTAAAAGGGTCCTTATTGATAATGGTTCAACTATAAATATCTATAGCATTAGCTTCATTCAAATAATATAGATTAACAAGGAAGATATAGAGAAATACAATATTGTCATAATATCCTATGACAATGAGGAGCATGAAGCCATCGAAACTGTAGTTTTTTAATTAAAATTAGAGCCTCTATACTAAATACTCTATTTTATGTGTTTCCCTATGATTTAAACTACATTATGTTAGGGAAAACTTGGATCCATGTGATGTAAGCCATCCCCTAAACTTACCATTAATATATAAAACTTGAATATCAAGAAAAATTGTATAGCATTATGGTTGACAAAGATACTTTTATCTACTATCAAGCCATATAGTCAAAAAAATCAAAGGGCTTATCTTTATCATCCATTGAATGCTTCTCATCCTTTCATAGATGATACCTTAAGGTTTTTTCCACATAAGATAATAGTAAAAACCAAGAAATTAATATGAGTAGTCAAGTTGTTGTTGGACATTTTGAGCTTATTTAGTTGTCATTGATGTCAAGGTAAAAAGTTGTCATTAATACTATGGAGCACACCATCAATAGCACCAAGAAAAATGAGAAGAGTTGAAGAGAAAGTTGGAAAAATAATATTTTATGAGGGTTTATGGTAAACCCATAATGGAAGATTAAAATGTTTCATTAAAACCATTATAGTTGGCAAAATAATATTTTATGAGGGTTTATGGTAAACCCATGGTGGCAGAATATATTACATTTAAAGGTTTAAGTTTAAACCCAAAGTTAAAGTTTATAAAAATAATTTTTAAACTTTAAATTCCTTAGAATTTAAATAATTTATAAATTATAAATGTGGGAGCGCTGACATCATGCAATAAAATAAAGCACTAACATCCAAGCAACAAAGGAATTTGTGTATAAATAAATACCAAGGAAGCATTCGAAATTTATCCCTTCGATTGATTAATGTATGTGATAAAAAGTGAAAGGTTTTCGTGCTTGTTGATTGTAAGGAAGAAGAAAAGAAATTTCACTTGTCTTTAGCACTAGGTAGAGGACAAAAGAGGAAGGAAAAATTAATTGAAATGCATAGGACACCGTGGTCCATTGGCAGTGCATATTTTACAAAGGTGTTGGAAGTTGAGGAAGCACGTGATCAATTCACGTGGAGTGGTGTGTGTTGGGTGCCAAGGGAAGTTCATTTTGTACATGGTTTTTGCATGCCAATTGAGGACAAAGAAGAAAAAGAGCATGTAGGCTCTTAACCACACCTCTAGCACATGTGGCGGTCATAGTTGCAGCTAGAGCACTCGTGGAGGCACATAATGTGGGTTCAAAATCCACTAAGAGGTAAAGGTAATTTTTGATAATTAATTTTTGCCTAAGGTTTTTCTATAGGATTATGTGGAGTAATAAGGGTTTGTGAAAAAGTTGTGTGTTTGATTTATGTTAGTGTTGGAGTTATAAGGGTTTGATAAAGGTTATTGATTTGGTAATTAATTTTTTATTATTGTGGAGTAATAGGGATTAATGAGAGGATGTTTTATTGATGAGTGATTTATATCTTTGGAACAATAAAGAAAGTTGATTTGATTTTTATCAAAGTTTCTCTTGCCATTAAAATAAATGAAAGAAGTTTGAATTAATTTTTGGTGGATGTTAAGTTTATTCTAGTTGGGATTTTATACAGTGTTATTGGATAAATAATTTATGTATGTTGATGGTTTTTTTTAAAGGTGAAGTGATAAGGTGTATTTGAGTATTTACATTATATTGTGAGAAAGACTTATCTTCTAACCTCTTTGAGATTGGAATAGAAGTTGTTGTGGTTGTGTCAAATTTATGAGATCCCTTCATCATCAAGAAAAAGGTATGAGCACATTCTTCCATAGTTGATTTGATTGATTGTTTTTCTAGAAAATAAGTTTGGAGTGAAAAAGACTTGATTAGGGTTTCCTTTTTGAGAGTGTTTGAGTTAATACTTCAAGGTTTTTTGGAATAAAGAGTTGTTGTTAAAACCTTGTTTTATAAGCATTATTGTTTAAGCCATTGGTTGTGTGAATAACTTGAGTTAGGGTTTGAAAATAACATGAGTATCATTGTTATGTGAAGATTATTTTATATATATTGTTGTTGAAGTGAGTTGTTAAGTAAATAACTTGAATTAGGGTTTGAAAAGAACATGAGCACCATTTTTATGTGAGACTTGTTGATTGAGCATTATTAGAAACATTTTGAGTTGATGGTTATATGCTTGGACGAGGGTATGTGAGAAAGGGGTGATGCCATTGAGTGATTGGTTGAGTAGAGTTGATTGAGTCTAATCAAGTGGTTGTGTGAAGTGGTTGTTCAAGTTCCATAAAACAAACTATTATATATTCTGATCTGAGTTGAAAAGTGATTGAGCATTGAGTATAGAACATATTGGGTCTCTAACAATTCTCTTTATGTTTCTATGAGATTGGTTAAGTTCTATGTGGACTTATTAAGCAGATTTGGACAAGTTCTGAGTGAGCTTGTTGAGCAGATTTGGACAAGTTTCGAGTGAGCTTGTTGAGCAGATTGGAAAAGTTTTGTATGGACTTGTTGAGCAGATTGAACAAGTTTTGTGTGGAGTTATTAAGAAAATTGGACAAGCTCTATGTGAACTTGTTGAGCATATTGGACAAGTTCTATGTGAACTTGTTGAGAAAATTTGAGCAAGTTCTATGTGGACTTGTTGAGCATATTTGAGCAAGTTCTATGTAGACTTGTTGAGCAGATTTGAGCAAGTTCTATGTGGACTTGTTGAGCAGATTTGAGAAAGTTTTGTATGGACTTGTTGAGCAAATTTGATCAAGTTCTATGTAGACTTTTTGAGCAGATTTGAGTAAGTTCTGTGTGAACTTGTTGAGCAGATTTGAGAAAGTTCTGTGTGGACTTGTTAAGCAGATTAGAGCAACTTTTGTATGGACTTGTTGAGAAAATTTGAGCAACTTCTATATGGACTTGTTGAGCAGATTTGCGCTAGACCGAAGGAATATGTTTAGTGTAGATTTGAGATAGAGCTTTGGAGGTGACATAGCAGATAGGGCAATAGTCTCTAGTAGATAGATATCCATCAACCAGGGCAGTGAGGATAGGTCTTCTAAGTGAGAATAAGAGTCTTTAGTGGAGAGAGATCCACAAGCAAGTGTAGTGGAGGTAGTAGTCTTCTAGAGGATCACCAGCTAGAGTAGAGGAGAAGTTATCCTATGGATAGATATCCATAAACTTGATTTAGGGGATCAAAATCTCCTTTGGAAAAAGGTCCATAAACATTTTAATAGGGAAAGGATTCCCAAGAAATTGATCGAGAAAATTTTAGTGAAATATTTTCTCCGTGGAGTAGCTCACATTGGGTGAATCATGTAAATTATGGTGTCTTTATTGTGTGTGGTGTTTTACACATTGCTTTGATTATTGCTGCTGATATTGCTATCTATACATTGCATAATATTGATTGGGAAATAAAAGTAAAAAGTGTTCTTATAATGTTCACCCTACCCTCTTAGTATAAGCTTGTGTTCTTCAATTGGTATCAGAGTGGGTTCCTTCAGAAGAGTTTAACAACTTGAAGGAAAAGCTAACAATAACATAATGGATCCTAAGGAGGTGTCCTCAAATAATTCAACACTAGTATTTGATGGAAGTGACTATTTGTATTGGAGTATGATGATGAAGATCTACCTGATGGCACTTGGTAATGAAATTTGGGAAGTAGTGGAATTTGGATACAATCCCTTAGTCAATCCTCCTACAAATAGGGAAGGTAAGCTTCTACAGTACTATAATTTAAAATAAATGAATGCACTTGTGATAGGTTTGCATAGAATAGAGTCTATGAAAGTTATGCATTGTCAAACTGCAAAAGAAATTTGGGATAAATTGAAAAATATATATGAAGGAGATCGAAGTGTCAAGAAATAAAATATGCAAAATCTCAAAGGAAACTTGAAGCATTAAGAATGAATGATGAGTAAAATATTAGTGCTTAACTACTTTGAATTGATGAGGTTATTAATGATATGCAAGGACTTGGAATAAATATTGATGAATCTGATATTTCTGATAAAGTATTAAGATCTCTTCTAAAAATATTCAGTGAACAGGTTTTTGCTATAGAAGTATCAATGGATGATGATACTTTGACAAGAGATAAATTTCTTGGTATGCTTACAACATTCGAGATAAGAACAAAAAATTCTATTCCTTAGAAGGAAGCAGCATTCAAAGAAATAAATAAGGCAAAGGGTAAGAAGTAAGAATCAAGAAATGAGTCATCCAATGATGAAGAAGCTAAATATGGTAGAAGATATAAGGACTATAGAAGATCCAGAGATATAATATCCATTAAGTGTTTCAATTGTGAAAAGTATGGACATTTTGCAACAGATTTTCAAGAACCAAAGAACAACAATGGTGAAGAAAAATAGGATCATAGGTACAAGGAATCAGAAAGATATAGGCACCAAAATAAAATCAAGGATGGACAAAGTAGACAAGGAAAGAAGTTCTTTCAAAGACAAAAGAGGAGCTACTATGCGGATAAGGCAAGTAATTACTCAAGTGATAGTGATGCTAGTTTTTTAGATAATGATAGAGATGAAGTCCTATTTATGATTAAATAACAAGAGCAAGTTAAGAAAAGGACTCCAGTAATTCTCAAGTGTTTTAGATGTGGTAACTTTAGACATCTTGAAGATGATTGTATAAGGGATGGTTATATTTTTAGTGATGATGAATATGAAGATACACTTGGAGGACCAAATAAAAATCTTCTAATGACATTAGAAGATGAAAAAGGTGATCCCATGGAAGACAAGTCAAAAGAAAATGAAGAAGTGGACAAAGGTAAACAAATAGAGGAATATTCAAGAAAGGATGGTTATGATCTCAAGGGAGAACTTATCTATGCCCTTGAAACAATAAAGAAGGTAAGAAAGCAAAACTCTAAACTTTAAAATCAATTTCAAGAATGTGATGAGGAGAGAAGATTGCTCATAGAGGATTTAGAAAAATCAAAGGCTAAGGTAAAAAGGTTCAAGGATAAGTTAGAAGCAAAGATCTTAGAATGTGAGAAGTTAGCACAAGAAGTGGCACTACTAAGAGAAGATTTGGAGGAATCCAAGATCAATATGAAAGGGTTCAAAAATAGCTCAAATATTTTGGATAAGATGGTCAAGGTACAAAGAAGGTCAACAAACAAAACAGGTATTGGTTTTAAACAAACTCAAAAGAAATAGGAAGGAGAGTCAACCTCAAGTTTTGGGGAAGAAGAAAATTCAGATGAAGATAATTTGGAAGAAGACATCGTAAAAGAAAGTGAGACATCTAAGGATGAGTTGGATAGTAGAGAGTTCAACAAAAATAGGAACAATGCACAAAGAAGATACAGATGGAACACCAATCAGAATATGTCAAGAGAGACTAAGAGATCAATGAGGTTAAGACAAGGAAAATTCAATGGAATATGCTTTACATGTCACAGGTTTGGGCACATGGCTTCACAATACAGGACACATGAAAGATAGGAATATGGGAACATATAAATTTTTCATGGGTATTGCTACTCATGTAATCAGTTTGGTCACAAGGCAATGAATTGTAGGGTTCATGACAAAAGAGGATATGGCTTCACTAGGAGAAATCCTAAGACATTTGCACCTCCAATAAATAATAAAATTAAGTGTTATAAGTGCAACAATGATGGTCACATAGAAAAATGGTGTAGAGTAGACATTTCAGAAACAAGTATGAACAAGAACAAGAACAAGAACATGGGTATGAATAGTAACAGGAACATGAATAGGAACAAGAACAGGAACAGGAACATGAACATGAATATGAATAGGAACAGGAACAAGAACATGAATATGAACATGAATATGAATAGAAAAAGGAATAGGAATAGGGACAATAATGTAGACATGGAAAAGAACATAGACATGGAAAAAAAAAAGGAATCATAAGAATCAGATAATAAGGAAAGAGGATAAAGGCAAAGAACAATGCCTTTTGGGAGTAGAAATACTCCCACCTAGGAATTAACCACATCAATAGAAGGTGGGGGAGGGGCTAAGCTAAGAGACTCATTCTTAGCCCCGAGACCCAAAGGTGACCCTTTTCCATTGATGTCAAAGGGGGAGAGATTTGATATCTGAGAGAGCATTGAGCTAGGGGGAGCAATGTCCCAAGGGAGCATAACAAAGGAAAGTCAAGTTTTCAAAAAAAGGAAATTAGGTTGCCATAAATGACAAAGGGAGATATTGTTGGACATTTTGAGCTTATTTATTTATCATTGATGTCAAGGTGAAAAGTCATCATTTATACTATGGAGCACACCATCAATAGCACCAGGAAAAATGCGAAGAGTTGAAGAGAAAGTTGGAAAAATAATATTTTATGAGGGTTTATGGTAAACCCATGATAGAAGACTAGAAGATTTCATTAAAACCATTATAGTTGGAAAAATAATATTTTAAGAGGGTTTATGGTAAACCCATGGTGGCAGAATATATTACATTTAAAGGTTTAAGTTTAAACCCAAAGTTAAAGTTTATAAAAATAATTTATAAAATTTAAATTCCTTAGAATTTAAATAATTTATAAATTATAAAGGTGGGAGTGCCGATGTCATGCAATAAAAGGAAGTGTCAACGTCCAAGCAACAAAGAAAGTGTCGACGTCATGCATTTGAAATTTATCACTTCGATTGATTAATGTATGCGATAAAAAGTGAAAGGTTTTCGTGCTTGTTGATCATGAGGAAGAAGACAAGAAATTTCGCTTGTCTTTAGCACCAGGTAGAGGACAAAAGAGGAAGGACACATTGATTGAAATACATAGGACACGGTGGTCCATTGGCACATTTTGCAAAGGTGTTTGGAGTTGAGGAAGCATGCGATCGATTCGCGTGGAGTGGTGTGTCTTGGGCGCCAAGGAAAGTTTATTTTGCACGTGGTTTTTGCATGCCAACCAAGGACAAAGAAGAAAAATAGCACTTAGGATCTTAACCGTGCATCTAGCACACACGACGATCATAGCCACAACTAGAGTGCTTATGGAGGAAGAGAACGTGGGTTCGAAACCCACTAAGAGTCAAAGGTAATTTTTGATAATTAATTTTTGCCTAAGGTTTTTCTAAAGGATTATGTGGAGTAATAAGGGTTTGTTAAAAAGTTGTGTTTGATTTATGTTAGTGTTAGAGTTATAAGGGTTTGATAAAGGTTATTGATTTGGTAATTAATTTTTATTGATGAGTGATTTATATATTTGGAACCATAAAGAAAGTTGATTTGATTTTTATCAAAGTTTATCTTGCTATTAAAATAAATTAAATAGGTTTGAATTAATTTTTGGTGGATGTTAAGTTTATTCTATTTGGGATTTTATAAGGTGTTATTGGATAAATATTTTATGTATGTTGATGGTTGTTTTTGAAATGTGGAGTGATAAGGTGTATTTGAGTATTTACATTATATTTTGAGAAATATTTATCTTCTAACCTCTTTGATATTGGAATAGAAGTTGTGGTTGTGTTAGATTTATGAGATCCTTTCATAATTAAGAAAAAGGTATGAGCACATTCTTCCATAGTTGAGTTGATTGATTGGTTTTCTAGAAAATAATTTTGGAGTGAAAAGGACTTGATTAGGGTTTCCTTTTCGAGAGTGTTTGAGTTAATACTTCAAGATTTTTTGGAATAAATAGTTGTTAAAACCTTGTTTTATAAGCATTGTTGTTAAAGCCATTGGTTGTGTGAAGAACTTGAGTTAGTGTTTGAAAAGAACATGAGTATCATTGTTATTTGAATATTTTTTATAATCATTGTTGTTGAAGTGAGTTGTTGAGAAAAGAACTTGAATTAGGGTTTGAAAAGAACATAAGCATCATTGTTATGTGAGACTTGTTGATTGAGCATTGTTGGAAACATTTTGAGTTTATGGTTATATGTTTGAACTAGGGTATGTGAGAAAGGGGTGATATCATTGAGTGATTGGTTGAGTAGAGTTTATTGAGCCTAGTCAAGTGGTTGTGTGAAGTGGTTGTTCAAGTTCCATAAAATAAACTATTCTATATTCTGATCTGAGTTGAAAAGTGATTGAGCATTGAGTATAGAACATATTGGGTCTCTAGAAATTATCTTTATGTTTCTATGATATTGGTTAAGTTCTGTGTGGAATTATTGAGCATATTTGGACAAGTTTTAAGTGAGCTTGTTGAGCAAATTTGGACAAGTTCTGAGTGAGCTTGTTGAGCAGATTAAAAAAGTTATGTGTGGACTTGTTGAGCAAATTGGACAAGTTCTGTGTGGATTTTTTAAGCATATTGGACAAGTTATATGTGGACTTGTTGAGCATATTGGACAAGTTCTATGTAGACTTGTTGAGCATATTTGAGCAAGTTTTTTGTGGACTTGTTGAGCAGATTTGAGCAAGTTCTATGTGGACTTGTTGAGTAGATTTGAGCAAGTTTTGTGTGGACTTGTTGAGCAGATTTTATCAAGTTCTATGTGAACTTGTTGAGTAGATTTAAGCAAGTTCTATGTGGACTTGTTAAGCCTATTAGAGCAAGTTCTATGTGGACTTGTTTATCAGATTTGAGCAAGTTTTGTGTGGACTTGTTGAGTAGAATTAAGCAAGTTCTATGTGGACTTGTTGAGTAGATTTGTGCTAGACCAAAGGACTATGTTTAGTGTAGATTTGAGATAGAGATTTGGAGGTGATAGAGAAAAGAGGACAATAGTCTCTAGTGGATAGAGATCCATCAGCCAAGGTAGTGAGGATAGGTCTTCTAAGTGAGGAAAAGAGTCTTCAGTGGAGAGAGATCCACAAGCCAGTGTAGTGGAGGTAGTAGTATTCTAGAGGATCACCAACTAGAGCAGAGCAGAAGGAGTTCTCCTATGGATATATATCCATTAAATTTATTTAGAGGATCAACATCTCCTTTGGACAAAGGTCCATAAACATTGTAATAGGGAAAGGATTTCAAAGAAATTGATTGAGAAAATTTTAGTGAAATATTTTCTTTGTGGAGTAGCCCACATTGGGTGAACCATATAAATTGTGGTGTCTCTATTGCGTGTGGTGTTTTGTACATTGCTTTGATTAATGCTGCTAATATTTCTATCTATACATTGCATAATATTGATTGGGAAAGAAAAGTAAAAAGTGGTCTTATACTGTTCATCCCACTCTCAGTATAAGCTTGTGTTCTTCAGTTGCAACAAAGGATAAAGAAAAATTAAAGGATATTAACCAAATAAACCTCAAAAACTAATATTATAAGCTACTATATTTAGACCTAGTTAGGCTACCCCCATCACCTCACACTTTAGGACTTCCTTCTAGAAAGGGGATGATTATGTACATATGAAGTTACACCTTTATTTATGCAGGGACAACCAATGAAAAATAATCTATGGGATCAATACACAACCAATATAATAAAGATATATCTCATGTTATATCTCCAACCTTTACCCTGTCCCTAAGTAGATTCTTTGTAACTTTGATTATCAAGAAAAAGGACTAGGGCCCCATGGGAAAGGTATCAAATATCCTTTAGAGCTTGAAGTTTGGCTAGGAGGCTAGGGATTAGGATACATCCCAAAAACTAATGAAAGATTACCTTACCCCTCTTTAGATAGTAGTAATGATATTTTGTGCCTCTTCTCCCTCAAATCCCAAAGTGATAGCACCTATATGGAAGGGTTGGATTGGGACGAGGATTAGGATATTAAACCTTATCCTTTTAAAATATTTGACCTATTTTTTAAGTTTGATCATATAAACATGATAATAATTATACATCTTGATATTATCAACAAAAATAGTCAAGAGTCCTATAAAATCCATAAAAATAGCCTTGGTAATAAGAATGAGTCAACTTCGATTTAAGGAAATCATAGCATTCCCATTCAATCAACAAAAAATACCTAAAACTGTCAATAACTATAAAGTGAGAGTTTCTTAATACACATCCCTCATATATGCTAACACTAATGGTACTTATCAAGAGAACATCCTCAAGGATGTGTCTCTTTCCTTAATTCCATACCCCTCATAGTTATCAAACCTTGGCCAATGGGATTTAGGTCTTGAAGAGCTTGGAAGTTTAGGGGTGTTGTCTATCCTTTTATTGTTAAAAGATGAATCACAAATCTTGATAGAGTAAACTATTAACATCAATATAGGTTCTCAAGATGAATTGAATATAATAAAGCTAGCAAAAATAATGACTTTAGAAGAGCGCAAAGACTATACAAATATTTTGATAGAATTCTATGATATCTTTGCATGATATTATGCAGACATGTCTAGATTAGATTTGTCCTTGGTAGTCCATCACTTTTTCATCAAAATAGATGCTAAACCAATAAAGTAGAAATTGAGAAAAATACATCCTAAATTTGCTTGACTAGTTAAAAAGGAACTTAAATTTTTTTTTGAGATCAAGTTTATCAAGGCCATCGACTACTAAGATTGAATTTCCAATACAATACCCATGGCTAAAAAATAAGGTGTTATGTGTGCCTTCATCAAATTTTGGGACATAAAAAAATATTATCCCAAAGAAAACTTTCCTCTATCTAACATATATATGATTATATATTTCACCATAGGTTGTGGAATATTGTCCTTAATAAATATTTTCTTGTTACAATCAAATTGACATTGTGATAGAAGACTAGTCTAAGACAATTTTCACAAATATTTTGAAAATTTTTTGCTATGAGGTCATGTCCTTTGGTTTAAATAACATGGGATCAACCTATCAATGTGCAATAAATACATATTTCACAATATAATGTATGATATTATGGAAGATTATGTTGACAATATCCTCAGACAATCCATAAAATGTGAAGATCACATTAGGAACCTAAGGAAAGTTTTTAAACAACTCAGAGAATACAAGGTCCACTTAAAATCCTCAAAATGTATAATTGTATTAAATTTAGAGAAGCTATTAGGATTCATAGTCTCCTAACATGACATTGAAGTAGACCTAGACAAAATATCTACTATCACTAAAACACCACCACCTAAGAAGCTAACCCAACTTCAAAGCCTCCAAGGTAGATTGCAAGCTATTCTAAGGTCCATATATCAATTGGAGGAAAAATGTTAGCCCTTTTTCAAAATTTTGAAAAAATGGACTAAGTTTGTTTGGGAAAAAGAATATCAAAAGGCTTTTAGATGCCTTGAAAACACATATCCTATCTATGTTGGTGCTTGTCTTGCTTAATACCATTAAACCATTGCTATTATACATAGCAGTAATAGTTCATACCTTAGGTGCCATGTTAGCACAATATGATGATCGACATAGAGAATGAGCCATTTTTTATATTATTAGAATATTTATTAGCTGTGAGACTAGATACACCCCTTTAGAAAAACTATGCATGGTAGTAGTATTCACTTCTCAAAATCTAAGACATTACATGCTAAGTAACAAATGTATGTAATAGCTAAAATTAATCCTTTACGATACCTTATGTCCAAGCCCTATCTCTTATGAAGGCCAACTAAATGGGTAATGGCCCTTAATGAGTTTGATCTTAAATTCATTGGTGAAAAGTTGTTAGAGAGATAAGAAATAGTTGATCAATTGGTAGCAGCCTCTGTACTAGCTAGTAATCCCCTAGTAATCAGGTATCTCAATGAAATGGTAGGTAGCCTTGTAATGGCCCATCTTAGCAGGACTTTCCCTTGTTTTTTATTGATGTACTGATGTGTTAATAATTAATGCATGATCCTATTTTAATTTCTATCAAGATGAGTTGATAGTTGAAATTTATGTTTTTTAAAGTTAGATTATGCTATTTTTAGAATATGATATTAATAATGAATTTTGTGGCTACAAGACCAGGTACTCTGATGGGTGAATTGGTATAGGATAAATAGTAGAGTTGAGATAAATAGGAAATGATGCATGATTTCAATTGACATCCCAAAAGGGGTAAAACCATCATGTAGAAGCATTTACTTGTGTATATGTGTGATTAAATGCATCATCAGGCAAGGAGGTTCTTATATAGGCAAAAGAGCCCTTTACCTCTGTGCTTAGGGGTCATTTGTAGGTGGTTGACAACCTTGAAGTTATCATAATATCTCCTACCTAGGGAATAGTAAAGGTTATGCATATTATTGCTTATGGTTGATCTCATCCTAATTTGGGTGAGGACAACTTTTAGTGCAAGCCCTTGTGTTTCCTAGGCTCTTATTTTGTCAATAGGATGCACTAGTTCTTGTTTTGGTTAATTATTGTCAAATAAGGTATTAATAATAATATTTACATTATTGATACTTAATAAAATTAAATATTAATATTAAAAAATAGTAATAGTGTTAATTTAAGTATATGAAGTGAGTAACTAATTGTTTTTATATAGATTTGGTTAGTATGAGAAACCCCTATGATCGATGCTCAGGTATGGGTATCCCCATCCCACCATGACCTCTCATAAGGGGAAAAGTTGAGATTATCAATAGGTATTTTAACACAACCACACACACACACACATTGCAGTTTGAACCTTGGACCTCCCAAAGAAGAGCCAAATCTTGAACCATTGTGTTACCTCCCCAAGACAAGTGAGTAATTAATTTAATTACTATTGTTTGAAAATATTAATTAATTATATAATTAACCTTATTGAGTAATATTTTATAAAGTGGGGGGCACACTTTATCAATATTATCATAAAGAAAGAGTTCATATTATAACTAGTGAGAAGAATGTGGGAATATTAATATTAATGAACCATAGCTTTTAGAAGGGCTTAAGGTTAAGCATTGTGAAATGGGCAAGAAAGAAAATCAACAGGGAGTTACATAATGCTTTAGTTTCACCTTGATCTATTTTTCTCTACATATGCTATTTGAATTATGAGGCTGCAAGAGGTTTTTACAGGGAAGAAAGGAAGGATTAGATTGGTGAGGAGGAAGTCAAGGTGTGAAGTATTGAAGAGAATAGTTTAAATAGTAAGTCTCTAAAATGCTTCACTTTGTTTTGATTAAAATGTTTTCTCATGCTTACTATGAAATTTTTGGATTTGAATTTTTCTTCAACGTATTGCTTCTAAATAGTTTTTGATCAAATCTAGTTTATTCAAGTCCCATTAAAAAAAATAGAGAAAGCTATATATTGTTGTGTTCAAAGCCTCTGGATGTCCTTCTAATATTCCATCAATGCTTTATTTTTATTTAAGAAAAATATTTTTCTTATTGTGAATCTCTTCCATAAATCTAGATACCGAGTAGCTATTACCTGGTTGTTGAGTACTCCTGAGGTGTGAGTTTTAGTGGCCTAGTAGTAGGAATTTTCCTTTGGTTTGGAATTCTTGTTCTGATTTCCAAAACCAAATTTATTTTCTCTATAGGTTCTATAGTGATTCCTTGTCCATATATTTTGAAGGTATTGATTATATTTTTTGTTTGTGTACTTATATAGTTTGGTTAATGTGTTTTGGAGGTTATCTTTTCTTAAAGATTAAAACCAAATTAATTCGAGTTGAGAGTCCATAATTTCCTAAGTTGATTAAGTCCAACTTCGTGGAAGTGGCATTTTCATAAGCTTTGATCAATGGTTATATTCTCCCATTAGAATTGAATTAAAATTTGTTTGGAATGTTTTTCTTGGTTTTTGATTATTTCTGGCTATGCACACTTTTATATTAGATTTTTTTACTTGAGCCTGTTTTCTTATTAATTTTTGTTTAACATTAGGGCTGTTCATTAATCTATTTTAAGTTATTAATATGGTTTAATAAATCCAATTTGTTTAAATATTGGTAGAATTTGAAACTAATTATTAATATTAGTAAAAAGAAATGAAGACTTTAGTCATTCGAAATATTGATAGAATATTGTATTTAAATATATTCCAACTGGGTAAGTTGGGTTATGAGCTGCATTACTTCACATTCATATTCAGTTCTTGTTAATGGTCATCCATATTCTTTGTTTCAAGCCTCAAGAGGTCTTCGGCAAGGTGACCCTTTGTCCCCTTATTTGTTTATCATTATGGTTGAAGGTTTGGGTAGACTTCTAAAATCACATGTCAATCAGGGTTTGATTCATGGTTGGAGGTGGGGTATGAGTTTGCCTGCTTATTCTCATCTTCAATTTGTGGATGATACGACTCTAATGGGACTTGCTTCTATTCGGGAAGCTACCAACTTCAGAAGGGCTCTGGATATCTATTTGGCTACTTCAGGGCAAAATATTAATGAGGGAAAATCTTCCATTTTCTTCTTTAACACTAATCCGCTTATACAGGCCCGTATTGCATGGATTCTAAGATTTCAGATTGGTGCTCTTCCCTTGAAGTATCTGGGTATTCCTATTTCTATAGGTCCTTTGCCTCGTGAGATCTGGAACTCCATTTTGGACAAATTTTGTGCTCATGTTTCTCATTGGACTGTTAGATGGCTCTCCTCTGCTGGTAGAGTTTTACTCCTTAAGTCTGTGGTTCAGGCCCTTTGCATCTATAGGTGCATGATTCAAGTTGCTCCTGTTAGCTTTATTCATGAGTTGGATTCTTTGTCTAGACGATTTTTATGGGCTGGTAATTTGGAGTCTTCAAAGTGGAGTTTGGTTAAGTGGGAAACTATTTGTAGACCAAAGCAAGCAGGGGGGTTGGGTCTTCGTTTGTCTTCCCTTTATGGAGAGGCTTTGGCAGCTAGGTTTTATTGGAGATGGTGTACTTCTCAAGACCAAGCTTGGGCAAAGATTCTGTCCTATAAATATTTGAATGGGGTTGAGGGCTCTGAGATTCCCAGATACAGTTTGTCTGGTAGGGGATCTTTCATCTGGAACACTCTTAAGAAGGGGGCGAATCTTGTTAAGCAAGGTTTGTTCTGGATTTGTCATAAGGGTTCCAAGGCTCTCTTTTGGCAGGATGCTTGGGATGGGTTCCCTGCCATTTTATCCATGTATCCTCATATTCAGAATTTGTGCAAGGTATTTTTGGATGCAGGTTGGAATCGGGTTATGGACTATAAATTTGTTGAAAGAGTTGGGCAGGTTGAGGTTGTTCGTTGGAAGGATCCTATAGATTGGCCGATAGGGGGTACTTTTCAAGAAAGAGAGGATTTGACTCGTATTTTGGCTTGTAGGGCCTACTCTTATTTACAGGATGATGATGTTTTGGCTTGGGGCTTGGATCCTAGAGGGGTCTATTCGGTGGCTTCAGGATACAGGGAGTTGGATCGACAACATTTTTGGGATGATGAGGTGCCCTGGTGGAAGAAAGTGTGGTCTAAGTTCTCTTGGCCTAAATGCAATTTTTATCTATGGTTAGCTACTCACAATAGATGCCTTACTTGGGATAATGTGCAAAAGAGAGGTTTTCAAGGACCTTCTTTTTGTTTTTTATGTGCAAACAGTGAAGAGTCTTCAGGTCATCTTCTTTTTCAGTGTTCTTTTGCACGGGATATTTGGCATCTTTGGTGGGAGGTGTGGAAGCAGCCTTGTTGACGGGGCACTGGGAACCCACACTTCAACAAACTTGCCTTTTCATTAAAATTTGAAAAATTTTTTTACAAGATTGAATGAAACAGCCCGCAGGCTTTACAAAGGCCGAGTTCAGCTCTGTTCTTCCTGTGTACTACCTCCTCTATTCTCCGGTCCATCGTCCTCCCTAATACAAAAATTCGGGTCTTTTTAACGAGGTCCCGGTCCTCCCGGAAATAAATGCTCCCACCAAACAAGATTTCCAATTTTGAATTTCCCTCCTTCCCGGGTTTTCAAATTTTTTTCATTAATGGCAATCTCTGCCCGATCTACACTTCTGTTTGCATTCGTGGTCTCCCTCGACCTGCAACCATCGTCGTACTCTGCACTATCGTCTCCTCCATACCGGCCATGCTCTGAAACAGCTGTTTTGTCGAAAAGGCTTTCAAAAGGTGGTTCTCCCCCTTTAATGCACATGGTTGTTCTCATTAATTTGAATACGTGTCCTCCACTTTTTACTTCATACACGTAACCGACCGTGTCCAAAACTGTCCACCCCTTCTCCTTGTCACAACATACTTGGTACACGCGTCTTTCCCAATTATCAAGATACATGTGGCAACCACGTGTCAAACTCGGCCGCTCTCGGCCGTCCGTTTGTTCTCTTTTTCGGGCCTTACTTTGCTCTCTAACTTTTTTAACTCCCATGGCTGACCAATGCTGTGCCACGTGTCATCCGTCCTCTATTTTCTTCGGCCTTGACCTTACTTGGTCGCGGTCGACCCCTCCACCTTTGTCTTCACCTTGTCGAAGTCCTTTGCTATGATTCTGGCTTTGTCTTAACCCTCGGTGCTGCCTTCGAAATAAGCCACGTGGCAGCTTCTGATTTGCCACGATATCGCGATAGGGCTCTTCTCCTCTGTCTTGCTCTGAAGACGGTCGCGATATCGCGACGTCGTGATATCGTGACGTCTGAAGCCTCCCCACACTACATTGCAAAACCGTCGTGATATCACGACCAACGGTGCCTCCTCTGAGCCAAATTCCTTTGGGGTCACGAAATCGTGACATGTCACGATTTCACGACCCCCACTCCTCCTTCTGCCTTCACTTCGACTAAAGTCGTGATATCGTGACGTCACACTTCCCTCCGCCTTTGCTCTTATCAATCGTCGTGATATCGTGACGTCGCGATATCACGACCTCTGCCACTACCTTAACTCTTCTTCAAACTGTCGTCGCGATATCGCGACGCAGCCGGCCCAAGCCTTGCGCAAGCCTTATGAGGTCATGATTTTGCGACCTCCCCCCATGCTTTGAGAAACTTACTCCCTCTGCTCCCTTTGCCCCATTAAACTTCCTCAAACCAAAAAATTGCTTTGCCAAACCTCCCCCAAGCTGGAAAATGCACGATTGCTCGATCGCAGCCGGATGCTCCTGCATCAGACACCCGAGGTAAGTGAAGAAGTGATCTTCACTTCTGCTGGGTCCAGTTGTTGCCTCCCGCAACACTTCCAGACTCATCTCTGTCTCTGCAAACTGCTTCGACCTCGGCTTCGGGCCCACACTTATGTCTTCAACCGGACATATTTCTCCACTGCTACAAACTTCTGCTACAGCCGGCTTTAAATCTTCCTCTTGCACAAAATAATCTGTGCTTTCTTTCGGGCAGGTCCCGGTACTGCTGCTCTCTTCCTCTACAGCCTCCTTCATCTTTTCTTCCTTTTTTCTCTGTCTCTCTTCCTGCATTTTTTGCCGTTCTTCTTTCTCCCGTAACTTCATTGCAAGCCACTCCTTTTGCAATGATTTTAATTACCGCTTCAAGGCTAAATACTCTTCTTCTGAAACCACATCCTCCTGGTTATCCCGTATTATTCAGGAATGCATTATTTTTGCTTACTTTTCTCACAAACTTAACTGATCCCGGTGTAGCTGCCTCATGTCCGGTGGTCTGCTAACACGCTCGAGAATCCTCAACTCTCCTTCTCTCTCAACTCTCCCGTAGGTCCTGGTGCAACTGCATCACTTTCGATGGATCTGCTGCACACTTAGGAACTCCTGCTTTGATACCACTGACGGGGCACTGGGAACCCACACTTCAACAAACTTGCCTTTTCATTAAAATTTGAAAAAAAAATTTACAAGCTTGAATGAAACAGCCCGCAGGCTTTACAAAGGCTGAGTTCGGCTCTGTTCTTCCCGTGTACTACCTCCTCTGTTCTCCGGTCCACCGTCCTCCCTAATACAAAAATTTGGGTCTTTTTAACGAGGTCCCGGTCCTCCCGGCAATCAATGCTCCCACCAAACAAGATTTCCAATTTTGAATTTCCCTCCTTCTCGGGTTTTCAAAATTTTGTCATTAATGGCAATCTCTGCCCGATCTACACTGCTGTTTGCATTCGTGGTCTCCCTCGACCTGCAACCATCGCCGTACTCTGCACTGCCGTCTCCTCCATACCGGTCATGCTCTGAAACAGCTGTTTTGTCGAAAAGGCTTTCAAAATGTGGTTCTCCCCCTTTAATGCACACGGTTGTTCTCATTAATTTGAATACGTGTCCTCCACTTTTTACTTCATACACGTAACCGACCGTGTCCAAAACTGTCCACCCCTTCTCCTTGTCACAACATACTTGGTACATGCGTCTTTCCCAATTATCATGATACACGTGGCAACCACGTGTCAAACTCGGCCGCTCTCGACCGTCCGTTTGTTCTCTTTTTCGGGCCTTACTTTGCTCTCTAACTTCTTTAACTCCCGCGGCTGACCAATGCTGTGCCACGTGTCGACCGTCCGCTATTTTCTTCGGCCTTGACCTTACTTGGTCACGGTCGACCCCTCCACCTTTGTCTTCACCTTGCCGAAGTCCTTTGCTATGATTCTGGCTTTGTCTTAGCCCTCGGTGCTGCCTTCGAAATAAGCCACGTGGCAGCTTCTGATTTGCCATGATATCACGACAGGGCTCTTCTCCTCTGTCTTGCTCTGAAGACGGTCGCGACGTCGCGATATCGCGACGTCTGAAGCCTCCCCACACTACATTGCAAAACCGTCGCGATATCATGACCAACGACGCCTCCTCTGAGCCAAAGTCCTTTGGGGTCACGAAATCACGACATGTCACGATTTCGTGACCCCCACTCCTCCTTCTGCCTTCACTTCGACTAAAGTCGCGATATCACGATGTCGCGATATCGCGACGTCGCGATATTGCGACGCAGCTGGCCCAAGCCTTGTGCAAGCCTTATGAGGTCGCGATTTTGTGACATGTCGTGAAATCGCGACATGTCACGATTTTGCGACCTCCCCCCATGCTTTGAGAAACTTACTCCCTCTGCTCCCTTTGCCCCATTAAACTTCCTCAAACCGAAAAATTGCTTTGCCAAACCTCCCCCAAGCTGGAAAATGCATGATTGCTCGACTACAGCCAGATGCTCCTGCATCACTTGTGCCCATGCTTCTTCTCTTTTGGAGTTCTGGAGGAGTTTAGGGAGACCTCCCGCTAAGTCTTTCTTTCTCCAGGTTGCTTGGACTATTGGTCCTTCTTGCATTCTATGGCAGATTTGGTTGGAAAGAAATCGACGAATTTTTCATGATAACAAGCTTACTGTTCATCAGCTTTGGCAGCGAATCATTGGTATGATCCAGGAAAATGTCTCTTCCACATGCCAGATTAGTCTTCCTTTGGTGCAGTCGAAGATTTTGATGATGCAAAATTTGGGATTTGTGGAGAATGGTCCTCGTCCTGTTATTTCATCTAGAAACCGAGATGGAAAAAAAATGCAGAGAGATGGGAGATGGCATCCTCCTCCTCCAGGGGTGTTCAAGATCAATATGGATGGGTCTTCTCGAGGTAATCCTGGGCATGCTGGTATCGGAGGAGTTGGGAGAGATAGTGTTGGGAATGCTTGTTTCATTTTTTCATGCTATAAGGGGATACACTCTAATAATTATATGGAGGCTCTTACTATCTGTTGTGCTTTGGAACAAGGGTTGGCTATGGGTTGGCAGAGGATAATTTGTGAGTCTGATTCACAGATTATTATAAATTTGTTAAGGACTCACCATCTTGATAATGTTCATTGGAGGTTGACTTTGGTTGTTCGACAGATTCTTCAAATCTGTTGTAATTTGGAGTTTATCTCTTTTGTTCACATTCCTCGGGAATGGAATAGGGTTGCGGACTGTTTGGCCAAATGGGCTTCTCAGTTTCAGGGGAATTGGTCTGTTAAGGGTTGGGATAACCTCCCTTTAGACTATTCTCAGCAACTTCATAATTTACTTGCTGAGGATATGTCTATTTGAGGTTTTTGTTGGCTATTTTTGCTAGTTGTTTGTTCTCTACTGTAAGGTTTCTTTGATCTAATAAATTTTTACCCCTTTTTAAAAAAAAAATATATTAAATGGAATAAATAAATAATTATTTAACTATATAAAGATATTATAGTTATTTTAATTGAGAGTAGTAACCAATATAGCATTGGAAGACTTATGAACAAAGATAATTTTAACCTATATCTAAGGAATGAGGAAATTGTTATTTACTCAAGATTGAGTAGTAAATTTAGACAAGGGGATGACTTGGATTGTATAAATAAAAGAGTTATATTTAAGTGAGATAAGTATGGGATTCTCTTACCCATGACTAATAAAATTTTGATTTTTTTTTAATATTTATTATTTTGAGGATTGAGATCTTGCTTTTTGTTGAATGTTCTTGCATAATGCACATTAGTATTGCATATTTATTCAAAGAGTTGTCTTGATCCCTTATTTATGTTCAAAATTTTTATGGAGAAAAACTATCAAGTAGAAAACTCAAAAAATAAGTGTAACAACCCAGGTATAACTCACATGGATCTCACAAAAATACAAGATAAAAATTTTGTCATAGATAAAGTCAAGGTCACCGAATGATTGTTGCACATCCAACTTGTAATTAGTACATAGGCATAATTTTCACTCTTCGATATCATTATCCACTACATACGGATTCATGAGTGCTCTAGATTGGCTAAATATAGTAATATTATTGCCATTTTGTGAGACTCACCTCCTCCTAACTCGAGTTCTAAGTTCTTGACAAGGGGTTGTCCTTCTAGGGCCCATAACACCTGGAATGGTGGATACATAGTTTCCTCATCTCGTAGCATGGAGTACATAGGTCTCACTGACCTATGCTCAATATTGATTCTTATTTTGTCTTAAAGCCTATGCTAGAGTTAGTATTGTTATGCCTAGTACCTGGTAGTCACCCATAAAACCATAGACATTACCAGGGCCTGCCAATACTTTGGATTTGGGTCTAGATATTCCAGGTCATGTTGCATTTTATGATGAGATATCCCATTCCATCCATCGCTAGATCTTCCAACCCCAAAGACTAGCTCCCATAGTCTCGGGTTACTATTGGCTATTTTGCAACTGAACAGTGTACCTGAGTATCCTCATGGTACTACTTTTTAAGATAGCTTGGAACGACATCCCATTCTGTCGTTCATTACTCAAACTAGTAGAAGAGCCTCTCACCCTGTATATACTGCTAGGATATAGCTATCGTTGATTCACGATATCTGGGAACTATTGAAGTTGGGTGGATGCTTATCCTTATTGATTAGAATTTTAGTGTACCATCCTCCTTGAGAGTAGTATGATCTCTTATTTTCCCTTTTAGGTTAAGCATCCTTCTATTAGATTTTTTTTGATAATTTTAAAATTTTATTCAAAATGGGTTTTAACAAGATCCAAAAACCTGATTACATCAGTAGCACTAGAATAAATCACACAGACATAGTGAACAAAAAAAGGGGGACACAGTCCCACAATAGAAAATACCAAAATGCCCTAAAAAATAGGAAGGATGGGCAAATGAAAGGAAGCCCTAAACTAGACAAAACCAACAAGGAGGCTATTAGGTCTGCTCTTTGTCTTTAATATCTACATCTTAAAGCTCATCCTTCAGCTCATCCTCACCATCGACCTCATCATTGATCGAAGCAGCAGGATCCCCAACAACGCCCTTAGGATTATACATGGCAGTATCCTTACCTCCATCCTAAAAAAAATCTTGTTGAAGAATAGCAAGTTTAAGGTGTTGTGGAGGTCTATGAATTGAGATATGCAATTGGTGATGGAATTGATGATGTACTACTTGAGACATAGGTTAGGAGCATCATTGTCTTCCTCCTTAGAGTCAATGACCAGAGTTTTCTTCTTAAGAAAAAGGTTTTTTAATTGAAGTTAGGATCTGACTCCCTCTGGTTTCTCTGGTGACTCCAACTTAATTTTTTTAGAATCCTGACTTCTCAACATTTTTACATCCTCTACTATAGCTATTTTCTTAGTCAACATTGTCAGGGAATAAGAAGAAAAGGGGCTAGTTAGAGACTGACTTGGCTTGATAGGAAGAGGAATAGGTTTACCTTTATTGGGATGAGTAGCAGGAATGGGGATGCCTTGGGGACAATGGATAAGCCAATGCTTGTAAAGGACCTTGAAAAGACCTTGGTGGGAGGGTAAATCATCATATTTCTTCTTGTGAATGTTATCAATGGAATAGGAAATGGATTTAATGATGAATTGAGGAATATTTTCCAGGTTGGCATCCCTAAAATGGTTATAAAAGGTAAAATGGAAACTACACAATACCTTTTTAGGGTTTTCGATAGTGACAAACTCCATGATTGGTTTCATCACACTATTCCACAGAATGGGTAAATCAAACCGCTTCATCCCCATCCTCACATGCTTGCAGAGCTCTTTATCCTTCAAATCAACCTCCCAATTGTGTTTCTCACACCAGATGGATCTTCCTCTCATTGATTGGCCAGTTAACTCCACGAGCAGTTTGGTATTAACCTAGAGGGATATGCCATGGATGAGGACTTTACCATTATTCAGAGTGTTAAGGAAGGTTGAAATGATTTCAAAATCAACCCCTAAAAATTATCTTAAAAAGGGCATGAAGCCTCTCTCGGATAGCATAGCTTCAACAATGAGGTCAATATCAATATGAAGCCTCTCTTAGATTGGGTTAAGTTAATTTTATTTAATATTTGAGGTTCACATATGCCATGTTTAAACATACTATTTTGTTATGAAAAAAGTAGCAACAGAAACTATCTTCTCAAACCAAATTGATAGCTATACAACTTAAATTTTATCAAACTTCTAATAACTACTTTTCCTTTATTTATAAAATACTGAAAGAAACAAACTTTAAGACAAAAGTTTTGACTTTTCCAAAAATCCACTTATACTTCTATAAATATTTTCACCAATCTTTTTTTTTAAATTAAAGTAAATAACTTGTCATAACTAAAAATGGATATTCATTATGCACTTTAGTTTATAGTGTTATGCTATTATGTATCCAATAAGAAAATTATATTTGATCAAATAAAAACATCTACTAAAATAGACATCCACTTGATAAAAGAAATACTATATGAGTTATCATATATTACACTATCTAATAACACCCTTTTTAAAAACATGAACTTGGCTATCCAGTTGAACTACTTATTGGTACACAATACTGCTTTAACATAAGACTTTATAAACATCATCTAGTTTAGAGGTTACATAAAACATTGTTTTAACTCTTGGACATACACTGAACTGAAGCCTCGTGATATCAAGAGAATATTCTTCTTAATATACGTCTACTATGTTTATCATATTTATTGTTTTAAAGCACAAACCCATATACACTGAAGTTTTTTTTTGGATAAAATAGTTGTTTGGAATTAAGAGGTAGCATCCAATAATCCCGACTACATGATGCTCGAAATTTTTTGATCCATTGTTCTATAGGTATTATATGAAGTAAAACCATATTGCAAAAGTCTAATAACCTTTCGTGATTAATCTATTGCTATGTAATTTTTTGATAAAATTCAGTTTTGCTTCAAAATTTTCACACCATGAATTAAAATTATAAAGACACAACCAAAATTGATCTCCTAACATAATTCCTACAAACCACTATTCTGGATGTTGCATTATAACCACAAACAACATGAATTAAAAGGAAAACACAATGTTTGATTGAACTCTCTCTTGCATATTAAAGTTTATTTAATATTAAGTACATGGTGCACTAAGTTTGAAATATTTGATTATATTCTATCAAGGTTTTTACTGTTCATAATGTAAAAGTTTGTACCTCTATAGAGCCTCTCGAAAAAGTGTAAGCAAAATTTTATACTCTCCTTGAATATATGTTATGTGCAATATTTAAAATCTCAAAATCATGCTTTAAAAGAGTCAATGATTTACTATTCCCTTTATTCTATATTGGTGTGAGACATCACATGAAATAGGTAATCCATACCTTGCTACGCTTACCAATACATTCATGAAAGATATACTTAATACAAGTCATTTATCTATCATTTTATAAATGATATTTTAAACAGTGTCCTACTATGGGAATGGTTGTATTATTCTCTATCATTATCTAGAACATCATTGGAACGATTGCATCTACTAGAGATGAATTATCCAAGACTCTTGTACAACATATTAAAAGGATTGAAGATTATCCATAGCGGAGCCACTATGTCGAATTTACTGCTCAATTTATTGAGTTTACCTTTGCACAAAGAAAATATATAAGAACACACAACTTTCCTAAGCCCATCTATCTGGGTTATTTTCACATGAGCATTCTAAAGATGCATCGAGCAATCTTGTAAAGTCAATCAACTTACCTCTATTTAATTGTTTTAGAAATAAAATGATGAATCTATCTGTTCTTTTAAGGAATTTAGTTCTGCTATATTCTATTGGGTTGTTTATATCTTGTACGAGACTAAGAATATAGTTAATAATGTTGATATGAATGATTTGTTATCTCTGTCTAAACAAAGCTTTACTGTAAAGACTAATCAATATGAGGTTTTTTTTTAGAGTTTATAATTATTTATATATATTAATGTTTATATCTCCTAAAAGATTGATTAAATATATTCTTTTATTTCATGTAACACTTTTCATAACTTTTATTTGGATATAAACCAAAGTGCAACTACCATATCGTTTCACAAAAGGTATAATACACAGAAAATCTACACTGAATATTTACTCATTTTATTTAGGTTTCACCCATTAAGAGGTGGTATCTAAACTTGAATTTTTCGAGTCTCAACCTAAATTTGAATGTGTCTTTCATCACATTTAAAGCTTAAATATACATTTTATAAACCATTTATTAGGAAACACTATATACACATGATGAGTAGCTATACTACCATCAAAAGCTTAAGCAAACAAGATGATAAATTAATTTGATAAATTTTAAAACTCATAAAACATGAGACACTACTCTGTATACACATATTTTCACTTCAATCTCATTGATCTTATATTCTATTTATACAAAAGTTCTCGTACATTTACTAGCTGTAAAAACACAGATAAAAGGTTTAAGTTTCAACTAAAAGCAAACACCATACATCCTTTCAGATAAATCAAGTTGCACATTTTAAAATTATTAAATCATTAGTTTTGTGTTGAAAACCTATGACATACACACAATGTACCTTTTTTTGTAACGGTGAACAATAGTTATGTATTGTTACCCTACACCTCACTATTAGGTTTTACAAAGTGCTACCATTAAATGATTAAAATTGGTCCATTCAGAATTCCTTCCTCATAGCTCTTCTCCTGCATCATCATAGCTAGGCTTTGCTTCCCAGACAACGTTGAAGGCACCTCATGATGGATAAATATAAGGATTGTGGCACTTTTTATAAATTGGATTGGCACGGTTAAATGAAAATGCAACTACTTGTAGATAAAAAAACATTCTTTTTGCTATGTTACATTTAACCATGCATTTATGTTTATTTAATTATATATAATATAAATTTTATGCACACCATTTCAGCGCAAGCCTAACACATGGTTCTATCATCCTCCCATTACATATTGCTATCAACTAGAGTAGTCTCAATAGAGCATTCATTAAGGAAAATAGAAGTTACATACAGACTTCACAAACTAGCAAAGACAAAAATGAACCAAAGTGAACACACATGCTATACAATATTTAGGAGGTTAAATTAAACCAGTCAATATACACATATTTTTCATTCTAGTAATTTCATAATGATCAACCTATCACGTCGGTTGGTGATGCAAAGCTCAACTCGATTAACGCATTTTGTAGAAGAAGAACCTTTTCACATATCAAATCGAAAGGTTGATAAAGATGATCCTCTCTTTCCATGAATCCTTCCTCTTAAAATAATGGAGACATAACAACTAAACAATAAATAAGCCAATACATGCATTATAAAATGTTTAGAGGTTATCGGATGGCATGTTGGATGATTGCCCAGTAAAAGCATGATTTATTAGTTTACTTAATTAACTTTACTATATATTTTAATAATGTCTCTTTTTTTATATTTATATATAAACATACCTATATTTATTCTTTCACAAATATATAGACTAAATTTTAGCTTATGGTTATATGCATTAAACACGTAGATGCAATCAACAGTCATGCAAAATGCAGTCACAATCAACATATGCAATTATGATAAACGTGTGCAATCACAATCAACATGTACCTATATGAATTTGCTTCTGTGGGCTTCCATGTACACATAATCATGGTACTTTTTAATCACTGGCATCATATCCCACCTTACCTAAAGCTAACAATCCTTATATTTTTGCCTAGAGGTGGGCAACAGGTACACTGATTTACTCGTCATCTTAAGGCAATAGGTACACTGATCTGCTCATCAACTTATATTTATCTACCCCTACACTCACCAGAAGGTCATCAATATTTTATCTTTTTACAACTTATAACAAACAAGTAGATAGCAAAATAGTGGGGATGTTACATTCTCTCATGCCAAGATTAAACACAGTCCCTGTGTTTGCCATAATGGTTATGCATATCCAAATTAATACTTAAACATTCATACATCATATTGCCAAATATTTTAAATAGTTATCCAAAAGTAAAAAAAAACATGTACTACAAATCAAGAATATGCATACAATCATCATTCAAACATATGTCAGTTCTCATGAAGATTGTATTTTCATAATAGTCACATCTTCTCATGTGGTGTTTTTGTCAGAATACTAGTCCTACTAGACCCTGCACTAAACTTTGTTTTGCTTTCTCAATTACTTTGTTTGAAAACCAAGAATTTGGATAGGGTAAACTTCATTATACTAGAGGGGCACATGGAGGGTGTCAGGGATTAGATTGCAAGGCTTTAGGACTGATATTGGAAATGTTTTCAAATATTTTTGAAAGGTCCTACAAACCTAGAACTGAGTTGGTGGGATTTATTGGACTTTGAGGCTTTAAAAATTTAAGAAAACTTTATCATCAACAAAAAATTATCTAAGTGATCTCTTAATATTGACATAGCTCTTTTGGCCATCCAAGGCTTCCTTAAGCCATTGACATTTTTATTTTAATTGCTTCACCTTTTATTCCATAGTATTTGATTCGATCGTTACTCGATATTTCAAATTATCTCATGCTAAAGGTGTTCTACATTGATGCCCACATAGGTATTTTAAACAAAGCCTTAACCACCTTGGCATGTTGGCTAAGCAAAGTTCACCAGATGAATATATTTCTCCTTCTTGATTTAGTGATGCTATATTGATCATAATTTTATTTCTTTCACCAGGCCCTTGCTTGAACTGATTAAATTTTATCTCTTCTTTATAGTTGATAAAAATGTTAATTCTAGACAAAATTCAAAAATACAATTGTTCTATAGACGCCTATCTATTAATAGTTTTTATCAATTTCACATATGGACATAATTATTTTTAATTGCAATC
The DNA here is from genome assembly GCA_028583015.1 of Wollemia nobilis. NCBI lineage: Eukaryota > Viridiplantae > Streptophyta > Pinopsida > Araucariales > Araucariaceae > Wollemia > Wollemia nobilis. The sequence continues at coordinate 455,354 of JAQPPZ010003193.1, read as the reverse complement.
CTAGATATCAATATAACATTTAAAATATCACAAAAAGTTCTTAAATTCAAATTAAAAAGGATAAAATATTCGTTCAAAGTATGCAACATTCCTTTTTCAAAAACTAGTATATTTAATCCCTTCAAAAAAAACATATAACAAACATGTCAATATTCAAACACATATAACAAGTATATCCATGTCCATTTAGATAGAATTTTTTTTTGTGTTTATCAACCGCTTTTTTTTAAGAAATAGATAAACCATTTCATCATTATCCACTACTTTAATTATCATATAAGCAAAACTAAAATATGGAAATCGATACGAGAAATCATTTTCTCCAACTTAATATTTTCACCATCATAATAATGTGCTTTTAACTTAATTATCATAGAATCTATACTACCAATTTTTTTTTTGATAATGATATCTTGAGTTGAGATTTAACAAATTTGTTTAAATTTTGAGAAAACTCTATCTCTTACAGAGAATTCCTCTGGTGTTAGCTTAAGATTAGCATTTCTCTTTTTGAAATTTACCTTTATGTAATTGCACCCTTACTTGGTGGTCTTTGGTATTTTAAAATATATTATGGTCAATTAAAAGAAAATATTTTTTTGAACAAGTATAAAAAATGTTTCTGCATATCAACCACATCGTCCCATATGGCAATTCCTTTTAGAGAAGATTGGTCCATTTGGACCTTACATTAATTGGTTTTCCATAACTATTGGATTCTAGATGAGTATCTGAATGATAGAATTCTAGTATCTTCAAAGATAAGGATGGCTTGCTCCTTATGTTCATCAAATTTTATGCACATTGCAAGGGGTTGATCCTTAGATACCTCTTTACGATTAAATCATTGAAATCATGACTGATGTAATGGATTTCTCAAAAAATGTAACAACCTTGCTGAACAAATATTTAAGGGTATTTTCTAACAAAATGGGATTCTCCATAGATGTAGCATCTGTGTTTTGATGCTCGAAGCTACTTCTTATCTTCTTGAGTACTTGTGGTTACTGTATTATTACCATGGTTTCTAGCCATCTTCTTTGGTTTTGTTCCTTATTTGCCTTTCCTAAGCTTTGGTCTCATCCCTAGCTTACCCTTCTTTCTTCTAAGTCCTTGCTCAATGAGAAGCTCAATCTTCTTCTATTGAATTTCCAACTTTTCTATTAATAATTTAATCAAATTTGTAGATTATTCCAACTGCATTTGAAATGATTTGATTATTTTTGTGAGTTTTTCCATTTGGTTATAAAAGAAATATGCTAATTGTTTCTAAACTTATAAATATGACACCAAGAATATTACAACTTAAAATGTTTTGTGGCCTAGGGTTTCATAACCTAGGCTCTGATACCAACTGTAAAAACCTAGGTCTAACTCACCTAGATCTCATAAAAATACAAGATAAAATTTTTGTCATAGATACAGTTAAGGTCATCGAATGACTGTTGCACACCCAACTTGTAATTAGTACATAGGCATAGGTTTTGCACTTCGAGATCATTGTTCATTGTAGATGGATTCACGGGTGCTCGAGATTGGCCAAATTCCATAATATTATTGCCATTTTGTAAGACCCACCTTCTTCTAACTTGAGTTCTAGGTTCTTGACAAGGGGTTGTCATTCTAGGGCCCACAATGCCTAGAAGAGTGGAAGCATAGTTTTCTCATATTGTAGCATGGAGGACATAGGTCTCATTGACCTATGCTCAATCTTGGTTCTTATTTTATCTTAAAGCCCATGCTAGAGTTAGCATTGTTATACCTAGTTCTTGGTAGTAGCCAATAAAAATATGATACTACCAAGGCCCACAAATACTCAGGCTTTGGATCTAGATATTCTAGGTCACATTGTAGTTGACGATGAGACATCCCATTCCATCCATCGCTGGACCTTCCAACACCAAAGACTAGCTCCCCTAGTCTTGGGTTACTGTTAGCTATTCTACAACTGAACTGTGTACCTGAGTGTCCTCACAGTACTACTTCATAAGATATCCTAGAATGATGTCTCATTCCACAGTTCGTTACTCGAACTAGCATAAGAGCCTCCCACCCTGTATAGACTACTAGACTACATCTATCACTAATTCTCAACAACCACCAAATGTGAACTGTCAGAGTTGGGCGGATGCTTATTTTTCTTGATGAAAATTTTAGTGTACCATCCTCCTTGATAGGAGTATGATCTCTGGTTTACCCTTTTAGGTTAAGCATCCTTCTCTTAGATTGGATTAAGTTAAGTTTTGTTAATATTTGAGGTTCACATATGCCATGTTTAAACATACTATTTTGTTAAAAAAAAAGTAGCAACAGAAACTATCTTCTCAAACCAAATTGATAGCTATAGAACTTAAATTTTATCAAATTTCTTCTAATAACTACTTTTCCTTTATTTATAAAATACTGAAAGAAACAAACTTTAAGACAAAAGTTTTGACTTTTCCAAAAGTACACTTATACTTCTATAAATATTTTCACCAATTTTTTTTTTTTTTAAATTAAATTAAATAACTTGTTATAACTAAAAATGGATATTCATTATGCGCTTTAGTTTATAGTGTTATGCTATTATGTATCCAAATAAGAAAATTATATTTGATCAAATAAAAACATCTACTAAACTAGACATCCACTTGATAAAAGAAATACTATATGAGTTATCATATATTACACTATCTAATAACACCCTTTTTAAAACATGAACTTGGTTATCCAGTTGAACTACGTACTGGTGCAAAATACTACTTTAATGTAAGATTTTATAAACATCATCTGGTTTAGAGGTTACATAAAGCATTGTTTCAAATCTTGGTCATACGTCGAACTGAAGCCTTGTGATATCAAGAGAATATTCTTCTTAATATACGTCTACCATGCTTGTCATATTTATTTTGTTAAAGCACAAACCAATATACACTCAAGTTTGTTTTGGATAAAATAGTTGTTTGTACTTAAGAGGTAGCATCCAATAATCCCCACTACTTGATGCTAGAAATGTTTTGAACCATTGTTCTACAAGTATTGTATGAAGTAAACCCATCTTGTGAAATTCTAATAAGCTTTAGTGATTAATCTATTGCTATGTAATTTTTTTTTTTTTTTTTTGATAAAATTCAGTTTTGCTTCGAAATTCCCACACCCAACATGAAATAAAATTATAAATTGATCTCCTAACATAATTCCTACAAACCACTATTTTGGATGTTGCGTTATAACAAAGTGATACCACAAGAAAACATAATGTTTGATTGAACTCTCTCTTGCAGATTAAAGTTTATTTAATCTTAAGTACATGGTGCACTAAGTTTGAAATATTTGGTCATTTGTTTTTACTGTTCATAATGTAAAAGTTTGTACCTCCTACAAAGCCTCCCAAAAAAGCGTAAGGAAACTTGTAGACTCTCCTTGAACAAAGGTTATGTGCAGTATTTAAGATCTTGAAATCATGGTTTTCAAGAATCAATGATTTTTGGTGTGAGATGTCACATGAAACGGGAAATCCATACATTTCTACGCTTACCAAGATATTCGTGAAAGATATATTTAAAGCAATTCATTTATCTATTTTATCAAATATGTCTTAACCAGTGTCCTACTATGGGAATAGTTGTATTATTGTCTAACGTTATGTAGCACATCGCTGGAATGACGACACCTATTAGAAATGGGTTATCCAAGACTTTTGTACAATGTATTAAAAGGATTGAATATTATCCATAGTGGAGCCACTGTGTCGAATTCACTGCTCAGTTGATTGAGTTTACCTTTGCACAAAGAAAATATATAAGAACACATAACTTTCCTAAGCCCATCTATTTGGGTTATTTTCACATGAGCATTCTAAATCCGCATCGAGCAATCTTGTAAAGTCAATCAACTTACCTTCATTTAATCATTTGAATCTATCTGTTCTTTTAAGGAATTTAGTTCTACTATCTTCTATTGGCTTGTTTATATCTTGTACGAGACTAAGAATATAGTTAATAATGTTGATATGAATAATTTGTTATCTTTGTCTAAACAAAGATTTACTATAAAGACTAATCAATATGAGGTTTGTTTTAGAGTTTATAATTATTTATATATATTAATGTTTATATCTCCCAGAAGCTTGATTAAATTTATTATTTTATTTCATGTAACACTGTTCATAAATTTTAGTCGGATATAAACCAAAGTGCAACTACCTTATCATTTCACAAAAGGTATAATACACGAAAAATCTACACTGAATATTTACTCATTCTCTTTAAGTGTCTCATTATAAGGTGGTATCTAAACCTAATTTTTCAGTCTCAATCTAAATTTGAATCTCTCTTTCATAACACTTAAAGATTAAATCTACATTTTTCTAAACCATTTATTAGGAAACACTATATACACATGATGAGTAGCAATACTGCCATCAAAAGCTTAAGCAAACAAGATGATAAATTAATCTGATAAATTTTAAGATTCATCAAACATGAGACACTACTTTGTATGCACATATTTTCACTTCAATCTCATTGATCTTATATTCTATTTATACAAAAGTGCTCGTACATTTACTAACTATAAAAACATAAATAAATGGTTTAAGTTCCAACTAAAAGCAAACACCATACATCCTTTCAAAAAATCAAGTTGCACATTTCAGAATTATTAAATCATTAATATTGCATTGACAGCCTATGACATATACACATATAGCGTGCCTCTTTTTTGCAATAGTGAACAACAGTTATATACTGTTACCTTGTAGCTCACTATCAAATTTTAAAAAGTGCTACCATTAAATGATTAAAATTGGTCCATTTAGAATTCCTTCCTCATAGCTCCTCTATTGCATCATCACAGCCAGGATTCACTTCCTAGACAATGTCGAAGGCACATCATTATGGAGAAAGATAAGTACTGTAGCACTTTTTATGAATTGGATTAGCACGGTTAAATGAAAATGCACTGGCATCATATACCACCTTACCTAAAGTGAATAATCCTTATATTTTTGCCTGGAGATGAGCAACAAGTATACTAAACTACTCATAAAATTATATTTATCTACTGTTGCACTCACCAAAATTTCATCAATAGTATCTCATTCTACAACTTATAACAAACAGATAGATAGAAAAATAGTGAGGATGTTACAATAAGATATGACTAAAGACCTTGGGTTTTGATGGTTGAAATATAATGTTGTTTCTTGGAAAAGTGAAATACTTAAGAAATATCATGTGTAGAAACTATGTTATGATTATTGAATAAGGAATGGATATCTTTATAAACATCCTTTGATGTATTGTCACAATTTTTCATTCAATAGATGAAGTTGAATTAATGCTTCCTTTCTATGTTCAATTCCTTGGAAAAGGATTTGTAGTTAGCAAGATGGATAAATTGTGTTTATTAAAGAAGATGATAGAACAATAGAAAAATTAATTAATGGATTTGGTTATGAATTATAGATATTGCTTTACTTATTTTCATGAAAATAAATGAAATACATAAATTATTAAATTCTCTAGTTTTAGTCAATGTGTGATGGCTTTTGAAACCTTACATTTAACCAAAAGAACTTAGAAATATAATTACTGAAACTGGTAAGCTAATGAACTAAAGAAACAAGGAAGCACATGAGAGACAATGAATAAAGCTTTTTCTTATTGTAAGAACTTGTACAATGAAATATGGAACTAGGAGTCCATAATATAGATTTTACAAATGACCTTTGATCTCCCTCAAGTAACCCTTGATCTTCTTACATATCAAATAATGTAATATATTCTAACACCCCCTTGTATTACATTATTTTAGATGAACTTATCTTGATCTGCATAGATGATCTTTGAATCTCTGAAACTTGTTTTGACCTATATATTTTGTGAATATATTTGCAATTTGTTCTTCTGTAGGAATATGCTTCAAACTAATATGATGATTTAGAAAGTGATCTCTAATAAAGTGATACTGAGCTTCAATATGTTTAGTTCATTCATGCACAATTGAATTTTTAATAAACTTTAGTACTATTTGATTATCACTGTTGACAATTTTGTCACATTGCTTAAAGGGGTAGAGAAGACTAAAATTTTGTAAAGTATTTTCTTATTTTTCATGAATTTGTTCCCTTGCTTTTTATTGTATTTCAAGGCATTACAACAATTTTGGTTTCCATTTTTTCCCCCCTTGTATATAATCCATGTATATAAGAACTTCGCCAGCAAAACAGGGTAGGATAAGAAGCTTCGCTGAAGAAAGAGAAGGAAAGGGGCAGCTTCACCAAGAAGGAGCAGAGAAGCCTAAGTTCGAGCCTAGAAAATTTCTAAGGCATGGAAGGAGCTTCACTCGCGAAGCTGCCAAAGCACCTACTTCGGGCAGAAAAGTGGCGAAGCTGCAATTGTGAGTTGCCAAGATTTTCTAAGTCAGTGGAGTCACTTCGCTAGAATTTTAGCGAAGCACTCACTTCGGCTATTCCCTCAGTGAAGCTCCCAATCGAACCCTTGCCTCGCCGAAGCACCCAAAAAAGAAAAGGAAAATGTCCTAAGGCAGGGAGCCAGCTTCGGCCAAAACCTCTCCGAACTGCCATCCTTTAGATGGTTCGCTATGAAGTAGTTTCATAGCCCATTTCCAGCAGCCAACCGCTTCGAGAAAATCCTTTGCAAAGCAACATTTTTGCTCACCTCTCGAGTGAAGCGACGTAGCTAGAGGCCATGTATTTCACGAGAAACATCCACTTCGGCCTAAACACCTAGCAAAGCTATTTTCAAGGGCGCTTTCAGGCAAACCATCAACACTTGTTTACCATTCTCCCCCTACTTCGGCCCAAGTCCATTGCAAAGCAACGCTTCGATTTGAAATCTAGTGAAGTTCCCCCTAAGGCACGATCAATGATGGTGTTTCCTTCGAGGGGCACACATCCCAAGGTTGGGTATTTGTTCAAAGTATTCGATTGCCACATAAATACGATTTTTATTTCCCGAAAGACCCGGTAACTATTTGAGGTAATAGGATGGGAAATATCAGTTGCAGAATATGGCCAACACAACTTGTGAAGCCACTCGAGCACCCCACCCCCGAGAAACCTAGGACAGGTCAGTGGCTCATAAATGCAAATTTCCTCGTCTAATGCGGTCGAGCAACTAGTTATAGAAATGGGATGTGAAATCTCATTTGCATAAGAAGGCGAGCACAATTTTTTTGGCCATTAGAGCATCCTTGTAAACCTAGTTCATTAATGGCTTAGAGGGTCGGGTCCTCTATAAAAACCTAGGCATTGTAATGAAAAAAAGGGGGAACATATTGCTTAAGAAGTTGTTGTAATTAAACATTCTGCTATCAACACTGGAGATTTCTTGGCTCTGAATCTGTGTCTCTTTTTATGCTGCCTGTGGCAAGTATTTTTGCTTTCATTTATTTTTCTAATTGCTGTAATTCTGCTACCTGGATTTTAGCATAAGGAGATAAATGTGTTTGGAATTCTGTTAGAGGATACATAGAGAGACATTTGCAGTTTCAATTTCTGTTACATCTTCTATGTTGAATGTTGCTAGTTTAATTACAGTTAAGTTATTGTGCTGCTTGTTCTTGCCCATTGAAATATCTAGTTATTTCTGTTTCTTTCTACACTTTTTATCTCTTTCTTGTACCCTTGACTCTTTTAATTTCTTTCCTGCACTCTTATCTCAAAATCCCAAAGTAGTTTAGTAAAGGAGCCGACCTTTCTTCGGATATTGGCACGGAGGGCATCTCTTCCCTCGACCTTTCAATGTTGGTCCAGGTCTAGGGTGCATATACGTATAAAATCCTTTCCTATGGTAGATTTGTGACCAATAGTTTTTGGCACGCCCGGTGGGACCTAGTCAGTCTCACCTTCTGAGTGGTATTGAGAGTTGAAGCTCATCTCAATACTGTAAGACTCGAGCATCTGGCGACTCTGTTTAACGTAAAAATCTTCAAAAGCCTTAGATATCGATACTAAATATCTGTACCTTCATGCATACAAGATGGAGAGTTAGGAATAAGAGACCATATTTTTTTAACTCGACATTGATGCCTTCGGGGAACGTCCTAGGTTAGTCACACCTGATTCACTTCTACGTGAAGGGTCATCACAAGAGGCCATTCTTGATGAACAAGGTCTGACTTCGGACAACACTACGACTAGTCTCCCCCCTAATCCCCTAAACTCTCCAGATCACCAAAGCACCTCCATTCCACCTAGCAACCAATCAGGAACTTTAGGAGCTTTAGTTTTGTTGAACCAACCAAATCTAGGTGTAGGTATGGCACACCAACAACATCAATAGCAAATGTAGTAGCAGTAGCAACAACAAACAACAACAACAACCACTATCGCAACCCCCTCCTAGGTTTTTCCCAACCTGGAATTATGTTGGGCCATTGAATATAGTAGGATAGGGGCAAATCCCACCTATTGCTCTAAAGTCGATACCCACCTTTGATGGTACAGGGAAGACTGCACTTGAGCACATCCAAGATATTGCTTCTCTAGCCGTGATCCATAATATCATGAAAGAAGAGGTCATGGTGCGTTTATTGATTTTATCTCTCTGAGGGAAACTCCTTTACTGGTACAGGACCCTGCCACCTGGCACTATAACAGGATGGGATAAATTAGCCAGATAACTGATGAGAGGATTTAATGAGTCTGTAGATCCCTCTTCCCTCCTGCATCAATTCACAATGATCCAAAGGCACCCTCAAGAGGAGATAGCCGATTTTAATGTGAGGTTCACCCAAACCTGGTAGAGGGTACCTACTGGACTACGGCCGACTAGCGAAGCTGTAGCCTATTACTACCTTAGGGCCTTCAACATTGACATTAGCATGATGGTGAGGTTTTCAAATGTTAATACCTTCCTCGAATTGTATGAGTTGGCCTAGAAGGCAGAGATGAATTTAATCGCCATTGGTAAACTCCCTCCGAGGATGTCGATGCCCATATTCCCAGAATTTTCCCAATCATAGTACCCTAGTGCTACCACTTCGTAGACCTCTACATCTCCAGTATGCCCAATCCCACCATGGAATCCCAACCCCATAGTGTCTCAGTTCATCGCTCCACAAATACATTTCCCTATAACTTCAGCACCACAACCTATGGTTCTTCCATCGCTCCCGACGTTGCTAGCGCCACCCCAATATCTCACCTTGCCCCCAGTACCAATGATAGCCCCACTGCCACCTCCAATAGCATCAACCTCTACAGCCGTAGACATACAGGCTAAGATATTGTAGGAGGTCTCATATTTGAATTCTACTATGCGGACTTTGTCTAATGACATGGCCGTCATGAAGAAAAAGCAAGCGCAACAAGAATTCTTGCCTAGAAGGTCGTATCCTCCCCCAACGCTTACTAAGGACCAGGCGGCATAGCCAGGCAGACCTCCAGCGAGGAATGTCGCTATCAATGAGGAGCCAAGCACTTTTGATTGCGTGCATTGGTGCTCCACCTGCAATGACCCACATGAAGAGGGCACTTGCATGTTGCATCAGCATTATGTCCAAACATTATCGGCTAGTGCCTCCAGTGGTCAGGTCAACATAATCATGGAAGCGGGTCATAATCTAGCAATCATAGAGGAAGAGCAAGTTTTAGTTCTTACCAGAGGTGGAAAGAAGTCAATCAAAGTAGACACAGCTCAGATGGGCCCCTTAAAGGTGCATGCTCACCACGAGAAAGAACAACCTGTTAAGGCTCCCAACAAAGTTCCTCAGCCACCTCCGCCGACAAAGGAGAAATCCTAGCAGGCCGTTGCGGCCCCGCCCCAGGACGAAACCAAAGAGCAGGCTAGGGAAAAGCTCAAATTTCCTTCGTTAACAAAGCGGCAAAGAGTCAAAGCCATGCAACAATACCGTACAAAATACGAGGCAGCGAAGGAACCAGAGATACCTGCTACTACAACATACAACATCGTGGATGAGCTGAAGAAAACTCCTGCTAAGATTAGTCTATATGATGCCCTGCAACTACCAGGATAGGTAGACCTACTACAAGAATCCCTAAAATCGGCAAAAGCGAAGAAATCAACACAACCTATTTTGGTTCAAACCCTACCCACTTCAATCACCAAGAAAAATAGGCCCCCTCCACTTTACCTGACCTTGCGGATGGAAGGATACATTGTTCACAATTGCATGATTGATTCAGGTGCTGCAACTACCGTCATGTCGAAATCCATCTGCAAAGATATAGGGATGGAATATATGCGAAGTAGTCACGGCATGCTCCAGTTGGATGGTACTCAAGTGAAGATAGTCAGCGTAATCAAGGATATACCTATCCGGTTGCACAAGGTACCCCAAATCATGGTGATACAGGAGGTGGTAGTTGTTGACCTTGAACCTTATTTCAGCATGTGCCTCTCAAGAGAGTTCATAGCCAAGCTGGGTGGGTATCTTTCCATGGACTATTCACATCTGGAAGTTCCATTTAAAGGAAGAAAGATCAAAATTTACAATGAGAAACCTTCTACATTCCTCGTAGAAAAAATGGCCGAAGAAGGGGAGCACGATGAATCAATCCACTCGATGACCGAAGAAATAGAATAGGTGGACTTAGTGGAGGAGTCCTTAGAGAAGTTATATGTCGAGGATGAATTTTCACTGACATATTTCAATGCAATGATAGAAATAGAGATGGGATGCTACTCCATCGCTAGATATGAAGAGCCCTCAAGGACGATGCAAGGGAATAAGGGGGTTACCCGAGATGAATTATGGAAGTTATTTTTTGATGGTGCTAGGTGTAGAAACGATGTTGGGGTAGGGATACTCCTAGTAGCTCCATCTGGTGAAAAAAAGGATTATTGCTACTAGCTAGCCTAGAGCTGCACCAACAATGCAGCCAAATATGAAGCCCTATGCCTAGGATTGAAGAAGGCAGAGAAGTTAGGCATTAAACAACTCCAGATTTTTGGCGATTCAGAACTGGTATGTAATCAGATCACAAATAAATGCATTTCCAAAAAGCATTATCTCAAGGCATATCACAATAGGGTATGGGACCTGTTCGAGCAATTCGAATCGCTTAATGTGCAGTCCATCCCACGAGAGAAAAATAGGCATGCTAATATCTTAGCTTCTATCGAGACTAGATACTCTCCAACCGATGAAATGGTACACAAGCCCAAAGTTGTGAGGACTATTTACAGGCCCTCTATGCCAAGAAAATATACTCATTGGTAGGTCTTTGACAACGATGAACAAATCATCAACTTTCTAGTTCAAGAGGTAGCCACCATCGAAGGAAGGAATCCCGAAGATGAAGACTATGAAGGGTTGATTCAGCTGAAGAACAACCATGTTTCGAAAGGATTGATCACCTTAGAAAGCCTGTTCGATCAAAATGATAGGGCAATTTCCCATAGGATCAAAGTCGATGCGAAGCAATACCGAGATCTGGAACTCGAATCAGGGAAAGTGATAAATGTCGGTACAGATTGCACTCTAGCAGAACTGGAACAGATCAGGTCTTTATGCAAGAGATACCTGGATATAGTGGCATGGTCTTATCAAGACCTGAAAGGCTACGATCGACAGGTCATTCAACATACAATCAAGCTACAAGAAGGGGTCAAACCTTTTAGATAAAGGTAAAGGCTGGTTGACCTGAAGGTCGAAGTCTTGATGAAGGCCAAACTCCTAAAAATGCTTGAAGCCAAAATAATTTATCCAATAAAGCATTCTTCTTGGGTTGTGAACCTCATCCCTATCAAAAATAAAAATGGAGATATCCGCCTGTGTGTGGATTTTTGCAACCTAAACCAAGCTTCATTAAAATATCACTACCCACTCCCACAGATCGATCAGACCCTACATTCAGTAGTAGGAGCCCAACATTTTTCCTTGCTCGATGGTTTTTTAGGGTATAATCAGATCTGGGTTAGAGATGAAGACCAACACAAGACGACATTCACCACTAAGTGGGGAACATTCGCTTATCAATGAATGTCGTTTGGCCTTTCGAATGCAGGAGCCACATTTCAAAGGGCTATGGACTTAGCGTTCAATGAATTATTGAATAAAATCATCATTATCTATTTAGATGATATGACGGTATTTTCTCGAAAAAGGGAGGATCACGCGTCACACTTACAATAGATATTTGAAAGGTGCAGAGAATTCGACATCTCGATTAACCCAAAGAAATATGTCTTCGTAGTGAGAGAAGGGAAGTTGTTGGGACATGTTATATCAAAAAAGGGACTCACCGTCGACCTCGACAGAGCCGAAGCTCTCCTTAAGCTTCCACTCTCGATGAATAAGAAAGGGCTGTAGTCATTCTTTGGCCAGATCAATTTCATAAGGAAATTTATCTTGGACTTCGCCCAGGTCATCAAGCCGATGTCTGAACTCCTAAAAAAGAATGCTGAGTTTTCCTGGATAGAAGAAAGAAAAAGAGCATTCAAGGAAATCAAAGCTCGGATCGCCCAGGCCCCCATGCTGATCAACCCAGATTACAGTAAAGACTTCATTCTTTATGCAGTTGGGGAGCCCAAAAGTTATGCAACGGTCCTGACACAGAAGGGAGATGACGACGAGGAGCACCCAATCACCTTCCTAAGTCAAGTGATACAGCCCCACGAAGAAAAATACAACTTCATAGAGCGCCAGGTACATGCGGTCATGAGATCCCTGAGGAAGTTCAAACACTTCGTCTCTCAGAGCCGGATCATGGTGTTCGTCGTCCACCCAGACGTACGGAGCTTCATTATCCAGGGTGAGATGGGCAGCAAAAGGGCCGATTGGGTTAATAAAATACAAGAGTTTGATGTTGAAATCTAGCCCACTAAATTGGTTCACGATCATGCACTATTCCAGGAGCTTACGAGGAGTATCACTGTCAAAGTGACAACGTGCCAATGGGACGATCCGATAGCAAAAAATAACTTCGCTGATCAAGTTATTGACGAAGAATATTGGACTGATGAAATCATCAGGTACTTCAACATTGGGAGGTGTCCCGAGCATTTAAATGCCTCACAGCGAAGAAGGTTCAGGATGCAGTCCCTCCATTATGTCTTACGCCCCGAAGGACTATACTTCAAAAATATTGATGGCGTTCTTCTGAGATGCATCAGAAGGGATGATAAGGGAAAAGTCCTCGACGAGTTCCATTATGGACTATCAGGAGGCCACTTCGTAGGGAGATCAACAACCTTAAAAATAATCAAGGCAGACTACTATTGGCCTACTCTCTTTGTCGATGCCTTCGTAGTCTATCGCAAGTGTGAACAATGTCAAAGGTTCACTAGCCAAAATAGGAACGCCCCCATGCCCCTCCAACCAATACAGGTCGAAGCGTCATTCCAACAATGGGGGCTAGATTTTGTAGGGGTTATATCATCGAATTCATCAGTAGGACACAAATTCATCTTGACTACGATGGATTATTTCACCAGATGGGCTGAAGCAATACCCACGAAACATGTCGATCAAGAAACAATCATCACGTTTCTAGAAGGTTTGATCACCCGCTTCGGCATCCCTGAAGCAATAGTAACAGATAATGGTCCCGGGTTCATAGGCGCCAGGATTAATGAATTTTCCTGTAAGTATGGGATATATCTCAAGGCCACTTCAAATTACTATCCACAAGGCAATGGGTTAGCAGAATCAACGAATAAAAACTTGTTGAAATTACTGAGAAAGCTTATAGAGAGGAACAAGAGGACTTGGCACCTCCTCTTGGACCAAGCGCTATGGGCCGATCGAATCTCTATCAAAAAGTCAATCAGGACCTCACCCTATGCCCTGGTCTATGGCAAAGAAGTTGTCTTGCCGACCCACTTGGAGATTCCCGCATTATGGATGTTAGATGATGAGAAAGGGGAATTTGATCCCATGGAAGCTAGGCTAGCTCAATTGCTGCAGCTGGAGGAAGATCGAGAAAAATCCTATGAGGCCTTCGCGAGACACACGCAAATCACCCAAGACTGGTTCAAAAGAAATTCCTCTACCCATACTTTCAAAGTCGGGGATCTAGTATGGAAGTGGGACTCATGGAAGGCCAAGCCAGGCAACCACGATAAGTTTGACATGTTCTGGGGAGGGCCATTTGAAATTGTGCAAGTAAATCAAGATAATTCCTTTATCCTTAAGGATATGACCAGCCAAACTCTACCCATCCCGGTCAATGGCCTTCATCTGAAGGCCTTTCACCATTAAGAGGTACCTCAATTTTTTTTGCCTTGTACATAGCATTTTGTTTATGGTTATCTACACCTGTATATATTTTATTTTTGAGCCTTTTAGAATTAGAAATGGATTTAGGATAGATTCACAACTTTTGCTGCAAGGTAGGCTGACTCCAGTCCAAAATACCATTAAGAGGTTCAGCCTTCCTGAACCTAACAAGTACTTCAAAAATTTTCCACGCGAAGCAGTTGTTACTAGTTGGTTCGCTACGAAGCACCTCAATGCCAATAAAGCAAAAGGGGGTAAAATGGCATCAGGAAGCTACCTCCAGAGCAAGACGACATCGAAGTGGGCTTCAAGGCGTGGATACAACACTTTGTCGATCTATCAATGTCAGGGGATGGCTCGCATAACCCAGAACCAAAAAGGAAAAGTGGAAGGGAATAGCTTCGCTCAGAAATAAGCTTCGCTAAAGGAACAAGCAAAAGGCCCCTTTGGGTTTAAAATTGGCTAAGGCACGAAGGATACTTCAGCCAGAAAGGCCTAGCGAAGCTACACTTCGGCTACGACCTAGCGAACCACCTCCCTTTCCCATAATGAGAGTATGGTTGAAGGACGCGTGAAGTAGGCACTTCGCTCAAAAGATAGTCGAATCTCCACTTCGGGGCTTGCTCCGAGCGAAGCAACTATCCACCAAAAGAATGCCAATAGGACATGAGAAGTCATTTTGCCATAGAAAGGTCAACTTCGGACTAGGGACACAGTAAACCTATAGATCACTCCAGAGTTCAGTGAAGTATCATCTGCAAAGGAACAATAGGAGATTAAAGGTCAGGCATAAGGAAACTGGTTCGACGAAGTTCTGCTTCGCTAAGTCTTGAGCATAAAATCAACTTTAAAAAAAAGGTGGGCCAAACTTCTAAATCACTCCAAATCTTAGCGAAGCTACGAAATGCATGATAAACCAAAAAAGAAGAGCGCATTTAAAATGTGCCTTGGGGCACGTGCCAAGTGGCGGCCTAGGTAAACGTTCAAAGCATATGGAGTTAATGCAAAGGTGGTGGCACATACCCCAAGAGAATTTAGTTACGCTAAAAGATCATGCCCAGGTATGAGGTAACAAAAAATTAAGTTTTCGAGGTAGGGTCAGATCTTCAAAGTACCTTGGCCCTTGTGAGCGGTACCGTAGAACCAATTGAAGGACAAAGTGATCTCTTCGGCCCGATTCACACATTTAATTTTAGCAGGTGCTATTAATGGAAGCAGCCCCAACTGTTATCTATAAAAGCTGAGTTCCATTGGTAAAATTTTATCTACCTACTGGATAATTTAGAGTGAGAGTTTAAGAGCCAAAGAAACCCTAGATAGAACTCTACTGCATTTTCACCACTCTACCTTGTGATCTTGCTACACTCTGTGAGCTAAAATGGGAAATAAAGCTTTGAAAGAAAAGAAGGAGCTAGAAGAGGCAAGCATGGAGAAGACTAAAAGGTTGAATGGGGAAAGAAAGCACAAAGCTAAGAAGGTCGACCTTAACGTCTACCCTGAGAAACAGGTTATGGAAGAAGGGGAAGACTCTGAGGAAGAAAAACTCGTAGAACCACCCATCGATGGGTGGGAAAATATTAAAGATACTGCACTTACCAAGAGCATTGCTGAGTTGAGGCAAATAATTGATTTTATGAAAAGTTGGTTATCTATAGAAAACAAACGGGCCATTGTCTATTATTCCCAACTATACTGGTATTTGTGTCCGACGGTGCACCCCTACCCTGAACTGGTTCACGCGATTGCACAAAATTACCAGCCCCTGACCAGGCAGGTTCTGGATGTGGCAGGGAACAAGTTGTTCTCAATTTTTAAGGAGGATGTACAAGATGCCTTCGCACCTCGGTAGGGGCCACCTAGGGGATATACAGTTCGTAATGTCAGCCTGAATGAACAGATGGGAAGATTCACCCCCTCCCCCAACATTATCAAGTTCTTGAGTGAAAATTTGAAAAAGGGGCTCCCCTCTGGAAAATTACCACAAATGCCTCGCCCCCTTGGTGATTTCAAGTACCCAGATATTTTCTCTATCATTGCATGGGTAGCGGGCTTGTCTACCGATGCTGTTGTACATCCCTAGCAGGTGGCACTCATAGAATGTGTTTCACATGGAGAATTCTATGCCCCTGACCCATCGAGGCCGAACACCAACCCAATATTTTTTGATTGGGAAGAATGGGTGGCCCGAACCTTGCATACACGGCTGACCAACCTGAAGAATTCTAGGTCAAACAAGTACTTCGGACCATGTTCCTTCCTGATTTGGCTCTTCTTCTATCACACTCAGGAGTGTTTCCCCCACATTGTCGTCAAATGCATCGGCAAATATGGAGTCCCCCAGTCGGTATACCAGTGGACTTCCCTCCTGACGAGGATGGAGTCGTATTATGTTTTTAATCAATAGTTTTTAGGACCCGCCATGCAGCTCATGCGAGGCTCCTACCCTCGGGTGCCTGCAATTCTCAGAGATAAAGTCATTTTCGAGAGGAAGGGCGATGTGTTCCAGCTGACGTAGGGGCTCGTTGTTCATTTGTTTGGGTTTACGAGAAAGCCCTTCTTGTTACCCTTTTATGCTTATGAATATCAATTTTCACTGGAGGTCACTCGCCAGAGTGATGTGACCAATGTGATCTATGGCCACGACCGGAGATGGGGACCAACCTATGATTTTCCCTTCAAAATGGGAGTCATTGAGGTCTTCGCCCTCAAGCAACATATTTACCTTGAAGAAAAACTTGGTGACTTCGGCCTACTACAGATCCCGCAATGGTGGTTCTATGATCCTTTGGGAGTGATGAGGGATCACCTCAGATTCAAGAGCTTCCACATTTGCCCTCACCCAGAAATAGTAGAGCAGCGTAACAACCCGAACGGGAGGGATCTAGAGTGGCACGTCGAGCGGATGCAAATTTTGCCCCCGTGGCATGATTTTTATGCTATGGAGGCCGAATATGACCCCACCCGACACCCCTTTCCAGAGCCTGACTCAAGAGTTCTGGAGAAAAATGAAAGATGATTTGAAAGAAGAATTGAAGGGTTGGCACGAGGAGCAACTGAGAGAATGGTGGATAATGAGAGTCCACCGCCGTAAACAGAAATTGAATGGCCTCCTCCATATGGACATGAATTTTGGCATCTTTTATGAAGCCAATGTTGGGTCCTGGAAACCCATCTCCTTCATAGAATTTGTGCCTCCTAGCACCCCGGGCTCGGGTGAGAGCCCAAGGAGAATTGAGGAAGTCTCTGAGCAGGAAGAGGAAGAAGAACTGGCAGTGATACAATAGGAACAACAGAACAAGCCCGCTGAAGGTTTCGATCTAGCTACTGAGAAAGAGGCATAGAAGGAGAAAAAGAAAAGAGAAAGAGGGCTGACAAATCTCAAATGCCTCCCCCGCACCCAAAATGGCCTCGCACAAAACCCTCTGGTGCTTCTAGCGAACAACTTATGGAGAACCCAGTTGAGATGAGTGTTGGAGAAGCGGCACCCGAACCACCGCCGCAAGGAGAAAAGGAAATTGTTGAGATTGATGTCATTGATGTGGAGGAACACCTCCAAGAAAAGGAATATGTAGGAGAGTAGGAAGTGGAGGATGATAAAGGGGTAGAGGAGGAAAGTGGACATGAACCCAACACGCAGGACTTCGCCACTACGGCTCTATCATCAGAGCACGTAGGTACGCACCCCCTTTCCCCTTCTCTTGTATCCCAGATTGCATCTATGGTAGCCCCGGCCGAAAGGCCCTCAGAGTCTTCTATCCCTCTGAAAATTTCCCTTGAATTACCATCCCCACTAATATTATACAACCACCAGTTCATACAGTATCTTTCACCGCTATCGCCTCATTTTCCCAAACCGTGTCCCACACTCCCGCCCATTCCTCAAACGTTTCTACATCACCTGAGTCACTTGGTCAGGGCACGTCCACCAACGAGCCACCACTCACCCACACCAATCCCATGCCATCCAAACAATCCAGGGGTAACACTTCACTCCCGAACCCCAACACCCCCACTATGGTAGCACAACATGTCGCTTCACCCATTGGATCCCCCACCATGCCTATCACTAATCCCTCAGGTGAAACATCATCCCTGCAGTCATTGTACTTGTTCACCCCTCTGGTTGGTAACCCAGCCTCACTGGAAAATGAGTTAGCATTGATTAAAGAGTGCCCTTTGGTGGAGAAGTTGCTCCAGGCCCGATAGAATACCGACAAGTTGCTCAAGGAGGCCAGAAAGAAAAGAGGGTGGACCTTGGCGAAAGAGGAGAAGTGTGATGTATTTGATTTGAAAAATAAAAAACTCTACAAAGTAAAGAAGGTACCTAAGGTCCAGAAGCCTATAGATGAGATGACCCCTGCAGATTATGAATATCAAGAGAGGGTCAAGGACCTGGAGCATCTGGACGTAGATGATGAATCTGAATCCATGCATGTGAGGGTAGAGTCAGTTCATGCACATGCAAAGATAGCCAATGAGCGCCGCTATGAAGCGGAGAACGTGAACATGAAGTTAGAAGAAGATCTCACCAAGACTCGCTCACAGCTAGAGGATGCTCAAAAGCACTATGAGCAGATGAAAGAGGAGATAACTTCCCTAAAACAACAAGTAGCTCAACTACAAGATGCAACAGGAAGCCAAGATAAGATACAAGCTGAAGCTGAAGAAAGGGCTAAGAAATTTGAAGCTCGAATCATGGAAATGCAACAACAGCTGTACGAAAAGGAGAATATGGAGTTGTTTGATAGGAGCAAGATTAAGAGCATTCACTCACATTTGCTGATAAACTTTAGATCTCGGGCCTCCAGTGCCCTGTCGGTTCTTTCTTATATCATAGAAGCCCAGAGTGCTGCTTCAAAGAGCGGACCAATAGTTGATGAGGTGATACAAGAGATAAGGAGTCGACTCAATTTGGATTTTGAGGTACAAAGCATAAAGTACCAAGATTTGTAGGTGGCTACCATGAGTCGGACAACAAGAGATTGGTCTACTACTCAGTCCATAGTTCGTACCTTCTTCTCAAAATTGAGGAAAGCTCAGAAGGCCAAACAACTGATGGACACATTTGAACAGGAACAACACGCTTCATTGGGGTATTTCTAGGACCTCTCACAATTGGGTTTCCCGGGCTTCACTGATGATGACGGGAACCTTTTATCCAAAGAAGAACTCAAGCCGGCCTGGCTCCAGTTTGAAGGTGATACTTTGGAGATAGATAATTGGGTGGAGCCAGTTACAGAGAGACAGATCACGGATTTCATTCTAAAGTATTGTCAAATTGCAGCTTGCCTGAATGATTTGAGTAAAAGGGCCAAACATGCCGACATAGGGCAAATTGATCGGTTTCATATTCTGGTCAAGGCACTGCAAGATCGCGAACCCTTATAGAAGGGTGCATGGGCTCATGTTCGCCGGACTATGGAGTGCATCCGTGATCGCCTTCCCCCGCTGCCACAACAGGAGCAAGCGTCCTATGAAGAAAGGAAAGGAAAAGGAAAGGAGATAGCTACAGAAGCACCCTTAGAAGGAGAAGAGCAGATGGAAGAAGGGACTGGAGGTAACTCTGGCCCAATGGATCAAGGTTGAGGGTTCGTGCACCGAGGCGAGCTCGTTACCCCATGAGCCACCAGGAATGTTGATAATTTTGTCACATTGCTTAAAGGGGTAGAGAAGACTAAAATTTTGTAAAGTATTTTCTTATTTTTCATGAATTTGTTCCCTTGCTTTTTATTGTATTTCAAGGCATTACAACAATTTTGGTTTCCATTTTTGCCCCCCTTGTATATAATCCATGTATATAAGAACTTCGCCAGCAAAACAGGGTAGGATAAGAAGCTTCGCTGAAGAAAGAGAAGGAAAGGGGCAACTTCACCAAGAAGGAGCAGGGAAGCCTAAGTTCGAGCCTAGAAAATTTCTAAGGCATGGAAGGAGCTTCGCTTGCAAAGCTGCCAAAGCACCTACTTCGAGCAAAAAAGTGGTGAAGCTGCAATTGTGAGTTGCCAAGATTTTCTAAGTCAACGGAGTCACTTCGCTAAAATTTTAGCGAAGCACTCACTTCGGCTATTCCCTCAGTGAAGCTCCCAATCGAACCCTTGCCTCGCCGAAGCACCCAAAAAAGAAAAGGAAAATGTCCTAAGGCAAGGAGCCAGTTTCGGCCAAAACCTCTCTAAACTGCCATCCTTTAGATGGTTCACTGTGAAGTAGTTTCATAGCCCATTGCCAGCAGCCAACCGCTTTGGGAAAATCCTTTGTGAAGCAGCATTTTTGCTCACCTCCCGAGTGAAGTGACGTAGCTAGAGGCCATGTATTTCACGAGAAACATCCACTTCGGCCTAAACACCTAGCGAAGCTATTTTCAAGGGCGCTTTCGGGCGAACCATCAACACTTGTTTACCATTCTCCCCCTGCTTTGGCCCAAGTCCATTGCGAAGCAACGCTTCGATTTGAAATCTGGTGAAGTTCCCCCCAGGGCACGATCAACGATGGTGTTTCCTTCAAGGGGCACACATCCCAAGGCTGGGTATTTGTTCAAAGCATTCGATTGCCACATAAATGCAATTTTTCTTGCCCGAAAGACCCAGTAACTATTTGAGGTAATAGGATGGGAAATATCAGTTGCAGAAGATGGCCAACGCAACTTGTGAAGCCACTCGAGCACCCCACCCCCAAGAAACCTAGGACAGGTCAGCAGCTCATAAATGCAAATTTCCCCGTCTAATGCGGTCAGGCAACTAGTTATAGAAACGGGATGTGAAATCTCATTTGCATAAGAAGGTGAGCACGATTTTTTTGGCCGCCAAAGCGTCCTTGTAAACCCAGTTCATTAATGGCTCAGAGGGTCGGGTCCTCTATAAAAACCCAAGCATTGTAATGAAAAAATGGGGGAACATATTGCTTAAGAAGCTATTGTAATTAAACATTCTGCTATCAACACTAGAGATTTCTTGGCTCTGAATCTATGTCTCTTTTTATGCTACTTGTGGCAAGTATTTCTGCTTTCATTTATTTTTCTAATTGTTGTAATTCTGCTACCTGGATTTTAGTATAAGGAGATAAATGTGTTTGGAATTCTATTAGAGGATACATAGAGAGACATTTGCAGTTTCAATTTCTGTTACATCTTCTATGTTGAATGTTGTTGGTTTAATTACAGTTAAGTTATTGTGTTGCTTGTTCTTGCCCATTGAAATATCCAGTTATTTCTATTTCTTTTTGCACTTTTTATCTCTTTCCTGTACCCTTGACTCTTTTAATTTCTTTCCTGCACTCTTATCTCAAAACCCCAAAGTAGTTTAGTAAAGGAGCCGAACTTTCTCCGGAGATTGGCATGGAGGGCATCTCTTCCCTCCGGCCTTTCAATGTTGGTCTAGGTCTAGGGTGCATATACGTATAAAATCCTTTCCTGTGGCAGATTTGTGACCAATAGTCACAATGTATTAGAGTTGGATTTCTTTTGACTCTCATGTTTGATAGTATATATCATAGCCACAAGGCTTCACAAGTAGCATCTCTTATTGCACGATATTTTCCTTTAGTAGATGATTGTGCTACTGCATGTTGTATTTTACTGTGCCATGATATTGGTCCAAAGACAAGATAAAAAATGTACCCTAAAGTAGATTTTTAGTCTTCAATAGAACCAACATAGTTAGATTCTAAGTAACCTTACAGACAAAATTCTTCAACATTCTTCACATATGTTAGTCCATAATCTATAGTTTTGTTAATGTATTGCAATATTCTCTTTGTAGTTTTCCAATGACTCTTTCTTGGTTCTTGCATGAATATTGAAATAAAATTTACAACCAAAACTAGATCAGTTCGAGTATTTGTGAAATACAAAAGACTCTCAATTAATTGATTATAACTTGTAGCTGAAATAAAAGGTGTTTAATAATTTTTGGATAATTGAAGTCCTTGTTCTAAAGGTATCGATTTAGGATTAATTACTCATTTTATATTTCTCAAGTAGAGATTTTGCATATATTGTCTTTGTAATTGTAATATTGTCTTCATTTTTATGTATTTCCAAACCAAGACAATAATTCATAAGTCTTAAATTAGTCATTTCAAAACCCTTCTTAGGATCCTTTTTTACCTCATTTATTAGATTCTTCAAGCTTCCTATAATTACTACATCTTCAACATATATTATGAGACAATAAATCATTTCTAACTTTATTTGTATATAGATTTGGGTATAATTAATTTTTTTTAAAACTATGTTGTAACAAGTGATTATTAATTTCTATGTTCCAAGCTCTAGGGGCTTGCTTTATACCATATCAATATTTGCTTAATTTTCAAACCTTATGTTCTTGACCTTTAACAAAAAATCCTTCTGGTTGTGACATGTAGACTTCTTCTAAATCACCATTAAGGAATGCACTTTTTACATCCATTTGATGAAGTTTCCAACCATGATGAGTTGCCAAAGCACACACTATTCTAATAGTAGTCATTCTAGTTGTTGGTGCAAATGTTTCTTCATAGTCAATTCCCTCTATTTGAGTATATCCTTTTGCTACTAATCGAGCTTTGTACTTTTCAAGTGACCCATCTGCTTTATACTTAATCTTATAAACCCATTTGCAACCTACTAATTTATTTCCTAGAGGTAATTCTACTAGATTCCATGTTTTGTTCTTTTGTAATGATGAATATTCTAATTTTGTAGTTGTCTTCCAATGTGGATTATTTTTAGGCTTGAAGTGTTGTTGTTGGTTCTAACATGGTACTTAACAATCCTATGTTTAATCTACTTTGACTACGAGTTTGAGGTCTTGTAGTAGTAAGATATGAAATTTGTTCTACATTTGATTCTCTGAGTATATTCCTCCATATTGGTTCTTTCCTTTGAGAAATTATAGAAGCTTATATACACTCACTTTGTTCTTCTTGAAATTATGAATCTGTCTCCTCATTTGACAAATCTTCCTTTGAGAAACTTAGAATAATTTCTACATCATTATTTTGTTCTTCATTTTCAACATTGATTTTTTTCAAAGCCTAAATCTCTTCTTATATATACTTTATTTGTACTTGGGTCAATTATTCTATATATTGCAGATTCATCATCATAACCAAAAAATATACCAAACATAGATTTTTCATCTAATTTTGTCCTTTTTGTTTTGGAATATGCATATAAGCTTTGCATCAAAAAATTCTCAACTTTCCAATGTTCGGTTTTTGTCCTGACCATGCTTCTTTTGGTGTAATATTCTTGAGTATTCTTGTTGGCAATCTATTTTGTAAGTAAATAATAATTTTGACTACTTCTACCCAATATTGATGATCAATATGAGCTTCTTTTATCATACATCTCACCATTTCTATTATAGATATATTTCTTTGCAATTCCATTTTGTTATGGTGAATATGTTGTAGTAAGTTGTCTTTTTAATCCATTTTATTTTTAGGAATAGATTGAATTCTTTTGACACAAATTCACCTCCTCTGTCTGAATGAAGAATTTTGATAGTCCTTCCTGATTTCTTTTCCACTTGGAGTTTGAGTTTTTTAAAGCAACTAAATACTTCAAATTTGTACTTCATAAAGTATACCCACATTTTTCTAATGTGATCATCAAAAAATAGTTAAAAATACTTGTTCTCCAATACTAGTAGCATTCATTTTACCACATAAATATGTATATATCAATTCTAATGGTTGTTGAGATCTATGCTAATGAAGTTCAAAAGGTACTCTATGTTGTTTTCTTGCTAAGCAATTTGGAAAAATAGTAGAATCCCAAGATAGATTTGGTATTCCTTCTACCATTTTATATTTGACCATCTCATTTAGGGATGATGTATAGGTATGTCCCAAACATTTAAGCCAAAGCTCTTTAGCCTCTAATATTTTAACTAAGAGAGCTAAATTTGTAGTAGTATCCAAAGTGAATAGACTATATTTATAGGAGTCTAAAACTATCATTTTTCCTTGTTTGATAATATGAAATTGTTTCCTTCTATTGATGACTTTAAATTCTATAGTCATATCTTGATCCATAAGTTGATAAACTGAAAGAAGATTAATAGTCAATTTTAGAACATATAAAACATTGTTAATTATTCCTTTTCCATTTACTAGATTGACTAGAACATTTCCTATTTCTTTTACTTCATAAGTCTTACTATTTTCTATAGCAACTGGTTTCTCATATTTTCTCTTAGATATTTAAAGCATTATTTATTTCCAGTTATATATTTACTTGCTCCAGAGTCTATGTACCAATAATCCATAATTAAAAAAATCTCTATATCCAAAATATAAAATTTTCTAGTTTTTGAATGAATGACTAAAGACAACTTTGATAAAATTTCAGCTTTTATGTTGACTACCTTATATCTCCCTAGGTTTTATTGTAAGATAAATTATAAATTTCAAAAACCTATTTTGAAGTTGAATACCTTATGACTCCCAAATTAGAAATTTAGCAATTTTGAAAATAATATTTGCAAATTTAATATTTCAAATATGATGTAGAAAAAATTATTTCTCCAATAATATAATTAATCTAGGTAGAAATAGATTAATTAAGTCTAACTTTAAAAAAATAAATCAAACATACCTTATGACTCCTAAACCTTTGCATAAAATAAATTTAAGTTGAATTTGTTGCTTTCCTTATAAGGCGTGCAAAAATTATGGTAACTCAAGTGTTTCAATTTCCAAAAATAATACTCTCTAATGAATCTTCTACCAACCGACATGCTCAACTTCTTCTCTTCAAGCTCATTGAATTCTTATCATATGAGACTTCGCTCCCATGCATTTATATGCTCTTCCAAATATGTTTCAATGTCCCTTTGGTGATTGGCCCTCCTTCTATGGGATTACAAATGGCCTATAGGCTCTTCACTCGCCAAGATACATTAAAAAGTGGTAAATGAACTTCTCACTCTCTCATGAAGCATTACTAAGTGACACATGAACTCCTAGATGTTACATTATTGCTTTGTACTTTAATGTTTTAAATTTGATGGCAAATCTGTGATGTTACAAATTCTAGCAAGCTAGTATTCACACTTGGAAATATGCTTCTAGTTCCTTCTTCCAACACTCATTTTTCTTTGTCTATCTCCTTTCGATGATGAATTTTTTTGTTACAAAATTTTTTGAATTCTTGGATTTCCACCTCCTTCATGGTTGTTTGTCTCGACGTGCTTTCTTTCTTCTTACAATATTCCTTTGATGGTGCTTGAGCTTTTGGATGTACGTCAATGGTTTGAATTATTACTTATGGTCTCCTTTCTTCCTCCAATGCTTACACCTCAACCAATTCTATCTACAAATATTCTATATTCTCCTGACTACATTCTATATTCTTCAAACAAAGTTCTATCTTCTCAATGATGGTGCTTTATCTTCTTAATGATGCTCTACCTTCCCCTCCATGGCTCTTCAAATTTATCCTCTAGGTGGTGCTCCTCCTTATAGCTTCTACTCAATCTCCATGATGATTGGACTCCCTTTCCTATGTACCTTTGTGCTTGGTTTGCTTGTCTCTTACTACACTTCATTTTACTCCATACTTGGATCTTATTTTTAGCTTTTCTCTTCTCCTTACTCTCTATAATTTCCTACAATTTGATGTAGGTTTAATGGTGATAAAATAACTCCAGATTGCAACTTTAAAACTAATACTTCAATGCCTCCTTTTGCTACCTTTCAAAAAAGATAATGGTGCTTACAAACCTTGTTATAAACACTCTCCTTGAATGCTTAAACAAGACAATCATAAACACTCATTTGTAATTTTTTTCTTCTTCTTTCCTTGCTATTTTACTTGCTTATTTATAGTCCTTCTTTGTTGTTCGAAACTGCTAAAAAAAATGCATCTCTTATCCTCCTAATTCTACCCAAAAGTGTTGTTATTTCTCCTTCAAAAATATTCTCCAAAATACCTTTAAATTGCAGACTTCTATCCTTTAATATTTGCTTACAAAATTGATCATATGGTGGCCTCTTTCTATCTTAAAAATATCCTCAAACCTTTACTAATTTCTAATTCAAACATAGCCTTCTTTGCCAAATCCTTATTCCTTCAATTGACTTCACAAATTCTTATGGGATTGCCTTTGGATAGCGATGATTATCTCAAATTTGATGTGATTACCTCTTTTCATGAGCTTCTCCCTCCTTCAATATTCTACCTTGAAATTTCTTCAAAAAAACATCTTCTCTAATAGCCACTTCTTTAATTCTTCAATAGGGCTTATCTAGCATCCTTATTTTTTCAATATACTATGGGGTTTATTCTCTTGGGTGTTCTCTTTCTCCAATATCCTATGTTCAATATTCAATGGGACATATTTCTTGGGTCTCCTCAATATTTATCGTCTATTCTTTTTCTGGAACTCCAAAAACAATTTTTTGCAACAAAATATTAGACAAGCAATCAAATACATCAAAATCTCCAAAGTTCTAAAATAAATAATCTTCACTAGCTGTTCTTCAATCTAGTTGTAAAAATCTATGTTGAGTCCTAGTCGTCAAGAATTATTCTGCAACCCTGTGAAAATAGCCTAGCCAAATGTAACTTTTTAAAAAACTATGCAAGAAAAATTAAAGTAGCTCTGATACCACTAATAGCTTTTGAAACCTTACATCTAACCAAAAGAACTCAGAAATATAATTACTAAAACTAGTAAGCTAATGAACTGAAGAAATAACAATGAAGCACATGAGAGACAATGAATAAAGCTTCTTATTATTATAATATATTTGTACAATGAAATATGAAGCTAGGATTCCATCATATCTATTTTACAAATGACCTTTTATCTCCCTCAAGTAACCCTTGATCTTCTTATGCATCAAATAATGTAATATATTCTAACAATGTGATATGTTTTGGTATTATAGTATTTTATATATTTTGTGAGATAGGAAAAATTGATTGAAGAGGACCCTTGGGATTAAAGGGAGGGTTAATTTGGGTTTGATTTTTAAACACCTTTTTATAATTCCTAGAATTGAGATACACCCAATCCTAGTTGAGTTGTGGGTAGACAATTCAATTGGGTAATTGTGAATGATATACCCTAGCGATGAGGGTTGAAAATTTTTTAGTGATGAGGCTTGAGAAAAAATTAATGGTGGATTGGTATGGGACAACCCACCAGATAATTCATAGGGTAGTATAGTAGTGGTACCTTGTAGATAGGCAAGTGTAACCATGATAATTACCAGGTGAGTGGTAATGGTATTAGTTAGTTTCATGGGTAGATGGAATTAACTAATCACTAAGGCATCACACCATAGTAATCCTACAAATATGGTAGTATGTAGATTTAGAAAATGGGTATCACATTTAAGTGATATGGGTCTTAAAGTATAATCCTTGCAATGTGGTCAAGTTGTCTCATATAGAGTAGTGTATGGGAAATAGGGTGACCACTCATGGTGTCTTTTTTAATGGTGAGATTAGAAAAGTGAAGCTAGGAATTATGAGAGGTTGACAACTCCTAAATACTTGAGTTTCATCTGTAGTTATGGTAAAATCAAGATGGTTATGGCTTATACTAATGAAAATATTGGATCTTCTTTGTGAGTTAATCCTTGTTAAAATAAAAAATAAAAAATTAGCTCTCTCTCCCTTGGGTCAAGTTTGTAGGTCGTTATAGTTGGTATCAAAGCCTAGGTTTTAGGAATCAATTCTTCCATGAAAAGAAACTAGGATGTAGGACTCAATGCATCCATTAAAATATCCTAGGTCATAGGACCCAATGCTTAAATGAAAATAACCTAGGTTGAACCTTCCTTGAGGTGTTAATGTTAAGAAGGCTAAACTTATTTAGGAAATTTAAGTTGATTCAATATAAGCATGTATTACAAGTCATCTTGACCAGTCATACCAAGGAGTAAAAATCCTAGAAAGTACAACTTATTGAGGATCATAACGTAACTTACCTCCTTTTTGTAGCTAGGAAATGATACATATTTTGAGAGGGGGATCTTCCAAGAAGACAGGGTCAGCTATGCAGGAATAAGTTGTAGATCATCCCCATAAGATATTTGGAAGTTTAGGGGATTCCAATAATAGTATGAAAAATATTACATCAAGAGAAGATGGAGCAACAACAAAAAATGCTAGAAACATGTTGAGTGATATGTTTGCTTAGTTGCAAACATATACCAACGATCCAAAAAAATATATCCTCTCTTAAAAGGAATATGAATTGCCCCAAGGTTTTGGTAAGGTTGGTCTAACCTGATTGATTTATTTCAAAATATAAAAAGGAAAATAAAAGAATAATGTTGGAATATTCAAGGCCACATGTAACTATTACAAGGACAAGTGATTAATTATGATTTTAGGGTCTGAATTCAAGTTTAATCTATTGTAATTATCAAAGATCAATTATTCTATTCTTGAATTTTTTTATAAAAGCATATAAAAGCAAGGTTCTACACTTACTACCTTCTAATTATAATTGTGAAGCACATTAAAAGATATATTCTAAAACTTCAAACAATAAAATAAAAATTCATAAAAATAATGCTTCATAATATGAAACTAAACTACTTCTAATATACTTGATTGTCAATTTTTTTTTAAAGAAAGTATTAGAAAAAATAAAGGAAACAAGCCATTGTAATTTGAAGCCTTATGTTGAATATGTTAGAAGCAAGCATTCTAAATTTAACCAACTCTAACTCAACCAACCTTTGCATAATTTGAGACCAAAGTGGTGTGATCTTCAAAGGGAAAAGACAAATACTAGAAATATCTCAAGTGTAAACACCATCAACATGCACAGATCACACCAAGGAACCCCAAAATTTGTATTAAAGAAGGTATTCAATGATTACATTTCTAAAACTCGCTTGCATCATATGATTGCCATCACAAATATCCAAGTACAATAGCAGGGATGCAGACACCACCAATCTACAAAAAGAAAGAAAATGCTAGGTGTCTAAAGCTAACAATAGAATCTGATGACCTTTGTAAATGAGGTCTAACTGACTATTTATAGCCTTATAATTCAATTTTTCTCAATGATTTATAGTTATAACAATCTAGTTGGATTTGGATGACATGGCCCTTTGCGTATTTTCTTGATTTAGATATTCAATTTCAACCATATATCTTAGCAATTATTTGAGACGTTGAGTTGTCAAGCACTAGGTGGTTGAAATTAGGTCTAGGTTTAATGTATGTCTACTTCCTTTGGCTCTCATTCTCTACAACTAGTTTCTGCAATTTGCTTGGCTTTAATGGCTTCTATTAGCTGAGCTTCAATTTGAACCATCCCCTATTCTTGCAAAAATGCTTCATGATAGATCTTCAACAATATTTTGTCATTTGGATCATTCTAGAAGCTCTTGGATCTTATCGTTTCATCTTCCTGGTTCGGTGCTTCGTCTTTCGTCACTTGCAATCACAGAAGAAATATTAAAAATTAATTCAAATTAAATATTTGGAGGTAAAAAAAAACATTTTATTACCATTATTAATATTATTATTGCTAATTTTGATGATTATTAAATTTATTAATTGATTTTCTAAGGTTTGATATTATATTTCATTTTAATTTTTTATTTTATATTATTTTCTAAGGTTTTTTTAGGGTAAAATATTATATTTAATATTTAGTTCTTTTTATCTTGAACATGCTCCAAGCTGGGGTAAGATTTTTTCTTTCTTTCAAGTGTTATGGGTCGGGGCAAATTCACCAAACTAGAAGAGTTAACCCTTTTAAATCATGACATAAAGATGATTTTAGGCAATGGTGGAATTCTCAAAATCATTAAATTGAATAAAATTTGTAATTAAAATCCAAAATCACTAAGTTAAAAATCTTGATCGCAACATGGAACACGCTCTAGGTTGGGATTAATATGAAATAATTTTTTTGTGGAAATCCACAACCTTAGTGAAATCCGAAGGACTATTTGTTTTTAGGGCTCTATAAAGCAAATTTAATACTTTACAAAAACCCGATAACTTTAGGACATGATGAAGTTTCAGAGATTATTAAATTGAATTATCTTGCAATTGAAATCCAAAAATATTAATGAACTTGTGATTGTGACATGGAGCATGTCTTGGGATGGGACTAATATGAAATTTAATTTTCACGTAAATCCACAACTTTGGTGAAATAAAAAAATTATAGAGTGGAATTAAATTTCTTAGAAATATGCAACCTTGGTCTTGGTTTTGAGAAATTTTGATGTTTAGGCTCTAATCCATGATTGATTGTTGCATTTCAACTTTTTTGACCAACTTTGATGTGGCGTAGAGCATGAAAAGATGAAAATCGTGTTTTTATACTGGAGCAAGATTTTTGAAAAGAAGTTGGTTCTAGGTCACAATTCATTCTCTAGTTTTGCCTTAGTTAATCACTTTGACCATGGCATAGAGCGTGGAAGGATGAAAATCATGTTCACAGACCGGAGCAAGCTTTTGGAAAGGAAGTTGGTTCTAGACCATGATTCATTCTCAAGTTTTACCTTAGTTGACCACTTTGATCATGACATAGAGGCATTGCAGCATAGAGACTACATTGGGCCATGATTGTTCTTCCTTTTTCTAGGCTAGGATTCATCTTCCATTTCATCTTGTTTGACTATATTTGACCAAGGTATGGAGCAAGCTTGTTCTAGGTCAGGATTTTAATCTTGAACTCTTGTAGCTTGAAAAGTAGGCAAAAAATCAAAGTGTCCGAAATTTCATAAAAAATTCCATGTTTATAAAATAGCCAAATGGATATCCAAAACAACTAACATAATCTAAAAATTTGTTAAGGATCAAGAGATATAGTCATTTTAATCTCATGGATATCTATCATTTTTGGAAGAATTCACATCCAATATTTTGCGAATTTGGTATCATTATATAGATGACCTCAAGATATTTCCACCAAGATTTGAATCACCTCAAACGGAGTTTTCCTTTAAAATCTATGTCAATTCCAAATTTGTAGTAAATTTAAGGCAATATTGTGAAATTTAAATAATCTTAAAATTGAATTTAGTATTTTGAACCTTAGAAAAACCTTTGAAATTAAATTTATGGAAATATTTAATTTAAAATAATTCCATTGAAAAGCAAATATTCAAAATATTCAATCTAAATCAATGGAACTAAAATCCAAGTCTTCGGAATACTCAAATGTAAGCAATTTTAAAACCTTAATGTGAGCAATGTAAGCAATTTCAAATTCTTGATGTAAACAAAAAAATTAAAAATTAAAACCAAAGACTCAAGAAAGTCCCCAATTGGTGTGAATTATGAAATGACAATAATAAATGGTGACTCTGCTAGAAAATACTCTTGAGTTTTTTGGATGAAGAACCCAACTTTTTTTTTTGGATGAAAAAACCATTATATTAATAAAATAATGTTTAATCATAGAAAAAAGGGTGGGTGGGATTAGCACACCCCGTAAACCAATAAATTAACCACTGTGGTTAAGAGTATACAAGAGTGTCAAAAACATCCCACAAACTGCCAATAAAAACTACCAAAATAGTATTAAATATGCATTCGAAAAGAAATAAGCCGAGAAATTACTGCCACCTGGAAGGGGAAGGAAGATGCACATGACTCATAATGTAGGGTGCATTCCCCCAATGATCCATGAGGGTTCCCAAGTATTGCAGCTCCACCTGTACTTTTTTAACCTGTACTTGAATCTGTAACTCGACAATCAAAGAATATATCATATTTATCAACAACAGAGAAGACATGTCCGACATCTTGTTGAGAAAAAATAGCTCTATTCTAGGACTTCCATAGATAAAACAAGGTACCAATTCTAAAAATATTCCAAACAACATCCAAGTTGAAGGAAAAAGCAATAGGGTCACCCAAAATAGCATGCACCCAAGTAAAATCCTCCTACATAAAAGGTCTAAAAATTTCAAGAAGCCACTCCCAAGCTGACTGAGCCCGATCACAAGACCAAAAAACATGCAGTAAATCTTTCGCTTGTCCACAAACTAGGAAAATGAGATTATGACCACCTAGATGCTTGAGCCTACTGCCAATAGGTAACCCTTGATGTAAGAGACTCCAAGCAAAAAAACTCTGTATAGGTTCAATATAAGTAGCCCAAGCAATCTGAAACCTTTTATTCCATTAGGAGGGAAGAGAGACTAAATTCCATCTTAGAGTGAGCTTATCAACCATTGGAACTTGTGGGGTGAGCCATTTGTAACCAATATGAGCTTTATATTGCAAAACAGGAAGCTCCCCAGGCCAACACCAATCTGACCACCAGGGTTTTTGAAAATGCTTATGTAATTTGCTCCAAATAGAAAATGGAATACAATAAATAACCACCTCATAAGTGTCTCTATCACCAGGATTTAAATTGTGAATTTGACGAAAACTTTCCCAAGGTATCCAACACCTGGCATGTCGGGAGAAGAAATAAAAAATGGAAGCAATACCACGCTTATAGAACCTCTGCGCTCTGACCCACTGCACTAGAGCTAAGGGAGAACCTTGCCAAGTGATAACAGGAGACCACCAAATATTCATGGAAGACAAAGAGGCACCTACTTTGCAAAAACTCCCTTTCCAACTAAGCCAAGGTTTGAAGGCCTCCTAGGCTTTCCAAATACTTTGAATGACAAAATAACCTTTAAATTTAATAGGGACAAGGGTAGTAAGAATGGATTGCAATCCCACCCCTTTCTAAATTTTCTTCCCCTGAAGTAAACCAGAAGAAATGCAATGCCTGACCAACACTTTCCAAGATTCATCCCCAATTAAAGATCAGGTGATCCATTTAGCACAAACCTTGTCGGTGATAATCAAACAAACCCATGCCTCCACAATCCTTGGGCAAACAACAAATTTCCCAGGCTACCCGATGAAAACCTTGCTTGACAGAGTCTTTGGCCCACAAGAAGTCTCTCAGAAGCTTATCCAGTTTTTTATAACAAGATTTGGATGGAACCCAACAAGATGAATAATAGACATGGGTAGTGGCTAAAACCTTAGAACAAATCTGAAATTTTCTTGCTAGAGAAAGTTTCGTACTAGTCTAGTAAGAAAGCTTCTTTTCCACTTTATCAATAACATACTACCACAATTGAGCAGAGGAACCATGAAATGCAAAAGGAATTCCAAGAAATTTAAACACCTCACCTGGATGAATCCAAGTCCATTGGAATTGATGTAACCAATGTGGCAATTGAGATTGAGATTGCCAAAAATAGGATGTTTTTTTCCATTGTATAGAAGAACCAAAGGCTAAACAAAACACCTCTAAGCAACTAATAGCTGAGGAAAGGGATTGCTCATCTTCTTGAAGTGTTAAGAAGGAATCATCTGCAAAATGACCATTGACCAACTAACAGTCAGAATTAGGGAGAGCAATACCCTTGATTAATCCTTGATCCATATTATGGGCCAACAAATAGCCAAAAGCCTCTATAGCAAGAATGAAAAGAGATGGAGCAAGAGGGCACCCCTGTCTCACAGAGCGACCAAGAGAAATTGACTGCGATTGACTATTATTCAAGGTAGTAATAGCTGAAGCATCTTGAAATAACATAAGAATGGTGCTCACAAATATTGGCCAAAAACCTAGAGCTTGAAGCATGGTAGTTATGAAGTACCACTTCATCTTATCATAGGCTTTCTCAAAGTCAATCTTAATGAATAAAGCATCTTGTTTAGAATTTCTTACCCACTCCATACCTTCCCAAATAGCAAGAACATTATCAAGAATGTATCTTCCCTTAACAAAGCCAGCTTGTTCAGGTCTGACAATCAAAGGCATAACATATTTAAGCTTAAGCGCAAGGGATTTAGCAATAATATTGTAGCTCACATTAAGTAGGGTGATCAGCCTCCAATTGGTGATGAGCTTAGGATCTCCAAACTTAGGAATAAATTTAACATTGCCTTTGTTAATAATGGAACCCGGTGAACCACATTGCAGGGCTTCAAGATAAACTTTGTGGAGATCAAAACCAAGCATATCCTAAAATTATTTATATAATTCACATGGGAAGCCATCAAGCCCAGGTGCCTTATCATTGGCCATAAGTGACAAGGTAGTTTTTAGATCTTCCAGAGAAAGAGGAGTGTCACAAAATAACATTTACTCAGGAGAAAGCTTGTTGGGGACAACAACGGTACAATCATCAAGAGCTTGCCTTCTAGCATCATCAAGGGGTTGAGAAACAAAAACACCTTGATAATGTGAAACAAATACTTTGACAATGTCTGAAAGATCTGTAAATCTCTGCCCATCAACTTGAATGGCTTGAAACTGAGAATGTTGAGCAGAAGGTCTGAGATGCTAAAAAAATTCTTTGGTCACTTTGTCCCCCACTTTGAGCCAATGCATTTGAGAACGTAATTGAGCCCCCTTGGTTTCATACAAATCAACCTTTTTTAGCTCATGTCGAATGAAAGAAACTTAGGATTGAGCCACAGAGTTGAAAGGAGAGGCTTCAATCCTAAGACAGGCTTTGGATAGCTCACTTTGCAAGGCAGACTTAGCCTATTTTCGTCGTTTTGCAACTTCAACACCCGAGTTTGCAACACCTTAGTGGTTCATTGAATGGCAACATTCCACCATTCAATCCTTCCAAAAATACCATCAAGTCTAGGAATCAAATTCCAAATGTGGCATATATGAGCTTTCATGCTAAAGCTATGCAAAAAAGAAACATTTAGGTAAAACTATGAAGAATGCACTCTAGGTTGAAATTTTAACATTGCCATCGAGAATAAAATAGGTGAATGATCAGACAGTGTCGTACCAGGAAAAGTCAACACATATGGTGAAGAAGGAAAAATATGGGAGAACTGAAAGTCGTCACACTCAAAAATCATGGCTTTATCCAATCTTACCAAAACCCTAGAAGAAGCAGCCTAAAAATTGGACCAGGTGTACCAAAGAGCCTACGGGAATTTAGAAGGCGAGAAGCAGGAATTAGGGTCATAAAGGTGAATCTTGTTTTTCATAAAAAACCAAGCTTCTCTTTCACCTAAACACCACTGCATCGGGACATGACTGACCTTATCAGAAGATTTTTCCACCATATTAAAATCTCCACAGAGCACCTAAGTGGCAAATGGCAGATTCATGGCAAGCCATCTCCACAACTCGCATATGTCAAAAGCGACATTTGAGGCATACACATTAACCACCCCAAGTGGTTTTCCACAGATCTCGAGAAAAATCCAGACAACTTTATTGGATGGGTCAACACCCCAAGTCACAACATTCTTCTTTAATCGAGGTCCAAGGATAGTGATGGCTCCTCCTTTTCTCGGGGAATGCTTTGTGGCAAAATAGGTACTTCATGGCCACAAAAAATCACATGTACACTACAGATTGAAATAAAAAATCTTAACTTCTTGTAGACATAAAATATCAAGGCTTCCATGCATTCGAGAAACATTTGACATCTCATTTTGGACCAAATATTTTTGATCGGGTCCGTCAGTCCTCGAACATTCCATGATAAAAAAATCATTGGGATTTGTTAGGATGCATGATCTCCATGACATCCTCTGCATCACCCAAACCTGTAAGTGAGCCAAAATAGTTGGAGGTCGCATGGAAAGCATCACTATTTAGTTGTTGACGTTTATCATTTCGAATAGGGCTATGAGAGCGACGGACCTTCAAGGCCCGACCCTCCTCCATTGAAGAATTATCTAGAGCTGCCACCACTGAGGCCAAAGAAGGGCCCGACCAAATAAGTTGAGACACTGGTGGAACTGGGGGTTGCATGTCAACAATCGGAGGGGCCATATCAATAGAACTCTGAACAACTTCAACAGAAGCTTGCACGCCTTGAGAAGGAGAAGGGGTAGGTTGTGCAGTAGAAATCGAAGCTTCTTGTTGGTTAGTACCACGATATTTCTTGTTAGAGACAGTAGTCCATTATTTAGTGTTTCCTCACGATCCATTAGCAGGAGTTGCAGGAGTGGGCGATGGATTTGCCTTATATTTCCATTCCATCAAAGGGTACTCCCAATTTTTTTGAGTTGCAGATTGACACCGATAACAAGTATTGGGCAAATTGATATAGGCAACTCTTTGCCTTATGGATT
This sequence comes from Wollemia nobilis, assembly GCA_028583015.1. Lineage (NCBI taxonomy): Eukaryota > Viridiplantae > Streptophyta > Pinopsida > Araucariales > Araucariaceae > Wollemia > Wollemia nobilis. Next base: position 419,113 of record JAQPPZ010003193.1, on the reverse strand, counting down.
GGTCCTTGATTTTAATATCAATAAACTCCTACAAATCCTTAGTAAGGTCAACTTTGATACAAACCCTTCTAGTGGGTCGAGCGAAGAAAAAAATTTCTAGCTCAAGGAAAACAAACTTACCTAAGGGGGCAACTAAAGTCTACAAAAAACCCCAAAGAGGAATAGGAAGACCAGGGAATTCAACCCACATCGGGACTTCTAGTGCAACTTGATCACTAACTTGGAAATTTTGAGAGTAGGGTTGCAAAATCAACAGAGAATTATGAATAGTCCATGGAAACCCTAGATAGAACCTTCTATGCTTGAGCTGGATCTGAAAAGCGAAAAATGAAATACCCTTTTGTAAGGTTTTGAACATTCTCCACTTTGACTCCATATGGGCCCCAAACTTGCTGGACCCAAGAACAAATAAGGGTATCATATGGGATACGACCCAAAAAATAACCCACCAGGGTATGACTCTCAAACCATTCACAAGCTGTATGGAATTCATGCAAAGGAATAACAACTTCAGGGACAAGGCCTTTACCTCATGATACATTGTTAGAATGAACTTGCACGGACGCTTCCCCGGTACCATTGAGCTCTCCAATAGACTCAAAATAAATGGAGCTGACTGCATGAGCGATAGAAATTAAAAATGGTGAATTAACACCGCCTCAAGGCGGTGTTAATGCAGCAGATAGGATTTTCCCACTAAAACCCTTATGAAAAATGCACAACCATTCTTGCATCAAACCCTCTCACAACAGGCGACAAAGCAATCCAACCTTAGAACCCAACTTGAAATAAGATGAATCTTTAACTAGTAAATGCAAATTGCTTGGCAGTATTCTAATAAAAAAAGAGTCAAACAAACTTTCTTAAAAATAATGTTTCACTTGCTTGAGCTGTAAGTGTGTGTTTATGTATTTATTTCTATTATTAGATAAAATTAAAATTCCATCATCTGGTTTGAAGTCAAGCTACTTAAGATATCACTTAGAATATTTACCTTTGCATTACTCCATTGCTAGTCAAGCATCTATAGCTCTGGTGGAGATGACCTTGATCTCTTCTAGACCTTGTTCTATTTCTAGCCAGGCATCTATAGCCCTAGTAGATATTATCTAGATCACCCAAGCATTTTATTGATTTGCATTATTAATATTTTCCTTTTTGATTGAGAAGTATTTATATAAATTGTAAACATTATATGTGCCCTTTTGGGCTAGAGATCTATAAGGCTAATGATGGAGTGTATACATATTTTCCTAATCATCAAACCAAGATAATTTTATTTCCTCATGATCTAAAATCTTTAAGTATAATTTATAGATGTGAAGCTTAGCAAGATGTTGCATTATTCAATATCATTTTTTTTAGCCCCATAATCAAAGAATAAAACCAAATAATATGATTCACTACTCATCAACTTCACCAAATTTCAAATAAGTTATTCATATTCAATTAATAGAAATCATTTCCTTTAGGGGAACTAGAAGTTGATTGCAATTAAAATCCACTTGTCAAAATTTAAGAAAAACAAAGAAGAAATAGTATGATGGCAACTAAAGGGTAAAAGAAAAAAAAGAAAACTTTAGAAAAGTAAGTAAATTCAGAGACATATAAAATTGTACAAACATTAGTACATCATAAATAAAAGAAAATTTTTAAAAAAGAAAGTAAACTAAACTAAAAAGAAGTATAAAATTATATCAAAGTAAAACAAAAAAATAAACAAGAAACTATATTACAATGGTTGTTTCAAGTTGAATTTTCCAGGGTCCCAAACACGGTTTTGGTAATTTTTGAGATGTTTGTCAGGATAGACCTGATGAATCTTGTGGACCTCATTCCTTAGTAACACCAAATTTAAATTTTTACAGGATTTTATTTTACCTCTTTCACCCCACCAGTCTGATTTGATTCCATCACCATTATCATGCTCAGACTTTGATTCATCAAACTTAAAGGTCCATGACTGTTCTTGGATAACCTTTGGTTTATTATATGGAATATTTATCTTTAAATATTCATCTCTGAGTGTAGTTTCCACTACTATGTTGCAAGATTCTATTTTCAAATCATTATTGTCACTCTTTTGATCAGTAATGAGTTGTTTCAACTTTACCATAGAAATATCTATTGTTTTGGACCAATCATGACAACATAGTGTTTTACAATCCTCTAGGATATTTATCATATTAGGATCATCATAATTTTGTATCCTAGATTCAGTAACTAACCATCTATGAATTTTATTCAATATCTCAATCACATTTACCTTTGGTATATCTCATGAAACAACCTTCTTATTTGTGTTAGTATGATTCAACTCTAATTATTTGTTAACAACATTTGAATCTAAAAGGTAATTATGTAAAATTTTACCAAGATTTCTAGTGGTTGAAATAAAATATGGAGATTCTACCTTTTGTGCATTTCCATTCACCAATACTTGATTAGCCTTTGTAGTTTCTTCTTCATTAAACAATAAATTTGTGTGGTCAGCTGACTGAACCATATTAGTTAAATAACCCCTTTCAACTTTATCAAAATATTCTATAATATCATACCCAAGATTATTTGGTTCTAGATATTTTTCTATTTGTGGCAATGACATGTTATTTTTTGATTGTATAGGAATTGTAGTATCTTCAGATAGGACAAATTTTTCAACATATTGCATATTAAATGGGATGAAAATTTATCTAAAATATGTGGAAGAAATAGATGATTCCTCATCTTCATTCTGAAGACTATGATCATTATCTTCCTAAAATAAGTGGTAAGATTTCACTACTTCTATATCATCTTTAGATTCTTGTTTCGATTCAATTTTAGATTCATCTTCATCCATTGCTAATGATTCATCTATTTTTGAGAATACCATTGTCTCTGAATTTTTATTGACTAGATAACTACAATTCTTAGTAATGATTACTAACTCTAAAATTTTTATTTCTTTCTGGTCAATATCTAAAACATTTTCAATTTTTAGACAATCAATTTTGGCAAGGTCGACCAAATTTATGGAAGCAGGATAATTGTCTTCATTGTGTTCAATAAATTGTATTTTATCACAATTGTAAACTGTTGATTCAAGGTTAACTACTGTGTTAGGCTGATTTTGTATAGGGTTGAATACTTCTACATTGTTTTATTGTGTATTCTAAGGTGTTTGCTTCTATAGTTGAATCATATCATGACTAAGTTTTTGAACTAATATTTGTAAATTTTCAATTTGAGCACTCTCGTTGTTAATATAAGATGTAGTATAATTTGTATTATTGGCAAAAGGGTTTAGATTCACAAAAGTGGGTACATTTTGATTTGAATTTACATTTGAATTTGGGAATGTTGTCATTGAGTTTGAGGTAGCATTCATAAATGCTAGTGTTATTTGAGAATTATTATTAATATTTGCATGGGTGGTATATTGGTTATTTGGATATGTAGGGATGGTTGGGAAAGTAGGTGTAGGGATAGTATTAGATGGTTGATTATAGTTAGAATATTGTAAAGTATTCATCAATGGAAATTATTGAGATAAAGCTTGATTAATCATGGGAACTTGATTATATGCACTTGGTTGTCCTAAAGTAGGTAATTGTCCTATACCAAATAATTGAGGCACCAATTATTGTTCTACTATTAAGGCCTCACTATATTCCATGGGTAGAGTAGTGATATGAGATGCTCTCCTTAAAAACATGGATGTAAGAGGATCTAAATCTCTAAAATATATTTGTATGTCCACACCAACGTTAAGTGTGTAGGGTGGAGTCAACCTATTATAAAGCTTGTGAAATATAGTATTGAATAGCCTTAGAGGTTCATTAGGCTTCCTTCTAGTTGCTACAAATTAATGATATATGATAGTTGGGTCTATGGGTAACTTGAACTAACTAATGAATACTATTTCTAGCTCAACCCAAGAGTGATAGAATTTGTAGGTAAACTAATGTACCATTCATATGCTAGTTATTCTAGAGTGAGAGGAAACATTCTACAAGCCACATCTTCATGTTCAACTTGTAAATAAATCAAAGCATCTTTATATGCTTGAATATGCTCTTCAGCTATCCTGGATCCATCATGTTTATACCTAGGAAAATACCTTTCAATATTTTATGAATGGCATGGGATGGTCCAGGTATATTCAATGGACTACTGCCACCTAACCAAGGTGTAAATTTTGTCATTGATGTACTTAATGGAGTGACAAATGGACCAATATATGGTATGATGGGATGTGATGAGGTATTAATGGGAGGAAGAGTACTTGAATGACCTTTACCTTTTTTAGGTCTTCTAGGGAGGAAGACTATGAAATTCAGTATCACTTTTAGAGGCCTTAGACTTGGTGATAATAACGCTAGGTTCCAATTTTAACATCAATTTAAACAATCAAGAAAATATAGAATGCAAAATATATAACAATGAAAGTATCAATTTCAAATATTTGAGAATTCAAAGATTATGTTGTTATCTGCAAATATTAAAATAGTAACATTGAATGAAATATTTCGTAATTCAAAATATTTTATAGCTATTACAATAGATATATATATTTTTTAAATTTAAGCACAATTTGAACAATTTCAAACCCTAAAAATTAGATTAACTAGCTTCGAACCCTCCTTCTAGATCTATTTCTTGTTGAGTGATGTAAACATATACCAATGGTCAAGATAAAATATCCTCTCTTAAAAGGAAACATGGATTTCCACAAGGTTTTGGTAAGGTTGGTCTAACCTGATTGATTTATTTCAAAATATAAAGAGAAAAATAAAAGAATAACATTGGAATATTTAGGGCCAAAAGCAACTATTACAAGGGTAAGTGATTAATTTTGATTTTAGGTTATGAATTGAAGTTTAATATACTACAATTATTAGAGATCAATTATTCTATTATTGACAAATTTCATAGTAAAAGCAATACAAACAAGGTTCTAGGCTTGCTACCTTTTGATTTTAATTGTGAAGCACATTCAAAGAGATATTTTGAAAATTCAAATAGTAAAATGTACATTCATGAAAATAAAGCTTCAGAATATGAAAATAAATTAATTTTAATCTACTTGCTTGTTAAAAAATTTGAAAGGAAGGATTAGAAAAAATAAAGAATTTAAACCATTGTAATTTGAAGCCTTATGTTAAATTTGTTAGAAGTAAGAATTCTGAATTTAACTAGATCTGACTCAACCAACCTTTGCACAATCTAAGATCAAAGCGGTGTTATCTTCAAAGGGAAAATATAAGTACTAGAAATATCTCAAGTGTAAACACCATTAACATGCGTAGATCACACCAAGGAACTCTAAAATATGTATCAATGAAGGTATTCAATGATTAAATTTCTTTCACTCTCTTGCATCAGATGATGTCCATCACAAATCTCCAAGTATAATTGCAGGGATATAGACATCCACCAATACAAAAATAAATATAATGTTAGGTGTCTAAAGCTAATAGTGGAATCTTATGACCTTTGTAAATAAGGTTTAAATGGCTATTTATAGTCGTACAGTTCAAATTTTCTCAATGATCTATAGTTGTAACAGTCTAGTTGGCTTTCGATGGTGTGGCTCTTTGGGTATTTTCTTGTTTTAGATCTTCAAATTCAACCATATATATCTACAATTATATGAGATGTTGAGCTATCAGGCACTAGGTGGTTGAAATTAGGTCTAAGTTCAATGTATGTCTACTTCCTTTGGCTCTCATTCTCTACAACTGGTTTTTGTAATTTACTAGGCTTTAATGGCTTCCAAATGACTACGCTTCAATCTGAGCCATCCCCTATTCTTACAGTGATGCTATATGGTAGATCTTCAACAAAATTTTATCTTTTGAATCATTCTAGAAGCTCTTGGGTCTTGTCATTTTATATTTTGGGTTCAACACTTTGTCTTTTTATCTAATTTTTCGTCTTCTTGGTTCAATGCTTTGTCTTCCATCACCTACAATCATAGAAGAAAGATTCAAAAATTAATTCAAACTAAAACTTTGGAGATAAAAAAATCATTCTATTGCCATTATTAATATTATTATTTCTAAATTTGATGATTATTAAATTTATTAGTTGATTTCCTAAGGTTTGACATTATATTTCATTTAATTGTTTTTATATTATTTTCTAAGGTTTTTATTTTATTTAATTTTTAGGGCCAAATATTATATTTAATATTTAGTTATTTTTATCTTCAACATGCTCCGAATCAAGGAAGATTTTTTCTTTCTTTCAAGTCTTTTTGGTCGGGATAAATTCACCAAACTGAAAGAGTTAACCCTTTTAAATCACAACATAGAGATGACTTCAGGCCATGGTGGAATTCCAAAATTCATTAAATTGAATAAAATTTGTAATTAAAATATGAAATTACTAAGTTGAAAATCTTAATCATGGCATGGAATATGCTCTAGGTTGGGATTAATATGAAATATATTTTTTGTAGAAATCCATAAGCTTAGTGAAATCTAAAGGATTATTTGTTTTAGGGCTCTATAAAGAAAATTCAATACTTCACGGAAATATGACGACTTTAGGATGTGGTAGAGTTCCTAAGATTATTAAATTGAATAACCTTACAATTGAAATCCAAAAATATTAACGAACTTGCAATCATGGCATGAAGCATGTCCTGGGCTAGGATTAATATGAAATTGAATATTCATGTAATACCACAATGAAATCAAAAAATTATAGAGTGGAATTATATTTTTGGGAAATCCGCAACCTTGGTCTTGTTTTTGAGCAATTTTTATTTTTGGGCTCTAAGTTGCGATTCATTCTCGCATTTCAACTTGTTTGGCCAACTTTGACGTGGTGTAGAGCATGAAAATATGAAAATTATGTTCACAAACTAGAGTAAGCTTTTAGCAAGGAAGTTGGTTCTAAGCCACAATTCATTCTCAAGTTTTACCTTATTTGACCACTTTGACTGTGGCATAGAACATGGAAAGATTACAATCATGTTAAGAGACTGGAGCAAGCTTTTAGCAATGAATTTGGTTCTAGGCCATGATTCATTCTCAATTTTTACCTTAGTTGACCACTTTGACCATGGCATAGAGACATTACGGTATAGATACATCACTAGGTCATGATTGCTCTTCCTTTTGCTAGGTTGGGATTCATCTTCCATTTCATCCTATTTGAACAGATTTAATTGTAGCATGGAGCAAGCTTATTCCAGGTTGAGATTTTGATCCTGTTGTAGCTTGAAAAATAGGCAAAAAATAAAAGTATCAAGAATTTCACAAAAAAAAACCATGTTTATAAAATGGTCAAATGGGTATCCAAAACAACTAACATAATCCAAAAATTTGTTAAAGATCAATATATAGCCATTTTAATATCATGGACTATCACCAGGATTCTGCCATTTTTGGATAAATTTAACATCCAATATTTTGCAAATTTGGTATAATCATATGGATGACCTCAAGATATTTCCACCAGGCTTTGAATCACCTCAAACGGAGTTTTCTATCAAAAGTTATGACAATATCAATTTTGTAGTAAATTTAGGGCAAGATGATGAAATTTAAAGAACCCTAAAATTGAATTTAATATTTTGAACCTTAGAAAAACCTTTGAAATTCAATTTTTTGAAATATTCAATCTAAAATAATGTCATTGAAAAGCAAATATTCAAAATATTCAATCTAAATCAATGGAACTAAAATCCAAGTCTTCAAAATACTCAAATGCAAGCAATTTTAAAACTTTAATGTGAGCAATGTAAGCAATTTCAAAATCTTGATGTAAAAAAAAAAAAAAAAAAAATTAAAACCAAAGTATCAAGTGGGTCCCCAATTGGGGTGACTTGTGCAATGAAAACAACAAAACACTTTTTAACAAGGAATCTAATAACTAGGATTCAGAGGGTAGACGAGAAGGAAATTTTGCTAGAGGAGTCCAAGAGGGTAAAGATTTAATTGAGGTTGAGTTTTTTAAGAGCTTAAAATAATGTCAAGGTACCTAAATTTAATGGAAAATGTTAGAATTAATGTAATGTACACTATGCCTTCCTTGACACTTGTCAGTTTCTCTTGACAAGTGTCATGCATTTCATATAGGCTTATGCCTATATATTGTAACCCTGTTTCATTTGCAATACAACTCATTGTGTTCATTTCAATTCTAGTCCTAACATTTGGTATTAGAGCAGGTTCCCTCTCCTGACTGTGAAACCCTTGAGGGTGGATTTCCCTCATGGAAATCCTCCCTCCTCCCCTCTTTTTTTTTTCCTATTTAAAAAAAAAAATTTACGGAGGGAGTATGCTCTCCATCATTTGATGGATCAGAAACCAGATGGTCAAAAATATTAAAATTTGGGAGGTTCTTTTTTTAGTTATTTTTTATGGTTTTTTTGCAGTCTTATACTGCAAATCTAGGGTAGCAATGCCGCCTCTGGCTTTCTGCGCAGATTGGTCTTGAATCTCACGCAAGGCTTTGAAGCTAGTGATTCTCAGTTTCTGCCCTCATTGCGGAATTTTGCCTATGGAAGTGTAATGGTGCAGAGAAGTTTTTTGCAGTAGACGTTGCTATTCGTCATTGTTGTTATTCTTTAATATGACAATATCTCAATAGCATGGAGGTGTCCATTATTACCGTGGAGCATAGTGGTATCCGTTATTGTCGAAGAGCATAGTGGTATCAGTTATTGTCGAAGAGCATAGTGGTATCCGTAATTACCATGGAGCATAGTGACGGGCATCATCATGAATAAACTGGTGGACATAGTCATTTTGGTGCACTCGCAATCTCTCTCAAAAGACTCTCAAACTGCAGTCCTTCAAAAATCACTTTGAAATTTTTTACGCTTGCTATGATCTGCTGCGCGAGATTCGATGGTGTAATCTGCTGTCACAACCAGTTAGCTGTTCCATTTTTTCATTGATGTTAGCAGAGCACTATTTGTACGTTGCAATGTCACCTCTCCTCCACTGGCCATTGATAGCCTTGCTCCTCTGCGGTGATGGGTTATGTTTTACTACTCCGTAGGGATGTGGAATTGGCTCACAAGAAAAATTCAGTGTTCCCCTTTGTCAGGCGATGGACTACAACAGATCTTTGAGCGTCTTTCCATGATGGAGGCAGTAAGTGATATACGTGCCATTTTTTTTAAGCCTGTCTACTCCACGACCGTAATCTATTTCATGGCCCCCTCCTCCTCAATGCTTGGTTGCAGCTGTAAATGGTGGTGATCTCCCAAAAGAAGTTTGTGATCGATGTGGATTTTCAACTGTGTTGAGTGATGTCACTTCTGGATGGTGAGGAGCGCTCGAGAGGATTTTCAAATTGCAGCTCAACAGATCCGCTATTTCGAGAGATTGGTACCCTCTATGGTGGAGTGTGGTGGTGAAAGACTCCACGGCTGTTGATATTACTTCTGAGAAGACTACTGGATTAAAACTAAAGTTTTAGATGTTGGATTGCCGTAATAGACCCACCCACATCGTACAACAATGCCAGGATGCCACCGCTAAGCTTGTTTCCGTTCATGTACATGGTCGACAGGCTCGACAAGTCGCCGATGGAATCCGGAATGCGTCCCGTCAGTGCATTTTCGGAAAGGTCCAGGAGCTGTGACGACTTGAAATTTTCTATTTTTGGAGGGTTCTGCAGTGCCACTGCAGTAAATTGGTGCACGACAGAGATTATTGACAGAGAAGACTACCAAGGAGGCATCAACCAGTCAACTCTAGAAAGGATGCTTGATGTATCTGTTTGATTTTGGAAATATTTATGACGTGAGAGAAGACTTAAATGTATTTTTCCCCCATAAATTCCAAAGGTGTGCAGGAATACGTTGGATGATTTTCGTGATTGGCGATGGCATTTTTTTTTTGGGATGTTGAAAGCTAATAGAACACACCCGCCGAGAAAAGATTTCGAACTCACCCTGCCTAATAATTTGTGACTTTCTCTGGATCGAGCAACATTCAATAATGTTTTTTTCTTTGGTTCCTTTCACGTCAGAGGAAGCCTTTCACCCACAACTATGTTGAAAGCTAGGGACGAGCACATGGAGAGCAGCGGTATTTTTTCGATCTGTCGATTGTTTGAATTCTACAATAGTTTTTTTTTCTGAGCGCAGTTGGTGGTTGTCTTGCTAGAGATGTTGATTCGACGACAAATCTGGAAAGACAGGAGATTATTTTTTCTTGGATTTTGACACAGGATAAAATTAATGTATTGCAGGCTCATCGCATTTTTTTGGAGAATGGCGTTTACACCCGATTTTTGTGCTTGTCTGATAGAAAGAATTTCACCTGGTTTCTCCACTACATAGACACCCGGTTTCTATGAGCTGACATGCCGCTTCCACTTTGGAGGGAGTCTATATTTTTTTTATAGCTACTATAGTTGTTATTGTCCACTGTGCAGATTGGGAGGAAGTAAATTGGTGTGAGCGACGCAATGGAGCTGGGAGGTTTCGCTGCCGAGAGGGTCGTCGACGGGGCACCGATGCCCAGACTGGCAGTCTACAAGGTGTGCTGGCCACTCCCGGGCGGTGACTCAGCCAGAGAGAACACGTGTTTGGATGCGGACATGATGGCGGCCATCGATGACGCGTTGGATGACGGGGTCCACGTGTTGAGCATCTCGATCGGGAACAACTGAGTCTCGTGATTTGATAACTGTTTGAAAGCTGACGTCTTTGTGTGGCTGCACTTCGTGTTCGAATACCGAGTGGAGGTTCATATTTTTTTTGAGGCTTTGCTTTAAGGCAAAATTATAAGGGCCCAAATATTTTTATTTTAATATCATGGGAAGGGGCCACTTTAATAATATTTAATTAAAAAGCAAGGGGGCTTCTTTTTTAAAGTGGAAGGGACCACTTTTAATATTGTTTGGGGATGCTACTTTAATATTGTTACCCACATGGTTTTATGTAATTTCCTTTGCAAGGGGTATTTGCTGCTTAGTGACGTTACTGTAGTTTTTTCCCATGGATGAAGGACTTATTGAGATCCAACTATAGCCATGTTTATAGTCGTTGGAAATATTTTTTCGAGACGGACACATTGGTGGTGTCCATTTGTAATTTTGAGGTTGTTTCTTTAAAGTTTATAAGCCTCAAAGTTTTTCTACCTTGGAGTGCACTCTCGGTTGTACCCGACACTCCCAAGGCACTTGTAAGTGAACCTAGTATCTAGTATTATCCTCTTTCTACTTGGCGGATGCAGCGGTTGGTTACCCATGCATTCCGGTAAGATGAGGTGACTACCATAAGGACACTTATCCTAGGGACTACAGACATAGACACCCTAGACTCTATTTGAGTTTTTTTTGGATCTGCTTCTGAAGACTACAGACGAAGACACTTCAGAAGATTCTCTTCTATTCTTCTTTCTTCTTCTCCTCCATATTTGGCTTCTATGGCTCATTTTATTGTATTTCATGGCTCATTTTTCTCTTATGTATTAAGGTGCATTTTCGACAGAGACCGACACCTTCTAGATTTATTTCACCATAAGGAAGGATTTGATATTTATGGTGGAGCTAGTCAGTGACCTACGAGAGGCAACATTCTCTAAGGATGACCTGCAGAGGCAACAGATCCAAAAGTGGCTGACCCTGAGGCACCCATGATGACCCTGAGGCACTTAGATGGCTGACCCAGTGGCAATAGACCTGTGGAAGTGGTTGACCCTGAGGCAATAGACCGAGATGTATACACAGTGAATCTAACATTAGTAACAGTTGGAGAGCCAAGTGCAAAGAGCACGAGCCTAGACCAAATCAACAATAAAGGAGGATGTAGAATTTTTTTTAGAGAAGTCAACATTAAGGGGGAATGTTACCTAATATTGACTTGTTTTTTTATTTAGTTAGGATAGTGCACAGTAAGGGGGAATGTTAGAATTAATGTAATGTGCACTATGCCTTCCTTGACACTTGTCAGTTTCACTTGACAAGTGTCATGCATTTCATATAGGCTTATGCCTATATATTGTAACCCTGTTTCATTTGTAATACAATCTCATTGTGTTGATTTCAAGAATAGTCCCAACATAATCTGCATGTAAGAAACAACAAAACATAATTAGGAGCATATGAGGCCTCTCATGATGATGCTTTTATCAAGAAATTGCAAGAAATATGATAAATATGTAAATAAAACATAAAGATATGCAATTATTCTTACAAAAGAGCTAAAATAATGCAAAGAAATCTTGAAAACAAGTAGACCTAGTCAATATAACATGTAATTTGCAATAAAAGCAAAAAATGGAGCTAATCTAAGAAGATTAATGAAAACTACTGAATATGATAAAATAAAGGTAAAGCTACCTCTAATATTGTGAATTGACCATATAAATGTGTAAATGAAGATTAATCTAAGCTAGATTTAACTAATTGTATAACTGAAATGGAAATCCTATGATTAAAATAGAGGGAAAACAACATCAAACCTTGGTTGCGGGTGTTAAACACAGTAGGCTCTGTTAACCACAGTCGATAGCCATGGCTAAGGGAAAAATCCTATTTATCTTAAAACCAAAGCTAGAAAATATTAATTCCTCTGAGTAATTGATGATCAAGGGTCACATCAGTGTTCTGGAATAGATTGACTATGTAATTCATCTATATTTTCAATGTAAGTGGATCAATTGGGAAAGCTTGCTCCTTAAGCTCTTGAAATCTCCATTGCTTCAAATGCAGTCATGATTCTCCAAATGGACAACATGTAGACACTCCTCAAGGGTTGTAAGTGCCTCTCCAATTTGGTAGGGCTTTTCTTCATTCAAATTCACATTCACTCTCCCCATTTTCTCAATTTAGAGGGGGGTTTTATAGCCTTACCAACTCCTCATCCTAGCTTCCTTGAGAAGCCAAGATAAAGAATTAAGAGGTTGGAGCAGTTGGAAGAAAACATCCAAAAGCTTCCTTGCTCAAAACCGCTTGAATTGATTGCAAATGCAGTTGTAACAACCAATTTGGCTTGGCTCGGGAGGCCAAGATAGTTATAGAGCTAGCCACAGCTCCTTAACATGGCTAAGACCTTAGTTGTGGGTGTCAACCGTGGTTGAGACCTTAGCTATGGATGCCATCTATGGCTAAGACTGAGTAGGCCAAATATGCCTAAATTGAGTGGTTAGAACCACTAATTTACCTTGAAAAGGTCCAAGATCATTAATATGGTCTGCAAGGATGCCCATATGAGTAGTTTCCTAAACATGAGGTGTTTTAGATGTCTACAAAATTACCTCAACTTCTTAGAGTTGCTCGAATTGGAGTGTGAGCATCCTGATGAAGCCTCTACAACTATTATCTCCTTCTAAAGTAAAACTTGATTAAGAGACACTTATCCAGATATTCTTCTTATTTTCACTACATGCTTGATTAAAAAATAATAAAGCCTTAATGAATGGGGTTAGAGATCCTCCCTTGCTTAACAACTTGCATTGAATTTTCTAAATAAATAAAAAGGAAAGATGGGACATTCATACAAATTTTAGAATGAAAATAGTTAAGAAACATGACATGGTAGCTCTAAAGGATATATATTTTATAATCCAACATGAAATAGTCCATCACCACTAGGTAAAACCTATCCCACAATGCCTTCATTGTAGAAGTTTTGATAAAATTTTCTCATCTCCTAGAAAATGCTTCAATTCCCTTTTCTAGTGAGTGCTTTTCCCTATTGTGGAAAATACCATCAAATGGTAAGCCTATCACCTCTATAATGAGATATATAGAGATTTCAAACTCTATACCTCTTGCGCTCACCACCCCATTTTCCATGATTGTACCAAATTATTTGAGAGATGTTTATTGTGGCCATGGAATTTTAAAATATAGTCCAACATACCCTCCTTCTACAAGACTTTATTAACATCTTCCTCTGCTTCAAACTGGATTGGTTCAGTCACTACTTCCTCCATATCTCCTTTAATATCCTAAAAAATAGACTAGAGAAAGAGTAAAAAACAAATCTTAGTCTCACACCAACTAAACAAATCTTAGGCCTGCAAAAAAACATAGACAAGGGAATTAAAGGCTTTAGAAGGCCATTGAATAGAGCCCACACACCACCTTAGAATCTTGGAAAATAAGTATCAATCCCTAATATAATACAAAATGGAGGATACAACAAGAATAAAATAAGTACCAATATCAAAACCAAGCAAGAAGAAAACACAACACTTTCTAGATGCCCAGAGAATTGATATTTCCTCTGAGGGTAGAGCTTTGTTAGATAACACCACCCTGCAACCTTGAGAGCTAGAAATAATTTTATGATATAAAGGAAACTAAACTAAATACACTTCTATCAAAGCAACATCCCAATCCATGATGATGATGATCCACCAATAACATCATCCCAAGAGTCACGTACATCGAGTCGAAAAATCCTATCCTTTTCATGATGGGCCAAATCATAATTTGCAACCAAATCATACCAGACATGCAAACACAATGGAAATACCAACACAAAAAAATCCACTTGGGTCAATTAATGGTTGATGTCAAAACCATGGGCTATGCCAACAAGGAACCATTGACCTCGCACCAATTAACAAAAGAAGTTGTTGAAAGTAAAAAATGAATGTGCCTCTCAAGCCACGTAGACTCTCATTCAAACAAAAAAACCACCACTACTAATAAATATAGAAGTTGAAAAAACTAGGCCACCCTAGAGGGAGACTTCCAATAAGCAAGGGGGGCACCAACCAATAATAATTTGAATTAAAAAAAGAGCTTAAGAAAACTAGCCATGGGAATCAGAGACATGCAATATTTAAAAAGAGAAAAGGTGGCAAACAGAGAACGAGAGTCCACCCAACCAACAACTAGTGACTATTAAAGACCAAGACCACACCAAAGCATAAACTTAACCCTTTCAATCTACAAAATCATATTGCAGATGCCTATACCACCAACAAAAGGCCTTGGGGAAAATCACTTCTTCCATTTAATGTTTATATTTAAATACAATATTTTGTCAATATTCCAAATGACTAAAGTCTTCAATTATTTTTACTAATAGTAGTAATTAGTTTCAACTTCTACCAATATTAAAACAAATTAAATTTATTAAACCATATTAATAATTTAAAATATATTAATGAACAACCCTAATGTAAAAAAAATTAATAAGAAAATATGATTGAGTAAGAAATTCCAATATAGAGGTGCACATAGTCAGAAATAATAAAAAACCAATAAAAACATTCCAAAGAAATTTTAATTCAATTTTGATGGAAGAACATAGCCATTGCTCAAAGCTTATGAAGACACCACTTTTACAAAGTTAGACTTGATCAACTTAGGAAATGATGGACTCTCAACTTAGATTAATTTGATTTTAAGCTTTAAGAAGAGATAGCCTCCAACACGCATCAACCAAAATATATAAGCACACAAACTAAAAATATAATCAACACCTTTAGAATCTATGGACAAGGAATCACTACAAAATCTATAGAGAAAATAAATCTAGTTTGGTAATCAGATGAAGAATTCCAAACCAAAGGAAAATTTCTACTACCAGGCCACTAAAACTCACACCTCAGGAGTACACATCAACTAGGTAATAGCTACTTAATAGCCAAATTTATGAAAGAGATTCACAATAAGAAAAATGTTTTCATAAATAGAAACAAAGCATCAATGGATATTGGAAGAATGTTCGCAGACTTGGAATACAACAATATCTAGATTTATCTTAGAAAAAAATGATACTTGAAAAAACTAGATTGGGTCAAAAACAATTTAGAAGCAATACTTTAAAGAAAAACACAAAGTCAACAATTTCATAGTAAGCATGATAAAATATTTTAATAAAATTAGAGTGAAGCATTTTAGAGACTTACTATTTAGACTATTCTTTTCAGTACTTCATGCCTTGACTTCCTCCTTGCCAACCCAATATTTTTCTCCTCCCCAAAAACCTCCTGCAACTCCATAATTCAAATATCATTGGAGAGGGAAGAAAGTAGAGAGGGGAGGGATCTGGTCCCTCCCCTGCTCCCCCTCCCATGGCTCCTGGTTCCTGCCCAGTCCCTGGCTCAACCCAGGTCATCCCTCCCGGGGAGTGGTTGTTTGCAGATGATCTCTTGGGGGGAGATCCTTCTCCACTATCTGCGCCCCTCCCGGTAGGCTAGGGTTTCCTTGGTTGTTTTTTCGGACTGGTGCTTCCCAGGGATCCCTGTTTGGTTGGGGATCCCTTCCCATTTTCCCTCAGGCTTCCCCCTGGGGTTTTTTGCAGGTTATTCGCGTGGATTTGGTCCCCTGCGTTTCTCGGTGCGGTGGAGGTGACGATTTAGGGTTTGGCCAGCTTCCCCCTTTTTCTTGTGAATCCTCGTCGGGCTCTGTGCTTGGACGAGATTCTTGGTCCCTCGACGGGCTCTGTGCTTGGACGGGATTCTTAGTCCCTGCTGCTGGGATCCTCTTTTGTTTTCCCAAGGCGGGTTGTTTGTGGTGCAACTCTCTGGTCACTTCTTGATGGGCTGGATCCTCTCTGTGCTGGCTGTCGGCTTCCTGCAGGATGGCTCTCGCTGAACTGAATGTTTTACCGGTGGGCGGGATGGTTTCTCCACAGGGCGGGATCCGCCAAATCCGCTGGTTTTCCTGCGAGGCGGGATCCTTTCTTTTCTGCTGGTTTCCCGGATGGCGGGATTTCCCTGTTGCTTCCCGCTAGGCGGGACTGTTTGTGGTGGTTTTGACTACTTCCCGCGAGGCGGGATTTTATTGTAACGGTTTTTCTGTGCTTCCTGCTGGGCGGGATCTTCTCGATGGTGGTTCTTGGCTACTCCCCGCTGGGCGGGATCTCCAAAACTACTTTCTTTCTTATTTGTTTGTTTCCCGCTAAGAGGGATTGTTTCATGCTTACTGTTACCGCTGGCGAGATTTCTGTTTTGGTGTTCAGTTTCAAGGGATTGATGCCCTAGGCCCATTGCTTATGTAATCAGGTTTTGGGATCCTTGTTAAAACCCGCCATAAATACAAACACTTATAACTATCAAAAAAAAAAAATATCATTTGTAGAGAAAAAGAGATCAAGGAAGATGAAACTAAAGCATTATGTAACTCCCTCTTGATTTCCTTTCTTGCCCGTTTCACAATGTTTAATCTTCCATCCATTCTAGAATCTACATTCCATTAATATTAATATTCCCACGTTCTTCTCATTAATTATAATATGAACTCTTTCTTTATAATAATATTTATAAAGTGTGCCCCCCACTTTATAAAATATTACTCAATAAGGTTAATTATTTAATTAATTAATATTTTCAAACAATAGTAATTAAATTAATTACTCACTTCATATAATTAAATTAATACTATTACTATTTGTTATTATTAATTATTAACATTAATATTTAATGTTATTAAATATAAATAATGTAAATATCATTATTAATACATTATTTGACATTAATTAACCAAAATAAGCACTAATACATCCTATTGGTAAAACAAGAGCCTAGGCAATACAAGGGATCTTGTTAAAAGTTGTCCTCACCCAAACTAGAATGAAAATAACCATAAGCAATAATATGCACAACCATAACTATTCCCTAGGCAAGAGGTATTATGATAGCTTCAAGGTTATCAACCACCTATGAAGGACCCCTAAGCATAGAGGTAAAGGGCTATTTTGCCTATATAGCAACCTCCTTGTCCAGTGATGTATTTAATCACGCATACACACATGCAAATGCTTCTACATGATGGTTTTATTCCTATGGGCTATCAATTGAAATCATACATCATTTCCTATTTCTATCAACTCTAATGGTTATCCCATACCAATCCACCCATGAGATTAGAAATCATATCCAACTTTAGAAAGCATAAATTTCAACTATCAAATCATATTGATAGAAATAAAATAGGATCATGCATTAATTATTAACACATCAGTACATCAATCAAACAAGGGAAAGTCTTGAAAATATGGGCCATTACATACTTCCCCTTAGGACTAAACACAATTCCTTGTATTTTTTAACAAAGTTTTTATTCAAACAAATATGGAAATTGCTTCCTCATTACATCAACATTTTTTCAAGTAACACAATTATCAAAAAACAACTCCCACTAGACCTTACACTGGTCTAAGGTATGCTTTCTCAAGTTATTAGAATTAAACCTTAGGATATTGAAAAGTCTCATATCAATAGCCATGGGATCTACCATATTTAATCTAGACACATTCCAAACACGATAGGGATCAACAACATACTTCCTAAGTAGTGATATGTTGAAAGTGTCATGGATTTTTGATAGGTTGGGTGGTAAGGCAAGCACATAGGCTACTGGAATAATCTTATTAATTATTTTTAATCACCCAATAAATAAAGGATCCAACTTAATTGACTTGATGGCACCTTTCTTAGGTTTCACCCTTATGAACACTCTATCTCCCATAGAGAATTCTCTTTGTAACATTTTTAAATTTGCATAGCTCTTTTGACAATCAGTTGCTTCCTTGAGCCTTTGCCAAATCACCTTGAGTTGTTCCTCTATCACCTTTACAATGTTTGATCTTATCACCACCTGATCTTCCAAATTATTTTAAGATATTGGTGTTATGCACCTGCTTCCATACAAGGCTTCAAAAATATCCATTCCCAAGAATGCATGGTATTCATTATTATATGTAAATTCAACTAGATGTAGATAGTCTTCCCATTTAGACTTTTAATCCATGCAATACATGTAGAGCATGTCTTTGAGAACTTGGCTTACCCTCTCTATTTGCCCATCTATTTTAGTATTGTAAATAGAATTGATATTCAATTTATTTCCCAAGGAACAGTGAAGATCTTGCTAAAATTTTGACATATATATGGGGTCTCTATCTAAAATAATTACTTTAGGAAAATTGGATTATTTCCTTGGAAAAATTATTCACCACAATTGGTGCATTGTACTTAATTTTCCCCGGTATGAAGTGTGCAACCTTTTTCAACTTGTCCACCACCATAAGGATTGTATCATGATGGTACCTAGTTTTAGGTAAACCTACATTAAAATCCATTGATATGAACTATCACTTTTGAGTAGGTACATCATGAAGGTATAATTTGCCTACTAGATGTTGATGTTCTGCTTTTACCTTCTAACATTCCAAACATCTAGAAATGAAACCATTGACATCTTGTTTCATTCTAGGCCAATAAAAGGTCATTTTCATATTCTCTCTCATCTTGGCACCTCTTATATGAGCTTAATATGGAGAATAATGTGCCTCCTACATAATAATTCTCCTTAAATCTCTAGTATTTGGTACAGAAACCTTATCTTTGAAACACAAAAGCTCATATTTTAAGTTAAAATCCCCATTTTCCTTTGGATTTTCCTCAACTTTAACCTAGATTTCAATGTAATAGGGTGTTGTAGCTATGTTTCTCTAACTTTTTCAATGAATTCAATATAACTTTGGATGAATGCTATTATATAGCCCTCCTACTCAAGGCATCAGTCACCTTATTTTTCTTTCCTTTTATATATTCTATAACAAAATCATATTCAGCTAAGAATTCTATACTCCTTCTTTGCCTTGCATTCAATATTAGTTCGGTAAAGATGTCCCTTAGGATTTGGTAATCTATTATTAACTCAAAAGGTTTTCCCAACAAGTAATGCCTATATATATTAAGAGCATGGACAACCACTACTAGCTCTGGGTCATGCACAACATAGTTTAGCTCATGCTTCTTAAGTTTTCTAGATTCATAGGCTATTGTAGTTTCATTTTAGGATAAAACTCCCACCAACCCTTCTAAAGAAGCATTTGTGCATACTACAAAATTCTCAAAATAATTAGGTATTTTTAGAATTGGTGTTTTAGTAAGCTTATTTTTTAGAGTTACAAAGGTAGTCTCACACTTCTCCATCCATTTGAACTCTTTTCCTTTTCTTTGAAGGTTTATAATAAAGTAAGCAATTCTTGAGAATTTTTTCATAAATAACCTATAATAACCATTCATCCCCTTGAAAATTCAAATTTTGGACACATTAGTAGGTGTAGGTCAGCTTAGTATGATTTCAATTTTCTTTGGGTCAACAACAATCCATTTTGTAGATATAATATGCCCTAAATACTATGCTTGTGAAACATAGAAATCACACTTTGACAACTTTCCATAAACTTGATTTTTCCTCAACACCTCTAAAACCAATCTCAAATATTGGTCATGTTATTATTTGGTGTGAGAATATATCAAGATATCATCTAAAAATATCAAAACAAAATGATCCAAATATTTCCTAAACACACTGTTCATTAGGTTCATAAAGGTTGCTAGTACTAACCCAAATTCTAGAATTGTAAATTCATAATGTCCATATATTTTCTTGAAAGTTGTTTTTTGAGTGTCTTCTTAACATATTCTCAATTGATGGTATATCCTAATCGTAGGTCATTTTTTGAGAAAATAATGGCATATTTTAATTGATCAACAAGATCATCCATTATTGGTAAGGGATACCTATTCTTGATGGTCACCTTGTTCAACATCCTGTAATCAATACATAGTTTTAAGGAACCATTCTTATTCTTTACAAATAATATTGGAGCACCCCAAGGCAACACATTCAATTTAATCAAACCTTTTTGCAATAATTCTTGGAATTGCACCTTTAACTCCTGTAACTCAATAGTGGTAATTCTATAGAGTTTCCTAGCGACAGGTTTCGATTTAGACATTAATTCAATAGTGAAATAAAATTAACATCAAAGTGGAAGACCTAAAATATCTTCCAAAAATATATCCCTAAATTCATGCAATATTGGATGTTTCTTAAATAGTTCAAATCTCTATTACTTCCTTTCTTTCCATTTATTTTGACCACATACAACATTCCACATATTTTAATTTCCTTATTAAGTTTCATAGCTAACAATAAATGTGGTTGAAAAGACCCTTGTTTTTTTTTTTTTTGTGGAAAACATCCCAAAAGGGATGCCACTTTCGGGTAAGACCCAAGGAGGCAGGGGTATCCATTCCGCCAAAAACGCCCAGGACTCGGACCTGGCCTACCACCTTTGACACACTCAAGGAGCAAACAAACACACAAACCCAATTAAAAATAAGTAAATAACAACAAAAATAATAAAATAAAATAAAAAACATGCTCCTTGAGTGTGTCAAAAACAAAAGCACAACCAAACACGCACAATAAGATAAAAGAAACCACAACACAAACCACATAGAAAAACACAAGAAACACATAACAAAACACAAACAAGACAAAAACAACAGAACACTACAAAGACATAACCCAAAAAAAAAACAAGAAAAATAAACACAACCAAAACCTAAAAAATTAAAAAATAAAAATAAAAAACAACCAACAACAGACAATAAAAAAAAACAAAAAATATAGAAAACACTCACCCATAAAAACATGAAATAACACAAACAAAGAGAAACCCAAGAACAAGAACGAAAAAAAACACAAGAACAATAACAAAAAACATAAAAAAAAAACAACAAAACAACAAAAACACAAGAACAACAAAAAACAACACAAAGAACACAAAAAAAAAAACAAAATAAAAAAACCCACCCACCTTAAAAAACTAAACAAAAAAAACAAAAAGGAAAAAAGAAATAAAAAATGAACAAAACAAAGACCTATCTAGACCAGAAGACTATTAAGGCAAGAATCAACAGAGGAAACAAAATAAAGAATAGAATGAGCTAGGGAACTAAAAAAAACTGAATGAACCAAAGAGAAGCAAAAAAAAAAAACAAGAAGAAACTAGGTACCTTCGAACTCGGAGCCATCCAAAGAAATGATAGAAAGAAGAGCTTCCCTAATTTGAGAAGCCCACCATATAGGAGGGTGGCCATAACAAGTAAGATCACCTTTGTCCAAAGCCCAATTAGCTAAAGCATCAACACTCTTGTTTTGATCTCCGACCACATGATTGTAATCAACTTTCAAAAATCCCATCCGGATTAACTGAATCTTCTCAATAATTCTTTTTATTCTCCAATCCACCTTATGATTCTTAGAAGGATTCTTCAAGAGATTAATCATAAGTTGAGAGTCGGACTCAACTAACACCTTTTCCCATCCAACCTTAGTAGCCTCCTCGAAGACCTCTCGAGGATACCATACCCCTCAACAAGGTTATTGGAAAGAATACCCAAATTCTCAGCAAAAGTAAAAACCAGGGAGCCATCCGAAAGTCTACCAATTCCTCCCACATCGGCTTTTCCAGGGTTCCCTCTAGAGGCTCCATCAGTATTGACTTTTCCAAAATCCTTAGGAGGAGGTTGCCAATTTCTATTCCTATCCAATTTACTAATACTCACATTCCCTTTAAGATGGTTGCCCTTAGAAGGTTTAATATTCAATATTTGCATCACTTGATCCCATATTTGGTGGGAGTTTTGGGGGTGATTAAGGAGATGATGGACTGATTCAACTAAGTTGGCTATGGTCTTTTGCCAAATATAGTGAATATCCTTCCTATCTTGATTAAAAATTTGGTCGTTCCTTTCATTCCAAATATTCCAAAGAAGAATGGTAGAACCCATCCAAACTAATCGCCTAATAAAATGATCAACACCCTCTTGATTAGGCCAATCCCTCCAAAGTCTGTTCAAAAGTAAAAAAATTGGACCATTGTAAGCCAAGTAAAGTGGCCATTCTCCTCCACATCTCAGAGGCTAAAGTACACTCAATAAAAATATGGTTGATATTTTCTACATTCTCTTCACACATTTCACATCTAAAAGGGCCATGAAAACCACGCTTCATAAGTTGCTCACCAGTAAGCACCCTACGATGCAATAAAAGCCAATTAAAGAACCTCACCTTAGGCCAAAGCTTTTGAGCCCACAATTGAGAAAATATGTCGGAAGAATGGTTGGGATTATTATGGCATAAGGTCAAATAACCTTGAGCAACTGAATACTCACCCTTAGTAGTGTTGTTCCATCCAAAACAATCTTTTTCATGGGACCAAGAGAGGGATCTCATATGAAGGATGCCTTGGATATCTTGTCTTTGCCTTTCTGGGATTTGAATAGGCCAGTCCTCAATAGGGATCCAATATCTACCAACCTTTGAATTACCAGTATGGTACCGACAATAATTAGCCACCTTTATCCAATTAGCTCGGTGAAGCTCCTCCATCCAAGGCCTCCAATCGAGAAACTGAGTTATCAAAGGCTTGTGACCATCCCAAGAATCTGTCCAAAAATTTGCATGTTGACCATTATGAATGATCCAAAATAATTTTTTCTTTATCAAATCCTCACCAGTCTTAAGAACTGCTAAAATGGGAGAACCTTTGGTAGGAAGTTGATAGCGAACAAGGTCTTCAGGACTTTTGTTCTCAGCATATTTAGCACGGAGATTATTGGCCCAAAGAGCATTGGGGTTATGCAACATCCTCCAATATAATTTAGCAGCTAAAGCTTTGTTGTTATTAATTGAAGACCGTAAACCTAACCCCCCTTCACTCTTAGGAAGACATAAAGTATCCCATTTCACCAAGGCCCATTTTCTTTTCTCCTTAGTACCACTCCAAAGGAAACGATGACCGATTTGATCCAATTCTCGAAGAACAACCTTTGGAATATTCAAAATGGAAGAAACATAAATAGGAATAGCTTGAAGGACTGATTTTACCAAGGTGATTCTACCCCCATAAGAAAGCCACTTGTTGGTCCACTTTCCAATTTTCTTCTTGACTTTGTCCAACAACCAATTCCAATATTTATTTTTTTGCCTTTGAATATTTATGGGAATACCTAAATAAGTGATTGGAAGAGAGGTCTTCTTATATCTTAGCTTATCCAAGACCATGGATTCCTGTCTAGCAGAGCAGTGAAAGAAAATAACTTTAGATTTGTCTTCATTGATCAACTGCCCAGTAGCCTTAGAAAAATAGCTAATGATTTGCTTAATATTAGAAGCTTCCTTAACTGTAGCTTTACCTAAAATAGTAGAGTCATCCACAAATTGAAGATGAGAGATAGGTCTAGCTCCATGAGCAATGGTAACTCCCTCAAGGGTTTTGTTTTCCCTCTTTTTGGTTATAGTCCTACCCAAGCATTCAACAAGAATGATGAATAAATAAGGGGATAGCGGGTCACCTTGCCTAATACCTCTAGAAGCTGGGAAATACTGAGAAGGCCTACCATTGATAAGAACTAAGTAGGAAACCGAAGAGATACATCCCATAATCCAATCCATCCAATCCTTAGAGAAACCAAATTGCCTCAAAACTTTGATAAGGAAGTGCCAATCCACTCTGTCATAAGCTTTGGATAAGTCTAACCGAATGAACATGGAAGGAGAATTTTGCATATCCATGGAATGGATGGCTTCCTGAGCAAGAACTATCTCATCTACTATTTGACGTCCTTCCACATAACCCCTTGCTCTGGGGAAATAATCTTATGCAAAAGAGGCTTCAACCTTTCTGCCATGATTTTAGTAATGATTTTGAGAAGAACATTACATAAAGCAATAGGTCTAAAAGCTGAGATATGATCAACCTCTTGAGCTTTTGGAACAAGAGTAATATAAGTTTTATTGATAACCTTCAAAATTTCTTTGGCTTTCCTGGCTTCTTCCACCACCTCTAATAAATCAACATGAAGGATATCCCAGAACTCTTGGTAGAACTCAATAGGAAAACCATCAGGACTTGGGGTTTTCCCTTTTTGCATTTTAAAAACTACTTGTTGAAGCTCATTGATAGTAACAGGAGCAGTAAAAATAGAGTTCTCCTCAAAAGTGATAAGAGAAGGGATTGCTTGAAGAACATTATATTGTGAAGTTGAGTCAAGGGGAGTAGCAACAAAAATATTGGAAAAGTAATCAACAACAATAGAGTTCATGCCATCCCAAGTATAAACAACATCTCCAGAATCTGATTTTAAGGAAGAAATAAAGTTGTGAGATCTTCGAGCTAGAAGATATTTGTGGAAGAAATTTGTGTTTCGATCTCCTTCTTTGAGCCATTGAATTCTAGATTTTTGCTTCCATAAGATTTCTTCTCTTTTTCCCATTCCTCTAACTAGAGTTGTGAGTTTAATTTCATCTGCACTTCTCTTCTCTGTGAGGCCATCTAAACGGATTTTCTTATTCAAATTTTCAAGATGAGCAATAACTTCATGTTTTTTTTTATGAACATCCCCAAACTCTTTCCAGTTCCAAGTCTTGATTTTGGATTTAATGTATTGCGGTCTTTTGACAAAACATAACATCTTAGTCCCATGCCTAGGTTTACCTTCCTTCCTTCCACCATTGTTGCACATGAGGTCTGAAGGAAATGTCTCTAAGCCACATTAATTGAAAATGAAAAGGAGAGAAACTCACATTGGTTTTCCACATTTCCACCATGACTGGCCAATGATCCGAACCAGAATTATTAAGAGTCTTCACTTTAGGAATGTGACCATGGATTAAGAAATTTTCGAGAGCAAAAACCTATCCAATCTCTCCATTATACAAGCTAAGCCTTGCCTTCTGTTAGACCAAGTCATAAGGCCATTATCTAGTTGGATATCCACAAGATGGAGGTTTGCAATATATTCGCTCATGAGGTCGGTGCTTTTGTCCAAATTTCTATTTCCCCCCTTTTCTCATCCAGAGAGAGGATGGTATTGAAATCTCCTCCGATCAAGATCCAAGCTTTAGGAAAATGAGAGATAATATGAGTAATATCCTTCCACTGTCTTCTTTTTTCCTCCAAAGAAGTCGGAGCATAAACAATAATGCAGAGCATAATCTGGTTGGAATGTCTACTTTGAATAGCTATAGCCAACAAACCCCAACCGCCAACCATATGGTGAATAACTACCTCTTTTGGATCCCAAAGACAAGCAATGCCACCCGAAGTCCCTTGGGAACTGAGGGAAACCACTTTTCCAACTGGCCAAATTTTACTTGCAATTAAGTCCATATCCTCCATTGACATCTTAGTTTCTTGAAGGAAAACAAGATGTGGATGATTTACTCGAATCATTCTTCTAATTTCATTTTGTTTTGAAAGACTCCCTTTGAGTCCTCTAATATTCCAAGTGATGATCTTCATTAATACCAGGGCTAAAAAATTTGGGAAGGGCATTAATCTTACCTTCCTCTACAAGCTTTTCACCTTCTTTTACCATATGATATTGATTGGTCTTGCGACCTACTTTTTGATTAGAATCCATCTTCAATTTTTTTCCCTGTTTCTTGACTTATTCCAATTGAATCTGAGATGGCTTCTAACCTTGAAGAATGCTCGTACACAACCAAAATTTTACTAGATGGTTCAATAGAGTCTATATTGGGACCTGCATTATTTGAAGTTTTGACATTTGAAATATTGTTTTTCTTGTGTAAATTTTCTCCTTTTTTTCTGTTGAAAACCTTTGATTTGTTGGTTTGTCTCTGAGTTCTTCCCTTCATATTTAAATTGTGTTTCTAAGATTTTAGTTTCCATTATTTCCTCTTCCTCACTTGGGACATCATTTGTGGAAAGGATTTCAAACATATTAGCAAATGACTTTGATTGATCCTTCATAACTGGTTTTTTTTGAGTGTTCTTCTTCTTAGGTATTTGGAAACCTGCTAAGTTTATATCTTCTTTCTTTTGATCAGGAATTTTATTTGGGCAAGCATTGGCCAAATGACCATATTCATGGCAAATTCTACAATGAAAAGGAATGTTCTCATAGTCCACTACTTGCTCCCAAGTGTCTTCCCCAAATTGTAATGTGATATTTTTAGGTAGGGGTTTGTCAAAATCCATTAAAACACAAATCCGAGCATAAATAATATGTTCAAAATTTTGAGTACAATCAATCAGTCATCATAAAAGTTCCTAAAGAGTTTCCAATTGAAGAAAAAATAGTAGGATTCCAAAATTCAATAGGGAGGCCAAAGAGTCTAACCCACACGGGAGCAATAGAAGGCATCTCTTCTTCGGATTTAAATTTAGTATGCCAGGGCTTCATGAAAAGCCCTGCCCTTCCAAAAAACCAAGGACCCCCTTGAAAATTTTTCTCTCTATCTTCATTATTAGCAAATAAAACAAGAAAATAACCATTTGGATAAATAGAGATTTGTAACTCACCTTTAGTTTTCCGCATTTTTGCAGCCCAGACTTTGAAAGGAGATAGACTCGGACGAAAACCCACGAACCGACAAATTAGTCCTCTTTTTTCCAAATCTTCAATGCCAGTCTGAATGTTATCCATATCAAGCTTAACAATAGGAGTTCCATCAGCTGCTTTAAGACATCCCGACTCCGTTTTCCTGGGATCAATCTTAGGCATTCTTAGAGGTTTATGGGAAGCCCTAATATTGATATTAGCATTGGGCTGAGGCTGTCCACCATGAAGGGCATCCCTAAAATTCATTTTTGGGACCGAGTCTTCAAAATTCTTACCCTTGATAGGGGTTTTCATAGTAGAATTATTTTGTGGGTGCACCTTAGCACCAGATTCACTTGAGATATGAGCCATTTTTTGATCAACTACTTGAAACTTGTTTCGTGATCTCTTTAATCCTTGCCCTAGACACCGTGGAAAGGTATGGTTTTCACTTTTCTTTTGTGCAGCAAATTGGAAGCCGTTGTCACTCAAGTTCACAGTATGATCTATTGAAAGACAAATTTCTAACCCATCTTGTATCCCCTGCAACATTTCCTACTAAAATATTGAGAATAAACCACAAAAATATTGGCCGCTAGGGCCCGAAGGCCCTAAAAACCAACCTCTGGAGCTGCTTGCACTCAACCCAGATGAAACCCTCGCATAGCCGCTTGCCAAATATGTCGTTCACACATAGGGATGTGCTAGGATCTGTGTTGCTCCAAATGATATGAAAATTGGTGGAGACGTTCTAGGGTTTTTCAGGCATCTACCCTCAAAATTTTAGCTCAATCCGAGTCCGGATGAGTGAGATATGACCGAAACGAGTTCGAAAGTTTGGGCAGTCCTGCGAAAAATGTCTCCAAAGAACATTAATTCTCTCATCCTTCTCTCTTCCTTGAATTCTTAGGCCAGCAATAGTCCGACCCTTGTTTTCTTTGAATCCTTAATCTTTGCTTATATTTATCTTTATAATCCATCCACCTTTCTTGGAAATTGATTAGAGCACCATGTGCTCTTAACTAGTCCATCTCTAAAATTATATCAAAGGTACGTAGTGGTGCTACACATAAGTACCAAATAGTTGATCTGTTAGGTAAGGAAATATTAGCATTAGACAAGCATTAAATCACTGAAAAGGTTCACCCAAACCCATAACAACTTTCCACCCTTGTGCTAGAAATCAAGGTTTCACCGACATATCCCCAATAATACTAGTAGAAATAAAACTATCCATGGCTCCATAATAAATTAAAACATTTATATTTTTGTTGAACAATATACCATTTAATAGTATAGGAGTTGCCTAGCCATCCAAGTTATAACTTCCTATTATTGCATAAATATGATGAAACTGCTCTTCTACTCTACCACTCCTCTTTACTCATTGGGGATACTTATTTGCACAATGAGAATATTTGCAAATGAAACAACCTATCTTGGGTGCATGAGACTTCTCTTGTCTATTTTTCCTTGTATCCTCCTAATTTGGATCATTTTATTTTTGAGGATAGGTTTTTGGATTATCCTTTATCTAAAGGTTCTCTTTGCAATTATTCTTATCCCTATTCTCAAATTTAGGTCCCTTTGAGTTTCCTTTGCTTTTCTTGTTAGTTTCATTAGACCACCTTGCAAAGACAACACTTTTTCTCTTTATAATTTTCTATCACTCTTCCTTTTTCAATTCTCCATAATTAAAGAAGGCCCTTTTAGTGTGTTCATTTGTCTCCTCCTATCGATCCAAATCATGTCTTTTATAATTTATTGGTTTAAGCAAGTTGATAATTGTTTGGATCCTAGGATATACACCTAAGATAAACTTTTGTACCTTCATATATTTCTTGGTTTCATATTCAAAAACATATTTTAAAATTTTGATAATTGTTTTATAATAAGCTTCCACAGTCAAAGTACCTTGTTGAAGTGTAGAAAATTCCTCGAGTTTCTCTACATAGAATTAATTTAAAATCCATTTCTTGGATTTCTCTACCCACCTTGAATGTATTCCACCATTCCAAGGTAGCCTCTTATAGATGAAGGGTGGCTCAAATAGTTATGTTTCAAAAAAGTATTTTTTCATGGAAAAGTAGGTCTCTAACTCATTCAACCATGATTCAGCTACAACATCTCCTTATTTTCTGTTAGGACTAGAATTGAAATGAACATAATGAGTTGTATTACAAATGAAACAGGGTTATAATATATAGGCATAAGCCTGTATGAAATGCATGACACTTGTTAAGAGAAACTGACAAGTGTCAAGGAAGGCATAGTGTACATTACATTAATTCTAACATTCCCCCTTAATGTGCACTATCCTAACTAAAGAAAAAAAACTAATGTTGGGATTATTATTGAAATGAACACAATGAGATTGTATTACAAATGAAACAGGGTTACAATATATAGGCATAAGCCTATATGAAATGCATGACACTTGTCAAGTGAAACTGACAAGTGTCAAGGAAGGCATAGTGCACATTACATTAATTCTAATAGATTATAGATTCTTGGTAGCTTCAAAGTATTATTGACATCAATATACTTCGAACAAGTGATAAGGAGGCATCAATAAACCATCAAGTAGTTCGTGTCTATCTAGAAGGCCTGTGGATTGCACCACCCCCGTTTAGGGGCTTCATAACATTGTATTCATTGTATCAAGATTTGGTATCCCTAAGAGGGACCTATTTGTAACTAAGTTTCATCATGGATTAATAAAAAAAGGCTCCATATTTTTTTAATTTATTTTTATAGATGTTTTATTGCTTTATATTTGATATAATGGTACAAATAGCTTAGGTGTATATTTTCTAGCATCGTACAGATGGTGATCATGGTGGGGACCCACAAAATTCATTGCCATTAATTGATCTTTCTATATTTTGTTGTTGCAATTCTTAGCCATGATTGAAACCCATAGCACACAGTATTAGTCATAGTTAACAATAGTGACAAGCATCTTAGCCATGGCTCCTAGTAGTAGCTAGCCGAAGTTAGAAAGAAAGATAGTAGACAACCTGTCTTGTCAGCAAATGATGGATTCTAGGTAAATCCACTATTCTGCACTCTGTTAATTTTTTGTTTTTCCTGCTGAGTAGTTAATTAGCACATTTAGCAAAAGGCTAAAGAAAAAATGATGAAAATTTACATGATTTTTGTCAGCCACAACTGACAATAGCAGCTAGCACTATCAACTATTGTTGTCAACAATGACTAGATTTTTGGGCTGTCGCTCTATCCAGCGGTCAACATTGTTACCTATTGTATAGAACAACGACTAACATTAGCATGTATGTTAGAATTTGTATTCTTGAGGTCCAATTAGAGGCCATATTTTATAATTAGCCTTGCATTCTTTAAACATCATCTAGCTTGTAGACATGCACTTTCTGAAAGGGAAATGTTCTTTTTAAGCATGTAGGAAAATCATTTGAGTGCTTTATGATGCATTTTATTTTCATGCAAATTTAAAAAGAACCACCACACACCACATCACACTTAAACATTAGTGAGTTGGAATTCACACCCAACCACTAATAGAGTCCAAGGATGATGGGTTTCATCTCCATCCATTGGCTCAAATCCTACAAACCTGATTTATTGGCCAATACTAGATCCAAGAACTGACATAGCTTGGAAAATTTACATGTACTTCTCTTTAGAGGGTATAAATATGACCAAGTGAGACTGGGTGAGGACTGGAAGGACTTGTGCTCCTTGACCAGGTATGGGCTTCATCTCCATACTTTGGTGGGTTTACATGACCGGACTTTCATTATCGATTATCAAGCTATGAGTATACAGGTGAAAACCCCTTTAACAAAAGAATATCATCCAACAAAATAAAACACATGACATGAGGTATTTTTGAAAATCAACAAATCAAAAACACACTAAATAAGTTTTAGGACACAACTCTAATCCTTGAAAGAGATAATCATATTGTCTACTTTGTGTGTTTCTTCATTGTTTGGCTAATCAACATAAGATTCTTGATATAGGACCAAACCCTAATTTTTTTAAAAATTGTTACTTTTTGATTCTACACCCAAAAAATAAAAAATTATTCAATTTGGAGCTATAACGAAAACGTTATGTTGGTTTTATGATTACTCTATTTTTGAGTGACTTCTAAGCCAAAAATAGGGAAAAATTGCACTAAAAAAGTCATAAAAATCCCTAGACAACCCCAAAATTTGCCAAATTTGTTTCGTTATCTTAGTCAACTTCTTGTGTGCCCCTCATAGCATTTTTGATGTTTGGCTCCACATTTTCCCAAAATTCCAAAAATTGGGCATTTCTCCATGAGCCTCGGTTGTTTGAATATTCCAAAAATACAAATTTTGACCCATAAGTCACTTTTTGGAGTCATAGCCCATTATGATCAGCTCATTGCATTGACCGTATTGGTATATACCACCCACAACCTTTTTCAAAATTCAAAAATTTCTTCAGTGTGGGTTTCCTAGTCAGCACATCATAACTACACATAGCCAAGCTCAATCACGATCTAGCAAAGTAGAAAACTTGTGGAGAGGCCCTGAATACATTTGATATTATCCTAAGGATCTCACTATTCTTGCATGACACCTTGGTAGTCATCACACCCATTATTCTCTTGAGGATCTCATTATTCCCACATGATGCCCTGATAGTCATTGCAAAGCCACTTCCTCACACAGGGGATCTACTCACCGAGGTTATAATATTGTCATATGCATGGTAGGAAATAACATAGCTAAAATTCATCGTAGCAAGATGGAAAGCCATCGATATTACACAACATATAAATCAAATCGAGAACCTAGGCCTCACACAGTTCAAAGAGAGCGACTACTCCAAGATCAATTGGAGGACCTATGCATTGAGTGCGAGTGTATAGATCAAGAATATATGGAAGAGAAAATATTGCAACAACATATATGGGATGAGGTCAAATGACATGAAGAACATATTTTCCAATACAATTTACATGAAGAACAATCATGTAGTGTAACTCTTGAGAAGAGACCCACACCTAGAACTCATAGGCAAAAAATCAACGGGAGGTATCATACACATCATCAAGAATTGCCTCCTAGTCAAGTAGATAGGCATTCTAATATACAGATAGAGAAACCTCTTGTTGTCAATAAATAATGAATAGACATATTCAAATAAAACTTACCCAATCATGATGCTAAGAAAGATCAAAAGGAGCATGTGAGCAAGGTGCATACAACCCCACCTAAAGAGGGTGGCATCAATATGATAAATATCATGATGGAAAGCAAGGAACTACCTAGCCAATCTACATCACTTCTGAATCTAATCAATGCTCATCATTCATCACAATCCTCACAACAATTGAAGCCTATTCTGCCATACAAGGAACCTGTGATTACTTTTTACAAACAGGAAATTAAACCAACCCCTATTAAAGAATCTGATCCACCATTGCACATTATAGCTAGCATTAATCAGATTTTATACAAGTGATTTTTGGTTGATACTGGTTCATCCATCAATATCATCACTACCACAACATTGAAACATCTCAATATTTGACCTTCCCACATTATAGCATCTACCTTCACATTGCAAGCCTTTAATAATGCAGAATATCCCACAATAGGCACAATAGGCCTCTCCATTGAGGTGAGACAAAATATTATTCCTACATTTTAGAGGATTCAAGACAGTACAACATAATGCTTGGAAGGCCATGGATAAGATCCATGGAGTGTGTACCATCCATAATGCATCATTGCATTAAGTACATTCATGAAAATAAGGTCCATGTAGTTTAGGCTGACACAGATCCCTTTAAGTATTATAAACTAGTGGATCATCCGTAGGAGCCTATTGTGTCACCCATGCATTTGAACACTAAACCTAATGATGTTATCTAGATTCCGGATGCAACCTCATAGTTTGTTGTGAAGTTACCTTCACCATCGCCATCACCTGTGGTTTCACCCATTACACCTCCATCTTTGATCTCTCCAAGCAATGAAAAATTGATGAAAATAACCACAGAGATGCTTACAACTATCTCAAATATGTCATTAGAGGAATATATTTCTCCTATAAAATGGGAATAACCTATTGTGGTTATGAATAAATAAAATCATATCATACCATCTTCGTCCACCATATTGCAGGTCACAGATCATTTGGATGAAAATGAATTCAAAGAGCATATAGAGGTAAACACTACGTTTACACCTATCATTGAGTCCATTGAGGATTTAGGTTGACCTCCTATCAAGTCACTACCTATTGATCCCATCCTTGATTCTTCACCTAAACATGAGAAAAAATCAGTTTTCACAATTGAAATAGAACAACCTCAGTAGGTTGAGGAGTCACCTACAACTCATCCAACTATTGAAGCACCTTCTCATGAGTTTGTGGGAATG
This sequence comes from Wollemia nobilis, assembly GCA_028583015.1. Classification (NCBI taxonomy): domain Eukaryota; kingdom Viridiplantae; phylum Streptophyta; class Pinopsida; order Araucariales; family Araucariaceae; genus Wollemia; species Wollemia nobilis. The sequence continues at coordinate 385,632 of JAQPPZ010003193.1, read as the reverse complement.
GTTAGCATTAAGTCTGAGGATCTAATGACTCTAAAGTAGATAAAATAAAAGATGGTGCAATCAGATGTTGCTTCCAAATCGAATGTGCCAAAACCATTGAACCTAACTCATTTCTCATGGTGCCTCCTCAAGAGCAAGAACAAGTGTTTTCCCCACATCAATTTTGGGGTACTCAAGTTGGCACAGTTCAAAACTAAAAAGTGAAATAGAAACATGAACTGAGTCATAAACATGAGCATGTGGATACCACTATCAAACCGGATCATCTTGAAGTGTCCACATCGAATCAAATGAAGGAAATGGGTGATTTACAGTTACCTAGTGGATCTTTAGCACCCACTCTTTCACCTTATTCAATAGAAAATGGTATTTCAAACAAATTGCTAAAAATACACATGAGAGCCTTTTTAGTCTTGGAGCATATGCAAAATCACATTTATAATATAGAGGCACAAATGGAGCAAAAAAATGAGGCATTGCAATATATCTTGATCTAGCTTGAGATCCAAGAAATACAAAAGCAACCCTCATCTAAGGTCAAACCACCTTTTGTGCAGCCATAGATAAAACCTCAACCAGAGCAAGAGCCAAATTAGTTGCCCTAACAACCTAGAAATTATCCCCCATTGCCTGAGCTTGTTGTATCAATGTTCAATCAATTATGCATCATAAATGCCATCACTTTACCGAGGTTCACTAGTTAAATCCAAATCTTCCAAAACCCCAACGGTATAAGGAAGAGTTACACTATCTATATCATAGAAAAAATGGTCATGATATTCAATCATATCAAGGTTTTAGATCCATAGTATACAACATGCTTGAAAAGAAGCAGCTTCAGATTATCAACCTATAAATAATCATAGTCAGCAATCCATCCCTTGCACTCAAAAAGCAAGAGGAGCCCCATAGGCTAACAAATGATATACCTAGTGCTCAACCTGGTCATCAAAATAAGCTAGTGCATGGTGAGTGCCCAAAACACCAGGAGTACTTTTGGACTCCTTTAAACGAGCCCATGTCAGAAATTTTTTAAAATGCACAAGAGGCTAAGGTCTTAACCTTACCTAACATAAACCCTGTATATCCAAATAGAGCTAAACCTTAGGGTTATAGGGAGGATCATTACTGTATCTATCATTTAATAGAGGGTCATGGCATTTGCAATTGCTATGTATTTAGGAATGTGGTTCATGATCTCATAGATAGTGGGGTTTTTCCCATATGTGGTTTATCCATAGTGCCTTATATTTCCAAAATAGAGGCCACATATTCACATGCACCTCCTAGGTCAACCGCATCCTCGTAGGCCTAGCAAGCCACCTCAGCGAGTGGTCACATCTGAGATGACTACTATGACTTTATTTCAAAATCTCTGAGGCAAATGCTTTCACATTACTTGAGGTCAAGTAAAGAGCACCCAAGCCTAGGTCACCTGGTGAAAGCCTCTATTGTATCTACAATCATATACAAGGACATGACATCCACAACTGCCATTCGTTCAATAAGGTGGTCCAAAAATTGCTAGAACCAAATGAGCTCCATGCATATGGTTTGCTTTTTTTACCCCACCAAGACGTGGTAACTCCCTAGAGGTCCATGAACCAATTGGGAGAGTTGATTCTTATCACTCTTCCTAAGCAATTTGATTACATTACAGTGGATAACATGCAAATTGGGGGTCCTCAAGGTAGTGTACCTTCCCCACCATCCACATCACGATCAATGAAGCAAAGTGAGACCTCCAAAGGTATCACACCTCCCTCACTTTCATTGAGTGTCACACACATTGGGGATACCAAAGGTAGCATACCTTCCCATTTAAAACATTAAAAACAAACAAAAATTATAAAACATTAAAATTTCAAAAACAATTAAAAAATTAAAATTTCAAAAATAATTGAAAAATAAAAAATTTAAAAACATTTGAAATAATAAAAAATTCAAAAACAATTGAAAACATCAAAAACATAGAAACATTTGTATTTTATATTTTGCATTTACATTCATGTAATCACATTGCATTAGGCATGTTCATCCATTGCACTTACATTAGGATAGGATGTGTTTACAACCTTACAAACGACACCACGTTTGTATCTTAATCATGCATCTATTCATCATCATCATCATCATCATCCTTCACCCTTGTGAGTAATTGTGTTTCTCAACACAACCCCTCCCTGTTGCTATAAGGAATACACTAGGGTTTTTCGGTCATTCAACCATACGTAGTGATCTTCTCAGATTTTTTATAAAGCTATATTTGTTTTTGGAGATGAGGTCTAGTTTTGATAGTACCTAGCATATGTCAAAATCCCATCACTAATTAACACATTAACAATCCTAGTATAGACAAGGAAATATGAACACTATAAAGTGGTCCTAGTCACCTTAAGCGAAAGGTTTTTACTTGCTCATTTTGTGATGATCATGGTCTAGGGTGTTGATGATTGACAAAAGAACAAGCTCCCCCCTACCCAAAAAAATCCATTGCTTTCATAGAAAATAAGCAAAATCTCAAAATTAAAGAAAAATCCATTGCTAAAAAAATGCAAAATAAACAGTGATTTTCATCACTATGCATGAGCAAGTATCCCAATAAATATGAAGAAAATAAGGGGGTGAAGAGCTTGAATCCCTGGAATTTTTAGTACTCGAATTCATTGAGTGATCCCCAATACAAAAATGGGCTGAATGAATCTCGTCTTGCATTGTGGTAGTTCTAAAAATTTACAAATTAGATAGCTTTAGGTGGCCTATATTACCTAGTGGTCTAGTCTAACTGTATCCAAACTTAGGATCATAATGAACATTTAGAGATCCCCATTACAACAATGGGTTGAATGAATCCCTCCTAGCAACGAGGTAGTCTTATGTCTCATCTAATATATTTATTTGTACACATAGGAATAATGAATATCTTGGTCTTCTTAACAAAAGATTTTATCTTTTAGAAGTCTTGTGTAGTCATTATACATATTTTGATTAATCAACTAGGGTGTTTGAGTCTCATGGAAAACCTCAAAAATCCCTTATAGCAGAAAATCTTCTCATCTCACACTCATTTCATTTCACATATGGATACCTGAATGATTAATTCTTATGATAAGAATTATCATTTTCATTCATGATTTTCATACATTCTATGGTGTCATATAGTAGTTTGTTAAACACATATTATATTTATTCCTTATGTTTTAACTTGCTTAAATCATATAGGTTCATTTGCATTAGATCATCTTCATGTAATTAATGCATTACATTACATATCATCTATCATATCATATCACATAGATTAAGTGCATAAACAATTGAAACCAATTAAACATGCATTTAACATTCATCATTGCATCCATAACATAAAATCAAAATAAAAATATTTTCAAGTATCAAATGGGGCATTATCAATATCATACTTTCTAAAAACACTCCAAATATGCCTTAGTTCTTTGGTCAACCCCATAAATGCACACATTTGATTACCATAAGGAGTTTCAAAATGGACAATTAAGCATATCTACTTGTATAAAATTCTCAAAAATTTCAAAAATAACAAAAATATCAAATAAATAAAAAATTCAAATGCGCCTTGTATCTAGTTATTTACTCTATACACTTGGTAGTTGCAATGACTTGAACTCCATGCAATCTGGAAATATGAGTAAATAACCATAAGGTCATTTGAGGCATCTCATAATAAATAAAAAAATAACAAAAATATCACATAATTTAAAATTCCAAATGCGCCTTGTATCTAGTTATTTACTCTACACACTTGGTGGTTGTAGTGACTTGCACTCCATGCAATTCAGTAGGATGGGTAAATTACCATAAGTCCATTTGAATCAAATATGCCTTGTATCTAGTTATTTAATCTATACACTTGGCGGTTGCAGTGACTGGCACTCCATGCAATCCGACAAGATGAGTAAATTACCATAAGGACATTTAAACTAAATTATTCATCATCAAATAACATAAAAATTTCAAATATACCTTTACGCAATTATTTATTTTATATACTTTATGGTTTTAGTGACTTGTGGTCCATGCAATTCAACAAGATGAGTAAATTACCATAAGGCTATTTGATCCAAATTAGTCATTGTTGAATTGAAATGCTTCACTTCAATCCTGAAGAAGGCCATGGCGGTCAAACTGCCCCATGAAAATGAGGCATTCATTTCATTTCTTCTATGAAATTTTTAGCATATCATCAAACATAGTGATTCAACACAAGCCTAATTAGAATTACTATCATCTATATTCTCTATTAAGGCCATTGTGTCCAGATCGCTCTATGGGATAGAGATGTACAATTACTATTAACATTTGAAATCATGGCTGAAATAGGCCTTGCCATATAACAACATGTAAAAGTCTTAAATATTCCAAATTATTCATCTTGGTCAATCGACTCGTCACTTTATTAATTGTCCATCCCTCATCAACTCGTCACTAGAGGGGGTAGTGATAACAAAAAATTCATAATTAAAATCAACAATTGACAACTTAATCAAGTTAATTACATTTGTCTTATGAATCATTTTTAACAACAATCATAAGCTTACCCTTCTACTGGGGCAAAATCAAATATGTCAATTTAAAGCTTGAAGCTCTCCTCCTATCGAAACAATTGTAGCATTGGTGCTACCTGATTTTTGTTGAACATATGAAAGCTTTTGCAAATATAAGCCTTCCATCCCATTGGAAGTAATTATTCTAAGATGTGCATCATTTGTAGGATTGGGGCATCTAATATTGATCAGATCAATGATCATCATTTAACATACAACATGGCTTTAGGTGGTCTATTTTTGCTTAGCAGTGTATTTTACCATAATGCATCCCAAAAGGGGTATCTATAGACACCTAAAACACATCATGTTTAGGATACTGCTCATATGGGTATCCTTGTAAACCATATGAATGATCTTATATATTTCCAAGGCAAAGTAGTGGTTCTAACCACTCAATTTAGGCATATTTGGCCTACTCAATCTTAGACACGGATGACATCCGTAGCTAAGGTCTTTGTCGTGGCTGACACCCATGGTTAAGGTCCTATCCGCATTAAGGAGACACAACTAGCTATGTAACTATATTGGCATCCCAAGCCAATCCAAATTGGTTGTTACAACTGCATTTGCAACCAATTTAGGTGGTTTTGAGCAAGGAAGCTTCTATATGTTTCCTCCCAACTACTCCAACCTCTCAATTCTTGATCTTGGTTTCTCAAGGAAGCTAGGATGAGGAGTTAGGAAGGCTATAAGACCCCCATCCAAATTGGGGAAATGGGGAGAGTGAATGTGAATTTGAATGCAGTGAAGTCTTGCCAAATTGGATAGCCACTTATAACCCTTGAGGAGTTTCTACAAGCTATCTATTAGGAGAATATGATTACGTTTTAAGCAATGGAGATTTCAAGAGCTTGAGGAGTAAGTTTTCCCAATTGATCCACTTACATTGCAAATCTAGATGAGTTACACCTCCAATCTATTCCAGAACACTGAGGCGACCCTTGATCATCAATTCCTTAGAGGAATTAAGAGTTTATGGCCTTGGCTTTAAGAGAAAGAGGAGTTTTCCCTTAGTCATGACTAACAGAGCCCACTACATTTAACACCCATGGCCAAGGTTTGATGCTCTTTTCCCTCCATATTAGTCATAGGATTTCCATTTTAGTTATGCAATTAGTTAAATCTAGCTTAGATTAATCGTCATTTACACATTTATATGATTAATTCACAAGAATAGAGATAGCTTTAACTTTATTTTGTCATATTCACTAGTTTTCATTAATCTTCTTAGATTAGCTCTATTTCATGCTTATATTGCAAATTACATGTTATATTGACTATATATACTTGTTTTCAAGTGTGCTTTGCATTAGTATAGCTCTTTTGTAAGCATATTTGCATATCTTTATGTTTTCTTTACATATTTGTCATATTTCTTGCAATTTCTTGATAAAAGCCTCATCATGAGAGGCCTCATATGCTTCTAATTGTGCTTTATTGTTTCTTGAATGAATATTATAGATTCTTGGTATATTCAAATTATTCTTGACATCAATATCCTTTGAACAATTGAGAAGGAGACATCTATAAGTCCTCAAGCAGTTCGTGTCGATCTAAAAGGCCTACGGATTGCATCACCCCCATTTAGGGGCTTCATAACATTGTTTTCATTGTATCATCCCTAAGAGAGACATATTTGTAACTGATTTTCATCATGGATTAATAAAATGAGGCTCCATATTTTGGTTAATTAATTGTTATAGATGTTTTAATGATTTATCTTTGATATAATGGTACAAATAGCTTAGGTGCACGTTTTCTAGCATTGTACAAATTTTTAATAAGCCCCACATCTTCTAGAAAGGGAGATAAATATATGATTAGCCCAAAATTTCCTAAAATAAAGATAGAGAATCCCTCAAAGGGACCAATATTGGCCTCTCTTATGGGGATTAAAAGAGTTTAGGGAAATCTAGGTATTTTAGACATCTCATTGCAAAATCAGTTAATATAGACAATTCCTTGGTTTCTAGGGAGAATTTAGGGTTGGAGGACCTAGCTCTACAATGAAAAAGTGAAAACCATTGAGGGTATCATGGATCATATGGAAAATAATTTAAAGTATATTCTATAATATCCAATATATTTTGTTAAATTACTAAAGGATAACAAAAGTCCTTGGTTGGGATTTTTAATATGGTCATATTTTTTGCTAAAGATACCAAGTCTATGAGGTAATAGTATCAGGATACCCTTGGGGATCCTAATCCATTGCCAAGAGATGCTAGAGATGGTTCTCCCAATAATTGATTTCATTGGGGGTCAGTTCTGATGCTGGTCCTCCCAAGGACCTTGTCTTCTAGTTGCTTTGGTTTTGTTGGGCTGCTATGGAAATTTCTTGCCCTTTTCTTACTAAAGTTGTAGTTGGTTATGTTTCAATATTATTGTGGGGTTCTTTGTTGGGATCCTCAATTTTTTATTCTTGTAGGATCTTGAGATCTCTTGGGTTGTTAGGGATGGATTACTCCATTCGCTATATTATGTTTTGTCGGTTTGTAAGTTCTGTTAGTGTTGTGTAATCCTTACTTTTTGGCCTAATATTGCCTTTATTTCACTTTGTAAGAGTTTTGGAGACCCTTTCAAAACACCTTGTTGTATGTAATAAAAAATGGAAGAAAGAAATAATTATTTAATTATATAAAGAGATTATAGTTGGTTTAGTAGAGAGTAGTAACCAATATAACATTGTAAGACTTATGAATGAAGATAATGTATTAATATTTTAACCTATATCTAAGGAATGAAGAAATTGTTATTTACTCTTGAAGGATTGAGTAGTAAATTTAGCCAAGGGGATAGATTGGATTGTATAAACAAAAGAGTTATAGTTGAGTGAGAGAAGTATGGGATTCTCTCACCCATGACTAATAAACTTTGGGAAATTTTTTTAATATTTATTATTTTGAGGATAGGGATCTTGGTTTTTGTTGAATGTTCATCTTGCATAATGCATATCAGGCTTGCATATTCGTTCAAAGAGTTGTCTTGATCCCTTATTTATGTTCAAAATTTTGATGGATAAGACCTATCAAGTAGAAGATTCTAAAAAATGAGATGTGACTAAATACCTTGTGTTTTGATAGTTGAAATATGATGTTGTTTCTTGGAAAAGTAAAATAATTAAGAAATATCATGTGTAGAAACTACGTTATGATTATTGAAGAAGGAATTGATATATTTATAAAAATCATTGATGTATTATCACAAATTTTGATTTAATATATGAAGATAAATTAATGTTTCCTTTCTATGTTAAGTTTATTGGGAAAGGATTTGTAGTTAGCAATATGGATAAATTATGTTTATTGAAGAAGATGACGAAACAATAGTAAAATTAATTAATGGATTTGGTTATAAATTATAGATATTGCATGACTTATTTTCATGAAAATAAATGAACTGCATAAATGGTTAAATTATTTCTTCTTAGTCAATGTGATATGTTTTGGTGTTATAGCATTTTATATATTTTTGTGAGATAGGTAAAATTGATTGAATAGGATCCTTGGGAATAAAGGGGGGGATTAATTTGGGTTTGGTTTTTAAACACCTTATCAGTAATTTCTATAGTTGAGATGTACTCAATACTAGTTGAGTTATGGGTAGATAATTCAATTGGGTAATTGTGAATGATATACCCTAGAAGTGAGGCTTGGGTGGTCCTAGTAGTAAGGCTTGGAAAAATCCTAGTTGTGAGGCTTGGATTATTTATAGTGGTAAGGCTTAGAATTTTTAATGATGGATTGGTATGGGACAATACACTAGATCATTCATAGGGAAATATAGTGGTGCTACCTTATGGGTAGGCAAGTGTGACCATGATCATTACTAGGTGAGTGGTAATGGTCTTAGTTTCATGGATAGATGGAATTAACTAATCAATAAGGTATCATTCCATAGTAAAGCATAAATAAGGTAGTATGTAGGATTAGGGAATGGGCATAACCTTTAAATTATATGGACCTATTGGAGCCTAAAAAAATCCAACATGAAAAGTACCCCTAGTTTTAAATTTTGGAAGGCCATGTCCCATCCTAGGGTTAGGTTGTTTTTGTCAAATCAAAAAGACCTCCAATTTTTACTGCAATAATGCTAAGTCAAAAGGTGTACAAATTGCTCATTGATGTTGGTTGTCACCAAAAATTTTCCCAATGGTCCTGGTTGGTTAAGGTTGTTCATCCTCAAAAGACCTCCAAGTCATCTTCCACATCCTCCATCAAGGTCCCTTACCATCCCAAAATTTTTATTTTTAACCATAAACTCTCACAAATTCCCAAAGTTAACCTTTCATCATATCATTATCACCCCTCCAAATGCCATTATAATCATGTCATAAATCCATTTCATGATATTCCCATGTAACCTTCAAAATTAATATTCATTAAAATATTAAAAATCTTAAGGTCTCCGTATGAAAAATTTTCCTTCATTATCGCCTCTACCTAACCATAGTCCCAAGAAATTAAAATATAAAAGAAAAATAATTCCTTTGGCCTTCCCTAAAGCAAAAAAAATATCATATATATGCACCCCTTTGAACCTAAAAGTCGTGCATCTTTCACTTATCCTATATAATTCATGTATCATAGAAAGATCCAAATGACCACATTACATAAAGAAGTGAGCAACTTATGCGGGTTTTAAATTCAAGTTTGATTTTTATCTTAAGCCTAAGTATTTCTAAAGTATAAAATTTAATAAGGAAAGAGGGCTAAATCCCACCTAAATAAGTCCATGCACCTCCTTCTCATTAAATCCTTCATATCTTCCCCATATATGATGGTGCATGCACACTAAACCTAGATCTAACGGTGCATGCGTATCATACCTACCAAAACTTTGATATTGATTCTTTTTTTTCTAAAGGTCCATGGTCTAGGATTCATAAAAAATTATTAATAAGACCTATAGTCCAAATTTATGTGGTCGTATGGATCATACATTAGAGAACTCAATTTGTTTTTAAATAGAGGAAGTAAAAAATAAAAAAAAAATTAAAAGATAAAAAGTAGGAAAGGTGCATGTTGTAAATCACATGCAAATGTGGAAAGGTGGGAAACTCACATTCATTGTGAAGCTATGCATGGGTGGAAATCACCTTCTCTAACTTATAAGTAGGTGCATTCAAGGAGGCTTGAGCATTGAAGTTGCTCAATGTTGAAAGGAGAAGAGAGGAAGGATGCATGGAAAGAGCTAGAGAAATGAGGACATAGTTTTTAAAGATGTAGAATGTAATGTTAAGGTTAAAACTATTAGAAAAGAATTATAGAAATGATGAGCATACCCTATGGTGAAGTGGGTGATATCACTAGATGAAGAAACTATGAATAAAGAATTGTTGCAAGAAGGATTTTGTAGGAGAGTGAGTGCAATATTATAGAGTTGTACAAGTGTACAAATGACCATTGAATATGGTATATGAGTGCAAATAGAATAATGGTTTTTGGTTTGTAGGTTAGCATGACTATACGATCCAAGGATAGAGTTATCATATGAGTAGTGGAAAGGCCATACAAGTTGGAGAGTGAATGGCCAAGCAAGAGATAACATCATTGTATAAGTGCAAAAGGATTCATCGGATCACCATACAGATTGGTGTAGGAGGATGGCCATACAAGCCAAAGAAAATACTACTAAATAAGAAATTTTTGATGATAGCAATGGAAAATTGAAGGTTGTCATAAAAGCAATATAACTACCATACAATCCCAAGGAATATTTCCATACAAGTATTTGATGTGATAGTAAGGGTCATACAAGTAGCTAGCCTGATGATAGGAGTTGTACAAGCAATAGCTTTGATGGTAGGGGCCATACAAGCAAAAACTAAAGTAGTTAGAGAGTCTTAGTAGTGAGAAATGTAGAAGCGGCCAACTATAATAGATAAAATCCATAAAATAGAACAAAAACAATAGATAAGAGATTCAATGACCTAGTGATGCAAGAAAAACCTTGTTACTCAAGAGAGGGTGTCGAAGAAAGTGTGACGAGTTTTGTAAAGCATGCTTGATGAAGAGAAAGAGAATATGACTTAGATACAAAATGAGGAATACATATTGGTTAGTCAAGATAAATACCAAGAACTAACACTCTAGAGGAGCAAGAAGTTGAGGGTTCACCTCAAGAGAAGGAGAAGAGTAAGAAAAAAGAAAGGGTGATATTTCTCTTATATGAAATCACATGGGTCCAACAAATAGGAGAATTTTATAGAACATGGTGGGATAACAGTTTGAAGTAGCATCTATTGAGGATAAAATTCAAGGATGTACGAGTTGATTTAACACTACAAATTCCTAACTTTGATAAGGATTTATTCAAAGTTTATTTGCTACTTTAGAGGGGGAAAACCACCCTACCGCATACGATTCCCAAACAAGGCTAGATCTGTAAACATAGAAAACCTTATAGGGTGAACTATGAGGCTACATTTTTCTCTACATTCGGTGCTAAAGCGGGGAAGGGTTCACCAGGAACGGTTTAAGGACTCACTCCAAGTCCTCTAGTTTTCAAGAATATTTGATGTATTTAGTTTAAAGCAATTACCTGAATTTGGCCTTTCTAGATCTATGCTATAAGAAGATAAAGGAAAATGCAAAAATACAGAATGCAAGAATACAAGAGCTAATACTAGAATGATTTTTATTTGAATGCTTTATAACCTAGGGTTTTAAATAGAAAACCTTTTAAGCAAGGGCTCAAGAAGAGATACACAAACAAAATTAACCCTAAGTGCACACTATATGTTGTTATCTTTTAAATTCCTAGAAATTAATTAAATATATTTCTATAAAATCAGATCTAGGGTTTACAATAGAAATATAAAGCACTCAAAAAATAGCCTAAATATAAATTAGAACACTTATCTTATTTGATGGTTGATCCTTGCTTTTATCCTTTTATCCAATGCTATCAATAATTCCTATTCCTGCAAGATAACTTAACAAAAACTTGAAAAATGTGATTAGAGTTAGGGATCCTACTTAGGCCACTATACAATAATGCTTGGAGGTGCAGCAGTCAATCCCCCTAGGTCCTTTTAGCAAACCTTTGAAAATAGAAGCATGTTTTGACATTTGGAAGATGAATAAGAATAACAAAATATAGCAGAAAAAAATAATAAAATAGAGTACAAAATGCCCTAATATGGCCTATATGTAGTCTATAACATAGATATAGGTTTTAGGGGCAGTAGATTGCCCCTAAATGTGGTCTATGCAAAATCACACCTCATATGGAGCTATCGCAATATCGCACGGTGAAATCGCACCCTGTAGAAACCAAGCAAGATTTCATATAAGATAAGAAAAAACTTAGAAAATACAAATTAATAGATACATAATTAAAAATCTAACAAATATGCAAAGTACATAAGAGTGAAAATAACCTAGCAGTAGTGAAGAAGCAAGCAAAAGGGGTGAAGACCTCCAAATAGTATATTCCTCCTTAGGGATTCAACACTTTATCCACCAAAAGTAGCAACACACAATCCAATTTAGTAGAAAATAAAGCTTTAATAGATCATACTTCACACTTGTGAGTTATCTTGCTTGCAAAATAAGAAGAAGAAGACCTCAAGAAAATAGAGCTTTAATCAAGAATTGTTAACATGAACTTGCTTTAACTTGCTTGGTGAGAAATGAACTTCAAACCCTCCTTATATAGTGGATTTGAAAGAGAAATAGGTGGGAAAAACTAAGCACAACCGACCCTTAAAAGATCAACTTTGAAAAATAGGTTTTTCTTAAGAGAAAACTCTAAAATGCAAAATCGCGCTCCATAAAAACAGGGCACGACGTCTTACCATCTAGACCCCATGCGGTTTTAATGTATTTTGGAGGATCAAATGGAGTCAAAACAGGTCATATCATATACCATAGGAAAGATATTTTTGAGCTTGATCCAATGGTATAGGATAAAGAAGGAATGGATAAGATTTGGTATGGTAAAAGTCTCTCAAATATGACCCTAACTTTCCAAGTAGAAAACAAGGGATCTAGGGAAAATTACTCACATTAGTGGGTCAATTTTCCATTTCTACAGATACAAATATTGCAAACATGTAATCCATAACAAAATACAAGTAAAATTTGAGTTGGTAACCAAGATATGATAGTGTCCTCGATAGGTAACTTTGGAAGTACATTTAGGTTACCAAACCATGTACTATAGTTTAGAAAGGAGATAGTAAATATGAACTTGTGAATGGAGTTGATCTAGGAGGTTACCAACATCGGTCTAGATGAGGTGGAAAAGTTACTAAAGCATGGGATCCATATATTGAAAATGAAACAATTGAAGACTCCCAAATTTTATTATGCAATAAATGTCATCATCTCCAAAAACATTTAGAACAACGAGCCTCAAAAATTCCTACTTGGCTCATATCCCATGTATAGGAGATAATGGATGGAATAACTTATGATTTAGCATCATACTTGTATTACCATATTAGGAATTTATTGATGCAGTATACGAGGAAATTTTTAATGGCATTCCACACTATTATGAAATTAAAAACGTTTCTACATAGGGAAAGGTGTAATTTCTAGAGAAAAATCCTCCTAGAGAATTACTAAAATATGCACCAACAATATTGAGGTGGATCAATATGATTAACAAAGTTAAGCACTTTGATGAGGACAAAGAAGATATTAAAAAGAAAGGACATTATAGTAGAAGAATAAAACAAGGATTCATAAGGAACTATAACACAATTGAGGATAGAAGTAGTTTAGAAGGAGAAGAGGTGTAGGAGATTATATTAGTAGTGGATAGAGGCCCAATATCAAGTAGATCACCAGTCAAAGGAGAAACAATCCCCATAATAGGCTATAATAGGTGTTGGTAGTAGTGTAGAATGGATTGTGGAGGTAAGGAGTGAATAAAATGGAAGACCACAAAAGATAGTGTGATTGGAGGATCCTACACAACCAAGGAGTTAGAATATGTAGGAAGGCACTACATGTAGGGAGATGACTCATGAGAGGACTGTAGTGGAGGAGTAGCAACTTGAGGAGTCTGTTGTGCAAGAAAAATAGGAAGAGGAATATATAACAATGCAACAATATATGACAATAAAAGTTGTGAATGATGAAGAAGAAATTATAGTAGTATAGGCTATGGAAGTTCAAGAAGGAATAAAAAGGAAATATCGATTTACTTAATATCTTTAATGTTCCAACATCGTTAATATAGTAGAAAGGTCTATGTGGATCACCACTATTATAGGGGGGTGCAAATTCTAAAATGGCATCTACAATAGAGGAGTTGGTAAGATGTATAATAATTACAATCAAATAATAATAAAGGAGGAAAGAGCCTACATAGAAAATTAGAGTGATATAGAGAATAGGTAATAGCCAACCATTGGAGTAGGAAATAGTGGTAACTAATGTAGTACAACTAGTATAGTAGGGAAAGATAGCCATAAAACCAATCAACCTAAGAGGTGATGGTGGAGAATATAGATAAGAAACCATCATAGAGATGATATAGACATAGATTTGGATGAAAATTACCATTTCTTAATAGAAGTGTCAAATTTCAGGAAACCACCAACTCTAGAGGATTGTATCAATGAGCAGGTTGATGCCTTTTTTTTTGAGCCATAGATAGAGAAAGGAAAGCTAGTGCAATGGACATAGGATAAGGAAAATATGAAGAAGATTTTTGATATTTATTAGAAAAAACCATGGTAGTTAGAGACTACTAGTGTCAAAAGCATGATTGGAGTAGAAAACTTGCTAAAAAAACTTTAACTATTTACATGCAGCCAAAAATGGTTTACATTGATGAGGTAAAATTATCACATTGTCCACATGATGAAGTAGGTGTGAAACATGTAAGAATCACACCTAAGATAGTGAAGACATATGCCATGATTAATTTTTTGGTATACTTGATTAAGTGGTTAGCCATAGGAGTGGAAAAATCCATGAATCAAAGGAGGAATTGGCTAACCAAATGGAGGAGAGACTTCAAAAAATAAAGAAGAGTGCTAAAACAAAATTAGAATCACTTAGAAAGGAGGTTGAGGAGAAGGAAATGTTGATCGAAAAACTAAAATCTAAGTGTTCATTAAGGAAATAATTGTTGGAGAAGGAGATGAAGATATGATATTAGCTTATTCTAGGAAAGGATGAGTAGATAAAATATGAATCCAACCATAAGGAAACAAGGAAGGAAGAAAAATTTGCATTCATAAATAGGGAAGAACAAATATTGGCTAATTTAGAAAATATTGAGTAGACAACAAATAATTATTGGGTGTAGTAGTATTGGTATCTAAACTATTCTAGGAGACTTAAGGAAGAGATAGAGGCCCTCAAGTTGTAGATCCAAGAGATGGTTGGTATACTTATCCCTAATCCTTAACATCAATAAAATCCTAGGATATAAGAGTAGAAGCCATAATCAATGAGGATGTCAACCAAGCTAAAGGGGAGGGAAGATGTAGGATCTGGTTTTGGATAGTCACCAAAGTAACCAAAGTAAATAGTGTAAATAGAATATTAAGTATGAAAACACTAAGTTTTGTAATGAAATGTGTGAATACAAAAATCAAGCAACACCAAATACAAACTATGAAATGATAAATAAGCAAAGTAACATAATTATTGCACAATATAAATGAACTCTTTTATGATATATCTCAAGTGTTACAATCAGTGCACCCCAAATGTGGGGTTTTACACTACTTATTTATTTTGATACAATTGTTACATTTACTAGGGTTCTCCAAAACCATAGTTAAAAATAATGGCAGTGTCTTCATGCTTGATTAGATCCCAAAAAATTGTGGGTGGGCTTATATATCCTCTATAGGGCCATCCGAGCTTCAACAACCTTCAATGAATTTTTTTCTTAAACTTGCACACAACAAAAAATAACAAGGATTAGTAATATCTATGAGGGATCCACTACGTGAGACCCTCAAAAGAAATAAAATCACTAAACCCTAATATTAAAATGAAATTTATAAATAAAGCATAAAAATGTAAAAATAAGTGCAAGAAAATCTTACATTGTTAATGGACCCACTATTTCTATTTTTTCTTACATAAATACTACCAGTGAGGGTTGTGAAGATACCCTAATGGTGCCCGAGGACCGTAGGGCTATAGATATGGAATGGGAAATGCTCACGGGAACTTGGTGATAATCAAAAATACCCAAATGTGCTCTAGAAGCTCAAGACGGTGCTTGGTAGGCTCAGGATGGTGCTTGGTAGGCTTGGAAGGGTGCTTGGTAGGCTTGGAAGGGTGCTTGGTAGACCTGGGAAGGCACTCGATAGACTCAAGAGGGCGCTTGATAGGCCTAGGAGGGTGCTTGGCAAGCTTGAGAGGGTGTTTGGTAGGATTTGGAGGGAATTTGAGGATTTATGAGAGTAGCACAAAACTAGATCTGATTCATGTAGGAAGAGTGATGGTAGAAGTAGAGGGCTGTGAGAGACGATGATGGAGGTGAAAATGGAAATGAGGGGAGGGAGGACTTAGTGATTGAATATTAAAATAACCTAGGGTATAGGGTGCTTAGTTTAGGGACTTAACACTTAGGTGAACTTAGGATTCAAAAAGTACTTAGGGGTTGAGTCATCAAAATGACTCCTCTTTATAATATTCCCTTAGACATGTTAGGGTTTCGATGACACAATTTGAATGACCAAGATTAAAAAAGAGGAAGGGTGGAGATTAAATATGGGAAAGTGACATGGATTAAGGTGGATAGATGGCTGAAATTAAAATGTGATGAAAGGCTAGGATTAATTCATATATATATAATATTAATATTTGAATATATATTAACTGTAGACACTAAAATTTGGTCAATCTGATTAGGAAACCAAGACAAGGTCTAATTGACACCATATGCCCCCCTTGGGAAACCCTCATAGGTTTACTAGTGGTCCTAACCACTCTTGGAAGGATCTACCCCACTTTTGGGAGCTTTTGGGCCACATAGGCATGACTGTCCCACCCTAGGACGGTGGCAACCTGGTCATCCTAGGGTGGGACGACCACAAGGTTTAACTCCCAAAAAGTCAAATTTGGATAAATGGCACCTAGAAATTGCCATTTGCCCTACCTATTCAATAATGCAAGTTAGAGTACACATCATCCTTATGACATACTGCATGAGGGAGGCCAAATAGAGAGATTATCTTCCCACTCCAATGCATGCCACCCTATTGGCCAAATGGCGCATCTTGCCCTGCATGCCCTCACATGCTTTCTTGCCCAAAGGCTTCATTTGGATATAAAGTGGATCCATTTTCTACACAAAAGTAGATAGAGGAGTTTTGAGACATAGCAACGGAGTGCTGCCAAGATTTTCCCTCACCATTTTATGCCTTTTTCCCTTAGAATCTCTACCTAGCAAAGGAGGTTTGCGAGTGATCTAGGAGGTGTAATTTGATCATAAAACTGAACCATATGAGTGAATATCACCACCAAATTTGGTGAAAACACTATTTAGGAGGTTCCTAACCAATTCATAGAGGAATTGGTGATAAAATAAGTGTATAATTGGTGGTCGTACCACCCCAGGATGATCCCCATTTTGTGAAAGTCCCAACCGTCCCATACTAGGACAAGGATATATTTGTGCATGATTTATTTACTATTATTTTTTATTTAGATTCTAGATTATTATATGAAAATTTTGTCCAAATTTCATGCATTTTGGAGCTATATTGAGTGAGATATCACATTTTTAGCATTTTATAGGGTTTTATGCAGTTCTATGGAGCTCATCTGGATATTCACATGAAACTTTTATTTATTTTACAAATATTACCATATGGGTTGTCTTTAAATATTATTTTATGTATTATTTCCAAGTTCAATGCATTCTAGATATATTTAGGGGTAGAAATTGCTTGCTTTGGATTTTGCAGGTTGGAAAAGTGTACTGTGATTACGCCACACCATCAAATGTAATTTAGGTTTTGTTTTTAGTAATATCTTCCCAAAACCATATTTTTTACATACGTCTACAATTTAAAGCCATTTGGAGTTGATTTAGATAGGTATCTTGCATATTCATATTTTCTAGTATTTTAGTGCCAGTGGTGATTTCATATTTTTGTCATACACACTTGATATTTAACGATTCTAATTTTCTTGTGTGTGGGTCTAGGTCATACAACATACAAGGAAGGAGTACAAGATCAAGGAACAAAGTGGCACTATCGTAGGCCCGCCCACTCTGATTGTGGGTACGAGGAAAGACATTGGAAGTTCATGCGAGTTACTTTGAGGATTCAATCCTTGGGAACCATTTTGTAACAATTGTATCTATCTTGAGCCCTCAAGGGGAAATTTATGTAACCATGGTTTTGATCCATTGAAATAATATAAGAAAGCTTCATTTCACTTTATTTCTCATGTTTTGGTCTCTTTCCATGCTTACTTGAATGCTTCCATTTTGATGCTCATAACACACTAGCGATAGATGCATATTTTTTAGCTTCATTAGGTGCACCATTTTTCCCCTAATTCAGTGGTAATCATGGTGGTACCCTGTCCCTATTAATTTTTTGAAGGTTTAACCTTGGTTTTTTCTTGGTTTCTATTGTAGGTATTGGTCGTTCAAGCCTAAAAGGACCCTTGGACTACTCCTTGGCTCACCCTATGACGACCACACAACCATCCCACCCTAGAATGAACATAAAACTAGAAACGGTACCACCATGGGATGGCCAAAAAAATAGAGCCTTTTTTCTGCTCAGATGCCAGAAACAACAGGTTCCTTGGGTGATAAGGTAGGTACCTAAAATTTTGGTTTCTTTTTACACAGTCAAAAATTGTTGAAGTTTGATTTTTCTTGCATGCTTTGTTTTCTAGAAAGGTATAAATATAGTTTCATTTTCTTATAAATGCAAAAATAACAAAAAAAAAGAATAAAAATAAAAAATAAGTTAAGTTATGATGCCCTTGTATGGTTTTCTTGCATGTAGGCTACCTAATGGGTAGGCCATAATTTAGGGTTTGCATCTTGTAGGTCTCTTTTTATCTAGCTTTCTAAAAGTAAAACATACTTTTGCATGCATTTAGTGAATGATCATCAAATGCTTCATTGTTTACTTTCTTTGGATTAAAAAGAACCACACACACCATGCTTCACTTAAATGCTAGTGAGTTGGATTTCATCACCAACCATTGGTAGAGGTCAACAATGGTGGTTTTCATCTCCATCCATTTCCTCAAATCCCATGAAACCTTGTTCTTTGCCAATATCGACTCCAAGATCTATCCTAACCATGCAAAATAGTACACATCCCTCTTTAGAGGGGTGTATTGTTGTGCTCGATGATGATTGGTAGGACCTGTGCTCCCTACCTGGGTGTGGGTTTCATAACCATATTTTGGGGGGTTTATGTGATTGTGAATTTCATTTCTGGTTGTCGAGCTATGAGTATACAGGTGAAATCCAATTAAACGCAAGATTATCTTCAACAATATTTCAAACATGTGACACAAGGTCATATTTTACAAACAACACATTTGAAACACACAAAATAGTTTAGGGATTCACATATAAAACTTAAAAGAGATAATCACTTGTTTTTAATGAGTATTTCCTTTTTTGTGTGTTGTTTCATTAAGAATTTGTAAAGGATATAATCATCTAGGTTTTGGTAGAGAGTAATAATGGTGTGCACCCATAGCTAAACCCAATCATGGGTGGAAGCTATGGAGAGTGGACTAGGAGATATGAGTAATCTCCGCTTCAGCCCCATAAATTTGGTCATTCCTTCTTAGCAAGCCTCTACTCACCCAAGTCCTAAAATAGTGGGGCATGAACCACACCTACAAGGGATCCCTATGCAGGACACCCCTATGGGTGATGGACCTTATCTAGGAGAGTGTTTCCGATATGTAGACACATCACATAACTTCCTTGATGAAAGGCAATAGTGCATTGAGGCACAAGTAGGAAGAGCAGTGCCACACATCCACATACCTGATAGTTTTGACACATTCTTTTATGGGTAAGATAATGACTTCACATATTGGGCAGCGCAGGTTGATCCCATCTTGTCTTTACATCACCCTAATAAGGTCTAGTGGCTTAGGCAACCTGATAAGTATGATACTCATCACTCAGGGCAAGCAAAATCCACCCTTCCATTCTTCATTCATGAAGGAAAGCATGAGGAAATCGTAGATTATCCTTAAGAGTAGTATATTGGTCATGCACGATGTACCTCTGCATCCACTAAGTACAATGAGCACATGCTCAGGCTTGAACATCAAGTAAATATGACTACCCTTGATCGAGGAAAGTGTGATAGATATCATAGATTATCTTGAATTAGGTTGGCCTCAGGGCGAGAATCCTAGGCCTCCTATGTCCCATATAGTGGAATAGATCAATGACGCAGTTGCAAGATATGTGAAATGCCAAGCATAGTTCAAGTAGCTTCGGTGAGACAATGAAAAACTAGATCACTTGCATCAGCTTGAGAAAGAAATAATCGAATGACAGACAAACCAGCTATTCCAAAAAAATTTACGTGAGAGGGTCCCTACCCCTAGAACATATATATAGGAAGTTCCTCCAAGGAAACACACTCTCATTCGAGATAGGTCTCCTATGCATTATTCGATGTTACCTCCATAAAATCCTAGTCCAAATCAGGATTTACCTCATAGGCCAAACATAGGGCACCCACAACGGGTAGATACCTCTCTTTATAGACCAGCTCGAGAGACACCTTATGGGGATTACACTGGGCATGAGTCAGAGGTAGAATATTTGGAATCACCTTACCAAGGTAGGGGGGTGACATGTCACCACCCAAAAATAGGCTTGAGGATCCTTGACCTCCATCGTAGGATAGGAGCAAACTATGATGCCTCAAAATCCCAATTATCAAGCCACACATAGGAACTATAAAAAGGAAAAACATAATAATCAAGGGCAAAATCAATAGCATCACCCCAAGTGATAGTTCATGCCTATTGCAAAGTCTATGGAATTGTTGCTTGAGAACCTCTTAGCGACTAATTTGATCAATCTACCTAAGATTCGACCTATTGACCCAAATGCACCAAAGCCCAAAGGGTACCAAGAAGACCTATATTAAAAATTTCATAGGCAAAATGGGCATGACGTGCAAATGTGCTATAAGTTTAAGAATTTTGTGCAAGACATAATTGATAGGAACACACTTTAGGTAGACAACCCTATCGTTCCAAACAACCAATAGATGGAGGTGTTTAAAGACCCCTTTCTTGCCCATGCAGAGTAGGCCAAGCCATTACCCCAGGTAAATGAGGTTCATCATGCACCCCCTCAATAAGAGTATGTCAGCATTATCAACAATGTAACAAGAAATAGGTGGTACCAAAGTCTAGTCACACCACTAACAACTTAGAGTGATTTTCCTTCAATATCATAGCCTTTACCACCTCTTGTGTTGAGCCTCCTACCTAGGACTATTGTCACAATCAAGAGCAAGATCATTCAAATATTGAGAATGACATCTGCCCAAATCTCCATCTATGAGCTCATTTAGCAATCACCACCTCATAGATAAGCTTTAATGGAGATCCTTAAGGTGATAGAGCTTCAGCCCTAGGAGTCTAAATCCTTCAACAATTTTGAGGAGCATGTGAGATAATGCATGGAACCGGTGATTACCTTACAAGAATATGAGCTTAAACTGGTTCCAAATTATGGTGGATTATCCCTTGCACATCATCACATGTGTAAATGGAACACCTTACAAGAGAGTGTTGATGGACACTGGATATTCTAGCAACATCATCACTATAATAGCTCTCAAGCATTTGAAGCTCCTAGCATCCCATATTGTCGCATCTACCTACACCCTTCAAGCATTTAATGATGCCATATGCTCGATAATCGCTACAATAGTCTTGCCCATTCAGGTAGGAAAAAATACCATACCAACACTGTGCCACATCTTGGAGGGTGATATGGCGTACAATATCTTGTTGGGTAGACCTTGGATCAAGGACATGAAGTGTGTCCCTTCCATTGCTCACTAGTGCCTAAAATACACCTATGAAGGGTAATTTCATGTCATACCCGTAGACCTAGAACCCTTCAAGTATTGCAACATGGTGCAGTAGATCCTTGAGTCTACCTTACCATCCACCCATCTAGATTTTCAATTGAATGAATCTAGCCAATGATTGAATCCATCACCATCACCATCATTCAATCCATCATCATATCATACCATACCATCCTCATCTTCAGCACCCCCATACATACCTTCATCATCAGCGAATCCTCCACTGAGAGACATGAGGAAGAGGCCTATCGATGAGAGCCCTCAGACCATATCCACCATATCCACAAATGAGACTCCTATTCTAGTAGACAAGGAACTACATCATGAGGTAAACATTGAATCAATTCAAGCCCCGCTCTCATCTCCTCCATCTCTGTAGCCATAGGTCACAATGCACCTAGATTCTATAGGTTTGGTAGAGTACATGGTTAATAATGTCACAACCACTCTTGCCATCGAGTTAGTGCAAGATGTGCATTGACCTCATCTTCCCATAGGCACTATCATACCTCTTTGTATTTCCTAAATCAAATGAATTTCATCTATGGGGATCTAAACTATGGCATTGAGCCTTACCAGCAATAGGAAGAAGATGAAGAGCCATTTTTCAAGGACATCAACTACATGTACAATCCTAACTTTGCCATGAAGTACCTTCACCTTTGTAATTGGCATGGTTATGGGTTGGGCTTGTATGACCAAGGCACCAAGGTCCTTATCAGTTGTAGTATCAAATGCCTTATGACAAGTCTATTTTGGGACACAACAAGCTTGTACCCCTCGATGTCCTCATAGATATCTTAGAGCATATGACTATAGACTTTAGGGATGATATTGTGCGATATCCTTATGACAACCCTAATCGTGTCTACTCATCGGGGGACTACTTCCCTACACCCTTTGGAGACGATGAACCACCTCACGATGTCATCTAATTGTAAGAGAGAGGTGAAAGTTTGCATACCATTCCCCACGATAGTGATGAAGAATATCAAGGGTCTCCCTATGAATGGACATCCTATGATGAGTCATATTATGGTGTAGCCCCCATTAAATCTGCTATTTCATATGGAGAAGGCCCATGGATCATCCCTATAGATGATGAAGATGACTTATATCTACAAATATTCCCATGAAACGATCCCATATGGTGACAAATTCTACCTTTAAAGGAGTAAGATTACCCACAGCTACATCGACCACCTCTGGTCATTCAACCCCTTCCACAACCACCTCTAGAAGTCTTATGACATCCTGATGTCCCTGGACATCATCAGCCACCTAAGAGAAATCATCCATCAATAAATATGATTTCCATAGACCTGTTCGAGCCCCTACGAGATCCAAATAACCCATTGAATCCATTGCACCTTGAATTGGGGGTAATTGACTTTGATCAAAGAGATTCTCCCCCATCGCCTTCTAAGTATTGGCCTTGCAATGAGATGCTACAACCATTTAATTTCTCTCCAAGGTCTACTCATGATGTCTTCCATGCTGAGGAGGAACTCGAGGTTCCAATTTTTGATCTATATCCAATTGATGACATTCACCTGATCCCTACTCCTCACCAGTTGGAGGAGGGGTTGCATATGTCAATCAAGCCAATGATTGACAAAGATATCAACTCAGATCTCGAGAATCTACAATATATAAAGTTAGGAGAAAGTCTATACCCTAAAGAGCAAGTTGATTATATAGCCCTTCTCATAGAGAAGAAGTAGGCTTTTGAATGGTCCTACAAAGACATGCCTAGATTGGATCCAAACTATTCATCCACAATCTGATGCTTGAACCCAAAGCCAAGCCAGTTAAGAAAAATCTAAGAAATGTGCATCTTATAGTATCCCTAATGGTCAAATATGAGCTATAGAAGCTATTAGATTCTAGGTTTGTCATTTCTGTAGATTATCCACCATGGTTTTCTGTAGCACCCTAAAATTGGCACAATTAAACCCTTTGTACAAATATAAAAATTTGAATTTTAACCTCGAAACTGCTCGTTAACCGCTCACACCATTTTTCATGCCATTTTTAGGAGTTGTTTTGACCGTTGGACGATATCGTCGTCGATCAGACGAAATTGTCCCAGATCGGATGAATTCGTCTAGAACAGAACATCCAGACGATTTCGTACCAAAACCAAAATTTCATAATTAGCTTATATTTCAACAACCTCTCCAACTTGGGTAGAAGCTTGTCTGCGTAGTTGGAGATTCCTCCATTGGAGATCTCCCAGATTGGGATGATCCCCAACCTCCTAACCTCCCCCTAATATTATATAAAATGGGATTTTCTCAGTTTATCCCTCTGGCTCTCCTCCTGACTCTCTCCCTGGTTGATTTTCCCTGCCATTTAGCTTTGCTATGTTAATGCATCCTATCTACCATTGTTTGCACTCGTAGTTTTTAGTTTTCATTTCAAGTTTTCATTGTGCTTCAGCTGGAGGAAGCTCGAATCATTGCAGGTGATTCCACATGATTTTGGATGATCCTGTCATAGATCAGCGATGATATCGTACGATTGGAGGCGATATCGACTACAATTCATATTGGGGGCAATCAGAGCCTTGATTTTGCATTTCTCATCTTCCTTCCTTATTTCATTATGCATTAGCTTGATTATTTTCATTCTGCATCTTGGAGTTCACCTCATTTAGCATAAATGCATGATAAAGTAAAAATAAGTTATTAAAATAATGCATTTTCTTTAATTTGCTATATAGATTTATTAGTTAAGCATTTATACTGTCATTTCTATCATTTTGCATTATTCTTGCAGTTGCATTTTTGGTTTTTTGTATTTGTTTCTATGATTGTAGGTTTCTGACGAATTCGTTAGATAGGTGATGATCTTGTCTGATTTCATACGATCGCCTGTGATTTGGGATGATTTTGTACAATTGTAGATGATCCTGTCATATTTGGGACGATTTGGACTCCTACAATCTTCAGAATTTTCATTAGACATCCAGAATCAGGTGCATTCCTTCTCATTTAACATATTCCTGGTATTTATGATTCATTCATGCTTTCTATATTCATATAAATCGGCATTTTCATATAGAATATCTTAGATTCATTTTGGCCAACCTAGGAATATGAATGATTGAGTATAAAATGAACACATCAAACCCATTCTCAACCTAGGCGTGGAAATTGCCACTCAAAGTTTCCTGGTGAACCCCACCATCCGTCTAAAATTCACCCTTATACCCCTCCTCCGAGAGGCGCGACCTTCAAATGGCCTCTCAGTCTGAGGTATTGTCCCATCCTTCTCACATTCCCCTTCCGGGCACGGATCATTTAGCCTGAAGGTAAGGGCACGAAAAATTTGGGTCAGTACATTTTGGTGAACCCGACGTGAAACTAAAAGCCTTTTGAAAAAAATAAAAAAATAAAAAAATATAAATATAAATATAAATGCATTATTAAGAACATCTAGAATCATTAGAAAATTGTTAAAATTGCATATCAGACTTAGATGGTAGATTATAATAAAAGACGAGTTGTCACCATAAATGTTGAAAATCAATTAACGGCCATAGAGATTACTTCTATACTTAGAGTACCTCAAAAAAATAGGGTCCAAACTGTGTGGGACGAACTTGATAGGAGATTGGGTATCATTGAATCCAGATCTGCAAAACTTAGGAAAATTAAGAGATTTGTTCTAGATAGAATCCTGGATCCTGATTAGGTAACCTTGTACCATGAACTTCAGAGAGCTTGCCATAGGTGGTTAGCTGATAAGAGAGCACTTGTGTCTTCAGAATTATACACCTTTGAGGAATACCTTGAGAATACAGTTGTAGTACATAAGTTTCTATCTTGTATAGATGATCAAGAAGTCGTTCTTACAGATAGAAAAATATGGAATAAAGTTCCTAGAGCTGTGTTATATCGAGAGTATTGCCATGAACTTTATTTCTATAGGTCAGAGTTTGAAATAGATCATATTACTATAGCACACTTTGTCAAATTTTTGAAAAACCATTTCCAATTTGAAGAGGAGCATTTCATGACTCCTGATGAACTTGATCCTATTAATGATATCCATAAACTATTTATAGAAAATTAAGTCATTCTTTTTACTATTGTTATTCTTTTTGCAACTAGAATGCTATTTATTATCTTTATAATAATATTATAAAACACAAAAACAAAAACAAAAAAAAAACAAAAAGCAAAACATTTCCTTTTTATAGTAGGTATATAATTAAAATATATACCTCTCAAACCTATCGCATATATATATATATATATATATATATATATATATATATATATATATATATATATATATATATATATATAGATATAGATATATATTTGCTGAAATCTAAGTTTAAGCACAATGTCTAGACTTAGGAATGGAAAACAGACTAAAGAAGAAGAATATTGGTTAGGAAAACCATTAAATAACCCAAATGTCCTTCCTGAAGATCAAGTTCAGGAAGAAGAAATCCTAGACCAGCAAGAATAAGAGCTTGCTGTAAGAAATGAACATGAAGAAAATGTTAGAGAGGAAGGATCCTCATCCCCTAAAATGTCTCCTGGAGGAGTCATTACTTTTGAAAACATGGAACAATTCTGGAAGTTCATTAATACTAATATTGGTGTTCTTAATAGAGCAGTCCATATGGACAAGGATCGAATTAGTGACACTCAAGCAACTCTAGAAGATGTATTTCACACACGCACTAATCCCTTGTCCTTTATTGATCAAGAAAGTGATCAAGCTGGACCATCCAATTTGGATATGGCCGCTATAATCTAGTTAATGCAACAACAACAGGTTACCCAACCATCTAAAGTTCCTGTTAGCAAGCCTAGGGTTATTCTTGCACAAAATAAACCATTATTTACTGCTCTATTTTGCCAAGCTATTGATCAACATACTTCAAATCAACAAAATCCCAAAACAAAACCAAACACCAATTATCAACAATCTGGGATACAACATAATACTACTACAAATCCTCTTCATAATACTCTTCCTACCAACACTTTACATAATAGCAATATAGCATCTAATCCTTATGTCACACCGTCATACACTCATAAATCCCATACCTATGTCACATCGAACCAACATGGTGGACAAACTAGTAATCTTGAAACCATGGTGAAACAGTTAGTTTCCCGCATGGACCAGAGAGACCCCTACCGTCCCTCGTACAATTATCAAGAGATGTGTAGTCAGCCTTTAGATCCTATAGTTGTAGCACAACCGTATCCTAAATATTTTCCTATGCCTGTCCTGCCCATATATAAAGGAACCGAAGATCCCATAGATCATCTTCGTATGTTTAGGATAGCATGTCATTATATATCACATGATGACTTATTATTTCTAAAAATGTTCCCAAAAAGTTTAGGAGGAATGGCATTAGAGTGGTATTATCAATTACCCACTAATTCTTTGAGGAATTTTGAAGAAATAGCTGAGTCTTTTGTTCATCAATTTAGTGCCTACATCGAAAGGCATGTGACCATTAAAGACTTGTACAACTTAAAACAAGACAAAGATGAATGTTTTTTCGATTTCCTAGCTAGGTGGAGACAGTTGATAGGAAAATTGCACTTTGTGTTACCTTATAGGGAGATGTTGGACATCTTTATTAATAATTTACAAGACCAACTATCCTATGAGTTATCAACTGCTACCTTGACCACCTTCGATTAGGCTATAGACTTAGCCAGATGAGTGGAAGATGCTCTCATTAGGAGAGGTTAGCTTAAAAAGAAAGACGATGAGAAAACATCTAGAAATCAATATAAAAATAAACAAGTTGTGGATGATGGAGTCACTGATAGTAGAAATATTGCTACTGTTAATGCTGCAAAGACAATGGAGAAGTTTATACTGAAACCTCCCGATAAACCTCCTTGAGAATTTACTAGGTTAAATCAACCTTTATCAACCATTCTACTACATTATTATAACGAGGTTTGATTCAATTACCAAATATCTAGGAACCTAATCCAACTATACCCGGATACAAAGCTGATTTACACTGTGACTTCCATAGAGGACCTGGACACACTACCAACTCTTGTAAAATATTAAAACATAAAATACAGGACTTGATTGATAACAATGAGATGGAGGTACAAAACTTTCAACCTAAGCAAAATCCTCCTAATAATGCTCAAAAGAACATCCCCCAAAACCAAAATTAGAATTCCAACTAGTTTTTGGACATCTTTCAACATCTTTTACCAAAACATGGCAAGGAAGTGGCTAATCAAATTGAACATCATAATGTTCCTCCTCCTACCCGATATGTAGGAACTATTAGTGGCCATTTACCTACTCATGAGCAAAAAATATTTGACACAACCTTATCCATGGTTATGACCAGGCCTCTACATAATATTTGGACACCTGATCTTAGTGATACAGAATACGAGACTGAGAGTGATATGGAAATCACATCAAATCAATCGAATTGCTCTAAATATGAATCAGATCATATTCTCCCTATCACAAGTTATATGGTTCCAGAAGAACCATTTCCAAGAAGAATCACTACTAGACCATCCTCTCACAAATTACTTTCTAATGAGCAAGCCATAAATGCTAGACCAAGACCCATTCATCATCCACAGAATAATATTGTGGGTACCATCGGAGCTGTTACTAGACAACAGGCTCAAAACTCTCAACAAGATCAAATGCAAAATGATGGATCAGCTCCATTTGTTTTGAAATCTCCTAATAAAGGGAATCAGGCACCTAATGTCCAACCTAAACATCCTTATAATATTAATGAGCAACTATCAAATATTAAAACTAGAATTTCTCTTTTGGACCTTTTAAGATCTTCTCCTACACATAGAGATGAATTAATGATCACATTAACCCAGATGATGGTACCACAAGACATTCAACCTGAAGCCATGGATAATACTATAATAACTCGTGAAGGTGATTGTATTGACTTCTAGGATAGAGACATACCGCAACATAGTTTACATAAGTATAACCCCTTATATATTACTACCTTAATTGGAGATGTAGCAGTTAAACGAGTTTTGATTGATAATGGTTCATCTTTAAACATCTGCACTTTTGACTTCTACCAAATATTTGGGTTTAGAAGTGATGAAATGAAAATAACTGATATGATCATAAAAGCCTTCAATGACGAAACACAAGAAACGTGTGGAGTTATTACCATCCCATTACAGGTTGGTCCGAGAACCTTGGATACGACCGTGTTTATTGTACATTTCCCTACATCATACAATATACTCTTGGGTCACCCTTGGATCAACGTGATGCGAGCTGTTACCTCAAATTTGCATCAATGTGTTAAATTCGAATTTAAGAATCAGTTGGTTACCATTCATGGTGATCCTAGAACCTTTGATATGTGTGCTTTGGCAGAACCTGTTGGAGTTCAATTTTGCCCTGCTCTTTCATCCACACATTCTAATTCTCATTATCCATCTAAATGTGTGAAACACACACCCACAATGCCATCTACTTCTTCTCCATAAGTTCCACCTCTACATACAGCTCAACCATCCTCTAAACAAACCACATTAGGACCTCAGAAAGATCCTAATCCCACAACCAATGCATCTTGTTCTCCTCCTATAACTTCTATACCTATAATAGACCCATCCATCCACCAAAGACATAGTTTCTGCATTAGAATATGTAGGAAGTGTTCCTTCTACATATTATGCTCTTACTGATGAGCTCTTACTTGATTTATCTAAAAAATTTATATCAGAGAAAATGAATGCTTCTATGCAAGATTCCCTTGTTTTAAATAAATTGCCACCATATCCTCATACCTTGGGCCTACCACAACCTATGGGAAGTACTTACCAAGTCGGGAGCTATGCTTTTATTTATAAGGGATATGACTGGGGTAGAATACCTAGAAACATCAAGACTCATTATGATGGATATGCTTGATGTTATTTTACTAATGAGTATGTTAAAGCCAAAGCTATAATGCTTAAATTGGGATATAAAGCGAAAGGTTTATGACCTTTCCAAAATGGTATGAAAGAACCCTTTGAGGTAGAGCCGTGGCCTGCCCGATGTGGTGTGGGCCTATTTCCTAGTAAGGGTCAGCCCTTCCCATTTGAGGATGATGACCATCTCATATGTTACCAAGATTATTTGGATGAACGCGATACTTTGTGTTTAACGAATAAGCCATTTACATGTAATATGCTATCTATAGCTTACCCTGAGATGATCGTTGAATCCGATGATGAGTTGGAGGGAGATATCTTCCATGATGTCTCCATTGAGGAATTATTACATAATAAATTTTATTTTGATGGCTCTATACCTAGTATAGCCCAGCTTGAGGCCACGACTCCTCAAGATGAATTATCCAAGCTAACCTTGGCAGAATTACAAGAATTGGGCGTTTCACCCGCCCCACCTAATTTTGAGAAAGATCTACACATGGAAGTAGAAAATGTCATGAAAATTAACATTGGAACTAAGGATAATCATCACATAATCAACATTGGATCAAAATTGAGTCAAGAATATGTAGGAAGTGTTCCTTCTACCTCTTATGCTCTTACTGATGAGCTCTTACTTGATTTATCTAAAAAAATTATATTAGAGAAAATGAATGCTTCTATGCAAGATTCCCTTGTTTTAAATAAATTGCCACCATATCCTTGTACCTTGGGCCTACCACAGCCTATGGGAAGTACTTACCAAGTCGGGAGCTATGCTTTTATTTATAAGGGATATGATCTGGGTAGAATACCTAGAAACATCAAGACTCATTATGATGGATATGCTTGATGTTATTTTACTAATGAGTATGTTAAAGCCAAAGCTATAATGCTTAAATTGGGATATAAAGCGAAAGGTTTATGACCTTTCCAAAATGGTATGAAAGAACCCTTTGAGGTAGAGTCGTGGCCTGCCCGATGTGGTGTGGGCCTATTTCCTAGTAAGGGTCAGCCCTTCCCATTTGAGGATGATGACCATCTCATATGTTACCAAGATTATTTGGATGAACGCGATACTTTGTGTTTAACGAATAAGCCATTTACATGTAATATGCTATCTATAGCTTAACCTGAGATGATTGTTGAATCCGATGATGAGTTGGAGGGAGATATCTTCCATGATGTCTCCATTGAGGAATTATTACATAATAAATTTTATTTTGATGGCTCTATACCTAGTATAGCCCAGCTTGAGGCCACGACTCCTCAAGATGAATTATCCAAGCTAACCTTGGCAGAATTACAAGAATTGGGAGTTTCACCCGCCCCACCTAATTTTGAGAAAGATCTACACATGGAAGTAGAAAATGTCATGAAAATTAACATTGGAACTAAGGATAATCGTCACATAATCAACATTGGATCAAAATTGAGTCAAGAATATGTAGGAAGTGTTCCTTCTACCTCTTATGCTCTTACTGATGAGCTCTTACTTGATTTATCTAAAAAATTTATATCAGAGAAAATGAATGCTTCTATGCAAGATTCCCTTGTTTTAAATAAATTGCCACCATATCCTCGTACCTTGGGCCTACCACAGCCTATGGGAAGTACTTACCAAGTCGGGAGCTATGCTTTTATTTATAAGGGATATGACTGGGGTAGAATACCTAGAAACATCAAGACTCATTATGATGGATATGCTCGATGTTATTTTACTAATGAGTATGTTAAAGCCAAAGCTATAATGCTTAAATTGGGATATAAAGGGAAAGGTTTATGACCTTTCAAAAATGGTATGAAAGAACCCTTTGAGGTAGATCCGTGGCCTGCCCGATGTGGTGTGGGCCTATTTCCTAGTAAGGGTCAGCCCTTCCCATTTGAGGATGATGACCATCTCATATGTTACCAAGATTATTTGGATGAACGCGATACTTTGTGTTTAACGAATAAGCCATTTACATGTAATATGCTATCTATAGATTACCTTGAGATGATCGTTGAATCCGATGATGAGTTGGAGGGAGATATCTTCCATGATGTCTCCGTTGAGGAATTATTACATAATAAATTTTATTTTGATGGCTCTATACCTAGTATAGCCCATCTTGAGGCCACGACTCCTCAAGACGAATTATCCAAGCTAACCTTGGCAGAATTACAAGAATTGGGCGTTTCACCCGCCCCACCTAATTTTGAGAAATATCTACACATGGAAGTAGAAAATGTCATGAAAATTAACATTGGAACTAAGGATAATCGTCACCTAATCAACATTGGATCAAAATTGAGTCAAGAAAAATAGGATAAATACATTGCATTTCTTAAAGAATATGAAGATGTATTTGCTTGGACATATGAAGATATGCCAGGTTTAGACCCTTCTGTAGTTTTGCATCACCTAGTAGTCCATCCTGATGCTAAACATGTTAAATAGAAACTTAGAAAAATGCATCCTAAAGTGGCATTACTAGTCAAAGGGGAGTTAGAAAAACTCTTGAATGTTATTTTTATACAAGCCATTGATTATGCTGAATGGATCTCGAATGTAGTTCCAATAACTAAGAAAGAAGCTACTAAGGTTAGGGTTTGTACAGACTTTAGAGATATTAATGTTGCATGCCCTAAAGATGATTTTCATCTTCCCAATATGGATCAGATCATTGATTTTACTATTGGGAGTGGAATGATATCCTTAATGGATGGATTTTCTAGTTATAATCAGATCAAGATAGCTCTTGAAGATCAGGCTAAAACAACATTTATTAACCCTTGGGGGACCTTTTGTTGGAAAGTGATACCATTTGGTTTGAAGAATGCAGGTGCAATCTATCAACGAGCCATGACTTATATCTTTAATGATATGATGCATGATATACTACATGATTATGTAGATGAAATTATAGCTCGTTCTACTGAAGAATATGACCATCTAGATGACTTAAGAAAAGTATTTAATTTGTTAAGGGAATATCTTATCCGATTGAATCCAGCTAAATGTATATTCGGAGTTAAGTCCGGTAAATTATTGGGGGTTATAGTTTCTTTACGTGGCATCAAAATTGACCCTCTCAAGATTACGGCTATCACTGATATGCCCGCACCCAAAAATATATCTGAATTATGGAGTTTACAAGGTAAGCTTCAAGCTATCCGTTGCTTCATCGATAAGCTGGCGGATAAAACCGGACCCTTTCTTAAGCTTATTAAGAAGGATGTCTCTTTCCATTGGGAAAATGAATGTCAGGAAGCATTTGAACTCCTCAAACAATATCTTCTTAACCCACCTATGCTTTCGTCGCCTAGACCTGATCGCCCATTTATCTTGTATATTCCTGCTTCTGATTTTTCTTTAGGAGCTATGTTAGCTCAACTGGATGATGAGAAAAGAGAGCGTGCCAATTATTATATCATTAGAACATTAATCAGTTATGAAACCTGCTACATAGTATTAGAAAAGCTATGTCTAGCAGTCATATTTTCTACACAGAAACTACACCACTATATGCTCAGTAAAAAAACTTATGTTATTGCTAAATTTGATCCCTTGCGGTATCTCATGAGTCGACCTTATTTATCTGGTCGCACAATAAAGTGGGTTCTTGCTCTAAGTGATTTTGAAATCATGTTTATAGGATAGAAGTCTATTAAGGGTCAAATCATAGTAGATAAATTAGTTGTTGCACCCTTAAAGTCTACCCATCCCCTCATCATTGAGTTTCCTGACGAATGCCTTAAACTAGAGGTAGACCATCCAGAGCAATGGTCCTTATACTTTGATGGAGCTCGATGCATGAGTGGGGTTGGTGTAGGTATTATTCTAATATCTCCATAGAAACATCTTATACCTCTATCCTTTAAATTAACATTTGCTTGTACTAATAACACTACTGAATATGAGGCTCTAATCCTTGGCTTACGAGCTGCCTTGGCACTAAAAATTAAAAATCTATTAGTTTTTGATGATTCTCAACTTGTTATAAATAAAATTAATGATATCAGACCAGATATGATAAATTGCATCCATATAAAGCATATGTATTACAATTAATGTCTTTATTTGATCAAGTTACCTTGGAAGCTATTCTTAGAACTAATAATCGTGCGGTTGACGCTATGGCTACAACTGCATCTATTTTACCCTTGGAGTTAGATGACGAATATGCTACCATCATTATTTATCGACTCTAGGAACCTGCTTCAAATAAATCATGCTTAGAACCTTTGGATGTGTTTCTAATAAACAAAACTACTCCTAAACTTTGGTACACTGATATATTCAATTTTCTTCAAAATGGGACCTTCCCTAAAGGTTTTAATAGAAACCAGCACTGATTATTGCGTATACGAGCAAGTCACTTCGTAATACTTGGAAATTTGTTATATAGGAGATCTTTTGAAGGTATCCTACTGAGATGTTTGAATCTAGAAGAGTCTAGATCAACTTTGAGTGAAGCCGATGATGGATCTTATGGGGGACACTTTAGTGGTAGCGCCATTGCTAAGAAGCTCCTCAAGATAGGATATTTTTGGCCTACCATGGAGAATGACACACATGATTACGTGCATCGTTGCAAAAAATGCCAAAAACATGCTAACCTTGTCCATGCGCTTGCACAATAATTGTAGGCTATTTCATCTCCTTGGCCCTTTTCAAAATGGGGCTTAGACATCATTGGAAAAATCAATCCTATGTCATCTGATGGACACAAATTCATCATAACCGCCACCGAGTATTTCATGAAGTGGGTTGAAGCTATGCTCTTAGCTTCTTGCACTGGAACCCAAGTTTCCAAATTTATTTTTAATCAAATTATTTGTAGGTTCGAAATTCTTGCAAATCTCATCTCGGATAATGGAACTTGTTTCAAAAATAAATTTGTCAAGAAATATGTCAAAAATATAAAATTCAACATCGTTGGTCCACTCCCTATTATCCTTAGGGTAATGGCCAAGCAGAAGCATCTAATAAAACATTAATTAAAATCCTCAAAAGACTGGTCAATAAATCTGCGCCGAGATTGGCACATTCAATTATATTATGCTTTGTGGGCTTATCGAACTAGCGTTCGTACTCCCACGGGCACTTCACCTTTTGTTTTGGTTTATGGCCCTGAAGCTATTTTTCCCTTTGAATTAGAAGTTCCTTCTTTGGCTCTACTACTTCAAGATACTGAAGTAGGAGATGAATATCATGATGGCAGATTCAGTCAGCTGGAACTCCTAGATGAGAAGCGCATCAATGCTTTGGAGCATCTTCGAGCCTACCAAAACAAGCTTAAACGAGCATACCTCAAGAAAGTTCATCATCGATCCTTTGAGATCGGTGACCTTGTATTAAAAGAAAATAAAAAAAATACTAATGCAACTAAAGATCTTAAAGGTAAATTCGAGCCCAACTGACTTGGACCATATATTATCACTGCTAAATTTGGATTGGGAGCATATAGATTAGCTACCTTAGATGGTAAAGATCTTAAAGAACCTATGAACATTATGCATCTTAAACGCTATTATGCATAAATCTGGTCATTTCATCATTGTATATATTGTTATTTTGCATATTGTTTCATTTTAGTAATTCATATAAAAATTTCAAAAATAGTAATATTATTTATTCTTTCAATTCATAAATTAAAACCAAAATATATAAAAATAAAAAAACATCAAAATCATCAAAATTTTCAAAAAACATTTTCTATTTTTTGCACCTGTCAATTCTTGAAGTATTGCAGTCATATTTTCCATTATTTTGGATAAAATAGCATTTATTTGGAATCCCACACTTTCACACTCACATGAATAAATATCTTGATTTTATTTGTTATGATTATTAATCTCTTTTATATCAAAGTCCACAGTTGAATTAAATAAAGTTTTGAGCATAGAGAATTGATATTGTTATTTACTTGAACCAAGTATATCTTTTCACATTAAAATAATTTCATTGCAAATTCAATATGTTGCTACATAGTAAAAGTGGTTTCTTGAGCAAGAAGTTTCCCCTACTATCCTATCATGCACATGGTCTAGAATCTTTGAGAATTGACAAAAGGACAAGCTCACCCCTGCCCAAAATAAAAATACCTTGCTCTACAGCCAATCCGAGCAAGTATCCCTAGTATAGGAAGAAAAAGAAAATCAAGAAAAATCATGAGAAAAAGAAAAATATCATTTTGTACCATCGCAAAAATATTTCAGCATTATCTCAGTTCCAAGAAAAAATACAAAAAAAAAAAAAGAAAAGAAAAAGAAGAGAAAAAGAAAAGCAAAAGCAAAATGCAATAAATCCCTTTCCCTACCCCTTAAAAAGAAAATAAGGGTGAATGAGCTTGAATACTTGGAATTTTCAATTATTCAAAAACTGTGAGGTAAGCCCCATAACAGGTGGTTTATGCCCAACCCGCTTGGCCTTGGGTAACTCCTAGCGTGGTGATATGTCTGTCACATTAGCGACCTTATTTTTTATAGACCTATGTCTGCTTCTAGATCAGCTAGCTCTTGATGAACTGACTTACATAGTAGTCTGGTACGGTTACATGCATATAAATCATGGTCAACGAACACTTATTTGGTTAATTCAAATTACTTGTATCAAATTATCTTGCTCAAAATTGGTAAATGAACAAGACAACTGCACACATATTTGTATTTGAGAGATTTTGTATCATTATGATAAATCAAGATCGGCAATGAACTCACATATGCACATGAGATAATTTAAAATATTTATGCAAATATTTTGGAATAATTTCATCTTCTTATTTGAGAACATTTGCTTAGCGTAAAAACAATTCAATACATTTTTTTCCAAAATTCAAAAATTTCTTTCAAAACATGTTCAAAAATCTAGCAATAAAGTCACGTTTATATATACTTTCGACTTCCACAATGATGGTATAGTTCCTAAAACCTAAACTAGAATTTTATGCCTAGCGCAAGTCGTCATCTTATATATTTTCTGTTTATCTCAAAATCAAAAATCAATTATGCAATAAATTTTTTTTTGGATTTCGCGATGATGGTATAAGTCTATACCTATAATTCTATGCCTAGCACAAACCATTGTTCTAATTTTATTTCTCATTCATTTTAATTCATAAAAACATATGGCTTACATAATTATGTTACACAATTGTGCTTTAAAAAGAACGAACACTTTTTTCTATTTCACTTCATTATGTCAACATTCAATTTTGCAACGATGGTATAATTCCTAAGGAATTGTTCAAAATTTTATCACACTTAGGAATTTTATGCCTAAAAAAAATTATATTTTTTTATATTTCATGCATAATATTTTCATGAAAATCTGAAAAACAAATCATCACCATCATCCTTTTTCATCATCACAACACAAAGTCTTAAGACAGTCTCTTAAGCACTCTTTTACTTTTAGCAATATTTCTATACTGGGATTAGCTTGACGACCTAGCGAGCGGTGACTCCATGAAATGGTCATATAACAATGACAATGTCCTTTGAAATTATTGTTAGAAGTCCCTTTATTTTTCATCAAATCATACCACAACAACTAATTTGTTTACATCAAATTATTTCATTTAAATTTTACAGCATGACATAAAATTATACTATTTCCAAATGACATAATTACATGAATAATCAATCAACAATTCAAAATTTAAAGCATCATAAAACATATGGACAAGTCATATCACAAAAATATCATATATATATATATCAAAATTATGTACATCATATCAAAACTGGATTGGTATGCCACAATCTATACCCTGGCATACTCAATCCTCTCAAATATACAGTCTATAGTCAAAAGTAGCTAGTCTCGAGAAGCCCTCGAGCTCTCAGCCTCATCTCCTCTCTCACCCTGGCATGGAGGAGGTGGTCCCATCGAGGTCTATGCTATATCACGGGTCCTCGACATCGATCATGAGGATGTCCTCGATGATCCCATCATGATCGGCTCCACAATGGTGGCTGGCAACGGTATCCTTTGGTTATATGGAACCACATGATAGTACAATCCTTAGTAGAACACAATCTGAGCAATAGCCCACACTAGATCCTGAGTGCTCACCCCTTTGCTTCAAGCCCTGAGTCGTGTAGCCTCATACTATAGTGTCTGTACTTGAGCCCGAAGGTGGGCATTCTTAGACCAAAGAGCCATCATCTCACTGCTCTCCCCTACCTTGACACCCTTGCCCTTATCGAGCGATGGTGGCCTATCCCTCTACTAAGAAGGGAGTCCCTCCTCCCTCCTCTCTGGCTACTATGGTCTCTCCAGAGCCTATGGTACTCTCTGATGTCTCTCCTAAGGAGATCATCATTGCTCCATCCCTTTACAACTCCTCGCTACATCGATGGCAGCCTCGTGCTGCCTCTCCATCCGTTGCACCACAATGTGCATCGAACCCTATGCCCTCATCAGAGGAGGAGGGCAGATGCCTACATACCAGGCATCATACTCGTCTATGACCCCAACATCATCCCCATCTAATGGTTGAATGGGGGCATCATCAGCATCCTGACTCCAGAACTGCTACATGTCTGGAGCCTCGCTCAATGTGGTATTATCCCAAACAGTCTATGAGTACTCGTAGTCTCTAAGAGAAGGGATCCCCTGCTGTAGGCTGAACTACCTCAAAAATTGGTCATAGCGATGGAGCTCTACCTCTCCCTACTCCATCCTTATCCAGAAGACTCACCTGATGCAATCTAACTCCTATCTATCCTATCCCCACCCTGGATGCTCTCTCCACGGCCTCTAGGTGATCTGGTCAGGGATGAGGTCATCTAGCAACCTCCAAGACATTGAAAGATCTATCTACAATTGTGACCCTCTCTGGAGCCACCAATAGAAAACTTGAGGTCTCTCCCGGTCAACCCCTATTAGTGGAAGACCTATCGACATCTGCACCGCAATGTGTTCCTAGCACCAAACCTATAGCAGTGATGTCAGTACCAAATATCGACCTCCCTTGTATATGACCCCGTACATGATCCTATACAGGCGTCATAGTATAAAACTTCCCAAAGCAAACCTATAGCCATGGTATCTCATGTCGTAGACCACATCTGATAGTATCCATGGTAACCTACATCCACTCTGGTGGCATAGCAGTAGGCCACCCACTACCCCTACCAAAGCCTGAGTCAATTGAGATGCCCCAGACATCTACCTCAATGTTTCGATGTTCACTCGGCCCTTCTCTAGGGTGAAGCTAGGGTCTCTGCATAGTCGCATCATGGCATGGCCCTGATTGGCCATAGGAGTCATCAATCGCCCATGTATGGGGATCCTCAAGATCCTCCATACATCCTCTAGAGTGGGAGCCATCTTCCCTATCGGTAGCCAGAAGTAGGACGACCCCGGATACCACCTCTCTGCTAAGGTTTTTAGTAGCCCCATGTCTGTAGGTATTTGTGGCATCTCTGCAACATGTTGTAGCCCAACCTTCAATAGTCGGTCTCGCTCTGCCTAGTCGAGTGTGGCTACATTGTCTCTGAGCCCCCCGTATTTCCACTCTCAACTTTTTAGTAATCCCCTCTACAAAATAAACAATAAAACAACAAAAATCATTACACTCAGTTAAATCAATTTCATCTTATAAAAAAATGATATCATCTGTTATTGGATGATATCGTACTAAATTAAGTCAAATCATCCTTGGTAGGATGAAATCGTCTCTAATTTCTCAACTTGGGGATCACCCCTTTTTGGATGGGATCACCCCTATTTTGTCGATTTTGCCCCTAGATAAAATCAGATATCTAGGGATGATTTCGACGAAATTGGGACGATTTCGTCCCGACATTGTCGATGGCCTAAAAACGGCTGCGATACCCCAAAAACAGTCAAAATTCAAATTAAAAAAAAACACAAATCAAATTAAAAACATAATATGTTAGGTTTAGATCCTTACCTGCAACCCGCGTCAGACCTCTGTCGATCTGTGCTGTTCCCACCATTTTGCCTGTAGAGCTCTAAAATAGCAAAAGTGAACAGTAACAATGAATTAGGGTTTTACCCTATTTTTTTAATTTTATTTAAAAAACAACAATTTTTTTTTAAAATTTTGCTTTTTTGCGCTTTTACCTCAAACATTCAATTTGGGTAAAAACTCGGAGGGGGCACCATAGCAAGCAGTTGTACAATTCGACCTAGAATCGTCGTCTAAAAAATGGAATAAATTTTCACTTTCTCGTAAATCATGAAGAACTCGTATTTAACACATTTTCTTTGAAATATTCACTAAAGAGGGGGAAAAATGTAGCACCCTAAAATTGGCACAGTTAAACCCTTAGTAAAAATATAAAAATTTGAATTTTAACCTTGAAACCGCCCGTTAACCAATCACCCTATTTTTTGCACCATTTTTAGGATTTGTTTTAACCGTTGGACGATATCGTCGCCGATGAGATTAAATCATCCCAGATCAGATGAATTCATCTGGAACAGAATGTCCAAACGATTTCGTCCAAAAACGAAATTTTCATAATTATCTTCTGTTTCAACAACCTCTCCAACTTGGGCAAAAGTGTGTCTACGTAGTTGGAGATTCCTCCGTTGGAGATCTCCCAGATTGGAATGATCCCCAACCTCCTAAACTCCACCTAATCTTATATAAATTGGGATTTTATTAGTTTATCCCCTTGGCTCTCCTCCTAACTCTCTCCCTGGTTGATTTTCCCTGCAATTTAGCTTTGTTGTGTTAATACGTCCTATCTACCATTGTTTGCACTCGTAGTTTTAAGTTTTCATTTTAGGTTTTCATTGTGCTTCAGTTGGAGGAAGCTCAGATCGTCACAGATGATTCCACATGATTTCGGATGATCCTATCGTAGACCAGCAATTATCTCATACGATTGGAGGCGATCTCGACTGTAGTTCAGATTGGGGGCAATCAGAGCCCTGAGTTTGCATTTCTCATCTTCCTTCCTTATTTCATTATGCATTAGCTTGATTATTTTCATTTTGCATCTTGGAGTTCACCTCATTTAGCATAAATGGATGATAAAGTAAAAATAAGTTATTAAAATAATGCATTTTCTTTAATCTACTATCTATATTTATCAGTTAAGCATTTCTACTATCATTTCTATCATTTTGCATTATTCTTATAGTTTCATTTTTGATTTTTTGTGTCTGTTTCTATGATTGCAGGTTTCTAATGAATTTGTCTGATGAATTCGTCAGATAGACAATGATCTTATCTAATTTCAGATGATTTCCTATGATTTGGGATGATTCTATACAATTGTAGATGATCCTATCATATTTGGGATGATTTGGACTCCTACAAGCTTTAGAATTTTCATCAGACATCCGAAATCATGTGCATTCCTTCTCATTTAACATATTCCTGGTATTTAGGATTCATTCATGCTTTCTGTATTCATATAAATCGACATTTTCATATAGAATAGATTAGATTCATTTTGGCTAACCTGGGAATATGAATGAGTGAGTATAAAATGAACACATCAAACCCATTCTCAACTTAGGCATGGAAACTGCCACTCAAAGTTTTCTAGTGAACCCCACCATCCATAAAAAATTTACCCTTATTCCCTTCCCCCAAGAGGCGTGACCTTCAAAGGGCCTCTCGGTCTGAGGTATTGTCCCATCCTTCTCACATCCCCCTTTCAGGCATAGATCCTTTATCCTGAAGGTAAGGGCACGAAAAATTTGGGTCAGTACATTGTCCAACATGGTTCCCATAAAGAAGCCCAACTTACATTTGCACCAAATTTCAAGACCTAAACAAAGTGATTCCTAAGGATGATTTTCCTTTTCTGAGCATCGAAACCCTGGTAGATGCCACAATAGACCATGAAATGTTATCCCTCATGGATGGTTTCTTTGGGTACAATCAGATTCGTATTAATCTGGAAGACCATCTCAAAATGACGTTTACAATACCTTGGGGAAACTTTTGCTATAAGATCATACCTTTTGGCCTTAAAAACACTAGCGTTACCTACCAGCATGCCATGACATACATCTTCCATGATTACTTGCATAATATTTGTACTATTACATGGATGACTTACTAGCCAAATCCTTATTATACCATGAGCACCTCGATATCATGCATAAAGTCTTCGATCACCTTATTGAGCATAATATGAGATTGAACCCCAAGAAGTGTGTCTTCAGTGTCACATCTAGAAATCTCTTGGGATTTATAGTCTCTAAGAAATACATTTAAGTGGA
Source organism: Wollemia nobilis (assembly GCA_028583015.1). Classification (NCBI taxonomy): domain Eukaryota; kingdom Viridiplantae; phylum Streptophyta; class Pinopsida; order Araucariales; family Araucariaceae; genus Wollemia; species Wollemia nobilis. The sequence goes on along the minus strand of JAQPPZ010003193.1, from coordinate 343,860 downwards.
CCCCAACATGGTCAAGGTAATCCTCGAGATGCCTCCCCCAACTACCATTAAGCAGCTCTAAAGCCTCCAAGGTAAGGTTGCATCCATAAAATGCTTCATAGCATAATTTTCGGACAAGTGTTGACCCATGAAAAAATGACTGCACAAGGGGGTCACATTCCATTATGATGATGAGTATCAAGTTGCCTTTGATGCAATCAAACAATATCTAGCTTCACCACCAGTATTGGATCTTCCTAGACCTGGAGTGCCATTTCGCTTATACATCTCAACCACTAAGATTGCATGGGGTACCATGTTAGCACAGAACAATGAATTGCATAAGGAACAAGCTACTTACTATCTTAGTTGCACCTTGGTCAGCTATGAAATCAAGTATGCATACATTTATAAGTTATGTCTAGTGGTGGTTTTTTTCCACCAAGAAGCTATGACATTACATGCTTAGTCATACCACATATGTTGTATCAAAAGAGAATCCATTACGATACATGATGAGTCGTACTTATCACAATAGTCGCATGGAAAAATGGATCATGCTGTTGATGGAGTTTGACCTAGAATTTATTGAATAAAAATCAATTAAGGGTAAGGTCATCACCGATCAACTCGTAGAGGCTCTTCTACAGGATGATAAACCTCTTACCATGGAGATTCCCAATGATGGAGTCTTCCAAATATTAGAATTGCCTAATTCTGATGAGCCTGAGTCACAGTTTGATATGACTCCGTTCTTTGATGGCTCCAAGTGCATGCAAGGGGGTGGCACACAGATCATGTTTTTCACACCTCAAGGGGCTCCCATACCCCTATATTTTAAAATCAATTTCTCGTGCACCAACAATGCTGAGTACAAAGCCTTGCTCATAGGTTTTTAATTGGCTCTCGCCATGAGAACAACCAAGATCAACATTTTTGGTGACTCCTTGCTCATTGTCAACTAGGTCAAAGGGATTTTCTAGTGCAGGTATCTAGTTCTGCAAGCCTATAAAGCCCTTGTGGATAAAATCCTAGTAAATTTTGAATGGGATGACATTGAGGAACTCCCTTGATCATCTAATCATTTTGTGAATACCATGGCATCCTTTGGGTCCTTGATCCCACATAACCTTGCTGATGAGATGACAACCATTCAAGTCAAAATGCTATCACAATTTTTGGTTGAGCATGAGAGCACTCAGTCCATGCTAGAAGTCTACTTGATTCATATTGAACCTCATCAAGATAGGTTCTCACACATTCATGAGTTCTTGGATCATGTCGCTTGGGGGACTCTTTTCCCTCAAACCCATTTTGATAGTAGTACAATGATATTCTTACATGTTCTTTCCCAATCAGCATTCTCTTGGGATGAACTTCAAGGGGGACAGACATTTCATGTAATCGAGGCTTCCTCACAATAGGACTGGTCTACCCACATCAGGAAGTACCTAAAGATTGGTAATCTCCCTCTTGGATTGTCACATACCATTAAAAGGACACTTAAATGAAAGGTAGAAAAATATGTCTTGCTCAGAGACAAATTGTATTGTTAGGGCTATGAAGGTATCCTCCTTCACTACTTAGAGCATAAAGATTCAATTTAAGCAATGGCCCAAGCATACAATGGTACTTGTGGTGGGCATTTCAGTGTTATGGCCATTGCAAATAACATTCTTTGCATGGTCTATTATTGGCCAATGTTAGAGAAAGATTGTTGCATGTATGTTAAGAAGTGCATACACTATCAAAACCATGCTAACTTGACACACGTACCTTCTTAGGCCTTACAACCAATTCAATCGGCTTGGTCGTTCTTGCAATGGGAGTTGCATTTAATCAAGAAAATCTCACCTACCTCCTCAAACCGTCACATGTTTATCATTACGGCTATCGAGTACTTCACAGAATGGGTGGAAGTAATTCCCCTTACCACTATGATAGGACCCTCCATAGTGGAGTTTTGTATAATATCATTTGTTGTTTTGGTATTCCATCCAAGATCATTTTTGATAATGGGACATCATTCAAGAATAAAGATGTGCATGTTTTGACAACAAAGTATAATATCTAGCACAAATTTTTGATGCCCTATTATCCGTAAGCAAATGGGTAAGTAGAGGTATAAAAAAAAATATTGATTACCATTATGAAGAAAATAGTTAAATAAAATCACATTGATTGGCACACACAAATACCCCTTGCTCTATGGGCCTACCACACTAGCATTCGAATACCCACTGGGGCAACCCCATTTTCACTAGTGTATGGTGCCAAGGTAGTAATACCTTTAGAGCTAGAAATACCATCACTGCACATATCCATACAGGAGTTCATCGATGATGACACTGCATGGTAGGCTCACCTAGATCAACTTACGTTGCTTAATGAACGTTGTGTCAATGATCTTGAGCACCTACACATTTATCAAGATCAACTTAAGGGAGCCTACAACATGAAAGTCCATCCTAGAGACTTTTAGGTTAGTGACCTTGTTTTGAAATAGAACCAAAAAATTCTAATGTGTCCCCCCATCTATGGGACACGTTTATGGTAAATTGGTTAGGTTCCTTTGTCATCACTAGTCATATTAGAACAGAAACTTATCACCTAGCCTCGCTTGAAGGAATCGAGGATCCTAAACCCTTGAAAATCCTTCATTTGTGGTCTTTCCATGCCTAAAGTGTTTTGGCCCACCCAAAAATGCTGCAAGGGTGTCTAAAACCTACTTAGTCAATTCAAAATGCTCCTAGGTGGTCTATGACCATCTAGGTCACCCCAAAATGCTCCAAGGGTGTCTACAACCTGCTTGGTCAACCCAAAATGCTCCTAGGCATTCTATGACCATATAGGTCACCCCAAAATGCTCCAAGGGTGTCTACAACCTGCTTGGTCAATCCAAAACACTCCTAGATGGTCTATGATCATCTAGGTCACCCCAAAATGCTCCAAGGGTGTCTACAACCTGCTTGGTCAACCCAAAATGCTCCTAGATGGTCTATAATCATTTAGGTCATCCTAAAATGCTCCAATATTTTCTACAATCCACTTGGTCAACCCAAAATATTCCTAGGTAGTCTATTATCATCTAGGTCATCCCAAAATGCTCCAATGGTGTCTACAACCCACTTGGTCAACCCAAAATGCTCCTAGGTAGTCTATGACCATCTAGGTCACCCCAAAATGCTCCAAGGGTGTCTACAACCCGCTTGGTCAACCCAAAATTCTCCTAGGTGGTCTATGACCATCTAGGTCACTCTAAAATGCTCCAAGGGTGTCTATAACCCACTTGGTCAATCAAAAATACTCCTAGATGGTCTATGACTTTCTATGTCACCCCAAAATGCTCCAAGGGTGTCTACAACCCGCTTGGTCAACCCAAAATGCTCCTAGGTGGTCTATGACCATATAGGTCACCCTAAAATGCTCCAAGGATGTCTACAACCTTCTTGGTCAACCCAAAATGGTCCTATGTAGTCTATGACCATCTAGGTAACCCCAAAATGCTCCAAGGGTGTCTACAACATGCTTGGTCCACCCAAAATGCTCCTAGATGGTCAAAAACTCCTAGGCAATCTATGACCATCTAGGTCACCCCAAAATGCTCCAAGGGTGTCTACAACCTACTTGGTCAACCCAAAACACTCCTAGGTAGTCTATAACCATCTAGGTCACCCCAAAATACTTTGAGGGTGTCTACAACCTGCTTGGTCAACCTAAAATGCTCCTAGGCAGTGTATGACCATATAGGTCACCCAAAAATGCTCCAAGGGTGTCTACAACCCACTTGGTCAACCCAAAATGCTCTTAGGCAGTCTATGACCATATAGGTCACTCCAAAATGCTCCAATGGTGTCTACAACCTGCTTAGTCAACCCAAAATGCTCCTAGGTGATCTATGATCATCTAGGTCTTCCCAAAAATCTCCAAGGGTGTCTACAACCCACTTGGTTAATCAAAAATTCTCATAGGCAGTCTATGACCATCTAGGTTACCCTAAAAGGCTCCAAGGGTGTCTACAAATTCTTGGTCAACCCAAAATTCTCCTAGGTAGTCTATGACCATCTAGGTCACCCCAAAAAGGCTCCAAGGGTGTCTACAACCTACTTGGTCAACCTAAAATGCTCCTAGGTAGTCTATGGCCATCTAAGTCACCCCAAAATGCTCCAAGGGTATCCACGTACTACCTGGTCAACCCACAATCCTCCTAGGTGGTCTATGACCATCTAGGTCACCCTAAAATGCTCTAAGGATATCTACATACCGCTTGGTCAACCCAAAAACCTTCTAGGTGGTTTATTACTGTCTAGGTCACCCCAAAATACTCCAAGGGTATCTACGTACCACTTGGTCAACCCAAAATGCTCCTAGTCAATCTATGACCATCTAGATTACCCCAAAATACTTCAAGGGTGTCTACAACCCGCTTGGTTAACCCAAAATGCTCCTAGGTGGTCTATGACCATCTAGGTCACCCCAAAATGCTCCAAGGGTACCTGCAACCCGCTTGGTCAACCCAAAAAGTCCCAAAGGTATCCATAAGATCTTTTGTCACCCCAAAAACCTCGAAGGTATCCATAAGCCCTTTGGTCACCCAAAATACTCCAATGGTCCCCCATAAGCCCGTTGGTCACATGTACATGCATATATATCAAAAATCCAAAAAACATCATCAAAATATCAAAATACAAAAATATTGCATCACATTACATTGCATACCATTGAATTTTATCATCTCTTGCATTAGGCATACTCATCATTGCACTTTACATTTTAGAGATGCTCATGCATGTCTAGCTCTAAGACTGTAAATTAGTCATCATTCAAAATCAATGATGTTCAATTAATCCTCCACATAATTTCATATTTCACTTATAATTTCCACCTACACCTCCCACTTTTTCATATTTGTGTCTATTCCCTTCATCTAGCCATTTGTTCTAGAATGTCATTAGGGTTTTCGATCACTTAGCCATCTTTAGTTTTCTTTTCAGACTTTGTATAAAGCTATCCTGATTTTTAGGAGGTAGAGTCTTTCTTAGATTGTACCTTGTATATTTCAAAATCCCAACACATTTTCACACTAATAAATCTAATTTTTGCATAATGAAACCTACGAAGTGGTCTAGGTTACCTTAAGTGAAAAATTTATCTACTCATCCCCTTGTATGGATGGTTCAAGAATACTAAGAATTGGCAAAAGGACAAGCTCCTCACTCAATTCTCCAAAATAAATTGTGGTTTTCACCACTATCAATGATCAAAATCCCAAAAAGCAAAAATCAATTGCAAAATAAATAGTGGTTATCACCACTCCCTAAATACCTTGCTCAAAGAAAACAAAATACAAAATAAACAGTGATTTTCATCACTACATATGAGCAAATATCCCTGAAATCAAATAAAAGAAAATAAGGGAGTATTGAACTTGAATTCCTGGAATTCTCAGCATTCAACAAACCATTAGGTGATCCTTATTACAGGTTTGGTGGCATCAAGCCTTCTTGGCAATGGAAATATCCTTACACATGATGATATGTCTATCACATTAGCTTTTTACGTGTGTGCAGACCAATGTTTGCATGTGGATGAGCTAGCTTTTGGTAGCCTACACTACCTAGTAAGTCTAATGTAACTAAGTACAAAACCTAGGGTCATGCTATTCATAGGGTGATCTTCAGTACATATGGACTACGTTAATCCCATTTGGCACTGGGGTAATATTATGCTTATCACAAGATGAACTCACTTATACACATAGGTATATTGAGTATCTTGGTCATCCTAGCATATTCATACCTTGTCAAAAAGTCTTGCATGGTTAGTATATAATTTTTGACCAGTTGACTAGAGTGTTTGAGTCTCATGAAAACCTCATAGACATTCTATAACATCCTATCATTCATTCCATTTGTTGACATACATGTCAGTTTACATTATTCACAAATACATTACATAGTATCATGACAACATTACACATGAATTGATGAATTCTATAGAGTCTATGGTGCTAACATAGTATGTCATATAATATACATTTCATCATCTAGATCAATACATCATCCATCTCACTATGCATCCATGCAAATACACATCATCAACTCAAGTCAAATTACCACATATGTATACATTATAGACATCCATCCTCAAAAAGATACATCATACTGCCCATAAGCTACAATAAAGTAGGTCCTCAAACCTTACGCTGCTACACATCCAAAAATACAAAAAGAATCACAAGAGCCTCAATCACCATGGTCATGCAGAACTAGTGCTACGACTCACACTCCCACCCATATTCAAAGTCCAATGAAAACTCCCATACTTGCTACCACCTACCCTATACACCCTCCATCCAAATCTAGGTGCCTCCATCCTAGCTGAAGATTACCTTGTATCGCTTTGCTGAATCTAGTGTGATCCATTGATAGCTAAGTCATCTGGTAGGTGCCCTCCAAGATGCACCACCTCATTCTCCAGCTCATTCATGTAGGTTTACCCCCATTGTTATCGTTCTTGATAGGTCTCCATTATAGAATAGAGTCATGCCACCTTCACCTATAGCCTAGCTATATCCTCACCGTTGGATCCCTTCTACCTAGGAATTTGAGATCACAATTGTGCCCATAGAGCTACTATATCTACCTGAGTACCTCGTACATATGCTCACTGAGTTGTTATCTCTACCTAAGCATATTTTACCTATGTTCAGAGGAGATATCTCTCCTATCTAACCCTGATAAGCTCATCCTATACCTTAGTCTATGTATCACCCTATGCCACCTATTGTGCCTGCACCCCTTTATCCTCAGTGTAATCATCCCCAAAGTCACCCTAATATCCTAAGTCTAGGAGGTCTACCTACTCATGTACCATATGTGCATGCTCATGCCACTCACCTGCCTTGACCGGGTCCTTATTAGGAGCCTCTTTATGAGCATCCTCTATCACCCCTACTACATCACCCCCCAGTGACCCCTCTCCTCACCACTAGTGCATCACCCACTAGGATTCATTCTCCTTTATAGTATTGACATCATCCAAATCTAGAATGTCTACTACAGGATCCAAATATTGTCCAACCACCACCACCATCGACCATATCAACATCCTCTCATCCCCATTGTGCTAGTAAATCACTGGCTCATTAGGCAACCCCTATTATAGCTTGAACTACCGCATAACCTGAGCATACAGAAAAAACTCCCACTCTCTCCCATGTCAGCCAACCAGCCACCTCCATCACCTCACCCAGTGAAGCTGCACCTTCGCCTCAGCCCATGCTGGGCAATCCCTGTAGGGTCTCCAAAGCACATCCACCGCTCTAAGTCCTAAAAAATACTAGGTATAATGACTCACATAACCTACCCAACATCAAATCTATCCTACCTCCTAAGCTCCCTACAATATGATCCTATAGCCAATCTCTCAATTTGCCAGTTGTGACCGTGTCATCCATGGAAATCCCTATGGTATATCCACCACTATGTTTTGCTGTATCCAAACCTATACCCCAAGACCTTCTATACCTGGGAGTGGATCTCGTACAACTCATAATACAACTATACCAATAGTGTCATCCCCCACACCATCACTAGTGGTTTCTCCACAGTGCACCCTACCAGAGCAAACACTAACTCCAGAAGGTTCCAGGGAAACCTGGCACCTTATGAGTTTGGTAGAAGTATATTAGAGATTATTATCATCAATAGAATGTGCCTCACACCTAGTACCTAGGTGTCATACCAATACACCACCAGTATGCCTCCATTGGAAGAGTCCCCTATCACCTCCTTCGCTGCCCTACCAAAGTACCTCTTCATAACTACCTCTTTTTGATCACGATGAGTAGACTCAATCGACCATACCTTTATCGGATGGCATAATATCTGGTATATTTCCTCTAGTTTCATCATCATATCCCCTATCTATATGTGGAAGGTGTTGGTGCATGGGTCCCATAGATCAATAAGAGTCATCAAGTAAGCGCGGTCACCCAACACAGACTCTAACCGCATAACCTACTTGAGGCCAATGACATCAACCCACTCCCAGTTGGCATAATTAAATAAGTCTCTCATGGTATCAAATAGGGTCAAAAATCAACACCAAATATTCACCACATGGTAGAGACAAATCGATCAATAACAAGCTTTAAATAGGCTTCAAAATGCCTCAAAAAAACTCAATAAAGACCAAAAAGGGCCCTTTTTTATGCCAGTTTGTGGCTGTCCTACCTAGGAAAAGCCCCAAAATTTATGACCATCCTATCTAGGTATGGCCCCTAAACAGCCCATGCTGGCCATGCCACCCAAGGATGGCCCCCAAATTGGGCAAAATTGGGCCCTCCAAGACACCAAAAAAAGTCAAAAAATGGCAAAATCAAGCAAAATAAAGCAAGAAAATTACGTAAAAATATAAAAATAATCATAAAAAATTATAGGGCATCCCTAATTAGGTTCAATTACTAAGTATTTAGTGTGATCTATCAAAAATCAAAACCAAGAAATAACTACACATTTAATATTCAGCATAGTGTAGTAAGAAAGTCAATTCTTACCCGTCTCGCACCGGCTTTGCCATTGGGAAAAATTTTGCACGTTGGCTCATGGTGATTATAGAATTATTTTGGTAGAACTCCACTACTTAGAATATTTCTTCTCCTCCTCACCTCCCAAGTCACAAAGTTCCAAATGCAAGAATGAACCCAAATGACCCATTTTTGGCTTGAATAACCCTCTCAGGGCCATGATCGTCCTAGGGTGGGATGAGCAGCTATTTGGCTAACAATCCCACCCTAGGATGTCTATAAAACATTCCATAATTCCACCCTAGGATGGCCATACAAAAATTGTACAAAAACATCTTAAATGCACCAAAAAGGGTCCAAAACCCATCAAAAGCAACTCAAATTTGGTTAAAATTTCCCAAGGATCAAAAGGAATATAAATTGCTCATGGAGAAGTGGAAAATAATTTACTTCACACCCTAAGAAGGCCATTGTGGCTGGACCACCCCATGGGAATAAATTTTTTAGATCCTTTCTTCTATACAACATCAACAAAATCACCAAAATCGTCTCAAAATTGCTCCACATTTCAATGAGTAAAACTGAAGGAAACTCTATCCAAGTCATCTGGGTCAAGCAACTCATCACTTTTATCACTTTTAATTCCCTCAAAAACTCATTACTTGAGATGGTAGTCATACTTAATGATTTCATAATCAAAATCAACATTCACACACTCAATCATGCAAATTGCATTCATTCAATGAATCTTTGACAAAGACAATCACGCTCCTGCTTGGGGCAGCAAACAAGCATAAATTTTAAATTAAAAAAATTCTTGGCATTATACAATCATATTTATAACTAAAAAATTTCCAATATCAAGCCAACCTCACTGGAGAGGTTGTACTTGAAGCAAGTTCCTTAGCTCATCAGAAGTAAGGATTCAAGAACGCATGCTCTTTCCATGATTAGGGCATCAGAATTTGGTTAGGTTATTGAATAATCATAATAATTTAGCATTTTAGTCATCTATTTTTGCTCAACATTGTGCTACAGAAAATGCATCTAAAAAAGGGGCATCTATAGACACTAAAATCTGGTCAATCCGATTAGGTGACCAATACAAGGTCTAATTGACACCATATGGCCCTCTTGGGCAACCCTTAGAGGTTTACTAGTGGTCCTAACAACTCTTGGAAGGATCTACCCCAATTTTGGAAGCTTTTGGGCCACATAGGTATGACTATCCCACCCTGGGATGATCATAATTTGTGGCCATCCCATCCTGGGATGGTGGCAAACTAGTCATCCTAGGGTGGGACGATCACAAGGTTTGACTCGCATGCCTTCTTGCCCAAAGGCTTCCTTTGACTATAAAGTGGATTCATTTTCTACACAAAATGAGAGAGAGGAGTTTTGAGACATAGCAATAGAGTGCTGCCAAGATTTCCCCTCACCATTTTGTGCCATTTTCCCTCAGAATCTCTACCTAGCGAAGGAGGTTTGTGAGTGATTTAGGAGGCACAATTTGATCACAAAACCAAACCATATGAGTGAATATCACCACTTAATTCTACAAAAATACTATTTAGGATGTCCCTAACCAATTCAGAGAGGAATTGGTGACAAAATAAGTGCAGAATTGGTGGTTGTCCCACCCCAAGATGGTCCTCATTTTGTGATATTTCCAACCGTCCCACCCCAGGATGAGGATAGATCTATGCATTATTTCTTTACTATTATTTTTTAGTTGGATTCTATATTAGTATATGAACATGCTGTTCAAATTTCTTGCATTTTTGAGCTATATCGAGTGAGATATTTTAGCATTTTATAGGGTCTTATGCAGGTCTACGGAGCTCATCTGGAGATGCACATGAAACTATTATTTATTTTTCAAATATGACAACATGGTTTGTCTTGAAATATTATTTTATGTATTCTATCCAATTTTCATGTGTTTTGGATATGTTTAGGGGTAGAAATTGCTCGCTTTGGGTTTTGTAGGTTGGAAAAGCGCACTACGATTATGCCATGCCATCGAGTGCAATTTTGGTTTTTTTTTTAGTGATATCTTCCCAAAACCATAGTTTTTATATACCTTTGCAATTTCAAGCCATTTGGAGTTGATTTAGATAGGCGTATTACATATTCATATTTTCTAGTCTTTTAGTGCCTGTGGGGATTGCATGTTTTTGCCATACACACTTGCTATTTAAATATTCTGATTTACTTGTGTGCATTTTCAGGTCATACAGCATACAAGGAAGGAGCACAAGATCAAGGAACAAAGCAGCAGCATCGTAGACCCACCCACTTCAATTATGGGTACGAGGAAAGACATTGGAAGTGCGCGTGAGTTACTTTGAGGATTCAATCCTTGGGCACCATTTTTTAAAAATTGTATCTATATTGATATCTCAAGGGTATTTTTATGTAACCATGGTTTTTATCCATTTAAATAATATAAGAAATCTTCATTTCACTTTATTTCTCGTGTTTTGGTCTCTTTCCATGCTTACTTGAATGCTTCCATTTTGATGCTCATAACACACTAGCGATAGATGCATATTGTTTAGCTTGATTATGTGCACCATTTTTTCCCTACTTAATTAAAAAATATGTATATATATATATATATAATATATGGTAGATATTGGAAAATATGGATGGATGATAAGTGGCTAGATTTTGGTGTCTATAGATACCCCTTTTCGTACCGTATTACGTGAAAAACAATACGATGCAAAAATACGAGACACCCAGTTTGTCATTATGCAGAAGTAGCTTTATTTCATTGGAATGCAAATACGAACTTTAAGATAAAATAATTTAATTGTGTAACCATTTTATTGTGTAGCTTACCCCCTCAATTGGTGAGTGAGTGAAGAATAAATCTCACAAGCCAATTGACATAATTGTGTGATGAAAATGCAAGTGAATAGTGTAAGTGTAAATGTATGGTGTAAGTGTAAGTGTATGATGTAAGTGCGAATGATATGAATGATGTAAAATGATTTTGTTTTTTTGCCCCAACGAAGAAAGAGGATTGTTGTGAAATGCACAAGTGTTTATGAGAAAATATGCTCATTAGATTCATAATCATAAGAAATTACAATGCTTTTATAGCACTCCAATCAGTTTGAAATATCTACTATTATGGAGATCTTACTTGCTCCTACTATGTTTAGAAACACTCTAAACAATTCCCTATATGCTCTCACAACAAAACTGATTTCCTCTCAAATAGTAAAGTTGGTGCAACTATATTTAAATGAATTTTAAATATTTAGAACCTATATACTTTAGGGAAGATACTCTAAAGTATGCTCTAGAGTCCAACATTCTCCCCCTTAAAGTTGAGAGGACTGACTAGACAGTCTCTCAGCTTTATATACTGAGCTTTCGCAACTCCTTTGGTGAAGATGTCCGCTATGTTGTCCAAAGTGCTGCAATGTTGTAGCTCAATCACCTATTTCTCCACCATGTCTCGAATGAAGTGATACTTCATGTCAAAGTGCTTTGACCTACTGTGGTGGATAGGATTATGTGCCAATTGGATGGCACTCATATTGTCATAGTACAATCTTGTAGGACCACTTTGTTGCTCTCCAATTTCTTCAAGGACTTTTCTCAACCATAAATCTTGAGTACTAGCATTTGTGATTGCTATATACTCAGCCTCAGTAGATGACAATGCTACAACAGTCTGCTTTTTGGAACTCCATGTAATTAGTCCTGACCCAAGACTAAAACAATTCCCTGAAGTAGATTTTCTATCATCTATATTGCTGCCCCAATCACTATCACTAAAGCCAACTAATTTTACAGAATTACATTTGTGGTAATGGATCCCAAAATCCAATGTACCCTTTACATATCTCAAAATTCTCTTAGTTGCTTGAAAATGAAGTTCATATGGATCAGCCATATACCTTGAAACAAGAGAAACAACATACTGAATATCCGGCCTTGTGTTGGTGAGGAACATTAGACTCCCAACCATGCTCCTGTAAGTGGTCATGTCAACTTTTGGTGCTCCATCATATTTGCTCAATTGGATCCCATGACCCGTTGGAGTTGCAACAGGCTTGCATTGCTCCATAGCAAATTTCTTGATCATATCTTGAGCATATTTGTGTTGACATATGAAGATCCCTTTATCTTTTTGATGTACCTCCATGCCTAGGAAGTAATGCATTAAACCTAGATCTTTCATTTCAAATTCTTTCATCATGGAGTGTTTGAACTCCTCATTCATCTTAGCACTACTACCCATGAATATTAGATCATCCACATATAAGCATACAATGAGAATATCTTTACCTTGTTTCATGTAGTAGAGGGTAGGTTCACTTTTGCTCCTAGTGAATCCATACCTTTGAAAGTAGCCATCAATGTGTGAGTACCATGCTCTTGGTGCTTGCTTGAGGCCATACAATGCTTTCTTTAGTTTGTAGACAAGGTGCTCCTTACCTTGTTCTTCAAATCCTTGAGGTTGTTGCACAAAAACCTCTTCATTCAAGTACCCATTGAGAAAGGCACTCTTTACATCCATGTGCTGAATTTTCCACCCTTTGTGGGCAGCCAAAGAAAGTACTGATCTGATTGTCTCCTGTCTAGCAACAGGAGCAAAGGTCTCCTCATAGTCAATCCCATACTTCTGAGTGAACCCTTTTGCTACAAGTCTTGCCTTGTGTCTTTCAATGCTTCCATCAACATTGAATTTGGTCTTGTAGACCCATTTACATCCAACACATTTTTTGCCCTTAGGAAGCTCCACTAGCTCCCAAGTATCATTCTTTTTTATAGAGGTCATTTCCTCTTTCATGGCTTGTTGCCATACATCATGAGCACTTGCTTTTTCATAGCTAGATGGCTCTAGCTCTACACTAGTCATTAAAGCATAATTGACTACATCTCCCTTAGGCTCTTGGGAGTCATCATCACCATACATATGCAGATTTTCAAGTCTTTTCAAAACTGCATTCATTTCACTAGCTTGACTTCTAGTGTATCTTTTCTGGAAATTCTTATCCAACATTTGAAAATATGGATGGTGTTGAAGTGTTCTTTTACCTCTTGATGGAGAATCAATATCCATTGGTGAAGAACTTACTGATATTTGTGGAGAAGGACTTGGAGTAGCATCTGTTGTACTTGAAGTAGTACTCATACTTGGGCTTGGAGGACTTCCTTTGCTATTTTTGGGCTGCACTTGTTGCACTTGTTGCACTTGAGAGGAACTTGCATCATGAGATCCATCATCAACAAAAAGTTTTTGATGACCCCATTCTCCCCTTCATCAAAAATTACATCCCTGGAGAGTACAATTTTATGTGTTTTGGGATTGTAGAGCCTATATGCTTTGGAAGACTCACAATATCCAACAAAAATACATGCTTGACTTTTGGGGTCAAGTTTCTTTCTTTGCTCATCAGGAATGTGGGCATATGCAAGACAACCAAAAACCTTAAAGTGTTTTACATTTGGATTTTTGCCATACCATCCTTCATAAGGAGTAATACCATCTAAACTAGAAGTAGGACTCCTATTCAAAATGTAAACACTAGTTCTAACAACATCAGCCCAATACATGTTACTTAGATGCTTAGTTTGCAGCATTGATCTAGCCATTTCTACTATAGTGTGGTTCTTTCTTTCAGCCACACCATTTTGTTGTGGGGTGTAGGCAGTTGTGAATTACCTTTTTATTCCACAATATTTACAATATTTTAGAAATGCATTTGAAGAATACTCTCCTCCTCTATCAGTCCTGAGACTTTTTACAACAAACTCACTTTGATTCTCTACATTATTTTTGAAATCTATGAAACAATCAAAAGCTTCATCTTTAGTTTTCAAAAAATAAATCCAACACATCCTAGAGAAATCATCAATGAAAGTGAGAAAGTAAGAGTTGTTACCAATGCTTTTGGTTTGCATTGGACCACAAATGTCTGAATGCACCAATTGTAGTGGATGGCTTGCTCTCCATGCTTGTCCCTTTGGAAACTTTGATCTTGAGTGCTTTCCCAAAGCACATCCTTCACACACCTCCTTGTGTTCTTCAACTCTTGGAAGTCCACTTACCATAGCTTGAGAAGTCAACAACTTCAAGCTTGCAAAATTAAGATGACCAAATCTCAAGTGCCAAAGCACACTTGGATTAGCAATAGCTACACTAGCAAGTTGAGCACCTCCTTGTTCCCCAAAATTAAGAGGAAACAACCTATTCTTTGTCATAGGTACTTGTGTAATAACTCTATTACAATTGTTTTTATCAAAAATGACACATTTTCCTTCATCAAAAACAAGCCTATAGTTCTTCTCCATCATTTGTCCAACACTAAGCAAATTATGTTGGAGTTTGGGGGTGTAATAGATGTCATTTACCTTCTTGGTGCCTTCTTTTGTTGGAACCTCCATGGCTCCAATACCTTCAACTTGTAGTGCCTTGTCATCTCCCAATTTGATCTTTGATTTGTAGGAGGAATCCATTGTAGCAAAGAGCTCCTCTTTGCCACTCATGTGATTGGAACAACCAGTATCCAAAATCCAAGTTTCATTAAGATTTTGATCTGATTTTCCATAGGTGAGGAACATATTTGAAGAAGCTCCTTCCTCTTCTCCATAGTTTCCATATTGACCTCTCCCATCTTGAGAAGTCTTGGACCAACAATCTCTAGCAAAGTGACCAACCTTGCCACAATTGTAACAAGATTTCTTTGATTTGTCACCTCCTCTTCCTTGATTGCCACCTCTTGATCTACCTCATCCTCTTCCTTTACCTCTCCTTTGGCCTCTTCCTTGTCCTTGTCCTTGTCCTCTTCCTTGTGCATTATCACCTTCTTTGGATGAGAATGCTTTCTCATCACCTCCATAGCTTGTAGATGTAGCACCCTACAATATTTCTTCATGAGACATCAAAGAACCAATTAGAGCATCAAAAGTTAGAGTAGACAAATATTTAGACTCTTCAATAATGATAGCAATATGGTTCCATTTATGAAGAAGTGTTCTCAACACTTTCTTCACCACTACTTCAGTTTTGATGTCTTCTCCAAGGGTTTACATTTTGTTTACAATGGCTTTCACTCTCACACAATAATCTCCCACTCTTTCATCATCTTGCATCTTGAGATTCTCAAAATATCTCTTCAAGGTTTGAAGCCTCACTTGCTTCACTTGATTTCTCCCTTGATAGCTATCTCTCAAGGTTGTCCATGCTTCTAGGGTTGTTGAACAAGAAGCAATCCTTGGAAAGATGCTTTTCTCCAAAGTTGCTTGGAGATGGTAGAGAGCAAATGAGTTTTTCTTTTGGGCATCCTTTTTATTGGTTCTATCATCTGCACTCAAGGTGGTCCAATATATAGGTTCATTGTAGCCTTCTTCTACAATATCCCATAACCCCTTGCCTATGAGTAAGGTCCTCATCTTGATGGACCAATACTCATAATCTAACCCATTAAATTCAGGAATGGGAAGATTGTTATTGGCAACCATTGATGCTAATCAAAAAAACTTTGGAATAATGTAGATAGCTTCTAATACAATTTTTTTGCAATAAATAATAACATCAGATCTTCTTTTACTCAATTGACTCAACTTGTTAAGTCAATCTCTCAGAATTAACCTCTAATTGCAAAAATACATGCTTCTTTTTATTTACCAAAGTCTCAAGCACCAAATTTATCATAAATCAGCCAATACTGATTGAAACAAACTGAAATTTTTCTTGTAGACTTCTGATATACGTATCTGAAAATCCACTAAATTTCAGAAGCAAATTCACACAAATGAGAAATATGTGATCAATTTACTTTTTCCCTTTCTAGATCTTAGAGTGTTTTTGAGACAACCTCAATGTTTTTCACATAAATCAATCCATACAGCTCCAAATTTTCTGAAAATTAAAATCTATATTCCTGAGACAATAATATGAAAACCCTCTAAATTTTAGAAGAAAATTCGCAAAGGTGAAAAATATGTGATCATTTACTTTTTCCCTTTTTATCACAATTCCGGATCTAGGATTTTTGAAGAAAAAATCAATATTCACACAAATCGATCAATACAGATCCAAATGACCTAAAATTTTGTCTGAATTATTATTTTATCTAAATAATATTTCTCCCAAAATTTGAGAAGCAAATACCCTTTCTTCCACCTTATACAACCATTTTATTGAAAAACTCAAAATGCTAATAAAATCATAAAATTAGCTCCAAATCACCTGAAATTTTGACTGAATCCTCTTTATACAATTATCTAACAACCCTCAAAATTTCATAAGAAAATACCTCAGGATGCATGAGATATTAATGATTTACTCGAGCTCTTCCTTGCAACTCTGCTGAGTGCTGGCCACTTGAGTTTCTCTGACAAAGTGCGTGCTTCAGATCTCTTCACACCACTCTCCACAGGTTTTGATCCATCTGAGAAAACCTGCTCTGATACCAAAATGAGAAAATATGCTCATTAGATTCATAATCATAAGAAATTACAATGCTTTTATAGCACTCCAATCAGTTTGAAATCTCTACTATTATGGAGATCTTACTTGCTCCTACTATGTTTAGAAACACTCTAAACAATTCCCTATATGCTCTCACAACAAAACTGATTTCCTCTCAAATAGTAAAGTTGGTGCAACTATATTTAAATGAATTTTAAATATTTAGAACCTATATACTTTAGGGAAGATACTCTAAAGTATGCTCTAGAGTCCAACAATTGATTCTATTTTTGCCCCAACAGAGAACGGATTTACCAAGTGTAAATACCATGATCATGTAAGATGTATCCCATTGTGGAAAATCAAAATCAAATGTGGTTACCCCAAGTTTTGGGTGATTCCATACTATTGAAGAAAGTTCCTTTTGGCGTCATTGAAATGCAAAGTGATGAAAATGTAGAAAAAGGAAAATAGTCTTGCCCTTAGGGCCACTCATGATTGTAGCTAATTCCCACATGGAATTCCTAAATGGTTGCTCAATCACTTTACTCAGTATGTATCCTCATATACTGGTGTAATTGTAAAAAAAATGATGAAAGTTATCCATATTGGGAACCCCATAGAAAAGGGCATCAATGACAACTATTGATAAAATTGGTCTTGGCATAGTCTCACTAAAAATATGAGGGACCAAACGTGATTCTGTTTTCAAAAAAGAAGATATTGGATAATGAATATGGCAAAGTGTTCTTATGGTGATTTAACCGTCTTACCAAATTGTATGGACAACCAATTGCTACAATCACCAAGGAGATAGAATAGACCACTAGATACGAGGTTCACTTGAAATTGTAGGTGAACTTGGCAAATTTTGAATGCAATTGTTGATGGATTTGATGGTTTTGAAATGTAAATATTGAATGAAGGTGTAATAATGAATGAAATGGATGATGTTAAATGTGGATGATATGAATGATGTAAATTGATTTTTGTAAAATGCAAGTGGTTGATTCTATTTTTTCCCCAATAGATGAAGGGGTTTTTGACATGGTAAAATGCAATGACTATGAAAAGTGCAATTATTGATTCTATTTTTGCCAAAAAAGATAAGGGATTTATGAAATGCAAATGATTGATTCTATTTTTACCCTAACAAAAAATGGGTTTTTAAAAATACAAGTGATTGAGTCTATTTTTTCCCCAATAGAGAAGGGATTTGTGAAAATGTAAGTGTCCTTATGGTGATCTACCCATCCTATTGAATTACATGGATAACCAATCATTGCAATCACCAGGTGACTAGGATAAACCACTAAATACAAGGTTCACTTGTACTTGCAAATGTACTTGGAAAATGTTGAATGAAGGTGTAATGATGAATGAAATTGATGATGTTGAATGTTGGTGTATGGATAATGCAAGGAATGACTCTATTTTTGTCCTAATATGAAGGGGTTTTTGATATGGAAAAATGTGATGATTGTGAAAAGTGCAATGATTGATTATATTTTTTCCCTAACAGATGAAGGGTTTTTGACAATGTAAATGATTGACTCTATTTTTTGTTGAGCAAGGTGCAGAAACAGTATTGTCATTGTTGTCAACACAGACAGATAGATCAATTGATGATGCAATGGATAGAAGTTCAAAGGTCAGTCAGAGCATGTACAGTGAATTTCCAAGAAGACAAAAGTGGCCCAGTTTCAAAAGATCAAAGAAAAAGGCAAGTAAGAAAACTGTCACGATATCGCGAATAAGAAAACTGTCGCGATATCGCGACATAACGGAGGAAAAGAAGCCAAGTAGAAAAAATATCACGATATCACGACATGATGAGAAGCTGGAAAAATTGTTGTGACATCACGACATGTTTTAAGAGAGAGAAAACGCAAGGAAAATTGTCGCGATATCGCGACATGTTAAGAAGAAAGGAAAACTATCGTGATATCGCGACATGTTGGAAGAGAGAGAAAGCGCAAGAAAAACTATCACGATTTCATGACATGTTGGAAGCAAAGAAGGCAAGTAAGAAAACTATCATGATTTCGTGACATGTTTGAAGAAGCAGCGCATACAAGAAAAACTATCACGATTTCATGACATGTTCGGAGAGAAGGCACAAGCAAGGAAAACTGTCACGATTTCGTGACATGTTCGGAGAAAAGGATCTCACAAAGAAAAGTGTCGCAATTTTGCGACAATTTGCAAGAGAGATAGTACGGATGAAAATGTGTCACGATTTCGTGATAGGTTTGAGAGAAAGAGCTCGCAAAGAAAAGTGTCATGATTTCGTGACAATTTGCAAGAAAGATTGTACGGACGAAAAAGTGTCACGATTTCACGACAGGTTCGAGAGAAAGAGCTCGCAAAGAAAAGTGTCATGATTTCATGACAATTTGCAAGAGAGACAGTACAGACGAAAATGTGTCACGATTTCATGACAGGTTCGAGAGAAAGAGCTCGCAAAGAAAAGTGTCGCAATTTCACGACAATTTGCAAGAAATATTGTACGGATGAAAAAGTGTCACGATTTCATGACAGGTTCGAGAGAAAGAGCTCGCAAAGAAAAGGGTCGCGATTTCGCGACAATTTGCAAGAAGGATTGTATGGACAAAAAAGTGTCACAATTTTATGACAGGTTCGAGAGAAAGAGCTCTTATAGAAAAGTGTCGCGATTTCGCGACAAGTTGCAAGAAGGATTGTACGGACGAAAAAGTGTCATGATTTTGCGATAGGTTTGAGAGAAAGAGCTCGCAGAGAAAAAGTGTCACGATATCGTGACATGTCAGGTTTTCATGACCTGATGAGAAGAAATGCACCAAGAAGAAAAAGTGTCGTGATATCACGACAAAAGGAAAGAGAGAGTACAAAATCAAAAGTGTCACGATATCGTGACATGTCATGTTTTCGCTAGTGCAAGCCAAACAATGAAGCAAGGCAGCGAAAGTGTCACGATTTTGCGACATGTTCCATTTTCACGGGCAAAAGGCAGAGAAAGGCACAAGGCAGCGAAAGTGTCACGATTTCGTGACATGTTCCATTTTCACAGGCAAAAGGCAGAGAAAGGCATAAGGAAGCAAAAAGTGTCACGATTTCGTGACATGTCATGTTTTCACTGGTGCATGCCGAGAAGAGTGCAAGGAAGCAAAAAGTGTCACGATTTTGTGACATGTCATGTTTTCGCTGGTGCAAGCCAAGTAGAGTGTACGGAGGCGAAAAGTGTCGCGATATCGTGACATGTGTTTTCGCGCATGCAGGTCGAGAAGAAGACAAAAATGCTATCAGAGCGGCGGTTCTACTGTCAGAGCTGTAAGAGAACAGAAAAGGTTGTCAGAGCCATAAATGAGCAGATAAGACGGTCAGAGCCATAAATGAGAAGATAAATCTATCAGAATGATGGATATACTGTCAGAGCGTAGAAAAGGCTATCAGAGCCGTAAAGTGGGCAGATAAGGCTATCAGAGCCGTAAGTAAGCATTTAAGGCTATCAAAAGCATAGTAAGCAGAGCCAAAAGAATGTTTTGTGTACAGTAAGTTAGGGTTAGGGTTGAGCTCTGCACGAGGCATGAGTGTTGTGTATTGCCGAATAAAAGGAAAAAGGAGCTATGAAAAGAAAAAGGTGATATAGTGCTAAAATATACAGAAGAGAGGGCTGTAAGAGAGAATAGCAGAGCTAAAAGAGAAAAATATAACAGAGTTGTAAGTATATGCAGTTCTTGTTAAAGGGCATTAGACCAGTGAGGGTCTTGTAGAAGAGAAGGCATTTTTATGTCATTGAAACAGTTTAGAACTGAAGTCCAAGTTGGTGCTTGGCATTAGGGGGTTGGTGCTCCTTTCTGTTGCTATAGATAAATAAGGGGTTGGTGCTCCTTCCTGTGGGTGCTGGAAAATTGTTTGTAAAGTTGGTGCTTTGCAAAGGCTGGATTTGGATGGGAGTCCAAGCAGTCTAATTTTTGAGGAGTAGCCAAAACTGGTGAACCTCGTTAAATCATGTGTTGTGGAATGCTCTCTTGTTTAATTGCTTTATCTATTTTTAAGTTCTCCCTGCTTAAGTTTTAAAGAGTTGTAGATCTAAATTTAAATAGCTACACTGATTCACCCCCCCCTCTTAGTGTCATTGTGAGAATATCAATTGGTATCAGAGCAAGGTTCCTGAACAAGCTCAATCAACTAAGGTGATCTTGGAAGAAACACAATGGCCGATGGTGAAGGATTTTCATCCAACAAAGCTCCTTTGTTCGATGGAACTAATTACTCTTTCTGGAGACTCAGGATGCGGACATATCTGTGTGCTTTGGGATATGACATTTGGGAGTCAGTAGAAAGTGGATACACAATACCCTCTACTCCTCCAACAGATGCTGCTGAGAAGAAAAAGTTTGAGAATAACTCTAAAGCAAAGAATGCTATAATGTGTGGGTTAGTAGACAGTGAACTGATAAGGATCATGAGCTATAAAATGGCAAAAGACATGTGGGACAAACTACAGAGCATTCATGAAGGAGACGACAAGATCAAGGAAGCCAAGCTACAAATGCATCGAGCTCAGTTCGAAGCATTAAAAATGAATGACAATGAGAACATAGAGGCCTATATGCTGAGAGTCAATGGAATCATTAATGCGATTAGAGGACTCGACGAGGAAATGGAAGATGCGGTCATCATGAAAAAGGTACTAAGAACTCTTCACAAAATATTTGATTCTAAAGTTTTTGCTATAGAAGAAGCTAAAGATCTAAATACTTTTAGCATGGATGAAATGCATGGTTCTTTAACTGCATACGAAATGAGAATAGGACAAACTAAGCCCTCAGACAGAGAAGCTACTTTTAAAGCACACAAAAATATAAAAGCTAAACAAGAATCTGAGGAAGAAGAGTCTTCAGATGAAACAGAAGCAAACTTTGTTAGGAAACTAATAAAGGGAAAAGGAAAGTACAAAGGAAAGTTACCGTTTAAGTGCTTCAACTGTGGAGGCGTCGGGCACTTTGCTACTAAATGTCCAATGAATGAGAAAAACAAAAATGATGAAGGGTCACACCAAGAAAGAAGTGACTGGAAGAAGAAACCACATTTTAGAAAAAGCAACTTCAAGAAGAAAAGTTTCATATCCAAGAATGTCAGCTCTTCTGAAGACTGCTCCGGTGAGGATTCTAAAGAAGAAGCAGGTGAAGCTCTGTTCATGGCATTTGAAGAAAGAAAAACAGAGGAAAAATAGGAATGTAATGAAAAACCTGAGGATGAGGCTGAAGTATATCTGGAAGGTGAGTTGGTTGCTGCACTTAAAGAGCTGAGCACAGAAAGGAAAAAGAATAAAAAGGTTTCAAGAAAGCTTGAGGATGCCAATGAAATAATAAACAACTTGAAAGTACAGATAGACGAATTTAAGAAAATGTCTAAAGTTCTCGAAGTACAATTAACCATAAAAATAGATGAGTGCAACAAGCTAGAAGAAGACATTGTTAGGTTAAGGATGCAACTAGAGGAGATGAATCGAAAATTGAGTTGTTATCATAAGTTTGAAGAAAGTTCTGTAAAGCTGGATAAAATTATAAATAACCAAAGGCCTTCAGGCATCAAATTTGGTTTGGGCTTCGATGAAGGAGAATCATCAAAGGGATCAAAGGCCATAAATGTAGAACCCATAAAGAAAGAAGATAAGATCAGGGTTGATCAAGAAAAAACAAATCATGCCAAAGAAAGCAATAATGCCGGACTCAAGAGGAGTACTCGACAAAGATGGATTCACAAAAGTCACACATCCAAGAAGGAGAAGATTCATGGCTCCTACTTCAAAATGGCAAAGACCTTCACCCAGGTTTAATCATTCCTTTTCTGGTTATTGTTTTAAATGCAATGCTTATGGTCATAAGATTTCAGATTGCAGTTATAATGTAGCACAAAGGAATTTCACCAGTAGAAATGTCTTTTCACCATTGATGGATTATGCAGTAGAATGTTATAACTGTCATAATTTTGGACACATTGCAAGAAACTGTAGAAGCACTTTTGCAGCAAATAAATATCAGGGTAGAAAATCTCAACCAAATGGATTGAAACAAAACAAAAAATTTCTTGAAAAACAGGCACAAGCTAATGAAAGGGGAAAGGCAAAACAAGTAGCCAAAACTGCTATCAAACCAGAATGGAAAGAAAAGGAGAAACTCCAGAAAGAAAAGGAGAAAATCTAGGAAGAAAAGGAATCTTTGATTGTTCAGACTGCTTTTAAAGCACATAACAAATCTACACCATGGATACTTGATAGTGGATGCTCCAGTCACATGATAGGTGACAAGCAAAAATTTGAGAAGTTACAGAATTACGAAGGTGGTTCTGTGAAATTTGGAAATAATGATGGAGCAAAGATAGTTGGCAAAGGATCAGTCAAGATCAGTGATGAAAAGATCAAATCAAAAGAAGTCTTGTTTGTGATTGGTCTGAAGCATAACTTGCTCAAGCATAAGTCAAATCTGTGACAGAGGTCATGAAGTAATTTTTAAGAAGCGGGGTTGTGAAGTGAGAAAAGCTAACAGTGGGAAGTTGATTGCTACTGGATCAAGGACTTCTGGAAACCTGTATACTCTCTCAGAGACTTCAGAAGGAGCATGCTTGATTGGATAGGAAGATGAAAATTGGCTGTGGCACAAGAGGCTCGGTCATATCAGCTTTGACAATTTGGTAAAAATAAGCTCAAAAAGGGCAGTAAGAGATATACCCTCCATTGGCAAACCACTAAATAGTATTTGTGCTTCATGCCAAAAGGGGAAGCAAACTAGAGCCACATTTAAATCAAAGGAGTACTTTACCAGCAAACCTTTAGAACTAATACATACTGATTTATGTGGACCCATGAGAACACAAAGTATAAATGGTGACAAATACTTTATGTTGTGCATAGATGACTATTCCAGAATGACCTGGATATTCTTTTTGAAGCAAAAATCTGAAGCTTTTGAAATGTTCAAGACTTTCAAAAACCAAGTTGAGAATGAAATAGGAAAGAGGATCAAATTCTTAAGATCAGATAGAGGAGGAGAGTTCATCTCAGAGGAGTTTGCAGAATACTATCAAAAATATGGGATCAGAAGACAGTTTTCAGCAGCAAGGACACCTCAACAGAATGGTGTTGTAGAAAGAAAGAACAAAACTATGCAGGAAATGGCACGAACGATGTTGACTGAGAGCAAAATTGTAGATAGATTTTGGAAAGAGGTAGTCCATACTACAGTTTATATCCAAAATAGGTGCATGTTGAGGATGCATGAAAGCAAAACCCCTTATGAGCTATGGTTCGGCAAGAAGGCAACAACAAAATACTTCAAAGTCTTTGGAAGCAAGTGTTACATCAAAAGAACTGAAGATAATCTTGGTAAGTTTGAAGATAGAGCTGATGAAGGTATTTTCGTTGGCTATTCATCAAAAAGCAAAGCTTACAAATGCTACAACAAAAGGCTAAAGAAAATTGTAGACAGTGTCGATGTTAAATTTGATGAAGATAGGAAACGAGCAGTCAGCTGTGAAGAAAACTACCCTATTTATGAAGAAGTTATTGAAGGAGATGAAGAAAAGGAAATAGAAGAGAATCAGAAAATTGACCCAGATGATTTAAGTATTGATTCAGAAGTAGAAGAAAACAATAAATTCAAAACAGGAAGCTGGCAAAAAAATCATCCCAGAGAGCAAATTATTGGGGACCCCACAGTTGGTGTTAAGACAAGAAGAAGAGTAGTAAGTAACTACTCCCTATTATCCAGCATTGAGCCCAAAAATATTGCTAAAGCAAGCACAGATGAAAGTTGGATGAAGGCAATAAACGAAGAACTAGATCAGATTGAGAAAAACAAAACCTGGGAGTTAGTACCAAGGCCTACAAATAAAAACATAATCGGTACTAAATGGATTTTTCAAAACAAATTGAATGAAGACGGACAGGTTGTAAGGAATAAAGCAAGATTGGTCCATAAAGGCTATGCTCAAGTTGAAGGTATTGATTTTGAGGAAACTTTTGCACCAGTGGCTAGACTCGAGGCAATCAGAATGTTTCTGGCTTTAGCAATCCACAGGAATTTCAAAGTTTATCAGATGGACGTGAAATCAGCATTTCTGAATGGAAATCTTGAAGAAGAAGTTTATATTGAGCAGCCAGATGGTTTTCAACTCGGTGATAATCCCAAATTTGTTTGCAAGTTGAAGAAAGCTTTGTATGGCTTGAAACAGGCACCCAGAGCATGGTATGCAAGACTAGACAACTATCTCACTGAACAAGGGTTCAAGAAAGGTATGGTGGATAGTAACTTGTATGTCAAAATAGATAATGGCCATCTTATTGTCCTTGTTGTTTATGTAGATGATATAATTTTTGGCAGCAGCAATGATGAGTCATGTAGAGACATAGCAAATAAAATGCAGAAAGAATTTGAAATGTCTATGATTGGTGAACTTTCATATTTCCTCGGACTGCAAGTCAATCAAAATGAAAAGGGCATTTTTATCTCTCAAGTTAAATATGTGAAAGAAATGCTGAAAAAATTCACAATGGAGGATAGTAAACCTCGTTAGCACTCCCATGATGACAGAGTTGCAAGTTGAGCAAGGATGACAAATCTTCGGATGTTGATCAAACCATGTACGGATCTATGATTGGGAGCCTCGTCGTATTTAACGACCACCGACACAGATATCTTGTAGGTAGTTTGCATGGTAGCAAGATTTCAAGCTAGTCCCAAGGAGACTCATGTAACAGCAGTAAAGAGGATTTTTTGGTATCTGAAAGGTACTATGGAGTATGGTTTGTGGTATCCGAAAGGAAAGGACTTCACCCTTATTGCATATTCAGATGCATATTGGGCGAGATGTATAGATGATAGAAAGAGTACCAGTGGAGGTGCATTTTATCTTGGAGACAAGTTGGTAGCATGGCACAACAAGAAACAAGAATCAGTCTCTCTATCCACAACAGAGGCAGAATACATTACAACAACATGTTGTACGTAGATATTATGGATGAGACAAACCTTGAAAGATCTTGGTATTCACTTCAAAGAGCCAATTTCAGTTAAATGTGATAACACTAGTGCTATTAACATCTCAAAGAATCCGGTTATGCATTCTCGAACCAAACATATTGCAATCCGATATCACTTTTTGAAGGATAAAGTTGCGAAAGGTGAGGTTAAATTGGATTTTGTTCCAACTACAGAGCAAGTAGCGGATATCTTCACAAAACCGTTGCCCAAAGAAGTTTTTGAGTACCTACAGAGTAAGTTGGGAGTGGTCACGCTTCCCAAGAATTGACTAGCAATCGGGACCACATTCTCGTGGGGAGCATTTATGCCTATGGTTATAGTTTTGCTCATATTCATGATTTTTGCTAACTATAATAATGTTTGTCTGAGAATGTTGTGCATAGACTCAGGGGGAGTCTGCAGCAGCCCTTTGGTATTATTGTCAAAGGGGGAGAAGAATTACAGGAAATTGCACATGTGTTGCCAACAATTCCAAAGGGGGAGATTGTTGAGCAAGGTGCAGAAATAGTATTGTCATTGTTGTCAACATAGACAGATAGATCAATTGATGATGCAGTGGACAAGAGTTCAGAGGTCAGTCAGAGCATGTACAATGAATTTCCAAGAAGACAGAAGTGGCCCAGTTTCAAAAGATCAAAGAAAAAGGCAAGTAAGAAAACTGTCGCGATATCACGACAAGAAAACTGTCATGATATCGCGACATAACGGAGGAAAAGAAGCCAAGTAGAAAAATTGTCGTGATATCGCGACATGATGAGAAGCTGGAAAAACTATCGCGATATCGCGACATGTTTGAAGAGAGAGAAAGCGTAAGGAAAAGAGATATCGGAGAGAGGAAAGAGGATGTGGAAGAGAGAGAAAGAAGGAAAATGTAGATTTTGTGACATGTTGGAAGAGAGAAGGCAAGAAGAAAACGTCATGATTTTGTGACATGTTCGAAGAAGAGGAAGAGAAAACTATGTGATTTTGTGACATGTTGGAGAGAAGGGAAGCAAAGAAAACTGTCATGATTTCATGACATGTTTCAGAGAAAAGGAGCTCGCAAAGAAAAGTGTCACGATTTCGTGACAATTTGCAAGAGAGACAAGAGGAGAAAAGTGTCATGATTTCATGACATGTTCAAGAGAAAGAAGCAAAGAAAAGTATCGCGATTTCATGACATGTTCGAGAGAAAGAGCTCGCAAAGAAAAGTGTCACGATTTCGTGACAATTTGCAAGAGAGACAGTACGGACGAAAAAGTGTCATGATTTCGTGACAGGTTTGAGAGAAAGAGCTCACAAAGAAAAGTGTCACGATTTCACGACAATTTGCAAGAGAATGTAGGACAAAAAGTGTCACAATTTCGTGACAGGTTTGAGAGAAAGAGCTCACAAAGAAAAGTGTCGCGATTTCACGACAATTTGCAAGAAGGATTGTACGGATGAAAAAGTGTCACGATTTCGCGATAGGTTCGAGAGAAAGAGCTCACAAAGAAAAGTGTCGCAATTTCGTGACAAGTTGCAAAAAGGTGACATCAGTGTCATGCATTTTGCGACCCGAGTGAGAGAAAGAGCTCGTAGAGAAAAAGTGTCACGATATCGCGACATGTCGATGTTTTCGCGCCTAATGAGCAACGAATGAATGCAGCCAAGGAGAAAAGTGTTGCGATATCGCGACATGTTTCATTTCAAGTGAAAGAAGGAGAGTAAGGCACAAGTGAAAGTGTCACGATTTCGTGACATGTCTCATGTTTCGCTAGTGCAAGCCGAACAATGAAGCAAGGCAACGAAAGTGTCACGATTTCGTGACATGTTCCATTTTCACGGGCGAAAGGCAGAGAAAGGCACAAGGCAGCGAAAGTGTCACGATTTCGTGACATGTTCCATTTTCACGGGTGAAAGGCAGAGAAAGGCATAAGGAAGCAAAAGTGTCACGATTTCGTGACATGTCATGTTTTCGCTGGTGCATGCCGAGAAGAGTGCAAGGAAGCGAAAAGTGTCACGATTTCGTGACATGTCATGTTTTCACTAGTGCAAGCCAAGTAGAGTGTACGGAGGCGAAAAGTGTCGTGATATCGTGACATGTGTTTTCATGCATGCAGGCCGAGAAGAAGACAAAAAGGCTGTCAGAGCGATGGTTCTACTGTCAGAGCTATAAGAGAATAGAAAAGGTTGTCAGAGCCGTAAATGAGCAGATAAGACGGTCAGAGCCGTAAATGAGAAGATAAATCTGTCAGAATGGCGGATATACTGTCAGAGCACAGAAAAGGCTGTCAGAGCCGTAAAGTGGGCAGATAAGGCTGTCAGAGCCGTAAGTAAGCATTTAAGGCTATCAAAAGCGTAGTAAGCAGAGCCAAAAGAATGTTTCATGTACAATAAGTTAGGGTTAGGGTTGAGCTCTACACGAGGCATGAGTGTTGTGTATTGCCGAATAAAAGGAAAAAGGAGCTGTGAAAAGAAAAAAGGGATATAGTGCTAAAATATATAGAAGAGAGGGCTGTAAGAGAGAATAGCAGAGCTGAAAGAGAAAAATATAATAGAGCTGTAAGTATATGCAGTTCTTGTTAAAGGGCATTAGACCAGTGAGGGTCTTGTAGAAGAGAAGGCATTTTTATGTCATTGAAATAGTTCAGAACTGAAGTCCAAGTTGGTGCTTGGCATTAGGGGGTTGGTGCTCCTTTCTGTTGCTGCAGATAAATAAGGGGTTGGTGCTCCTTCCTGTGGGTGCTAGAAAATTGTTTGTAAAGTTGGTGCTTTGCAAAGGCTGGATTTGGATGGGAGTCCAAGCAGTCTAATTTTTGAGGAGTAGCCAAAACTGGTGAACCTCGTTAAATCATGTGTTGTGGAATGCTCTCTTGTTTAATTGCTTTATCTATTTTTAAGTTCTCCCCGCTTAAGTTTTAAAGAGTTGTAGATCTGAATTTAAATAGCTACACTGATTCACCCCCTGCTCTCAGTGTCATTGTGAGAATTTCATTTTTACCCTAATAGAAAATGGGATTTTGACAATGCAAGTGATTGGGTCTATTTTTTTCCCAATAGAGAAGGGGTTTTTGGTAATTTAAGTGTCCTTATGGTGATCTACCCATCCTACCGAATTGCATGGATAACCAGTTGTTGCAACCACCAGGTGACTAGGATAAATCACTAAATACAAGGTTCACTTGTAAATGTACTTGGAAAATGTTGAATGAAGGTGTAATGATGAATGAAATTTATGGTGTTAAATACATATGTATGAATGAAGAAATGAATGATTCTATTTTTGCCCCAATAGATGAAGGGGTTTTTGACATGGAAAAATGCAATGATTGATCATGTTTTTGTCCCAACAGAAAAAGAGGTTTTTGAAAATGTATATGATTGATTCTATTTTTACCCCGATATATATGGAGGAGGTTTTTGAAAAATTCAAGTTTCCTTATGGTGATCTATCCATCCTACTAAATTGCATGGATAACCAATCGCTACAACCATCAGGTGACTAGTATAGATCACTAAATACAAGGTTTACTTGTAAATGTTCTTGGAAAATGTTGAATGAAGGTGTAATTATGAATGAAGTTGATGATGTTGAATGTTGATGTGTGTATAATGCAAGGAGTAATTCTATTTTTTCCCTAACAAATGAAGGGGTTTTTGACAATGTAAATGTTTGAGTCTATTTCTGCTCTAATAGATGAGGGGTTTGTGACTTGTTGATGATGTGATGTGTATGTGACCAAAGGAGTTTGGTTCCTTTGGAGCCTTTTGAATTTGATGTGTGTATGCAAGGCAAAGGGCTCAACCTTTGACAAAAGGATGCAACCTTTTGAACCTAGCAATTGACTTGTTGATGATGTGATGTATATGTGACCAAAGGAGTTTGGTTCCTTTGGAGCCTTTTGAATTTGATGTGTGTATGCAAGGCAAAGGGCTCAACCTTTGACAAAAGGATGCAACCTTTTGAACCTAGCAATTGACTTGTTGATGATGTGATGTGAATGTGACCAAAGGAGTTTGGTTCCTTTGGAGCCTTTTGAATTGAAATGTGACCAAAGGGGTTAGGTTCCTTTGGATATTTTTGACTTTGATGTGTGTATGTGAGGCAAAGGGCTCAACCTTTGACAAAAGGACGCAACCTTTTGAACCTAGAAATTGACTTGTTGATGATGTGATGTGATTGAGTGATTGAGTTATTTTTTGAATTGGTGGGGAAGGTGTGATACCTTGAACACCCCAAGTTGTTGATGTTTGTTTGATTGTGATGTGATTGAGTGATTGGTTGTTTGTTTGATTGGTGGAGAAGGTGTGATACCTTGAACACCCCCAAGTTGTGCTGTTGTATAGAACTTTCTAGTGATCTTTGCATATGCAAATTATATATATATATATATACATGGCTTTTACTTTTGTGTTATGCTTTTGTGTGGATGTTTGTGTATGTGTGTGAATGCATGTGTATATGTGTGATGGATAATAATGCAATGATAATGTGTATGAATGCAAATGAATTAATGCTCTAATGATCATTTATAGTTTAGATGTTTCTTGACCATGTATAGCATTGTTGTTTAATCAGGGGCACCAAATTGGTGGCATGTGAAATGGAAGACTCATGTAATGATATGGATGTTGATATGGAAGATGACATGGATGTTGATATGGAAGAAGATATGGATGTTGATATGGAAAATTGACTGTTTTACAGAGACTCAGACATACTAGTGATATCAAACAAACTCACTAAATACTACCTAATTTCCTCTAAGACCAAATGTGTGTGCAGTGAATTCATTTACCGAATCATGAGCATGGTAATGACTCGAGGCAATCAAGAACCAATGTGTGTGCAAGTGAGTTCATTAACCCATCTTGAGTAAATTGAGATGAAACCTGTTATGGAGAAGACCAAGAAGCTAGCTTGTCCTTATGTGCAGTCAGAGGTCTCTTTAAAAGAGATGTGTCGCCATGCATGAGTGTACTCCACTTCCAGTCAAGCATCTATAGCCTCGATGGAGATTAGCTCCATAGTCCAAGAATTTGATCTCTAAGTTTTGGGGATGACTACCTAACCGTCTGACTAGAAATGTAGTACTATCCTTACAACTTGAGGATCAATGGTGTGTGATGTGTAAAATATTTAGAGTTTTTAGGGATTTTTCCCTACTCTTTCTTTTATTTTAAATTTGTGATAGTAGTGAAAACCACTATTTTTGTGGACTATGTGCATGATGGGACAAGCAAGGAATACCCTTTTCACTTCGAGGTACAACCCAAGTATGGTATTATCCCTCTTTGACACAAGATGTTTTTAAGATGTGTGATTGTGTTTGGTTCAAGAGTGTTTAGAGTCAATTCCTATAACTCAAGATTTTCTTAGTGAAAATATGTCTTGGTCCTAAAGAAAACTCGACATGTATTGGAGGTTTCTTAAAACACTAGGAGTGGTTGAGTGACCAAAAACACCTAGGGATTATGGACATGTGGCTTTGCAAATGATAATTTTGACTTTATGGAATGGTGCAATGAAATGGATGATGACTTTGAGGGTGCCCCTGATTAAGGCAACATGACTTTATTGGACCAATTAATATCTGAACTGAATAAATGATCCCTAATATGAAATATGAAATGTGGTTGTGAATGCAATGTATGAAATATAATTTGTGAAATGAAATGTGTGTAATGCAAATGTGTGAAAATGCAATGCTATGAAATGTAATGTGTGCAAATAAAATGTATGCAATGCAAATGTGTGAAATGCAATGTTTTTTTTGTGTATTAGCCATGTATATATATATATATATATATCACAGTAAGCATGGAATACTTTCAAGTGTATGATGTTCAATGGCTCGAGTTCTTTTACTCCCCCTAGCCTGGTAAGCTTATGTGCTCCTTGAATCTTGTGAACTCAAATAGCAGCAAGCAATAGATGCAAATTACTTTGAGTTGACATGTGACCAAAGGTGTTAAGTGCCTTTGGAGCCTTTTGAAATTGAAATGTGACCAAAGGGATTTTGGTTCCTTTGGAGCTTTTTGGAATTGAGATGTGACCAAAGGGATTTGGTACCTTTGGAGCTTTTTGAAATTGAAATGTGACCAAATGTGTTAGGTGCCTTTGGAGATTTTTGAAATTGAGATGTGACCAAAGGGATTAGGTACCTTTGGAGCTTTTTGAAATTGAAATGTGACCAAATGAATTTTGATTCCTTTGGAGTTTTCTTTTTTTGAAAATTAAGATGTGACCAAAGGTGTTAGGTACCTTTGGAGATTTTTGGAATTGAGATGTGACCAAAGGGATTAGGTACCTTTGGAGCCTTTTGAAATTGAGATGTGACCAAAGAGATTTTGGTTCCTTTGGAGCTTTTTTTTTTGAAATTGAGATGTGATCAAAGGGATTAGGTACCTTTGGAGTTTTTGAAATTGAGATGTGACCAAAGGTGTTAAGTGCCTTTGGATATTTTGAAACTTGGATGTGACCAAAGGTGTTAGGTTCCTTTGGAAATCTCTTTTTTTATATGGGCAAGGTTTGATACCTTAAGCATCCCCAATTTGCTTGATGATTGATTGTGTGAGTGACTGGGAGGATGTGATATCCTGAGAATCCCTAGTATGCTTGATGATTGATGATGTGAGTGATTGGGAGGATGTGATATCCTGAGAATCCCTAGTATGCTTGATGATTGAGTTGGTACCAATGTCCTGATCAGATGGGTTGAATAGACCATTTGTGGAAAATACTTTCCTATCAATAAGATCTTGGACAATGTTTTTAAATGCATGACAATTATTGATGTCATGGCCCACTTGTTGATGATAGGGATAGTACAAGTGCTTCTTATAATATTTTCCATGTGGCTTGTTAGGATCTCTTGATTTGATTTCTAGAAGTGAAATCTCTTGTGCTTCATAAAGCCTTTAAAAAATGGTTGCATAAGATTCTGAAAGCATCGTGTAGTTGCGAGGGGGCTTTGCAGGATGCTTGGTGTATTTGTTCAATTGTGTTGGATGTTGAAATTGTGGTACAGGTATCATAACCTAAGATGTGGATTGTGGAACTGGATGTTGCAACTATTGTGGTTGCTGACATGGATGATGATGAAATTGATGATGACTCAACTGTAACTCAATGTTAGTGAGTCGAGTTAAAATTTGTTGCAAAATTAAAGTGTGTTGACAATCTGATTGTAAGCCTTGGTTTGTTTGTTGAGTGTATTGAGATGTGGTGAATGGATTGATGAATGGATGAGATTGAATGTGTTGTTGGTGGTGTGATGAATTGGGGGGTATGGATTGAAATTGATGATGATGAGGTTGGTGAAGAAATGATTGTGAATGAAGAAAAGGAGATGATGTGTGAGGACTATGGATGGGTTGACTCATGGGAATGGAATGGGTATGGGTTGATGGAGGTGTGGGAATGGAAACCATAGAATATTGTGGTACCCATGATGGATTTGGAGTGATAAAGATAGGTTGAGTGGAAATAGGTTGAGGCTTAGGATTGACCACCTGAACTTGCTGTTGAGGATAAGATTGAGCATTTTATCACTTCTTAAGCAATTTGTTAAGGTGTTCCCATGCTTCATGTATTTCCATATCTAAGGTAGATGGTGTGGATGTGTATGGAATGGATGATGTAGGTGGAGGATAAGTTGCAATGGGAATTACAACTGGATGGGTGACATTGGATGAGGTGGATGTTGGTATTTGTGAAGCAACATTGACATGTGCTTCATACAAAGGTTTGCTATAGGTGGTAGTGTATGAGGATGGGATGGAAGTGTTTGGAGCACTTGACTATTGAGGGATGGATGAATGATGGGAAGGTGTAATTGAAGCCTCGAAAAGAGGGTTGTTATATACTTGGGTAAGGTTGGAAGGCTGGGAAGAGGTAAGTTCTTGCTGAAAAGAAGTATCATGCCTAGGTGATCTATGGATTGGTTCTAAGACATAGTTAGCAGATCTATAAAAAGCTTCCACTTTGGCCATGTATATATGGGTTATGTGGTATTCAATGGTAGGTGAAGATGATTCTATTTGTGAAATGGCCATGTGGAATGGTTGTGTGGATGACACATTGTGTGATGGACCTACAGATAAATTTGAACAACTTGTCTATATCACACTAGTGGGGTTGACCACATAAGTGGTGGGGAAGGATGATGAACAATCCATGGATGAAGTGTCTTGGTGGATGGAAATTTGATTCAATAATTTTGTTTGATTTCTAGTTAACACCATGAGCTATTGAACCAAATATGTGCAATGTGCAAGAAAGTAATGCAATTGAAACTTCACAAAATTAATTAAAGAAACTCAATCCTATGTTTTTTTAGCATATTTGTCTTACCTCCTTTTTTATTATCTCACTTTTAATATTTTTTTTTTATTTTGTGTGTTTTGGATGTGCTAATCTAAATTATGAAGGGTGAAATCTATGGCTTGGCTAGGAAATGAGATTCTTTCTGGTGATGAAGTCCAAATTTTTTTCTCATGGGTATCCTATGGTGGCTAAGGGTAGATATTGGTAGATGGAGATGAATCCCACCATCACCAAATCTCAAGCAATGGTTGGTGATGAAATCCAACTCATTATTGTTTAATGTGAAATATGCTATGTGTGATTCATTTTAAAATTTTATGTTTTCTAATGTGTACATACAATGTCAAAAATAACCAATTTTATAGGCCTAAATCAGAAGCCAAAAATAGAAATACTAAGTTCCTCAAAATAATGTAGGGTACACCGCTTAAGACCCACTATGAACAGTGGAGGGTTTGCCTACTCTTCCACTCTGAATCAGCAAGGGATTCCAACAGTGGGAGTATACTTGAGTATCCTGATTTTGTTCCTACTTAGACAAGTAAAAGAGGAATTCTTAACCCTATAATGCAAACTATTTTATGCAGTTGTCACTTCATATGAAAACAGTATGCAGAATATTGAGTACAACACACCAAAAAATAATAAAAATTTAAATTTGAAATGTGGGCTATGGTGAATGTGTGAATGCAAATATGCTCTAAATGAATGCAAGTGCCTAAAATGCAAATGTAATATGATTTTTTTTAACAAAAATTGAATGATGTTCTTTTTATCACTTTATTTGTAAAAAAGTAAAAAAAATGAAGTAGAGGGGTTAGGGTTTTGAAGTAGACTTACAGAAAAGCCTACGTATCCTTTTTCCCACTCTGTAAAACACACCCTAGAGCCTCTAGAATGCAACAGGGCATTCACTAAGTGTTTTAATGTACCCCTCGAGCACCTCAGGGCATATGGCCAACTTTTGGTCAACTTCTACAACTATTCAGAAGCCCTAGTTCTACAAAAATCACATGAACGAACTTTTGAAAACTTGCAAAATAGAAAATAGAAAATAGCAAATCAATAACAAATTAAGTTAGCATAGAGAACCCATTGTGGGTCCCACCGTGATCACCATTTGTGAATACAAAAATCAAGCAACACCAAATATAAACTATGAAATAATAAATAAGCAAAGTAACACAATGATTGCACAATACAAATGAACTCTTTTATTATTATCGGTAGATCTCAAGTGTTACAATTAGTGTACCCCAAATGTGGGGTTTTACATTGCTTATTTATTTTGATACAATTGTTACATGTACTAGGGTTCTCCGAAACCCTAGTTAAAAATAATGGTGGTGTCTTCACGCTTGATTTGATCCCAATAAAGTTGTGGGTGGGCTTGTGTATCCTATGCAGGGCCACCCAAGCTTCAACAACCTTCAATAAATGTTGTTCTTACACCTGCACACAATAAAAAATAACAAGGATCAGTAATATCTATGAGGGCTCCACTACGTGAGACCCTCAAAAGAAATAAAATAACTAAACCCTAATATTGCAATGAAAGCTATAAATAAAGCATAAAAACATGTAAATAAACTACAATGAAATCTTACCTTGTTAATGAACCTACTATCTCTATTTTTTTTGCTTACATAAATGAAGTGATTAAAAGAACAACCATTTGATAAAAATAAATAAAATATTGTTCAAAATGTTGCTTTATTCATTTTGAAAGTGTAGGGTTACAAAATAAGTCTCTCTTTCAGTGGAGATCTTTATTCCCTATTTCCATCACAAATCTAAAGCATTTGATGGTGTTCTTTGGAGCTCCTTGATGAAGGTGGGATTATGTGCATGAGTGCCATCGATAGTCTACTAGTGTATGTCCTTTTGTACCTATTTTAGGCCTACAAAAGGTTGTTAGTGCATTTGGGAGCCTACCTTGGTCAAGCCCCTTGGTTATAAAGACAAATCGACTCAAAAATGAAGTAAAACATGATAAAAGTTATTGTAAATGACATATAAACTACTTAAAACTGATTCATACCTGATTTGGTGTTGTAGACCTTCTGTATGGCTAGTTCGTAGGGTGACCTATGAACTAGATCCTAGGTTCGTAGGTTGGGGAGTGAACTGGACTGTGGTTGACTTCTATTGGAGAATTTCTATCTGGATGGGGTCCAAGAGTTGTCTGATGTTGTTTATCGGAAGAAAAGTCATAGAAGGTAATTCTGGTGTGATTTTGGCAGAGTCTGGACAGGTTGACTAAAAATGTGAGAGAGGTAAAATGAGGGAAAAGACCCTCTATTTATAGGAAAAACCAAGGTTAGGGGGGTAGTTAAGTATACCAAACCCTAGAGTCAATTCCTAGCATGGTTAGGTTAGGGTTTGTGAGGTGGAAAGCTTAGTCATCCTCTCACATACCCTAAAGGAAATATCTCATCCTCACACATGTGTGAGCAAGGATTAGGGTTAACTAGGGTTAGCTAACTCCTAGGTTAGATGGGGGTTGAATTAGGATTTCTAGGAAATATCCTAACCAAATTAGGGTGCACACATGTGTGAGGACATGCTT
This sequence comes from Wollemia nobilis, assembly GCA_028583015.1. Lineage (NCBI taxonomy): Eukaryota > Viridiplantae > Streptophyta > Pinopsida > Araucariales > Araucariaceae > Wollemia > Wollemia nobilis. The sequence continues at coordinate 307,026 of JAQPPZ010003193.1, read as the reverse complement.
AGGACTAATTAGATCATTAATCCTAATTAAATCCACTTTAATGATAAAGTGTAACTTAAGTGAAAGTCAATCACAAATTAGAATCCTAATTAGTCTAATTAGGGTTTTTAGTAGGGAATGGTCCCATGGGGGCCCTAATTAGGTGTAGGAAAGGGCTTAGGTTACCTTAGGGAGCTAATAGGTGGCCTCCTAGTGGATAGGAAGTGTTTTGGGTGCATTTTACCTAGTTTTATAGGTTTTGAGCCTATGAATAACTACGATGGCCTACGATGGCCTATGGTGGCCTATGATGGCCTATGATGGCCTACGATGGCCTATGATGGCCTACGATGGCCTACAATGGCCTATGATGGCCTACGATGGCCTATGATTACCTATGCAAACCTACAAGTGTCTATGCAGGTTTACAAGAATCTAGGAATGAGCATGTGTAACTTTTAGGTGTCTACATTTGCCCCTTTTTGTACTATGTTGTGTGAAACACAGTTTAGTGCAAAAATATGATGAATGAGGGTGGTGAGGTGTTTGTGAACTAGATGAGAAAGGGGAAAGAGAAGAATGGGATTCAATCAAAGGTATGTAGCCGCTCGAAGCGTGACCATACAACATTGATAGAGAACCAAAAGAGGTAGAGATAAGAAGGGGAAGATGAAGAATGGAATCCAATCAAAGGTATGTAGCCACTCGAAGCGTGACCATACAACATTGATATAAAATCCAAATGAGGAATAGGATCCAATCAAAGGTATGTAGCCACTCGAAGCGTGACCATACAACATTGATATAAATCCAAAAGAGGAATAGGATCCAATCAAAGGTATGTAGCCACTCGAAGCGTGACCATACAACATTGATATAAATCCAAAAGAGGAAGAGAGAAGAAGAATCCAATCAAAGGTATGTAGCCACTCGAAGCGTGACCATACAACATTGATATAAATCCAAAAAGGAGAAGAGAGAAGATGAAGAAGGCGTGGGTGGATGAATGCGAATGAATGACTATGGATGAAACATGATGATTTTCCAATTTAGTACAATATTTGCAATATCGTATTGGTTGTTTGTGAGGGCAACTTAAGACTGCTTTGCTTTTGTGACCAATGCAAGATGGTCCAATTACGAATAGAACAACTGCCTATTCAAAATTTTTCTTCTGATTGATTGATGAGTGCATGATGACATATGTCAAACCATTTGAGCTGAGTGGCATGGATAAATCAAGTGTAACATTCAGTATGTGGTCGGTGTCGATATACATGAATGAAAGTGAGACATCTTCGATATTGCACATGGCTCTCGTGATCTAACAAATATCTGATTTGGGATGAGGTTTATCTTGAGATAATCTTCAACAAAAATTTTTGTAGATAGATGTGATATCCGTGATTTGGATGTTTGATTGTTTGGTTGTATGCAAAGTGGATTTGTGTATGAATACCCCCTCAAATGAGGAATCAACAATGATACGAATGAAATATGGTGATGTGGTGATGAGTCAATTGATAGAAGAAAATGATGATAAAATAGAGAAAATTTTGGGCAGATAGTGATGGAAGAAGAAAAAGAAGTTGTAGGAAGGAAGAAAATGTGGAAATGGTGTCCTAAGGGTTGGTTCGTAGGGTGGTCTATGAACTAGGCTATAGTTCATAGGGTGACCTATGAACTAGACTATGGTTCATAGGGTGGCCTACGAGTTAGGGTTTTAGGGTATATAAAGCAATTTGGAGGTATGTCAAGCTTCATTTGTGTTGTGAGAAGTTGCAAGGAGGAAGGAGTGAGGACTAGTGTGTGAAGTGGAGTGCTTGTGGGACTTTGAGTTTTTATGGAGATGGTGAGAGGGTAGACCAACATAGGTGGTCAACATGGGAACCCACCAGTAAGTATTCGATACTCCAACTGGATTTGATTTTGAAATGCGTGAATATTAAGAAAATATGGGAATGTGAGTTTACGTGTGGATATGTGTTTGCATGTGATGTTTGTTTGAAATGTGTGCACAAAGTGTGAAAATGGCCAAATGGGTATCCAAAAATGTTACCCATTTTTTGTGTTGACCAATAAATGAGCATGTTTGACTGTGTGAGTGGTGTAAGAGTTGACCTTGATTTTCATGATGAAAACTAGACTATTTTTGAAATGTGATTAAACTTTCATTGTAAAAGGGTGAAATGGGTGTCTAGAAATGTGACTATTATTTTGATTTATTATGTTTTTGTGAGTCACGTGAATGTGTGTCATAGGATGAATGTTGATGAAGTTTGACTATGTTGAATGTGAGGAATGGTGTATCATTTTGGAAAACCATTTGAACTTTCACCATAAAAGGGTGAAATGGGTATCCAAAAATGTGACTTGTTTGTTGTTGTGAATTATTTTTGTGTGTTTTGGAATTGCATGCCATGAGGTATATGTGGTCGAGTGTGAATGTGTTGTTGGTTGAAAAATATACACTATTTTTAGAATCTATTTGAACTTTCACCATGAAAGGGCAAAATGGGTATCCAAAAATATGACTTGTTTGTTGTCGTGTGATGTGGTTGTGTGTGTGAGAAGTGCTTGCCTTGAAATATGTGTTTTTAGGGGTTGCATGATGTTTTGTGTGTCAAAATCACTATTTTTGTATATGATGAGACCAATTTGTCAAGAAAGGGGCTAATGGGTGCCCAAAAATGGCCTCCTTGCTAGGTTTGCAGGGTGGCCTACGAACTGGGTCTTAGTTCACATGGTGACTCTGAGTCGGCTGGAGTTCGCATGGTGACTTGCGAATTGAGCAAAAGGGGTTGATTTTGTTGTTTTTATGCATGAGGTGTGTTGTATGACTATTGTATGCCATGATTATTTGTATGAAATGATGAAAATGAATATGTATGTATGTGAAACTAATCAAAATTTTGTGATGTTTGTGGATGGAAAAGATGAAGATGATTGAGTCATGACATCATGTGTGGTCGTTGAGAGATGCCCTGGGTGATGCCTTGGATGAGGTGGATGTGGAGTGGTTGGAGAAGGTGTGGATGAAGGGAGTATGGGATTGTGTGAGTATTCATGCCAATAGGGCATATGTTTCTGCCTTGTGTGAGAGGTGGGATCCAGAATAGGAACACTTTTCACTTCCCTATAGGTGAGATGACCATTACATTGGAAGACATATACAGGATATATAAGCTATCGATAGAAGGTATTCTAGTGAGGGTAGCAGTGGATGAGAGGTAGCAGGAGGTGTTACAACACATATTTAGTGCAAAGTGGGTAGATGTAGACATGAGGAAGGGGGTGGATTATGAGTATTATTGGTACAAGAAGATGTCTGATCACCAATGTGCGATGATGCTTATGATATCTACCTATGCTCTGCTAGATACCTCAAGAGTGAAATTCTCTTGGAATATGATGGATATAGTATGCGATATGGTGGAGCATAATGTCATGTTTGCATGGGCACCTATGTTGTTGGCACAGGTATATAGAGAGTTGCACGATGTAGTGCGAGCGACATGGATGGGTTTGAGTTGGACCCCATTGCTATAGGTTTAGGCATAAGAGCACATAGTAGTAGAGCGACCAGTGTTGTTGCCATATGGTGTGCATGTAGATATGGGTGACCTTGTACCTTATGCTTTGAGGTGGTATATGAATGAGGAGAAGGGGATGAAGAGGCCACATGAGGGAGATTATTTGTTTTGGAGGATACAGTTTGGCTCTTTGGAGCCTAAGCATATTCAATGGAGGCCCTGGAAGGGTGGGGTGGTGTGGGAGAAGGATGGGGAGTAGTTGGGAGTGATTCACCAAGGGCGATGGGTGGTAGGGTGGTATACGTGATAGACAAAGTTATTTCCCTTTAGTAGGGTCATGCATCAGTTTGGATTGTGGTAGGGGATACCGAATGCAACTATTGTGATCTATAGGAGGTAGGGTGATCAAGGGGAGTAACCTATAGTACTCCCCATGAGTGGTGAGAGGGATCCATCGATGGTGATTCTTGATGTGGATGACATGGGGACTACACCTGAGTATGATGCATGGTGGGCTACGTAGAGTTGGGAGCCAGGCATTGGAGTGATTGATCACTAGGTGTAACCAGCAAGTAGATTGGCTACATTAGTGGGATAAGCACCAAGAGGATTTAGGCTCGGGCTAGAAGGAGGATTAGAGGATGAGGTAGAGGAGTCTCTTTGATTATAGAGGTGATGTCGAGGTGATAGGTCTGGTATTCCTATTGGGAGGTCATCAGATCGATAGGCCAGTGGTAGAGAGTAGCCCTTGGATGATATAGTGCCTCTAGAGGAGGAGGGTGATGATATGGGGGATGATGATATTGGAGATATGTGGGATATACCTTTTGATGTGTAGGAGAGGATGGATGCTAAGGAGGAGCTATCGGTGTTATGGGAGAGAGTACAATATATGGAGGGGTGCTTACGTGAGAGTGAGGTAGATTGGGCCTTGGATTTGGGGAAATGGAGAGAGGAGCATCATGAGCTAGAGGAGAGGTTAGTGTCCATTGAGTAGGTGAGTGACACAGAGAAGAGGGAGATGGAGATACAGTGTGCAGATTTACATGTGGGTGGCTTGAGGTAGAGGAGGTGAGGTATGTTGAGGTTGTAGAGGGTTTGTATCACCTGGTAGCAGAGGCTATGGCTGTTAGGGATAGATTGAAGGTAGAGGTGACTAGGATGTAGTAGGTGGAGGTGACTAGGGATGTCGAGTGAGCTGCTCATGTGGTAGAGGTGGCAGAGTTGCATGTTAAGATAGAGTGGTAGTGGTAGGCACAAGAGGAGGCAGAGCATGTGAGGGTAGGGGAGTAGGTCTCGGTGGAGGTGGCTGCTTTGAGGGTAGAGGTAGAGCGTTTGCAGAAGGCCCATGAGGATGTGTTAGAGTTGTTTATGGAAGAGGCAGTGGTGCGACATGAGTGTGAGCTTACCTTAGTTTTGTATGGGCATCAACTTCCAGATTATGGTAGGTCATGATCGAGATTAAGATCATGATCACATGCACAGACGTAGTCATAGTAGAGTCACTGAAGCATACCATCGATAGTGTAGAGGGAGGTGAGGATAGAGGCACCAGTGGTGTTGTAGATAGGAGGGGATACCCTAGGGTTGGATAGGGCGACAATGCTTGTGTCGACATAGGTGGGAGAGGTAGTTTTGGGGTCGGGTGAGGTAGCACTAGAGTCGAGTGTGATGGTCAAGGCACGTGGGGTGGAGCAGGTGATGGTGACTCAGGAGGGGAGTGGTGAGACTCCTAGAGATCAGCAGGGCTAAGATGTGCTATGGATGTATTTCATTTTTGTTTTGTAGCCTGAGGGTATTTTTTATCATAATATATATAGATACTTTTTGGTGTGGTTTTATACACACGTGTCATGATTTGATGTGAATGAATGTGTGATGTTTGATTTTATGTATGCATTAATGTAGAATATTGATAGGTAGATGTATGTTGGATGAACACATATGTGCATGTGATAACATGTAGGAGAATGATAATGTTGTAGTGTAGATGCAATGTAAAATGATGTAATGTAAAGGAATGAATGTAGGATAGATGCAATGATGCATGTATGTGAATGCTGAAATGCATAGAGGAAGCACTCATATCGTAGCATAACCAATGGCAATGTGATCCATTCCATTATCTTAGGGATGTAGGGTGGTATAGGTATTATGCAATAATCTTGACAATCATAGTTATAGCAATCAAACCTCATGAGGAACTGAGCAAGGTCTATCTACAACTCATAACTAACCTGACTGGGTCAAAGTCTATCAGGGACCAGTGTGTGCAATAAGTGATGTTCATTTATCCATTTTTAGGGAGGTAGGACTAACCCATTGTAAACATAGCCAAAGTAGCTAGCTCATCCACAAGCACGCAATGATCTATACAAAAGAAGGTCGCTAATGTGATAGATGTGTCACCACTTGTAAGACTATTCCACTGGTAGGTAGGTGCTTAGGGCCTATAGCTAGTGATGGAAATCATCCCATGATGTTATGTTAAACCTAAGGACCAAAGGAGATGAAGCATAACAATTGTGTTTCTTTGGAGGCTTTTCCTTTTGTTTTCTACCCCTCATTTTGTTGATTCTCTTTTTGTGGTACTCTTTCTTCTTTATTTTTTTTGTGTGGGTGTTGGCTTTTGTTTTCTACCCATTTTTTTAATTTGTGCTTATGCTTATCCCTTTTTTTATCCCTAGGTCATATGTTGATCATGCAAATGATAGGATGAGTAGGGGAAACCATTTTCTAGATGGTGATATCTACGCAAGGTGTTATCTTCCCTAGACTCAAAATTTACTTTAAAAATATGACATGTGTGAATGGTCCCTGAAAGAAGTTGAACCAACCAAGAGATGTTGTAAGTAGGGTAAGAAAATTTTTCAACTAGAGGTGATATTTGATTGAATTAATTGGTGAGTGGTAAAAATCATGCAATACACCATATACTCTGTAATCCTGAGAAGGGGAGTGGACATCCAAGTGGTAATGCTAACAAGTGTGTATATTATTCCTGCCATGGGCGCATTTCTATAGGGGGAATATACAAACATGAATGTAAACATAAAAGAAGAGTGATGCATATAGACAATGGATGCAATGTGAAAGATATGATATGGAAGGAAAGTATCTACAAGAGAAATTTTGTGAGACTTAACCAAATGATATTAGAAACCATGTTGAAAGATATGGATTTGTGAAGAAATGATGAGCAGAAGGAGTTCATGGTAATGGTTTCCCCAGCGTGTGGGAGTGTCGCAAACAAGAGAGAAGTATGTAATTAGGAAAATGCATGTGATAGTGATAAACAAGGAAAATCAAGAGTGAGAAGAGATGTAGAGGAAAATGAGAATGAAGAAGTGCAACAAAGAAGAAAGAGTGAAGCAATGAAGCAAAGAAGATGAGAAGAAGAGGAAGAAAAGGGTAAAATCAGCACATGTATGTAGCCACTCGAAGCGTGACCATACAATAATGCCAAATGAAAATATGAAGAGGAAAGAGAATGGAAGCAAAAATAAGGGGAGAAAATAAGCTAAGACTATGTGAAGTGATGGGGATCAGGTTGCAAATGACTAGGTGAAGTGACAAGGCAACTAGGATTTTGGTAATTTGTGTAGTTGGATAACTATTGGAAATAATGAGGTGTGGATGTAAATGGTTCATTTGAGGGCATAGGGTGAGGCACAAGATGATGTGGAGGGCTCTGAAGTTGAGTAGGAGAGAGAGCATGTTCGAGTTGTGAGAGGAATTCATTGAACAAAATATCTTGGATAATATTTTTAAAAGTGTGGCACACATCAATGTCATGTCCCAGTTGATGATGATAAATGCAAAATTGGTTCTCTCTATAATTTTGTGGCTTAGGGTGTAATGGATCGATGGGATAGATCTCAGGTAGAACCAGGAGGTCTTGGTGGAGCAACTGGTGAAATATCTAGGAGAGTGGTGCAAAACGGATAGGCATGGGCTATATGTGTTAGTCTCACAATGACATTGAGAGGGGAGGTGAATCGGTGTGGCTCTTTAAAACTTAAAAACTTCAAAAGCCAAAACAATGAAAGCTTAAAACCACATAAAGCAAATATAACAAGAGAGCATCACACAACACAAGATGTAATGAGGTTCACCAGTTTTGGCTACTCCTCAAAAATGATTACTTGGACTCCCGTCCAAATCTAGCCTTTGCAAAATATCAAGTTTACAATCAATTTACCAACACCCACTGGAAGAAGCACCAACCCCTGATTTATCTTCACCAACATAAAGGAGCACCAACCCCTAATTTATCTGCACCAACAGAAAGGAGCACCAACCCCTAATTTATTTGCACCAACAAAAAGGAGCACCAACCCCTAATTTATTTGCACCAATAGAAAGGAGCACCAACCCCTAATTCCAAGCACCAACTTGGACTACAATTTTGAAACTATAAGTTTGACATAAAGATGCCTTCTCTTATACAAGACCTTGACTGGTCTATTGCTAACCCAACCTCTCTCGCTATTCACCAAAACAACACACACTCTTACGACTCTGTTTATTGCACTTTTATGGCCCTCACGGATTTGCTCAACTCTCTCTTGTGGCACTCTTCCAACCCTCTTCTTGCAGCACTTTTTCTCTCTTTTTGCAGCACTTTAATTCTCCACGCAGACCTCCTTTTATAACAAAATTCTGATTCTATTTTTAACTTCCATATTTTCACATGCAGCTTATTAATAGAAAATTCTATATGTAACTTCCTTTATCTCACAGTATTCTTTCATGCATCCTATAAATAGTTATGGCTCAAGTTTGATCTTTGTCTGATGACTTTCAGTTTAATCGTTGCTCGATGCTTTTACTCTGTTACTGGCCCTGTAACTGTCATTCTAACTTCAGTTTACTATTCTTATTTTAGCTACAGGATTTTTCTCTAAAACTGCACCTATAACTGTCGTCCTGACTTCAGTTAACTCTTCTTATTTTAGTTGCATGTTTTTCTTCTGCAAATGCCATAGAACTTCAGTTAACTGTCACATATCTTATTTTGGCCGAGTTCTCTTCTTGCTCGCGCCAACATGACCTGTCACAAAATCACAATACTTCTACCTCTTTGTCCTCTTCTCGGCTTTCACTCATGAAAACACAACATGTCGCGATATCGTGACACTTTCACCTCCTTGCTACTCTTCTTGGCTTCAACCCATGAAAACATAACATGTCACGATATCGCGACACTTTCACCTCCTTGTTACTCTTCATGGCTTCAGCCCGTGAAAACATAACATGTCACAATATCATGACACTTTTGCCTCCTTGCTACTCTTCTTGGCTTCAACCTGTGAAAACATAACATGTCGCGATATTGTGACACTTTTGCCTCCGTACTCTTCTTCTTTACTTTTGTCATGAAATCACGACACTTATGCCTTCTTACTTTCTCTCTCCTCCTTAAGTCACAAAAATGCGACATGTCGCGATATCGTGACACTTTTTCTCCTTTGCTCTTTCTCTTGCCTTCGGGTCATGAAAACCCGACATGTCATGATATCGCGACACTTTTTCTCCTTTGTACTTTCTCTTATCATATGTCACAAAATCATGACACTTTTTCTTTTGGACTCTCTCTCCTGCAGCATGTCGCGAAATCGTGACACTTTTTCTTTCGGACTCTCTCTCCTACAATATGTCGCGAAATCACGACACTTTTTATTTCGGACTCTCTCTCCTACAACATGTCACAAAATCATGACACTTTTTCTTTCGTACAATTTCTCTTGCAATATGTCACGAAATTGTGACACTTTTTCGTTCGTACAACCTTCCTTGCAATATGTCGCAAAATTGCAACACTTTTTCATCCGTACAACCTTCCTTGCAATATGTCATGAAATCGTGACACTTTTTCGTCTGTACAACCTTCCTTGCAATATGTCATGAAATCACGACACTTTTTCTACTTGCCTTTCTCTCTTCCAACATGTCACGAAATCGTGACAATTTTGCTTGTTTGTGCTTTCTCTTCGAACATGTCGCGAAATCATGACAATTTTGCTTTCTTCTCAACATGTCACGATATCGCGACACTTTTTCTTTCTTTCTCAACATGTCACGATATCGTGACAGTTTTTCTTTCTTGCCAACATGTCGCGATATCGTGACAGTTTTCTTCCTTGTGATTTTCTTTTGATTTTTAGCATATGGGCCACTTCGGTCTTCTTAGACAACACTGCTCATACTCTGAGTAACCTCTGAACTCCTGTCCACTGCATCACTGAACTCCTGTCCACTGCATCAACCGATCTATTTGACTGTGTTGAAAACAATGACAATATTGTTCTTGCACCTTGCTCAACAATATGTATGGCTTAGATGGTGATGAGTGTGAGAAAGGTGGGGTAGGAATGAGTGGTTGGATTGGGGATCTGGAGTCTAGCGAAGGTCAGATATGAGAGCAAGGAATGGGCCTGGAAGAAGGCAAAATGACATAAGCTACAATAGGACAATGGGGAGAGGGATGGCAACAATAATGACTCAAGTGTGAATTGAGGTTGTCAAGGTGAGAGAGGATGTGTTGTATATCAATGGGAGGAGGTGACAGAATTGAGGTAGGTGGGGAGAAAAATTCTAGTATATAAATGGGGTTGGTATGGGTACAAAGAAGAGAATGAACAAGAAGAAGAAAGAGGAGATTGAAATTGCTGAGTGAGAGGTGGAGCAAGCTGAAGTAGAATATTGTGTAGTGGGGATGGGGGTAACTGGAGAATAGGTGGTGGTGCAGATAGCAATAAATAGTGACATGTACATGATGGGAGAACACATGTAGAGGTAGCCTGGATGACATGTTGATGAAGGGATTGGTCATAAGGTGATATCTCGCTCGGTAGGGGTGGGGGTAGTCCTGAAGGGTGTGCATGAAAAGGTGTGGTTCCCCTATTAGGAGGATAGTATCCTGGTGAAGGTTATAAAGCTAGGTAAGATGGTAGATATGTATCTCTCGGATCAACCAAGTGAGGTGGGGATGATCCCTATGCATGAGGGTTTGGTGGGCAAGAATGTTCTTCCTTATCTACAAAGGAGGACAAGAAGATATAGCTATCACTAGAGCGAGGGGAATAGAAAGAGTCCCAATAGTCGGGTGAGCAACGTTGGGATGAAGTATGGTGATTGGAATGTGATTATGGGGATGCCTGACATATGTGAACAAGGATAGGAGGCATGGCAAGGTCGACATGGATAATTGGTACTAAAAGGAGTGTCTAAAGGTCCTACATGATGGGGGAATGGTATTCCAAAAGTGTAAACCTGGAACAACATATCTTCGTGATAGATGTTATAGCTGGTGATAAGAGACCTACAAAATGATAAGACACCAACAACATAAAAATGACATAAAAAGTAAACCTGTTTCTGTTGTGTAATAGAAAGTGAAAGTTGTGTGTTCAATGCGATGTGGGATGTGAATATATGAGTGAAGTGATATGTACACTGCGATTATGATAATATATGTAATTTATGGTAACATGTACCTAGATAGGCTAGGCATTAAATGTGTATAAGTGAATCATGTTGATGGGTTTAGGTTCAGTGATTCCTTCAAGATTTGCCAATCGATAGGTGCAAAAATTGAATTTGTGTGTGATGATGTGTGGGCCTATCTAGTTGAGAGTGAATTTGTCTTGCTTTTGATGAGGTTGACTTGTGATCTGTTGATTCTTTTTGAGAACTAGGTCATCGATCTAAAACTCACACTAGTGTACCTTACTATTGTAGGTATGACAAATATGATCTTGATAGAAACGAGTATGTTCTATGACATGGATGCGACGCTCGTACAAGAGTGTTAATTGGTCAAGGTAGGCTTGACGAGTGGTATCATAATTAATGAAGTATTTCATAGAGATGTATTTCAAGCTCAAGGTGCATAATGGCTTTGGTGCCATAAACCAAAGAAAAGGAAGTTAGATGCAAATGCTCATACAATAGGCCCATAGGGCTAATGACATTTGATTGTGCCAATCATGATGAGATTTTATGACCATTTTATGAAGAATAGAGCAGATGGTTTTATTGGTAGCCTCAACCTGGTCGTTACCTTGTGGGTAGTATAGGGTAGATAAGCTATGATGAATGCTAAATTTAGTGCATAGAGTGCGAATGGTTTTATTTTTGAAAGGAGCACCGTTATCTAAGATGATTTATGAAGGGATGTCAAAATGACATGATATGGTCAGTGATGAATGCTGCAATTTTGGCCCTTATAGTTTGAATGAGTGGGATGAATTTGACCCATTTTGTGAAGTATTCTATGGCAATGATAATGAATTTATGGTTTCCTGATGAGGCAGGTGATATTTGTTCGATAAGATCTAAAACCCATTGTAAAAAAGGCCACATTGATTGGAGAAGTTGGAGTGCTTGTGAGGGCAAGTGTGTGAGGTTAGAATGTTTTTGACACTTTATGCATCATTTGATATACTCACAATAGTCATATTCCATTTTGGGCTAGTAGTAGCCCATGCACAGAATGCATTTTGTGATAGCCATGTCACTGAAGTGACCACTACAAGTACCACCATGGGTTTATTGGACCACTCGTTGAGCTTCGTGTGGCTCTAGGCAATGTAAAAGAATACCATCGTGACTATGGTGATATAGGATGTTCCCTAGTAATATGTAATGGATCACCTGTTGTTTGAATGCTCGCTGATGAGCATGTGGTAAGTCACAAGGTAAAAAGCCTAATTTGATATAATCCTTAATTTATGAAAATCAAGGATCATGTAGTTTAGTATGGATGACATGAATGCCATCATCATCTATGGGAGGTGAAGATGAAATAGTAGACTGTGTTAGAGTATGGATGAACATGTGCATTGTGTTAGAGAGGGGGTTTTGTAGTATTAACAATCCCAGGTATGACATTGTGTCATCAAAGCGATTTGACGAGCGTGGAGTGTCTTCGATGTCATACCAACATTACCAAATCTCCTAGATCGGGCAACAACATTACCAAATCTATTTGTATTGTTGGAGGACTAGGCAACAACATTACCAAATATCCTAGACTTGATTGACAACAAGGAGGGAGTCACCAATGATGTGAAGGTGCCTAACGTGCATAGAATGCACTTGCTTTAAACCAAGAATATGAGCTTTGTATTCCACATTGTTGTTTGTGCTGGGAAACCCTAATTTGAATAAAAATGGGAGAGGTTCCCCATAAAGTGTGAAAAATACAATTCTTACACCCTTAGCATGAGTGCAATAGGAACCGTAAAAAAAAAGTGTTAAGTCAACTAGTATTTCTGGTGCAACATACTCTTCAGCTTCTATGATATGCAAGATGAAATCATCAGAAAGCTAGATAAGGAGTGGTTGATTATTAGGTAACAAAATCTTGGTGAGTTGGTTGGCAATGACCTATCCTTTGATGGACTTATAATAAATGAATTTGAGATAAAATTTATTGAGGAACATAATCCATTTGGTGGTGCAAGAGTTATGCTAACTCTTGTTAATCATATATCAAAGTGGATTATCGCACGCGATAACAAATATGGTGTGATTAAGCATGTAGTAACATAGTTTTTGTATCGTAAAAACTATAGCCAGGTATAACTTTTCCATGTATGCGTATAGGATTTTATAATTGACAAGCGTACGACTAATGTAATAAATAGCTTGTTCTTGATTGAGTGTATTATTTTGAGCTAGCAATGTACCTAGTATAAAATCCATAGTGGAAATGTACAAGAGGAATGAAAGTTGTGGGTGTGGGGGAGATAGGACTGGTGATGAAGTGAGGTAGGCTTTGATTGAATCAAATACTTGTTGATAGTTTGCATCCATTTGAAGGTGACTCCTTTTTATAGGAGATGATTGAATGGCTTGTACTTATCCTATAACTAGGAAATAAAATGGTGAATAGGTTAAATTTTTCCCTACAAGCTGCATAGTTGTTTGAGATTTGTGGGTGGAGGTATCTCGAGGATGGCTTTGAATTTATTGGGGTCTACTTCAATGCCTCTATGAGAAACAATGAACCCTAGGATTTTACTAGAAGTAAAACTAAAGACACATTTCTTTGGGTTGAGATGAGCATTGTGCTCCAAAAGGTAATCGAAGATCTTACGTAGATCAACTAGGTGTTGTGAACATTATTTGGGTTTGGAAATGAGATAATCAATATAATATTCCATTATTTTATGCATGTAGTATTGAAAGATATAGGTCATTGCATGTTGGTATGTTGCCCCAGTATTTTTAAGACCAAAAGGCATGACCTTATAACAAAAAGTCCCCTAGGAGGTTGTGAATGATGTTTTGTGTTGGTTAATGGGGTTGATCTTAATCTAATTGTAACCAAAAAATCCATCCATGAGGGAGATCATTTCATGGCCTGCAATAACATCAACTAGCGAGTCAATTTTTGGGAGAGGAAAATTGTCCTTGGGACAAGCTTTGTTCAAGTTGCAAAAATTGGTGCATATGCAAACTTCACTAGAAGGTTTAGGTACCAACATCATATTGGAAACCCATTATGGGTAATTGATAGGTTGGATGAAATTGAAATCAAGGACCTTTTGAAGCTCAAATTTTTCCAGTAGCATAACCATAGGATGCATACGTTGTAATTTTTGTTTGATGGGTTTGGCATCGCTATCGAGAGTGATATTGTGAACCACGAGAGGGATTGAGTCTAGACATATCCATGTAGGACTAGGTGAAGACTCAAATGTATTACTTAAGAAAAGTGGTAAACAAGTTGCACTCCTCTGATGAGAGGCTGGTGACGAGTTTAACAATATGTGGATTATCGAGGTTGTCACCAATATCAACATCGATGGTGTCTTCCACAAGCATGTGGGAATTATCTCAAAGCTACTCTAGGATTAGAATAATATGAAGATCGTCGATAGCCTCAGGTAATCCAAATTCATCATCTAAATAAATGCTGGTGTGATGGACCCAGATGTGAGGTGGGGTAGATGGTGAAGAAGCATTCACAATAGGCAAGATAGGGGGTGATAGAAAAAAGTCTTACGATGAAGATGGTGAAATGTGAGTGAAATCAATAAAATTAGGGTTTAGTGTATCATTGTGAATCGTATGAGGTATATATAGAAGTGGGGAGAAAAGATCCACATAAACCATGTTGATGAAAGTAGTAGAGGTCATAAAAGATGATGAGTCTGATGATGAAGGTTTGAAAGCAGTTGAACATCGTGGTAGGTTTAATGGTGGACATAAAACCATGGGTGGAGAGCGAGGTCAAGTTGTGGATTGATGAAGCTACCAGTGAGTAGGCAATGGTATGATCGAATGTATAAGTTATGGAGGATGGGGTGAAGTTTTGTGCTCTAGATGATGAGCTATGAGGGACAAGGCAAAAAATTAGTCAACGAGCACGTTAATACAATAAGTATATGTGGCATCAACAAAAGATGTGTCTTGGAAGAAGCTGCATGGAATGGTGATGGTAGAATGAGGAGATGGACTCTCATCTAGGATATCCATGTTGATGTATTCTTCCAATGAGTGTGTAGGAATTGGCATGGGGTGTAGGGAGAGATCTTGGAGTTCATTCTCAAGTGTGTGAACTACTATAGGGTGATAACCTAGGCCATATTTATCTATGGGTGACTGAACATGGGGGTTGATAGGCGTGCATAACCCTTGCTCATAGCAGCCTAGCCCAAATCCATACCAATGAAAATACCTCAGGTAGCATAGGGTGAATTGGGGGTTGGACATGTGGTCTAGAGTGCCATAGAAATTGGATTGTGGTGGTGGAGGTATAGCAGATGGGAGCGATGAGTCTAGGCCTGCATAAATGAAGTTGGTATGATTATCAGGAGGACCTAGTTGCACAATGATATCGATGGTTAGTGCTGAGGCTGAAGGATAATTTAAATCACACATAGATTATATTGTCAAGGATCGTACATGAGCATTCTAAATTTGTCATAAAAATTGATACTTGAGGTGTCGCACATGTTGGGTATCGAGGTGGCAAATCGAAATCAGAGGAATATGATGCCAATTGGGAATCACATATGATGGTATCAGAAGAATAGAGTAATTGAGCATCTAAGCGAGAGCTCGATATTCCTAATTGTGGCATTCAATCACGGTGGAAGGAATGAGATAGTTCACATGTGGGAATTGTGTGGTGGGGAGAGGAGGTTTAGGCATTGAGCTACGAGAAGATGTGAAAGATCATGGTCAAGGATGAAAAGGAAGTGGGGGTTTTTGAGGAGTGGGAAGAGAAGACGTTCTACAGAGGAATATGCTTGATATGTAATAGGAGGCCATGATGAAGGTGGTGAAAAAGGTGGAGGTGTAGGAGGTGGATCTGTGGAAGAGGATAGTTGAGAAGGAGGGGGAGGCCATGAAAAATATCACAAGAAAGATATGGTAGTAGAATGAAGTACCATACTAGATGATGAGAGGAGTGTGGGCACATATGGAGGGGAATGCGTACGTGCTCCTGATGATTGTTGCGGGGATGAGGTTGGTATTGAAGAAGATGTAGATGCTCCTTCTAAATGATGAGAAGGAATTTGAAGAACTTTAGTAGAGGATGATGAGGGTCCTGGTGGAAGGTCTGCGATGTTGTAGAATTTTAAGGGGTCCCTATCGGTAGGAACACAATGAACAAGTCCTTCATAGATATACTTGAGACAATGATGCAAGGTAGAGGGAACACATTGCATGTCTCTAATCCATGGACGTTCAAGCAAGATATTGTATTGCATCTCGCCCTGAATGACATGGAATAAGATGGAGATGGTGCAAAAACCTACTTGGATAGGTAGGATAATGAAGACTATAGTGGGTCACATGGAACTATTGAATGCTCGAAGGTTAAGCAATGGGATGGTAAAGTGAGCTGGCGGAATGTGAAGGTGATGTAAGACATATGTAGAAATTATACTAATGGATGAGCTTATATCAACAAGAATAGGCTTGTAGGTGATGTCATTTATGGTTGCTTGTATGTGGAGAGGAGGATTAGCTCCTTCACCTATGAGCTATGTAATCTCATGGTTGTGGAAACTAATGGAGGGCTGAAGGCAATGTGGGATGTTCCTAATGAAATTTACAAAAGTATTTGTATCATGGGTTTCAATATCAATGGATCACAAGATGTCATTCAACACCTTGCGATGGGGTTGAGACTACTGTAAAAGGTAAAAAATAGATAGCCTAGTAGGGGCATTATGTAATTGATGCATAAGGATACCATGGATAGTGATGATGTTGTGAGGTAACTATGGTGAAACATTTGAGGTTGTCGAAGGTTGGGGCGACGTAAAAGGTAATGGAGGGGATACTACAGGTGCATCCTGGCATGGTGGATAGCATTGAGTGTGAGTTGTAAGGTTGATCATACCAACTACACCGCATGAAGGAGGGTCATGTTGAATATTGTTAACCTATCAGGGTTATCCTTGGGAGTTTAACTAGGTTCCTTAGGGATTGGTCCCCCTCTTTTTAGGTAATGAGTTTTGATAGATACCCAAATTTTGGTTTTGTGGTGCGAGGGGGTTTATGACCTGGATGATACCCAATCAATGAGGTCTTGGACAAGACCACAAAAGTAATTACAAGACTTTATATCATGGCCGCATTGTCGATGGTATGTGTAGAAGGCTTTCTCAATATACCCTTGAGGCTTGGGTTGGTTTGGATCTATAGGTCGAATGTCTGGTAGGGTAATATGACCTACATCGTATAATATCTAGAACAGAGTTGGAAAAGGCTCTGAGAGTGGGGTCAAATTGCACTATGAAAGTTGTGGATGAATGCCATGGGTATGTTTCGATTGAGGTAGAAGGGGTAAATTAGTTTGGAATAACTACTACTATGGAGGGGGTCATGCGATGGATGAAGAAGCTAAAGAAGTTGCCACCACTTGATTAGTTTGTGGTGGTCTAGGGAAGGATTGATTTGGTGTGTTTTAGTTGAAGCAAAATTTGGAGTTGTATGATGGTTTCTTCATAATCTTAATCTTTCCAGATTAGAATTTGATATCCTCGATAACCTTGGCTTGGGTGATAGCTTCCTAAAATGTGCAACTTTGATGAATTTGTAAAGATGTGGAGATATGTTTGTGATAACTCTTGGATAAGAGTGTAACTAGCTCAACTAATGGAAGGCTATGAGCTAGGTCATGAATGACCGATATCCATAGAGATATAAAATTAATAATGGGCTCATCGTCGACATATCATAAGGTGTAAATATCAGAGAAGTTGGTTTTATTCTTGATATTTTTAGAGAAATATTCTAAGAATGAATTGGAAAATTTTTGAAAGGTGAACAACCTATGACATGGAAGAATGTTGTACCATTCAAGAGCTTGTAACCCAAGCGAGAGGGATAAGATACATAACATGATGGAATTTCTACTATTAAGTTGATACCAAGTAGAGTGATAATTGTTGATGTGTTTACAAGGATTCTCTTTACCGTTGTACTTATCAAACTTTGGGATATCAAAGCGATAAGGGCAAGGAGGGATGATAACTTAAGGGTGGACTGGCTTACTACATAGTTCATTGTATGTGGGTTTTTGTGGCCCATAAATGGTTATACAAAGATTTAGCATCATAACTTCTTCTTGCAAAAGTTGAAGTTTAGGTTCTAGAGGTGTAAAGGATTATGCATAGGTAATTGGAGCCTAAGAATGGGGTGGGTATTGTAGCTATTATTCTTACCAATGAAAAGAGAGAATGTATTGTAACAATTCTTGTGGATGTGATTACTAAATCGCATAGGGTGTCAAAGTTTATGGGACACTCTATTATGGAGCAGACATATACTGGGGGTAGTAATATTGTGGTTGTGGGATTTACGGTTGTTAAATAAGGATCTACTAGAGAGGGGCCTGCTATAATGGTTGGGTTGTATGGGATGATTACCAAGGAGTTGGAGTGAAAAACATAGGCCCAATAGGTAGTGGTGTATGTAGTGGTTTTTGGATAGATGGTGCAAGTGGTGGGTGAGATGAGGTGTCAAAATATGGTACTTGCATCTAAATATAAGAATAATAAGTTGAGAAGGTAGGTAGAGTAGAATAGCATGGGGAATTAGTGTTTAGGATGAGTTTAATGGACCATAGGTAGGAAAGGGACTATAATATAGAGCCTAAAATGGAGGAGGTGAAAGTAAGAAAATGGGAGTATATGAAGAGGGTGGTGGAATAGAATACAAGATACCATACACCCCAGGGAGGGTGGGTTGTAGGTGGAGGAAGTGTTGAGGAATCGGGATAAGCCTCAAAGGTAAGATCTTGGGAATATGGCATGGTGAAAGTGTTCATGTATGATTAAGGATATGGGGTTTGCTGATGTTGTGAAGGAGGGGGTGGTTGTAACATTGCATCGAACTATTGGGAGAGTGGTGGTTACAACACTTGAGAAGTGAACTGGTATGATGATGTGGGTGATGAATATTGTTGTAAGGGGATTTGAGATGAGGGCGTCTGAGTACTCGAAGTGGAAGATAAGGGATCATATATCATACCTATAGTAGGGATGAATGATGCAACCTCGAGACGAGTACGATTGAGCAATGAGGATTCACTCTTGAAGAGGTACTAAGATAATATTTGAAATAAAGGATGTGCAAAGGTAGGTAAAGTAGGTGGAATCTCCTCCTCGAGAGTGAAGAAATGATATGGGTGTCCTAGAGTAGTATAGATTACATGATCACAAAACATAGGAGGATTAGGTGAAGATGAATGTGAAATAATTAGATGACCAAATGAGGTGGTGAGGGTACTTCTTGGGGTATAAGTATCATTGTGAGACATAGTGTGTATGTGAAGTGAATCAAGATCTGTAAGGAGGTCTAGAGTGAATATGGATTTATCTCTTATAACTAAAGAATGGGGGGACTAACTGGAAGTGGCATAAGAAGACTCCTTAATATGTGCTTGTTCGTGCACTTGACTATGGGTGACAATAGGCATGGTGTTGTGTGATGTGAATAGGTGCTCAAAACTACTCAAAAATAGAAATTTGAGATTTTGGGTGTGCTCTGTGTGAGGTCTTTGAGTAACCCTATGAAATTTGTGTAGTTTTTATGTGTCAAAATAAAATTCACAGGGTTCTATGCAAACCAGGATCTGGTTCATAGGTTGACCTATGAACTGGGCCTGTGCTATGAATTTTTTATAGGAAACTATTAGTGATTGACTGTGTGTGTCCAAAAAGTGGATTTCCTAGAAGAAAAATATGCTAAAATCAGTCTTGTGAAGGCATAAAATAAGGTGTAACTAGAATTAGTGCTAATAAATAAGAAATAAATATTTGTTTGTTTTGTGTGTTTTTATTTTTGAAATATACCTCTAGAAAGTATCACGAGAAGTGGGGTGAAACTCTAGAAATAATAGGAATATCATCAGAACGAAACCTCCTACAACACCCAGGGGCACACAAAATAGAATAGTGTCTCAACAGGTAAATGATAACCTAATGTAAAGGTATAGTAAAATGATAACGAAATAAGGGAGAAACTCAAAATGCTCTGATGAGTCCAAAATCCTCTCACAAGAAGAGGTGGTACTATCTAAGACCTACTATCATCATACCCATACTTTCACTTCACCCTTGGGAAGGCTTAGTCAATAATGAAATTTACCTATTTACTATTTATATGAGCCTTATGAACAAAGGTGTCTAACCCTATCCTACTTCGAAGGTCCCTTTTGATGATGAATTTTGGAAAACCAGTCTTAAGAGTAGGGTATTTTTAGGTGATGAAGTCTAGAAAACCACTCCTGTGGGCTACTATGGTGTCTAGGGGGCGAATTGGTGGAAAGAGATGAATTCCAACATCACTAGTCTCGAGCGATGGATTGGGGATGAATTTCAATCTCACCACTATGTATACCACATGTGCATGTGATGGTGTGTTTATTACCACTGGGGTGAAATTAAAATAGCTAATTAAATGCTTTTTCAAAATAAAACTAATCCTATATGCGTTTTCAAATTGAAACTAGATCTAGATGCATTTTAGAATGAAACCAGTCCTATAAGCCCTTTTGGAAAATAAAAAGAGATCTATTCTATGAAATGTGCAAGCAAGAAAATATGAAGCATGTGAATCAAAGGAAATAGAAACCTTAATATAAATACTTGAAAGAGATTGAAATTGATTGTAGAAAAAGAGATGTGAATTCTAGGCTAAAAATATGTGAAAGGAATTGAAACCCTAATATAGAAGAAAGAAAGATATTGAAATTGAATTTTGCAAAAAGAGATTTAAATTCTATGATAAAATATGCGAAAAGGAAATGAAACCTTAATCTAGAAGCATGAAATAAATTGAAATTGATTTTTGTGAAAAGAGATGTAAGTCCTATGCTAAAAGATGCAAAAAGGAAATGAAACCCTAATCTAGAAGCATGAAAGAAATTGAAATTGATTTGTGTGAAAAGAGATATAAATCCTATGCTAAAATATGTAAAAATAAAATGAAACCCTAATCTAGAAGCATGAAAGAAATTGAAATTGATTTGTGCGAAAAGAGATGTAAATTCTATGCTAAAATATGTGAAAAGGAAATGAAACCCTAATCTAGAAGCATGAAAGAAATTGAAATTGATTTGTATGAAAAGAGATGTAAATCCTATGCTAAAATATGTGAAAAGGAAATGAAACCCTAATCTAGAAGCATGAAATAAATTGAAATTGATTTGTGTGAAAAGAGATGTAAGTCCTATGCTAAAAGATGCGAAAAGGAAATGAAACCCTAATCTAGAAGCATGAAAGAATTTGAAATTGATTTGTGTGAAAAGAGATGTAAATACTATGCTAAAATATGCAAAAATAAAATGAAACCCTAATCTAGAAGCATGAAAGAAATTGAAATTGATTTTGCAAAAAGATATTGAAATTCTAATTGAATGATTTGAAAATAAATTGAACTGGTTAACCTAAATGTGATTTTGAAAAATAAATTTGACAAAGAATTTTGAAATGAAAAAAAAGGAATGCAAAAGCATGGTCTAAATGCATATTTGAAAAGGTATTTGGGAATAAATTTTACATGATATGAAAATAATTTGACAATTTAACCTAAATATAATTGTGAAAATAATTTTAAAAATGGAAAGAAAATAAAATGAAAGGATTGCAAAACCCTGATCTAATTGATTTATGACTGACTAAAAATTTGAATTGATTTGTTTTAGAAAGAAATTTCACACAATGACTTGATGCATTCGAAGTGTAAATTGTTGTGTAAAGATATGATAAAAAAAAATGGAGGTATGAAAAATACCTGACTGATGTTGTATAAGATAAACTTTCCAATGTGTCTACTATTAACTTCTACAATTTTAGATGATTTTTATGTTGTTTTGTGGGGTTCGTAGGGTGGCTTGTCAACTGGCTTCTGGTTCACAGTTCAGGGGGTAAACTAAGTGTAGAGGTTTGAAACTTTGATTTTGAGGGCTTTCACTATGTTTTAGGGCTTTGTTGGGTCCTATTCTATGTTCAGAGTACCTATAACAACAAAAGAAAATCAAAATTGAGTTATGAAGAACATGTGCGTATACTGAGAGGGAGGGTGAACAGTATAAGATAATTTTTTTTTATTTTTAATCCAAATAATAGCATCACCATCATTAAAGCAGTAAAAATCACACAAAGCATCACACACATGAGAGACATGATTTTACATGGTTCACCCAATGTGGGCTACTCCATAGAGAAAATATTTCTTATAAATTTTTCTCAAATAAATTCTCTTGGGAATCCTTTCCCTACAATGTTTATGGATCTCTGTCCAAAGGAGACACCAATCCCCTTGATCAAGTTAGTGGATCTCTATCCATAGGAGACACCAATCTCCTATATTTGCTCTAGTTGGTGATCCTCTATAAGACCTTTGCCTCCACTACCCTTAGCAAATTGAACTCTATCCATAGAAGACACATGTCCTCCCTACTCTGGTTGGAGATCTTTGTCCTCAACTCTATCACCTCCAAAGCTCTGTATCAAGTCTGCTCTAAACATAGTCCTTCGGTCTAGCATAAATATGTCCTCAATATCTATCTCTGGTCTGGCACAAACTTGTCCTCAAATCTACACCAAAATCTATCCTTGAATTTATACTCAATATCTGTTCTCAAATCTATCCATAAGTCTTCTCAAATACATACCTTAAATCTCCTCAACAAGTCCACACTAGAACTTGTCCAATCTCATAGAAACATAAAGAGAATTGTTAGAGACTCAATATGCCCTATACTCATCACAATACTCAATCACTTTCTCAAATCAATTTATAATATAGAATAGTTTTTTTTATGGAACTTGAACAATCACTTCACACATCCACTTGACTAGGCTCAACCAACTCTACTCAACCAATCACTCAATGAAACAATCCTTGCTTACAATACCTAGTCCAAGCATATGATCCTATACTCAAAAATTTTCCAACAATTCTTATCAACCACTCTCACATAACAATTATACTCATGCTCTTTTCAAACCCTAGTTCAAGTTATTCATACAAACAATGGCTTCAACAATAATGCTTATAAAACAAGGTTTTAACAACTCTTTATTCCAAAAAACCTTGAAGCATTAACTCAACACACTCAATAAGGAAACCCTAATCAAGTCATTTTCACTCCAAACTTATTTTCTAGAAAACCAACCAATCAACTCAACTATGGAAGAATGTGCTCATACCTTTTTCTTGATGATGAAGGAACCTCAAACATCTGCCACAACCACAAACACTTATTTTCCAAACTCGAAGGAGTTAGAAGACAATGAAAATATCAACACACACATACACCTTATCACTCCATCTTAAATAAAGCATCCATCAACATATAAAAATAATTGATCAAATACACCTTATAATCTCCCAATTAAAATAATATTCAATACCAAGAATAATATCAAGACAATCTCCTTTTCAAAATAACTCAATGACAAGAAATCCTCTCAACACTTTAAATCTTCAATAAACCAATGTGACACAAATACTTTATTCAAAAATAAATCTAACTCCTTATTCCTCCAATTAACCAAAAATAATTATTAATTAAAAACCTTTTTAACTAACCCTTTTAGCTCCCTAAGACCTCATGTCAAAACTTAGGCATCATAAAAATATATTCAAAATTTTATTACCTTTGCCTTGGTGGGAATCAAACTCACGATACAGCCTCAACCAGCGTCCTAGTCATGGCTCCAACCATCACGTGAGTTAGGTGCTCACTAGGGTAGTAAAGAGAACCACGTGCTCTATAATGGTCCCTTATTTTCCTAAGCAAAAACCATGCACCACTTCCTTCGACTCTTCACACACAACCAACAAAACAATGTTGTCATCGTGAATCGATCGCAGGTCACTCCATGCCCAAGCACTCTAGTCTTTGTCCACTTGCCACTAGGCCACGCTGCATGGATGGCTCTTGAATTTTGGTGCTCATTAATTTATCCTTATTCATTGGTGCTTAAAACAATTTTCTTATCTCTTTCTTCGCACGAGTTCTTACACACACTATTGTATGCTTTTATCATTCGAGCAAAAGGATTATCAAATGCCTCTAAGGAATATCATTTTTATATTTATTTCCACCTTCAAAGTTAAACGTCGGTGCTTCTATTTTCCTTCAAAATTAGACATCGGTGCTTCAATTTTTAACTCATTAATTTATAAATTATTTAAATTTTTTAGAATTTAAATTTTATAAATTAATTTTTTAAAATCCCTTTGGCTTTATTAAAGACTTTTTTATTTTACCACTTTGTATAAATAATATTTATTTATAAAATTTAAATTCAATTTGAAATTAAATATTTTATAAAATAAATATTATAACTCCCTTTGGCTTTTATGAAAAACCTTTTATTTTTGCTCACCCATGGTTTTAATAAAAACCCTTCTAACTTATGCTTTCACATAATATTAAAAATATTATGAAGATATTTTGCCTTTAACCTTTGCATTGTTCCTCGACCTTTTTATATCAATGAAATATTATTCCTTGACATCAATGACAACTTCGTTCCTTGACATCAATGACAAATATGACTAAAAATGTATAGCAATATCCCCCTTTGTCATTGATGGCAACCCGAATTATTTTTATGAGAAACTTAACCTTTTCTTTGTTATGCTCCCCCTGGGACATTGCTCCCCCTGGCTCAATGCTCTTTTCAAATATCTCTTCTTTACCAAAATTCTCCCCCTTATTCAAATCTCCCCCCTTTGACATCAATGGAAAAGGGTCACCTTTGGGGCTCGGGGCTAAGAATGAGCCTCTTAGCTTAGCCCCTCCCCCACCTCCTCTTGATGTGGTTAATTCTGGGGTGGGAGTCTTACTCCCAGTTTTTCTCAAAGATACTCAAAGGTTTCTTTTGAAAGTGGCTTAGTGAAAATATATGCTATATGTTCCTTTATAGTAATATATTCCAACCTGACTTGTTTATTTGTCACATGTTCTCTCATAAAATGATACTTAATCAGAATGTTCTTTGTCCTAGAGTGCATCACTAGATTTTTTGAGATACTTATAGCACTTGTATTATCACATAGTCTTCTAGAGTTCTCTTCATCCATAACACCTGTGTACAACTAGTTACTATTGAAATATATTTTGCTTCTACTATAGATAAGGATACCGAAACCTGCTTCTTACTTAGCCAAGACACTAAACAGTCTCTAAGAATTAATGCTCATCCACTTGTGCTTTTTCTATCATCAATGCTGCCAAACCAATATGCATCTGTCTATGCTATCAATGTGAAACTATCACTTTTGGGATACCAAATACCAAAATCCATAGTCCCTTTTAGATACCTAAAAATTATTTTTACCGCTACCACATGTGTTTCCTTAGGTGCTGCTTGAAACCTTGCCACTAATTCCACTGACTGTACTATGTTTGGTCTTGTAGCTATAACATATAATAAGCTTCCAATCATAGATATGTATAATCTCTGATATGCCTCTGGAGATTCATCATCCTTACTCAACTTGCATCCTATGACCATGGGGGTACTTATCGGTTTACAATATTCTAACCTAAATTTCTTTAACATTTCTTTTATATACTTGGCTTCTGAGAGAATACCCCTTTATCTTATTGTGAAATATGAAGTCCAAGAAAGAAGGAAAATTCACCAAGCATAGACATATCAAATTCATTTTGCATGTTCTTAGCAAATTATTTACACATCTTATCATTGTTTCCTCCAAAAATGATGTCATCAACATAAACAACCACAATTAGTAGATCATTCCCTTCATTTTTGATATATAAATTACTATCTGCTATTCCTTTTTTGAATCCCTATTCCTGAAGATACTTATCCAATCTTGAGTACCATGCTCTCAAAGCCTGTTTTAGACCATACAGTGCCTTTTTTAATCTGCATACATAATATTTTTTATCTTCTAATATGAATCCCTCTGGTTGTTCAATATAGACTTTTTCTTCTAGAAAACCATTTAGAAATGTTGACTTAACATCCATCTGATATACCTTGAAGTTTTTGAAACTTGATAAGGCTAAATAAATTATTATGGCTTCAACCCGTGCAACTGGAGCAAACATCTCATCAAAATAAATTCCCTCTACCTGTGCATAACCTTTGCATACTAACCTTGCTTTAGTCTTGACCACCTGTCCATCTTCATTTAACTTGTTTATGAATATCCATTTTATGTTGATCATGATAGAGAAGCAAATGCATTTCATTAATCAAGCAAAGCTTAAATATGACAATATGGGCCTAGATTAGCCCGTAACTACCAGAGCTAACTAGTCGTATTTAGGTAGGCATTGTAACAAAAATAATGGAATAACAACTATATGCTATATATGCTAACATCCCCCCTTATTACATTATTTGGGTAATGTAATAACTACTAGCTATGCTAACATCCCCCCATACAACAATATTTGGGTAAAGTATATAACTACCCCAATACAGCGAAGAAGAATAAGATAAATGAAAGAATGGTGGCTCATGATTTGTCTTCGAATCTGGCTCTGGTTATAAGCATACCTTTGGAATTGTACCTCTAGGTCTATCTCAGGATCTTCCTGTGCAACTGCCTCTAGATCATTGCCTCTAGATCTACCTGTAGATTTTCCTCTAGAACTTTGTCTCTGGGTCTGTCTTTAGGTCTGTCTCTGGGTCATTATCTTTGGGACTGCCACTCGGTCTGTCACTGGATTTGCCTCGGGGTCTACCATAGGTTTTACATTTTTGGTAGAAGCCATACAACATTTATTTCATCATGGTCCATTGTGTGAGATTTTTCCATCCACAATCAATATGAACCTTGTTGGCCATTTTTAGTTTGTACCAAAACTTGAAGAAGAGTGATTCGTACATCCACAAGAATCACAAGGATGTAATCTCCAAAACTTAGCTGCAACATGTCTTGTCTTTCCACAGTGACTACAATAATGTTTTTTAGGAGTTGTAGGAGATTTAGGTTTTACAAACATAGAATTACTAGTACTTGCATGTCCAGTATAGCCAAGGCCTTCATGCTTTGCCCTAACACTTAGAATTATTGGAGATTTAATGCCTTGTTCCTATTTACCTAATATCTCACCATTGAATCCCATTTTATTCATCATTTTGGAACTAAGTCCTTTGGTGTGTTTTTCAAAACACCCAATTTCATCATCTTCATCAATGCTTTTAACAATATTGCATTTGTCGCTATTGATGAGAGTATGGAATTCATTTTTAGGAGGTTCAATTTTTAAGTCACTAGTGTCACAAGCAAAATTTGCCTTTATGATGAGATCACCTGTGCTACAATTGATATCTGCCATCATAGGCATGAGGTCGCTTGTATCACAACAAGCATTGGCCATCATGGGTTCAAGGTCACATGTGTCACAACAAGCATCGACCATTAGGGGTTTGACCTCTGTTTCCTCACTAAAGTCCCTGTACACTTTACGTTGGGCAATATCAAGAGAAATCAATGATATGTAGACTGCCCTTATGATGCCTATAGGGATTTGAACACCATTCTTCTGAAGATCTTCAAAATCTTTAGAATATTTGAGAATGGATTTTACACCACTGCGTAGTGTAGAATATTTTTCATCCAAAAAAAAATCCATTCCTTCCATATTTGGTGGAAAGTAAGGACCTTTAACTGATTTTGCAACATCATCGGTTTGTTTTGGGATAGTTTTCTTCTTTGATCTACCCATTCTTAAGGTGTTGGTCTCTACCGAAAATGCATCTTTTACAATGAAATTTTGCAAAAATAATTTGACTAAGGTGTCGGTCACTGCCGAAAATGCACCCTTATAAGTCTTCCCCCCTTGTTTTTGCAAAATTATATCTCCCCCTTTTAGTGCAAAAAATATGCAACTATGAAGCCTCAAAAGGCTCTTACAAAGCTTACCTCAGAGGTAGATTAGCAAAATGTGTCAAACAAAATTATATCCTTAAAAAAAAAGGTTTGGAGGTATGATGATTTTATCTCCCTTCACTTATGCAGCAAAAAATGCCCCCCCATTTTTAAGTTTGAAAAAATTTCCTTTCAATGTTTTAAAAAATATTTAAAGTTTAATTAAATTACTTTTCCAAAAAGAAATATTTAAAAAAAATAATTCTTTTTAAAGAAAATAATTAAAAATTTAATTAAACTAAAAACAATTTTTAAACATTAAAAAAAAAAATTAAAAAAACAAATATTTTTTTGTATTACCTCAAGGGGGTTGAAGCCGACGGGGTTTGAACCTTGACCTCTCACTTAGTAGCGCCTTGGCACTCAGCCACCAACCGACCAAGCTAGGCAGCTTGGTAAGAACTAAGGGTAAAGACCCCTTAGTTATAGATACCTGGCGCTTCGAGGGTGGCTACAGGCGGCAACACTGCTCCTCTTACTTCTAGGTGGTGCTGCCCACTCCTTGTTCAACGGCGTTGCTTCTTCGATGGTGCGCTCGTCTAGTCAGCACGACTATACATTGTCTGTGTTACCAGAATAGTTGTTGGCACATTCACAAATTGCACAACATAGAAATCTGGTTGGCTACACAGTACATCAATCTGGTCTGTGTCTACAGTTTCATGGCTTGTGCAACCGAATTCAACATTGCTCCTGTGAACAATAATCTTCTGGAAAATATGCCTTTCGATCACCAGTCTCCATTGAATCAATGCGTGAATCAGTTTACAACACACGTATTCTCCTTCTACATGACAATCACCAAAATAAGCGATTGTTTCTGTTGTCTATCATACCAAAGCTATGAGGAACGTCTTGTGTCACGTATTTGCAATAGTGTAAAATTGTCTGCGTCTCAGGAAGAAGGTGTCTTTGGGAGGCGACGGTGGCACTAAGCTATCGATGTAATGAGACTAGCATCTATCCTCATTTGAACACATAGTGATACTGAGTTCTCAACATAGCATCTGCAGCTTGTGCATGTCAACAATCAGTCTATAAGCAAAAAAATATCTTTTGCTTTGTAAAAACACTGCTTTTCTCATGCTTTTGTCGTGCTACCAACCACTAGTGATCTCAACTGGTGGCTTCTACCTTCAACACAGATTTTAGATTTCAGATGTAGGGAAACAAGATTGTACAACATATGTGACCAGGAATGAATTTGGTTACGTCACGCGGTTGTGGTGCTGATCTGATCTGTTGCTAGGAATGAATGCTTCTATGGCTTGATATTTCACAACCACTTCTTTGTCGCCATATGAAATAGATCCCCATAGTAGAAACTACCTCTTTGGCTATTAATTCTCCTATGTCAGGTAATTGATATTAAGGCAAGAACGATTATTGTAACACCACGCTACTTTGATCGCTGACAACTGCGAAGCAAAGTTTGCTCCTTCCTCTCAGATCTCGGATCTCAGGCTACGATGAATGAGCCTAGATAACTTATTGCTCTGATACCATGATAGAGAAGCGAATGCATTTCATTAATCAAGCAAAGCTTAAATATGACAATATGGGCCTAGATTAGCCCGTAACTACCGGAGCTAACTAGTCGTATTTAGGTAGGCATTGTAACAAAAATAATGGAATAACAACTATATGCTATCTATGCTAACAGATCATATTTTTGTCCTTTGGTCATGGAATAAGTTCCCAAGTTTTGCTTTTCTCTATCTGATCTAATTCCTCATCCATTGCCTTAATCTAAAATTTATCCTCACTTGCCTGAGTGAAGTCTTTTGGCTCAATCTTAGATAGAAAATAAAAATTTGCTTGTTGAGATGGTGTTATTATCCTTCTCCTTATCGGTATTTCATCTGGATTCCCAATGATTTACTCTTTTGGATGATGCTTCTGTACATACCTGGATGGAGTTTTGGGAAGAAGTCTTTGTGTTTCTTCTTCTTCTTTATCTGATTCCTCATAAAACTCTTCTTGACAACATCCATCTTCTTGATACATAATTTGTTGAACTGGTTCTCTTGAATCTATCTTCTCATCAAAATTTACATTTATACTTTCCACCATAGTATGTGTTCTCTTTTTGAAAAATCTATAGGATTTACTCCTTGAGGAATAACCAAGAAAGATTCCCTCATCACATCTTGGACTAAACTTGCGTAAGTTTTGATCTTCTCGTCTTATGTAACACTTGCTTCCAAAAATCCTAAAGTGTTTTACAGTGGTAGATCTTCCTTTCCAAAGCTTATATGGAGTCTTGTGATGATTTACCCTAATTTGATCCCTAGTGATTATGTATACTATTGTGTTGACTTCTTCTCTCCAAAATCCATATGAGATCTTAGACTCATTTAGCATAGCTCTAGCCATATTATCAACAGTCCTATTTTTCCTTTCAACTACTCCATTTTGTTGAGGAGTTCTTGCTACTGAATATTCTCTTTTGATTTCATGTTGTTCGTAAAAATCTACAAATTTATTTAAAGTAAATTTTCCTCCTCTGTTAGATCTCAGACACTTAATCCTTTTGCCAGTTTCATTTTCAACCAATTCCTTAAATGCTTTGAATTTTTTAAAGGCCTCTGACTTCTCTTTTAGGAAAGCTACCCAAACCATTATGGAATAATCATCTATAAACAGTATAAAGTAGCTCTCACCCTAAATACTCTATGTTCTAGTAGGACCACACAGATTAGTATGTATTAGAATCAATGGCTCAGATGACATATATCCTTTTGAATTAAATGTTGTCCTAGTTTGCTTTCCATGTTGATAGGGTGCACAGATTGTGCTTTGAGGTCTTCTTATTTTAGGTAAATATTTGATCGCTTGTTTATTGCTTATGTTGACTATGTTGTCAAAATTCAAGTGAACAAATATTCTATGCCACAACCATCTCTCATATTCTTGTGATAGAAAGCACTTCTCTCCTTTTATCTCATTGAGCATGTATAAATTGTTTGGGGTTCTTCTTGCATTGGCAATGACTTTTCCAGTTTCTGATTTTCTTATCTCACATCTATCCGGATGGAAAATAACCATATACCCTTGATCACAAAGTTGAATTATACTTAGTAAATTATATTTTAACCCTTTAACATACAACACATTTTCGAATTTTGTTTTTCCACTTTCTAAACTTAGAGTTCCTCTTCTACCAATCCTTGTTGATCTATTATCACCAAAACTTATTGATCCTCTATTGTTTTTTTTTAGTATAATGAATTTATCTTTGTCTCCTATCATATGACTAGAGCAGCCACTATCAAGATACCATTGTTCTTATTTATCCTGAGCATGAAGGGTTGTTTGAACTAACATTGATCTAGCCTTAACATTTTCCCTTTCATATTTCTTAGTTGTGGAAATTACTTTTCTAGACTCAGGAAGTATCATTTTACACCATATAGCCTTGTGCTCGAATATATTGCATTTGTAACATATAATATCATCATCCATAAGATGTGCAAAAGAATTGAAATTTCTATTGACATTGTTTCTTGCATGATTAATACAATGTACAACTCTATGACCATATTTATTACAAGAAAAGCAATGACCATGGAAGAAATTATGTAACCTGTTTGGATGCCTTGGATTTTGTGGTGAAGTATTCTTTCTCTTATGATTAACTCTTATCCAAGGTTCTTCTTTGTTTTCTTCCTTTTTGATATCCTTTGCTTACTTATCCTTGTTTGAATTTTCTACTTTTTGAAGACTTGATTCCTCTTTATGTTTCTCATATTCTACATCTTGTAGTGCCTTGTTCCTTTCAACTTCATTCCTTAGGTAGACAATTTTTGCTTCCAATATTTCACATTTTGTTTCTCTGGCTCTTAATATATTTGTTATATCCTGCTCAATATTCTTTCCTTCTTCTACCTTTACCTTGAGTTTTGTGAGATTTTGTATAAGTTCTATCCTTGTTTCTTCCTCCTCTTGAATTTGTTCCTTCAAGATTGAATTATTTTCCCTAATCCTTTCCAATTTTCTAAGAGTAGCAAATAATTCTTCTTTTATATCAAACATGGTCTCTTCTTCATTTTTTGAAGTCATGTGTGTTTCTAATGGATACTCCTCCAAGTTGTTAGTATTTTCATGGAGAGACCCACTCTGATACCAATTTAATAACATGTGCTTATACTAAGAGGGGGGTGAACAATATAAGATAATTTTTTTTGCTTTTTAATCCAATCAACAATATTAAAGTAGTAAAAATCACACAAAGCATCACACACATGAGAGACATGATTTTATGTGGTTCACCCAATGTGAGCTACTCTATAGAGAAAATATTTCTTATAATTTTTTCTCAAATAAATTCTCTTGGGAATCCTTTCCCTATAATTTTTATGGACCTCTTTCCAAAGGAGACACCAATCCCCTTGATCAATTTAGTGGATCTCTATCCATAGGAGATACCAATCTCCTATCTCTACTATGGTTGGTGATCCTCTAGAAGAACTCTACCTGCACTACCCTTAGCAAATGGAACTCTATTAACAGAAGATACATGGCCTCCCTACTTTTGTTGGAGATCTCTATCCTTAATTCTGTCACTTCCAAAGATCTATCTCAAGTCTGCACTAAACATAGTCCTTCGATCTAGCACAAATATATCCTCAATATCTCTCTCTATTTTTGCACAAACATGTCCTTAAATCTACACCAAAATATATCCTCGAATCGATACTAAATATCTATCCTCAAATTTATCCACAAGTCTTCTCAAAGACTTGCCTTAAATCTGCTCAAAAAGTCCACACTAGAACTTTTCCAATCTCATAGAAACATAAAGAGAATTGTTAGAGACTCAATATGCCCTATACTCATCACAACACTCAATCACTTTCTCAAATCAATTTATAATATAGAATAGTTTTTTATGGAACTTGAACAATCACTTCACACATCCACTTGACTAGGATCAACCAAATCTACTCAACCAATCACTCAATGAAACAATCCTTGCTTACAAGCCCTAGTCCAAGCATATGATCCTTTACTCAAAATATTTCCAACAATGCTTATCAACCACTCTCACATAACAATGATACTCATGTTATTTTCAAACCCTAGTTCAAGTTCTTCACACAACCAATGGCTTCAACAACAATGCTTATAAAACAAGGTTTTAACAACAACTCTTTATTCTAGAAAACCTTGAAGCATTAACTCAACACACTCAATAAGGAAACCCTAATCAAGTCTTTTTCACTCCAAACTTATTTTCTAGAAAACCAACCAATCAACTCAATTATGGAAAAATGTGCTCATACCTTTTTATTTATGATGAAGAAACCTCAAACATCTACCACAACCACAAACACTTATTTGCCAAACTCAAAGGAGTTAGAAGACACTAAACTGTCTCAAATATACAATACAAATATCAAAACACACATACACCTTATCACTCCATCTTAAAGAAAGCATCCATCAACATATAAAAATAATTGACCAAATACACCTTATAATATTCCAATTAAAATAATATTCAATACCACGAATAATATTTGTAACCTTCAAAAAGGCTCACACCCAAAGTATCCTATTGCAAGAATTAACAAAAACACAAAATGCATACAAGAACAGGAAATTGACAACAAATTGATAAATAAAACACGCTTTATTTCATTATATTTGAAGCCAAACTTAAATTACAAGTACATCCCTCTTAGGGATAATCATCTTGATACAATTGTTACAATATAATGTAATTGTTTCCCTCTCAAGGGTAGGTGTGATTTCCAAATGCCTTTTAGGGTGACATGAACTGCTCTTGGGTGTCGATGACCCTCTTCTTCGCGTTGAGGAAGAAATTGTATGTTTTTTTCTATTTCAATACCTGTTCTCTATGATAAAGAAACAAAAATAAGCAATTAGTAACAAAGGAGGCCTCTCTTGATGAGGATTTGAAAATAATCTTGCATAAAAAATAGCATGAAATCAAGAAGGCATGTAAAACTATCAATATATGCAAGAAATGAGGAAATTGTAATATAGCATGTAAAGAAGCATGAATCTAGCTAAGAAACATCCTAATTAACCATTAGAAAACTTGAATTGCATGAAAATAATCTAGATTAACAAAAGCAAGGAAAGGTGAAGCAAATCTACCTCTAATTCCTAGATTAACTGGTCAAATATCTGCTAAAATGTAGATCTATGCTAAATTAAGCTAATTGTATAACTAAAAATGGAAAACTACTGCTAAAGTGGAGGAAGGAGAGCATCAAAACCTAGCCATAGGTCTGAGGTGTGATTGGAACTGTTAACCATGACTAATAGCTATGATAAATATGAAAGTGTCCTTTCTCTTGCAACCAAGGCCAGAAACTCTCAAATCCTCCAAGGAATTGATGGTCAAGGGTCGCCTATGTTTTCTGGAACAAATTGGTGGTTGAATTCAATGGAATTAGCAATGAAGGTGTATCAATTGTCAAGATTTCTCCTCAAGCTCTTGAGATCTCCATTGTTGCATGCACAATTGTCATTGATCAATTGGACAACACTTTGTTACTCCTCAAGGGGATATGAAATTTCTCTCCAATTCAACAGGGCTCTGCTATGTGCAATTGAGCTATTATTTAGGATATTTGCTCTCTAAAATTGGGATCTTAAGTAGACTCCCAAAATACTTTCTCTAGCTTCATGGAGAAGCCAAGAACAAGAATTGGCAGTTGGGAGGAAGCTTCTGGATGCTTCCCAATCCGAACCACTCTGAAAACCATCGTAAACGATTGTTGCAACTTATTTGACTCGGCTCTGGTCGCCCGAGTTTGTTACATTGCTAACCACATGTGTTAGTCACGGTTCCCAATTGGTATATTGGGCCTGCAACTATCAACCATGGTCAGCACTTCTAACCATGGGTGTCATCCGTGGCTAGCACTAACTAGGCAAAGATGCCCAATTGAGTGGTAAAAACCACTGCTATACCTTGGATTTGTCCAAAGGTCTTCCATATGGTCTTCTAGCATGTCCCATATGAGTAGTCACCATAGACATGATGCGTTTTAGGTGTCTACAATATCAATAAAATATCCTTTTCAAAATAACTCAATGGCAAGAAATCCTCTCAACACTTTAAATCTTCAATAAACCAATGTGACACAAATACTTTATTAAAAAATAAAGCTAACTCCTTATTCCTCCAATTAACCAAAAATAATGATTAATTAAAAACTTTTTTAACTAACCCTTTTAGCTCCCTAAGACCTCATGTCAAACATTAGGCATCATAAATATATATTCAAAATTTTATTACCTTTGCCTTGGTGGGAATCAAACTCATGATATAGCCTCAACCAGCATCCTAGTCGCAGCTCTAACCGTCGCGTGAGCTAGGCACTCGATTGGGGAGTAAAGAGCATCACATGCTCTATAATGCTCCCTTATTTTCCTAAGCAAAAAACGTGCACTCCTTCCTTTGACGCTTCACACACAACCAACAAACCAATGCTACCATCGCAAATCGATCACAGATCACTCCATGCCCAAGCACTCTAGCCTCTATCCACTTGCCATTAGACCACGCTGCCTAGATGGCTCTTGAATTTTGGTGCTCATCAATTTATCCTTATTTTTTGGAACTTAAAACAATTTTCTTTTCTCTTTCTTCACACGATTTCTTACACACACGATTGCATTCTATTATCATTCGAGCAAAAGGATTATCAAATGCCTTTTAGACATATTATTTTTATATCGATTTCCACCTTCAAACTTAAACGTCGACGCTTCTATTTTCCTTCAAACTTAAACGTTGACACTTCGATTTTCATTCAAACTTAGACATTGGAACTTTGGTTTTTAACTCATTAATTTATAAATTATTTAAATTATTTAGAATTTAAATTTTATAAATTAATTTTTTTAAATCCCTTTGGCTTTATTAAAGCCTTTTTGATTTTACCACTTTGTATAAATAATATTTATTTATAAAATTTTAATTCAATTTGAATTTAAATATTTTATAAAATAAATATTAAAACTCCCTTAGGTTTTTATAAAAAATATTTTATTTTTGCTCACCCATGGTTTTAATAAAAACCCTTCTAACTTATGCTTCCACATAATATTAAAAATATTATGAAGCTCTTTTGCCTTTAACCTTTGCATTGTTCCTCTTGACCTTTTATATCAATGGAAGATTATTCCTTGACATCAATGACAACTTCATTCCTTGACATCAATGACAAATTTGACTCAAAATGTCCAACAAGTTAGATTAGTTTGAGTAATATTCTAAAATAATCATAGTGGGGGTCCCACTAGGTATGCCAGAATGAAGTGAATAAAAGACAACCATTTGATAAAAATAAATAAAATATTGTTCATAATGTTGATTTATTCATTTTGAAATTTTAGGTTTACAAACTAAGACTCTCTTTCAGTGGAGATCTTTATTCCCTATCTCCATCATAATTCTAAAGTATCTAATGGTGCTTTTCATAGCTCCTCATTGAAGGTGGGCTTCTATGCATGAGTGCCACTAGTAGTCTACTGGTATATGTCCTTTTGTACATGTTTTGGGCCTACAAAAGGTTGTTAGTGTATTTGGAATCCTACATAGGCCAAACCCCTTGGTTATAAATATAAATCGACTCAAAACTAAAGTAAAACATGAAAAAGTTGTAAATGATATATAAACTATTTAAAACTGATTCATACCTGATTTGGTGTTGTAGACCTTCTGTATGGCCAGTTCGTAGGTTAGCCTATGAACTAGATCCTGGGTTTGTAGGCTAGGGGTGAACTTGACTATGATTGATTTCTGATGGAGATTTTATGTCTGGACAGGGTCCAAGAGTTGTTTGATGTTGTTTGTCAAAAGTAAAGTGGTAGAAGATTATTCTGGAGTGAAATTTGTAGAGTCTAGATAGGTTGACTAAAAATGTGAGAGAGGGAAAATGAGGGAAAAAACCCTTTATTTTAGGAAAAACCAAGTTCAAGGGGGTAGTTAAGTATACCACACCCTAGGGTCAAATCCTAGTAAGGTTAGGTTAGGGTTTGGGAGGTGGTAAGCTTAGTCATCCTCCCACATACCCTAAAGGAAATATCTCATCCTCACACATGTGTGAGCAAGGATTAGGGTTAACTAGGATTAGATAACTCCTAGGTTCGATGGGGGTTAAATTAGGATTTATAGGAAATATCCTAACCAACTTAGGGTGCACACATGTGTGAGGACATATTTAGGATAAATTTGATCATTAACCCTAATTAACCTTTTTTAATG
This sequence comes from Wollemia nobilis, assembly GCA_028583015.1. Taxonomy (NCBI): domain Eukaryota; kingdom Viridiplantae; phylum Streptophyta; class Pinopsida; order Araucariales; family Araucariaceae; genus Wollemia; species Wollemia nobilis. The sequence goes on along the minus strand of JAQPPZ010003193.1, from coordinate 269,859 downwards.
ATAAAGTGTAACTTATGTGAAAGTCAATGACAAATTAGAATCCTAATTAGCCTAATTAGGGTTTTTAGTAGATATGGTCCCATGGGGACCCTAATTAGGTGTAGGAAAGGGCTTAGGTTTCCTTAGGGAGCTAATAGGTGGCCTCCTAGGGGATAGGAAGCATTTTGGGTGTATTTTACATAGTTTTGTAGGTTTTTTGCCTATGGATAACTACAATGACCTATGATGACCTATGGAAGCCTATGATGACCTATGATAGCCTAAAATGGCCTCTGATGGCCTATGATGGTCTACAATGGCCTACAATGGCCTATGACTACCTATGTAAACCTACAAGTGTCTCTTGCAAGTTTACAAGAATATAGGAATGAACATGTGCAACTTTTAGGTGTTTATAGTAAATACTGCCAATGAGGGTTGCAAAGATGTCGTAACGATGCTTGAGGGCTATAGGGCTGCAGATATGGAATTGGAAACACCCATAGGTGCTTGGTGATGACAAAAAATACCTAAATTTTCTCTAGAAGCTTGGGAGGGTGCTTGGTAGGCTTGGTATGGCACTTGGTAGGCCCGAGAGGGCATTTGGTAGACTCAAGAGGGTGCTCGGTAGGCCCGAGATGGATCTTGGTAGGCCCAAGAGAGCGCTTGTAAGGATCAAAAAGGCATTAAAGGATTTACGAGTGTAGCATATAACCATATCTGATTCACTTAGGAAGGATGATGGAAAAAGTGGAGGGCTGCAAGTGGTAACAATGGAGGCAAGGATGGAAATAAGGGGAGGGAGGACTTAGTGATTCAAGATTCAAAGAACCTAGTGCATAGGGTGCTTCATTTAGGGACTTAACACTTAGGGGAACTTACGATTCAAAAAGTACTGAGGGGTTGAATCATCAAAATGACTCCTCTTTATAATATTCATTTAGACATGTTAGGGTTTTGACGACATAATTGAGTGGCTGAGATTAAAAATGAGGAAGGGTGGAGATTAAATATGGGCAAGTGGCATGGATTAAGGTAGAAATATGGTTAAGATTAAAATGTGATGGAAGGCTAGGATTAATTCATATAAATATATATATATATATTAAATGTATATAAATATAATATATAAAATATTAATATTTGAATATATATTAACAAAAATGTATGTATATATATATATATATATATATATATATATATATATATATATATATATATATATATATATATATATATATATATATATATATATATATATAATGGATGGTGGAGATTGGGAAACATGGATGGATGACAAGTGGCTAGATTTTGGTGTCTACAAAATGTAAATCCAATGTAAATGCATAGTAAAATAAAAGTGGAATGAAATATCAAATGAAATGCAAATGTAATATGAAATGTAAAGTCAAATGTCATACGTTAATAATATGACATTTGTAATTCACATGACTAAGAGATGGTTGATGAGTGAGGTGTTCAAGGGGGTATTGTTTTGCAACTGCCAACACACAAGCATAAAAGAACCCTCATTAATTATTTTGAAATGCATGGTATGCATAGGTAATGTGAGAGTGAGCATAGAGAATCCTAAGATAATATTGTGCATTTTATGAGGGTTCTAGGAAGTGTATTGTGTCTATGTAATACAAGTGTAGTCATATGTATAACAAAATAATTGTACATGCCATGATAATGTCAAAATATTTCATTTCCATCTATGTGTATTTCTATGAGACTATTGTTGTAGTAGTTGTATATGCCAAGTTTTGTATGTGCAGGTTGTAGGAAATTACAATATAAATAATTGTACAAGTTATCATACAATCATTGCAATTGGATGTCATATGTTATACAAGAAAGGTTGTTATATGAGAAATTTTTCTATTCAAGGGGGGTGATATATTTGTTTCCATACAAGTGCACTACCAACCAGTGTGAGGATGAGGGAAGATCATCATTAGACTAAACTATAATTGTACCGTATAATGGCTATACCATACAAGTACTTAGTAGAATTGTTATACAAGTGTTGGTAATGTCAAAAGTTAGACAAGCAATGACTACAATTACAGTTGGATCCTAGAATATTTTATTCTAGTTCTTCCTCCAATAATAAAAATATCCATCTCTATGCTACACTTTTCATAATCCTCAATTATTTATGCATATCGTCTACTTTCAACTTCAACTACATCCTCTGCTTATGCTTGTATGACCTCTACTATACATGTCCTTGGCTTGTATGATACTATCATTGGGCCTCAACTTATACAACACCTAGCTACTTGTTGACTTGTAAAGTGCTACTACAAATATGATTTATTTGTATTATGGTATCATTCCTCTTTTTGTACTTCTGTACAAGCCATTCCACTTGTACAATAGTGTGTCATATAGTTTTCCTACTCATGCAACACTCTTTTTGCACCTGTACAAATCCCTTTTCAATTTACCCTTCATTGAACACACCTTATTTTCCCTCAACAATTCGTTTCTTACATGTAGTTTGTATGATGCTTAATTCCTCCTTACCATACTATCTCAATAATTTATTTATATGACACACTTTGCAAGTTTGATTTCTTCCTTTTTGAAATCATCCATATGATACACATAGTCCATACACTTTGAATTTTAGCCATTTGTAATCCTTTGCTTTCATTTGTAGTGTTGGCCTTTGTAATGTCTTCTTCTCCCAATACTTTGGCTTCCTCATCAAGGCATATCCATTTAGATTTTCACTCTCTATTGGTCACTTTAGCACATGCTAGTATTACTCCCATTTGTTAGGCATTGAGCAAGGAAATTCTCATGGCTACTCAATGCATGCATATATAATATGGTGGAGGAGGAAGCATAGGAGACAATATTAGCTATATGGAATGTATACATATGTAAATGTGAATGTAAATATAACTGTAAGTGAAATGCATATTTTTTTGTTTGATGTCTAGGGTGATATCATCATTATTTGATAAATTACAATTGTAATGTACAACTAATATATGTGTTATGCATATGAAAATGGAAGGTAGTTAGTGGTGAGGTGTTTGGGCAATAATTATGGATAATTTCAACCATTAAGGTTAAATAGGACCCCATATTCAATTGTGTACTACTACTACTACTATTGTAGATATCATTAGAGAGGGATTATGAGAGAGCATCTATGCTTGTATAGTTTATCTATAAATCTATTGTAGAATTGTATATATCTCGGGTAGACCATATATAATGTGAATATCATACAGGTAGGAGTAATATAATGATAATTAATATTTAATCTATGTGTTGTAAGTGATTTATGTAATGCTATTGGATTGGTATATGTCAATTAGAATGCCATTTAGAACCAAGCCCCACAAAATTATCTTAGCTAGAATACTTATGGTCCTCATGGGATTACTAATATGCATGATATCCCTCAGGATATTTCAAAATCCATACCCACATTCAATGGTACAAGAAAGACTACATATGAACATTTTCAGGACATATTAAACTTAGCAACTATTCACAATATCAAGAATCAAGATGTTATAGTTAGTCTTCTAGCTCTTTATTTTAGAGGAAATATCCTGCAATGGTTTAGAACCTTAGGAGATAAAACCATCACTTCATGGGATGAGTTAGTAGACCATTTTGTAGAACAATTCAATGAGTCATTGTAATGACCCAAAATCAAGAAATAAGAAAACACACAAATATAGAAATTTTTTTTTTTAAAACTAAGGAGAGGAGTTTATAAATCCCCAACTGACCTTAGACTAACTTATTATTTAAAAATCCCTAAGTTTCTCAAGAACTATACCACACAAGATTCCCCTCATGCAAGTCCCTTTTGCGTAAGCATATCTTATGTTATGCATGTAAGTCCATCCATATCATCAATCCTGATGAGCTAAACTTACCACTTTCAATCATTAGAAGGTGTATACACATATCCATATTCCACACAAGCCATTATTGTGGGTATGCTACGTATACTATGAGTTAAGCTATCAATATTATCCTCTGATAGACTATCTTAACTTTGGTATGATCTTCTAAACCTAGTACCAATCTTCCTAAGGGGGTCTCAAGCCCTTTGGTTAACCTCTAAGTTAACCCTATAAATTACTTTTGAATTAAGTGAAAGTTATTCAAGCAAAAACATAAATAATGAGTACAGATACTAAATCTAACAAAACATAAATTAAACAAGCAAAGAAAATTAAAATATAAAGAAATGATTATAAAAGATATAAATATAATCACATTCAATACTAAAATACAAGGTGCATCAATCATGTTTTTCATTCACTACATGAATATGTATGGTAAACCCCATACCTTCAAAATAATATTTTAAATCCATTAAATTGGGGAAATCTCCCCATAAATCTAATCTATTGCATAATCAAGCAAGATGTAACATAAAGAGTAAACTTGTACATCGGTCCATATTATGACTTTGGTCCTTTCACTCATTCTTTAATAAAGTGAGGATAGTAGGGGATCAAGATACTCATGGATTGGGATAGACATGGTTCTAAATGCATTTGTTTATTTTATTGCAAAATTGCAACTATACAAATAACCCAAGAAACTCAACTTTCCAATGCATAGTTGATATCATAGAAACTACTCTTTCTATTTTCCCTCTCATCTACTTAGGAGATTCATTCCACCATGCATCAAACCATATGCTCTTCTTGCAATAAATGATCCAAACCTTACTTAACAATCAAAGTCCCATACCTTTAACAACTAAATAATCCAGGTTCTCACATATCATTCAATTAAAGTCATCTACTTTAATCTTCAATAAACTTTTTTTCATTTTGTAAATTAAAGTCCCATACCCTTAATTTACAAATAAATCACATTATTTTCATTATCCAATTAAATTCAACTATTTTAATATTCAAATAAACATTTTTATTCATTTTATAAATTAAAGTCCCATACCCTTAATTTACAAAATAAACCACATCATATTTATTATCCAGTTAAAACCAACTACTTTAATATTCAAATAAACAATTCTTTTCATTTCATAAATTAAATTATCATACCATTAATTTACAAAATAAATCACATCATATTCATTATCCACTTAAATCCAACTACTTCAATCTTTAAATAAATCTTTTTCTTCATTTCATAAATTAAAGTCCCATATCCTTAATTTACAAAATAAACCACATCATATTCATTATCCAATTAAATCCAACTACTTGCCATCAATTTCATCTACCTCAGGTATATGGTATTGGGAATATGTTCCTTCACCCTCCTTCTCATTATGCTTGTCATTAAGAGGTCATCGCTTTGCATCTGGGAAAGGCTTGCACAACTGGTTCTGATCCAATCATATGAAAGCGATCTTTTCACAATGAATACCAACTTTAGTTGGTTTTTTAGATTAGGTGAATTCTCCATAAATTTGATAGCTAGATTCTAATCTCCATTAGTCCAATAGAGTGAGATTTTCCAAGCAATTAGAGTGGTCATACGCTGCTTATGGGGTTCAATTTGTTGGAAATTTTGAGTATAGTGTGTTGTCATTGATGTCAAAGGAATGATATCAAAGATTTGATAAAAATGAAATAGGTATAATATTTATTTTAATATTATAAGCCAAAGAGGTTTGGGATAAAATTCTAAGTGTTTGGTTAAAATGTTGAAGGCCCAAGTTCAAGACCATGGTTCAAAAGGAAAAACAAGTTTAAATTTCAAGTGACAAAGTTTATATTATAGTATTTTAATATTATAATATATGGGACAAAAGGTTTGAAGGCAAAGAAATATTATAATGTTTTAATATAAGTTTTAAACTCTTGGTGCCAATGTATTTAAAAAAATCCCATGATATTTCGAGTGTCGATGTTTCAAGTAAATCCAATGCATGTATAAATAAGGAGCAAAGCATTTGATGTAATCAACCATGCACAAATGCTTTATTCAAATTGTTTAATACAAAATATTTGATGATATCTATGTGATTCGAAGTGCAAAGGTCCAGTGAATAGTGAGAAAAGAAGGACAACATGGCAAAAGGTGTGCATATGATTGGTCATTTGAAAATATTATGAGCACCTTGGACATCCAACTAGGATAACCCAACTAGTTGTGTGAGTTGTGTATGAGCGTTGGCAGAAGAGAGACCCCTAAACATCATTTTTATTCATAGTGTTGATAGTTTAGTTGGATGCACTTAGATAGGGACAAGATAGAGTGGGCATCATCTTGGTCCCAACCACAATGGTGGCACAGTAGGTCAGGGCACTTGTGATAGTGCTGTTGATGCAGAGATTTACGGGTCAAATCCCTCCGAGCATATTTTTTGCTAGGTTGTGGTAGAGTTGAATTTTGTGATGCACTAAGTTTGTTGGTGTTGATGTAGTGCATGCCATATTTGAGCAATGTTGGAGGTGTTGATGCAGCACATGCCGTATTTGAGCAAGGTTGGAGGTATTGACATAGTGTACAATGTCTAAAGGTAAGGTAACATTAAAACCTTTGATTATTATAAAGTGTGAAGGTATAAGGTGCTTTTAGAAGATTTGAATATTCTACTATATGATTAAGATGTGTTGAATGTTTATTATCTTAGAGTGATAAGGTGTATGTTGTAATTTATATTTCCTGTACATTTTAAGTTGAATTTGGGGTGATTTAATATAAGTCAAAATAGGAGTTATAAGGTGTAAAATAGATTGTTTTCAAATGTAAATTCTGGCATTATACAAAAGGGTTTTTCTAGGGTTAGAAGATTATTCTTGAAATATTGAAGTGGGAGATAAAAGGTGTATGTTGTTCCTTTATTGTGTGTAATACTTGCATTAGTATTGAATATTTTGGTTTATAATTTTATGCTTTATTTGGAAAAACCAAGAGATCTCTAGAGCATATGTTTTATGCATAATTGTGCACACTTCTTGAGAAGGTTTTACAATATATGAAAAGTTGTGCTAACTTCTTGAAGTGGAAAAAAGAAAATTATTTTGGAATAGGCTTTTAGGGCACACCTTCATCAAAGCAAGTTAAGAGGTATGTTAACATTATTCCTTCTCTAAGGTGGTTGATTGAGCAAATATTTATGAATTATAAGGTGGATATCAAAGGTGTTATTAGTGTGTATTGTTGGAAATATTTGACCTAGGGTTTGAGAGAAAATTGTGCATCATTGATTAGTGAAATTGGAAACACTTGAGTTAGGGTTTTTGAGAAAAAATTGAGCAATCATTGTTTGAATGAATTTATGAAACTTTTGAGCATTTATTTAAGTGATATTGGGAAGAACATATTGTGAAATTATATTGCATATCATTTCCTATATTTTCTTAAACAAGAATTCTAGGTAGAATATGTTTGAAGTATTATGATAAAGCAAATGTTATAAGTAGTTTTGAGCATGTGTTATGAGCATTTATAAGTATGTGGTATAGTAGAATTGAAAAGAGATAGTGAGCATACTAGAGTAGAATTATGAGCTATTTTGAGTAGGTATTTTTAGGAGAGGTTTTGTGATCAGTTCTAAGCAGGTTTTGTGAGCAGGTTGAGGTAGTTTTGTGAGCAGGTTTGAGGTAGTTTTGAGAGTAAGTTTGAGGTAGAATTATGAGCAGATATGAGACATATCAATACATGTATTTGAGCATATTTAATCATATTTGTGAGTATATTTGATCAGAGTAATGATCATATTTGATCGGAGTTGAGCGGAGCTGAGAATAGGCTTTGGAATCCAAATAGAGCAAATGGGATAGAGTTATCATGTGGATATATGTCCATAAATAAAAGCAGTGGGGATAGAAGTCTCCTATGGATATATATACCCAAACTTGAGCATAGGGATTGGTGTCTCCTTTGGATAGAGGTCCATAAACATTGTAATAGGGATTTGGTTCCCAAGAGATATGTTGAGAAAATTTATAAGAAATAATTTTTTCGTGGATGTAACCCACATTGGGTGAACCATGTTAAATCATCTCTCATGTGTGTGATGATGTGTGCATTATTTACTACTTTTATATTATTATTTTTATCATTTGGATTGATAAGTAAATTTTTTTATCATATAGTGTTCACCCCTTTATCAGTATAAGCTTATATTCTTCAATTGGTATCAGAGTGGGTTCCTTCATGAAAAGCCTAATATTTTGAAGGAAAATCCTACAAGAATATACATAACTACAAAAAATAGATAAGAATCCATGATTGACATGAAAGAGAAACTTATTGTTGCTTGTGGATTTTTACAAAGAGTTAGAAAGAAGAATTCAAATTTGAAGGATAAAATTCAAGAGGATGAGGAAGCAAAGACAAAACTTCTACAAAATATCATAGACCTAAAGGTGAAATTTGAAGAGACAAAGAAAATTGAAAAATATATGGTAGAACAGTTAAAGGCAAAAGAGTTAGAATGTGAAAGATTGGAACTTGAAATTGTCTCTCTAAGAAAGGGAGTTGAAAAGTCTAAAGATAAGTTACAACAAAATATAAAGTTAGGAAAATAGAAAGAGGAGTCAAGATCCAAAGGAACAAAGATATCAAAGAAAGAAGATCCCATGAACTATGCTAATATATTGAAATGCAAAAGCATCAAGAAGGAAAGAAAATAGAGAAACATCATGGACAAAAGTAAATTATAGAAACAACAAAGGAAGAATCATGCGATCATATCAATCAAGGCAATCTAACAGGTTACAAAATTTCTTCCATGGTTATTTTTTTCATGTAATAAATATGGTCATAGAGTTGTACATTGCATGGTTTGTGTGAGAGATAATGCTGATAGAAATTTCAATTCATTTGCACCTCTCATGGATAACAATATTATCTGTTACAAATGTAATAACTTTGGGCACAAGGCTAAATGGTGTAAAAAAATATTTCCTAAATCAAGAAAAAATGAGGATCAGAAGGTTCAAAAGAATACAACCTCAAAAGTTTTAAAAGAGAGAAAAGAGCAAGAAAATGAGAAGTCAATGTTTGTACAAATATATCTTCATGCACAAGATAAGAGAAATTAGTGGTTTGTTGATAGTGGTTGTTCGAGTCATATGAAAGGTAACAAAAGTAAATTTCTTACACTTAAAAAAATCAATGGAGGATCGGTAAAATTTAGTGATAATGTTTCAATAAAAATTGTTGGGAAAGGGACTTTGAGTTTAGATAATGGAAAATCAAAGATAGAAAATGTATTGTATGTTAAGGGACTGAAGCACAATTTACTAAGTGTAAGTCAACTTTGTGATCAGGATTAGACAATCACCTTTCATCCAAATAGATGTGAGATTAAAAAATCCAAGATAGGAAAGATTATTGTAGATGCCAGTAGAACTACAAACGATATCTACATGCTGAGTGAAATTAAGGGAGAAAATTTTTTCTTATCACAAGAGGATGAAATTCGGTTATGGCATAGAATAATTGGTCATATGAACTTTGAAAACATAGTGAAAATAAGCAACAAACAAGTAGTCATATATTTACCCAAGATAAAAAGACCACAAAGCATAATTTGTGCACAATTTCAACATGGTAAACAAACTAGAACAAGTTTCAAGTTAAAATAATTTTCTTCATCCAAACCATTGAAACTAGTTCACACTGATCTATGTGGTCCTACAACAAAGAGTTTAAAATATGAAATCTAATTCATGCTATTTATAGATGATTTCTCGAGAATGATTTGGATGGCATTCTTAAAAGAAAAATCAGAAGCCTTTGAGAAGTTCCAGGCCTTCAAAATTCTAGTAGAAAATGAAACTAGTAAAAAGATCAAGTGTCTAAGATCAGATAGAGGAGGAGAATTTACTTTAGTTGAATTCATAGAACTCTATGAACAACATGGGATCAAAAGAGTCAAGTAGTCAGAAACAAAGCAATATTGGTATGCAAAGGCTATGCAAAGATTGAAGGGATTGATTTTGATGAAAAATTTGCTCCTATTGCACGACTTGAGGCCATAAGAATATTTTTAGCTTTCTCAAGCTTCAAAAACTTCAAAATATATCAAATGGATGTAAAATCAGCTTTTCTCAATGGATTATTAGAAGAAGAAGTCAACATTGAGCAACCTAAGGGGTTCAACCTGACTGATAAGCTAGATTATGTATGCATAATAAAGAAGGCTCTTTATGGACTAAAGCAAGATTATAGGGTTTGGTATTCAAGGTTGGATAAGTATCTTCAATAACAAGGTTTTAGAAAAGGAATAGCTGATAGCAATTTATACATCAAAAATAAAGGAAACGACTTGTTGATTATGGTTGTCTATGTGGATGATATCATTTTTGGAGGCAGTAATGATAAGATGTGTTAGAAATTTGAAAAGTGTATGCAAAATTAATTTGAAATGTCAATGCTTTGTGAGTTGTCCTTATTTCTTGGACTACAGATTTAACAATTAGAAAAGGGTGCATTTCTCTCACAAACCAAGTATATAAAATAAATATTAAAAAATTTAAATTGGAGGATTGCAAACCAGTGAGTACCCCCATGGTTACAAGATCCAAGTTGAGTAAATATGATGAATATCCTGACACAAATTAGATATTGTATAAATCCATGATTGGTAGCTTACTATATGTCATAGCTACAAGACCATATATACTGCAGGTAGTGGGACTAGTGGTAATATTTCAAGTAGCACTAAATGAAACAAATGTATTGGCAATAAAGATAATTCTTAGGTATTTAAAATGAACTACAGATTTTAGAATTTGGTATCCCAGAAGTAACAACTTCACTCTCACATCATATACAAATGTAGATTGGGTGGGCAGTATTAATGACAAAAAAAGCATAAGTGTAGGAGCATTATTTCTTGGAGATTGTTTAGTCTCTTGGCTGAGCAAGAAACAAGCTTCGGTATCCTTATCCACAACAGAAGCAGAGTATATTACAGAAATTGCTTGTTGTATACATGTGTTATCCCATATCCATACTATGTGTTAATACAAGTGCCATAAACATTTCAAAGAATCCAATGATACATTTAAGTACTAAGCACATTCCAATAAAATATCATTTTCTAAGAGAACAAGTGACAGATGAGTAAGTCAAATTGGAATATGTTAGTACAAAGAATATATTGCGGATATATTTACTAAGCCACTTACAAAGGAAAATTTTTAGTATCTTAGAGGAAATTTGGGAGTAGTATTACTCCCATCCCAAACTTTATCACCTCAAGGAAAAGAGGTGGGAAGGAGTATGAGCTAAGAATATTATCCTTAGCCTCAAAGGAGTCCCTTTGCCATTGATGTCAAAGGGAAATATATTTGAGTAAAGGGGAGAGCATTCACTCAGGGAGAGAAGTTTCTCAGGGGAAGCAGTTTTGGAATCTAGTGGTTTAAAAAGGAATTTTTAGAAAGAGTTACCATCAATGACAAAGGGGGGTATTGTTGGAAATTTTTAGTATTAGTGTGTTGTCATTAATGTCAAAGGATTGATGTAAAATATTTTATAAAAAGGAAATGGTTATAATATTTATTTTAATATTAGAAGCCAAAGAGGTTCAGAACAAAGTTCTAAGTGTTTGGTTAAAAGGTTGAAGGTCCAAGTTCAAGACCATGGTTCAAAAGGAAAAGCAAGTTTAAATTCCAAGTGACAAAGTTTATATTATAATATTTTAATATCATAATATATGGGACAAAAGGATTGAAGGCAAAGAAATATTTTAATATAAGGTTTAAACTCTTGGTGCCAACACATTTACAAGGACTCCCATGATATTTTGAACACCTATGTTTCAAGTAAAGACAAAGCATGTATAAATAAGGAGCAAAATATTTGATATAATCAACCATGCATAAATGCTTTATTCAAATTGTTTAATGTGAAATATCTAATGATATCTATGTGATTCAAAGTGTGAAGGTCCAGTGAACAATGAGAGAATAAATATGACATGGCAAAAGGTGTGCATATGATTGGTCATTTGAAAACGTTGTGATCACCTTGGATGTCCAAATAGGATAGCCTAGCTGGCTGTGTGAGTTGTGTAGGAGCACTAGCAGAAGAGAGACCCCTAAACATAATTTTTATTCACAGTGTTCAGAGTTTAGTTGGATGTGCTGATATAGAGACAAGATAGAGTGGGCATTTTCTTGGTCCCAACCACTGTAGTGGTGCATTAGGTTAGGGTACTTGTGATAGCATTGTTGAGGTAGAGATCTATGGGTTAAATCCCTTCGAGCACATTTTTTCTAGCCTATGGTAGAGTTAAATTTTATGATGCACTAAGATTTCTAGTGTTGATGTAGTGCATGACGTCTTCGAGCAATGTTGGAGGTATTGACATAGTGTACGACATATTTGATCAAGGTTGGAGGTATTTACATAGTGTATGGTGTCTAAAGGTAAGTTAACATTAAAACCTTTGATTATTATAAAGTGTGAAAGTATAAGGTGCTTTTAGAAGAATTGAATATTCTACTGTATGATTAAGGTGTGATGAATTTTTATTAGCTTGGAGTGATAAGGTGTATGTTGTAATTTGTATTTCTTGTACATTGTAAGTTGACTTTGGGGTGATTTAATATAAGTCAAGATAGGAGTTATAAGGTGTAAAATAGATTGTTTTCAAGTGTAAATTCTAGCATTATAGAAAATGGGTTTTCTAGGGTTTAGAATATTATTCTTGAAATATTGAAGTGGGAGATAAAATGTGTATGTTGTTTCTTTATTGTGTGTAATACTTGCATTAGTATTAAAGATTTTGATTTATAATTTGATACTTTATTTGGAAAACCAAGAGAGATCTAGAGCATATGTTTGAGACATAATTGTGCACACTTATTGAGAAGGTTTTACAATATATTGTGCTAACCTTTTGAAATCGCAAAAAGGAAATTATTTTGGAACAGGATTTTAGGGCACACCTTCATCAGAGCAATTTAAGAGGTATGTTAACATTATTCATTGTCTAAGGTGGTTTATTGAGAAAATATTTCTGAATTATAAGGTGGAGATCAAAGGGGTGATTAGTGTGTATTGTTGAAAATATTTGACCTAGGGTTTGAGAACAAATTGTGCATCATTTATTAGTGAAATTGGAAACACCTGAGTTAGGGTTTTTGATAACAAATTGAGCATTCACTATTTGAATTAATTTGTGAAACTTTTGAGCATTTATTTGAGTTATATTGGGAAGAACATATTGTGAAATTATATTGCATATCATTTCCTTTTGGGTAGAATATGTTTGAAGTATTATGATAAAGCAAATTTTATAAGTAGTTTTGAGCATGTGTTATGAGCAATTATGAGTATGTGGTATAGTAGAATTGAAAAGGGATAGTGAGAATACTAGAGTAGAATTATGAGCTATTTTGAGTAGGTCTTTTTAGGAGAGGTTTTGTGATCAGTTCTAAACAGGTTTTGTGAGCATGTTGAGGTAGTTTTGTGAGCAAGTTTGAGGTAGTTTTGTGATTAAGTTTGAGGTAGAATTATGAGAAGATATGAGACATATCAGTACAGGTAGTTGAGAATATTTATTGAGAGTCGTGAGTAGATTTGATTAGAGTAGTGACCAGATTTGATCAAAGTTTAACAGAGCTGAGAATAGGCTTTGGAAGCCAACTAGAGCAAAGGGGATAGAGTTCTCCTATGGATAGAGGTCCACAAATTAGTGTAGTGGGGATAGATTTATCCTATGGATAGATATCCATGAACTTGAGCATAGGGGATTGGTGTCTTCTTTTGACAGAGGTCCATAAAAATTGTAATAGAGATTTGTTGAGGAAATCTATAAGAAAAATTTTCTCTCATGGATGTAACCCACATTGGGTGAACCATGTTAAATCATGTCTCTCATGTGTGTGATGATGTGTGCATTATTTACTACTTTGATATTATTTTTGTTATCATTTGGATTGAAAAGTAAATTTTTTTATCTTATACTATTCACCTCCCCTCTCAATATAAGCTTATGTTCTTCACTTTTAATTTCTTAATTTTCTTTTATAACTAAATTTTTCTTTGTTAATATGGAATAAATCATATTTTATCCAAGATGAAATTTTTTATATCCATAATATAAATTACTCGTTTATTTAAAATGACTTCTCCTTTAAATAAATTAACTATTTATTTTAAAATAATAATTCTTTACCATTTTGTTTAAATTGACTATTTATTTGAGAATGATATTTCTTTATTATTTCAATAAATTAAACATTTATTTAAAATGATGTCTTTTACTATTCAAATAAACCAACTATTTATTTAAAGTTGATATCTCTTACCATTTAAATAAATCAACTATTTATTTAAAAGTGATATCTCTTACTATTTAAATAAATCAACTATTTATTTAAATTGGTATTCCCTTTTTATATACTATTTACCAAAGCATACAAGGAGTTATGAAGACAACCTATTCATTCATAGCTCACACATTATTAAGGAAATTAGTGTTGAAGTAAAATACAATCATGCATATGCAATAAAAAATGAGGGAGTCTTTCCATAAATCTAGTCACATGTCTCAGCCTCTAGAACATATGATAGCTACTAGGCCATCAATCTCGAGCTCAAGGTGGCTAGATATTTGATGGTTATTCCTATCTGAATGCATGCATATATGAAGGTGTTTATCCGTGTTACCTTCGAGTTGCCTTGTCATCACTTCCCCAAACTCAAGTACCCTCATCTTCGATGGATGACTCAAATTCTTCCACTTATGAGTGCACTTGATCCTACACATTAAAAAATTTGTTAACAATATCATACTCTTCAATATCTAATAATATTGCATACCTTATTAATTGCACAAAATCAAGTATTAAAGCATCATCATTTAATACATTATTTTTTGTATTCCAAGGTCCATCTGGGAGGGTCATGGCATCCTCCCCCACTAGGACTTATACCGTCCTTAGTGTTTCTTAGTTTTACATAGGTAAACACAATAAAACTCAAATTATTACAAAAAAAAACCTTTAGAGTTTATCAAACAAAAAAAGAAAGTGTTTTGCATATCTGTCACTTTCTTCCAAGTGGCATTCGTTTTAGAGAAACGGTACCACTGGACCTTACATTGCTCAAGGGTCCTATTCTACATAACCTTAGAGAAAAATTCGAGAATCCTTATTGGCATCACTTCAATTACCTCAAGTTTTACCATATGTAAATTAGAAACATCCCACACATGGTTAGGATCAACAACATACTTTATAAGAAAATATATGTGGAAGGTGTCATGGGTTTTTGATAGATTAGAAGGCAAGGTGAGTTGATACACAACCAAACTAGTCTTCTTAGTGATCTCAAAGGAACCTACAAACTGTGGATCAAATTTTGTGGACTTGATCACACTTTTCATTGGTTTGACCCTTAGGAACACTTTATTTTCTATTGAGTACTCTCTTGGAGTCCTCTTTAGATAAGAATAACTCTTCTGCCTATAAACAACTTCTTTGAGTCTTTGCCTAATTACTTTTATTTTATCTTCTATTTATCTAACCATTTCTAGTCCAATCACAATTCTATCCTCGGGTTTATCCCATGATAGTGGTGTTCTACACTTTCACCCATACAAGTAATCGAAAGGTATCATTCCCAAAGAAGAGTGATACCCATTATTGTAGGAAAATTATACCAACGGTAGATAGTCTTCCCAATGAGACTTGTGATCCATATAATACATGCAAAGCATATATTCTAGTAATTTATTTACCCGCTCCATTTGACCATTCATATTAGGGTGGTAGGCCAAAATCATGTGCAACTTTGTGCCTATTTCCTGGTGAAGAGCTCTCTAAAATTTAGAAGTGAACTTGGAATCCCTATCCAAGATGATTACTTTTAGAAATCCATGCAATTGGAACACTTCCTTGAAAAATCTATTAGCCACCACTTAAGCATCATCCTTGGTGCTCCTAGGTATAAAGTGTGCAACCTTGGTTAATGTTTTTAATACTACAAATATTGCATCATGCTCGTACCTGGTTTTTGATAAACCAACTATAAAGTCCATTAATATGACCTATTATTTCTGTGTAGGTATATTATGAGGGTACAAATACCTTGTGATATGCTTACGTTATACTTTTAACTTTTGACATTCAAGGCATCGAACTACAAAATCTATAATATTCTTCTTCATTCCTACCTAAAAGAAGGTCATATTCAAATTTTTCCTCATGGTGATCTTCCTTTGTAACATAAAAGGTTATATTTCACCCCAAAATCCTTATTGACCTTACGAATATTTTCTATTCTGGATCAAATTTCTTGGCAATATTCATCATGATTTTCTCCTACCTTACTTGGTCCATGAGCTTTACATGACTCCTGGTTATGGCTACTATGTGTCTCCTTCTACTCAAGGCATCTGCAACCTTATTCTCTTTTTCTTTTATGTACTCAATTTCAAAGTCATACTCAACAAGGAAATGATCCACCTTCTTTGTCTCACATTATTTATTGGTTGGGTAAATATATACCTTAGACTTTGATGGTCTGATTTTAGCTCAAAAGGTCTTCCTACCAGATAATGGTTCTAGACCTTTAGGGTGTGCACTATAGCGGCTAGTTCTAAATGATGAGTAGCATAATTGACTTTATGATTCTTAAGTTTTCTCAAATTATAAGCTACTACTAACTCTTCTTGCATGAGTGCTCCCCCTAATCCTTCCAACGATGCATTAGTGCATACCATAAAATCATCTTGAGGATTTGGAATCTTCAATATTGGTGCAATAGTGAGTTTTTGCTTCAAAAAATCAAAAGTGGTTTCACACTTTTCTATTCAAATGAATTCCTTCCTTTCTTTTTGAGATTAGTTATTACAGAGGTAATATTTGAGAAATACTTTATGTGATGCCTGTAATATCCCATTAACCCCATGAAGCTTATTAATTTGGTAACATTAGTAGGGGGTGGTAAATTTAATATGGCTTTGATTTTCTCTGTATTTAAAACAACTCCTTCTGCTGATATGACATGCCATAAATAGTGTACCTCTAAAACATAGAAATCACTCTTGGTTAGATTTTCGTAGAGTTGATTTTTTCTTAGAAATTCTAACATGATATTGAGATGCTTATCATGCTCTTCCTTGTTCTGATAGTGTATTAGGATGTCATCTAGGAATACTAGGACAAATTGGTCTAGGTACCTTTTGAACACATTGTTCATTAAATTCATGAATGTGGTTGGGGAATTAGTTAGCCCAAAAGGTAGGACGGTGAACTCATAATACCCATACCTCATAGTAAATATTGTATTATGAGTATCCTCCTCACGTATTCTTAATTGATGATACCCTAATATTAAATCTATATTGGTAAACACTATGGCATAGCTCAATTGATCAAAAAAATCTTTGATACTGGGTAAGGGATATCAATTCTTGATTATAGATTTATTCAACATCCTACAGTCAATACACAATCTTAAAGAACTGTCATTCTTTTTCACAAATAAAATAGGTGCAACCCAAGGTGATACACTTTGTTTTATCAACCCTTTCTCTAATAACCCTTGAAAATTGTACCTTTAACTCCTACATCGCGATGGGTGACATCCTATATGGAGATTTATGAATGGGTTTCACTCCTAGTATAAGATCAATAGTGAAATAAAATTCTTGCATGGGAGGGAACCTTGGCAAATACTCAGGATATACATCTTTGAAATACTATAAAATTGGGTGTGTGTCCAAAACCTCTTTATTTTGGTCTTTATAAATTTTATTCAATTTTACTACATAAAAAATCCCTCCTTTCCTAAGGGCTTTCTTTAACTGCATAGCTGAAAAAATTTAGGGTTTAAATACCCCCTATTTGCTATGAATTCATAGTGGCTCCTTACCTCATTCAAAATACTCGATCCATCTATCTCAAAAATTGATTACAACTTTACGGGACTATAGCTAATCCATCTCTAGTATCACATCAAAGACACAAAGTAGGGATACATATAAGCAACCTTCCATGTTCCCATTGGTTAAATTTATTTCCATCATCAAGAAATATTAGTTTCCAGAGTAGGTCTATCTAGACCCATACTTAACCTTCCATCCATGAGCCAAATACCCCATCCTTTCCAATATATATTTTCCTAATTTACAAGAAATGAAACTATCAGTGGCTCTACTATCTATTAATATATTTATTTTATTATCAAAAACATTACCTTTTATAATCAATGGGGTGGTTTGCCCCTCAAGATTTTGAATTCCAATCACAACTTAGATATTATGCATAGGTTCCTTCCCCTTAATGTTTGGTGTTCTTGGCCCTGGTTGATGTGGGAACTAGTTAGCAAAATGTAGAACTTTATAATGGTAGCATCCATATTTGGGCCCTTGTCACTTTTCTATTTTATGCTCCTCACCCTTAATCACTGGAACTGAAAATTGTGGTTTTTGCAGTGGAGGGTTGGCATTATTGGGTTTGTTACCTTTCTTATAAAAGTTCTTAAACTTCTTTTGGCTTCCATTGAATTTCTTCTTCAAATTTTGGGGGTTTTTATTCTTTGATTCGGGCTCAACTTCCCACTTTATAATCCCATTGCTATTTCTATTCTTTAGCTCCTAATGTTCCTACTTGGTCAGGTTTTCATATTTATAACAAAAGTGTGATTCTACATTCTTTGTTAGGTCATATACCTTTTGTAATTATTTAGTCCCCTGCATCTCCACATCATGCTTTATCCTAGATTTCAACCCATGAGCAAACTTATGATTTTGTATCTTCTCATTATAGGTGGGTACATAATTCAACAACTTTACCAGTTTTCTATAGTAAATATCCACTAGGTTGGTTCCTTGCCTTAGATTGGCAAAATCCATGAATTTTAGGGCATACAAATGATCCTAAGGAAGCTCTTATTGAATATGAATATGAATTCCTTCCATGTAATATCTACTAGTTCAATCTTAGTTTCTTCATAATAAGTTTCCCACCAATATAGGGTAGCGCCTTCAAGATAAATAGTAGCCCAAACCGTTCGAGTTCCTGAAGGATATCCATTTATTATGAAGAAAACCTCTAGTTCCCTTAACCAAGCCTCGACTGCATATCCCTATCCTTCTCCATTGAATTTGGAAATTATTTAGGTCTCTTACCATCTTATTTTCCAAGAGGGTTCTAGCTTGTATCTATTCTGTCATCAACCCATCAACTTGGTTAACCTCTAAATCTCTAGCTTGCAAATTTTGGTTCGCAATAGTTTCTAGCACTTTCTTTAACTGATCTTATAATTCAAAAATTGTGGTATTAATATATTCTATTTCCATATTGCGAACTTTTGGATGCTTATTTTATGCAAGAGCATCTGGTGGCAGTAGAGCAATCGCGCATCAACAAAAAAATTTCTAAGTGTTTGCCTTGGTGTCGCGATATCACGACAGGAAAAAGTGTCACGATATCACGATAGGAAAAAGTGTTGCGATATCGCAACATGTCGCATTTTCGTGACTCAGGGAGGAGAGAGAAGGCATAGAGGAGAAATGTCACGATTTCATGACATGTCACGAAATCACGACCGAAGCATGAGGGAAGGTGCCCAAAGAAAATGTTGCAATTTCGTGACATGTCGTGAAATCATGACCAAATAAGGAGAGAGAAGACGTAGAGCAAAAATGTCGTGATTTCATGACATGTCCTGAAATTATGACTAGAAAGCGAGAGGAAGCGCAAGAGAGAAAAGTGTCGCGATATCGCGACATCTCTCATTATCGCGAGCAGAGGATGAGAGAAAGCGTAAAGGAGAAAAAGTGTCGCGATATCGCGACATTTCGCATTTTTGCAACCAGAAGACAAGAGGAGGTGCAGAGGAGAAAAATGTCATGATATTGCGACATGTCACATTTTTGTGACTCAGGAAGGAGGGAGAAGGCGTCCAAGAAAAATGTCACGATTTCACGACATGTCACGAAATCACGATCAAAACAGGGGAGACAGGGCGTTCGAAGAAAATGTCATGATTTCACGACATGTCATGAAATCACGACCGAAGAATACAAGAGACGACCAGAGGAGAAAATTTCATGATTTCGTGACATGTCGCGAAATCGCGACCGAAGGCAGACATGGAAGGACAGAGAAGAAAATGTCACGATTTCGTGACATGTCATGAAATCATGACCGAAGGAGCAAAAAGAAAGCAAGGAAGGAAACGTCACGATATCGTGACATGTCATGATTTCACGACCCAAAGCAGAGAGCAAATATGGAAGTCAAAGCTGTCGCGATATCATGACATGTCACAATTTTGTGACCCGAAGCAGAGAGCGAAGGCGGAAGGCTAAGTTGTCACGATATCATGACATGTCGTGATATCATGACCCAAAGCAAAGAGAGAAAGAAGAAAGGAAGAATGTCGCGATATCACGACATGTCATGATTTCATGATCGAAGGAGCAGGAAGAAGGCAAAAAGGAAAAGATGTTGCGATATCATGACATGTCATGATTTTGCAACCAAAGGAAAGAGAGAAGAGCCGAAAGGGGAGATGTCATGATATCGCGACCCAAAGGAGAAGAAGATAGCGAGGAAATAAACTATCGTGATATCGTGACATGTCGCAATATCGCGACCCAAGGGAAAGGAAAGGCAGCGAGGAGAAAAATGTCGTGATATCGCGACATGTCGCGATATCGTGACCCAAAGGAAAATAAAGGTAGTGAGAAGGAAAATGTCACGATATCATGACATGTCAAAAAATAATGACCCGAACAAAAAGGAGAGGCAGCGAGAAGGAAAATGTCGCGATATTGCGACATGTCATGATATCGCGACCTGACTAAGAGGAAAAACAACAAGAAGGAAAATGTTGTGATATCACGACATGTCACGATTTTGCAACCTGAAGAAGAAGGCAACAAGGAAGAGAAATGTCACGATATCGCGACATGTTGTGATATCGTGACATACTACTAGTTCACAATTCGAGAAGGCATGCGTTACCAGGCGATGTTTCTCGAGGTGGTGAAAGGCCTCATTAATGCATGATTTCTTGCCCAAAAAGTTTGTTGAGCATGGCAGCCACTCGACTGCTATGCCCAGAGGTCAAAGATGTTCAGATGGCTCTTGAATGCGTGTTTCTATGGCTGACCTGGTGTTAGTTGCCAGTGAAGATAAAATATGAAAGGTTTAGTCCAAAAAATGGGAGGATCCGAGTTCTTGGGATTGGGATATTGTATTTTTCCTAGGAGTGTAGGTAGATCACCGAACGTGAGGCAGCTTGCATCTGGATAAAGAAAACTATGCTTGCAGGCTAGTATTGTAAATTTTATTTTGAAATTTTAATGAAATGAAAGCTTGATTTCTGAAGAAAATATGCATTCTGGAATTTGAAATTCAGCCCCCTCCATCAAGTAGATTCAGAGCTGGAGTTCCTGAGTGTGTAAGTAGATCGTCGAAAGTGAGGTAGCTTGCACCAGGATCTGTGGAAGGGTTGTGAGAAGAGAGGAAAACAAGATGCCTCCATGAAGAAACCGTGGTGGTGGAAGAAATATGGTGCCAGCAAAAAATTTTAGAGCTTTGCAGAGGCAAGTTCAGGCCCTACAAGAGGAGTTGCGTAGAGGGCTTGAGCCCAGAGGAGAAGAAGGTAGTGAAGATGAAGTTGATGAAGAAGAAGACCAGTTTGAGGAAGAAGAAGAGGTTGTAGATCCTGCACAAGCTAGGTTATACAGAGCCATCTCTCAGATTGGAAAGAAACCAAAGATGGAGGTTTCTATGTACTCTAGAAATCTAGACCTAGAGGAGTTGATTGACTGGATCAATGAACTGGAGGAATACTTTGAGTATGAAGAAGTTGAAGATCCTTATAGGGTCAGGTTTTCCAAGACCAAGCTGAAGGGTCTTGCTAGAATCTGGTGGAAGGGAGTGCAATTGGAAAGAAATAGAAGAGAAAAGGAGAGAATAACCAGATGGGATAGAATGGTAGAGAAGTTGAAGAGACAGTTCATCCCAGCTGACTATGAGATAGATCTACTAAAGAAAATGTAAGGTTTGAAGTAGGAAAACAAGTCTGTTAAGGAATACACAGAGGATTTTTATAGGATCTCCATTAGAACTGGCCATTCAGAGGCTAAAAAGGAGAAGGTAGCCTGTTACATCAATGGATTGAGAACCAGTATTCAAGAAGAGTTGAGTCTGGTTAGGATTAGCACCCTTGAGGATGCTTACCAGTTTGCTCTAAAAGTTGAAGAGAAGCTGAACAGAAGGTTTGAGGGTAAGCAAAGAGGAAGAGACCATGGAGAAAAGACTTGTGGAAGAAAATATGGAGGACGAGATGAGAAGAAAGAAGAAGCTAGCTATAGTTAGGATCAGAAGGGAGATAATGATTGCAGATCCCATGGTCAAAACAACTACCAAAGAGGAAGAGGTAGATCTAGACGTGGGTATGGAAGAGGAGGATTTCATGGAACCTGTTTCCACTATGGAGAAGAAGGACATCGAGCATTCAAGTGTCCACAACACCAAGAAAAGATGGATAAGAGACCTAAGGGTCCTGCAAGAGCTGTTGTAGCAGATGAATATGTTGAATCAAAACATTCTGAGGAGGTAGAGAGAGGAGAAGTGATGTTCACAAGAAGAACCTTGTTGAATGAGGAGAAAGGATCAGACCAGAGGAGGAGCCTGTTCCACACAAGGTGCAAGAGTTTGGGTAAGGTCTATAATGTGATTATAGATAATGGTAGTACTGATAACTTGGTCTCTAAATAAATGGTTACTAAGTTATAGCTAGAGAGGAGGAGACACCCACATCCATACCAGATTGCGTGGTTGCGAAAGGACCATAGGACATTGGTCAGTGAATAGTCCTTGGTCAAATTTAATATTGGGAATTATTGTGATGAGGTCCTGTGTGACATCCTACCTATGGATGCTTTCCATTTGTTGTTGGGAAGGCCATGGCAGTTTGATCGGTGTGCAGTGCATGATGGTCATGCCAACACTTACTCAGTGATGAAGAATGGAGTGCACCATAAGTTGAATCCCTTGAAGGAGGCAGGAGAAGGGGTATGTAGCAGCACTAGAATTTGTTTGTTGAAGGGGATGGATGAAAAGAGGTTGCTGACAACAATGAAGGTGGAGGTTGAAGAGGTTGAAGATTTTGCAAGTTGTGAGAAGGTGACAGAATAGTATAGAAGTGAAGGTCACTTCTCAATCCACCCCGGTTGTCTGATGCAGGAGCATCTAGTGGCAGTAGAGCAATCTTGCATCAACAAAAAAATTTCTAAGTGTTTGCCTTGGTGTCACAATATCACGACAAAAAAAAGTGTCATGATATCGCGACATGTCGTGTTTTCATGACTCAGGGAGGAGAGAGAAGGCATAGAGGAGAAATGTCGCGATTTCATGACATGTCATGAAATTGTGACCAAAGCAGGTGAGGGAAGGTGCCCAAAGAAAATGTCACGATTTTGCGACATGTCGCAAAATCACAACCAAATCAGGAGAGAGAATATGCAGAGCAAAAATGTCACGATTTCACGACATGTCATGAAATCACGACCAGAAGGTGAGAGGAAGCGCAAGAGAGAAAAGTGTCACGATATCGTGACATGTCGCATTATCACGACCAAAGGACGAGAGAAAGTGCAAAGGAGGAAAAGTGTCACGATATCGCGACATGTCGCATTTTTACGACTAGAAGACAAGAGGAGGCGTAGAGGAGAAAAATGTCACGATATCGCGACATGTCATGTTTTTGTGACTCAGGAAGGAGGGAGAAGGTGTCCAAGAAAAATGACACGATTTTGTGACATGTCACGAAATCGCGATCGAAACAGGGGAGACAGGACATCCAAAGAAAATGTCATGATTTCAAGACATGTCATGAAATCGTGATCAAATAAGACAGGATACGGCCAGAGGAGAAAATGTCATGATTTCATGACATGTCACTAAATCGTGACTGAAGGCAGATAGGGAAGGAAAGAGAAGAAAATGTCATGATTTCATGACATGTCACGAAATCGTGACCGAAGGAGCATAAAGAAACCAAGGAAGGAAACTGTCGCGATATCGCGACATGTCACAATTTCATGACCCAAAGCAGAGAGCGAATATGGAAGTCAAATCTGTCATGATATCGTGACATATCATGATTTTGTGACCCGAAGCAGAGAGCGAAGGCAGAAGGCTAAGTTGTCACGATATCGTGACATGTTGCGATATCGCGACCCAAAGCGGAGAGAGAAAGAAGAAAGGAAGAATGTCGCGATATCGCGACATGTCGTAATTTAACGACCGAAGGAGCAGGAAGAAGGTAGAAAGGCAAATATGTCACGATATCTTGACATGTCACGATATCATGACATGTCACGATTTCATGACCAAAGGAAAGAGAGAAGAGCCGAAAGGGGAGATGTCGTGATATCGCGACATGTCATGATATCACGACCCAAAGGAGAAGAAGACAATGAGGAAAGAAACTATCGTGATATCGTGACCCAAGGGAAAGGAAAGGCAGTGAGGAGAAAAATGTCATGATATCATGACATGTCGCGATATTGTGACCCAAAGGAAAAGAAAGGTAGTGAGAAGGAAAATGTCGCGATATCACGACATGTCATGAAATCATGACCCAAATGAAAAGGAGAGGCAACGAGAAGGAAAATGTCACGATATCGCGACATGTCACGATATCGCGACTCAACTAAGAGGAAAAGAAATAGGAAGGAAAATGTCATGATATCGCAACATGTCACGATTTTGTGACCCGAAGAAGAAGGCAACAAGGAAGAGAAATGTCGTGATATCACGACATACTGCTGGTTCACGATTCAACAAGGCACGTGTTACTAGGCGATGTTTCTTGAGGTAGTCAAAGGCCTCATTAATTTATTATTGCTTGCCCAAAAAGTTTGCTGAGCATGGCGGCCACTCAACTACTGTGCCTAGAGGTCAGAGATGTTCAGATGGCTCTTGAATGTGTGTTTTCATAGCTGACCCAGTGTCAGTTTCCAGTGAAGATAAAATATGAAAGGTTCAATAAAAAAAAGGGGAGGATCCGAGTTCTTGGGATTGGGAGATTGCATTCTTCCTAGGAGTGCAGGTAGATCACTGAACGTGAGGCAGCTTGCATCAGGATAAAGAAAACTATGCCTACGAGCTAGTATTGTAAATTTTCTTTTGAAATTTTAATGAAATGAAAGCTTGATTGCTGAAGAAAATACGTATTCCAAAATTCAAAATTTTTCCCCCTCCATAATTATTCTAGATATCTTCTTTGATATTACTTTGTTGAGAATGTCTAGGCAGAGGCCTTTCTATCATGGCCTTAGGTGGCATCTTGATCTGGTTCCAACCAAGAAAAGAATTAGATCACAACTTCATCTTATTGAGTCACTAACTCAAGCCACATTACAAAGTTCTTCTTACTAATCATTAGAAATCTAATTAGGACAAGGTTCCAAGGTTATGATGTATCATTGACACCAAAGCCCAGACTAAGGTATCATAACATTCATATTTTCTTAGGAATGACTCCATTAGATTCTAATTAAGTAGAGACTCTAGGTTATCCTAAAATTCTAGCTTAAACTAAGCAGACCTTTATTGGTGATACCTAAATATCCTTTCAGCTAATATTAAGCTCTATACCCTCAAACCTAGAGCTTTGATACCAAATATAATGACCCAAAATCAAGAAACAAGAAAACCCAAAAATATAGAAATTTATTTTTTTAAACTAAGGAGAGAGATTCATAAATCCCAACCAATATTAGACTAACTTATTGTTTAGCAACCCCTAAGTTTCTCAAGAACTATACCACACAAGATTCTTCTCATGCAAGTCCCTTCTACATGGGCATATCTTATCTTATGCATATAAGTCCATCCATATCATCAATCCTCATGAGTTAAACTTACCACCTTCAATCATTAGAAGGTGTATACACATCTCCATATTCCACACAAGCCATTACATGTGGGTATGCTATGTATATTGCGAGTTAAGCTATCAATATTGTCCTCTATCAAGCTATCTTAACTCTGGTACGATATTCTAAACCTAGTACAAATCTCCCTAAGGGGGTCTCAAGCCCTTAGGTTAACCTCTAAGTTCACCCTAGAACTTATAAATTATATGAAAGTTATAAAATAAAAAATGTAAAGAATGAGTACAAATACTAAATACAACAAAATATAAATCATTAAACAAGCAAAGATAACTAAAACATAAAGCAGTGATTAAAGGATAACATGCAATATAAAGGATATAAATATAATTACATTCAATACTAAAATACAAGGTGCATCGATCATTTTGTTCATTCATTACATGAATATGTATGGTAAACCCCATACCTTCAAAACAATACTTTACATCCATTAAATCAGGTAAATCTCCCCATAAATATAATCTATTGCATAATTAAACAAGATGTAAGGTAAAGAGTAAACTTGTGCATTGGTTCATCTTATGACTTTTGTCCTCCCACTCTTTCTTTGATCAAGTGAGGATAGTAGGGGATAAAAAAACTCATGGATCAGTAAAGACATGCTTCTAAATGTATTTGTTTATTTTATTTCCAAATTGCAACTATACAAATAACCCAAGCAAGTCAACTTCCTAATGCATAGTTGATATCATAGAAACTACTCTTTCTATTTTCCTTATCATCCATTCATGAGAGTCATTCCACCATGCATCAAGCCATATGATCTTCTTGTAATAAATTATCTAAACCCTAATTAATAATCAAAGTCCTATACCTTTAACTGCTAAATAATCCAGGTTCTCACATATCATTCAACTAAATACATCTATGGTAATCTTCAATAAACCTTTTTCTTCATTTTGTAAATTAAAGTCCCATACCATTAATTTATAAAATAAACCACATCATTTTAATTATCCAATTAAAGTCAACTACTTTAATCTTCAAATAAACCTTTTTCTGCATCTCATAAATTAAAGTCCCATACCCTTAATTTACAAAATAAACGACATCATATTTATTATCCAATAAAAGCCAACTATTTTAATCTTCAAATATATATTTTTTCATTTCATAAATTAAAGTCCCATACCCTTAATTTACAAAATAAACCACATCATATTCATTATCCAATTAAAGCCAACTACTTTAATATTCAAATAAATATTTTTCTTCATTTCATAAATTAAAGTCCCATACCCTTAATTTACAAAATAAACCACATCATATTCATTATCCAATTAAAGCCAAATACTTGCCATCAATTTCATGTGCCTCTGATAGATGGTATGGAGAAGACGTTCCTTCACCTGCCTTCTCATGACACTCACCATTAAAAGGCCATTGTTTTGCATCTAGGAAAGCCTTGCACAACTAGTTTTGATCCCATCATCTAAAGGTGGTCTTTTCACAATGAATACCAACTTTAGTAGGTCATATATATTAGATAAATTCTCCATTAAGTTAATAGCCAGATTCTAATATCCATTAGTCCAATGGAGTGTGCTTTTCCAAGCAATTAGAGTGGTCATACACTGATGATAGGGTTCTTTTAATTTATTTATTTTTTTTTACAACTAAAGTTTTCTTTATTAATATGTAATAAATCATATTTTATCCAAGATGAAAAATTTTATATCCATAATATAAATTACTCATTTATTTAAAATGAGTTCTCTTTATTACTTTAAATAAATTAACTATTTATTTTAGAATAATAATCCTTTACCATTATGTTTAAATTGACTATTTATTTGAGAATGATATTTCTTTATTATTTCAATAAATTAAACATTTATTTAAAATGATGTATTTTACTATTTAAATAAACCAACTATTTATTTAAAAGTGATATCTCTTACTATTTAAATAAATCAACTATTTATTTAAAAGTGATATCTCTTACTATTTAAATAAATCAACTATTTATTTAAACTGTTATTCCCTTTTTATATACTATTTGCCAAAGCATACAAGGAGTTATGAAGATAACCTATTCATTCATAGCTCATATTATTAAGGTAATTAGTGTTAAAGTAAAAAATAATCATGCATATGCAATAAACAATGAGGGAGTCTTTCTATCAATCTAGTTGCCTACCTCAGCCTCTAGAACTTATGATAGCTACAAGGCCATCAATCTAGGGCTCAAGGTGGCTACATATTGATGATCATCTCTATCCAAATGCATACCTATATGAAGGTATCTATGTTGGAATATGTAATGCAACATCATGTAAATTATTCTTAGACTAAAATATAAAGTCTAAAGAATAATATTTAGAAAATAATTCTATGTAAAAATATTCCCACCCGATTATTAAATAAAACAAGGGTGCTAGGAATATTTAATTTATGAAAAAACGTTATTCCCCATTTTCTAGCAAATATTAGAAAGTAACTAATAACTTTCTAATATTTGATAGATGACACTTATCACATACCTCAAATATTATATTGTGATAAAATTAGAAAGTAACTAAAGAACTTTATAATATTTGATAGATTGTGATCAGATTGGATTGTGATAATATTTAGGGTTGTAGTAGAAAAAATTCTCTTTCAATAGGGATGTTTTCTACTACATATTAATATATCTTATCATATCTTGTCATATTGACTTGTGTTGTAGTTTATGTTGATGCATATTGTTACATAACATTGAAGCATTATTGTACTGTTGAATCATTGAGTAATATAGTGAGTTTCATAGTGGATGTTTCCCTTCATTTAAAGTAGGGTTTTACCACTCAATATTTGTGTTGTGGGTTTATCTCTTTTATGTGTGATTGATCTTGTGGAGCATTCTTCGATCTTGGGGAGACTTTGCTTGTCTCACATTTGGTATCAGAGCGGTTGGGATCTCCATCAAGTGTCTTCAATCCTTTGAGGTGAAAAAACCATTAAGGTATTTTTTTTTTGCATGCATTTGATATTTGATTATTTTATGTAAACTTATTTTGCAAATCTGCCATTAGGGTTTATAGATTTATTATGTTTTTAGATCTAGTTGTTAGATCTTTTGCAAATAATATTTTCATTTTAAATCTATAAAAAAAATTTGGCATTAAGATTTTTTTGGAAGGGTTTTGGAGCTAAACGGACCCCATGGTTGCATCCGGAAGACCAAAAACCCCTATTTCCATATATAGTCATTTAAAAAAAAAAAAAAAAAAAAA
This sequence comes from Wollemia nobilis, assembly GCA_028583015.1. Classification (NCBI taxonomy): domain Eukaryota; kingdom Viridiplantae; phylum Streptophyta; class Pinopsida; order Araucariales; family Araucariaceae; genus Wollemia; species Wollemia nobilis. The sequence goes on along the minus strand of JAQPPZ010003193.1, from coordinate 240,795 downwards.
ACAGATCGATTATATATATATATATATATATATATATATATATATATATATATAAACAATTTTGCTTTATATAAAAAAAATAGTTTTGTTTAAAAAAAAAAAAAACAGTTTTGCTTTATAAAAAAAAAAAACAGTTTTGCTTTTTTTTGAAAAAATTTTGCTTTATAAAAATCTTTAAACTTTTTCATGCCATTTTTTTTATTAAAAAATAAAATTTATTAATTTAATTGTATTTTTTAAGCAATTTTTTGTATTAAAAATTATTATTATTCTCCTTAAAATGCAATATTTTTTTGTCTCACATTACAATGGTTTTTTGTGAGTTTTCTTGTTTTTCAAGGTTATCTAAGTATGTTTTGGAGTATACAAGGCAATTTCGGATCAATTTTTTCACTCTCTTCCCCTATTTTTATTAATTTCTTCTAATCTCTCTCTAGTATTTGCTTGAAGCATACTGTAAATTAATGTAACTTGTATCTCTCATTATGAAAGTAAAATAGAATGAAAGTGAGAGAGAGAGAGAGAGAGAGAGAGAGAGAGAGAGAGAGAGAGAGTATTTGTGTTTTGCTTTGTGTCTCCACTATCTCTTGTTCATATTTCTTACATTTTGCATCTCAACTAATCTAACTACTAACTTGCTACTAAAAAATCTACTAACCAACTAACTTGTAATTTACTAATTTTCATATTAATCAAGAAGGTTAAAAATGAATCAACTTCCTAACCAATAATTTAGTATTTGATTAAAATTTACTTAATTTTGCAACATAATTTATATTTGCTAAACACCTATTGAATCCAAAATAATCCGCTCTATCGGTAGCAATTCCTTTTCGGGTCCTTGTACCTGTACCCTTTTGGGTAGCTTGGTTGACCTTGGGTGAGATGAATTGGCAATTCATTAGGCTATAGCAAAACCTAAAATGAACACTAACTTACTAACTTATTGACTATCTAAAATATTTTATGGTTCAATTCAAGTTAGTTTATTTTTTTTGCAAGATGATTGTTATGGTTAGTTATGTTGTTATTGCAAGTTAATTTTGGTTTATTCAATTACAATATGGTTATAGTTGTTTATTGCAAGATAGTTATAGTAGTTCATGATTATATTTCATGATGATCAATCAGCTATTGCCTTGGCTAAAAATCCTGTAATGCATCAAAGGACAAAACATGTTGAAATCCAAACCCATTTTATCAGATAGAAGGTATTGGATGGGACTATTCAGTTGGAGTATTGCCCATCATCTTATAATTCTACTGATTTGTTCATCAAACCTCTTTCCAAGGAGTAGTTTTATAAGCTGAGGGACTCACTTGGTTTGGTGAAGTTGTCCTCAAGGGGAAATGAAGTGTAGTTACCCTTGTGTGATGACAACTTCATCCTTATGAGGTGTTTTGTGCTATATATGTGAGTTGATATTTGGTGTTATAATTTATTTTTACATATCTTTTGAACATGGTACTTTCTTGTTTGCCTTGTGCAACTTTTGTACATGTTACTTTGAAGATGGCATTGTGCAATTATGGTATATGATAGAATTGCTTTATGCAACTCTTTTACATGGTACTTTCTTGTTGCCTTGTGCAACTTTGTACATGTTTTTTTATGTAGTTGGCATTATGCATTTGGTTTATCATGGTACTTTCTTGTTAGCATTTATGCTACTTTTGTACATGATATTTTATGGTTGGCTTTATGCAACCGGTATGCACACTTTATTATTTTCATATACCTTATGCAACTCTTGTACATGGTACTATTTTGTTAGCGTTGTGCTACTTTTGTACATGGTACTTTAAAGTTTGCATTATCATGGTACTCCTTGTTTGCTTTATGCAACTTTGTACATGATATTTTTTGATCAACTATATAGCACGTGGCTATAAGTATGGCTGGGCATATTTTTGTGATGACTTATAGTTCACTATTTGTTAGATTAGTTTTTTTATCATCTTTGGATATTCATATATGCTGTGGTGAATATATTTATGATGATGTATCTAACAGATCTTATGTTGAGATGCTTGTAGCTTGTAGGTACTTCCGTTTGGGGTTTTGCGAGGCTTCATCGAAGACACCCTTGTGATGTTTTCTTCTTGTCATTTGCAACCACTTGTGGTTGATGGATGGCTTTGTAAGTTGCTTGTATATGAAGCTACTCCGTTGGGGGCTTGCAGTCTCATTTTGGCCCATTTTATATTGGTGCCTTATTATAGACCATTCTTGGTCATAAAATCTCATTGTAAATATATTACTAATTTGATTCTCATCCCCATTTGTATCTTTAGGGGGAGAATGTTTCTTTGTATCATAATTCCTTTCCCCAATATTGCATTAAGGGGGAGTGTTGGAATATGCAATGCAACATTGTGTAAATTATTCTTAGACTAAAATATAAAGTCTAAAGAATAATATTTAGAAAATAATTCTATGTAAAAATATTACCACCCAATTAATAAATAAAATAAGGGTGCTAGGAATATTTAATTTATGAAAAAAATTATTCCCCCTTTTTTAGCAAATATTAGAAAGTAACTAATAACTTTCTAATATCTGATAGATGCCACTTATCACATATCTCAAAGATTAGATTGTGATAAAATTAGAAAGTAACTAAAGCACTTTCTAATATTTGATAGATTGTGATAAGATTGGATTGTGATAATATTTAGGGTTGTAGTAGAAAAAATTCTCTTTAAATAGGGGTTTTTTCTACTACATATTAATATATCTTATCATATCTTGTCATATTGACTTGTGTTGTAGTTTATGTTGATGCATATTGTTGCATAACATTGAAGCATTCTTGTATTGTTGAATCATTGAGTAATATAATGAGCATCATAGTGGATGTTTCCCTTATTCATTTGAAGTAAGGTTTTACCACTCAATATTTGTGTTGTGGGTTTACCTCTTTTATGTGTGATTGATCTTATGGAGCATTATTCGATCTTGGGGAGACTTTGCTTGTCTCACAATCTATCCATGTTACCTTTGAGTTACCATGTCATCACTTCCCAAACCTCAAGTACCATAATATTCAATGGATGACTCAACTTCTTCCTCTAACGAGTGCACCTGATCCTACACATTGGCAATTTTATTAGCAGTATCATACTCTTCAATATCTAATAATATTGTATAGTTACTTAATTACAAAAATTAATTATTAGAGCAAAATTAGTTAATACATTGTTTTATTGTATTCCAAGGTCCATCTGGGAGGGTCATGATAGTCATATGACCACTTTTCATTACTAAATCAATTCACAGCTATGCAAAAACACCAACATAAATTAGTCTCTAATTTTAACTTAAGGTTAGTAGGAAATGGAAGAGGATTCCACTTGAATCCATTCTAGATACATATTTAGCATACGTGTATTACATTAGAGCCCTTGGGTCAGACCTAGGACTAAAAATCCAACAATTTGGTATAAGCACCTTACCATAGGTTTATCAAGCAGTTGTCCAAGAAGAAAATGTACTAGTTGTAGAAAGACTTCTGCCAAAAATGGGAATGTCTTATTCCTCTAAAATTTATTAGTTTCCACCAAAATAAACCTATCCTTCATATACGTATCCTATGCTAGCCCCACAATAAAATCCATTATTTCCTCTTAAAATAACCCCTATAGTCCCTTTTCCTCCTCTTCCATATCAAAATCCCCAAGAATCATCTATGTTTTTTAACATCCAAAACACCTTAAAAATAATCAACAACAAGTTCAATGGAATGCAAAAAATGGAAATGGAGAGGTTTCAAAAAATAATATTCCCCTATAGTAATAAATATTAAAAACTTAGTACAAGTAGTAACGTATGACCTAGAGTCAATGCAAATCAAGCAGAGTAGGATTATATGTCTAAATTTAGTTTGGTCAATGTTTGGAGTTTAGTTTGTAATAATATACATATTTTTGATACTTGTATGATGTACCAACATCATATGCAACAAGCCCTAGAAAATGTATAAAGAATAAAAAAAGGATAGTTAAAATATTATGGCAACATGATCAAGTTAAAACTAGACAAGATTTTCCTAAAGAAGAACATGTCTCTGTTATGACTATATTTGAAAAGAAACCTTTGCAAGTGGACTCACAGAAAATAGGAGGTTTCCAAGTACCTTATTAGAAGACAAGGGAATCACCATTGTAGGTCAATGACAAGTTTCATATTCCATAGGCTATTCACATAGATGATGCAGTACCTAAAAGACAAGAAAATGAAGTGAATACTCCAAGAAGAGGTTAAAATAAAATGAGCAAAGAACAAAAAAATGCCAAAAATGAAGCCAAATAAAATTTGAGGTTCCCTTTAATTATAAAATGTCATCAAATAGAAGCCACCCAAAAATACAAAAGAAATTATGGTGAACTAGAAAAAAGGTATGAAAGACCTCCACCAGTTCAATCTGAATACAATATTGTTGATGAATTAAAAAGAGCCCCATCTAGGGCAAACCTATATGATAAACTTTTCCTCCCTGGCAAAAATAGATTTTTTGAAAGCTTCTTTGTATAATAAGTCTCAAGAAAAATAAAGCTCTACAGTGTTCAACCTAGCACAAGAAAAATAAAATATGTATCCTACCACCCTGAAGAACAAGCCTCCTCCATTCTACATCTCTCTTAGAATGGAGGTATGGATAGTCCACAACTTTATGATAGACTCAGGGACCTCAACTACTATAATGGTAAAAGTAGTTTGTGATGAGATGGGCATGGAGTACACAAGGTCATGTCAGGGAGTTTTGCAACTTGATGGTACCTTGGTTAAAACTATGGGAGCCATAAAGCATGTATTGATAAGGCTACATAGAGCCTCAAAGATTACCATTGTATAGGAAATAATGGTAGTAGATCTTGAACCCTATTTTGATATATGCATTTCAAGAGAATTTACTCCCAATATGAGAGGATATATATATTTGGATTACTCTAGCATGATGATTCCATATAAAGGTAAAAGAATAAGGATAATCCTAGAGAAGGCTCTATCTTTCCATATTGAAAAAATTGAAAATTTGTACAATCATTCAGTAATGGACAAGCCAAAGTTATTTGGAATTATGGAAGATTTAGAAATTAAATATGATTTATCTTTTAAAGATTATCATAGCCTATTAGAAATAGGTTTGGGTACCTATAGCATTTCCTCAAAATTAGAAAAGAATATCCCTACCATATCTAATCAATCACTCAAGTAGTCAGATATTTAGACACTGCACTTTGATGGTGCAAGATGTAAAAATGATGCTGAGGCTAGTGTACTGTTAAAATCTCCTTTTGAGGGTGTGAAATTTTTTTCTTTCAAACTAAATTGTTCTTGCACTAATAATATTGTAGAGTATTAATCTTTGTGTTTGGGACTAATGCAAGCTAAAAAAAATGGGAATCAAAATGTTAGACATTTATGGTGACTCAGTGTTGGTGGTCAACCAATTTATAGAGAGATGCAGTAGTAAAAATCACTATTTAAATAAATATATATATATATATATATAAACAAAGTGTGGGATTTGATAGAATTATTTGATGCTCTAAATATTCATTCCATATCTAGAAAGTAGAAAGTACTGGTTGATTTTGTACAATTAAAGGTTCTAATAATAATCCCTCCTCAGACCTTGGGTCAACCACAAATAGAAGATTCAAATTGGTCTTTAGATCCGTGATGCCAAATAGACAAATATTCTAGCAGATATTTGAGAATGATGACCAGATCATTGAATTTTTAGTCAGAGAATCTTGCTTAGCTAATGTGTAGGAACAAATTTCTTAGGAAATATACAATTAAGATATCATTTAGTTGAAAAATAACTACATTCCTAAAGGCCTGATTACGTTAGAAATTTTATTTACCAATGAGTATGGAAAGAATATGAGAACTATAAAAATATATGATAAAATATGTAGTGAAATTGAAATTGAAGAGAAAAAAGAATCAATATTTGTGTTAAGTGTTCTCTAGAAGAATTTGAGGGAGTCAAGGAACTATGCTTCAAGTACCTAGATATTATTGCATGGTCATATGAATATATCAAGTTGTATGATAAGAAAATCATCCAACATACCATCAAGCTAGAGCCTAATGCAAAGCCCTTCAGGTAGATACAAAGGCCTTTGAATCCCAAAATAGAGTCCATAATGAGGCAAGAGTTGCTCAAGCTATTTAAGAAAAAGATCATTTACCCAATCAAGCATTCCACATGCGTTGCTAACTTGGTTCCAGTAAGGAAAAAAAATAGGGATATTTGATTGTGTTGATTTCAAGAATCTGGACAAAGCATCACTCAAATATCATTATCCACTTCCCTATATTGATTATATTTTTTAGATGGTAGCAGGGGAAGAAAGGTACTCCTTGCTAGATGGCTTATTTGGATACAATCAAATCTGGGTCAAAGATGAAGACCAGTTTAAAACAACCTTCACCACTAAGTGGGGTACATTTACTTATTAGATAATTCCTTTTGGCCTATCCAATGCAGGATCTACATTCCAAAGGGCTATGGACTATTTTTTTGATGAGTTGATCAACAAAATAATTTTTATTTATATTGATGATATGACTACGCTTTCTCATAAGAAAGAATAACACTGGAGAGTTTGGAGAAAGTTTTCCACAAATGTAGATATTTTGGTATCTCTCGAACCAAAGAAATAATTCTTCACCATCCATGAAGGTAAATTATTGGGACATGTAGTTTCCAAATAAGGGATGGTAATAGATCCTGATAGGATAAAATCAATCCTAGCTCTTCCACTCCACACAAATAAGAAAGCCCTGCAGTAATTCTTTGGGTAGATTAACTTTATGAGAAAGTTCATATCAAACTTTGCTCAAGTGGTCAAGCCCATATCAAAGTTACTCAGAAAAAACATAGATTTCAAGTGGACTGAGAAAATAAACAAGCCTTTGAATCTATAAAATAGGCAATTGCAACTACACCTGTATTTATAAATCTTGATTTCAACAAAAACTTTATCTTGAATGCCTATGGATATGAGGAGATATATGAATCAGTGTTGACAAAAAGAAATGAGAATGAAGAGGAACACCCCATTTTATTTTGGACCCAAAATCTTCATGAGTATCAGAACAAGTATAACTTCATTGAGATGCAAGTATTTCCAGTGATGAAATCCCTGAAAATTTTTAGGTAATACTTGGTTCAATGCAAGACACTTGTCTATGTAGTACACCCAGATGTGAGAAATTTTATCCTTCAAGGAGAAGTGGGTGATAAAAGAGCTATTTGGATTACTAAAATACAATATTATGATGTAGATATTCATCCCATCAAGTTGGTTAGAGGGAGAGCATTATGCCAAGAACTCACAACTAAAGTAGATTCAGATCAAATAGTAGCTTGTTAGGTAACACCTATAGAACATAGTGGCAGTCTACCAGAGGAATCACATTGGGTAGACCAGTTGACAACTTACTTCCAAAAAATAACATGTCCTCAGGGACTCAATCCTTCACAAATAAGAAGGTTCAAACTACAAGCTTTAAAGTATGTATTATTTCTTGAAGGATTATACAAGAAGAACCTAGATGGAGTACTTCTAAGATACCTAAAAGATTATTAAAATAGGTCATTGAAGAGTTTCATGGAGGTTTATGAAGAAGGCTTAGGAAGAATCACTACCATGAATATAATAAGGGCTAGGTACTACTGGATCACTATCTTTGGAGATACATTTAAGGCAACAAGATCATGTGATAAATGCCAAATATATGTAGGGAGGACTAAGAATGCAATATTCCCACTTAAACCAATCCAAGTGGAAGAGTCTTCTTAGTAATGGGGGTTTGATTTTTTTGGGGTAATAAACCCAAATTCATTAGCAGGTCATAAATATATTCTGGCTGCTATAGATTTCTTCACCAGATGTGTTGAGGCTATCCCAACCAAGAAGTTTGAAGTAGATTTAAGATCAACAGAACACATACAATCTACAAAAATAGATAAATGCAATAATTTTCTTATATTATTTTTTGAGGATAATGGAGCTTATAGAGACCAACCCCTTACAATTTCAAAATTCCCCCTCAAATACCCTATTTTCCCTTTTCCCGCCTAGAACAATTCATTTGAAATTTGAATTTCGAGGGTAAACTTCCCGAGGTCATAACTCCTTGTTCATTGCTCGAAATGACTATTAGTGCATATTTTTGAAAATATATCGAAAGGATTTGCATCCTGGTAATGTTTTAAATAAGATAACAACCATTTTGAGCCCTCTACGAGGCTTTTAAGGCCTTCAAAATTGACCTTTAAGTTTTAGTGGCAGGATTTTCACTATTTTTGGCAGGGTCTTCACCTTAAAATTTGCATATCTCCCAAACCACTCAGGATATTGGGGCGATTCTTTCACCATTAGGTCTATTTTTCCATCCCCTAAACAACTAAATAAACTTAGAACATAATAAAAACCATTACAAATTTTGGATGATGCAAGATCACTCTTACACCACTGGATGCTCCTGCATAAAAGTTAGACCAAGAAATAGTGATTGAATTCATGGAAAATTTGATCACCAAGTTTGGACTTCTAGAAGCACTATAAGTGATAATGACCTAGCTTTTATAGGTGTAAAACATATTGAATTTTTAAGTAAGTATGACATAAATATAAATAATTCTTCTAACTATTACCCCTAGGGGAATGGATTGGCAAAATACACCAATAATAATTTGTTAAGGATTGTAAAAAGAGCACTAGAAGAGATTAAAAGGAGTTGGTATCTTCTACTAGAACAAACTTTGTGGGCAGATAGACTAACTATTAAGAGGTCTATCAAGACATCCCCTTATACTTTAGTATATGGTAAGGAAACTATCCTTCCTACTCACCTTGAAATACCAGATTTAAAGTGGGCCAACCAAGATCAGGAGCTAGATCATAATCCATTAGAGGAAAAGTTAATGCACCTTCTGCAGTTGAAATATCAAAGGACTCAGGCTTACGAGAACTTCCAAAAATACTTTATGAATACAAAGGAGTGGTTTGACAAGAAATCAAAGCTCAAGAAGTTTAAAGAAGGAGATTCAGTGTTAAGGTGGAATGTAGAAAATTCTAAACCAAGAAACCACTAAAAAATTGATTCCTTATGGGAAGGACCTTTCAAGATCATTGAAGTGAAGAAGAATAATGCCTTTCATATTCAATATGAATAGGAGAAAATACAACCCATTCCGATCAATGGGTATCATATCAAGTTGTACTTCAGATAGAGAATCCTTTCTTTTATAACATATGTACACATATTATATTATATTTTTGTGTTATTTCAAAAAAAAGGAACAAAGTGTTATTTTTTGCTCATAGTACAACTATGTCTTATTCTACCATGAGGTAATGCAGTGTAAATTTTTGTGGTCAAAAAAGTCAAACTAGCTCTAGTGGAATTTCATGGTGCAAAATCCTCTCTAGTGGAATTTCCTGTTTGATGAAATTTTGAAAGGTAGCTAACCCACCAATAGTTCATGGAATAAATGTAGTTTTAAATTTTGTGGTCAACTCAGTCAAATTTGTCATCATGGAAATCCAACAAGCAGAATTTCCAAGGGAGCTTCCAAAAAGAACATTAAGCCTCTGCAAGTGAAATTTGGAAGACTAAAGCATAATGTTAAAATTTGCTAGGTGTAAAATTTTGCAAGGAATTTTTGGTCCATGGAAATTAAGGAGTAAATGCACCTTGAAAAGAGTGCCAATGGATAGTTTACTACTAAATGCTATGAATTTTTTCCAATCAATGATACAGATTTCATTGATAAGCCATGCTTTGCATTATCTGATTCACTCGTTTGAAAGCATGAGAAATAACTGGTCATTTTCCTACCTCATTAATAGTGGATGAGTGCATGAAGATCTATTCAAATGATAAAATATAAAGGGCAATCATTTTGAATGAATTTTACTGAAAAACTAGAGCATCATTGAGTGAATTTGTTGTGTATTATGAAGATATTTGCTTAATAATTCTCTAATATGGCATCCAATGTTGTAAAGCAAGCTGGTCAGCAAGGCAAGGTTGAAAATATAAATTACAGTGACAATAAGGCAGCAGTGATGGACGTAAATATGATCTACATAACCATATATCATCTTAGAAGGGAGTTTGAAGTCAAATTCTTGAAACAGGAGCCTCTCTCAAATCAAGGTATTTGTGCCATGCACTCTTTGTTGTCTTATTATGTTTGTGATGTAGTCCATACTTGCCTTAAATTAATATCTGTTATAGCTAAATTTTATGACCCCTCAACTAGAGCAGTCAAAACATTCCAGGGTAGGATTTTGTTTCATGTAACTGAACAACTTTGTTGATATTTATTTTCAATGGAAAATCAACCCTTTGTAACCCCCAAAGGATTTGATCCAAAGCAGTAGGTCAAGTATTATACTCTAAATAACCACAACCAAAATGTTAACCATTTTAGGACCTGGGTGTATAATCAATTCAAGACTGTAAAATCAAGGGAGACCCTACCAAAAACCCTAATTGCCACCCAATAATTTGTATATCCTAGAGTTGTTTTCCATGTTAGTTGTATTCGATGGTCTAGATTATGATATGTAGATGAAATACTAGCATTTAGCCTCTGTGTATTGCATTTCCAATATCAAAATGTATAAGACACCAATAAAGGATGGTGGTGGTTTTCCAATTTACTTCAATTAGACTACGTTCCTGGCTGAGAGAATGTATAAGCAATTGGTGGCCATGTAAATAGAATAGGAGAACCCTTCATTCATACATTGCTCTAATATAATTTGGGTGTTCTTTAGTGCTACTAGAAATGATAACCCATGGGTATCAGTTATGGATAAAGATATAGAAGGGTATCCCCTATAAGTATATTATTAGACTAGGGTTTTGAGTAGAACTAAATCATATTATACTTTCAACATGGAATTTCTAAGACCATCCTTGCAAATCATGTATGAAATTTGCTCTATATTAGCTCCTAAAATAGAAAACAACATAATAATCAAGGGGAATGAAGAGGGAGACTGGTATATTTTGATAGAGGGAACAATCATCAGGCTATATGGTTTCACAAAGAAGCTATTTTATTGCCCCATTATGTCACCCATCACTTATTTGCACTAGAATATTGTAGACAAGTTGACTACATAAATTGCAAATTTGGAACTAGGAATAAAATAAAAGGAACATTTATTTATCCTTTCAAGGAAGGTGATATTTATGTGGAATAGGTACCAATATGATTAGATCAATGCAATCCTCGAGAGGTTAGGGCTCTACCAATATGTGGAATTGGTACTATCGAGATCACTCCAAAGAGGAGGAGGTCTTAACACAAGGTCATAAAAGCAAAAATCCCTCAAATGGTACAAAAGAGAAAACAATATGAAGTTGTAGACCTCACCACTACAACCCCTTCTAAAACTATAGATGTTCCTATTATAGAAGTTGTAGCATCTTCTCAAAATCAATAAGGTGAAACAAAAATTAAAATAATTATCTTTAAGAGGAAGGTAAAGAGTGTAGTGGAGGAATTGGATAAAGGGGTCAATAAGAATCTAAATATAGATGAAGTAGAGATAGTGACACAAATTCCTGTCACAACAACAAAACAATATATCCAACAAGAAGAACAACATAGTGTTGATGAGATAGTCAAATATTCTACTTTAGTAGGCTCAGGTATATTTTTTAATACCTCTTCGCCTTCTTCTCCTTATTATCCAAAGAGGTCTCCCTCCCCTTCACACAGTTCTCTGCAACCATCACCACCTCATTCACCCTCATCTTCTCACTAGATTTCATATCTATTTAATTTAGTTCAAAGCTCAAAACCATCATCTCCCCCCATTTGCCACAAGTCCAAGTATCATCATCATCTCTAACTTCCACTTATTAATTTCCTACATCAATGGTGGAAATATCATTTCCATCTTCTCCTCCATCAATTGTAGCTATAATTTTTATTATAGATACCACATTTGCTATAAATACAGAGTCCATCATTATCACCACCACTCCTCTCCCATCCATGATGATCCTATTTTTCCCTGCAAACATTACACCATACACTCCTATGGATCATCCAAAAATGGTCTCCTTACAAAATATCAAGAGTACTTCACTCAAGGCACAAATATTTTGGAGCAAATGATTAGCTCAGTCATCCAAGGGAGTTTGCTAGGTGAGAAAATCAGTAATGTTTGATCCTATGGCTAGGCAAAGAACAAAATTGAATATTATCCCTTTAATGGATAAAATAGAAGAAGATATGATAGTATAAGATTATCGGTTGAAGGAAAATACTAAAGACATCTCTTAGTTGGTTATGGAAGATGAATTTGTCTCGGCTAAGGATGGACTTGATACTATTTTTATCAAGAGTGACATTTATAGGGAAAAATATGCAAATATGGAGGAAAAATTTGCCAAGATTGAAGCCACCATAAAGTATAAAAAAAAAAGAGCAGAGAGAGCTCTAGAACGAAGCCAAAAAATGACAAAACAAATTTGAAAATATGGTCAATTACAAAGAGCAAGTTGAGCTGCTACAGGAACACAATCAAGGGTATGTAAAGCAAATACAATCCTTACAACAACAACTCCAAATTGAGAAGACTAAATCAGTAGGATTTTCCAAATATACGGTGAAATAGGTCATAAGGGAAATTTTTTCTGAGAATACTCTAATAGCTAGCCCATTCTTGATTTCATGGATGAGGCTAGCAATGTGCTTCAAAATTCTAGGGAAGATCTAGAAAATATTACCAAGGAGATATAACTAATAGCCCCTCAAGTCAATAAAATCCTCAATATATCTGAGGCTAGGTGTAATAATATGGACAAGACTATTCCAAATAAATAATGGAACACCTCAAGAATTATGGCTAGAATTATTATCAAGAAGAGTGAATTGCTCCAGAAAAGATGGCTATTGATCAACAAGATTGATGATGAGATTTAGAAGATTGTGGATACCAATGAGGAGATGATGCATTATGGTTTAAAATTTTTATGGGATGAGAATCATCTGATATTATTAGAAGAAGATATCCATAATAGAATAAATGCAATGATGAAATATGAGTTAAATATAGATACATGGTAGGAGTTGGTTGACCAAGATAAAATAACTCAGTTAATGAAAGAGCTAACCAAACTGAGAGATCTGATGGGAGATTTAGCAGACCAGGGAGCTTCAATCTCATATAAAAAATAGATTAATTGTGTTACATTCATTGGAAAGAATTGGAGATAAATAATCCCTCCCAATAATCTTGGAATAAGACCATGAGTACTTTGGACCATATAACTTAGATCTTGAAGGAAGATACAAAACAAGCTAAAGATAAGGAGGAGGTTGAAGACAAGGATGAAGCTAAATATGAGGAGAATAAAGGAGAAAAGGAAGAAGTTGAATATGGGTAAGAGACACATCAAGAGAAGAGGATTATGTGGAAGAGACTATAAATGAAGAGAATATAGAGGACATTACTAATTCCCAAGAAAGTGAAGAACAGGGCCAACAGTGAAAGGCACAAGGGTACCAAAATTTTGTTGTAAAATAGCTAAATATTTTGAACACTATAGCTAGCGAAATAACCATAGAGGTAATTTTGATATGTAACTTTTTGAGTCTGATAGTGTTAGAATCTATCAAAAGGAGCATGAGTGTGATAGGGTATTATAATGTTATGATGCAGAATTTTGATAAGGAAAAACACCTCTTTACCTAGCTTATAAATAAGGATAATTTTTTTTCACTTGAAGAGGAGAGTCACGACTACCTCTAGCATGGCATCCATATGAACCTTTATCCTTCCAACAACCCTATAGGTTTTTAAAAGAGTAATATTCATAGGTAAGCTATTCCTTGAGATATCCTTTACTACCAGATGAAGAGAATATCATCATCCTTCATGAATAAGGTATATACTAAATCATTATCATGTAGTTAATTTGGAGAAAGGAGTAGCCCTCTATAGGAATATCTACATTTCACCTCTTGCATGGTCTCCTTGTGAACAATTATGCTCTAAGCAACTTCTCAAAGGTCTAAGATTATGACTATTGCATGGAGGTTATTCAGCGAAGTGTAAGATGGTGGATTGTTGGATTTCATTTCATCCCCTCACTACCTTTCATCCATTTATCCATCCCTTTCACTGCATGATGTATTCCCTTCATGTTTTCATTCATTCATTTTTCTTTTTAAGTTTCCATTCCATTCATTCATTCCATGGCCATACAATTGTTAGGTAATGGAGCCAAATTGATAAGAAAGGAATTAATTGCCAAGGAGTATTTTTGATGGGCAATGATCAACAATAGGACCTTGAACGGAGTTCCAAGGCTTAGTGAGGATATGAGGAGAAAGACCTCAGGGGAGGCTTCATCATCTGGAGTAGCACTATCTACAAAAATTAGAGGTAGAAATAGAGAAAGAGGAAAATGCCAAGATAGATGGAAAATCTAGAACAAAGGAAAATTGAAGGGTAGATATAAAAGCAGAGACAAAAGCAAGATTGATTGCTAGAATTGTGGTAAGAGTGGACACTTTAATATGGAGTGCAAAGAAAAAAATAAGAATGAGGACAATAGTGGAAATGATGCTCAAGAGGTAAACATTGCAGGTGTAATTTATCAGGATGCCTTGATTCTTGTAGCAAATTGCACGAGTGAGTATTGGGTTATGGACTTTGAAGCTTCTTATCATGTCACTTCTCATAGGGAGTACTTTACTGATTATAATCTAGGCCATTATGGAGAGGTTTTTTTGGGAAATAACTATCCATGTGAGATTGTGGGTATTGGCACGGTGAATGTAAAGTTGCCAAATGGAAATATTTGGGTGCTTAAAAATGTTAGGCACATTCTTGATCTAAAGAGGAGCCTAATTTCAGCCAGTGCACTTGATTTGGAGGGATACAACACTAATTTAAGAAATTGTCAATGGAGAGTGAAAAGGGGTTCAATGGTGATTGCAAAAGGTGAGTTGACTGGAACTTTGTTTTTACTGTAAAACTCATATTATTGTACATTGAACTATTCTACTTAGGATGATGTGAAAGCATGGCATTTGTGGTTGGATCATATATGTGAGAAAGGGATGAAAACCCTTCACTCTAGAAAATTGTTGCCAAAACTCAAGTTTGTTTATTTGGGTTTCTGTGAAGGTTGTGTATATGAAAAATAGAAAAGGGTAAGATTTTTGAAGGTTGGTCCAGAAAGGAAGAAAGAGAAATTAGGGTTAGTAAACTCGGATGTATGGGGTCTCTCACCGATAATTTCTCTTGAGGGATACACTTATTATGTTACCTTCATCGATGATTTCGGCAAGAAGACATGGATATTCAAAATCAAGCATAAATTTGATGTTTTCAACATTTTTCAGAAGTGGAGAGCATTAGTGGAGATTGAGGCAGGTAAGAAAGTTAAATACCTTAAATATGACAATGGTGGTGAATATTGCAGCAAGGAGTTTGAGGACTATTGCGCAAAGGAAGGAATTAGGAGAGTCAAGACTACTCCTTAGGACACCACAAGTGAATGGAGTCTTGAAGAGGATGAAAAAAACTATAATGGAGCATGCCATAGCCATGAGATTGCATGTAGGGTTGCCATTGTTCTATTGGGCTAGTGCAGTTGATACAATAGTTTATTTGATAAATAGAGGACCTTGTACTGCATTGGATGAAGGCATTCCAAAGGAGACTTGGAAAGGTAAACCTGTAAACTACTATTTTTTTAGAGTATTTGGTTGTGAGGATTTTGCCCACATAGATAAAGAAAATAGGAGTAAGATTGATGTAAAGTCTAGAAAGTGCTATTTTATTGGTTATGGTGTGGATGATATGGGATATAGGCTATGGGATAATGTTGATCAAAAAGTTATCAGGAGTAGAGATGTGATTTTCAATGAGGATAGGTTTGTACAAGGATAGGCACATACAGGTTGACGAGGATGCACCTGAGTTTGTTAACTTGGATGCAATCCTAGAGCATGGTGTAAAAATATAGCCTCTTGTTTAGATTGATGAACATGGTGCTCATGAGGAAGAGCAAGGTGAATAGGAAATTGTTGTTACTCCACCATCATCCCCACATGAAGTAAGGATATCTACAAGGGTAAGACATGCACCTGATAGGTATTCTCCTTATTTGCATTACATTCTATACACTGATGCAGGTGAGCCTGAATATCTTCATGAGGCTTTGTAATTGGAAACTAGGAGCAAGTGGGAGTATGCTATGAAGGATGAGATGGACTCATTGACTCAAAATCAAACATGGGATTTGGTTGAGCTTCCCAAGAGAAAAAGGGCATTGCATTGAAAATGGGTGTACAAAGTGAAGGATGAAGTTGATGGTAGCAAGAGGTACAAAGTAAGACATTGTGAAAGGATTTGCATAGAGAAAATGTATTGCCTATGATGACATTTTCTCACCTGTAGTAAAAATAACTTCATTTCAGACTATTTTGAGTATAGTTGTAGTAGAAGATCTTCATATTGAGCAATTAGATGTGAATAAAACATTCCTTCATGGGGATTTATAAGAGGAGATATACATACACCAACCGGAGGGGTTTGAGGTCAAAGGCAAGAAGAGTCTTGTGTGTAAACTAAAAAAGAGCTTGTACTATTTGAAGCAAGCTCCAAGGCAATGGTATCTCAAGTTTGACAGTTTCATGATTGAGCATGATTTTACTAGGAGCTAGAGTGACCATTGTGTTTATTTTTGGGCTACAGGAAATGGTAACTTCCTTATTATTTTATTGTATGTTGATGATATGCTTGTGGCAGGATCCAATATGCAGGATATTAATAAATTGAAAAGGGAGTTGACAAGTAGATTTGCCATGAAGGTATTGGGGGAGGCCAAACAAATCCTTGGCATGAGAATCACTAAAGACATGAAGGAGAAAACTTTAAAGTTGTCTTAGGAGGATTATGTGGAAAAGGTGCTTAAGAGGTTCAGTATGCATGATGCAAAATCGGTAGCCCAACCTCTTGCAAAGCAATTTAAGCTCTCAATGAAGCTATGTCCCAAGACAAAGGACGAGGAAGAGTACATGAGGAAGGTACCCTATGATTCAACAGTTGGGAGCTTGATGTATGCTATGGTGTGTACAAGACCAGATATTGCCCAAGCAGTGGGAGTTGTGATCTGGTCTATGATTAATCTAGGTAAATCTCAATGGAAAGCAGTGAAATGGATACTCAGGTATTTAAAAGGGACTTCAAAATTTTGTTTGAATTTTGGAGGTTCCAAATTTGATATATAGGTCTATGTGGATTCAGATATGATAGGTGATTTGTATGGTGGGAGGAGCACTACTGGGTATGTATTCACAATTGGAGGTACAACAGTGAGTTGGATATCCAAGATACAACGTGTTGTAGCTCTTTCTACTACGAAGGCTGAGTATGTGGCCATCACAGAAGGTGCCAAAGAGTTCATATGGATTCAAAGGTTGATTGAGGAGTTGTATCAGTAGTAAGGAGATGGGATACTTTGGAGTGATAGCTAAAGTTCCATTCATTTAGTGAAGAACTCTATTTTTCACTCACGGACAAAGCACATTTAGTTGAGGTATCACTTCATTCGATCAACAATGGAGGATGGTTTGGTAAAGTTGGGTAAGATTCACACTTCCCAAAATTTTGTTGATATGCTTACTAAAATTGTAACCAGGGAGAAGTTGAGTTTTTTCTCTACTTCGGTTGGCCTTAAGGAGTAAGGTCATGTTATGAAAAACTTTCAGTCCTAGGGTGCAGGGATGTTGCATCAATCTTATCTCCAAGTGGGAGATTGTTAGGTAATGGAGCCAAATTGATAAGAAAGGAATTAATTGCCAAGGAGTATTGTTGATGGGCAATGATCAACAATAGGCCCTTGAACGTAAATATTTAATTAACATTAAATATTTAATTACCATTAAATATTGTTGATGAAGAAATTTTTTATTGAAAATTTATGGCTAGTAATTAATTGTATTTTCTTGGTGAAAAACACTTGTCATAAGAATGTGATAAGCGTATGGGTGGTTATCAACCCATGTTTTTGGTTCATTGTATTCCAACACCACTATATGGTTTTGGGTAGAGAAAAAGCCATGAATATCTATATATTTTATACTGTAAAGACTGCCTCTATGGCAGAATGCTCTTTTCTGGTTTGGGGGAAGAGAGGGGAGGAGACATCGTACAAGAGTAGAAGATTTTTGTATTGTTAATAATAAAAAGGACTGATTGTTTCTTTGTGGACGTAGAGTACACTGCCTAAACTGCATATATCTTGTGTCTCTTACATTTTTGTGATTGCTTATTGTTTATTGCACTGCTTAACTAGGGTTTGAACTATTTTTCCATTGTCACTATTATTATTTATTTTTCCGCATAGAATGTGTATTGTTTGTACATGGTGAATTCCTAACAACAATCCCATCCATTCATTTTTTAACTCCAGTTGCCCAAAGGTTAAGGATCTGAGTTGTTAAGCCTTGCTAGCAAATATTCCTAAGAGGCACCATAATATAGGCCCAAAAAGACCATATGCTTAGCAAATTTTTGAAAATTTGACTAAGTGTTGAAAAAAGATTAGGGAAGTTTTAAGTTTCACTGGTAGGTTAGACAATGTTAAATTCTATTGGAGAGCAAGACCAATGCAAAATTCTATGGTCAAAGTGGTTAAACAATGCCTAGAAAAATTTGGAGTAAAGTGGAACAAAGACAAAGATAACTCTAGGTTGGTGTTAATTTCCATGTACGAGAGTATATAGTGTTAAATTCTATCGAAAAGCAAATATAGTGCTAAAATATATGATAAAAATGGTCAAACAATTCCTAACATAATTTGGAGGAGCGGAGTGGAAAAAAAGACCATCTAAATATTGATTTGGACAAAGGTTTGCTAAGTAAGTTTGTAGTCGTAAAGTCCACTTGACTAAGGCACTATGTAAAATTCTACGATCAAAATGGTAAAACCCAACCTAGCAAAATTTTGAGGAGCATATTTTGAAGAGGGGGTGACTTGATGGAAGTTTTTGCTCTCCATCAATAGGGTCCTATATTTGTTTCAAGAAACCATCACACAGTGTAAATTTTCATGGTCAAAATGGTCAAACCTGACCCAACGGAGTTTTGAGGAGCAAATTTTGAGAAAAAAAAATCCAATAGGTAAAATTTTTTGAAGGTAGAATTTCATCGCCATAATTTAAAGAAGAGAAAGAAATAAAGCATAAAGTGATGTGGGTCACTTCTAAGGTTTCCATTTCGTGGTCAACATGGTCAAACTAGATGCAACAGAATTTAGAAAAGCAGATTTTTGTACTATGATACGATGAAGCTCCAAAGCAAAGCATTAATCATTAAAATTTTAAAGGGGTGGACTTTTAAAGCTGGAAAAACATAGAAGAACAAAGAATATGCTAGATCATCTTTCAATCTAAGTCATAGATCAAAGGCTCGTGGTTAATTTTGACTTGTTCATAAAAAAGAGATTCCACACTGAAATGATATGAATCTCAATCCACGCAACTATTGAGTGCAAGTGAAAAAGCCAAGGTTGACCAAGAATTGCAGAGATCAAGATTTGTTGGTGGTTTTAGTTGTAGATCTATGATGGAGAAGTCATGACAAGAATAGGGGATGGACATATTTAGATTGAAGCCAACTCATCTATCAGATTTTGCAAAATGTTGAGCAATTAGTAGACTTTAAAGTTATAGAGGGTTTCATGGAACACAACTCCTTTCTTTCTGTAATAGAATAAGAGACCACCATCTCAGTACTCTGTTTATCTGGCATAAAAATTTCCTTGTAATGTTTCGACTTTTCTATTATCATTGTAAAACTATATGTAGAGGTGGAACCCTTGACTTGAAGGGTTGGATTTGGAGTGTTTGCTTACCATATTATTGTAAATTTTTTGAGAAATCAATAGAAATAGCATTACTTCAATGTTTTCCTTAGACCTACATATTCACTTTCTATGAGTTTGATCTATGAGTGCATTTCTGCTACTATTATTATGATTAGTCAATTCTACTAATAACTTAGGGAAAATTGGAATATTTCATGTTTAAAAAAATGTTTTAGAGAGCTTCCTTTTCTATTAATCAGGGTGTTTATCTAATTTTTCTATTTAGATTATTAACATTCTTGATATTTTAAATAGTTCTCTAAGTATTTTCTTGTTCTTTAAATAGTAAAAATTACTGGTTTTGAATGTTGTTAGTATCAAGAAATGTGATTTTATATAAGATTCTTCATAAGTTGTCTATGTTGTTAGATTTATCCAGACATTATTCATTCAATTGTTTCTAATCCTTATCCCATTTTTATCCCTATCCTTACATTTTAAATTGAGCTTAATTGAGTCAACACACAATTTGTTGACAAGGTATACTATCCTACTGTAGAGGTTGGATTGAAGCAATATTTAGTCCATACAATGTCATGGTTTGAGCTATGATTAGTATATGTGCATCTTATATAATGTCATAGATTCATAGTCATAGTTCAAGTTGTCCTTTATGCCAATTCAAACCCCAACAAGACCTTCTCCTTTAGTTTATTTATTGATTTTTAATATACCACTAGATATCGCCATTAGCATTATTTTATTTTTTCTACATTTATCATCTTATAAGGACATATTTGAGTAGGGTATTCCATTTTGACTCCTCTCCCTATGGTGATATTATCATAACATATAGTTTTGTATTCTTGTGTAGGTAATATTGATCCTTGTATACCTTCTCTAGAAAAGATGAATTTTTAGCTAGAGGGTAAGTTTGGCTTGAATGTTTCTATAATAGATTATGATGTTGACATATAATAGGATGTGTTTTAGTATTTCATAGCTCACCCAAAACCAAAGTGAATTCAGACACTCCTTGGGGATGGTCAAATCATTATCTCTTAGTATAAATATCAACATGCTCCTTCTTGATACTTACTCTCAAAGGTTGATAACTCTATATATCCCATTACATATTCTTAAGCAAAGAGATAATTGGAGTGTGTAAATGCTATGCTTTTAACTATGAATCTCTAATGAAGAATCCAACATGGAATATTATTTCTCCTTTTGAAGGTAAAACTATTATTAGGTGTAAATGAATATATAAGATCAAGCACATATCTAATTGATGAGGACAAAATTTGACCATTATGTAAATTTCATTTTATGCATTTAAGTGGTAATTTATAATACATATTTGCATTTTTGATCCATAATATATAGGTTTTTACATGTTTTTGAGTTAAATATTATATGTAGTTGCATGTTATAAATAACCTGATATTTACATGAATCTCATGGAAAGCATTGTGTTTTATGCAGGTAAAATGTCATAGGTGATATCCAAAATTTTGCTATAGAAGAACATGCCTCAAACAACCCACAGATGCAATCCATGGAATACTACCTAAAAAAATAGTCTAAAGATACAATTTAAAGAAACCTATTTATTATTAGCAGATTTGTTTTGTGCAATAAAAATGTCACACACATTGACAACTTAGCCAATGTCGTGTTTGTTGAGACAATCAAAGCAAGCATAGTTGTTATGTTCTATAGTGGGACTATTGTTGACTTTCTATAATTTGTTATTTTGTTAATATTCTATAACTCAAAAGAGAATAATGAATTATCCTTTACTTAAGAAAAGGATAAGAAGTTGTTTCATATTGTTATTAAGACACGTAGATTATAGATTGTCCTATTATGTATTTTTAGTATCCAAGCCACATGGAGAAGATTTGTTTAAAATCGTGTAACAAAGAAAATATTAGAATTTCTATTGTAAGGGAATAATGTAAAAGTATATATTACAAATCACTCAATGATAGAAGGGTCCACATACGTAGGAGAAGGAGAGAATATTTCTACAACCATGTTACATTGTACAAGTTTTATGAAATTTGGAATAAAAGAGTAAATTAGCATCATTGTATTTCTCCTGAGTATGGTAACAAAATTCTTTATCTTCTTCATGATTTTATTTTTGCTGTAACTTTCCTTTTATTTCTTGCACATATGAATTAGGTAGCATAAAATATTTTAATGAATATCAACTTTTGAAAGCTAAAGTAGAGTAAAAAATGAGGAGGTTAATACTAATGTTGAGGAGGTAGGGCCCACTCCGAAAGGTTAGTACCTATATGTCTTTCCCCAAAACATAGTAGATAGAGTTAGAACATAGAATACATTTATAACATAAATTTTATTAAAATTGCATATAAAAAAACTATAGAATACATAAGATAAACAATGCATAATTAAAATCATAAAAAGTGGATCCACATCTAGTTTAGTTCATAATTGCATTCCTTAAAATAAGCACATTTTCAAATTAATACTTTTATTTATTGCAAACTTTATTTTATGCAAGAAACTAAGAAAAGGGAATAGAAATCAATAATCACAATTATGGATATCTATACAGGATAACTATTCTTTAGATCTAACCCTGGTTTGATAATTAAGTGTGAGACATTACAACTCAATTTTTTGGTACCGTTGTCATGGATAATAGTGCCATAAGTTATAGTTGGAGACTATTGGATTGCATGATAAGGAGAATTTACTTGCATGCAGGTCAAGAGTGGTACAAGAAGTCCCACGAGTGTCTTAATTTTAGCATTACCAGGTTCCACTTTCTTGGTTTCAATTTATTGTTTTCTAGTTAGCATTTAATTTCAGCAAGTTATTTTCATAATTTATGGTTATCACATATTTGGTTGGGAAAATTTTTACTTGCATGCAATTTAGTGGTGTGATAAGATCATACTAAGTGTTTCTTAAACCCAATTAGTGACAACAATTTAGTCTTTACTTCAACATTTCTATTTTAGCAAATTATTTCTAGCATTTTGTGGTTGTTACATTTTTGGTTTTGGAAGCTTTACTTGCATGCAAGTCAATGGTGCGACAAGATCATACCGAGTGTTTCTTAAACCAAAATAGTGGTAACATTTCTTAAGTTAGTGTTTATTTTAGCATTTTTGTGGTTGTTACATCTTTTGTTTGGGAAACTTTTACTTGCATGCAAGTTAGTGGTGCAACAAGATCATACCAAGTGTTTCTCAAACTAAATTAGTAACAAAATTTTAATTTTCCTTGTTGCATTTGTATTTTAGATTTGATTTTAATAGTAGTAAGATTTATTCTTTTGAAAAGTAAAATTTAGTTTTTGTGAATTGCATTTTTCTCAAAATATTAAAAAAGAGATTTTTTTTGAAAACTTAAAAAAGAAAAAAAAAATAGAGAAGTGTACGTTGCTAGTGGTGGAAAATTGCATTAGCTAGTCTACATTAATAGACCTCAAAAAAATACTCCTAGAATAGGAAATCAATCTACTGTACAAATAAGACACAGATCAATCTTGGGAATAGTGGTGCCATTTGTGGGAACATCTTGATATTATTAGGCACAGGTCAGAACAGTTGGATAAAATTAAAAGAATCAATATAACTAAGACCCTAGGTATAGATTATCACTGACCCTACCTTGACCTCTTGAGAAGTTGTGAACATTGCTTAGGGGACAAAAGAGCAAGTGCAAACTCATATACATATCCTTTGGATCATTATTTTAAATATTACCTTACTGTCCATAATTTATTAGTAGATATAGAAAATAGGGAGGTGAGTCTGGAATATAGAAAAAGATACCACAAAGCACCTAGGATTATACATTTTAGAGAGTTGTGCCATGACTTATAATTTGAAAATCCTAGCACAATACAGGGATAAACTTTTATTACCCAAGTGATTCATCTTGTAAAATAAGACTTCACATTTGAAGAACACTAAATGACCCATGAACAATTAGATCCAATCAATGATATCCATAAACTATTTAATGAAGAATAAATGATTTTGTTGCAAAAATTAAGAGCTTTGTAAATTTATGAGCAGACTTAGATATTTGAAATATTTTTTTATCAAAATTGATGAACTAGAGAAGAAATTTAAAAGAAAGTCTAGTAAAAAACTTGACATTTCTGAATCAAAGAAAACTGAGGTTGCAGTTCAAGAAACTAAGGATTATTTAACAATAAAAGAACAAACCAAGTTTTTATTAATTCTATTGGAATAATATCCTAAAACATTTCTTTTACTTGAGACTAAATTTTATAATCATATAGATCCTTCCACTATATATTATGAGCCCATACCTAGTCCAATCCTTGAATTCCTTCAATCAATCATGGATAAATACAATAATGAACATGGGGAAACAAAAGAAAACTAGGGGAGGAATAGGTAAAGAAATAATGACAATGGAAAAGTAGAAGGAAACCAGAGGAGAAATAGGTAAAGAAAGACTTTTACCTTTCCAATTCCTTCTCCAGAAGATAGGATAAAAAGAGTACCAAAGCCCATTTTTGTTGCTATTTTACCTACCTTCAATGGAAAACCACATGAATATCCTAATGTATTTTTTTTTGAGTTTGAAGTGCTATACCAATATTGCAAACTATTTGGTAATAGGAAAATTACCACAAAGTTTTGTACTGTATGAGCATAGAAAATTAGTACATAAAAGTGTCCCTTATATGTGGAACAATGGGACATTATTCAAATCTTGTCTTGACCATGTAATTATAAGGTGTGTGCAAGAAGATGATGTGTATGAATCATTTGGACAACACACAAAGAACCTTTTGAAGGCCATTATGCCACCCAAAGAATAGTTAGTAAAATACTTCAAACAAGTTATTTTTGGTATACTATGCATAGGGATACCCATAGGTTTGTTGACCGATGTGATGCTTGTCAAAGGGCTAGAAAACCTACATCCACAATGAAGATACCTTTAGTACCATTAATAATATTTCAACCATTCGAGAAATGGAGAATTAACTTTGTTGACCCAATAGATCCACCAAGTAAAGGAAATAAACATAAACTTGTGTGTATAGATTATGTCACCAAGTGGGTTGAAGTAAAAGCATTACCGTAAGTACAAGCTAAGCTCGTAGATGATCTCCTTTCTTCATACAACATGCAACATGTTGGAGAACTTAGAGAATTGGTTTCATACCATGGGTCTCAATTCATCTCCAAAGTGATTGAGCATTTTTTTAAAACATATCAAATCAAATATAAGAAGACATTGCCATATCATCCTCAAGCTAATGGACAAGTAGAGATTACAAATAAAGAACTTGAAAATATTGTAACAAAAATTGTAGCCACCAAAATGGTTAATTGGGCAATGGTATATGGTAAGCAAGCCATTATGCCTATTGAATTTGAAATTGAAACTCTTCACACAATGGTAAAACTTGATATGGATTTGGATCAAGCACAAAAGGCTAGGTTAGAACAATGGAATGTTCCAGATGAAAGAAGATTCTAATGAAAACAATGGCATGATAAACATATTGTACCATGAATATTTCAACTGAGATATTGGGCCTTGCTATTTTACTCTTGCTTCCAAGATTTTCAAGGAAAGCTAAGGACACGATGGCTTGGACCGTATGAGGTTGAAGAAATATTTTGGGGATGATATAGTTAAACTTAAGCCCATTGATGATTCAACACGAAGGTTATTGGTTAATGAACATAGGCTTAAGCTTTATAGGATGCCATTATCTAAAGCAACAATTTTAAACCTCCTTAAGGAATAGGTTGATTTGTCGTTAATTTCTAAAATGCAATCAACTGCTATTAAATAAGAACTTTTATTTCTCTATCTAAAGCAATAAAATACTATTAAGATAATAAATAATTTGTTGCTCTATAATATTCTAAGAAAATAAGTGTAGTCATTTAAAGAATGTGCTATAATTAGTCCTATTGTTCAGATGCATAATTACTAGTAAATAATATTGCACTACTTGACAAATGAAAGGAGATTATCATCGAACAATAATATTTCTTAAAAATGAACTAGAAGATCACACTATGTTCTTTAAATATGCTTACTTTATTTCATTATGGAGTTTTAACATAGAATATTTTCATTCATCTTATCATTCATCACATTCAGTCACAATACCAGGTTTTAAGGAAGAAGTCAGATTCAATATGTGAAGATATATTCTTACCTTATATAAGGGAGGTCATATAGTCATGATGGTATCACAAAAAAATAAAGCAATGTAGTAAAATACCTTGTTTCATACAACCCACAATCAATAAAAGGAAGGGAAAATTAGTAAGGATAGGATTACATTTCCATGCATATGGTTATGCAGTTTGAATCCCCAAAGTCCTAATTTCTTCCCCAAATAAAAGAAATGATAATAAGGATAGGATTACATTTCCATTCATATGGTTATGGAGTACGAATACCCAAAGCCTTAAATTTTTTTACTGAAGGGACAAAGTAGTAAGGATAGGGTGAAAATTCCCATCAGGACTTTGATAGAGTGGTTGGAAATCCAACTCCCCAAAGCTCTACATCCCTAAAACTAAAAATTATATCTATATGTATGAAAAAATGGAAAATAAAATCGTAAATAAAAAATGATACCAGAATGACTATCTAACTTTCCTCTTCCAAAATAGGTTCTCCATAGACCCCATCCTTTCAACCCTTAGAGCTTGGACGAATGAATTTTTTGGTACCAAAGTTGCAAATTTCATTACTTTGTCAAACAATAGAAGGGTATGGAAGCCAATAATGAACAATGATCTCCCAAGGGCATCAATAATACTAGAGAATGAATTAAGACAATATTTACTCCCTTCTGGCATGCTTTAGGACCAACTTATTTGGGAAGCTAAAGACAATGGGGAATTTTTTGTCAAGTATGCTTATTTGATGCTTATTGATAATGATGAACCTAACTTCCCTCACTTGGAAGTTTGGCCCAAAAGCATCATTCTGAAGGTTTTTTTTTTTTTGCATGGATGGCCATCCAAAATAGGATCCTCACCATGGATAACTTAATAAAAAGAGGTGTGATTGTTGTTAATATGCGTTATCTTTGTATTTCTAATTGGGAGTTTGTTGATCATTTGTTTCTGTATTGTAATTTTTCTGCCTCAATATTGTCAGGTATGTTACAAGTGTTTCATATTTATTGGGTCCGTCCTCAGTCCATGTTTGACCTGTTTGTCCAGTGGCCTTCTCATTTTTTGAACAATCATCTCAGGTATATGTGGAAGATCTGCCTTCATCACTACTTGTGGTAGATATGGTTGGAAAGGAATTGTCGGGCCTTCTTGGATAAGGTTGCTCAATCGTCCTCTGTCTTGTCAAAAATTTTAGTATATGCTAATGAGAATGCATATTTAGTGCCTACAACATCTAGACCTCTGAATCCTTTTGAAGCCTCATTAGGCCAGTCATTAAACTTACCTCTCACTGATGGCCTCAATCATCCTTGAGTTTGTCCTAGAACCATGATCACATGGACCCCACCCCCCTAGGGTGGATTAAGTTAAATTTTGATGGGGCGGCTAGGGGAAACCCAGGTGAAGTAGGGGCTGGGAGATTACTCAAATACCACAAGGGTGAGGTGCTAATAGCTTTTTTTGAACATCTTGGAGCTCAAACTAATAATGTTGTTGAAGCGAGGGCGGTTTGGAGGAGCCTAAAGGTGGCAGAGAATTATCTAGGGAAACTATTGGTGGAAGGTGATTCTATCATTATTATAAATATTCTAAATAAAAATAAGAGAGCTCCTTGGAGATTTCATGACTACATCCAAGAAGTGAAGGCTCTGATTCATGATCAACCCGAGGCCATAATTTTGCATACCTTTTAGGAAGCAAACATGGTAGCTGATAGGTTGGCAAATGAAGGCATTATATTGGTAAACTTGATCACGTGGACTAAAAATATTCCTCATGTGTTCTCGATGGTGATATAAAATGAGAAAGGTCAAAATAAAAGGCTCAAAGTGGATCAATGACAAAAAATGGGGGTATTTTTCAAAATATTTTTTGAACCTTATAATGGCTTTGATGATATTTGTTTTTTTCTTTCACGTGACAAGTGTTTTTTTCAGCTGGTGGGGCGCTAATATAGTTTTGTTATCTACAAATTCATGCATGGGAAACATCTCCTTTGGACTCAAGTATTGCCCAAGTTGTGTTTGGTTTCGATGTCGCAACAGGGCCCTGGCAAAAAATAACAAAGTGTTTGAGATCCCTGACGATGGGGTACCGGACCCCATTGTAACAGTCTTGAATAAGATGGTGATTTCATTAGCCTCCAATATTATCAACTAGTTAAAGAGTCTATTTGGACTCATTAGTGCAGCTGTTGATTTGTGTGATTCTTTAAATCTTCTGTTTTACAACTAGTAGTTCCAGGGGTGCGAGGAGTCAAAGGCATAATCTGAAGTTGATGGCAAGAAGGAATCGAAGGATGAGGATGATAAGGAGTTAGATGAGGAATACAAGGAAGACTGACTACTTGGCCTCCTGACTGTCTGTTCTATGGGATGTTTGTTTGACTAATTTTTACTATTTTTTGTATGGGCACAAGCGACCTTGCGTGGCGCTTGCATGATTAGTTTTTCTCATTGTTGTTTTTGTTTTGAGTCTTTATTTGTTGATGGCTACAATATTAGGATTCCATAGTTTATTTTGGTTGTCTTCAGATGAAAGAGTAGGCCTTGGCCCTTATTTTTGTCAGATTAAACATGTAGGGCTTGGCCCTTGTCCATTTGGTCGGTGGATCCTATTTTGTAAAATGGTTTTGGGTCAACCAGTTAAAACTTGGTGTTAATTATAACAGTCTCTTACTTACCAAAAAAAAAAGGTTTTGAATGTGTTCAATCATTGATAAGACCTATTTCTGTGAATCAAAGTATTGTTGATTGGAATTGGTTTAAGATCATTATCATTTTTCATAAACAAATCTATAATAATGCTAAAGGAATTAGAACAAAAAAATTAATCTCTCCAGGATATTAGAAAGGTCTATTATGAAGACCATGGAGTCTTTTACCAATGTTTTTGTAAACCATCTTGATATTGGGAATAAATAGTTCTATTTCAAGGAGATTTATTATCCTACAATCTTGTTTAAATGGCTGATATATAATTAAACACCCCCCATATTCTTTAAAAAAGTAATATATATATATATATATATATATATATATATATATATATATATATATATATTACTATAATTAAGGTTTTATATAAAATAAACCCCTATGAATAAATTTTTTTTTTTTTTTGTTTTGGCTATATATCCAAAAATTTAGTTTGGGGATAAGTAAACATTAATACATATATACATATATAGCCAAAAATTCTATTTGTACTTAACATTATTCACTTATAATTTATTATAAGATAACTTTTAATATATATATATATATATATATATATATATATATATATATATATACATTTTAAAAGTTAAATATATCTAAATAAATGCCAACTTAGAAGGCTGAGTAACACCATAGGTTGTTGGTAAATATGAGATGTCCAACTACTTTTTTCTAATTGGCCACATGCAAATCACCACAACAAAAGTAACAAAGTGCCTAGAGAAGTGGTGTGGCTCATGAAAAACTAACAGTTAGAAGAATTTAATTTAATTTAACTTTTAAATATGGACGAAAGTGTTTTAATTCGAATGCAATTATATTTAACTTTTAATATATATATATTTTAGTTTAATTATATTATATTTCTATATAAAATCAAAATAATTATATTATTTTTTTATCAGCACCAGGTATCTTACTGGAAAGTTCCCTCAATCCTCGGAAGGAGGTCCAAGGTTCAAGCCTGGCGCCTGCGTCGGATACAAAAACCCCCGACTAGCCCGAGGGGTATACCCGTATGGGATAGGCCCCATGGAAGAAAAAGTCCTGGCCCCAGGGGATACGGGGAATGGTTTTCCTTAACATAAGGTTTTACTCTGTCTTTGTAGTGCAAGTGGAGAAGGTAAGCCTTGCCTTATTGAACAGGATGTCCATGGTTTGAACCTCTGTGATGCAAAGGGAGAAGCAAAGGCTATGTATTAAATTCCCTATTGATAAGCATAGCTCTCAGCTTTACGAGGGGTCATGGTTAGGAGGATAATGCTAAGCCCTATGTGTTGGTCATAGGGGTTTCTCTAACTAACCTAAAATTTGTGATCCACACTAGGTACCTTACTAGTAAGTTCCCTCAATCCTCGGAAGGAGGTTAGGGGTTCAATATTGGCAGCCTATGCTAGATACAAAAAACCTCCTTGGCTAGCTTGAGGGGTATATTTGGATGGGACAAGACCTATGGAACAAAAAATCCTAGCCCCTAGGGGATACAGGGAACGATTTTCCTTAACATAAGGTTTTGTCCTAGGGGGGACAACACAATGATTTAGGCTTTGGCTCTTCTTTGGGAGGTCCAAGGTTCAAATATCTACATGGGTGAGTGTGTGAGGGAGTGGGTGTGTAGTGGCTATGTTAAATTTCCTATTGATAAGCGTAGCTCTTGGATTTACGAGGGGTCATGGTTGGGAGGTGTAGACACCAAAACAACACCAATCCGATTATGTGACAACAAGCACCGATCGCATTAACACACACAGCCCCCAGGGCAGCCCTCAGAGGTTAAACAGTGGTTCTAACCACTCACACAGCAGTTTTGCAAGTCAAAAATCAATTTGGCATCTTTTAGACACTCAACTTCTTATTTGTCCCACCAAGGGACGAGTGCGGGTTTGTACTCGTCCTACCTAGGGACGAGTTCGGACTGATACTCGTCTCACCCAGGGACGATTACTAGCGCTCATTTCGGGGTGGGACGAATGTCGGGTTTGACCGAAAAAAAGTCAAATCTCAGCATATAACAACTCAGAACTGCCACTTAGCTTTTCCTGCATGACATAGGAGTGCGAGTGAGTTCTTTTGACAACTCATATCTGCCAATTGACGTTCCCTTCACTGCATGGGAATAAGAGTGAGCTTTTTAAGACAACTCAGATTTGCCACTTAGCTATTCCTTCATTGCATGGGAGTGCAAGTGAGCTTTTCTAAAACACACAAAGACATGCACAGAGACAATTAAGAATCCCTTGATCAAGAAGAAGTCTTCTTTTCACAAAAAACATTAATGCAAAGAAACACTTTTGCATGTTAATTCAAAGAGACCCCTTGGGTCTATAAAATGGTGAGTTTCCTCACCCAAAATATATACAGAGAAGGAGCATTTTGAGCGATGGAGTGCTGCTAATTCATTTACTTGCGATTTGTGTTTTCAACATCCATAATCTCTTAATCGAAAGAGAGGTTATTGGGTGACTTTTGAAGGCACGAATCAAGAACCAATACCGATTTTCTGACCATGATATTCTACCAATTTTCCGACAACACATCACATCAGGTTTTGGACCCATCCTAAGCGGATTGGTGTCGAAGCAAAGTTTCACCCATGGGTGGTTTGCCTTCGGGCACCCCCCCGCTTTATTTCTTTTATAGTATTTAGCTAGTTTCATGTTTATGCTTTTGTCAAGTTTTCAGTTCATTTAGATTCATTTTAGCCATAGTTAGATTTATCTTTTATTTTTCATACACAGGTGCTACTGATTCTTTGTTTGTTTCTTTGAACGCAGATTTGCAGCATTAGAGGAGCAGCGAGGAATCTACCTTTACCAACGCAAGCGGCGACGACATTTTGGTTTGCCCATCTTACATGTGGGCACGCGGAAGAAGGAATTCTGGAATGAGTTGTAAAGAGAAATATTTAACACTCCTATCCCCTAAAAAGGAAGGAGACGCATTGTAACATGAATTTGAAAAGCATATCAATAAAAGGGCTGATTTTTATATTGCTTTAATATCTTGTGTTCATGTTCTTTCTTTTTATGCATTTTTCAATAACATAGGATTTAAGCATTATTTTAGTTTCATTTACATTGCATTTTTAGTTTATCCTTTTTGTTTCCGAAATCTCGTGCTTTCAGGAGGATACTTCTCAACCATGTGCATTGGTCGTAGGGGTTTCTTACACTAACCAAATAAAAAAATTATATATATATAATATCAATTGTATTATTTATTAAAAACAACTTTTATTTTAATATTTATTAAATCCAATACAACCAACTTATGCATAAATTTTAAAAATGAAGGATAACTAATCTATCGGTTTCGTGAAGACTCCTCCCATACTCTAATTAAAGTAGTACTTCGTTGTCTAAAAAAAAATTAGAACAAATAAAGAGAACTCATGAAAATTTGATTGTCAAAATCCATTACTATGCTACTAAGTCATACGTTGTGGCCTATTTGAAGACTATGACCACGAGTGGCCACTAAACCTCGAATCTGCCAAAGTATAGGTCTGAAAGGTCAAGTGGGAGAGGGTAAAGACAGAAGATCATCCTATTCCAGTCCATGCTTCATCATAGATTAGTGCAAAGAACATTTAATTTTTATGATTATGTGAATTTGCTATTACAAATTTAATGTTATTTGTGTCCTAAAAAACTATCAAATTTATTATTTTTAATAGCCATATAGTATATTCTCTATGTTGATTTAGTAGAAATTATTTTGTGCATGAGGACATGCATTCCCTTCATTTTGGGGGAAATTATGAGGACATAATTTAACCATTATGTAAAGTTCATTTTATGCATTTAAGTGGTAATTTCTAGGACATATTTGTATTTGTATTCATAATATATATGTTTTTACATGTTTTTGAGATACATATTATCTGTAGTTGCATGTTAAAAATAAACCCAAATTTACATAAATCTCATGGAAAGTATTGTGTTTTATGCAAGTAAAATATCATAGGTGATATCTAGAACATTGCTATAGAAGAATGCGTCTAGAACAACCTACATATGCAATCCATGGAATACTACCTACAAAAATAATTGATAGATAAAGTCTAAGGAAACTTATTCATTATTAATAGATTTGTTTTGTGCAATACAAATATCATGCATATTGACAACTTAGCCAATGTCACATGTGTTGAGATAATCAAAGCAAATATAATTATTTTCTATAGTGGGACTATTGTTGACTTTATGTAATTTGTTATTTGGTTAATATTTTATAACTCGAAAGAGAATAACGAGTTGTACTTTCCTTAAGAAAAGGATAAGAAATTTCATATTGTTATAAGAAAGATAGATTATATATTGTCCTACTATGCATTTTTAGTATCCAAGCCACATAGAGAAGATTTGTTCAAAAACGTGTAACAAATAAAATATTAGAATTTCTATTGTAAGGGAATAACGTAAAAGTATATATTCCAAATCCCTCCAGAATAGAAGGGTCCACATATGCAAGAGAAGAAGGAGAATATTTCTATACCCATGTTATATTATACGAGTTTTTTGAAATTTGAAATAAAAGAGTAAATTAGCATCATTGTCTTTCTCCTATGAACATGGTAATAAAATTCATTATCTTCTTCATGCTTTGATTTTTGTTGTAATTTTTTCTTTCTGTCTTGCACATATAAATTAGGTAGCATAAAATTAGTTTAATGAATATCAACTTTTAAAAGTTAAAGTAGAGTAAAAATGGGAGGAGGTTAATACTAACCTTGAGGAGGTAGGGCCCACTCCAAAATGTTAGTCCCTAGATGTCTTCCCCCAAAACATAGTAGATAGAGTTAGAACATAGAATAAATTTATAACATAAATTTTATTAAAATTGCATATAAAAAATGTAGAATACATTAGATAAACACATCTAGTTTAGTTCATAATTGCATTCCTTAAAATAAACACATTTTCAAATTAATACTTTTATTTATTGTAAACTTTATTTTTTGCAAGAAACTAAGAAAAAAAAATAGAAATCAATAATCGAAATTATGAATATCTATACGGGATAACTTTTCTTTAAATCTAATCCTAGTTTGACAATTAAGTGTAAGACATTATAGGTCAACACTAATACTCAATTGGAGAAGTGCATAGCATGACATATTTATAAAGGACTCTCTATGAAGGAGGGAATTGACCACTTGATGATCTTTTTCTTGATTAATTAAATGGATATTATTTAAATGATTATTTTATAGCTTCTTTATGTGGTTAGAAAGTATATTATATGGATGTGAAGATCACCTTCCTTCATGATAAATTACCAGTGGATATTTATAGGTAGCATACACTTAGATTGAAGATAAGTAACATATTTTATTAACATGCCATTTATCCAAGACCTTGTTACATTTAAGTATATTGCTTGTGCATGGAGTGAGAATATCCATTTCTTCATTCTTAGTTATAGGTTTTGACTTTATGAGATAGAGCATGGTATCCATATCAAGATATATTATGGTTACACATTAGTGATTTTGTTATATTTTAATGATTTTCTCAACATAGTCTAGTCATCCTCTTTGGTTTGGGATATGAAACCATAACATTGTGACACTTCCGAGGTGATAAAATTGGGGCTTCAACCTCAATTTTCATGATTTATATTGATAAATAATCATCTTGGATGACCACCTCTCTACCTAAGTATGCATTGAATATTTTATAGCATTTTAGGATGAATAATTAAAAGGCTACTTAGAATATTTTTATTTTTCATTGGAGCTATGATCATATTATAGTATACTATCAACCCATACTATTTTATACTAGATATTTATGAGGTATCTTCTCTACCATACTCATAATTGTCCTAATATTAAATTTTCATTGGATATTATTTTAGGTATGTGTAATGACATCATGATAGTCATTAGACAATGACCATGTAGATACCTTGATACACTAGAGGTGCATACTATATGTGTATTTACTACTCAATTTAATCTTCTTATATTTAGATAATATTTTTACATATAGATTATATTGGTGATTTGGATTGGGAATGATCCATTTTAGGTCATGTATTCTATATTGTTGTTAGTTTAGTGTCTTGGTGTTGTGGATGATAGTCCACTATATCTCAATATTCTTAGGCATGAATATACTATGTGATTAATATACACCCATGGATTTCTTATTGTAATCTATGTTACTAGTAAAGTAAGCATTAAATATCATGGTCAAAGTCATGCTTGAGGATATTTATGTTACTAGTAGGGAATGGAATTCTAGGATCCCATCCTACCATTATTATGTAATGATCCCCTTCCTAATATAGGGACCCCATTTTAATGATATTATGTAATATTTTGTAATGTGTATGTAGTACTTGATGTACCTAAACAAGTTGAGCCATCTAATATAGCTACTATAAAGAATATAACTACTTTTTTGGTAGAATATTATAGCTTATGTGACCACTTGCATGTGAAATTGACCCTTGAGCATTATAGTAAAGACTAAAAAGAGTCTTTAAAAATGCAACCAGGCATAGATGAAGGCATCTCAATTTTTTTTTGTAGCAGCTAAGGAGGTTGTCCCCTCAAAGAGGCCTATAATGCTATAATGTGGTTATGATTTCTACAATATAATTTTTTGTATTTCCATTTCATCTTGTAATACTATTAATTTCTAGATAATTTTTTTATAATTACAATATTGTGTTGATGTTATTTTATTTTACTGCAATTTTATTAAAATAATATTATAAGAACACAAGCAATATAAGCAAGCCCTAATTGATTTTAATGATGTATTTTTTTGGTGCAACACAAATATACTAGGACTTGATACTTGTTTTATTTTTCACCATTTAGTCATTAGGTTGGATCCCAAATTTGCTCTTCTTATTAAGGAATAACTATATAAATTCATAGAAGTTAATTTTATCACAACAATTTATTATTTGAACTTGATCTCTAACATCATACCCATGGTAAAAAATAAATCTATATTTGGAATCTATACCACTTTTATGGACATTAACATCCAAAAGATGCATTTTCTTTATTGAACATCAACATAAGCGTCAATTTTACCATAGGATTTGGAATGTTATCCTTAATGGATAAACTTTTTGGATACAACCAAATCTACATTGGACCCAAAGATCAACCTAAAAATTTCTTCAAAATATTTTGGAGAAATTTCTATTATGAGGTTATGCCATTTGTACTAAAAAATATGAAGAGCAATTACTAAAGATCCATGATGTACACTTTTCATGACATGATACACAACATAGTGGAATATTATATTGATAACCTTCCTAGTCGATCCATGAACTAGAAAAATTGTTTATGAGGCGTTAGATGTGTCTTTGAGCATATGTGGGAACATAATGTTCTTCCTAAACCATCCAAATATGTGTTTAGATTTATATCTAGTAAGTTGTCTGGCTTCATTATGTTTTGATGTAGAATTGAGATGCACCTTGATAATATGTCTACCAATACCAATATACCACCCATTACAACATAACTTAGTTGTAGAGCCTCTAAGGTAAGATCCAAGTGATACAAAAATTATTTCATATAAAACCTTTTTATGTTAGAGTATACTTCATTATTTGGTACATGTAAATGTACCACCTTTGGTGCATTATAAAAATTAGGAGTTTATCTTATGTTTAGTAGTTACTTGAAGAAGTAGTAAATGCACAAGTGTTAGAATGTACAATGATGTAAATGTGCATGTAGTCCACATGTACATGAGTCATACAAAAGAGTCTTAGGTAGAGTAGAGCCACAGGAATATATCTTCTTATATATATGAGCTTTAAGCAAGAGACATATAGAATGAGAGACAAAAATACTATAGAGTAGTGAGAAGGTACAATGTAGATCTTCATTTGTAAAATTTGAGATTGTTCAAAGTCCTCCATTATATTGGATTTTACTATTTTCAAGAGCATTCATTAATGGTATTTTACTAAGTTATTGTAGAAGTTTATTCTCTTATTTTCCTACATATTTAAGTACCATTAACATATACTTATCATATCCTCCATATTTTATATCTTGTGGTTGCATATCCATTAATATATTTCACCAAAAGTTAATAGTGGTATTAGACCACATGGTAGATCAAATAGGAAATAGGAAGAGCCACAAAGAGATATTGAGATGAGAGTAGAAATATCATTTATATAATTTATAATATTACATATTGGCTAGAGTCTTTCCACAAAGTTATAGAAAAACTCATAAAGACTAGAACTCGAAATTAATTCCACTATATTGATAAATCAACTAGTGAAGATACATAATTCTTCCATTCTATTTTCTAGAATCTTGTTGTAGGAAATTAAGATTCAAGAAATTTGGAAAGCTTCCTCCATAGATCTAGGAAGAGTATCTTAATTAGAATCATTTTAGCACTTGCAGCAGCAAGTAGAAGACTGATGATTTTAGAGACCTGAGAAAATACCCCATTACGCGAGACTGCATACCTATAGAGTGCAAAAGGAGGAAAAGGATACAATAGCCTTACATTAAAATTGAGAAAGAAGAGATTCTAGAGAAGAGTCCAGATTGTAGATTTGTGATCTCCATTATATATTTAAACTTGTAGATTGTATAAGGGAAGAAAAATTCACAGTAGCCTTACTATTGATACAAGAGAGAAGAGACTCTAGAGAAGAGTTCAAATTAGATATTGGTGATATCCATTGAAGATTGAAGACTACAAATTATAGAAGGAGAAATCAACCTGATAAATTGAAGAGACCCACAATAGGTCCCATTGAAGAACTTGAAACCTTAGAAGATTGAAGATAGAGAAGGACTAACAAAAGTACTATTCTATATTCTAGAAGAAACAAATTTTAAAGATCCAAGAGGGAGATCTCATTATAAAACTTCCATAGTAGATGGTTGAAGAAAAGGTATCATCAAGAAGACTAGAGAAGCTATCAAAGATTGAATACCTAGGAGAGGTCTCACGAAAAAATAAGAGGAAGGCTTAGAAATCCTTATTAAAAATTCTAGATAAGAGCATTGGAGTTCCTAGGAGAACTCATTGGAGAAATATACTAGCAAGGAGGAGTTTCTAACAAAGCAAAAATTGGGACAATTATTGCCATCTGACAACAAGCCTAAAAGGAGAAGAATTTAGCAAGGAGTGCCAAATATTGGAGGAGAATACTGAAGATATCAATACATTTATATTATTTATAAGGGGATCAAGATTGAAGTCAAAATTCAACAAGGAGAAAGAATAATAATGAAGATAGAAGGAGCCTACCAAATTTAAGATATTTGAAGATTTCCTTTGATAGAAAGAAGGCACATTTCAAAGATAAGGGTTTAATAAATCTACAGTATAATACTGAAGGGTTCTTAGAGGAAAATATTAGCTATTATTTGGAAGATTTCCCTACCAAATTTTTGAGATTCAAGGACAAAATTTCAATGGAAAAATTAACTGTGAAAGGGAAACAATTAAGATAACATTACTAGCTACACAAATTTAAATTTACAGAGTGCATTCTAAAGGAGAGTAGAATTCACCTACTATAGTTTTATGGCAATAGGTTAGAGGGGTTTCAAAGCTACAAATATGTGATATAGAGAGTTTTTTTTAATAACCAAGAAAGAGTTGTGATTTTATCCATTACAAGGCAACAATTTGGTGAATTTGATCACCAAGAGATCCATAATCTATATAGATATTGAAGGTAAGCATATTTAGTGAAAAAGGTTCATTACTGAACATTAAAATACTTGGTTTATTATTAAGGTTTATTAGCACCATTTTACAGTTTAAAATTTTTAAGGAGAAGGGTTAATTTTAAACTCTTCAAGAGAGTGCAAAAGTCAATTTGTTTTAAGGTTAATACTTGCACATTAAAATAGGATTTAGATATATTTTGATAGAAAGAAGAATATCTTCTTCCTATTATCTAGTTACAATAAATAAGACATTACTACTAAGTGAAATTTGTAGAGATTATAGTGCTTTTGAGAGTTCTTAAAAAGGTTTTTTTTTTTTTTTTTTATTATTTATGGAAAACATCCCAAAAGGGATGCCACTTTCGGGTAAGACCCAAGGATGCAGGGGTATCCATTCTGCTAAAAACGCCTAGGACTCGGACCTGGACTACCACCTTTGACACACTCAAGGAGCAAACAAACACACAAAACCAATCAAAAATAAACAAATAACAACAAAAATAATAAAATAAAATAAAAAACATGCTTCTTGAGTGTGTCAAAAATAAAAACACAACTAAACACGCACAATAAGGTAAAAGAAACCACAACACAAACCACATAGAAAAACACAAGAAACACATAACAAAACATAAACAAGACAAAAACAACAGAACACTACAAAGACATAACCCAAAACAAAAAAAAGAAAAATAAACACAACCAAAACCTTAAAAATTAAAAAATAAAACAAAAATAAAAATAAAAAACAACCAACAACAGACACTAAAAAAAAAACAAAAAATATAGAAAACACTCACCCATAAAAACATGAAATAACACAAAAAAAGAGAAACCCAAGAACAAGAATGAAAAAAAACACAAGAACAATAACAAAAAACATAAAAAAAAAAAAAAAAACAAACAAACAAAACAACAAAAACACAAGAACAACAAAAAACAACACAAAGAACACAAAAACAAAACAAAATAAAAAAACCCACCCACCTTAAAAAACTAAACAAAAAGGAAAAAAGAAATAAAAAAGGAAAAAAACAAAGACCTATCTAGACCATAAGACTATTAAGGCAATAATCAACAGAGGAAACAAAATAAAGAATAGAATGAGCTAGGGAACTAAAAAAAACTGAATGAACCAAAGAGAAGCAAAAAAAAAAAAAAACAAGAAGAAACTAGGTACCTTCAGAACTGGAGCCATCCAAAGAAATGATAGAAAGAAGAACTTCCCTAATTTGAGAAGCCCACCATATAAGAGGGTGGCCATAACAAGTAAGATCACCTTTGTACAAAGCCCAATTAGCTAAAGCATCAACACTCTTGTTTTGATCTCTGACCACATGATTGTAATCAACTTTCAAAAATCCCATCTGGATTAACTGAATCTTCTCAATAATTCTTTTTATTCTCCAATCCACCTTATGATTCTTCAAGAGATTAATCATAAGTTGAGAGTCAGACTCAACTAACACCTTTTCCCATCCAACCTTAGTAGCCTCCTGAAGACCTCTGAGGATACCATACCCCTCAACAAGGTTATTTGAAAGAATACCCAAATTCTCAAAAAAAGTAAAAACCAGGGATCCATCTGAAAGTCTACCAATTCCTCACACACTGGATTTTCCAGGGTTCCCTCTAGAGGCTCCATCAGTATTGACTT
This sequence comes from Wollemia nobilis, assembly GCA_028583015.1. Classification (NCBI taxonomy): domain Eukaryota; kingdom Viridiplantae; phylum Streptophyta; class Pinopsida; order Araucariales; family Araucariaceae; genus Wollemia; species Wollemia nobilis. The sequence goes on along the minus strand of JAQPPZ010003193.1, from coordinate 200,669 downwards.
TTCCAAAATTCCTAGGAGGAAGTTGCCAATTTCTATTCCTATCCAATTTACTAACACTCACATTCCCTTTAAGATGGTTGCCCTTAGAAGGTTTAATATTCAATCTTTGCATCACTTGATCCCATATTTGGTGGGAGTTTTGGGGGTGATTAAGGAGATGATGGACTGATTCAACTAAGTTGGCTATGGTATTTTGCCAAATATAGTGAATATCCTTCCTATCTTGATTAAAAATTTGGTTGTTCCTTTCATTCCAAATATTCCAAAGAAGGATGGTAGAACCCATCCAAACTAACTTCCTAATAAAATGATCGACACCCTCTTGATTAGGCCAATCCCTCCAAAGCTGTTCAAAAGTAAAAAAATTGGACCACTATAAGCCAAGTAAAGTGGCCATTCTCCTCCATAGCTCAGAGGCTAAAGTAAACTCAATAAAAAGATGTTTGATATTTTCTACATTCTATTCACACATTTCACATCTAAAAGGGCCATGAAAACCACACTTCATAATATGCTCACCAATAAGCACCCTACAATGCAATAAAAGCCAATTAAAGAACCTCACCTTAGGCCAGAGCTTTTGAGCCCACAATTGAGAAAATATGTTAGAAGAATGGTTGGGATTATTATGGCATAAGGTCAAATAACCTTGAGCAACTGAATACTCACCCTTAGTAGTGTTGTTCCATCCAAAACAATATTTTTCATGGGACCAAGAGAGGGATCTCATGTGAAGGATGCCTTGGATATCTTGTCTTTACCTTTTTGGGATTTGAATAGGCCAGTCCTCAATAGGGATCCAATATCTACCAACCTTTGAATTACCAGTATGGTACTGATAGTAATTATCCACATTTATCCAATTAGCTCGGTGAAGCTCCTCTATCCAAGGCCTCCAATAGGGAAACTGAGTTATCAAAGGCTTGTGACCATCCCAAGAATATGTCCAAAAATTTTCATGTTGACCATTATGAATGATCCAAAATAATTTTTTCTTTATCAAATTCTCACCAGTCTTAAGAACTGCTAAAATGGGAGAACTTTTGGTAGGAAGTTGATAGCGAACAAGGTCTTCAGGACTTTTGTTCTCAACATATTTAGCACAGAGATTATTGGCCCAAATAGCATTGGGGTTATGCAACATCCTCCAATATAATTTAGCAGCTAAAGATTTGTTGTTATTAATAGAATACCATAAATCTAACCCCCCTACACTCTTAGGAAGACATAAAGTATCCCATTTCACCAAGGCCCATTTTATTTTCTCCTTAATACCACTCCAAAGGAAACGATGACTTATTTGATCCAATTCTCGAAGAACAACCTTTGGAATATTCAAAATGGAAGAAACATAAATAGGAATATCTTGAAGGACTGATTTTACCAAGGTGATTCTACCCCCATAAGAAATCCACTTGTTGGTCCACTTTCCAATTTTCTTCTTGACTTTGTCCAACAACCAATTCCAATATTTATTTTTATGCCTTTGAATATTTATGGGAATACCTAAATAAGTGATTGGAAGAGAGGTCTTATTATATCTTAGCTTATCCAAGACCATGGATTCCTATCTAGCAAAGCAGTGAAATAAAATAACTTTAGATTTGTGTTCATTGATCAACTGCCCAGTAGCCTTAGAAAAACAGCTAATGATTTGCTTAATATTAGAAGCTTCCTTAACTATAGCTTTACCTAAAATAGTAGAGTCATCCAAAAATTGAAGATGAGAGATAGGTCTAGCTCCATGAGAAATGGTAACTCCCTCAAGGGTTTTGTTTTCCCTCTTTTTGGTTATAGTCCTACCCAAGCATTCAACAAGAATGATGAATAAATAAGGGGATAGTGGGTCACCTTGCCTAATACCTCTAGAAGTGGGGAAAGACTGAGAAAGCCTGCCATTGATAAGAACTAAGTAGGAAACTAAAGAGATACATCCCATAATCCAATCCATCCAATCCTTAGAGAAACCAAATTGCCTCAAAACTTTGATAAGGAAATGCCAATCCACTCTATCATAAGCTTTGGATAAGTCTAACCAAATGAACATGGAAGGAGAATTTTGCATATCCATGGAATGGATGACTTCCTGAGCAAGAACTATCTCATATACTATTTGACGTACTTCCATATAACCCCCTTGCTCTAGGGAAATAATCTTATGCAAAATATGCTTCAACCTTTCTGCCATGATTTTAATAATGATTTTGAGAAGAACATTACATAAAGCAATAGGTCTAAAAGCTGAGATATGATCAACCTCTTGAGATTTTGGAACAAGAGTAATATAAGTTTTATTGATAACCTTCAAAATTTGTTTGGCTTTCCTGGCTTCTTCCACCACATCTAATAAATCAACATGAAGGATATCCTAGAACTCTTGGTAGAACTCAATAGGAAAATCATCAGGACCTAGGGTTTTCCCTTTTTGCATTTTAAAAACTACTTGTTGAAGCTCATTGATAGTAACAGGAGCAGTCAAAATAGAGTTATCCTCAAAAGTGATAAGAGAAGGGATTGCTTGAAGAACATTATATTGTGAAGCTGATTCAAGGGGAGTAGCAGTAAAAATATTGGAAAAGTAATCAACAACAATAGAGTTCATGCCATCCCAAGTATAAACAACATATCCAGAATCTGATTTTAAGGAAGAAATAAAGTTGTGAGATCTTCGAGCTAGAAGAGATTTGTGGAAAAAATTTGTGTTTCGATCTCCTTCTTTGAGCCATTGAATTCTAGATTTTTGCTTCCATAAGATTTCTTCTCTTTTTCCCATTCCTCTAACTGAGTTGTGATCTTAATTTCATCTGCACTTCTCTTCTCTGTGAGGCCATCTAAACGGATTTTATTATTCAAATTTTCAAATGAGCAATAACTTCATGTTTTTTTTTATGAACATCCCCAAACTCTTTCCAGTTCCAAGTCTTGATTTTGGATTTAATGTATTGTAGTATTTTGACAAAACATAACATCTTAGTCCCATGCCTAGGTTTACCTTCCTTCCACCATTGTTGCACATGAGTTCTGAAGGAAATGTCTCTAAGACACATTAATTGAAAGCGAAAAAGGAGAGAAACTCACATTGGTTTTCCACATTTCCACCATGACTGGCTAATGATCCGAACCAACATTATTAAGAGTCTTCACTTTAGGAATGTGACCATGGATTAAGAAATTTTTAGAGAGCAAAAACCTATCCAATCTCTCCATTATACAAGCTAAGCCTTGCCTTCTGTTAGACTAATTCATAAGGCCATTATCTGGTTGGATATCCACAAGATGGATGTTTGCAATATATTCACTCATGAGGTCAGTGCTTTTGTCCAAATTTCTATTTCCCCTCCTTTTCTCATCCAGAGAGAGGATGGTATTGAAATCTCCTCCGATCAAGATCCAAGCTTTAGGAAAATGAGAGATAATATGAGTAATATCCTTCCACTGTCTTCTTTTTTCCTCCAAAGAAGTTGGAGCATAAATAGTAATGCAGAGCATAATCTGGTTGGAATGTCTACTTTGAATAGCTATAGCCAACAAACCCCAACTACCAACCATATGGTGAATAACTACCTCTTTTGGATCCCAAAAACAAGCAATGCCACCTGAAGTCCCTTGGGAACTGAGGGAAACCACTTTTCCAGCTGGCCAAATTTTACTGGAAATTAAGTCCATATCCTCCATTGACATCTTAGTTTCTTGAAGGAAAACAAGATGTGGATGATTTACCTGAATCATTCTTCTAATTTCATTTTATTTTGAAAGACTCCTTTTGAGTCCTCTAATATTCCAAGTGATGATATTCATTAATACCAGGGCTAAAAAAGTTAGGAAGGGCATTAATCTTACCTTCCTCTACAAGCTTTTCACCTTCTTTTACCATATGATATTGATTGGTCTTGCGACCTACTTTTTGATTAGAATCCATATTCAATTTTTTTTCCCTTTTTTCTTGACTTATTCCAATTGAATTTGAGATGGCTTCTAACCTTGAAGAATGCTCGTACATAGCCAAAATTTTACTAGATGGTTCAATAGAGTCTATATTGGGACCTGCATTATTTGAAGTTTTGACATTTGAAATATTGTTTTTCTTGTGTAAATTTTCTCTTTTTTTTTTCCTGTTGAAAACCTTTGATTTGTTGGTTTGTCTCTGAGTTCTTCCCTTCATATTTAAATTGTGTTTCTAAGATTTCAGTTTCCATTATTTCCTCTTGCTCACTTGGGACATCATTTGTGGAAAGGATTTCAAACATATTAGCAGATGACTTTGATTGATCCTTCATAACTGGTTTTTTCTTAGTGTTCTTCTTCCTAGAAAGGTTATTATTATTGCATATTACAAGTTACTTTGAAGGAGAAATAAGGTGGGATTATTAGTGCACTATACTAGTTACTATTAAAATATAATTAAGTGCATTGGTTGTTAAGTTAAGGTGGAAGACCAAAGTGCACAAATAAGTGAAATATCAAAATGTATAAAGATATTATTTAGTGCAACAAACCTATAGTCTATTGTGGCATAGAGAAGCCACCTAAAAGGTTAATATACCTCCAAGTACTAGAAAAGAAATATACCATCAAAACTAGAAAAAGGAGCTACAAAAGGAGACTAGGAGAGTCTCATATTCAGGTGTAATGAAGGGATAGTATCCCAAGTTATTATAGAGTTATCTTTAAATCATACAAGCACAATAATTGTCTACATCAATGGAGATAAATTTTCAAATATCTTGAGGATATGTAGCCCATTGGCTTATCTACAAGTGGTTGCCATTAACAAAAGGATAACATAGTCAAAGTGCTTAAGAGTAGAGCTCATCCAAAGTTCCTGATACCCTCTTCATAAAGGTGTAACAAGACACCAAATCAAATGCCTACATCAGCTCAAACCTATAGTACAAAAAAGGTTTACGCAAGGGGCTATCATCATTATATATCAACAATGCTAAGGTAAAATAAATTGTAGTGGAAAGAAGGAAGTTACAACAAAAATCAAAGGTGCATTACCAAGCCATATCATGGATGAACCACAAGCTAAGTACTAGCATCAATACAATGCACTAGATCATTGAATTGGATCCAACTTCATATTTTAAGTAGTAAAAATGTTCACCTCATAAAAATGTTGAAGATAAAATACAACAATGCATCCATTGGCAAGAAGTATATAAGGTTTAATATACATTGAAGGAATTGGTTTATGAAAATTAAAGGAGTGCCACTTGGAACAAAGGTCTAAGAGCATCCTCATAGCCATAACACCTATGCTCAATGAGGAAGGGTGCCTAAACTACGTAATGCTCCCATAATTGATTTAATGCTCAAGAAGAGCATCTTGAGCACTCACCTACATTTTCTAATGCTCAAGAATTGTTGAGGCAAGTATCATATTACCTAAGGAGGAGACCAATATATTGGGTAATACTTAGTGCCATTTGGCACCTATGATAAGAAGAGCATATTATAGCTACCTAAATCAAGAGCACTCAGAGAATGGAAGCATATATTTAACCAACATCAATTGAGAGAGAAATTGAAGGTGTGATTGAGAGTAAATTCAAGATAACGTTGAGCGAATTTAATGTGTACAATCAAGTATTTAGTCAAAGTGTAGCAAAATAATATCATATACGAGCAAAATTTGAGCAGAGATGCTACAATATTAGGAGTGGTGCTAATTCGAGTCAGTCACTTACCATTGAGAAGGAAGAAAACAATAGTGCAAAAATTGTTTTGAAATACTGAAGCAAACAATGAATACATGTCGAGTGTCATTGAAGAGAGCAATATATAAAAGAGGTCAACTATGATTGATTTGAAAACTATAGCATGAAGACTAAAGTGCTTATGATTAGGAAGATCAAATCTTATTAAATGAGAAAAAACATTAACAAGATATCAATTAAAATAGGAGCATTGAATGCTCATTATCATTCAACGAATACAATATCGAAGGATTTTTTGGAGTGAAGATAAAGGTATATTATGTACAACATTATAAAGGTAATATCAAATTAATTACTTTCTTTCATTAAGGTTAAAAGAAGTTATAAGGTGAACCAAATAAGGTTAAATTTACTACTGCATTGGAGTTGTGATAATTAACCAAGCATTAGTGAATTATAAAGCAAGTTTATATCTTCAAGTGAAATTTTAAAGTACATTAGTTGAAATACATATATATATTTGTAAATAATCATAGTGGGAGATATAATATTTTTAAATTTGAATAATTAAAATATTAATTTGCAAATACTATTATTATTATTTTCTAAAATTCCAAAACAGGGAGATATAAGGAGTACTACATCAAACCTTGATTAATTGGAATTTAGAAAATTGAATTTTTGAAATTTAAGGATAAAGGAGCAGAATTATTATTTTCTTCAAAGAGTTGGAATTTACTGCTTATTCTTGTCTCATAAACACATTAAAGAGATAAAATAAATCCAACCATAGAAAAATCTATCATATTGAAAAGTGCATTAGGAGAGATATGGAAATTAAGATTTGAACATTATATAAAGCCTATCATCAAATAATTAGGGAGTCAAAATGAATTCAACTCAAAGTAAACCTAAAATCTAAGTCTACTATCAAAGCACTTTATCAAGACTATAGCTTACTCTAGTCATTAGGGAGACATAAGGATTCTACAAAATCTAATTTTAGAAATATTTTATCAAACTGATACCCATACTCTAAACTAGGAAGCTATAATGATGTCTACTCCAAAGAACACATTAAATACTGTAATTATAAAAGGAGTAAAGAAAGTGCCAATATGGCTTAAAAGCGTGATTATAATTCAAAGGATTCAATGGATAATAATGAGGAAGATGAAAATGGAAGAGAAGAATCAATAGGATTTAAAAAGACTTCTAAAAATTCACAAACTAATAGTTTGGGAAAAATAGATTCTTCTAAAGTATCTTCTAATGAGATAGTAAAGGGAATTGATGACAACTATATTAATGAGGAAATTGAACATCATATTCAAAATATAGAAAATAATATTGATAAAAAAATATCTCATACACATTTATGATAGAAGTAAAGATAGAATAACTTCAATTGTACACATATGGTTTAACTATTACATAAAGGAAATAGATAAACATGATATTTCTAAACCATATAACAAAGAAATCGAGATATATTTATTATGTACTTATTGCAATAAATTTGGTCATGAAAAGGTTAACTGCTAGTGTTTCCATCCATGTAAATAATGTGGAGGAAAATCTCATCCATCTTACTTTTGTTACAACAAAGACAAGTACTATAAAATATCTGATGAGAGACTACTATTCATATTAGATTGTTTCTTCCAAGTTCTTAATTTAGAAGTATCCACTAACAATAAGATCAATCTTGAATTTTTTTAAGATCAAGGTTACAAAACATATATGAAACCAAGGAATAGAAGAGAATTATGACTCATAGGATTATTAGATATCTAGTTCAACAAGGTTATCTAGAAGACTCCAAGAATCCTATCAAAAACTTTGAAATTATGAAAAATAGTGGAATGAAGAAAACATGGAGAGACAACATAAACACTGAAGCTAAAGAATAAGAAGGATCGGATCAAGTTTAATAATATTCAAAAGAAGAAGATCAATATTGAATACTAAATTCTTAATTACCCAAATAATGTAATACATGGGGATGTTAGAGTATATTACATTATTTTGTACATGTCAATATATCACCTTTGTTACATTATTATAGTAGGAGTTTATCTTATGTTAAGTAGTTATTTGGGGAATAATTAATAAATGCACAAGTGTTAGAATGTGTAATGATGTAAATGTGCATGTAGTCCACATGTACATGAGTCATAGAAAAGAGTCTTAGGTAGTGTAAAGACCAAGGAGCACATCTCTTATATATATGAGCCTTGTGCAAGAGACATATAGAGTGAGAGACAAAGATACTATAGAGTAGTGAGAAGGTACAATGTAGATCTTCATTTGTAAAATTTGAGACTGTTCAAAGTCCTTCATTCTATTGGATTTTACTATTTTCATGAGCATTCATTAATGGTATTTTACTGAGTTATTGCATAAGTCTATTCTCTTGTTTTCCTACATATTTAAGTACCATTACCATATACCTATCGTATCTTCCATATTTTACATCTTATGGTTTCTTCCTCCATTTTAAAACTTTGGAGAAATAATGCAGAATTTATATGGAATGGTGAGTAATAGGCAATGTTTGATGCTCTAAAAATATTTCTTTTATCCCCACTAGTCATTATCCTTTCTAACCTCATAAAACTACTCTTTCTTAATATAGAAAAAACTATCCATGCATTAGGTTTTATGCTATACCAATATGATGACCAACATAGATAAATAATGATTTATTACACAAATAGGACCATTGTTAGTTATGAGGTTTTATATACCCTGAAGAAAATATTTACCTCCTGTCTGTATTCACCTCCAAAAATTTTAGATATTACATGCTAAAGCATTAAAAATCTAGAATTACCAAGTTATATACCCCATGATGCCTCATATTAAAACCTTATCTTTTGGGTTAGACCATAAAATGGATCATTTACCTTAATAAATTAGACCTAGAATTTACTATTTAGAAATTATTAAAAGGTTAGGTTATTGTTGGTGAATATGTAGCAATACTCTTACCTACTAGTCATCCCATATTCATAGATAATATTGATGATAATGTACTCAATCTTGAAACTAAACTATTATATTTATGGTCCCTATCCTTTGATATCATGAGATGTTTTAAAGGAAAAAGGTTAGGAGTTGTCCTTATCTCCCCATAATGAAACATAATCCCTTGTTTTTCAAGCTCTTGTTTTTGTGCACTAACAATACTATGTATTTTGAGGCCCTTCTTCTCATACTTCATGTAGCCTTAGATCATAATGGAAAAATTATCCTTTTTTTTGGATATTCTAAACTTGTAGTCAATCAACTTAAAGGAATATACCAAACCAAAAATAAAAAAATTAAACCACATAAGTATATTGTTGATAAATTAATAGTTGTAATTAACAAGATTACCATTTATATCATCCCATGATCTAGCAATCACCATGTTGATACTATGCATAAGTGGTCTCCCTTATTTCTCTAGAGTTGGAAGATGAGAAATCCATGATCATAATCTAGTAGATTTGGGAACCTACAACCATAAAATCTATAAAAAAATATTAATAAGTATTTTTTATCAAACAAAAATCCCTCTAGATCCTTGGTATAAGGATATCTTTTGTTTTCTAAAATATGGTATCTTGCTAGAGGGTTTAAGTAAGAATGATTGTAAGAATTCAAGACAATATGCATGCTAATGTGTAACTATGGGTTATATCCTTTATAAATTAATATTTTGATGGAATGCTTCTTACATGGATAAAATCCAAAATAGTGAATTAGTAATTCAATATTTCCATAGGGGAACATGTGGTCACCATTTTAGAAAACATTATATTGCTGAGAAGCTTTTTTTATTAGGATATTACTAGACCTCCATGGAGAAATATTCTTGCAACTATATCCAAATATGAAATAAAAGTCAATTTATAACAACATCATACATTATCCATCTTAAAAGACCCAACCACTAGCTTATCCTTGGGCCTTTTCTATTTGGAAATTCAACATCATTAAGAAAATAAACACACCATCATAAAATAGATATAAAATCATTATTTTAACAACTATATACTTTATAAAATGTGTAGAAGCCATACCTATATCCTCTTGCATTAGTCTCAAGGATTCAAAATTCATCCTCAACTAATTTTTATTTATAATGTGATAATATTTGATAATGATATATATTTAAAAAACAAAGACATCACCAAAATTTGATTCAAATTTAAAATCCAACACAAGTGATCAATGACTTATTATCTAGAAGGAAACGATAAGGCAAAATCATGTAATAAATTTTTTATCTAAATATTAAAGAAACTTATTAAATTAGGCTAGGATTGATACCTTTAGCTATGTCCCATATTATAGTCCTATCATATTAGTGTTTGAACTCCAACTAGTGTCATGCCCTATGCTTTGATCTACGAGAGTGAGGCTATTTTTACTTTTGAACTAGAAATTACTTCTTTAGTAATTTTATTAAAAGAATATCCTATTAGTAATGAGTATTACCATGATTTTATTCGACAACTATAACTACTTAATGAAATGTATATCCATACCTTCAAACACCTATGGATCTATCATTATGTCTCAAATGAGCTTATGGTAAACGGGAACTGTAATGATAAAAAAATTAGCTACAATAAAACACACAAAAAGAATATATATATATATATTCTACCAAGGAGAGGGATCCTTAAACCCCTAACCAACTTTTAACTAATATATTGTTTAAATCCCCTAAGTTTCTTGAAGAGCTACATCTCACTAGATACCCTAACACAAGTCCATCTGTGTAGGCATATTATGTGTTACTACAAATAAGTTTATCCTTCTCATCACTCTTTATGAGCTAAACTTATCACCTTCAACCAATCAAAGGTATACACCCATCACCATACCATACACAAGCTAGTCTATGTAGTTATGCTACGTGTATTACGAGTTAAGCTATCCATCTTGTCTCCACGATGAGCTATCTTAACTCAGATGTAGTATTTCCCTAAAGTCAATGATAATTATTCCTAAGGTATCTTAATACCTTAGGTCCACTATGTTCACCCTAAGGGATCTCAATCCCTTAGGTCATGCTCTAATTTCATCCTAGAACTAATTACTTAATTTTATATTGTTTAGCTAGAAAACAAGGATAACTCTAGATACTAAATCTAACAAAACATAATTCATAAGCATACAAATATACTAGAAGAGAAGTAACATTTAAATAAAATAAAAATTAATTGAAATGAGTTTAAATACAAAATATAAATAATCCAAAATGGTAATTTAAAGGTACATCATCTAATCAATAAGCAATTATTATGTGCAAACAGGTATGTCCAAACTTTGATACTCTCAAAGAATAATATATTATATCAATTTCATCAGGAAATCTCCCCACAAATATTTTGTTCTAGCATAAGTAATTTTTTTACAAGTAGAATCAACTAACACATTGGTTCCAACTACCTCCTTGGTCCTCCTCAACTCACATCGATCATTTGAGGATAATAGAGGATCAGGGCACTCATGGTTTTATGATAGACATGCTCTAAATGCATCTACTATGCTTATTGCTAAATTGTAGCTATATAATTAAATAAAAGTATCTAACCATCTATTGCATAGTTTATATCTTAGTTACCAAATTCATCGAATTTTGTAGATAAAATTTGAAATTCATCTAATTTAAAACCCTAACGAATAAGTTCAGTGAATAAATCCTAAATTCGTCTAGGAAACAAATTCGTATAAAACAAGGAAGAAATGCACGCAGAAAGAGAAATATTAGATCCATAAAATGTTGACAGATTCGTAGGAAGAAATGCACGCGGAAAGAGAAAAATTAAATTTGTAAAATGTTGACAGATTCGTAAAAAGTGGGAAGCAAAGCATCATTTCCAAGGCCGTATAAATTTTCATGCACATGAAAAATCTAGATTTCGATATAATTTTATTTTGTACTTTAACAAATGAAGTCTTTCAAATAAAGAGTCTGGTTAGATTTGAACAACATAGTAAGAGATCTGCAGTCAATAGGCATGTGGAAAAGTTTTGATTCCCCTATGAATGCTTTACAAGGAAAGTAAAACATATTTTAATGTAACCAAGGAAACTGAATAAATTTATGGAATGGAAAAAAATATAAAAAAGTTGTTTTCTAAAGTCAAGATGCAATTTAATAATCTTATACGATTAAAATTTTTATTTTAAAATTATTTACCTTTTTTTTATGATAAATGATAATAACATATGCAAGTTTGAGTAAGTTATCATGCTTTTATTAGGTGTTTTTTTTAGATATAAAATTTAATTTATATAAATATTACCATTTAATTTTACTTTCAACATTTAAATATAAAATTTATCAAAATGTAAAACATATATAAAATGGTACCATTAAAATTTAATCTAGAAACTTAGAAATATACGATAAGGTAATTATTAATGTTTGTTTCAAGTATTTGTTTGAGTTTCTTAGTTACTAATTTATTTACATAATATTTTGAAATGATATATGCACATTTATAATATATCGAATTTTATATGTTGAATTTTATTTTGAATTTTTAAACATGTCAAATTTCTTTCGAACTTCAAGAGTGTTGAACTCGAAAATGAACTCGAACTTGGTAACTAATTTTGATATCATAAAAACCACTATTTTTATTTCTCCTCTCATTATCTCATGAGAGTATTTCAACACATGCAACTAGATCACAGGTCCTACTTTAATCAATTTATTTTCAACCCTTATTCAATAAATTAAAATCCCATACCTTTAATTTTTAAATAATTTAGGTTTATTTATTTCATAAATCAAGTCCTATTACTTAATTCATAAAGTAATCATTCCCTTCATTTCATAAATCAAAGTCCCATACCTTTAATCTATAAAATGAACTATTCTTTTCTTTACTTAATAAATCAAAGTTCCATCTCTTCAATTTAATAAATAAAATATAATTTTCCTTTACTTAATAAATTCTAATACCTTCAATTTAATAAATAAACTATCCTTCCTTTTACTTAATAAATCAAAGTTCCATCTCTTAAATTTAATAAATAAAATATAATTTGTTTTACTTAGTAAATCAAAGTCCATACCTTCAATTTAATAAATAAACTATTCTTTCTTTTATGTAATAAATCAAAGTTCCATATATTTAACTTAATAAATAAAACATATTTTTCCTTTACTTAATAAATCAAAGTCCCATACCTTTAATCTAATAAATAAACTATCCTTTCTTTTACCTAATAAATCAAAGTTCCATCTCTTAAATTTAATAAATAAAATATAATTTTATTTTACTTAATAAATTAAAGTCACATACCTTCAATTCAATAAATAAACTATCATTTATTTTACTTAATAAATTAAATACAACTTATTTAATTAAATAAATAAATTATTTCTTCCCTTATCTTTTCCTTTAAACAACATATTATTTAATTAAAGAGTAAAATATAACCATCCTATTAAATGAACAAGTATTATAATAATCTATTTAATTGGTCATCCATTTACATATAGGAATTACCAGCTACCATCGTGAGGAAGCACAAAATAATCCTTAAGCTAAAATGAAACTTTCGATGAATTCCCAAAAGGTTACACAAAAGCAACATGAGAAGGTGCACTCAAATCTGAAACACACTCGTTAACAACTTAGGCCGAATTAAGGGAAGGTAAACCTGCGACTATTAGGAAAGGTATTTCTTAATATAGAAGTGGCCCTACAACCAATCCAACAAGGATTCCAAATGAAAATAGATGCACCAAAGTTATTATAAACAGAGGGTGTAAACCCTTTAATCCAAAAAAACCCAACAAGCAACTTCGATGTTCTTCCTAGCCACAAAAAGAATATTCGAATGAACTAGGGAAGAGAAACGATAATGAATGATAGGTTCAAAAAAACGTTGTCGAGGTATCCCAACTATCTCAAACACGATAGCACTTAGAAGGGAGATGATGCATTCCAACATCTATCAATATTGGATGTTTCAACAAAGGCTCAACAAAGAGTTCAACTCTCTAGGTTCGGCTACAACAAGCTATTAAATATATGAAATCTCAACACTTGTGCACATGCTGCCAAAAAGGGTAGAGGTGTGGAGGTCAAACAACATAACTATAGACGATATTTAAAGAGTATCCAATCTAATGGTTTCAACAACACTAAAACATAAAATAGTTTAGCATAAGAATAGGTAGCTAGTTTTGGTTGGAAATATTAGAAAATTTTAACAACCTAACCATGTCCACAAGGCTAAAGGAACAATCATCCAAACTTCCTTAAGAAACTAACAAAAAAATGGTAAAACCAACCTGTGAATACACACAAATGAATCCCAAGATGTTCGAATTGCTCATGGTTGTTCACTATGGTTTCTGGTTCTCCTTTCATATATCGAGTCATTATGTTGCTCTCATAACATATTTTATTTTCTTCTTCCATTTATTATATCTTTCCTTCTCCTTTATTCCAAGCTTAGGGAGAGGAATCCTTCTTTTTCAATGTTAGCACTATTGTCTCCCATTAAACTCATCTGCCTATCATTAATTTTACCTCATCCTTTCGTATTTGCAAATATTATTTTGGTTTAAATAAATCCTTTTTCTCTTATCCCCAAATCTTGCCATCAACTAGTTATGTTTTCAACGATTGTGGAAGGTCCATCTTACAACTTCGATCGAAATCCTTTGATATGTGGTCTCATGAAATCTGATTTTACAAGATCTCCTTTGAAGCAGAGCAATATTTTTATTTCTTTCATAAAATCTTCACCAACTTGCTTAATAAACTTCCATTATAATTCATGTGAGAGCTTCACTATCCCTTTCAAATAAATTAACATTATCATTTGAATAAAAGTTTTAATAATTAATTTAAATAAAATTTTAATAATTAATTTAAATGAATTTTCATTTATCATTTAAATAATACTCCTATTATTCATAAAATGAAACTCTACTGTCATTTCAAAATAAAAATTCTATTATTTATAAAATGAAACTCTTTTATCATTTCAAAATAAAACTTCTATTATTTATAAAATAGAGAGTAAGAGTTTCTTTTGCAAAACAAGGATTTTTTCAAAGGTAACCTAAATTATGCATGCTTTTATTTCCCAAATATCCAATGTAGATAGTGATGAAGTAAAAGACAATCAAACATGTGCAACAGATAAAGATGGAATCATTCTATCAACTTAGTCATTTGTCTCAACCTTGATAATTTATGATAGCTACTAGGCTACCAGTTTTGGGCTCAAGGTGGCTATCTTTTGACAATTATCCCTAATTGAATGCATGCCTATATGAAGGTATCCATCAATGTTACCCCCGAGTTGCCTTAATCATCACTTATCCAATCTCAAGTACCCTTGCTTCTAATGGATGATTATGCTTCTTCCACCTATGAGTGTACTTGATCCCGCATATCTTGGTAATATGTCAACAATATCATTCTCTTTCAAATCAACTAAAAATGACATAGTTGGTTCAATTGCTCAACTTAGGTATTAAAGCATAATAGATTAATACATTGTTTATTTGTTCCAAAAAGTTTACTAGGGAGGGTCATGACATCCTAACCCCCTTGGACTAAACACCGTCCTGAGTGTTTCCAATTTTACAAAATAAAATCATTACATTATATATTTTCAAACAATAAGAATATTTTTTTTTTTGCATATTATCCACTTTCTCCCAAGTGGGATTTCTTTTAGAAAACTGATCCCATTGGACCTTACATTGCTCAAGAGTCTAATTCCATATAGACTTATAATGAAACTCAAGAATATTTACTAACATCACTTCAATATCCTCCTAATTTTCCATATGCAATTTAGAAACATCCCACACATGTTTGAGGTTAGTAACATATTTTCTAAGAAAGGATATGTGGAAGGTGTCATGGATTTTTGACAACTTAGGTGGTAAGGCAAGTCGGTATGCAATTATTCCAAGGTTACGATGTATCATTAATACAAAATATCATACTAAGGTATCATAATATTCATCCACCCTTAGGATTAGTTCCCATTATATTCTAGAAAATAGGGTATTCTAGGTCATCCCAACTTTAGCTTATACTTTAAGTAAGCCTTCATTAGAGACATTCAAATTTCTTTAACACATAAGAATCTCTATACCCTCGTACCTAGAGATTTGATACCAAATGTAATGAACCAAAATTCAGCTACAATAAAACACATAGAAATAAAAAATATATATTTCTTTTATTTAGGAGAGGGATCGATAAAACCCTAAGTGACTTTTAAATAATCTATTGTTTAAATCCCCTAAATTTTTTGAAGATATATATCTCACTAGATACCCTAACACAAGTCCATCTGTGTAGGTGTATTATGTGTTACTACAAATAAGTTTATCCTTATCATCATCCTTGATGAGCTAAACTTATCACCTTCATCCAATCAAAGGTATACACCCACCACCATACCATACACAAGCCAGTCTGTGTAGGTATGCCATGCGTATTGCAAGTTAAGCTATTCATCTCATCTCCACGATGAGCTATCTTAAGTCAAATGTAGTATTTCCCTAAACTCAGTTATCATTCTTCCTAAGGGGTCTTAATCCCTTAGGTATACTATGTTCACCCTAGAACTCATTATTTAAGTTTATATTGTTTAGAAACAAAA
This sequence comes from Wollemia nobilis, assembly GCA_028583015.1. Taxonomy (NCBI): domain Eukaryota; kingdom Viridiplantae; phylum Streptophyta; class Pinopsida; order Araucariales; family Araucariaceae; genus Wollemia; species Wollemia nobilis. Next base: position 184,353 of record JAQPPZ010003193.1, on the reverse strand, counting down.
CGAGGATAACTCTAGATACTAAATCTAACAAAACATAATTCATAAGCATATAAAGATCCTAGAAGAGAAGTAACATTTAGAGGAAATAAAAATTAATTAAAAGGACTTTAAATAAAAAATATAAATAATACATAATGGTAATTTAGAGGCACATCATCCAATCAATAAGAAATTATTACATGTAATTAGGTATGGTCAAACTTCCATACTCTCAAAGAATAATATATTACATCAATTTCATCAAGGAAATCTCCTCACAAATATTCTATTCTAGCATAAGTAAATAATTTACAAGTAGAATAAACTAACACATTTCCAATTACCTCCTTGGTCCTCCTTAGCTCCCATTGATCATTTGAGGATAATAGGGGATAAGGGCACTCATGGTTCTATGATAGACATGCTCTAAATGCATCTACTATGCTTATTGCCAAATTGCAACTATATAATCAAATCAAAGTATTCAACCATCTATTGCATAGTTGATATCATAAAACCACCATTGTTATTTTTCCTCTAATTATCCTATGAGAGTATTTCAACACATGCAACTAGATCACATGTCCTACTTTAATTAATTCTTTTTCAATCTTTATTCAGCAAATTAAAGTCCCATACCTTTAATTTTAAAATAAGCTAGGTTTTTTTATTTCATAAATCAAGTCCTATTACTTAATTTATAAAGTAATAATTTTCATCATTTCATTAATTAAAGTCCCACACCTTTAATCTATAAAATGAACCATTATTTTCTTTACATAATAAATCAAAGTTCCAATCTGCTTCTTGTGGTGCAGTGGTAAATTCCCTGGGTGCTGGTAGAGGCCGACCTAGGTTCCATTCCCCTTGTCTCCATCTTGTAGATATATGGTATAGTTAGGAATGTCCTATGTGCTAGTAGAGGCCGACAAGGCTCCATTCCTCCTATGCCCAACTTGTTGAAAGTGGCACCTCGAAAGGGATGTTTTCCATTATAAATTAGTTTTACCCAGGTGTTGTAGGTGAGTTGGAGAGGAGAGGGTAATCCTCCAAGGGAGGTTCCAGGTTCAAATATCCACCCTACCAAAAAGCTAAATTGGGTATCTAAAAATCCAATTGATAATGTTGGTGCGGGCAGGGTCGGGTGCGACCCCTAGGTGACTTTGACGGTGTAGAACCCCCTGTTCGTGGTCTCTCAGACCAAGGCGGATCCTCAAGGAGTTTTTCGCTTAAAAATAAAAAATAAAAATAAATCAAAGTTCCGTTTATTCAATTTAATAAATAAAATATATTTTTCCTTTACTTAATAAATCAAAGATACATACCTTCAATTTAATAAAAAACTATTCTTTCTTTTACTTAATAAATCAAAGTTCCATCTCTTCAATTTAACAAATAAAACATACTTTTCATTTACTTAATAAATCAAAGTCCCATACCTTCAATTTAATAAATAAACTATTCTTTCTTTTACTTAATAAATCAAAGTTCCATCTCTTCAATTTAATAAATAAAATATATTTTTTGTTTTCTTAATAAATCAAAGTCCCATACCTTCAATTTAATAAATAAACTATCTTTTCTTTTACTTCATAAATCAAAGTTCCATCTCTTAAATTTAATAAATAAAATATACTTTTACTTTACTTAATAAATCAAAGTCCCATACCTTCAATTTAATAAATAAACTATTATTTCTTTTATTTAATAAATCAAAGTTCGATCTCTTCAATTAAATAAATAAAATATATTTTTCCTTTACTTAATAAATCAATGTCCCATATCTTCAATTTGTTTTTTTATTTGATAAGAAGGGGTTGTACTCAAGTCCTACACCCTTAAAAAATTACATCTCTCTTATTTAGAGCTTAGGATTTTACAAATAGATAAACTTCTCATATTAATTGAGATGCTATAGTTAGAAACCTACAACATTTTACATAAAATGTCTGCATTCTTGATTTTCATTTTCTGGATCTTTTCAAATCTCTGAATGAATACAATTACTCCATAATTTAACATCTTTCTTAACATTTTCCTATAGCAACCTTCACAATGCCAAAACTTCACCTCTACTATCTATGTCTCACATCTTAGTAGAGTAATATTTCCAAAACATCGCACGAACATAGTTCAGTTTACCAAATATGGATTGCTAGTTGCCTTCCTGAAACACAAGTGCAACCACAAGAATTATAATAAAGAGCCTAAATGAACACACATTATTATTACAAAATAAAATAGATATTACCAATGGAAAACATTAAAGTAAATCTTAATCATTAACTGATTCAGGCAATCAACAATTTTTTTTAGCTTGAACTAAACTTTCTACTTCCTCTAACCATGGAAAGGAGATGTTAACTTCATGATCATCAACCAAAACCCCTCTATTGGCTAGCTTATTTTCACATTTGTTTCCTTACCTTAATATATGTGTAAACCTAATTTCTTCAAACTCTTTAGGAAGATATTAAATTTCCATAATTATCTCTTGTATGTTCCGTGGAGCCTTTGTTTTCCTTACAATTGCATTTATTACTATGAGAGAATCATCTTACTTAAAAACTCTATTCCATTTCTGATGTAGGAGCATCCGGAGGTGGCAGAGCAATCTTGCATCATCCAAAAATATTTTTTTCTCTAAGTGCTGGCGAGGGGATAAGCTGTCACGATATCGCGACACTTTTGGAGAAAAGGCGCTAAGGGACAAAGCTGTCGCGATATCGCGACACTTTTGGAGAAAAGGCACCAAGGGGCCAAGTCATCACGATATCACGACACTTTTGGAGAAAAGGCACCAAGGGGCCAAGTCGTCGCGATATCGCGACACTTTTGGAGAATAAGTGCCAAGGGGTAAAGCCGTTGCGATTTCGTGACACTTTTGGAGAAAATGCGCCAAGGGGAAAAGTCATCGCGATATCGTGACACTTTTGGAGAATAGGTGCCAAGGGGTAAAGCCGTCGTGATTTCGTGACACATTTTGAGCATCGGCGCAAGGGGGAAGATTTGTCGCAATTTCGCGACACATTTTGCGGACAAGTGCTGAGGGGAAAAGTTGTCTCGATTTTGTGACACATTTTGTGGATAAGCGCCGAGGAGAAAGTTGTCACGATTTCATGACACATTTTGCGGATAGGTGCCAAGGGGAAAAGATGTCATGATTTTGTGACACATTTTGCGGATGGGCGCCAAGGGGAAGATTTGTCGCGATATCACAACACATTTTGCGGATAAGCACCGAGGAGAAAGTTGTCATGATTTCGTGACACATTTTGTGGATGGGCGTCGAGGGGAAAAGTTGTCGCAATTTCATGGCACATTTTACGGATGGGCGCCAAGGGGAAAGGTTGTCGCGATTTCGTGACATGTCGTGGTTTCATGACTCGAAGGAGAAAAATGAGTACTGAAGGCAAAGACGTCGTGATTTCGTGACATGTCGCATTTTCGTGACCCGAAGATAGAAGGATAGCACGGAGGGCCAGGATGTCGCGATTTCATGACATGTCATGTTTTTGCGGCCCGAAGGAGAGAATACGATAGGTCATTCACGACTCCACATGGACAGGCAACTGCATAGGTCATTGTAGAAGGGCACATGGTAGCAAAATGTAGGTGGCTACAGAGCACTCCTGGGAATGATGACTCAGTGGGTCAATGGACAGGTGGCTGCAGAGCACTCCACCATTACATGCCATGATGATTCAAGGCACCTGGCTGCAATATGTAGGCGATGATAGAACATTCGTGTGGGCGGTTAGAAACCAACTTTGCAGTCGATGTAATGATGCCCAAATGGGGTTGGGTCCATGATAAGAAGCAGCTCATGCATTATAAAGGGGGTTGGCCATTTTGACTTCTGTAATTCATAATTTGGAAAACTGTTAATGAAAATTTGGTTATTTGCTGCATGTTATTCTAGTCCTGCATCAAGTGGTATCAGAGCCAGAAGGTTTTGAGTGTGCAAATAGACCACCGATCGTGAGGCAGTTTACGCCAGGACTTGTGGTTGGGGTTTGTGAGGAAGTGAGCAAGATGCCTCCATGAAGGAACCATGGTGGTGTGAGGAATAGGGGAGCAGAGGTCGATCTCAGGGCCTTGCAGAGGCAAGTGCAATCCCTACAGGAGGAAATGAGGAGAGGAGTTGATCCAAGAAGAGAGGACCATAGTGAAGATGAAGTTTGGAAAGACAAGGGTCCATCTGATGAGGAAGAAGCATTGGATCCAGCAAAAGCTAGGTTGTATAGGGCCATATCCCAGATCGGGAAGAAGCTGAAGTTTGACGTCCCCACCTATTCTAGGAATCTCAATCCCAAAGAGTTGATAGATTGGATCAACAACATGGAGGAATATTTCAAGTATGAGGAGATCTCAGATCCAAATCGGATCAGGTTCACAAAAACAAAGTTGAAGGGACATGCTAGCATCTGGTGGAAAGGAGTATAGCTAGAAAGGAACAGGAGGGGAAAGGAAAATATCACCAGGTGGGATCATATGGTAGAGAAATTGAAGAGGCAATTCATCCCCGTAGATTATGAGTTGGATCTATTGAGGAAGATGCAGAGTCTTAGATAGGCAAGTAAATCTGTCAAGGAGTACATAGAGGAGTTCTATCAGATCTCAATTCAAACCAACCATTCTGAGGCAAATAAGGAGAAGGTTGCCCGCTACATCAATGGATTGAGAACCAGCTTTCAAGAAGAGATGAGTCTAGTTCGAATGAGCATGGTTGAGGATGCATACCAGTTTGCATTAAAAGTGGAAGAGAAACTGAATAGGAGATTTGAAGGTAAGCAGAGAGGAAAGGATCATGGTGGAAGGACCAGTGGAGGAAGATACAGAGATCTGGGGAAGACTGGTGAAGCAAGCAGTAGCCAAAACCAGAAAAAAGAGAAAGAAGAGAACACCCAACGCCCACACAATTAGAACAACTACCCTAGAGGAAGAAGTAGGCCTGGGCATGGGTATGGGAGAGGTGCATTTCGTGGAACCTGCTTCAATTATGAGGAGGAAGGACATCGAGCATACAACTACCTGCAATGCCAAGAAAGACCAAATCGAAGACCTAAGGGTCAGGCCAGAGTTGTTGTAGCAGACGAAGGTGTCGAATCTGAGCACTCTAAGGAGGCAAAATGAGGGGAAGTGATGGTCATCAGGAGAGTCTTATTGAATGAGGAAAAGAAGGTAGACCAGAGGAATAGCCTATTTCGCACAAGATGCAAGTTCTCAAGCAAGGTCTATAACATCATTATCGATAATAGCAACACTAATAACTTGGTATCTAAGGAGATGGTTGCCAAGTTGCAGTTGGAGAGAAGAAGACACCCGCATCCATATCGGATTGCATGGTTACAAAAGGACCATAGGGTGCTGGTCAGTGAGCAATGCCTGGTGAAGTTTAACATTGGAACTTACCGAGATGAGGTCCTGTGTGACATCTTGCCTATGGATGCATGTCACATGTTGCTTGGGAGACCATGGCAGTTTGATCGGAGTGCAGTACATGATGGTCAAGCCAATACGTATTCCTTGTCAAAGGATGGAGTTTGCCATAAGTTAAAACCCCTGAAGGAGGCGGACGAGAAGGTATGTAGCAGTTCTCGAGTCTGTCTAGTTGATGGAAGAAGATTTTTAGATGGCCTGAATCCAGATCATATGTGCTATGCAATAATCCCTAGGGTTAGGGAAGAAGAATGCAAGGAGACCCCAGTGGAAGTCATGGGTCTATTAGAGGAGTTTCCAGATATCATTTTTGATAATGTACCCGAGGGTTTACCCCCAGTAAGGAAGATCAGCCATCATATAGATTTGGTGCTAGGATCGAGCTTGCTGAATAAAGTTGCACATAGAATGACTCCTATGGAAACTGAGGAGCTGAATAGGCAAGTTCAAGAGCTGCTAAGGAAGGGATTGATTAGGTAGAGTCTTAGCCTGTGTGCAGTACCTATAGTACTAGCACCCAAGAAGGATGGAGAGTGGAGAATGTGCACAGACTCTTGGGAAATTAACAAGATCACTATCAAATACAGATTCCCATTATCGAGGATGGATGATATCATGGACTATTTGAGTGGAGCTGAGTACTTCATGAATATTGACCTGAAAAGTGGTTATCATCAGATCCGTATCCGAGAAGGGGATGAGTGGAAGACAGCCTTCAAAACCAGAGAGGGTTTGTATGAGTGGTTGGTCATGCCATTTGGGCTAACCAATGCACCGAGTACATTCATGCGGCTGATGAATGAAGTCTTGAAGGAATTCCTAGGCATATTTTTCATTGTCTACTTGGATGACATCTTGATATTTAGTAGAACCCTGGAGGAACACCTGATGCATATCAGGAGGGTTTTTGAGAAACTGCGGGAGGAGCAGTTGCTGATAAATCTGAAGAAGTGTAACTTCGTGAAGAGGGAGTTAGTATACCTGGGATTTGTCATCTCAGTAGATGGTCTCAAAATGGACCCAAAAAAGGTGAGGGCTATCATAGAATGGCCTGTTCCAAGAAGCATGATTGAGGTAAGATCGTTTCATGGTCTAGCCAATTTTTATAGAAAGTTCATCCAAAATTTTAGCAGTATTTGTGCATCCCTTACGGAGACAATGAGGGGGAATAAGAAGGAATTTAAGTGGATAGCCAGGGTAGATAAGAGCTTTGCTATGCTAAAGAAGAAGGTCATAGAGAAACCTATCTTAGCACTTCCATATTTTAACAAGGTGTTTCAGGTAGACTGTGATGCGAGTGGTAGTGCCATAGGGGCCGTATTGAGTCAAGAGGGTAAGCCTGTTGCTTATTTTAGTGAGAAGCTCAATGATGCTAGGAAGAAGTATTCGGTATATGATCAGGAGTTCTATGCCATAGTTTAGGCTCTAAAGAAATGGAGGCATTATTTGTTGGCAAAGGAGTTTGTTCTTTATACTGATCATCAGGCACTATAATATATTAACAGTCAAGGAAAGTTAAATCAGAGGCACCTGAAGTGGGTGGAGTTCTTGCAGAGCTACACCTTTGTGCTAAAGCATCGAAGTGGGAATTCCAACAGAGTTGCGGATACCTTGAGTAGGAGGCAATGTTTATTGATGGAGATGAAGGTGGAAGTTGTAGGGTTTGTTGAACTTAAGTGCTTGTACCCTGCAGACCCCAACTTTGCAGAAGCTTGGAAGGCCTGTTCTGTGCCTGTTGCTTTGGATAGGACTAAGTGGTTAAAATTTTTGATCCAAGATGGAATGCTGTTTAGGGGAAACCAGTTATGCATTCCATGGAGTTAAATGAGGGAGAATATGATCAAGGAAAAGCACAATGGAGGTTTGGCTGGACATTTTAGTCAAGACAAAACCATCTCCATGGTTAATGAAAACTATTACTGGCCGCAATTTCCACAAGATGTGGCAAATTTCATGCAAAGTTGTAGGATATGCCAGATGGAAAAAGGTGTGAGGTAGCCTACTTGTTTATATCAACCACTACCTGTACCTGAAAGGCCATGGGAGGATATTAGTATGGATTTTGTTCTTGGTTTACCCAGGACACAGAGGGGACACGACTCCATATTTGTGGTAGTGGACAGGATTTCAAAAATGGCTCATTTTATTTCCTGCCAAAATATTAGTGATGCGGTCCATGTGGCTGGTTTATTCTTCAAGGAAGTGGTACAACTTCATGGTCTGCCAAGGAGAATTTTGTCAGACAGGGATACCAAGTTTGTAGGGTATTTATGGACAACCCTATGGAAGAAACTGAAGACAGATTTAAAATTTAGTTCTGCATACCACCCCCAAACAGATGGCCAAACAGAGGTGGTAAATAGGAGTTTGGGCAATCTACTGAGATTCTTGGTAGGAGATAAGCCCAAGGGATGGGATTTAGTTTTGTCGCAGGCAGAATTCACATACAACTCTGTCAATAGGAGTACCAATAAGTCTCCATTCTAGATAATTTATGAGAGTAGCCCAAGAAACATTTCTGAGTTGAGAAGGATGGATGTAGGCAAAAAGTGCAGTACTAAGGCCGAAGACTTTGCTGAACACCTGAAAAGCTTGCATAAAGAGGTGACTAAGCAGATCACTAAGATGAATACTCAATATAAGACCAGGGCAGACCAGAAGCGCCGGGCTAAGGAATTTGAAGTCGGAGATGTCATCATGGTCCATATAAGAAAAGAAAGGTTTCCTGCCAAGACCTATAACAAGCTGAAGATGAAGAATTTTGGGCCATGCAAGATCATTGGAAAATGAGATTCGGGCAATGCATATGAGGTGGAGTTGCCGAGTGAACTTAACATCTCACCCATTTTTAACATTTCGGATTTGGTCGAGTACCATGAAGGAGGTAGTAGTGAGACACCCAGTCCAGATTTGTGGAGCATTCCAGCAGCCATCCTAGTCACAGACGAGATAGAAGAAGTGCTGGACACACGTGAAGGCCGAAGCACTAGGAATAGGCGATATTCTAAATATTTGATCAAGTGGAAGGGCAGGCCCATAGAAGATGCAACTTGGTTGTCGAAGGTAGAGGTTGACTACCTGGGTCTACCTCACACAGAATAGAAGTGAAGGTCACTTCTCAATTCACCCCGGGTGTCTGATGCAGGAGCATTCGGAGGTGGTAGAGAAATCTTGCATCATCCAAAAATATTTTTTTTCTCTAAGTGCTGGCGAGGGGATAAGCTCTTGTGATATCGCGACACTTTTGGAGAAAAGGTGCCAAGGGACAAAGCTGTCATGATATCATGACACTTTTGGAGAAAAGGTGCCAAGGGGCCAAGTCGTCGAGATATCGCGAAACTTTTGGAGAAAATGCGCCAAGGGGCCAAGTCGTCACGATATCACGAAACTTTTGGAGAATAGGCACCAAGGGGTAAAGCCGTCACGATTTCGTGACACTTTTGGAGAAAATGTGCCAAGGGGCAAAGTCGTCGTGATATCACGACACTTTTGGAGAATAGGCACCAAGGGGTAAAGTTGTCATGATTTTGTGACACATTTTGAGCATCGGTGCAAGGGGGAAGAGTTGTCACGATTTTGTGACACATTTTGCGGACAAGCGTCGAGGGGAAAAGTTATCGCAATTTCGTGACACATTTTGTGGATAAGCGTCGAGGAGAAAAGTTGTCGCAATTTTGCGACACATTTTGCGGATAGGCACCGAGGGGAAAAGTTGTCACGATTTCGTGACACATTTTGCGGATGGGCGCCAAGGGGAAGAGTTGTCATGATATTGCGACACATTTTGCAGATAAGCGCTGAGGAGAAATTTGTCGTGATTTCGTGACACATTTTGCGGATGGGCATCGAGGGGAAAAGTTGTCACGATTTCATGACACATTTTGCGGATGGGCACCAAGGGGAAAGGTTGTCGCGATTTCGTGACATGTCACGATTTCGTGACCGAAGTCGAAAAATGAGTACTGAAGGTAGAGACGTCGCGATTTCGTGACATGTCACGTTTTCATGACCCGAAGATAGAAGGAGAGCATGGAGGGCCAGGATGTCACGATTTTGTGACATGTCACATTTTTGTGGCCCGAAGGAGAGAATACGACAGGTCGTTCATGACTCCACACGGACAGGTGGTTGCAGAGGTCATTGTAGAAGGGCACATGGCAGCAAAACGCAGGTGGCTACAGAGCACTCCTGGGAATGATGACTTAGTGGGTCGATGGACATGTGGCTACAAAGCACTCCGCCATTACATGCCATGATGATTCAAGGCACCTGGTAGCAATATGTAGGTGGTGACAGAACATTCGTGTGGGCGGTTAGAAACCAACTTTGCAGTTGGTGTAATGATGCCCAAAGGGGGTCGGGTCCATGATAAGAAGCAGCTCATGCATTGTAAAGGGGGTTGGCCATTTTGACTTTTGTAATTCAGAATTTGGAAAACTGTTAATGAAAATTTGGTGATTTGCTACGTGTTATTCCAGTCCTGCATCAATTTCATTTAATTTTTTTATATATTTTTAACCCTTCTAAAGTTGTCCAAGCTTCAGCTTCATTATTTGTCTTAAATCCACAAATGAAAGCATAATGAAACATAATATCTCCTCTATTATTTATAATTATTCCTCCTCCTGCTACTAGTCCTAGGTTTCCTTTAGATGCTCCATAAAAATTCAACTTAATTTACTCCACATCTGGTGGTTTCAATTTTATATTCTTTACCTTATTTTTGCTTCTCTTGTACCCAACATCATAATTCCATTTAATGACTCAAATCCATCTATCAAGACTCTCTACTTCCAAATTAGGGATTGGGTGAGTTGATAGGGTTGGTTTAGACTCCTCTATGGCTAAACATATCTTCTTTTTCATTACCTCTAAACTGCTTTCCTTTCCTTTAAATATTATTCTATTCCTTTTTAGACATATAGTACAAAGTATTGTACCTTTTGATATATCCCATATTGTCTGTAAAGCTCCACTTTTATAAGTGCTCTACCATTGCTTTAACCAATATTCAATTTTGCTATTTATTACCATGCATTTATCAAACATATTAAGAATCCATTTCCATAGATTCCAAACAATTGAACAATGTTCCAAGGGATGTTCAATACTCTCCTCCTCCTTACTACAGAAAATACATTTAGAGGGACCATAAAAAATGGGGTACATAAGGTTATCCCAGGATACAATTCTTCTACGACCTACTAGCCAAACAAAAATTTTGACTTTAGGAATGCTTGGGCTATCCCAAATATCTCTTAAAATTCTAGTGATATTATTATTATATTGGTGTTGAATATTATATCCACTTCTTATTGTGTATTCTCCTGAACTATTCAAATCCCAAATCAATTTATCCTTGGCACCCCTTAGAATAATTACAGTTGTTATATTTCTACTCAATTGCCTCCTAGCATCAATGTCTTGTATACTTGTAAAAAAATATTCTTTCTATTTGTATCTTCCTTCTTGATCCTTGTATAAATTTTTTGAAACCCTATCATCGTATTTGTATTGAAGAGATCTCATCCAAGGTTTCAAAACTAGATCTAAATTGAGTGGTTTCTTTATCATACCAAGTATCCATCCAAATAGTAAATTTTCTCCAGTTCCCACCACCCATATTAAACCTATAATCATAAGATCAATATATTTTTTTAAACCATTCCAAAGAGCAGAACCATTTGGAAGAGAAAATGCAGTAAATATTAAACTTGGATCATTGGGATCAGAATAATTATTGCCCATTGTAATTAAATCTCTTTGTACAATCTCTAGATAACTTTTCCCCTAAGATCTAAGTTTGCATTTGTAAGAGCTCTTAAACCAAGACCTCCCCTAGTTTTGTCATCACACAACTTGCTCCATTTAACCAAAGAAAATTTCCTTTTATCATGTAAACCTGAACATAAAAAGTATCATATAATAAAGATTAAACTTTTTTTAACTAATTTTGGCATAGAATACAAAGACATATAATATGTTGGAATGGCTTGTAAGACTGAATTAATTAACTACACTCTTCCTGATAATGATAACCTTCTACCTTTCGAAGCTGGAATTTTATTTTGAAATTTACTAATAACTAGATTCCATAAATCTATCCTCATTCTTCCCTCAAATAAAGGCATCTCTCTATATGTTGTTGGTAAATTTGCCTCTTCCATTTGAAGCAACCTATAAATTATTGCTTTGATATTAGCAGGAGTGTTAAGAAAGTAAATTTTGGATTTGGTCCAATTAATTTTTTCCCTGAAGCTCTTTCGTACTATTTTAAAAATTTATTCAAAGCTTTGGCCTCATTTATCCTTGCCCTTCCAAAAGGGGTTGTACCATCTACAAACTATTTATGGGTGTTGTTATAGATGTTATTACTAACCTTAAGTCCACTTATAAACCCATATTTATAAGCCTTATTTAAGTTCCTACTCAAAACTTCTACTATAATAATGAACAAATAAGGAGATAGAGGATCTCCTTGTCTAAGACCTCTCTTGGCTTTAAAATATTCTATCACTAATCCATTGACCAACACTGAATAAGAAATTGTAGAGACTCAAGCTATAATCCATCTAACCCATTTCTTCCTAAAACAAAACTTATCTAAAACTGCAAAAAGAAAAATCTATTTAATCCTATCAAAGGCTTTACTCATATCAAGTTTTAAGATCATAGCTTTCTATTTCTTGAAGCTTTTGAACATATAAATTCATGAACTACTATTATCCCATGCAAAAAATTTCTCCCTTTCACAAAACCTCCTTGCTCTTCTGAAATAATTTTGTCTAACAATGGCCTTAATCTATTCGCCATCACTTTGGAAATAATATTATAAGCCATATTACATAGGCTTATAGGTCTAAAAGAATCAAATAAATCAACATCCTTCTTTTTTGGAATTAGGGTAAGATAAACTACATTTATTTTATAAGGTATGTATTATTTAACCCTAGACTATTCCATTTCCACTAATAAAGAATTCTTCACTATATCACAATTATGCTGGTAAAAAATTGTAGAGAGCCCATTTGGACTAGGGGATATATCCTTATTAAAAGAGAAAAAGGCTAAATGACCTTCTTCTAGAGTAATAGGCTCCATTAGTTTCCTATTGTATTCATTTGTTATAATTGAAGGAACATCTTGAAGAAGTTTATAATTAAGAACTTCAGTCTCCTCTGAACCTAGAATTTTTTGATAAAACGACTTAGCATCTTTTCTAATATCACTATGATATTAATTCTAAATCCTTTCTATTTATTTAATTCTACCAATTATAGAAGAAGATCTTTGTACTATAGCCATCCTACAAAAAAACTTTGTAATTTTATCTCCTTATTTTAACCAAGTTTGTCTTGATTTTAATCTCCATAATTTCTCTTCCTTACTCAAAGTATTATGATATTCACTAAGCAACTCCCTTTCCTCTGAGCTTGTAATATTTTCAGCACATTTTTGGAATTTTAAAATTTTATCTTTTAGTTCTTCTTTCTTCTCAAAAATATTTCTAAAGATGTTCTTGTTCCATTCTTTTAATATAGAAGTCATAAATTTGGTTTGGAAGAGCATACACCCCACCATTACCTAAATAATTTCATGTTTGAGCTATCATATCAACAAATTGAGGATGGTCTTCCCACATCTTCTCATATTTAAATATGATCTTTTTTGAATTCACTAACCACCATTTTAACTCTTATTATCCAGTGGTATGAACCAATCCTTGTTAAGGTATTAATTTTAGCACAAGTTCCTTCATCTAGCCAATGATATGAGAGAATGCATCTATCTATTTTTTTTGCTATTAGGTTCTAGCATCTTCTATTGTTGGTCCAAGTACAATTGTCTTCTTTAAACTCAACTTCTCATTGATTGTTGTTTTGAATAAAAGCTGAGAAATATTTCATACTTTGGGTCAATTTCCTAATTTCCCCAAATTTTTCATTCAGGTTCGTAATGGCATTAAAATATCCAAGGATCATGAAATGTGTTTCTTGGTATTTACTTCTCATAAAGACCTCAATTCCACTCTAAACTTCTAATATACATGACTAAGTTGTAGGACCATACACATTGATAAGGATGGAGCGAATATCAGCAAAGTAGAAAGTGACTAAAGATGCTATCAAATGCCTAGTTTTGTGAATGGTTACACAAGATTTTATAGAAGGATTCCAACAAGTTAGAATTCCCCCTATTGCTCCTTCAAAATCCATAGCATCCCATACACATCTTGCCCAAACTGCTTGCATAATTTTTTAAACTTCTTCTTTTGTCATTTTAGTTTCTTTGGATATAAAGAATATCAGGTTTATTACTTAAACATAGGTCCCTAATACACCTATGATTTGAGTTGGAATTAGCACCCCTTATATTCCATGATATAATCATGTATCGTTAGGGGATTTTGGCCCCTCTTGCGTATTATCGATATCATTTTTTTGTTTGGTAAAGAGAAGTTCAACCAACTTAGTTTGTGTTCCTTTCTCTATGTTAGTTCTTGCTTCTTTGGATCTTGCTTGATAATTTGAGATTTTTCCTCCTTTTTCCTTACCTTTATCAAGAGTAGGTCTTATTATTCTATTCCTCAATATTATTTCACCATTTTTTTCAACATATTTATCCTCTCCTTGCTCTATTATAGAAGCTTTTGACTTATCCTGCTCATTTTCTAGTATTTTCTTATTAATGGCAGAGGTATTACCTTCTAAAACTACATTTTCTTTACCAATTATTTCCTCTTGAATGGTGAATGGTACTTCAAGAGAGTCTTAAAAATTTAATGAAACACATTCCTTGGGTTTATCAAGAATGTTCTTCCTTAAATTAGGATCATATTGAATAGACGATTCCTTGCTAATATGTTGAAATTGTTGTCCTGTGTCCTCCAAGTTTTGATCTATTTTTTCATCATAGGCTAAAGCCTCAAATGAATTGGAATTTCTTCCAGTATCATTTCTTATTGGTATCCACTATTCATTTTCTTTTATTTTTCTAGATATATTTTTTGGAAGTTGAAAACCATCTTTATCCATAACCATTTGTAAATTTCTCTTTTGATTTTCTACAAAATATTATTTTGGGCTCTTATTAGGGTGTTATATTTCAATATTCCTCACCTATGACATCTTATACATATAAAAGATATGTTTCATAATCTATATTTTGGATCCACATCTTATCCCCATACTTAAGAATGATTTATTTTGGTAAAGTTTTACTTATATCAACCATGACCAATATTCGAGCATAAGCAGCCAAAAATCTATATTTTGTTGCATCTGAAATCTCAAGGAATTCTCATAGAGTGTTTCCTATTACCTTGAAGGTATCTATTTCTTAAAATTCAATGGGTAATCCAAATATACTAACCTAAACTGGAACTAGGGATAGATTTATATTTTTAGGTTAAAAGCCTTCATACCGACGGGAAAGGAAGAGCCCTAATCTTCCCATATTTCTCTTTCTTACTTAGAACAAAAAATGGCTAGGAAGAAACATTTGAAAATAAATGATAGAATCACTCCTGGAGACTTCCAACTCCTATTATTCCATTTTCTCAAGGTTGAAGCCCTTGACCAATACCCAATAAATTTTCTAAAAAACGGCCTTATCTTAGAGAAATGAGGATATCTCCGAGGTGTGCTCACTAACTTCTACCACTAGGGATGATTCTAAGTATTTAACTACAAATAAATCAATGGAAAGGAAACTAAAACTCAAAATCTAATGAAATTTATCTGAAAGTTCTATAACAACTATAAAATTAGATACAAACTTTATAAAATTTTCATGCATAATTTCTAAGACAAAGAAAGGGAAAAATAACTTAGCTAAAAAATTCTTTGTCTAGATAGAATGTCTTGCCTCGCTGAAGTCCTAACCCTTCATTGTTCTTCCCATCGTTTCAACCCTAGTTGGCAAATAATTACAATTTCATTTTTTGTGACTTCAAAAATCATCATTACCCTTGCTCTGAATGGTTGAATTTACAATGTTTTATCTCCCTCAATATTGCTTGTATTTTTGCATATGACCACTCATTGTAAAGCTATTCAAATTATGCACAATTTGGTCCAAGAATCAGCTAAATCGGATAACTCTTCACAAATATATGGCTCCTAAAAGATGAGATATTTTTTAGGAAAAAACCCTAATCCTTCGCACTTTGCAATTTTATTTTTTGTGATTTTAAAAATTGTCATTGCCCTTGTTTCGAATGGTTGAATTCACAAGATCATATCTCCCTCAATATTGCTCAGATTTTTGCATATGACCACTCATTTTAAAGCTATTAAAATTCTGCACAAGTTGGTCCAAGAATCAGTTGAATCAGATAACTCTTTTTGAAGATATGTCTCCTTAAAAATGAGATATTGTTTAAGACCCTTACCTTCAGTTTAATAAATAAAGTATTATTTCTTTGAATTAATAAATCAAAGTTCCATCTCTTAAATTTAATGAATAAAATATAATTTTCCTTTACTTAATAAATCAAATTCTCATACCTTCAATTTAATAAATAATTATCCTTTATTTTACTTAATAAATTAAATACAACTTATTTAATTAACTAAATAAATTATGTATTCCCTTTTCTTTTCCTTTAAACAACATATTATTTAATTAAAGAGTAAATTATAACCATCCTATTAAATAAACAAGTATTTTAATAATCCACCTAATTGGACAACCAATTACATACATGAATTACTAGTTGTCGCTGTGAGGAAGAAAAAATAATTCTTAATCTAAAATGAAACTTTTTATGAAGTCTCAAAAGGTTACCCAAAAGCAACATGAGGATGTACGCTCAAATATGAGATACACTCCTTAATAAATCAGGCCTACTGAAGGGAAGGTAAACCTACAACTATTGGGTGAGGCATTTCTTAATAGAGAAGTGGCCCTATGAGCAATCCAACAAGGATTCCTAATGGAAATGAATGCACCAAGGTTATACTAAACAGAGGTTGTAAACCCTGTATTGCTCCAAATTTTTCACACCCTTACCTTCAGGCTATAGGATCCGTGCCCGAAAGGGGGATGTGAAAAGGATGTCACAGTACCTCGAAATGAGAGGACTTGCGAAGGTCCCGCCTCTCAAGGGAGGTGTATATTGGTGATTTTTTGACGAATGGTGGGTTCACCAGGAAACATTTAATGGTAGTTTCCACGCCTAGGTTGGGAATGTGTTTTATGTGTTCATTTTTAGCCTTAAGCATTCAAATCCTAGGTTTGGCCAAAATGCGTCTAAGCTATTCTATATGCAGATGCAAATTAAATGAATATAGAAAACAAAATTAAAGACAGAAAACAAAGAAATTACAGAATATAAAAGAAGAATACCTGATCCGGATGTCTGATGATGATTCTGATTCTTGAAGTAGTCAAGATCACCTCTGATTTGACAAGATCGTCTGAGATCAGACAAGATTGTTTGAGATCTGACGAATTTGTCAGAGACCTGCAAACAAAGAAATAGGTGCAAAATATAGAAAATGCAACTATCCTAATAGAGGGAAACAATGTAAAATGACAGCAACAATATCAAACTAAAACTTGAAAATAGAAACATGAATGAATTATGCTAATTAGATAATAATTATGATTTAATTATGCATTTGATCTAGATGGGTGAACTCCAAAATGCAAAATAGTATAAAATACTGAATAAACTAGTTAATTACAACATAAAACAACAGAAAAAGGGAAGAAGAAATGCAAACTTCAGGCACTGATTGCCTCAATGTTGACTGCAGTCAAAATCATCTTGCATTTGTACGAAATCGTCTCTAATTCAACAGGTTCACCTCCGATCTGAACAGGTTCGTCGGCGACGATGTAAGCTTGCTCCGAGTGAAAAACAATATGGTACCTGCAACAAAATTGTATAGAACTAATGCAAAATAGAAACTTAGGATGTTTTAACATATATGAAGTCGGGTTACAGGGGATTTCAGCCAGGGGGCTGCTAAGGGAAGGGTTTAGGATTAAATAGGCTTAGGAGGGAGGTTAGGAGGTTGGAGATCATCCCTATTTGGGAGATCTCCAATGGGGGAGGGTGTCTAACGGTGCAAACATGCTTCTGCCCATATTAGAGGCCTGTTGGAACAAAAGCTAATTGTGCAAAATCAGTTTTGAGACAAGATCGTCTGGACGTCCTAGCCCAGAAGAAATCATCAGATCTGGGGTGATATCGTCTGATCGACGACGATATCATCAAACGGTCAAAACAACCTCTAAAAATGGCATGAAAAATGGGGAAACGAATTACCCGACGGTTAACAGGCGGTTTGGGAGGTTAAAATTTGAATTTAAATTATTTACTAGGATGAATGTAATTATTAAGATTTTACTACACCAATTTTAGGGTGCTACATTTTGCCCCCTCTTTAGCGAATTTTCCAAAAAAAAAGCGTTAAAGATGAGTTCTTCTCGATTTATGAGAAAGCAAAAATTATTCCCATTTTTAGGCGACGATTCTTGGTCGAATCGTACGACAACTTACTATGATGCCCCCTCCGTGTTTTTACCCAAATCTAACGTTTGAGGTAAAAACACGAAAAAGCAAAAATTGTTAAAATGTTGTTAATTATGTTTTGAATAAAATTAAGAAAAATAGGGTAAAACCCTAATTCATTTTTACTGTTCATTTTTTTGGTTTTAGAGCTCTGGAAGAAAAAATGGTGGAGACGACGCATAGATCAACAGAGGTCCGGCGTGGGCTATGGGTAAGAGTCTAAACTTAGTTTAGAAATGATTTAATTTGATTTTACATGCTTTTTAGGTAAATTTTAAATGAATTTTGAGCATCATGACCATTTTTGGGCTGTCGACATCGTCAGGATGAAATCGTCCCGATTTCGATGAAATCGTCTCAAGTTTGCCAATTTTGTCTAAGGGCAAAATCGACAAAAGGGGGACGATTTTGTTAAATTAGGGATGATTTCGACTTGCAAAATCGGAGATGATTCTGCTCAAATTTGGGACGATATCATCCAATAGTGGACGATATCATCACTTGCATAAAATTGAACTTGTTTTTAACTTGCATTATTAATTACTTGAATTGTTATTAATGATTTTTATGTTGTTTTGTTGTTAATGTTGCAGAGAGGATTGCTAAAGAGTAGAGAATAGAAATATGGAGGTTTGAGAGATGACTTGGCCACTCTTACACAGGTAGAGCGGGATCAGCTGGCACAAGCCGACTTACAACATGTGGCAGAGATGCCACAAGTGTCTATAGACATGGGGCTATTGACAGCCCTAGCAGAGAGGTGGTATCTGGGTTCTTCCTATTTCTAGCTATTGACAGGGGAGATGACTCCCACACTAGAGGATGGAGGATTATGAGGATCCCCATACAAGGACTGTTGATCACTTCTATGGCCAATCAGGGCCATGCTATGTGATGGTTGTGTGGTGACCCGAGCTTCACCCTGGAGAAGGGCGAAGTTAACATCGAGGCGCTACGCCAGATGCCTAGGGCATCTAGACTCACATAGGTTTTAGCTAGAGTGGTTGGTGGACTTCTGCTGTGCCACCAGAGTAGGTGCAGGGTACCATAGATGCTAGCAGATGTGATTTGTGATATGCGAGACCATGGCTACAGGTTTTCTTGGGGCAGCTATGTTCTATGCCGATTGTACAAGATCCTGCATGGGGTCATGTACAAAGGCGGCCGATGTCTAGTTATGACATCGCTCCTACAGGTTTGGTGCTGGGAGCACATTGCAGTGCAGAGGCTGGTAGGGCTACCTTTGATAGGGATTGATGGGGAGAGGCCCTGAGTCTTCTATTGGTGGCTCCAGAGAGGGTCACAACGGTGGATTGACTTATCGATGTCTCGGAGACTACTGGATGACCTAGTCCTAGACCAAATCACCTGGAGGCCATGGCAAGAGCACCTAGGGTGGGCCAAGGATGTATAGGAGTTTGCTCGCATTAGGCGAGTTTGTTGGATATGGATGGAGAGGGGAGAGGTGGAGCTCCACCTGTATGACCGAGTTTTGTGATAGTTCGGTCTACAGTAGGGGATCCCATCTCTCAGGGATTATGAGTTTTCTCGGACTGTTCGAGATAACACCACAGTGAGCGGGGCTCCAGACATGCAGCACTTCTGGATTCAGGACTCGAACGATGCCCCAATTTAGCTAGTGGATGGGGATGACGTAGGGTTAGCTAATGGCTACGATGCCTTGTATGCAGGCATCCGCCCTCCTTGGATGATGAGGGCTTAGGGTTCGATACATGCAGTTGTGCATCTGATAGGGAGGCAGTGCTAGGCGGCTATGGAGGCGGCCCAGGGTCACAGTGGGAGAGAGCTGAGGAGGCCACAGGCACAAGAGAGGCCACGAAAATAGGAGAGGAGGACGGAGAGACCCCCTTCTCCATAGAGAGAGAGGCCACCATCGCCCGACAAGGGCAAGGGTGTTGACATAGGGGAGAGTAGTGAGACAACTACTCTTTGAGCGAAGACGATTCATCTCCAGGCATAGGTGCAGACCCTACAGGAGGAGGCTGCACGACACTAAGCTAAGGTTACACAACTCAAAGATGAGATTGCATGCCTCAGGGCATGGGGTGGAGGGGCGAGCACTAGGGAGCTGACACGGGCTATTGCCCAAATTAATTTCTATTAGAAATTGTACTATCAGCTCGTGCCAAAGGAGGATAGACTACCCCTGCCAGCTAACATCGCAGATCCGATCAGGATCGGGTCGTCGAGGACTTCATCCCGATCGACGACTAGGACTCGCAGTACTACACATACTACAATGGGGCCACCTCGTCCACCTCAGGGCGAGGGAGGAGATGAGGCTGAGAGCTCGAGGGATTCTCAAGGCTAGACTACTGCATTACTTTGTACAGATTGATATGTAGTTTTATTATTTTTGATAGAGAATTGAGTATGCCGAGGCACAAATTATGGCATACCAATCTAGTTTTGATGATGTATATATACTGTTGATATATATAGATGAGATAATTTTGATCATATTTTATGTTTGATTGATTAATTTGATGATTCATGTAATTATGTCATTGGAAGTATTATAATTTTGATGTCATGCTTTAATATTTTAAATGAAATAATCTGATGTAACAAATTGGTTGTTTGTGATGAAATGTGATAAAAAATAAAAAAAGACTTCTAACAATAATTTCAAAGGACATTGTCGCTAGTATAGACCATTTCATGGAGTCGTTGCTCACTCGGTCATCAAGCTAATCCCAGTATAGAAATATTGTTAAAAGTAAAAGAGTGCTTAAGAGACTGTATTAAGAATTTGGTGCAATGGTGCAAATGATGATGATGATGGTTTGTTTTTCAGATTTTCATGAAAATAGTATGCATGAAATATTGTTAAAATGATTTTTGCTAGGCATAAATTCCTAAGTGTGATAAATTTTTTGAATAATTCCTTAGGAATTATACCATCATTGCAAATTTGAAGTTTGACATAATGACATGAAATAATGAAAATGTGTTTGTTTTTTTTTTGTTGAAAAACATAATTGTATAACAGAATGATTGAAGTCATATGGTTTTTATAATTTTTAAATAAATGGGGAATAAAAATTGTTACAATGGTTTGCGCTAGGCATAGAATATGTAGGTATAGACTTATACCATCATCGCAAAAATCAAAGAGAGATAGTTTTATTGCATGGTTGATTTTTAATAAATAGAAAATATGAAGATGAGGACTTGCGCTAGGCATAAAATTCCAATTTTGGTTTTGGAACTATACCATCGTCGCGAAAGTCGATAAGAAGTTATATATATGTATGTTTTTATTGGATGGTTTTGAAAGAAATTTTGATTTTTCTATTATGCATATAGTTGTCTTTATGCTAAACAACTGTACTTGAAGAAGAAAATAACTTATTCCAAACAATTTGCAAAATATATTTCAAAGTATTTTGAAGACAAAAGTTAGATTTATAAGGAATCCCATGTGCATATGTGAATTCATTTTCAATCTTGATTTATCATAATGATACACAAAATCTCTCAAATATAAAATGTGTGTGCAATTGCTATGTTCATTTACCAGTTTTGAGCAAGATAATATGATACAAGTGATTTGAAGAAACCAAATAAGTGTTCATTAACCATGATGTAGATGCATATAACCATACTAGACTACTATGTAAGTCGGATTATCAAGAGCTAGCTAATCCATAAGCAGACATAGGTCTATACAAAATAAGGTCGCTAATGTGACAGACATATCGCCACGCTAGGAGTTACCCAAGGCCAAGCAGGTTGGGCACAAACCACCTGTTATGGGGCTTACCTCATAGTTTTTGAATAATCGAGAATTCCAGGGATTCAAGCTCATCAACCCTTATTTTATTTTCAAAGGGTAGGGAAAGGGATTTTATTGCTTTTTTCTTTTGCTTTTCTTTTTCTTTTTGTATTTTTGCTTGATTTTTGAGATAATGCTCGAAATATTGCTGTAATGATATTAAATAACATTTTTTTCTTTTCTTCTTTTTCTTGAACTTTGCTTTTTGTTCTATGCTAGGGATACTTGCTCGGATTAGCTGTAGAGCAAGGGATTTTTATTTTGGATAGGGGTGAGCTTGTCCTTTTGCCAATTATCAAAGATTCTAGACCATGTGCATGATAGGATAGCAGGGGAAACTTTTTGCTCAAGAAACCACTTCTACTATGTAGCAAAACATAGAAATTACAAATATAATCATTTTATTGTGAAAATATGTGCTTGGTTTAAGTAAATAACAAGATCAATTCTCTGTGCTCAAACTTTATTTAATTGAATTTTGTGGACTTTGATATAAGAGATAAGTAATCATGCCAGATAAAATCAAGATATTTATTTTTGTGAGTGTGCAAGTGAGGGATTCCAAATAAATGCTAATTTATCCAAAATAATTTGAAACATATAACTGCAATAATTGTAAGAAAATATATATAAATACTTTTTGAGAAGTTTTGAGAATGTTGAATCTCTCTTTCTTATTTATATTGTTTTGGTTTCGAAAGAGTCAAGAATATTGCTGTTTTGATTTTTATTATTTTTGAAAGAATTAACAAGTGCCATAAATAAATACAAGAAGTAATTTTGAAGATTTTGATGATTATGAATGTTTTTGGTGTTTTTGAATTTATAAATTGAAAGAAATACAAGATAATGATTTTGAAATATTTTAAACAAATATATACAAGGATGAAATGACCAAATTTATACATAGTAACGTTTAAGATGCAAAATATTCATGGGTTCTTTAAGTTCTTTACCATCTAAGGTAGATAGTTTGTATGCTCCTGATTCAAATTTAGTAGTAATAATGTATGGTCCAAGCCAGTTGGGCTAAAATTTACCTTTAAGGTCTTTAGTTGCATTAGTATTTTTTTGATTTTGAGGATTTTGATTTTTTTGTATTTTGATTTTAATTTATGAATTGAAATTGGTGGTATATACAAGATGATCTATATACACTATACAAGGTTATTTGAGTATAGCATGTCTAAGGTTGCTTCAAAATCAAAGGAGGTGTTGAAGGATAATCTGGTTGAGGTGAAGGTAAGAATAGAAGGTGATGAATAAAAGGTAGCGATAACAAAAGCTTTGTTATAATGTAAAATAATGTAGCAAAATATTTGACTTTTATATGTGGAAAATTAATCATGTTACAAAATAAAATATCAAAAATATAAGAAAGTTCTTCATTCTTATTATTATATTCCAAGTCTTGATAAGATGGAGAGAGCATATGTGAAAGATATACATGAGTGTTATTTGGTAAACAAGGATGATCATATATGAATGAAGAAAAGTGATGGATAGAAGATAATTGTGATAATAGAGAATGTATAGAAGTTGATGTTTCAATCGTTAAATATTATTCAAATGGTGTTGGGTCATCATGTATGGTAACACTTTTATTTGCAAGTTCAAACTTCAAACATTGGTGAAGAGTGGAAGAGACAACCCTCATCGTACGAATCCAAGGACTTTGGAGAAGTAGGTTGTAAGGTGAAGGACAATATCCTACATAGAATAAAGTATCCAGGATCTTGGATCCAATATTGAGGGGAAACATTATAGTACCTTGAGCTTCTTGAATTTCATTGTTAAAAGATTTTATAATAACATTTGATTCATTAATATCTTCTTCCTTTGTTTTGAGTTTTTGGAATAATTGATAAGTGCATAAATTAAGAGAGGAGCCGTTATCCTTACTAGATCCAATAATGTAAAGATAGGAGTCTTCTTATGGAGTAGAGGAAGGAATATCCTCATCATAGAATGAAATATGGTTAACCTCAAGAGGGTTTATACCATTAATTATGTTCTTAGAGAAAATATGATGAGGAACAAATTGTTGGCTAGGTATTTTGAACAATATTTCCTTGTGATAAATTTGTAATACTTCTAAAAGGGATATCTTTGCTTGAGGATTAATCACTTGTTGTTGGCTATCAAAGGGGATTTTAGATTGAAATTTTTATTCTAAAGATGAGCTTTCTATGCTTACATTCCATTTTGTATCATTCTCTAGAGCCAAAGATAGTTTTGAAGGTTGGTCAAATGAGGAATCCATATCTTGAATATCAGATTGAGTTGATTAAACTTGAGGTTGCTCATTTATAGTGTCTGTTACAATATTAGTAATATCATCATGAAGGGACACATTAACATACAATATTTGATTGGTTTCTTGTTGTTGATAATTGAATAGGGGTTCTTGGGAGATCCCCATGTCTTGATTGATTATTGGTATTTGTTGTGTAGGAGTTTGATTGTTTACTAGAGATTTATAATCAGTTGTAGATTGTAATTCCTTTATATTAAAAAGACACTTATCAATCAAATCTTGAATTGCACATCTTAAATCTTTACAATTTTGTGTCATATGTCCATCTACTCTATGATATTCACAATGTAGCTCAGGTTTAAACCAATCTCTTGTGGTATCAGGTTGTCTTATGGAAGGGAGTTCAATCCTATTTGTGTCAAGTAAATACTTGAGAATTATATCCATTGATTGATTGAGCTTAGTAAATTTACGTGATGAAGGTTTTCGAGAGGTTTTTGATATGTGCCTTAGGATTTCAGTCATAAAAGGGCTTAATGGTTTATCACATCTACTTTCTTTATTATGGGTAGAATTATGACAGGAAGATTGCGATGTAGGAGGTGAGTGCACGGTAGAATTGGAAGAATAAGTATTTTCTTGTTGAAATGGATGTGTTGTATTGAAAGAAGAATATTGAAATGGTGAAGGAGGATTGTATGTGGATTGATAGACATAATATGGGTATATGGGAGAATAGATAATATCGTTATGAAGAGGATTGGCAAAGGGATTGTCTTGTTGGGTTATGGATGAAAAATAAGAAAAGTGTGATGGAGGTGGTGTTGAATAGGGATGAGGTTGGTTATAATCAACAAATGTATTTGGATGAATTCTTCCAACATTACTGATGGGCTCATATTTATTTGAGTAAAAACTCATGGTCTCTTTAGTACTTCTAAAAGTAATATTTAGCATCTATTATTTAGAATTGAATCTAAAACATATAAACATGAAATGATGATTTTGTTTTTTGTTTTTCTTGTATACATATATATATATATATATATATATATATATATATATATATATATATATATATATTGTTTTCATTTTCAAAAGGTTTAAAATGCATTCACGTTAGGTTCACCAAAATGTATCGCTCCAAATTTTTCACACCCTTACCTTCAGGCTATAGGATCCATGCCCGGAAGGGGATGTGAAAAGGATGTCGCGGTACCTCGGACTGAGAGGACTTGCGAAGGTCCCGCCTCTCAAGGGAGGTGTATATTGGTGATTTTTCGATAGATGGTGGGTTCACCAGGAAACAGTTAATGGAAGTTTCCACGCATAGGTTGGGAATGTGTTTTATGTGTTCATTTTTAGCCTTAAGCATTCAAATCCTAGGTTTGGCCAAAATGCGTCTAAGCTATTCTATATGCAGATGCAAATTAAATTAATACAAAAAATAGAATTAAAGACAGAAAACAGAGAAATTACAAAATATAAAAGAAGAATACCTGATCCGGATGTCTGATGATGATTCTGATTCTTGAAGTAGTCAGGATCACCTCTGATTTGACAGGATCGTTTGAGATCAGACAAGATCGTCTGAGATCTGACAAATTCGTCAAAGACCTGCAAACAAAGAAATAGGTGCAAAATACAGAAAATGCAACTATCCTAACAGAGGGAAACAATGTAAAATGACAACAATATCAAACTGAAACTTGAAAATAGAAACATGAATGAATTATGCTAATTAGATAATAATTATGATTTAATTATGCATTTGATCTAGATGGGTGAAGTCCAAAATGCAGAATAGTATAAAATACTAAATAAACTAGTTAATTACAACATAAAATAGTAGAAAAAGGGAAGAAGAAATGTAAACTTCAGGCACTGATTGCCTCAATGTTGACTGTAGTCAAAATCATCTTGCATTTGTACGAAATTGTCTCTAATTCGATAGAATACAGAAAACAAAATGAAAGACAAAAAATAGAGAAATTACAGAATACAAAAGAAGAATACCTAATACGGATGTCTGATGATGATTTTGATTTTTGAAGTAGTCAGGATCGCCTCTGATTTTACAAGATCATTTGAGATTATACAAGATCGTCTGAGATCTGACGAATTCGTCAAAGACCTGCAAACAGAGAAATAGGTGCAAAATACAGAAAATGCAACTATCCTAACAGAGGGAAACAATGTAAAATGACAGCAACAATATCAAACTGAAACTTGAAAACGAAACATGAATGAATTATGCTAATTAGATAATAATTATGATTTAATTATGCATTTGATCTAGATGGGTGAACTCCAAAATGCAGAATAGTATAAAATACTGAATAAACTAGTTAATTACAACATAAAACAGTAGAAAAAGGGAAGAAGAAATGCAAACTTCAGGCACTGATTGCCTCAATGTTGACTACAGTCGAAATCATCTTGCATTTGTATGAAATCGTCTCTAATTCGACAGGTTCACCTCCGATCTGAACAGGTTCGTCGACGACGATGTAAGATTGCTCCGACTAAAAAAAAATATGGTACCTACAACAAAATTGTATAGAACTAATGTAAAATAGAAAATTAGGATGTTTTAACATGTATGAAGTCGGGTTACAGGAGATTTCAGCCAGGGGGGTTCTAAGAGAAGGGTTTAGGATTAAATAGGCTTAGGAGGGAGGTTAAGAGGTTGGAGATCATCCCTATTTGGGAGATCTCCAATGGGGGAGCGTCTCTAACGGCACATACACGCTTCTGCCCGGATTAGAGGCCTGTTGGAACAAAAGCTAATTGTGCAAAATTAGTTTTGAGACAAGATCGTCTGGACGTCCTAGCCCAGATGAAATCGTCAGATCTGGGGCGATATTGTCTGATCGACAACGATATCATCAAACGGTCAAAACAACCTCTAAAAATGGCATGAAAAAGGGGGAAACAGATTACCCGGTGGTTAACGGGAGGTTTGGAAGGTTAAAATTTGAATTTAAATTATTTACTAGGATGAATGTAATTATTAAGATTTTACTGCACCAATTTTAGGGTGCTACAAACCCTTTAACCCAATAAAATCCAACAAGAAACTTTGAAATTCTCCTTAGCCATAAAAGGAATGTTCGAATAAACTAGGGAAGAACAATGATAATGGAAGATAGGTTCAATGAAACATTATCGAGGTATCCCAACAACCTTAAACACGATAACACTTAAAAGGGAGATGAAGCACCCCAACATATAGAAATGTTGGACATTTCAACAAAGGCCCAATAAGGACTTCAACTCTCTAGTTTAGGCTAGAGCAAGCTATTAAACAAATTATGTCTCAACACCCATGCACATTCTACCCAAGAGAATAATGGCATGGATGTCAAACAACATAGCTATAGATGAGATTTAAATAATAACCCATCTAATGGTTTCAACAACACTAAAACATAAACTAGTTTAGCATAGGAATAGGTAGTTTGTCTTAGTTAGAAATATTGGATGAGTTTAACAACCCAACCATGTCTACAAGGCTAAAGAAACAACAATTTAAAATTTCTTTCTTAAGAGATAAATAAACAAAAGGTAGAACCAACCTATGAATGCACATAGATGAATCCCAAGATATTTTAACTGCTCATAGTTGTTCACTATAGTTTTTGGTTCTCCTTTCATAGATTGAGTCATTATATTGCTCTCGTAACATGTTCCCTTTTCTTTTTCCATTATTTATGTCTTTACTTCTCCTTTCTTCCAAGCTTAGGGAGAATAATCCTTATTTTTTCCACGTTAGTAGTCTTGTCTCCCATTAAACTCATCCATCTATCATTAATTCTACCTCATCCTTTCACGGTTTCAAACATCCTTTTTGTTTAAAGAATTCATTTTTCTCTTCTCCCCAAAACTTTCCATCAATGATATATCCTTTAAACGATGGTGGAAGCTCCATCTTACAACTTCAATCGAAATCCTTTGACAAGTGGTCTCATGAAATTTGATTTCCAAGATCTCATTTGAAGCGAAGCAATCTTATTATTTCTTTCATAAAAACTTCACCAACTTGCTTAATGAAATTCCATTGTCATTCGTGTGAGATCTTCATTATCTCTTTCAAATGAATTTACATTATCATTTGAATAAAAATTTTAACAATTAATTTAAATATAAGTTTCAATAATTAATTTAAAGGAAATTTCATTTATCATTTAAATAATACTCCTATTATTCATAAAATAAAACTCTACTGTCATTTCAAAATAAAACTTCTATTATTTATAAAATGAAACTCTTTTATCATTTCAGAATAAAACTTCTATTATCTATAAAATTAAGAGTAAGAGGTTATTTTTACAAACAAGGAGTTTTTCAAAGGTAACCTAAATTATGCATGCTTTTATTTTTTAAATCTCCAGTGCATATAGTGATGAAGTAAAAGATAATTAAACATATGCAACAAATAAAGAGGGAATATTTCCATCAACCTAGTCATCTATTAGCCTTGAGAATTTACGATAGATACTAAGCTACCAATCTAGGGCTCAAGGTGGTTAGCTTTTGATGATTATCCCTAACTGAATGTATACCTATATGAAGGTATCCATCAATGTTACCCCCAAGTTGCCTTAATCATCACTTTCCCAACCTCAAGTACCCCTACTTATGGGGGATGATTTTGCTTCTTCCACCTATGAGTGTACCTAATCCTGCACATCTTGGCAATATGTTAGCAATATCATGCTCTTTCAAATCAATTAAACATCACATCATTGGTTCAATTGCTCAAATTAGGTATTAAATCATCATAGATTAATACATTATTTCTTTGTGCCAAAAAGTTTTCCAGGGATGGTCATGACATGAACAACCCAATTCCTTCAAAATTAGTTATCTAGTCCTCAATGAAAACATGAATAGAACCAACATAAAAAATGAGTTCAAAGGTAAATTTGAGCTACACTAGTTATATTAATTTATAGTTACTACTAAGTATTAGTTATGAGCTCACTACCTAGTTACACTTGATGTAAAGGAACTAAAACAACCTATGAAAATAATGCATCTAAAAAGGTACTATATTTAAACTACATCATCTTGCATCATTTTATTATTGTCATTTGCATTTACAACTACCTACCTACATGGATCCTTGATTTCACTATTACTTGATTCATATTTTCTTGGTTGGGTGATTCATATTGAGTTGAGATATCCACTTGAATGCATGTGATTTTTCTAATTAGTATAGTTATCATATGTATTGCACTTGCACTAGATGAATAACACCAATGGATCTCTTCCTATCCATAGTTATCAAAATTGCTTGTTGCATATTGCATTAATAACTATCTTGCATTCCTATTTTTGTATTATTCCTTCTTTGTTAAGCTTGCAAGGATGAAATGATGATTCTAGTAAAGCATATATGATTACACATTAGGTACCATATGATATCAATGCTTATATAATTTTACATTGCTTGTTGTTACATGTTTGCTTGATACATTGTATCTTGATTTCATATTTCCTTGCTTACAATAGCCTATACTATTTCTTGCTTGAAAATTTAAGAGAACCATAATGATACCATCATGATCCTAGTTAATATTATCTTATGAATTGTACTTGCACTAGTTTTCTGTTAGGACCCTAATCCTAACATTAATATTATTAATTCATTTTTTATTATTATATTATAATATGAATAATCATGACCCTTCACTCATAACCCTAGAATAATATAAATAATAGGAGAGAGGCATAGAATTCGATCAAGCATGAATAAATAAATTAACCAATAGAATATATATTCTATTTGAACCCATTGGTAGGATATTCCTCCAGTGTCAAAGGCGATTCCATTTAAAAGGCTATTAATTTTCATTGTAATACTTTAGGATTTTAACATATGGTATCAAAGCATTATGGATCCAGCCATGTGGGACCAAAAATTTGAGGAAGAAGTTCAGAAATTGAAGGCAGAATTTCTTGAATTGGAGAAACCAATTGAAAACATTATAGAAAACATTATTAATAAGTTTAGTGAGGATATAATGGAAGCAGAAATAGAAGAAGTTGGAAAATCATAGAAACATTTTCGTGGAAGAAATGAAATCCATAAATTTTCAAAAAGTACATAATGTACTTCCAAAGAAAAAAGAAGAAATTATATTAAACCCTAAATATTTTTTGAAGGAGCCCATAGCCATTGAATCTCAGGTGGTATCCATTGCATCTTCCCATAAAAAAGAAAATGTTTCCAACCCTAAAAATGCACATTTTACCAAAAATAAAGTATACGAGGAGGAAAAGGCAAATATTTCCAAGGAAACAAAATGCAGGGTTTCTCCAATTTATGCATCTTCTGTTGGAGTGGTTTTATTAAAGGAGAAAATTGGATTCAAGTTTATCCAATAATGCAGCCAATTAAAATTTCAAACTGGTATTATGAAGATCAAATTAAATATTATTTGAAGGGAATGAGTGAAATTTTAAACTCAGCATATGCTCCATTAGGTACTAACAAAAGGAAATTACAGGCTATCTCAAAAATTTCAAAATTTGTGTTAGAAACTCGTCCTCTGCCTTGACCTCCTCTAGGGATAAAAAATGGCACATGTGATCTAGATTGAAAATAATTAAAGTCGCTGCCAAAGTCGCTACCATTTCTCCAACCAACAATAATATGGTTCCATTTAACCTCAATATTATTATTTTTATCTAAAAATGCCCTCTCCTCAAATAATTATCTTTTCTTCACTACTTATCATATGTTTTTCATCCATTAATCCATATAAATGAGTTAAAAAATGGACAATTGGATAGGAATATGAAGACCCTGTAAATGATAGCACACATATTTTTCATTCCATATTGTAAAAGTGATCTACAGTGGGATTCAAAGAGGTGGGAAGATACATATAATTGGAGCAGAAGAAACATCAAGGAATGAAAATATTACCATTGTTTTAATGCAAGTCCAATCATCCACCAAAGGTTGTCCAGGTGGTCGTACAATATTTAACACATAAGGACCATTTTTGATCCAAACAAAAGCTTTTCAATAAGCTTTATACTTTTATATATCCTCCTCGAGGAACAGTAATAACATATGCTATATCCTAAAAGGATGATACGTGTTTCAATTTAATTTGTCTGTAAGTGCTTATACATATACATAACTAGATTTACAATCCAGATTATATAATTTTTAAAAAACAACAATTAAATAAAACTTGCATAATTCATTTTAAGCCTGGAAACAAAGCAAAGGTTTTGTATTAAGTCTGGGGTTAGATGGCACGAGATTTGCTATAGAAGCACAAATATCATTTGAAAGAAATGTAGTAGTAAATTCTTCCAACTCGTACACGATGTCCAGAATATCTAAACAAGTGCTAGTCTTTAGTGCTTTTCCAGTAACTACTATATTCTTACAAACAACAGATTTATTGTAAGGATTTTACAAACAAATATCCAAAACTCATAAAAAAGGAACAATGAATGGGACAAATTTTTTTTACATGAACTATAAAATCAGATCTTCAACGAAAAATAAGAGTATATTTCCAGTTTGTAGGTTACAAATTTTAATTGAGAGAGTAAATATATTTAACCTTTGTGCTCGAGATCTCATACCTTCATAAATACAAGCTCCTACTATTCACCATGTATTCCAAGACTAATGTAGCATTGCCTAAGTTTCGCCCACCACTCTTTGCACATACGTAGAAAAAAAAACATTAACAAATAATTCTAACACCATGGCCGTGACATATGGAATGTATACGCGTAAGTTCCATGGGAAAGAGAAGAGCAAGAAAAAAGACATGGGTAATATTAATCAAAACTATCTAAAAGTAAAGTAAAGAATTAAGTGATTGATTCAGTCCAACGATAATGGATGACTCCTCTGCACCATCTTCCAAAATGCCTTTTCTTGAATATCATAAAAATTATTTAGAAGTAGAAGAAGAGGCATTAAAGTAGAATGAAATTACATCATGAGAAGTAAGAAAGACAAAAAGGAGGCATAACAAGGAATCAATTCTTTGTAATAGCTATGATATGCAGCTTTGCATATTACATGCTTTTTGGTTATCTATTTTCAATGATGACATCTCTTTCGTGGTCGTACTGGATATTTCCTAAGTTTGTTATTGCATAAAAAATTGGTTCTAGAGTTCATGGACTAGGAGTGGGTATTGTTGGATTGGACTGGTCGACTATCACTTCATATTTGGGAATTCCACTAGCCAAACCTTGGTTTGCTATAGCCAATATGGCTATAGATTTTTTCTCACTATGTACATAATTACGCCACCAGCATATTGGTTTAATGTTTATGATGCTCGAGTGTTTCCAATATTCTTCTAGGATCTCTTCACATCTAGTGGATAAATCTAAAATTTTTCTGCCATTATGGATTCAAAATATCATCTTAACTTAGAAGCCTATGACAAGCACCACCAATGCACTTTCATGGTTTTCTCTTATGTGAATTCATTTCGTAGCACTGGTCGCCATAGTCATGCACATAGTCATCTTACATGGAAAGTAATAATTTTTCTCTTATACTTTACTAGTAATTTATCCTTCAAGACACGTATTGTATAACTGAACGCTCGAATTCATAGAAAAAATATCAAATAAAACCATGTAAATAGAAGATAAATAGATGGAAAGTGAAAAATCTACCGGTATCTAGAGAATTTAAGGATAAGTCATTTTACCAAGCGACAGTCCATGGATTTGTCCAATGGATCAAGTGATATATGATGCATCGGTAGTGAGGGGACTGATAGGTCCTAGTATAATTTTTGGAAACCATGGTTAATATAGGGCTGTTAACTGGGGTTTCTTCATAGGAGCCATAGCCCCAATATTTTCATGGATTTTTCAAAAGCAATGGCCCCAAAAAACTTGGATAAAGTTCATCAATATTCCTGTACTTAATAGTTGGTTGATTATGAGATTCATTTCAGATATGGTGGGCAAGGGTGGCATCATTATAACTATCTACTATCGACACCACTCGATGCGGGGCTGGTATTTATGGGAGTCCTTCTTTATGTTTGTTTGAGTTTGGAGAACCTTCCATGGTGGGGAACCAATTTAGATGGTTGTCCATTGGCTTGTTACCCTATGGCTATGAATGTTTTCATTGAAGGTTGTCCTACCTTTACTTAAAATCAATAAGAAGCATGACTTTTCATTTAAAATCATCTATTCTTTTCCTAACATTGCATGAAGGAGATAGATATTTTTATTTTATGCACTCATTAGATGCAACGAGGGGTAGTACCTATTATAAGTTGTGAAAATGTGGAAGGAGATAACATGGTGGTAGAGCCAAATAATTGAGCAATGGTCAATTGAAAACAATTAAAATTGAGGTATCCTACTTCTTTTGTTGATGATGCCCTATGATGCTAAAGATATATTTCGGTTAAAATATTTTTCATTATGTATGACCAATAAACCCAATTGACCCCTTTGTAGGAGAGATGAAACCAAATAGAAAGTTGGCTATCATGACCTTACCACGGTTGTGATCACACCACATTTAGGAAAAGAGAATGATGAATTCAGCAAGAGGCCCTTGTTGGCTTGTCTATAAGCACACGATTTAATTTCCTATCCGAAGAGTACGTAAGGAGAAGTTCATTCACTCTACTTTAAACATGTCATTCGTAAAGGCTACAATCAGCACCCTGCAAACAACAATTATCGCACAAGAAATTTTGGCCCAACAAATTTTGTCAAATTTTATGAGCAAATTTTTTTGATGATTTTTGCTGCTAATTGTTGCGACAATTTTTTTGCGATGACTTTTGCAATGATTTTTGTAAACATTCCTCCATTCTCGCTTTGATGACAAAGTTTTTTTTAGATGGGGTGGCATGTTACGACCTAATCCTAACATTAATATTATTAATTCAATTATTATTATTATATTATAATATGAATAATCATGACCATTCACTCATAACCCTAGAATAATATAAATAATAGGAGAGGAATATAATTTGATCAGGCATGAATAAATAAATTAACCAATAGAATATATATTCTATTTGCACCCATTGGTAGTATATTCCTCCAATGTCAAATGCGATTCCATTTAAACATTGTAAGACTTTGGGGTCTTAACATTTTCTAACTTATCAACTTCTCTCCTAGTCCTCCACTTACTAAAAATTCCTTCTAACATATCAACTATCATTTAGAACTAGGGGTACCTTAACCATTGATTAGCAGATGAATAGTATGGGACTAGCATAAGTTAAAATTAGTCCATAGTTTTAAAGATAATAATTATTTATGTTAATAAATATATGCATCAATACTCATCCTTTCACTTAATCACAATAGAACCTCCTTTTTCCTCTTATCCTTTTGGATTACCACAAGCATAGACTTGTTAAGTGCATACGATTCAATTTATATATGAATTAATATATCGATAAGGCCTATGCTACTCTCCATAACATAAATTTTTCTGAGATAAAATTTCTTAAAAGTCAAAATAATTACTTCTCCTACCTTAGTTTTATTTATTTACTCATAATCCATTGAAATATGGACTATCTAGTGTTTGAAAAGTTTATAAATACTTATGGATTCAATAGGTAATGAATGATGTGTAATATCCACTACCATATGAGTCAACCAAGAGAACCCTCTATTAGACTATCACTACTCACTTTTCAATAAACTAATGCTATAGGTTTATCCTAGTCCACCTTAATAAATTTTCTTCTTATTACATTTAAGTCTCATCACAAATGCACCTTGAAAAATGCATTTTGAAAGTAACATAATCTTGTTAGAATCTAATTAATATCCTAATTTATTTCATCTCTTATGTTATTGCAAAACACAAATTTATTGCCAAATAATGCTACCCCTATGAGTCATAGGATCAAATAGTATAACATGCTAACCTTTTTATCATCACCTTAAATTTTTGATCCTTGGCATATTTATAGGTTTGGTAGACAATAAAAAAATATACACCATTCTCTCATATGATTATAAAAGGTCCAAGAATGAGTGACGCTAAATTTTGATCTCTCTTCATAAATTGCCACATGAAAAATCCTATGACATTTAAAAACATTGATGCCAAAACCTCCTAAAATATTTCATTCTTTTATCTCAATGATGGACTACATAATTACCATCATGATAATTGGTGGTACTAATAGCCCCTTTTATATTTTATTTTCTTCCTCAATACATTTGGGGGCATATAGCCAAACAATTAGAGTGCCACCCTAAGTTGGGGACATCATATTTAAAACAAAAAACTAATCAAACAAAAGTAATAAAGTCCTATAGAAATAAATTGTCTAGGCAATCAAATAAAAGTAATAATTTCTTACGAACATAATTTGTCTAGACAATCAAGCAAAAACATTAAATTCATACAAACATAAACTATCTAGGCAATCAAACAAAAGCAAAAATTTCCTAAAAACATAAACTATGTAAACAACTAAATAAATAATTAATGGCTCATAGACACAATGTGTCTAAACAATATTTAAATTCCTTAAGTGCTTGTCCATTATTCAGGCTCAAATACCATTTCTTAGGGGTAAGAAAAACCATTAATATCTTGCAAATGCAATGTGTTAAGGAAACACATTTAAACACGTAGATATAGCAAAAAAACAAAAATCATAAATGATGTTAAGCATGTCGCTTAATATGCAATTCAATAAAATCCATTAAACTATATTGAAGTAAAATTTTATTATATTATAATAAAATAAGCATTCACAAAACAATGATTAAATAAAATAAATATTGCAAAATGTGATTGTGTGTATGTAATACCCAATATTTTGATCCCAATAGCAAAAACTGTACATCATCCAAATTGATGTATAGCATATACAAACCTCTAAGACTATGAAACACTATTAGGTGTCCTTCTCAAAGGTTATGACATCTACAAAGAGGATTAGTTCATTTATTTTAAGTATATCCATGACCCTGTCTTAGTAGGTTATAGGCACAACTACATGGTACATAGTTATTTAATATATCACTTGCTTTATTTCCATCTATAGGTCCCACTTGCTAGTCTTCATGTATAGTTTCCATTTGTAGATTCCACTAAATTACCATTAGTATTTATATGCTTTGTCCAACTCCTATTGCATCTAAACCATCCTCTTCTGCATATGGATTTACTTCCCTTGTGATTGATCCATATAACCCTATAACCATCCTACCTAGCCCTATAACTATGATAACTAATCTAATAATAAGTACATAATATACCCTCCACCCACTCTTATAGTAGCATCCTATGCAATAGTCATATTGTACTCAATAATTAGGATCTTGATATCTTCATGTATTATTGTCCCCTCCCTTATTAATCAATATCTCTCCTATGATCAATCTACTATCTAAAACCACTTATCCATTAGCCACATATACAACCTTTCCACTTTTTTTCCTCTCTATTTAGAGTTAATATAGCTCCATCCATAGTTTATCTCTCAAACTGAAGCTTAGTCATCACTCTATCTTAGTCCTCCTCATAAAATCACCATGTAGCCTTCCAACTTACCCATTACTCTACTAGAGCATTCCTCTCTAACTCCAACATAGATATTTGTAATATAAAAACCTACCTATCATCTTTGAAAAATATATATAGTGACCTATAAATATCAACCTCAAAACCAATATGTGGTGACATTCTACACCCCATATCTTCTATTATATGCTTTGATGGTGATAAAACTAGTAGTGGCAGAATCATTACAAGCAAATATTTTTATCTCTCCCATATCATGACCTCTTGAATATTAATCCATAGATATTAATATGCCTACCTCTATGGCTTAAGTACCTTATCTAGCAGTAAGGTAACATTCTTGGGATGAAATCCCTCCTACCAGATCTCATAAACCTTAACCATGCTATGATTATCTTGGAAAATATTTAGAATAATAGAATCATCCATATCCTCCAATGCATGGATGTCTATATGATAAAAATATCCAAATCCTTGCTCTTTATGAGCTCTTCCATACCAAAATTCATCCTTAGAAGTATTCTATACCATATCAAAATATCTAACAACTAAATCTACACATCATAACTCTCACTCCTCTCTTGGCTTACATGGCCACATAATATTTCGTAATTGAGCTAGATCATATTCACCATCTACCCATTTGATATATGGTTGGAAGGATCATCATATGACCTGATCTAGAAAGCTCAACTAATGTCCTCATCACATATAAAAGGTTCCATACAATGGACTCTTTCATTATAGTCTCAAAATACTATGCATGACAAAATGCCATAAGTTCCTCCTAGTCATCTAATCCTAGAAAGAAAAATAACTATAGATCAATATGTGATCCTATGGCCAAAATTAAAGCAAAGCACAACACACAAGGTTACAACCTCCTCTATATACTATATAGTGTATTGTCTAATATAGGTATACCAAAACTATTATCTTCTAGGTAAATATGACCTAGTAATCCCTCACATATATGACTATACGACCCTAACTTCAATGCATCACTTGCTTTTTGGTATCTCGCATAAGAGCACTTGATACCAATCCATATAGTAGAGTACTCTATATATCCAAGTGTCTTCCTATGAAGGTAGCATTAGTGTTAATGCCAAAATGTACCACTAGAAAGTTCTCATGATCTATCAACCTCTATAAGCACCTTATCCAATATTATCCCATATCTACTTGAGCACCTCTAATGATAATTTGGAAGATATATTATGCATCCTCTAATTTAACTACCATATCTCCTATAGGGATATAAAAGGTAG
The DNA here is from genome assembly GCA_028583015.1 of Wollemia nobilis. Taxonomy (NCBI): domain Eukaryota; kingdom Viridiplantae; phylum Streptophyta; class Pinopsida; order Araucariales; family Araucariaceae; genus Wollemia; species Wollemia nobilis. Next base: position 146,544 of record JAQPPZ010003193.1, on the reverse strand, counting down.
TTGTATATGAGTACCAATTCTCTTCTAGTGTTATCATCAATGCCCAATCAAATATAACTTTTGGCATGCACACAAGATCATATAGGCCTATGGTAGCTAGTAATCCACAATCAATATTGTCCACCAAATATTGGATGGCTTGTAATGCATGATATATCCTCCCTTGTCACTATACATCCACAAAAAGGACAAATATCAACTTAACAACGTAATAAAAACTTCAAGTAAAAAAATTTGTGAGGCACCTAAAAATGTATCAAAACCTCCCCAAATATTACAAAAACTATACCATTATAAAGTTTTTAGAAATATATTTCAAATGAATATAAATAATCCTATGTTTCCACCAAAATATTTATAAATTATAGTACCTAAAAATGGTATAATTAGGACAAGAAAACACTTTGACCATTAAGGCTTACAAAACTTTACAAAAGTAATATAGTTGGAAAGAGCTCTCTCCAACATTGACCTCCCAAAATATCTATAGATAAAAGTTCCACAACTTGACAATAGCATTGTATGGTCTATATGGTACCTTTTCCACCAATGATAATGCCATATGAAATTATCATATGGGCAAACACAAATATTTATCAAATGTTAATATTATATAAAAGCATCATTTAATGATGTAACCATCTACTAACACAAGCAGGGTTATGTGTAAGGGGTTGTCCCCATAATGTGTTTATAAAAAATTGGTGAATTAGTTTCGAAATTCAAGCAAATAGTGTCCAAATGTATGTAGAAGGTTCACTATTAGTAGGGGCAATGTTAGAAATTTAAACTTAAAATGGTCAAATTATTATAAAATTGGGGTGAAGCAACCAAAAAAAAATTGCACCCGAAATTTTTTGACTAATGGGCCCTGGTCAAGGGTCCCAAATATTATCCAATTCTAAAATTTCAAAATCCTAATTTTAGCCAATTTGGTGATAAATAGCCGCTATGCATAACCTTAAATGCAAGCATCATATGGAAATGCAACCATCATACAATGAAATCACCATACAAATATAGAAGCATGGTATGCCAATAAAAGTATTGTATGGATACTATAGTGTAATATGACAATGAAACTATAATACAAATTATAAGTACTTTATATAAAAGCATTTTTAGCCTAAATTTGTGTCAAGGGCATGTAAACCAATGAAAAATGACTCCTAAAAAAGTTACATGATACTAAAAAAATAAAATTGAAAGAAAAAATCAAAGGTTTTCATTGCTTAGCTCTATTGGTACAACCTCTCCTTGGTCCATGACCCACACAAATTTTGTTTGGTATCATAGTCACTCCTCATTATCCATATTTGCAACTTTCTCTCCTGTCTTCCTCTCTTTATCTTTTGCATGGTGAATATGAACTCCCATCCCTCCTACCCACCCCTTTATACCTCTTTCCCCCATCATCTCCCTTGAAAAATATTTTCCATATCTTTCTTCAATTTCAAAACACTTTTCCATCTAAATTTAATAAATATAATCAAGCCTTGATGATAATCTAATTCACACATAACTAACTAAAATTATCCTTATTCAATGCATTTTCATGTTTTCTAGGCTCTCTCCCTCCTTTAAAACTTAAGGGGACATACCAAGAGCATCAAATTGCATCAATCACAAACCTATTTCTAGGAAAATAGATAACCCTTTTATCACAAAATTAGGTCATCTATAATGTTTTTGTTGTTTTTTTAAACAATAAATATATCAAAAAGAGAAAACTATAGACATTTAATTTTTTCCAACCTTCCAAAGACCAATTGTATCCAACTAAGGTATTCCAGATAAAGAGGAAATCTTTCCATCAACTTAGTCACAATATCTCAGCCTTGAGAATTTGTAATAGCTACTAGGATATCAATTTGGGGCTCAATATGGTTAGCTTTTGATGATTATCCCTAATAAAATGTATGCCTATATGAAGGTATCCATAAATGTTACCCCTGATTTGCCTTAATCATCACATCCCCAACCTCAAGTACCCTCGCTTCTAGTGGATGATTATGCTTCTTCCACCTATGAGTGTACTTGATCCTGCACATCTTGGAAATATATCAGCAGTATCATGCTCTTTCAAATCAACTAAAAATCACATAGTTGGTTCAATTTCTCAACTTAGGTATTAAAGCATCATATATTAATACATTCCTTCTTTTTTCCAAAAATTCTACTAGGGAGTGTCATGACATCCTACCTCCCTTGGACTAAACACCATCCTGGGTGTTTCTAATTTTACAAATATAATTATTACATTATATTTTTTTAAACAATAAGGGAAAATATTTTTGCATATCCTCCAATTTCTCCCAGGTTATATTTATTTTAGAAAACTAGTCTCATTGGACCTTACATTGCTCAAGAGTTTGATTCTGCATAGACTTATAACGAAACTCAAGGAACTTTATTAACATCACTTCAATAGCCTCCCAATTTACCATCTATAATTTAGAAACATCCCACACATGTTTAGGTTCAACAACATATTTCCTAAGAAAGGATATGTGGAAGGTGTCATGGACTTTTTACAAGTAAGATGGTAAGGCAAGTCGATATGCAACCGAACTAATACTTTCAATGATCTCAAAGGTCCCCACAAATTGAGGATCTAAATTCATGGATTTAATAGAACTCTTTATAGGTTTAAACCTTAGAAATTTTTTATCTCCAATTGAGTACTCTCATGGATTTCTTTTTAGATCAACATAACTTTTATGCCTATCAATAGCTTCTTTAAGTCTTTGCTTAATTACCTTTTACTGATCTTCCATTTCTCTAGCCATATCTAGCCCAATCACAACTCGATCTTCTAGGTTATCCCAATAGAATGGCATTCTACACTTTCATCCATATAAGGAATTAAAAGGATCCATTCCTAGAGAGGAGTGATGTCCATTATTGTAGGAAATTTCCACAAGATATAAGTAGTCTTCCTATTGAGACTTGTGATCGATGTCGTACATACAAAGCATATACTCTAGTATTTGGTTTATCCATTTATTTTGACCATTTGTTTCAGGGTGGTATGTTGAGCTCATGTTTAGTTTCATACCTACTGCATAATGTAGGGACTTCTAAAATTCAAAAGTGAACTTGGAATCCCTATCTGAAATGATCACCTCAAGAAATCCATGTAAACGGAATACCTTTTTAGAAAATCTATTAGCCACTACGTGAGCATCATCCTTGATGTTCCTAGGATGAAATGTGCAACCTTAGTCAATATATCAACAATTACAAGGATTACATCATGTTGATACCTATTCTTGGATAACCCTACTATAAAATATGTAAATATAACCTACCATTTTTGCATAGGTATATCATGCAGATATAATTTTCCTACATGATGCTTGTGTTCTGCATTAAATTTTTGATATTCGAGGTATCAAGCAATAAAATTAGTGATATCCTTCTTTATTCCTACCCATAAGAAGGTTCTTTTCATGTTTGTTTGCATTTTGGACCCTCTAGGATGGGCAAAATAAGGATATCTATGTGCCTCTTGCATTATTAGTTTTCTTAAGTTACCCATTTTTGGTATTATGAATCTTTATTTGTAGCATAAAATATCATATTTCATGCCAAAATTCTTATTACCCTTAGGGTCTCTATCCATCCTAGCTCAAATTTCTTGGAAATACTCATCTTGAGATTGCTCCTATCTTACTTGATCCATCAGATCTATGTGACTTCTAGTTATGGTTGCTATGTATTTCCTTCTACTCAAAGCATAAATCTTATTCTCTTTCCCTTTTATGTACTCAATGTCAAAGTCATATTCAACAAGGAATTTGACCCATATCCTTTGTATTACATTTAGTATAGGTTGGGTGACTACGTACCTTAGAATTTGATGGTCAATTTTCAATTCAAAGGAATTTTACACCAAGTAGTGGTATCAAGCCTTTAGAGCATGCACTACTGTAGCTAGCTCTAAATCATGTGTAGCATTATTAACTTCATGCATCTTGAGCTTCCTTAAAGTATATGCTACCATTGATTCTTATGGTAAGAGTACTCCTCCTCACCCTTCCAATGATGCATCTGTGCATACGAAAAGTCCCCTTGAGGGTTAGGAATCTTTAGTATTGATGCAGTAGTGAGTTTATATTTTAGCAAAGTAAATATAGTTGCACATGTTTTTGACCACTTGAATTCCTTTCTTTTCTTCTGAAGGTTAGTTATTACCCTAACAATCTTGGAGTAATCCTTTATGTAACGTCCATAGTAGTCCATTGACCCCATGAATCTTTGTACTTTAGTCATATTAGTAGGGGGTGGCCAATTTAGAATGGTCTCTATTTTATCTGGATCCACAAAAATTCCTTCTAATGATATGATATGTCTAAGATATCGTACCTCTAAAACATAGAGATCACTTTTAGATAGATTCCCATAGAGTTGATTTTCTCTCAATAAATATAACATGATATTGAGATGTTTATCATGCTCTTCTTTGTCCTAAGAGTATATTAAGATATCATCTAATAATACAAGGACAAACTGGTCCAGGCTTCTTTTGAACACAATGTTCATTAGATTCATGAATGTAGTTGGGGTAGTAATTAGTCCAAAGGGAAGAACTATAAACTCATAATACCCGAACCTAGTTTTAAATATCATTTTGTGAGTATCCCCCTCACGTATTCTCAACTCATGGTACCTTGATATTAGATAAATATTTTTGAATACTATGGCATCTCTTAGTTGATCGAATAAATATTCGATCCTAGGTAAAGGATACCCGTTCTTTATTGTAGACTTATTTAGCATCCTATAATCAATACACAAGCTCAGTGAACTGTATTTTTTACAAATAAAATTGGTACACCCCAAGGTGAAAACTTGGTTTTATCAATCCCCTTTACAATATCCCTTGTGGTTGAACCTTTGGTTCTTGCATCTCGATATTTTATCCTATATGGAGATCTATGAATAGGTTTTGCTTCTGGCATAAGATCAATTGTGAAATCAAATTATTGCACAAAAAGGAGTCTAGGTAAATCCTCTAGAAATACATCCTTAAATTCTTGTAAAATTATGTACTTCCCTAGCACCTCTCTCTTTAGATCATCTCCTAATTCATTAAGTTTTACAACATACACTATCCCTCCTTTCTTGAGGGCTTTCTTCAATTACATAGTCGACAACATTTTGTATTTGAATACCCCTTTCTCACTATGAATTCTTAGTCTTCCCTTACCTCTCTTCAAATAATTGGTCCATCTATATTGGAATTTTATCAAGGCTTTATTGGTATGTAATCAATCCATCCCTATGATCACATCAAAGGCATGAAGTGGGGCTACATAAAAATAACCTTTGGTGGTACCACTAGCTAAAGTAAATTATGCCATTAGATAACACTATTTTACTGAGTAGGTTTACCCCAAACCATACTGTAACTTCCACCAAGGGCCAAATATCCTAGCCTTCCTGACATATCCCTTGCTAAAATAGAAGAAATAAAGCTATCTATAGCTCCACTATCAATTAAAATTCTTACTTTCTTATTAAAAACCTTACCTTTCACAATAAATGAGGTGACTTACCCCTCCAAATTTTATTTCTCAGTTGCAGCATAGATCCGATGCTTAGGTTTATTTTCTTTGGTATTGTATAAAATCAGTTTTGGTTGGTGTGGAAACTGGTTAGCATAATATGAACCTCTACAATGGTAACACTCATCCTTGGATCCTTGATTCTATTTTGGTTTTTGTTCCTCTATCTTACTTACTAGGGTTGAGGTCTATGGCTTTTGTGATTGAGATTTAGTATTACTGGGGTTGTTGTTCTTCTTATTTTGGAATTTTTCCTAAACTTCTTCTAATTTCTACTATTTCCTCTTTTATATTTTGGGGAATTCTTGGACTTATGGCTTTGTTCATCTTCCCATTTTAGAAACTCGTCGCTATTTCTCTTTCCCAATGCTTATCAATCTTGGTTAGATAGGCCAACATAGTTAAATTGTAGGTGGAATTCTGCTTTATTTGCCAAGTCATATGCTTTTTGTAGTGATTTGGGCTCATGCATGTTTACATCATACTTTAGATCCAACTCGTTAATAAAATTGTGAACCCTCATCTTCTCATAATAGGTAGGTACATACTTTAGTAACCTAACCAACTTCTTATAGTATACTTCTACTATTTTTATCCCTTGTCGTAGGCTAGCAAACTCATATTTTAGCACATAGAAATGCTTGGTAAGGAACCTTTTCCTAAAGGTGATTATGAATTCCTTCCATGGAATATCAATAGGTTCAATCTTATCCTTCTCATATTGGGTTTCCCACCAATATAGAGTAGCCCCTTCTAAGTAGATCATGGACCAAAACATTTGGGTTCCAGGGGAATAGCCTTTTATCATGAAGTAAAATTCTAATTCTCTCAGCTAATCTTCGGTTGCATCCCCTTCTCCTTCTCCAGCAAACGTGGAGATACAAACATTTTTTAGATCCCTAGCTATTTCTTTTTCTAAAAGAGATCTAGCTTGCAATGGCTATGGAGTTAGCCCATAAACTTGGCCAACCTCTAAGCCTCTAGCTTGCGAGTTATGGTTTGTAATTGTTTCCAACACTTGTCTCATATGATCTTGCATAGAAGTAACCGTAGTAGTGAGGTCTTCTACCTCTATATTAGAATTTTCTAGATCCTCCTCTTGGATCTCTTCTTCAACATTATTTTTTCATGTTTATCTAGGTGTAGACCTCTATTTTCTAGCCTTAGGTGGCATGTTTAACCTAGTTAAAACCAAGAAAATATTAGGCTACAACTTTAACTTAAACTGTATCACTAATTCAAGCCACAATACAGAGTTCACTTGCTAAAATCATCAATTATCCAACTAGGGGAGTATTCCAAGGTTACAATGTATCATTAATACCAAAGCTCATACTAAGGTATCATAACATTCATTCACCCTTGGGATTAGTTACCATTAGATTCTAGCAAATAGGGTATTCTAGGTCATCCTAGATTTAGCTTATACGTTAAGTAAAACTTAATTGGAGATATCCAAATCCCTTTAGCTTATTTCCCCTCTCATTATCCCATGAGATTATTTCAACACATGCAACTAGATAGCATGTCCTACTTTAATCAATTATTTTTCAAACCTTATTCAACAATTTAAAGTCCCATACCTATAATTTTTAAATAATCTAGGTTTATTTATTTCATAAATCAAGTCCTATTACTTAATTCATAAAGTAATCATTCCCTCCATTTCATAAATCAAAGTCCCATACATTTAATCTATAAAATGATCCATTCTTTAATTTACTTAATAAATCAAAGTTCAATTTCTTAAATTTAATAAATAAAATATACTTTTCCTTTACTTAATAAATCAAAGTCCCATACCTTCAATTTAATAAATAAACTATTATTTCTTTTACTTAATAAATCAATGTACCATACCTTCAGTTTAATAAATAAACGACCCTTTCTTTTACTTAATAAATTAAAGTTCCATCTCTTAAATTTTATACATAAAATATATTTTTCCTTTACTTAATAAATCAAAGTCCTATACCTTCAATTTAATAAATAAACTATCCTTTCTTTTACTTAATAAATTAAATACAACCTATTTAATTAACTAAATAAATTATTTCTTCCCTTCTCTTTTCCTTTAAACAACATATTATATAATTAAAGAGTAAATTATAACCATCATATTAAATGAACAAGTATTCTAATAATTAATTTAATCGGTTAGCCATTTACATACAAGAATTACCAATTGCTGCTGTGAGGAAGCACAAAATAATCCTTAAGCTAAAATAAAACTTTTGATGAAGTCCCAAAAGGTTACCTGAAAGCAACACGATGAGGTGCACTTAAATTTGAGATGTACTCCTTAACAACTCAAGCCAACTGAAGGGAAGGGAAACCTACAACTATTAGGTGAGGCATATATTAATAGAGAAGTGATCTTATGACCAATCCAACAAGGATTCCTAATGGAAATTGATGCACCAAGATTATACTAAACAAAGGTTGTAAACCCTTTAAACCAATAAAATCTAGCAAGCAACTTCGACGTTCTCCCTAGCCAAAAAAGGAATGTTCGAACAAATCAAGGAATAGAAACGATAATGGAATATAGGTTCAACAAAACTTTTTAGAGGTTACCAACAACCTCAAACATCATATAACTTAGAAGGGAGATGAAGTGCCCCAACATCTAGCAATATTTAACATTTCAACAAAGGTCTAATAAGGAGTTCAACTCTCTACTTTAGGCTAGATAAATCTATTAAAAAAATGAAGTATAAACACCCATGCACACATTTCCCAAGAGGATAGAGAGATGGGGGTCAAACAACATAGCTATAGGTGAGATTTAAAGAGTAGCCCATCTAATGGTTTCAACAACACTAAAATATAAACTAGTTTAGCATAGGAATAGGTAATTGGTCGGTTGAAAATGTTGGATGAGTTTAACAACCCATCCATGTCCACAAGGCTAAAGGAACAATCATACAAGCTTCCTTCCTTAAGATATAAATAAATAAAAGGTAAAACCAACATGTGGATGCACGTAGATGAATTCTAAGATGGTTGTTAACTATAGTTTTTGGTTCTCATTTAATAGATTGGGTCTTTCTATTGCTCTCATAACACGTTCCATTTTATTTTTCCCTTAGTTATGTCTTTCCTTCTCCTTGCTTCCAAACTTAGGGAGAGGAATCATTATTTTTCAATTTTATAAGTATTTTCTCCCATTAAACTCATCCACCTATCATTAATTCTACCTCATCCTTTCATTATTGTAAACATCCTTTTGGTTTAAAGAATTCATTTTTCTCTTCTCCCCAAAAATTTTCATCAATGAGCTATCCTTTCAATGATGGTGGAAGCTCCATCTTACAACTTTGATCAAAATCCAACTTTGATCAAAATCCTTTGACAGGTGGTCTCATGAAATTCAATTTTGCAATATCTCCTTTGAAGCAAAGCAATCTTATGATTTCTTTCATAAAATATTCACCATCTTGCTTAATGAAATTCCATTATCATTCATGTGAGAGCTTCACTATCTCTTTCACATGAATTTATATTATCATTTGAATAAGTTTTAATAATTAATTTAAATAAAATTTTAAATAATTAATCTCAAGTAATTATAATTTATCATTTAAATAATACTCCTATTATTCATAAAATGAAACTCTATTGTCATTTCAAAATAAAACTTCTATTATTTGTAAAATGAAACTCTTTTATCATTTCAAAATAAAACTTCTATTATCTATAAAATGATGAGTAAGGTTCTTTTTGCAAACAAGGAGTTTTTCAAAGGTAACCTAGATTATTTATGCTTTTATTTCCCAAATCTCCAATGCATATAGTGATGAAGTAAAATACAAACAAACATGAGGGAATATTTTCATCAACCCAGTCACCTATCAGCCTCAAGAATTTATGATAGCTACTAGGCTACCAATCTAGGGATCAAGGTGGTTAGCTTTTGATGATTATACCTAACTGAATACATACCTATATAAATGTATCCACCAATGTTACCCTCAAGTTTCCTTAATCATCACTTTCCCAACCTCAGGTACTCCCGCATCTAGTGGATGATTCTGCTTCTTCCACCTATGAGTGTGCCTGATCCTACACATCTTGGTAATATGTTAGCAATATCATGCTCTTTAAATAAACTAAATATTACATAGTTGGTTCAATTGCTCAACTTATGTATTAAATCATCATAGATTAATACATTGTTTCTTTGTGTCAAAAAGTCTATCGGGGATAGTCATGACATGAAGAACCCTATTCCTTCAAAATTAGTGACCTAGTCCTCAAGGAAAACTTGAAAAACACCAACATTAAAAATGAGTTCAAAGGTAAATTTGCGCTTAACTGGTTAGATTAATTTATAGTGACTACTAAGTATTAGTTATGATCTCACTACCTGGTTACACTTTATGGAAAGGAACTAAAACAACCTATGAAAATAATGCATCTAAAAAAGTATTATTTTTAAACTACATCATATTGCATCATTTTCTTATTGTTATTTGCATGTAAAACCACCTACCTATATGGTTCCTTAATTTAACTATTACTTGATTCATATAATTCTTGGTTGGGTGATTCATATTGAGTTGAGATATCCACTTGAATGCATGTGATTTTTCTAGTTAGTATAGTTATCATATGTATTGCACTTGCACTAGGTTACTAACACCAATGGATCTCTTCCTATCCATAGTTATCAAAATTGCTTGTTGCATATTGCATTAATAACTATCTTGCATTCCTATTTTTGTATTATTCCTTTTTTGTTAAGCTTGCAAGGATGAAATGATGATGCTAGTAAAGCATATATGATTACACATTAGGTACCATATGATATCAATGCTTATATAATTTTATATTACTCGTTGTTACATATTTACTTGATACATGCTATATTTATTTCATATTTTCTTGCTTACAGTAGATTATATTATTTCTTGCTTGAAAATTTAAGAGAACCATAATGATACCATGACAATCCTAGTTAAAATTATCTTACTTATGCATTGTACTTGCAATAGTTGTCTAACTTATCAACTTCTCTCCTAGTCCTCCACTTACTAAACATTCCCTCTAATATATCTACTATCATTGAGAACTAGGTTTACCTTAACCATTGATTGGAAGATGAATAGTATGGGACTAACATAAGTTAAAATTAATCCATAGTTTTGAATATAATTATTATTTATGGTAATGAATATATGCATCAATACTCATCCTTTCACTTAATCACAATAGAACCTTCTTTGTCCTCTTGTCCTTTTGTATTACCACAAGCATAGACTTGTTAAGTGCATATGATTCAATTTATTTATGAAGTAATAGATCGATAAGGCCTATGCTACTATGCATAACATACATTTTTTTGAGATAAAATTTCTTAAAAGTTCAAATAATTACTTCTTCTACCCTAGTTTTCTTTATTTACTCATAAGCCATTGAAATATGGACTGTCTAGTGTTTGAAAAGTTCATAAAGACTTATGGATTCAATAGGTAATGAATTTTGTGTAATATCCACTACCATATGCTTCGACCAAGACAACCCTCTATTAGACTATCACTACTCACTTTTCAAAAAACTAATGCTATAGGTTTATCCTAATTCACCTTCTAGAAATAAATTTTCTTCTTATTACATTTAAGTCTCATCACAAAGGCACCTTGAAAAATGCATTTTGAAAGTAACATAAACTTGTTAGCATCTAACCTGATTTTTTTATGGAGTAACTATGATAATCTTACCATGACAAGTAATAAAACAACTATATTGTATTGGAAATGCATCTACCTAGGTATCAAGCACAATATTCTTCTTATTTTTCTCTAAACATACATTTCTATCAATCCTTATAGCTCTTGTATACAAAAACAAGGATTAAAATAGTCACAATCATTCCTTAATTTGGTATAAATGAGGTACAAGGATTTTTTTGAAATAGCCTAATTAATCTCATATCTTATATTCTTGTAAAACACAAATTTCTTGCCATATAATGCTATCCCTATGATTCACAGGAGCAAATAGTATAACATGCTAACCTTTTTTACATCACGTTAAAGTTTTGATCCTTGGCATATTTATAAACTTGGTAGACAATGAATTAATATACACCATTATCTCATATGCTTATAAAAGTTCCAAGAATGAGTGACCCTAAATTTTTATATCTCTTCATAAATTGCCACATGAAAAATCCTATGACATTTAAAAACATGGATGGCAAAAGTTCCTAAAATATTTCATTCTTTTATCTCACTGATGGACTATATGATGACCATCATGATAATTAGTGGTACTAATAGCCCCTTTTATATTTTATTTTCTTCCTCAATATATTTGATGGCATATAGCCAAAAAATTAAAGTGCCACCCTAATTTGAGGACATAAAATTTAAAACAACAAACTAATCAAACAAAATTAATAAAGTCCTATAGACAAAAATTGTCTAGGAAATAAAATAAAAGTAATAATTTCTTATGAACATAAATTATCTAGACAATCAAGAAAAAACATTAAAGTCATACAAACTTAAACTATCTAGGCAATCAAACAAAAGCTATAAAGTCCTACAAACATAAACTATCTAAACAACTAAATAAAGAATTAATGCCTTGTAGATACAGTGTGTCTAAATGATATTTAGGCTAAAATTCCATTTCCTAGGGGTAGTAAAAACCATTAATATCTTGTAAATGCAATGTGTTTAAGAAAAAAATTTCAATATGTATATAGCAGAAACACAAAAATCATAAATTATGTTAAGCATATCGCTTAAGACATAATTGAATAAAATCCATTAAACTTTATTGAAATAAAATATTATTATATTATAATATAATAAGCATTCAAAAAACAGTGATTAAATCAAATTAATCTTGCCATATGTGATTGTGTGTATGTAATATCCAATATTTTTATCACAATAGCAAAAATTTTACATCATCAAAATTGATGTATAGCATCTATGAACCTCTAAGACTATGAACTACTATTAGGTGTCCTCAAAGGTTGTAACATCTACTAAGATAATTAGTTCATTGATTTCAAGTATATCCATGACTATATCTTAGTAGTTTATAGCTACAACTGCATGGTACATATTTATTTAATATATCACTTACTTTATTTCCATCTATAGGTCCCACTAACTAGTCTTCATCTATAGTTTCCATTTGTAGATTCCCCTAAATGACCATTAGTCTCTCTATGCTTTGTACAAATCCTATTGGATCTAAACCATCCTCTTATCCATGTGGATTGAATTCCATTGTTATTGATCCATCTAACCCTATACCTATCCTACCTACCCCTATAACTATGATAACTACTCTAATAACAAGTACATGATATACCCTCCATCCACTCCTACAGTAGCATCCTATGCATTAGTCATATTGTACTCAATATTTAGGCTCTTGATAGCTTGATATATTATTGTCCCCTCCCTTATTAATCAATATCTCTCCTATGATAAATCTACTATATATCACCCCTTATCCATTAGCCACCTCTACAACCTTTCCACTTATTTTCCCTCTCTATTTAGAGCTAATCTATCTCCATCCATATTTGATCTCTCAAATTGAAGCCTAGTCATCACTCTATCTTAGTCCTCATAATCAAATCACCATGCAGCCTTTCAACTTGCCTATTACTCTACCAGAGCATTCCTCTCTAACTCCAACATAGCTATTTGTAATATCAAAAACTACCTATCATATTTGACACATAGATAGTGACCTATCAATATCAACCTCAAAACCAATAGGTTGTGATATTATACACCCCATATCTTCTATTATATGCTTCGATGGTGGTAAAACCAGAAGTGGCAGAATTATTACAAGCAAATATATTTATCTCTACCATCTCATGACCTCTTGAATATGACTCCATAGATATGAATATACCTACCTCTATGGTTTAAGTACCTTGTATAGTAGTAAGGTAGCATTGTTAGGATGAAATCCCTCCTACCAAATATTATAACCCTCAACCATGCTACGATCATCCTGGAAAATAGATAGAATAATAGGAACATCCATATCTTCCTATGCATGGTTCTATATATGATAAAAATATCCAACTTCTTGCTCTTTATGAGCTCTTCTATACCAAAATTCCTCTTTAGAAGTATTCTATACCATAGCAAAATATCTAGAAAATCAATCTACACACCATAAATCTCACTCCCCTATTGGATTGCATGGCCACATAATATTTCATGATTGAGCTAGATCATATTCACCATCTACCCATTTGATATATAATTGGAAGGATAATCATATGACCTGATCTAGCAAGCTCAACTAATGCCCTCATCACATCTAAAAGATGTCAGACAATGGAATCTTTCATTCTAGTCTCAAAATACTATGATTGATAAAAGGCCATAAGTTCCTCCTTGTCATCTACTCCTAGAAAAAAAATAACTATAAATCAATATGTGATCCTATGGCTAAATTTTAAGCAAAGCACAACACACTAGGCTAAACCCACCTCTATATACTATCTAATGTATTGTATAATATAGAAATACCAAAACTACTATATTCTAGGTAAATATGACCTAGTAATCCCTCATATCTATGACTATACCACCCTAACACCAATGCATCACTTGCTTTTTGGTAGATCCTATAAGAGCACTTGATACCAATCCATATAGTAGAGTACTCTATATATCCAAGTGTGTTCTAATGAAGGTAGCATTAGTGCTAATGTCAAAATATACCACTAGAAAGTTCTCATGCTCTATCAACCTCTATAAGCACCACATCTAATTTTACCCCATATCTACTTGAGCACCTCTAATGATAATTTGGAAGATATATTATGCATCCTCTAATTTAACTACCATATCTCCTATAGGATATAAAAGGTAGTTATATTTTAGTATCAATTATCTTCTAGTGTTATCATAAATTCCCAATCAAATCTAACTTTTGGCATGAACACAGGATCATATAGGCCAATGATAACTAGTAATCCATAGTCAATATTGTCCATAAAATCTTGGATGGCTTGTAATGCATGATATATCCTCCCTTGGCACTATAAAATATACAAATAGTTGTACATCCATAAAAAGGATAAATATAAGCTTAGCATCATAATAAAAACTTCAAGTAAAAAATATATGAGGCATTTAAAACTGTATCAAAACCTCCTCATTTATTACAAAAACTATACCATTAAGAATTTTCTAGAAAGATATTTCAAATGAATATAAATAATCCTATGTTTCCACCAAAATATTTATAAATGATAGTACCTAAAAATGGTATAACTAGGACAAGAAAACACTTTGACCATTAAGGCTTACAAAACATTACAAAAGTAATATAGTTGGAAAGAGATCTCTCCAACACTAGCCTCCCAAAAGAGCTATAGATAAAAGTTCTATAACTTGACAATAACATTGTATGGTATGTATGGTGGCTTTATCACCAATGATAATTCCATATGGAATCATCATATGGGCAAACCCAAGTATTTACCAAATTTCAATATTATACAAAAGCATCATTTGATGATGTAACCATCTACTAATGCAAGCAGGGTTATGCGTAAGGGGTTGGCCATAAAATGTATTTATAAAAATTTTGTGAATCAGTTTCAAAATCTAGGTGAATAGTATCCAAATGTATGTAGAAGGTTCATTATTATTAGGGGTAATGTTGGAAATTTAAACTTAAAATGGTCAAAATATTATAAAATTGGGGTGAATCAACCCATAAAAAAATTGCACCTAGAATTTTTTGGGTAATATGCCCTGGTGAAAGGTCCCCAATATTAGCCAATTCCAAATTTTGAAAATCCTAATTTTAGCCAATTTGATGATAAATAGCCACTATGCATAACCTTGAATGTAAGCATCATATGGACATGCAACCATTATACAATGAAAGCACCATACAAACATAGAAGCATAGTATGCCAATAAAAGTATTGTATAGATACAATAGTGTCATATGACAATGAAACTATCATACAAATTATAATTACTCTATATAAAAATATTATTAGCCTAAATTTGTGTCGAGGACATGTAAACCAGTGATAAATGACTCCTAAAAAAGTGACATGATAATAAAAAAATACACTAGAAGCAAAAAATTAAATTTTTTATTGCTTACCGCTATTGGTACAACCACTCCTTTGTCGATGACCCACACAAATTTTATTCGGTGTCATAGTCACTCCTCATTATCCATATTTACAACATTCTCTCTTGTCTTCCTCTCCTTGTCTTTTGCACAGTGAAAATGAACTCCCCTCCCTCCTACCGACCCCTTTATACATATTTCCCCTATAATCTCCCTTGAATTTTTTTTCCATATCTTTCTTCAATTTCAAAACACTTGTCCATCTAAATTTAATAAATCTAATCAAGCCTTGATGATATGAGGGTTGTTTTTTCATCTAATTCACACATCAGTAATTAAACTTCTCCTTCTCATTCAATGCACTTTCATGTTTCTCGAGATCTCTCCCCCTGTAAAACTTAAGGGGACATACCAGAGCATCAAATTGCACCAATCACAAACCTAATTATAGAAAAATAGATAACCCTTTTATCACAAAATTAGGTCATCTATGATGTTTTTTGTTGTCTATTAAACAATAAATATATAAAAAAGAGAAAAATGTAGACATCTAATTTTTCCCACCTTCTAAAAACCAATTGTATCATTATAAAACCCTTTTTGATACGAGTTCAGGGTAAAGAGTGACATTACCTTTAATGATTATAAAACTTTATTAGATATTTTCAAATTTTCAAAAATATGGTATTACTGGAAAGACCTCAAAAAGTGATTTTCATGGAGTGTAAACTTTCCCATGTTTATCCATGGTTAAAAACCTCAAAACCATAGCAATGATAGTACTAGATACCTATGATAATATTCTATGGCCTATAGGACACCTTTGTGTACTAAAATTAGTTCCATATAATTCATACAACACTTATATCTCATTCAAAACTTTTATTTTATCACTTTTACCACCATCTAGTGACTCCATATAGAACTAAGATATCTAACTAAAACTCATGTTTTGGCTACCTAACTAACTATTTATCATAGATTATACAACTTTTTTAGTGTAAATCTTGACTTCCAATTAAGGAATTTAACTACCTAATCATAACATGTATCTAGCAATTTAGTTAGATAAATCTATGCACCTACCTATGATAATAGTATTTCTATCTTGTTTGACATTTCTACCCCTACTAGAATTTCTATCTTGTTTGGCACTTCTGTCCATTTGGAATTTCTATAGATTATAATACTTATGCATTGGTGATTGACTTGGTATATTTTTCTATGTCTATTCTACTTTTATTTTATTATTTGTTCTATTTTTTATTTCAAAATAATATATCTAAGATACTTTCTTTAGTTTTACAAATATCCTAGGTGTTTTCATAAATTTATCTTTAAAAGGGAATCTTGTCTACATTTTAGTTACAAAATCATACAAAATGTATTGATAGACTCATAAATTGGTGCATTATTATAAAAGTAGGTAGAAATAATTATATTTGTGGAATAGTCTCTATCAATTTAAGGTTTTGTAATTCTATATTGTATTTTGTAAATAGATTAATGGATAAACCTAAATAAATTAGATCTCTTTGTGTAAGTTGCAAATATGGTAAAATTTTGTTTTTTCTTCAAAAGTCTAAGCATTAAATATAAAATACATGTAGCCTACATCTTAAGCACGCTATATTGCTTTTACATGCTAAGTATTTGACCTTTCAACCAACAAAGAAAAAGGAAAGTGTTTTTCTTTCTAATAAACACTAGAAAAAAAAATCATTTAGATCTAGAGCTTCGTATTCTTGCATCTCCTTTTACATTTAGGTAGGAAATCAAACTTGCATGTAGTATAACATAGGTTACTCCTATTGTTTGTTTGCACATAATTATATCTATTGAATTGGAAATAAACATAGATTCTTTTATTATTTTACAAGCATAGAAAAGGTAAAAACACTTTATC
Organism: Wollemia nobilis; assembly: GCA_028583015.1. Lineage (NCBI taxonomy): Eukaryota > Viridiplantae > Streptophyta > Pinopsida > Araucariales > Araucariaceae > Wollemia > Wollemia nobilis. The sequence continues at coordinate 128,976 of JAQPPZ010003193.1, read as the reverse complement.
TATGACTTTGTATCACATTTTGTGTTTATTTTCATTTTTACTAAATCAATCAAATATTGTACTTAGGATAAATGAAACTTGTGTTAAGTACTTTTAATTCAAAGGGAAATAAAATCTTTCATTTTTTACAAGCATTGAAACCAAAAAGTACATGTAGACCTAAGAATTATTCTATGCATCTTTTATTTGTATTTGCATTGGATCCTTCATCATGGCATTCCATAGAGGATAGAATAGGATTTTTAAACCTTAGGTGCATTATAATCAACAAATCAAACATGGACTAATAGGCCTCACACTAAATGCATCCAAAATATTGAATGTAGACACACATGATTTTTGTACCTCAAAATAAGTTATACAACTTTACATAGAATTTCAGCTACATTTATCAACACTTAAATATTTTAATATATTTTCTAGATTAATCAATGATTTCTCAAGTATGTGAGATTGTTAAGAATATATGTAGTTTGAGAAAACATAATTATCTTTTTTCTTAAAAATAGGTATAGGATATTGTTGATAAAGAGATTTCTAGGGCTATGATAATTTATTCTTATTGAAGATAACTATTTTATCTATTTCATTGCTAAACATATTCTAGAGATTTATTCATATTGAAGAGATAACTATTTTTCTATCTCTATTTCAGTGACAACATATTCTCTATTCATGTGTTTATACTATTAAAATTAAAAATATAAGATCTTTCCATGTTAAAATATTCAAGGCACTAGTGAAAAAATAGAATGAAAACTACACCAAATTTCTAAGGTTTAGGTTAAGAATATTTTGTTGCTCATAGCTTTATCTTATAAAGGACCATTCACTAAATACCTCATCAAAATAGTGTGACTTGAGTGGAAAATCAAGTTATTCTAGATATGGGTGATTGGATGACACTTGCTAACTAGATAGAGATGGGTTTTTGAATGACTTGTGCAACATATAATCAATCTAACCCTAACATGAGTGATCAAAGTTTTGATAATGTTTGAGTGGTGGATAGATAAAACATATTTTACTTCATATTTATGTATGTTTGGGTTAATTTAACATGTTTGTATTTCTAAGGATACTTGAAATGAATAACAAAATAAGAGTCATGAGTGCATTCATGCGCGTAGCCTTGATGATCATCTTCCTTGGGACATCCTAAATTTTTATAATGTGATGTTTGGGTAGACTTCTCACTCTAGTCCTTTTGGTATACTTTCTCACATTTATACCTCTTCCAAGTGATTATGGATATTTGATATTTCTATGACAATGGTTTTCTTTCACCTATGGATTTTTTAAGATTATTTCAATTTTAAGGTTGTTACATCCAATTTCTCTATTTTTTTTTTTGTAAAATACTTGTTTGTTTATATCATTTTTTGTATCCTTCAAATTAAAAATAAATACAAATTAATTATATCTATATACACAAAATGTATTTAGGTATTTTCTACAACTTCTATGCACATGAACAACAAGCAAGTTTTCATTCTCAAAATTGATTAATAGGCTCTTCAAAGTTGCATTGCAAAATACCAAAAATAATTATTGTAATTATCAAATAAAAAATAAATTTTGTAATATAGGAATTCTTTGTTGTTCTCATTATAGAGATGATCATAATAATAATTATTATTTTTGAACTTTTGCATTCCAATAATGGTTATTCAACTTAAAGTAAATGGAACCATGCATACATATAATTGTATTATGCACACACATGACATTGAAACTAGTTAAATATAATTTTTTATTTTTTATTTATTTTTTATAGTTTTTAATTTATCATATTAATATAAGTTAAACTAATTATTTAAATATTTGGAAAAATATTATTGTACTCACACTTATATTTTGGATGAATTAATATAATATTTATAAGTTATTAAATTTGATGTGTTTTTTTAAGTTGCATATTTCAAAGCAAGCTATTTATCTTGTGAAATTTTAAACTAATTTAATTACATTTTACAATAAATTATTTAAATAAAAGCATTTTATAAGATTTTTTTTGTAAGTTAATTTATATTATATTATGCCTCCCAAATACCTTTTACATCAACATGAACATCAGGCATTAGCCTAAATCCAAGAGGAAGTATACCAAACCCTTAGAAAAACAGGTAAATCTTGACCTATTACATCGAACAACAAACACAGAGAAAATAATCTATCTTCAAGACTACAAGATTCAACACTAGAAGATGAAAGCCGAACTCAAGAAAAACAAAGAAGTTCCTTGGACACTACCCAAACCAAACAATAGAAACATCTGAACAACAATCTAAATCATCCACCTTTTTGCTAGAAGCTAAAATATTAGTTAAATGTATTTACATGTATTTTTTATATCTTATATTCCAAAAAATTAAAAGTGTTTAATATGAAAAATTATGGTATGTAATAGTAATTTTTTGTTTGGTATGAAGGGAATATCAATTTTGTTGACAAGAGCTTTAACATATGACCCTGTGTAGAATAACTCAATGGAAAGATGAATTCTTGTGTCAATTTTTGGCTGATAAGATATTATATAAAATGCATTTAATTGTACACGTTATTGTGAAGATGTGATTTTACAAATTGGAGAATAAATTGCGGTATCAGATAAGTTAAGATTTAACTGCATGTATGTATATATTTGTTAAGTTAAGATTTGGCAGATTCAGAAATAAATTAAAATATACTGACCTGACCTGACAGTAATTCTTGCTATTTACATTGTTCACCATTATAAATAATCTCTTATTTGAAAGATGTCAAGAAGAGATATTGCAGATCAGTTATTTTGCTTGCTAAAAGGATGGCAAGAACAACTAGCAAGTCATGTTTTCTGATAATTTTGATTTGTTTGAACTTGGTGTTATTCTGCGTTTCCATTGAAGAAGGAGAATACGACGGAGGAGGCAAAGGTCATTTATTTGCAGAATCTGCAAGCATACGAGATAATAGTGTGTCTCGCAACGAAAAAGCATTTCAATATTGTCTTTGCTGCGCTGTGTCATTGAAGAAAGATAAGAAATGTTGTCGCAAATGTTGTGGTCGTGGTGATCCAAATTGTGACAAATGATGTGGTCGTGGTGATCCAAATCTTGAATGAACTAGCTTCAGAAACCTGCATAATAAATAAAATTTAGAAACCTGCTTTCTAAGTTTACACAAACGAGAGATGTAATATCGTTATTTATATTCTATGAATCTTATCTTATATTATTTTGGTGTTATGGGAGGAGGCTTTATGGCTTGTACTTGTTTGTATTTTTATTTTTAGTTTTTTATATTTAAATGAGTTTAAAGAATTAAAAATATATGTTTATTATTTCAATAAATTTTTTACTAATCTTTTTATCTATCTATATAAATTTATTTATTTATTTGTATAATTGATTGATTTTTATTATTATGTATTATTAATATTTAAACTTTGAAAATAAATTTAATATTTTTAAATTTAGTTTTGAAGTAAATTAAAATATTATATATATATATATATATATATATATTTTTTTTTTTTAAATCATCTAGGTTCAAATCTCTCACCTCATATGTTGTGGATATGCTATGCAAAAGGTTATATCGTGACCACATAATAATATTTACTCCTTTTAAAAAATATATATTATATGTTGCTTAGTGTAACTCTCCTATCAAGTAAATATATATTAATATATAATATTATATTATAATATATTAAATTAGATTATATTATATGTTACCAAAAAAATTATATAAAAATCCACTTCAAATGACATGAGATGAAAGTTTAAAAACTATTGATGTTCATAATTGCTAATAAGATAAGTAAAAATAAACCATAAAAAAATATGCTATGTAATAGTTTACTAGGATGTGGGGAAGTTGAACAGAAGTGGGTAGTTGAAACTCTCAGTGTTGGAGAGGCCCCAGGTTCAAATATCTCCATCTCATATGTTTACAGATATGCTATGTAATAGTTTACCAGGGATCCTAGTGGTGGTGTGTTTATCCATAATAATGAGCTTTAATGAAAGATCGACCAATATTTAAAAAAAAAAAAAACATAAAAAGATAGCATTGCTAATATTTTTTCGCCAATTAAAAATAAAATGGATGAAAAACATGCATGTTAAATTCTGTCCTATCTAAAGGGTGATAATTTTTTTAGTGTTTAATATTATTAAATAAATATAAAAGTATTTTATTTTCTTAATAGGTTTGATGTAAATGAACATAAATTGAAAATTAAGATTAAACAAGGTCATGAGAAAATTAAAGATGAAGAAAAAATATTGCTGATGTTTTGATGCAAGAAGATTTTTTTTTTTTATAAATAATGGATTTTTAAGAGTTGTTTTTGAGAAAACAATTTTAAGAAAAATATTAAATTGATCAATGATATTTTAATAATATTATATAAGAGTGTTGATTTTGAGAAAATAATTAAAAAAAAAATATTAAATTGATCAATGATATTTTTATAATATTATATACTTCCTAAAGCAAGAAAATATCAAAAAAAATTTAACATTAAAAATGAGATAATACACTGTATATTTTGAGATGTAATCTCATAAAAATATTATCACAAGATTCATTGTAAGAGATAAAAGGTTTTGTTAAATAAAGATTTATTCACAAAGATGAATATTGTTAAAGAGTAGGGGGAGTTATACATTTTATATTTCTAAGATATAATATCTAGTCACTCCTCCCATACAATGTTTAAAATTTATAATATTTTTATTATACAATATATAACATTTTCTAATAAAAAACATGATCTTAAAATGAAATATTCAAAAATATTGGATGTAGTTACATTGACAAAGAATTATAGAGTACCTTTTATAAATTTACAAACCGGATCAACAAAGTAGCCCTAACAACATCCAAGAAAGGCCTAACCCACAATAGAAACATGGGAGAAATGATTGATAACAAACACACAAACACAAAAAAGGCCTAGCCTGCAAATAGAATCATGGAAGAAATGATTGATGACAAATAAACAAATAAATAAAATAGGATAAAACACATATAGAATCCACCAATTCCAATCCAACAAGAACAAAGTAAAATGTCAAATAAGAAAATAGAATCAATTATTATCATTTATGTAGACAATATCATTTCTTGCCAAAGAAATAAGGTCTTATGAGGAATTATATTTCCAAATAGACATACCTTCATTTTGAAATTTGATATTGGTAAGACAATCTTCAACCTTGTTACTAGTTCACAAATTTTCTTAGGAATATTATCTGCAACCTTGTTACCGTTGAAGGGTCTGGTTCATGTTCATTCCACCCAAGAACAGTTGCTGGTGGTCATCCCTGGGTGGGATGATCATGAACTATAACTATCTTGGGGTGGGATGGCCATGGCTACATGGTCTAAAACCTCTCAAAAATTACACAATTTTACTGTCTACAAGTAGCATCCTATGCAATAGTCATATGCTCTTGATAGCATGATATATTATTGTCCCCTCCCTTATTAATTAATCTCTCTCTTATGATAAATCTACTATCTATCACCCCTTATCCATTAGCCACCTCTAAAACCTTTCCACTTGTTTTCCCTCTCTATTTAGAGCTAATCTAGCTCCATCCATAGTTTATCTCTCAAATTGAAACTTAGTCATCACTCTATCTTAGTCATCCTCATCAAATCAACATGTAGCCTTTCAAATTGCCTATTACTCTAGTAGAGCATTCCTATCTAACTCCAACATATTTATTTATAATATCAAAACCTACCTATCATATTTAACACATAGATAGTGACCTATCAATATAAACCTCAAAATCAATAGGTTGTGACATTTTACACTCCATTTCTTCTATTATATGCTTTGATGGTGGTTAAACCAGTAGTGGTAGAATAATTACAGGCAAATATCTTTATCTCTTCCATATCATGACCTCTTGAATATGACTACATAGATATGAATATGTCTATCTCTATGGCTTAAGTAACTTTTCTAGTAGTAGGGTAATATTTTGAGGATGAAATTCCTCCTACCAGATCTCATAACCCTCAACCATGCTACGATCATCCTGGAAAAGATTTTGAATAATATAATCATCCATATCCTCTTATGCATGGCTCTATAGATGATAAAAATATCCAACTCCTTGCGCTTGATGAGCTCTTCTATACCAAAATTCCTCCTTAGAAGTATTCTATACCATATCAAACTATCTAGAAAATCAATCTACACACCATAACTCTCACTCCCCTCTTGGCTTACATGGCCACATAACATTTCATAATTTATCTAGATCATATTCACCATCTACCCATTTGATATATAGTTGGAAGGGTTATCATATGACCTGATCTAGCAAGATCAACTAATGCTCTCATCACATCTAAAAGGTGCCACACAATGGAATCTTTCCTTCTAGTATCAAAATACTATGTATGATAAAAGGCCATAAGTTCCTCCTAGTCATCTAATCTATAAATAAAAATAATTATAAATCAATATGTGATCCTATGGACAAAATTAAAGCAAAGTGCAACACAATAGGTTACACCCACCTCTATATACTATCTAGTATATTGTCTAATATAGGTATGCCAAAAACACTATCTTCTAGGTAAATATGAACTAGTAATCCCTCATATCTATGACTATACCATCCTAACACCAATGCATCACTTGCTTTTTGGTATCTCCCATAAGATAACTTGATACCAATCCATATAGTAGAGTACTCTATTTATCCAAGAGTCCTCCTATGAAGGTAGCATTAGTATTAATGCCAAAATGTACCACTAGAATTTCTCATGGTCTATCAACCTCTATAAGCACCACATCCAATTTTACCCCATATCTACTCGAGCACCTCTAAAGATAATTTGGAAGATATATTACGCATCCTCTAATTTAACTACTATGTCTCATATAGGGATATAAAATGTAGTCATATTTGAGTACCAATTCTCTTCTAGTATTATCTTCAATTTCCAATAAAATCTAACTTTTGGCATGCACACAAGATCATATAGGACTAAGATAGCTAGTAATCCACTGTAAATATTATCCACAAAACTTTGAATGGCTTGTAATGCATGATATTTCCTCCCTTGGCACTATAAAATATACAAATAGTTGTACATCCATAAAAAGGAAAAATATCAGCTTAGCATCGTAATAAAAACTTCAAGTAAAAAATATATGAGGCACCTAAAACTGTATCAAAACCTCCCAAATTATTACAAAAACTATACCATTATAATTTTTTTAGAAAGACATTTCAAATGAATATAAAGAATCCTACGTTTCCACCAAAATATTTATAAATGATAGTACCTAAAAATGGTATAACTAGGACAAAAAAACACTTTGACCATTAAGGCTTACAAAACTTTACAAAAGTAATATAGTTAGAAATATTAGGAGGGAAAACTTATGGGATTAATTTTATTGATAAATATGAGTCACATATATAGGCAGAAGGCCTATATGAAACACATGACAATTGTCAAGAGAAACTAAAAAGTGTCAAGGTGAAGGCATAGTGCACTTTAACTCTAACATTCCCCCTTAAAGTGCACTATCCTAACTAAAGAAAAAACAAAGCAAGTCAACATTAGGTAACATTCCCCCTTAATGTTGACTTCTCGAAAACAACCTATCATCCTCCTTATTGCTGATTTGGTCTTAGGCTCATGCTTTGTGCTCTTGGCTCTCCAACTATGAATAATGCTAGATCCACTGTGTATACATCTCGGTCTGTTGCCTCAGGGTCAGCCACTTCAACGGGTCTGTTGCCACTGGGTCAGCCGTCTAAGTGCCTCAGGGTCATCATGGGTGCCTCAGGGTCAGCCACATCTGGGTCTATTGCCTCTGTAGGTCATCCTTAGAGGATGTTGCCTCTCGTAGGTCACTGACTAGATTCACCATGAGTATGAAATCTCTCCTCATGGTGAACTCAATCTAGAAGGTGTCGGTCTCTATCGAAAATGCACCTAATGAAAGGAAAAACGAGCCATATAAGAGTGTCGGTCTCTACCGAAAATGCACTCAATACAATAAAATGAGCCATAGATCCAAATAGGAGGAGAGAAGAAGAAAAGAAGAGAATCTTCTGAAGTGTCTTCGTCTGTAGTCTTCAGAAGTAGATCCGGAAAAAACCTCGGATAGAGTCTAGGGTGTCTTTGTCTGTAGTCCCTAGTATAAGTGTCCTTATGGTGACCATGTCATCCCACCAAAATGCATGGGTAACCAGCCGCTGCATTTGTCAAGTGTATAGAAAAGATCACTAGGTACAAGGATCACATATGAAATTACCTTGGGAGTGTCGGGTTCAACCGAGAGTGCACTCCAAGGTATAAAAACTTGAGGCTAAAAAACTGAATTGAAACAGCCTCAAAATTACAATATGACACCACCATTGTGTCCGTCATGGAAAAACGTTTCCAACGACTATAAATACCCCTATATTCCACCATCAAAGGGGCCTTCATCTTGCTGAAAAAACAATAGCATGCCTCTCTAGGCAGCAAAATAAACCTCAGGAATAAAAAATTCCTGGCATCGCACTCTGACGGCATAAAAAAATTTCCCTGCAGGGGAATTACATGGGCCATTTAGGCATACAAGTTCTTCAATAAAGTGACCTGTCACTTTATAAAAAATAGTCTCCATATGCTTTTTTTTTTTTTAAATATCTTCCATACATTAAAATGAAGTGCTCCCATCCTCATAATAAAAGATGCCCTTTTATATAAAAAATTAAAATAAAATCATGGGCACTTTAAAAATTTAAATAGATCAACTTAAATGGCCCTCATTCAATAAAAAAACATTTTGAAGAAAAACTCCAGTCGTGGCCCACCAAACTTTTGCATTCAAAAAATCAATAGACACCTCGTCTCCCAAACACCCATTAAAAAAACACCCACCATTAAAATCCCGTTGCTCTAGACGACTTCCTCGCCGACGACAGCTCTGGCGGAAATATCTCGCCCACCACATCGCCCGGCTCGCACAAGCATAAATTACAAAGAAAATTTCTCTAACTGGTGCTCCATCCACACTGGCTGTTACAGTTTAACTTTGCCATAATGACTGTTACGGTTTCACTCCGTCCAATCAGCAATCGATGCTAGCACCAGTATCTAAGTTTCCAATTTGGACTGCTGCAAACAGTTTTTCTTTGGCGTGCTTCATGGGAGTCCTACAAAATCGCCTGCGTTGGATGCCATGGACGATATAAGAGATGGTCTATGCTTTCCTGGACGCATCTCTCATCTCCATGGCCTTAAAAAATAAATCACCAAATCCTTAACATTATTACAGGAGACAACTCGTAGCCTCTGAAGATCCTTTAAACCAAGAAGTACAGTCTCTAAACCTGAAGTAGAAGGTAGAGAATAGACGTAACCTATTGCTACCGAGCTCCACGCAGACAAGAAAGACGGGAATTGGCCGAAGCAGACAAGAAAGGAGAAGCATCAAAGAACCGGTAAAAACAAAAAAACACTCATGCACAGGACAGAACCGTGACAATCCCTGGTTCCATGTTGCTGAAGCCCGAAAAACTCACTTGCCACTAACCATTTCATCGACGTTGCTGACGTCTTGTAAATCAAGCCGCATCAAGCCTCATCCACATTTGCACATATCCCGGTTCAAAAAATGATCAAGCCGCATCCACATTTGCACATATCCCGGTTCAAATACTGGCTGATAGTCACAAAGATTATCTTCAACTGTGCAGTGGGCGCGATGTGGAAAAGAGATAGCTACGCTCCACAAAGGCCGTGAAGCAGACGCAGGACGACGAAAAAGTATTTTATGTATTTTTGCTCATATCGACGATCTCCGGAGAAGATTTACGAGCTCCACACGAGTTTTTGTGCCTGATTCATGTTACAGTTATAGCCCTCGTAGGGAAAACTTATGGGATTAATTTTATTGATAAATATGAGTTACATATATAGGCAGAAGGCCTATATGAAACACATGACACTTGTCAAGAGAAAATGACAAGTGTCAAGGTGAAGGCATAGTGCACTTTAACTCTAACAAGAAAAAGCTCTCTCCAACACCGACCTCCCAAAATAGCTATAGATAAAAGTTCTATAACTTGACAATAGCGTTGTATGGCATGTATGGTAGCTTTATCACCAATGATAATTCAATATGGAATCATCATATGGGCAAATCCAATTATTTACCAAATACTAATATTACACAAAAGCATCATTTAATGATGTAACCATCTACTAATGCAAGTAGGATTATGCGTAAGGGGTTGGCCCCAAAATGTATTTATAAAAATTTTGTGAATCGGTTTCAAAATCTAGGTGAATAGTTTCCAAACATATGTAGAAGGTTCACTATTATTAGGGGCAATGTTGGAAATTTAAACTTAAAATGGTAAAAATATTATAAAATTGGGGTGAATCAACCCCAAAAAGAATTGCACCCAAAATTTTTTGGCTAATGGGCCTTGGTCAAGGGTCCCAAATACTGGCCAATTATAAATTTTGAAAATCCTAATTTTAGCTAATATGGTAATAAATAGCCACTATTCATAAAATTGAATGCAATAATTATATGGACATGCAACCATCATACAATGAAAGCACCATACAAACATAGAAGCATAGTATGCCAATGAAAGTATTGTATGGATACAATAGTGTCATATGACAATGAAACTATGAAACAAATTATAATTTCTCTATATAAAAATATATTTATTCTAAATTTGTGTCAAGGGCATGTAAACCAATGACAAATGACTCCTAAAAAAGTGACATGATAATAAACAAATAAACTAGAAACCAAAAAATCAAAGGTTTTTATTGCTTACCGCTATTGGTACAATCTCTCCTTTGTCGATAACCCACACAACTTTTTTTTGATGTCATAGTCACTCATTATCCATATTTACAACTTTCTCTCTTATCTTCCTCTCCTTGTCTTTTGCACGATGAAAATGAACTCCCCTCCCTCCTACCCACCCCTCTATACCTCTTTCCCCATAATCTCCCTTGAAAGTTTTTTCCATATCTTTCTTCAATTTCAAAACACTTTTTCATCTAAATTTAATAAATCTAATCAAGCCTAGATGATATAAGAAATTATTTTTCATCTAATTCACACATCTCTAACTAAACTTATCCTTCCCATTCAATGCACTTTCATGTTTATCAAGCTCTCTCCCACTCTAAAACTTAAGGGGACATACCCGAGCATCAAATTGCACCAATAAGAAACCTAATTTTGGGAAAATAGATAACCCTTTTATCACAAAATTAGGTCATCTATTTTTTCAAATTTTCAAAAATATGGAATTGTTGGAAAGACCTCAAAAAGTGATTTTATTGGAGTGTAAAATTTCCCATGTTTATCCATGGTCAAACACCTCAAAACCATATCAATGATAGTACTAGATACCTATGATAGTATTCTATGGCCTATAGGACACCTTTGTGTACTAAAAATAGTTCCATATAATCCATACAACAATTATATCTCATTCAAAACTTTTGTTTTATCACTTTTACCACCATCTAGTGACTCCATATAGCCACCACTAGAAATCATATTTTGTATACCTAACTAACTATTTATCATAGATTTTACAGCTTTTTTAGTGTAAATCTTGACTTCCAATTAAGAAATTTAAATGCCTAATCATGACATGTATCTAGCAATTTAGTTAGTTAAATCCATGCACCTACCTATGATAATAGTATTTCTATATATTTTTGGCACTTCTACCCCTACTAGAATTTTTATCTTGTTTGGCACTTCTACCCCTACTAGAATTTCTTTCTTGTTTGGCACTTCTACCTCTACTAGCATTTCTATCTTGTTTGGAACTTCTGTCTATTTGGAATTTTTATAAATTATAATACTTATGCATTGGTGATTGACTTGTTATATTTTTCTATGTCTATTCTACTTTTATACTATTATTTGTTCTATTTTTTATTTCAAAATAATAGATCTAAAATATTTTATTTAGTTTTACAAACATCCTAAATGTTTTGATAAATTTATCTTTAAAAGAGAACCGTATCTACATTTTAGTCATAAAATCATAAAAAATGTATTGATAGACTCATAAATTGTTGCATCATTATAAAATTAGGTAGAAATAATTAGATTTGTGGAATAGTCCCAATCAATTTAAGGTTTTGTAATTCTATATTGTATTTGTAAATAGATTCATGGGTAAACCTAAATAAATTAGATCCCTTTATGTAAATTGCAAATATGGTAAAAAATAATTTTCTCTTTAAAATTCTAAGCATTAACTACAAAATGCATGTAGTCTACATCTTAAGCTCGTTCTATTGCTTTTACATGCACATTCTTTGACCTTTCAACCAACAAAGAAAAAGGAAAGCATTTTTCTTTCTAATAAACACTTGAAATGAAGAGCATGTAGATCTAGAGCTCTTTGCATTTCCTTTTACATTTAGGTAGGAAATCAAACTCGCATGTAGTATAACATAGGTTACTCCTTTTGTTTTTTTGCACATAATTATATCTATTGAATTGGAAAGAAACATAGACAATTTTAATATTTTACAAGCATAGAAAAGATAAAAACACTTTATCTATGACGATGTGTCGCATTTTGTGTTTATTTACATTTTTACTAAATCAGTCAAATATTGTACTTAGGATAAAGGAAACTTTTGTTAAGTCCTTTTAATTCAAAGGAAACAAAAATATTTTATTTTTTGCAAGCATTAAAACCAAAAATTACATGTAGACATCTGCCCATGTGGGGGAGTTGGAGAGAAGTGGGTAGTTAAAACTCTCGTGTTGGAGAGGCCCTAGGTTCAAATATCTCCCTCTCATATGTTGTGGATATGCTATGTAATAGATACTAGGATTCTACTATGACCCTACTGGACGTGTGTATATCCACTTGCTAGATGTAATATTGAGCCTTAATGAAATATCAATATTAAAAAAAAAAAGTACATATAGACCTAGGAATTATTCTATGCATATTTTATTTGTATTTGCATTGGATCCTTCATCCTAGCATTCCATAGAGGATAGAATAGGATTTTAAACCTTAGGTGCATTATAATCAACACATAAAACATGTACCAATAGGACTCACACTAAATGCATCCAAAATATTGAGTGTAGGCACACATGATTTTTGTACCTCAAAATAAGTTATACAGATTTACATAGAATTTCAGCTACATTTATCAACACTTAAATGTTTTAATATATTTTCTAGATTAATCAATGATTGTTCAAGTATGTGAAATTGTTAAGGATATATGTAGTTTGAGAAAACATAATTATCTCTTTTCTTAAAAGGAGGTATGGGATATTGTTGATAAAGAGATTTCTAGGGCTATGATAATTTATTCTTATTGAAGATAACTATTTTATCTATTTTATTGCTAAACATATTCTAGATATTTATTCATATTGAAGAGATAACTATTTTTTTTGTTTCTCTATTTAGTGACTACATATTCTCTATTCATGTGTTTACATTATTAAAATTAAAAATATAAGACCTTTCAAGTTTAAAATATTCAAGGCACTAGTGAAAAAATAGAATGAACACTATACCAAATGCCTAAGATTTAGGTTAGGAATATTTTGTTGCTCATGGTTGTATCTTATAGAGGACCATTCACTAGATGCCTCACCAAAATAGTGTGACTGAGTGGAAAATCAAGTTATTCTAGATATGGGTGATTGGATGACACTTGCTAACTAGATAGAGATGGGTGATTGAATGACTTGTAGAACATATATAATCAATCTAACCCTAACATGAATGGTCAAAGTTTTGATGACGTTTGAGTGGTGGATAAATAAAACATATTTTACTTCATATTTATGTATGTTTGGATCAATTTAATACATTTGTATTTCTAAGGATATGTGAAATGAATAACAAAATAAGAGTCATGACTGCATTCATGTGGGTAGCCTTGATGGTCATGATCCTTGGGATATCCTAAAAATTTATAATGTGATGTATTTGATATTCCTATGATAATGGTTTTGTTTCACCTATGGATTTTTAATATTATTTCAAATTTAAAGTTGTTACATATTATTTCTCTAGTTTTTTTTCTAAAAGACTTGTTTTTTATATCATTTTTTTATACTTCAAATTAAAAAATAAATATAAATTAATTATATCTATATACAAAAAATATATTTAAATATTTTCTACAACTTCCATGCACATGGATAACAAGCATTTTTCATTTTTAAAATTGATTAATAGACTCTTCAAAGTTGCATTGCAAAATGCCAAAAATAATTATTGTGATTATCATATAACAAGTCAATTTTGTAATCTAGGAATTCTTTGATTTTCTCATTATAGAGATGATGATAATAATAATAATATATATTTTTTGAATGAAGAAGCAATATATTAAATAAAGCGCATAAACATACAAAAATGAGTGGACTGCCACATCACACCCCAATCCTTAGCCAAACCAGATGATAAAAAAAGCCAAGATAACCTTCACCAAGTACAACAAAACCCCCCCAAAAAAACACACATTGGCTGAATAAATAGCCAAGACAAAGATTAAAAACTCAGTAGTAACATACTAGAAAAAAGTAAAATTAAGATCAAAACTAGGTGATGCAAGTCATTAGATATTTCAACCTGACCTGGGTAAGTTGACAGAATTATCAATTGCAGGTTGAGCTGAAGACTCAAAGGGAGCGTTCCATCCATTTCCATCACCAGTAGTGCCCAAGCTCCAACCCGTATTAGCATCACCATCACTACCCCTCAGAGAATTGACCTGACCAGAAGAATTTAGGGGAGTTCCCCATCCCTGATGATATCTCCAACCATCCTGATCAGGCTAAGGATGATCATCCCAAGCACAAACCTACTGAGTATGAGGGGAACATAGTAGAACCTACGCTTGATCTCTATAGGGATGAGAGTGAGCTTTAGAAGGCAGTTGTTCCCTATAATCCTACAAAGGGTGATGATGCTATTTGGATTTGGAACGGTTGTGTTGTTAATGCTCCAGGGGGACTCTACTTACAACACATGGGGCATTACCCTAATGATCAATCAACTCCTACAGATGATTAAGCTCCATTGTCACCTTATTAGCTTGAACTGAATCTGTAACTAGGCATCATGAAATACTATAAGATTATATAAGAGAAAAAAATAATAGATGGAGTTTTATCTGCAAAAAATATCTCATTCCTTGATTTTCATGTATGGAATAGAATGTTAATTCATAAAATGTTCCAGAATTCAAGCAAAGGTTGAGAAAAATATGGTGGATCTCCAAACAAATTGTGAAACCAGGTTAACATAGCATGCAAAAAGGGATAGAAGAAGGACTCCATCCATTCCCAAGCCATCTAAGCTCTATGAAAATTTTAGAAAAGATGTAGAGTGGATTCTGCTTGCCCATAGAAAGGGTAAGTGGGAAAATCAATGCCTAAATGCCTAAGCTATGAGCCAAGTGGCAGTCCCTAGTACAACAGACTCCATATAAAAGAGGTCTATTTGGGTTAAATATAGGGTGCCCAAGTGAGATGAAAGCGAGCTCTACATCTGGATTTGGAAGAGAACAAATCCCAATGTGTATTGAACTTGGTAACCATGGGCAAATTAGGTAAAATCTAGTTGTAACCCTACTTAGTACTATAATAAACTAAAGGATGTGTTTATACCATTAAAATTATTTCCAAAAAGGTTGTTGACAAATCTGAAAAAGCTTAGGCCATAAGGAAAAAGGTGTACTATTAATAACTACATCATAGGTAGCTTTGTCAATGAACTGTAACCTATACTGCTTTTGAAAATTCACCCAAGGTATCCAATCACCAGACTGCCTCCAATAAAAATCAGAGAGGGACACAATGTCATTTTTGAAAAAAAATTAGCATGGATCCATTGAACTTGAGTAAGTAGTTTTCCTTGGTACTAAATTGTAGGGGACCACCAAACATTCAAATCAGCAATAGCTGCCCACTTGTTGCAACCAATTCCTTTCCAACGGAGCCAGGGCTTAAGTGACTCCCAAGATCGCCAAAGACTTTGAGTCACAAAGGAACCAACAATTTTACATGAAAAAGGGGCTACAAGAATGGATGGGAAATCCAACCCTTGCTAACATTTCTTGCCAATGGATAACCCTATTTCCACACAATTCCTAATCAAAACTTTCTATGTTTCCTCCCCTTTAAGAGATATGATGATCCATTTAGTTCTAAGAGCTAAACCTTGACAAAAATAGTTAAATAACATCAATCCTCCTGGATTTTTAGGGAGGCAACAAAATTCTGAGGATACTCCATGAAATCCATTTTTTTGAGAGGAATTAGCCCATAAAAACTCTCGTAGAATCTTTTCCAGCTTCTTATAACAAGCTTGAGAAGGAACCCAATAGGAATATTAATATACATGTGTACTGGCAAGGACTTTAGACCATATTTAGAATTTACCCATAAGGGATAACTTCTTGGTGATCTAGTGATTGAGCTTGTTTTACATCCTTTGCACTACATACTCCCATAGTTGAGAGGGGGTCCTTTGAAAAGCAAAGGGAATGCCTAAAAATTTGAACATCTCCCGTGATTGTATCCACCTCCATTGGTAATGCTCTAACCAATGTGGAAGGGGATGTGAGGATTGCCTATAACAAGCATTTTTTCCCCACTAAATGTTGGAACTAGAGGCTTTGCAAAAAACATCCAGTCTAGAAAGAGCCTGTGTGATAGACACTTCATATTTAGTGAGTGTTATGAAATAATCATCCGTAAAGTGTCCATTAATGAGTTATGCTTTCCCTATTGGTAATAAAATATCCTTAACCAGTCCTTGCGAGGCTTTGTGGGCAAGAAGGTACCCAAAGGCTTCAACTGCAAGCACATAGAGGGAGGGGACTAGAGTACAACCCTGTCGAACAAATTTAAACAAACCAAAATGTTATTTTTGCATAACATTCAGCATGAGAACCACTGAAGCATTTGTAAATAATATTTTTATGAATTGAACAAAGCTAGGATCAAACCCCAGAGCTGTAAGCATTGAGAGAATGAAATACCATTCAATTCTATCATAGGCTTTTTCAAAGTCAATTTTAATAAAAATGCGTCTTGTTGAGACTACCATGCCCAATCCATGCCTTCCCACATGACTAGAATATATCGATTACGAATAAAGCTTATTTTCTCAGGCTTCACAATAAGAGGAAGGAGAGGCCAAAGTTTAAGAGAAAGAGCCTTAGCGATAATTTTATCGCTAATATTTAGCAAAGTGATAGGCCTCTAGTTGGTGATCACCTCAAGATCACTTAGCTTGGGAATGAACTTGATGTTACCTCTATTAATGAGCACTCCTAAAGAACCAGAATATAGGGCTTCCTAGTAAACCCGCAGAAGGTTAGGGTCGACCATATCCCACAAAGCTTTATAAAATTCCCAAGAAAATCCATCAAGACCTGGCACTTTGTCATTAGCCATATGAGATAAAACCTTAGTAAGATCTTCTAAAGCAAGAGGTTTATCACAGGCTTCAGTCTGAGAAGGCGAAAGCTTAGTAGGAACCACTAAGCAACATTCATCCAATGCTTTTTGTCTCTCAGAAGAGAAATGTTGAGAACAAAAGACCTATTGGTAATGGTGAATAAATACCTTAGAAATATTAGGCAACTCCGATAACCTTTCACCATTATTCACAATGGCTTTGAACTGAACCACCTATCGAGATAGTTTAAGGTGCTTAAAAATTCTTTGGAAACTCTATCACAAACATTGAGCCAATGCATTCGGGCATGAAGCTGAGAACCTCTACCCTCATATATGTTAGCCTTCTTAAGATAATGCCAAATAATTACAAAAAACTACAGCTGAGTGACACTAAGAGGGGAAGCATCAATTTTAACAGATATTGAGGTAAAATCCCTCTTAAGGACCAGATTTGACTGCTTACACAACTGAGCAAGCTTGACACCAAGATTACGCAACAAAGTGGTTGTGCAAATAGTATCATCATTACACCACTCAATCCAACCTGAATGCCTTGAAGATTGAGGAACAAAATTTTAAACTCTAATAATATAAGCTACAAAGGCATGATGTTGGAGGAAGGAAGTATTTAGGAAAAATTGAGAAGAGAATGTCCTAGCTAGAAATATGCTCGAAGAAATATTAAAGATAATAGGAACATGATCAGACACTGTAAAGCCTAGAAGAGCTAGCACCAAAGGAGCGAAAGGTACAATGAAATGAAAATTGAACCCACAATGGTCCGTAAGCATGGCTCTATCCAATATCTTGAGAATATGGTCATTCTCACTTTGAAAATTTGACCAAGAAAACCAGAGAGAGTGCGGGAAGTCTTTAGAGGAAGAACAAGTATTAGGGTCAAAAAACCCCAATTTAAAAAAAAAAAAAACCAAGCTTCTCATTCCCCAGCACATCATCACATTGGTAGACGACCCAAATTATCAAAAGTTGTCTCAATCATATTGAAATCACCATAAAAAAACTAGACATCAGAAGGTAAAGACAAAACCAACCACCACCAGAGAGCACAACGATCATGGGCATGATTGGAAGAATACACATTGACAATACCAAAAGAATACCCATAAATTTCAAAAAGGGTCCACACCACCTGATTGGAAGGGTCCACTCCCCAAGTAACCAGATGAGATTCCTAGGAGAGACCCATAAACATGATAGCTCCACCTCAACCAACTATATGATTAGTTGCATAAAATTGGTTTCCAGGCCAAAGAAATGAAGAGACACATTGCAAGTTAAAAGCATAATTCTTAAATACTTGTAAATAAAGAAAATCAAACCTTCCATGCTGACGATAAAGTTTACCAATCTCACTACGGACCAAGTACTTACAAACTGGGTTTGTTAATCCTCTAACATTACATGACAAAAATATCATGAGGAACTGTCAAGCTGTATATCACCTTCAATAATCTCAGAAGCCCCTATATCCCCGAGCTAGGAATAAGAGTTTGAGATAAATTGGTCATGATTTCCTTCGAGAAACATGGTATACGGGCGTTTATCAATGTTGGGACTGCAAAATCTTGTCGCTCACACCTTTTCAAGGGCCGCATGTAAATTACTCTGCAAACCCTTAGTCTCCGCCACAATGGAAGCCCTAGGATAGGATGATGGTGCTACACCTTGCATGGCCATTGTATCTTTTGGTGCATGCACCAAAGGAGCCGATCGTAAACTAGTAGATTTATCCAAGGGCTTGATTATATGATTATGTTTGGCAACCATAGTCCAAGAATCCTTCGAACCAATCTATGTGATTCATTGATTTTTGGGAGCGGTCCTAGATGGCAGTGCATACACAGAGTTTGAAGGGTTAGTTGTAATCTTATTATGCCTGAAATGTCCCTCCATGAGTGGGTAATCTTTGATCATATGTGTTGTTGAATGACAGCGAAAGCAAGTATTTGGGAGATTTATATACACTAGCTTCTGAATAAATTATGTATCCCCAACACAAATGGTAATATGATCTCAAATATCTTTAGAAAGATCAATTTTCACACAAACCCTGCGAAAGGATCGAGCACCAAAAAACTATGGATTCTCAACGCATACAAAAATGCCTAAAGGGGCAACAAGGGTTTCTAGGAAAGACCAAAGAGTCGATGGGAGGCCAAGGAATTCTACCCATACTGACACCTCCAGGGAAGCACCCTCTTCAACAGAGAAATCACGGGACCAGGACTGAAAAACTAACAGAGTTATGCACATACCACAGGCCATGGTTAAAAACTACATGCACATGCTCAGGAGCAAGGAAACGAAACAAAAAATTTCCTTGGTCAAATTTTGAATTCCATCAACCTCTATGCCATGAGGAGTCCAGTAATGCTGAATCCAACTACGGATTAGCGACTCATTGGGGATTTGACCCAGGAAATATCCAATAAGCGTGTTACTTTCTAACCAACTAGAAGACTAATCAAAATCATCAAGAGGAAGAGTAACATCAGGCACCAGATCCATACCTTGTGGAAGACCTTCGGGATGAACTTCCTCGGTTGCTTGTTGCACACCATAGCCAAGTTCAGAAGCTTCGATAGGATATGAAGTCACCGAGCGCTCGATGACCATATTAAAAAGAAACCAACCACCAACGTGATAAATGCGTAACAACGTGGAGTTTAGTATTTATGGCCAACCAAACCCTACACAAAGCCCTAAGCATACGGCGTCGTAAACCTAGAAAAAAAATCTCTTGGCTCTTGACCAGACCTCCTTTTCATACCTATAATTATTATTATTTAACTTTTGCATTCCAAGAATAGTTATTCAACATAAAGTAAATGGAACCATGTATAGAATTATATTGTTCACACACATGCCATTGAAATGATATTATGATTTAATTAAATATAATTTTTTATATTTTATTTATTTTTTATAAAGATTTTAATTTATCATATTAATATAAGTTAAAAAAATTATTTAAATATTTGAAAAATTATTATTGTACTCATTTGGATAAATTTATATAATATTTATATGTTATTAAATTTGATGTGTTTTTTTAAGTTGCATATTTCAAAGCAAGCTATTTATGAAATTTTAAACTAATATAATTATATTTTAGAATAAATTATTTAAATAACAGTATTTTATAAGATTTGTTTTTGGTAATTTAATTGATATTATATTATATTTGGGAAATATGAAGGCTCTTGAATACCTTTTACAAAAACAAGGAACAATAGACATCAACCTAAGCCCAAGACGTAATATACAAAACCAAGTATATCTTCACCTATTACATCGGCATAAAACACTATAGCAAACACACAGAAAAAGATCCATCTTCAAGACTACAAAAATGAAAGCCGAACTCAAAAAAACAAAGAAGCCCTTTAAACACTACCCAAACCAAACAGCAGAAACATCAGAAACACTACTCAAACCAAACAGCAGAAACATCAGAGCAACCATACTGCCCATGGTTTCCTTTTGTCCGTCCACCTTTTTGCTAGAAGCTGAGATATTAGTTAAATGTATTATTTTGTATATCTTATATTCCAAAAACTTAGAAGTGTATTATATGAAAAATTATGGTATGTAATAGTAAATTTTTGTTTGGTATGAACGGAATATCACTGAATTGCATGCAAAAATACAATTTTGTTGACAAGAGCTTTAACATATGACCCTTGTGTAGAATAACTCAATGGAAAGACGAATTCTTGTGTCAATTTTTGGCTGATAAGATATTATGTTGAATGCATTTAATTGTACACGTTATTGTGAAGATATGATTTTGCAGATTGGAGAATAAATTGCGTTTAATCACATGTATATATTTGTCAAGTAACGACTTCACAGGTATCAAATAAGTTATGATTACAGTTAACTGCATGTATCTAAATTGTTACAGTTATGGTTATTGTGAAGATATGATTTTGCAGATTGGAGAATAAATTGAGGTATCAGATAAGTTATGGTTACATTTAACTGCATGTATATATTTAAGTTAAGATTTGGCAGATTCAGAAATAAATTAAAATATACTGACCTGACCTGACAGTAATTCTTGCTATTTTGGCTTCAACATTGTTCACCATTATAAATAATCTCTTATTTGAAAGATGTCAAGAAGAGATATTGCAGATCAGAGATTTTGCTTGCTAAAAGGATGGCAAGAACAACTAGCAAGTCATGTTTTCTAATAATTTTGATTTGTTTGAACTTGGTGTTATTCTGTGTTTCCACTGAAGAAGGAGAATACGACGGAAGAGGCAAAGGTCATTTATTTGCAGAATCTGCAAGCATAAGTGTTATTATTATATATTATTAATATTTAAAAATTTTAAAATAAATTTTATGTTTTTAAATTTAGTTTTGAAGTAATTTTAAATATTTTATATGTTTTAATATTATATGTTCCGTAGTGTAGTAAACATATATTAATAATAATATAATTTTATATTATATTAAATTAGATTATATTATATGTTACTTAAAAAATTATATAAAAATCCATTTCAAATGGCATGAGATGAAAGTTTAAAAACCTATTGACATTCATAATTGCTAATAAGATAAGTGAAAATAAGCCATAAAACCATAGCATTGCTAATATGTTTTGCCAATTAAAAATAAAAAGGATGAAAAACATGCATGTTAAATTCTGTCCTATCTAAATACTCACAAATTCTTTCCAAATTAAAGTGTTTAATATTATTAAATAAATATAAAAGTATTTTATTTTTCAATAGGTTTGATGTAAATGAACATAAATTGAAAAGTAAGATTAAGCAAGATCACGAGAAAATTAAAGATGAAGAAAAAATACTACTGATGTTTTGATGCAATAATAAAAATAATATATATATATTTTTTATAAATAATGGATTTTTAAGAGTTGTTGATTTTGAGAAAATAATTTTAAGAAAAATATTAAATTGGTCAATGATATTTTTATAATATTATATAAGAGTTGTTGATTTTGAGAAAATAATTTCAAGAAAAATATTAAATTGATCAATGATATTTTTATAATATTATATACTTCCTAAAGTAACAAAATATTAAACAAATTTAACATTACAAATGAGATAATACACTATATATTTTGAGATGTAATCTCATAAACATATTATCACAAGATTCATTGTAAGAGATAAAAGGTTTGGTTAAATTAAGATCTATTCACAAAGATGAATATTGTTAACGAGTAAGGGGAGTGATACATGTTATATTTCTAAGATACAATATCTAGTCACTCCTTCCATACAATGTTTAAAATTTATAATATTTTTATTATACAATATATAACATTTTCTAACAAAAAGCATGATCTTAAAATGAAATGTTCAAAAATATTGGATGTAGTTACATTGACAAAGAATTATAGAGTTGATTGAGGATGAATTAAATTTATTTATCTATACTTTTTTTATTAGATAGAAAAGAAGGTATTTTGAAAAGGTCCATAAACCTTTTACAAATTTACAAACTGGACCAACAAAGTAGCCCTAACAACATCCAAGAAAGGCCTAACCCACAATAGAAACATGGGAAAAATTATTGATAATAAACACACAAACACAAACAAAGCCTGGCCCGCAAATAGAATCATGGGAGAAATGATTGATAAAAAGTAAATAAACAAACAAAACAGGATAAACCACATATAGAATCTACCAATTCCAGATCCAACAAGAACAAAGTAAAATGCCAAATAAGAAAATAAATTCAATTATTATCATTTATGTAGATAATATCATTTCTTACCAAAGAAATAAAGTCTTACGAGGAATTATCTTTCCAAATAGACATACCTTCATTTTGAACTTTGAGATTGGTAAGAAAATCTA
Organism: Wollemia nobilis; assembly: GCA_028583015.1. Classification (NCBI taxonomy): domain Eukaryota; kingdom Viridiplantae; phylum Streptophyta; class Pinopsida; order Araucariales; family Araucariaceae; genus Wollemia; species Wollemia nobilis. The sequence goes on along the minus strand of JAQPPZ010003193.1, from coordinate 105,636 downwards.
CAACTTTGTTACTAGTTCATAAATTTTCTTAGGAATATTATCTGCAACCTTGTTACTATTGAAGGGTATGGTTAATGTTCATTCCACCCAAGGACGGTTGCTGGTGGTCATCCCTGGGTGGGACGATCATGAACTGTAACCAGGGTTATGCATAGTGGCTATTTTCTTAAAATTGGTTAAAATTAGGATTTTCAAAATTTGGAATTGGCTAATATTTGGGACCCTTGACCAGGGTCCATTAGCCAAATAATTTTGGGTGCAAATTTTTTTGGGATCGATTCGTTCCAATTTTATAATAATTTTAACATTTCAAGTTTAAATTTCCAACATTGTCCCTAATAATAGTGAATCTTCTACATGTGTTTTGACACTATTCGCTTAAATTTTTAAACCAATTCGCCAAATATTTATAAATACATTTTGGGACCAATATCTTATGCATAACCCTGACTGTAACTATCTTGGGGTGGGATGGCCATGGCTACATGGCCTAAAACCTCCCAAAAATGGGAGTAAACCTTATCAAAAGTTTGTGGAATCCCTAATTAACCCTTGAGGGTTGTCCAATAGGGCCATATGATATCGATAAGAGCAGTGCATTAGCAGTATTATTCGATTTACACAATTTTATTGTATACAAGTAGAATCCTATGTAATAGTCATATGCTCTTGATAGCTTGATATATTATTGTCCCCTTCCTTATTAATTAATCTCTCTCTTATGATAAATCTACTATCTATCACCCCTTATCCATTAGCCACATCTACAACCTTTCCACTTTTTTTCCCTCTCTATTTAGAGCTAATCTAGCTCCATCCATAGTTTATCTCTCAAATTGAAGCTTAGTCATCACTCTATCTTAGTCCTCCTCATCAAATCACCTTGTAGCCTTTCAACTTACGTATTACTCTAGCAGAGCATTCCTCTCTAACTCCAACATAGTTATTTATAATATCAAAACCTACCTATCATATTTGACACATAGATAGTGACCTATCAATATAAACCTCAAAACCAATAGGTTGTGACATTCTACACCCCATATCTTCTATTATATGGTTCTATGGTGGTAAAACTAGTAGTGGTAGAATCATTACAAGCAAATATTTTTATCTCTCCCATATCATGACCTCTTAAATATGACTCCATAGATATGAATATGCCTATCTCTATGGCTTAAGTACCTTGTCTAGTAGTAGGGCAATATTGTTAGGATGAAATTCCTCCTACCAGATCTCATAATCCTCAACCATGCTACGATCATCCTGGAAAAGATTTAAAACAATATAATCATTCATATCCTCTTATGCATGGCTCTATAGATGATAAAAATATCCAACTCCTTTCTCTTGATGAGCTCTTCTATACCAAAATTCCTCCTTAGAAGTATTATATACCATATCAAAACATCTAGAAAATAAATCTACACACCATAACTCTCACTCCCATCTTTTTTTTTAAATAAAGAGGTAAAAAATTATTGATAAAAAGTCTAGATTATAAAGTATAATTGAGTTTCCAACAAAGACTCAAATAAATAGCCAAACAGGCTAAAACCACTAGACTAGAATGACACCCAGAAAAGACAATAAGAATAAACCACAGTAAGTTTGTACATCCTTGTGTATCAACTCCCATAGGTATTGAGAGTCCCTAGATGGGAGAATCTCCCAATTATCGATACTCCAAGGATCTAGTAGCTCAGAAGCCCTTTTGGACAGGTAAGCAAAAACCACATTCCATTCCTTTGGAATGTGCACAAAGGATATAAATTCAAACTCTTCACTCATTCTGAGAATATGAATGGCTACAGAGGCCAAATGCCAATTAACTTCCACAACCCTTTTACTGTTTAAAATATTAACCACAATTTGAGAGTCAAACTCGCAGATAATATTATGCCAGCCAAGAGAAAAACCCCTTTGCAAGGCCTCAAGAATTGTAAGAGCTTCCATAAAATTGTTGGAGTGAACACCTTTATAAATGGAAAAGAAAAAACTAACATCATCAGTAGAATCTCTCCCAACACCGCCAATGCCAGCATGTCCAGGATTACCCCTGGACGATCCATCAGTATTAATTTTTAAAACTCCTCTAGGGGGTGGCCTCCACCTACCATATCTCCTAACCTTCTTGCTGAGCTGAGGAACCCTACTAGGGCTAGAAGAGTTCACACCATCCCCAAAGATACCAAGGGCTTGCTGTACCTTATCCTTCCTAAAATTCAAAAGAGGGTCCACATCACATTTGCTATGCATTGCTTCCTGAACAATGAACCATAACTCCCACTGGATTATTTTTAGCCTAAATTTGTGTCAAGGGCATGTAAACCAGTGGTAAATGACTCCTAAAAAAGTGACATGATAATAAAAAAATGAACTAGAAGCAAAAAATTAAAAGTTTTTATTGCTTACCACTATTGGTACAACCTCTCCTTTGTCGATGACCCACACAACTTTTTTTTGGTGTCATAGTCACTCCTCATTATCCATATTTACAACTTTCTCTCTTGTCTTCCTCTCCTTATATTTTGCATGGTGAAAATGAACTCCCCTCCCTCCTACCCACCCCTTTATACCTATTTCCCCTATAATCTCCCTTGAAATTTTTTTCCATATCTTTCTTCAATTTCAAAACACTTTTCCATCTAAATTTAATAAATCTAATCAAGCTTTGATGATATAAGGGTTGTTTTTTCATCTAATTCACACAACACTAACTAAAATTCTCCTTCTCATTCAATGCGCTTTCATGTTTCTCGGGCTCTCTCCCCCTCTAAAACTTAAGGGGACATACCAGAGCATCAAATTGCTCCAATCACAAACCTAATTCTAGGAAAAAAGATAACCCTTTTATCACAAAATTAGGTCATCTATGATGTTTTTTGTTGTTTTTTAAACAATAAATATATCAAAAAGAGAAAAATGTAGACATCTAATTTTTCCCACCTTCTAAACACCAATTGTATCATTATAAAACCCTTTTTGATACGAGTTTAGGGTAAAGAGTGACATTACCTTTGATGATTATAAAACTTTATTAGATATTTTCAAATTTTCAAAAATATGGTATTGCTGGAAAGACCTCAAAAAGTGATTTTCATGGAGAGTAAACTTTCCCATGTTTATCCATGGTCAAACACCTCAAAACCATAGCACTGATAGTACTATATACCTATGATAATATTCTATGGCCTATACGACACCTTTGTGTACTAACAGTAGTTCCATATAATTCATACAACACTTATATCTCATTCAAAACTTTTGTTTTATCACTTTTACCACCATCTAGTGACTCCATATAGAACTAAGATATCTAACTAAAACTCATGTTTTGGCTACCTAACTAACTATTTCTCATAGATTATACAACTTGTCTAGTGTAAATATTGACTTCCAATTAAGGAATTTAAATACCTAATCATAACATGTATCTAGCAATTTAGTTAGATAAATCTATGCATCTACCTATGATAATAGTATTCCTATCTTGTTTGAAACTTCTACCCCTACTAGCATTTCTATCTTGTTTGGCACTTCTGTCCATTTGGAATTTCTATAGATCATAATACTTATGCATTGGTGATTGACTTGGTATATTTTTCTATGTCTATTCTACTTTTATACTATTATTTGTTCTATTTTTTATTTCAAAATAATAGATCTAAGATACTTTATTTAGTTTTACAAATATCCTAGCTGTTTTGATAAATTTATCTTTAAAAGGGAATCTTATCTATATTTTAGTCACAAAATCATAAAAAATGTATTGATAGACTCTTAAATTGGTGCATTATTATAAAATTAGGTAGAAATAATTATATTTTTGGAATAGTATCAATAAAATTGAGGTTTTGTAATTCTATATTATATTTTGTAAATAGATTTGTGGATAAATATAAATGAGTTAGATCCCTTTGTGTAAGTTGCAAATATGGTCAAATTTTGTTTTCTCTTCAAAATTCTAAGCATTAAATATAAAATACATGTAGCCTACATCTTAAGCACGCTATATTGCTTTTACATGCTAATTATTTGACCTTTCAACCAACAAAGAAAAAGGAAAGTGTTTTTCTTTCTAATAAACACTAGAAAAGAAAATCATTTAGATCTAGAGCTTCGTATTCTTGCATCTCCTTTTACATTTAGGTAGGAAATCAAACTTGCATGTACTATAACATAGGTTACTCCTATTGTTTGTTTGCACATAATTATATCTATTGAATTTGAAATAAATATAGATACTTTTATTATTTTACAAACATAGAAAAGGTAAAAACACTTTATCTATGACTATGTATCACATTTTGTGTTTATTTGTATTTTTACTAAATTAATCAAATATTGCACTTAGGATAAAGGAAATTTGTGTTACATCCTTTTAATTCAAAGGAAAATAAAATATTTCATTTTTTGCAAGCACTAAAACCAAAAAGTACATGTAGACCTAGGAATTATTCTATGCATCTTTTATTTGTATTTGCATTGGATCCTTCATCCTGGCATTCCACAGAGGATAGAATAGGATTTTAAACCTTAGGTGCATTATAATCAACACATCAAACATGGACTAATAGGCCTCACACTAAATGCATCCAAAATATTGAATGTAGACACACATGATTTTTGTACCTCAAAATAAGTTATATAACTTTGCATAGAATTTCAGCTACATTTATCAAAACTTAAATGTTTTAATATATTTTCTAGATTAATCAATGATTTCTCAAGTATGTGAGATTGTTAAGCATATATGTATTTTGAGAAAACATAATTATCTTTTTTCTTAAAAAGAGGTATGGGATCTTGTTGATAAAGAGATTTCTAGGGCTATGATAATTTATTCTTATTGAAGATAACTATTTTATCTATTTTATTGCTAAAAATATCCTAGAGATTTATTCATATTGAAGAGATAACTATTTTTCTATCTCTATTTCAATGACAACATATTTTTCTATTCATGTGTTTACACTATTAAAATTAGAAATATAAGACCTTTCCATGTTAAAATATTCAAGGCACTAGTGAAAAAATAGAATGAACACTATACCAAATTCCTAAGGTTTAGGTTAAGAATATTTTTTTGCTCATGGATTTATCATATAAAGGACCATTCACTAAATACCTCATCAAAATAGTGTGACTTGAGTGGAAAATCAAGTTATTCTAGATATGGGTGATTGGATGACACTTGCTAACTAGATAGAGATGGTATTTAGTGATTGGATGACTTGTGCAACATACATAATCAATATAACCCTAACATGAGTGATCAAATTTTTGATGATGTTTGATTGGTGGATAGATACAACATATTTTACTTCATATTTATGTATGTTTAGGTTAATTTAACATGTTTGTATTTCTAAGGATACTTGAAATGAATAACAAAATAAGAGTCATGAGTGCATTCATGCACATAGTGTTGATGATCATGTTCCTTGGGACATCCTAAATTTTTATAATGTGATGTTTGGGTAGACTTCTCACTCTAGTCCTTTTGGTATACTTGCTCACATTTATACCTCTTCCAAGTGATTATGGATATTTGATATTTCTATGACAATGGTTTTCTTTCACCTATGGATTTTTTAATATTATTTCAATTTTAAGGTTGTTACATCCGATGTCTCTAGTTTTTTTTTCTAAAAGACTTGTTTGTTTATATCATTTTTTGTATCCTTCAAATTAAAAATAAATACAAATTAATTATATCTATATACACAAAATGTATTTAGGTATTTTCTACAACTTCTATGGACATGAACAACAAGCAATTTTTCATTCTCAAAATTGATTAATAGGCTCTTCAAAGTTACATTGTAAAATACCAAAAATAATTATTGTAATTATCAAATAAAAAATAAATTTTGTAATATAGGAATTCTTTGTTGTTCTCATTATAGAGATGATGATAATAATAATAATTATTATTTAACTTTTGCATTCCAATAATGGTTATTCAAACATAAAGTAAATGGAACCATGCATACATATAATTGTATTATGCACACACATAACATTGAAACTAGTAAATATATTTTTTTATTTTTTATTATTTCTATAAAGTTTTTAATTTATCATATTAATATAAGTTAAACTAATTATTTAAATATTTGGAAAAATATTATTGTACTCACACTTATATTTTGGATGAATTAATATAATATTTATAAGTTATTAAATTTGATGTGTTTTTTTAAGTTGCATATTTCAAAGCAAGCTATTTATCTTGTGAAATTTTAAACTAATTTAATTACATTTTACAATAAATTATTTAAATAAAAGCATTTTATAAGATTTTTTTGTAAGTTAATTTATATTATATTATGCCTCCCAAATACCTTTTACATCAACATGGAACGTTAGGCATTAGCCTAAACCCAAGAGGAAGTATACCAAACCATTAGAAAAATAGGTAAATCTTGACCTATTACATCGAACAGAAAACACTACGAGAAACACAGAGAAAATAATCTATGTTCAAGACTACAAGATTCAAGACTAGAAGATGAAAGCCGAACTCAAGAAAAACAAAGAAGTTCCTTGGACACTACCCAAACCAAACAATACCCAAACCAAACAATAGAAACATCCGAACAACAATCTAAATCATCCACCTTTTTGCTAGAAGCTAAAATATTAGTTAAATGTATTTACATGTATTTTTTATATCTTATATTCCAAAAACTTAAAAGTGTTTAATATGGAAAATTATTGTATGTAATAGTAATTTTTTGTTTGGTATGAACGGAATATCAATTTTGTTGACAAGAGCTTCAACATATGACCCTGTGTAGAATAACTCAATGGAAAGATGAATTCTTGTGTCAATTTTTGGCTGATAAGATATTATGTAAAATGCATTTAATTGTACACGTTATTGTGAAGATGTGATTTTACAAATTGGAGAATAAATTGCGGTATCAGATAAGTTAAGATTTAACTGCATGTATGTATATATTTGTTAAGTTAAGATTTGGCAGATTCAGAAATAAATTAAAATATACTGACCTGACCTGACAGTAATTCTTGCTATTTACATTGTTCACCATTATAAATAATCTCTTATTTGAAAGATGTCAAGAAGAGATATTGCAGATCAGTTATTTTGCTTGCTAAAAGGATGGCAAGAACAACTAGCAAGTCATGTTTTCTGATAATTTTGATTTGTTTGAACTTGGTGTTATTCTGCGTTTCCATTGAAGAAGGAGAATACGACGGAGGAGGCAAAGGTCATTTATTTGCAGAATCTGCAAGCATACGAGATAATAGTGTGTCTCGCAACGAAAAAACATTTCAATATTGTCTTTGCTGCGCTGTGTCATTGAAGAAAGATAAGAAATGTTGTCGCAAATGTTGTGGTCGTGGTGATCCAAATTGTGACAAATGATGTGGTCGTGGTGATCCAAATCTTGAATGAACTAGCTTCAGAAATCTGCATAATAAATAAAATTTAGAAACCTGCTTTATACGTTTACACAAACGAGAGATGTAATATCGTTATTTATATTCTATGAATCTTATCTTATATTATTTTGGTGTTATGGGAGAAGGCTTTATCGCTTGTACTTGTTTGTATTTTTATTTTTTATTTTTTATATATAAATGTGCAATCATTTAATAAGTTTAAAGAATTAAAAATATATGTTTATTATTTCACTCATCTTTATATATATATATATATATATATATATATATATATATATATATATATATATATATATATATATATATATTTTATTTGTATAATTGATTGATTTTTATTATTATGTATTATTAATATTTAAAAATTTTAAAATAAATTTAATATTTTTAAATTTAGTTTTGAAGTAAATTAAAATATTTTATCTCTCACTTCATATGTTGTGGATATGCTATGTAAAAAGTTATATCGTGACCACATAATAATATTTACCCCTTTTAAAAAAATATATTATATGTTGCTTAGTGTAACTCTCCTATCAAGTAAATATAAATTAATATTTAATATAATATAATATTATATTAAATTAGATTATATTATATGTTACCAAAAAAAATTATATAAAAATCCACTTCAAATGACATGAGATGAAAGTTTAAAAACTATTGACATTCATAATTGTTAATAAGATAAGTAAAAATAAACCATAAACATATATGCTATGTAATAGTTTACTAGGATGTGGGGAAGTTGGAGAGAAGTGGGTAGTTGAAACTCTCATGTTGGAGAGGCCCCAGGTTCAAATCTCTTCATCTCATATGTTTATGGATATGCTATGTAATAGTTTACTAGGGACCCTACTGGTGGTGTGTTTATCCACCCGCTTGATGTAATAATGAGCTTTAATGAAAGATCAACCAATATTTAAAAAAAAAACATAAGACATAAAAGATAGCATTGCTAATATTTTTTTGCCAATTAAAAATAAAATGGATGAAAAACATGCATGTTAAATTCTGTCCTATCTAAATAGTGATAATTTTTTTCAGTGTTTAATATTATTAAATAAACATAAAAGTATTTTATTTTCTTAATAGGTTTGATGTAAATGAACATAAATTGAAAAGTAAGATTAAGCAAGGTCATGAGAAAATTAAAGATGAAGAAAAAATATTACTGATGTTTTGATGTAAGAAGAAAAAAAAAAAAATAAATAAATAAATAAATAAATATATATATATATATATATATATATATATATATATATATATATATATATATATATATATATATATATATATATATATATATATATATAATGGATTTTTAAGAGTTGATTTTGAGAAAACAATTTAAAAAAAAATATTAAATTGATCAATGATATTTTTATAATATCATATAAGAGTGTTGATTTTGAGAAAATTAAAAAAAAAAAAATATTAAATTGATCAATGATATTTTTATAATATTATATACTTCCTAAAGCAAGAAAATATCAAACAAATTTTAACATTAAAAATGAGATAATACACTGTATATTTTGAGATGTAATCTCATAAACATATTATCATAGGATTCATTGTAAGAGATAAAATGTTTGGTTAAATAAATATATATTCACAAAGATGAATATTGTTAAAGATTAAGGGGAGTTATACATGTTATATTTCTAATATATAATATATAGTCACTCCTCCCATACAATGTTTAAAATTTATAATATTTTTATTATACAATATATAACATTTTCTAACAAAAAACATGATCTTAAAATGAAATATTCAAAAATATTGGATGGAGTTACGTTGACAAAGAATTATAGAGTTGATTGAGGATGAATTAAATTTATTTATCTATACTTTTTCTATTAGGTATAAAAGAGGAATTTTGAAAAGGTCCCTAAATCTTTTACAAATTTACAAACCGGACCAACAAAGTAGCCCTAACAACATCCAAGAAAGGCCTAACCCATAATATAAACATGGAAGAAATGATTGATAACAAACACACAAACACAAACAAGGCCTAGCCCACAAATAGAATCATGGAAGAAATGATTGATGACAAATAAACAAATAAACAAAACAGGATAAACCACATATAGAATCCACCAATTCCAATTCAACAAGAACAAAATAAAATGTCAAATAAGAAAATAGAATCAATTATTAGCATTTATGTAGACAATATCATTTCTTGCAAAAGAAATAAGATCTTATGAGGAATTATCTTTCCAAATAGACATACCTTAATTTTGAACTTTGAGATTGGTAAGACAATATTAAAACTTTTTACTAGTTCACAAATTTTCTTAGGAATATTATCAGCAACCTTGTTACCATTGAAGGGTCTGGTTCATGTTCATTCCACCCAAGGACGGTTGCTGGTGGTCATCCCTGGGTGGGACGATCATGAACTGTAACTATCTTGGGGTGGGATGGCCATGGATACATGGACTAAAACCTCTCAAAAGTTACACAATTTTACTGTCTATAAGTAGCATCCTATGCAATAGTCATATGCTCTTGATAGCTTGATATATTATTGTCCCCTCCCTTATTAATTAATCTCTCTCTTATGATAAATCTACTATCTATCACCCCTTATCCATTAGCTACATCTAAAACCTTTCCACTTGTTTTCCCTCTCTATTTAGAGCTAATCTAGCTCCATCCATAGTTTATCTCTCAAATTGAAACTTAGTCATCACTCTATCGTAGTCGTCCTCATCAAATCACCATGTAGCCTTTCAACTTGTCTATTACTCTAGCAGAGAATTCCTCTCTAACTCCAACATAGATATTTATAATATCAAAACGTACCTATCATATTTAACACATAGATAGTGACCTATCAATATAAACCTCAAAACTAATAGGTTGTGACATTCTACACTCCATTTATTCTATTATATGCTTTGATTGTGGTTAAACCAGTAGTGGTAGAATCATTACAAGCAAATATCTTTATCTCTCCCATATCATGGCCTCTTGAATATGATTCCATAGATATGAATATGCCTATCTCTATGGCTTAAGTACCTTTTATAGTAGTAGGGTAATATTGTTAGGATGAAATTCCTCCTACCAAATCTCATAACCTTCAACCATTCTATGATCATCCTGGAAAATATTTAGAATAATATAATCATCCATATCCTCTTATGCATGGATCTATAGATGATAAAAATATCCAACTCCTTGCACTTGATGAGCTCTTCTATACCAAAATTCCTCCTTAGAAGTATTCTATACCACATCAAACTATCTAGAAAATCAATCTATGCACCATAACTCTCACTCCCCTCTTGGATTGCATGGCCACATAACATTTCATAATTTAGCTAGATCATATTCACCATCTACACCCATATCTACTCGAGCACCTCTAATGATAATTTGGAAGATATATTACACATCCTCTAATTTAACTACCATATCTGATATAGGGATATAAAAGGTAGTCATATTTGAGTACCAATTATCTTCTAGTGTTATCATCAATTCCCAATCAAATATAACTTTTGGCATGCACACAAGATCATGTAGGACTACGATAGCTAGTGATCTATAGTAAATATTATCCACCAAAATTTGAATGGCTTGTAATGCATAATATTTTCTCCCTTGGCACTATAAAATATACAAATAGTTGTACATCCACAAAAAGGACAAATATCAGCTTAGCATTGTAATAAAAACTTCAAGTAAAAAATATATGAGGCACCTAAAATTGTATCAAAACCTCCACAATTATTACAAAAACTATACCATTATAAATTTTTTAGAAAGACATTTCAAATGAATATAAAGAATCCTACATTTCCATAAATAATATTTATAAATGATAGTACCTAAAAATGGTATAACCAGGTCAAGAAAACACTTTGACCATTAAGGCTTACAAAACTTTACAAAAGTAATATAGTTGGAAAGAGCTCTCTCCAACACCGACCTCCCAAAATAGCTATAGATAAAAGTTCTATAACTTGACAATAGTGTTGTATGACATGTGTGGTAGCTTTATCACCAATGATAATTCTATATGTAATCATCATATGGCCAAATCCAATTGTTTACCAAATGCTAATATTATACAAAAGCATCATTTAATGATATAACCATCTACTAATGCAAGTCGGATTATGCATAAGGGTTTGGCCCCAAAATGTATTTATAAAAATTTTGTGAATCGGTTTCAAAATTTAGGTGAATAATGTCCAAATGTATGTAGAAGGTTCACTATTATTAGGGGTAATGTTGGAAATTTAAACTTAAAATGGTAAAAATACTATAAAATTAGGGTGAATCAACCTCAAAAAAAATTACACCCAAAATTATTTGGCTAAAGGGCCTTGGTCAAGGGTCCCAAATACTAGCCAATTCTAAATTTTGAAAATCCTAATTTTAGCCAATATGGTAATAAATAGCCACTATTCATAACCTTGAATGCAAGAATCATATGGACATGCAACCATCATACAATGAAAGCACCATACAAACATAGAAGCATAGTATGCCAATAAAAGTATTGTATGGATACAATATGTCATATGACAATGAAACTATCATACAAATTATAATTCTCTATATAAAAGTATTTTTATTCTAAATTTGTGTCAAGGGCATGTAAACCAATGATAAATGACTGCTAAAAAAGTGACATGATAATAAATAAATAAACTAGAAACAAAAAAATAAAAGGTTTTTATTGCATACCACTATTGGTACAATCTCTCCTTTGTCGATAACCCACACAACTTTTGTTTGATGTCATAGTCACTCCTCATTATCCATATTTGCAATTTTCTCTCTTATCTTCCTCTCCTTGTATTTTGCACGGTGAAAATGAACTCCCCTCCCTCCTACCCATCCCTTTATACCTCTTTCCCCATAATCTCCCTTGAAAGTTTTTTCCATATCTTTCTTCAATTTCAAAACACTTTTCCATCTAAATTTAATAAATCTAATCAAACCTTGATGATATAAGAAATGATTTTTCATCTAATTCACACATCTCTAACTAAACTTATCCTTCCCATTCAATGCACTTTCATGTTTCTCGAGCTCTCTCCCCCTTTAAAACTTAAGGGGACATACCCGAGCATCAAATTGCACCAATAAAAAACCTAATTTTAGGAAAATATATAACCCTTTTATCACAAAATTAGGTCATCTATGATATTTTTTGTTGTTTTTTAAACAATAAATATATCAAAAAGTGAAAAATGTAGACATCTATTTTTTTCCCATCTTCCAACACCAACTGTATCATTTTAAAACCCTTTTTGATATGAGTTCAGGGTAAAGAGTGACATTACCTTTTATGATTATAAAAATTTATTAGATATTTTTTCAAATTTTCAAAAATATGGAATTGTTGGAAAGACCTCAAAAAGTGATTTTCTTGGAGTGTAAACTTTCCCATGTTTATCCATTGTCAAACACCTCAAAACCATATCAATGATAGTACTAGATACCTATGATAGTATTCTACGGCCTATAGAACGCCTTTGTGTACTAACAATAGTTCCATATAATCCATACAATATTTATATCTCATTCAAAACTTTTGTTTTATCACTTTGACCACCATCTAGTGATTCCATATAGCCACCACTAGAACTCATGTTTTGGATATCTATCTAAATATTTCTCATATATTTTACACCTTATTTAGTGTAAATCTTGGTTTCCAATTAAGAAATTTAAGTACCTAATCATGATATGTATCTAGCAATTTAGTTAGTTAAATCCATGCACCTACCTATGGTACTAGTATTTCTATATTTTTTTGGCACTTCTACCCCTACTAGCATTTCTATCTTGTTTGGCACTTCTACCCCTACTAGCATTTCTATCTTGTTTGGCACTTCTGTCTATTTGGAATTTCTATAGATTATAATACTTATGTATTGGTGATTGACTTGTTATATTTTTCTATGTCTATTCTACTTTTATACTACTATTTATTCTATTTTTATTTCAAAATAATAGATCTATTATTTCTATCTTGTTTGGCACTTCTACCCCTACTAGCATTTCTATCTTGTTTGGCATTTTTGTTCTATTTGGAATTTTTATAGATTATAATACTTATGCATTGGTGATTGACTTGGTATATTTTTATATGTCTATTCTACTTTTATACTATTATTTTTTCTATTTTTTATTTCAAAATAATAGATCTAAAATATTTTATTTAGTTTTACAAACATCCTAGATGTTATGATAATTTTATCTTTAAAAGAGAACAATATCTACATTTTAGTCATAAAATAATAAAAAATGTATTGATAGACTCATAAATTTTTGCATTATTATAAAATTAGGTTGTTGCATTATTATAAAATTAGGTGGAAATAATAAGATTTGTGGAATAATCTCAATCAATTTAAGTTTTTGTAATTCTAAATTATATTTTGTAAATAGATTCATGGGTAAACCTAAATAAATTAGATCCCTTTATGTAAATTGCAAATATGGTAAAAAAATATTTTTCTCTTTAAAAGTCTAAGCATTAACTGCAAAATGCATGTAGTCTACATCTTAAGCTCGTTCTGTTGCTTTTACATGCACATTATTTGACCTTTCAACCAACAAAGAAAAAGGAAAGCATTTTTATTTCTAATAAACACTAGAAATGAAGAGCATGTAGATCTAGAGCTCTTTGCATCTCCTTTTACATTTAGGTAGGAAATCAAACTTGCATGTAGTATAATATAGGTTACTCCTTTTGTTTTTTTGCAAATAATTATATCTATTGAATTGGAAATAAACATAAATAATTTTATTATTTTACAAGCATAGAAAAGATAAAAACACTTTATCTATGACTATGTGTCACATTTTGTGTTTATTTTCATTTTTACTAAATCAGTCAAATATTTTACTTAGGATAAAGGAAACTTGTGTTAAATCCTTTTAATTCAAAGGAAACAAAAATATTTTATTTTTTGCAAGCATTGAAACCAAAAATTACATGTAGACATCCGCCCATGTGGGGGAGTTGAAGAGAAGTGGGTAGTTAAAACTCTCGTGTTGGAGAGGCCCTAGGTTCAAATCTCTCCCTCTCATATATTGTGAATATGCTATGTAATAGATACTAGGACTCTAATAGGACCCTACTGAAGGTGTGTATATCCACTTGCTTGATGTAAGATTGTGCCTTAATGAAAGATCAACATTTAAAAAAAAAAGTACATGTAGACCTAAGAATTATTCTATGCATATTTTATTTGTATTTGCATTGGATCCTTCGTCCTAACATTCCATAGAGGATAGAATAGGATTTTAAACCTTAGGTGCATTATAATCAACACATAAAACATTTACCTATAGTCCTCACACTAAATGCATCCAAAATATTGAGTGTAGGTACACATGATTTTTGTACCTCAAAATAAGTTATACAACTTTACATAGAATTTCAGCTACATTTATCAACACTTAAATGTTTTAATATATTTTCTAGATTAATTAATGATTGTTCAAGTATGTGAAATTGTTAAGGATATATGTAGTTTGAGAAAACATAATTATCTATTTTCTTAAAAGGAGGTATGAGATATTATTGATAAAGAGATTTCTAGGGCTATGATAGTTTATTCTTATTGAAGATAACTATTTTATCTATTTCATTGCTAAACATATTCTAGATATTTATTCATATTTAAGAGATAACTATTTTTTCTGTTTCTCTATTTAGTGACTACATATTCTCTATTCATGTATTTACACTATTAAAATTAAAAATATAAGACCTTTCAAGTTTAAAATATTCAAGGCACTAGTGAAAAAATAGAATGAACACTATACCAAATGCATAAGGTTTAGGTTAGAAATATTTTGTTGCTCATGGCTTTATATTATAGAGGACCATTCACTAGATGCCTCAATCAAAATAGTGTGACTGAGTGGAAAATCAAGTTATTCTAGATATGGGTGATTGGATGACACTTGCTAACTAGATAGAGATGGGTTATTGAATGACTTGTAGGACATATATAATCAATCTAACCCTAACATGAATGGTCAAAGTTTTGATGGCGTTTGAGTTGTGGATAGATAAAACATATTTTAATTCATATTTATGTATGTTTGGGTTAATTTATTATATTTTTATTTATAAGGATAGTGAAATGAATAACAAAATAAGAGTCATGAGTGCATTCATGCGGGTAGCCTTGATGATCATGTTCCTTGGGATATCCTAAATTTTTATAATGTGATGTATTTGATATTCCTATGACAATGGTTTTGTTTCACCTATGGAATTTTAATATTATTTCAATTTTAAAGTTGTTACATCTTATTTCCCTAGTTTTTTTCTAAAAGACTTGTTTTTTATATCATTTTTTTATACTTCAAATTTAAAAAAATATATAAATTAATTATATCTATATACACAAAATATATTTAAATATTTTCTACGACTTATATGCACATGAATACCGAGCATGTTTTCATTCTTAAAATTTTTTAAAGACTCTTCAAAGTTGCATTGCAAAATACCAAAAATAATTATTTTAATTATCAAATAAAAACAAATTTTGTAATCTAGGAATTCTTTGATTTTCTCATTATAGAGATGATGATAATAATAATAATAATAATTTTTTGAATGAAGAAGAAATACATTAAATACAACGTCGAAACATACAAAAATGAGTGGACTACCACGTCACACCCCAAGCCTTAGCCAAACCAGATGATAAAAATAGCCAAGATAACCTTCACCAAGTACAACAAAATCCCCCCAAAAAAAACCACACATTGGCTGAATAAATAGCCAAGACAATGTTTAAAAACTTAGTAGAAACATACTAGAAATAGTCAAAATTAAGATCAAAACTAGATGATGCAATTCATTAGATATTCCAACCCGACCTGGGTAAGTTGGTAGACTTATCAATTGTAGGTTGAGATGAAGACTCAAAGGGAGCGTTCCATCCATTTCCATCACCAGCAATACCCGAGCTCCAACCAGTATTAGCATCACCATCACTACCCTTCAGAGAATCGACCTGAACAAAATAATTTAGGGGAGTTCCCCATCCCTGATTAGCTCTCTAGCCATCCTAATCAGGCTGAGGATGATCATCCCAAGTAGAAACCTACTGAGTAGGAAGGGAACACAGCAGACCCTATGCTTGATCTCTAGAGGGATGAGAGTGAGCTCTAGAAGGCAGTCGTTCCCTATAATCCTACAAAGGGTGATGATGTTGTTTGGTTCTGGAACGGTTGTGTTGTTAATGCTCTGGGGGGACTCTACTTACAACACATGGGGCATTACCCTAATGATAAATCAACTCCTACAGATGATTAAGCTCCATTACCACCTTATTAGCTTGAACCTAAATTTGTAACTGGGCATCATGAAATACCATAAGCTTATATGAGAGAAAAAAATAATAGATGGAATTTTATCTACAAAAACTATCTCATTCCTTGATTTCTAGGTATGGAATACAATGTTAATTCAAAATGTTCCAGAATTCAAGCAAAGGTTGAGAAACCTATGGTGGATCTCCCAAAAAATTATGAAACCAGGTTAATAGAGCATGCAAAAAGGGCTGGAAGAAAGACTCCATCCATTCCCAAACCATATAAGCTCTATGAAAATTTTAGAAAAGATGCAGAATGGATTCTACTTCCCCATAGAAAGGGTAAATGGGAAAATCAATGCCTAAATGCCTAAGCTATGAGCCAAGTGGCAGTCCCTGGTACAATAAACTCCAGATAAAAGAGGTCTGTTTGTGTTCAATATAGGGTTCCCAAGTGAGCTAAAAGGGAGCTCTCCATCTGGATTTGGAAGAGAACAAATCCCAACATGTATTGATATTGGTAACCATGGGCAAATTGGGCGAAATCCAGTTGTAACCCTGCTTAGTACTATAATTAAATAAAGGACGTGTTTATACCATTCAAATTATTTCCACAAAGGTTGTTGACAAATATGAATAAGCTTAGGCCATAAGGAAAAAGGTGTACTATTAATAACTACATCATAGGTAGCTTTATCAATGAACTATAACCTATACTACTTTTAAAAATTCACCCAAGGGATCCAATCACCAGAATGCCTACAATAAAAATCAGATAGGGACACAATGTCCTTTTTGAAAAAAAAAATAGCATGGATCCATTGAACTTGAGCAAGTGGTTTTCCCTGGTACTAAATCACAGGGGACCACCAAATATTCAAATCAGTAATAGCTGCCCCCTTGTGGCGACCAATTCATTTCCAACGGAGCTAGGGCTTGAGTGACTCCCAAGATTGCCAAAGACTTTCAGTCACAAAGGAACCAACAATTTTACATGAAAAAGGGGCTACAAGAATGGATGGGAAATCCAACCCTTGCCAACATTTCTTGCCAATGGATAACTTTGTTGCCACACAATTCCTAATCAAAACTTTCCATGCTTCCTCCCATTTAAGAGATATGATGATCCATTTAGTTCTAAGAGCTAAACCTTGACAAAAATAGTTAAATAACACCAATCCTCCTGACTTTTTAGGGAGGAAACAAAATTCCCATGCTACTCTATGAAATCCATTTTTTTGAGAGGAATTAGCCCATAAAAACTCCCATAGAATATTTTACAGCTTCTTATAACAAGCTTGAGATGGAACCCAATAGGAAGAGTAATATACACGTGTACTGGCAAGGATTTTAGAGCATATTTATAATTTACCCATAAGGAATAACTTCTTGGTGATCCAGTGATTGAGCTTGTTTTCCATCCTTTGCACTACATACTCCCAAATTTGAGAAGGGGTGCTTTGAAAAGCAAAGGGAATGCCTAAAAATTTGAACATCTCCCCTGATTTTATCCACATCCATTGATAATGCTCTAACCGAGGTGAAAGGGTATGTGAGGATTGCCTATAGCAATTATTTTTTCCCCACTGAATTTTGGAACCAGAGGCTTTACAAAAAACATCCAGGCTAGAAAGAGCCTTTGTGATAGACACTTCGTATTTAGTGAGTGTTATGAAAGAATCATCCATAAAGTGTCCATTAATGAGTGGCCCTTGCCCTCCTGGTAAGAAAATATTCTTAACTAGTCCTTGTGAGGCTTTGTGGGCAAGAAGGTACCCAAAGGCTTCAATTGCAAGCACATAGAGGGAGGGGACTAGAGTACAACCTTGTCGAATGGATTTAAACAAACAAATATGCTATTTTTTCATAACATTCAACGCGAGAACTACTGAAGCATTTGCAAATAACATTTTTATGGATTGGACAAAGCCAGGACCAAACCCCAGAGTTGTAAGCATTGAGAGAATGAAATGCCATTCAATTCTATCATAGGATTTTTCAAAGTCAATTTTAATAAAAATGCATCTTGTTGAGACTACCATGCCCAATCCATGCCTTCCCACAGAATATATCAATTACGAATAAAGCTTGTTTTTTCAAGCTTCACAATAAGAGGAAGGAGAGGCTAAAGTTTAAGAGCAAGAGCCTTAGCGATAATTTTATAGCAAAAATTTAGCAAAGTGATAGGCCTCTAGTTGGTGATCACTTCAGGATCACTCAGCTTGGAAATGAACTTGATGTTACCTCTATTAATGAGTGCTCCTAAAGAACCAAAATACAGGGCTTCCTGGTAAACCCGTAGAAGGTCAGGGTCGACCATATCCCACAAAGCTTTATAAAATTCCCAAGAAAATCCATCAAGACCTAGCACTTTGTCATTAGCCATATGAGATAAAACCTCAGTAAGATCTTCTAAAGAAAGAGGTTTATCACAGGCTTCAATCTGAGAAGGCGAAAGCTTAGTAGAAACCACTAAGCAACATTTATCCAATGCTTGTTGTCTCTCAGATGAGAAATATTGAGAATAAAAGACCTATTGGTAATGATGAACAAATACCTTAGAAATATTATGCAACTCTGATAACCTTTCACCATTATTCACAATGGCTTTGAACTGAACCACCTACTGAGACAGTTTAAGGTGCTTAAAAATTCTTTGGAAACTCTATCGTTGACCTTGAGCCAATGCATTTGGGCATGAAGCTGAGAACCTCTACCCTCATATAGCTCAGCCTTCTTAATATCATGTCGAAGAGTTGCAAAAAACTACTGCAAAGTGACACTAAGAGGGGAAGCATTAATTTTAACAGATATTGAGGCAAACTCCCTCTTAAGGACCAGATTTGACTGCTTACACAACTGAGCAAGCTTGACACCAAGATTACGCAACAAAGTTGTTGTGTGAATAATATCATTATTCCACCACTCAATCCAACTTGAATGCCTTGAAGGCCGAGGAACGAAATTCCAAACCCTAATAATGTGAGCTACAAAAGCATGATGTGGAGGAAGGAAGTGTTTAGGAAAAACTAAGAAGAGAAGGTCCTAGCTGACAATATGCGTCAAGAAATATTAAAGATAATAGGAAAATGATCAAACACTGCAGAGCCTAGAAGAGCTACCACAAAAGGAGCGAAAGGTACAATGGAATGAAAATTGAACTCACAATGGTCCGTAAGCATGGCTCTATCCAATCGCTTGAGAATATGGTCATCCTCACTTTGAAAAATTGACCAAGAAAACCAGAGTGAGTACGGGAAGTATTTGGAGGAAGAACAAGTATTAGGGTCAAAAAACCCTAATTTATTTAAAAAAAAACCAAGCTTCTCATTCCCCAGCACACTATCGCATTGTTAGATGACCCAATTTATCAGAAGTTGTCTCAATCATATTGAAATCACAACAAAACAACCAGACATCAGAAGGTAAAGATAAATCCAACCACCAACATAGAGCACAATGGTCAAGGGCATGATTGGAAGAATACACATTGACAATACCAAAAGAATACCCATCAATTTCAAAAAGGGTCCACACCACCTGATTGGAAGGGTCCACTCCCCAAGTAACCAGATGAGATTCCTAGGTGGGAGCCACAAACATGATAGCTCCACCTCAATCAACTGTATGATTAGTTGCATAAAATTGGTTTCTAGGCCAAAGAAATGAATAGACACGTTGCAAGTTAAAAGCAAAAACTTTAAATACTTGTAAATAAATAAAATCAAACCTACCATGTTGACGAAAAAGTTTATCAATCTCACTATGGACCAAGTTCTTACAAATTGGGTTCATTAATACTTTGACATTACATGAAAAAAATATCATGAGGAACTATCAAGCTGCATATCACCTTCAATAATCTCAGAAGCCCCTATATCCTTGAGCGAGGAATAAGAGTTTGAGATAAATTGGTCATTATTTCCTTCGAGAAATATGGTATACGAGCGTTTATCAATGTTGGGACTACGAGATCTTCTTGCTCACGCCTTTTTAAGGGCCGCATGTAAATTACTCTACAAACCCTCAGTCTCTGCCATAGCATAAGCCCTATGAGAGGACAATGATGCTACACCTTGCATGGCCATTGTATCTTTTGGTGCATGCACCAAAGCAGTCGATCGCGAGCTACTAGGTTTATCCAAGGGCTTGATTGGATGATTATGTTTGGCAACCGTAGTCCAAGAATCCTTCGAACCAGTCTGTGTGGTTTGTTGCTTTTTGGGAGCGGCCCTAGATGGCAGTGCATATGCAGAGTTTGAAGGGTTAGTTGTAATCTTATTATACCTGAAACGTCCCTCCATGAGTGGGCAATCTTTGATCATATGTGTTGTTGACTAATAGTGAAAGCAGGTATTTGGGAGATTAATATACACTAGCTTCTGAATAAATTATGTATCCCCAACAAAAATGGTAATATGATCTTAGAGATCTTTAGAAAGATCAATTTTCACACAAACCCTGCAAAATGATCGAGCACCAAAAAACTGTGGATTCTCAACGCATACAAAACTGCCTAAAGGGGCAACAAGGGTTTCTAGGAAAGACCAAAGAGTTGACGGGAGGCCAAGGAATTCTACCCATACTGACACCTCAAGGGAAGCACCCTCTTCAACAGATAAATCATGGGACCAGGGCTGAAAAACTAACAAAGAGTTACGCACATACCAGAGGCCATGGTTAAAAGTTGCATGCACATGCTCAGGAGCAAGGAAACGGAACATAAAAAATTCCTTGGTCAAATTTTGAATTACATCAACCTCTATGCCATGAGGAGTCCAGTAATGTTGAATCCAACTACGGATTAGTGACCCATTGGGGATTCGACCCAGGAAATATCCAATAAGCGTGTTACTTTCTAACCAACTACAAGACTAATCAAAATCATCAAGAGGAATAGTAACATCAGGCACTAGATCCATACCTCATGGAAGACCTTCGGGATGAACTTCCTCGGTTTCTTGTTGCGCACCATAGCCAAGTTTAGAAGCTTCGACAGGATAAGAAGTCACCGAGCGCTCGACGACCATATTAAAAAGAAACCAACCACTAAGGTGATAAATGTGTAACAACGTGGAGTTTAGTATTGATGGCCAACGAAACGCTACACAAAGCCCTAAGCATACGACGTCGTAAACCTAGAAAAAAGCAAATATTTTGGCTCTCGACCAGACCTCCTTTTCATATCTATAATTATTATTATTTAACTTTTGCATTCCAAGAATAGTTATTCAACATAAAGTAAATGGAACCATGTATAGAATTATATTGTGCACACACATGCCATTGAAATGATATTATGATTTAATTAAATAAAATTTTTTATATTTTATTTATTTTTTATAAAGATTTTAATTTATCATATTAATATAAGTTAAACAAATTATTTAAATATTTTAAATATTATTATTGTACTCATTTCGATGAATTAATATAATATTTATAAGTTATTAAATTTGATGTATTTTTTTAACTTGCATATTTCAAAGCAAGCTATTTATGAAATTTTAAACTAATTTAATTATATTTTACAATAAATTATTTAAATAAAAGTATTTTATAAGATTTTTTTTTTGGTAATTTAATTGATATTATATTATATCCAGGAAATATGAAGGCTCTTAAATACCTTTTACAACAACAAGTAACAATAGACATCACCTAAGCCCAAGAGGAAATATACAAAACCAAGTAAATCTTCACCTATTACATGGGCAGAAAACACTATAGCAAACACAGAAAAAGATCCATCTTCAAGACTACAAAAATAAAAGCCGAACTCAAAAAAACAAAGAAGCCCTTTAAACACTACCCAAACCAAAAACATCAAAAACACTACTCAAACCAAACAGCAGAAACATCAGAGCAACAATACTGCCCGTGGTTTCCTTTTGTTCGTCCACCTTTTTGCTAGAAGCTGAGATATTAGTTAAATGAATTATTTTGTATATCTTATATTCCAAAAACTTAGAAGTGTATAATATGAAAAATTATGGTATGTTATAGTAATTTTTTGTTTGGTATGAACGTAATATCACTAAATTGCATGCAAAATACAATTTTGTTGACAAGAGCTTTAACATATGACCCTTGTGTAGAATAACTCAATGGAAAGATGAATTCTTGTGTCAATTTTTGGCTGATAAGATATTATGTTGAATGCATTTAATTGTACACGTTATTGTGAAGATATGATTTTTCAGATTGGAGAATAAATTTGCGTTTAATCACATGTATATATTTGTCAAGTAACGACTTCACAGGTATCAAAAAAGTTATGGTTACAGTTAACTGCATGTATATAAATTGTTACAGTTATGGTTATTGTGAAGATATGATTTTGCAGATTGGAGAATAAATTGAGGTATCAGATAAGTTATGGTTACATTTAACTGCATGTATATATTTAAGTTAAGATTTGGCAGATTCAGAAATAAATTAAAATATACTGACCTGACCTGACAGTAATTCTTGCTATTTTGGCTTCAACATTGTTCACCATTATAAATAATCTCTTATTTGAAAGATGTCAAGAAGAGATATTGCAGATCAGAGATTTTGCTTGCTAAAAGGATGGCAAGAACAACTAGCAAGTCATGCTTTCTCACAACGAAAAATATTTACAATATTGTTTTTGCTGCGCTGTGTCATTGAGGAAAAACAAGAAATGTTGTCGCAAATGTTAAGGTCGTGGTGATCCAAATCTTGAATGAACTACTTCAAGAAACCTGCATAATAAATAAAACTTAGAAACCTGCTATTTAAGTTTTACACGAGATATGTAATATCGTTATTTATATTCTATGAATCATATCTTATATTATTTTGTTGTTATGGGAGAGGCTTTATCGCTTATACTTTTTTTATTTTTTTTTAATATATTTAAATGTGCAATCATTTTATTAATTAATGTTCTTTATATGTTTGGAAGAAAAGCAATAAATTTAAAGAATTAAAAATATATGTTTATTTGTATGGTTGATTGATTTTTATTATTATATATTATTAATATTTAAAAATTTTAAAATAAATTTAATGTTTTTAAATTTAGTTTTGAAGTAATTTAAAATATTTTATATGTTTTAATATTATATGTTGAGTAGTGTAGTAAATATATATTAATATATAATATAATTTTATACTATATTATATTAGATTATATTATATGTTACTTAAAAGAATTATATAAAAATCCACTTCAAATGGCATGAGATACGAAAGTTTAAAAACCTATTGACATTCATAATTGCTAATAAGATAAGTGAAAATAAGCCATAAAACCATAGCATTGCTAATATTTTTTTCCCATTAAAAATAAAATGGATGAAAAACATTCATGTTAAATTATGTCCTATCTAAATACTCAAAAAATTCTTTCCAAATTAAAGTGTTTAATATTATTAAATAAATATAAAAGTATTTTATTTTTTAATAGGTTTGATGTAAATGAACATAAATTGAAAAGTAATATTAAGCAAGATGAAGAAAAAATACTATTGATGTTTTGATGCAATAAGAAAAAAAAAAAAAAACTTATAAATAATGGATTTTTAAGAGTTGTTGATTTTGAGAAAATAATTTTAAGAAAAATATTAAATTGGTCAATGATATTTTTATAATATTATATAAGAGATGATTTTGAGAAAATAATTTCAAGAAAAATATTAAATTGATCAATGATATTTTTATAATATTATATACTTCCTAAAGCAACAAAATATCAAACAAATTTTAACATTAAAAATGAGATAATACACTGTATATTTTGAGATGTAATCTCATAAACATATTATCACAAGATTCATTGTAAGAGATAAAATGTTTGGTTAAATTAAGATCTATTCACAAAGATGAATATTGTTAAATATTACGGGGAGTTATACATGTTATATTTTTAAGATACAATATCTGGTCACTCCTCCCATACAATGTTTAAAATTTATAATATTTTTATTATTCTAACAAAAAAAATGATCTTAAAATGAAATGTTCAAAAATATTGGATGTAGTTACATTGACAAAAAATTATAGAGTTGATTGAGGATGAATTAAATTTATTTATCTATAATTTTTTTATTAGATAGAAAAGAAGGTATTTTGAAAAGGTCCCTAAACCTTTTACAAATTTACAAACCGGACCAACAAAGTAGCCCTAACAACATCCAAAAAAGGCCTAACCCACAATAGAAACATGGGAGAAATGATTGATAACAAACACACAAACACAAACAAAGCCTAGCCCACAAATAGAATCATGGGAGAAATGATTGATAACAAATAAATAAACAAACAAAATAGGATAAACCAAATATAGAATCTACCAATTCCAGATCCAACAAGAACAAAGTAAAATGCCAAATAAGAAAATAGAATCAATTATTATAATTTATGTAGACAATATCATTTCTTATCAAAGAAATAAGGTCTTACAAGGAATTATATTTCCAAATAGACATACCTTCATTTTGGACTTTGAGATTGGTAAGAAAATATGCAACCTTGTTACTAGTTCACAAATTTTCTTAGGAATATTATTTGCAACCTTGTTACTATTGAAGGGTCTAGTTCATGTTCATTCCACCCAAGAACGGTTGCTGGTGGTCATCCCTGGGTGGGATGATCATGAACTATAACCAAGGTTATGCACAGTGACTATTTTCATAAAATTGGTTAAAATTAGGATTTTTAAAATTTGGAATTGGCTAATATTTGGGACCCTTGACTAGGGTCCATTAACCAAATAATTTTGGGTGCAAATTTTTTGGGATCGATTCGCCCCAATTTTATAATAATTTTAACATTTCAAGTTTAAATTTCCAACATTGTCCCTAATAATAGTGAACCTTGTACATGAGTTTTGACACTATTCGCTTAATTTTTTATAATAATTTTAACATTTCAAGTTTAAATTTCCAACATTGTCCCTAATAGTAGTGAACCTTCTATTCGCTTAAATTTTTAAACCGATTTGCCAAATTTTTATAAATACATTTTGGGACCAATCCCTTATGCATAACCCTAACTGTAACTATCTTGGGTTGGGATGGCCATGGCTACATGGCCTAAAACCTCCTAAAAGTGGGGGTAAACCTTCTCAAAAGTTGGTGGGAGCCCTAATTAACCCTTGAGGGTTGTCCAATAGGGCCATATGATATCGATAAGAGTGGTGCATTAGCAATCTTATTCGATTTACACAATTTTATTGTATACAAGTAGAATCCTATGTAATAGTCATATGCTCTTGATAGCTTGATATATTATATAAAAATTATATAAAAATCCACTTCAAATTTTATTGTATACAAGTAGAATCCTATGTAATAGTCATATGCTCTTGATAGCTTGATATATTATATAAAAATTATATAAAAATCCACTTCAAATGGCATGAGATATGAAAGTTTAAAAACCTGTTGAAATTCATAATTGCTAATAAGAT
The DNA here is from genome assembly GCA_028583015.1 of Wollemia nobilis. Taxonomy (NCBI): domain Eukaryota; kingdom Viridiplantae; phylum Streptophyta; class Pinopsida; order Araucariales; family Araucariaceae; genus Wollemia; species Wollemia nobilis. The sequence continues at coordinate 79,440 of JAQPPZ010003193.1, read as the reverse complement.
AAGTGAAAATAAGCCATAAAACCATAGCATTGCTAATATTTTTTGTCAATTAAGAATAAAATGGATGAAAAACATACATGTTAAATTATGTCCTATCTAAATACTGACAAATTCTTTCCAAATTAAAGTGTTTAATATTATTAAATAAGTATAAAAATATTTTATTTTTTAATAGGTTTGATGTAAATGAACATAAATTGAAAAGTAATATTAAGCAAGATCAGGAGAAAATTAAATATGAAAAAAAAATACTAATGTTTTGATGAAATAAGAAAAATTAAAAAAATATTTTTTTTATAAATAATGGATTTTTAAGAGTTGTTGATTTTGAGAAAATAATATTAAGAAAAATATTAAATTGGTCAATGATATTTTTATAATATTATATAAGTGTTGTTGATTTTGAGAAAATAATTTCAAGAAAAATATTAAATTGATCAATGACATTTTTATAATATTATATACTTCCTAAAGCAACAAAATATCAAACAAATTTTAACATAAAAAATGAGATAATACACTGTATATTTTGAGATGTAATCTCATAAACATATTATCACAAGATTCATTGTAAGAGATAAAAGGTTTGGTTAAATTAAGATCTATTCACAAAGATGAATATTGTTAAAGAGTAAGCGGAGTTATACATGTTATATTAAGATACAATATTTGGTCACTCCTCCCATACAATGTTTAAAATTTATAATATTTTTATTATACAATATATAACATTTTCTAAGAAAAAGCATTATCTTAAAATGAAATGTTAAAAAATATTGGATGTAGTTACATTGACAAAGAATTATAGAGTTGATTGAGGATGAATTAAATTTATTTATCTATACTTTTTTTATTAGATAGAAAAGAAGGGATTTTGAAAAGGTCCCTAAACCTTTTACAAATTTACAAACCGGACCAACAAATTAGCCCTAACAACATCCCAAAAAGGCCTAACCCACAATAGAAACACGGGAGAAATGATTGATAACAAACACACAAACACAAACAAAGCCTAGCCCACAAATAGAATCATGGGAGAAATGATTGATAACAAATAAATAAACAAACAAAACAGGATAAACCACATATAGAATCTACCAATTCCATATCCAATAAGAACAAAGTAAAATGCCAAATAAGAAGATAGAATCAATTATTATCATTTATGTAGACAATTCATTTCTTACCAAAGAAATAAGGTCTTACGAGGAATTATCTTTCCAAATAGACATACCTTCATTTTGAACTTTGATATTGGTAAGAAAATCTACAACCTTGTTACTAGTTCACAAATTTTCTTAGGAATATTATCTGCAACCTTGTTACTATTGAAGGGTCTGGTTCATGTTCATTCCACACAAGGACGGTTGCTGGTGGTCATCCCTGGGTGGCACGATCATGAACTGTAACCAGGGTTATGCACAGTGGCTATTTTTATAAAATTGGCTAAAATTAGGATTTTCAAAATTTAGAATTGGCTAATATTTGGGACCCTTGACCAGGGTCCATTAGCCAAAAAATTTTGGGTGCAATTTTTTTGGGATCGATTCACCCCAATTTTATAATAATTTTAACATTTCAAGTTTAAATTTCCAACATTGTCCCTAATAATAGTGAACCTTCTACATGTTTTGACACTATTCGCTTAAATTTTTAAACCGATTCCCAAAATTTTATAAATATATTTTGGGACCAATCCCTTATGCATAACCCTGACTGTAACTATCTTGGGGTGGGATGGCCATGGCTACATGGCCTAAAACCTCCCAAAAGTGGGGGTAAACCTTCTCAAAAGTTGGTGGGAGCTCTAATTAACCCTTGAGGGTTGTCCAATAGGGCCATATGATATCGATACGAGTGGTGCATTAGCAGTCTTATTTGATTTACACAATTTTATTGTATACAAGTAGAATCCTATGTAATAGTCATATGCTCTTGATAGCTTTATATATTATTGTCCCCTACCTTATTAATGAATCTCTCTCTTATGATAAATTTACTATCTATCACCCCTTATCCATTAGCCACCTCTACAAGATTTCCACTTGTTTTCCCTCTCTATTTAGAGCTAATCTAGCTCCATCCATAGTTGATCTCTCAAATTGAAGCTTAGTCATCACTCTATCTTAGTCGTCCTCATCAAATAACCATGCAGCCTTTCAACTTACCTATTACTCTAGAAGAGCATTCCTATCTATCTCCAACATAGTTATTTATAATATCAAAACCTACCTATCATATTTGATACATAGATAGTGACCTATCAATATAAACCTCAAAACCAATAGGTTGTGACATTCTACACCCCATATCTTCTATTATATGCTTCTATGGTGGTAAAAATAGCAGTGGTAGAATCATTACAAGAAAATATATTTATCTCTCCCATATCATGACCTCTTAAATATGACTCCATAGATATGAATATGCCTATCTCTATGGCTTAAGTACCTTGTCTAGTAGTAGGGCAATATTGTTAGGATGAAATTCCTCCTACCAGATCTCATAACCCTCAACCATGCTACAATCATCCTGGAAAAGATTTAAAATAATATAATTATCCATATCCTCTTATGCATGGCTCTATAGATGATAAAAATATCCAACTCCTTGCTCTTGATGAGCTCTTCTATACCAAAATTCGTCCTTAGAAGTATTTTATACCATATCAAAATATCTAGCAAATAAATCTACACACCATAACTCTCACTCCCCTCTTTTTTTTAAATAAAAGGGTAAAACATTATTGATAAAAAGTCTATATTACAAAGTATAATTGAGCTTCCAACCAGGACTCAAATAAACAACCAAACAAGCTAAAACCCCTAGACTAGAATGACACCCAAGACAAACAACAAGAATAAACCACATTAAGTCTGTACATCCTTGTGTATAAACTCCCACAAGTATTGAGAGTCCCAAGATGGGAGACTCTCCCAATTATCGATACTCCAAGGATCCAACAGTTCAGAAGCCCTTTTGGCCAGGTAATCAACAACCACATTCCATTCGCTTGGAATGTGCACAAAGGATATAAATTTGAACTCTTCACTCATTCTGAGAATATGAATGGCTACAGAGGCCAAATGCCAATTAACTTCCACAACCCTTTTACTCTTTAAAATATTAACCATAATTTGAGAGTTAGACTCACAGATAATCCTATGCCAGCTAAGATAAAACCCCCTTCGAAAGGCCTCAAAAATTGCATGAGCTTCCATAAAATTTTTGGAGTGAACACCTTTATAAATGGAAAATAAAAAATTGACACCATCATTAGAATATCTCCCAACACCACAAATGCTAGCATGTCCAGGATTACCCCTAGACGGTCCATCAGTATTAATTTTTAAAACTCCTCTAGGGGGTGGCCTCCACCTAACATATCTCCTAACCTTCTTGCTAAGCTGAGGAACCCTACTAGGGCTAGAAGAGTTCACACCATCCCCAAGATACCAAGGGCTTGTTGTACCTTCTCCTCCCTAAAATCCAAAATAGGGTTCACATCACATTTGCTATGCATGGTTTCTTGAACCATTTACCGGATCCTTTGCCATATATGTTGAATAGCCAAATAACTGCCCTAAAATATGTGTCGGTTCCGTTTGAGCCAAATTTTCCAAATGATGCAAGAAGGGCCCAAATTCCAAGCCACCTAAAGGAAGGGGGACTTGGTCAGAGGTCTGCCCAAACTACTCCAAAACTCCACCAGGGACAACACATGAAAAAATGGATGGTTCCATGCACTCCACCAATGGTGCCAAATGTCTCTAGCAAAGGAGCATTGGAAAAATAAATGAGAAGAGTCATCCTCATTCTTACTACAAAGGACACAAAAAGAGGGACCCTGAAATCCCCTCTTCCTCACATTATCCCAAGTGAGGTATTTATTACGAGCTACCAACCAGAGAAAGAAGTTACATTTTTTCCAGGCACATTTGTTCCACACATTTTTCCACCAAGTGACAAGAAGTCTCCCATACTTTTTCTTATCAAGAACTTGATAACCATAGGCTATCGAGTAGGTTCCCTTAGGATCAAGGTTCCAATCCAGGATATCTTTACCCCTAAATGAAGAATAAGGCCTCCCCATAATAATAAGAGCAAGTACCTCTCTGTCCTTGGCCAGTCCCCCCTAGGGCCATTCTTGCAGTTATTTCCACTTGTACATCTCCATATTTCCAAAATATTAGATTTTTTAAAAGTCCTCCACATGAGACGAGCCTGCTTCCAAGAAAAAATTGCTTAGGGAATGTAACCTAGGATATTGATTCAATATAGGAGGGTGGCCATCCAAAGAATCCTCCCAAAAAAGATCATTTGATCCCTGATTGCAAATCTAGAACAAACCCTTCTTGATTAAATTAGCTCCTCTTTTTAGAGTGTCCCAGATAACTGAACCTTTCCCAACCAAGCTAACTCTAGGGATTTCAGCCTCAGAAATACTTCTCAAGTATTTACAAGATAATATTTTAGCCCAAATCTGATCTTGGGAGGTACACTATCTCCAATAAAGTTTTACAGCCAAAGCTTGCCCAAAAAGAGCTATCTGTCTTAACCCAAGGCCTCCCTCTTACACCGACCTACATATAGAATCCCACCTAACCAAATTCCATTTATATTGATCAAGTTTTCCATACCATAAAAATTGTCTTCAAAAAGCATCCATGTCCTTGATGAAGTGAGAGGGAGTTATTTGTACAAAACATATATAAATGGGTAAATCTTGAACAACATATTTTAAAAGCAACACTCTACCTGCAGTGGATAACAATATGAAATTCCAGTGATTCACCTTCCTTCTAAACTTATCAAGCATAGACTACCAATAATATCTTGGTAGAGGGTGAGATGAAAGTGGAATACCAAGATAAATGAAGGAGGGAGTCCCAACCTGAAATCTTAGAATACGAGCAATCCTGGCTTGAATAATAGGAGGGGTATTGAAGAAGAAAATAGAAGACTTGTCCTCATTAATTAACTGTCTAGAAGCACCAAGATATATGTCAAGAGACTGTCTAATATTTCCAGCTTCCCTGATAGTGGAAACTCCCAATAAGGCAGTATCATCAACATATTGAAGTTGGGAAATATGTGGCAAACTACTATCCCACTTCCACCCCTAAATGAGACCCTACATGACTTGAGACTTGAACAATATTCCCAACCCTTCCGCCATAATGATAAACAAATAAGGAAATAAAGGATCTCCTTGCCTCAATCACCTTGAGGCCTTAGACAGATCTGATACCTCATTATTAACAAGAACAAATAATGAGGAATAAGAAACACAACTCATCACCCATCTAATCCATTCCTCCTCAAATCCAAAAGTAGCAAGAACTTTCTGAAGAAAGGACCATCTGACCCGATCATAGGCTTTGGGCATGTCCAACTTAATGAACATAGTTTTTTACTTATAATTTTCCATCGAGTGAATAGCTTCTGTAGCAATAACAACTCCATACAAGATTTGTCGGCCAATAAAAAACCCTCCTTGCTCCTCAGAGATGATTTTGCTCAACCATATCTTCAGCCTCTCAGTAATAATTTTTGTGATGATCTTATACACAACATTGTAGAGAGCAATAGGCCTAAACATATCCAAGGAATTTTCTCTGTATTTTTTGGGTATAAGCACCACAAAGGTAGCATTTAGAGCCCTTAGCATTTGTTTGTTCTTTTGGGACTCATGGACCACCTCCAAAAGATCAAATTTGATTAAATCCCAAAAATCATGATAAAACTCAATCGAGAATCCATCTGGACCTGGGGATTTTACTTTTTGATCTTGAATACATCATTTTCCAACTCCTCAATGGAAATTAGACCCATCAAGTGTTCATTCATCTCTCTAGAAACAATCATTGGAATACATTTTAGAATAAGCTTTTCATTCTCATCATCTGATAGGGAGTCCTCCTTGAAGAGAGAGGAAAAATACCTCTTAGTCTCTTCTGAAATATCCATGAAAGAAGAGAGCAGGGCACCCTGAGAATTCACAAGAGAGGTAATCAGGTTACCATTACGGCAAGCCTTAACTGAGTTATAAAAGAAGGTTGTGTTACTATCCCCTTCCTAAAGCCAATATACTGGAGCTTTTTGTTTCCAAAATATTTCTTCCCTCAGTTCCCATTCAGCAAGGTCTTTCATAGCCTCAGATTCCTCAACAAGAAGCTCCTTCATGAATCCCTGATCTCTAATCTTCCTTGAAGCTTCTTCCATCCTCTTAAGAGTTGCTAGCTTAGCCAAGGAAAGGTTTCCAAAATTCAGTCTATTCCATCTCTTCAATTTATGTTTTACAAATTGTAGTCGCTTCATAAAGGAATACATAGCGGTGCCATGAGGAGGTTTGTCAGTGGTCCACCATCCTCGCATGAAATCATGAAGCTTAGGATCATGAAGCCACATAAGTTGAAGCTTAAATGAGGGATTGTTTTTTAGCCCTAAATCCAAAGCAGAGAGTTTGATAGGCCAATAATCAGATCCCCTACCCTCCAGAATCACAAAACTAGCACCTCTCTTATTACCCATCCATTAACTAGATATCAAAAACCTATATAGTCTCTCTGATATGGAAGCTTCCCCACACCTTCTATTGTGCCAAGTAAATATCCCATTATGTAGCTTGATGTCAATCAAGTTTAGGGCCTAGATATGAGCAATGAATATAGAAGAAAAAGGCTTGAGACAGTCCACCCCATCACGTTTCTCCTCTAGACAAGTGATAGAGTTGAAGTCTCCAACCAAAATCCATGGGTATAGGGGAACCAAAATTCTCACAAAGCAAATGTGCTTCCACAAATTCACTTTACCATTTTAATCAACAAGAGCATACATATTTGTAAGTAGGATGATTTCACCAGATTCATTATCATGCCCGACCATTGAAATAGACCATCTATTGGAAATCCAAGTAAGAGGGGATATCTTAACCGAATCTCATAAACAAGCGACGCCACCAACATATCCACATGCACCAATACACTGGCATTACCACCTTCTCCATAAATTGGGAGCAATATTGAACATACTATCAATAGCCAATTTAGTCTCTTGAATAAATACCACATCTGGAGAATGCACACGAACCAAGTCACAAACAACTTTTTGTCTAGGGATGCTATTAAACCCCCTTACATTCCATGAGAGGATAATCATTTTTAGGGGATATAAAAATGGGAGTCCAATATTCTAACCAAGCCTGACTCCACCAAAGTCCCCCCAATTAACTTAATTTTATCTTGGTCCTTCTTCTGACCCACCTTCATATTCTTATCCGAAAAACATTTTTTACTTATTATTTTTTGCAATCCCAACACCATAGGAGTTTTGTAGTCCAGGGATGAATGCATCAATGCCTGAGAAGGAGAGGTCATAACTAAATCTATACCACTTTCCAAAATAGTTTCCCTTATAGGGCTTGATCCAACCATGTCCCCTATACTCAGATCCAAAGCCCTTTGTTCTTCATTTAAACCCCTAGATCTGAATCCTTAAGTTCCCCCTCAAGAAGAGACATCTGATTCGGCCTTGCTATATTTGCATCAGGTAGCGACATTTTAGGTATGTCCATGCAATGATCAAGATCATCTAATATTTCAAAATGGTTGAGTAGAGCATCTGGCTGGCTATCCTTAAGGTCTTTTTTTGCCCTTCGTCCTTTGTTTTGGGCTTTTATCAGAATAAAACCTTCCTTATACCATTCCCCTTCCTTTATCAGGGATTTTCCTTTATCGAAACTTTGTCCAAATCGAGAGGGCCTAGGATTTGAAGCCACAGGTGAGACAAACATAGGGCATTTTATTTGCAAGTGGTCATATTCACAGCAAATCTAAAAATGAAATGGAAGAGCTTCATAGTCAAGTTTTTGAACCCATGTAGTTGATCCAAATTGTATTTTAATAGAATATAGAATAGGATTATTTAAGTCAATTTCAACACAAATACAAGCAATAGAGATTACCTTTTTATCCATTGTCTGTTGTGACGGTCCAACTAGCTTCCCAAGTAGAAGGGCAATCTTATGCAAGATATCAGTTCTCCAAAATTCCAACGGGAGCCATGGAAGTTGCACCCATACTAGAACCCATGATGGCCGCTCCTCTGATGGGTTTAAAACCACATGCCAGGGTTTAATAAAGAGTCCCACTTGGTTATAGAAATAAGGATCCCCTTCAAATGCTTTGTTATGTTTTGCAATACAAGAGAAAACCACCATAAAATAGTTGTTCACACTTAGTATCACCTCCAAATTACCTTCAGGATTCCAAGTCTTCCTGACCCAAGCCTCCACAAGGGGAGAGAAATTTGGATGCCCAAAAATTTGCCAATAAGGGTATGTTTGGTTAGATACTCCACATCTTCTGCCACCGATTCTGGTTGAACCACTAGAACTGGCCTGGCTTCACATCGTTCCAAACATCCATTATTTTTTAACAAAAGGTTCCCAACATGCACTAGAAAATATTGTTCCTTCCAGTCATTTTTAGATGAAAAAATATCACAAGCATGCATTCTCTATGTCGGATCCAATGCCATCATAACATTCCTCTAATTTTTTAGACCTCCTTCGAAAGTTGTTGCCATCCCCGCAGAGCAGTTTTTCTTCATCAAACCCTAACCCTCACTCCCCTATTGGCTTGCATGACCATATAATATCTCATAATTGAGCTAGATCCTATTCACCATCTACCCATTTTATATATAGTTGGAAGGATCATTATATGACCTGATCTAGCAAGCTCAACTAATGCCATCATCACATCTAATAGGTGCCACACAATGGATTATTTCCTTCTAGTCTCAAAATACTATGCATGATAAAAGGCCATAAGTTCATCCTAGTCATCTACTCTAGAAATAAAAATAACTATAAATCAATATGTGATCCTATATCTAAACTTAAAGCAAAGTGCAACACAATAGGTTACACCCACCTCTATATGCTATCTAGTGTATTGTCTAATATAGGTATACCAAAACTACTATCTTCTAGGTAATGATAACCTAGTAAAACCTCATATCTATGACTATACCATCCTAACACCAATGCATCACTTGCTTTTTGGTATCTCCCATAAGAGCACTTGATACCAATCCATATAGTAGATACTCTATATATCCAAGAGTATTCCTATGAAGGTAGAATTAATGTTAATGCCAAAATGTACCACTAGAATTTCTCATGCTCTATCAACCTCTATAAGCACCACATCCAATTTTATCCCATATATACTCAAGCACCTCTAATGATAATTTGGAAGATATATTATGCATCCTCTAATTTAACTACCATATCTCATATAGGGATATAAAATGTAGTCATATTTGAGTACCAATTCTCTTCTAGTGTTATCATAAATTCCCAATCAAATCTAACTTTTGGCATGCACACAAGATCATATAGGACTACGATAGCTAGTAATCCATAGTAAATATTATCCACCAAATATTGAATGGCTTGTAATGCATGATATTTCCTCCCTTGGCACTATAAAATATACAAATAGTTGTACATCCACAAAAAGGACAAGTATCAGCTTAACATCATAATAAAAATTTCAAGTAAAAAATATATGAGGCACCTAAAACTATATCAAAACCTCCCCAATTATTACAAAAAATATACCATTATAAATTTTTTGGAAATATATTTCAAATGAATATAAAGAATCATACGTTTCCACCAAAATATTTATAAATGATAGTACCTAAAAATGGTATAACTAGGACAAGAAAACACTTTGACCATTAAGGCTTACAAAACTTTACAAAAGTAATATAGTTGGAAAGTGCTCTCTCCAACTCCGACCTCCCAAAATAGCTATAGATAAAAGTTCTATAACTTGACAATAGCGTTGTATGGCATGTATGGTAGCTTTATCACCAATGATAATTCCATATGGAATCATCATATGGGCAAATCCAAGTATTTACCAAATGCCAATATTATACAAAAGCATCATTTAATGATGTAACCATCTACTAATGCAAGTAGGGTTATGCGTAAGGGGTTGGTCCCAAAATGTATTTATAAAAATTTGGTGAATCGGTTTCAAAATCTATGTGAATAGTGTCCAAATGTATGTAGATGGTTCACTATTATTAGGGGAAATGTTGGAAATTTAAACTTAGAATGGTTAAAATATTATAAAATTGGGGTGAATCAACCTCAAAAAAAATTACACCCAAATTTTTTTGGCTAATGGGCCCTGGTCAAGGGTCCCAAATGCTAGCCAATTCTAAATTTTGAAAATCTTAATTTTACCCAATTTTTATTATACAATATATAACATTTTATAAAAAAAAACATCATATTAAAATTAAATGTTCAAAAATATTGGATGTAGTTACATTGACAAAGAATTATAGAGTTGATTGAGGATGAATTAAATTTATTTATCTATACTTTTTTTATTATATAGAAAAGAAGGGATTTTGAAAAGGTCCCTAAACATTTTACAAATTTACAAACCGGACCAACAAATTATCCCTAACATCATCCAAGAAAGGCCTAACCCACAATAGAAACATGGGAGAAATTATTGATAACAAATACACAAACACAAACAAATCCTAGCCCGCAAATAGAATCATGGGAGAAATCATTGATAACAAATAAATAAACAAACAAAACAGGATAAACCACAAATAGAATCTACCAATTCCAGATCCAACAAGAACAAAGTAAAATGCCAAATAAGAAAATAGAATCAATTATTATCATTTATGTAGACAATATCATTTATGCCAAATAAATAAGGTCTTACGAGGAATTATCTTTCCAAATAGACATACCTTCATTTTGAACTTTGAGATTGGTAAGAAAATTTGCAACCTTGTTACTAGTTCATAAATTTTCTTATGAATATTATTTGCAACCTTGTTACTATTGAAGGGTCTGGTTCATGTTCATTCCACCCAAGGACGATTGCTAGTGGTCATCCCTAGGTGGGATGATCATGAACTGTAACCAGGGTTATGCATAGTGGTTATTTTTGTAAAATTGGCTAAAATTAGGATTTTCAAAAATTGGAATTGGCTAATATTTGGGACCCTTGACCAGGGTCCATTAGCCAAATAATTTTGGGTGCAAATTTTTTTGGGATCGATTCGCCCCAATTTTATAATAATTTTAACATTTCAAGTTTAAATTTCCAACATTTTCCCTAATAATAGTGAATCTTCTACATGTGTTTTGACACTATTCGCTTAAATTTTTAAACTGATTCACCAAATTTTTATAAATACATTTTGGGACCAATCCCTTATGCATAACCCTGACTGTAACTATCTTGGGGTGGGATGGCCATGGCTACATGGTCTAAAACCTCCCAAAAGTGGGGGTAAACCTTCTCAAAAGTTGGTGGGAGCCCTAATTAACCCTTGAGGGTTGTCCAATAGGGCCATATGATATCGATAAGAGTGGTGCATTAGCAGTCTTATTCGATTTACACAATTTTATTGTATACAAGTAGAATCCTATGTAATAGTCATATGATCTTGATAGCTTGATATGTTATTGTCCCGTCCCTTATTAATTAATCTCTCTCTTATGATAATTCTATTATCTATCACCTCTTATCCATTAGCCACCTGTACAACCTTTCCACTTGTTTTACCTCTCTATTTAGAGCTAATCTAGCTCCATCCATAGTTGATCTTTCAAATTGAAGCTTAGTCATTACTCTATCTTAGTCCTCCTCATCAAATCACCATGTAGCCTTTCAACTTACCTATTACTCTAACAGAGCATTCCTCTATAACTCCAACATAGTTATTTATAATATCAAAACCTACCTATCATTTTTGACACATAGATAGTGACCTATCAATATAAACCTCAAAACTAATAGGTTGTGACATTCTACACCCCATCTCTTCTATTATATGCTTGTATGGTGGTAAAACTAGTAGTGGTAGAATCATTACAAGCAAATATATTTATCTCTCCCATATCATGACCTCTTAAATATGACTCCATTGATATGAATATGCCTATCTCTATGGCTTAAGTACCTTGTCTAGTAGTAGGGCAATATTGTTAGGATGAAATTCCTCATACCAGATCTCATAACCCTCAACCATGCTACGATCATCCTAGAAAATATTTAAAATAATATAATCATCCATATCCTCTTATGCATGGCTCTATAGATGATAAAAATATTCAACTCCTTGCTCTTGATGAGCTCTTCTATACCAAAATTTCTCCTTAGAAGTATTCTATACCATATCAAAATATCTAGAAAATAAATCTACACACCATAACTCTCACTCCCCTATTTTTTTTTAAATAATGGGGTAAAAAAATAATGATAAAAATTTTGGATTACAGAGTATAATTGATCTTCCAACCAGGACTCAAATAAAGAACCAAACAGGCTAAAACCACTAGACTAGAATGACATCCAGGAAAGACAACAAGAATAAACCACATTAAGTCTGTACATCCTTGTGTATCTCCTCCCATAGGTATTGAGAGTCCCCATATGGGAGACTCTCCCAATTATCGATACTCTAAGGATCCAGCAGCTCAGAAGCCCTTTTGGCCAGGTAATCAATAACCACATTCCATTCCCTTGGAATGTGCACAAAGGATATAAATTTGAACTCTTCACTCATTTTGAGAATCTGAATGGCTACAGAGGCAAATTGCCAATTAACTTCCATAACCCTTTTACTGTTTAAAATATTAACCACAATTTGAGAGTCAGACTCGGAGATAATCCTATGCCAGCCAAGAGAAAACCCCCTTCGCCAGGCCTCAAGAATTGTAAGATATTCCATAAAATTGTTTAAGTGAACACCTTTATAAATGGAAAAGAAAAACTAACACCATCAGTATAATCTCTTCCAACACCGCCAATGCCAGCATGTCCAGGATTACCCCTGGATGATCCATGAGATTAATTTATATAACTCCTATAGGGGGTGGCCTCCACCTACCATATCTCCTAACCTTCTTGCTGAGTTGAGGAACCCTACTAGGTCTAGAAGAGTTCACACCATCCCCAAAGATACCAAGGGCTTGATGTACCTTCTCCTCCCTAAAATCCAAAAGAGGGTCCGCATCACATTTGTTATGCATGGTTTCCTGAACCATATACGTGATCCTTTGGTATATATGTTGAATAGCCAAATAACTGCCTTGAAATATGCGTCGGTTTTGTTCGACCCAAATTTGCTAGATGATACAAGAAGGGCCCAAATTCCAAGCCACCCGAAGGAAGGGGGCCTTGGCTGGAGGTCTACCCAGACTACTTCAAAACTCCACCAGGGACAACCCATGAAAACATGGATGGTTCTAGGCGCTCCAGAAATGGTGCCAAATGTCTCTAGCAAAGGAGCATTGGAAAAATAAATGAGAAGAGTCATCCTCATTAATACTATAAAGGACACAAAAATAGTGACCCTAAAATCCCCTCTTCCTCACATTATCCCAAGTGAGGTATTTATTACGATCTACCAATTGGAGAAAGAAGTTACATTTTAGCTAGGCAAATTTGTTCCACACCTTTTTCCACCAAGTGACAGGAATACTCCCATACTTTTTCTTATCAAGAACTTGATAACCATAGGCTACCGAGTAGGTTCCCTTAGGATCAGGGTTCTAAGCCAGAATATCTTTACCCCTCAATGAAGAACAAGGCCTCCCCATAAGAATAAGAGAAATTACCTTTCTATCCTTGGCTAGTCCCCCCTAGGGCCATTCTTGTAGATCTTTCCACCTGTACATCTCCATATTTCCAAAATATTAGATTTTTTTTAAAGTCCTCCACACGAGACTAGCCTGCTTCGAAGAAAAAAATGCTTAGGGAACGTAACCTAGGATATTGATTCAATATAGGAGGGTGGCAATCCCAAGAATCCTCCCAAAAAAGAGCATTTGATCCCTGATTGCAAATCTAGAACAAACCCTGCTTGATTAAATTAATTCCTCTTTTCAGAGTGTCCTAGATAACTGAACCTTTTCGAACCAAGTTGAATCTAGGGATTTCAGCATCATAAATACCTCTCAAGTATTTACAAGATAATATTTTAGCCCAAATATAATCTTGAGAGGTACACCATCTCCAATAAAGTTTTACAACCAAAGCCTTCCCAAAAAGAGTTGTCTATCGCAACCCAAGGCCTCCCTCTTGCATCGGCCTACATATAGAATCCCACCTAACCAAACTCCATTTATATTGATCAGGTTTTCCACACCATAAAAATTGTCTTGACAAAGCATCCATGTCCTTGATGAAGTGAGAGGGAGATATTTTTACAAAACATATATAAATGGGTAAAGCTTGAACAACAGATTTTAAAAGCAACACTCTACCTGTAGTGGATAGCCATCTGAAAGTCCAGTGATTCATCGTCCTTCTAAACTTATCAAGCATAGAATTCCAAGAAGATCTAGGTAGAGGGTGATATGAAATTGAAATACCAAGATAAATGAATGTGGGAGTCCCAACCTCGAATCTTACAATACAAGAAATCCTAGCTTGAATAAGAGGAGGGGTATTGAAGAAGAAAATAGAAGACTTGTCCTCATTAATCAACTGTCTAGAAGCACCAAGATATATGTCAAGAGACTGTCTAATATTTCTAGCTTCCTTGATAGTGGTAACTCCCAACAAAGTAGTATCATCAACATATCGAAGGTGGGAAAGAGGTGGCAAACTACTATCCCACTTCCACCCCTGAATGAGACCCTGCATGACTTGAGACTTGAGCAATATTCCCAACCCTTTCACCATAATGATAAACAAATAAGGAGATAAAGGATATCCTTGCCTCAATCCCCTTGAGGCCTCAAACAACTTTGATGGCTCATTATTAACAAGAACAAATAATGAGGAAGAAGAAACATAGCTCATCACGCATCTAATCCATGCCTCCTCAAATCCAAAAGCAGTAAGAACTTTCGAAAGAAAGGACCATCTGACCCGATCATAGGCTTTGGGCATGTCCAACTTAATGAACATAGTTTTTTCCTTTGAAGTTTCCATCGAGTGTATAGCTTATGTTGCATTAACAACTCCATCCAAGATTTGTCGACCAATAACAAACCCTCCTTGCTCCTCAGAGATGATTTTTCTCAACCATATCTTCAGCCTCAACAATAATTTTTGTGATGATCTTATACACAACATTGCAGAGAGAAATAGGCCTGAACATATCCAAGGAATTTTCTCCCTCTTTTTTGGGTATAAGCACCACAAAGGTATAATTTAGGGCCCTTAGCATTTGTTTGTTCTTTTGGGACTCATGGACCACCTCCAAAAGATCAAATTTGATTAAATCCCAAAACTCATGATAAAAATAAATCGAGAATCCATCTGGGCCTAGGGATTTTCCTTTTTTCATATTGAATACAACATTTTCCAACTCCTCAAGGGAAATTGGACCCATCAAGTGCTCATTCATCTCTCTAGAAGCAATAGCTAGAATACAGTTTAGAATAAGCTTTTCATTCTCATCATCTGATAGGGAGTCCTCCTTGAAGAGAGAGGAAAAATACCTCTTAGTCTCTTCTAAAATATCCCTGAAAGAAGAGAGTAGGGCACCTTGAGAATTCACAAGAGAGGTAATCAGGTTACCATTATAGTGAGCCTTAAATGAGTTATAAAAGAAGGTTGTGTTCCTATCCCCTTCCTAAAGCCAATCTACTCGAGCTTTTTGTTTCCAAAATATTTCTTCCCTCAATTCCCATTTAGCAAGATCTTTCCTAGCCTAAGATTCCTCAGTAAGAAGCTCCTTCGTTAATCCTTGATCTCTAATATTCCTTTAAGCTTCTTCCATCCTCCTAAGAGCTGCCAGCTTAGCCAAGGAAAGGTTTCCAAAATTTAGTCTATTCCATATCTTCAATTTATGTTTTACAAATTGTAGTTGCTTCATAAAGGAATACATAGTGGTGCCATGAGGAGGTTTGCAAGTGGTCCACCAGCCTTGCATGAAATCATGAAGCTTAGGATCACGAAGCCACATAAGTTGAAACTTAAAGGAGGAATTATTTTTTAGCTCTAACTCCAAAACATAGAGTTTGATAGGCCAATGATCAGATCCCCTACCCTCTAGAATCATAGAACTAGCACCTATGTTATTACCCATCCAATAACTAGATATCAAAAACCTATCCAGTCTCTCTCTTGTGCCAAGTAAATATCCCATTATCTAGCTTGATGTCAACCAAGTTTAGGGCTTGGATATGAGCACTGAAGATAGACGAAAAAGGCTCAAGGCAGTCCACCCCACCATGTTTCTCCTCTAGACAAGTGATAGAGTTGAAGTCTCTAGCCAAAACCCATGGGTACAGGGGAACCAAAATTCTCACAAATAAAATGTGCTTCCACAAATTCAGTTTACCATTTTAATCAACTGGAGCATACACATTTTTATGTAGGATGATTTCACCAGATTCATTATCATGCCTGACCATTGAAATAGACCATCTACTAGAAATCCAAGTAAGAGGGGATATCTTAACCGGATCCTATAAACAAGCGATGCCACCAGCATATCCACATGCACCAATACACTGGTATTACCCCCTTCTCCACAACTTTGGAGTAATATTGAAAATGCTATAAATAGCAAATTTAGTCTCCTGAATAAACACCACATCCGGAGAATGCACACGAACCAAATCACAAACAAATTTTTATCTGGGGATGCTATTAAATCCCCTTACATTCCATGAGAGGATAATCATTTTTAGGGGTTATAAAAATAGGAGTCCAATGTTCTCACCAAGCCTGACTTCACAAAATTCTCCCTCATTAACTTAATTTTATCATGGTCCTTCTTCCGACCCACCTTCATATTCTTATCCGAAATTTTTTTTTTAATTATTTTTTGCTGCAATCCCAACATCGTAGGAGTTTTGTAGTCCAGGGATGACTACATCAGTGCCTAAGTAGGAGAGGGCATAAAAAAATCTGTACCACTTTCTAAAATAGTTTCCCTTATAGGGCTTGACCCAACCATGTCCCCTATACTCAGATCCAAAGCCCTTTGTTCTTCATTTAAACCCCATAGATCTGATTCCTTAAGTTCCCCCTCAAGAAGAGACATCTGATTCGGCTTTGTTATATTTGCATCAGGTAGCGACATTTCAGGTATCTCCATGCACTGATCAAGATCATCTAATATTTCAAAATGGTTGAGTAGAGCATCTGTTTGGCTATCCTTAAGGTCTTTGTTTGCCCTTCATCTATTTTTTTTTGTTTTTTAAACAATAAATATATCAAAAAGAGAAAAATGTAGATATCTATTTTTTTACCATCTTCCAAACACCAACTGTATCATTATAAAATCCTTTTTTATATGATTTCAGGGTAAAGAGTGACATTACCTTTGATGATTATAAAACTTTATTAGATATTTTCAAATTTTCAAAAATATGGTATTGTTGGAAAGACCTCAAAAAGTGATTTTCTTGGAGTGTAAAATTTCCCATGTTTATCCATAGTCAAACACCTTAAAACCATATCAATGATAGTACTAGATACCTATGATAGTATTCTACGACCTATAGGACACCTTTGTGTACTAAAAATAGTTCCATATAATCCATACAACACTTATATCTCATTCAAAACTTTTTTTTTATTACTTTTACCACCATCTAGTGACTCCATGATGCAGGAGCATCCAGTGGCACCTGATGCAGAGGCATCCAGTGGTAGGAGGGCCACTTCAGAAAAGTTGGCTAAGGAGGAAGAACGTCGTGATTTCGTGACGTGTCACGAAATCACGACAGAAAAGAGGAAGAAGGCGAGGGGAAAAATCTGCCATGATATCGTGACAGAAAAAGTGTCACGATATCATGACACGAAGAGGAGAAAGGGAGCAACGGAGAAAGCTGTCGCGATATCGCGATAGCAAATGTGTTGCGATATCATGACATAAGTGGGGAACAGAGCAGCAGCCAAGGAGAAGAAGTTGGGATGTTGCGATTTCGTGACATGTCATGAAATCGTGACATTGGAGCAGCAGCCAAGGGGAAGTAGTAGGTGTGTCGCGATTTCGCGATGTGTCACGAAATTGCGACTGTCATGAAATCGCAACATTGGAGCAGCGGTCGAGGGAAATAGTTGGAAATGTCATGATTTCATGACATGTCATGAAATTGTGATAGTAGTGAAATCGTGACAAAAGAGAGCAGTCAGAGCAGAGCAGTGGGAGATGTCGCGAAATCGTGATCATCGCAAAATCATGACAAAAGAGAGCAGCCGAGGCAGAGCAGTTGGAGATGTCACGATTTTGCGACATGTCACAAAATTGTGACAAGGAGAAAATAGGGGAAGATGCTAACGAGAATGTTGCGATTTCACGACATGTCATGAAATCGTGACTATTGCGAAATTGTGACCACTAGTAGGGGAAAAGAAGATGTCGAAGGAATCGCCATGAAATCGTGACCACCAGCAGGGGAAAAGAATATGCCGAAAGAATCGTCGCAAAATCATGACCGGAGTAGAGAAGCGGAGGCGAGGAAGGAAAATGTCACGATATCATGACATGTCACGATATCGTGACCTGAAGGCAAGAAAAATAGTGATGGAGGTAAATGTAGCGATATCGTGACATGTCGCAATATCGTGACCAGAAAAGAAAAGGAAGGGCAAGATGAGGAAGATGTCGCGATATCATGACATGTGATATCGTGACCCTTGCTACAGTGTAGTTGGAGAAAGAAGACAACAGAGGTCAGGCAGCGGTTGCAGAGCAAGGACAACACATGGCACCAAGGTGTAGTTAAAGCGGGCAAGTACCAAGAAGCACAAGAAAAAAAAAGGATGGGTCGCGCAGAGTGATATGAAGGAAGCGATGATCAGACGGTGGTGATAGGGGTCGTGCGGAGTGGAGTCATAAATCGGGTTGGTGCTCTAATTTTTGTGAAAGATGTTTCAGAGGGTCGGGGCCTCTATAAAAACCTAGTTTATGTAATAGACCGGGGATGGTGGATTGGAGAACGCATGTAGAGGATAGTGTGAGAGAAAACCAAGTCGAGCGTTGGTTGTTGTAAAGGCTGCGGGCTGTTGCTGTAGATTATTCCAGATTAATAGAAGAAAATTTGGAATTTTTTGAGTGCAATTTTCTTGTCCCCCATCAGTGGTATCAGATTAGAAAGTTCCTGAGTGTGTAACAAATCGCAGGACGTGAGGCAGTTACACCAGGATCTGTGGTAGGGTTCTGAGAGAGAAGAGTGAGCCAAAAGTTCTTGAGTGTGTAACAGATCGCCAGACGTGAGGCAGTTACACCAAGATCTATGGAAGGGCTTGTGAGAGAGTGAGCAGAATGCCTCCAAGAAGAAACCCTATTGGTGGCAGAGATATAGCAATGGAGAAGATGTCCGAGTTTTGTAGAGGCAAATAAAAGCCATGCAAGAGGAGCTGCTCATAAGAGATTTGCAGAGGCAAGTGAAAGCCCTACAAAAGGGGCTATTCAGAATGGATTTGTAGAGGCAAGAGGAGCGACACAGAAAGCGTGAGGCTAAACTGAGAAGTAGAGGCCAGGAAACGGAGTTGAAGCCGTTGAAGGCTATAGACAAAGAGGTGTGCAGCAGTGCCAGGATCTGCCTGGAAGAAGGCAAAAATTTATCTGGCCAGGAGATGGAATGTAAGCGAGCTGCAGACGAGGAAGTATGCAGCAGTGGTAGAATATATCTGGTGGAAGACAGAAGTTGTTCTGACCAGGAGATGGGGTTGGAGCAGGCTACCAAGGCAGGAGGGTGTCTAGAAGTGTTTCAGAAGGCAGTAACCAGATAGCGCAGAAGTGAAGATCACTTTTACACTAACCTCGGGTGTCTGATGCAGGAGCATCCAGTGGCACCTGATGCAGAGGCATCCAGTGGTAGGAGGGCCACTTCGAAAAAGTTGGCTAAGGAGGAAGAACGTCGTGATTTTGTGATGTGTCACAAAATCATGACAGGAAAAGAGGAAGAAGGCGAGGGGAAAAATTTGTCGTGATATTGCGACAGAAAAAGTGTCAAGATATCATGACACGAAGAGGAGAAAAGGAGCAACAGAGAAAGATGTCATGATATTGCAACAACAAATGTGTCGTGATATCGTGACACAAGTAGGGAACGAAGCAGCAGCCAAGGAGAAGAAGTTGGGATGTCACAAGTTTGTGACATGTCGCAAAATTGTGACTATCATGAAATTGCGACATCGGAGCAGCAGCCAAGGGGAAGCAGTAGGTGTGTCACGATTTCATGACGTGTCACGAAATCATGACTATCATGAAATTGTGACATCGAAGCAGCGGTCGAGGGAAACAGTTGGAAATGTCATGATTTCACGACATGTCACAAAATTGCGATAGTCATGAAATCGTGGCAAAAGAGAGCAGCTAGAGCAGAGCAGTGGGAGATGTCACGATTTCGTGACATGTCACAAAATCATGACCGTTGTGAAATCATGACAAAAGAGAGCAGTCAAGGTAGAGCAGTTGGAGATGTCACGATTTCGCGACATGTCACGAAATTGCGACCGTCGCAAAATCGTGACAAGGAGCAAATAGAGGAAGATGCTAACAAGAATGTCACAATTTCGTGACATGTCGCATAATCACGACTATCGCGAAATTGTGAGCACCAACAGGGGAAAAGAAGATGTCAAAGGAATCGTCGCGATTTTGTGACATGTTGCGAAATCACGACCAGAGTAGAGAAGTGGAGGCAATGAAGGAAAACGTCGCGATATCACGACCCAAAGGCAAGAAAGATAGCGATGGAGGTAAATGTCACGATATCACGACATGTTGCGATATCACGACCAAAAAAGAAAAGGAAGGGCAGGATGAGGAAGATGTCATGATATCGCGACCCCTGCTATAGTGCAGCTAGAGGAAGAAGATGATAGAGGTCAGGCGGCGGTTGCAGAGCAAGGACAACACATGGCACCAAGGTGTAGGTAAAATGGGTGAGTACCAAGAAGCGTGGGAAACAAAAAGGATGGGTCACGCAGAGTGATCTGAAGGAAGCGACGGTCAGACGGCGGTGATAGGGGCCGTGCAGAGTGGAGTCATAAATCGGGTTGGTGCTCCAATTTTTGTGAAAGATGTTTCAGAGGGTCGGGGCCTCTATAAAAACCCAGTTTTTGTAATAGACTAGGGGTGGTGGATTGGAGAACGCACGTAGAGGATAGTGTGAGAGAAAACCAATCCGAGTGCTGGTTTTTGTAAAGCTTGTGGGCTATTGCTGTAGATAATTCCATATTAATAGAAGAAAATTTGGAATTGTGTGAGTGTGATTTTCCTGTCCCCCATCACTCTATATAGCCACCACTAGAACTCATATTTTGGATACCTAACTAGCTATTTCTCATAGATTTTACAGCTTCTTTAGTGTAAATATTGACTTCCAATTAAGGAATTTAAATACCTAATCATGTCATGTATCTAGAAATTTAGTTAGTTAAATCCATGCACCTACCTATGATAATAGTATTTCTATATTTTTTTGGCACTTCTACCCATACTAGCATTTCTATCTTGTTTGGAACTTCTACCCCTACTAGCATTTCTATCTTGTTTGGCACTTCTGTCTATTTGGAATTTCTATATATTATAATACTTATGCATTGGTTATTGACCTGTTATATTTTTCTATGTCTATTCTACTTTTATACTATTATTTGTTCTATTTTTATTTCAAAATAATAGATCTATCATTTATATTTTGTTTGGTACTTCTACCCCTACTAGCATTTCTATCTTGTTTGGAACTTCTGTCTATTTGGAATTTCTATATATTATAATACTTATGCATTTGTGATTGACTTGTTATATTTTTCTATGTCTATTCTACTTTTAAACTATTATTTGTTCTATTTTTTATTTCAAAATAATAGATCTATCATTTCTATCTTGTTTGGCACTTCTACCCCTACTAGAATTTCTATCTTTGGCATTTTTGTTCTATTTGGAATTTCTATAGATTATAATTGTTATGCATTGGTGATTGACTTGGTATATTTTTATATTTCTATTCTACTTTTATACTATTATTTGTTCTATTTTTTATTTCAAAATAATAGATCTACAATATTTTATTTAGTTTTACAAACATCCTAGATATTTTGATAAATTTATCTTTAAAAGAGAACCGTATCTAAATTTTAGTCATAAAATCATAAAAAATGTATTGATAGACTCATAAATTGTTGCATTATTATAAAATTAGGTAGAAATAATTAGATTTGTGGAATAGTCTCAATCAATTTAAGGTTTTGTAATTCTATATTGTATTTTGTAAATAGATTCATGGGTAAACCTAAATAAATTAGATCCCTTTATGTAAATTGCAAATATGGTAAAAAATATTTTTCTCTTCAAAAGTCTAAGCATTAACTGCAAAATGCACGTAGTCTACATCTTAAGCCCGTTCTATTGCTTTTACATGCACATTCTTTGACATTTAAACCAACAAAGAAAAATAAAAGTATTTTCATTTTTTATAAACACTAGAAATGAAGAGCATGTAGATCTAGGGCTTTGTATTCTTGCATCTCCTTTTACATTTAGGCAAGAAATTAAACTTGCATGTAGTATAACATAGGTTATTCCTATTGTTTTTTTACCCATAATTAAATCTATTGATTTGGAAAGAAGCATAGACAATTTTATTATTTTACAAGCATAGAAAAGGTTAAAATACTTTATCTATGACTGTGTCACATTTTGTGTTTATTTGCATTTTTACTAAATCAGTAAAATATTGTACATAGGATAAAGGAAACTTGTGTTAAGTCCTTTTAATTCAAAGGAAATGAAAATATTTTATTTTTTGCAAGCATTGAAACAAAAAAGTACATGTAGACATCCACCCATGTGGGGGAGTTGCAGAGAAGTGGGTAGTTAAAACTCTCGTGTTGGAGAGGCCCCAGGTTCAAATATCCCCCTCTCATATGTTGCGGATATGTAATAGATACTAGGACCCTACTAGAGGTGTGTATATCCACCCGCTTGATGTAACATTATAGCGGTAAACTTGATCACGTGGACTACAAATCTTCCTCATGTGTTCTCGACGGTGATATAAAATGAGAAAGCTCAAAATAAAAGGCTAGGAGTGGATCAATGATATAAAACGGGGGTATTTTTCAAAATATTTTTTGAACCTTATAATGGCTTTGGTCATATTTGTTTTTTCTTTCACGTGACTAGTGTTTTTTGCAGTTGGTGGGGCACTAATATAGTTTTGTTATCTACAAATTTATGCATGGGAAACATATCCTTTGGCCTCAAGTCTTGCCCAAGGTGTGTTTGGTTTCTATGTCGCAACAAGGTCCTAGCAAAAAATAACAAAGTGTTGGAGATCCCTGATGATGGGGTACCGGACCCCATTGTAACAGTCTTGAAGAAGATGGTGATTTCATTAGCCTCCAATATTATCAACCAGTTAAAGAGTCTATTTGGACTCATTAGAGCAGCTATTTATTTGTGTGATTCTCTAAATCTTCTATTTTACAACTAGTAGTTCCAGGGGCGCGAGGAGTCGAAGGCAGAATCTGAAGTTGATGGCAAGGAGGAATCTAAGGATGAGGATGATAAGGAGTAGATGAGGACTACAAGGAATACTGATTGCTTGGCCTCTTGACTATCCATTTTGTGGGATGTTTGTTTGACTAAATTTTGCTATTTTTTGTATGGGCACAAGCGACCTTGCATGGCTCTTGCAGGATTAGTTTTTCTCATTGTTGTTTATGTTTTGAGTCTTTCTTTTTTTATGGCTACAATATTAGGATTCTATAGTTTATTTTGGTTGTCTTCAGATGAAAGAGTAGGGCTTGGACCTTGTTTTTGTCAGATTAAACTTGTAGGGCTTGGCCCTTGTCCATTTGGTCGGTGGATCCTATTTTGTAAAATGGTTTTGGGTCAACTAGTTAAAACCTGATGTTAATTATAATAGTCTCTTACTTACCAAAAAAAATAGGTTTTGAATGTGTCCAATCATTGATAAGACCTATTTATGTGAATCAAAGTATTGTTGATTGGAATTGGTTTAAGATCATTATCATTTTTCATAAACAACTCTACAATAATGCTAAAGGAATTAGAACAAAGAAATTAATCTCTCCACAATATTAGAAAGGTCTATTATGAAGACCATGGAATATTTTATCAATGTTTTTGTAAACCATATTGATATTGGGAGTAGATAGTTCTATTTCAAAGAGATTTATTATCCGACAATCTTGTTTAAAAAAGTAATATATATATATATATATATATATATATATATATATATATATATATATATATATATATATAGATATATATATATTACTATAATTAAGATTTTCTATAGTATAAACCCCTATGAATAAAAAATTTTCTCCTTATTTGTTTTGGCTATATAGCCAAAAATTCGGTTTGGGGAGAAGCAAACATTAATACATATATACATATATGGCCAGAAATTCTATTTGTACTTAAAATTATTCACTTATAATTTATTATAAGATAACTTTTAATATATATATATATATATATATATATATATATATATTTTAAAAGTTAAATATATCTAAATAAATGTCAACTTAGAAGGCTGAGTAACACCATAGGTTGTTGGTAAATATGATATGTCCAACTACTTTTCTCTAATTGGCCATGTGTAAATCGCCACAACAAAAGTAACGAAGTGCATAGATAAGTGGTGTGGCTCATGACAGACTAACAATTATAAGAATTTAATTTAATTTACCTTTTAAATATGGACAAAAGTGTTTTAATTCGAATGCAATTATATTTAATTTTTAATATATATTTTTTAGTTTAATTATATTATATTTCTATATAAAATCAAAATAATTATATTATGTTTTTATCTGCACCAGGTATCTTACTGAAAGTTCCCTCAATCCTCGGAAGGAGGTCCAGGGTTCAAGCCTGGCAACTTGCATCAAATACAAAAACCCTTGACTAGTCCGAGGGGTATACTCGGATGGGATAGGCCCCATGGAAGAAAAAGTCCTGGCCCCCAGGGGATACAGGGAATGGTTTTACTTAACATAAGGTTTTACTCTGTCTTTGTATTTCAAGTGGAGAAGGTAAGCCTTGCCCTATTGAACAAGAGGTCCACGGTTTGAACCTCTGTGATGCAAATGGGGAAACAAAGGCTATGTATTAAATTCCCTATTAATAAGCATAGCTCTCATATTTATGAGGGGTCATGGTTAGGAGGATAATGCTAAGCCCTTTGTGTTGGTCATAGGGGTTTCTCACACTAACCTAAAATTTGTGATCCACACTAGGTACCTTACTAGTAAGTTCCCTCAATCCTCGGAAGGAGGTTCGAGGTTCAATCTTGGTGGTCTATGCCGGATACAAAAAACCACCCTGGCTAGCCTAAGGGGTATATCTGGATGGGACAAGCCCATGGAACAAAAAATCCTAGCCCCTAGGGGATATAGGGAACGATTTTCCTTAACATAAGGTTTTGTCCTAGGGGGACAACACAACGATTTAGGCTTTGGCTCTTCTTCGGGAGGTCCAAGGATCAAATATCTACATGGGTGAGTGTGTGAGGGTGTGGGTGTGTAGTGGCTATGTTAAATTTCCTATTGATAAGAGTAGATCTTGGATTTACGAGGGGTCATGGTTGGGGGGATACTGCTCAGCCCTGTGCATTGGTCGTAGGGGTTTCTTACACTAACCAAATAAAAAAAAATTATATATATATATAAATTTAATATAAATTGTATTATTTATTTTTTTTGAAAAATTTTGAAAAAAAATGTATTAAAACAAATATCATTTACAAGATGGGAAGAGACTTTTCCCAGCCATAGTCAGAGAGAACACATGCTTACAACAGTAAAAGAAGATTTGCAGTGGAGACAAATCTCTTAAACCATTAACTAGCTAGCAGGGGAGACGGCGAATATGACATTCAAGAGTGGAGAAACTCCTTCCCCAATGGCCTAAGGCACGATCCAATAGGATTCAATGTTCACACAATGTGAGATGTTTCCAAGGGGATCAGTTTGGACTGTTGATGCAACTTGTCGCGATATCGTGACACTTTTTCCTTCTTCTCTCTTGGCCGCAAAAATGCAACATGTTGCGATATCGTGACACTTTTCTCCTTTGGCCACGAAAATGCAACATGTCACGATATCGCGACACCTTTTCCTCTTTTGGCCGCAACGTTGCAACATGTCACGATATCGCGACACTTTTTCCTCTTTTGGCCGCAATGTTGCAACATGTCACGATATTGCGACACTATTTCCTCCTTTGTCCACAATGAAGCAACATGTCACGATATCGCGACACTTTTTTCTTTTGGCTGTGATGATGCAACATGTCACGATATCGCAACACTTGTTCTCTTTGGCCACGATGATGCAATATGTCACGATATCGTGACACTTTTTCCTCCATTGGCCGTGGTAATGCAACATGTCACGATATCATGACACTTTTTCTCCTTGGGACACGACGTTGCAACATGTGATATCATGACACCTTTTCCTCCTTTTGCCACGACAAAGGAACGTGTCACAAAATCGTGACACTTTTTCTCTTTCAGTCGCGATGTTGCAACATGTCGCGATATCGCGACACCTTTTCCTCCTTTGACCATGATGATGCAACATGTCATGATATCGTGACATTTTTTCTATTTTGGCCGTGATGATGCAACATTTCACGAAATTGCGACACTTTTTCTCCTTTTGCCGCGACGCTGCAACATGTCACGATATCGTGACACTTTTTCTCCTTTGGCCGCAACGATACAACATGTCGCAATATCGCGACACTTTTTCTCCTTTGGCCGCAACGATGCAACATGTCATGATATCATGACACTTTTTCTCCTTTAGCCACAATGATGCAACATGTCACGATATCGTGACACTTTTTCTCCTTTGGCCGCAACGATGCAACATGTCATGATATCGTGACACTTTTTTCCCTTGGCCGCGATGAAGCAACATGTCGCAATATCGTGACACTTTTCCAACCTTGTCCGCAATGAAGCAACATGTCGCAATATCACGATACCTTTCCCACATTGGCCATGATGAAGCAACATGTCGCGATATTGCGACACCTTTCCCACATTGGGCAAGACGAAGCAACATGTCGCGATGTCGCGACACCTTTCCAACCTTGGCTACGATGAAACAACATGTCACGATATCGTGACACCTTTACAACCTTGGAAACGACAAAGAAAAATTTCATGATATCGCAACACCTTTCCAACCTTGGCCACGACGAAGCAACATGTCGCGATATCGCGACACCTTTCCAACCTTGGCCGTGACGAAGAAACATGTCGCGATATCGTGTCACCTTTCCAACCTTGTCCGCGACAAAGCAACATGTCATGATATCATGACATCTTTCCTCCCTTTGATTTATATTTGATCATTAGCTCAGGGACCTTTCAAGACCCTGCCTAATCACCTCATCCTCAATAGGCATGTCACTGTGCAACTGACCCGCTACCTCCTTCTCAACACCCATCTTAGCCAGGAAGTCAACCACTTTATTTAAATCTCTACTCACATAAACTGGAATCACATTATCTAATTCCCTCCATAATTCCTTAATTTGAGTGACAAGAATCCTCAACCTCCATGCTTTCAAAGCAAAGTTCCTCATGCAATCTAGAGCTCCAACCATTATTTGAGAATCTGATTCAAGTATTATCCTCATATGTCCCTATTTTATTACCCAAATAGAAGCATATTTGATAGCTATGGCTTTTTCTTCATTGTTTATGGCTCTTCCCAAGCCTTGTAGTTCCCAATAGAGCATTGTTCCAACATGATTCCTACAAACCACTCTAATTCTGGCTCTACCCGTATTGCCTTTTGCAGCTCCATCAGTATTAATTTTAATCCAACCTTTTGGGGCTGGTTTCCAACTAGATTTGTCCTGTCCCTATTGCACTTCAACTTCCTCTTCCATTGCCCCAATAACAACCTGAGTTTCCTCTTTCGCATAGACGGCCACAGTTTCTGTGACTTTGCTCCAAATGACCTGCCAAACTCCATCTAAAGAATAAAAAGTTTCTCTAAAAATTCTAGCATTTCTCTCCAACCACACTTGCCACCAAATAAAGTTTAATCCAAGCTCCCAACCAATACAAAGAGCTTTAGATTTAAATCTACCCCTCTTCCATCTTTCCCAGTTATTGATCCGATTCAAGTCACCATTAACTTGAATTTTATAATATAAAAACCATCTCTCCCAAATCTGGCACGTGAATGGGCACTCAAACATCAAGTGATCAATTGTTTCCCCGCTCTTGTAGCATAAGACACATTGATATGGACCGATGATTTCTTTGCATCTGAGATTATCAAAAGTGAGAATTCCATTATGCATGAACTGCCAAGCAAAAAATATTACTTTCGGCCAACCATTGGACTGCCAAATCTTTCTCCAATCCTCAAACTGATATGTATGAGGGGGAGGCTCTGGAAGGATCTTATCATATCCGTCCTTCACTGTGTAGACACCAAGGCTCCCATAGCCCCAAGCTAATTCATCCTCCTCGTCTCTACCTCGTGAGAAATCTTTCTGTCAAGATTTTAGTCATGATGGGTGCCAAATCTGGAGGGATTGAAATTGGCCACTCATCCAACTTCTTAAACTGCTTAAAATTATAATCCCCCAGCTGACTAGTGGTGAAATAACTTTCAATTTGTACCCATCCCTTGGTTTCTATGGTGAAATTCAACAATGATAGGTGGGTATTGATCCCATGAATTTGTTCAAAAAATATCCTTCTCCCCTCTCCCCACTTTCCAAAATAATTGATCTTTTAATACCTAAGATCCTAACTTGAGAGTTTGCCACACTAAGGATCCATTACCATCCAAAGGGAAATGACCCATCTCATTTGGGTTAACATATCCCAAATATTTACTAGTTAGAATTCTACTGAATAAGGAAGTTGGTTGGGAAATCCACCTCCAGTAAAGCTTTCCAGCAAAAGCTTTATTATTTAACTTTGATCTTCACAGTCCCAAACCTCCTTTTACCTTGGGCTGGGTAACTTTGTCCCAACCTACTAAGGCCCATTTCCTCTCTCCTTTTTCTCCTTCCCATAAAAATTTTCTAGCCATCTTGTCCAAATATTTCCATATAGTATGTGGGGTAGCTAGGATAGAGAATTTATAAATTGGCATGGCCTGAATGACTGACTATAAAAAAGTTAATCTACCCCCATAGCTTAACCATTTGTGAGACCAATGATTAATTCTATCCTTGATACAATCCAAAATATTCCTCCAGATATCTATTTTTAGTTTTTTAAAGTGCAAAGGGACCCCCAAGTAAACCACTTGGAGAGAAGTCCTTGTGAATCCCAAGATCTCTAAAAATTTGTCCTGAAGCCTTTGATCAAGATTGAAAAAGACCACTTTGGATTTTTTATCATTGATGACTTGGTTTGTAGCCCTAAGGTAGACATTAATAGTATCTCTAATCATTCTTGCTTCCCTAAAGCTGGCCACTCCCACCAATCTTGTGTCATCCACAAAATGTAGGTGAGTCAAAACTTCCTCACCCACCTTGATACCTATTAGCAAACCTTGTTGTCTTCTCCTCAAGATAAGTCTACCCAATCCTTCAGCCAATATGAGAAAAATATAAGGAGAGCAAGGATCTCCTTGACGAAGGCCTCGAGTGGCTCCAAACGATGGCGAGGGAAGACCCTTGATTAACACTAAGTATGTCAGAGTAGAAACACAACTCATGACCCATTCTATCCAATCCTGAGAGAAACCAAAGGCTGCCATCATCTTTGACAAGAAGCTCCACTCCACCCTATCATAAGCCTTGGACATATCTAATTTTATGAACATTCCTCTATTACCAGATGTTTGCATTGAATGGATTGCCTCCTGAGCTAGAACCACACCATCCAAGATCTACCTACCCTCTACAAAACCCCCTTGCTCTGAAGAGATGATGTTATATAGAAGAGGTTTTAGCTGCTCAGCCATTACCTTTGTGATTATTTTATATATGACATTGCATAAGCAATAGGTCTATAATATGAAATATGTACCCCCTCCTCCCCTTTTTGAATTAAGGTAATGAAAGTATGATTTAATGCTTTAAGAATTATTTTACTACCTTTGGAATCCTCTATAACAACCATTACATCCTCCTCCAAGTTATCCCAAAAGGCTTGAAAAAAATCAATTAGAAAGCCATCTGGACCTAGGGTTTTTCTGGTGCTCATTCCAAATACTACATTCTTTAGTTCCTCTCTATCAATGGGTTTAAGAAGGGTATGATTTTATTCTTTCGAGATAACAGAGGGTATGACAACAATAACGTCTTTTTGAGCCTCTTCATCTTACACCATACTTTCCTTAAATAGTTTAGAGAAATACTCCATTGAATGTAAATACATACTTGGAAGTGTATCACAGGAGTGTTTGTTCTCATCTTGAAGAGCTTCCATGTTGTTCATCTGTCTCCTAGCACAAGCAATCCGATGGAAAAATTTGATATTTTTATCACCTTCTAATAACCAAGTGGTTCTTGCTCTCTGTTTCCAGTAGGTCTCCTCTTAGTTGTCAATGTCCTCAACCGATTTACTCAATGCATCATCCTCTTATTTGAGCTACTCTGTAATTGTTCCTTCCCTAAAGTGTTTTTGAACCTCATCCCATCTGGCCACCAATGGAGATCTTTGGACCTGGAAGTCTATCTTGTTAGCTCACCTCCATTGTTTCAATTGATCTTTGACATATTGAAGTTGTTTGTGGAATCTAAACATTGTCGTCCCATATGTTGGGCGACCTCCTTCCCACCACTGTGGAATTTTCTTTCGAATTTCCTCTTTTTGTAACCAAAATTTTTCAAATTTAAATGGTTTGTGATGTTGCACTGTCTTGATCCCTCCTTCCAACAAAATGGGAAAGTGATCTGAAACTAGACCCTCCAAAATCTGAAATTTTATATTCCATTTTACAAATGCCTCCTCTGAAACCAAAAAATGGTCTAACTTCACCTTCCTGGTATGTGGCTCCCTCCTCTTATTAGTCCAAGTAAAGTTGGTTCCAGGGCATTTAATATCCACCAAGTGTAATTCCTGGACTTGGGCAATCATAAGTCGATCCCCTGGGTCCAAAATTGGGGTTCCCCCTTCCTGATCTCTAGAGGATAATTTAGCATTAAAATCCCCAGCAATAATCTAGTCTAAATATTCCCTTGAGACTCTCATGTTATGCACAACTTTCCATTGATGCATCTGACCATCTAGGTTTTGAGCCCCATAAAAATTGGTGATTAAAACATGTTCAGGTGTGACATTATTTCTAAAATGTGATGTGAAAACACCCCTCCAAGCTATATGTTCTATTGCAGTCCATTCAAGAGAGTTCCAAAGAGTAACTATCCCCCCTGATGCACCTTGGGTAGCCACTTCCATATGACCAGCACCCTTCCAAACTCTAGTAACTTTTTTACACATAAGATCTAACGACATTTTTGTCTCCTGGATAAGCAAAAAATTTGTTTTACAATTTTCTAAAAGTCTTCAAACAATATATTGATGGGTTCTACTGTTTAAACCCCTAAAATTCCATGATTGTATAATCATTGGTTGCCTTAAGAGAAGTAAGAATCTATTGTCCTCATTGATCCTCCAATGATCATTTTGTCTCCTTGAACTGCTAGCAATTCCTTATTTGATTTTCTACCCACTCCTTGAGAGTTGATATTTTTTTATCTCTTTTCCGCCTGAGTTATCCCTAAAGTTGGTCTTTCTTTGTTCTTTTCTGCTATTCCCATGCTGACATCATTAATTATTGGTTGCTCTTGGTTATGCACTATCAATGCCCCTGCACTCTCTAACTATAGTAACTCACTATACTCAATTACCTGCTCTATGACGGGGGGAGATGAAAGAGGAGCTTGAACATGGATGTTATTATTTTCATTATTCCCATCTACTCCTTCCATGAATTGATCTTCTTGGTCCATTAGTATCTTAAATATATCATACCTATTGGAGGGCTTGAGTTGGATTTGCTCTTTACCATATTTTTTCTTTTGCCTTCTCCTTCTTTTGGGTTGTTCAAAACCATCTCTCTGTGCTTCTTTACCCTGAGAAATATTGGTTGGTTCTTTGTTTATTGTTGACTCACCCTCCTTAGGAATATTTGACATTCCTAGAGGAGCCTCCATTTTTGTATTCATATTATTTGGGCAAGATCGGGACAAATGCCCATATTTATAACAAACTCTGCATCTGAAGGGCAATGCTTCATAATCCAACTGTTGAATACAAGATAGTCCTGCAAGTTCAAGTTCCACCTCTACCGGTAGAGGCTGGCTAAGATCCATCTACATGCATAATCTTGCATAAGCAACTGTGTTTCCTTCTATTGTGTCTTTGGAAATACTTAAATGTCTTCCAAGGAAATTACTGATAATTTCCAAAACCTGCTCACTCCAAAACTCCATTGGAAGTGCATACAATCGAATCCAAACCGGGACAACAGTGGGTTCAATTCAAGGATCAAATCCCACTCTCCAGGTTTGAACAAATAATCTCGCCGGACCATGATTCCTCTTTTCTAATTTGAAAGCCCTATTTCTATCGGCCAGTCAAGAAAAACTAACAATGAAATATCCATTGCTAATAAACCATAAAGAGTACTCACCAAGAGGCTCCCAGTTTTGTCGGACCTAGGAATGCAAAAAACTCAGGGTAGGGTGAATACCCATGAATTTACAGATCAAATCATGATTGGCTCTGTATAAAACTATTTCTTCAACCATCCTTTTCTCAATGACAATATTTGGCCTTGATTCTGACTGTGGCAAGAATCCATTAACTTGTTGATATGTAGATCTATTTCTAGCAGTCGTAAAGAGAATTTTTAATGCAGTTTTTTGTGCCTCTTCCGTCATTGATGGAGATTTATCCTTTAACAGATCTGCATAATAACTATGTCTCTCTAGAAGAGGATCTAGAGGTGTCCCCATTGGACCCTCCTGGGGCAGAAATCTTGTCTTCAAATCCACAGTAACCAGAGATCTCTTTGGCTACCCAACTGATGCCCTAGTTTTTCCTTAGTTCTAGAAAACCTAGTTCGCTAGTCGCAAAAC
Organism: Wollemia nobilis; assembly: GCA_028583015.1. NCBI lineage: Eukaryota > Viridiplantae > Streptophyta > Pinopsida > Araucariales > Araucariaceae > Wollemia > Wollemia nobilis. Next base: position 46,338 of record JAQPPZ010003193.1, on the reverse strand, counting down.
ATATCCAATTGTATTATTTATTAAAAACAACTTTTATTTTAATATTTATTAAATCCAATACAACCAAATTATGCATAAAGTTTAAAAATGAAGGATAACTAATGTATCGGTTTCATGAAGACTCCTCCCATACTCTAATTAAAGTAGTACTTCATTGTCTAAAAAAAATTGGAACAAATAAAGAGAACTCATGCAAATTTGATTGTCAAAATCCCTTACTATGATACTAAGTCATACGTTGTGGCCTATTTGAAGACTATGGCCACCGAGTGGCCACTAAACCTTGAATTTGCCAAAGTACAGGTCTGAAAGGTCAAGTGGGAGAGGCTGAAGACAGAAGATCATCCTACTCCAGTCCATGCTTCATCACAAATTAGTGCAAAGAACATTTGATTTTTATGATTATGTGAATTTGCTATTACATATTTAATGTTATTTGTGTCCTAAAAAACTATCAAATTTATTATTTTTAATAGCCATATAGTATGTTCTCTATGTTGATTTAGTAGAAGTTATTTTGTGCATGAGGACATGCATTCCCTTCATTTTGGGGGAAATTATGAGGATATAATTTAACCATTATGTAAAGTTCATTTTATGCATTTAAGTGGTAATTTCTAGGACATATTTGTATTTGTATTCATAATATATATGTTTTTACATGTTTTTGAGATAAATATTGTCTGTAGTTGCATGTTAAAAATAAACCTAAATTTACATAAATCTCGTGGAAAGTATTGTGTTTTATGCAAGTAAAATATCACAGGTGATATCTGGAACATTGCTATAGAAGAACGCATCTAGCACAATCTACAGATGCAATCCATGGAATACTACCTACAAAAATAATCTATATGTACAGTCTAAGGAAACATATTTATTATTAATATATTTGTTTTGTGCAATAAAAATATCATGCATATTGATAACTTAGCCAATGTCGCATGTGTTGAGATAGTCAAAGCAAATATAATTATTTTCTATAGTGGGACTATTGTTGACTTTATGTAATCTGTTATTTGGTTAATATTTTGTAATTCGAAAGAGAATAACAAGTTGTGCTTTCCTTAAGAAAATGATAAGAAGTTTCATATTGTTATAAGACACGTAGATTATATATTGTCCTACTATGCATTTTTAGTATCCAAGCCACATAGAGAAGATTTGTTCAAAATCGTGTAACAAATAAAATATTATATTTTCTATTGTAAGGGAATAACGTAAAAGTATATATTCCAAATCCCTCCAGAATAGAAGGGTCCACATATGCAAGAGAAGGAGAATATTTCTATACCCATGTTATATTGTACAAGTTTTATGAAATTTGAAATAAAAGAGTAAATTATCATCATTGTCTTTCTCCTATGAGCATGGTAATAAATTCTTTATCTTCTTCATGCTTTGCTTTTTGTTGTAACTTTTTCTTTCTTTCTTGCACATATAAATTAGGTAGCATAAAATTAGTTTAATGAATATAAATTTTTAAAAGTTAAAGTAGAGTAAAAATGGAAGGAGGTTAATACTAACCTTGAGGAGGTAGGGCCCACTCCAAAAGGTTAGTCCCTAGATATCTTCCCCCAAAACATAGTAGATAGAGTTAGAACATAGAATAAATTTAGAACATAAATTTTATTAAAATTGCATATAAAAAATGTAGAATACATTAGATAAACACATCTAGTTTAGTTCATAATTGCATTCCTTAAAATAAACACATTTTCAAATTAATACTTTTGTTTATTGTAAACTTTCTTTTTTGCAAGAAACTAAGAAAAAGAAGTAGAAATCAATAATCTTAATTATGAATATCTATACGGGATAACTATTCTTTAAATCTAATCCTAGTTTGACAATTAAGTGTAAGACATTATAGCTCAACACTAATACTCAATTGGATAAGTGCATAGCATGACCTATTTATAAAGGACTCTCTATGAAGGAGGGAATTCATCACTTGATGATATTTTTCTTGATTACTCAAATGGATATTATTTAAATGATTATTTTATAGCTTCTTTATGTGGTTAGAAAGTATATTATATGGATGTGAAAATCACCTTCCTTCATGATAAATTACCAGTGGAGATTTATAGGTAGCATACACTTATATTGAAGATAAGTGACATATTTTATTAACATGCCATGTATCCAAGACCTTGTTACATTTAAGTATATTGCTTGTGCATGGTCTGAGAATATCCATTTTTTCATTCTTAGTTATAGATTTTGACTTTATGAGATAGAGCATGATATGCATATCAAGATATATTATGGTCACACATTAGTGATTTTGTTATATTTTAATTATTTTCTCAACATAGTCAAGTCATCCTCTTTGGTTTGGGATATGAAACCATAACATTGTGACACTTCTGAGGTGATAAAATTGGGGCTTCAACCTCAATTTTCATGATTTATATTGATAAATCATCATCTTGGATGAGCACCTCTCTACCTAAGTATGCATTGAATATTTTATAGCATTTTAGGATGAATAATTAAAAGGCTACTTAGAATATTTTTATTTTTCATTGGAGCTATGATCATATTATAGTATACTATCAACCCATACTATTTTATACTAGATATTTATGAGGTATCTTCTCTACCATACTCATAATTGTCCTAATATTAAATTTTCATTGGATATTATTTTAGGTATGTGTAATAACATCATGATAGTCATTAGACAATGGCCATGTAGATACCTTGATACACGAGAGGTGCATACTATATGTGTATTTACTACTCAATTTAATCTTCTTATATTTAGATAATATTTTTACATATAGATTATATTGGTGATTTGGATTGGGAATGATCCATTTTAGGTCATGTATTCTATATTGTTGTTAGTTTAGTGTCTTGGTGTTGTGGATGATAGTCCACTATATCTCAATATTCTTAGGCATGAATATACTATGTGATTAATATACACCCATGGATTTCTTATTGTAATCTATGTTACTAGTAAAGTAAGCATTAAATATCATGGTCAAAGTCATGCTTGAGGATATTTATGTTACTAGTAGGGAATGGAATGCTAGGATCCCATCCTACCATTATTATGTAATGATACCCTTCCTAATATAAGGACCCAATTTTAATGATATTATGTAATATTTTATAATGCGTATGTAGTACTTGATGTACCTAAACAAGTGGAGCCATCTAATATAGCTACTATAATGAATATAACTACTTTTTTGGTAGAATATTATAGCTTATGTGACCACTTGCATGTGAAATTGAACCTTGAGCATTATAGTAAATATTATAAAGAGTCTTTAAAAAGGCAACCAAGCATAGATGAAGGCATATCAAATTTTATTGTAGCAGCTCTACTTATAAGGAGGTTGTCCCCTCAAAGAGGCCTATAATGCTATAATGTGGTTATGATTTCTACAATATATTTTTTTGTATTTCCATTTCATCTCGTAATACTATTAATTTCTAGCTCATTTTTTTATGATTACAATATTGTGTTGATGTAATTTTATTTTACTGGAATTTTCTTAAAATAATATTATAAGAACATAAGCAATATAAGCAATCCCTAATTGATTTTAATGATGTCTTTTATTCGTGCAACACAAATATACTAGGACTTGATCCTTCTTTTATTTTTCACCATTTAGTCATTAGGTTGGATCCCAAATTTGCTCTTCTTATTAAGGAATAACTATACAAATTCCTAGAAGTTAATTTTATCACAACAATTTATTATTTGAACTTGATCTCTAACATCATACCCATGGTAAAAAATAAATCTATATTTAGAATCTATACCACTTTTATGGACATTAACATCCAAAAGATGCATTTTATTTATTGAACATCAACATAAGTGTCAATTTTATCATAGGATTTGGAATGTTATCCTTAATGGATAATTTTTTTGGATACAACCAAATCTACATTGGACCCAAAGATAAACCTAAAAATTTCTTCAAAATATTTTGGGGAAATTTCTATTATGAGGTGTTGGCATTTTTGCCACATTATTTTGATTGTTGATTATTCATGCATAAGACGTTGAAATTCTCACTCCTCTGCAGGTTTTGATGCAAAAAACGCCTAAGTCCAAAGACTATCGCGAAATCGCGACAAAAAAAAAACATGAAGAGCCAAAGTTAAAAACCGTCACGATATCACGACATGTTGCATTATCGCGGGTCAGTTGAGGTGAGAGAAAACAAATGCAAAGTCGTAGCGATTTTGTGACGTGTCAAAAATCACAGTCAACATGGTCAACAGCAGCAGGGGGTAAAACCGTAGCAATTTCGTGACGTGTCGGAGAATAGTGATCAAAATGGTCAACGAGGGAAACGCAGCAAAATCGTCGCAAAATCACGACATGTTGCATTTTCATGACTTACAATGGGCATGGAGCAGAGCAGAGAAAAAGGTACTGAAATCATGACATAACTAAGCGATAGGCGATGAGACTCAACTTGGTAGCGAAATCATGACAAAATATGGCACATAGCCCGAAAGGCGGAAGATGTAGCGAAATCGCTACGTGTTGCATGGTTGTGGTTTAGGTGGATGAAAAAGTTGAAGGCACAAATGACATCATGATTTTGCGACACATGAGACCAAGGCACGAAGAAGACATCGTGAAATTGCAACAGGAAGTGGTAGTAGTGGAGAACGCAAAAAAACATCGTGATTTTGTGACACATTGTTGAAGAAGGACCAAGTGCAAAAAATGGTAGCGATTTCGTGACATGATGAAAATCGTAGTTGAACAAGCAGCAAAGTCCAAATAGATAGAACCTGTCGCGATTTCACGATGTGTTGAAGAAGAATGTCGTGTTTTCACAGGTTAGAAGCAGGACCGTACAGAATGCATGAAAAGTGTAGCGAAATTGCTATATCTTGGATTTTTGCGACATAAAAGCAAATACTGAGCAATGGGAAGATAGTGTGGCGATTTCATGACTTGTCTCGTTTTCACGACCTGGAGACAACGATGAAGGTGTCGACGGAAAAATGTAGCGAAATCGCGTAGTGTCATGTTTTTGCAATTTGAAGCAGCTAAAGAACAACATGGATGAAGAACGTCGCGAAATCGCGCATTGTCACATTTTCGTGGCAACAGAGCAGAGAAAGAGCATAATTGTACGGATGTCACAAAATCGCATAGCGTCGCATTTCCATGATTCAAGGTAGCGAAGGAGACAAAGAAGCCGAATACGTCATTATTTCATGACATGGATGATTTTTACGGGTTCAAAGCAATAGAGGTGTATGGAGCAGAAAGACGTTGCGATTTTGTGACATGTCACGTTTTCGCGACCTGTTACAATTTTGTTCCAGAAAGCATTTCAAACGGTCTGATAAGGTTTTGTGATTTCCGATGATTAAAAGTGCTCCAAAATTAAATGTGTTGCTACTTTTCGATGCAAGCAAGGTAGAAGAACGTGTTCAAACCACCAAAATTAAATATTTCCATTTTTTGAAGCTGTTGTTCGTGGTTTCTAACGGTTCAAGCATATTTTCAAGAATGACAATTTAATGAAGACGACCGACTCCTTATTGCATTTAATGTCTGGTTTCTTCGAGGCTGGTTTAAGGGGATGATTTCCTTTTTTTGTTGCATATTTTTGTAGATCTCGAGGAGGTCGGTTGCATATTTTAAATGTTGTAAAGAAGCAAGACTTCTATATAAAGCAATGTAGATCTCAGAAAAAGGGTCAAGAGTTTGAGAGATAGATTGCATGAAAACTTTCAAGTTCTTGCATGAATGAAAGAGATTTGGCCTCTGATTTTGCAAATGTCTTTTTGTGTAATTTCCTTCTATTTCATGCATTTCTCAATTATGCTTGTCTTTCTGATCTGCTGTTAGATTTAAATTCTACATTTGAATTTGAATATTGCTAGTAAGGAAGTAAGTTATGGAATGCAATACTGGAGGTTGTCTGCATAAGGTCGTAAATGAATTATGTTGTTTTCTGTTATTATATGTTGTTTATACACTTGAAGTTCCATCTTGCTGAGTTTCTTTTCCCCGATCTAACAAATTCGGCCTACGGCTATATTTCCCATCTGTTTTCATAATTTCTTGTTTCTTTCTATGTATTTCTCATCTCTTTCCTGCAACTTTAATCTGAAATCAAGTTTAGAAATAGTAAGGGAACCAGCCCTCTCTAGAGATTGGTCTGGGAGACATCTCTTTCTCCCAACCTTTCAATGTTGGTCGGGTCTAGGGTGCATAGTTTTTAGAAAATCCTTTCCTGTGGCAGATTCATGACCAACAGTTTTTGGCATGCCCGATGGGACAGACTTCTTCTATCTCAAAAGATCCATAATCGGTGAGATTGTATGTTTCATTGTTTAACACCTGGAGGTATCAAGATTTTGATGAGCTGTCTTGACCTCATAGCGGAGATTTGTAAGTTCATCTGGCGACTTTGCTGAGCTAAAGATCCAAATTTCTTGATCGTAGAGTTTTTTTTTAAGATCTAAAAGAAGATACCCTGGAGGAATCAAGGTTTGGTGAGCAGCCTTGACCTTACAAGCGGAGGAAAGAATGTTCACTTGGTGACTCTGACTTAATGGCGATATCCGTGATCTCACAAGCCACTGCTATAATGGCGAGGGTTTGTCCTAGATGGGATGATCCTGGCCCTCTGAATCTCCAAATCCGACATGAGATTCCCAAAAGTGCCCTGAAGGCCCTAACAAAATATGATGGCACCGAGGGCATGGCCCGAGAGCATATTGAAGATATTGCCACTTTGTCGACCTTCCATGATATAGTTCACGAGGATGTCATGATCAGGCTTCTGGTTCTGTCTTTGGAAGGAAGGGCATTGTAGTGGTACAGACTGCTCAGGCGTCAAAGCATCAGCTCATGGGATGACCTAGCGGGAGCACTAATCAGAAGATTTGATGAAGATCCCTTTAACGGCTCTCACGATCCCTTTCAGCTTTTAATGTACATCACGAGAGCACCTCTAGAGAGCATCATAGACTTCAATGTCTGATTCTTGAGAAGCTGGAAGAGAATTCCAGAGAGGATCCGACCGACACCCACCCAAGCCCACCTCTTCTATGTTCGAGCTTTCCATCCGGACATAGGCCTCCTCTTGCTGTAATCAGGTGAACGAAGGTTCCCTCAAATATTTGAGGAAGCAGTGCGAGCAGAGCAACTTTTGCTCCTATCAAGAAAATTACCGTGGGGAGAAACTCCATTACTTTCTTCGGTAGTTCCTGTTCCTGTCTATCCCATGCAGTATTTTTCATACCAGATCCCTTATACTATGCAAAAACCTGAGATGCAGCTGTGTGGAGCTCAAGAGGCAGCTTTCATCCAAGACCCACAATGGGCATATGCAAGTACTTTCCCAACAATGAACAATATGGTTGCTTGCAATGTCTATCAGGAGATGGGCCAAGGAGAGAAACCGATTCAAGTTCCAGAACCTGAGGAGATCCCAGAAGCAGATTTCTCCCTGGAAGAGCCCTGTGATCACATCAAGGGGTTGGAGGATCCTGTACTAAGTCCACAACCAGGGGACTCTTCAAGATGGTGGTATTGGATTCAGTCATTACTACAACTGGTACCTACAGGAGCCCTCCATGTGGAAAATTTCTTTGCTACATTATTTGTCGATTGTGTGGGTACTGGCATGCAGGATAACTTGCCCATGTCTAAAACATGGAGAACTTTAGGAAGAGGTCATCCCAATTTCAAGGACCGACTCAAGTATGATCATATCTGGTTGGGACACTACAGATTTATCGGATAACCCCTGAGACTGGGTTTCTGGTGGCGACATGCCAATCATGTCGTAAACTATTGTATATAGCAAAAAAAAAAAAATAAAGAAAAAAAAGTATTGTTTTCCTTTGTCCACTTTGGCTCTTTTTGCATGCGAGCCCATAGGTACGTATTTCTTTCTTTTTTCTTCTTCTTTCCCAGCAGCTAGTGGCTTCCTCTTTATTTCTTCCCTTCCCCTATTTATTCCCTCCTTCTCCTACTCCTTTTTCTTCTACCAGTAATAAAGCCACTGATGTTGTTTCTTTTCCCTTTTTCTAATATTCTCGGTTCTTCTTTTCTTTTTCTTCTAACTACATTGTTGTTTTAAGAATTTATCCATAGTTCATTTCCCCATTCCATTCCCATTCCACAACCTACATATTTTTTGGTCATCATTTTGTTTATTCCATCCACTTCCATTTCCCTTCCATAGTAGTCGGTAGAACAGAAGCACTCTGTTACTGTATCTACCGCATCACTCCCTCCATTCCATTATTCCATCATTTTTCATTTCCATTTCCATGGTCAGTTCAGCCAAATACAAATTTACTTGAAGTTTCTATCATTCAGCAAGAGTTGTTGCAGTAGTCCGTCGAGATGTACCCCATTAGCCAGCTTTTTGTTCTCAATTTTTCTTGACTCTATTGCCCAATGGATTCAGGCCTAGGATTCGTGCATGCAGTAGAACTGTATACCTTGCAAGCCACCAAGAATGTTGGCATTTTTGCCACATTATGTTGATTATTGATTATTCATGCATAAGCTATTGAAATTCTAACTCCTCTATAGGTTTTGATGCAAAAAATGCCTAAGTCCGAAGACTGTCGTGAAATCGTGACAAAAAAATAGCATGGAGAGCCAAAGTTAAAAACCGTCGCGATATCGCGACATGTCGCGTTATCGCGGGTCGGTTGAGGAGAGAGAAAACAAACGCAAAGTCGTAGAGATTTCACGACGTGTCAAAAAATCGTGGTCAACACGGTCAACGATAGTAGGGGTTAAAACCGTAGCAATTTCACGACGTGTCGGAGAATCACGATCAAAATGGTCAACGAGGGAAGCACAGTAAAATCATTGTGAAATCGCAAAATGTCACATTTGTGTGACTTACAATGGGCATGGAGCAGAGCAGAGCAAAGAAAAATGTAGCGAAATCGTGACATAACTGAGCGATAGGTGATGAGACTCAACTTGGTAGCGAAATCACGACAAAATATGGCACACAGCATGAAAGGCAGAAGATGTAGCGAAATCGCTACGTGTTGCATGGTCGTGGTTCAGGTGGATGAAAAAGTTGAAGGCACGAATGGTGTTGCAATTTCGCGACACATGAGACCAAGGCACGAAGCAGACGTCGCAAAATCATGACAGGAAGTGGTAGTAGTGGAGAACGTAGAAAAACATCACGATTTCGTGACACATTGTTGAAGAAGGACCAAGTGCAAAAAATGGTAGCGATTTTGTGACATGATGAAAATTGCAGTTGAACAAGCAACAAAGTCTAAAGAGACAAAACCTGTCACAATTTTGCGATTTGCTAAAGAAGAATTTCACATTTTTGTGGGTTAGAAGCAGGACCGTACAGAATGCATGAAAAGTGTAGCAAAATTGCTATATGTTGGATTTTCATGACATAAAAGCAAAGACTGAGCAATGGGAAGATAGTGTAGCGATTTCGTGACTTGTCACGTTTTCGCGACCTGGAGACAACGATGAAGGTGCCGACGGAAAGATGTAGCAAAATCGCGCAGTGTCATGTTTTCATGATTTGAAGCAGCTAAAGAACAACATGGATGAAGAACATCGCGAAATCGCGCATTGTCACATTTTCACGGCAACAGGGTAGAGAAAGAGCATAATTGTATGGACATCGTGAAATCGCGTAGCGTTACGTTTTCATGATTCAAGGTAGCAAAGGAGACAAAGAAGCCGAATACGTCACGATTTTGTGACATGGATGATTTTTTTGGGTTCAAAGCAACAGAGGTGTACGGAGCAGAAAGACGTCATGATTTCGTGACATGTCGCGTTTTCGTGACCTGTTACAGTTTCACACCAGAAAGAATTTCAAACGGTCCGATAAGGTTTTGCAATTTTTGATGATTAAAAGCGCTCCAAAATTAAATGTTTTACTGCTTTTCGATGCAAGAAAGGTAGAAGAACGTGTTCAAACCACCAGAATTAAAGATTTCCATTTTTTGAAGCTGTTGTTCGTGGTTTCTAACGGTTCAAACATATTTTCAAGAACGACAATTTAGTGAAGACGACTGACTCCTTATTGCATTTAATATCTGGTATCTTTGAGGCTGGTTTAAGGGGATGATTTCCTTGTTTTCGTTGCATATTGTTGTAGATCTCGAGGAGGTCCGTTGCATATTTTAAATGTTGTAAAGAAGCAAGACTTCTATATAAAGCAATGTAGATCTCAAAAAAAGGGTCGAGAGTTTGAGAGACAGATTGCATGAAAACTTTCAAGTTCTTGCATGAATGAAAGAGATTTGGCCTCTAATTTTGCAAACGTCTTTTTGTGTAATTTCCTTCTATTTCATGCATTTCTCGATTATGCTTGTCTTTCTGATCTCTGTTAGATTTAAATTCTGCATTTGAATTTGAATACTGCTAGTAAGGAAGTAAGTTCTGGAATGCAATACTGGAGGTTGTCTGTGCAAGGTCATAAATTAATTATGTTTTTTTTTGTTATTATATGTTGTTTATACACTTGAAGTTCCATCTTGCTGAGTTTCTTTTCCTCGATCTAACAAATTTGGCCTACGGCTATATTTCCCATCTCTTTCGTAATTTCCTATTTCTTTCTGCGTATTTCTCATCTCTTTCCTACAAATTTAATCTAAAATCAAGTTTAGAAATAGTAAGGGAACCAGCCCTCTCTGGATATTGGTCTGGGAGACATCTCTTTCTCCCAGCCTTTCAATGTTGGCCGGGTCTAGGGTGCATAGTTTTTAGAAAATCCTTTCCTGTGGCAGATTCATGACCAACATGAGGTTATGCCATTTGTCCTAAAAAATATGAAGAGCAATTACTAAAGATCCATGATGTACACTTTTCATGACATGATACACAACATAGTGGAATATTATATTGATGACCTTCCTAGTCAATCCATGAACTAGAAAAATTGTTTATAAGGCGTTAGATGTATCTTTGAGCATATGTGGGAACATAATGTTCTTCCTAAACCATCCAATATGTGTTTAGAGTTATATCTAGTAAGTTGTCTGGCTTCATTATGTCTTGATGTGGAATTGAGATGCACCTTGATAAGATGTCTACCAATACCAATATACCACCCATTACAACATAAACTAGTTGTAGAGCCTCTAAGGTAAGATCCAAGTGATACAAAATTTATTTCATATAAAACCTTTTTATGTTAGAGTATACTTCATTATTTGGTGCATGCCAATGTACCACCTTTGGTGTATTATTAAAATTAGGAGTTTATCTTATGTTAAGTAGTTACTTGAAGAAGAAGTAGTAAATGCACAAGTGTTAGAATGTACAATTATGTAAATGTGCATGTAGTCCACATGTACATGAGTCATAGCAAATATTCTTAGGTAGAGTAGATCCACAGGAACATATCTTCTTATATATGAGCTTTAATCAAGAGACATATAGAGTGAGAGACAAAGATACTATAGAGTAGTGAGAAGGTACAATGTAGATCTTCATTTGTAAAATTTAAGATTGTTCAAAGTCCTTCATTATATTGGATTTTACTATTTTCAAGAGCATTCATTAATGGTATTTTACTAAGTTATTGCAAAAGTCTATTCTCTTATTTTTCTACATATTTAAGTACCATTAACATATACTTATCATATCCTCCATATTTTATATCTTGTGGTTGCATATCCATTAATATATTTCACCAAAAGTTAATAATGGTATTAGACCACATGGTAGATCAAATACAAAATAGGGAGAGCCACAAAGAGAGATTGAGAGGAGAGTAGCAATCTCATTTAAAGAATTTCTAAGATTGCATATTGGCTAGAGTCTTTCCACAAAGTTATAGAAAAACTCATAAAGACTAGGACTCGACATTAATTCCACTAGATTGATAAATCAACTAGTGAAGATTCATAAATTCTTCCATTCTATTTTCTAGCATCTTTTTTTAGGAAATGAAGATTTAAGAAATTTGGAAAGCTTCCTACATAGATCTATGAAGAGTATCTTGATTAGAATCATTTTAGCACTTGCAACAGCAAGTAGAAGATTGAATATTTTAGAGACCTGAGAAAATACCCCATTACGAGAGACTGCATCCCTATAGAGTGCAAAAGGAGGAAAATGCCACAATAGCCTTACATTTAAATTGAGAAAGAAGAGACTCTAGAGAAGATTCTATATTGGATATTTGTGATCTCCATTATATATTGAAACTTGTAGACTGTAGAAGGGAAGAAAAAGCTATAGTAGCCTTACTACTGATAAGAGGGAGAAGAGACTCTAGAGAAGAGTTCAAATTAGATATTGGTGATCTCCATTGAAGATTGAAGACTACAAATTATAGAAGGAGAAATCAACCTGATAAATTGAAGAGACCCACAATAGGTCCCATTAAAGAACTTGCAACCTTAGAATATTGAAGATAAAGAAGGACTAACAAAAGTACTATTCTAGATTCTAGAAGCAACAGATTTTAAAGACCTAGGAGGGAGGTATCATTATAAAACTTCCATAGTAGATGGTTGAAGAAAAGATATCCTCAAGAAGATGTTGCAGTCCAAACATAGCAGCGTCGGCTATGTTTCTCCAAGAGATAGAAATTTAGTATATATATTCACCGTAGTTGGTTTGAATAAGAATCATCATATCTTTTATATTTTTTCATCTGCTGCTTCTGCGCAAGGGTGTGCCCACCTTAAGTGGCCATTGTTTTATTTTATTTCGTTTGCCGTAATTCCTTATTCTTATTCGCTTCGTCCTCTGTCTGTATAATAATTGTTTATTTGTATTTCATTGTGCAAGAGATAGAAATATCTCTGCAAGTGGTATCAGAGCCAGGTTTCGATCCTGGGACCTGTGGGTGATGAAAAAATATAAAAGATATGATGATTCTTATTCAAACCAACTACGGTGAATATATATACTAAATTTCTATCTCTTGGAGAAACATAGCCGATGCTGCTATGTTTGGACTGCAACAGAAGACTAGAGAAGTTATGAGAGATTGAAGACCTAGGAGAGGTCTCACAAAGAAATAAGAGGAAGGATTAGAAATCCTTATTAAAAACTCTAGAGAAGAGCATTGTAGTTCCTAGGAGAACTCATTGGATAAATATAATAGCAAGGAGGAGTTTCTGACAAAGCAAAATTTGGGACAATTATTGCCATCTGACAACAAGCCTAAAAGGAGGAGAATTTAGCAAGCAGTGTCAAATCTTGGAGGAGCCTACCAAATTTAAGATATTTGAAGATTTCCTTTGATATAAAGAAGGCACATTTCAAAGATAAGGGTTTACTAAATCTACAGTATAATACTGAAGGGATCTCAGAGGAAAATATTAGCTATTATTTGGAGGATTTCCCTACCAAATTTTTGAGATTCAAGGACAACATTTTAGTGGAAAAATTAACTGTGAAAGGGAAAAAATTAAGATAACATTACTAGCTACACAAATTTAAATTTACAGAGTGCATTTTGAAGGAGAGTAGAATTCACCTACTGCAGTTTTATGGCAATAGGTTAGAGGGGTTCCAAAGCTACAAATATGTGATATAGAGAGTTTTTTTTAATATCCAAGAAAGAGCTGTGATTTTATCCATTACAAGGCAGCAATTTGGTGAATTCGATCACCAAGAGATCCATAATCTATACAGATATTGAAGGTATGCATATTTAGTGAAAAAGGTTCATTACTGAACATTAAAATACTTGGTTCATTATTAAGGTTTATTAGCACCATTTTACAGTTTAAATTTTGTAAGGAGAAGGGTTAATTTTAAAGTCTTCAATGGAGTGCAAAAGTAAATTTATTTTAAGGTTAATACTTGCACATTAAAATAGGAGTTAGATATATTTTGATAGAAAGAAAAATATCATCTTCCTATTATCTAGTTACAATAAATAAGACATTACTACTAAGTGAAATTTATAGATATTATAGTGCTTTTGAGAGTTCTTAAAAAGGTTATTATTAGTGCATATTACAAGTTACTTTGAAGAAGCAATAAGGTGGGATTATTAGTGCACTATACTAGTTACTCTTAAAATATAATTAAGTGCATTGGTTGTTAAATTAAGGTGGAAGACCAAAGTGCACAAATAAGTGAAATATCAAAGTGTCTAAAGATATTATTTAGTGCAACAAACCTATAGTATATTGTGGCATAGAGAAGCCACCTCAAAGGTTAATATACCTCCAAGTAATAGAAAATAAAGCTACCATCAAAACTAGAAAAAGGAGCTACAAAAGGAGACTATGAGAGTCTCATATTCAGGTGTAATGAAGGGATAGTATCCCAGGTTATTATAGAGTTATCTTTAACTCATACAAGCACAATAATGTCTACATAAATGGAGATAAATGTTCAAATATCTTTAGGATATGTAGCACATTGGCTTATCTACAAGTGGTTGCCATTAACAAAAGGATAGAATAGTCAAAGTGCTTAAGAGTAGAGCTCATCCAAAGTTCCTAATACCCGATTCACAAAGGTGTAACAAGACACCAACTAAAATGCCTACATCAGCTCAAACCTATAGTACAAAAAAGGTTTACGTAAGGGGCTATCATCATTATATATCAACAATGCTAAGATAAAATACATTGTAGTGGAAAGAAGGAAGTTACAACAAAAATAAAAGGTGCATTACCAAGCCATATCATGGATGAACCACAAGCTAAGTATTAGCATAAATACAATGCACTAGATTTACCATTGAATTGAATCCAACTTCATATTTTAAGTAGTAAAAATATTCACCTCATAAAAATGTTGAAGATAAAATACAACAATGCATCCATTGGCAAGAAGTATATAAGGTTTACTATACATTGAAGGACTTGGTTTATGAAAATTAAAGGAGTGCCACTTGGAACAAATGTCTAAGAGCATTTTCATATCCATAACACCTATACTCAAGAAGGAAGGGTGCCCAAACTAAGTAATGCTCCCATAATTGATTTAATGCTCAAGAAGAGCATCTTGAGCACTCACCTACATTTTATAATGCTCAATAATTGTTGAGGCAAGTATCCTATTACCTAAGGAGGAGAACAATATCTTGGGTAATACTTAGTGCCACTTGGCACCTATGATAAGAAAAACATATTATAGCTACCTAAAGAAAGACCACTCAGAGAGTGGAAGCATATATTAAACCAACATCAATTGAGAGAGAAATTGAATGTGTGATTGAGAGTAAATTCAAGATAACGTTGAGCGAATTGAATGCACACAATAAAGTATTTAGTCAAATTGTAGCAAAATAATATCATATACAAGCAAAATTTGAGTAGAGATGCTACAATATTAGGAGTGGTGCTAATTCGAGTCAGTCACTTACCATTGATAAGGAAGAAAACAATAGTGCAAAAATTGTTTTGAAATACTGAAGCAAACAATGAATACATGTCGAGTGTCATTGAAGAGAGCAATATATAAAAGAGTTCAACTATGATTGATTTGAAAAATATAGCATGAATACTAAAGTGCTTGTGCTTAGGAAGATCAAATCTTATTAAAGGATAAATTTTTTTTAACAAGATATCAATTAAAAGAGGAGCATTGAATGCTCATTATCATTCAACGAATACAATATCGAAGGATTTTTTGGAGGAGTGAAGATAAAGGTATATCATGTGCAACATTATAAAGGTAATATAAAATTAATTACTTGCTTTCATTAAGGTTAAAATAAGTTATAAGGTCAACCAAATAAGGTTAAATTTACTACTGCATTGGAGTTGTGATAATTAACCAAGCATTAGTGAATTATAAAGCAAGTTTATATCTTCAAGTGAAATTTTAAAGTACATTAGTTGAAATGCATATATATATTTGTAAATAATCATAGTGGGAGATATAAGGTTTTCAAATTTGAATAATTAAAATATTAATTTGCAAATACTATTATTATTATTTTCTAAAATTCCAAAATAGGGAGATATAAGGAGTACTACATCAAACCTTGATTAATTGGAATTTAGAAAATTGAATTTTTGAAATTTAAGGATAAAGGAGCAAAATTATTATTTTCTTGAAAGAGTTGGAATTTACTGTTTATTCTTGTCTCATAAACACATTAAAGAGACAAAAGAAATCCAACCATAGAAAAATATATCATATTGAAAAGTGCATTAGGAGTGAAATTAAGAGTTGAATATTATATAAAGCCTATCATCAAATAATTAGGGAGTCAAAATGAATTCAACTCAAAACCTAAAAGCTAAGTCTACTATAAAAGCACTTTATCAAGACTATAGCTTACTCTAGTCATTAGGGAGACATAAGGATTCTACAAAATCTAATTTTAGAAATATTTTATCAAACTGATTCCCATACTCTAAACTAGGAAGCTATAATGATGTCTACTCCAAAGGACACATTAAATACTGTAATTATAAAAGGAGTAAGGAAAGTACCAATATGGATTAAAAGAATGATTATAATTCAAAGGATTCAATGGATAATAATGAGGAAGATTAAAATGGAAGAGAAGAATCAATACGATTTAAAAAGACTTCTAAAAATTCACAACCTAATAGTTTGGGATAAATAGATTCTTCTAGAATATCTTCTAATGAGATAGTAAAGGGAATTGATGACAACTATATTAATGAGGAAATTGAACATCATATTCAAAAGATAGAAAAGAATATTGATAAAAAAATATCTCATACACATTTATGATAGAAGTAAGGATAGAATAATTTCAATTGTACACATATGGTTTAACTATTTCATCAAGGAAATAGATAAAAATGATATTTCTAAACCATAAACAAAGAATTCGAGATATCTTTATTATGTACTTATTGCAATAAATTTGGTCATGAAAAGGTTAACTGCTAGAGTTTCCATCCATGTAAATATTGTGGAGGAAAATCTCATCCATATTACTTTTGTTACAACAAAGACAAGTACTATAAAAGATTTGATGAGAGACTACTATTCATATTAGATTGTTTCTTCCAAGTTCTTAATTAAGAAGTATCCACTAACAATAAGCTCAAGCTTGAATTTTTTTAAGATCAAGGTTACAAACCATATAGGAAACCAAGGAATAGAAGATAAAGCAGTGATGATCAACTTATGACTCATAGGATTATTAGATCTCTAGTTCAACATGGTTATCTAGAAGACTCCAAGAATCCTATCAAAAAAATTGAAATTATGAAAAATAGTGGAATGAAGAAAACATGGAGAGACAACATAAACATTGAAGCTAAATAAGAAGAAGGATCAGATAAAGTTTAATAATATTCAAAAGAAGAAGATAAATATTGAATACTAAAGTATTCAATACCCAAATAATGTAATACATGGGGATGTTAGAGTATATTACATTATTTTGTACATGTCAATATATCACCTTTGTTACATTATTATATTAGGAGTTTATCTTATGTTAAGTAGTTATTTGGGGAATAATTAATAAATGCACAAGTGTTAGAATTTGCAATGATGTAGATGTGCATGTAGTCCACATGTACATGAGTCATAGAAAAGAGTCTTAGGTAGAGTAGAGCCCAAGGAACACATATCTTATATATATGAGCCTTGTGCAAGAGACATATAGAGTGAGAGACAAAGATACTATAGAGTATTGAGAAGATACAATGTAGATCTTCATTTGTAAAATTTGAGACTGTTCAAAGTCCTCCATTCTATTGGATTTTACTATTTTCATGAGCATTCATTAATGGTATTTTAATGAGTTATTGCATAAGTCTATTATCTTATTTTCCTACATATTTAAGTACCATTACCATATACCTATAATATCCTCCATATTTTACATATTATGGTTGCTTCCTCCATTTTAAAACTTTGGAGAAAGAATGTAGAATTTATATGGAATGGTGAGTAATAGGCAATGTTTGATGCTCTAAAAATATTTCTTTTATCCTCACTAGTCATTATCATTTCTAACCTCATAAAACTACTCTTTCTTAATATAGAAACAACTATCCATGCATTAGGTTCTATGCTATCCCAATATGATGACCAACATAGATAAATAATGATTTATTACACAAATAGGACCATTGTTAGTTATGAGGTTCTATACACCCCTTAGAAAATATTTACCTCCTGTTTGTATTCACCTCCAAAAATTTTAGATATTACATGCTAAAGCATTAAAAATCTATAATTACCAAGTTATATACCCTGTGATGCCTCATATTAAAACATTATCTTTTGGGTTAGACCATAAAATGGATCATTTACCTTAATAAATTAGACTTAGAATTTACTATTTAGAAATTATTAAAATGTTAGGTTATTGTTAGTGAATATGTAGCAATACTCTTACCTACTAGTCATCCCATATTCATAGATAATATTGATGATAATGTACTCAATATTGAAACTAAACCATTATATTTATGGTCCCTATACTTTGATAGCATGAGATGTTTTAAAGGAAAAAGGTTAGGAATTGTTCTTATCTCCCCATAATGAAACATCATCCCTTGTTTTTCAAGCTCTTGTATTTTGTGCACAAACAATACTATGTATTTTGAGGCCCTTCTTCTCATACTTCATGTAGCCTTAGACCATAATGGAAAAATTATCCTTGTTTTTGGAGATTCTAAACTTGTAGTCAATCAACTTAAAGGAATCTACCAAACCAAAAATAAAAAACTTAAACCACATAAGGATATTGTTGATAAATTAATAGTTGTAATTAACAATATTACCATTGATATCATCCCATGATCTAGCAATCACCATATTGATACTATGCATATAGTGGTCTCCCTTATTTCTCTAGAGTTGGAAGATGAGAAATCCATGATCATAATCTGGTAGATTAGGGAACCTGCAACCATAAAATCTATAAAAAAATATTAAGAAGTATTTGTTATCAAACAAAACTCCCTATAGATTCTTGGTATAAGGATATATTTTATTTTCTAAAATATGGTATCTTGCTAGAGGATTTAAGCAAGAATGATTGTAAGAATTCAAGACAATGTGCATGCTAATGTGTAACTATGGGTTATATCCTTTATAAATTAATATTTTGATGGAATGCTTCTTACATGGATAAACTCTAACAAAGTGAATTAGTCATTCAATATTTCCATAGGGGAACATGTGGTCACCATTTTAGAAAACATTATATTGCTAAGAAGCTTTTTTTAATAGGATATTACTAGACCTCCATGGAGAAATATTCTTGCAACTATATCCAAATATGAAATAAATGTCCATTTATAACATCATATATTATCCATCTTAAAATACCCAACCACTAGCTTATCCTTGGGCCTTTTCTATTTGGAACTTCAACATCATCAAGAAAATAAACACACCATCATAAAATAGATATAAATTCATTATTTTAACAAATGTATACTTTATAAAATGCATAGAAGCCATACCTATATCCTCTTGCATTAGTCTTGAGGATTCAAAATTCATCCTTAACTAATTTTTATCTTGATATGATATTTCTAATGTGATAATATTTGATAATGATATATATTTTTAAAACAAATATATCACCAAAATTTGATTCAAATTTAAAATCCAACACAAGTGATCAATGACTTATTATCTAGAAGGAAACGATAAGGCAAAATCATGTAATACAACTTTTATCTAAATATTAAATAAACTTATTAAAATAGGCTAGGATTGGTACCTTTAGCTATGTCCTATATTATAGTCCTATCATAGTAGTGTTTGAACTCCAACTAGTGTCATGCCCTATGGTTTGATCTACGAGAATGAGGCTATTTTTACTTTTGAACTAGAAATTACTTCTTTAGTAATTTTATTAAAAGAATATCCTATCAATAATGAGTATTACCATGATTTTCTTTGACAACTATAACTACTTAATGAAATGTATATCCATACCTTCGAACACCTATGGATCTATCATTATGTCTCAAATTAGCTTATGGTAAAATGGAACTGTAATGATAAAAAATTTAGCTACAATAAAACACACAAAAAGAATATATATATATATATATATATATATATATATATATATATATATATATATATATATATATATATATATATATATATATATATTCTACCAAGGAGAGGGATCCTTAAAAACCTAACCGAATTTTAACTAATCTATTGTTTAAATCCCCTAAGTTTCTCAAAGAGCTACATCTCACTAGATACCCTAACACAAGTCCATCTATGTAGGCATATTATGTGTTACTACAAATAATTTTATCCTTCTCATCACCATTTATGAGCTAAACTTATCACCTTCAACCAATCAAAGGTATACACCCATAACCATACCATACACAAGCCAATCTATGTAGGTATTCTATGCGTATTACGAGTTAAGCTATCCATCTTGTCTCCATGATGAGCTATCTTAACTCAGATGTAGTATTTCTCTCAAGTCAATGATAATTCTCCCTAAGGTATATTAATCCCTTATGTCCACTATATTCACCCTAAAGGATCTCAATCCCTTAGGTCATGCTCTAATTTCACCCTAGAACCAATTACTTAAGTTTATATTGTTTAGCTAGAAAACAAGGATAACTCTAGATACTAAATCTAACAAAACATAATTCATAAGCATACAAAGATACTATAAGATAAGTAACATTTAAATAAAATAAACATTAATTGAAAGGAGTTTAAATACAAAATATAAATAATCCAAAATGGTAATTTAAAGGTACATCATCCAATCAATAAGCAATTATTATGTGCAAGTAGGTATGTCCAAACTTTGATACTCTTAAAGAATAATATATTACATCAATTTCATCAAGGAAATCTCCCCACAAATATTTTGTTCTAACATAAGTAAATTTTTTACAAGTAGAATCAACTAACACATTGGTTCCAACTACCTCCTTGGCCCTCCTCAACTCCCATTGATCATTTGAGGATAATAGAGGATCAAGACACTAATGGTTTTATGATAGACATGCTCTAAATGCGTCTACTATGCTTATTGCAAAATTATAGCTATATAATTAAATCAAAGTATCTAACCATATATTGCATAGTTGATAGCTTAGTTACCAAATTCGTCAAATTTTGTAGATAAAATTTGAAATTCGTTTAATTTAAAACCCTAACGAATAAGTTTAGGGAATAAATCCTAAATTCGGCTAGGAAAAAAATTCGTAGAAAACAAGGAAGAAATGCACGCAGAAAGAGAAATATTAAATTCATAAAATGTTGACAGATTTGTAGGAAGAAATGCACGCGGAAAGAGAAAAATTAAATTCATAAAATGTTGACAAATTCATAAAAAGTGGGGAGCAAAGCGTCATTTCTAAGGCCGTATAAATTTTCATGCACATGAAAAATCTAGATTTCGATATGATTTTATTTTGTACTTTAACAAATCAAGTCTTTCAAATAAAGAGTCTGGCTAGATTTGAACAACATAGTAAGAGACCTGTAGTCAATAGGCATGTGGAAAAGTTTTGATTCCCCTATGAATGCTTTACAAGGAAATTAAAACATATTTTAATGTAACCAAGGAAACTAATAAATTTATGGAATGGAAAAAAAATATAATTTTTTTTTTTCTAAAGTCAAGATGCAATTTAATAATATTATAAGATTAAAATTTTTATTTTAAAATTATTTACCTTTTTATTTTATGATAAATGATAATAACATATGCAAGTTTGAGTAAGTTATCATGCTTTTATTAGGTTTTTGTTTTAGATATAAAATTTAATTTATATAAAAATTACCATTTAATTTTACTTTCAACATTTAAATATAAAATTTATCAAAATGTAAAATGTATATAAAATGGTACCATTAAAATTTAATGTAGAAGCTTAGAAATATACGATAAGGGAATTATTAATGTTTGTTTCAAGTCTTTGTTTGAGTTTCTTAGTTACTAATTTATTTACATAATATTTTGAAAGGATATATGCACATTTATAATATATCAAATTTTATATTTCGAATTTTTAAACATGTCGAATTTCTTTCGAACTTCAAGAGTGTTGAACTCGAAAACGAACTCGAACTTGGTAACTAAGGTTGATATCATAAAAACCACTATTTTTATTTCTCCTCTCATTATCTCATGAGAGTTTTTCAACACATGCAACTAGATCACAGGTCCTACTTTAATCAATTTATTTTCAACCCTTATTCAACAAATTAAAATCCCATACCTTTAATTTTTAAATAATCTAGGTTTATTTATTTCATAAGTCAAGTGCTATTACTTAATTCATAAAGGAATCATTCCCTTCA
This sequence comes from Wollemia nobilis, assembly GCA_028583015.1. Taxonomy (NCBI): domain Eukaryota; kingdom Viridiplantae; phylum Streptophyta; class Pinopsida; order Araucariales; family Araucariaceae; genus Wollemia; species Wollemia nobilis. The sequence continues at coordinate 24,143 of JAQPPZ010003193.1, read as the reverse complement.
TTTCATAAATGAAAGTCCCATACCTTTAATCTATAAAATTAACCATTATTTTCTTTACTTAATAAATCAAAGTTCTATTCCTTCAATTTAATAAATAAAATATACTTTTCCTTTACTTAATAAATTTTGATACCTTCAATTTAATAAATAAACTATTCTTTCTTTTACTTAATAAATCAAAGTTCCATCTCTTTAACTTAATAAATAAAATATACTTTTCCTTTACTTAATAAATCAAAGTCCCATACCTTTAATTTAATAAATAAACTATTCTTTATTTTACTTAATAAATCAAAGTTCCATCTCTTCAATTTAATAAATAAAATATAATTTTCCTTTACTTAATAAATCAAAGTCCCATACCTTCAATTTAATAAATAAACTATCGTTTCTTTTACTTAATAAATCAAATACAACTTATTTAATTAACTAAATAACTATTTCTTCCCTTCGCTTTTCCTTTAAACAACATATTATTTAATTAAAGAGTAAAATATAACCCACCTATTAAATGAACAAGTATTATAATAATCCATTTAATTGGTCATCCATTTACATATAGGAATTACCAGCTACCATCGTGAGGAAGCACAAAATAATCCTTAAGCTAAAATGAAACTTTCGATGAATTCCCAAAAGGTTACGCAAAAGCAACATGAGAAGGTGCACTCAAATCTAAAATACACTCATTAACAACTCAGGTCGACTTAAGGGAAGGTAAAACTGTAACTATTGGGCAAGGTATTTCTTAATATAGAAGTGGCCCTACGACCAATCCAACAAGGATTCCAAATGAAAATAAATGCACCAACGTTATTATAAATAGAGGGTGTAAACCCTTTAATCCAACAAAACCCAACAAGCAACTTCGATGTTCTTCCTAGCCACAAAAAGAATGTTCGAATGAACTAGGGAAGAGAAAAAATAATGAATGATAGGTTCAGCAAAACATTGTCGAGGTATCCCAACTACTCAAACATGATAGCGCTTATAAGGGAGATGATGTATTCCAACATCTAGCAATATTGGATGTTTCAAAAAAGGCTCAACAAAGAGTTCAACTCTCTAGGTTCGGCTACAACAAGCTATTAAATATATGAAATCTCAACACTCGTGCACATGCTGCCCAAGAGGGTAGAGGTGTGGAGGTCAAACAACATAACTATAGATGATATTTAAAGAGTATCCAATCTAATGGTTTCAACAACACTAAAACATAAACTATTTTAGCATAAGAATAGGTAGCTAGTTTTGGTTGGAAATATTAGAAAATTTTAACAACCTAACCATGTCCACAAGGCTAAAGGAACAATCATCGAAACTTCCTTAAGAGACTAACAAACAAATGGTAAAACCAACCTGTGAATACACACAAATGAATCCCAAGATGTTCGAATTACTCACGGTTGTTCACTATGGTTTCTGGTTCTCAGATGTTCGAATTACTCACGGTTGTTCACTATGGTTTCTGGTTCTCCTTTCATATATCGAGTCCTTATGTTGATCTCATAACACATTTCATTTTCTTCTTCCATTCATTATATTTTTCCTTCTTCTTTCTTCCAAGCTTAGGGAGAAGAATCCTTCTTTTTCCATGTTAGCACTATTGTCTCCCATTAAACTCATCTGTCTATAATTAATTCTACCCCATCCTTTCATATTTGCAAATATTCTTCTGGTTTAAATAAATCATTTTTATCTTATCCCCAAATATTACCATCAATTAGTTATGTTTTCAATGATGGTGGAAGCTCCATATTACAACTTCGATCGAAATCCTTTGATATGTGGTCTCATGAAATTTGATTTTGCAAGATCTCCTTTGAAGTGGAGCAATATTTTTATTTCTTTCATAAAATCTTCACCAAATTGCTTAATAACTTTCCATTATAATTCATGTGAGAGCTTCACTATCCCTTTCAAATAAATTTATATTATCATTTGAATAAAAGTTTTAATAATTAATTTAAATAAAATTTCAAAAATTAATTTAAATGAATTTTCATTTATCATTTAAATAATACTCCTATTATTCATAAAATGAAACTCTACTGTAATTTCAAAATAAAACTTCTATTATTTATAAAATGGAACTCTTTTATCATTTCAAAATAATACTTCTATTATTTATAAAATGAAGAGTAAGAGGTTCTTTTTGCAAACAAGGATTTCTTCAAAGGCAACCTAAATTATGCATGCCTTTATTTCCCAAATCTTCAATGTAGATAGTGTTGAAGTAAAAGACAATAAAACATATGCAACAGATAAATATTGAATCATTCTATCAACTTAGTCACCTGTCTCAACCTTGATAATTTATGATAGCTACTAGGCTCCCAATTTTGGGCTCAAGGTGGCTATCTTTTGACGAATATCCCTAATTGAATGCATGCCTATATGAAGGTATCCATCAATGTTACCCCCGAGTTGCCTTAATCATCACTTATCCAATATCAAGTACCCTTGCTTCTAATGGATGATTATGCTTCTTCCACCTATGAGTGTACTTGATCCCGCAATATGTCAGCAGTATCATGCTCTTTCAAATCAACTAAAAATCACATAGTTGGTTCAATTGCTCAACTTAGGTATTAAAGCATAATATATTAATACATTATTTATTTGTTCCAAAAATTTTACTAGGAAGGGTCATGACATCCTACCCCCTTGGACTAAACACCGTTCCAAGTGTTTTAGTTTTACAAAATAAAATCATTACATTATTTATTTTCAAACAATAAGGAATTATTTTTTTGCATATCATCCACTTTATTCCAAGTGGGATTTCTTTTAGAAAACTGGTCCCACTGTACCTTACATTGCTCAAGATTCTAATTCCATATAAACTTATAATTAAACTCAAGAATATTTACTAACATCACTTCAATATCCTCCTAATTTTCCATATGCAATTTAGAAACATCCCACACATGTTCGAGGTCAGTAACATATTTTATAAGAAAGGATATGTGGAATGTGTCATGGATTTTTGATAAATTAGGTGGTAAGGCAAGTCGGTATGCAATCAAAATGATCTTTTCAGTGATCTCAAATGGCCCCACAAACCTAGGATCCAACTTCATGGATTTGATAGCACTCTTCATAGGTTTAACCCTTAGAAACACTTTATCTCCAATTGAGTAATATCTTGGAGTATTTTTTATATCAACATAACTTTTATGCCTATCGGTAGTTTCTTTAAGTCTTTGCCTGATTACCTTCAAATGATATTCCTTTTCTCTAACCATATCTAGCCCAATCATAAATCGATATTCTAGGTTGTACCAAGACAATGGAATTCTACACTTTCACCCATACAAAGCATCAAAAGGAGCTATTCCTAGATAAGAGTGATGTCCATTATTGTAGGAAAATCCCACAAGATGTAAATAATCTTCCCAATGAGACTTATGCCCTTGAGGATCAAGAATCTTCAATATTGGTGTAGTAGTGAGTTTATGTTTCAGCAAAGAAAAGGTAGTTGCACACTTTTCTAACCACTTGAATTCCTTTCTTTTCTTCTTAAGGTTAGTTTTTACCATAATAATCTTGGAGTAATTCTTTATATAACATTTATAGTAGTTTGTTAACTCTATGAAGCCTTGTACTTTTGTCACATTAGTAGGGGGTGGAAAATTTAGGATGGCCTCTATTTTCTTTGGATCCACAATAATTCCTTCTTCTAATATGATATGTCCAAGATATTGTACCTCTAAAACATAGAAATCACTTTTAGCTAGATTCCCATAGAGTTGATTTTCTCTCAAAAACACTAACATGATCTTGATATGTTTATCATGCTCTTATGTCTTCTAAGATTTTATTAATATATCATCTAAGAATACAAGGACAAACTGGTCCTTATGAAAACATTGTTCATTAGATTCATGAGTGCAGTTGGAGCAGTAGTTAGTCCAAAGGGTAGAACTGTAAACTCATAATACTTGTACCTAGTTTTAAATGTCATTATCTGAGTATCCTCCTCACGTATTCTTAACTGATGGTACCTTGATATTATATCAATATTTATGAATATCATGGTATATCTTAGTTGATCAAATATTTGATCCTAGATAAAGGATACCCATTCTTTATTGTAGCCTTATTTAGCATCCTGTAATCAATACACAATATTAGTGAACCATCCTTTTTTTTACAAAATAAAACTGGTGCACCCCAATGTGACACACTTGGTCTTATCAATCCCTTTTACAATAGCCCTTGTAGTTGAACCTTTAGTTCTTGCATCTCGATAGGATTCATCCTATATGGATATCTATGAATAGGTTCTGGTTCTGGCATAAGATCAATTGTGAAATCAAATTCTTGCACAAGAGGTAGTCCAAGTAAATCCTTTGGAAATACATCCTTAAAATATTGTAAAATTAGGTGCTTTACTAGCACGTCTCTCTTTGGATAATCTCCTACTTCATTAAGTTTTACAACATACACTATCCCTCCTTTCTTGAGGGCTTTCTTAAATTGCATAGACGACAACATCCAGGGTTTGAATACCCCTTGCTTGCTATGAATTCTTAATATTCCCTTGCATTTTTTTGAATACTCAATCTATCTATCTTTGAAGTTGATCAAATATTTATGGGCCTGTAATCAATCCATCCTTAGATCATATCAAAGATATGAAGTGGAGCTATATACAAATAATTTTTCCAATAGCTAAAGTAACTTATGCCATTGGATAACACTAGTTTACTGAGTAGGTTTACCCCAAACCATACTCTACCTTCTACCCATGGGCCAAATATCCTAGCCTTTTTGGCATATCCCTTGCTAAACTAGAAGAAATAAAGCTATATGTGGCTCCACTATCAATTAAAATTCTTACTTGCTTATTAAAAATATTACCTTTCATAAGCAATGGGATGACTTGCCCCTCTAGCTTTTATTTCTCAATTGCAATATAGATCCAATGCTCAGATTCCTTTTTCTTGGCATTGGATGAACTTAGTCCTGGTTGGTGTGGAAACTAATTAGCATAATGCAAACCTCTACAATGGTAACACCCATCCTTGGGTCCTTGCTTCTTTTTCACGTTTTGTTACCTAATATTACTTACTGGGGTTGAGGTCTATGGATTTTTTGATTGAGATTTAGCATTATTAGAGTTTTTGTTGTTCTTATTTTGGAAATTTTTCCTAAAATTTTTCTGATTTCTACTATTTTATTTTTTAGATTTTGGAAAATTCTTGGACTTCTAGCTTTGTTTATCTTCTCATTTCAGAAACTCATCGCTATTTATTTTTCTCAATACTTGTCGATATTGCTCAGATAGGCCAACATAGTTAAATTGTAGTTGGGATTCTAATTTCGTTGCCAAGTCATATGCTTTCTGTAGCAATTTGGGTTCATGCATGTTTACTTCATACTTCGCTCTATATTCTACCTCATTAATAAACTTGTGAACCCTCATCTTCTCATCATAGGTAGGTACATACTTGAGTAACCTAATCAACTTCTTATAGTATACTTCTACTATTTTTATCCCTTGTCGTAGGCTAGCAAACTCCTCAAATTTTATCCCATAAAAATGCTTGGTAAGGAACCTTTTCCTGAAGGTGATTTTGAATTCCTTCCATAGAATATCAATAGGTTCAATCTCATTCTTCTCATATTGTGTTTCCTAACAATATAGAGTAGCCCCTTCTAAGTAGATCTTGGTCCAAACCATTTGGGTTCCTAGGCAATAATATTTTATCATGAAGTAAACTTCTAATTATTTCAACCAAGCTCTGGTTACATCCCCTTATCCTTCTTCACAAAATTTAGAGATACAAATATTTTTTAGATCCCTAGTTGTTTTTTTCCTAAAAGAGCTCCATCTTGTAATGGATTTGTTGTTAGCCCATTAACTTGGCCAATATTTGAGCCTCTAGCTTGTGAGTTCTAGTTTGTAATTGTTTCCAAAACTTGTCTCATTTGATCCTATATAGCAGTAACCATAGTAGTGAGGTCTTATACCTCTTTATTCAAATTTTTTGGATCCTACTCTTGGATCCCTTATTCAACATTATTTTTTAATTTTGTCTAGGTGTAGGCCTCTCTTTTTTGGTCCTAGATGGCATGTTTAACCTAGTCACAACCAAAAAAATATTAGGCTACAAGTTCACCTTAAACTGTATCACTAATTCAAGCCACAATATAGAGTTCTCTTGTTAAAAGCATCAATAATCCAACTAGGGTAGTATTCCAAGGTTATGATGTATCATTAATACAAAATATCATACTAAGGTTTCATAATATTCATCCACCCTTAGTTTTAGTTCCCATTAGATTCTAGAAAATAGGGTATTCTAGGTCATCCCAACTTTAGCTTATAATTTAAGTAAGCCTTCATTAGGGAAATTCAAATATCTTTAACACACAAGAATATCTATACCCTAGTACCTAGAGATTTGATACCAAATTTAATGAACCAAAATTCAGCTACAATAAAACACATAGAAATAAAATATATATATTTCTTTTATTAAGGAGATGGATCGATAAACCCGTAAGTGAATTTTAACTAATCTATTTTTTAAATCCCCTAAATTTTTTGAAGATCTACATATCACTAGATACCCTAACACAAGTCCATCTGTGTAGGTGTATTATGTGTTACTGCAAATAAGTTTATCCTTATCATCACCCTTGATGAGCTAAACTTATCACCTTCATCCAATCAAATGTATACACCCACCACCATACCATACACAAGCCAGTCGATGTAGGTATGCCATGTGTATTGCAAGTTAAGCTATTCATCTCATCTCCACGATGAGCTATCTTAAGTCAAATGTAGTCTTTTCCTAAACTCAGTTATCATTCTTCCTAAGGGGTCTTAATCCCTTAGGTCTACTATGTTCACCCTAGAACTCATTATTTAAGTTTATATTGTTTAGAAACAAAACGAGGGTAACTCTAGATACTAAATCTAACAAAACATAATTCATAAGCATACAAAGATCCTAGAAGAGAAGTAACATTTAGAGAAAATAAAAATTAATTAAAAGGACTTTAAATACAAAATATAAATAATACATAATGGTAATTTAGAGGTACATCATCCAATCAATAAGAAATTATTATGTGTAAGTAGGTATGGTCAAACTTCCATACTCTCAAAGAATAATATATTACATCAATTTCATCAAAGAAATCTCCTCACAAATATTCTATTCTAGCATAATTAAATCATTTACAAGTAGAATCAACTAACACATTTCCAATTACCTCATAAGTCCTCCTTAGCTCTCATCGATCATTTGAGGATAATAGGGGATCAGTGGAACTCATGGTTCTATGATAGACATGCTCTAAATGCATCTACTATGCTTATTGCCAAATTGCAACTATACAATCAAATCAAAGTATTCAACAATATATTTCATAGTTGATATCATAAAACCACCATTTTTATTTTCCCTCTCATTATCCTATGAGAGTCTTTCAACACATGCAACTAGATCACATGTCCTACTTTAATCAATTCTTTTTAAATCCTTATTCAGCAAATTAAAGTCCCATACCTTTAATTTTAAAATAAGCTAGGTTTTTTTATTTCATAAATCAAGTCCTATTACTTAATTTACAAAGTAATCATTCTCTTCATTTCATAGCTTAAAGTCCCACACATTTAATCTATAAAATGAACCATTATTTTCTTTACTTAATAAATCAAAGTTCCATTTATTCAATTTAATAAATAAAATATATTTTTCCTTTACTTAATAAATCAAAGATCCATACCTTCAATTTAATAAATAAACTATTCTTTCTTTTACTTAATAAATCAAAGTTCCATCTCTTCAATTTAATAAATAAAACATACTTTTCCTTTACTTAATAAATCAAAGTCCCATACCTTCAATTTAATAAATAAACTATTCTTTATTTTACTTAATAAATCAAAGTTCCATCTCTTCAATTTAAAAAATAAATTATATTTTTTCTTTTCTTAATAAATCAAAGTCCTATACCTTAAATTTAATAAATAAACTATGTTTTCTTTTACTTCATAAATCAAAGTTCCATCTCTTAAATTTAATAAATAAAATATACTCTTCCTTTACTTAATAAATCAAAGTCCTATACCTTCAATTTAATAAATAAACTATTCTTTATTTTATTTAATAAATCAAAGTTCGATCTCTTCAATTAAATAAATAAAATATAATTTTCCTTTACTTAATAAATCAATGTCCCATATCTTCAATTTGTTTTTTTGCTTGATAATAAGGGGTTGTACTCAGGTCCCCCACCCTTAAAAATTACATCTCTCTTATTTAGAGCTTAAGAGTTTACAAATAGATACACTTCTCATCTCAATTGAAATGCTATAGTTAGAAACCTACAACATTTTACTCCATAATTTAGCATCTTTCTTAACATTTTTCTATAGTAGCCTTCACAATGCCAAAACTTCACCTCTACTATCTATGCCTTACATCTTAGTAGAGTAATATTTCTGAAACATTGCACGAACATAGTTCAGTTTACGAAATATGGATTGCTAGTTTCCTTCCTAAAACATAATTTCAACCACAAGAATTATAATAAATAGCCTAAATGAACACACATTATTATTACAAAATAAAATAGATATTACCAATGGAAAACATTAAAGTAAATCTTAATCATTAATTGATTCAGGCAATCAACAATTTTTTTTAGCTTCAACTAAACTTTCTACTTCCTCTAACCATGGAAAGGAGATGTTAACTTCATGATCCTCAACCAAAACCCCTCTATTGGCTAGCTTATCTCGCACATTTATTTCCTTCCCTTAATATATGTGTAAACCTAATTTCTTCAAACTCTTTAGCAAGATCTTGAATTTCCATAATTATCTCTTGTATGTTCCGTGGAGCCTTTGCTTTCCTTACAATTGCATTTATTACTATGAGAGAATCATCTTCCATAAAAACTCTATTCCATTTCATTTAATTTGTTTATATATTTTTAACCCTTCTAAAGTTGTCCAAGCTTCAGCTTCATTATTTGTCTTAAATCCACAAATGAAAGCATAATGAAACATAATATCTCCTCTATTATTTATAATTATTCCTTATCCTACTACTGGTCCTAGGTTTCCTTTAGATGCTCCATCAAAATTCAACTTAATTTACTCCACATCTGGTGGTTTCAATTTTATATTATTTACCTTATTTTTGCTTCTCTTGTACCCAACATCATAATTCCATTTAATGACTCAAATCCATCTATCAAGACTCTCTACTTCCAAATTAGGTATTGGGTGAGTTGATAGGGTTGGTTTAGACTCCTCTATGACTAAACATATCTTCTTTTTCATTACCTCTAAACCGCTTTCATTTCCTTTAAATATTATTTTATTCCTTTCTATCCATATAGTCCAAAGTATTGTATCTTTTGATATATCCCACAGTGTCTGTAAAGCTCCACTTTTATAAGTGCTCTACCATTGCTTTAACTAATATTCAATTTTGCTATTCATTACCATGCATTTATCAAACATATTAAGAATCCATTTCCATAGATTCCAAACAAATGAGCAATGTTCCAAAGGATTTTCAATACTCTCCTCCTCCTTACTAAAAAAAATACATTTAGAGGGACCATGAAAACTGGGGTACATAAGGTTATCCCATGATACAATTCTTCTACGACCTACTAGCCAAACAAAAACTTTGACTTTAGGAATGCTTGGGCTATGCCAAATATCTCTTCAAATTCTAGTGATATTATTATTATGTTGGTATTGAATATTATATCCACTTCTTGTTGTGTATTCTCCTGAACTATTCAAATCCCAAATAAATTTATCCTTGACATCCCTTAGAACAATTACGGCTTGTTATCTTTCTACTCAATTGCCTCCTAGCATCAATGTCTTGTATACTTGTAAAAAAATATTCTTTCTATTTGTATCTTCCTTCTTGATCCTTGTACAAAATTTTTGAAACCCTATCATCGTATTTGTATTGAAGAAATCTCATCCAAGGTTTCAAAATTAGATCTAAATTGAGTGGTTTTTTTATCATACCAAGTATCCATCCAAATAGAAAATTTTCTCTAGTTCCCACCACCCATATTAAACCTTTAATCATAAGATCAATATATTTTTTTAAATCATTCCAAAGAGCAGAATCATTTGGAAGAGAGAATGCAGTAAATATTAAACTTGGGTCATTGGGATCAACATACTTAGAAGAATTCTTGCCCATTGTATTTGACTCTCTTTGTACAATCTCTAGATAATTTTTCCCCTAAGATCTAAGTTTGCATTTGTAAGATCTATTAAACCAAGACCTCCCCTAGTTTTTTCATCACACAACTTGCTCCATTTAACCAAAGAAAATTTCCTTTTATCATGTAAACCTAACCATAAAAAATATCATATAATAAATATTAAACTTTTTTCAACTAATTTTGGCATAGAATACAAATACATATAATATGTTGGAATGGCTTGTAAGACTGTCTTAATTAACTAAACTCTTTCTGCTAATGATAACCTTCTACCTTTCCAAGCTGGAATTTTATTTTGAACTTTACTAATAACTAGATTCCATAAATCTATCTTCATTCTTCCCTCAAATAAAGGCATCTCTAGGTACATTGTTCGTACTCTTTTAAAAATTTATTCAAATATTTGGCCTCATTTATCCTTGCCCTTACAAAATTGGTTGTACCATCTATAAACTATGGATGGGTGATGTTATAGATGTTATTACTAACCTTAAGTCCACTTATAAACCCATATTTGTAAGCCTTATTTAAGTTCCTACTCAAAACTTCTACTATAATAATGAAAAAATAAGGAGATGTAGGATCTCCTTCTCTAAGACCTCTCTTGGCTTTAAAATATTCTATCACCAATCCATTCACCAAAACTGAATAAGAAATTATAGAGACTCAAGATTTAATCCATCTAACCCATTTCTTCCTAAAAACAAACTTATCTAAAACTGCAAAAAAGAAAAATCTATTTAACCCTATCAAAGGCTTTACTCATATCAAGTTTTAAGATCATAGCTTTCTATTTCTTGAAGCTTTTGAATGTATAACTTCATGAGCTACTATGATCCCATCCAAAAAATTTCTCCCTTTCACAAAACCTCCTTGCTCTTCTAAAATAATTTTGTCTAACAATGGCCTTAATATATTTGCCATCACTTTGGAAATAATATTATAAGCCATATTACATAGGATTATAGGTCTAAAAGAATCATATAAATAAACATTCTTATTTTTTGGAATTAAGGTAAGATAAACTACATTTATTTTATAAGGTATGTATTATTTAACCCTAGACTATTCCATTTCCACTAATAAAGAATCCTTCACTATATCACAATTATGTTGGTAAAAAGTTGTAGAGAGCCCATTTGGACTAGGGGATATATCCTTATTAAAAGAGAAAAAGGCTAAATGACCTTCTTCTAGAGTAATAGGTTCCATTAGTGTCCTATTGTCTTCATTTGTTATAATTGATGGAACATCTTGAAGAAGTTTATAATTAAGAACTTTAGTCTCCTCTGAACCTTGAATTTTTTAATAAAACGACTTAGCCTCTTTTCTAATATCACTTTGATATTCAATCCAAATCCTTTATATTTATTTAATTCTACCAATTATAGAAGAATATCTCTATACTATAGCCATCCTACAAAAAAACTTTGTAATTTTATCTCCTTCTATTAACCAAGTTTGTATTGATTTTAATCTCCATAATTTCTCTTCCTTACTCAAAGTATTATGATATTCACTAAGCAACTCCCTTTCCTCTCGAGCTTGTAATATTTTCATCACGTTTTTGGAATTTTAAAATTTTATCTTTTAGTTCTTCTTTCTTCTCAAAAATATTTCCAAAGATGTTCTTGTTCCATTCTTTTAATATAGAAGTCATAGCTTTGGTTTGGAAGAGCATACAACCCACCATTACCTAAATAATTCCATGTTTGAGCTATCATATCAAAAAATTGAGGATGGTCTTCCCACATCTTCTCATATTTAAAATATGATCTTTTTTGAATTCACTAACCACCATTTTAACTCTTATTATCCAGTGATATGAACCAATCCTTGTTAAGGTATTAATTCAGGTTCTAGCACAAGTTCCTTCATCTAGCCAATGATATGAGAGAATGCATCTATCTAATTTTTTTGCTATTAGGTTCTAGCATCTTCTGTTGTTGGTCCAAGTAGAGTTGTCTTATTTAAACTCAACTTCTCATTGATTGTTGTTTTGAATAAAAGCTGAGAAATATTTCATACTTTGGGTCAATTTCCTAATTTCCCCAAATTTTTCATTCAGGTTGGTAATGGTATTAGAATATACAATGATCATGAAATTGTTTTCTTGGTCTTTACTTCTCATAAAGACCTCAATTCCACTCTAAAATTCTAATATACATGACTAAGTTCTAGGATCATACACATTGATAAGGATGGACCGAATATCAACAAAGTAGCAAGTGACTAAAGAGGCTATCAAATGCCTAGTTTTATGAATGGTTACACAATATTTTCTATAAGGATTCCAACAATTTAGAATTCCCCCTATTGCTCCTTCGGAATCCATAGCATCCCATTCACATCTTGCCCAAACAAACTTTGCATAGTTTTTAAAACTTCTTCTTTTGTCATTTTAGTTTCTTGGATATAGAGAATATTAGGTTTATTACTTAAACATAGGTCCCTAATACACCTATGCTTTGATTGGGCATTAGCACTCCTTATATTCCATGATATAATCATGTATCATTAGGGGATTTTGGCCCCTCTTGCGTATTATCAATATCATTTTTTGTTTGGTAAAGAGAAGTTCAACCAACTTAGTTTGTGTTCCTTTCTCTATGTTAGTTCTTGCTTCTTTGGATCTTGCTTGATAATTTGAGAGTTTTACTCCTTTTGCCTTACCTATATCAATAGTAGGTCTTATTATTCTATTCCTCAATATTTTTTCACCATTTTTTTCAACATATTTATCCTCTCCTTGCTCTATTATAGAAGCTTTTGACTTATCCTCGCTCATTTTCTAGTATTTTCATATTAATGGCGGAGGTATTACCTTCTAAAACTACATTTTATTTACCAATTATTTCCTCTTGAATGGTGCATGGTACTTCAAGAGAGTCTTCAAAATTTGATGAAACACATTCTTTGGGTTCATCAAGAATGTTCTTCCTTAAATTAGGATCATATTGAATAGATGATTCCTTGATAATATGTTGAAATTGTTTTCCTGTGTCCTCCAAGTTTTGATCTATTTTTTCATCATAGGATAAAGCCTCAAAATAATTGGAATTTATTCCAGTATCCTTTCTTATTGGTCTCGACTGTTCATTTTCTTTTATTTTTCTAGATATATTTTTTGGAAGTTGAAAACCATATTTATCCATAACCATTTGTAAATTTCTTATGATTTTCTACAAAATATTCTCTTGGCTCTTCTTAGGGCATGATATTTCAATATGCCCCACCTCATGACATCTTATACATATAAAATATATGTTTTATAATCTATATTTTGGATCCACATCTTATCCCCATACTTAAGAATGATTGATTTTGGTAAAGCTTTACTTATATCAACCATGACCAATATTCGAGCATAAGAAGCCAAAAATCTATCTTTTGTTGCATCTAAAATCTCAAGGAATTCTCCTAGAGTGTTGCCTATTACCTTGAAGGTATCTATTTCCCAAAATTCAATAGGTAATCCAAACATACCAACTTAAACTCGAACTAGGGATAGATTTTTATTTTTAGGTTAAAAGCCTTCATACCGAAGGGTAAGGAAGAGCCCTAATCTTCCCATATTTATCTTTCTTCCCTAGAACAAAAAATTTCTAGGAAGAAACCTTTGAAAATAAATTATAGAATCACTCCCGGAGACTTCCAACTCCTATTAATCCATTTTCTCAAGGTTGAAGCCCCTGGCCAATACCCATTAAATTTTCCAAAAAATGGCCTTATATTAGAGAAATGAGGATATCTCTGAGGTGCGCTCACTAAACTCTACCACTAGGGATTATTCTAAGTATTTAAATATAAATAGATCAATGGAAAGGAAACTAAAACTAAAAATCTAATGAAATTTATCTGAAAGTTCTATAACAACTATAAAATTAGATAAAAGACTTTATAAAATTTTCATGCACAATTTCTAAGATAAAGAAAGGGAAAAATAACTTAGCTAAAAAATTATTTGTCTAGATAGAATTTCTTGCCTTGATGAAGTCCTATCCCTTCATTGCTCTTCCCATTGTTTGAACCCTAGTTGGCAAATAATTACAATTTCATTTTTTTTTACTTCAAAAATTGTCATTACCCTTGCTCTGAATGGTTGAATTTACAGTGTTTTATCTCCCTCAATATTGCTTGGATTTTTGCATATGACCACTCATTTTAAATCTATTCAAATTCTGCACAAGTTGGTCCAAGAATAAGCTAAATCAGATAACTCTTCACAAATATATGGCTTCTAAAAGATGAGATATTTTTCAGAAAAACCCTAATCCTTCGCACTTTGCAATTTCATTTTTCATGATTTGAAAAATCGTCATTGCCCTTATTTCAAATGGTTGACTTCACAAGATCATATCTCCCTCAATATTGCTCGGATTTTTGCATATGACCACTCATTTTAAATCTATTCAAATTCCGCACAAGTTGGTCAAAGAATCAGTTGATTTAGATAACTCTTCATGAAGATGTCTCCTTAAAAATGAGATTATTTCAGACCCATACCTTCAGTTTAATATATAAAGTATCATTTCTTTGACTTAATAAATCAAATTTCCATCTCTTAAATTTAATAAATAAAATATAATTTTCCTTTACTTCATAAATCAAATTATCATACCTTCAATTTATTAAATAAACTATCCTTTGTTTTACTTAATAAATTAAATACAACTTATTTAATTAAATAAATAAATTATTTCTTCCCTTTTATTTTCCTTTAAACAACATATTATTTAATTAAAGAGTAAATTATAACCATCCTATTAAATGAACAAGTATTTTAATAATCCACCTAATTGGACAGCCAATTACATACATGAATTACTAGTTGTTGCTGTGAGGAAGAAAAAATAATTCTTAATCTAAAATGAAACTTTTTATGAAGTCTCAAAATGTTACCCGAAAGAAACATGAGGATGTACGCTCAAATCTGAGATACACTCCTTAATAAATCAGCCTACTGAAGGGAAGGTAAACCTACAACTATTGGGTGAGACATTTCTTAATAGATAAGTGGCTCTATGACCAATCTAACAAGGATTCCTAATGGAAATGGATGCACCAAGGCTATACTAAATAGAGGTTGTAAACCCTTTAACCCAATAAAATATAGCAAGAAACTTTGAAATTCTCCCTAGCCATAAAAGGAATGTTCAAACAAACTAGGGAAGAGCAATGATAATGGAAGATAGGTTTAGTGAAACATTATCGAGGTATTCCAACAACCTTAAACAAGATAGCACTTAGAAGGGAGATGAAGCACCCCAACATCTAGAAATGTTGGACATTTCAACAAAAGCCCAATAAGGAGTTCAACTCTCTAGTTTAGGCTAGAGCAAAGCTATTAAACAAATTATGTCTCAACACCCATGCACATTCTACCCAAGAGGATAAAGGCATGGAGGTCAAACAACATAGCTATAGATGAGATTTAAATAATAACCCATCTAATGGTTTTAAAAACACTAAAACATAAACTACTTTAGCATAGGAATAGGTAGTTGGTCCTTATATTGCTCTCGTAACACGTTCCCTTTTCTTTTTCCATTATTTATGTCTTTATTTCTCCTTTGTTCCAAGCTTAGGGAGAATAATACTTATTTGTTTTACGTTAGTAGTCTTGTCTCCCATTAAAATCATCCATCTATCATTAATTCTACCTCATCCTTTCATGGTTGTAAACATCCTTTTGGTTTAAAGAATTTATTTTTCTCTTCTCCCCAAAAATTTCCATCAATGATCTATCCTTTCAACGATGGTGGAATCTCCATCTTACAAATTCAATCGAAATCCTTTGACAAGTGGTCTCATGAAATTTGATTTGCAAGATCTCCTTTGAATCAAAGCAATATTATTATTTCTTTCATAAAAACTTCACCAACTTGCTTAATGAACTTCCATTGTCATTTGTGTGAGAGCTTCATTATCTCTTTCAAATGAATTTACATTATCATTTGAATAAAATTTTTAACAATTAATTTAAATAAAAGTTTCAATAATTAATTTAAAGGAAATTTCATTTACCATTTAAATAATATTCCTATTATTCATAAAATAAAAATCTGTCATTTCAAAATAAAACTTCTATTATTTATAAAATGAAACTCTTTTATCATTTCAGAATAAAACTTCTATTATCTATAAAATGAAGAGTAAGAGGTTATTTTTACAAACAAGGAGTTTTTCAAAGGTAACCTAAATTATGCATGCTTTTATTTTTCAAATCTCCAACGCATATAGTGATGAAGTAAAAGATAATTAAACATATGCAACAAATAAAGAGGGAATCTTTCCATCAACCTAGTCACCTATCTCAACCTTGAGAATTTATGATAGCTACTAGGCTATCAATCTAGGGCTCAAGGTGACTAAATTTTGATGATTATCCCTAACCGAATGCATACCTATATGAAGGTATCCATCAATGTTACCCCCAAGTTGCCTTAATCATCACTTTTCCAAACTCACTTCCACCTATGAGCGTACCTGATCCTGCACATCTTGGCAATATGTTAGCAATATCATGCTCTTTCAAATCAACTAAAAATCACATAGTTGATTCAATTGCTCAAATTAGGTATTAAATAATCATATATTAATACATTATTTCTTTGTGCCAAAAATTTTTCTAGGGACGGTCATGACATTAACAACCCAATTCCATCAAAATTAGTTATCTAGTCCTCAATGAAAACATGAATAGAACCAACATAAAAAATGAGTTCAAAGGTAAATTTGAGCTACACTAGTTATATTAATTTATAGTTACTACTAAGTATTAGTTATGAGCTCACTACCTGGTTACACTTGATGTAAAGGAACTAAAACAACCTATGAAAATAATGCATCTAAAAAGGTACTATATTTAAACTACATCATCTTGCATCATTTTATCATTGTCATTTGCATGTACAACTACCTACTTACATGGCTCCTTGATTTCACTATTACTTTATTCATATTTTCTTGGTTGGGTGATTCATATTGAGTTGATATATCCACTTGAATGCATGTGATTTTTGTAGTTAGTATAGTTATCATATGCATTGCACTTGCACTAGATGAATAACACCAATGGATATCTTCCTATCTATAGTTCTCAAAATTGCATGTTGCATATTTGTATTAATAACTATCTTGCATTCTTATTTTTGCATTATGCCTTCTTTGTTAAACTTGCAAGGATGAAATGATAATCCTAGTCAATCATAGGTGATTACACATTAGGTACCATATGATATCAATGCTTATATAATTTTACATTGCTTGTTGTTACATGTTTGCTTGATACATTATATCTTTATTTCATATTTCCTTGCTTACAATAGCCTAGACTATTTCTTGCTTGAAAATTTAAGAGAACCATAATGGTACCATGATGATCCTAGTTAATATTATCTTACTTATGAATTGTATTTGCACTAGTTTTCTGTTAGGACCCTAATCCTAACATTAATATTATTAATTCATTTATTATTATTATATTATAATATGAATAATCATGACCCTTCACTCATAACCATAGAATAATATAAATAATAGGAGAGAGGCATAGAATTCGATCAGCATGAATAAATAAATTAACCAATAGAATATATTCTATTTGAACCCATTGGTAGGATATTCCTCCAAGTGTCAAAGGCAATTCCATTTAAAAGGTGATTACTTTTCATTGTAAGACTTTGGGGTCTTAACATCTCGTATCAGAGCATTATGGATCCATCCATGTGGGACCAAAAATTTGAGGAAGAAGTTCAGAAATTGAAGGTAAAATTTCGTGAAGTGGAGAAATTTTTTGAAAACATTATAGAAAACATTATTAATAAGTTTAGTGACGACATAATGGAAGCAAAAATATAAAAAGTTGGAAATGAAAACCCTAGAAACATTTTTGTGGAAGAAATGAAAGCCATAAACTTTCAAAAAGTACATAATGTACTTCCAGAAAAAAAAAAATGTTTCCAACCCTAAAAATGCACATTTTCCCAAAAATAAAGTATACGAGGAGTAAAAGGCAAATATTTCCAAGAAAACAAAATGCAAGGTTTGTCCAATTTATGCATCTTCAGTTGGAGTGGTTTTATTAAAGGAGAAAATTGGATTCAAGTTTACTCCAATAATGCAGTGAATTAAAATTTCAAACTGGTATTATGAAGATCAAATTAAATATTATTTAAATGGAATGAGTGAAATTTTAAACTCAGCATATGTTCCATTGGGTACCAAAAAAAGGAAATTATAGCCTATCTCAAAATTTCAAAATTTTTGTTAGGAACTCGTCCTCCGCCTTGGCCTCGTCTAGGGATAAAAAATGGCACATGTGATCTGGAGTGAAAATAATGAAAGTCGCTACCAAAGCTGCTGCCATTTCTCCAGCCAACAATAATATGGTGCCATTTAACCTCAATATTATTTATTTTATACAAAAATGCCCTCTACTCAAAAATTTATCTTTTCTTCACTGCTTATCATATGTTTTCCATCCATTAATCCCATACAAATGAGTTAAAAAATGGACAATTGGAAAGGAATATGAAGACCCTATAAATGATAGCACACATATGTTTCATTCCATATTGTGTAAGTGATCTACAGTGGGATTCAAAGAGGTGGGGAGATACATATAATTGGAGCAGAAGAAACATCAAGGAATGAAAATATTACCATTGTCCTAAGGCAGGTCCAATCATCCACCAAAGGTTGTCCAGGTGGTCATACAATATTTAACAAGAAAGGACCATTTATGATCCAAACAAAAGCTTTCCAATAATATTTATACTTCTATCTATCCTCCTCGAGGAACAGTAATAACATATGCTATATCCTAAAAGGATGATACGTGTTTCAATTTAATTTGTCTGTAAGTGCTTATACATATACATAACTAGATTTACAATCCAGATTATATAATTTAAAAAAAAAAATAACAATTAAAGAAAACTTGCACAATTCATTTTAAGCCTGGAAACAAAACAAAGGTTATCTCCTTGTATTAAGTCTGGGGTTAGATGGCACGAGAGTTGCTGCAGCAGCACAAATATCATTTGAAAGAAATGCAACAGTAAATTCTTCCAACTTGTACATGATGTCCAGAATATCTAAACAAGTGCTAGTCTTTAGTGCTTTTCCAGTAACTGCTATATTCTTACAAACAATAGATTTATTATAAGGCTTTTACAAACAAATATCCAGAACTCGTAAAAAAAGAACAATGAATTGGACAAAAAAATTTACATGAACTATAAAATCAGATCTTTAATGAACAAGAAGAGTATATTTCCAGATCGTAGGTTACAAATTTTAATTGAGAGAGTAAATATCTTTAACCTTTGTGCTCAAGATCTCATACCATACCTTCATAAATAAAAGCTCTTACTATTCACCATGCATTCCAAGGCTAATGTAGCATTGCCTAAGTTTCACCCACCACTCTTCCCACATACGTATATAAAAAGAAAAAAACATTAACAACCAATTCTAACACCATGGCTGTGACATCTGGAATGTATACACGTTAGTTCCGTGGGAAAGAGACGAGCAAGCAAAAAGACACAGGTAATATTAATAAAAAATTATCTAAAAGTAAAGTAATGAATTAAGTGATTGATTCAGTCCAGCGATAACGGATGACTCTTCTACACCATCTTCCAAAATACCTTTTCTTGAATATCATAAAAATTCTCAGAAGTAGAAGAAGAGGCATTAAAGTAGAACAAAATTCCATCATAAGAAGGAAGAAATACAAAAAGGAGGCATAATGAGGAATCAATTCTTTGTAATAGCTATGATATGTAGCTTTGCATATTACATGCTTTTTAGTTATCTATTCTCAATGATGACATATCTTTCGTGGTCGTACTGGATCTTTCCTAAGTCTGTTATTGCATAAAAAATTGGTTCTAGAGTTCATGGACTAGGAGTGGGTATTGTTGGATTGGACTGGTCAACTATCGCTTCATATTTAGGAATTCCACTAGCCATGCCTTGGTTCGCTATAGCAAATATCACTGTAGATTTTGTGCTCACTATGTAAGTAATTACGCCAGGATCTTTTCACGTCTAGTGGATAAATATA
Organism: Wollemia nobilis; assembly: GCA_028583015.1. Taxonomy (NCBI): domain Eukaryota; kingdom Viridiplantae; phylum Streptophyta; class Pinopsida; order Araucariales; family Araucariaceae; genus Wollemia; species Wollemia nobilis. Next base: position 3,835 of record JAQPPZ010003193.1, on the reverse strand, counting down.
AAATGTTCCTACCATTATGGATTCAAAAGATCATCTTAACTTAGAAGCCTATGACAAGCACCACCAATGCACTTTCATGGTTTTCTCTTATGCAAATTCATTTCATAGCACTGGTCGCCATAGTCATGCACGTAGTCATCTTCCATGGAAAGTAATAATTTTTCTCTTCTACTTTACTAGTAATTCATCCTTCAAAACACATATTGTATAACTGAATGCTCGAATTCATAGAAAAAATATCAAATAAAACCATGTAAATGGAAGAGAAATAGATGGAACGTGAAACATCTACCAGTATCTAGAGAAGTTAAGGATAAGTCGTTTTACCAAGCGACAATCCATGGATTTGTCCAATGGATCAAGTGATATGTGATGCATCGGTAGTGAGGGGACTGATAGGTCCTAGTAGAATTTTTGGAAACCATGGTCAATACAGGGCTGTTAACTAGGGTTTCATCATAGGAGCCGTAGCCCCAATATTTTCATGGCTTGTGGAAAAGCAATGGCCTCAAAAAACTTGGATAAAGTTCATCAATATGCCTGTACTTAATAGTTGGTTGATTACAAGATTCATTTCAGATATGGTAGGCAAGGGTGGCAACATCATAACTATCTACTATCGGCACAACTCGATGCAGGGCTGGTATTTATGGGAGTCCTTATTTATGTTTGTTTGAGTTTGGAGAACCTTCCATGGTGGGGAACCTGTTTAGATGGTTGTCCATTGGCTTGTTACCCTACGACCATAAATTTTTTCATTGAAGGTTGTCCTACCTTTACTTAAAATCAATAAGAAGCATGACTTGTCATTTAAAATCATCTATTCTTTTCCTAACATTGCATGGAGGAGATAGATATTTTTAGTTTATGCACTCATTAGACGCAATGAAGGGTAGTACCTATTATAAGTTGTGAAAATGTGGAAGGAGATAGCATGGTGGTAGAGCCAAATATTTGAGCAATGGTCAATTGAAAATAATTAAAATTGATGTATCCTACTTCTTTTGTTGATGATTCCCTATGATGCTAACCATATATTTCGGTTAAAATATATTTCGTTATGTATCACCAATAAACCCAATTGCCTCCTTTGTAGGAGATATGAAACCAAATAGAAAGTTGGCTATCGTGACCTTACCACGGTTGTGATAACAACCACATTTAGAAAAAGAGAATGATGAATTCAGAAAGAGGCCCTTTTTGGCTTGTCTATAAGCACACAATTTAATTTCCTATCCGAAGAGTACATAAAGAGAAGTTCATTCACTCTACTTTAAACATGTCATTCGTAAAGGCTACAATTAGCACCCTTCAAACAACAATTATCGCACAAGCAATTTCGACCCAAAAATTTTGTCAAATTTTGTGAGCAAATTTTTTTGATGATTTTTGTCGCTAATTGTTGCGACAATTTTTTTGCGATGACTTTTGCGATGATTTTGTAAATATTCCTCCATTATCGCTTTGAGGACAAAGTTGTTTTTAGGAGGGGTGGCATGTTAGGACCCTAATCCTAACATTAATATTATTAATTCATTTATTATTATCATATTATAATATGAATAATCATGACCCTTCACTCATAACCCTAGAATAATATAAATAATAGGAGAGAGGCATATAATTCGATCGGACATGAATAAATAAATTAACCAATAGAATATATATTCTATTTGAACCCATTGGTAGGATATTCCTCCAATGTCAAAGGAGATTCCATTTCATTGTAAGACTTTGGGATCTTAACATTTTCTAACTTATCAGCTTCTCTCCTAGTCCTCCACTGACTAAACATTCCTTCTAACATATCAATTATCATTGAGAACTAGGGCTACCTTAACCATTTATTACCAGATGAATAGTATGGGACTAGCATAAGTTAAAATTAGTCCATAGTTTTGAAGAGAATAATTATTTATGTTAATGAATATATGCATCAATACTCATCATTTCACTTAATCACAATAGAACCTCCTTTGTCCTCTTATCCTTTTGGATTACCACAAGCATAGACTTATTAAGTGCATACGATTCAATTTATAGATGAATTAATATATCGATGAGGCCTATGCTACTCTCCATAACATAAATTTTTCTGAGATAAAATTTATTAAAAGTCCAAATAATTACTTCTCCTACCTTATTTTTATTTATTTACTCATAATCCATTGAAATATGGACTATCTAGTGTTTGAAAAGTTCATAAAGACTTACGGATTCAATAGGTAATGAATTATGTGTAATCTCCACTACCATATGAGTCAACCAAGAGAACCCTCTATTAGACTATCACTACTCACTTTTCAATAAACTAATGCTATAGGTTTATCCTAGTCCACCTCCTAGAAATAAATTTTCTTCTTATTACATTTAAGTATCATCACAAATGCACCTTGAAAAATGCATTTTGAAAGTAACATAAGCTTGTTAGCATCTAAATTTATTTTTTATGGAGCAACTATGATCAGCTTACCATGACAAGTAATAAAACAACTATATTGTATTTGAAATGCATATACCTAGGTAGCAAGCACGATCTTCTTCTTTTTCTCTGAACATACATTTCTCTCAATCCTTATAGCTCTTGTATACAAAAACTAGGATTAAAATAGTCACATTCATTCCTCCCTTTGATATAAATGAGTTACATGAAGTTTCTTGAAATAGCCTAATTAATATCATCTCTTATGTTATTGCAAAACACAAATTTATTGCCAAATAATGCTACTCCTATGAGTCATAGGATAAAATAGTATAACATGCTAACCTTTTTCTCATCACCTTAAAGTTTTGATCCTTGACATATTTATAGGTTTGGTAGACAATGAATTAATATACACCATTATCTCATATGATTATAAAAGGTCTAAGAATGAGTGACCCTAAATTTTGATCTCTCTTCATAAATTGCCACATGAAAAATCCTATGACATTTAAAAACATTTATGCCAAAAACCCCTAAAATATTTCATTGTTTTATCTCAATGATGGACTACATAATGACCATCATGATAATTGGTGGTACTAATAGCCCCTTTTATATTTTATTTTCTTCCTCAATAAATTTGGGGGCATATAGCCAAACAATTAAAGTGCCACCCTAAGTTGTGGACATCATATTTAAAAAAACAAACTAATCAAACAAAAGTAATAAATTCCTATATAAATAAATTTTCTAGGCAATCAAATAAAAGTAATAATTTCTTACGAACATAATTTTTCTAGACAATCAAGCAAAAACATTAAAATCATACAAACATAAACTATCTAGGCAATCAAAAAATAGCAAAAATGTCCTAAAAACATAAACTATATAAAAAACTAAATAAATAATTAATGACTCATAGACACAATGTGTCTAAACAATATTTAAATTCCTTAAGTGCTTGTCCATTATTCAGGCTCAAATACCATTTCTTAGGGGTAAGAAAAACCATTAATATATTGCAAATGCAATGTGTTAAGGAAACACTTTTAAACATGTATCTATAGCAAAAACACAAAAATCATAAATGATGTTAAGCATGTTGCTTAATATGCAATTCAATAAAATCCATTAAACTTTATTGAAGTAAACTTTTATTATATTATAATAAAATAAGCATTCACAAAACAATGATTAAATCAAATAAATATTGCAAAATGTGATTGTGTGCATGTAATACCCAATATCAAAACTTGTACATCATCCAAATTGATGTATAGCATATACAAACCTCTAAGACTATGAAACACTATTAAGTGTCCTTCTCAAAGGTTATGACATCTACAAAGAGGATTAGTTCATTTATTTCAAGTATATCCATGACCCTGTCTTAGTAGGTTATAGGCACAA